>OY728150.1:1458439315-1463416815 GCA_963277665.1 Viscum album | reverse complement strand
ATAGATGAATTAAAAATATTCAATTTTCCAATCAATCATGAGATAAATTCCTATCGTAAATGGAATGATCACATGCCTTTATTTCCAGATTTTAGAAATCCATATTTTGCATCCTTTAATAGCATGGGTGACTAAAATTAACACCTCAAACACTTCTTTTCTTGGTGTAGACCATAGTTTGGGGCCCCTAAGAAAAAGGATATGACCAATTTTTTCCCTTTTTTAGACACTGAAGGGGAATTCTTTTGTTTGTACAACATCCTGGCTCTAGGTTCCATTACAATCTTGGAGGATATTCATTGATATTTCCTCTAATAGTTTAGATATAATTTTTGAAAAATGTGTATCAATAACCACTCCATGTATAATAGTAGTGGAACAAGCATATCGCTGATTTCGTCACCTAGTGTAATGCTCATACAAACACCCTTGACATTAAACTCCCATTGGAATATTTGTTAAAGAAGTATGTTTAAAATATTTTGGTGGAGTTGTCCCAAAGTCTAGTCACCATAAATTATCTAGGTTATTATAGTTTTTCAACACTATATAACATCTATAACAGTTCATAAAGTGGAAAAAGAAAAATCCTCAAACAAAAGAACCTCCACTAATACTAAAAAAATGAATATAAAGACAACAACTGTGGTATAGGGTCTCACATCTCTACCAATCCGGTTTTAGGTGGCCTGATGAAATAAACATAATCTGGAGAAAGCCCATATTACAACCAATGCCTTGTTCCCTCCTAAAGCCTATAAAAAACCCTTCATACATGAAAATATAATGGACTAACTCTTTAGGAATGATATAGTTTTGGATAATTATTATCTTCCATTGAAAATAACATTCTCAATATTTCAAAAACGAGGAAGCCATAGGAATCTTTGATGAATATCCATCCAAAATATTTACCCTACCAAAGTTTCCTTAGACTCACTATCTAGGAAACTTTACCATCAAAGATTGAATCTAGAGGATGATAGATAAGGGTATATTCTAATTAGGAAACCCCGAAGTGCATGTCATGTGAATTTTGTCTACTCAAGATCACGATGAAGATATCCAAAATTAACAGCAAGTATCAAGTAAGGATGTGTAAAAGTTTGATGATTGGATAGCTGAAAAGTTAATTTCTAAATCCCATGGGATACATTAGGAATGACTGAATAAATTAGAATTATCTCTTACTAGATCATCCTTACTAGAGACATTAATGGATCTACAATATTCTTGAGCTCATGGAAATCAACTCTAACATCTCAAGGGTAATGAAGGACCCATTTCAATGCCAATAATAGACTTTAACCTCATGGACTTAATGCCTTCACCACTGAGAGTAAATCACACAACCTGTTAGGTGTAAAAAAATACTATGATAAGGAAAAAATAATTATTCTATTTTAACATTATTACATTGATAGACCATTTTTCTTTTAATAGGGATACAGAATGTTTCCCATGCCATTATGAATCTTCTTTCCACCATCTCTGATTTAGGGGAACATTCTCCGTGGGAAAGTGAGACACTTGGGTAAATCTCCATGAAATAATTCTTTATGATGATGATATTATAATTTAATAATTTATTCATCCTAAATAATAGAATTCAACTACTGTGGGGACCTATGGTACAACCCCTTCACCCATCTAATTAGTTTATTTGTTAGATGACTCCTAAAAATAAAACCATTCATAGTGACCCATGAATGATGATCTAGAAATTGTATTATAGAATATTAGTCCATAAATGCTTTTAATTTTGGAATGACTCCATGGAAGTAGATGCATGAATTTGGTTCAGATGTACAATATGCTAAATCACCTTTACAACATTGTTACTTAACTATCAATCCTTAATACACATCACTTGTTAAAAATTTATTGTGAAGATATTACAGAGGCCCTTAAGATTAATATATTCCTTGAGATAGATGTGTCAGTCACCAAACAAAACCTTTCAGAAGAATTCAAGCATGATGAATTTCAATCCATTATCTACTTCAATGGGTAAGATGTGGGTTTGGTTATATAAGGACACATATTCCACCTCTATGTCTCAGGAAATATAAATAGTGTTTATGTTCAATGATTATTATTTGATAGTGGCTGTTGGGATCAAAATTATTAAAACTTGAACCCTACATTGTCTTGGGCACAAAGAGGCTAATCTAACTCCATATAAACTAACCATTCAAGGGTATGATAAGACAGAGCATAATCTTCTTAGGAAGATTAAGTTAAATACCTAGTTTATTGATTTTTTTATTATAATAATGAGTTTATCATTGTCTCTTAGTACCTTAAACTCCTAGATAAGAAGACATTGGATTCAATTTCATACATATATCCCATTTTTATATAATCAATTCCCAAAATACCCCCTCAATGGTTGATTTTTTAGGAATGTGAAGCTGGTTTGTGATCTAATTCAATCAATTAGATGAAGAACTTCTAAAATATTTCTCAACTTTGTTATTATGTGTAGTGTTAATGAAAGTATTTAGTGAAGGAAATTTGTTTGGAAGATGGTATCTTCAGATATGCATATACTATTTAGTTTTCTATAATTTCTGAACAAAATTTATAGTTTTTTTTCATATGGGTATTTTAGTGATGCTTAAATGAAGTATTCTCTTCCTAGTTTTCTGAAAAATGGGTTAGAGTATAAGGTTAATTAAGAAAAATGCCAGATTGAAATTCATTGTTCCATTTTTTTCAATGGTCAGGTGATAATTACTACCATAAATTTTAATTCACCATGATCAATGGAGGCACTTTTATAAATATCAAAATTCAGTAAAATCGGACAACCATTTTTGATCTAGTATAATTGGTGGGACAATTTTTATACATGGGATGGAATTATTAGGTGATTAATTATAATTAATGATCTTATGTGATTGTAATCATTGTAACTTCTAGAGAAATGGAAATAAATTAGGTTTATCCTATGGATACAAAACATATTTTACAAACCATCTAAACTTTTTGTGTTATTTATTTTACTTTTTTTTTCAGCGTAGAGTACTCAAGAGGGTGGTGAATTGAGTATTCATAAAAATATCTATTGAAAAGTTTTCATGAAAATGTTCCCCAATAATATTGAAGACAACCTAGTTAATCAAGGTAATACAGTTATGATATTTTTTCTGTTCAAATAACTACTCAGAAGATTGATTAATTCTCAGTAATCTCAATATGAATTAGTGGTATTACATTTCATGCTTTTATAATAAGGAAAAAAACAATTATAACTTCTATCCATGATTAACTATCAAAGGAAATCTAGTTATTTTTGAATTATATAGTAAAACAAAGAAAGAATAAATTAAATAACACAGAAGATAAAAAAATGGTTTAGTATCAAGTCGAGACATAATCCACTCCACTTGGTTATCACCTGCCACCAAGTAGTTTATATTAATAAACATGATCCACACCCTGTATTGCGGTAAACAACAATACACAAGACTATCCAAGTCACACAACATCTTCCACAGTTCTTCGGGGGTAAAAACTATCAGGTCACACAAGGACCTCTTCAAGACTTATCCTTTAGAGTAAACTAGTGTACGAAGATATGTTAGGAAGGATATCTGATATCCTTTAGTTTAGTGAAGGAGATAGTGTGGGTTTTTAATACAACACACACACACCGATCGAAAGCTAAAAATAAAACAAAATAGAGAAAAGATGAAGAGATAAGGTTATATGTGCTCTGGGTGTTATTCTATGTAGATTTAGACTTCTAGGATGGAGAAGATGCAAGTATAGAGTCCTCTTGTGAGAAAAAAAGTATCAAAAGTCTGGTGCTTTGTTTTCCAGTTAGATCTATCTCGTGTTCTTTGTGGAGTTTGAATTTAGAAGATGAATTGGCTTTGATCTGTGGTATTATATATTTTTGATTCTAGAATACATCGTCTGTTATTCATATGTATCTTGGTGCATGTATCGGTCCACTTTTCAAGAATGACCTCACTTATGCTACACACTTCTACTCATCACTTGTTTCAGGGCCACACTTTTATTTTTATTCATGGAGTGCAAGTGTTGGAGCCAACATGATACATGTATCATGCACCTAGTACCTCATAATTTCAGGTGACAAGTATACAAAGAAGTATTAATTATTTTAGGGTATTTAAAAGACTCAAATATGACCGTTAGAAATTAAATTGAAAATGACAAAACATATTAAAGAATGGGGTCACAGTCTATCTAGAAATGGCGTCACTTAGAAATAGTGTCTTCTTCTTTGCCTTTGAGTAGTGAGACATTCATGATGGCATAATTTTATTAAGACCAGGAACTGGTAGCATAGATGCAGTGTTAGGATCAGGGTGTCTTGTCCTTTTCCAAACTTTGAACGATGTCTTAGCAAGAAACTAAGGTCACGTGAGATCTGAAACTGGTTAAGGTGCCTGGTCACGGTGTCTGGGTCACGATGTCTTGGTCACGGCGTCTGGTCATGGTGTATGGGTCAAAGTGTTTGGGTTATGGTGTCTGGATTATGGTGTCTGGGTCCTTTTCTATAAAACCAGAACCTGTGGCAGACTCACAGTTTCTCAGACTTAGCCAGATATCTATATATAGAATTAAGCAGTAATATTCACCAAATGAATTAGACTTAATCATTCACAAAAGAAATTATTATAGGCCAAAGTTAAATATCATTTAAAATTATCAGTCATGATTTATAGGAATCTAGATATTGAGAAAAGTTATTTGAAGCATAAAGAAACCAAGCATATCTACACATGATATGACATAGATTAAAAATGAGTAACAATTTGTGATAATTAAAACATGATTAAAACCAGAAGAGTCCAAAAATATACCCCGCTTTGAGGATCAAAAATCCTATGAGTGAGATAGCTATTCTTAGTGTAGGTGTCTATCCCTTAGTGTACATATCTCTCCCCCTTTTGTGATTATCAAAAAATAGTACAAAAGTAAATAAGAGAATAGAAAATAAGAGTTCACAATGCATTAGATAGAGAAAAATGTGTCATTACAAGCAGAACGAAAAAATTACAAAATATCCATATCAAAAGATAGTGTTCACTTTTCTTCAGAACTGGATGTCTCCTCTTTTCCCTTGGCAGAAACATCTAGAAGATCCATAGGAATAGAGGTACAAGTTGAAGACAGGAGTGAACCAACTGTCAGTGAAGGAAAAGGGAGACCTTCAAAAATAGAGGGTGCCAAGGTAAGTTTGGTGGAATATTCAGTTAATTTTTGGTCAAGGATCATAGGTATTATCTAACTCAGAGCTTTAGAGATTGACATAAAGTTAGAGGCAAAGGCATTGGATGAGGAAGGATGCAAACCAGACCGCAAGGGTGTAGCTTCATGAGTCACAATAGCAGTGCTCTGCACACGAAGATAAGGCCTCAATAACTTGATGAAGTCAGTAATTATCTCACCACCATACTACATCGCTTTCTAAAAATCATCTTGATTTTCCATGAAATTTTCCAACAAAGGAGTGAAATCTTTCAGCTTTTGAACTTAAGTTTTTAAAGCTTGAGTGACAAGAGGAATTTTTAAATTCTCTACAAGTTACTTGAAATGGTGTGTCAAGTCATGATTAGAGAAAATCCTATTGAATTAGAAATCCACCTTCTTAGTAATTTCTTCCTGAGTATCATTTTCAATATTTGAATGAATCCTTACCAAATCATGGACTTTTTCATTATTTTTGACAACCACAGATAGACTCTCATTGTCAAATACACTTAGCACTAATTGAGTGCTGAGCAGATCATTGTCAAATGGTTGAGATGACTGTCCTGAGGTATCAGAGCCTCTAATAGATGAAGTGAGGGACTTTAGATGATTCAGAACATTATGTAGACATCCCTTGTATTCATCAGTCAATTTTTTTGATATCAATAACAAGCTCACACATTTCTTGAACTATCTCCTTGTTTCTCTCATCCACCTTGTCAACTAAGAAAGTTACATTTGGTGGAATCAGAGTGGAAACTTCTAGTGGAATCAGGCCACTAACATCCTCAATAGGATGAGAAACATGATTTGATCTTGATTTCAACACTTTCTACATATCTTCAACCATAGCTCTGAGAATCTTCACTTCATAAATCTGATATTTGTTCTCAATTATGACCTCTTGAACTTTATGAAGCATTTTTGGCTGAATATGCCATATGATCTTTTCTAATAGTAGGGAAATATCTCTTTCACTTAGGTTTGTCATAGGAGAAGGTTGAGTGTTCATGAAATTTTTAACTCCAGCCTAAAAAGTAGCTATAAAGGCTTTCAGATCATTCAGACTCATGAATGTAGGAGGTTCTTGTGACAGTTCAAGAACAGAAGTTGATACGGGCTCAGGTTCCTTTATAGAGATTACTTCAAGAGCAGATTCCAGTTTCAATTGAAACACGGTAGACATGTCTATGCCTTTACACTACAAAATATTTGACTTATACCAACAGAAATTTAGTAACAAACAATTTATCTGTTGGTATGAATGAGCAATTCCAACAGGTATTGTGTTTTTTTGGTATTAAATTCAAGTACCAACATTTATTTTTACTGATATATATATGTGTTATTATTAATTGTTTAGTACCAATATATGATTTAACAATAATTGAATTTGTTGCATTATCATATTAATACCAACATTTTTTTTACCAATAAATGAATCTATTCTTATAATTATTATTATCAGCAGTTTTTTTTCAACATACAAATCCATTACTAGTATTTATTCACTAGAAAAAAATAATTAAATTTTTTTTTTATCAGTATCATTTAACAGTTTACTAATTTTTTTTTTGATATTAACAAAACATGAAGATTATATTTAAATATGTTTTATTTAAAAGAAATTATTATATGAGATTTTAAAAACCATTCAAAAAAATAAAATAAACACAACGTTTCACATATAATAATCAGTAGTTTAAAAAAATGTGAAAAATAAAAATAAAAATAAAAATGAAAACAGTTTCTGGACACTTATGTGCTTTCTCCCCGCCTTCACTCTTCCCCGGTCCTGATCTTCGTCGCTCGTACAATGGCGATCTCCACCTATGCCAACACTCCTACTTCATCACCGTCAACTTCACCCATATCTGCACCCTTGACTATCTACTATACCTCATAGCTTCATCTACTAAGGTTCGATTTCATTTTCCCTCTATCAACTATACAGATGAGGTGTAGGGAGGGGCATGGAAAAAACCCAATTTCACATTCAATCGATCAATTTTTGGGCCTTTTATCAGGTATGCACTTCTACTATTGATGTTTTAAGCACTTAAAATCACGTGTATCTTGTGTTTAAATTGAATTCAAGTTAGGGTTTCAGTGAAGTCCTGATGAAACAAGCCTTTTTATTCTTGTTCTTGTGTTTTTGACTGATTTTAGAATTCTAATTACATACTACTCTCTAGAAAATAATTTTATCCCAACATTGAATCACATTCCTATAGATAAGATTATTCCACCTTCCAAGACCCCTGCTAGAATTATTCTCCCTTAAAAAATTCCTAAGATGAATCCGGGAAGATTTGTTTATGTTAGTCTTGGCCATCATGGAAAGGTAGGAAAGTTGATCCCTGTTAGTTTAAAGAAGGGGAAATTGCTCTGTTTCCTAATTATGGAGGAACTGAAGTTAATCTAGAAAATGATAATTTGCACAGTCTTTATGATGACATGATATGCCTAGAACTCTTCGCGATTGATCAAAAAAATAGTAGTAAATGTACACTTTTAGGTTAATTTTTGGGTTGCGCTCTCAAATGAATGTTAACTTGAGTTATTGAGATGATATATGGCGGATTTTCTTGTTAATTTTTGGGATTTTCACTCAAATGAATGTTAAATTGAGTTATTGAGCTGATATATGTTGGCTTTTATAGATACGTGGAATAATCATTTTATTATTTCTATATGATATCATCCATGTTTTTTAATTCTAAGTCATGTTATTTGAGAATAATGTTTTATTTTTGGTAATATAATTCAAGTTTTTTCAACATCTTTCATGTTCTAATATTTTTCTTATAAGTGTTCAAATTTTAGTTAATCAATTAGGCCTAATTCTGTAAAATGATCAAAGGCGATCTAGATTTGTTAAGAGTCCCATATTTTCAGATGTGGTTCCTTCATCATAAAGGATTAACACTTCCTTATTTATCATAATATTTCTCGTTGTTATTATTATATTTTCATGTGTAAAGGATGATGATGATTAATTCTCCAATGAATTGAAGGTTTTTTCAGGAAAGCAACAATATCACACATTGTTTTTCTCCTAAAACTCCAATAACCAGAATTTTATCTACAAGTATTCTGATAGTATTCAAGTATTCATAATTTCTCATTCAAACATCCTATATTTTTTCTGGTGTATACATCACATCAGAAAACAATTTATTATCAATGTTAGATGGTTTAGAGGGTCTCAATGAAGCTTTAGATTGGATTGGATTCATTACAGGAAACTTATCTAAAGAAGTTTATGGAGCCTACTTGGCTATTGACACATCCCTTCTCTATTGATAATTTGTATCTTACATGAATCACTCATAAAAATATTTAAGTGCACCAAATATGTTATGTTATTGGGCTCTGGAAATGGGAAGCTTATTTGTTGGAACTGTACAAAGGATCTACTTTTCTTTGAGCACATACAATGCTTTCCAAAGATGTGAAATATTGAAATGATTTCATCTTTATTGTACTCAGGAAATACCTCATATGCTTGCCTCATAATGTAACCATATTCTTTTTAAATTTTATTTATATTATCTCTACAAATAGAATTAGCATAGAACCAGTCCATTTTGTATTCTCATTTGGTTGAGATTTTATCTGATAGACCATCCCAATGTTTCTAAGTATATGAAATCATTATGTGGATAATACTAAATACACTACTTGTATTTTTCAGGCTGTTATTATATTCCTCCATAAACCTATAAGAACATTCAATAACTTCCACCACCTTTTTGAACATTTCCAAAAAAAATTCTGGAATAACTTGGCCAAGTGCATCATTTTAGACAAATTTAGATCTTGGTAACCCACAATCTACATTCATTTAACATCTTCATTATCCTTTTCAAATGTCTTAGATGAAGTTTTCTCTTGCTCATTGAAATAATTTTGAATATTTTTAAGAATCTTACACACTCCATGAAAAACATCATGATAGTGAAGTAACAGCTCATGGACAACATAACACTATTTCTTAATACCCTCAATATCTGCATATATATTTTGAACATCTCCATCATTATATAATTATTTTTTAGATACCACATCATGCTGTAGTTTTCTTAAATTTTCGCTAACATTTTTTAAAATCACTTGCACGCTGATCATGTTTCTTATTGAAATCATACAAGAACTTCATCCAATCTACTATATATTCTAGAATATGTATACAATTGTCAGAATTGAGTTCCTATATCTAGAATTTTATGGATTTAGCAATCAATTCCTTTTTGAACACTTGAAATTCATCAAAGGTTGTAGTATCATATTCTAATTTAGATATTCTTTAATTTACTATTGATAGAACTAAATTTGAATTTAAAGCAGCTAAATAATCCATAATTGACTTCATCTACACCATAACAGATTCAACAACAACAATGATAACTGGTTATTTTCCCTTTAGTAAATCTGATTAGGATTTTAGAATAACTTTAAGCTCATTTTTAAACGCTTCATTTATACCTGTATCATATGTTTAGAACCTTTTAGAAATTCATCTTCAACTATCATCAATTGTTTCAACTCATCAAAGTAGACTTTGAATCCATTGATGATTTCAGCTCTTTAATTTCTTCTTTGGAAACTAAAGTTTCATTCCACTTATTTATCTCTTCATTTAAATCATTCAAAATGCCTTTCATGTCTGTGGTTGTTTTTTTGTAAATGCTGGAAAAAAGAAAATATTGTTGTGGAAAGCTGTTTTATATTTTCATCAAAATCTTGATCTTCATGTTCAGTAGTTGGTGATGGAATTTCATTCTCTATTACCACTTTTTATCTCTGTATAGTTGTAACTTCTACATTTTTAGCAACAACATCATCCTCCAAGTCTTAATTCTGATCACCCTTATCATTTTCTTCTTAAATTCCTTCTCCCACTTGTATATGTGTTTATTCAATAGTCCCATTCATCTCTTGTTTATTTGTTGATTAGATTTCCCAACTAATTCAGCCTCCGCATTGGTATCCACTGATTTTTTTTCATTTTCCTCAGTAGCCTTTTCTACATCCCTTTGAGCCTCCACTTCTTCTTTAATATCTATATGGCCATACCAGTATTCGCTTCTTCATTAGCATCTTTAGTCTTATCATCATTAATAGTTTCAGTTTCAGTATTCAAAATAATCTCTTCATTTTATTATTCAATTACATCTTCTTGATCTATTTCTTGCTCAAAAAAACTTCCTCAATAGCTGCAAGACAAAAAATAATATATTTTTTCTCAGGACAAGCAAGTACAATTAATCTTCAATAAATACACTTTCCGGATCCCCCTTATTTGTAGCAAGGATATATACTTCAGTCCCTTTATATTTCAATAAATATTCCTTAAAAGAAATTAGTTTAATCAAGGATGCACTCCATATATATCCAATAATCCTCAAAACATAATATATCATAGAATTATGGTGATAAGAGTTCATATTTAGATGACCATTCTCAGTAGTTTTAATGTTTATAATGTCTACTCATAATCTAGAATAATAACCACCACATTTTTATTTGTTTTATGCATTCTAGGGAGTCAGGAGGGGTTCAGACATGGCTGAACAGGTTTGGTTCTTATTGAGCTCACTCAAACCACCAGGTTCTCACTCCCCTCTTGTCGTCTCCCTTTTTAGGCTATTTCTAGAAGGGGTTTCATTCAAGAATTTTGTTCCAATTATTTGATTTCCAAGTTAGGTGTGTATCTTGACTTATTTATAGGCCTGATTTCTTATTTGTACCTTTTTATTTATCGTCAAATTTTCATAAGAAAAGTTTTATCATCTCAGTTTCTGATTTTTTTTAACATTCACACTTTCTAGTTCCTTTGCAGATAGGGATATGTTTATTCATGTTGTAGGATAATTTCAATTAATAATGAAGTGAAATGTGCTGTAATCTGCCACACACACCAAGGGGTGGCAATGATTACAATTTTTTAATGTGTTAGACCCTGTCTTACATGTTATATGTCTTTGTGATGATAACATACATTGATGTGTGATGATACAAGTCATGAAATGAATGCAAAAAATTCTCATAGAAACATATTGGTGGTAAAATTCTCCATATGTAGAAGCTGGTGGAATTTATCCTAGAGTTAGATAATGTTTCATTTTAGAGTATATACGGTATTTATGTTACATTTAACCCAGTTTCATGGAATCAAGTTTTGTGTATGCATCATATGGAATTGAAGGTTCATTTTAGGCGGGATGAGTACGGATGCAACAATTTGAACAGGGGAAGGTTGTGAGAAGAAAAGGGATGATTTTTCTCACCCTATTCATTCATCCTCCTCTGGTCGCCAACATGTAAATAGTAACAAATCCTCACTTCTCATTCACATCACAGATCCCCCCTCCCCTCTCCAAGAAAAAAAAGCGAACTTATACATGATCAATAAATACTATCCCAATAGAATACCCTCACTACTAAAAAAACGGGAAAGGGAAGTGCCCCCTTATATCAGTGCTAAGCAAAACCGCTGATAAAGGTTACCCAGTATCAGCGCTAAAATTTTAGCGCTGATAAAGGGATTCTGTATCAGCGCTTTTCTAGCGCAGATAGAGGGAATCTTTATCGATGCTAGAAAAGTGCTGATAAAGGCACCCTGTATCAGTGATAGAATTTTAGCGGTGATACAGGGATTATTTATCATCACTTTTTTAGTGCTGATAAAGAGGCCCTCTATCAGTGCTAGAAAAGCACTGATAAAGAATCCCTTTATCATCGCTAAAATTTTAGCGCTGATGCAGGGTAACCTTTATCAACGTTAAAAAAGCGTTGATAAAATGACCCTTTATCAACGCTAGAAAAGCACTGATAAAGAATCCCTGTATCAGCGCTAAAATTTTAGCACTGGTACAGGAAGGATTTATCAATGCTTTTTAGTGCTGATAAAGAGTACCATTATCAGCACTAAAAAAGTGCTAATAAAGGATACCTTTAACAGCGCTAAAATGTTAGCGCTAATAAAGGTAGTCTTTATTAGCACTTTGTTAGTGCTGATAAAACCTTAGTCCATTTTTTTATAAAGTCGGTCACACAATTCCCTCATTTTATCGCAACCTAAAGCTCTCGCGGTACTGGAACCCTATGACTCCCCTCTGTTGCCCGCTACATTCTCATTATTGGACCTATGCCGCCCTCTCTTCTTATTGCTGGACCTCCACCACCTGCGGAGTTCATATTGTTGGACCTCTGCTTCCCTCGAGCTTTGGTTTGCCGGACCTCCACCGACCGCAACACCCTCAAGCTTCGGTTTTCTAGTCCTCCCTTTAAGGCAAGTTTTCCAAATCTTTTTTTAATATTTTTCTCCTCTACCACCACACATGACCATATGTTGATATGGCATGATAGATTTAATGGTTATTTGGGATTGTGATGGTTGTAGGATACATGATTCATCCTTTTCTGTAAAACTACGAATGTTTTAGGTTATTTCCATTTAAAATCCATTATGTTTCCTTCCATGTTTGTCTTCTTTTGGTAGGTGTTAGAGACCATTAAGTTGGTTATTATTCCTTATTGTCCTCTGATTCACAACTTATTGGTTAGAGATCAATCTTGATGTGTTGGGTGGTCTATGTTTTAAGATATTAGTTTGACATCTTTGTGAAAAAACCATTTTATATGATCTATTTATGGTTGGACATATATATGATTTTGGTGTGTACTCAAATGACTTGGATTATGAAGTCTCTTAATGGACCAGGCACTGGGAGGTTTTGGTGTCCACTTCAATGAGACTGTCAATGGGTGACACTCTATAGTGGGAATTCAAGGTTTCTATGGAGTACATTATTGAGGAATAAATCCTTTTTAGTTTTTTACTTTCTTGTTGTTGGTTGAATCATTGATGGATATTGATTGTGTTATTTCATTTGGATTCATTGGTATGTTTTGGGTGTACCTTTCCTTAGGTTTCGAATTATGCTCTTAGCGGTTCTTCATTGTTAGTGGTTGTAATCTCTTATTTGGGTGAAGGGATGTGTTCTTAGTATATTTCCATCTTATGTCCCACCATTTTAGTGAAAATTTAAATGGTTGGGTAACCTATGCTAGGTCTCTAGACGTTATTGGGATTTTCTCTCTTCTTAGTGATGTAGACGTGTCATTTGGAGATGTATGATGTTCTTAGAGGATATACATTAAGGGTTCTTGGCAATATTGGTTATCTGTTCATTTTAATTTGTTTGTAGTAGTCCTCTATTCGGTGAATCTTCCTATAATTTGTGAATTGGACACACAATAATTATTGTGTGGAATTTATTTTTGTCTCATCATTTTATGTCCTTCATACTAGAATATTTATTCGGATAAAAAGCTGAATGATGGGGAGAATTGTAACATCTCATTATCTCTTTCATCAACGCAATGCTCTTTGAGTTCTTTTGGGTTTGTTGAGGGGTCATAGGATGTCCCAGACTATCATAGAAGGTGTGGACGTGAACATGTAGGTTGAGAAGCTTCATGTATTCCACTGAATGGCCGGTGAGGGTAATTGACTAGGCAATGGGGTTTACAATGGATACAAAAAAAATTCTATAGCCATCAGCTAGCTGGTGGGTCTGTAGTTACTATCTAGTGGGATAACCTATGGTTATAAAATTTATACTATAACCACTGTCTAGCTGGTGAAGGCCACTATCTAGCCAGTGGTGTCATTGTATATGAAAAAGCATCGAGGTAGTAGGGTAATTGCACATCGATACCCCCATTTATTTATTTTATCTTCTCCCTCAATTTTAACTCAACCCACTCAATCCTTGGGAGCCCCTTTGGATAGTTTGGCTCTTCTATCCTCATCACTTGGTGGATTGAAGTTTCATTCGAAATGGTGATCCTCTTTTCATATTTATTTCTTTTCTTGAACTTCAATATCTCTCCATCACTTGATTCTTTGTTCCTGGGGGATATGGAATCCTTGGTATTTACTAGAACTATAATTTTTATGGGGAATTATGGTTATAGTATCTCTTTTACCTTTTATTGAGATCCCTTTTATTTGATTCAATGTTCTTCATTTGAGTAGACTCATTTATATTCATTGTGTTTTGATCCCAAATATTCCAAGTGGGTGTTTCTATACTATATCTTCTTTTTGGGATTCATGTGTTTAATGAATTCATTTTCTATCCATTTGACATTGGTTAAACATTTTTTGATCATTTTGAAGCACAAAATAACCCTATTAATGAAAATAATATATGGAATGGATGGTATCTTGTTGTAAATTAACCTTTTTCATAGAAATAAATTTTGTTTCCTTCTACCGTTGGTGGATTTGATATTATAAATGAAAATCATGGTTTAAAATAAATATAAGTTGATTATTTAAATAAAATTCAAAATGGTTCGGAATGTGTTTTCTTATTGAATTTTTTTGGGAATGATTTCGAAAATAAAATAAATTGTCTTGTTTTTAAATGGTTTATGGTATTGGTATTTTAAAAAATTGAGGGGGATTGATTGTCCTTTTGAAAAAAATTACTTCAATCCTGACCACCATCCATTGTTTGTTGGGGGTGACTTTAATGTCATTTCCAACATAAAGGAAAGGAAATGTAGAATCCCATTATAGCGGAAGGCCATCATGGAGTTTGTTTAGTTCATGGATGGGAAGGGCCTCATTGATCTCATCTTCTCAGGTGACAGTTTCAACTGGTGCAACAACTGTAGGGGCCATCACCACTTTTGGAGTCTATTAGATAGGTGTCTATCCAACATGAAAGCCACTAACCTATTCTCAAATACCATGTTTTTTCATCTTGATTGAGGTATTTTGATTCACTCCACCCTTTTGGTTTCCATTTCTTCTTGGCATGATCATCAGGAACAGTTTCACTTCCACCAGTAGTGGGTTAACATCCTAGGGTACCCGGACATGGTTTGTGAAATATGGAATGAACCCTTGTAAGAGTATCTAGACACCATCAACCTCAGTGAACTGACCTCGAACCCCGATTGGTGTGTGTTCTCCCCTTCCTCTTCAGGAACCTTCACCACCTGGGAATACTGCCGCATATGGGCTCCTTCAGAGTATTTTGATAGATGGAATGATACCTTTGGTTTATTGGATTATTAACACCAGTTTGAGATTTATGTTTGACTATATACTTATTATATTTTCTTATTATTTCTTACACACCACCACTTGAGTCGAGTAACCTGATTGAAATCCATATTGGTACTTTGGTTCTGATGTGGATATGGTTTTTTATGTGTTTGTGAGATGTGTATGTGTGGATATATGGGTACTTAGGTATGATGATATTGAATGTAGGGAAGAGACCTAGAAGTGGTATATGTATCATTCTTGATTATTCTTGTGTTTGATCTGGGGTGATTTGAGGAAACTATAATGAATCTAAAGTAATTATATTTAATGAAGATGAATAAATACTAATGGTTAGGCTCTATTAATCTCTATTTTTATAAGGGAGTGGTTCTCTTCTACTGTATTTGGAAGTCTTGTTTTGTGTACTTGAACCATAAATACTAATATTTGAGATTCAAATAGGATGAAGATGAATAAAGATTTAATGGATGCTAATTGTTTAACAATAGAGTATGAGAACAGAGTGAAAGAGTTCATCATGTTTGCAATGGATCACACAAAGGATACTTCTCGAATCTTTTGTCTGTGTTTACGTTGTTATTATTCTTGAATACTTACTCCAGAGGAGTTGTAATAACATTTTATATGTCACGGAATAGATCAGAGTTATAAATGATGGAATAAACCTGGAGAAAAAGAGAATGTAACTACTGGCTGGGATAAAACTCCATTTTATAGATCATTAGATATGAATACAAATATGGATAATGAAGAAGGCCATATAGAGGATGTGGTTATAGATTTCAATGATGATGAAGATCGTATTGGGGAAATGACAAAGACAATTGAAGATGAACTCCGTGATTTCCCAAAATTGTTTGAGAAGTTAAAGAGTTGTGCAAAGACGCCATTATATACTGCTTGCACTAAGTATACAACATTGCCAGTTGTACTGAAGTTGTATAAATTTAAAGCAGGAAACAGATGGAGTGATGTCAGTTTTATGGAACTACTTGCTCTCTTTAATGACATGCTCCCGGAAGATAATGAGCTCCCAAGATGGACATATGAAGCTAGATGAATGCTACGCTTGATGGGTATGATTTCTGAAAGAATACATGCCTACCTGAAAGACTGTATATTGTTTCGCAAGGAGAACAAATAACTTACAGAATGCCCAATATGTGGTGCTTCTCGATATAAGAAAGATAAATCCAATCCTACGAAATTTGTATGGTACTTTCCAATCATTCCAAGGTTTAGGCGTCTATATGGAAGTGAAGAAACTACAAGACAATTGTCATGGAATGAAGATAAAAGACATAAAGATGAGAAATCACATCATCTGGTCAACTCTCCTCAATAGAAGAAAATTGATCATGAGTATCCTGAATTTTGAAAAGAGCCGAGAAACCTTCATCTTGCGTTATCTACAGATAGAGTGAATCCTTTTGGTTTTCAAAATAGCACTCATAGTACATGGCCTTTTATGTTGGTAAATTATAACTTTCAACCCTGGTTATGCATGAAGCAGAAATTCATCATGTTATCTATGCTTATATCAGGACCAAAACAACCAGGTAATGATATTGATGTTTATCTGGCTCCTTTGACCAAGGATTTGAAGTTATTGTGGGATTCATGTGTAATGTTGTATGACGCTTATAAAAGTGAATACTTCATATTGAGAGCGATGTTGTATGGGATAATAAATGATTTCCCTGCTTATGGAAATTTGTTAGGCTATAGCATTAAAGGAACTCAAGGGTGTCCGTGTGCGAAGAAGATACATAATCAATTAGGATGAAACATTCATCGAAATATGTGTTTCTAGGACATCGTAGATTTCTAACTCGTCGGCATAAGTACCTATCTTAGACGACATCATTCAATGGAAGTTCATAAAAACGTGCAAAACCGTCTCCACTAAAAGGTGATCAGCTGTTTGAGAAAGTAAAAGATCTGAACTCTATTTTTGGTAAAACATTTTCGAAAAACCTTACGAAAATCGGTTGAAAAAAGCGATCAGTTTTTTTGAATAACTATACTGGAATTGTTTGTACGTCAGAAGTTTTCTTGATGTGATGCATGTGGAAAAAATTTATGTGACAGTGTTATCGGAACGTTGCTAAATGCCCCTGGAAAAACAAAAGATGGAATTAAGGCAAGGTTGGACATGTTTGACATGGGAATATGAGAAGAGTTGGCTCCTGTGAAGGGTGAAAATCGAACGTTTCTTCCTCTAGCTTCTTATACTCTTTCTAGGGAGTAGAGATATCAGTTTTGCAACTTCTTCATTGATGTATAGGTTCCAGAGGGGTACTCATCAAATATCAAGAACATTGTGTCAATGAATGATTTGAAGTTAAAATGTTTGATATCACATGATTTCCATGTTTTGATGCAAGATCTAATTCCTATAGCTTTACATTGCATTTTTCCCAAGAATGTTCGTCATACGTTAACCAAACTTTGTTTCTTTTTCAAAGCTATATGTAGAAAGTTTTATACCCGGGGAAATTGCCAGCTATGGAAAAAGAAATTGTCCTCATATTATGTGAATTAGAAATGTTCTTCCCTCCAACATTATTTGATATGATGTTTCATTTGATGATTCACTTAGTGAGAGAGATTCGACTTTGTGGTCCTGTGCACTATAGATGGATGTATCCTGTTGAACGGTATATGAAGCTTTTGAAAGGGTATGTCAAAAATCGAAGTCGGTCAGAGGGTTGTATAGTGGAACGATATATTGTTGAGGAAACCATTTAATTTTTTAATGAATACTTATCTGATGTGGAAAGCATTGGTCTCCTGAAATCTCGTCACACTGGACGCATTGAGGGTGAGGGAATTTCTGGAAGAGAAGCTGTGACAATCAGTATTACAGATCGAAAGCATGCCAATCTTTATGTTTTGCATAACAGTTGGGAGGTTTATCCATATATTGAAACTCACAAATAAATTATTAGGTAGTTGAATCCATCAAGGGCTGAAAAATGGTTATCAGATACACATAATCAACAGTTTATAGGATGGTTTCAGGACCATGTTTTCAAGTAGTTGGATGAAAATCCAAAATTAATTTTAGAAAGACTTTGATGGCTAGCCGCTAGACCAAGTGTGTATGTATTATCTTACAGTGGTTATTTAATTAGTGGTTATACATTATATACAGATGAACATGATGAAGATATTACCATGAAAAATAGTGGAGTTACACTAGTGGCTGAAGGGATGCATGTTTCTGGTAGTAAGGACAGAAATCCAATTTATGAAAATATGTCATACTTTGGCATTATCAAACTAATATGGGATTTGGATTATACGACATTCCAATTGCCAATTTTTCAATGCAAATAGATTGATAACAACAGTGGTATTAAAATAGATGAATGGGGATTTGTGAAAGTTTATTTTAGTAAAGAAGGGTACAAAGACAAACAGTTTATAATGGCATCACAAGTAGTACAAGTTTTTTATATTCCAGATCCCGCAAATCGAAAGTGGTCGATTGTTCTGTTATCATCCAAAACTACTGAAGGTTCCGATGAAAATTTAGTTGAGGGTGATCATTTTAGTGGTACATCGCAATCATGTCAGAGTGGTCCCAATGTAGATGATGTTTTGTATGTTATAGGAGACCACAATGAAGGGATTTGGATAATCGATAGAGGTTTTAAATCCCTTCATCCTTTGAAAAAAATAAAGAGAGTTCAATAAACAGGTTATATTTTATTTGTAATATAGATATTGTTATCTCATGTTATTATATTATCATTACTGAATTTATATAATCTGATTAACTGTTAAACCACTTTTGCAGATAATGAATTCTGCACATTCTGGTGCTCATAACCTTGAGGCTGAACAAGTCTCTCAAGCTGCTGCTGCTGCGGTTGCTGCTGCTCCTGCTGCTCCTGCAGCTCATGCTGATGTTGCTGCTGCTCCTACTGTGGCTCATGTTGCTCCTGCTACTCCTGTTGTGGATCCTGTTGCTCCTCCTGCGGCTGCTGCTGCTCCTGCTGCTGCGGCTCTTGCTGCTCCTAGTGTTGAGGTCCAACAACCATCTGCACATGCCATTGATACCATTCCGGATGAATATATAGATGATGTTGATATCGATTAAATGCTCGAGAATGAAGGACCGACGTTGTAGAAAACACAGGTGCGTTGTAGTTTGATGGTGTTATCCAAAATTCTTAATGTGAAAAGCAAAGGCATCAAATTTGAATTTGGACGGAATGCTCGAGGCGAACATGTGAATCCCAAAAAGGCTATGTTTAGTAGCTACATTGGAGTTGTCACTAGGAAACACGTGCCGATTAACATAGATTCATGGCACCATGTTGTGTTCGGGCTGAAGGCTGTGATCTGGGAAGAAATTACGGTAACATTATGAGTTTATTTCTTTAATTTACTATCAAATTAAATAATGAAACAATGTCTTACTCTCCTCAATATCTTGCAGAGTACATTTATAGTAGAGGATTCACACAAGGATTACGTACTAAGGAATTCAGTAAAGATTCATCGAGGTTTTTGCACTATTTTAACAAGATTTCACCTGAAAGATTCTAAAGGTAAAATAAACCTTCACCCACCCATTGTCTACACTCACCTGATATCCCAAGAAGCATGGGATGCATTTATTGGCCGCCGTGGGGATGAGAAGTTTCAGGTACATTGTGGGTGATAATACGTTGTTTGAGGATACCCGTATTCATCACTTTGATTGTCAATATTTCATTTATGAAACAGAAACTCTGTACTCAAAATAGGGAACATGCATCAAAACCAATGTACCCCTATCGTAAAGCAAGGTTGGGTTAAGCTTCATTAGAAAAGAAAATGGTACGTATTTTAAATTTACAATAATATTGTTAGGTTCCAATAAACAACATCATAATTATCTTTCTAGGTTTATATGTAGATTGATGAGTCTAAAACCAAATACACCTCCATCCCACTTCATGTGCTATGGAAGGAGTCACGTGTGAACAAAGAAGGGAAGTTAGTAGATGAGAACACACAGAAAGTGTGGGAAATATGTGTAAGTATGACACGAGGATAAAAACATTTGTTTAAAGTTGCTATTACATAAAAATAATTAGTTATGTTCCTATATCTGACAGTCACAGTAATCAGCTACTCTTGTAGTAGATACAAACCTATTATCGATGGCTTTGAAGCAGCCAGAAAAATACAGTCATGTCAGTGGTGCAGGGTTTGGGGTGACACACCGAGTATATTTTGAGAAGAAGAAAAAGATGGATGATATAGATGAAAAATTGGAACAAATGAGCGAAAAAATAACAACCCTTGAAGAACGATTGCAATGGCAGGGAGAGTTGCTAGAAACTTTTATGGGTGGGAAGCAAAGGGAAGACACAACTCAGGAACATCCAGCACGTGAACATCCCGCCCCACCCCCACCAGCTTTGAGGTGAGTCATTCGCCTCAAAGAACTGTCTTAGCCATAGAAATAAATATTCTAATAATTGTTCCCATGAAATGTGAATCAGACAAACACTGATAATTTTTCTGTACTGATCTTCTACAGGGTGATAATGATTGTGATTTATATCTATCAACACCCACCTATCACCTTGTAGTGAGGGATACAGTGTTCAATATCCCAGATGCCACACTGCATAATAAACCACTTCTGAAAGATCATTTGAAAGTGATGATTGCTGTAGCTCATGATCTAACTGCAGAGATACCTATTCCACTTGTTGATGATGATATTAATACAGTCAAAAAGGATATTGGGACATTCATTGCATGGTCATCACAACTTGTAAGAGTACATGCGGAAAAAGAGGTATTTACTTCCTTTTTTCAAGCTAAACCCTTAACAATTAATGAAAAAAGAGTCTGAACCAATGATTGTTGTTATAGATGGAGATAGGGAAGGGGGTGACAAACGTCGGCTCAAAACCATCTAAAGGATCGACCAACCGATCCCAAGGAGCTACTGAAAGCACAATAACACCACCTTCTCTCTATCCACATTTACTAGCATTGAAGACTCATGTGGATACGAAGCTAAAATATGGTAATAGTCATATAGTGGGTTTCGAAGAGAATATATACAGAGAGGAAAGTCAATATTTCGTTGCTGCTGAAAATGTAAATGAGATCCTTGAAAACGGTTGGATAGGCATCATAGTTGTAAATGTATATATGAGGTATGTTTCCATGAATTGATTTTCTAAAAGCTGGTCTAATGTGAAAATTATGACCAAATGCTTTTTATATTGTTGACAGATGCTTTTATGAAAAACTGTTGAAAGAATTTTCCCATGAGCCAAGATTTGGACTCGTTAGTCCTCATATCACATCAACACACCTAAGAAAAATAGAGTCATCAAAAAGGGATGCAATAGTGAACGGCTTGCTGAAAACATTTGAAAGCAAGATACAAATGATATACTTTTCCTAATACCATCCATGCAGGGGTAATACTCTACAATTAAAGAATATCAATTATATTTTCAATTATTTTATTACTTATTCCTTTTCGTGTTTTTAGGAAACATTGGTTGCTAATTGTAGTGAACTTGGATACTCCAAATATTTATTTTCTGGATTCAAAGTAAGGATATCCATCAAACTGACCACACATGATGGAGTTTGTGAATCTGTAAGACACTACATCATACGTTTTAGGTCTAAACATCAAATAATATAATTTATATTATCTTTTACTGAGGATTATGTTATGATAGATCGGTGTATCATTATCGTCTAAAAAAAGTAATGAGGATAGGGGCTAAGCATAAGGAGGCGAGCAAGTATTATGTCTGGACAAATATCATGGTATATATAATAAAATTTCACTATCCAAACACATCTCAACACAAGTTACTTATTCTCCCAATGATCAATTTTTTTTAGTGTCCAAAACAAACAAAAGATAATGATTTCGGTTATTATGGTTTTAAATTTATGAAAGAGATCATTTTTCATCAACAAACTAGCATCCCTAAATAGGTATTTTAAAAAAAAAACTACTAGTTCGTTTATGTTATTTATTAATTCTTTATTTTTATATTTTGCAGTACTACTCTGACTTCCAAAAAGACTCATAATGAAAAGACGATATAGATGTGTTCAGAAACAAGTGGGCCGCATACCTGATGGAAGATTTTACACAAATACAATGAATATCTGACTTGGTGACATGTACAATTGGTGGTCATTTTTGAGAGGGGTTAAGCGGATCAAAAGATGAAACATTGTTGTATGTAAATGTTCATAGGAAAATTGTAATTGTTATTAAATAAAACATCATTTCTCCAATGAGACATTTTCCCATTTTAATATATGATATGCACCAGCAACATGCAAGAATGCTGAACCACTCAAAGTGTCTCTATTTTGTTTAAAATGGACACGATTTTAAGTGAAAATAACAACTAACGTATGAAAATCCAACCAAACGCATTCGGATTGGGTTGATCCTTTAGGAGAATGATCCATGGGTCCTTGGTGATGTGTACGAGTCATACCCGCCTCAAATATGAGGCACGGTGTGGCCGGTACCACTCAAAGGGTCTCTTTTTTGTTTAAAACGGATACGATTTTAAGTGAAAACAACAACTGACGTACAAAAATCTAACCAAACGCATTATGATTGTGTTGATAATATAGGATAACTATACATGGGTACTTTTGGACATGTAAGATTCATCCTTGCCTCAATACGAGGCACGGTGTGTCCGGTACCACTCAAAGGGTCTCTCTTTTGTTTAAAATGGACACCATTTTAAGTGAAAACAACAACTGACCTGCGGAAATCCGACCAAACACATTAGGATTATGTGGATCCTTTAGGATAAATATCCAAAGGTCCTTTGTGATGTGTAATATCCAACCCTGCCTCAATCCGAGGCACAGTGTGACCGCTATCACTCAAATGGTCTCTCTTTTGTTTAAAATGGACATAATTTTAATTGAAAACAACAACTGACCTATAAAAATCTGACCAAACACATTCTAATTGCCTTGAGATTTTATAAGAACGATCCAAGGGTCATTGGTGACATGTATGAGTCAATCCCACCTCAATCCGAGGCACGGTGTGGCCGGTACGACTCAAAGGGTCTCTCTTTTGTTTAAAATGGACATGATTTTAAGTGAAAACAACAACTGACCTACGAAAATCTGACCAAACACATTCATATTGTGTTGATACTATATGAGAACTATCCATGGGTTATTGGTGATGTGTAAGAGTTATACCCACATCAATATGAGGCACGGTGTACCCGGTACCACTCAAAGGGTCTCTATATTGTTTAAAATGGACATGATTTTAAGTGAAAACAACAACTGACATACAGAAATCCAAACAAATGCATTAGTATTGGGTTGATACTTTAGGAGAACGATCCGAGGGTACTTGGTGATGTGTATGAGTTATCCTAGCCTCAATCCGAGGCACGGTGTGGCCGGTACAACTCAAAGGGTTTCTATTTTGTTTAAAATGGACACGATTTTAAGTGAAAACAACAACTGACGAATGAAAACTTGACCAAACTCATTAATATTGGGTTGATCCTTTAGGAGAACAATCCACGGGTCCTTTTTTATGTTTACGAGTCATCCCTGCCTCAATCTGAGGCACAGTGGGGCCGGTACCAGTCAAAGGGTCTCTCTTTTGTTTAAAATGGACACGATTTTAAGTGAAAACAGCAACTGACGTACGGAAATCTGACTAAACGCATTAGGATTGTGTTTATCCTTTAGGAGAATAATCCACGGGTCCTTTTTGACATGTAATAGTAATCCCTTACTCAATCCGAGGCACGGTGTGGCCGGTTCCACTCAAAGGGTCTCTTTTTTGTTTAAAATGGACACGATTTTAAGTGAAAACAACAACTGAACTATGGAAATTTGACCACATGCATTGGTATTATGTTGATTTTTTAGGAGAACGATCCACAGGTCCTTTGGGATGTGTAATATTCAACCATTACTCAATACAAGACACAGTGTGACCGCTATCACTCAAAGGGTCTCTCTTTTGTTTAAAATGGACACAATTTTAATTGAAAACAACAACTGACCTACGAAAATCTGACAAAACGAATTCATATTGCCTTGATATTTTATAAGAACAATAAAAGTGTCCTTGGTGACGTGTAAGAGTAAACCCGACCTCAATACAAGGCACGGTTTGGCCGGTACCACTCAAAGGGTCTCTCTTTTGTTTAAAATGGACACGATTTTAAGTGAAAACAACAACTGACCAACAGAAATCTGACCAAAAGCATTCGTATTGTGTTGATATTTTAGGAGAACGATCCATGAGTCCTTGGTGATGTGTACGAGTTATCCCCACCTCAATCCGAGGCACAGTGTGACCGGTACCACTCAAAGGGTCTCTATTTTGTTTAAAATGGACACGATTTTAAGTGAAAACAACTACTGACGTACGAAAATCTGACCAAACTAATTGGTATTGGGTTGATCCTTTAGGAGAACGATCCAAGGGTCCTTGGTGATGTGTAAGAGTCATACCCGCCTCAATCTGACGCACGTTGTGGCCGGTACCACTCAAAGGGTCTCTATTTTGGTTAAAATGAACACGATTTTAAGTGAAAACAACAACTGACATACATAAATCTGACAAAACACATTCTTATTGTGATGATACTTCATGAGAATGATCCACAAGTCCTTTGTGACATGTAAGAGTCATCCTCACCTCAATACGAGGCACGGTGTTTCTGGTACCACTCAAAGGGTCTCTCTTTTGTTTAAAATGGACTCAATTTTAATTGAAAACAACAACTGACCTATGAAAATATGACCAACCGAATTCAGATTGTGTTTATCCTTTAGGATAATTATCCAAGGGTCCTTTGTGACAATTATGAGTCATCCCCTCCTCAATACGAGGCATAGTGTGGCCGGTACCACTCAAAGGGTCTCTCTTTTGTTTAAAATGGACACGATTTTAAGTGAAAACAACAACTGACCTAAGGAAATCTAACCAAAAGCATTTGTATTGTGTTAATCCTTTAGGAGAACAATACAAGGGTACTTTGTGACATGTGAGAGTCAACTTCACCTCAATCCAAGGAATGGTGTGACCGCTATCACTCAAAGGGTCTCTCTTTTGTTTAAAATGGACACAATTTTAATTGAAAACAACAACTAACCTACACAAATCCAACCAAAAACATTCGGATTGCCTTGATAATTTATAATAACGATTAAATGGTCCTTGGTGATGTTTAAGAGTTAACCCTGCCTCAATATGAGGCACGGTGTGGCTGGTACCACCCAAATGGTCTCTCTGTTGTTTAAAATGGACACGATTTTAAGTGAAAACAACAACTGACCTACGGAAATCTGACCAAACACATTCGGATTGTGTAGATCCTTTAGTATAATGATACAAAGGTACTTTGTGACGTTTAAGAGTCATCCATGCCTCAATCCTAGGCATGATGTGGCCGGTACCACTCAAAGGGTCTC
Source organism: Viscum album (assembly GCA_963277665.1). Lineage (NCBI taxonomy): Eukaryota > Viridiplantae > Streptophyta > Magnoliopsida > Santalales > Viscaceae > Viscum > Viscum album. The sequence continues at coordinate 1,463,391,014 of OY728150.1, read as the reverse complement.
TCTTATTTAAAATGGACATGATTTTAAGTAAAAACAACAAATGACATATATAAATCTAAACAAATGCATTCATATTGTGTTGATCCTTTTTGAGAAAGAATCAAGGGTCCTTAGTAATGTGTACGAGTCAAAATCACCTCAATACGAGGCACGGTGTGGCCGATACCACTCCAAGGGTCTCTTTTTTGTTTAAAATGGACATGATTTTAATTGAAAACAACAACTGACCTACGAAAATCTAAACAAATGAATTTGGATTGTGTTGATCCTTTAGGAGAACAATAAAAGGGTCCTTTGTGACATGTATGAGTCATCCTCGCCTCAATCGGAGGCATGGTGTGGCCGCTATCACTCAAAGGGTCTCCCTTTTGTTTAAAATGGACATAATTTTAATTGAAAACAACAACTGACCATTGAAAATCTGACCAAATGCATTCAGATTGCCTTGATGTTTTATAATAATGATACAAGGGTCCTTGGTGACATGTAAGAGTCAACCCTGCCTCAATATGAGGCACGGTGTGGCCGATACAACTCAAAGGGTCTCTCTTTTGTTTAAAACGGACACGATTTTAAGTGAAAACAACAACTGACCTACGAAAATCTCACCAAAAACATTTGGATTGTGTTGATACTTTAGGAGAATGATCCAAGGGTCCTTTGTGAGGTGTAAAAGTCATCCGAAACTCAATCCGAGGCACGGTGTGGCCGGTACCACTCAAAGGGTCTCTTTTTTTTAAAATGGACACAATTTTAATTGAAAACAACAACTGACCTATGAAAATCCAACCAAACACATTCGGATTGTCTTCATATTTTGGATAATGATACATGAGTCATTTATGATGTGTAAGAGTCAACCCCGCCTCAATATGAGGCACGGTGTGGCCGCTAGCACTCAAAGGGTCTCTCTTTTGATTAAAATGGACACAATTTTAATTGAAAACAATAACTGACCTATGAAAATCCGACCAAACACATTCGGATTGCCTTGATCTTTTATAAGAATTATCCAAGGGTCCTTGGTGACGTGTATGAGTCAACCTCACCAATCCCCTAGACCGCCCCCACCCCCCTTGACACCAATCCACCCCCTAGACACCCCACCCCTCTAGACACCCCACCCCCTATAAAGCCCCCCCCCCCCCCGACACATTGGACACCATCCCACCCCACTAGAAAGACCCCCCGAACACCAATCCACCCCAGGGACCACACCCACCCCCTGGACACCAATCCACCCCCTGGACACCCCAACCCTCTGGACACCCCCACCCCTGTAAAGCCCCCCCGACACCTTGGACACCAGCCCACCCCCTAGGAACGCCCCCCGGACATCCCTACCCCCCTTGGACAGCCACCCAAAACCCCTGAACAACCCCACAACCCCTGAATTATGAATTGAATTATTTATGTACTTAATTAACTTAGGAATTATTTGTTAATGGTGTACGGGTATACTTGTTGTATAGGTATACTTGGTCTAATTAACTTAGGATTTATGTGTTAGTTTTGTATGGGTATAATTGCTTTAATTATCTTATTGAGATGCTGATTTTTTTTGCAGGTGTTTGGGTGTGCTGCTGTGGATTTTTTCGTAGCCATAGAGAGGGAATTTATCAGCGTTTTTAGCGCTGATAAATAGTGCTTTTATCAGTGCTTAAGAAGCACTGATAAATGATTGGTTTATCAACGTTAAAGGAGTGATGATAAAACACGCATTTATCAGCGCTCTTTTAGCGCTGATAAAGGGTTGTTTTATCAGAACACGTTTAGCGCTGATAAATTCTACCTTTATGAGAACGTGTTTAGTGCTGATAAAGGTTACCCCGCTTTATCCATGTCGTGCTTTACAGGGCTTTTTTAGCACTGTTAATGCCGGGTTTTAGCGCTGTTAATGCCTGTTTTTGTAGTAGTGCCTAAAGAACGATAACCTGAAACAGAAGAAAATTCAACCAAATCGTTTTCACAGCCACTTCGTTCACATGATGTTGTAGCTCCCTGTGTTCTCATTGCTGAATAAGTGGTTGTACCCATCGTTCTTGGGTGGCAGTGGTGGGTAGCCGTTGGGATATCCGTAGGGGTTGGGGTAAAGCTACGGAGCAAGGTAATTAGTGGCTAGCGGTGGTCGGGCGTGCATCATGTGCTGGAAGTTCATGTTCCCATTCCCGTTCGTGTTCCTATTCACACGCTGCTGGTTCGCCATCGCCACCATCATTTTCCGCTGGTGTTGGTGCGGAATCATCTATTGTTGTGTCAGCTGAGGGTGGTGTTGGTAAGGGTTTCCATAAATCATCTCCGAACTTGTGCCATTGTATCCGCCGCTGCCAGCAGGAAGACCTTGAACAACCGGCATGTTCATATTAGCCATGGGCATGTCGTCGTCGGCGCATCCCCCCATCTGTCCCACAAGAATGCCTCCAATATGAACACCCATGGATCCATTCCCCATGCCGCTAGGGGCAGATCCCTTGTTCAGTAATCCATTCTGTGTCAGCATACCCTTGATCATTCCATTCCCACCATCGTTGTCGCCGCCAGTGCCGTTTTTCATTTTTCCATCTCCGGTAGGCCTAAAGCCATTTTTGGCACCATTATTCTGACCCCCTGCATTCTGATTTCCTCCGCATCCTTTACCCCCACAATTTCAATTCTTCTAAATAGGGATTGAAACATCACCTTTCTTATTTCTACTAGCGTTGGTGTTGTCGTTCAGAGGATCAGGACCCGGAAGCCCAAGCCCCTTCCCCTCCGCCATGGCATTCATCATCTGAGGATTTTTCCAGGCATCATAGTGTTCTTTGGGACCTTAATAATGGTAAGATCGTCAAATTCATCTTCAAACTCATTGTCTTCATCAAACTCATCGTCTAAATCTCTTCTCCCTTCGTCGTCCTCTGAAAGTTTGAGTTTCCTAGCCCTGTCATAGGCTGATTTTATCAGGGGCAATTTACCCTGACCCTGCATATTATTGTTTAGTTGTTGCAGCTACTAGATCTAATATGGGGTGAGCTGCTAGAGCTACTGTGGGGTGAGCTGCTGTGGGGTGGGCATCCCACCCTTTTCCTGTGGCTGCTGGAGCTATTTTTGATTGTTTCCGCCCTTCTGAGGCTGACTGTTGTTTTTTTGTCGTTTCCGTTGTCAAGATGCATATTCTTCAACTGATTGTTGAGTTGATTTTGTTTTTTTTTGGGGAATTCGTGGTGGCACATAGTTCAGTGTGCTTCCCAGATTTCCCAAGCTTCTTTATATGCGTGGTGGCATCTACGTTCCATGAAACCGTTAACTTCCCATGCTCCACATCTATGACTATTTTATAATCGCCGTCAATCTTCTGCAAGGTTTTATTTACTTTTTTTATTACATCCGTCACATGTTCAATTTGAGAACACATGTCTAGATCTTCACTAACTCCTCCTTGATCATGTCTTCTGAACAGCCAACCAAACCAACAGGGCATGAGGACATAATGAGGGTGGTAGTGCGGTGGATCTGTTAAAGGCGGACAGAGCTCAGACTCCAGAGGAAGAAGACAAACCACAACCACTCCCCTTCAATGTCCTCCAATTCAGCGAATGGATGAGACTACACAGTAATGTGTCCATTGAACTTCAATGTTTTCTCTATTATGTATGTAGCATATAACTTATTTTTTATTATTTCTCTTTCATTACATATTTATCAATTTTCATGCATTTATATATATATATATTTTGATGTTGTATATAATGGAATTTCAATTTTTTGTGGTTGTTTACTTAAAATTCAGTGTGTACATCTGCAAAAATAAATTTATTACTTTCAATTGATTTAGCCATGCGACTTAATTTTCTTTTTTGAGTAATAAAAAAAGTATTGATTTACTTCCAAAAAAACATGTTTCTTCTATTTCTCTAACAAATTTCTTAATTAAATAGTTGTGACAATGGTTGAAGCATGGTCTATGCAGACGTGAAAAAGATTTCAAGCCAAAGATTCCCATGTAATATTATAGCCTGTTATTTAATTACATTTTTGATTTAGCTTCTGGCATGATATTTTCAATAGTTTTAGTCTCATGTGATCACTTTTAACCTATTCAGTTTCTTTTAAATTTGGCTGGAATTATTACTTTTAGTGTATTTTAGTTTTCTTTGTGAGTTTCCTTAGAGAAATGTTTTCTTCATGCTAAAATATTTGATAATACTTTTTCTCTATATTCATGTGTTTATTGGGTATTCCCCAGTCATAACTATTGAGGATACATCTTCACTTTTGAGTTATCAATAGTTTGAACCCTCACCCCTATGCCATGATTGAGTTTTCTGCAGGTGTTCAAGTTGTAAAGGATTGACATGCCGGCTTGAGAAGAATGATCCAAGTCAATCGTCAGGTTTTCTTTCATTTGCTGTAATACTACATCGAACAATATAACTATTATAATTTTTATTTTATGTAATTTGGAAATATTATTATGAAACATCTATTGGTATACATGTATGCATGAGGGTAATTTTTAACCTTCTTGTACAAATTTTATTGGTATAATTTTCATTTCCTATAATTTGGGCGAGCTTCTTATATTGTTTATGACCGTTTATGTTCCCCATAGGTTTCAGTGGTTGATAGAGGTTGAAAAGAGAAATCTCCCATTTGGAATAAGGATGATTTCTCTATAAACTATATAGGAACCTCATCTTCCACCTTAGGGGAAGGTAGTGATGGGTTCCCCTTACCAGGATTCTCCAATTTTTGGTCATCACACTGCCGAACTGGATGTGCAACTGAAAGCCAGGGCTGCTCAGATCCAAACTGGTGGCTGAAGTTATCCAAGAGGATACACCACCTACATGGATCTCCCCTCCCCCAATAATGAAATGATTTGGTCTCTTCGGTGTAGTGGTCAATGAGGATCAGCCAGCTCGACAATTCCCTTATAGCGAAATGCGGAAGATGAATGGGTAGGTTCAGGTTCAGATCAACTTTGCTGTCAAGGATTGGGTGGATACTTTTAATGAAGATTTCACTTACTCAGCAAGTTCCCGATTTGTGTATTGGGAGGATGACTGATTTTCATTCCAATGATCCTTTATTTATTGATGACTAATACTGCACCATTTTTTTCATTGTATCTGGTTTGTAAGTGTGACTTCATTTAATAAAGAAGAAAAAGAGAGTCTATAGAAGATGTTTCATGGAGATTTATGTTATTTTTGGAGTTTCATATAATATAATTTTATAATTATTTTATTATAAATATATTATATATAATTATGTTAATAAATATAATATAAAATTATAGCTATAAATATTTAAATATTCACGCATAATATTTTATTTAAAATATAATTTACAAACAGATATTAATTGTTATTATTGATTATGAATGTTGGTAATAATATTATCAACAGATAAATCTGTCGTATGAATCTGTTGATAAAATTTTTAACCAACATATATATTATCTGTTGGTATTATTATAATTGCAACATAACTATTTTATCTGTCGTAATAACATTTAGCAACAGAGTTTTTACCAACAATTTAGTGAGAGGATAATTTTTGTTGGTAAAAAGTTTTACCAACAAAAAATGCACTTTTACCAACAGATACACCCTTGTTGGAAAAAGATAATTATTTTTTAGTGTTAGCAGAGGCTTTCTGGGTATCATTGAAGTCAAATTTTCTATGGAACTTGTACCAGGTGTCTAAAGTTATTTGATCAATAGGGTACGTAATTTCAACACTTTATAGACTATGGTGTAACTCCCCCTAAACAGGTGCATCTCTCATAGGACTAAGAGATTCAGTTCTCTGATCTGTTTCCAAAATTTCATCCCCAATAGCTTCAACCATTTCTTTTCTAGCCAACTAAAAAGATTTCTCCATTATTTCCTCCACTGATAGGATAATCTTAGGATCAAATTGTTCCTCCAAGTGTTCCTCAAAAGTAGCTTCTTTCTCAAGAGGAAGTTCTTCTTCTAGATTCTCTTCCAGAATAGCCTTTTCCCTCACATTAATAATATAATCTTCTCTAGAAGAAATTTATTTTTCCCAATTAATACTTTCTTCTCGAACATGTACTTCCTTATCAACTATGTCTTGAGGAACAAGTCCACTATCTTCCCTCTCTAAGACAGTTTCCCCTGTAGGTGCGACAACCTCCTCCTCTTTTTCTTCAACAGGATAGTCCACAATTTCACATAGTTCCAAACCACGACCATAGAAGTCCTTAAATCTTGAAGAATGCTCAACCGGATTAAAACTTTTATAAAACCTTTCATTATCTTCCACCTAATCCCTTTTCCATGGATTCCTAATAATTTTCATTCTTTTTAATGTAGCCTTAGAGGTATATAATTCACAGTCCTTGATGACTTCATCATTCAGTCCAAACATTCCTTTAGCATAAAATATAGAATATATTAACCATGAGTAGAACAAGGAGCGAGACTTTGAGGTTTCCATTATCAACTCACATATATAAAGCGTAACACACTTGCACAAGTAAATCTTGTGTCCATTATTCATAAGACATATCAAAAACATATCTTGATATTTGAGGGTAGTAACATCTCCTTTTCTCAGACTAATCAGATTCTAAATAAACCTAAACAACAATCTGTTTTCACCATTTAGATCAGCAGCAATAGCTCTTCTCATTGTTTTATTTCTAGTCAAGATTCTTAAGGCTTATTCTAAAACAACGATATCACTAGGAGAAGGAGGACCTCTCTGATAGACCTAAAAAATTCCTTCATGAGGTATCCCTAGGCAAGCATCCCATAACCTTGAAGAAAAGGTACATCTTTGGCCATTGATCTATCTTCTTACAACAAAATCATCTTCTATATTGAAAGAGAATTGAACAGACTAATATAACTGAGTAACTAGATTTGGTTAAATCGGCATGTTCTCTTTTGTGAACCAGGCCATCCATCCTTTCTCTTTCTACACTTTCAACACTAAAGACTTACTTGACAGCAACCACTTAGACCAGATCTCCTTTTCTAGTACCACTATTCTATTAACAAGATTCAGATTCGAAGGACCTTTAGGCTCTATCTTTAGTACTCTTTTTTATTTTCTTCTTTGATCTAGGCTTCTCAGGAGTTGATGAAGATGGGATTTTCATTCTAGGAAATAAACAAAGGTTTGAGAGAGAGAGGTAACTAAAGTGTTGAAGGAGGAATTAACGTTTGAGAGAAGAGATCTTGAGTAAAGAAAAGAGTGAAAACTCTTTTGTTTTTATCATTTAGGGATATCAAGCATCGCAAATTCAAAATCACGAGAAAGAAAAAGAATAAAATAATCAATCACAACAATACAGGTTATAATATGTAAATAAAATAAATTTTTTTTATTGTTTTGAGACCGGAACATACATTCATGGTGATACCATACAAGTTTTTCACGATTTTAACTCTACTATATGGCTTCAAAACAGTGAAACCATATTGTTTGAAACAGAATGTGAAAAACAGTAACTAAGAGATAATAACTGTGATATCATAAACATGAGACAAAAATTTAAGATAGTAACTTGTATAACTATGAGAGTGAGACAATACTTCTAAGACAGTGACTCGTGAAACTGTAAACTATGAAATAGTAAGCTGTGAAACAGTACACTTCATACTAAAGATTTATCATTCCTAATTCATGTATGATGTAATCTATTCTCTCAGAATTTAATGGTTTGGTGAATATATCAGCAAGCTAATATTCAGTTACAATGAATTCTAAAGTGATGTCCCCTTTTTGATAATGGTCTCTCAAAAATTGATGTCTTACATCAATATTTTTTTTGTCTTAGAGTGTGAAATTGGATTTTTTGAGATGTTAATAGAACTTTTATTGTCACAATTTATAGGTACATGCCTAAATTGATATCCATAATATAGTAATATGTGTTTCATAAAAAAAAATTTCACAACAACTACGAGTAGCTATGTATTCAGCTTTATCTATAGATAATATAATAGAGTTTTGTTTCTTAATACACCATGATACTAGAGACTTTCCTAAAAGGCGAAATGTTCCATAGGTTCTCTTTCTATATAAATTAAAACCACCGAAATTAGAATCAAAATAACTAACTAACTCAAATAATTTTCCTCTGGGATAGAAGTGTTCTAGATTGGGTGTATGTTTGAGGTGTTTGAAAATCCTTTTAACAACATTTAAATGAGATTCCATAGGGTTTTCTTGAAAACGAGAACACATACATACAGTAAAAATAATATGAGGTCAGCTATCAGTTTAGTAGATCAGGCTTCCAATCATTCCTCTATAAGTGGTTTGATCAACAGATTTTCCATCTTCATCAAAATCCAACTTATAAGTTGTACTCATTAGAGTATCAATACTTTTAGTGCTATCCAAGAAAAAAGGTTTTAGAAGATCTTTAGTATATTTGATTTGATTTAAAATAATACCATCATTATTTTAAAATATTTAAAATACAAGAAAGAATTTTAGTTCACCCATTAGACTCATTTCAAATTTGTTTTTCTTCATTTTAGAAAATTCAATACATAAAGAAATTTTTTAAGATCCAAAGATAATATCATCTACATAAATTTTAACTACTAGAACATCAATGGAAATTATTTTTATAAAAAGGGTAGGATCATCTATTCCTTTTGTAAAATATATGGAAATAGAAAATTTACTTAATCTATCATACCAAGCTCTTGCAGCTTTTTTTAAACCATACAATGCTTTTGATAATTTAAAAATATGATTTGAAAATTGAGTATTTGTAAAACCAGTGGGTTTCTCAACAAAGACATCCTTATCTATATACCCATTTAGGAACACACTCTTAACATCCATTTGATATAGTTTGAAATTCATATGATCAATATAAGCAAGTAGGATTATGAGGGCTTCATTTCTAGCTACTTGTGCAAAGGTTTCCTCATAGTCAATTCCTTATTCTTGACTATAAAAATGTGAAACGAATCTATCCTTGTCTCTAACTATGTTACCTACTTCATCTACCTTATTCCAAAATACCCACTTAGTTCCTATAGTAAATGTTTCTTTAGGTCTGTCAACAAGATTCCAAACTTTGTTCCTTTCAAACTAATTAAGTTCTTCTTGCATAACCATCACCCAAAATTCATAATTTATAGCATCATTAATGATTTTAGGTTCATGTTGTGACAGGAAAACTTGATGTTCAACCTGATTTCTAAGAGAATCTCTAGTTTCAGTACCTTTATCTAAATCTTCTACAAAAACATCTAAAGGAAGGTTCTTAAGGGTTATAACAACTCCAGAAAAAGAGGTACTAGTGATTTTAGGTTCATCAGTAGTTCGGGTTCATTCTAACTTGAATATAGAGAATTTCCAGAACTGGATGTTTTCACAGATTCCTGTATAGGATGGTTAGAGGATTTTTCATTGATTTCCAGATTTGAAATATCATTCTCCAGGTTCTCTAGAGTAGTCTTGGGCTCATGTGGATCTATCTCATCAAACATGACATGGAAATATTCTTCCAAACATTTAGTTCTTTTGTTAAACACTCTATAGGCTTTATTAGTGATTTAATATCCCAGAAAGATTCCTTCATCACTCTTGGATGAAAACTTGTCATGATTGTACTTAGTATTAAGGATATAAACTTTACAACCAAAAACTTTGAAGTAGCTTACTTTGGGTTTTCTATTGTTCCACAATTCATATGGAGTTATTTTTAGAATAGGTCTAATCAACACTCTATTAATGATTTAGCATGCTGTATTTATAGCTTCAGCCCAAAAATAAATAGGTAAATCATATTAACTAAGCATGGTTCTAGAAATTTCTTGCAAGGTCCTATTTCTTTTTTCTACAACTCTACTTTGTTGTGGTGTTCTAGGGGAAAATAAATTATGTCTATAGCCATTTTGTGAACAAAAGCATTCAAACTCTTGATTTTCAAACTCACGACCAGGAAAAATTCTTAAGTATTTAATTATTATTCCACTAATATTTTCTATAGTTTTAGAATATTTGGTGAAATGAGATCAGTTTTCACTTTTGTGAGCCAAAAAGAAATTCCAAGTATATCTATACAATTCATCTACAAGAACATAAACATAGTGCTTCCCATTTAAACTAGAGACTCTAGATGGTCCAAAAAAATCCATGTGAACTGGTTCGAGAGGTTGAGAAGTTGACACTTCTTTCTTTGGTTTGAAAGAAATTTTGTGTTGGTTTCCCTTTTGATAAGGATTAAACACTTTATCATTTGGAAACTCCAGTTTGGGTAGGTCTTTGATTAAAAAAATTTTAGTTAGCTTACTAAATGATTGAATATTACAATTTCCACGTTTCCTATGCCAAATCCAAGACCCTTAGTGAAATACACTTAAACCTGACAAATTTTGAGAAACTATATAATCTAAATTAACAGATTATACATTTTCATTTCTCAATTTAGAAAACACTAATTCATTTTGAGAATTAAAAACATTACAAGCATCATTCTCAAATTTAACATTAAATCCATCATCACATTGTTTTGAAATACGAAGCAGATTATATTTCAATCCATTAATAACAGTAGAGAGTGTGTCATAATTTGAACTTGTATAATTTTTTCTAGAACTAGGAGTAAAGATGTATGTCCTGGATATAGAAACAAAATTGGTTTTTACAAAAAAAAACCTGGTTGATAGATAATACTTGTAGTATATTTCAAAGAAATATATTTACCTAGAATTTGTACCAAAGTCTATTTACCATTTTTAAACCTTTCATGGCATTTTTCAATTTCTCATTACATAACTTTAGTTTATTGTTTTCTTTGAGTAATTGAACATTTTTCTCTCTTTCTATAGTAATTTTATATTTAACAGTAGAGGTAAGAGCATGCTTTTTCTTTAATGACTTGTATTTATCTTTTTGTTCATAACATGTCTATTCAAGAATATATCCAAACTCAAAAATTTATTCTTTAGATATATTTTCTGAATCACTTACATCTCCAAAATAATAGGAATTTTGCACATGAGATTCTAGGGTTACCTCAGATGTGTTTTTCATGAAACACATACTACATTGGTTAGCCTGTTCATCATGTGAAGACTCTAAGTCACTTGAACTGTAATCAGAATCACTACAAGTTGATTTCATTTCCTTTTTATACTTTCTTTATTTTTCCACATATTTTTTTATACTTGATCTTGGGATAGATAGCCTTTATGTGTCCCTTTCACTTGCATTCATAACATACTATCTCATCATACTTGTCACTTCTTTTCCAATATTTCTTCGAGCTTCCCTTTTGATCATATATTCCTTTGAAGTTAGGCTTTATGAAACATTTATTTTTATTGAAAAATTTCTTAATCTTTTTGGTTAATTGAGCCATCTCCTCATCACTGTCAGGTTATGATTGTTCATTGCTGGAAAATTATATAGAGACTTCCAATTTCCCCTTTTCTTTGTGTTTAGAGGTAGTGGTCTTGAATGCAACAGATTTTATTTTAGGCTTATCCTCCTCTTCCTTGTTGAAAATTTTCTCCTCTTCATACATCATTTGTTTCCCAATGAGTTATTTTATAGGAAATTTGTTGATGTCACATGAATCTCTAATAGATATAGAGGTTTCCCCTCATCTATTAGGTAGGCATCTGAGAATCCTCATGATTTGTTCTTTGGCAGTAACTTCTCTTCCAAGAGAAATGATTGTGTTGAAAATTTCGTTAAACCAGATATACATGTCAGAAATAGGCTCATCAGGTTTCATTTTAATGTTATCATATTTAATATTATAATTATTAAGGCTCATTTCTTTCACACTAGAAGTCCCTTAATGTGAAATAGTCAAATTATCCAAAATTTCATGGGTAGTTTTACACACAAAAATTCTGTTAAATTCCTCATCTCCTAAAGATCAATATAAAGCATTCATGGCTTTGTAATTGTTATTGTAGGTAGTCTTGGTTGGGTCATCATAGGTAATTCTATCAGTAGAAGGAATCTTATACTCATCTATAATTGAAGACCAAATTTTAAAACCCATACTTTCTAAATGCATTTTCATTTTAATATTCCATTGGGAATAATTTGTTCAATTAAAGAATGGTGGTCAGTTTGTTGTAGTACCTTACAATCTATTATCTATAATAACAAAATACTTTTAAAGAGATAGAAATTTAGAATTAATAGAAATTTATAGATCTTTACTGTACAACTAAAATCATTGTTGAATAGTTTCAAAAACATAGTCTTAAAAAACTCCTCTGATACCAAATGTTGGTCGGAGTAGAGTACTCAAGAGGGGGGTGAATTGAGTATTCATAATTTCTTTTGTTAAAAGTAATCTTGGAAAGGTTCCCCAATAAGATTGAACATAGCCTAGTTAATCATGGTAATACGGTTATGAAAGTTTGACTCTTCAAATAACTTTTTAGAAGATTGATTAATTCTCAGTAATCTTAATATGAGTAATTGGTATTTCCTTTGAAGCTATTCTAATAAGGAAAAACAATTATAAATTCTATCCATGATTAACTATCAAAGTAAATATAGTGATTTCTGAATTATATAGTAAAACAGAGAAAGACTAAATTAAACAATAGAGAGGATAAAACAAGTTGTTCAGTCTCAAGAAGAGACCTAATCCACTCCACTTGGTGATCACCTAACACCAAGAAGTTTATATTAATAAACTTGATCCACACCCTGGATCGGGGTAAACAATAGTGCACATGACTTTCTAGGTCACACAACCTCTTCCATAGTTCTTTGTGGGTAAAAACTATCAGGTCACAGAAGGACCACTTCCACACTTATCTATTGGAGTAAACAAGTGTATAAAGATATGTGAGGAAGGATATATTGTATCATTCAGTTTAGTGCAAGAGGGAGTGTGTGTATTTAATAAAACACATACACACTTATCGAAATCTAAAAACAAAACAAAATAGATAAAAGATGTCAATATAAGGTTAAAAGTGCTCTCGGTGTTATTCTATGAAACTATGGACTTCTAGGATGAAACATATGCAAGTATCGAGTCCTCTTGAGAGAAACTGAGTATTGAAAGTCTAGTGATCTACTTTCCATTTAGATTTAGATCGTGTTCTTTGTGGAGTTTTCCTGGTGAATATGATTTGGATATGATCTGTGGTATTATAGCTTTTTGATTTGAGAATTATTTGTGTGTTCTTCAGTTGTAACTTGGTGCATGTATCGGTCCACTTTTCAAGAATTCTCATGCTTCTGCTATACACTTTTACTCATAACTTGTTTCAGGGCCACAATTTTCTTTTTATTCATGAAGTGCATGTGTTGGAGCCGACAGGATGCATGTATACTGCATCTTGAACCTCGTAATGTTAGGTTACATGTCTAAAAATAAATATTAATTATGTCAGCGCATTTAAAAGACTCAAATATGACCTTTATAAATTAAATTGAAAATGAAAAATAGATTAAAGAACGGTGTCACAGTCTATCTAGAAATGGTGTCACTTGGAAACAATGTCTTCTTCTTTGCATTTATGTGGTGAGATAATAATGATGGCATAATTTTATTGAAATCAGGAACTGGTAGCATAGATTTAGTGTTAGGATCATGATGTCTTGTCCTTTTCCAAACTTTAAATGGTGTCTTAGCAAGGCACTGATGCCACATGAGATCTGAAACTAGTTACGGTGTCTGGTCATGGTGTTTGGATCACGGTGTCTGGTCATGGTGTCTAGTCACGATGTCTAGGTCATGGTGTCTTGGTCATAGTGTTTGGGTTACGGTGTCTAGGTCACGATGTCTAGGTCCTTATCCATAAAACCCAAACTGGTGATAGACTCACAGTTTCTTAGAATTGGCCAAATATCTGTATATATACTTAATTAGTAATATTCACCGAATGAATTAGACTTAATCAATTATAAAATAAATCATTATAGACAAATTTTAAATATATTTTACAATGATCAATCATGATTTATAGGAATCAAGATCTTGAGAAAAGTTATTTGAATCATAAAGAAACCAAGAATATCTACACATAATATGAGATAGATTAAACATGAGTAAAAATTTGGGATAATTAGTACATGATTAAATAATGATGAGTCCAAAAAATGTTTTTCACTTGCATTCTTCTGGTTTATTCTTTATTTAGAATGTGTGTGAGGTTCAAATAAATGTTGTGATTTGGGTGAAATCTTTATTTCTATATTATGGTACCCTGATTCAAGGTGATTACTTCTAATCTAGAAGGCTTCAATTCTTTATTGTACTATTCTTAATGAATCATACTATCCATCATCAGTTTGATAAATAGAATTCACTCCAAATAAGTAGTACTGAAGCTTGGTTTAGTACTCAACAATGCACACTTGATAACATAATCAGTTATAATTCAAATTACTTTTCCTTATAAATTTTATAATTTAAAGGGAGTTTACTTTCATTTAAATTTATTTCACTATTTTTGGAAAAGTTCTAGATAGATAATATTGATAATAGAGACATTATATTCAAGAGAATGAAAATAGAGGACTATCTCATTTGGAAATACAAAGAAGTTCTATTTATGGGGATTAAATCATAAAAGATGGATAAAAAAGAATGGTAATTTATGGATAAAAAGACACTTGGATTGGTAATGATGTCATTGGATTGAAATGTTTCATTTATTATCTTGGTGAATAAGATGAAAAATAACTTTTGGAATCTTTGGCAGTCATGTATTAGAAACTAACAACTTTTAAAAAGGTGTTCATGTTTCATAGGTTTTTTGGTATGAGATTAAAAAAAGGAATACCTATGACTGATTCTGTGAATTTATTTAACATGATTATTTGGCCTCTAAAATAAATGAAAGCCATGTTCATAGATAATGCATGGGATCTTTTACTTCTATCATTCTTACCAGAATCCTGGGATGCGATGGTAATGTTCGAAAGAAGTTATTATAGGAAAACTAATTTGTTGTTTGAAGATGTTAATATTATAATACTAAATTAATAAATCATATTGAGGGACGTTCAACAACCTTCTATAATTGCACTAAATTATAAATCAAGAGGAATATCACCTTGTCCAAAAAGTTATTGGAGATCAAAGAATTGTCTATGAGATAGGAGCGAGGGTAAATCTTTTAGTCTAGGCCATATATGTTGGTATTGCTGGAAGAGGGGAAATATCAAGAAAGAATCTAATAATTTAAGGGATAAATCTAAAAGGAAAACTTTTGAATGTTCAGATTCCATGAATTCAATTGAGGATAATAATTTTTTTCTAAGTGTCAACACTCTGGTAGAAAAAAAGGTGACTAATTATGGTGAATCATTTCACTCATTGATTGGGCAAGAATTTTTGGTTAATTATGTATTTATATGATTTAGAAAGTGTATTTGGTGGTTATTGAGGATCTTAAGGTCATGGAGAAGAGTTATTTTAACATATGAATGTGAAACAATTACTTCCTAAAATTGAAGGATGTGAGACACATCTCGAGGATGCAGAAGAATCCAATTTTCACAGGATAACCTGATAAGGTTGTGTACTATACAATATTTTCTAATAGAATATAGAATATTACACAAGGAACCACAGTGCTAGGATGAGGTTTCAGGTATGGTACCCTATATTTGACCTGAATATATAATATAGTGATAGTTTTTTGTGTAGATGATTAAGAGAGTCCTGGGTTTTAGCATTGTCACTTCAAAAACATAGTTATAAGAACATGATTTTTCTAATGAAAAAGTCCCGATGAAACTTGATCACATAAATTTTAGAATTTTGATGATTTTATTCTTTTTAATCATAATATGGTTTCATTCAACCAAAATAAAAGGCATCCAATATCTTGAAAGTAAGATATTGTTCAGTTGGATGTTTGGGGTATAACACTAGTTAAATATCATGGATGGTCACTTTACTTCTTGAAATTGATTGGTGATACAATAAGGAAAATATGAGTTTAATTTATGGAGAAAAATTGGATATGTTCTCAATGCTCAATGGACACAAAATAGCTTTTATTTTGGAGTTTTAACATCAGTTTTTAAATTACTGATGTTAATTTTTTTTAATATTGGTTATTTATAAAGCAATTATTAAAAGCATCCCAGTTGGGGTTTAAATTTTTTTAAATAACTAATGTTAAAAATCGAGTCTTAATTTTGGTTATTCAAAAAATTTTCTTAAAAACATAAATTTTAATGTCAGTTAATTAAAAAAATGTTAAAAAAATGTTTTTAATGTTGGATACAATTTAATTGATGTGAAAGTTAAAATTTCAAATCATTCCAATGTTGTGCTCCATTTTTTTCATAGTATGCCTTTGAAACTTTTAATTTCCAACTAAAATTTATGGAACCAAGGTATGATTTTTCTAGTGTCATTTATATGCTTTCACCTTCCAAATGAATTCATTTCAGATAAGCTCTTTTAGTATTCATAATTTTTACACTAGTTATTCTTTTAGTGATTTCCTTATGGTATTTATAATTTTTTTCCAGGATTTTTTTTATGATTTATTTTCTTAATTGATACAACTATTAATGTTTCATTTTTTGTTATAAATCATTCTTCTTTAAATTACATTGAAAATATAATGTTTTTTTATATTCTAAAATTCATTACAAGTCACGAATTCAGATGATTCATGAGTTCTTTTTTCCAAAGAAAATTATATTGTAAAACACAAAAACAAGAAAGGAAATTATATCAAATATTTTGGTTTATTTTTATATATTTTATTTTGACTTTTTTATTTTTTACCATTATCGATATTTTATTTTTATTAGAGGGTGTAATTATGATTGAAAATTAAAAAATATGCAGTTTTTACATCGATTATTGTATAAATGATTGAAAAAATCACATTCAACATCAATTATAGAAAAAACAATATAAAATGTTAACTTCTATTATAAAATATGTGATTTAAAAGTCATTAAAATAATAACTCTATTATTGGTTATAATAACCAACATTAAAAACATATTTTTTTCATTACTTACAGTAATTTAAACTAAAAAAATGACGCTACAAACATTGAAAAACTGATACAAGAAATCAATTTTTTATACTATTGGTTCAACTAGTATAAGGCCATGATGAAAATGGAAACTAATGGGAAGTTAATTTAGTGAATATAGTTTTTAACTATTAGAATTTTTAATATTTCTTGAAATATTTCAAAAGCTAGGTGTTGAGTTGGTAATGGTTTCTAGGGCTTGGAGAGACTCACTGCGGTGATATTCAAAATATTAAATATATTTTATCATTCATGATAATTATCTTTGTAAATGTAGAAAAACTCATGAGTGGAGTCTTGTGTTGGAAATCTAAGATTATGGTTGTGTTTAAAATGTGGGTGTTAACCTTGGAGTGACATAAAGTTATTCAACATTGGGTGCCTGATCAAGGGAAAGTTGGTGGGGGTGTAAAATGAAGTTTATTGATTTAATAAAAATTAAATCAATAACCCCCCTCATGAGAAGAATTAAATTTGAGTAGAGGATCCCCCTTGCGTGATGGATTAACTAATGCTGAACTATGTATATGAGGTGTCACCACTCCCCAGTTTTTATGTCGGTCATCACTGGATCGATAAGAAGAAGCTTCCAAGAAAATTTTGAACATGAAGCTTTGAAATATCACCACAAGGTAAGAGTATTTGTGTTTTGAGTCATGGTCCCCACATATATATATATTTTAATGTTTTAGTTCCTTATTATGACCTCTAATGATCCCTTGGGGGTAAATCTGTGGGTTTAGGTGGAAACAGAGGTGTTTTGGAAAACTCACAAGTAATTACTATTTGGAAGTCATGATAACACAGTGTGTAGTGAAGTGGAACATGCCATGTATTCTTCTTATTCTAGGAAGATGATGTGTTGGGAACTACACACCATGTACAGTGGGTACACACCATGTAGTGAGCCCAAGTCATTTGGCCGAGGGACATGGCTAGAGATATTATGTCAAGGGATATGGTTGTGTAATAATACACAACTTGAGACGCATACATAAGGTTTCATACATGGGAATGAGCTGATGAAAAATCCAAAAGGATGGTTATCCATAACACAACATGTATTGGGGTTACACACCATGTTGAGAACATGACTGGCCAATCCGTGTGGGGAAAGACATGGCGAGGGTCCCAGGTGAGGTGAGACAAGTTATGTACACCATATACATGCTATAGAATCTCACATATCCAGACAATCCATTAAAAATAGGACAAAAATAGGTGTTTTAGTGGGGTCACACTCCATGTGGACCCCATTGTATGATTTATACATTTCATGATTCCTTCCACCAAGCGTATCTCTTTCTTCAGGGCTCAGAATTAGGGTTGTGAGTATCTTATCCTGAGAAGTTATCCATTTAGAATGTGATGTTATCTTTTATAGTATATTTTTATATATGAATTGTTGTGATTCTAGCATGAAAATACATTAGCAGTTCTTAAATGTGGGAAGTGGTCAGGTTGGATTACTAGAGAGATGTTGAGGTTGGTACCCATCCTTGTCGTCTTGTGATGTGGGCCCCCTATACTCTTTAGGATGTTTGATAAGTTATCTTCTACTATCTAGGTGTGTATCCCCTACCCATGGTAGTGTTGTGATGTGAGGTGTGACGAGCATGATGCTCATTTCAATAACTCTTAACCGAAGTCGGAGGTCAGGTTAGTTTATTAAAGAGAAACTAGGACTAGTACTCCCCTCTCATATTAGGGCATTGGTTTTCCTTACCTCTTGGATTGGTATAGACAGAACTACCCCATTATAGGTGTGGGTCCTCTACCCATGGGTTAGTTCTACAAGGGTTGGAACTACACTATTAGATCAGGGTGCAGGTACCTTGTATCATTTGTGCGATTGAATATGGAGATCCCCTATCATACCAGGGAATGATCCCTCCATATTAGTTATGAAAATGGAGTCTATAATCCCCTATTGTACCAGGGTGTGGGTCCTCTATTCTAGATTCGGAATTCCCTTGTCACACTAGGGAATGCGTCCTCCATACACATTCTTATAAAATAATCAGTTCTCCCATGTTGTATTAGGTTAAAGTTCCTCTATTTTGGGGTCATTACTCTGCCATCATGTCAGGGTGAATTTTCCCCATTGCAATCATTTAGGTAGAGTTGGCACTCCCCTCTAAACAAGGTGAAGGTCCTCTATCTATGGAATGGTACTCTATTATCTTTGTGTATTGTTGAAGATAAGGTCCTCCATTGGAGTTTGAACTCCCTCGGTTGTGGAGTGAAGTTTCGAGGAGTGGGACCTTCCACTTTTTATGCATAGGACCTGGTAAAGAGGTAGTTCTCCCTCAATGCTATGATGTACAGGTCTATCCCTATGGGTACAACATAATTTTCTAGGGATGGTTATGAGTTGGTATTCCCTCGAATGTGAGGAATTAGTGAGGTTAGGTCCCCACCTTACTATCTCTTTAGAAAGGATGCATGTGGTGCATGGTCTGGAGATAGGTTCCCTTAATTGTGTATAGTGGCGAGGGGAAGGCCTCTCCGCATGGGTTCCTATGATCTTGAACAGGGTGCTGGAAAATAGTGATATGAAATTTCTTAATAGGTAGTAGAGTTGGACCTATAGATCTATTTTTGATTGAAATAATATTTTTGGTAAGTTCTATATGGTATGAAAGGGATCGTGAAGTACATGCTCCGGAATGTGTATTGCATTTGAGCCTCGAGTAGAATAATTTGTCTTGTTATGAGGTTGGGACGTCATCATACATAGAGTCTGATATGAGTATTTTGGGTAATTCAAGGCTTCCTTACAATGATGTCACATATCTTGATCAACACACTCGGTGGAATTGAGATGACTAGTCATGTATAAATGAGTTTTTTTAGATGAATTTTCTTGTTCTCTCTCACTAGGGTTCCCTTGGTCTTGGTTATAAAGACTGTTTCCTTTTGGTTCATCCCTTTTATTTTGGGTTTCTGGGGAACCTACTAGGTATTGTTATTATCACCCCTCTAAAGACTTTTCCCACACATGTCATGTCTTGTGAAAATGACATGACTTTCGACGGATTCCTAGGAGGACCTATAGCAGTTAGATATTAAAGAACCAGAAAAACTAAGGTGTTTAATGGGGCTTGATTGAGGTGTGTTTCAATGGTTGAATTTGACAATGGTCCCCTCTTTTTGACCAAGTCATACACTTTTACATTTTTTGGAGGGCCTTCTTTTTTCTCTTTTTTTACTTTTAGTAGTTCAATTGTACTCTAGTTGTGGGATATATGTATGAATGTATTTTTTGTTCTAGTTTTATCACTATATCTCCAATATTTCTTGGAAATATATGTGGGTGTGTGAATACAGGTTTCATAGTATATGGACTCCCATGCGTGTGTTGTGCTTACTCAACACTGGACGCCATCCCTTGGCCTATTGAAGCTGATCTTGGGTAGTTGCGGCTCAAGACATAGTGGGCCAGGTCATGATTTAGGGGTATTATAGTGGGTTCCAAATTTGGACTATAGTTTAGAGGTTTTGTTATTGTGATCTAGTAGAGACCCAAATCCTAACGTACATAGACATTACATTACTTTTGCGGAATACTTAGTACATAACAAAAAAACACACACAAGGACCGTAATAGTTTAGTGTCTTTGGAAACTCGGAATATAATCTTCTAATCATGGGGAAAGATCTTCAACATCTCCCATAAAGATCATCATTTTTTAATACCTAAAACCTTTCTTTATATCCTGGGGAAAAGAAAACAAAAAAGGGTGAGCTCAAATGCTCATTAAGGGTAAACAAAAGAAATATCAATCACATCATATTCATAAGAACATAACATTTTGGAAATCTTAACCTGCAAAAGAGATCATAATATCATAACATGGGATAAATCATATTAGTGAAATGTAATCCCAATAATCATAACTTAAAGCATGAAAATTTGTGTAATACACACATAATCATAGAGAATCATTTCTTATTAGTCAAGACTCATTGCCAAGACTATCTTAGTGGACAAAGTGCCTTTCTGAACCGAGTTCACTCCTCGTTTCAGTCCTGTTTCACTAAACCGGTATAACCTACCGTTCCAGCCATGTCTATCTCATGAGATATAAAATCTCCACCCAATGAATTGGAGGGATATATAGGTCCCACCCATCTCATAATGATACCATTCTTATGTGTGCCACAAAATCATAAATCATACATCATTTCATAACCCATGTAATAAAAATGGGATTCATAAACATCGTGACATCATAAAACAATTCAGATAAGATAAAGGAATTCATAAAAATAATTCCATCACAACATAATAAAATAAATGTAATAATAAGGATAGAAAAAAAACCCTTTATTATCATAGATGGAAAATAATTTTGATAAAACACTTGAACTCCATTCTTGAGGAAAATATCCTTTATACTTCAAAAAACACTTTTCGTTTCTTAACATATCGTACAATTCTAAACTAAAAGTAGTTGATTAAAAATAAACTTGAAAACTTGTAAAGGAATCTTCTTGGAAATAATGTTTTAAAAATCCATTCATGCCGTATAATTTAAAAAAAACATTCTTCGCACTTTTTTTGAAAAAGTCAAAAAGTACCTCGTACGAAAAACGACAAAATATTCCTTTCGTATCCTTTACTAAAAACTCACCGAAGGGTAAAATTGGATTTAAAAAATTGTTGGTGGATGGAAATACTATTAAATATTGAGGAAACATGGATTTGGATGATAAAATATACCTCAATAAATACTAAAGTATAATCAATCTCGGATAAAAATGAGATTGTGATATTTTCCCTTACCTTAGGTCCGATTTGCTTCGTAAGTGTCTGAACCTCCTCTTCTTTGAAGTGCCTCTTTGAGACCTCCTCTTAGGGCACTAAAATTGGTCTTTGAGGAAGACCAGAACCTCTAGGATGTTTCTAGGGAAGTGGAGAAGAGAATTTGGCAGAGTCTGGCCGAGCTTGAAGGCTCAAAGTGTTGTGAGGAAGAGAGGGAGGGGGTGCCCTTTTATAAGGGAGGAGAGGGGCACCTTTGGAATAACTAAAACTATTATTTTATTATATAGTCAAATTCGGTTTTGAATAGCTCCAAATTGATTCATTTAGAAGATAAGGTAGGGATGGGTCGAAATCCTATCATCCAATAGAATTTAGACAAGTTTATGTTCCTATTTTAACCTTATCATTTATATTTAACTTTATGTTAGATAATTCTACTTTTACCGTGTCTTCTTGTTTTCTTACAATAAAAGGTTAATAAACTTACTATATCAAGACAAACGAACCCCAAGTTGTTTATTATTAATATATATAACCTTATCTAAGTCATTTGGCCGATCCTTAGATTTTTAGAAATAAAATAAAAATTAATAATATAACATTTGTTTTAAAAACTATTTTATGTCAATTTTGACACTATTTAGTAATTGATTTTTTTGAAAATCATAACAGAATGATTATTTCGAAAAAAGTTAATTAAATTAATACTAACATGTCATATTAACTTATAAAATTAGTGTAATTCATAAAAAGTCTTAAATTACATTTATTTGGGTATTTATAACATCAATTATGTCAATATTTCATTAATAAGACAACTACTGTATCATCTTTGTGTCATAATAAATGATAATTATTTAATCCCTAAAAATTCTAAATAAATTCCTATGATGTATATAATTGTATTAGATTTCTGGAGACTATTCAGGTTCGAAGTTTCATGAAGTGTATCACTAAATTAAAATTATTATACTTATAAGATTTAAGAAAGTGGCATGTTGTCACATTCTTTGGTTTTAAAAATAATTAAATTATTTTCATGGCGAAAAGTCCATTAAATGAATCTAATCCGACCCTTAGGTAATATGGGTTGACTTTTAGTCATCCAATAGGATTTTGACATGTGTTAGGGTAATTTTATAATATTATATTTACCCTTAATTACCCGATTTACCTTTAACTATGGTAAATAAAATTTACCGTAGTTACTATTCATAATTCCCAAAAATAAAAAGTAGCTTATTAACATAATTTGGATCCATTGATTCCAAATATGGAATCCATTTTTCCAAATTCAATACAAAAAAGTTGCAGAAATTAAATTAAAATTATATCCCGTTGTCGAAAGAAAACGAGTTTTTCTTTAAAACATTGCAAAAGATTGAATTGATTTATCCTACGAATTCAAGGTAGAATAAATGCTAATGACATACATTATATTAAATGGTAAAAATATATTCTATTTATACTTTAAAACCATTAAATATTATAATTTAACCATATAAATTATTGTGATGAAAAAAGTTATTTTTAATTAAAATATAGCGTGTTTTTACTATTCATCAAAATATGAAAGTTACCAGAATAATATGAAAAATTTATCCAAAGTAAATTTTTATTTCATGATTCCAAAGAAGAATTTTATTTTGTCAAATTGAACTTATAAACATGTCAAAAACTAGATTTAAAGTGGGTGCTCCATCAAAAGGAGGCAAATCTGCATTTTTTGAAAAATACTTATTTTACACGAAAAATTTATTTTGTTCTTATACCATGTTTTAGAAAATGTGTAAGATGAATAATAATTTTATAACATTAAAAATTTAGTTAATACTATTCATAACGGCTAGTTCATAATAATATTATAATAATATATCGTTGTTTT
This sequence comes from Viscum album, assembly GCA_963277665.1. Taxonomy (NCBI): domain Eukaryota; kingdom Viridiplantae; phylum Streptophyta; class Magnoliopsida; order Santalales; family Viscaceae; genus Viscum; species Viscum album. The sequence goes on along the minus strand of OY728150.1, from coordinate 1,463,367,382 downwards.
GTAAAACCCGGTATTGCGTACAACACACGCTATCGAGGAAGGTCGCGATTGCGTGTAATCCATGGAAAGTCAAGGATGCGTGTTGTGCAAGCTTCTTTTGGTGTAGCGTACAACACAAGACATTAATGAAATTAAAAAGAATATTTTTCATAAAATCTCGGGGTGTTACATTCTACCCCCCTTAAAATGAATTTCGCCCTCGAAATTCGTCGGGGTTATAAATGGTTTACTACTCGAAAGTTTGTTTAATAGAAACCCACATCATAAAAAGGAATACCAAAACATGGATTTTAAAAACTAAAGTATGAAATGTAACGGTTACCCAAATTAACTCATCACGGGGTTTCGACGTAGGAGAACATAGGTGAAAATATGGATATTGATGAAAAAGCTAAACATCAAATTCTGATAGAGAGTGGTAGAGAACATGGCTATGAAAAATCCAGAAATCAAAAATCCATAGATTTGTGATGATCTAAGGTACCATCTGATTCATCGGATATAAGGGCACTAGGACAACATTTTTGGTTTTCAAGATCATTTCCCTAAAGTTGATGAATTAAAAGAAATACTTATATGATTTTGGTACAATCTCACTATTGTTTGTTAATTGAACAATTTCCACTTCATCCCTTAATGGAATGAAGTTCAATTTTTTATTCGTGATGTGTTATCAGATCATGTGATAGAATGATGGGTCATTCCATCTGTCTCAAACAAAAGGTTATAAAAGTTATCAAAAATAAATAAGTCCTTCTATAGTGAGATTAATCATATATGGTTCCTAAAATGGACTTATACTTCATATATTATACTGCTTAATATAATTAAACTTGTTTCTACTAACCAGGGACTTCCTATAGGCCAGTGGTAGGCGATAAAGGCTAGTCGCACTTCAGTTGTGGGTTCGATTCCCACAGCCTTTTCCGACGCGATGGGCTGTCGCCCGTCCTGCAGGTTGTCCTTTTTCTAAAGCTATATTACTATAACATCCCATCAATAATATCGAAAAAAGTTATATCCTAACTTATGTCCAACATAATCCAATCCAATCTTTAGGCTTATCTAAAATACTTCGGTCTATGCTCATAGTACAAAGAAAATGATTACTTGAAATGTCACATAACAATCACATGAATGCCATCATTTATCCCCCATATATCATAATATATAACTTTTTGGTCAAATTACAAAAATGTGAATACCTTAATCATGTATTCTCTTGAAGAATGAATACCCATTGAACCTTAGTGAAAACATGAATGCAGTCAAAAGTTAACTCTTTCCACATAAAAAAAATTCTATATACTCAAATCATGATATAACCTTCTCCTTATATCAGTCATGAGCTCATGAATACGGTCAAACATTTCATTTTCTCATTTTCCTTTCATTATGCGCATATCATCTTTTTTTCCAAAAATATCTCAATCACATTCTATGGTTACTGGTACCATTGAAAACCACAATAGACCAATACATAAATATTCCAATATTCCACGATACTATATACAACATTATTTTGGAATCCCATTACATAAAAACTTAATCATTCTACCACATTGCTGTTATATTCAACATCGCCAATAGTGATCGCATGTGACTTACCTTTGTCCTTTTCCTTAAGTGGTTTCTCATGTCGATCATCACTAACCCTTGGATTAGGACATTTATTAGCATAATGTCCCATTTCCTTGCACTTGAAGCATTGAAGTGTTGGTGGTGCGTTCTCTGCAGTCTTTTCTTTATTCACATCATTAGAAACCCTTTTTCCATTACTTCGACACTCAGCTGCTCAATGACCTTCTTTTCCACACTTAAAACATTTTCTAGTCCCTTTAAGACAATCTCCACCATGCTTCTTTCCACACTTTGAGCATAAGGAAACATTCATCTTCTTTTCACCATTATTCTGAGATTTCTCCTTGAACTCCATCTTTCGTTTCTTGTCAAAACTATGAGATGGATAAGTAACACCAACATCCATTTCTACCTTGATAGCACAACGCACAATTTCTCCATAGCTAATGAAGTCTCTTATAGCTAATGCCCTTCGAAGATTTTGTTTTAAGCCACTAAAGAATCGATCAACTTTACTTTCAGGTTGGATGATAAATCCAGATGCATACCTTGCAAGCCTTGTAAAATTCGCTTCGTATATACAAACAGATTCATCATCCTTTTGCTTTAGTTCAAGAAACTCCTTCTCTATCTTTGTTCGAAGAATACGAGGGAAGTAATTATTGAAAAATAAGTTCTTGAACTCGTCCCATTCCATGGACTCAATTTCATCTCTTGGCCTCATATTCTTGATAATATTCCACCATTGATCAGCATCACCTTACAAATGATACACTTCTAAGAAGACTTTATCATGTTCAGAACATTGAAGAACTGAAAATATCTTTTCAGTAGTACTGATCCATTGTTCAGCAACAAGTGGATCAGAAGACCCTCTGATTGAAGGTGGACGTTGACTCATGAAGGAATCAATAGAATATTGTTCCCTTCTCTGCTCATTTGGAAGTCCAGAATGATTCATAGCTTGTGTAAGTGTAGAAATAAGATTTTTCACTCCATCTCCCATAACATTTTTTTGTTTAGGAGGACAATCATTGCATTGTCCATTACATTGATCAACACGGTTCCTTCGGGTTCCAGCCATCGTCTAAAACCCAAAAAGAATAGTGTGAGAGGAAAAAATCATCCTAGGGAAAACAAAATAATAAAGGGGGAGTACCATCAATATCTAATATCTTGGGTTACTGTAATTCTATTACTATAACCTATACTTAACCTTAGGGACATCCCTAGACATACCTTAGAAATATCTCTAGGGATCTCACTAATGTTCTCGCATCCTAGTTTCAAAAGGTTGACTAAACCTTTCCTCTGATACCAACAGTAGAGACCCGAATCCTGACGTACATGGACATTACATTACTTTTGCGGAATACTTAGTACATAACAAAAACACACACACAAGGACCGTAATAGTTTAGTGTCTTTGGAAACTAGGAATATAATCTTCTAATCATGGTGAAATATCTTCAACATCTCCCATAAAGATCATCCTTTTTTTATACCTAAAACCTTTATTTATATCCGGAGGAAAATTAAACATAAAAGGGTGAGCTCAAATGCTCAGTAAGGTTAAAAAAAAAAGAAATATCAATCACATCATATTCATAAGAACATAACATTTTGGAAATCTTAACCTGCAAAAGAGATCATAATAACGTAACATGGGATAAATCATATTAGTGAAATGTAATCCCAATAATCATAACATAAAACATAATACTTTGTGGAATACACACATAATCATAGATAATAATTTATTATTAGTCAAGACTCATTTCCAAGACTATCTTAGTGGACAAAGTCCCTTTCTGAACCGAGTTCACTCCTCGTTTCAGTCCTGTTTCACTGAACCGGTATAACCTACCATTCCAGCCATGTCTATCTCATGAGATATAAAATCCTTACCCAATTCATTGGAGGGAGATATAGGTCCCACCCATCTCATAATGATACCATTCTTATATGTGCCACAAAATCATAAATCACACATCATTTCATAACCCATGTAATAAAAATGGGATTCTTAAACATCGTGACATCATAAAACAATTCATATAAGATAAAGGAATTCATAAAAATAATTCCATCACAACATAATCAAATCAATGTAATAATAGGGATAGAAACAAAACCCTTTATTATCTTAGATGGAAAATAATTTTGATAAAACACTTGAACTCCATTCTTAAGGAAAACATCCTTTATACTTCAAAAAACACTTTTCCTTTCTTAACATGTCGTACAATTCTAAACTAAAAGTAGTTGATTAAAAATAAACTTGAAAACTTATAAAGGAATCTTCTTGGAAATAATTTTTTAAAAATCCATTCATGCCGTATAAGTTAAAAAAAACATTCTTCGTACTTTTTTCAAAAAAGTCAAAAAGTACCTCGTACAAAAAACGACAAAAGATTCCTTTCGTATCCTTTACTAAAAACCCACCGAAGGGTAAAATTGGATTTAAAAAATTGTTGGTGGATGGAAATACTATTACATATTGAGGAAACATGGATGTGGATGATAAAATACACCCCAGTAAATACTAAAGTATAAAAAATCTCGGATAAAAATGAGATTGTGATATTTTCCCTTACCTTAGGTCCGATTTGCTTCGTAAGTGTCCGAACCTCCTCTTCTTTGAAGTGCCTCTTTGAGACCTCCTCTTAGGGCACTAAAATTGGGCTTTGAGGAAGACCAGAACCTCTAGGATGTTTCTAGGGAAGTGGAGAAGAGAATTTGGCAGAGTTTGGCCGAGATTGAAGGCTCAAAGTGTTGTGAGGAAGAGAGGGAGGGGGTGCCCTATTATAAGGGAGGAGAGGGGCACCTTTGGAATAACTAAAACTATTATTTTATTATAAAGTCAAATTCGGTTTTCAATAGCTCCAAATTGATTCATTTCGAAGATAAGGTAGGGATGGGTCGAAATCATCTCATACAATATAATTTAGACAAGTTTAGGTTCCTATTTTAACCTTATCATTTATATTTAACATTAAGTTAGATAATTTTACTTTTACCGCGTCTTCTTGTTTTCTTAAAATATAAGGTTAATAAACTTACTATATCAAGCCAAACGAACCCCAAGTTGTTTATTATTAATATATATAACCTTATCTAAGTCATTTGTCCTAACATTATATTTTTAGGAATAAAATAACAGTTAATAAAATAATATTTGTTTTAAAAATTATTTTATGTCAATTTTGACACTATTTAGTAATTGATTTTTTTGAACATCATAACATAATGATTAGTTCGAAAAAAGTTAATTAAATTAATACTAACATGTAATATTAACCTATAAAATTAGTGTAATTCATAAAAAATATTAAATTACATTTATTTGGGTATTTATAACATCAATTATGTCAATATTTAATTAATAAGACAACTACTGCATCATCTTTGTGTCATAATAAATGATAATTATTTAATCCCTAAAAATTCTAAATAAATTCCTATGATGTATATAATTGTATTATATTTCTAGAGACTATTCATGTTCGAAGTTTCATGAAGTGTATCACTAAATTAAAATTATTATACTTATAAGATTTAAGAAAGTGACATGTTGTCACATTCTTTGGTTTTAATAATAATTAAATTATTTTCATGGAAAAAAGTCCATTAAATGAATATAATCTGACTCTAAGGTGTTATGGGTCAACTTTTATTCATCCAATAGGATTTTGACATTGTTAGGGTAATTTTATAATATTATATTTACCCTTAATTACCCGATTTACCTTTAACTATGGTAAATAAAATTTACCGTAGTTACTATTCATAATTCCCAAAAATAAAAAGTAGCTTATTAAAATAATTTGGATCCACTGATTCCAAATATGGAATCCATTTTTCCAAATTCAATTCACAAAAGTTGAAGAAATTAAATTAAAATTAATCCCGTTGTCGAAAGAAAACGAGTTTTTCTTTAAAACACTGTAAAAGATTGAATTGATTTATCCTATGAATTCAAGGTAGAATCAATGTTAATGACATAAATTATATTAAATGGTAAAAATATATTCTATTTATACATTAAAACCATTCAATATTATAATTTAACCATATAAATTATTGCGATGAAAAAAGCTGTTTTTAATTAAAATATAGCGTGTTTTTACTATTCATCAAAATATAAAAGTTACTAGAATAATATGAAAAATTTATCCAAAGTAAATTTTTATTTCATTATTCCATAGAAGAATTTTATTTTGTCAAATTGAACTTATAAACATGTCAGAAATTTGATTTAAAGTGGGTGTTCCATCAAAAGGCGGCAAAACTGCATTTTTTGAAAAATACTTATTTTACCAGAAAAATTTATTCTGTTCTTATACCATGTTTTAGAAATTGTGTAAGACAAATAATAATGTTATAAGATTAAAAATTTAGTTAATACTATTCATAATGGCTAGTTCATAATAATATTATAATAATATATCGTTGTTTAGTAAAACCCAGTATTGCGTACAACACACGCTATCGAGGAAGGTCGCGATTGCGTGTAATACAAGGGAAGTCAAGGATGCGTGTTGTGCAAGATCCTTTTAGTGTAGCGTACAACACAAGACATTAATGAAATTAAAAGGAATATTTTTCATAAAATCTCGGGGTGTTACATTCTACCCTCCTTAAAATGAATTTCTCCCTCGAAATTCGTCGGGGTTATAAATGGTTTACTACTCGAAAGTTTGTTTAATAGAAACCCACATCGTAAAAAGGAATACCAAAACATGGATTTTAAAAACTAATGTTTGAAATGTAACGGTTACCCAAATTAACTCATCACAGGGTTTCCACGTAGGAGAACATAGGTGAAAATATGGATATGGAAGAAAAATCTAACCATCAAGTTCTGATAGAGAGTGGTAGAGAACATGGCTATGAAAAATCTAGAAATCACAAATCCATAGATTTGTGATGATCTATGGTACCATCTGATTCATCGGATATAAGGGCACTAGGACAACATTTTTGGCTTTCAAGATCATTTCCCTAAAGTTGATGAATTAAAAGAAATACTTACATGATTTTGGTACTATCTCACTGTTGTTCGTAAATTGAACAATTTCCACTTCATCCCTCAATGAAATAAAGTTGAATTTTTTATTCGTGATATGTTACTAGATCATGTGATAGAATGATGGGTCATTCCATCTGTCTCAAACAAAAGGTTATAAAAGTTATCAAAAATACATAAGTCCTTCTATTGTGAGATTAATCATATATGGTTCCTAAAATGGACTTATACTTCATATATCATACTGCTTAATATAATAAAACTAGTTTCTACTAACCATGGAATTCCTATAGGCCAGTGGTAGGCGATAAAGGCCAGTCGCACTTCGGTTGTGGGTTCGATTCCAACAGCCTTGTCCGACGCGATGGGCTGTCGCCCGTCCTGCAGGTTGTCCTTTTTCTAAAGCTATATTAATATAACATCCCATCAATAATATCGAAAAAAGTTATATCCTAACTTATGTCCAACATAATCCATTCCAATCATTAGGCTTATCTAAAATACTTCGGTCCATGCTCATAGTATAAAGAAAATGATTACTTGAAATGTCACATAACAATCACGTGAATACCATCATTTATCCCCCATATATCATAAGATATATCTTGTTGGTCAAATTACAAAAAATGTGAATACCTTAATCATGTATTCTCTTGAAGAATGAATACCCATTGAACCTTGGTGAAAACATGAATGTAGTCAAAAGTTAAGTCTTTCCACAAACCAAAAAATTCTATATACTCAAACAATGATATAACCTTCTCCTTATATCAGTCATGAGCTCATGAATACGGCCAAACATTTTATTTTCTCATTTTCCTTCCATTATGCGCATATCATCTTTTTTTCCAAGAATATCTCAATCAAATTCTATGGTTACCGGTACCATTGAAAACCACAATAGACCAATACATAAATATTCCAATATTCCACGATACTATATACAACATTATTTTGGAATCCCATTACATAAACACTTAATCATTCTACCACATTGCTGTTATATTCAAAATTTCCAATAGTGATCGCATGTGACTTCCCTTTGTCCTTTTCCTTAAGTGGTTGCTCATGTTGATCATCACTAACCCTTGGATTAGGACATTTATTAGCATAATGCCCCATTTCCTTGAACTTGAAGCATTGAAGTGTTGGTGGTGCGTTCTCTACAGTCTTTTCTTTATTCACATCATTAGAAACCCTTTTTCCATTACTTCGACACTCAACTGCTCGATGACCTTCTTTTCCACACATAAAACATTTTCTAGTCCCTTTAAGACAATCTCCACCATGCTTCTTTCCACACTTTGAGCATAAGGAAACATTCATCTTCTTTTCACCATTATTCTAAGATTTCTCTTTGAACTCCATCTTTCGTTTCTTGTCAAAACTATGGGATGGATAAGTAACACCAACTTCCATTTCTACCTTGATAGCACAACGCACAATTTCTTCATAGCTACAGAAGTCTCTTATAGCTAATTCCCTTCGAAGATTTTGTTTTTAGCCACTAAAGAATCGATCAACTTTACTTTCAGGTTCGATGATAAATACAGATGCATACCTCGCAAGCCTTGTAAAATTCGCTTCGTTTATACCAACAGATTCATCATCCTTTTGCTTTAGTTCAAGAAACTCCTTCTCCATCTTTGTTCGAAAATACGAGGGAAGTACTTATTGAAAAATAAGTTCTTGAACTCGTCCCATTCCATGGACTCAATTTCATCTCTTGGCCTCGTATTCTTGATAAGATTCCACCATTGATCAGCATCACCTTCCAAACGATACACTGCTAAGATGACTTTGTCATGTTCAGAACATTGAAGAACTGAAAATATCTTTTCAGTAGTACTGATCCATTGTTCAGCAACAAGTGGATCATAAGACCCACTGAAAGAAGGTGGACGTTGCCTCATGAAGGACTCAATAGAATATTGTTCCCTTCTCTGCTCATTTGGAAGTCCAGAATGATTCATAGATTGTGTAAGTATAGCAATAAGATTTTTCACTCCATCTCCCATAACATTTGTTTGTTCAGGAGGACAATCATTGCATTGTCCATTACATTGATCAACACGGTTCCTTCGGGTTCTAGCCATCGTCTAAAACCCAAAAATAATAGCGTGAGAGGAAAAAATCATCCTAGGGAAACCAACATAATAAAGGGGGAGTACCATCAATATCTAACATCTTGGGTTACCGTAATTCTATTACTATAACCTATACTTATCCTTAGGGACATCCCTAGACATACCTTAGAAATATATCTAGGGATCTCACTAACGTTTTCGTATCCTAGTTTCCAAAGGTTGACTAAACCTTTCCTCTGATACCAACAGTAGAGACCCGAATCCTGACGTACATGGACATTACATTACTTTTGAGGAATACTTAGTACATAACAAAAACACACACACAAGGACCGTAATAGTTTAGTGTCTTTTGAAAATCGGAATATAATCTTCTAATCATGGTGAAAGATCTTCAACATCTCCCATAAAGATCATACTTTTTTATACCTAAAACCTTTCTTTATATCCTGGGGAAAAGAAAACATAAAAGGGTGAGCTCAAATGCTCAGTAACGGTAAACAAAAGAAATATCAATCACATCATATTCATAAGAACATAACATTTTGGAAATCTTAACCTACAAAAGAGATCATAATATCATAACATGGGATAAATCATATTAGTGAAATGTATTCCCAATAATCATAACTTAAAACATGAAACTTTGTGGAATACACACATAATCATATAGAATTATTTCTTATTAGTCAAGACTCATTTCCAAGACTATCTTAGTGGACAAAGTCCCTTTCTGAACTGAGTTCACTCCTCGTTTCAGTCCTGTTTCACTGAACCGGTATAACCTACCGTTCCAGCCATGTCTATCTCATGAGATATAAAATCTTTACCCAATGCATTGAAGGGAGATATAGGTCCCACCCATATCATAATGATACCATTCTTATGTGTGCCACAAAATCATAAAACATACATCATTGCATAACCCATGTAATAAAAATGGGATTCTTAAACATCGTGACATCATAAAACAATTCATATAAGATAAAGGAATTCATAAAAATAATTACATCACAACATAATCAAATCAATGTAATAATAGGGATAGAAACAAAACCCTTTATTATCTTAGATGGAAAATAATTTTGATAAAACACTTGAACTCCATTCTTGAGGAAAATATCCTTTATGCTTCAAAAAACACTTTTCCTTTCTTAACATGTCCTACAATTCTAAACTAAAAGTAGTTGATTAAAAATAAACTTGAAAACTTGTAAAGGAATCTTTTTGGAAATAATGTTTAAAAAATCCATTCATGCCGTATAAGTTAAAAATAAAATTCTTCGTACTTTTGTCGAAAAAGTCAAAAAGTACCTCATACGAAAAATGACAAAAGATTCCTTTCGTATCCTTTACTAAAAACTCACCGAAGGGTAAAATTGGATTTAAAAAATTGTTATTGGATGGAAATACTATTACATATTGAGGAAACATGGATTTGGATGATAAAATACACCCCAGTAAATACTAATGTATAAACAATCTCGGATAAAAATGAGATTGTGATATTTTCCCTTACCTTAGGTCCGATTTGCTTCGTAAGTGTCCGAACCTCCTCTTCTTTGAAGTGCCTCTTTAAGAACTCCTCTTAGGGCACTAAAATTGGTATTTGAGGAAGACCAGAACCTATATGATGTTTCTAGGGAAGTGGAGAAGAGAATTTGGAAGAGGTTGGCCGAGCTTTAAGGCTCAAAGTGTTGTGAGGAAGAGAGGGAGGTGGTGCCCTTTTATAAGGGAGGAGAGGGGCACCTTTGGAATAACTAAAACTATTATTTTATTATAAAGTCAAATTCGGTTTTAAATAGCTCCAAATTGATTCATTTCGAAGATAAGGTAGGGATGGGTCGAAATCCTCTCATCCAATAGAATTTAGACAAGTTTCGGTTCCTATTTTAACCTTATCATTTATATTTAACTTTAAGTTAGATAATTTTACTTTTACCATGTCTTCTTGTTTTCTTACACTATAAGGTTAATAAACTTACTATATCATGCCAAAAGTACCCCAAGTTATTTATTATTAATATATATAACCTTATCTAAGTCATTTGGCCGAACCTTAGATTTTTAGGAATAAAATAAAAATTAATACTATAATATTTGTTTTAAAAACTATTTTATGTCAATTTTGACACTATTTAGTAATTGATTTTTTTGAAAATTATAAAAGAATGATTAGTTCGAAGAAAGTTAATTAAATAAATAATAACATGTGATATTAACCTAGAAAATTAGTTTAATTCATAAAAAGTCTTAAATTACATTTATTTCGGTTTTTATAACATCAATTATGTCAATATTTCATTAATAAGAGAACTACTGCATCATATTTGTGTCATAATAAATGATAATTATTTAATCCATAAAAATTCTAAATAAATTTCTATGATGTAGATAATTTTATTATATTTTTGGATACTATTCATGTTCGAAGTTTCATGAAGTGTATCACTAAATTAAAATTATTATACTTATAAGATTTAAGAAAGTGACGTGTTGTCACATTCTTTGGTTTTAATAATAATTAAATTATTTTCATGGAAAAAAGTCCATTAAATGAATCTAATCTGACCCTTAGGTGATATGGGTCGACTGTTAGTCATCCAATAGGATTTAGACATGTGTTAGGGTAATTTTATAATATTATATTTACCCTTAATTACCCGGTTTACCTTTAACTATGGTAAATAAAATTTACCGTAGTTACTATTCATAATTCCCAAAAATAAAAAGTATCTTATTAACATAATTTGGATCCACTTATTCAAAATATGGAATCCATTTTTCCAAATTCAATACACAAATGTTACAGAAATTAAATTAAAATTAATCCCGTTGTCGAAAGAAAACGAGTTTTTCTTTAAAACATTGCAAAAGATTGAATTGATTTATCCTACGAATTCAAGGTAGAATCAATGCTAATGACATAAATTATATTAAATAGTAAAAATATATTCTATTTATACTTTAAAACCATTCAATATTATAATTTAACCATATAAATTATTGCGATGAAAAAAGTTGTTTTTAATTGAAATATAGCTTGTTTTTACTATTCATCAAAATATGAAAGTTACCAGAATAATATGAAAAATTTATCCAAAGTAAATTTTTATTTCATGATTCCAAAGAAGAATTTTATTTTGTCAAATTGAACTTATAAACATGTCAAAAAATAGATTTAAAGTGGGTGCGCCATCAAAAGGCGGCAAAACTGCATTTTTTTAAAAATACTTATTTTACCCGAAAAATTTATTTTGTTCTTATACCATGTTTTAGAAAATGTTTAAGATGAATAATAATGTTATAAGATTCAAAATTTAGTTAATACTTTTCATAACGGCTAGTTCATAATTATATTATAATAATATATCGTTGTTTAGTAAAACCCGGTATTGCGTACAACACATGCTATCAAGGAAGGTCGCGATTGCGTGTAATGCAAGGCAAGTAAAGGATGCATGTTGTGAAAGCTCCTTTTGGTGTAGCGTACAACACAAGAAATTAATGAAATTAAAAGGAATATTTTTCATAAAATCTTGGGGTGTCACAGATCTTGGTTTAGGATTTATATAGACAATGTTAAGGTGTTTTGAGTTCTTCTTTCAATAAAGAGACTTCAGTACATTCACCAGGACTATGATAACCTACTTGTTGACTTAGTACATTAGGTCACCTTTCGTGTGGTTATGGTACATGAATCATATAATAATTAGTTTTGGGTTCCATTTCCTTCTTAAGTTATCTTCCCAGATATAGAATTGACTTTGGTGCATCTTGATTCTATTTCAGGATACCACCATGAAAAAATAGACAGGGTTTTGTGACGGTATAGTGATAACGATCCTCCCAGTGATTATTCTTTAGTGTAGGGAACTAAAAAGGATATGGATCCTTGGTATGGTCTACCAATCAAGACAATACCCATTGATTATTAGATTATGCTGATAGTTCAGGCTAAGGATGCACACTGGCTGAGTGCGCTGTATGAGTTTCAGAGGAAGAGACCTCCTAGGTTTCAGGGTAATCCAGACCCCCAGGTACATGATGACTAGCTTGAGAGAGTCTCGCACATTTCTTTCCTTATAAGAAAAAATTCGGATCAGATAGTGGTCTAAGTGGTAAGTCTTATGCAGGGCTCGACCAATTGATGATGGAGTCTGGTGACATAGACCCACGATGAGATAACACTCACTTGGATGGAGTTTGAGTCGATCTTTTGAAATGAGTTTTATCCAACCATTTTTTGATCGGAGTGCATCTAGGAGATTCTGCAACTTCTCCAGGGTAACATGTCTATGGAGATTATTTGGGCCGATGGAGGAAGTGGTGGTGATCACAAGGCTGAGACATCTATAATAGATGAAATATGGTAGTTGAAATGATCACAACGTAGGAGGCATACCTATTCCCAGAATCAGACATGTAGATCTATTGTATATAAGTTTCACTGGGGATCTGGTCAAATGTTGGATAGGCGGTGTTATGCTTGTGATAGATGGAGACCTATGGCATGATATGACCCACCGTGATGTTGAGAGTGAGACAACCAATAGACCATCATATAAGAGACAACATTTGGATCATCGAGTTATTCATAATGGGGGACATGGAAAAGGAGTGATGATAAATGCAGGAGGTGGAATATGGATCGATATGATGTGACCCCCACCCATAAGTGGTCCGCGCCACGCTCAGGTAGTTGTAGGACTTAAGCGAGGATAACAGCAGGCCATAGAGGCCTATAAACCAGAGGTTTCATAAATGATTATAGGTACACTCTATATCCTCTTTACTTTTTCAGTAGTATTGTTAGACAATATTGTGAGGTACTATATTCTTGCAACTTCTTTATTGAGGATTATCAAGGGTGACATGGGGGGTAACAATGGAGCCTTATGATAGTGTTGTTTGATATATCTTTTGATACACAAGTAATAACGATTTTCCCCCTATTGAGATGCATTCTTGTGATGTGATTAAAACAATGAGGTCGATTCAGTACCACTGACGTGGATTTAAAACACATTGATTTTCCGCATATTTTTTTAGTTTTTAATCATTTAATCAAATTTTTTTCATTTTATTTTAAATAATTGTACATTTGTAACTTTATAGTGAAATGTCATAATTATTTTTTTTATAAATAATTTTTTATTTTTTATATTTTAAAATTATTAATTTTGTCTTACTTAATTTTCTGGTTGAGTATTTTCTAATTACTTTTTATGTTTTAATTATGCTTACAATATTAATTTTATTTCATTTTTATTAATTAATATATTATTCATTATTATTTTATTTATTTAATTAACTAAAACTTTTATTTAATTTTTAATCTTTTCTTTATGTATTTTTAAAGTAATTAAACTTTAATGTTTAATTTAAGTATAAATTTTGATTTCCACAAATTAATTTAAATCATTTGAGTTTGATTTTTTTACTTTAATTTAATATTTGAGTTTCAAATAATTTAATTACTCTCCATTTATATTGATTAAGTCTTCGTTTTAATTTAAGTTATAATCTTAATTTGAGTTTAATCAATTATTTAATCGTTTTAAATATATATTAATTCAGATTTGAGTTTAATTTATTTAATTAATTGATTTAGTTTTCGAATTTTTAATTTATTTGAAACTTGAATTTTTTAATTTCTTTTTAAATTATAAATGATTATATATTTTATGTTTGATGAATAATAATTGTCCCACCAGCATATTTCTCACCATTGGAACTTTGGAAATGGTGTATCATTTTTTTCTTTTCTGAAAAAAGAAAAACCACTCACCATTGGGTATACCCAATGGTCACCACCTAAAAGCATCACAGATGAAGCTGTTGTATATTTGAAGATTAAGATAACCACCACCGCCACTAGATCTGCAACCCAGTCTTCACTACTAGAACGCCCTATTGTTGTCATCACTGTGGCTTTTGTTGAATAGCCTCACTAATACTCCGATTAAAGAGAATATAACCCCGCATCACCAGGAGAAGGAGCGCTACTTTAGGGCTCGACCAAGCCCTCCTTTTGGAGGAATCCAAGATCATAGCCTCGCACGACTAACAGAGCAAAAATAAAAATAAAAATAAATAAAATAAATACAAAACAAAATATTAAAAAAATAAAACTAATTTAATAATAATAATAAAATAAAAACTAAAATATTTAATATTAATAATAATTTAAGGGAAATAATAATTTAACTTAGTTAAATTATTCATTTTTAAATAATTCTAATAACAATATTAAATAATATTAATAATTTATAAATGTATTTACTTAATAACAAAAATTTAATAATTTAATTAATAATAAAAATTAATAAAAGTTTTAAATAAAATTATTAATTAAAATAGTATTTTATAAATTAATCTTAATTTTAATAACAAATAATTTTAAAATAAATATAAATTAATTGAAATAATAATTTAATACTTACATTAATCTAATAAAATTAAATAAATAAATTTTTATTTATTTATAAAAGTTAAATATTTTAATAAATGTTAAATAATTTATTAGTTAGTGTTAGTTTTTTCTGTGAAGAACCCATTTAGAATCACATTCTGGATCATGATTTCCTACTACTATTCATAAGTTATGAGGTATTTTCTAAAATCATAGACTGGAGTAGACTGCAAGACGTGTTCGATGACCGAGAGAAAATCAACTAAGTTGGATTTTGTTGTTGGTGACCAATTAGAGCACGGAGGATGATAAAAAGTGGTAGACATAGAAAAAAGGGTTGATTCATTTTACATCTTTGACATTCTTGGTCAAGACGTGCATGGGATTGGAATAAGTACACCCATAATACAATAATGACAAATAGACGAGCATAGAGGATTATGATCGAGGGAGAACTCTTCTCCCTCAACTTTTAATCGATTGTCAGTAATTCATAATATTTTCATCTCGAATTTGATATGACATGAGTTTAATTAATTTGTTCTTGGGGAATTATAATTATGCTAGTTCATTTATTACAATTTCATAAAAAAACTACCTTTAAGATTTGGTAGGGATTAGAGAGATCCATTCCAAACCTTAATAAAAATGTTTTTTTGCATCTCCAACACTTAATTTCAAAATTACAAGATCTTTTGGAGGGGAAGATCATGTATTCTTCTTTACAAATCTCAATTTCAGAACTGTTGAAATTTTTCAGCGAGATTTATTCCTATAACATTTATTCAAACTCTTAAACAGTTTAGTGTATTTTAGAGTTGAAAAATCCAAAATTCATTACTCTTATTTATTAATATTCTAGTTTGGAGGATTGATCAATCATTTTGGAATGTGATATTTTAATAAAATGATTGTGAATGAGTTCTCCATTCAATCAATAGTTTTGATTTACCTGTGAAAAGTTCTTGATTAAAAGTTTTAGCCCCTGTTCTCATTGCCTGTTCATATTTTCTATTTCATATTACTTTAAAACACACCATTTCATTTTGTGATGAGTTAATTTTCTTATTTAAAAAACAATTGAAAATAGAAATTTTTTTCACCCATTGTTTTCAATAATGGGTTTTGTTTTAAAATTTTCATATCAACCTTCCCTTGGGTTTGACCATAGAAACCAAAAATACATTGTTATTAGGAGGAGTTTGTAAATAATTAAACTTTAGAACCATTTTAACGATGAACGTGTTAGGTTTTTGGCTAAATGTTTTGGGAAGGAGTGAAATAAGTGTCTTAGGGTTAGAAAATTAAAAAAACTAAATAAAAGACAAACAAACAATAGAAAAAAATACTGCTTGTGCTTGTTTTTATTTTTTCATACCGGTTGTGTGTTGAACCTAAAAATCTTAAGAGTTTATTTCTATTGATGTTTTTAGTGTTTTTCACAACTATGATTTTTTTGGTAAATTTCTATTGATTTTTTTTTGAAATCTTTGTTGCAGTAGTGATTTTTTATTTCTATTTATAAAAATTGAATATCAATGTGCATTGAGTAAAAAAATCAAGGTTTATTGTGTATTTTTGTAGCTAATATGGGCACATTACTTAGAAGTGTTTCTATAATGATCCACAACAACCTGAAGAATATAAAGAAAACATTAAATATATAGAATCTGAACCTAAAGATTATTCCCAACTGAAATAAATGGTGCCAATTTTGTTTCCAAAATTTGATGCATTTGATGAAGCACACAATGGAAAAATTAAAAACATTAAAAAATTGATCATGGGAATCACTAAAAAATATTAAACATTAAAAAAATTTGAATTTTGTGATGAGAACAATGAATATGGAAAATTTGAAAATGAGTTTATAAAGGATTTGTAAGGATAAAAGTGGGCAACAAAATTTTTATTTTTAAGAATCTAAAACTTATAAAGAAAAAATATGGAAATAACCATGTCCCTGAATGGAGAAATAAACACTGATAAATATTTCATGAAATTAAATTGAGTTGAGTTGGAAAACATTTAAAAGTAACAGAAAAATATTTAAGAATAATTCTCTATTGTTTACATGTTCCCTAGCATTGAAATAATTCACTCTTTTAGGAACTTTGAAAATATTTTTACTCAGGTTGCAGAGAATCTGAATAATGAGAACTTTAATGTTAAAAAATATTCACCCACCCTTCTTAAAAATTTTAATAAAAACCCAAAATTTGAAATTGGGGATATCTTAGAAGATAGAAATAACTTATAAATCATTGATTTTGGAATTTTTGAACCTAAATTTAAGACTACTCTCCCATGTTTAAAAAATTTAACCCGATTAATCCTTTAAATGACGTGTGATGATAAATATGAAAGGATTTGTTTTGAAGAAAGAATGATTGATGGATTTTCATTAATTTTTTCATTTACTAAATACCCTTCAATTTATTGGCCATCTAAAATGGATAATAGTGTTGTTTTACCTTGGGAAAACTGTTTAAATTTGAACAATCTGGAATATGAATTTCTTGAAGCTAAACTAAACCATCCTCCCCATGAGATTGAATTTGAGAAATAAACATTCATTGTTTTAGAGAGTGAATTTATTTATTTTTAACTTTAAGGATAGATTGAACATGCCTTAGATGATTGTTGTAGAATTTTTCTTTCATAAGTAGTTGATGATAATTTTTTATTTTCTAAAGAGGAACATTTGGAAGAGATCTACAACATGGTGAAACCAGAGTTTTTCAATTAAAAACTACTCTTCCTTTATTTTCTATGTATTCCTCAATTGAGTTGGGCGTTGAAACATTATGTGGAACTTTGAGTTATTTAGAAGAGGAACCCTTTTTGATTAATAATTTTGAAACAGCACAAGTATATATTGAAAACCCTCTTCCTGAACTTATTTTAAAGAACTCATCCTCTAGAAGCCCTAATTTTTATATTGCATAGACTATAAATGAATTTGATAGATTTGGAAATAATTCTAAAACACTTGGATCACCCACCTATTGTATATCTCTTCAAGATAATGTTAAAACTGTCAAAATTCAATTGAATCTATAAGTTTACAATAACCTGACCACAATTGAAAATTAGTATACTGATGGATTTTTTCAATTACCAAGGGAGTAAAGTTTTCCCTTATAAGACTAAGTGCCCATATGTTTCAATTTTTTATTAAAAGAATTTTGGAAAAACACATGTGGTGTTTTATACTTAGGAAACCACACTCGCCTAGTGACTTTGGTTAGTTTCTTGGGATGTCTGGATATTTACTTTAAAACTAGCACTACATGGGAGGAAACTCATAAATTTTTTTCTTTTTTTTCATTCTTAAATTACAAAAATTCTAAAGGAATAATTTAAACTAAGTGCTTCCTGGAAGTAAACCCATGGTATTTATTTGTTATTACTTTTGTTTTAGGTTTTATAAAAGTAAAGTGTTACTACTTATTGGTCTTTTATTCATTTTTTACTGTTGTTTTGTTCTTGTTATGCCTATTATTTGTTTTTAAAGAAGGTTGATGCTGGTGTCAATAGTGGATAAGAATTCCCTTTTGTTCTCAATTGACAAGAAACTATAAGTTGGAGTCTCATTCGATAATGTTCCCTAAACTTTTCATTGTAATTGATTTTCATCTATTGATATCTTATTCTGATCATTTTCAATTTGGAGGTATAGAAGCAGAACAAACCTGTGGTTTTAACTCAAATATTTAATAGAGGAATCAAATTTTAGATTGAATCAATTAAAAAAGTTTTATTTTACCATGTTGTTTTCACTTCTGTATTAATTTTCTAATCTTCTTTATTACTGTATTATTATCTTGTTGTTGCTATTAATTTTTCTGCATGTGGTTGTCTGCTAAAAACTTTTTTTCATTGCTTGTAAATATTTTCACTATGAAAATTTAAGTGTGGGGAGTAATAACCCTTGGTGTTTATCATAAAACGGTTGTGATATATTTTTAGGGTGTTTTAGAATTTAAATTTTCTATTCTATTGAAAATCCACTAGAAAAAATTTCTATTAAAATGATTACAACCATTTCATAGTATTATTCAATTTTTCACATGTTACTATTTGAACGTAATTGAATTTTTATCACCATATTTAATGATAATTATTGAGTTTTTTTGAAGTTGTTGTAAAATAATTTTTTTTGGAAAACAATTACTTTTTGAACTTTTCTATCACATTTGAACATATCACTTAAATCCTAAATTTGAAAATCTATTTTGAGCATAAAAAGTCACAATATATTTTCTTTAACTTTTTAATTCAACATTGGGGACATGGTTGGGTTTTAAGTATGGGGGATAGGGTTATCTTATTCTAAGATAATCTATGGTTTTAATTAATCACTTAACAATCCTCTATTTTTTTCTATAAAATGGTAATTTTTTTTCAAAATTATTTCACAATCAAAGGTTCATTAGGTTTCATTCTACACTTAAATTAAATATTTCTTGATGGATAATAAATTACTGGTTGCAGAGGGATACTTTGAATATGAAAATTTTGAGGATGAATGATTTTTGTATGGATTTACAAATTTATTTTATGCATATTCATTTTAGGAACTTATAATGATAGTGATTTAGGATAGAGTCAAGTAGAATTATGATAATAACCATTGGTAACCAGAGACTTGAACTTTAACTTATGGAATTAAATTTTTATAAAATAATAATAATAATAGTAACCTTAGGGATCTAACTTAAATGGAATTCATATAAGTCCTTTGAATATAGAGTAAAACGGGCAAATAGAAACCCCCAATGAACTTATGAGATAGTAGACACTAAGGGTGTGTGTGTGTGTAATAACTCTATACATTTAAAATAAGTGCATCTACTTAGTGCATTGCACATGTTACAAGGCCAAAAGAAATTAAAAAAAACATTAAAGTGTCTAGATATCAAAAATGAGTTCATTAAGTTGAGTAAATTTTTAACTCCAGATGAAGAATGGGACACAATACATGAAATCCTATCTATACCAACGCATCTATACAAATAGTTTGTAAAAACCGTTGGTATATGTACCCTTTCCCAATGATTTTTTCAAACCGTTGGGTAAATACCACTTTGAGACCACTTTTCCCATAGGTTTGGAAAAACCATTGGGAAAGGGTATGATTTTTCCAACGGTTTTTCCAAACCATTGGGAAAAGCCCACTTTGAGACCCCTTTTCCCAACAATTTGGAAAATACATCGGGAAAGGGTACAAAATTCCTAACGGTTTTGGCCAAACCATTGGGAAAATCCCTATTTTAGACCATTTTCCAATAGTTTGGTGAAACCATTGGGAAACAGTACGGATTTCCCAATGGTTTTTCCAAATCATTGGGAAAAGCCAACTTTGACACCACTTTTCCCAACAGTTTGGAAAAACTATTGGGAAAAGCTCACAATAAGACCACCTTTCCCATTGGTTTTTCCAAACCATAGGGAAAAGCCCACATTGACAACACTTTTCCCAACGGTTTGGAAAAACCCTTGGGAAAGGGAGTGGCTCTCCTAACAGTTTTTACAAACCATTGGGAAAAGCCAATTTTGATACCACTTTTCCCAACGGTTTTGCAAAAGAGTTGGGAAAGGGTGGGTACCTATTCGAATGGTTCTAAAAAATATTGGTATAGGCCTATCCCAATGGTTTTTAGAACCCTTGGGATAGGTACCCTTATATTTTATGAATTATTTTGTCGAATATCGTCAAATAAATCAATATATAAATTATACACACACACACACACACACACACACACACATATATATATATACATAAGAGGCATGACATACTCAAATGCGAATGATTCTTTTCTCCCTTGACCTCCTAGTGGGTATTTGAATTTAGAAAGTTCACTTTTTAATATTTCATTTAAAAATCCTTACTTACAATTTTTGATTCTCTTGATTTTAAACAAATTAACATGCTTCATTTTTAGTTTCATGTAAAAAACTCATATATCTATTTCAACAGAAAAGAAACATGAAACTGATTGAGAAAAATCAATGATTAAGTGTTGAAAAATTTTATGCGTCCTTAAAATTCATTTATTTTACACATCTTTTTATTTAGTTTTTAAAAATTTAATCAATTAATTTTTCCTTTTATGTTAAACAATTTCAATTTTGTAATTTTATAAGTCAAATTTTTAATTAAAAATTTCTTATAATCAACTTTTTATTTTTAGAATTTAAAATTATTAATTTTGTCTTACATAATTTTCTGTTTCAATAATATTTTAATTAATTTTTAAGTTTTAATTCTACTTAAAATATTAATTTTATTTCATTTCTATTAATTTAGAAATTATTCACTATTTATTTGTTATTTTAATTAACTAAAATTTTTGTTTAATTTTTAATATTTTGTATTTTTATTTTTTAAATAATTTAAATTTAATGTTTAATTTATGTATTTAATTTGATGTCAACAATTAATTTAAGTATGTTGAGTTTAATGTTTTACTATAATTTAATAATTGAGTTTCAAATCATTTAATTGATTTGCATTTATATTGTTTTAATATTAGTTTTAATTTAAGTTTAGTTTTTAAATTCTTATAATATTTATTTTAATTTTATCAATTATTCAATTTTTTTAAATTTATATTAATTAATATTTGAGTTTTATTTATTTATTTAATTAATTTAGTTTTTTAATTTTTAATTTATTTTGTCCATAATTTTTTTAATTTATTTGGAAATGATAATTAATATTTTATTTTATTTTTATAGAACAATAATAGTCCTACCACCAGATTTCTCACCTATGGAACCTTTCCAAGGGTGGCTCATTTCTTTTCTTTTTTGTCAAGAATACACTACTCACCATTGGGACTACCTAATGGTGACTCACTATCTAATAGAAAGTCTATATTTCTCATCGAATGCTATGAAACTCATCACTGTTTCTTCCAATGATGAGTCCAATGTCCACCCGCTAGGAAATTTCTCATTATTTCTACGCAACCACACTCACTGACATATACCATCCCCTTAATCCATAACCAGAGAAATATCTCACTTCTACAACTTCTCACCACCAAGGTAATTTCACACCACATAATCTTTGATCCTTAACATCCAACAAAAACCAAAAATTTATCCACATCACCGACCTCTCATTTTGTTGGAAGCATCCATCATCTCGTAGAAGTTGTGATTCCCCACACAAGATTTAAAATAAATATGATGAGTTAATGACCCCCACTATCATCCACCCCTCAAAGAACAACAAATGAAGCCATCAAAAATCTGAAGTTAAAAGAAACACCACCACCACCAGATCTACAACCTCTTTGTCACTGTTTAAGTGCCCAACTATCGTCACCACCCTAGCCGTTGTCAAAGAGGCTTATCATTGCTCTGATTGAAGAGGCTATATAATCGCATCACTAGGAGGAGGAGCACTACATGAGGGCTTGACCGACCCCTCCTTTTGGAGGAAGCTAAGAGCACCCACCAAGCTAATAGAGCCATAAAAAAAGAAAAATAAATCAATCAATAAATAAAAAATAAAATAAAATAAACACAAAATTAAATAATAAATAAAATAATATAAAATAATAATAATAATAATAAATTAAAAACTAAAATGATTCATATTAATAATAATTTATAGAAAATAATATTTTAACTTAATTAAAATATTTATTTGTAAATAAATCCAATAAAAATATTAAATAAAATAAATAATTATAAATTAATTGAATTAATAAAATAAAGAAATTTAATAATCTTTAAAAAATAACTAAATTGATTATATTTTTTTAAAGATATAAAAAAATTAAAAATAATAATAATTAAGTAATTTAATTAATAATAATTATTAATAAAATTTTAAATGAAATAATATAAATAAAATAATTAATATAAATAATATTTTATAAATTGTTGTTATTTTCAATAAAAAATAATTATAAATAAATATAAATTAATTTACATAATAATTTAATAATTACTTTATTCTAATAATAAATAAATAAGTATTTGTTTATTTATTTATAAAAGTTAAATATTTCCATAATCGTTAAATAATTTATTTCGTTTTGTAAGTTTTTTCTACGCAGAACCCAACTAAAATCACATCTGGGTTCTTGATTTCCAACTACCGTTATTCTGTTATGAGGGATTTGCTAAAATCACAATGATTTGAGGAGACTGCAAGACATGGTCAGTGAGTGAGGGAGGATCAAATAAGTTGGTATTTTTTATCAGTGAACAATTAGAGTATGATGGCGGATAAAAAGAGGTAGAAAATGAAAAATAAGGGATGATTCATTTTACATATTTTCCATTCTTGATCGATACATACAGGTGACTCAAAGAAGCAGACCAACATAATAGTAGCAGGAGATAGAGGAGTAGTGAGGATTGTGATCGTGGGGGAACTCTTCTCCCCCTATTTTCTTTCAATTATCTTTAATTCCTATTATTTTCATCTTGAATTTGATTTTTATTGTAGGTAATTTATTTGTGCTTATGGAATTATAAATCTGATGGTTTATTTCCTAACACTTCTTCACAAAATTTCATCTTCAAGATTTGGAATTGATCGAAGAGATATTCTCCAGACCTCAATCAAAATTATATTTTCATCTCCAGCACTTAATTTCAAAATTCCAATATCTTTCAGCAAGAAAGATCATGGATTCTTCTTTATTAATATTAATTTCAGAATTGTTGTAATTTTTCGATGAGATTTATTCCAACAACATTTATTCAAATTATTAAGAATTTTGGTGTATTTTGGAGTGGTGAACTCCAAAATTCGTCACTCTTCTTGATTAGTATCTTATAGTTGGGGATTTATCAATCATTTTTAAGGTTAGATTTCAATAAAATCATTACGAAGAAGTTATCTATTTAATAACTAGTTTAGATTTCCTACTGTACATTTCTTTATTTTATATTCTAGACTCTGTTCTCACTACCTATTCATCTTTTCTGTTTTATCTTTCTTTAGAAAACATTTTTTCATCTTAAATTGTGTTATTTTTCTTCTTTAAAAACAAAATAAAAAATAGAAAAATATTTTCACTCCCTGTTTTCCATTGTGGGTTTTGTTTTGAAAACTTGGTACCAACCTTCCCTTGGGTTCAACCCTACAAACCACTATTCATTTTAGTTAGAATTAATTTATAAATAACTAAAAATTGGCACCATTTCAATGATTAACATGTCATACACCTAAATCAGATAGTATCAAGGTGTGGTGGATGAGTTCCTTTGACTTATGCATTCATAGTGGGGTTGCATGTTGGAGTGTCAGAGAAAGACCTATCCCTACCAGTGGAGCCTTTTTGATCGAACCTTATATTGGAGGCTTCTAAAGAGAGGATCAGTGAACAAACTTCTATTAGCATTGTGACATGAATCTATGAGGAGATTTCCTCACATAGAATCTCTCAGTAGCGGTAGACTGAGGTACTATAATGATCTTCCTCACTGTGGATTGGATTCCTTCCATCCATGCTCAGTTGTTCACGATTAGTGGGTGTGGTGGGGTACTATATTGCGGGATATATTTTACCTCCTTTGATGACTAAATCCATGTCGAGAAATCCGAGCTCATGTGTGGGAAGATATAGTTAAATTTTATAAGATGGATAATACAACCCATGGAGCTTCATGAGCTAGGGTGTATCTGGTGGTTTGCAGATAGAGGTCCTAGTAAGGATAAGTGTGTGTATTTGGGAAGCTCTATATTGTTTGTTGGTACACTCATGTTCTTGGTGTTAGAGTTTTATGGGGGACACTTGGGGTTATCATGGTGCAGATCATCTAGGGGTGGATGAGTACTTTTGGGTTACGTCACTATCTACGTCAGGTTAGTGAGGTGGTGTAATGCTAGACCCTATGACCATAGATGGACCAGATGTTGGGTGTTCACCAATAGTCATAATTGATGACACTGTTCACACTTTATTTCATGATGTAGAGCTGGTTTTATTTGGATATTGGATGTTGTGTCCATGATGTTCCCTTGAGTGTGTGTTTATATACAACATCAGAACACTTTTCTCAGCTTGCTAGTGTGGGAGTCCCAATTGAGTGCTCAGTTTCTTTACCTTGTGGCTAGGATTTCTCTTTTTAGGGATGAAAAGCCTTAAGGTGAGGATAGTGTAGTGACTATAGTTTTTATTTATAAGATTTTTGAATATTTATAGGAATATTTACAAAGCCAAGCACTTAGTCAGTGCGGGATTTTGAGGCCTGGAGAGCAACATTGCGGCGATATTCAAAATATTATATCTATTTTACCACGCATGCACATTTTCTTTGTAAATATAGATTAAACCCCAAGAATATTCTCTAATATAAAATCTGGGATCTTGATTTAGTTCATAACATGGGTTTTATCCTTGATATGACATAAAGTTTTTCAACTTCAGGTGCCCGGTCCGGAGCAAGTTGGCGGGTTGTTAAATGGAGTTTATTAATTTAATAAAAATTAAATCAACAAACCCTCCCCCATTTCTAGACCCACAAAAAAGAATATAGGACCCCCAATAGTATGATGGATGAACCGAGGCTGATCTAAGGAGAGCAGGTGTTGCCGATCCCCATTCTTGACACCAGTCGTCACTGGATTGAGCTACAATGACTTCCAAGTGTTGTTTTTAACCTGAAGATGCAGTGTCCCTCCGAAAGGTAGAAGGATCTATGTCTTAAATCCTGATACGAATTTTATGTGTTTTTAAGGGTTTTGATCCTTTTAAAAACTTATAGTGATCCTTTGGGTGTAGATATATGGTTTTCATTGGAAACCAGAGAATTTTAGGTGGGTCGTAGGGAATTCACATTCAGAACTCCTGATAAAATGGTGTGTAGTAGAGTGGAACACACCGTGTGTTCTTCCCTTTGGGGGAAGATGATATTTTGGGGACTAAATTCTATGTAGAGGGGGTATACACTGTGGAGTGAGGATAGGCTTTGTGTCTTAGGTACATGGCCAGGGATTCCATGTTAAGGTATATAGTCGTGTGATAGTGCATGGATAAAGATATAGACACATGTTATGATAGACAGGAACATGATGAGGATATGTCCAAAAGTCCGATTATCCATAACACACCATGTCATAGGGGTACACGCTATGTTATGAACCCGACTGGAGAATCCGTGTGGTAAATGACTTGTCCAGGGGATGAGGTGAGGTGGGTCATGTTGTGCACACCATGTACACATTCTGTTATCTTATATGGTCATCCAATCCAATCAGTAGAGTACATGACCAGATGTTTGAGTGGGGTCATATGCCATGTAGATCCCAGTGCATGCCGTATAATTTCCATGGAAACTTATTATTAGTGTATCTCCTTCTTTAGGGATCAGATTTAGGTCGATGAGTATCTAATCCTAAGAATATTTCTATATAGAATGTGATGGTAAACTTCATGGTGTATTTTGATATCCAACATGGTGTGATTCTAGCACGAAGCTACATTAGCAATGCCTAAACATGAGAAGTGATATGGGTGGATAACTAGAGAGATTTCAATGTCGGTCCCCTTCCCTGTCATCTCAGGATGTGGCTCCCACAAGATTCTTTAGGTTGGTAGAGAGTTGGTCCCCTATTATTAGGGCGCATGTCTCCTACCCATGGTAGTGTTGTGATGTGAGGTGTGATGAGTAAGACACTCCTTTTAGCAATCATTTACTGATAATGGAGGTTAGGTTAGTTTATTAGAGATACACTGGGATTGGTACTCCTTTATTGTATTAGGGAATGAGTTTCAAGTATCTCTTGGATTGGTAGAGATAGAACTCCCCCACAGCAGGAAACATTCCTCTACTTATGGGGTAGTTCTCCCAAGGTTAGTGTGCCCCTATTGGATCCGGGTGTGGAGCTCCCCACATCAGTTGTATAGTTGGAGAAGAAGATCCCCTATCATTCTATGGAATGGTCCCTCCATACTATTTATGTATATGGAGTCAGTAACCCCCTATTTTTATAGGGCGTGGGTCCTATATTTTGGATTCAGTACTGCCCTATCAAAATAGTGTGCAGATCCTCCATACATGTTGTTCGAGATGAATTGGTACTCCCCTATTATACTTGGGTGTGAATCCTCTATTCTTGGTTCGATACTCCACGTTCGTGTTAGGGTGTGGCTCCCCCATTGCGATCATTCAGGTAGATTTGACACTCCACTATACACAGGGTGTGGGCCCTCTATTTAAGGAGTAGTACTCCCCCAACATTGAGTATCAGTAGGGAGTCGGTCCTTCATGAGAGTTGGAGATACCTCAGTTGTAGAGCATTTTTGTGAGGACTGAACCCATCTACTTGTTATGTGTGAGATTGGGTTAAGAAGTATTCCTCCCTCAATTCGATTAGGTGTGGTTATATTTCTATGGATACAATATAAGTTTCATGGGATGGTTAGGAGTTAGTACTCCCATGGCTGGGAGGCAGTAGTGAGGTGCAGGTCCCTCCTTAATATCTTATTTAGAGTGGATTAACATGGTCCATGGTTTAGAGTAGTTCTCCCTTGATAGTGTGTAGTGGATATGGGTGGTCCTCTCCATTTAGGTTCATGGGATCTTATGTAGGGCACAATAAAATGGTTATACGACCTCTGGTTCTTGGAACTAGAGTTGGACTTTGAGAGATATATCCAATTGAGCGTATCTCTCAGTTGATTTCCATCTAGGATGGTTGGGATCATGGAGTGTGTTCCCCTATAAGGTAATTATCATTGAGCCTCGAGTACAATCCCGTGGCTATATGTGATGTTGGGATCTCATTAGACTTGGAGTCTGAGATGAGTATTCTAAGTGATTATGGGTTTCCTTGCAGTTTTTTCACACTTCATGATCGACACACCAGTTGGAATTGAGATGAATAGTCATGTATAGATAAGGTGTGTTCGAGATGGAGTTTCTTGTCATCTCTCACTTGGGTTCCCTCTAGTTGGGTTGAACAGATTGTTTCCTTTCAGTATATCCAGTTTATTTTTTGTTTTTTGGGGGTGACATTGGGTATTTTTACACTCACCCCTACAAGGGATTTTCCCACACATGTCATGTCTTGTGCATAATATAGATCTTTAGATGGAGTGCCGGGAGGACCCAAAGTAGACAGAGTTTAACAAGCTAGACAAACCATGTTTTTTACTAAGACTTGACCATGGTCTATTCTGTTAGTTCCATCTTCTAGTGTTCCCCTCCTTATGAGCAGGTTGAATGATTTTATAGTTTTTGGTGGACTTGTATTTTTTCTTTTGTACTTTTAGTACTTATGTTGTACTTTGTCTCTGGGATAGATGTATGCATGCATTTTTTGTTTTAGATTTATTACTATATATGTATTATTTAATGGATATGTATGTTAGTGAGTGTGTTCAAGTGAAATATTCTAAGGCCTCCCATGTGTGTTATTTTCCTACTCAGTGCTGGATTCCAACCCCTATCATATTATAGGTGGTCTTGGGGAATTGAGTCTTAGGCCCCAATGATTTTGTTTAGGATAGTTAAAGTTTCTATGATCAAAAAATGATAGTGACTTCAGAGGAAGAGAGTTACAAAACACCTGTCGAAATAATGGTATTAAGATGGGGAAGACACTTCCTAATGAATAATTTTAGAATGGTTTGGATGAGGGAATGAATGAAATGTTAATAAATAATTCACAGAGATTGAGGTTACACTTAGTAATTCCCATGGAAATTTATGTGGTAGTAGTGAACATGATGACATAATTAGATATCAAATGATGGTTTTGTTTTTTGGGACTTGAGATTCCATAGTAGTTATGGTCTAGTAAAGCTATTAAAGTTTTCCATATCAAAAATCTTCATGAGTATCACCCATGTTAATATTGATTCTAATTATGGAAAAATTGATAAAAATTCCTAGATATAATTCTTTGTAGGATATGGTGATGAAAATTCTGGATTCATTAATGAAAGTTAAGAATAATGAATCAACTGACCATGTCCAAGTTAATTCAATAAAGCGTATAAAATTTAAAAAATATTTCATAGATATTAGATGGAATCACCAAAATTTTAGTTGATGTACCAATTGAATGTGTTCTTGAATTCTATATGACTATTGGGGACTGGAGTAGCGATATGAAAGTTAAGAATATGGAAGATAAAGTACTAGAAGATGTAGTATCAGAATGAGTTGTTCAGATAGTTAAATTGAAGAAATCTACTCGAGTTAGGAAAAAAATTAGAGTTTTGGAGTTGACATTAAATTTTACATCTAATGGGAAGTGTAGAACCTAAATTCCCAACATATGCGTCCACTCTTTGTGAGTTTGAAAGTGGGAGTCAATGATGAAAGAAGAAGATTCTTCCGTGGAATCTAAAAGAACATGGGATCTTATTGAGTTACCATAGGGGAAGAAATTAATAGATAATAATTAGGTATAATATATAATAGAGGAGGATAATGATAGTAAAATTTATAGGGAATGACTAGCAGGGAAAGGATTTCAGTAGAAGAAGGGTAATGAATTCAAAACAAATCACTGGTAACTAAACATGTTACCATATGGATAATGATGAGCAAGAATTGTACATATAATATTTAGAAATAAAATATGGATTCAAAGATGAAATTTCTTCATGGTGACTTTAAGGAAGATATTTACATTTATTAACGAATGGAATTCATGTATTAATAGAACAATCACATGTTGTATAAGATAAATATAAGTATTTATGGATTGAAGCAGGCACTATGATAGTGTATTATAAAATTTGATTATTTCATGGTTCATGAAGGTTTCACTGGGTGTAACATAGATCACAATTACTATTAGAAGTCATGTAATGATGATATTTTTATCATTCTTCCCCCATACATATAAAATATTCTTCTGCTGGGTAGATAAATTAAAAGGATTTGTGAATGGAAGTGATATTTATAAAGATGATTTGAGATGAAATCCCTCTTATAGGATATAAAAATTTTGGGGATAAAACTTTTAAGAGATTGGAAATACAAGACTTTGTTTCTTTCTCAAAGGGATTATTTCTAGAATAATTCTGAAAGGTTCATAATGTCTCGATATAATATAGTCTCAAATCCATTGGCTGGAAACATTGAATTGTTAAAGGAAAAATCACCCAAAATATAATATAAGGAGAAAAATATAATAAGAGTTCTAATTTTAGTACCGGTAATATGCCTAATATATTACATGGAATGTACTCATATAGACATCCCATTTTGGGAGGGAGTTTTTATCCATTTCATGTTAAATATGATGAAGGAACATTGAGGTCCATGAAATGGATCATATATTTAATAAAATGATCAATACATATAGATCTTTTATTTTTGATAGATGATCGATTACAAAATTATGTTGATTCTAACTTTTTTTTCTATTTAGACACCAATAATAGCACTGTGGGTTTTTTATTCATCCATTAAAGACTAAAATTTAGTGGTATGTTTCGAATACAATCATTGGTTATATTTTCTACAATGGAAACTGATTATTGGGAATAAATGGAAGTGAGGGGGAATTGGTATAGTTTTTATGATTTTTGAAGGAGAATGGATGGTTTTAATGATGTAAGAGTGCTTTTTTATGAAAAAATTAGAGTGCAATACATTTTTTTAGAATAAAATGTTTCACTCATGGAATAAATATGTCAAATTAAAATACAACTTCATCTAATTTTTTTGAGGATATAGTGTTGGAGTTGTGGAAGATTTTTGGGATGAAAAATTCAGTTGACATGTTCACCAAATTCCTTTTCCAAGAATGTTTTAGAAACCCTACGATTCAATGGAACTTGGGTGAAGAGAATGATGTGTGGAGACATTTTGTATTGTGGAAGTCGAACGGTTGTTTTAACTAAGTGTTGGAGGTTTCTGTGGGATCCTTGAAGTAGAATTAATGTGGGAGATTATTTTTTTAAATCATATTCAATTTTTGATTCAATTAAACTAAAGAAGAAAATATATAAGATATATTGGACAAGAAGTTGAGTATTATGATAGTAAAAATATTCAGTAGATGATGGTTCTTCAAAACATGGTATCTTTTGATGGGAATGCTCTATTCAATGGTTCAGAAGTTGTAATTGGAAGTTATGGTTTATTTTATATGGCCATTATGGAAATGAAATGTCAAAGTATTATCCTTGCGGTTATATATAAACATGGTTGGTATGTAAATTTCCTTCAAAGAAACAAAACAGTTACTTTCACATTTCTCCATATGTTATTAGATAGGTTCATATTTCTATAGGAAATTGGAATCCACCATACTAAATGGAGGTATTTACACAAATTTTTGGAGTCAACGCAACTAGATGACTGATTGGGATGAAATATAAGTTTTTGGGACCACTAATACATGTGAGAAGATACATTTGGGTCATTAATTAAAATTAGTGATCTTAGGTGATTGAAATTATTGATATATACAAAGTTATGGTAATACATAAGTGTTCTCCCATGAACATAAGACATATTTTTTGAACCATATAATTTTTTTTCTCCTTCCTTCTCTATTTTTCACATTAGTTATTATGTATGATTTGTTATTCAATTTTTTGTGAGGAGTGAATAATTTTGGTTAGTAGGGTGTGATTTGTCTTCCTACATTCTGGTAAATTTCTCTGAGAGGATTAATTCTAATTAAGGTGGTTTCGGTTTTTTGTTTTTCTATGCTTGAAAAATCCTAGAATGTATCTTCTTTTGAAGTAGCTGTGTACTCCCCCAACATGAGTAGGGGTGATCCATGGTGATACTGAACCCTTCTATTCATGTCAGACCTATTATATTGATGTTAAGTTATAAAAAAGGAGTGGAAAACAACCCCAAGATGAAGGAACTAATATCTTCAATAAGACAAGTGACCTGAAAGGTTCCGTAAATAATTCCTAGGATGATCTAATTATAAGTTTTCTATTGCTGAATCATTGAATCAAACTATCCACCAATGATTTCGGAAAACAATTTATTGAGCTAAAAAATTAAGTGAACATAGATTACCAACTTCTATTATGAGGGATAATAACATATGATTATAGAGATACACCATCCCATAAGTCTTCTAATGGATATCATTATTCCATTCAATATAAATATTTTCTGTGTATAACAAAATGTAGGGTTAATTGATTAGGGATCATTTTATGTATGAAACTTCAAGAATCTCTCGAATCATAGTTGATGAAGTACATATGGACTAGGGATGTCAATATCAACTAATATAGTTTTTGTGATACTAGAGTGTCAAGAATCCATCTCTCAAGGTTCCACCCCCATGTAGGATAATGATTCCATACTATAATCACATATACCTGAGGATTTGTACCCCCTTCACAACTTGCACTTCTAATGAGGAAGAGATAGATGAATCCCATCTTAACTTAGATGAAGGAGCTTCCACCACTATCAATGAGCTAATATAGGTAAACAGATTTACCAATGAAGATCTAATGTTAACATTGATCAATGATATTATGTATCTATAAGAATAAAAATGGTATATTGTTTTGTTAAAACATAACCATGATGTATTTGTATTGAATTAGTAAAATATTTCAGGGCTGTAACGTCCCGAATCTGGGTGCCACACCATGGGTGCCATGAACCCGGTTGGTCACATGACCTCTAGCGCATTTCCCCAAATGCCAGAGGCTAGCGACTAGCAGCGACCACCTAGGTATGATAGTGGGGAAACTATGCCATCATTTGTCAAAGTGTAGTGCAACAGAGAAATATGAACACACCAAAATTGGAAGTAGTAAACAATATCAAGATGAAATGGATAACGGTACTGAAATAAAAGATGACCAAAAGTCATATATAGGATGATTCAATATGTCCCTAATTCTAAGAAAGAATCCAAAACATGTTACACAACAATCTATAACAATACAGTACAAGGTACAAGTACAACAATGAAAAACAGTTCAGCAGGAACTCAGCAGCATCGCAAGCCTAAGATCAGTCCCATGCTCTCCTACTCCTCTGAAACAATCTACTACCTGTATAGAGACTCTTTCTCTTATCAACACCTGCAACAATATAATCTGTTTAGGCCCAAGACATGACCCAAATAGGGTGTGAGAAATAAATCCCAGTAGGCAACCACCAAAGGCCCGTGCCCAACTGTCATGGAAAATGTGCAACAACAATGTGAAGAAATCAAATATAGTAGACTAAGAAGTACTCAAAAGTAAACATTCCTACTAGTTATGTTTCCATTTAAATTATAATTTAACAATTAAATATAATTGAATTATAAGTTTCTGAGACTTAATCCTCAGCAAACAATCTCCTATACAATGCCGCAACAAAAACCACAACAGGCTATCTAATAATTAGAAGGTAAAACAATACCAACCTTGTGCTTTATCTTGGAATGTATAACATAAGAAATCACCACAGTGAATATTCAAGTACACAGTATCCTCAGACATGCAAATATTTACCCTCAGGTAATCAGAATCGAAACCCTCAGGTGATTTCCCTCAGGCATAACGAATATTTCCCTCAGGTGTATAAGATATTGACCTCAGGCATGGAAGCTCCTGCCCTCAGGCATAAGAAACATTTCCCTCAGGCTAAACAAACACTTTCCATCAGGATAAACAAAACATTTATCTCAGGATAATCAAGTAACCTGGACGATCCCAACACATAAGCAAGAAATTATATACATTTTCTATCACGAAAACTCAAAGAATGCTATAATCACGACATACCCATGGGTATCCTTGCCAAATTGCTAAACAAGGGAAACACACCCATGGAGTGGCCCTTGATCAAGGCAGTAATCCCAAACAACTGTTTACACATATTCATTAAATTACCTATGCAATTATAGGAATTTTATTTGTCAAGGCCTCGGCCATACGACACCCCAAGCATGGGCATGTAGCACAACAGTATAAAAAACAGCTCGACAGTTGGAAATAAACACTAGAACACCTATCACGATCTCTTATGATCGATATATGTGAACGATTACTCCTGAAACAACTGTGAACAGCGTAGATCTGGGATAAAATTCACCCATTCAAAATCAAATAAATTCCCCTTGGGAAATACTTTGAAGAAGAGGTTCAGGAAGAGTGAACAACTCACCCGTGCGGTTGAAACAAGATCGTCAGAGAAGGAATCGGAATCCCGGTGTGTGGTCGAGAGCTCTTCCAAGATCCGACCGTCTCTCCCGTGTCTCTGGGGTGTTCTAAGCTTCCTCTGTCAAAAGAGGAGGCTAATGCTTGTTTTAAGAGAAAAAAATAACTGCACGTTGTGTACTCTCAAGTACAAGGCATGTAATTTGCATTTTTTAAATTGTTCCTCTGACGACCACCTTCCACCGCCTCACTGTTCATCAACTGACTAGGTTACATGGCGTGTATTTCTAAGTACACGGCGTGTAATGTCACTCCGCTGGAAGCCACTCCCACCATCTTACTGTTCACATGTCGACTGATTACACGGTGTGTATACACTAAGTACACGGCGTGTAGTCAGTTTTTACACCCTTCATCACCGACAGGACGACATGCCCTGTATACTCATCCCACACGGCCAAAGTACACGACGTGTGGAAAAGTACACGGCGTGTACCCACAAATTTTGAGATTTTCCCCATTTCCCTTATTTTCTCAAAAACACATAAGGAAAAAAGGAAAATAATAAACCCATACCTCAAGAATAAGAACCAGGTTCTTACAAACTTACCCCTTAAAGCAATTCGTCCCTGAATTCCCCTTCCAAGGGTGGTGAAGATAAAGCTGAGAACAACTCTGGACACTGAGCATGTACGTCGGTCTCCCACTCCCACGTTTCATCCTCCACTCGGCTATGCTACCATATCACTCGTATGAGGGGAACTGATTGACCTCGGAGAACCTTCCTGCTCCTATCAACAATACAAATCAGATACTCCTCAAAGGATGCATCATCCAGAAGCTCAACCACTTCGGGATGAAAAATGTTAGATGGGTCTGAGTGATAACGGTGAAACTGAGATACGTGGAAGATGTCTTGCATGGCCCTGTACCTCTGTAGTAACTGCAACCGATAGGAAACTGAACCAACTCTCTCCAGAATCTCAAACAACCCCACATTCCTTGGTGAAAGTTTACCCCGTCTCCTGATCCGCCTGTGTCCCATCCTTGGTGAAACACACAAGAAAACCCGATCCCTAACTATGAACTCTATGGGTTGTCTGTGGTGATCAACATAAGATTTATGACGAGACTGTGTAGTATCCATCTACTTCTATATTAACTGGACGGACTCTGAAGTCTCCTGCATGAGACGTGGTCCCAGTAAAGCTACCTCACCTACCTCCAACCAGCACATGGGTGATCATCATGGCCTACCATATTAATCTTCTTAAGGTTCCATATTAATAGTTTCCTGAAAAATATTATTGTAGGAAAACTCTACAAGGGGTATGTGCCCCTCTGAAGAGCCCCCATATTCTAGGACTCATGCACGTAGCATGTCCTCTAGAACCTGTATCGTACGCTCTGACTAGCCATCAGTCTGAGGGTGGTAATCTATGCTCAGAAGCACTTGTGTACCCAGTTCCCTCTAAAAACTTTTCCAGAAACGAGATGTAAATAGTTCATCGGCTCAGAAATGATAGAACGAGGGACCCCATGAAGATGTACCACTTCTCGGATATACAACTTCCTGATCTCGTCAACACTGAAGGTCTCCTTGATTGGAAAAAATTGAGCTACCTTCGTAAGTTAGTCCATGAAAACCCATACGACATCACTGCCTCGAGGTGACCCCAGAAACCCGGTCACGAAGTCCATCGTGACATAATCCCATTTACACCCCAGAATGGGTAACTGTTGTAACAGTCCAGCTGGCCTCTAATGCCCCGCCTTCACCTACTAACAGGTGGAACATCTCATAATAAAACCAGCTACCTATCTTTTCATACCTGGCCACCAATACTGACGTCTCAAGTTATGGTACATTTTGGTAATCCCAGGATGCACTGCCCAAGCTGATGCATGAAAATCCCACATCAACTCCTCCCATATATCCCTTGGAACCCACACTCGTCCATGGATACATAGTACCTCATCATCGCCTATCTTCCAACTAGGAGGAGGGTCCTCACTTGACATCGAATCTCAGAGAACTAGGCCTTCTGAATTTGATAGCTGTCTCATCCTCAATATATTCCGGAGGGTAGAAGTCAAAGATAAGGATGAAAGATAGGACCGCCCCTGACTATTGTGCACCTCCAAATGCATATTAGAGAACAAATCCATAAGCTTCCACTCACCACTGGCCTCCTACACTGTATGTATCCGATTCTTCCTACTCAGTGCATCAGCAACTTCGTTTCCCTTACCAGGTGTATAGGCAAGCTCATGGTCGAAGGACTGAAGGTATTCAACCCACCTTCACTGTCTCAAATTCAAGTCATGCTGGGTAAAGATGAATTTAAGACATTTGTGGTCTGTAAACACCACATAATGTTCTCCCAAGATATAATTTCTCCAACAGCGTAACACATGAACAACTATAGCCAACTCGAGCTCTTGCGTCAGGTAATTCCTCTCATGTGGCCTCAACTGTCGAGACCCATACACAACTACTCGATCGACCTACTTCAACACTACTCCCAGCCCAATACATGATGAATCACAGTAAACTGTATAGCTCTTCCCTTACTTTGGAAGTATCAGGACTGGTGTTGATGTTAACCTTCTCTTCACATTCTGAAAGGCTGTCTCACAAGCTTCTGACCAAACAAACTTCACACCCTTCTTAGTAAAACCCGTCAACGACACTGTTAAGTGGGTGAAGTCCTGTATAAATCACCTGTAGTAACCAGCCAGTCCCAAGAAACTCCATATTTCGAACACGTTCTTAGGCTGCTCCCAGGAAACTACTGCTCTCACTTTCTCTGGGTCTACTTCAACTCCTTCCTCTGAGATAATATGACCCAGTAACTGTATCTGGTCTATCCAAAAGTAGAACATTGAGAGCTTAGCATATAGGTGATACTCTCTCAGTGTACTCAAAAAGATCTCAAGATGGGTAGCATGTTCGTGTCGAGCGTGAGAGTACACCAAGTTATCGTCCATGAAGACTACCACATATGAATCCATATATGGGTGGAACACACAATTAATTAGAGCCATGAAAACTAATGGTGCATTCGTGAGTCTGAATGGAATAATCAAGTACTCGTATAAACCATATCTACTCCAAAAAGCTATAAGCGTTATGTCCGATGGTCTAGCATGCAACTGATGATATCCGGATCTCAAGTCAATATTTGAGAACACTTGTGCTTCTCAAAGTTGATCAAAAAGATCATCAATCCTTGGCAGGGTATATCAGTTCTTGACTGTCAACTGGTTCGGCTTATGATAATCCACACAAATTCTGAGGGTACCATCTGCCTTCTTAGCGAACAGGATAGGCGAACCCCAATGAGAAGTACTGGGTCGGATGAAACCCTTTTCCTGCAACTCCTGAAACTGCATCTTGAGCTCCTATAACTCTGGTGTAGCCATCCTATAAGGAGGAATGGACCCCAGTGATACTCCTAGCACAAGCTCAACAGAGAAATACACCTCTCACTCTGGAGGTAGACCTGAAAAGTTGTCTGGGAAGATATCCCTGAAACGAACAACTACTAGAGGGAAATACTTCTAACATGTTCCCTGGTCATCCAGGTTTAAAATCTCAATTTGGTCTATCACTCCACCACACCCATGATGGTCGGGTACATGTCAGCTCACTTGGACATCCCACTCACCCTTTTATAGAAACTCTCCACCCTCTGGTGACGTAAAACTCACCCTACGACGATAGAAATCTACAAAGGCTTGAAAGGGTACCAACCAGTCCATCCTGAGAATAAAGTCATAGATCATCATCTCTAAGACATAGAGGTCCCATAGAAAGTGACACCCACCATCCTCTAGGGGGAAATCCCTACACTGATGTACACTAGCTGTTCTAGTCCCCATCGTAGTGTCTAGTGTCATAATATCAGAATAAGAAGAAACAAAGAGCCCAAGGCTCTCCACAATAGGCACAGATATAAAGCTATGTGTAGCACCAGTATCAAAAAGTATTGAAGACAAAATAGAAGAAACTATAATAGTACCTATGATAGTAGAAGGTCAGGGATCTTACTCCTATTGTGTCTGTTGCACTGCATATGCTTGCCCAGTGCCGCGACCCTGCGACATAAACTGACTACCCTGAGTTGACCCGCCTTGCTATCTCTGAGATCCTGGGGTCTGGATACCATGGCCACGACCACCACCTCAGCCTGAATGTCCTGACATATTCCACTTCCCTGACTGGTAAGAAGCCACTGGACCTATTCCTACACACGGAGTCTACACAGAACCCCTCTCACTAGCCACTGGTGGAAACGCCCTACAAAAGTACTGCTGATGACCCATCTTACCACAAGCTCGACACTCCACTGGGTCATGTGGACACTAAGGTATCTTGTTACCCTGTTTACCAAACTAGTAGACCATGAACTGTCCACCTAAAGAATTCTTCTTGCTAGTACAACCACTGTGGGAGAAATCCATCTGACTCTTCCTTTTTCCAGTAGAAATAGTACCAGAAATTGGTGCCGAACTGCCCGGGCCTGCACCACTAGATTCCTTTTGGTTCCGCGCAGTAATCAGCGCCAGGTTCAAAATAGCATGCACTGTAGGAAACCTGAAAACATTCACCAGTGCTCAGATGTCATATCGAAGACCATCCTCAAAGAATCTCACCCTCAACATCTCTTCACACACCAGAATAGGTGAAAAATGTTGTATCTTGGTGAAGCGGGTAGAATAGTCCATCACTGACATGGAGCCCTGCTGAAGATTCATGAATTCTCGAGCTCTATCTACCCTCAGAATCTCTAAAAAGAAAAATTCATAGAGGAATACCTGAAAATCTTACCACGCCATGTCTCTATGATGCTCAGTCTGGGTGGTAACATCCCACCATCTCTTGGAGGAATCACGCAATATGTATGTAGCGAGCTTGACCCTCCTCACTGGAGGCGTCTCAAGATGATAAAAGATAGTCTGCATAGAACCCAACCAAGACTTCACAGCCTGTGGTCCGCCATCCCCTGAAAATGTAGGCAGATGCTTCTGCTGAAATATATGCATCATCTCTTCCATAGATGTGGGAACTAGGGACACTCCTTGCAAGGTATCAATAAACCATAATAAGACTTCAAAGAACTGTGCCTCCACGCCTGCATCTGGTGTAACGGCTGGTGCCGCATATGGCACTACTGGAGGATCCATCGGTAGCCCATGGCCTACTATCTCTGGAGTATAATCGTTGTTGTTCTCTTGGCGAACAACTCATGGCCGTCTCAGCGGCATGAATCTAAAAGGTCAAACACACGCCTTAGATTTAAGATTATGAGGGACTAAGAACTAGACGCG
The DNA here is from genome assembly GCA_963277665.1 of Viscum album. Classification (NCBI taxonomy): domain Eukaryota; kingdom Viridiplantae; phylum Streptophyta; class Magnoliopsida; order Santalales; family Viscaceae; genus Viscum; species Viscum album. Next base: position 1,463,327,857 of record OY728150.1, on the reverse strand, counting down.
TAAGAAGGGAACAAGGAAAATAAAACATTCATGTTTTACAAAATAATACTACACGACATGTATACTAAATACTTGGCATGTTCCCTTAAGTATTTTACATGGGAATGTACTTCTGCCAAAACTGGTCGTGTAACACACCAACACACGGCGTGTTGTCCCCACACACGGCGTGTACTTGAATTTTTCTCCCCTTCCTGAGTCCTTCTTCATGGCTTAGTCACACAGATCTTTTTTGAACGAGACTACATGGTGTGTATAAGGTCAACACGACGTGTACTAGACGAGCTTCACTGACCCGTGTTGTCCGTTACACGGTCAGGTACATAGCTCACTCTACACGGCGTGTTCCAGTTAGACACGACATGTATGGATTAGATTACAAATGCTCGTGTTGTTAGTGACACAGCTGGCTACTCGGCATCCACTACATAGTGTGTTGCACCCACACACGGCATGCACACCACCCAAATTTCCCAGCCACAGGGCCAAGTCCACATGGCTTCTCACAGGTCAATATTACACGACATGTCCCACATGTAGACGACGTGTACTAGACAAGGTTCGCCGACCCGTGTTGTTCGAGACACAGCTGCATACATGGATCACTCTACACGGTGTGTTCCAGATAGACATGACGTGTAATAGGAAAGATAACACTGACCGTGTTGTTAGTTACATGGCCGGATTCCTAGGTTACACTACACGGCGTGTATAAGGACTACACGACGTGTTTAAGCGAATATTTATCCGTCTGTGTTGTTCATCACACGGCGGACATAGGGTCAACACGACACGACATGTACCACCAGTACATGGTGTGTAACCTTAGAGTTTTCCCAATCCGGTGTTTCTGCCTACATGGCCTATGACACGGTTATAAACTACACGGCGTGTACTTAATTTTTTTCCATTTCTTTTTGAACAGATGAGTAAACAGCGTGTAATCATAATTACACGGTGTGTATTCTAAGTTTTTCTAGATATTAAACCACATAAACTACTACGGATCCCAGAAAACTACTGAAAGAACACCAAAGTGCCAAATCCCGGTCCGTGAGGGCCCATACTCCCTGCAAACCAAATATTGGCATCTTATACGTGTTATAACAATGTAAACAAGTTGATGATCCACAAAGTTCCAATTGATGAGGACCCATACTTATCAAAAACCAAAATTTGGTGCTCATTCACAAAACCTTACATAACAATACCTTATCAAATTGTAGGTATTTTATCAAGGCATCTGTCACAACAACATGCATTTTCTAGAACAACATCTATCAAAACAACATTAAATTTCTAATGCACCTACATGGCATGGAAACTATGCATGGAATGTGATTCTAACATGTTCCTAAATGATGTAGGAGATGGCATACCCTCATCTCATTGGGTTGAAACTAAATAGAACCCAGGTATAAAAATATACACAATACACAACAAGTGAGTCACCCAACGGTGAAAATCAAATCAATTGTAATAATTGTAATCATAAAATCAAAATTGAATTCAAAGAAATCTGGTCATTACCAATACATGGGGTAGATACTCCCGAGCACAGTTATTACCGAAGACCTTAGCAATCTATCTCTTTCCATCATCTCCAAATAATAAAATAACATAGAGAAAAGAAAAATCCTATGATACCACTTTGTAACGTCCCGGATCCGAGTGCCACAACACGAGTGCCCTGAACCCGGTTGGTCACATGACCTCAAGTGAATTTCTCAAAACGCTAGAGGCTGATAACTAACAGCTAGGTCCTAGGTATGATAGAGGGAAAACTATGCCCTCATTTGTCAAAGTGTAGCGTAGTGGAGAAATATAAACATACCAAAGGCGGAAGCAGTAAACAATATCAAGCTGAAATGGAAAACGGTACTGAAATAAAAGAAGACCAACAATAATATATAGGATGATGCAATATTTCCCTAATTATAAGAAACCATCCAAAAAATTTTACACCAAAATATATAACAATAAATTACAAGGTATAAGTACAACAAAGCAAAACAGTGCAGTAGGAACTCAGCAGCATCGCAAGCCTAAGCTCAGTCCCATGCTCTTCTACTCCTCTGCAACAATCAAGTACTTGTATAGGGACTAATTCCCTAATCAACACCTATAACAATATAATCTATTTGGGACCAATACATGAACCAAATAGGGTGTGAGAAATAAATCCCAGTATGCAACCACCAGAGGCCCGTGCCCAACTGTCTGTGAAAATGTGCAACAGTAGTGTGTAGTAATGAAATACAGTAAACTAGGAAGTACTCAAAAGTAAACAATACTACCAGTTATATTTCCATTTAAATTATTATTTAAAAATTAAATATAATTGATTTATAAGTTTCAGAGACTCAGCTTTAGCCAACAATCTCCAATACAGTGCCGCAACAAAAACCCACAATAGGCTATCTAACAAGTAGAAGGTAAAACAATACCAAGACTACGCTTTAGCTTTGTAGGTATAACTTAAGAAATCACCACAATGAATATTAAAGTACACAGTGTCCTCAGACATGCAAATCCTTACCCTCAGGTAATCAGAATCGAAACCCTCAGGTGATTTCCCTCACGCATAACGAATATTTCCCTATGGCATACAAGATATTTCCCTCAGGCACAAAAGCTACTGCCCTCAGGCATAAGAAATATTTCCCCCAGGATAAACAAACACTTGACCTTAGGATAAAAAAACACTTTCCTCAGGCTAAGAAAGTAACTGGGCCGAGCCCAACAAATAAGCAAGTAATTATATACATTTTCTCTCAAGAAAACTCAAAGAATGTTATAATCACTTCATACACACAGGTATCCTGGCCAAACGGCTAAACAAGGGAAACGCCCCCACGGGGTGGCCCTGGATCAAGGCAGCGATCGTAGAAAGCAGTTTACACATATTCATTAAATTACCTATCCAATTATAGGCATTTTATCAGTCAAGGCCTCATCCATACAACACCCCAAACATGGGTGCGTAGCACAAAGGTACACAAAACAACTCGACAGTTGGAAATAAACACCAGACCACCTACCTCGATCTCTTCTGATAGATATACGTTAACGACGCCTCCCAAAACAACCAAGAATGGCATAGATCTGGGATAAATGTTCACCCATTAAAACTCAAATAACATCCCCTCCTGAAAGAATTGGAAGGATAGGTTCAAGAAGAGTGAAAAACTCACCAACGAGGTTCAAACGAGATCATCGGTGAAGGAATCAGAGTCCCGGTGTGTGGTCGAGAGCTCTTCCAAGATATGGATGTCTCTCCCATGTCTATTGGGCGTTCTAAGCTTCCTATGTCAAAAAAGGTGGCTACTTGCTGTTTTAAGTAAAAAAACATAACTACACGGCGTGTACTCTCAAGTATACGGTTTGTAATTTCCATTTTTTAACTGTTCCTCTGGTGGCCACCTTCCACTGCCTCACTATTCATCAGCTGACTTGGTTATATAGTGTGTATTTCTAAGTACATAGCGTAAACTATCGCTCCACTGACAGCTACTCCCACCACCATATTGTTCACCTGCCGACTGATTATATGGCGTGTATATACTAAGTACACGACATGTAGTTGGTTTTTACACCCTTCATCACCGACAAGCCTACACACCCTGTATACTCATCCCACACATTCAAAGTACATGGCATGTGGAAAAGTACACAGCATGTACCCACAAATTTTGGTATTTTCCCTCATTTTCATTATTTTATCAAAAAAACTTTAGGAAAAAGGAAAAGAAGAAACCCATACCTCAAGAATAAGAACCAGGTTCTTACAGGGGCTCAAACATTAGGCCACTATTCATCATTTGGGTCTTCCAATCAAACACCATGGATAAATATAGGTGCCTAGAAGTATTAATTCCCTGAACAGTGCTGTAGTTAAGGTTTAATATGAATGTTATATCAAAGAAAAATTTATCTGAGAGGTATAATATTCTAAATGGATGACCAATGTTTTCGCATAAAGAAAAAAATGGGTATATTAGACTCTACATTGACTTCAAGGATGTTAACTGTGACTACTAAAAAGATGAGTTCTTGGATTTGGTTTTGGATTTATTAATTTATTCATCCACTAGATTCCAAAATGTATCTTTAATGGATGGATAATTTCAATATAATCAAATGAATATATTCTATGATGATGATGAGGATAATATATGTAGTGAAATCCATGGGAAATAATGTTTTTAGGTGATTCAATTTTTCTTTAAGAATGTTGGAGAAAAATTTGAGCTATCTATGTAACAATTTTTAAGAATATCTTATTGATGATTTAGTTTTCAAATTCATAAAACATCACGGTCATCTTCAATATTATAGGGAAGTATTTCCAGAGCTATACACTAATATACGAATGATGAACCCACTGAAGTTTTAATTTGGTTTCATGTTTGAGAAGTTTCTTAGGAGTATTATTTGATATAGAGATGATATTTTTTAAGGGTGTTTGGAAAATACATAAAGTGTTTTAGTAATATGGTATTTAAATTCATGTTCTTCTGGAATTTATTGAATAAGTGCACTACCTACTAGTGGTATGAACCCCTAATTATATTTGGGGATACCCTAAGTGTCACACCTATGACCTTTTTTTTAAATTTATTATTCATTTAATTTCCATTCCTAATTTGTTTTGGGGGTTTACTGTAACACCCCAAGATTTCATTGTGTGTTATTTCTTCAAAATAATTCAATAAATTGCACTACATGCAACACCGAGTTCAATCACACCATGACTTACAAAAAAAATACATTCAAAAGTGGTTATGAATAGTATTAACTAAATTTTAAACTTTATATAATCCTTATAATTTTAGAATCCATATTATGAGTTTCTTAGACATAATGCAAGAACAGATTCATTTTCAGTATTTCACTTTTATCAACTTTTAATAGTGAAACCTTTTTAAATACAATATTTTAAACTTTTTGACTAAATGGGGACATCAAAAAAATTTAAAATGAAACATCCCAAGCTTCCACGGTATGCTTTCCTTCGAATAATACAGTAGAGTGTGTTGTACGCAACTTCGAGTTCTAACACACCACAACCAATCAAACTAGCCGTTTTGAATACTAATACCTACCTTTTAAAATTTTAGAAATTTTATCTCTCAAAATGGACTTCATTTTTGGATTCGGAATATCGAATTTAGCCTAAGGTGAAATTTTGGTACTTTTCAGATAACTTTAATATTTTGATGAATAGTGAAAATTACTAAATTTTAATTAAAAACAACTTTTTTAATCAAAATAATTAATAGTCATAAATTATGAATTTGAGTGGTTTGAAAGTATATTTAGAATATATTTTTACCATTTAATATAATGTTGGTCATTGGACATACTTTTACAATTAAACCGAACATAAACAAGTGTCAATCTTTTGGTAGTTATTATCTCTTAAAAACACGCTTTTTGTTTTGATAGTGGGAATTAATTTTAAATTAATTTCTGCCACTTCTGTGTTTTGAATTTATAAAAATGGATTCCATATTTGGAATCAGGATGTTCAAATTTTTTAAATAGGTAACTTTTATTTTTAGACATTTTGAATAATTACTGCGGTAAATATTTTATTTACCATGGTTAAGGGAAAATCCGGTAAATAAGGGTTAAAAAATAATATTATAATAATACTAAATTACCCTAAAACGTGTCCTAGACTTATTGGTTGATACATTTTAGGATAGAGGAATATTTGGGTCGATTTTGGGACCCCATGGTGCCACTTGTAGGTGATAGGGACACTTTATTTTAATTAAGTTAAAATGAATACAAAAATGACACAAGCATATATCTTTTAGAAAAACAATTTTTACATAGGGTTATATATGTTGGATTTTAGATTATAAATATTAATTAGAAAGATAAAACTATTTCCTACATAATGATATTTTATTTATAATTTTTAGACATTAAATAATTTAATTTATTTATGAAACAATGATGATGCAATAATTACTATAATAGTGAAAAATAAAAATAATTGATATTATAAATACCCAAACAAATATAATATGAAACTTTTAATGAATTAAACTAATTTTTTAGGATACTATGACATATTATTATTGATTTAATAAACTTCTTTCGAAGTAATCATTCCGTTATGAGTTTCACAAAAATCAACTATTGAATAGTGTCAAAATTGACATAAAAGAGTTTTTAAAACAAATATTATATTATTAATTGATATTAAATTCCTAAAAATCTACGGTTCAGCCAAGAGACTTATATCATGATAGGTGTATCATTAAGGGACCACTTGGGGGTCGTTTGGATGTATATGGTAAGTTTATTAACCATATAATATTAAAATACAAAGAGACATTGTAAAAGTGAAACTAATTAGCATAGAGTTAATACTTAAAGATAAGGTTAATATAAGAACCCAAACCTATCTAAATTCAATTGGTTGGGTTGTTTTAGACCTATCCCCACTTTAAACGTTTAATAATCAACTTCGGAGCCATTAGAAACCGAATATGAATTTAATATAAACTAATATTTCTAGCTTTTCCAAAGGTGCCCCTCACCCCTCTTATAAAAGGGCACTCCTCCTTCTCATTTATTCACACCTTCAAAGCCTTCTGGTTCAGCCAAACTCTGCCCAAATACTCTCCCAACTTCTCTCACTACAACCTAGAGGCCTTATTTTGATCCGAAATCCAACCTATGGAGCCCTTTTGATCAAATCAAAAGGAAGAAACCGAAGAAGAGGTAATGATTTCACCACCCTTTTCCAAGTTCCTTCCTTCTCCCACTTCTTCTTCCTTTGTTTTTACCATTATAAAATAATAACTCCAGTATCATATATATACTGTGATGTTATTATAAATATGGTACAACCATATTCAGTATTCTATCCACCCTTTGAATAACATGTCACCATACGTGCGTACGTACGGCTTACCGTCTCCACGTCGTGGTGTAATTGTTATTCAATATAATATTATTTGGATGGGTATAATAATGATGTGTAACTAATGTAAATAATAAATATAACATTTTAATGATTCTGTATATATGATATACCATCCATTTATATATTATTTCAATGTCAAAAGAATGATATTGTCGCTCGTGCGTACGTACGGACTACCGTCTCCACGAACGCGATGAGATTCATTCTCCATCGTATCCATTCAAGTATAATTATCATTTGATGATTTAAAAAATTATTTTTAAGGACTTGATATCATTCTGGATATTAATAATATACAACCTATCCTTTACAAACATGTCTTACGTAAGAAATCATATAAAAGAAAACAAGTAAGTTAACACCCGAAACAATGATAATACTAAGATATTATTATCAAATCAATATTAAAAGATCATATATGATATCATATTAATGTATATGATTCTTGTATAATTTAATAACAATTATTTCACCATTATACACGAGGTTAGCCTACCCCAACCAAGTAAAAGTACAAGGTAAGGGTTATTTCACAATCTCTTCATTATCCGAGGTTGTTTATATGTAATAATCTTCTGGGATCTCTTTATCATCCACATCCATGTTTTCTTAAAAATGTATTTCAAAACATTTTTATTATTTACTAGAATATGGTTTAAAGTCATTTATACCCTTTTTTGAATTTTTATAAGAGGAATCTTTCCGTCATTTTCAAAACAAGGTCCTTTTTAACCTTTTCGACAGAATTAAGGTAAGAATGTTTTTTTTAACTTATACGGCGGGTGCGGTTATTTTCCGCCATTATAAAATCCTAAAAGCTTTCCTTATAAGCTTATAAGAATATTTTCAAAGAAAATATTTTATTTTATATGGCGCTTAAATGATTTCAAAAATAGAAAGATATATTTCTCTAAAAAGAGTTTTTATTTCATCTATGTCAACATCCTTTGATGGATTTTACGCTTATTTGAAGTTGATTTATTATGATACAAAACTTCTATATTGTATTGAAGGTTTTGTGATATTTTTGACTGTGGATGTGCTATTTTTATACCATTCATAGTTTATGGTGAAATTATTGACATTTCGTATGCTAGTTTTAATACGAATGTTTATGTTATGTTTAATCCTTTTCATATGGGAATGCATTGGAATTAATATGTGACGGGTGGAGCCCGCTATAGCTCCTCGATGCATCGGTAGGTCTCATGAGACAAACTAGTGTCTTGGCACAAGGCCTTGGAAAAATATTATTTGTAGTCTTGGCACGAGGCCTTGGCAATGTGGTTATGATAGTCTGGCATTATGCATTCCAAGATTATGAAAGTAGTTATTGATATTGCATGTGATTATTCGATTAGTAGAATATCCATGTGAACAAGTAAATGGCATTATTTCATTTTACTTTTTCCATACTATTTTGAAGTTCATGTTTAAAAGGATTTTGTTTTAGTAATGCATTTCCTTAAATGTTTATGCTTATTTTGAAAGTTCTGCTATATTGCTATCCTTACTGGGCATTTGAGCTCACCCCTTTTCTATGTTTTATTTTTCCCCGGATGTGAAGAAGTAAGTTATGAATGACTTGCAGGGATATTATGAGGGGATAATTGTGTGGACTGTAGCGACATTATGTTGTTGTAGTAGTTTTTCATTTTATGATGTAATGTAAAACTTATGAATATATCTAGTGTTTCCAAGGCTACTAAACCAATCGGTCTTTCGAGATTTGATCTTTCTTGTGATCATGCCAATGTTATGTAATAATGCACCGAATCTGGGTAACTAGGGTCGGGGCGTTATAGTTGGTATCAGAGGAAGTTTAGTACAAACCTTGGAAGCTAGATTTAGATAAACTCTGATTAGAGCACGTAGAACTAAGATGAACTTTGAGGATTAGTATAGAAGAACTTCCTAGAATTCTAGTATTGTAGAGATTTTTTAAGTTTTCAGAGCAATACATCCCTGTCTAGATATGAGCAGGTAGAGGCGGCTCTGGCATAGATGTACCTAGGGGTAAAACCCGAAAACACCGCTTTGAGCTAGACTTGAACGGGAACTGGTGCACGACAACGGGCCTTGCTGCGCTCTTGGTTACGACACTCCTGGGGGATATGCTTAGGATAACTCTCATTTTCTTTACAAATCATTATGAACGGTTTATGAGTATATACTTCCTCAACGAAAACATTTTTATGATTATGGATTATATCCATAAATAGTTCAATTTATGTTAAGTTTATTATAAGTATGGGATTATGTATTTTGATTCATAAACTAATTAATCTAATGTATGACATTGTTTAGAAATGGCGCCCAGTAGAAGGAATGAGAACTCTAGCAATGCACATGATACAAAGAGAAAGAAGGATCATATATTTTATGGTCTTAAGCCAGAATTTACAAGAGAAATAGTCTCGCATGTATTATCATCATATGAAGAAATAATATCATGTGTTGATAAGATAAGTAAAGAGTTTACTGAGTCCTATGGCTTTGAAGGGAAGCAAGAGAAGGAAAGGATGGAAGAGAGAAAGATGGATAAAGGGAAGAGGGAAAAGAAGAATTTTACTATATGTGATAACTGTGGAAAAAAACACCCTGGAACTTTCCTGAAAGGGATGGGAGTTTGTTATAAGTGTAGAGGAAAAGGGCACAAAGTACGTGACTGCAAGGGTAAGAAAATGGTTTCAAAAGTACAATGCTTCATTTGCAAGGAGTTTGGACACTATGCGAACCTATGTCCCAGTCATCAGACTATGACGCAAATGATGCTATTGGATAATAATCAAGTTATGATACTACCACAGATGAAGAGGAATGATTAGACTTCTTATGTTGATTATGTTAATTGAGTGTTGTATCAACAATGTACTTGTTATAATAATTATGGAGTATATAAGGATTGTACCTCAGTACTATTTCATTAAGGACATGAGATTGTGTGGAACAAAGAAAAGTGACTCAATAGTAGGATAAATTTTTGGAAAATATATGGTTGAGAGAATGATAAACCATAATATAGTTCTGATACCGAGGTAGTGATTTTGGAATAATACATGATTGTTTTGGATAAATTATATTGGATATTCTTGACTACCTTGGAACTGATTAACGATTTGTATATTCCATCATTGTTGGGGTTTAAAACATTTTTGGATTGATGAAGTATATCCAGCATTCTATATGGAATAAGGGAGCATGAATGTAATCAATAAGGAATATGGTAATTCAGGATGTTTCAGTGTATTAAAAGAATACATGATGAAGGTATTCATATGCTATTACGGGGTAAAAAGGATCTACATTATGTTTACCTTCCTTATAAATGTTGGACTGTGAGTTTGGACAGAAGTATTTTGGATAGTTCTAGTTTGGATTATTTTGGATTGCCATAAAAGGACAACCCGGAGGTCGGGCGGCAACCCGTCGCGTCCGGAAAGGCTGCGAGACTTGAACCCGCAACCGAAGGGAGACAAGGGTGTGTCACCTACCACTGGCCCACGAGATGTCCTGGATTAAATAATGTTGTTTTTTTTAAAATATCTGGTAGATGAATTATAAATTCATTTATTTTGGAACCCTGTATGAATAATATAAATAAAAATTTTTTTACGTTCTATTATCTTTCAGAGTGAAAGATGAGTTTGTAGTAGAAATTTATTAATTTATAAAACTCTAATTATAAAGTAAGTATATATCCTTATGATCTTAGCCAATCTCATAAATAAATTCCTCAACATTAATAAAAGGGACTTAGAACAAAAATGTTGTCCTAGATGGTACCTTAAATCATCACTAATTTATGGCTTTGGGATTGTTGGCCTTTTCATAGTCATGTTCTCTACCACCCTCCATCAGATAATTGATGGTTAGATTTTTCTTCCATATCCATATTTCCCTACATGGAACCCTAGTATGTGTTATTTTCGGTAATCTTCATACTTTCCACTCTTTCTTTTAAATAGAGGCCTCATTAATTCATTTTTCTATGTGGGATTTCAACTAAGATATTTTGAAACGTCAAAAATGTGTTATCCCAATACCCTATGTTTTGTTGAATCGATGGTATTTCAAATCATCATAGATTGATGAGTTTAAGGACCTCAATTTTATACTTGTTTGTGATTGATGACCTCAATCACTACCTATAAATATTTACGTTTTCCTCCAATTATATGTCTCTAATTGCCACCAATGTTCTACTAATCGTGATCATAATTTGGTGATGACCCTTTCATTTCTCTTTTCCTCATATTAAGACTAAATTTTAGTAAAAAAATTTCCGATGTGGGTTTTCCCACAAATATATTTTCTATTTTCAAACTTTTATTTTCGAAGAACAATTTCAAATTGCGAGGACGCAATTTATTGAAGGAGGGGAGAATGTAACACCCCAAGATTTCATAGTGTGTTATTTCTTCAAAATAATTCAATAACTTGCACTACACGCAACACCGAGTTCAATCACACCATGAATTACCAAAAAAAATCCATTCAAAAGAGGTTATGAATAGTATTAACTAAATTTTAAACTTTATATATTCCTTATAATTTTAGAATCCATATTATGAGTTTCTTAAACATAATGCAAGAACAGATTCATTTTCAGTATTGTACTTTTATCAAATTTTAATAGTGAAACCTTTTTAAATAAAATATTTTAAACTTTTTGACTAAATGGGGAAATCAAAAAAATTTAAAATGAAACATCCCAAGCTTCCACGGTACACTTTCCTTTGAATAATACAGTAGCGTGTGTTGTACGCAACTTCGAGTTCTAACACACCACAACCAATCAAACTAGCCGTTTTGAATACTAATACCTACCTTTTAAAATTTTAGAAATTTTATCTCTCAAAATGGACTTCATTTTTGGATTCGTAATATCGAATTTAGCCTAAGGGGAAATTTTGGTACTTTTCGGATAACTTTAATATTTTGATGAATAGTGAAAATTACTAAATTTTAATTAAAAACAACTTTTTAAATCAAAATAATTAATAGTGATACATTATGAATTTGAGTGGTTTTAAAGTATATTTAGAATATAGTTTTACCATTTAATATAATTTTGGTCATTGGACATACTTTTACAATTAAACCGAACATAAAGAAGTGTCAATCTTTTGATAGTTATTATCTCTTAAAAACACGCTTCTTGTTTTGACAGCGGGAATTAATATTAAATTAATTTCTGCCACTTCTGTGTTTTGAATTTAGAAAAATGTATTCCATATTTGAAATCAGGATGTTCAAATTGTGTAAATAGGTAACTTTTATTTTTAGACATTTTGAATAATTACTGCGGTAAATATTTTATTTACCATGGTTAAGGGTAAATCCGGTAAATAAGGGTTAAAAAATAATATTATAATAATACTAAATTACCCTAAAACGTATCCTATCCTTATTGGTTGATACATGTTCGGACATAGGAATATTTGGGTCGATTTTGGGACCCCATGGTGCCACTTGTAGGTGATAGGGACACTTTATTTTAATTAAGTTAAAATGAATACAAAAATGACACAAGAATATATCTTTTAGAAAAACAATTTTTACATAGGGTTATATATGTTGGATTTTAGATTATAAATATTACATAGAAATATAAAACGATTTCCTACATAATTATATTTTATTTATAATTTTTAGACATTAAATAATTTAAGTTATTTATGACACAATGATGATGCAGTAATTACCATAATAGTGAAAAATCAAAATAATTGATATTATAAATACCCAAATAAATATAATATGAAGCTTTTAATGAATTAAACAAATTTTTTAGGATACTATGACATATTAGGATTGATTTAATAAACTGTTTTCGAAGTAATCATTCTTTTATGAGTTTCAAAAAAATCAACTATTGAATAGTGTCAAAATTGACATAAAAGAGTTTTTAAAATAAATATTATATTATTAATTGATATTAAATTCTTAAAAATCTACGATTCGGCCAAGAGACTTATATCATGATAGGTGTATCATTAATGGACCACTTGGGGGTAGTTTGGATGTATATGGTAAGTTTATTAACCATATAATATAAAAATACAAAGAGACATTGTAAAAGTGAAACTAATTAACATAGAGTTAATACTTAAAGATAAGGTTAATATAAGTACCCAAACCTGTCTAAATTCTATTGGTTGGGTTGTTTTCGACCTATCCCCACCTTAACCTTTGAATAATCAACTTTTTAGCCATTATAAACCGAATATGAATTTAATATAAACTAATATTTCTAGCTTTTCCAAAGGTGCCCCTCACCCCTCTTGTAAAAGGGAAATCCTCCTTCTCATTTCTTCACACCTTCAAAGCCTTTTGGTTCGGCCAAACTCTGCCCAAATACTCTCCCAACTTCCTTCACTACAACCTAGAGGCCTTAGTTTTATCAGAAAGCCAACCTAAGAAGCCCGTTTGATCAAATCAAAAGGAAGAAACCGAAGAAGAGGTAATGATTTCACCACCCTTTTCCAAGTTCCTTCCTTCTTCCACTTCTTCATCCTTTGTTGTTACCATTATAAAATAATAACTACAGTATCATATATATACTGTGATGATATTATAAATATGGTACAACCATATTCAGTATTCTATCCACCCTTTAAATAACATGTCACCATACGTGCGTACATACGGCTTACCGTCTCCACGTAGTGGTGTAATTGTTATTCAATATAATATTATTTGGATGGGTATAATAATGATGTGTAACTCATGTAAATAATAAATATAACATGTTAATGATTCTTTATATATGATATACCATCCATTTATATATTATTTTAATATCAAAATAATGATATTGTCGCTCGTGCGTACGTACGGACTACCGTCTCCACGAACGCGATGAGATTCATTCTCCATCGTATCCATTCAAGTATAATTATCATTTGATGATTTAAAAAATGATGTTTAAGGACTTGATATAATTCTGGATATGAATAATATACAACCTATCCTTTACAAACATGTCTTACGTAAGAAAAAATATAAAAGAAAACAAGTAAGTTAACACCCGAAACAACGATAATACAAAGATATTATTATCAAATCAATATTAAAAGATCATATATGATATCATATTAATGTATATGATTCTTGTATAATATAATAACCATTATTTCACCATTATACAGGAGGTTAGCCTACCCCAACCAAGGAAAAGTACAAGGTAAGGGTTATTTCACAATCTCTTCATTATCCGAGGTTGTTTATATGTAATAATCTACTGAGATCTCTTTATCATCCACATCCATGTTTTCTTAAAAATGTATTTCAAAACATTTTTATTATTTACAAGAATGGGGGTTAAAGTCATTTATACCCTTGTTTGACTTTTTATAAGAGGAATCTTTCTGTCGTTTTCAAAACAAGGTCCTTTTTAACCTTTTTGACAGAATTAAGGTAAGAATGTTTTTTTTAAATTATACGGTGGGTGAGGTTATTTTACGCCATTATAAAATCTTCAAACCTTTCCTTACAAGCTTATAAGAATATTTTCAAAGAAAATATTTTATTTTATATGGCTCTTAAATGATTTCAAAAATAGAAAGAGATATTTCTCTAAAAAGAGTTTTGATTTCATCTATGTCAACATCCTTTGACAGATTTTACGCTTATTTGAAGTTGATTTATTATGATACAAAACTTATATATTGTATTGAAGGTTTTGTGATATGTTTTACTGTGGTTGTACTATTTTTATACCATTCATAGTTTATGGTGAAATTATTGACATTTCGTATGCTAGTTTTAATACGAATGTTTATGTTATGTTTAAACCTTTTCATATGGGAATGCATTGGACTTAATATGTGACGGGTGGAGCCCGCTATAGCTCCTCGATGCATCGGTAGTTCTCATGAGACAAACTAGTGTCTTGGCACAAATCCTTGGCAAAATCTTATTTGTAGTCTTGGCACGAGGCCTTGGCTATGTGGTTATGATAGTCTGGCATTATGCATTCCAACATTATGAAAGTGGTTATTGATATTGCATGTGATTATTCTATTAGTATAATATCCATGTGAACAAGTAAATGGCATTATTTCATTTTACTTTTTCCATACTATGTTGAAGTTCAAGTTTAAAAGGCTTTTGTTTTAGTAATGCATTGCCTTAAATGTTTATGCTTATTTTGAAAGTTCCGCTATATTGTTATCCTTACTGGGAATTTGAGATCACCCCTTTTCTATGTTTTATTTTTCCCAGGATGTGAAGAAGTAAGTTATGAATGACCTGAAGGGATATTATGAGGGGATAATAGTGTGGACTGTCGAGACATTATGTTGTTGTAGTAGTTTTTCATTTTATGATGTAATGTAAAACTTATGAATATATCTAGCGTTTCCAAGGATACTAAACCAATTGGTCTTTTGAGATTTGATCTTTCTTGTGATCATGCCAATGTTATGTAATAATGCACCGACTCTGGGTAAATAGGGTCAGGGCGTTATATTTACCACTCATTTTGTTGAAAATGGTGGGTTTTGAAAATTTGGGCCAAACCATGAGCCCAATTCCAAATTTAAAAACAAATTTCTTTTCTTCTATAAATCCTACAATTTTTACTATTTTATACCCATTCTACATCTCAATTGGAGTACCTTGATATATTAAAATCACCATATCCCTTTGGACTACATATAAATCCAAAATCATGATGGATTTGGGTTTTTGATTAAGGTAATTGGCCTGCCCGTAATCCCATTTCCTGTTTTAAAATATTTCTTTAAAATTTTCAATATCTCATTCTTGTTTTACTTTATTTTGGTGATTCGACCTCCCACTCAAAGACAAACACCTCGGGCTCACCCCCTTATCGCCTTTTCCTTTTTGGAGCTCATATACCCCACGGATTAGGGCGATCTTTCTCAATCATTCTCAAATCAAGCAGATTTGATGTGGTAAAATGATTCTTTCATAAATCCATAAATTTTTAGTCTTTTTCCACAAATTCGTTCCCCACATGACCTAATATAAATCCTTCAATCCTCCATACCAGATTTGTGTACTTCATGATTCAAATATTGGTAGATTGGGGCGGATTTCCTCAAGATTTTTCAAGTGAGAGAATTCCTTCATGGTTCCTTCCATCCTCTTTTAGTTTTATTTCCTCTTTCTTGAAGTTCCTCATATCCAGAAGCTAGGATTCGATCATAAGGTCTTATTTGGTGTCTTTTGGGTCAATTATTGTGGTTTAGGTCTAGATTCATATTCCTTGTGGTGCAGCGGTGGTGCGCTTAAGGTTTCGCACCACGTTTTGAGGGTTTCCACTCAAAAGGGTAGGTGATTCCATGTGTAACCATTTTATGATGAGTTAGCTTGCTTGGTTTATTAATTTAGTATGTTTATAATCTGTTTTGTGTGGTGTGAAAACTTTTTTTGATGAATTTGGTTAAACATTTAATTTTTAGTTGTATTTTAGGTTGGAATTGGGTACTTTTCATGTGTGACTCTTGGGGTAAGGTTTGGGTTTAGTTTATGACGTATGAAAGTGATTTATTAGTTTTGAAATGGGCATCAATTCTGGTTTTTTAATTCATTATTGTCATGTGGGCCTTGAAAAGGGGTTTTGGAATGAGTTTAATGTGTAAACCCGTGTTGTACTTCTTGAAGGTTATTTATGAAAATGTGTGTTTTTCATGTGTATCTTTGTGGTATTATTTGATGTATTTTTATAACACTTGGGGGTGGTTTAATAATTGTTTCAGGGCTGAAAATTCTGTTTTGGATTGGTATTGGTATGATTTTGGTTTTGAATGAGAGGTTTGAAATGGGTTTAGTGTGCAAACAATGGTTATACCTCTTGGGGTTGTTTTATAAAAATTTCAAATGTTTTATTTGGTTAAACAAAGTAGGTAATGGGTGTATATGTACTGTTTGGGTGAGTGTGTTCACCTAATGTGGGTTTTTGAATGGTAAAGTGGTGATTTGAGATGTCAAATTTTTTTAGAATGTTTTATAAATTGCCGAGATATTTTACTAAATTTTGTTTTTTGTGCGAAACACGGGTGTGGGACGTTTCGTGTGAGTTTTTTGATAAAATGAATTGTGAAGTTGAGAAGGGTATTATGTGACATGTGTGTGGGAAGTTATGTGAGTTTAATATCTTGTAATGGTTTTATAAAAAAATTTAAAGGATTTGTGGAAGTGTTAAATAAATATAAAAAGTGTTGTAGGCAAGTTTGGTGTGAGTTTGATTTCAAAATGCATTTGAATGAAAAGTGGAATTTGTGACTTGTGTGATGTACATAGGGATTTTTGGTTAATGTGTGATGTGTAAGTGATATTTTCATGTGAAAACTATACTTCTTGGATTGTTGAACTTGTTTGAGCCCAAAGGGAAAACCCGGGTATCTAGGTTGGTGGACGTGTACCAGTATGCTAGTGAATCCATGGGGTTTGGACTCAGTTTCACTTAGCAAGATTTACCCTTACAAATCTAACTAAACTATGATGATAATGATTGGGGACAACTTGGTTATGGGTGTGATCCCTACTAGTGGCTCGTGCATGAGAACAAATATTTTTTTGTGGTTACTCGCACCGAGATACGAGGTACTTGGGACCCAGAGCTAGCTAGTGCCTAGGGTTATTTCCTATTACTTGTGCTCATTAGATCCTTTTTACTTACCGTCGGTATATGGTATTGTTGGCTGGAAAATTTAGTAGCTTTGGTATTTATTTTAAAATTGTTGGTCCTTTAAAATTAGCCCACATGAAAACGTTTTTCATTTATTATTGCATCCTTTAGAAAATTGTAACAAGCATTTCTTATTTACAAAACTTGCAATGCTTTTTCTCATGAAATGTTTATCACATGGAATATCTTAGTGATGGTATCTTACTGGGCTTTCAATCACACCCTACTTACTACTTTGGGTGTAAGTAGACTTGCTTATTTTATGTCACAGGTTTGGGTACAGGTTTTATGCCATTTGTTTGGGTTTTTAGCGGTACATCGTGATGCAGTGTCATGGAGATGGCTTGAGGGTGGTGCCTCTTCCCATGTAGAGGTGCTTGGGCTGTCTTTTCATGGATTTTTACCCTTTTAATGGTCTTTAAACATTGTTTAAAATTGTGTAATTCAGTTCTGAATTTTATTAAAAGATGTTTTGGTTTGAAAAATCTCAATTTGATTTCTTTGATTATTTTGTTTTTTTAAGTATAAAAACTCAGGTAAATCATTCCCAATTTTCAGTTTTTGATACCTAGGTACTTGGGCCAACCCGTGGGGATCGGGAACGCCCTTCGGGCTTTTTCAGGGTCTATGTTTGGTGCCGGTTTTGGTGGCGATCAGATTCGGTTCGTGAAAAAATGGTATTAGAGGAGGTTTACTCTATTTGAGTCATGTTATTTGGGAAATAGTCGGGATAGTATGGATTTAAGATTGTCAGGACATGAAATTCCAGTTATGGGTAGTGTTCTTGATCTCCAAACCTCATGTCGGGATTCAAGTCGCCAGGGGAAGTTGAGATTTATCTATGTCTTTTGGTTTTCTTGGTCTGATGATGATTAAGGGAAATGAAAAGAGAGTTGGGTTAATGGTCTCAGTGAGCTCACAGGGTCTAGAAAGCCATGTGGAGCCAGGGATATTCCCTAGAACACTCTCTGTTATGGTGAAGTGAATGGAATATGGCTGCCAACCATATTTCCAATTCACCCACTGAAACTAGTTTCCTATCGCATTGTTTTATGCTTTAGTTTTGAAATCATGAAACTTTGGTTTTAAAGTGACTTGGTTTTACGAAGCGTAAAGTTTTTGTGAATGATTTTAAAATAAAGAGGGAATGGTTTTATTTATAAAATTCTGGAACTGAATTTTCCGAATTGTTTTGAAATGGAAAATAGTGTGCTTACACCTCTTTGAAATTAAGAACCATATTGAAGTTTGTTTTCAAAAGTGTGTCCAAAATAGTTTTCTAAACAATTAGAGGGGGTTTTAATGGGATGAGATGTTTTCAAATTGATGTGAATAAATTTAAAGTGAGATTTTATTCTAAATTGTTGTGTCCTTACGAATATTTTTGTAAGATGTGAATTGAGATTTTGATCTCATTTTTACCAGTTTTGAGAAAAAGGATGGGTTGGTTGACCGTTTTGTTTTTCAAAAGTGGAAAAAAATTCGTTTTAACCTTTGGTATTTTCATGAGCGACCACATTCATTGGGTTATATGGGATGATGGATGGTTTATGGAATTACTAGATGAGTGTCGGGATGAATATGAGGAGGGTTCCTGGTTTGGTACAAAAACATGCATGTGTTATTCCCATGGGGTACCATTAGTGGATACGCTAACTGCTGAACCGTTGGTTTTCAAATAAATGTTTATAAAGAAAAAAATGATGTGTTTATGGATTTGTTGGGAAGGGGTATATTATGTGTTTTTGGAAAATTTAGATGTTGTGGGATGTTTTGAGTCCAAGAACCCCTCCTATTCGAACTGTGTTTAGGGTTTGTGTTTGGTCGGTAATCTGGGTAGAAGGTCCGGTTAGTAGTCTCCTATGATATATGTTTCGGGACACCTTTAATTTGGTTCCATTAATGAGTTTGGATCTGTTTTGTGGCATGTTTTTACCAATGGACCAGCTTGGTTGGGTACTTGGGGTTCTCTCGTTGGATAAGGTACCCCCCATTAAGGTTTAGTGCACAACTGAAGTGCAACCCGAATTGTTTCTCCATTGGAAAATCCTCCAGTTGATCAATGTGGGGAATATTTTCTTGAGCTTTGTACAATGAGTCTACACCATTTACTTTCTTGGTTTTTTTTCAAATCCTCTTGTTGCGGAAGAGTGCTCGTGGATGGTTGAAAGAGACCTCAGTTTCTTAAGCTACCCGATTCATCGAAGGTGAATGTTGTTTGGGGTTATCAGTATGGATAATGTCTAAGAGGGCCTCTAAGTCCTTCATAGTCTCTTAGAAGAAGGGGTTTATGTTAAAACACCAGTGTGGGATATCTGGCCTCGAGAGGCTATTATGGCCACTTTCTGGAATGCTGTGATGTTTGGGGGTGTTGTGTAAGGCCCACTCCTTGTATTATTTCTATCAGTAAATTTGGTATTGTTTGATGACGTGATGTGATGTCGCGTGCTAGTTTGATTGTAAAGGTGAAGTTGCACAATATTTTTTTATTCTATTTTTTTAGAAGTGTTTCTCCTTTTGGGATATCTCGACATCCTCTATTTTAGAGGAAGGTGTTTATATGTGTCCTTTATTTCTGTTGTTTCTCACCCGAAGAAACAAGGTGTGATGTGAGTACATCCTCTAAACCCTTATTTCAGTGAATTTACAAGTTAGGGTAAAGTGAGTTCTGGAGTGTGTTATGTCTGGGTGAACCCATCCTGGATTACGTGTAGTTGTTTGTAGCATCGGAAGAAGAAATTCTATTCGGGGGTTTCCAAATCCTAACTGCAAGGCTGAAGATGCTTCAATCATTCCAGCTCCAGCCATAGGTCCCCGAGAGAGCCTGGCACGTAGTCAGAGGAAATCCCAGTGTAGTATTTAACCTTATAAAAATAACTGTTCTCATTATGAGATATGGGAATAGTTTAAACATTTGGTGTTTTCATCTTGCTTATTTTTCTCCCGTTCGGTGGAAAGAGGTGGAGGGCCTCATCCCCATGTTATCTCCCAATGACTTTCTTTTCCCCTTTTGTTTACTTTGGGTTTGGGGGAAATATTTTAGATTTTTCTAGACATGTTGAGTTCACATTTAGTAGTAACCATTCCCCAGAAAACCATGTAGGTATAAGGATCCTCATGGTTAGCACACAGTTTCCCAAACTGTGCGGGCTAACCGTGCGGCCGTCCCAACTCTTGAAGTTTTGGGGTCTTTCTGTGCCTGCCCATATTGGTAAGTTAAGATGGTTTGTTCTTATTTTGGGGATACCCACTATGAGTCTCATATATATTATTTTGAATATTTCTAATGGGATTTTACCCCTTGTACCAGGGAGTTTGTTCGGGGCTCCCCTTTTACTGTCTTGATTCTGTCTCGGAAAAATTTAAGCGGTCTCTTATGGTGGGGAGCCCATTTGTGTATCCTTATACCAGTAACTCAATTTTTTTTCTTGGTATTGTCTTGGAAGTGGGTAGTCTCGTTCAATGATATATAACCACCAACATATTCCCTGGTTAAACATTGGGGTTGGAGAGTGCCCAATGATTTAGTTATATCAAGGTAAGTGTAATTTTGTTCGATGTTCTTGTCTGTTTGGGTAAATTGCTTGAGCCTTGTTCAGATATTGTTTGAGGTGTTCTCTTTTAGGATAAATCTTGAATGTGCTTGATCATTTCAGTAAAGAGGTGTATGTTTTGATTGGGAAATATTCCTTCCTTAATTGATCACTGGAGGTGTTTTGGCCTTTGGGGGCTAAGCTTTGCAAAGGAGTAGATTTCTGCCTTTCGGTTGGGATTGGTTTTTGCTTTTTCCTTGATGTGGCTTTCCGAGGGTGGAAATTTTTATGGTGGGGAGAATTTTCACACCCATGAAATTTTTTAAATTAATTATTCATTTAATTTCCATTCCTGATTTTTTTGGGGGTTTACCACTCATTTTGTTGAAAATGGTGGGTTTTGAAAATTGGGCCAAACTGTGAACCCAATTCCAGATTTAAAAACAAATTTTGTTTCTTCTATAACTCCTTCAATTTTTAATATTTTATACCCATTCGACTTCCCAATTGGAATACCCTGAAATATTAAAATCATGATATCATTTTGGACCACATAGAAATCCAAAATCATGATGGATTTGGGTTTTTGATTAAGCTAATGGGCCTGCCCGTAACCCCATTTCCTGCTTTATTTTTTTTTAAAAAATTTTAATATATCATTCTTTTTTTACTTTTTTTCCGGTTATTAGACCTTCCAATCGAAGGAAAACACCTCAGGATCACCCCCCTTATCACGTTTTCCTCTTTGGAGCTCATATACCCCACGGATTAGGGAGATCTTTCTCAATCATTCTCAAATTGAGTAGATTTGATGTGGTAAAATGATTCTTTCATAACTCCATAAATTTTTAGTCTTCTTAAAAAAATTAGGTCCCCACATGACCTAATATAAATCCTTCAATCTCCCATACCATATTTGGTTACTTCAAGATTCAAATATTGGTGGATTGGGGCCGATTTCCTCAAGATTTTTCAAGTAAGAGAATTCCTTCTTGGTTCTTTCCATCCTTTTTTAGTTTTATTTCCTTTTTATTGAAGTTTCTCATATCCAGAAGCTGGGGTTTGATCATAAGGTCATATTTGGTGTCTTTTGGGTCAATTAATGTGGTTTAGGTCTGGATTTATATTCCCTGTGGTGCAGCGGTGGTGCGCTTAAGGTTTCACACCAAGTTTTGAGGGTTTCGACTAAAAAGGGTAGGTGATTCCATGTGTAACCATTTTATGATGAATAAGCTTTCTTGGTTTATTAATTTTAGTATGTTTTTAATCTGTTTTTTGTGGTGTGAAAACTGTTTTTGAAGGATTTGGTTAAACATTTAATTTTTAGTTGTATTTTAGCTTGAAATTGGGTACTTTTCATGAGTAACTTTTTGGGTAATGTTTGGGTTTAGTTTATAACATATGAAAGTGATTTATTAGTCTTGAAATGGGCTTCCAATTATGGTTTTTTTAATTCCTTATTTTCATGTGGGCCTTGAAAAGAGGTTTTTGAATGATTTTAAGTTGTAAAATCGTGTTGTACTTCTTGAAGGTGATTTATGAAAACATGTGTTTTTCATGTGTATCTTTGTGGTATTATTTGATGAATTTTTATAACACTTGAGGGATGTTTAATAATTGTTTTAGGGCTGAAAATTCTGTTTTGGATTGGTATTGGTATGATTTTAGTTATGAATGAGGGGTTTGAAATGGGTTTAGTGTGCTAACAGTGGTTATACCTCTTGGGTTTGTTTTATAAAAATTGAAAATGTTTTATTTGGTCAAACAGTGTTTGGAAAGGGTGTATATATATTGTTTGGGTGAGTGTGTTCACCTAATGTGGGTTTTTAATGGTAACGTGGTGATTTGAGATGTCAAACATTTTTAGAATGTTTTATAAATTGCCGAAATATTTTACTAAATTGTGTTTTGTGTGCGAAACATGGGTGTGGGAAGTTCCGTGTGAGTTTATTGATAAAATGAATTGTGAAGGTGAGAAGGGTATTATGTAACATGTGTGTGGGATTTTATGTGATTTTAATATCTTGTAATGGTTTTATAAAATTGTTTAAAGGATTTTTGGAAGTGTTAAAGGAATATGAAAAGTGTTTTAGGCAATTTTCGTGTGAGTTTGATTTCAAAATGCATTTGAATGAAAAGTGGAATTTGTGACTTGTGTGATGTACATGGGTCTGTTTGGTTAATGTGTTATGAGGAAGTAATATTTTCATGTGAAAACTATACTTCTTGGATTGTTGAACTTGTTTGAGCACAAAGGGAAAACCTGGGTATCTAGGTGGGTGGACGTGTATGAGTATGCTAGTGAATCCGTGGGGTTTTGCCTCAGTTTCAATTAGCAAGATTGACACTTACAACTATAACTAAACTATGATGATGATGATTGGGGACCACTAGGTTATGGGTATGATACCTACTAGTGGCACATTCACGAGAACGTATATTTTTTTTTTGTGGTTACTCTTACCGAGAAACGAGGTACCTGAGACCCACAGCTAGCTAGTGCCTAGGGGTTATTTCCTATTACTTGTGCTCATTAGATCCTTTGTACTTACTGTGGGTATACGGTATTGTTGTATGGAAAATTTAGTATCTTTGTTATTTATTTTAAAATTGTTGGTCCTTTAAAATTATCCCACATGAAAACTGTTTTCATTTATTATTGCATCCTTTAGAAAATTGTAACAAGCATTTCCTATTTACAAAACATGCAATGATTTTTGTCATGAAATGTTTATCACATGGAATATTTTAGCGATGGTATCCTACTGGGCTTTCACTCACACCCTACTTACTCTTTTTGGTATAAGTATACTTGATTATTTTATGTCACAGGTTTGGGTACATGTTTTATGCCATTGGTTCGGGTTTTTAGCGGTCCATCGTGATGCAGTGTCGTGGAGATGGCTTGAGGGCGGTGCCTCTTTCCATGTGGAGGTTCTTGGGTTGTCTTTTCTTGGGTTTGTAACTTTGTAATGGCCTTTAAACATTGTTTAAAATTGTGTAATTCAGTTATGAATTTTATTAAAATACGTTTTGGTTTGAAAAATCCAGATTTGATTTCTTGGATTCTTTTTTTTAAGTATACAAACTTGGGTAACTCGTTCCCAATTTTCAGTTTTTGATACCCAGGAACTTGTGCCAGCCCGTGGGGATCGGGAATGCCCTTCGGGCCTTTTCACGGTCTAGGTTTGGTGCCGGTTTTGGTGGCGATGAAATTCGGTTCGTGACAAAATGATATCAGAGTAGGTTCGCTCTATTTGAGTCATGTTATTTGGGAAATAGTCGAGATAATCTTGAGTTAAGATTGTCAAGACATGAAATTCTAGTTATGGGTAGTGTTCTTGATCACCACACCTTATGTTGGGATTCAATTTTCCAGGGGAAGTCTGGATTTATATATGTCTTTTGGTTTTCTTGGTCTGATGATGATTACGGGAAATGAAAAGGGAGTTGGGTTAATGGTCTCAGTGAGCTCGCAGTGTCTGGCAAGCCATGTGGAGCCGAGGATATACCGTAGAGCACTCTCTGTGATGGTGAGGTGAATGGAATATGGATGCCAACCATATGTCCAATTCACCCACTGAAACAAGTTTCCTCTCGCATTGTTTTGTGCTTTACTTTTGAAATCATTAAACTTTGGTTTTAAAGTGACCTAGTTTTACGAAGCATAAAGTTTTTTGAAATGATTTTCAAATAATGAGGGAATGGTTTTATTTATAAAATGGTGGAACTGAATTTTCAGAATTGTTTTGAAATGGAAAATAGTGTGCTTACACCTATTTTGAAATTAGGAACCATATTGAAGTTGTGTTTCAAAAGTGTCTCCAATATAGTTTTCTAAACAATTAATGGGTGTTTTAATGGGATGAGATGTTTTTAAATTGATGTGAATAACTTTAATGTGAGTTATTTTCTAAATGGTTCTGTCCTTATGAATAGTTTTGTAAGATATGAATTGAGATTTTGATATCATTTTTAGCAGTTTTGAGAAAAAGGATGGGTTGGTTGACCATTTTGTTTTTGAAAAGTGGAAACAAATATTGTCTTAACTTTGGTATTTTCGTGAGCGACCACATGCATTGGGTTATATGGGATGATGGATTGTTGATGGCAGGACTAGATGAGTGTCAGGATGACTATGAGGACGGTTCCTGGTGTGGCATAGAAACATGCATGTGCGAGGCCCCTGGGGTACCATTGGTGGATACGCTAACTGCTAAACCGTTGGTTTTCAATTAAATGTTTTTAAAGAAAAACATGATGTCTTGATGATTTTTTTGGGATGGTTTATATTATGTGTTTTTGGAAAATGTTGATGTTGTGGGATGTTTTGAGTCCAAGAACCCCTCCTGTTCGAACTGTGTTTTGGGTTTGTGTTTGGTTGGTAAGCTGGGTAGAAGGTCCGGTTAGTAGTCTCTTATGATATATGTTTCAGGACACCTTTAAGGTGGTTCCATTAATGAGTTTGGTTCTATTTTGTGGCATGTTTTTACCAATGGACCAGCTTGGTTGGGTCATTGGGTTCTCTCATTGGATAAGGTACACCACCATTAAGGTTTAGTGCACAACTGAAGTGCAACCCGAATTGTTTTGCCGTTGGAAAATCCTCTAGTTGATCAATGTAAGGAATATTTTCTTGAAATTTGTAGAATTAGTCTACACTATTTACTTTCTTGGTTTTTTTGGATCCTCTTGTTGTGGAAGAGTGCTCGTGGATGGTTGAACGAGACCTTAGTTTCTTAAGCTACCTGATTCATCGAAGGTGAATGTTGTTTGGGGTTGTCAGTATGGATAGTGTCTAAGAGGGCCTCTAAGTCCTTCATAGTCTCTTCGAAGAAGGGGTTTATGTTAAACCACCAGTGTGGGAAATCTGGCCTCGAGAGGCTATTTTGGACACTTTCTGGAATGCTGTGATGTTTGGGGGTGTTGTTTAAGGCCCACTCCTTGTATTATTTCTATCAGTCGCTTTGGTCATGTTCAATGACGCGATGTGATGTCACGTGCTCATTTGATTGTAAAGGTGAAGTTGTACAATATTTTGTGAGTCAATTTTTTTTCAGAAGTGTTTCTCCATTTGGGAGATCTTGAAATCCTCTATTTTAGAGGAAGGTGTTTATATGTGTCCTTTATTTCTATTGTTTCTCACCTGAAGAAACAAGGTGTGATGTGAGTGCATCTTCTACACCCTTATTTGAGTGAATTTCCATGTTCGGGTAAAGTGAGTTCTAGAGTGTGTTATGTCTTGGTGAACCCATCCGGGATTTCATATAGTTGTTTGTAGCATTGGAAGAAGAAATTCTATTAGGGGGTTTCCAAATCCTAACTGCGAGGCCGAAGATGCTTCAATCATTCGAGCTCTAACCATAGGTCCCTGAGAGAAGCTGACACGTAGTTAGAGGAAATACCAGTGTAGTATTTAACCTTATAAAAGGAACTGTTCTCAGTATGAGATATGGGAATAGTTTAAACATTTGGTGTTGTCATCTTGCTTCTTTTTCTCCCGTTCAGTGGAAAGATGTGGAGGGCCTCATCCCCATGTTATCTCCCAATGACTTTCTTTTCCCCTTTTATTTCCTTTGGGTTTGGGGGGAATGTTTTAGATTTTTCTAGAAATGTTGAGTGCACATTTAGTGGTAACCATTCCCCAAAAAACCATGTAGGTATAAGGATCCACATGGTTAGCACACAGTTTCCCAAACTGTTCGGGCTAACCATGAAGCCGTCCTAACTCTTTATGTTTTGGGGTCTTTCTGTGCCAGCCCATATTGGTAAGTTAAGATGGTTGGTTCTTATGGTGGGGAGACCCACTGTGAGTCTCATGTATATTTTTTTGAATATGTCAAATGGGATTATACCCCTTATACCATGGAGTTTGTTCGGGGCTCCCCTTTTACTGTCTTGATTCTATCTCGGAAAAATTTAAGTTGTATCTTATGGTGGGGAGCCCATTTGTGTATCCTTGTACCAGTAACTCACTTTTGTAATTGGTCTTGGATTGGAAGTGGGTAGTCTCATTCGGAGCTATATAAAAACCTACATATTCCTTGGGAAAACGTTGGGGTTGGAGAGTGCCCAATGGTTTAGTTATATCAAGGTAAGTGTAACATTGTTCGATGTTCTTGTCTGTTTGGGTAAATTGCTTGAGCCTTGTCCAGATAGTGTTTGAGGAGTTTTCTTTTAGGATAAATCCTGAATTTGATTGATCATTTTAGTAAAGAGGTTTATGTTTTGGTTGTGAAATATTCCTTTCTTAATTGATCACTGGAGGTGTTTTGGCCATTGGGGGCGAAGCATAGCAAAGGAGTCCATTTCTGCCTTTCTCAGGATATAGAGTGACGTATGGATCTCCTATGATAGTTCAAGACACAAATTTAATCCTTCTCAAACTACTCTCCTAGCATATAAAATCATACATTCACATTATGTCCTCCATAATTTAACGAAACAATCAGATGTAATTTTCATTATAAGAACTAAATATGACTTGATTCCTATTTAAAAGGATATTTTGTAAATCATTATCCATTTATTATATAGGCCAATGAAAAATTCAACCTTTTCCCTCATCTCATCTTGGTGTCCATTACTCCTCTATTAGGTTCTCATTACCCACCTGACACCAATATTTCATTATTCTCTATTGATATGGTTCAAGATCTATGACCTTAAGCTGATATCCACTTATTCGATCAAAATTATATAACATTAAATTCCAATCACATCTAGTTAAATATGTACAACCTTATACTTTAGTCATATTGGGATGAATATTTACAAGCATAAACTTCAATTCCAGTCATTCTAAGTTATTCAAACTTAAATTATATAGCTTCAAGGATCATATCGAGCCCCTCCTTAAGGCATGATTGAGGGTTTTATCTCATGTATTTCATTGGTTTGGAGCTTTCATCCCAGTAAAAATCCCACTAGAATACCTATATTCTATATATTCAAATTCAACCAGTTTATATTCTTAATGCATGACAACATAACCCCATGAATACATGAACCATTTTAGATTATATTTCTTTCCTCTTAAAAATACATGTTGTTTCCTTAAATTTTGAATCTTTCCCCAAATCCTTAATATCAAAATGAATTATCCATGGTTTTTAGTTATGGAACACAATAAATAGTCCCAACCTTCTAATATTCATCTAGGGAACATTCAATGAAGGGAAAATCTTCAAAATCAGTGTTTATGGACCCTTATTTTGAGCAAGGTTAATGATAAACTTCAACATTTTATAGACCCACTTTTTGAAAATATGGTAGTGTAACATGAATTTCATTCTAATAGGTTACCCTAATATTCCCTATCATATTCAACCCTTGATTCAAATTGAGTCACAATTTTCCTTTCATCTACTTTGTTTATGCTCAAGTGGTGTTTTATCACCAATGGTGTTGCACCCCCATTTATTTCTTCCCTTTATTTGGTTTATTTGGTATTTTAAAATCATATTAAATGTGATTTTCTAGTTTAATAGGATATTTTATCATGTTCAATGAAAAATTTTGACCTCAACTTTTATTTCCACATTATGGTAGCCGACCATGAGGTTTCATTTCTCACCCAAGGCTAGAAATGTTAAGATAAGTATATTTTTCAAACTAACATACGAAGGATTATTACATTGAAAAAAAATTACCACAAGGAACTCAAAATCTAGCGGACTACTATCAAAAATGTTATATCTTTGTAATATTTCCATGATTATGAAATAAAATCTTAAGTAAACTAAACTAATTGGCTAATGACACAAAGAAAAAGAAAAAGAAAAATAGAGGGGAATCAATATCAAATTATGGTTTCTCTTAAAATAAGATAACTCAACTTCACTCACAATATAATCAAACTCAATAGTTGAATGATTATAAATTTAATTGATATATACTTAGTTAAATTAAATCAATACTACTTTATCATTTCCACACCTCATGAACAAAATAATCACAAAATCTAAAGTTTATTAATATTTAACCACAAAGTAATATAATAATCAAACTCACTTTTAATGATTAAATTATCTTTACCATATAGGGGTTCATCTATTATTAAACACATTATTTTACTGACTGAATACAAAATAATTTAAAAAATATTAGGTTGAAAACTATAATAATGATTAAGGTCATTACATGAATATAGAAAATTAAAATAATTTTCACTCCCCATCTTCCATCATTCCTTCACACTCCTATAAATTTATCAAAATTTGATAAATATTTATTGAAAATGAGTAAACTATATAACATAAAATAGATTATAGAAAAAATTTGAATAATTTTAGAAAACATACCAATAATATGAGTAATGAAAAGTATGGGTCGTAATATTACATAATTAAAACCAGGATAAAAACAAAGGAAAACCCTAAATACACGACCTTTCTAGTTGGTTGATTATGGTGGTAAATCTTGTGTGGTCTATCACCCTCACGAGATGCATCATTTTCCATTTAAAATCCATTTATTATTTTTCATGGGATCTCCCTTTCATATAGCTATTATACCATCCAAAAATATATAAAGTTTTATTTTAAATATGATGAAACAATATATTCCACAATGTGACAACAAGAACCATTCCATGAGCCTCTTTTATCTCTTTGATTATTTCTCTTATATATTTGGGTATGTACTATGACTATCCATTAATGTGGAATGGCATGAATAAATTCCCCATAGAACAAACCAGTTCTATCCACACAAACCAACAAATAACCACATTATTTCATAACCCACTTGAATTATAATATCTATGTTATCTCATCTTATGTCCATTCCCACAACCATGAATTCATGAGCCATGGTGTAACATATCTAATTATCTCCTCCTCCATGGTTTAGAACTATCCAAAATAGTCATTCCACTTATCCCTTCCCATGACCACCCAAAGACTCTTTTTTACAATATAATGAACAATTTTGGGATGATCCAATATTTATAGAAATTTCATGCCCATTCAACACATGTGATTTAGTTATCCTTTTACCATAACTTCTTCATTCCTTTCATTAATATAACAATATTTTGGAGACAATATCGAAATATTCATTATAATGTATTTTAAATTTCCCTATTATCCATGACTATCTTCTACCAGTCTATGAAAATCTCCAATTCCATCTATATACAAACTCCATCATGTTTAACTCATCCCACCACCGTGGTCTCATGTCACCACCTTCACCATTTTACAAGGTGTTTCAAGAATTGTTGGTCATGTTGTATAACCCTATGTTTTAATATGAACATACTCTTTATTCCATCAGAGAGATTAACCACCATTAGACATCAATAGTTCTACTCTAATCACTCTTATAAATCAAATTCATGTGTATGATGATATAAAAGTCTCAGCATAATCATGAAATAATATCATATATAAATAGAATGTGTGAAAAGAACCTTTATATACAAATGGATTCACCCAAAATCTTCTAAAATTCCATTAGTCTCTCATATAATTTTTTTTACCTTTACATATCATCCCCTATGGGGGACTTGGTAATTTTCTTTATCATACATAATTATACATATGATCACTTGTGAATGATATTTCTAAATTTATAACTGCTCTTCCTTGAAGGCACTTATGTATATAGGATGACCCTTATGTAATAATTATGCCCTTTTCAAAATTCCAGTCATCAAAAAGATTTCTCCCAAAAATCAACAAAACCATACTAATCCCTTTAAACACAATTTTTCCCTACCCTAAAAAATAAATGAATAAAATAAGGGAATAATATCCAATTAAATTGTGAAATAAAATGTGAAAATATATTTGTAAATAAGAGTCATCAAATTCCTTAATACTTAAATATTTTCCTATCCTTAAAAAAAATATCAACATCCCATAATAATGGATCCATACCATAATAATTGAAACATTGAAATTATTGTTTTCATAAATATAAAATTATATTTAATGATTTTAAAACAAAAAAATACAATATCAACTTTTCTTATAATGATTCACATATAATTACCATTCAATATTTTCCCTCTTCCAATCACATTATTTAACTATTCACAAATATTCAGGCCACTTATGATCTATCATACCAAAAATACATTTCAATCATAAATGAATATTATTTAATTAGAGATATGATCGGTCTCAATTACATAAACTCTGTTCATAGTTATACAAGATATCAATATCTCTACTTAATAATAAAACTATAAAAGTCGTTGTGACTTTCCTTAAGGTTCTAATGAATCCAATGTAAAAGGTAGGTGGATAAGGATTTTAAAACTCATTCATATATTTGAAAAGTTATGGTGAAATATTTATATATAAATCATGATTTTAAGTAGGAATAATTAAATAAATTTACTCTTTAAAATTCCCTTAAAATGGAATCATATCCACTCCCCCCTTCTTTCTCATTGGATTAAAACATCAACATTTAGTACAGTTGAGAATTTCCAATTTTTTAAATTTCCTTAAATTTTTCTATATCTAATTTTTTTCCGAATGGAATGTGTTAATAGACAATTCAGACACCCATGTAAGTCAAACCAAATAGAACCTTGATCCCCACAATCATCCACTTACCAAAATCTATTTGTAATAGTTATCATAAGAAGGGGGAAGGTGTTTTTATTCAAAAGTATATCCATGGTATTCTAATTTCTTAATTTTAATCATTTCCTTTTTCCATTTTCCTTTTTAAAAATTATAGGATTCAATATAAAAAATCAAAATAGCTGTAAATATTCTTCTCAAATAATCATGAAATGCTTCTCTCAAACTTATTCATGGAACTCTCACATGATGTTACCATGAAACATCGAATAAAATCTTTAAATGTCAAATGGATAATCAATAAATAATACTAAAGATAAGGGTATGAAGGTTAATTATTATTATATTGTTGATTTCTATATGGAATTAAAAGGTTTCTAATAGCTTCAGAAATGACTAAATATAAGGTATGTATCAAGATGAAATGAGTTAATTTATAATCAATATATGTACTCAATAATTAAAATGTAGTCCAAAATCACCATTGTTTAAGAAGAATAAAAAAATAATGTTCTAGTAATTATGTTCTTCTTGAGTTATATAAAAATATAGGGTATAAAAAATAAAATTAAAAAAATATTAAAGAAATCTTGAGAATTGTAAATATAATATTACTTAATCAAGTAATTGAATGAGCACTAATATTTATCTATTAAATAAAAATAATGAATAAAGTAGATAAACTATAGGAATAATATCATTAATCATTTAAAAAAATAATTTTTTTGATAATAATGTAACTTAAAAAAATATTCACTTATATCTGCAATAATCATGATCATGAAGAATCAAATTATCCACCATGTCAAAATTATATTTCATATGTGATTATGTCTCCCAGATTAGAAAGCCACAGAAAAAACCGATGTATCTATCAGGTCAATTAAATTCATTTATTCCGTAAAAAAATTATTATTATTTTTTAAATCATGTGATGTTAAATGGAATGAAGGAATATATGAAAGGTATAATAGTATGCCCATTTACATGAAGATGCATAATTATTTGTTATTATTTCATAAACATTATTCTACTCGTGAATATATAAAAACAAAGATAACATTTTCAAGTAAAATTTCGAATCCATTATAGTTAAAAAATATAATTGATTTGAAATAAACCACTAACTAGTTTCTAAAAATATTACTAAAAATAATTTATAAGAAAGAAATAAAAACATTCCTTGGAACATGGAATCCCTTTGTCTTAGTTATTTTATCTAGACCTCATCTTATGTTTCATTTTATAAGAGAGTGAAACAAATTTAATTGAATGAGATTTAAAGATTACATTGAATTCATCTCATATAGTGAAATAGTTTTATTTTTCACTCTATCCTATGATTTTTTCACTCATTTTATATTGGTCAACCACAATTATTAAAATAAATTCCATTAAGATATAATTAAAAAATTTAGTATTATTATAAAAATTACCTGAAAGACGTGTCTTCCAAAGTATGAGTTCCAATATTATGAAATGAAAACTTAAAGAAAAACAAAATAAAATCCTAACTACAGGACCCTCTTGGTCAGCCAATTATGATGGTATATCCTAGGTGATCAATCCCTATTCTAAATTAAATAATTTTTATTTTGAAATGCCTTTAAAATTATATATGGTATTTCCATTTAAAACATATGTTATTCCTTCAAAAAATATAAGAATTCATATTTTAGTCCCTGAAAACAATATATGTCACCGTTTCAAAACATACAGCCCGCCATAATTCTCTTTAAACACCCTTATTATTAATCTCAGAACAAACACCATTCACTAAAACTATCCTTGAATTTGGTATGGTGTTATAAAATCCCCCAAATTGCAAAGAAGTTCTTCCCATGTAATCCATTGAATAACCATAGTGAGACATAACCCATGATTTAATTAACATATGTATTGTCTCATCTCCTCTCTATCACCATAGACTTTAATTTTAGAGCTATGTTATAACATATCATTGTATCTCCTTCTCTATGGTGTGTCCCTAGCCATAAATAACATTCTACTTCTCCCATATAATGACGACATTAAAGACCCATGATTACCATAAAATCCATACTATTTAGCTCTTCCAGTATTCCTCAAAATGGCTTGTGAATATAGCACATGAGTTTCAGTTATACTTATCATATATATTCTTCATTCATTGCATGAAATAAAAACTATTTTGAATTCCACATTAAAATATTCAACCAAATGTATTTTAATTTCCCTATGAACAATGACCATCCTCTTACACACCATGTTAGTCCTAATTTAGATCTATATACAATCTCCATTGGGTTTAACTCATCCAACCACCATGAATTGATGTTCTGGAATTCACTATTTCTCATGGTTTTTTAATAATTTAAGGAAACAATACAAATATCTAGGTTTCAGCAAGAACATACTCTTTATCTTAATATAAAGTTGATAAAACTTTATGGATCAAAAGTTACACTCCAGCCACTCTTATGTATAAACTTCATGTGCATCATGACATGAAATTACTGAAAAAACCTTTCAATACTCTTAAATATCAATAAAAAACTCAAAAGTAACCTTTATGAATATTGATATATTCCCTAAATTTTCTAAAATTACACTACTATCTTACATTAATTTAATTTTACCTATCATCCTCCTATGGGGACTTTTCCAATTTTCCTCTTTAGAAAAAATATTATGTATGATTCCCTATTTGGTACATCAAAAAGATTCTTGTGGATCTACTGAAAAGACACTTCTGTATTGATTTTTAGCCTTATTTATGAAGTATTCCTTTGTCAAAATTCTAGTATTTGAATAGATTACTCCCAAAAATCACTAAATCATACAAACTCCTTTAAAATCGAAAAATATTATTTTACTTACATATAGAAAATAGAAGAATAAAATTATATAAGAACAATCAATTAATTAATGGAATTAAATATACAAATATCTATATAAATAAGATTCATCATGTAGGTTTTCATGTAATAGGAGAAATATTCTTTTAAATTTTATTTCTCAAATAAAGCATGACTCACTTGGTCTTAAAAGTTCTATTTTACTATTTCATTTTTGTGATAGAGTCACATGGATTATTTAAGAAGGGAATTTATAATACACAAGAAAGAGTATCTCCTTTGGTGTAATAGTGTCAATGATAGTGCATTAAATATTGATTACTCTATGTTAGTCATCATTTTTCATGAGGATTCAAAAACCTAGCATCAACCTACTAGTTCTTATATCTTGTAAAATTATTATATGAATCATTGGATAATATTCACACATATTACGTATTATAGATACATATACTCCACTACCAAATATTTTTATGGGGTGTTCTCAACAATGGAAGCAAATAATTGGCCCTCAGGTGTGTGACTGATTCTCCCCTCAACAAAGTCAGGACTCGAAACTGAAGATCCTCCTCCTTCTTTAGGGAAATTTTCTAATGAATTTATCACAAGTACTTCTCAAAAAAAATCCTCCAACTCAACCATATAATAATTTTCTTATTTTATATCTACCTTATACCTCTCAACTAAGAATTCATGGATCATAGTATGAAGGGAGTGATATCAGAAGCTTTTGGTCCCCAAATTTACCATCTAGTGATACAATCTTCCCATCAAGGCACCCATATAATCTTATGGATAAAGGGTGATTATTATATGAATGTTCCACACCACTATCCATTAGATCACTTCATTTTTCTCCAAACATGTATGAACCTGGGTTTTATCTTCCATGGTTAGTTTATATTTAGGTAATTGATCGATCAATATAAGAGGATATTCGACTATAACCCCACATGATTTAGTTCCATGATAGTATGTGGGATTTTTCTAGTTGATAAGATGAATATATAAGATGGAATGAAAATAAGGATTTAGTCACTGTAACACTTAATTATAGTTTCTTGGTAGTATATTTTATATGTTGGCATAAGGATCCTCAAAGATAAGAGTAGTACATGGCTCACATCATGATATTGGAGGTGGTTCATCTTTTATCCATTCCTACCATCCATTAATAGAGGTTATTACAGAGTCCACCTTTGGGATTTAAACCCCTTAGGTTCATGATCCCACATATATTTAACTGATTTCGTGATGGGTTTCACTTTTATTACTAATTAAGGGGTTGTCTTAGCTAGCTTCTACAGTCCCATCTTTGAGGTAGTGACTAGTATCCACACTAAGAAAATAATAATATATGGTTCATGTTTGTCGAAAATAAAAATAGTTATAGTTAATTAAAAATTAGTTCCAATTATGATTATTAAAATGAGGTTAAAAAATGGATATAATGCCTAAACCCCCTCTAAATTAGTTAAAATATCATCAAATTACTCCCATGTGAAGATATATTCTTTAATCCTTGGTGATTCCAAAACCTTACCAACTATAGTTTACATATTTTCTAGCAAGTTAATAACTAATTATTGGTTGTTTAATTTATGAATGGTGACCCCTATATACTAGTGTTTAACCCAAAATCCACCACATGAGGTTCTTTAATCCAGTTCACTGACTCTACAGTGGAAAATATGGAACATTAGTACAATATATACCTGATAATGTAAAAGGAAAATTGGATCTGTACTCAATTGGAGAGTCACATATTAAGTAGATCCTTATCATTCTCACAAGATATATATACCTTTTATTAGATGTGAGTGATCATTTGGATGATATTTAAATGTATTACCCCTCGAACCACTAGTAAATACACGATTTCAGGTAATGCTACTCCTACATACCAATCGCTCATACCTCACCTTCCATCCCACATCCATTCATGATGAAAGGGGATATTGTGGAGTGTCTTAACTTCATTATTTTTACATAAATGAGAAAATATATTTCAATTATACTATGTTTATAAGAAAGTAATCTTCATTATTTTGGAATTATATGTTTTGGTGAGACACTTCTTATTACTCAGTGGAATTAACTTCCTTTCTACCCATGGATGTATCCACTGACCAAAATCACTCCCCTAGGTGTAATTATCTCCAAACACCCTCTGATCTATAGAGACCTGAAGCTTAACATACATGGAAATTACATTACTTTTGCGGAATACTTAGTACATAACAAAAACACACACACAAGGACCGTAATAGTTTAGTGTCTTTGGAAACTCAGAATATAATCTTCTAATCATGGTGAAAGATCTTCAACATCTACCATAAATATCTTCTTTTTTTTACCTAAAAACATTCTTTATATCCTGGGGAAAAGGTAACATAAAAGGGTGAGATCAAATGCTCAGTAAGGGTAAACAAAATAAATATCAATCACATCATATTCATAAGAACATAACATTTTGGAAATCTTAACCTGCAAAAGATATCATAATATCATAACATGGGATAAATCATAGTAGTGAAATGTAATCCCAATAATCATAACATAAAACATGAAAATTTCTGTAATACACACATAATCATAGAGAATCATTTCTTATTAGTCAAGACTCATTCCCAAGACTATCTTAGTGGACAAAGTCTATTTCTGAACTGAGTTCACTCCTCGTTTCAGTCCTGTTTCACTGAACCGGTTTAACCTGCCGTTCCAGCCATGTCTATCTCATGAGATATAAAATCTATACCCAATGCATTGGAGGTAGATATAGATCCCACCCATCTCATAATGATACCATTCTTATGTGTGCCACAAAATCATAAACCATACATCATAGCATAACCCATGTAATAAAAATAGGAATCTTAAACATCGGGACATCATAAAACAATTTATATAAGATAAAGGAATTCATAAAAATAATTCCATCACAACATAATCAAATCATTGTAATAATATGGATAGAAACAGAACCCTTTATTATCTTAGATGGAAAATAATTTTGATAAAACACTTGAACTCCATTCTTGAGGAAAATATCCTTTCTACTTCAAAAACAATTTTCATTTCTTAACATGTCAAACAATTATAAACTAAAAGAAGTTGATTAAAAATAAACTTGAAAACTTGTAAAGGAATCTTCTTGGAAATAATGTTTTAAAAATCCATTCATGCCGTATAAGTTAAAAAACATTCTTCTCGTACTTTTGTCAGAAAAGTCAAAAAGTACCTCGTACGAAAAACAACAAAAGATTACTTTAAAATATTTTACTAAAAACTCACCGAAGGGTATAATTGGATACAAAATAATTTATAAGGATATAAATATTACATATTGAGGAAACATGGATGTGGATGATAAAATACACCCCATTAAATACCAAAGTATAAAAAATCTCAGATAAAAATGAGATTGTGATATTTCCCTTACCTTAGGTCCGATTTGCTTCGTAAGTGTCCGAACCTCCTGTATAATGATTTATATAATATCATTGACTTATTCCAGAATCATAATCATTGTTATGATATCACATATGGTCATATTCTTAGCTTCTTATTAGAAATATTTCATTACAACTTGTTATTCGGGTGTTTATTACATTTTGTTCTTATGAGTGTTTTGTCGAATAAATTCTTATTCTTCTCTTTAGGTTTTAGATACCTCATTTCCAGAATTTTATTAGTGTAATATATATCATATTCATTCATTCAATTCATTTATATAATCATTATGCAATGATGATCATGTAGAACGAGTCGCATCACATCGTGGAGACGGTATTCCGTACGTACGCAAGAGTGATGATATCGTTCCCATGATCATGGAATTGTATTGGAGTGTATGTATACTATTTTAGAATCAATATCACTTTAAAATAATCATATATAGTCATTATTTACACCATTATACCCATCCAAGTAAGGTGGTGGTGGAAAATAGATTACACCACGGCGTGGAGACTGTATTCCGTCCGTACGCACGCGCGATGATTTCATTTTCCGTAGGATGGATAGATGGTGAAATAGGGTTGTTTCATACTTATAATAACATATCAGTATATTAGTGATACTGATGTTATTACTTCATAATGAAACAACCTAAGAAGAAGAAGTGTAAGAAGAAATAAAGTTGAATGAATCGGTAACGGACATTACCTCTTCTTTGAAGCGCCTCTTTGAGTCCTCCTCTTGGGGCACTAAAATTAATCTTTGAAGAAGACCAGGACCTCTAGGATGTTTCTAGGGAATTCTAGAATAGAATTTGGAAGGGGTTGTCCGGGCTTGAAGGTTCAAAGGGGTGTGAGGAAAAGAGGGAGGAGGTGACCTTTTATAAGGGAGGTGAGGGGCTCCATTAGAAAAACTAAAAATATTATTTTATTATAAAGCCAAATTCGGTTTTAAATAGCTCCAAATTGAATTATTTCGAATCTAAGGTGGGGATGGGTCGCAATCCTCTCATAAAATAGAATTTAGACAAGTTTAGGTTCCTATTTTAACCTTATCATTTATATTTAACTTAAAGTTAGATAATTTTACTTTTACCGTGTCTAATGGTGTTCTTACACTATAAGGTTAATAAACTTACTATAACAGGAAAAAAGAACCCCAAGTGGTTTATTATTAATATATATAGCCTTATCTAAGTCATTTGGCCAAACCTTATATTTTTAGGAATAAAATAACAATTAATAATATAATATTTGTTTTAAAAACTATTTTATGTCAATTTTGACACTATTTTGTAATTAATTTTTGTGAAACTCATAACAGAATTATTAGTTCAAAAAAAGTTAATTAAATCAATAATAACATGTCATGTTAACCTAGAAAATTAGTTGAATTTATAAAAAGTCTTAAATTACATTTATTTTGGTATTTATAACATCAATTATGTCAATATTTTATTAATAAGATAATTACTGCATCATCTTTGTGTCATAAATAAATTAACTTTTTTAATCTCTAAAAATTACAAATAAAATATCATTATGTAGGAAATCATTTTAGCTTTATAATGAATATTTAAAGTCGAATTTATCTTATGTATAACCCTATATTAAAAATGATTTAGTTATTAAACTTTGATTTTAACTATTTTAACCCTTCTTTAAATAAATTAATAATAAATGTCCTAATCTAATCTAAGTGGTCCCAAATGGTCATATTTTATTCCTAAGGTTGTTTGTGGTCGAATTAAA
The DNA here is from genome assembly GCA_963277665.1 of Viscum album. NCBI lineage: Eukaryota > Viridiplantae > Streptophyta > Magnoliopsida > Santalales > Viscaceae > Viscum > Viscum album. Next base: position 1,463,288,127 of record OY728150.1, on the reverse strand, counting down.
ATTTTACAATAGAATTAAGACATGTGTTAGGGTAATAATAATATCATCTTTACCCTTAATTACCCTATTTACTTTTAACCGTGGTAAAAAAAAGTAAAAAGGTTACTATTCACCAAAAATTATTTTCATCTCATTGAACCAAATTTTACTTACTGAAATCAACCGTGTCTCTCGGATTTTTGAAATTCCACTCACAGAAGCGGTAAAATTAAGTTTTATGAAAAATTCAATTTTTAACTACCACTTAGTGGTTTCACTATTCATCAAAAAATGAAAGTTTCCAGAAAAATACAATCAATTAGGCCTAATCTATATTTGATATTATGAACTCAAAAATGATGTCTATTTTACCAAATTCAAAACATATCATTTGCATGAATTAATTTAAAAATTAATTCCCGTCGTCAAAACAAATGGCGTATTCTTAAGAGATATTAACTATCAAAATATTGACACTTGTTTATGTCTAGTTTAAATGTGAAATTACATCCAATGAACAACATTGTATTAAATTGTAAAAATATATTCTAAATATACTTTAAAACCACTAAAATTAATAATTTATCACTATTAATTATTTCGATTAAAAAGGTTGTTTTTAATTAAAATTTAGTAATTTTCACTATTCATCAGAAAATGAAAGTTATCCGAAAAGTACCAAAATTTCACCCTAAGCTAATTTCTATATTCCGACTCCAAAAATGAAGTCCATTTTGAAAAATAAAATTTACAAAATTTCAAAAAGTGGTTATTACTATTCATAACGACTAGTTTTAATAATATTTTAATAGCATATCGTTGTTTAGTGAAACTCGGTATTGCGTACTACACTCGCTATCGAGGAAGGTCGCGATTGCGTGTAATCCAAGGCAAGTCAAGGATGCGTGTTGTGCAAGATTTTTTTGGTGTAGCGTACAACACACGATATTAATGAAATTAAAAAGAATATTTTTCATAAAATCTCGGGGTGTTACATTCTACCCCCCTTAAAATGAATTTCGCCCTCGAAATTCGTTGGGGTTATAAATGGTTTACTACTCGAAAGTTTCTTTAATAGAAACCCACATCATAAAAAGGAATAACAAAACCAATCTTTAAAAACAAAAGTATGAAACGTAACGGCTACTCAAATAAACTAATCACTGGGTTTCCACATAGGTGAAAATATGGATATGGAAGAGAAATCTAATCATCATGTTCTGATGGAGAGTGGTAGAGAACATGGCTATGGAAAATCCAGCAATCACAAATCCATAGATTTGCGATGATCTAAGGTACCATCAGATTCATAGGATATAAGGGCACTAGGAAAACATTTTTGGTTTTCAAGATCATTTCCCTAAAGTTGAAGAATTTGAATTAGAATAAATACTTCCTTTATTTTTGTACAATCTCACTGTTGTTCGTGCTTTGAACAATTTCCACTTCATCTCTTAAAGAAATTAAGTTGAATTTGTTATTCATGAAGTGTTAATAGATCATGTGATAGAATGATGGGTCATTCCATCTGTTTCAAACAAAAGGTTAGCAAAAGTTATCAAATATACATAAGTCCATCTATGGTGAGGTTAATCGTATATGATTCCAAAAATGAACATATATTTCATATATCATACCGCATAATAAAATAAAACTAGTTTCTACTAAACAAGGACTTCCTGTAGGCCAGTGGTAGGCGATAAAGGCCAGTCGCACTTCAGTTGTGGGTTTGATTCCCATAGCCTTGTCCGACGTGATGGGCTATCGCCCTTCCTACAGGTTGTCCTTTTTCTAAAACTACATTACTATAACATCCCATCAATAATATCGAAAGAAAGTTCTATCCTTAAACAATACTAGTATATGTCCAACATAATCCATTCCAATCTTTAGTTTTATCTAAAATACTTCGGTCCAATCTCATAGTATAAAGAAAATGATTACTTGAAATGTCATCAACCAAGCATGTGAATACCATCATTTATCCCCCATATATATATTGTTGGTCACATTCCAATCATGTGAATACCTTAATCATGTATTCTCTTGAAAAAATGAATACCCATTGAAACTTTGTGAAAACATGAATGTTGTCAAAAGTTAACTCTTTGCACATACCAAAATCCAAAAATTCTATATACTCAAACCATGAGATAACCTTCTCCTTATATCAGTCATGAGCTCATGAATACTGTCAAGCATTTAATTTTCTCCTTATCCCTTCATTAGGCACATATCATCTACATTCCACAAATATCTGAATAACCATTCATGGATACTGGTACCATTAATCATACACTTTCAAAACTCAAGGAAAGACAAAAGAGTAACAATCCCTAGATGTCTCTTTATTACATAGTACCATGAGATTACTTATACAACATTACACATGATAAACATGTAATCATTCCACTACATTCTTAAACCATTGACCGAGCTTCAACAATTGTTTCATCTCACATATCATTTGTAGTCTCTTCATCATCATCAACATAAATACTACCCATACGACCATACTGATTCTCTTCATTAGACTTTCCCTTAGGGCATTGGTTTTCATAATTCCCGTACTTTCCACATTTAAAACATTTTACCATTGTTGATGTCGTAGAAATACCATTATCCTCATCCCTGGTGTTAACTGAACCTTTTCCTTTGCACTTAATGGCTTTGTGTCCTTCTTTTCCACACCCAAAGCATCTTCCAGTTCCTTTGAAACATTCTCCTTGATGCCTCTTCCCACATGATTTACATAGGGGAAATTGAACTTTCTTTCCTCTATGATCATCATGAAACTCCATCTTTCTCTTATTAGCCGAGTCAGGAAACATACCAAATTTTACTATATTGATCATATTATGAGATTGCTGATTCGACATATTAATGATGTTTGGACTTACAAATCCCATTTCATTTGGTTGCTCATGAATAATATCATTCCATTTTCCATCATATCCTCCATTATCGTGAATCTTCATGTTTTCAGCCATTTTCTAAAACCCAAAAAGAATAGTGTGAGAGGAAAAATCATGCTAGGGAAAACAACATAGTAAATGGGGAGTACCCTCAATATCTAATATCTTTGGTTAAATTCTAAGATCGTTAGCGCAATTCTAGGACTATAACCTATACATATACTTAACCTTAGAGACATCCCTAGACATACCTTAGAAATATCTCTAGGGATATCACTAACGTTTTTGCATCCTAGTTTCCAAAGGTTGACTAAAACTTTCCTCTGATACCAACTGTAGAGACCCGAAGCTTAACGTACACGGACATTACATTACTTTTTCAGAATACTTAGTACATAACAAAAACACACACACATGGACCGTAATAGTTTAGTGTCTTTGGAAACTCGGAATATAATCTTCTAATCGTGGTGAAAGATCTTCAACATCTCCCATAAAGATCTTCTTTTTTTTACCTAAAACCATTATTTATATCCTGGGGAAAAGAAAACATAAAAGGGTGAGCTCAAATTCTCAGTAAGGGTAAACAAAAGAAATATCAATCACATAATATTCATAAGAACATAACATTTTGGAAATCTTAACATGAAAAAGAGATCATAATATCATAACATCGGATAAATCATAGTATTGAAATGTAATCCCAATAATCATAACTTTAAACATGAAACTTTGTGGCATAAACACATAATCATAGAGAATCATTTATTATTAGTCAAGACTCATTGCCAAGACTATCTTAGTGGACAAAGTCCATTTCTGAACCGAGTTCACTCCTCGTTTTAGTCATGTTTCACAGAATCGGTTTAACCTGCCATTCCAGCCATGTGTATCTCATGCGATAAAAATCTTTACCCAATGCATTGGAGGGAGATATAGGTCCCACCCATCTTATAATGATACCATTATTATGTGTGCCACAAAATCATATTCCATACATCATAGCATAACCCATGTAATAAAAATGGGAATCTTAAACATCGGGACATCATAAAACAATTCATATAAGATAAAGAAATTCATAAAAATAATTCCATCACAACATAATCAAATCAATGTAATAATAGGGATAGAAATAGAACCCTTTATTATCTTAGATGGAAAATAATTTTGATAAAACACTTGAACTCCATTCTTGAGGAAAATATCCTTTCTACTTCAAAAACACTTTTCCTTTCTTAACATGTCATACAATTCTAAACTAAAAGAAGTTGATTAAAAATAAACTTGAAAACTTGTAAAGGAATCTTCTTGGAAATAATGTTTTAAAAATGCATTCATTCCATATAAGTTAAAAAAAACATTCTTCTCGTACTTTTGTCGGAAAAGTCAAAAAGTACCTCGTACGAAAAACAACAAAAGATTCCTTTCATATATTTTACTAAAAACTCACTGAAGGGTAAAATTGGATAAAAAATACTATATAAGGATATAAATATTACATATTGAGGAAACATGGATGTGGATGATAAAATACACCCCAGTAAATACCAAAGTATAAACAATCTCAGACAAAAATGAGATTGTGATATTTCCCTTACCTTAGGTCCGATTTGCTTCGTAAGTGTCCGAACCTCATGTATAATGATTTAAATAATGTCATTTACTTATTCCAGAATCACAATCATTGTTATGATATCACATATGGTCATATTCTTAGCTTCTTATTAGTAATATTTCATTACAACTTGTTATTCGGGTGTTTATTACTTTTTGTTCTTATGCGTGTTTTATCGAATAAATTCTTATTCTTCTCTTTAGGTTATAGATACCTCATTTCCAGAATTTTATTAGTGTAATATATATCATATTCATTCATTAAATTCATTTATATAATCATTATGCAATTAAGATCATGTAGAACGATTCGCATCACATCGTGGAGACGGTATTCCGTACGTACGCACGAGCGATGATATCGTTCCCATGATCATGGAATTGTATTGGAGTGTATGTATACTATTTTAGAATCAATATAACTTTAAAATAATCATATATAGTTATTATTTATACCATTATACCCATCCAAGTAAGGTGGTGTTCGAAAATAGATTACACCATGGCGTGGAGACGATATTCCGTACGTACGCCCGCGCGGTGATTTCATTTTCCGTAGGATGGATATATGGTGAAATAGGGTTTTTTCATACTTATAATAACATATCAGTATATGAGTGATACTGATGTTATTACTTAATAATTAAACAACCTAATAAGAATAATTAGAAGAAGAAATAAAGTTGAAAGAATCGGTAACTGACATTACCTCTTCTTTGAAGCGCCTCTTTGAGTCCTCCTCTTAGGGCACTAAATTTGGTCTTTGAAGAATACCGGGACCTCTAGGATGTTTTTAGGTAAGTGGAGAAGATAATTTGGAAGGGGTTGGCCGAGCTTGAAGGCTCAAAGTGGTGTGAGGAAGAGAGGGAGGAGGTGCCCTTTTATAAGGGAGGAGAGGGGCTCCATTGGAAAAACTAAAAATATTATTTTATTATAAAGACAAATTCGATTTTAAATAGCTCCAAATTGATTTATTTATAATATAATGTGGGGATGGGTAGAAATACTCTCATAAAATAGAATTTATAAAAGTTAGATTTCTATTTTAACCTTATCATTTATATTGAACTTTAAGTTAGATAATTTTACTTTTACCGTGTCTTTTTGTGTTCTTACACTATAAGGTTAATAAACTTACTATAACAAGACAAACGAAACCCAAGTTGTTTATTATTAATATATATAGCCTTATCTAAGTCATTTTGCCGAACCTTAGATTTTTAGAAATAAAATAACAATTAATAATATAATATTTATTTTAAAAACTATTTTATGTCAATTTTGACACTATATTGTAATTAATTTTTTTGAAACTCATAACAGAATGATTAGTTAAAAAAAAGTAATTTAAATCAATAATAACATGTCATGTTAACCTATAAAATTAGTTGAATTCATTAAAAGTCTTAAATTACATTTATTTGGGTATTTATAACATCAATTATGTCAGTATTTCATTAATAATATAATTACTGCATCATCTTTGTGTCATAAATAAATTAATTTTTTTAATGTCTAAAATTTAAAAATAAACTAGAATTATGTAGGAAATATTTTTATCTTTCTAATGAACTTTTATAGTCGAATTTATCTTATGTATAACCCTATATTAAAAATGATTTAGTTATTAAACTTTGATTTTAAGTATTTTAACCCTTCTTTAAATAAATTAATAATAAATGTCCTAATCTAATACAAGTGGGCCTTAATGGTAATATTTTATTCCAAAGGTTGTTTTTGGTCTAATTACACTTTTCCAATAGAATTAGGACATGTGTTAGGGTAATAATAATATCATTTTTACCCTTAATTACCCTATTTACTTTTAACCGTGGTAAAAAAAGTAAAAAAGTTACTATTCACCAAAAATTATTTTCATCTCATTGAACCAAAATTTACTTACTGACATCAACCGTGTCTCTAGGATTTTTGAAATTCCACTCACAGAAGTGGTAAAATTAATTTTATGAAAAATTCATTTTTTTTAACTACCACTTAGTGGTTTCACTATTCATCAAAAAATGAAAGTTTCCAGAAAAATACCCAAAATTAGGCCTAAGCTATATTTGATATTATGAACTCAAAAATGATGTCTATTTTACCAAATTCAAAACATATCATTTTCATTAATTAATTTAAAAATTAATTCCCGTCGTCAAAACAAATAGCGTATTCTTAAGAGATAATAACTATCAAAAGATTGACACTTGTTTATGTCTGATTTAAATGTGAAATTACATCCAATGAACAACATTGTATTAAATTGTAAAAATATATTCTAAATATACATTAAAACCACTAAAATTAATAATTTATGACTATTAATTATTTCGATTAAAAAAGTTGTTTTTAATTAAAATTTAGTAATTTTCACTATTCATCAGAAAATGAATGTTATCCGAAAAGTACCAAAATTTCACCCTAAGCTAATTTCGATATTCCGACTCCAAAAATGAAGTCCATTTTGAAAAATAAAATTTAAAAAATTTCAAAAAGTGGTTATTACTATTTATAACGGCTAGTTTTAATAATATTTTAATAGCATATCGTTGTTTAGTGAAACTCGGTATTGCGTACTACACACGCTATCGAGGAAGGTCGCGATTGTGTGTAATGCAAGGCAAGTCAAGGATGCGTGTTGTGAAAGCTTCTTTTGGTGTAGCGTACAACACAAGATATTAATGAAATTAAAAAGAATATTTTTCATAAAATCTCGGGGTGTTACATGATCCACATCTCAAATTGGACCAAAATACTCTAGGACTTCAACTGGATAAATGTAGAGCATATCCCGAAATAGATCGGTGGAGACAACAACCTTGTCATAAGAGTATACCAACACCTCTAGATCATTAATATTTGAAATAGATTTCATCCAAGATACTATGAATCCTGAACATAAAAAAACCCAATCTTGAATACTAACACTTGATAAATTATAGATTTTCATACTATCTCCTATATGTATTTAATATCTATAGCTCAGACCACACTTTATAGGTTTGAGTAAATTCTATGTCATACGGTATCTCTCTGATTGAACATACCCACTTTCTAGAAGCTATCCTTGGAACCACCTTAAAGAATCCTGATGTCTCACCATACTATCAGACATGCTTTATAGTGTACTAAACATCTATAGCTATGATATACCATAATTAATTAACTTGATTATTCATTTAGGTACTTATACTTTCCATAGTATCTACAACCTTAGTAGAAACCCTCCATTTTAATCAATGAGTTCCCAATGCAATGGTCGATACTTTATAATGTCATCCATTGGTCGGTGCTTCCATATCCACCCTCAGCATTGAATGCCTAAACATGGATATAGGTTTTTCATTTTCCATTATTATAAATAATATTATAGATATAAATTTAGGGAATCGACCATAGGAAATTCGATATCAAATTTAATGTTCTCATTAGCTTGTATCCACCAAAGTTACCATATGATCATATGATGGTTCTCATGAAAAATTATAGTGTAATACCATGAAGTGTGGCTCCATAGACAATGAAACTAATGTGAAAATAGGAACATGATATGTGGTTCATATATTTTCAATTCATGAATCCAATACCCCATTCTTTAAGGCCTCAAGGTATGACTTTGTTCATAGGATCCACCACCATTATCATGGATGATCCCAGTTCAAGCATCAAGTGAGGTGAAAGGGAACATTTCATTGACATTACGATGATGGTCATACCATTTCCATCTATCATAATAGAAAACACTAAAATTATGTTATATAGGTTGAGTTATAATTTTGTGTATAGAGGGATAAAGGTGTTTGTAATCTCATGCCACCTGAAATGCACGGTGACCCATCCATAAAGAAACTTGAAGGTCTTGAAAATTTTCATTAGAGTTTCCATGAAACTCACATGACCTAATATCTTGTACAACTAATCCAAAATTTGTACTAAAAGGTCAATATGATTCCCATGTTTCAGATGTGCTTACATAACAATGATGTTGTTCCTCACTCCCATCTGAGCATCCCTTAGTAGAAAAAATCACATACTGAGACATGCTATGATGAATCCAATCTCCCTGAGATTTTCAGTCATTCTATGATTTAAATAGAATCTAAATTTTGTGTATGAACCTTGAAAAGGATGAATGCATTACACTTATTAAGGACTTATGAGTGGATTACAAGGAAATTATATCCCCCCATGATCCCCTCCTCTAGTATTTCAATGAATATATTATACAATTCCATTAAGGGAATATTAAGGTGAATGTGGGGTTCTTTTCACTGATCCTCACTCACCACAAACAACTAAAATTTTTCTAACACGGGGTTCTACTCAAATTCATTATAATTACTCACTAATGATATTAAATCTTCATAAATTTCACAGAAAATCAATATCCCTTCAATCTTATAGAGTCCCACATACTGATCCCAACTTCTTTATTGTTTAGATGGAAAGAGTTTGTGTCTAGGAAACAAATTTCTAAGAAGATTCAGAATGAGATCCAAATAATGGTATATATGGAACTATGAAACTCACACATGGAATTGTATAACCAAAGTATGAGAAGGTGATAACCAAACTCAGTGTAGTTTATTTAGAAAAAAAATATATCCATGCCCATTCATTAGTGAAATTTAATTCTATACATCGTCCTCATACCTTGGTACAACCATATAATATATCTTTGATGTTTTCTTGGTAAATGGTTAATTATTCTAGGGGCGGGGTTTCATAATATTGTGCCTAATTGTTTAATTTTCAGTGAGTTTTAATTATATATAGGTAAAAGTTAGTATGTGGTCCCTCATGATGTTTACATTAGTGTAAATTTTCATTCATAGATAAACTAACAAACATCCAAACAAGTTCTATGGACATCAATGTCATATTCTAGGATCAACACATCTTCTAGTTGTTTGATAAAAAAATACCTATAGGATAATGGTAAATAACTCAAGTCCTACTGGAGTATGTTCTATAGAATATGGTGGAGTGGACTCATATGTTTAGTAGATATTTATTTAGAGTTCTCTATCATATCCTTCCTTCTTACTATATGGATGGGTGCAGTGATGAGAAGAGTTTGGTAGAGAATAAAAATTCGAAATTGATAAAAGGGTGCATGCTTTTGAAAAATTTTCTCCCACAAAAACTCTGAATCATTGAATATAATGTTTAAATAAACGGTATATCTTATATAAATTAAATTCATGAGTTTTTTTTCAGAAAAGGCCATGAAATTTTATCATAGGGTTATTCATAAAATGTAACGGCCCAAAGTTTTCAAAGGAAATTTTCTTCTTATAATTATGTCATATAATCACATGAAATCACAAAACAATGAACTAAAACGTAATATGTTATCTTTAAACATAAGGTGTTCATTTCTCATATTTGAATTTCGAAAATATGATATACATGGTTGTGACAAGTAAGTTATTTGGAGTCTAATATGACCAACTTAATTTTTTGTTGAATAGTAACAAACCCTTATGAATAGTAATGTTGCCATTATGAATAGTAACATACCCTAATGAATAATGACCTTACCTATAATAGTATATAAATAATATTCAAGTGGAAGTATGAGATACCTATATCTGGGAATAAGAAAATAAATGTTTTGAAATTGCTATTTTTGAGTTAGTTCCGATTTCAATTAAAAATTAAATTAATCATATTTATAAAATTATTTTTGAAAAATGGATTTCATTTTTGGATTCTACGTGTCAAAAAATTGTTAGGTTAAATTTTAGGGATTTTTTTAAAATATTTGATTTTTTATGAATAGTAAAATACGATAATTTACGATAAATGCTAAATAATAGATTTATTGAGTAATTAATGATGATCTGATGATGTAAGACCAATTGTTTCGAAATAACATGTATTTATTACTATTTTTGGTCATGGAATCATCACTATTTTTGGTCCTGATGGAAAATAATAAACTATGTAATTAGATATTATGAAAACCCTCCTCTCCTCCATTATAAATACCACCCCTCATTACCTATTCTCTTCACTACTCTCAAGCCTTGTTATTTTCCAATATTATGCCCAAATCTATCCTAAAGCTCTTAAATTATGTCTAATAACCCTTAGTGTCTTCAAAAGACCAAATCCTCTTCCCATAAGAGTCTCTCAAGGAAGGCTGATTTAAGAGAAAAAATTCCTCTTTTCTTTTCTTTCATTTTTAAGTTCCTTTGTTCTCTTTTTTCCCTAAAATCTACCCATACAAATGGTATGAAAACTCAAGTAACATATAGGTGATTTAATGTGGTTATGATAATGGGATAATTCATTATCATCTATCCTTTCTCGAAAATTTATTTGAAAGAAATGAAAACACCGTTTCAGATGTGTTAATTTAGCACATTCAAGGATAACATGTTATCAATTTCTATTACCATATTTATTTCTAGTCATGAAACCATTTTTATGGTTGAACCATAATATTATATGGGTATTTATATTATTTAATGTTCTATAATACTTAAGCACTCATGATGTAAAATAATAATACGAAACAAGTTAATTGTGAGAAAAATCGCCAAAATTAATTCAAGCTTTTACGATTAATGTTTTATATAATGATTCACATTCACTCCAAATCACCATTTGAATTTTATAACCATGTAAACTTATGTATATTAAATAAAAACATATAACTTCAATTATGGACAAAAATTCTCATTTTACCTGATTATCTATTAATGAACAAAAGTAAACCGATCATAAAAACCAAGAAAACGAACGAACTGAACAATGAAATTGAACCAGTTAACCCATAAAAAGGTCATAAATGAACATAAATGGTCATAATAAATATTTTAAATATAGAATATATTATATAATTATTAATAAATTTATCTAATATTATTATTCAGGTCATTAATGTCAAGTGGATAACACTATCAGTCTTAAGGTATGCGATCCACTCTATTTCACTTTTATTCAAGATTATCCTTTATGTTATGCCATTTTATGTGTAATTACTAGTGTGTGGGTATGATTACGCACCACCATATTGTACTAATATTTTTAAATTATTATTAACCCATTTATCTCTCATTAATTCCTCTTATGTACACACGATACCATGTCGATATTTCGTGAGGGATTTAACCCAAACCTCCTTTATTCCTTCAAGTTTATTGATATTTATTTTTAACTAAATGAGTTGATATATTATTATTATGTTAATATTATAAATTATATTTTAATGTTAAAAATTCATTTAACAAGTTCAATTCATCATTCTCTTTTTGGGATATACATGTTTTTAAGTGATTTCTTCCTTAATACTTCCCGATAAGCAAACCTATTTTGAGGGATCTTAACAAATTCTTACCCAATTTAAATTGAATTATATCTTTTTTTAATCCACCATTGTAATTATAAAATAAGTATTTTTTATTTTGAAAACCCTCCTTTTTTACTTCTTGTTTTTTATAAATTATTTACCTTTTTCGATTTTAAAGGCTCTATAGTACTTTCCTTAAAACCACTCAAAAATATTTTTATGCCAAACTTTGTTGAATAATTTTCTCAATTGATGTCACTTATAATTGAAATCACTCACCATGATACATATATATATTTTTCTTGTTAATTATCATATATACATTAGTTACTTTTTTAATGAACACTTTTGTGTTACGCCCATTTGTTATTCTTTGAGTCATTATTATGGTACCCAATTATTTCCATGGTTAATCCTTGTGTTTATATAAAATTTATTATATATGATTATTTATGTGGAAAAAAAATTCATGAAATGTAAATATGGGTGTGTCAAGATAGCAGTACAATGAACTGGGTAAAGTTACATCTCATGATATGTTATGTGCGACGGTCCTGGTGGTTATCCTTGGCTTGTGCTAATATGTGAAACGATCATGGCGGTTAGCCTTGACTTGTACTAAAGTCATGTTTTATGTTTCTACCACATTTCTATGACTTCATGTTTATTTTATTTGATGTATATAAGTTATGGTTTCATATGTTAAATTCATTTTATATCATCATGTCATGCCTTCCATTCCTTATGCTAATGATTTGTCCTTATGGTTATTACCTTACTGGGCTATTTTGATCATCCCTTTATTCATGTGTTCCCCAGGGTACCCAAGGTAGATGTTTGTGCACAATGGAAGTTAGGAGATCAATTTGAAGATTAAATAAACAAGTTTTTTAGTCACATGTTTTTAGTTTTATTAACCTAGTATTCGAAGACACTAGACTTCATGATCCTAGGATTGTACTATGATGTATAATTATGCATAAAATCATGTAATATATTATGTAAAAGGAAAGGGTAGATATATAAAGAATAGAGGTTCCTGGAAAAGTGATATTTGGATCAATTTAAAGGAAATTATATATACTCCTCCGGTCCTTTTAGACTCTTTATATTGGGGTAGTGGTGAAATTTCACCTACCCATGTTTCATGAGAATGGATAAGGAAAACTCCATAGCCTCAATTTTCCTTAGATTTTTATCCTCTGTTATCATATTAAATTATAGGGGGGTATTTGATGATGATGAACTATATGTTCAAAATAAATCTAAGGGAAGAAATGGAAAGGAAAAGAACTTTGGAGTTGAAGGGAAGGCTCTCACACAAGTAAGGAATTATAAAAGAACACTTCTATCATCACCCCACAAGCCAATAGTTTCATTAGTGTACAACATAAAGTTTCCAGAAGACCCCACAAGTACACTTATAAAATTTAAACTTTTATAAATTCCCATCACCTCTCCATGGAGAGGATATTTTTTTTTGGGAAATTTTGATAAACTAAGAATCTAAATTCATGAAAACCCATGTTCCTCACACTTGAAACCATAATTATATATACTTATATGTAATCTTTGATATGAGAGTTATAAGAATTATTTCATGTAATCCCTTCAGTGTATTAGAAAACACTTATGTTTTAATCACACAATTAACCATTCATAAATAATATATTTTCCAAGATTTATTCTATTATGTGAAAATGGGAATCTCATGAAACACTTGTTTTATGAAAACCCATATTATATATGCCCATTTTATGTTCCCATTATGGTGAAAAACTTCCCTAAGAGTGATGGATTGTTTGAACTTAGTTTCCCAACCATAAATCATTTAAGAAAACCCCATTTACATGATTGTAATTTCAATTTTTCTCCCACAGGACCATGAAATCAAACTTGGGCTAGGAATATTATATCTATGTGTAACATCCCCGAACCAAATCACTCAATAGTAAGTAGAAAAGCTGGTTGAATTGACCTCAATTTTGGTCTTGGGGAAAGACCAATGACCCCCTAGGATTGGGAATCAACCAACCATGGGGAAACCAACCAACTAAACCATTCTCTGTATTTTAAGCATCACAAATGTTATGATTCTTCCCTACTATGAATTCTACCACTACACCTCCCCAACTCATAATTATATAATCCTAAATGTGCACCTCACCTCCTGCTTACTCTTTTTCATTAGGTTTCCCGATTATCCATCTCTTCCACCAGAACCACATCTCATCATTCCACCTCTTACACCCAATCACCATACGCCTTCTCCAATGTTTCCACATGAATATATTCCTCCACACCCACATGAATTCCACATCTTTTTAGTCAGTGTTTTATAATTTAAAAAATCATGGGGTTCTTTGGAGGTTGATAAATAGATTGAGTTCCACCTACTCACATTAACCTCATCAACATATGATATAAACCTAATCAAAATGGTTCCCTCTGAATCTATTTGGTTTTTTATGTACATCTATTTTTAGTTTCCAAGCATTGTTTTGATAGTATTCTTGATCCAAATTGAATATTTTTTAATTTAATCAGGTTTATCCTATCTCCCTTCCTTTTCCTGGTAGATCTATGTCTGGTTAAATCTGATATGAATTCCATAATTTTGTTGTTACAATTTATTATATTTATTTTTAGACTTTAGGTTCACTGAAATTCTAGTTTTTGATGATTATTTTTTTAATTGGATAAATGGGTACCAATTTTAACATTGGTATTGGGAAATAATATTACCCAGGCGGACCCTGATTACCCTTAGGCATGCCAACTTATATGTTATAGTCTATAAACAGGAATTGAGGGTCATAAGTGATATCATGAGGAGAATATACAGTCATACAAGAGTAATGAAAGTGAAGTTATTAACAGCTGATGATTTTGATATTTTTTATATGTTGAGAATAGTCTGTTATAAAGTGTATAAAGAAGATTAAGATAAAGGTTACTAATGAAAATTTTTAGGATCTTGCTACTGACAACTATCCTTGATATTTTGAGATGAATCATAAAGTACCATTAGCTAATAAAATTTATGAAATTTGTGGGAGGAAGTTATCCAGAAGGGAAAACCATAGAAAGAACAATTATAAAGATTGATTTGTTGGAGAATATTGGTAAACATTCATTATGAGAGTTAATAATTTTTCCATATGAAGTGATGAAGTGGGTTTGGAACATTTCCTTAACCATGTTAGAAAAGTTTTATCATAAATGTTAGAAAAAATTACTTATGGATATAAAGAAAATTTTCATACTAATTCAGATGGTGATAAACTGATCTCAAGTTTGATTACATGATGAATAATTTCACGATACAAGGGGATGTTGTACACTTTTATAAAAATAGAAATAAGGGCTACAAGAAGTAAATCAAAATGATAAGATTTTATTAAGAGTTGTTTATGAGTTTTACACCTTTTACATAAGAAGAAATATGAAATAGTTGCATCAGATTAATCTGAGATGAAGTTATAATACATAGAATTGTAATAAGACATAGTTCAAGCTATAAAGTAGATGTTGCATAATGTTTTTGGATGAAAAAAGTTAAATATTACCAGATAGACCGTACACATTATTATCGGTCATAGGTTTTCATGGAATCCTTAATAGTTGGGTTTTTCAATATATATGAAGTCCAAAGAAGAGATTTATACAATGATAAAATAAGATTCATAAGAAGTGAAAAGTTGAAGAGGAAATTGTGATCTGATAAACATGTAGCACAAATTTACTAGGCTGAGTCGGGATACTGTAACTAAAAAGATAAGTCTTTTATGATAAAATTATATTGAAGTTTAATCAATTTTTTTGTATTGGAAATAACTCTAGTGCACTAGATAGTGTTTTAAAGAAGTCTATGAAGTTTCTAGAAAATATGTAGTATTATGTTTTTAAGAGAATTAAATCCATTAATTTGAGTCTATAATAAGAAGAACCAATAAACCATGTTTTTTTAAGAAAAGAAGATGTATATCTAGTTGAATCTGAGTTCATATAGGTCTTTATGAAGACAACAAGACATACATGGGTTGTGATTATACAAAGGTTCCTGATGAAATCAAATGGAGATTTATGATGTCATCAGATATAGAAATATGAAGGCACTTTGGGTAGAGGATTTTGTATGAAGACCAAGGTAATGCTTGAGTTCTTTTGGTTTTCCTGTTCATAAGTTACTACTAATATATGTAGTAGAAATTGGTTTGTTTAAAGATCCATTAGACTAAAATACATTAGAAAAAGTAATGCGATGTCAAAGGATATGTGTTGCTACAAAAAGGAACCAGACTATGTTTTGTAAACCATGACTATTATAGAGTTTGAGATTTGGAAGAATGATTGGATAGAGAGATCATGAATCACATAATAGAAAATTATCAAATTGAACATATTCCAGTACATCAAATTATTTAATGAATAGATGTTCATTAGTTAAAAATTTATCAAGGGTTTATATAGAGGAGGATTATGAAGAGAACCTGTCTAAGTTGTGCAGATTTCACTAGACCAAAGAAATTTATTGAATTAGATTGTACAGAGGTGATTCACTAAATAAAGAAACAAAAAAATCACTTGAAAAAATAAAATTCACTGGATAGAGGAGTTCTTAACAATGTCATCAGAAAAAAATATGTTATAAGGATTATTGAAAATATTTACATAAACTTGGTAAATCCCATTAACTTGAATATATTGAGATTATATTTCAAATTATGTTATCTAGTTGATATAATGAAGTTTGAAGAAGTTCATTAATACTAAATTTAAGTAAGTTCTAAGAAGTTTTGGTATTCTTGAGTTTACATGAAGCTTCAATAATGTTCTGGAAGAGTTAACATGTATCTAGTGAAGTTGAGATGATCGAGAAGTTTGTTTTTTGGAATTTTATTTGGGAGGGAAAAATATTTTATTTCCCATTTTTTTATTAAGAAATTAACATATATAAAGTTTTCAATATTTAAGAAAAGTAGTACAATGTAGAAAAATGTTCACATATGCGTGAAGAGAAAAAGTGCTAAAGATTTCAGAGTAGTGAGTTTATGAATTAAAAGTTCTAGATCAATTTTTGATTAGAGGAAACTAATATATATTATCCTAAAATATTTATAATATATAGTGGTTTATGATTAGGTTCATCTAATAGAGTACCAGATGAAGTCCTGATACAATTTTCATTGAACAAAGCCCCAATTAGAGGCATAGAGAGTTGAGGCATAGAGTATGGCGGAGTAGAGTTCATAGGAGCACCGAATAGATGATTACCAGATGGAAGGTGAGGCATGTCCAAATTATTATTATTGGAAAAAGGAAGAGGTGAACTAGATGGATTACACCCTATATAGTATCATATATATATATATATACACATATATAAGTGATGTTTTTTCAAGTTGCTTACGTGTCTTATCTAATATTTCCTTAGATGAAAAAGATGAGTTTTTAACTAATGAGAGTTAGTATAACATTTCATATTTGGATATATATAGATATTTTTGGGAAATAACTCAAATGTGGGATGTATTATAGACACCCCTCACTTATAATTGATGAAAATATTATTAGTGGAAGAATCCATGGATTGATGGGAGTAACCCTGGTAAGTATGTAGGTTATCATACTGAGGTTGGACCCTGTAAAAACACATATGTGCTGATTTAATGATATAATATTCAGAGAATAATGGTAAAATAGTAATAGATATATTAAATGATGATATAGGTTCAATTAACTTAAAGTAAGAAAGTGTTTAAGTTAAAAATAATCTATAAAAGATGGACACCACTGATTCTCCCCCTCTAGGTGACTTAATGACCCAACAAGGAATCTTAGAAATAATAAAGGGAATGACATAAAACCTATCATCATAATAACCATAGAAATAAATAATTGATATAGTCCAAGCCTTCCAATAAAAATAATATCCCACATTAATATAATAATTTTAACTATCTAAATATGACATGATTTAGGTAGGCCTCAATAATATTTCTCATGGGAGGATTAAATATTTCCCAAAAATAAATAAATAAAAATAAAATAGCTACTGCCTAATGAAAAACCCTTCCTGGACCCATCCCCTAGTTCCATTAAAGGTACCCATATAATCAATCTAATATATGTCCTCTTTTCAACCTTTACATGTGATCACATGATCTTATATAGTACCAATGGCCCATCTATAACCAAATAGGGTATAATTAAAACTCAAGAGTCCTCCATTAAAAGTTTCTCTAACAAAACAAGTAGATGAAGTGTATGCACCATGTGATATGGTTGTAATAAATAAATAATTTATGGAATCATAAATGAATATTAATCACTGGTCCTCAAGTTATAAGTTGAATCTCAGGGTTGAATATGCCTATTTTGACTAGGGATGGATGTCCCTAGAAAGTAATATAATCATATCAATGATTCAGATAAACATCCTACCCTAATACCAATATTTATTTTTGGGGGGGAATAAAACTTTCCCCAAAATCACATACCATATATCTAAAGGTACAAGGAAATAAAGTGAATGAATATGGGTTAGGGATTGAATTTTCTTTCACCACCAATAAACATAACTACAATGTCAGCAATGATTCATATACCAGTATGAATTCCAAGGATCTCACATGAGGAATTTTAGCATGAAAAATAAAAAAAATCTCATTGATCAATTTAAAGGATTGTTTGACAACCACTCATCACTAGTGACCATTTCTCAAAGTAAGGAAAGTTAGATCGATCTAGATCATACAAACATGAATAAGAAATCAATTGGAAGGTTTATCATTGATATATTAGTGCTAGTGTGGAGATCCAATGATGCCTTTAATGTCCAAAAGATCATTTCTATCTCTATCCTTCTATCTATGAAATTGAACTATGATCAATTGCTTGTATCGATATCTTCTCTCTCTAATATACATGAGAGATGATAAAGAGGATTCAAAATTCATGATGTTAATAGTACCCCAAATTAGCACCTCCTCTTACTTATATTTTAAGGTATAAAATACCAAAAAATGTATCATATCCCTCGAATATGTTTTACCAAATAAATGAGCCATATATGACATATTATGACTATTTTACTAAGTCATAAATATCATTCATATTATTTATTAAATTATTATAATATAATAAATAAATTATCTAATATAGGCGATTCATTTACTTAAAATGTTATTCTTGAAAATATTAAATAAACCTTGAATATTAAAAAAAATACTCATTCGTTAGAATTTTCCAATGTATTCACTTAAAATCATGTGAACAATTTTAATAAATAAATTCAAAACCAAATATTCTAAACTCAAATAATATGGATTTATTTATTTAATGGTGAACATTCAATCTTTTAACATAATCCAAAACCGGTGATGGGTCCCACTATGTACTAAAGTAATATTAATTAAAACCAGCCCATACTTTTGAATAGTATAAGTGTGTGACCCCATAGGAAATCATATTAATAGTAGTGAATACTATTCAGTAACCAGAAGTGGATTCTAAAAACCTATAATGACCCCTAAGGTGGTTAGTGAAATTCTGAGAAATGAAAACCTTTCCTAAAAACACACATTGTGTAAAACAATATCTTTATATCACAATATCTCATAATGTACGACACAAGCTTGACGTAATCGTCCTTTATTTATTAATTGTTGACCTTACTAGATGGATATACCTTATTCTTCCATGGACATGGATTTATTGATGGTACTACCATCTTGATTAACTAGGCTCGAGATATCATTTCCTTTTGAAACATGAAATTCTTTCTTGATTTTTCAATCAATGCTATACCACAAAGGGAACACCCAATGCAAGATACCATACCATTACATAAATGTAATAGTTTTCATATTACATCAACATTCATAATAAAATAGTATAAATAGATAATATTATATATTTATGATACCATTTCCGATGTTCACTGATAAGAACTACCAATGTAAACTAAAACATGTAGTGTTCCTATTGGAGGGTCAATTCTCATGATCCCATCTACTTGAGATCACCAAGTGTGAACTTCATGAGAAGATGTCTCAATGATTATGATCCCCCAACACATGATTGTTATACATCGTATATATCCTATCAACATGATGTACCTAGACCATAGTAAATAAGTTTAACATTACAATCATGGTATCTCAAGTCTCTCATTATAGCATGATAACTTCTAGAACCTTTTTATAAAAGAATTAACCTAAGGAAATTACCATATAAACAGTGGATGCATAAATATTAACTCTTTTAAGGTAATAATACATCATCCATAACTAACTATATACATGAGATAGTAATTCAAAAGTACTTTTCAAGTTGGCTAAATGGAATTTACTTTTACAACACTCCCACTTAGACTAGATCCAAATTCTAAATATCGTGGTTATTTACCACATGATAAGATCATGCTCTGCTGATATATATAGTCATTGGGCCTGCCACATATCAACTGTGTGGATACTCTACTATCTGAAACATTTCCTCCTTGATTAAGATATCTAAAGTGATGATATCCCTAAGTATATTCCTTCTATCCTCTATCTAAACATGAAATCTTGTCTAGTACCAATAAAGTAGGCATATCATTATTTATGTTATGATAAAATTTTACTTTCAAGGTTCTATTCAAAAAAAAAATGAAAAACCATTTCATATTTTACATTACTTCTTTGGCTTCATTAGAGTTATCAATGCACTAGATATTTATAAAATTTGGCACCACAAGATTAAGTGATATTCCCTTTTTCATAACCTTAGCCTGACTCTGATATTAGATAATATTAATCTAAAGGAAGACTTTTTTTGTGTCCCCTTAAAACTAGGTTCCCTTTCTTTACAAGTACCAAGAACAATTCCCTTGTACTCTATCATGTACAACTGGATAGTACTGATTCTTTCTAGTATAGTTTTCCTAGATTCAACCAGTAATTTCCTACTATAATGTATATGTTGGAAATATCATGTGTTCGATAGAATTACATATACAAAACAATAATGTAAATTTAAAAAATTATTTACTTTATTATGATTGAATATTACACTAAAAATTAAATAAATTAAAAGATAAATAAATAAACATAATTAGTATAATTATTAATGGAATAAAACAACAAGTAAATGAAAATACAACAATGTTGAAATTATAATCATCATTTTATTTAATGAAGATAATACATCTTTTGAGAACTATATAAATAATAAAACATGTTAAAATAATAAAAACATATAGAAAAATAAATTATAGGATATGATGAATGATTTTATAGATGTTTGTAAGGAAATATAAAGGAATATAATATGTATATTATATAAGATCATTAGTTATGAGATAATTGGAGTTATGTTAATTAAATATATTCCTTTTAGATATATGTGAACTCAATAAATTTCTATCCAATAGGTACATTGTGATTTTTTAATTTATAATATCAAATAAAAAAAATACAATTCACATAAAATAAATAATTTTGTAATAAAAAAGATAATAATTAATTAATCATATTTTCTACAAAAATATTTATTTTTATTAGTTACAAAATTATTATTATTTATAAATTGTGTTTTTTGTGTTTATAAAGTCCAAAGAAATATTATTATATGAATAGAATTTTAAATTTGAATAAATAATGGGATGTGATTAAAATTAGTTAATATTAAAAGGGGTATTTTTTGTACAATTATTTTATAAAGGTTGTTATTTTTCTATCTTAATAAATTAAATGGATTTCTATTTAAGGTTTTTCATAATAAAATTTAATTCTTTTTTAATAAAATATATTAAAAATCATTTAATTAATTATAAATATGAATTGGGACTAAGAAAACTTAATGTTTTAAAATTTTATTTTTCAATATTTTTTTCTATATATTTTTTGTTTTCATTTAAAAGTTTAATTTATAATACTTAAAAATTTAATTATATTAAATCAGTTCAAAATTTATAATTAGAATATATAAATTTGGTAAATAGATAATTTATTTTTTAATTATAAAATTAAGCCACCAAAGTAGATGTTAGTTACCACAGTGAAGATTAAATGAGGTATAAGGTTAAATTAAGTGGTAAAATTATAAAATATTAAAAGAAAATAGTGATAAATGATTATATGAGGTAATTATTTACCCACCCTCATCCATTTTCTTTTATTTTTCCATTTTGGATCCACTATCCATGTAAAAATATATTTCATACACATTAATGAATTAGTATTTCTGAAAATGAAACTTAAGATCACCAATAAAAATACCCAACCTATTCACAATTCAAAAAAAAATTATTTGTTTTTTTTGATCCCCTACCCAAATTATCTCTCAAAAAATACCCTCTCATATTTTTGAACCCCATGTCACAAGATTTACAAATCCCTAATTTCTAAGTGGCTCTCTAAAAGAATATTAAATACTTCAATGTAAGTGTTATCCTCTCCTTAATAATTATTCTCTATCATCTTGATCCTAATATAATAAAACATGAATTAAAACAGTAAAAACCTATTTTAAAATAATTAATTTTCTATAAAAGTGACATTATTACTATAAAATAACATGTTCTTACTCATTCAATCTTTATAACATGTTTTTATTTGCGTCAGTTTTAGCACCTATATGAACTATGTTATAAAATTTACAATATAAATGAATAATAAAATAGAAATAATATTAATATTTTTTAATATTAATTAAATTATTAAATTTTCCTAATTCCACAATTATAAAATACCAATGTATATTCACTAATAAATTTAATTCTTTTATTAATTTGATAATCATAAAAAGGATATTTTTAAGAATTCAATGAAAACCGTCACCATAAGATCCATGAAATGACATGGGACTCCATAACTATATAAAAAAAATATAATAAGTATTTATTAAAAATTTTCAGGTGACGAACCCATGGTCATGGAGTAAGGACCAAGATCGTTAAAACGTAGTATGCATGAAAAAATGTAACATTTAACACTCAATTATTTATTTTCACTAAAAATAACTAATATATGGGTATTAAGAAATTATAAATTAATAGTATTATCAAAAATAAATATGAATAACATTATTATGCATCTAAATAATACGTATATTTTTATTATATAGGGAGTTAGAGAACACATGACCAAGCATAAATATGAGATAAGGGTTCTTTTCTAATCAATATCTAAAATCATGATTGTTTATGTTGTAATTTATATTCTAGAAAATAATATGCTATTTATCTCTAAAACCACATATATGTTCTTATTCTATAATTTTTTTAGGTTTTACATGTCTTCTTAGAATTTTATATCCCTTTGGTTCATACTTCAACTGAAAGGATGCTTTTAAGTTAAAGCAAACTTATTGCATATTTTTTGTTAGAAATATGTCTCCTCCACAACCACATTTTCATATAGTTTTATGTATGTACTTATCCTTAATTTTATGATTTCTTATGTTAATTTTATATTAAATTGTAATTTATTGTACAAAAGTGTGAAATGAATCTTTATAATATTTTCCATGCGGTTGCTTTCAACCACTATTATCAATGGTTTTTAATATAAAGGGATTCTGTATCAGTGATTTTCTAGCGCTGATAGAGGGCCTCTTTATCACCACTAGAAAAGTGCTGATAAAGGAACCCTGTATCAGCGCTAGAATTTTAGCGCTGATACATGGATTATTTATCAGCGCTTTTTTAGTTCTGATAAAGAGGCCCTCTATCAGCGCTAGAAAAGCACTGATAAAGAATCCCTCTATCATCGCTAAAATTTTAGCGCTGATACAGGGTAACCTTTATCAACGCTAAAAAAGCGCTGATAAAATGACCCTTTATCAATGGTAAAAGTGCACTGATAAAGAATCCATGTATGAGCGCTAAAATTTTAGCACTGGTATAGGAAGGATTTATCAGCGCTGTTGTAGCGCTGATAAAGGTAGTCTTTATGAGCTCTTTATTAGTGCTGATAAAACCTTAGTCCATTTTTTTATAAAGTCGGTCGCAAAATTCCCTCCTTTTATCACGACCTAAAGCTCTCGTGGTACTGGAACCCTATTACTCCCCTCTGCTGCCCGCTAAGTTCGCATTGTTAAACCTCTGCCTCCCTCTCTTCTCATTGCCAAACCTCCACTACCCGCTGAGTTCGCATTGCTGGACCTCTGCTGCCCTCGAGCTTTGGTTTGCCAGACCTCCAATGACCGCAACACCCTTGAGCTTCGGTTTTCCAGTCCTCCCTTTAAGGCATGTTTGCCAAATCTTTTTTTAATATTTCTCTCCTCTCCCACCACACATAACCATATGTTGATATGGCATGATAGATTTAATGGATATTTGAGATTGTGATGGTTATAGGATACATGATTCATCCTTTTTTGGAAACCTACGGATGTTTTAGGTTATTTCCATTTAAAATCCCATATGTTTCCTTCCATGGTTGTCTTCTTTGGGTAGGTGTTCGAGACCATTAAGTTAGTTATTATTTCTTATTTTCCACTGATTCACAACTTCTTGGTTAGAGATCAATCTTGATGTGTTGGGTGGTATATGTTTTAAGATATTAGTTTTCCATATTTGTGAAAAACCCATTTTACATGATCTATTTATGGTTGGACATATATATGCTTTTGGTGTGTACTCATATGACTAGGATTATGAAGTCTCTTAATGGACCAGGCACTGGGAGGTGTTGGTGTCTACATCAATGAGACCGTCGATGGGTGACACTCTATAGTGGGAATTCAAGGTTTCCATCGAGTACATTATCGAGGAATAAATCCTTTTTAGTTTTTTACTTTCTTGTAGTTGGTTGAATCATTGATGGATATTGATTGTGTTATTTCATTTGGATTCATTGGTATGTTTTGGGTGTACCTTTATTTAGGTTTTGAATTATTCTCTTAGTGGTTCTTCATGGTTAGTGGTTGTAATCTCTTATTTGGGTGAAGGGATGTGTTCTTAGTATATTTCCATCTTATGTCCCACCATTTTAGTGAAAATTTAAATGGTTGGGTAACCTATGCTAGGTCTCTGGACATTATTGGGATTTTCTCTCTTCTTAGTGATGTAGACGTTTCATTTGGAGATGTATGATCTTCTTGGAGGATATACATTAAGTGCTCTTGGGAATATTGGTTATTTGTTCATTTTAATTTTTTCGTAGGGGTCCTCTATTCGGTGAATCTTCCTATATTTTGTTAATTGGCCACATAATTATTATTGTGTGGAATTTATTTTTGTCTCATCATTTTATATCCTTCATACTAGAATATTTATTCGGATAAAAAGCTGAATGATGGGGAGAATTGTAACATCTCAGTATCTCTTTCATCAAAGTAATGCTCTTTGAGTTCTTTTGGGTTTCTTGAGGGGTCATAGGATGTCCCGGACTATCATAGAAGGTGTGTACGTGAACATGTAGGTTGAGAAGCTTCATGTGGTACACCAAATGGCCGGTGAGTGTAATTGGCTAGGCAATGGGGTTTACAATGGATAAAAAAATTCAATAGAAATCAGCTAGATGGTGGGTCTGTAGTGACTTGCCAGTGGGATAACCTATGGTTATAACATTTACACTATAAACACAGTCTAGCTAGTGAAGGCCACTATCTAGCCAGTGGTGTCGTTGTATATGAAAAAGCATCGAGGTAGTAGGGCAATTTTACACCGATACCCCCATTTATTTATTTTATCTTCTCCCTCAAGTTTAACTCAACCCACTCAATCCTTGGGAGCCCCTTTGGATAGTTTGGCTCTTCTATCCTCATCACTTGGTCGATTGAAGTTTCATTCGAAATGGTGATCCTCTTTTGGTATTTATTTCTTTTCTTGAACTTCAATATCTCTCCATCACTTGATTATTTGTTCTTGGGGTCTATGTAATCCTTGTTATTTACTAGACCTATAATTTTTATGGGGAATTATGGTTATAGTATCTCTTTTACCTTTTATTGATATCCCTTTTATTTGATTCAATGTTCTTCATTTGAGTAGACTCATTTAGATTCATTGTGTTTTGATCCCAAATATTCCAAGTGGGTGTTTCTATACTATATCTTCTTTTTGGGATTCATGTGTTTAATGAATTCGTTTTTTATCCATTTGAAGTTTTTTAGACATGTTTTGATCATTTTGAAGCACAAAATAACCCTATTAATGAAAATAATATATGGAATGGATGGTATCTTGTTGTGAATTATCCTTTTTCATTGAAATAAATTATGTTTCCTTCAACCATTGGTGGATTTGATATTATAAATGAAAATCATGGTTTAAAATAAAGATAAGTTGATTCTTTAAATAAAATTCCAAATGGTTTGTCATGTGTTTGTTTATTGAATTTTTTGGGGAATAATTTCCAAAATAAATTAAAATTTCTTGTTTTGAAATTGTTTATGGTATTGGTATTTTAAAAAATTTAGGGGGATTGATTGTCCTTTTTAACAAAATACCATCAATCCCAGCCATCATCCATTGTTTGTTGGGGGTGACTTTAATGTCATTACCAACCCAGAGGAAAGGAAAGGTAGAAGACCATTATAGTGGAAGACCATCATGGAGTTTGTTCAGTTCATGGCTGGGAAGGGCATCATTGATCTCAGCTTCTCAGGTGACAGTTTCACCTGGTGCAACAACTGGAGGGGCCATCACCTCTTTTGGAGTCTATTAGATAGGTGTCTAGCCAACATGAAAGCCACTAACCAATTCTAAAATACCATGTTTTTTCATCTTGCTTGAGGTATTTTGATTCACTCCCCCCTTTGGGTTTCCATTTATTCTTGACATGATCATCAGGAACAGTTTCACTTCCACCAGTAGTGGGTTAACATTTTATGGTACCAAGACATGGTTTGTAAAATATGGAATGAACCCTTGTAGCTGTATCGAGACACCATCAACCTCTGTGAACTGACCTCGAACCCCGATAGGTGCATGTTCTCCCCTTCCTCTTCAGGAACCTTCACCACCTGGGACTACTATCGCATATGGGCTCCTTTAGAGTATTTTGATAGATGGAATGATACCTTTGGTTTATTGGATGATTAACACCAGTTTGAGATTTATGTTTGACTATATAATTATTTTATTTTCTTATTATTTCTTACACACCACCACTTGAGTCGAGTAACCTGATTGAAATCCATATTGGTACTTTGGTTCTGATGTGGATATGGTTTTTTATGTGTTTGTGACATGTGTATGTGTGGATATATGGGTACTTAGGTATGATGATATTGAATTTAAAGCAGAGACCTAGAAGTGGTATATGTATCATTCTTGATTATTCTTGTGTTTGATCTGGGGTGATTTAAGGAAACTATAATGAATCTAAAGTAATTATATTAAATGAAGATGAATAAATACTAATGGTTAGGCTCTATTAATCTCTATTTTTATAAGGAAATGGTTCTCTTATACTGTATTTGGAAGTCTTGTTTTGTGTACTTGAACCATAAATACTAATATTTGAGATTCAAATAGGATGAAGATGAATAAAGATTGGATGGATGCTAATCGTTTAACAATAGAGTACGAGAACAGAGTGAAAGAGTTCATCAAGTTTGCAATGGATCACACAAAGGATCCTTCTCGAATATTTTTTCTGTGTTTACGTTGTTATTATTCTAGAATAATTACTCTAGAGGAGTAGTAAGAACATTTGATATGTCACGGAATAGATCAGAGTTATAAATGTTGGAATAAACCTAGAGAAAAAGAGAATGTAGCTACTGGTTGGGATAAAACTCTGTTTTATAGATCATTATATATGAATAAAAATTTGGATAATGAAGAAGACCATATAGAGGATGTGGTTACAGATTTCAATGATGATGAAGATCGTATTGAGGAAATGACAAAGACAATTGAAGATGAACTCCGTGATTTCCCAAAATTGTTTGAGAAGTTAAAGAGTTGTGGAAAGACGCCATTGCATGCTGCTTGCACTAAGTATACAACATTTTTAGTTGTAATGAAGTTGTATAAATTGAAAGTAGGAAATAGATGGAGTGATGTCAGTTTTACATAACTACTTGCTCTCTTGATTGACATGCTCCTGGAAGATAATGATCTCCCAAGACGGACATATGAAGCTAGACGAATGCTACGCTCGATGGGTATGATTTCTGAAAGAATACATGCCTACCCGAAAGACTGTATATTGATTCGCAAGGGGAACAAATCACTTACAGAATGCCCAAAGTGTGGTGCTTCTCGATATAAGAAATATAAATCCAATCCTACGAAATTTTTATGGTACTTTCCAATCATTCCCAGGTTTAGGCATCTATATGGAAGTGAAGAAACTACAAGGAAATTTTCATGGAATGAAGATAAAAGACATAAAGATGAGAAATTAAATCATCTGGTCAACTCTCCTCAATGGAAGAAAATTGATCATGAGTATCCTGAATTTGTAAAAGAGTCGAGAAACCTTCATCTTGCGTTATCTATAGATGGATTGAATGCTTTTGGTTTTCAAAATAGCACTCATAGTACATGGCCTTTTATGTTGGTAAATTATAACTTTCCACTCTGGTTATGCATGAAGCAGAAATTAATCATGTTATCTATGCTTATATCAGGACCAAAACAACCAGGTAATGATATTGATGTTTATCTGACTCCTTTGATCAAGGATTTGAAGTTATTGTGGGATTCATGTGTAATGTTGTATGATGCTTATAAAATTGAATACTTCACATTGAGAGCGATTTTGTATGGGATAATAAATGATTTCCCTGCTTATGGAAATTTGTCAGGCTATAGCATTAAAGGAACTCAAGGGTGTCCGTGTGCGAAGAAGATACCGAATCAGTTAGGTTGAAACATTCATCGAAATATGTGTTTCTAGGACATCGTAGATTTCTAACTCGTCGGCATAAGTACCTATCTTGGATGACATCATTCAATAGATGTTCAGAAAAAACGTGCAAAACCGTCTCCACTAACAGGTGATCAGCTATTTGAGAAAGTAAAAGATCTGAACACTATTTTTGGTAAACCATTTTCGAAAAACCTTATGAAAATCGGTTGGAAAAAGAGATCCGTTTTTTTCAATTACCATACTGGAATTGTTTGTACGTCAGATGTTTTCTTGATGTGATGCATGTGGAAAAAATGTATGTGATAGTGTTATCAGAACGTTGATAAATGCCCCTGGCAAAACAAAATATGGAATTAAGGCAAGGTTGGACATGGTTG
The DNA here is from genome assembly GCA_963277665.1 of Viscum album. NCBI lineage: Eukaryota > Viridiplantae > Streptophyta > Magnoliopsida > Santalales > Viscaceae > Viscum > Viscum album. The sequence goes on along the minus strand of OY728150.1, from coordinate 1,463,259,119 downwards.
ACATGGGAATACGAGAAGATTTGGCTCCGATGAAAGGTGAAAATCGAATGTTTCTTCCTCTAGCTGCTTATACTCTTTCTATGGAGTAGAGATATCAGTTTTTCAACTTCTTCAATGATGTACAGGTTCCAGAGGGGTACTAATCAAATATCAAGAACATTGTGTCAATGAATGATTTGAAGTTAAAATGTATGAAATCACATGATTTCCATGTTTTTATGCAAGATATAATTCCTATAGCTTTACATTGCATTTTTCCCAATAATGTTCGTCATACGTTAACCAAAATTTGCCTCTTTTTCAAAGCTATATGTAGCAAAGTTTTAGTCCTGGGGAAATTTCCCGCTATGGAAAAAGAAATTTTCATCATATTATGTGAATTAGAAATGTTCTTCCCTCCAACATTCACTAATATGATGGTTCATTTGATGATTCACTTGGTGAGAGAGATTAGACTTTGTGGTCCTGTGCACTATAGATGGATGTATCCTGTTGAATGGTATATGAAGCTTTTGAAAGGGTATGTCACAAATCGAAGTCGGCCAGAGGTTTGTATAGTGGAACGATATATTTTTGAGGAAACCATTTAATTTTTTACTAAATACCTATCTGATGTGGAAAGCATTGGTCTCCTGAAATCTCATCACATTGGATGCATTGAGGGTGAGGGAATTTTTGGAAGAGAAGTTGTGACAATCAGTATTACAGATCGGAAGCAGGACCATCTTTAGGTTTTGTATAACAGTTGGGAGGTTTCTCCATATATTGAAACTCATAATGAAATTATTAGGTATTTGAATCCATCAAGGGATGAAAAATGGTTATCAGATACACATAATCACCAGTTTATAGGATGGTTTCAGGACCATATTTTCAAGTAGTTGGATGAAAATCCGAGATTAATTTCAGAACGACTTCGATGGCTAGCCGCTAGACCAAGTGTGTATATATTATCTTACAGTGGTTATTTAATTAATGGTTATACATTATATACATATGAACATGATGAAGATAGTACCATGCAAAATAGTGGAGTTACACTAGTGGATGAAGCGATGCATGTTTCTGGTAGTAAGGACAGAAATCCAATTTATGAAAATATTTCATACTTTGGCATTATCAAACTAATATGGGAGTTGTATTATACGACATTCCAATTGCTAATTTCCCAATGCAAATGGATTTATAACAACAGTGGTGTTAAAATATATGAATGGGGATTTGTGAAAGTTTATTTTAGTAAAGAAGGGTACAAATATGAATAGTTTATAATGGCATCACAAGTAGTACAAATTTTTTATATTCCAGATCCCGCAAACCAAAAGTGGTCGATTATTCTGTTATTGTCCAAAACTACTGAAGGTTCCAATGAAAATTCAGTTGAGGGTGATCCCTTTAGTGGTACATCGCAATCATTTCGGAGTGGTCCCAATGCAGATGATGTTTTGTATGTTATAGGAGACCATAGTTAAGGGATTTGAATAATCGATAGAGGTTTCCAATCCCTTAAACATTTGAAAAAAATAAAGAGAGTTCAATAAACAGGTTATATTTTATTTGTAATATAGATCTTGTTATCTCATGTTATTATATTATCATTACTGAATTTATGTAATATGATTAACTGTTCAACCACTTTTGTAGATAATGTCTTCTGCACATTCTGGTGCTCCTAACCTTGAGGCTGAACAAGTCTCTCAAGCTGCTGCTGCTGCGGTTGCTGCTGCTCCGGCTGGTCCTGCAGCTCATGATGATGCTGCTGCTGCTCCTACTGCGGCTCATGTTGCTCCTGCTACTCCTCCTGTTGCGGCTCCTACTGCTCCTCCTGCGGCTGCTGCTGCTCCTGCTGCTGCGGCTCTTGCTGCTCCTAGTGTTGAGGTCTAACAACCACCAGCACATGTCATTGATACCATTCCAGATGAACATATAGATGGTGTTGATATCTATGAAATTCCCAGGAATGAAGGACCGACATCGTAGAAAACATAGGTGCATCGTAGTTTGACGGTGTTATCCAAAATTCTTAAGGCGAAAAGAAAAGGCATCAAATTTTAAGTCGGATGGAATGCACGAGGCCAACATGTGAATCCCAAAAGGCTATGTTTAGTAGCTACATTGGAGTTGTCACTAGTCAACGCATGCCGATTGACAAAGATTCATGGCACCATGTTGTGTCCGGGCTGAAGGCTGTGATCTGGGAAGAAATTACAGTAACATTATGAGTTTATTTCTTTAATTTACTAGCAAATAAAATAATGAAACAATGTCTTACTCTTCTCAATCTCTTGTAGAGTACATTTATAGTAGACGATTCACACAAGGATTATGTACTATGGCTTCCAGGAAAGATTCATTGAGGTTTTTGCACTATTTTAACAAGATGTCACCTGAAAGATTCTAAAGGTAAAATAATCCTTCACCCACCCATTGTCTATGCTCACCTGATATCCCAAGAAGCATGGGATGCATTTATTGGCCGCCATGGGGATGAGAAATTTCAAGTACATTGTGGGTGATAATACGTTGTTTGAGGATACCTGTATTCATCACTTTGATTGTCAATATTTCATTTATGAAATAGAAACTCTGTACTGAAAATAAGGAACATGCATCAAAACCAACATACCCCTATCGTAAAGCAATGATGGGTTACGCTTCATTAGAAAAGAAAATGGTACGTATTTTAAATTTACAATAATATTGTTAGGTTCCAATAAAAACATCATAATTATCTTTATATGTTTATATGTAGATTGATGAGTCTAAAACCAAATGCACTTCCATCCCACGTTATGTGCTATAGAAGGAGGCACATGTGAACAAAGAAGGGAAGTTAGTAGATGAGAACACACAGAAAGTGTGGGAAATATATGTAAGTATGACACGACGATAAAAAGATTTGTTTAAAGTTGCTATTACATAAAAATAATTAGTTATGTTCCTATACCTGACAGTCACAGGAATCTGCTACTCCTGTAGCAGATACAAACCTATTATCGATGGCTTTGAAGCAGCTAGAAAAATACAGTCATGTCAGAGGTGCAGGGTTTGGGGTGACACACCGAGTATATTTTGAGAAGAATAAAAATATGGATGATACAAATGAAAAATTGGAACAAATGATTGAAAAAATAGCAACCCTTGAAGAACGATTTCAATGAAAGGGAGAGTTTCTAGAAACTTTTATGGGTGGCAAGAAAATGGAAGACAGAATTGAGGAACAACCAGTATGTGAACATCCCGCCCCACCCCCCACCAGCTTTGAGGTGAGTCATTCGCCTCAAAGAACTGTCTTTTCCATGGAAATAAATATTCTAATAATTATTTCCATGAAATGTGAATCAGAAAAACACTGATAATTTTTATGTACTGATCTTCTACAGGGTGATAATGATTGTGATTTATATCTATCAACACCCACCTATCACCTTGTAGTGAGGGCTACAATGTTCAATATCCCAGATGCCACACTGCATAATAGACCACTTCTGAAAGATCATCTGAAAGTGACGATTGTTGTAGATCATGTGCTAAATGAATAGCTACCTATTCCACTTCTGACGATGATATTCATACATTCAAAAAGGCTATTAGGACATTCGTTGCATGGTCAACACAACTTGTAAGAGTACATGCGGAAAAAGAGGTATTTATTTCTTTTTTTTTTCAATATAAACCCTTAATAATTAATGAAAAAAGAGTCTGAACTAATGATTGTTGTTATAAATGGAGAAAGGGAAGGGGGTGACAAACGTCGGCTCAAAACCATCTAAAGGATCGACCAGCTAATCCCAAAGAGCTACTGAAAGCACAATAACACCACCTGCTCTCTATCCACATTTACTAGCATTAAAGACTCATGTGGATATGAAGCTAAAAGATGGTAATAGTCATATAGTGGTTTCCGAAGAGAATATACACGGAGAGGAAAGTCAATATTTCGTTGCTGCTGAAAATGTAAATGAGATCCTTGAAAATGGTTGGCTAGGCGTGACAGTTGTAAATGTATATATGAGGTATGTTTCCATGAATTGATTTTCTAAAAGCTGATCTAATGTGAAAATTATGACTAAATGCATTTTATATTGTTAACAGATGCATTTATGAAAAACAGTTGAAGGAATTTTCCCATGAGCCAAGATTTGGACTCGTTCGTCCTCATATCACATCAACACACCTAACAAAAATAGAGCCATCAAAAAGGGATGCAATAGTGAATGGCTTGCTGAAAACATTTGAAAGGAAGATTATAGATGATAGACTTTTCCTAATACCATCCGTGCAGGGGTAATAATCTACGATTAAAGCATATCAATTATATTTTCAATTGTTTTATTGCATATTCATTTTTGTGTTTTTAGGAAACATTGGTTGCTAATTGCAGTGAACTTGGATACTCCAAAGATTTATTTTCTGGATTCAAAGCTAGGATATCTATCAAACAGACCACACATGATGGAGTTTGTCAGTTTGTAAGGCACTACATCATACGTTTTAGGTCTAAATATCATGTAATATAATTTATATTATCTTCTACTGAGGATTATATTATGATAGATCGGTGTATCATTATCGTCTAAAAAAGGAATGAGGATAGGGGCTAAGCATAAGGAGGCTAGCAAGTATTACGTCTGGACAAATATCATGGTATATATAATAAAATTTCACTATCCAAACACATCTCAATAGAAGTTACTTATTCTCCTAATGATCAATTTTTTTGTAGTGTCCAAAACAAACAAACGATAATGATTGCAGTTATTATGTTTGTAAATTTATGAAAGATATCATTTTTCATCAATAAACTAGCATCCCTAAAGAGGTATTTTCAAAAACAACTACTAGTTCATTTAAGTTATTTATTAATTCTTTATTTTTATATTTTGCAGTACTAATCGGACTGTCGAAAATACTCATACTCACAAGACGATATAGATGTGTTTAGAAATGAGTGGGCCGCATACCTGATGTAATATTGTACACAAATATAATGAATATCTGACTTAGTGACATGTACAATTGGTGGTCATTTTTGAGAGGGGTTAAGGGGATCAAAAGATGAAAAATTATTGTATGTAAATGTTCGTAGGAAAATTGTAATTGTTATTAAATAAAACATCCTTTCTCTAATGAGTCATTTTCCCATTTTAACAGATGATATGCACTAGAAACATGCAAGAATGCTGAACCACTCAAAGTGTCTCTATTTTGTTTAAAATGGACACAATTTTAAGTTAAAACAACAAATGACGTATGAAAATACAACCAAATGCCTTCGGATTGGGTTGATCCTTTAGGATAATGATACACGGGTCCTCTGTGATGTGTACGAGTCATACCCGCCTCAATATGAGGCATGGTGTGGCCGGTACCACTCAAAGGGTCTCTCTTTTGTTTAAAATCGATACGATTTTAAGTGAAAACAACAACTGACGTACAGAAATACAACCAAAGGCATTAGGATAGTGTTGATACTTTAGTATAATGATACATGGATCCTTTTTGACATGTACGAGTCATCCTCGCCTCAATCCGAGGCACGGTGTGGCCGGTACCACTCAAAGGGTCTCTCTTTTGTTTAAAATGGACACCATTTTAAGTGAAAACAACAACTGACCAACGAAAATCCGACCAAACGCATTCGGATTATGTGGAGCCTTTAGGATAAAGATCCAAAGGTACTTTTTGATGTTTAAGTGTCAACGCTACCTCAATCCGAGGCATAGTGTGACCGCTATCACTCAAAGGTTCTCTCTTTTGTTTAAAATGGACACAATTTTAATTGAAAACAAAAAATAACCTACAAAAATAAGACCAAATGCATTCTAATTGACATGATATTTTATAAGAACGATCCAAGAGTACTTGGTGACGTTTACGAGTCAACCCCACCTCAATCCGAGGCACAGTGTGACCGATACCACTCAAAGGGTCTCTCTTTTGTTTAAAATGGGCATGATTTTAAGTGAAAACAACAACTGAACTACGAAAATCCGACCAAATGCATTAGTATTGTGTTGATCCTTTAGGATAACGATCCACGGGTCCTTGGTGATGTGTAAGAGTCATCCCCACGTCAATCCGAGGCACAGTGTACCCGATACCACTCAAAGGGTCTCTATATTGTTTAAAATGGACACAATTTTAAGTGAAAACAACAACTGACGTACGGAACTCCAAACAAATGCATTAGGATTGGGTTGAAAAGTTATGAGAACAATAATTAGGGTACTTGGTGACGTGTATGAGTCATCCTAGACTCAATCCGAGGCACGGTGTGGCCGGTACCACTCAAAGGGTTTCTATTTTTTTTAAAATGGACACGATTTTAAGTGAAAACAACAACTGACGAACGAAAATCTGACCAAACGCATTCATATTTCATTGATCCTTTAGGAGAAAGATTCAAGGGTCCTTTTTGATGTGTACGAGTCATCCCCACATCAATCCGAGGCACGGTGGGGCCGGTACCAGTCAAAGGGTCTCTCTTTTGTTTAAAATGGACACAGTTTTATGTGAAAACAACAACTGACGTACGGAAATCAAACTAAACACATTAGTATTGTGTTTATCCATTAGTAGAATGATCCACGGGTCCTTTGTGACATGTAAGAGTAATCCCTGCCTCAATCCGAGGCACGGTGTGGCCGGTACCACTCAAAAGGTCTCTTTTTTTGTTTAAAATGGACACGATTTTAAGTGAAAACAACAACTGACCTACTAACATCTAACCACATGCATTCGTATTATGTTGATTTTTTAGGAGAGCGATCCAAGGGTCCTTTTTGAAGTGTAATATTCAAACATTCTTCAATACAAGGCACGGTGTGACCGCTATCACTCAAAGGGTCTCTCTTTTGTTTAAAATGGACAAAATTTTAATTGAAAACAACAACTGACCTACGAAAATATGACCAAACGAATTCAAATTGACTTGATATTTGATAAGAACAATAAAAGGGTCCTTGGTGATGTGTACGAGTAAACCCCACCTCATCCCAAGGCATAGTTTGGCCGGTACCACTCCAAGGGTCTCTCTTTTGTTAAAAATGGACATGATTTTAAGTGAAAACAACAACTAACTTATAGAAATATGACCAAAAGCATTCGGATTGTGTTAATATTTTAGGAGAACGATCCAAGAGTCCTTGGTGATGTTTTCGAGTTATACCTGCCTCAATCAGTGGCACAGTGTGGCCGGTACTACTCAAAGGGTCTCTATTTTGTTTAAAATGGACACAATTTAAAGTGAAAACAACAACTGATGTACAGAAATCTGAACAAAAGAATTCGGATTGGGTTGATCCTTTTGGAGAACGATACAAGGGTACTTGGTGATGTGTATGAGTCATAACATCCTCAATCTGACGCACGATGTGGCCGGTACCACTCAAAGGGTCTCTATTTTGTTTAAAATGGACACTATTTTACGTGAAAATAACAACTGACATACAGAAATCTGACCAAACACATTATTATTGTGATGATATTTCAGGAGAATGATCCACGGGTCCTTTTTGACATGTAAGAGTCATCCCTGCCTCAATCCGAGGCACGGTGTGGCTGGTACCACTCAAAGGGTCTCTCTTTTGTTTAAAATGGACATAATTTTAATTGAAAACAACAACCAACCTATGAAAATCTGACCAAACACATTCATATTGTGTTGATACTTTAGGATAATGATCCAAGGGTCCTTTTTAAAATGTAATATTCATCCCCGCCTCAATCCGAGGCATAGTATGGCCGGTACCACTCAAAGGGTCTCTCTTTTGTTTAAAATGGACACGATTTTAAATGAAAACAACAACTATCCTACAGAAATCCAACCAAAAGAATTTGGATTGTGTTAATACTTTAGGAGAACAATCCAAGGGTCTTTTTTGAAATGTAAGAGTCAACCCCACTACAATCCAAGTCATGGTGTGACCGCTATCACTCAAAGGGTCTCTCTTTTGCTTAAAATGGACACAGTTTTAATTGAAAACAAAAACTGACCTACGCAAATCCAACCGAACACAATCGGATTGCCTTGATATATTATAAGAACGATTATAGGGTCCTTGGTGACATTTAAGAGTTAACCCCACCTCAATATGAGGTACGGTGTGGCTGGTACCACTCAAATGGTCTCTCTTTTGTTTAAAATGTACACGATTTTAAGTGAAAACAACAACTGACCTATGGAAATCTGACCAAACACATTTAGATTGTGTTTATACTTTAGGATAATGATACACTGGTACGTTGAGATGTGTACGATTCATCCCTGCCTCAATCCTAGGCACTATGTGGCCGGAACCACTCAAAGGGTCTGTCTTGTTTAAAATGGACTCGATTTTAAGTAAAAACAACAACTGACATACGTAAATCTGACCAAAAGCATTCTGATTGTGTTGATCCTTTTGGAGAACGAATCAAGGGTCCTTGGTTATGTGTACGAGTCAACATTGCCTCAATTCGAGGCATGGTGAGGCCGATACCACTCCAAGGGTCTCTTTTTTTGTTTAAAATGGACACGATTTTAATTGAAAACAACAACTAACCTACGAAAATCTGACCAAACGCATTCGTACTGTGTTGATACTTTAGGAGAAAAATACACAGGTCCTTTTTGACATGTATGAGTCATCTGCGCCTCAATTAGTGGCACGGTGTGGCTGCTGGCACTCAAAGGGTCTCTCTTTTGTTTAAAATGGACACAATTTTAATTGAAAACAACAACTGACCTTTGAAAATCCAACCAAATGCATTCAGATTGCCTTGATCTTTTATAATAATGATACAAGGGTACTTGGTGACGTGTAAGGGTCAACACCACCTCAATATGAGGCACGGTGTGGCCGATACCTCTCAAAGGGTCTCTCTTTTGTTTAAAATGGACACAATTTTAAGTGAAAACAACAACTGACCTACGGAAATCTGACCAAACACATTCGGATTATGTTGATACTTTAGGAGAATGATCCACGGGTCCTTTGTGACGTGTACGAGTCATCCCCGCCTCAACCTGAGGCATGGTGTGGCCGGTACCACTCAAAGGGTCTCTCATTTGTTTAAAATGGACAAAATTTTAACTGAAAACAACAACTGACCTATGAAAATCCGGCCAAACACATTCAGATTGTCTTGATCCTTTAGGAAAATGATACACAAGTCCTTTGTGACGTGTATGAGTCAACCCCGCCTCAATACGAGGCACATTGTGGCCTCTAACACTCAAAGGGTCTCTCTTTTGATTAAAATGGACACAATTTTAATTGAAAACAACAACTGACCTATGAAAATCAGACCAAACACATTCGAATTGCCTTGATATTTTATAAGAAAGATCCAAGGTTCCTTGGTGATGTGCATGAGTCAACCCCACCAACCCCCTGAACCGCCCCCACCCCCCTGGACACCAATCCACTCCCTGGACACCCCCACCCCTCTGGACACCCCCACCCCCTGTAAAGCCCCCACGACACCTTGGACACCATACCACCCCCCTAGAAATACCCCACGGACACCAATCCACCCCAGGGACCGCCCCCACCCCCTAGACACCAATCCACCTCCTGGACACCCCCACCCCTCTGGGCACCCCCACCCCCTATAAAGCCCCCCCGACACCTTGGACACCAGCCCACCCCATATGAAAGCCCCCCCGGACACCCCCTACCCCCCTTGGACAGCCACCCAAAACCCTTGAACAGCTCCACAACTCTTGAATTATGAATTGAATTATTTATGTACTTAATTAACTTATGAATTATGTGTTAATGGTGTACAGGTATACTTGTTGTATAGGTATACTTGGTCTAATTAGATTATGATTTATGTGTTAATTTTTTATGGGTATACTTGCTTTAATTATCTTATTGAGATGCTGATTTTTTTTGCAGGTGTTTGGGTGTGCTGCTGTAGATTTTTTCGTAGCCGTGGAGAGGGAATTTATCAGCGTTTTTTAGTGCTGATAAATAGTGCTTTTATCAGCGCTTAAGAAGTGCTGATAAAGGATCGGTTTATCAATGCTAAAGGAGTGCTCATAAAACACTCATTTATCAGTGCTCTTTTAGCGCTGATAAAGGGTTGTTTTATCAGCACACGTTTAGCACTGATAAAGTCTACCTTTATGAGCGCGTGTTTAGCGCTGATAAAGTATACCTTTATGAGCGCGTGTTTAGCGCTGATAAAGGTTACCCCCCTTTATCAGCGCCGAGCTTTACAGTGATTTTTTAGCACTGTTAATGCCGGTTTTTAGCACTATTAATGCCCGTTTTTGTAGTAAAGCCTAAAGAACGATAACCCGGAATAGAAGAAAATTCAACCAAATCGTTTTCACAGCCACTTCGTTCACATGATGTTGTAGCTCCCTGTGTTCTCGTTGCTGAATAAGTGATTTTACCCATCGTTTTGGGGTGGCAGTGGTGGGTATCCATAGGGATATCTGTAGGGGTTGGGGTAAGGCTGCGGGGCTAGGTAATTAGTGGCTAGCGGTTGTCGGGCGTACATCATGTGATGGAAGTTCATTTTCCCATTCCCGTTCATGTTCCTATTCACACGCTGCTGATTCACCATCACCACCATCATCTTCTGCTGGTGTTGGTGTGGTATCATCTGTTGTTGTGTCAGTTGAGGGTGGTGTTGGTAAGGGTTTCCATAAATCATCTCCGAACCTGTGCCATTGTATCTGCCGCCGCCAGTGGGAAGACCTTGAACGACCGGCTTGTTCATATTAGCCATGGGCATGCCGTCGTCGGTGCCTCCCCCCATATGTCCCACGGGAATGACTCCCATATGAAAACCCATGGATCCATTCCCCATGCTTCTAGGGGAAGATCCCATGTTCGGGAATCCATTCTGCGTCGGCATACCCTTGATCATGCCATTCCCATCGTTGTTGCCGCAGCTAGTGCCATTTTTCATTTTGCCATCTCCGGCAGGCCCACAGATGTTTTTGGCACCATTCTTCTGACCCCCTGCATTCTGATTTCCTCCGCCTCCTTTACCCCCACTATTTCCATTCTTCTAAACAGGGATTGAAGCATCACCTTTCTTATTTCTACCAGCATTGGTGTTGTCGTTCAGAGCATCAGGACCCAGAACCCCAAGCCCCTTCCCCTCCACCATGGCATTCATCATCTGAGGATTTTGTCTGGGCATCATGATGATCTTTGTGACCTTACTAATGGTAAGATCTTCAAATTCATCTTAAAAATCATTGTCTTCATCAAACTCATCGTCTAAATCTCTTCTCCCTTTATCGTCCTCTGAAAGTTTGAGTTTCCCAGCCCTGTCGTAGGCTGATTTTATCAGTGGCAATTTACCATGACCCTGCATATTATTGTTTAGTTGTTTCAACTGCTGGATATATTGCGGGGTGAGATGTTGGAGCTACTGTGGGGTGAGCTACTGCGGGGTGGGCATCCCACCCTTTTCCTATGGCTGTTGGAGCTGTTTTTAATTGTTTCCGGCCTTCTGAGGCTGACTGTTGTTTTTTTGTCGTTTCCATTGTCAAGCTGCATATTCTTCAACCGATTGTTGAGTTGATTTTGTTTGTTTGGGAAATTCATGGCGGCACGCAGTTTAGTGTGCTTCCCAGATTTTTCAAGCTTCTTTATATACGTGGTGGCATCTACATTCCCTGAAACCGTCACCTTCCCATGCTCCACATCTATGACCATTTTATAATCGCCATCAACCTTCTGCAGGGTTTTCTTTACTTTTTATCTTACATATGTCACATGTTGAATTTGAGAACATAAGTCCAGATCTTCACTAACTACTCCTTGCTCATGTCTTCTGAACAACCAACCAAACCAACAGGGCATGAGGACACAATGAGGGGGGCAATGTGGTGGATCTGTTAAAGGCGGACAGAGCTCAGACTCTAGAGGAAGAAGACAAACCACAACCACTCCCCTTCAATTTCCTCGAATTCGGCGAATGGATGAGACCACACAATAATGCGGCCATTTAACTTCAATGTTTTCTCTATTGTGTATGTAGCATATAACTTATTTTTTAGTATTTATCTTTCATTACATATTTATCAATTTTCATGCATTTATATATATATATTTTGATGTTGTATATAATGGAATTTCAATTTTTTGTGGTTGTTTACTTAAAATTCAGTGTGTACATCTGCACAAATAAATTTATTACTTTCAATTGATTTAGCAATGCGACTTAATTGAATTTTTTGAGTAAAAAAAGTATTGATTTCCTTCCAAAAAAACATGTTTCTTCTATTTATCTAACAAATTTCTTAATTAAATAGTTGTGACAATGGTTGAAGCATGGTCTATGCAGACGTGAAAAAGATTTCAAGCCAAAGATGCCCAGGTAATATTCTAGCCTGTTATTTAATTACATTTTTGATTTAGCTTCTAGAAAGAGATTTTCAATAGGTTTTGTCTCATGTGACCACTTTTAGCCTATTGATTTTCTTTTAAATTTGGCTGGAATTATTACTTTCAGTGTATTTGAGTTTTCTTTGTGAGTTTCCTTAGAGAAATGTTTTCTTCATGCTAAAATATTTGATTATACTTTTTCTCTATATTCATGTGTTTATTGGGTATTCCCCAGTCATAACTGTTGAGGATACATCTTCACTTTTGAGTTACCAATAGTTTTAACCCTCACCCCTATGTCATGATTGAGTTTTCTGCAGGTGTTCAAGTTGTAAGGGATTGACATGTCATCTTGAGAAGAATGATCCAAGCAATCATCAGGTTTTCCTTCATTTGATATAATACTACATCGAAAAATATAACTATTATAATTTTTATTTTATGTAATTTGGAAATATTCTTATGAAACATCGATTGGTATACATGTATGCATGATAGTAATTTTTTAACCTACTTGTACAACTTTGATTGGTATAATTTGCATTTCCTATAATTTGGGTAGGCTTCTTCTATTGTTTATGACCGTTTATGTTCCTTACAGGTTTCAGTGGTTGATAGAGGTTGAAATGAGAAATCTCCCATTTTGAATAAGGATGATTTCTCCTTAAACTATGCAGGAACCTCATATTCCACCGTGGAAGGTGGTGATGGGTTCCCCTCACTAGGATTCTCCATTTTTTGGTCATCACACTGGAGAACTGGATGTGCAACTGAAAGCCAGGGCTGCTCAGATCCAAGCTGGTGGCTGAAGTTATCCAAGAGGATACGCCACCTACATGGATCTCCCCTCCCCCCATAATGAAATGATTTGGTCTCTTCGGTGTAGTGGTCAATGAGGATCATACGACTCGATAATTCACTTATAGAGAAATACGGAAGATGAATGGGCAGGCTCAGGTTCAGATCAACTTTGCTGTCAAGGATTGGGTGGATACTTTTAACAAACATCTCACTTACTCAGCAAGTGGCTGATTTGTGTATTGGGAGGATGGCTTATTTTCATTCCAATGATCCTTTATTTATTTATGACTAACAATGCAACATTGTTTTCGTTGTATCTGGTTTGTAAGTGTGACTTCATTTAATAAAGAAGAAAAAGAGAGTTTATAGAAGATGTTTCATGGAGATTTATGTTATTTTGTGAGTTTCATAAAAGATAATTTTATAATTATTTTATTATAAATATATTATATATAATTATGTTAATAAATATAATATAAAATTATAGTTATAAATATTTAAATATTCACCCATAATATTTTATTTAAAACATAATTTACAAACAGATATTAATTGTTATTATTTATTATGAATATTGGTAATAATATTATCAACAGATAAATCTATCATATGAATCTGTTGATAAAAATTTTAACCAACATATATATTATCTGTTGGTATTATTATAATTGCAACATAACTATTTTATCTGTTTCAATAACATTTAGCAACATAGTTTTTAACAACAATTTAGTGACAGGATAATTTTTGTTAGTAAAACGTTTTACCAACAAAAAATGCACTTTTACCAACAGATACACCCTTGTGGGAGAAAGCTAATTATTTTTTAGTGTTAGCAGAGGCTTTCTGGTTATCATTCAAGTCAAATTTTATATGGAACTTGTACCAGGTGTCTAAAGTTATTTGATCAATAGGGTACAAAATTTAAACACTTTATAGACTAGGTTGTTACTCCCCTAAACAAGTGCATCTCTCATTGGACTAAGAGATTCAGTTCTCTGATCTATTTCCAAAATTTCATCCCCAATAGCTTCAACCATTTCTTTTCTAGCCAACTAAAAAGATTTCTCTATTCTTTCCTCCGCCGATAGGATAATCTTAAGATCAACTTGTTCCTCCAAGTGTTCCTCAGAAGTAGCTTCTTTCTCAAGAGAATGTTCTTCTTCTAGATTCTCTTCCAGAATAGCCTTTTCCCTCACATTAATAATAGAATCTTCTCTAGAAGCAATTTCTTTTTCCCAATCAATACTTTCTTCTGGAACATGTACTTCCTTATCAACTATGTATTGAGGAACAAGTCCACTATATTCCCTCTCTAAGACAATTTCCCCTGTAGGTACGACAACCACCTCCTCTTCTTCTTCAACAGGATAGTCCACAATTTCATATAGTTCCAAACCACGATCATAGAAGTCCTTAAATCTTGATTAATGCTCAACTCGATTAAAATTTTCATAAAACCTTTCATTATCTTCCACCTAAGCCCTTTTCCATGGATTCCTACTAATTTTCATTCTTTTGAATATAACCATTGAGGTATAGAATTCACATTCCTTAATGACTTCATCATTCAGTCCAAACATTCCTTTAGCATACAATATAGAATATATTAACCATGAGTCGAACAAGGAGCGAGACTTTGAGGTTGCCATTATCAACTCACATATATAAAGTGTAACGCACTTGCACAAGTAAATCTGGTGTCCATTATTCATAAGATATATCAAAAACATATCTTTATATTTTAGGGTAGAAATAACTCTTTTTCTCAGACTAATTAGATTTAAATAAACTTAAAAAACAATCTGTTGTCACCATCTAGCTCAGCAGCAATAGCTCCACTCATTGTTTTATTTCTAGTCAAGATTCCTAAGGCTTCTTATAAAACAAAGATATCACTAGGAGGAGGAGGACCTCTCTGATAGTCCTAAAAAATTCCTTCATGAGGTATCCCTTGGCAAGCATCCCATAACCTTGAAAAAAAGGTACATCTTTGGCCATTGATCTAGCTTCTTACAACAAAATAATCTTCTGTATTGAAAGAGAATTGAACAAACTAATATAACTGAGCAACTAGATTTGGGTAAATCGGCATTTTCTCTTTTGTGAACTAGGCCATCCATCCTTGCTCTTTATGCACTTTCAACACTAAAGACTTACTTGACAACAACCACTTAGGCCAGATCTCCTTTTCTAGTACCACTATTCTATTAACAAGATTCAGATTCGAAGGACCTTTTGGTGCTATCTTTAGTACTCTTTTCATTTTCTTCTTTGATCTGCACTTCTCAGGAGTTGATGAAAATGGGATTTTCATTCTAGGAATTCAACGAAGGTTTGAGAGAGAGAGGGAACTAGAGGGTTGAAGGAGGACATAATGTTTGAGAGAAGGGATCTTAAGTAAAGAAAAGAGTGAAAAATATTTCGTTTTTATCATTTAGTGATATCAAGCATCGAAAATTCAAAAGCATGAGAAAGAAAAAGAATAAAATAATCAATCACAACAATACATGTTATAATATGTAAATAAAATAAAAAATTATTATTTTTTTGAGACCAGAACATACATTCACGGTGATACCATAATAGTTTTTCATGATTTCAACTCTACTATATGACTTCAAAACAGTGAAACCATATTTTTTGAAACAGTATGTGAAAAATAGTAACTGAGAGATAATAACCGTGATATCAAAAACATGAGACAAAACTTTAGGATAGTAACTTGTATAACTATAAGAGTGAGACATTACTTCTAAGACAGTGACTCGTGAAACTGTAAACTGTGAAATAGTAAGCTGTGAAACAATACACTTCATACTAAAGATTTATCATTCCTAATTCATATATGATGTAATCTATTCTCTTAGAATTTAATGGTTTGGTGAATATATCAGGAAGAAAATATTCAGTTCCAATGAATTCTAAAGTGATATCCCCTTTTTGATAATGGTCTCTCAAAAATTGATGTCTTACATCAATATTTTTTTGTCTTAGAGTGTGAAATAGGATTTTTTGAGATGTTAATAGAACTTTTATTGTCACAATTTATAGTTACATGCCTAAATTTATATCCATAATATAGTAATATGTGTTTCATCAACAAAATTTTTTCATAACAACTACCAGTAGCTATGTATTCAGATTCATCTATAGATAATGTAATAGAGTTTTGTTTCCTAATACACCATGATACTAGAGACTTTCCTAAAAGGCGAAATGTTCCATAGGTTCTCTTTCTATATAATTTAAAACCACCGAAATTATCATCAAAATAACTAACTAACTCAAATGATTTTCCTCTGGGATAGAAGTGTCCTAGATTGGGTGTATGTGTAAGGTATTTGAAAATCCTTTTAACAACATTTAAATGAGATTCCTTAGGGTTTTCTTGAAAACGAGAACACATACATACATTAAAAATAATATGAGGTCAGCTATTAGTTAAGTAGATTAGGCTTCCAATCATTCCTCTATAAGTGGTTTGATCAACAGATTTTCCATCTTCATCAAGATCCAACTTACAAGTTGTACTCATTAGAGTATCAATACTTTTAGTGCTATCCAAGACAAAATGTTTTAGAAGATATTTAGTATATTTGATTTGATTTAAAATAATACCATCATTATTTTAAAAGATTTAAAATCCAAGAAAGAATTTTAGTTCACCCATTAGACTAATTTCAAATTTCATTTTCTTCATTTTAGAAAATTCAATACATAATGAATTTTTTGAACATCCAAAGATAATATCATCTACATAAATTCGAACTACTAGAACATCATTGGAAATTATTTTTATAAAAAGGGTAGGATCATCTATTCCTTTTGTAAAAAATTTGGAAATAGAAAATTTACTTAATCTATCATACCAAGCTCTTGCAGATTTTTTTAAACCATACAAAGCTTTTGATAATTTAAAAATATGATTTGAAAAGTGAGTATTTGTAAAACCAGGGGGTTTCTCAACAAAGACAACCTTATCTATATACCCATTTAGGAACACACTGTTAACATCCATTTGATATAGTTTTAAATTCATATGAGCAGTATAATCAAGTAGGATTCTGATGGCTTCATTTCTAGCTACTTGTGTAAAGTTTTCCTCATAGTCAATTCCTTATTCTTGACTATTGACATGTGAAACCAATCTATCCTTGTCTCTAACTATGTTACCTACTTTATCTACCTTATTCCAAAACACCCACTTAGTTACTATAGTAAATTTTTCTTTAGGTCTGTCAAAAAGTTTCCAAACATTGTTCCTTTAAAACTAATTCAGTTCTTCTTGCATAACCATCACCCAAAATTCATCATTTATAGCATCATTAATGATTTTAGGTTCATGTTGTGATAGGAAAACTTGATGTTCAACCTGATTTCTATGAGAAGCTCTAGTTTCAGTACCTTTATCTAAATCTTCTACACCAACATCTAAAGGATGGTTCTTAAGGGTTTTAACAACTCTAGAAAAAGAGGTACTAGTGATTTTAGGTTCATCAGTAGTTCGGGTTCATTCTAACATGAATCTGGAGAATTTCCAGAACTGGAAGTTTTCACAGATTCCTTTACAGGATGGTTAGAGGATTTTTCATTGATTTCCAGATTTGAAATATCATTCTCCAGGTTCTCTAGAGTAGTCTTAGGCTCATGTGGATCTATCTCATCAAACATGACATGGAAATATTCTTCCAAACATTTAGTTCTTTTGTTAAAAACTTTATAGGCTTTATTAGTGATTTAATATCCTAGAAAGATTCCTTCATCACTCTTGGATGAAAAGTTGTCATGATTGTACTTAGTATTAAGGATATAAACTTTACAACCAAAAACTTTGAAGTAGCTTACTTTGGGTTTTCTATTGTTCCACAATTCATATGGAGTTATTTTTAGAATAGGTCTAATCAACACTCTATTAATGATTTAGCAGGCTGTATTTAGAGCTTCATCCCAAAAATAAATATGTAAGTCATATTAACTAAGCATAGTTCTAGAAATTTCATTCAAGGTACTATTTCTTTTTTCTACAACTCCACTTTGTTGAGGTGTTCTAGGGGAAAATAAATTATGCCTATAGCAATTTGTGAACAAAAGGATTCAAACTCTTGATTTTCAAACTCATGACCAGGAAAAATTCTTATGTATTTAATTATTAGTCAACTAAGATTTTCCATAGTTTTAGAATATTTGGTGAAATGAGATCATTATTCAATTTTGTGAGCCAAAAAGAAATTCCAAGTATATCTAGACAATTCATCTACAAGAACATAAACATAGTGCTTCCCATTTAAACTAGAGACTCTAGATGGTCCAAACAAATCCATGTGAACCAGTTCGAGAGGTTGAGAAGTTGACACTTCTTTCTTCGGTTTGAAGAAATTTTGTGTTGGTTTCCCTTTTGATAAGTATTAAACACTTTATCATTAAAAAACTCCAGTTTGGGTAGGTCTTTGATTAAACATTTTCTAGTTAGCTTACTAAAGGATTGAATATTACAGTGTCCAAGTTTCCCATGCCAAATCCAAGACTCTTTGTGAAATACACTTAAACCTGACAACTTTTGAGAAACTATATAATCTAAATTAACAGATTATACAATTTAATTTCTAAATTTAGAAAACACTAATTCATTTTAAGAATTAAAAAAATTACAAGCATCATTCTAAAATTTAACATTAAATCCATCATCACGTAGTTTTGAAATACTAAGCAGATTATATTTCAATCCATCAACAACAGTAGAAATTGTTTCATAATTTGAACTAGTAGAATGTTTTCCAGAACTAGAAGTAAAGATTTATGTCCTAGATTTTGAAACAAAATTGGTTTTTCCAAAAACAAATCATGGTTAATAGCTAATACTTGTAGTATATTTCAAAGAAATATATTTACCTAGAATTTGTACCAAAGTCTCTTTACCATTTTTAAACCTTTCATGGTCATTTTTCAATTTCTCATTACATAACTTTAGTTTATTGTTTTCTTTGAGTAATTGAACATTTTTTTATCTTTCTATAGTAATTTCATATTTAACAGTTGAGGTAAGAGTATGCTTTTTCTTTAATGGCTTGTATTTATCTTTTTGTTCATAACATGTCTCTTCAAGAATATATCCAAACTCAAAAATTTATTTTTTAGATATATTTTATAAATCACTTACATCTCAAAAATAATAGTAATTTTGTACATGAGATTCTAGGGTTACCTCAGATTTGTTTTTCATGAAACACATACTACATTGGTTAGCCTATTCCTCATGTGAAGACTCTAAGTCACTTGAACTGTAATCAGAATCACTACAAGTTGATTTCCTTGCCTTTTTATACTTTCTATATTTTTTCACATATTTTTTATACTTGATCTTGGGATAGATAGCCTTTATGTGTCCCTTTCAATTACATTCATAACATACTATCTTATCATACTTGTCACTTCTTTTCCAATCTTTCTTCAAGCTTCCCTTTTGATCATATCTTCCTTTGAAGTTAGGCATTCTGAAAAATTACTTTTTATTGAAAAATTTCTTAAACCATCTGGATAATTGAGCCATATCCTCATCAATGTCAGGTTATGATTGTTAATTGCTGAAACATTCTACAGAGACTTATAATTTCCCCTTTTCTTTGTGTTTAGAGGTGGTGGTCTTGAATGCAACAGATTTTATTTTAGGTTTATCCTCCTATTCCTTGTTGACTTTTAGATCCTCTTCATACATCATTAGTTTCCCAATGAGTTATTTGATAGGAAATTTGTTGATGTCACATGAATCTCTAATAGAGATAAAGGTTTCCCCCATCTATTAGGTAGGAATATGAGAATCCTCATGATTTGTTCTTTGGCAGTAACTTCTCTTCCAAGAGAAATGATTGTGTTGAAAATTTCGTTGAACCAGATATACATGTCAGAAATAGGCTCATCAGGTTTCATTTTAAAGTTATAATATTTAATATTATAAGTATTAAGGCTCATTTATTTCACACTAGAAGTCCCTTAATGTGAAATAGACAAAGTATCCAAAATTTCATGGGTAGTTTTACACGCAGAAATTCTGTTAAATTCCTCATCTCCTAAAGAGCAATATAAAGCATTCATGGATTTGTAATTGTTATTGTAGGTAGTCTTGGTTGGGTCATCATAGGTAATTCTATAATTAGAAGGAATCTTATACTCATCTATAATTGAATACCAAATTTTAAAACCCATACTTTCTAAATGGATTTTCATTTTAATCTTCCATTGGGCATAATTTGTTCAATTAAAGAATAGTGGTCAGTTTGTTGTAGTACCTTACAATATATTATCCATAATAATTAAATACTTTTAAAGAGATACAAATTTAGAATTAACAGAAATTTATAGATCTTTAATGTACAACTAAAATCATTGTTGAATAGTTTCAAAAACAGAGTCTTAAAAACTCCTCTTATACCAAATGTTGGTCGGAGTAGAGTACTCAAGAGGGGGGTGAATTGAGTATTCATAAATTTTTTTGTTAAAAGTATTCTTGAAAAGGTTCCCCAATAATATTGAACACATCCTAGTTAATCATGGTAATACGGTTATGAAAGTTTAACTGTTCAAATAACTTCTCAAAAGATTGATTAATTCTCAGTAATATTAATATGAGTAATTGGTATTTTTTTTGAAGCTATTCTAATAATGAAAAACAATTATAAATTCTATACAAGATTAACTATCTAAGTAAATCAAGTGATTTCTGAATTATATAGTAAAACAGAGAAAGACTAAATTAAACAACAGAGAGGATAAAACAAGTTGTTCAGTCTCAAGACGAGACCTAATCCACTCCATTTGGTGATCACCTAACACCAGGAAGTTTATATTAATAAACTTGATCCATACCCTGGATTAGGATAAACAATAGTGCACATGACTTTCCAGGTCACACAACCTCTTCCACAGTTCTTTGTGGGTAAAAACTATCAGGTCACAGAAGGACCACTTCCACACATATCTATTGGAGTAAAAAAGTGTACAAAGATATGTGAGGAAGGATATATTGTATCATTCAGTTTAGGGCAAGTGGCAGTGTGTGTATTTAATACAACACATACACACTTCTTGAAATATAAAAACAAAACACAATAGAGGAAAGATGCCGATATAATGTTAAAAGTGCTCTCGGTGTTATTCTATGAAACTCTGGACTTCTAGGATGAAACAGATGCAAGTATCGAGTCCTCTTGAGAGAAACAGAGTGTTGCAAGTCTGGTGATCTAGTTTCCATTTAGATTTAGATCGTGTTGTTTGTGGAGTTTTTATAGTGAAGATGACTTGGATATGATCTATGGTATTATAGCTTTTTGATTTGAGAATTCTTTGTATGTTATTCAGTTGTAACTTGGTGCATGTATCGGTCCACTTTTCAATAATTCTCATGCTTCTGCTATACACTTTTACTCATAACATGTTTCATGGCCACAGTTTTCTTTTTATTCTTGGAGTGCATATGTTGGATCCGACATGATGCATGTATACTGCATCTTGAACCTCGTAATGTTAGGTTACATGTATAAAAAGAAATATTAATTATGTCAGCGCATTTAAAAGACTCAAATATGACCGTTATAAATTAAATTGAAAATGAAAAATAGATTAAATAACGATGTCACAGTCTATCTAGAAATGGTGTCACTTGGAAACAATTTCTTCTTCTTCGCCTTTATGTGGTGAGATAATAACGATGACATAATTTTATTGAAATCAGGAACTGGTAGCATAGATGTAGTGTTAGGATCATGATGTCTTGTCCTTTTCCAAACATTAAATGGTGTCTTAGCAAGGCACCAACACCACATGAGATCTGAAACTAGTTACGGTGTCTGTTCATGGTGTTCGGGTCACAGTGTCTGGTCATGGTGTCTAGTCACGATGTCTAGGTCATGGTGTCTTGGTCATAGTGTTTGGGTTACGATGTCTAGGTCATGATGTCTAGGTCCTTATCCAGAAAACCCAAACTGGTGATAGACTCACAGTTTCTTAGAATTGGCCAGATATCTATATATATACTTAAGCAGTAATATTCACCGAATGAATTCGACTTAATCCATTATAAAATAAATCATTATAGACCAATTTTAAATATATTTTACAATGATCAATAATGATTTATAGGAATCAAGAACTTGAGAAAAGTTATTTGAATCATAAAGAAACCAAGAATATCTACACATATAATGAGATAGATTAAACAGGAGTAACAATTTGGGATCATTAATACATTATTAAATCATGAGGAGTCCAAAAAATGTTTTTCACTTGTATTCTTGTGTATGATTCTTTATTGAGAATGTGTGTGAGGTTCAAATAAATGTTGTGAGTTGGGTGAAATCTTTATTTCTATATTATGGTACCCTAATTCAAGGTGATTAATTCTAATCTAGAAGGATTCAATTCATTATTCTACTATTATTAAATAATCATACAATTCATCATCAGTTTGATAAATATAATTCACTCCAAATAAGTTGTACTGAAGCTTGGTTTAGGACTCAACAATGCACACTTGATAACTTACTCAGTTAGAATTCAAATTACTTTTCCTTATAACTTTTATAATTTAAAGTGAGTTTACTTTCATTTAAATGTATTTCACTATTATTGGAAAAGTTCTAGATAGATAATATTGATAATAGATACATTATATTCAAGATAATGAAAATAGGGGAATATCTCATTTGGAAATACAAAGAAGTTCTATTTATGGATATTAAATCATAAAAGATGGATAAAGAAGAATGGTAATGTATGGATAGAAAGACACTTGGGTTGCTAAGGATGTCATTGGATTTAAATGTTTCATTTAATATCTAGGTGAATAAGATGAAAAATAACTATTGGAATCTTTGGCAGTCATGTATTAGAAACTAACAACTTTTAAAAAGGTGTTCATGTTTCATAGGGTTTTTGGTATGAGATTAAAAAAAGGAATACCTATGACTGATTATGTGAATTTCTTTAACATGATTCTTGGGTCTCTCAAAAAAAATGAAAGCCATGTTCATAGATAATTCATGGGATCTTTTACTTCTATCATTCTTACCAGAATCCTGGGATGCGATGGTAATGTTCGAAAGAAGCTATTATAGGAAAACTAATTCATTGTTTGAAGATGTTAATATTATAATCCTAAATTAATAAATCATATTGAGGGACATACAAACACCGTCTATAAATGCACTAAATTATAAATCAAGAGGAAAATCACCTTTTCCAAAAAGTTATTGGACATCAAATAATTGTCTATGAGATAGGAGCGAGGGTAAATATTTTAGTATAGGCCATATATGTTGGTAGTGCTGGAAGAGGGGAAATATCAAGAAAGAATCTAATAATTTAAGGGATAAATCTAAAAGGAAAACTTTTGAATGTTCAGATTCCATGAATTCAATTGAGGATAATAATTTTTTTCTAAGTGTCAACACTCTGGTAGAATAAAAGGTGACTAATTATGGTGAATCATTTCACTCATTTATTGGGCAATAATTTTTGGTTAATTATGTATTTGTAAGATTTAGAAAGTGTATTTGGTGGTTATTGAGGATCTTAAGGTCACAGAGAAGAGTTATGTTAACATATGAATGTGAAACAATTAGTTCCTAAAATTAAAATATGTGAGACACATCTCGAGGATGCAGAAGAATCCAATTTTCATAGGATAACCTGATAAGGTTGTGTACTATACAATATTTTCTAATAGAATATAGAATATTACACAAGGAACCACGGTGCTAGGATGAGGTGTCAGGTATGGTACCCTATATTTGACATGAATATACAATATAGTGATAGTTTGTGGTGTAGATGATTAAGAGAGTCCTGGGTTTTAGCATTGTCACTTCAAAAACATAGTTATAAGAACATGATTTTTCTAATGAAAAAGTCCCGATGAATCTTGATCACATAAATTTTAGAATTTTGGATGATTTTATTCTTTTTAATAATAATATGGTTTCATTCAACCCAAATAAAAGGCATCCAATATCTTGAAAGTAAGATATTGTTCACTTGGATGTTTGGGGTATAACACTAGTTAAATATCATGGATGGTCACTTTACTTCTTGAATTTTATTGGTGATACAATAAGGAAAATATGAGTTTAACTTAGGGAAAAAATTGGATATTTTCTCAATGCTCAATGGACACAAAATAGCTTTTATTTTGGAGTTTTAACATCAGTTTTTAAATAACTGATGTTAATTATTTTAACATTGGTTATTTATAAAGCAATTTTTAAAAGCATCCCAATTGGGGTTTAAAATTTATTTTTAAATAACTAATGTTAAAAATAGAGTCTTAATGTTTGTTATTTAAAAATTTATCTTAAAAACTTAAATTTTAATGTCGGTTAATTAAAAAAAAATTTAAAAAAATGTTTAATATTGGATAAAATATAATTGATGTTAAAGTTAAAATTTCAAAATCATTCCAAAGTTGTGCTCCATTTTTTTCATAGTATGCCTTTGAAACTTTTAATTTTCAACTAAAATTTATGGAACCATCGTATGATTTTTCTAGTGTCATTTATATGTTTTCACCTTCCAAATGAATTCATTTCAGATAATCTCTTTTAATATTCATCATTTTTACACTAGTTGTTCTTTTAGTGATTTCATTATGGTATTTATAAATTTTCTCTAGGATTTTTTTTATGATTTATATTCTTAACTCATACAACTATTAATGTTTCACTTTTTGTTATAAATCATTCTTCTTTATATTACATTGAAAATACAATGTTTTTATATATTATAAAATTCATTACAAGTCACGAATTCAGATGATTCATGAGTTATTTCCTCCAAAGAAAATTATATTGTAAAACACTACAACAAGAAAGGAAATTATGTCAAATATTTTGGATTATTTTTATATATTTAATTTTTTATTTTTTATTTTTTACCATTATCGATCTTTTATTTTTATTAGAGGGTGTAATTATCATTGAAAATTAAAAAATATGCAGTTTTTTACATCGAATATTGTATAAATGATTGAAAAAATGACATTAAACATCAATTATAGAAAAAACAATATAAAATGTTAACTTATATTATAAAATAAGTGATTTAAAAGTCTTTAAAATAATAACTCTATTATTGGTTATAATAACCAACATTAAAAACATATTTTTTTCACAACTTACAATAATTTAAACTAAACAAATGATGCTAGAAACATTGCAAAACTGATACAAGAAATCAATTTTTTATACTATTGGTTAAACTAGTATAAGGCCATGATGAAAATGAAAAAAAATGGGAAGTTAATTTAGTGAATATAGTTTTTAACTATAAGAATTTGTAATATTTCTAGAAATATTTCCGAAGCTAGGTGTTGACTTGGTAATGGTTTCTGGGGCTTGGAGAGCCTCACTGTGGTGATGTTCAAAATATTAATTATATTTTACCATTCATGATAATTATCATTGTAAATGTAGAATAACTCATGAGTGGAGTCTTGTGTTGGAAATCTAAGATTACGGTTTTGTTTAAAATGTGGGTGTTAACCTTGGAGTGACAAAAAGTTATTCATCATTGGGTGCCCGGTCAGGGGCGAGTTGGTGAGGGTGTAAAATAAAGTTTATTGATTTAATAAAAATTAAATCAATAACCCCCTCATGAGAAGAATTAAATTTTAGTAGAGGATCCCCCTTGCGTGATGGATTAACTAAGGCTGAACTATGTATATGAGGTGTCACCACTCCCCAGTTTTTATGCCGGTCATCACTGGATTGATAAAAAGAAGCATCCAAGAAAATTTTGAACATGAAGCTTTGAAATATCACCACAAGGTAAGAGTATTTGTGTTTTAAGTCATGGTCCCCATATATATATATTTTTTAATGTTTTAGTTCCCTATTATGACCTCTAATGATCCGTTGGCTGAAAATCTGTGGGTTTAGGTGGAAACCGAGGTGTTTTGGAAAAATCACAAGTAATTACTATTTGGAAGTCAAGATCACACTGTGTGTTGTGAAGTGGAACATGCCATGTATTATTCTTATTCTAGGAAGATGATGTGTTGGGAACTACACACCACGTACATTGCGTACACACCATGTAGTGAGCCCAAGTCATTTGGCCGAGGGACATGGCCAGAGATACTATGTCAAGGGATATGGTTGTGTTATAATACACAACTTGAGACACATACATAAGGTTTCATACATGGTAATGAGCTGATGAAAAATCCAAAAGGACGGTTATCCATAACACAACATGTATTGGGGTTACACACCATGTTGTGAACATGAATGGCCAATCCGTGTGGGGAAAGACATGGCAAGGTTCCCAGGTGAGGTGAGACAAGTTATGTACACTATATACATGCTATGGAAGCTCACATATCCTGCCAATCCATGAAAAATAGGACAAAATTAGGTGTTTTAGTGGGGTCACACTCCATGTGGACCCCATTGTATAATGTATACTTTTCATGAATCCTTCCACCAAGCTTATCTCTTTCTTCAAGGATCAGAATTTGGGTTGTGAGTATCTGATACTTAGAAGTTATCCATTTAGAATGTGATGGTATCTTTTATAGTAGATTTTTATATATTAATTGTTGTTATTCTAGCATGACAATGCATTAGCAGGGCTTAAATGTGGGAAGTGATCAGGCTGGATTACTAGAGAGATGTCGTGGTTGGTACCCATCCTTGTCATCTTGTGATGTGGGTCCCCTATACTCTTTTGGTTGTTTGAGAAGTTATCTACTACTATCTAGGTGTGTATCCCCTACCCATGGTAGTGTTGTGACATGAGGTGTGACGAGCATGATGCTCATTTCAATAACACTTAACCGAAGTCGGAGGTCAGGCTAGTTTATTAAAGAGAGACTAGAACTAGTACTCCCCTCTCATATTAGGGAATTGGTTTTCCTTACCTATTGGATTGGTAGAGACAGAACTACCCCATAATAGGTGTGGGTCTTCTACCCATGGGTTAGTTTTCCAAGGGTTGGAACTCCACTATTAGATCAGGGTGCAGGTACCTTGTATCATTTGTGCGATTGGAGATGGAGATCCCCTATCATTCCAGGGAATTATCCCTCTATATTAGTTACAAAAATGGAGTCGGTACTCCCCTATTGTACCAGGGTGTGGGTCCTCTATTCTAGATTCGGTATTCCCTTGTCACACTAGGGAATGAGTCCTCTATACACATTCTTAGAAAATAATCAGTTCTCCCATGTTGTATTAGGTTAAAGTTCCTCTATTTTGGGGTCATTACTCTGCCATCATGTCAGGGTGAATTTTCCCCATTGAAATCTTTTAGGTAGAGTTGGCACTCCCCTCTAAACATGGAAAAGGTCCTATATCTACGGAATGGTACTCTATTATCTTTGTGTATTGTTGAAGAAAAGGTCCTCTATTGTAGTTTGAACTCCCTCGGTTGTGGAGTGTAGTTTCGAGGAGTGGGACCTTCCACTTGTTATGCATAGGACCTGGTAAAGAGGTAGTTCTCCATTAATGCTATGATGTACGGGTCTATCCCTATGGGTACTACATAATTTTCTAGGGATGGTTATGAGTTGGTATTCCTTCATATGTGAGGAATTAGTGAGGTTAGGGCCCCACCTTACTATATCTAAAGAGAGGATGCATGTGGTGAATGGTCTGGAGACAGGTTCCCTTAATTGTGTATAGTGGCGAGGGGAAGGCCTCTCCACATGGGTTCCTATGATCTTGAACAGGGTGCTGGAAAATAGTGATATGGAATTTATTTATAGGTAGTAGAGTTGGACCTATAGATCTATTCTTAATTGAAATAATATTTTTGGTAAGTTCCATATGGTATGAAAGGGATCGGGAAGTACATGCTCCGGAATGAGTGTTTCATTTGAGCCTCGAGTAGAATAATTTGTCTTGTTATGAGGTTGGGACGTCATCGTATATAGAGTCTAAGATGAGTATTCTAGGTAATTCAAGGATTCCTTACAATGATGTCACATATCTTGATCAACACACTCGGTGGAATTGAGATGACTAGTCATGTACAACTGAGTTTTTTGAGATGAATTTTATTGTTCTCTCTCACTTGGGTTTCCTTGGTCTTGGTTATGAAGACTATTTCCTTTTGGTTTATCCCTTTTATTTTAGGTTTTTGGGTAACCTACTGGGTATTGTTATTATCACCCCTCTAAAGACTTTTCCCACACATGTCATGTCTTGTGCAAATGACATGTCTTTCGAAAGATTCCTAGGAGGACCTATAGCAGGCAGATATTAATGAACTAGAAAAACTAAGGTGTTTAATGGGGCTTGACTGAGGTGTGTTTCAATGGTTGAATTTGACAATGGTCCCCTCTTTTTGACCAAGTCATACACTTTTACAGTTTTTGGAGGGCCTGCTGTTTCTCCTTTTTTTACTTTTAGTAGTTTAATTGTACTCTAGTTGTGGGATATATGTATGAATGTATTTTTTGTTCCGATTTTATCACTATATCTCCAATATTTCTTGGAAATATATGTGGGTGTGTGAATACAGGTACCATAGGATATGGCCTCCCATGCGTGTGTTGTGCTTACTCAACACTGGACGCCATCCCTTGGCCTATTGAAGGTGATCTTGGGTAGTAGCGGCTCAAGCCCTAGTGGGTTAGGTCATGATTTAGGGGTATTATAGTGGGTTCTACATTTGGACTATAGTTTAGAGGTTTTGTTCTTGTGATCTTGGTTTGGGATTTATATAGACAATGTTAAGGTGTTTTGAGTTCTTCTTTCAAGAAAGAGACTTCAGTCCATTCACCAAGATTATGATAACCTACTTGTTGACTTAGTACATTAGGTCACCTTTCGTGTGGTTATGGTACATGAATCATATAATAATTAGTTTTGGGTTCCATTTCCTTCTTAAGTTAGCTTCCTGGATATAGAATTGACTATGGTGCATCTTGATTCTATTTCAGGACACCACTATGAAAAAATAGACAAGGTTTTGTGATGTTATAGTGATAACGATCCTCCTAGTGATTAGTCTTTAGTGTAGGGAACTAAAAAGGATATGGATCCTTGGGATGGTCTACCAATCAAGACACTACCCATTCATTATTAGACTATGCAGATAGTTCAGGCTAAGGATGCACACTGGCTGAGTGCGCTGTATGAGTTTCAGAGGTAGAGACCTCCTAGGTTTCAGGGTATTCCAGACCCCCAGGTACATGATGACTAGCTTGAGAGAGTCTCACACATTTCTTTCCTTATATGAAAACATTAAGATCAGATAGTGGTCTAAGTGGTCAGTCTTCTGTAGGGCCCAACCAATTGATGATGGAGTCTAGTGACATAGACCCACGATGAGATAATACTCACTTGGATGGATTTGGAGTGGATCTTTTGAAATGAGTTTTATCCAACCATTTTGTGATCGGGGTGCATCCAGGAGATTCTGGAGCTTCTCCAGGGTAACCTTTCTATGGAGATTAGTTGGGCCGATGGAGGTAGTGGTGATGATCACAAGGCTGAGACATCTATAATAGATGAAATATGGTAGTTGACATGATCACAACGTAGGAGGCATACCTATTCCCAGAATCAGACAATTAGATCTGTTGTATATAAGTTTCACTGGGGATCTGGTCAAATGTTGGATAGGCGGTGTTATGCTTGAGACAGATGGAGACCTCTGGCATGATATGACCCGTCGTGATGTTGAGAGTGAGACAACCAATAGACCATCATATAAGAGGCAACATTTGGATTATCGAGTTCTTCATGATGAGGGACATGGAAAAGGAGTGATGAGAAATGTAGGAGGTTGAATATGGATCGATATGCTGTCACCCCCACCCATATGTGGTCCGCACCACGCTCAGGGAGTTGTAGGACTGGGGCGAGGATAACTGCAGGCCATAGAGGCCTATGACCCAGAGGTTTCATAAATGAATATAGGTACACTCTATGTCCTTTTTACTTTTTCAGTAGTATTGTTAGACACTATTGTGAGGTACTATATTCTTGCAACTTATTCATTGAAGATTATCAAGGGTGACATGGGGGTATCAATGGAGCCTTATGATAGTGTTGTTTGATATATCTTTTGATACACAAGGAATAATGATTTTTCCCCTATTGAGATGAATTCTTGTGAAGTGATTAAAACCATGCGGGCGATTCAGTACCACTGATGTGGCTTTAAAACACATTGATTTTCCACATATTTTTTTAGTTTTTAATCATTTAATCAAATTTTTTTCATTTTATTTTAAATAATTGTACATTTGTAATTTTATAGCGAAATGTCATAATTATTTTTTTATAAATAATTTTTAATTTTTTAGATTTTAAAATTATTAATTTTTTCTTACTTAATTTTCTGGTTGAGTATTTTTCTAATTACTTTTTATGTTTTAATTATGCTTACAATATTAATTTTATTTTATTTTTATTAATTAAGATATTATTAGTTATTCTTTTATTCTTTTAATTAACTAAAACTTTTATTTAATTTTTAATCTTTTATTTATGTATTTTTAATGTAATTAAACTTTAATGTTTAATTTAAGTATAAAATTTGATTTCCACAAATTAATTTAAATCATTTGAGTTTGAATTTTTTACATTAATTTAATATTTGAGTATCAAGTAATTTAATTGCTCTGCATTTATATTGATTAAGTCTTAGTTTTAATTTAAGTTATAATCTTAATTTGAGTTTAATCAATTATTCAATTGTTTTAAATCTATATTAATTCAGATTTGAGTTTAATTTATTTAATTAATTGATTTAGTTTTCGAATTTTTGATTTATTTAAAACTTGAAATTTTTAATTTCTTTTTAAATTTTAAATGATTATATATTTTATGTTTGCTGAATAGTAATTGTCCCACCAGTATATTTCTCACCATTGGATCTTTGGAAATGGTGTATCATTTTTTTCTTTTGCGAAAAAAGAAAAACCACTCACTATTGGGTTGACCCAATGGTCGCCACCTAAAAGCATCACAAATGAAACTGTTGTATATTTGAAGATTAGGAAAACTACCACCACCACCGCCACTAGATCTGCAACCCAGTCTTCATTACTAGAACGCCCAATTGTTGTCATCACACTGGCTTTTGTTGAATAGCCTCACTAATACTCTGATTAAAGAGACTATAACACCGCATCAGCAGGAGAAGGAGGGCTACTTTAGGGCTCGACTAAGCCCTCCTTTTGGAGGAATCGAAGATCACAGCCTCGCATGACTAACAAAGAAAAAAATAAAAAGAAAAATAAATAAAATAAATACAAAATGAAATATTTAAAAAATAAAACTAGTTTAATAATAATAATAAAATAAAATAAAATAAAAACTAAAATAGTTAATATTAATAATAATTTAAGTGAAATAATAATTTAACTTAGTTAAATTATTCATTTTTATATAATTCTAAAAATAATATTAAATAATATTAATAATTTATAAATGTATTTACTTAATAACAAAAATTTAATAATTTAATTAATAATAAATATTAATAAAAGTTTTAAAAAAAATTATCAATTAAAATATTATTTTATAAATTAATATTATTTTTAATATCAAATAATTTTAAATAAATATAAATTTATTGACACAATAATTTAATATTTACATTAATCTAATAAAATTAAATAAATAAATATTTATTTATTTATAAAAGATAAATATTTTAATAAATGTTAAATAATTTATTAGTTACTGTTAGTTTTTGCTGTGAACAACCCATTAAAAATCACATTATGGTTCATGATTTCCTACTACCGTTAATAAGTTATGAGGTATTTGCTAAAATCATAGACTGGAGTAGACTGCAAGACGTGTTCGATGACCGAGAGAAAATAAACTAAGTTGGATTTTGTTATTGGTGACCAATTAGAGCATGGAGGATGATAAAAAGTGGTAGACATAGAAAAAAAGGGTTTATTCATTTTACATCTTTAACATTCTTGGTCAAGACGTGCATGGGACTGGAAGAAGTACACCCGCAATACAATAATGAAAAATAGAGGAGCATAGAGGATTATGATCGAGGGGGAACTCTTCTCCCTCTACTTTTTATCGATTGTCAGTAATTCATAATATTTTCATCTCGAATTTGATATGACATGAGGTTAATTAATTTGTTCTTGGGGAATTATAATTATGCTAGTTTATTTATTACAATTTCATAAAAAAACTACCTTTAAGATTTGGTAGTGATTAGTGAGATCCATTCCAAAACTTAATAAAAATGGTCATTTGCATCTCCAACACTTAATTTCAAAATTACAAGATCTTTTGGAGGGGAAGATCATGTATTCTTCTTTAAAAATCTCAATTTTAGAACTGTTGAAAATTTTCAACGAGATTTATTCCTATAACATTTATTCAAACTCTTAAATAGTTTAGTGTATTATGGAGTTGCGAAATCCAAAATTCATTACTCTTATTCATTAATATTCTAGTTTGGGGGATTGATCAATCATTTTGGAATGTGATATTTTAATAAAATGATTGTGAATGAGTTCTCCATTCAATCAATAGTTTTGATTTCCCTGTGCACATTTCTTGATTGAATGTTTTATCCCCTATTCTCATTGCCTGCTCATATTTTCTATTTCATATTACTTTAAAACACACTGTTTCATTTTGTGATGAGTTAATTTTATTCTTTAAAAAAATTGAAAATAGAATTTTTTTTCACCCATTGTTTTCAATAATGGGTTTTGTTTTAAAAACTTTGTATCATCCTTCCCTTGGGGTTGACCATAGAAACCACAAATACATTGTCATTAGGAGGAGTTTGTTAATAATTCAACTTTAGAACCATTTTAACGATGAACGTGTTAGGTTTTTGGCTAAATATTTTGGGAAGGAGTGAAATAAGTGTCTTAGGGTTAGAATCTTAAAAAAACTAAATAAAAGACAAAAAAACAATAGAAAAAAATACTGCTTGTGCTTGTTTTCATTTTTTCCTTCCTGTTGTGTGTTGAACCTAAAAATCTTAAGAGTTTATTTCTATTGATGTTTTTAGTGTTTTTCACTACTATGATTTGTTTTGGTAAATTTCTATTGATTTTTTTTGAAATCTTTGTTGCAGTAGTGATTTTTTATTTCTATTTATAAAAATTGAATATCAATGTGCATGGAGTCAAAAAAATAAGGTTTATTGTGTCTTTTTGTAGCTAATATGGGCACACTACTTAGAAGTGTGTCTATAATGATCCACAACAACCTGAAGAATATTAAGAAAACATTAACTATATAGAATCTGAACCTAAATATTATTCCCAACTGGAAGAAATGATGCCAATTGTTTTCAAAAATTTGATGCATTTCATGAAGCACACAATGAAAAAATGAAAAAAATTAAAAAATTGATCATGGGAATCACTAAAAAAGATTAAACATTAAAATAAATTTGAATTTTGTGATGAGAAAAATGAATATGGAAAATTTAAAAATGAGTTTACAAAGGATTATAAGGCTAAAAGTGGGTAATAAAATTTTTATTTTTAAGAATCTAAAACTTATAAAGAAAAAATATGGAAATAACCATGTCCCTGGATGGAGAAATAAACAGTGATAAATATTTCAAGAAATTAAATTGAGTTGAGTTGGAAAACATTTAAAAGGAACTGAAAAATATTTAAGAATAATTCCCTATTGTTTACATGTTCCCTAGCATTGAAATAATTCACTCTTTTAGGAACTTTGAAAATATTTTTACTCAAGTTGCAGAGAATCTGAATAATGAGAACTTGAATATTAAAAACTATTCACCCACCCTTTTTAAAAATTTTAATAAAAAACCCAAATTTGAAATTGGGGATATCATAGAAGATTAAAATAACTTATAAATTATTGATTCTTAAATTTTTGAACCTACATTGAAGACTACTCTCCCATGTTTAACAAATTTAACCCGATTAATCATTTAAATGACGTGTGATGATAAATATGAGAGACTATGTTTTGAAGAAAGAATAATTGATGGATTTTAATCACTTTTCACATTTACTAAATACCCTTAAATTTATTGGCTATCTAAAATGGATAATAGTGTTGTTTTACCTTGGGAAAACTGTTTAAATTTGAACAATCTGGAATATGAATTTCTTGAAGCTAAACTGAACCATCCACCCCTTGAGATTGAATTGGAGAAATAAAAATTCATTGTTTTAGAGAGTGAATAATTTTATTTTTAACTTCAAGGATATATTTAACATTCAATAGATTATTGTTGTAGAATTTGTTTTTCAGAAGTAGTTGATGATAATTTTTTATTTTCTAAAGAGGAACATTTGGAAGAGATCTACAACATGGTGAAACCAGAGTTTTTCAATGAAAAACTACACTTCCTTTATTTTATAAGTATTCCTCAATTGAGTTGGGCGTTGAACCATTATGTGGTACTTTGAGTTATTTATAAGAGGAACCCTTTTTGATTAATAATTTTGAAACTGCACAAGTATCTATTGAAAACCCTCTTCTTGAACTTATGTTAAAGAAC
This sequence comes from Viscum album, assembly GCA_963277665.1. Classification (NCBI taxonomy): domain Eukaryota; kingdom Viridiplantae; phylum Streptophyta; class Magnoliopsida; order Santalales; family Viscaceae; genus Viscum; species Viscum album. The sequence goes on along the minus strand of OY728150.1, from coordinate 1,463,224,494 downwards.
GCATCCTATAGAACCACTAATTTATATATTGTGTAGAATATAAATGAATTTGATAGATTTGGAAATAATAATACAACACTTAGATCACCCACCTATCATATATCTCTTCAAGATAATGTTAAAACTGTCAAAATTCAATTGAATCTATAAGTTTAAATAACCTGACCACAATTGAAAATTAGTATACTGATGGATTTTTTCAATTACCAAGGGAGTAAATTTTTACCTTATAAGACTAAGTGCCCATAAGTTTCAATTTTTTATTAATAAAAATTGGGAAAAACACATGTGGTGGTTCATACTTATGAAACCACACTCACCTAGTGACTTTGGTTAGTTTTTTGGGATGTCTGGATATGGACTTTAAAACTAGCACTGCATGGGAGGAAACTCATAAATTTTTTTCTTTTTTTTTTCATTCTTAAATTACAAAAATTCTAAAGGAATAATTTAAATTATGTGCTTCCTGGAAGTAAGCCCATGGTATTTATTTGTTATTACTTTTTTTAGGTTTTATAATAGTAAAGTATTACTACTTCTCAGTCTTTTATTCATTTTTTATGGTTGTTTTTTTCTTGTTATGCATATTATTTGTTTGTAAAGAAGGTTGATGTTGGGATCAATAGTGGATGAGACTTCCCTTTTGTTCTCAATTGACAAGAAACTACATGTTGGAGTCTCATTCGACAATGTTCCCTAAACCTTTTCCTTTGGGTTTTCATTGTAATCGATTTTCATCTATTGATATCTTATTCTGATCATTTTCAATTTAGAGGTATAGAAGCAGAAAAAACCAGTGGGTTTAACTCAAATATTTAATAGAGGAATCAAATTTTAGATTGAATCAATTAAAAAAGTTTTATTTTACCATATTGTTTTCACTTCTGTATTAATTTTCTACTCCTCTTTATTACTGTATTGTTGTCTTGTTGTTGCTATTAATTTTTCTGCATGTGGTTGTCTGCTAAAAACTTTTTTTCATTACTTGTAAATATTTTCACTATGAAAATTTAAGTATGGGGAGTAGTAACCCTTGGTGTTTATCATAAAACGGTTGTGATATATTTATAGGGTGTTTTAGAATTTAAAATTTCTGTTCTGTTAAAAATCCACTTGAAAAAATTTCTATTAAAATGATTACAACCATTTTACAGTATAATTCAATTTTTCACATGTTACTATTTGAAGGTAATTGAATTTTTATCACCATATTTAATGATAATTAATGAGTTTTTTTAAACCTATTATAAAATAGTTTTTTTGGAAAACACTTACTTTTTGAACTTTTCTATCACCTTTGAACATATCACTTAAATCATAAATTTTAAAATCTATTTTGAGCATAAAAAGTCACCATGTATTTTCTTTAACTTTTGAATTAAACATTGGGGACATGGTTGGGTTTTAAGTATGGGGGATAGGGTTATCTTATTCTAATCTAATATATGTTTTAATTAATCACATAAAAATCCTCTATTTTTTGGTAAAAAATGGTAATTTTTTTTTCAAAATTATTTCACAATAAAAGGTTCATTAGGTTTCATTATAAACTTAAATTCAATCATTATTGATGGATAATAAATTACTCGTTGCTGAGGGCTACCTTGAATATGAAACTTTTGAGGATGAATAATTTTTGAGTGGATTTCCATATTTCTTTTATGCATATTATTTTTAGGAACTTATAATGACAGTGATTTAGGATAGAGTCTAATAGAATTTTGACAATAACCATTGGTAACGAGAGACTTGAACTTTAACTTATAGAATTAAATTTTTATAAAATAATAATAATAATAGTCACCTTAGGGATCTAACTTAAATGGAATTCATATATATCCTTTGAATATAGAGTAAAACGGGCAAATAGAAACCCCCAATGAACTTATGTGACAGTAGACACTAAGGGTGTGTGTGTGTGTAATAACTCTATACTTTTAAAATAAGTGCATCTACTTAGTGAATTGCACATGTTACAAGGCCGAAAGAAATTAAAAAAAACATTAAAGTGTCTAGATATCACAAATGAGTTCATTAAGGTGTGTAAAATTTTAACTCCAGATGAAGAATGAGACACAATACATGAAATCCTATCTATACCAACGCATCTATACCAACAGTTTGTAAAAAACGTTGGTATATGTACCCTTTACCAATGATTTTTCCAAACCGCTGGGTAAATAAAACTTTGAGACCACTTTTCCCATCGATTTGGAAAAACCATTGGGAAAGGGTATGATTTTTCCAATGGTTTTTCCAAACCATTGGGAAAATCCCACTTAGAGACCCCTTTTCCCAACAATTTGGGAAATCCATTGGGAAAGGGTATAACTTTCCTAATGGTTTTGGCCAAACCATTGGGAAACTCCCTATTTTAGACCATTTTTCCAATATTTGGTTAAACCATTGGGAAGCGGTATGGATTTCCCAATGGTTTTTCCAAATCATTGGGAAAAGCTAAATTTGACACCACTTTTCCCAACAGTTTGGAAAAACCATTAGAAAAGCCCACAATAAGACCACCTTTCCCAACAGTTTTTCCAAACCATATGGAAAATCCCACATTGACAAAAATTTTCCCAACGGTTTGGAAAAACCCTTGGGAAAGGGAGTGGCTCTCCTAACAGTTTTTACAAACCATTGGGAAAAGCCAATTTTGATACCACTTCGTTGGGAAAGGGTGGGTACCTATTCGAATGATTCGCAAAACTATTTGTATAGGCCTATCCCAATGGTTTTCAGAACCGTTGGGATAGGTACCCTTATATTTTATGAATTATTTTGTCGAATATCATCAAATAAATCAACATATAAATTACACACACACACACACACAGATATATATATATATATATATATAAGAGGCATGACTTACTCAGATGTGAATGATTATTTTCTACCTTGATCTCCTAGTGGGTATTTGAATTTAGAAAGTTCACTTTTTAATATTTCATTTAAAAATCATTACTTACAGTTTTTGATTCTCTTGATTTTAAACAAATTAAAATGCTTTATTTTGAGTTTCATGTAAAAAAACTCATATATGTATTTCAACAGAAAAGAAACACGGAACTGATTAAGCACAATCAATGATTAAGTGTTGAAAAATTTAATGTGTCCTTAAAATTCATTTATTTTACCTATCTTTTTATTTCGTTTTTAATAATTTAATTAATTAATTTTTCATTTTATGTTAAAAAATTTTACTTTTGTAATTTGATAAGTCAAAATTTTAATTAAAAATTTCTTATAATCAATTTTTATGTTTAGATTTTAAAATTATTAATTTTGTCTTACATAATTTTCTGTTTCAATAATTTTTAATTAATTTTTATGTTTTAATTCTACATAAAATATTAATTTTATTTGATTTCTATTAATAAAGAAATTATTCACTATTTATTTTTTCTTTTAATTAACTAAAAATTTAGTTTAATTTTTAATATTTTGTATTTTTATTTTTAAAATAATTTAAATTTAATGTTTAATTTATGTATTTAATTTGATGTCAACAATTATTTTAAGTATGTTTAGTTTAATGATTTACTTTAATTTAATAATTGAGTTTCAAATTATTTAATTGATCTGTATTTATATTGTTTTAATATTAGTTTTAATTTAAGTTTAGTTTTTAAATTCTTATAATATTAATTTGAAATTTATCAATTATTCAATTTTTTTAAATTTATATAAATTCATATTTGAGTTTTATTTAATTAATTAATTAATTAAGTTTTTTAATTTTTAATTTATTTTATCCATAATTTTTTTAAATTTATTTGGAAATGATAATTAATATTTTATTTTATGTTTGTAAAACAATAATAGTCCTTCCACCAGATTTCTCACCTATGGAACCTTGCCAAGGGTGGCTCATTTTTTTTTATTTTTTGTCAAGAAAACACTACTCACCATTGGGAATACCTAATAGTGACTCCCTGTCTAATAGAGAGTCTATATTTCTCATCGAATGTTTTGAAACTCATCACCATTTCTTCCAATGATGAGTCCAATTTCCCCTCGCTAGAAAATTTCTCGTTATTTCTATGCAACCACACTCACTGCCATATACCAGCCCCTTTAGCCACAACTACAGAAATATCTCACTTCCACAACTTCTCACCACCTAAAAAATTTCACACCATAGAATCTTCGATCCTTAACATCCAACAAAAACCAAAAATTTATCACCATCACTGACCTCTCCTTTTTTTGGAAGCATCCCTCTTCTCATTCAAGTTGCGATTCCCCGCACCAGATTTAAAATAAATCTGATGAGTTAATGACCACCACTATCAGGCGCCACCTCAAAGAACCATGAATGAAGCCATCAAAAATATGAAGTTAAAATAAACACCACCACCACCAGATCTATAACCTCTTTGTCACTATTTAAGTGCCCAACTATCATCACCACCCTAGCCATTGTCAAAGAGGCTTATCATTGCTCGGATTGAAGAGGCTATATCATCGCATCACTTGGAGGAGGAGCACTGCATGAGGGTTTGACCGAGCCCTCCTTTTGGAGGAAGCTAAGAGCACCCACAAAGCTAATAGAGCCATAAAAAAAGAAAAATAAATCAATCAATAAATAAAAAAAAAATAAAAGAAACACATAAATTAAATATTAAATAAAATAATATAAAAAATTAATAATAATAATAATAAATTAAAAACTAAAGTGATTTATATTAATAATACTTTATAGAAAATAATAATTTAACTTAATTAAAATATTTATTTGTAAATAAATCCAGTAATAATATTAAATAAAATAAATAATTATAAATGTATTGACTTAATAAAATAAAGAAATTTAATAATCTTTAAAAAATAACTAAATTGATTATATTTTTTAAAGATATAAAAAAATTAAAAATAATAATAATTAAGTAATTCAATTAATAATAATTATTAATAAAATTTTAAATGAAATAATATAAATAAAATATTTAATTTAAATAATATTTTATAAACTATTGTTATTTTCAATAAAAAATAATTATAATTAAATATAAATTAATTAACATAATAATTTAATATTTAATTTATTCTAATAATAAATAAATAAATATTTGTTTATTTATTTATAAAAGTTAAATATTTCCATAAACATTAAATAATTTATTTCGTTTTGTTAGTTTTATCTATGCAGAACCCAACTAAAATCACATCTCGGTTCTTGATTTCCAACTACCGTTATTCTGTTATGAGGGATTTTCTAAAATCACAAAGATTTGTGGAGACTTCAAGACATGGTCGGTGAGTGAGGGAAAATCAAATAAGTTGGTATTTTTTATCGTTGAACAATTAGAGTATGATGGGAGATAAAAAGAGGTAGAAAATGAAAAATAAGGGATGATTCATTTTACATCTTTTCCATTCTTGATCGATACATGCATGTGACTCGAAGAAGTAGACCAACAGAATAGTAGCAGGAGATAGAGGAGTAGTGAGGATTGTGATCGCGGGGGAACTCTTCTCCCCCTTTTTTCTTTCAACTATCTTTAATTCCTATTATTTTCATCTTGAATTTGATATGTATTGTAGGTAATTTATTTGTGCTTATGGAATTATAAATCTGATGGTTTATTTCCTAACACTTCTTCACAAAATTTCATCTTCAAGATTTGGAAATGATCGAAGAGATATTCTTCAGACCTTAATCAAAATTATATTTTCATCTCCATCACTTAATTTCAAAATTCCAAGATCTTTCAGCGAGAAAGATCATGGATTATTCTTTATTAATCTTAATTTCAGAATAGTTGTAATTTTTCAATGAGATTTATTCCAACAAAATTTATTCAAAATCTTAAGAATTTTGGTTTATTTTGGAGTGGTGAACTCCAAAATTCGTCACTCTTCTTGATTAATATCTTATAGTTGGGGATTTATCAATCATTTTAAGGTTATATTTCAATAAAATCATTACGAAGAAGTTATCTATTTAATAACTAGTTTAGATTTCCTACTGTACATTTCTTTAATTTATATTCAAGACTCTGTTCTCACTACCTATTCACCTTTTTTGTTTTATGTTACTTTAAAAAACATTGTTTCATCTTAAATTGTGTCATTTTTCTTCTTTAAAAAGAAAATAAAAAATAGAAAAATATTATCACTCACTGTTTTCCATTGTGGGTTTTGTTTTGAAAACTTGATACCAACCTTCCATTGGGTTCAACCCTACAAACCACTCTTCATTGTAGTTAGAATGAATTTATAAATAACTAAAAATTGGCACCATTTCAATGATTAACATGTCATACACCTAAATCAGATAGTATCAAGGTGTGGTGGATGAGTTCCTTTGACTTATGCATTCATAGTGGGGTTGCATGTTGGAGTGTCAGAGAAAGCCCTATCCCTACCAGTGGAGCCTTTTTGATCGAACATTATATTGGAGGCTTCTAAAGAGAGGATTAGTGAACAAACTTCTATCGTCATTGTGACATGAATCTAGGAGGATATTTCCTCACATATAATCTCTCATTAGCAGTAGAGTGAGGTACTATAATGATCTTCCTCAGTGTGGATTGGATTCCTACCATCCATGCTCAGTTGTTCACAATTAGTGGGTGTGGTGGGGTACTATATTGTGGGATATATTTTACCTCCTTTGAGGATTAAATCCAGGTCGAGAAATCTGAGCTCATGTGTGGGAAGATATAGTTAAATTTTATAAGATGGATAATACAACCCATGGAGCTTCATGAGCTAGGGTGTATCTGGTAGTTTGCAGATAGAGGTCCTAGTAAGTTTATGTGTGTGTATTTGGGAATCTCTCTATTGTTAGTTGGTACACTCATGTTCTTGGTGTTAGAGTTTTATGGGGGACACTTGGGGTTAGCATGGTGCAAAAAATCTAGGGGTGGATGAGAACTTTTGGGTTATGTCACTATCTACGTCAGGTTAGTGAGGTGGTGTAATGCTAGACCCTATGACCATAGATGGACCAGATGTTGGGTGTTCACCAACAGTTATAATTGATGACATGTTCACACTTTATTGCATGATGTAGAGCTAGTTTGATTTGGATATTGGATGTTGTGTCCATGATGTTCCCTTGAGTGTGTGTTTATATACAACATCAGAACACTTTTTTCTCAGCTTGCTAGTGTGGGAGTCCCAATTGAGTGCTCAGTTTCTTTCCCTTGTGGCTAGGATTTCTCTTTTTAGGGATGAAAAGCCTTAAGGTGAGGATAGTTTAGTGACTATAGTTTTTATTTATAAGATTTTTGAATATTTATAGGAATTTTTACTAAGCCAAGAACGTAGTCAGTGTGGGATTTTGAGGCCTGGAGAGTAGCAGTGCGGTGATATTCAAAATATTATATCTATTTTACCATGCATGCACAATTTATTTGTAAATATAGATTAAACCCTGAGAATATTCTCTAATAGAAAAATTGGGACCATGATTTAGTTCATAACATGGGTTTTATCCTTAATATGACATAAAGTTTGTCAACATCTGGTTCCCGGTCGGGAGCAAGTTGGCGGGGTGTTAAATGGAGTTTATTGATTTAATAAAAATTAAATCAACAAACCCTCCCCCATTGCTAGACCCACAAAAAAAGAATATAGGACCCCCACTAGTATGATGGATGAACTAAGGCTGATCTAAGGAGAGGAGGTGTTGCCGATCCCCATTCTTGACACCATTTGTCACTGGATTGAGCTGCAATGACTTCCAAGTCTTGTTTTTAACCTGAAGATGCAGTGTCCCTCAATATGGTAGAAGGATCTATGTCTTAAATCCTGAACAAATTTTATGTGTTTTTTTAAGGTTTTTGTTCCCTTTTATAACTTATAGTGATCCTTTGTGGGTAGATATATGTTTTTCATTGGAAACCAGAAAATTTTAGGTGGGTCGTAGGGAATTCACATTCAGAACTCCTGATAAAATGGTATGTAGTAGAGTGGCACGCACCGTGTGTTCTTCCCTTTGGGAGAAGATGATATTTTGGGGACTAAATTCTATGTAGAGGGGGTATACACTATGGAGTGAGGACATGTTGTGTGTCTTAAAGAGATGGATAGGGATTCCATGTTAAGATACATGGTCGTGTCATATTGCATGGATAAAGATATAGACACATGGTACGATAGACATGCACATGTTGAGGATATGTCCAAAAGTATGATTATCCATAACACACCATGTCATAGGGGTACACGCTATGTTATGAACCCGACTGGAGAATCCGTGTGGTAAATTATTGTCCAAGGGCCGAGGTGAGGTGGGTCATGTTGTGCACACCATGTACACATTCTATTAGCTTACATGGTCATCCAATCCAATCAGTAGAGTACATGACCAAATGTTTGAGTGGGGTCATATGCCATGTAGATCCCAGTGCATGCCGTATAATTTTCATGGAAACTTATTATTAGTGTATCTCCTTCATTAGGGATCAGATTTAGGTCCATGAGTATCAAATCCTAAGAATATTTCTACATAGAATGTGATGGTAAACTTCATGGTGTATTTTGATATCCAACATTGTGTGATTCTAGCACAAAGCTACATTAGCAATGCCGAAACATGAGAAGTGATCTGGGTGGATAACTAGAGAGATTTCAATGTCGGTCCCCTTCTCTGTCATCTCAGGATGTGGTTCCCACAAGATTATTTAGGTTGGTAGAGAGTTGGTCCCCTATTATTAGGGCGCATGTCCCCTACCCATGGTAGTGTTGTGATGTGAGGTGTGATGAGCAAGAAACTCATTTTAGAAATCATTGACTGATACTGGAGGTTAGGTTAGTTTATTTGAGATACACTGGGATTGGTACTCCTTTATTGTATTAGGGAATGAGTTTCAAGTATCTCTTGGATTGGTAGAGATAGAACTCCCCCACAGAAGGAAACAGTCCTCTACTTATGGGGTAGTTCTCCCAAGGTTGGTGTGCCCCTATTGGATCAGGGTGTGGACCTCCCCACATCATTTGTATAGTTGGAGAAGAAGCTACCCTATCATTCTATGGAATGGTCCCTCCATACTATTTATGTATATGGAGTCAGTACCCCCTATTTTTATAGGGCGTGGGTCCTATATTTTGGATTCAGTACTGCCCTATCACACTAGTGTGCAGATCCTCCATACATGTTGTTCAAGATGAATTGGTACACCCCTATTATACTTGGGTGTGAATCCTCTATTCTTGGTTCGATACTCCCCGTTCGTGTTAGGGTGTGGGTCCCCCATTGCGATCATTCAGGTAGATTTGGCACTCCACTATACACAGGGTGTGGGCCCTCTATTTATGGAGTGGTACTCCCCCCAACTTTGAGTATCAGCAGGGAGTCGGTCCTTCCTAAGAGTTGGAGATACCTCAGTTGTAGAGCATTTTTGTGATGACTGAACCCGTCTACTTGTTGTGTGTGACATTGGGTTAAGAATTATTCCTCCCTCAATGCGATTAGGTGTGGTTCTATTTCTATGGATGCAATATACGTTTCATGGGATAGTTAGGAGTTAGTACTCCCTTGGATGGGAGGAATTATTGAGGTGCAGGTCCCTCCTTAATATCTTCTTTAGAGAGGATTAACATTGTCCATAGTTTAGAGTAGTTCTCCCTTGATAGTGTGTAGTGGATAGGGGTGGTCTTCTCCATTTAGGTTCATGGGATCTTACGTAGGGCACAATAAAATGGTTATACGACCTCTGGTTCTTGGAACTAGGGTTAGACTTTGAGAGAAATATCCAATTGAGCATATCTCTCAGTTGAGTTCCATCTAGGATGGTTGGGATCATGGAGTGTGTTCCCCTATAAGGTAATTATCATTGAGCCCTGAGTACAATCTAGTGGCTATATGTGATGTTGGGACCTCATTAGACTTGGAGTCTGAGATGAGTATTCTAAGTGATTATGGGTTTCCTTGCAGTTTTTTCACACTTCTTGATTGACACACCAGTTGGAATTGAGATGAATAGTCATGTATAGATAAGGTGTGTTCGAGATGGAGTTTCTTGTCATCTCTCACTTGGGTTCCCTCTAGTTGGGTTGATCAGGTTGTTTCCTTTCAGTATATCCCGTTTATTATTTGTTTTTTGGGGGTGATATTGGGTATTTTTACACTCACCCCTATAAGGTATTTTCCCACACATGTCATGTCTTGTGGAGAATATAGCTCTTTAGATGGTGTCCTGAGAGGACCCAAAGTAGACAGAGTTTAACGATCTAGACAAACCAAGTTTTTTACTAAGACTTGACCATGGTCTGTTCTGTTTGTTCCATTTTCTAGTATTCCCCTCCTTATGAGCAGGTTGAATGATTTTATAGTTTTTGGTGGACTTTTATTTTTTCTTTTGTAATTTTAGTACTTATGTTGTACTTTGGTTGTGGGATAGATGTATGGATGCATTTTTTGTTTTAGTTTTATTACTATATATGTATTATTTAATGGATATGTATGTTAGTGAGTGTGTACAAGTGCAATAGTCTAAGGCCTCCCATGAGTGTTATTTTCATACTCAGTGCTGGATTCCAACCCCTATCATATTATAGGTTGTCTTGGGGAATTGAGTATCAGGCCCCGATGAGTTTTTTTATGATAGTTAAAGTTTCTATGATCAAAAAATGTTAGTGACTTTAGTGGAAGAGAGTTACAAAACACCTGTTGAAATAGGGGTATTAAGATGGGGAAGACACTTCCTAATGAATAATTTTAGAATGGTTTGGATGAGGGAATGAATGAAATGTTAATAAATAATTCACGAAGATTGAGGTTACACTTAATAATTCCCATGGAAATTTAGGTGGTAGTAGTGAACATGATGACATAATTAGATATCAAATGATGGTTTTGTTTTTTGGGACTTGAGATTCCATAGAAGCTATGGTCTAGTAATTCTATTAAAGATTTCCATTTCAAAAATCTTCATGAGTATCACCCATGTTAATATTGATTCTAATTATATGGAAAAATTGATGAAAATTCCCAGATATAATTCTTTGTAGGATATGGTGATGAAAATTATGGATTCATTAGTGAAAGTTAAGAATAATGAATCAACTGACCATGTCCAAGTTGATTCAATAAAGAGTATGAAATTAAAAAAATAGTTCATAGATATTAGATGGAATCACAAAAATTTTAGTTGATGTACCAATATAATGTGTTCCGGAATTCTATAGGACTGCTGGGGATTGGAGTAGAGATATGAATGTTAAGAATATGGAAGATAAAGTACTAGAAGATGTAGTATCAGAATGAGTTGTTTAGATAGTTAAATTGAATAAATCTACTTGAGTTAGGAAAAAAATTAGAGTTTTGGAGTTGACATTAAATGTTACATCTAATGGGAAGTGTAGAACCTAAATTCCCAACATATGCATCCACTCTTTTTGAGTTTGAAAGTGGGAGTCAATGATGAAAGAAGAAGATTCTTCCTTGGCTTCTAAAAGAACATGGGATCTTATTGAGTTACCATTGGGGAAGAAATTAATAGATAATAAGTGGTTATAATATATTATAGAGGAGGATAATGATAGTAAAATTTATAGGGAATGACTAGTGGGGAAAGGATTTCACTAGAAGAAGGGTATTGAATTCAAAACAAATCACCGGTAACTAAACATGTTACCATATGGATAGTGATGAGCATGAATTCTACATATAATATTTACAAATAAAATATGGATTCAAAGATGAAATTTCTTCATGGTGACTTTAAGGAAGATATTTACATTAATTAACCAATGGAATTCATGTATTAAAAGAACAATCACATGTTGTATAAGTTAAATATAAGTATTTATGGATTGAAGCAGGTACTATGATAGTGTATTATAAAATTTGATTATTTCATGGTTTATGAAGGTTTCACTGGGTGTAACATAGATCACAATTACTATTAGAAGTCATGTAATGATGATATTTTTACCATTCTTCCCCCATACATATAAAATATTCTTCTACTGGGTAGATAAATTAAAAGGATTTATTAATGGAAGTGATATTTATAAAGATGATTCGAGATGAAAGACCTCTTATAGGATATAAAAATTTTGGGGATAAAACTTTTAAGAGATTGGAAATACAAGACTTTGTTTCTTTCTCAAAGGGATTATATCTAGAATAATTTTGAAAGGTTCATAATGTCTCGATATAATATAGTCTCAAATCCATTGGCTGGAAACATTGAATTGTTAAAGGAAAAATCACCCAAAATATAATATAAGGAGAAAAATATAATAAGAGTTCTAATTTTAGTACCGGTAATATGCCTAATATATTACATAGAATGTACTCATATAGACATCCCATTTTGGGAGGGAGTTTTTATCCATTTCATTTCAAATATGAGGAAGGAACATTGAGGTCCATGAAATGGATCATATATTTAATAAAATGATCAATACATATAGATCTTTTCTTTTTTATAGATGATCGATTGCAAAATTATGTTGATTCTAACTTTTGTTTCTATTTAGACACCAATAATAGCACCGTGGGTTTTTTATTCATCTATTAAGGACTGAAATTTAGTGGTATGTTTTGAATACAATCATTGTTTATATTTTCTACAGTGGAAACTGATTATAGGGAATAAATAGAAGTGAGGAGGAATTGGTATAGTTTATATGATTTTTGAAGGAGAATGGATGGTTTTAATGATGTAAGAGTGTTTTTTTATGAAAATTAGAGTGCAATACATTTTTTTAGAATAAAATGTTTCACTCATGGAAGAAATATGTAAAATTCAAATACAACTTCATCTAATTTTTTTGAGGATATAGTGTTGGAGTTGTGGAATATTTTTGGGATGAAAAATTCAGTTGACATGTTCACCAAATTCCTTTTCCAAGAATGTTTTAGAAACCCTATGATTCAATGGAACTTGGGCGAAGAGAATGATGTGTGGAGACATTTTGTATTGTGGAAGTGGAACAGTTTTTTTAACTAAGTGTTGGAGGTTTCCGTGGGATCTTTGAAGTAGAATTCAAGTGGGAGATTGTTTTTTTTAAATCATATTCAATTTTTGATTCAATTAAACTAAAGAAGAAAATCTATAATATATATTGGACAATAAGTTGAGTATTGTAATAGTAGAAATATTCAGTCGATGAAGGTTCTTCAAAACATGGTATCTTTTGATGGGAATGCTCTATTCAATGGTTTAGAAGTTGTAAATGGAAGTTATGGTTTATTTTACATGGCCATTGTGAAAATGAAATTTCAAATTATTATCCTTGTGGTTATATATAAACATGGTTGGTGTGTAAATTTCCTTCAAAGAAACAAAATAGTTACTTTCACTTTTCTCCATATGTTAGTGGATATGTTTATATTTCTATAGAAAATTGGAATCCACCATTATAAATGGAGGTATTTACACAAATATTTGGAGTCAACACAACTAGATGACTGATTGGGATGAAATATAAGTTTTTGGGACCACTAATACATGTGAGAAGATACATTTGGGTCATTAATTAAAATTAGTGATCTCAGGTGATTGAAATTATTGATATATACAAAGTTATGGTAATACATAAGTGTTCTCCCATGAACATAGGACATATTTTTTGAAACATATAAATTTTTTTCTCCTTCCTTCTCTATTTTTCACATGAGTTATTGTGTATGATTTGTTATTGAATTTTTTTGTGAGGAGTGAATAATTTTGGTTAGTAGGGTGTGATTTTTCTTCCTACATTCTGGTAAATTTTTCTGAGGGGATTAATTCTAATTAAGGTGGTTTCAGTTTTTTGTTTTTCATTGCTTGAAAAATCCTAGGATGTAACTTCTTGTGAAGTAGCTATGTACTCCCCCAACATGAGTAGGGGTGATCCATTGTGATATTGAACCCTTTTATTCATGTTATACCTACTATTTTCATGTTAAGTTATAAAGGAGTGGAAAAAACCCCAAGATGAAGGAACTAATATCTTCAATGAGACAAGTGACCAGAAAGGTGTTGTAAAAAAATTCCTAGGATAATCTAATTATAAGTTTTCTATTACTGAATCATTGAATCAAACTATCCACTAATGATTTTGGAAAACAATTTATTGAGAAAAAAAATTGAAGTGAACATAGATTACCAACTTCTATTATGAGGGATAATAAAATATGATTATAGAGAGACACCATACCATAAATCTTCTAATGGTTATCCTTATTCCATTCAATATAAATATTTTCTATGTATAACAAAATGTAGGGTTAATTGATTAGGGATCATTTTATCCATGAAACTTCAACAATCTCTCGAATCTTAGTTGATGAAGTACATATGGACTATGGATGTCAATATCAACTAATATAGTTTTTGTGATACTAGAGTGTCAAGAATCCATCTCTCAAGGTTCCATCCCCATGTAGGATGATGATTCCATACTAGAATCACAAATACCTGAGGATTTTTACCCCCTTCACAACTTGCACTTCTAATGAGGAAGAGATAGATGAATCTCATCATAACTTAGAAGAAGGAGTTTCCAACACTATCAATGTGCTAATATAGGTAAACATATATACCAATGAAGATCTGATGTTAAAATTGATCAATGATATTATGTATCTATAAGGATAAAAATGGTATATTGTTTTTTTAAAACAATACCATGATGTATTTGTATTGAATTAATAAAATATTTCAGGGCTGTAACGTCCCAAATATGGGTGCCACTCCACGGGTGCTATGAACCCGGTTGGTCACATGAACTCAAGTGCATTTCTACAAATTCCAGAGGCTGGCGACTAGTAGTGACGACCTAGGTATGATAGTTGGGAAACTATGCCATCATTTTTCAAAGTGTAGCGCAATGTAGAAATATGAAAATACCAAAATTGGAAGCAGTAAACAATATCAAGCTGAAATGGACAACGGTACTGAAATAAAAGATGACCAACAATCATATATAGGATGATTCAATATGTCCCTAATTCTAAGAAAGAATCCAAAACATGTTACACAACAATCTATAACAATACAGTACAAGGTACAAGTACAACAATGCAAAATAGTGCAGCAGGAACTCAGCAGCATCGCAAGCCTAAGCTCAGTCCCATGCTCTCCTACTCCTCTGCAACAATCTACTACCTATATAGGGACTCTTTCCCTTATCAACACCTGCAACAATATAATCTGTTTGGGCCCAAGACATGACCCAAACAGGGTGTGAGAAATAAATCCCAGTAGGAAACCACCAAAGGCCCATGCCCAACTGTCATGGAAAATGTGCAACAACAATGTGAAGAAATGAAATATAGTAGACTAGGAAGTACTAAAAATTAAACCTTCCTACCAGTTATGTTTCCATTTAAATTATAATTTAACAATTCAATATTATTGAATTATACGTTTTTGAGACTTATCCTCAGCAGTCAATCTCCTATACAGTGCTGCAGCAAAAACCACAACAGGCTATCTAATAAGTAGAAGGTAAAACAATACCAAGCTTGTCCTTTAGCTTGGCATGTATAACATAAGAAATCACCCAAGTGAATATTCAAGTACACAGTATCCTCAGAAATGAAAATCAATACCCTCAGGTAATCAGAATCAAATCTCTCAGGTGATTTCCCTTAGGCATAATGAATATTTCCCTCAGGTGTATAAGATATTGCCCTCAGTCATGGAAGCTACTGCCCTCAGGCATAAGAAACATTTCCCTCAGGCTAAACAAACACTTTCCCTCTGGCTAAACAAAACATTTCTCTCAGGTTAAGCAAGTAACCTGGCTGATCCCAACACATAAGCAAGCAATTATATACATTTCCTATCACGAAAACTCAAAGCATGCTATAATCACGGCATACCCATGGGTATCCTGGCCAAATGGATAAACAAGGGAAACACACCCATGGAGTGGCCCTGGATCATGGCAGTGATCCCAAACAAAAGTTTACACATATTAATTAAATTACCTATGAAATTCTAGGAATTTTATTTGTCAAGGCCTCGGCCATACGACACCCCAAACATGGGCACGTAGCACGACAATACAAAAAACAACTCGACAGTTGGAAAAAAACATTAGAACACCTATCATGATCTCTTATGATCGATATATGTGAACTATTACTCCAGAAAAAACTGAGAATAGTGTAGATCTGTGATAAAATTCACCCATTCAAACTCAAATAACTTCCCCTTGGGAAATAACTAGAAGAAGAGGTTCAAGAAGAGTGAACAACTCACCCGTGCGGTTGAAACGATATCATCGAAGAAGGAATCAGAATCCCGGTGTGTGGTCGAGAGCTCTTCTAAGATCCGACCGTCTCTCCCGCGGCTCTCGGTTGTTCTAAGATTCCTATGTCAAAAGAGGAGGCTAATGCTTGTTTTAAGAGAAAAAAATAACTGCACGGCGTGTACTCTCAAGTGCAAGGCATGTACTTTCTATTTTTTAAATTGTTCCTCTGACGGCCACCTTCCACTGCCTCACTGTTCATCAGCCGACTAGGTTACACGACGTGTATTTCTATGTACACGGTGTGTAATGTCACTCCGCTGGAAGCCACTCCCACCACCTTAATGTTCACATGTCGACTGATTACACGGTGTGTATACACTAAGTACACGGCGTGTAGTCAATTTTTACACCCTTCATCACCGACAGGCCGACACGCCCTGTATACTCATCCCACACGGCCAAAGTACACGACGTGTGGAAAAGTACATGGCGTGTACCCACAAATTTTGATATTTTCCCCATTTTCCTTATTTTCTCAAAAACACATAAGGAAAAAAGGAAAAGAATAAACCCATACCTCAAGAATAAGAACTAGGTTCTTACAAACTTACCCCCTTAAAGAAATTCGTCCCTGAATTTCCCTTCCAAGGGTGGTGAAGATAAATCTGAGAACAACTCTGTCCACTGAGCACGTACGTCGGTCTCCCACTCCCACATTTCATCCTACACTCGGCCATGCTGCCATATCACCCGTATGAGAGGAACTGACTGACATCGGAGAACCATCCTGCTCCTATCAACAATACAAATCGGATACTCCTCAAAGGATGCATCGTCCAGAAGCTCAACCACGTAGGGATGAAAAATGTAAGATGGTTCTGAGTGATAACGGTGCAACTGGGATATGTTGAAGACGTCGTGCATGTCCATGTACCTTTGTAGTAACTGCAACCGATAGGCAACCGACCCGACTCTATAAATACCCTCACTTATTTCATACATAATCTTGAATTTAATCAAGAAAACACTTCATTTTATATTTAGGATCTTTTAAAGTTTAGAGCTTTAGAGAATTAAGACAAAACATTCATAACATTACACATTGTTACATAGTGGATTCCATAAAATCAGTTTCCATTTCCCTCAGAATATAAAACATTAAAACACAAAACAAGACTCCCTGACAATTCTTCAACATTTAACATGTCTTCCTTCCTTGTATTACTCATCCATTAACCTGTGAAAAATCATTTAAATACTTGGGATGAGCAAAAAAGCTCAGTAAGGTATACAAAAGAAGGAAAAATCACATTAGTCCATGAATACGCATGACGTATGAAAACTTTTTCAAAAGACATGCTTTCCACCCATAAAATCTTACTTTGTGTAACATGAGTTTTACACAAGATCCACACAAACATAATTATAATCATAGAGGTATATTGGGGCATTACTTACATAATCTTGTAACCATCATGGCTACCTTAAAATTTGTAACCCTCACGGCTACCTTACTTTGTGTAACCATCACAGTTACACTTGGAGTAACCATACGGCCGACCTCCAACTTACTCATACCCAATGCATTGGAGGGAAATATAGGTCCCACCCTTCATCATAAACAATTCCCAATAACCAAAACATAATCATACAACATAAACAATAGCATAAAAACATTGCCTTTGAATCTTATAAAACAGAATTTTAAAAGAGGATTTTAGAAGAAAAGTCCCTTATAAACATCATATACTTGAAGTGAGACTTAATAGAGTGGATGGAATATGTGTATACTCTGTAAATAAAAACAATGAAACATAATATAAATAGAACCCATCACACAAAAAATTTAAATAGCATATAAATTATAAAGTAGAAGGTTAACCCAATGAATGGAAATCGGGTTAAGAATTCTCTTACCTTGGGCTTGTCTTACTTCAAAATTGTTTAAACCTCCTCTTGATCTCTTCTCCTTGAGATCCTTCTTAAGGGCTTTGATTTTGGTCTTTTGGTGAGACCAGAAGCTCTAGGACCTGGGGAAGAAGATTGGGGAGGGAATTTGGCAGAAATTAGACAATGCTCAAGGCTTGAGAGGTGTGGGAGGAAGAGGGGAGTGAGGGTGATATTTATAGTGGAGGAGGGGAGGTTTTTTTTAGATTATTTTAATCATTATTATAATATTTTTATCAATACTATGAATAATCTCAAAATAAGTGGCCTTGCATCACTTATGATGTAATAAATAGTGCATTTTTACTGATAAATTGATTATACGGTATTTTAAAGTATTTCACTATTCACCGAAATTTCAAGAGTTTCATAAAAATACCAAAAATTTAACCAAACCATTTTTCGATGTGTAGAATTAAAATATGAACTCCATTTTTCAAAATTAATTTTCTAAATATTATTAATTTAATTTTTAAATAAGGTCACAGTTAATTCGAAAAATAACAATATTGAAGTGCAATTAGTTTTATGTGACATTGGAAAATTAATTAAGATCCCATTATCCTATTGCCATGGGAAAATAAAATAATAATATTATTTACTATTCATGAGGTCATATTACAATTCATATTACTATTCATATTACTATTCATAAGGGCATGTTACTATTCACCAGAAAAACAAGTTTGTTTCATCAGACTCTAAATAACATACTGAACACAATTGTAGATGACAGTTTCTTGAAATTCAAAACAAAAAAGAAATAAAATTATCTTTAAAGGATACTTATAAATATATACCTTAAACAAAATTTCAAGCATTTTCAATTTATTTTTAGAAAACCTTGGGATGTTACAGACTCTCTCCAGAATCTCAAACAACCCCACATACCTTGGTGAAAGCTTACCCCGTCTCCTGATCTGCCTATGTCCCATCCTTAGTGAAACACGCAAGAAAACCCGATCCCTGACTATGAACTCCATGGGTTTTCTGCGGCGATCAACATTAGATTTATGACGAGACTGTGTAGTATCCATCTGCTTCTGTATCAACTGGACTTACTCTGAAGTCTCCTGCATGAGACGTGGTCCTATTAAAGCTGCCTCACCTGCCTCCAACCAGCACAAGGGTGATCAGCATGGACTACCATATTAATCCTCGTAAGGTGCCATCTTAATAGTTTCCTAAAAACTATTATTGTAGGAAAACTATACTAGGGGTATGTGCCCCTATGAAGAGCCCCCAAATTCTAGGACTCATGCATGTAGCATGTCCTCTAGCACCAGTATCGTACGCTCTGACTGGCCATCTGTCTGAGGGTGGTAATCTATGCTCAGAAGCACCTATGTACCCAGTTCCCTCTAAAAACATTTCAAAAAATGAGATGTAAATAGGTCATCCCTATCTGAAATGATAGAACGAGGGACCCCATGAAGACGTACCTCCTCTCGGATATACAACTTCTTGATCTTGTCAACACCGATGGTCTCCTTGATCGGAAAAAATTGAGCTACCTTCGTAAGTCAGTCCATGAAAACCCATAGGACATCACTGCCTCGAGGTGACCCCAGAAACCCGGTCACGAAGTCCATCGCAACATCATTCCATTTCCACTCCAGAATGGGTTACTGTTGTAATAGTCCAGCTGGCTTCTAATGCCCCGCCTTCACCTACTGACAGGTGGAACATCTCGTAATAAAACCAGCTACCTGTATTTTCATACCTGGCCACCAATACCGACGTCTCATGTCATGGTACATTTTGGTAATACCAAGATGCACTGACCTAGATGAAGCATGAAAATCCCACATCAACTCCTCGCGTATATCCTCTGGAACCCACACTCGTCCATGGATACATAGTACCTCATCATTGCCTATCGTCCAACTAGGAGGAGGGTCCTCACTTGACACCGAATCTCATAGAACTAGGCCTTCTGAATTTGATAGCTGTCTCATCCTCAATATATCCAGGATGGTAGAATTTAAAGATAAGGATGAAAGATAGGCCCGCCCCTGACTATCGTGCACCTCCAAATTCATCTTAGAGAACAAATCCATAAGCGTCCACTCACCACTGGCCTCCTACACTATCTGTATCCGATTCCTCCTACTCAGTGCATCAGCAACTTTGTTACCCTTACCAGGTGTATAGGAAAGCTCACGGTTGAAGGACTGAAGGTATTCAACCCACCTTAGCTATCTCAAATTCAAGTCACACTGGGTAAAGAAGAATTTAAGACTTTTATGGTCTCTAAACGCCACAAAATGTTCTCCCAAGATATAATTTCTCCAACAGCGTAACACATGAACAACTGTAGTCAACTCGGGCTCATGCGTCGGGTAATTCCTCTCATGTGGCCTCAAATGTCAAGACCCGTACACAACTACTCGATCGACCTACTTCAACACTACTCCCAGCCCAATACCTGATGCATCATAGTAAACTATATAGCTCTTCCCTTGCTCTGGAAGTATCAGTACTTGTGTTGATGTCAACCTTCTCTTCACATTCTGAAAGGCTGTCTCATAAGCTTCTGACCAAAAAAACTTCACACCCTTCTTAGTCAAACCCGTCAACAGCGCTGTTAAGTGGGTGAAGTCTTATATAAATCACCTGTAGTAACTAGCCAGTCCCAAGAAACTCCGTATTTCAAACACGTTCCTAGGCTACTCCCAGGAAACTACTTCTCTCACTTTCTCTGGGTCTATTGCAACTCCTTCCTCTGAGATACTATGACCTAGTAAGTGTATATGGTCTATCCAAAAGTGGAACATTGAGAGCATAACATATAGGTGATACTCTCTCAGTGTACTCAAAATGATCTCAATATGGGTAGCATGGTCATGTCGAGCGTGAGAGTACACCAAGATATCGTCCATGAAGACTACCACAAAAGAATCCAGATATGGGTGGAACACACGATTAATTATAGCCATGAAAAGTAATGGTGCGTTCGTGAGTCCGAATGGCATAACCAAGTACTCGTATATACCATATCTACTCCAAAAAGCTATAAGCTTTATGTCCGATGGTCTAACGTGAAACTGATGATATCCGGATCTCAAGTCAATATTTGAGAACACTCATGCTTCTCAAAGTTGATCAAAAAGATCATCAATCCTTGGAAGGGGATATCAGTTCTTGACTGTCAACTGGTTCAACTTCTGATAATCCACACAAAGTGTGAGGGTACTGTCCGCCTTCTTAGCAAACAGGATAGGCGAACCCCAAGGAGAAGTACTGGGTTGGATGAAACCCTTTTCCTGTAACTCCTACAAATTCCTCTTGAGCTCCTGTAACTCTGGTGTAGCCATCCTATAAGGAGGAATGGACACCGGTGCCCCTCCTAGAACAAGCTCAACAGAGAAATCCACCTCTCACTCTGGAGGTAGACCTGAAAAGTTTTCTGGGAAGATATCCCTGAAACGAACAACTACTGGAGGGAAATCATTCTATCATGTTCCCTAGTCATCTAGGTTTAAAATCGCAATTTGTTCTATCACCCCACCTCAAACATGATAGTTGGGTCCATGTCAGCTCACTTGGACATCCCACTCGACCTTCTATAGAAACTCTCCACCCTCTGGTGATGTAAAACTCACCCTACGACGATAGAAATCTACAAAGGATCGAAAGGGTACCAACCAGTCCATCCTGAGAACGACGTCATAGATCGTCATCTCTAAGACATAGATGTCCCATAGAATGTGACACCCACCAACCTCTAGGGGGAACTCCCTACACTGATGTACACTAGCCGTTCTAGTCCCCAACGGAGTGTCTAGTGTCATAATTTCAGAATAAGAAGAAACACAGAGCCTAAGGCTCTCCACAATGGGCACAGATATAAAGCTATGTGTAGCACCAGTATCGAAAAGTATTGAAGACAAAATAGAAGAAACTATAATAGTACCTATGATAGTAGAAGATCCAGGATCTTACTACTGTTGTGTCTGTTGCACTGCATATACTTGCCCAATGTCGCGGCCCTGCGACATAAACTGACTACCCTGAGCTGACCTGCCTTGCTGTCTCTGAGATCCTGGTGTCTGGATACCATATCCATGGCAACCACCTCAGCCTGAACATCCTGACATATTCCACTTCCCTGACTGGTTAGAAGATGTTGGACCTACTCCTACACACAGAGTCTACACAGAACCCCTCTCACTAGCCACTGGTGGAAACGCCCTGCAAAAGTACTGCAGATGACCCATCTTGCCGCAAGCTTGACACTCCACTGGGTCATGTGGACACTAAGGTATCTTGTTCCCCTCTTTACCACACTGGTAGCACATGACCTGGACAACTAAATAATTCTTCTTGCTAGTACTACCACTGTGAGAGAAATCCATCTTCCTCTTCCTCTTACCGGTAGAAATAGTACTAGAAATTGGTGCTGAACTTCCCTGGCCTGCACCACTAGCTTCCTATTGGTTCTGCTCAGTAATCAGCGCCTGGTTCAAAATAGCATGCACTGTAGGAAACCTGAAAACATTCACCAGTGCTCAGATGTCATATCGAAGACCATCCTCAAAGAATCTCCCCCTCAACGTCTCTTCACCCACCAGAATAGGTGAAAAATGTTGTAGCTTGGTGAAGCGGGCAGAATAGTCCATCACTGACATGGATCCCTGCTGAAGATTCATCAATTCTCGAGCTCTATCTTCCCTCAGCATCTCCGAAAAGAAAAATTCATAGAGGAAAACCTAAAAATCTTCCCACCCCATGTCTCTATGATGCTCAGTCTGGGTGGTAACATCCCACCATCTCTTGAGGGAATCACGGAACATGTATGTAGCGAGCTTGACCCTCATCACTGGAGGTATCTCAAGATGCTAAAAGATAGTCTGCATAGAACCCAACCAAGACTTCATAGCCTGTGGTCCGCCATCCCCTGAAAATGTAGGCAGATGCTACTACTAGAATATATGCGTCATCTCTTCCATTGATGTGGGAACTACCGACACTCCTTAGAAGGTATGAATAAACCGCAATAAGACTTCACAGATCTGTGCCTCCGTGCCTGCATCTGGTGTAACGGCTAGTGCCACATCTAGCACTACTGGAGGATCCATCGGTAGCCCATGGATTACTATCTCTGGAGTATAATCGTTCCTGTTCTCTTGGAGAACAACTCATGGCCGTCTCAGCGGCATGACTCTACAAGGTCAAACACATGCCTTAGATTTAAGATTATGAAGGACTAAGAACTTGAAGCGTAAGAAGGGAACACGGAAAATAAAACATTCATGTTTTACATAATAATACTACATGACATGTATAATAACTACATGGCATGTTCCCTTAATTATTTTTCATGGGAATGTACTTCTGCCAAAACTGGTCGTGTAACACCCCAACACACGGCGTGTTGTCCCCACACACGGCGTGTACTTGAATTTTCTTCCCCTTCTTGAGTCATTCTACATGGCTTAGTCACACAGATCCCTTTGAACGAGACTACATGGCATGTATAAGGTCAACACGGCGTGTACTAGATGAGATTCACTGACCCGTGTTATCCGTTACACGGCCGGTTACACAGCTCACTCTACACGGCGTGTTCCAGTTAGACACGGCGTGTATGGATTAGATTCCAACTGCTCGTGTTGTTAGTGACACGTCTGGCTACTCGGCTGACACTACATGGAATGTTGAACCCACACACGACATGTACACCACCCCGTTTTCCCAGCCATAGGGCCAAGTCCACACGGATTCTAACAGGTCAATATTACACGGCATGTCCCACAGGTACATGACGTGTACTAGACGAGCTTCGCCGACCCGTGTTGTTCGAGACACAGCTGGATACATGGCTCACTCTACACGGTGTGTTCTAGATAGACACGACGTGTAATAGGAAAGATAACACTGACCGTGTTGTTAGTTACATGACCAGATTCCAAGGTTACACTACCCGACGTGTATAAGGACTACACAACGTGTTTAAGCGAATATTTATCCGTCTGTGTTGTTCGTCACATGGCAGACACAGGGTCAACATGACATTACATGTACCACAGGTACATGGTGTGTAACCTTAGATTTTTCTCAATCCTGTGTTTCTACCTACACGGACTATGACACGATTATAAACTACACGTCGTGTACATACGGTACACGACGTGTACTTAATTTTTTTCCATTTCTTCCTGAAAAGATGAGTAAACAGCGTGTAATCATAATTACACAATTTGTATTCTGGGTTTTTCTAGATTGTAAGCCACATAATCTACTCTGGAGCCCAGAAAACTACTGAACGAACACCAAAGTGCCAAATCCCGGTCCGTGAGGGCCCATAATCCCCGCAAACCAAATATTGGAATCTTATACGTGTTATAACAACGTAAACAAGTCGATGATCCACCAAGTTCCAATTGATGAGGACCGATACTAATCAAAAACCAAAATTTGGTGCTCATTCACAAAACCTTACATAACAATACCTTATCAAATTGCAGGTATTTTATCAATGCATCTATCACAACAACATGAATTTTCTAGCACAATAGCTATCAAAACAACATACAATTTCTAATGCACCTAATGGCATGGAAACTATGCATAGAATGTGATTCTAACATGTTCCTAAATGATGTATGAGATGGAATACCCTCATCTCATCAGGTTGCAACTAAATATAACCCAGGTATAAAAATATACACAATACACAACAAGTGAGTCACCCAATGGTGAAAATAAAATCAATTGTAATAATCATAAACATCAAATCAAAATTGAATTCAAAGAAATCTGGCCTTTACCAATACATGGGATAGATACTCCCGAGCACAGTTATTACCGAAGACCTTAGAAATCTATCACTTTCCATCATCACCAAATAATAAAATAACACAGAGAGAAGAAAAATCCTCCGATACCACTTTGTAACGTCCCGGATTCGGGTGCCACAACATGAGTGCCCTGAACCCGGTTGGTCACATGACCTCAAGTGAATTTCTCCAAATTCTAGAGGATGATGACTAGTAGCTAGGGCCTAGGTATGATAGTGGGAAAACTATGACCTCATTTGTCAAAGTGTAGTGTAGTGGAGAAATATAAACATACCAAAGGCGGAAGCAGTAAACAATATCAAGATGAAATGGACAACAGTACTGAAATAAAAGAAGACCAACAATAATATATAGGATGATGCAATATGTCCATAATTATAAGAAACCATCCAAAACATTTTACACCGAAATATATAACAATACATTACAAGGAATAAGTACAACAAAGAAAAATAGTGCAGTAGGAACTTAGCAGCATCACAAGCCTAAGCTCAAGTACCTGTATAGGGACTCGTTCCCTAATCAACACCTGTAACAGTATAATCTATTTGGGAACAATACATGGACCAAATAGGGTGTGAGAAATAAATCCCAGTATGCAACCACCAGAGGCCCGTGCCCAACTGTCTGTGAAAATGTGCAATAGTAGTGTGTAGTAATGAAATACAGTAAACTAGGAAGTACTCAAAAGTAAACATTACTACCAGTTATATTTCCATTTAAATTATTATTTAAACATTCAATATAATTGAATTATAAGTTTCCAAGACTCAGCCTCAGCCGACAATCTCCAATACAGTGTCGTAGCAAAAAAAAACAATAGGATATCTAACAAGTATAAGGTAAAACAATACCAAGCCTATGCTTTAGCTTAGTAGGTATAACTTAAGAAATCACCAGAATGAATATTAAAGTACAAAGTGTCCCTAGACTTGCAAATCCTTACCCTTAGGTAATCAGAATTGAAACCATCAGGTGATTTCCCTCATGCATAACTAATATTTCCTTATGGCATACAAGATATTTCCCTTAGGCACACAAGCTACTGCCCTCAGACATAAGAAATGTTTCCCCCAGGATAAACAAACATAGGCCCTCAGGCTAAAAAAAACTTTCCTCAGGCTATGAAAGTAACTGGGCCGAGCCCAACACATAAGCAAACAATTATATAAATTTTCTCTCAAGAAAACTCAAAGAATTCTATAATCACAGCATATGCACAGGTATCCTGGCCAAACATCTAAACAAGGGAAACGCACCCACGGGGTGGCCTTGGATCAAGGCAGTCATCCCAGACAACAGTTTACACATATTCATTAAATTACCTATCCAATTATAGGCATTTTATCAGTCAAGGCCTCATCCATACAACACCCCAAACATGGGCGCGTAGCACAATGGTACCCAAAACAACTCAACAGTTGGAAATAAACACCAGACCACCTACCTCGATCTCCTCTGATAGATATACGTGAACAATGACTCCCAAAACAACCAAGAACGACATAGATCTGGGATAAATGATCACCCATTAAAACTCAAATAACATCCCCTCAGGAAAGAGTTGGAAGGATAGGTTCAAGAAGAGTGAACAACTCACCAACGAGGTTCAAACGAGATCATCAGTGAAGGAATCAGAGTCCCAGTGTGCAGTCGAGAGATCTTACAATATATGGATGTCTCTCCCATGGAAATCAGGCGTTCTAAGCTTCCTATGTCGAAAAAGGTGTCTACCTCCTATTTTAAGTAAAAAAACATAACTACACGGCGTGTACTCTCAAGTATACGGTTTGTACTATCCATTTTTTAACTATTCATCTGGTGGCCACCTTCCACTGCCTCACTATTCATCAGTCGACTTGGTTATATGGCGTGTATTTCTATGTACACTATGTAAACTATCGCTCCACTGACAGCTACTCCCACCACTTTAATGTTCACCTGCCGACTAATTATATGACATGTATATACTAAGTACACGACATGTAGTCGGTTTTTACACCCTTCATCACCGACAGGCCTACATGCCCTGTATACTCATCCCACACAGCCAAAGTACATGGCATGTGGAAGAGTACATGGCATGTACCCACATATTTTGGGATTTTTCCTCATTTTCCTTATTTTCTCAAAAACACTTAAGGAAAAAGAAAAAGATGAAACCCATACCTCAAGGATAAGAACCAGGTTCTTACAGGGGATCAAACATTAGGTCACTATTCGTCATTTGGGTCTTCCAATCAAACACCATGGATAAATATAGGTGCATATAAGTATTAATTCCTTGAATGGTGCTATGGTTAAGGTTTAATATGAATGTTATATCAAAGAAAAATTTATCTGAGAGGTATAATATTCTAAATGGATGACCAATGTTTTCGCATAAAGAAAGAAAAATGGGTATATTAGACTCTACATTGAATTAAAGGATGTTAACTATGACTACTAAAAAGATGAGTTCTTGGCTTTGGTTTTGGATTTATTAATTGATTCATCCACTAGATTCCAAAATGTCTCTTTAATGGATGGATAATTTCAATATAATAAAATAAATATATTCTATGATGATGATGAGGATAATATATTCTGTGAAATCCATAGGAAATAATGTTTTTAGGTTATTCAATTTTTCTTTAAGAATTTTGGAGAAAAATTTGAGCTAGCTATGTAACAAATTTTAATAATATCTTATTGATGATTTAGTTTTCAAATTCATAAAACATCACGGTCATCTTCAATATTATAGGGAAGTATTTCCCAAGCTATACACTAATATAAGAATGATGAACCCATTGAAGTTTTCATTTGGGTTCATGTTTGAGAAGTTTCTCAGGAGTATTATTTGATATAGAGATGAAATTTTTTTAAGGGTCTTTGGAAAATACATAAAGTGTTTTTGTAATATGGTATTTAAATTCATGTTCTGGAATTTTTTGAATAAGTGCACTACCTACTAGTGGGATGAACCCCTGATTATCTTTGGGGATACCATAAGTATCACACCTATGACCTTTTTTTAAATTAATTATTCATTTAATTTCCATTCCTGATTTGTTTTGGGGGTTTACCACTGATTTTGTTGAAAATGGTGGGTTTTGAAAATTTGGGCCAAACCGTGAGCCCAATTTCAGATTTAAAAACAAATTTCGTTTCTTCTATAAATCCTTCAATTTTTACTATTTTATACCCATTATACATCTCAATTGGCGTACCCTGATATATTAAAATCACCATATCCCTTTGGACCACATATAAATCCAAAATCATGATGGATTTGGGTTTTTGAATAAGGTAATGGGCCTGCCCGTAATCCCATTTCCCGCTTTAATTTTTTTTTTAAAATTTCAATATCTCAATCTTGTTTTACTGTATTTTGGTGATTCGACCACCCACTCAAATCCAAACACCTAAGGCTCACCACCTTATCGTATTTTCCTCTTTGGAGCTCATATACCCCATGGATTAGGGCGACCTTTCTCAATCATTCTCAAATCAAAAAGATTTGTTTAGGTAAAATGATTCTTTCATAACTCCATAAATTTTTATTCTTTTTCCACAAATTCGTTCCCCACATGACCTAATATAAATCCTTCAATCCTCCATACCATATTTGGGTACTTCATGATTCAAATACTGGTGGATTGGGGCCGATTTCCTCAATATTTTTCAAGTGAGAGCATTCCTTCTTGGTTCCTTCCATCATCTTTTAGTTTTATTTATTCTTTCTTGAAGTTACTCATATCCTGAAGCTGGGGTTCAATCATAAGTTCTGATTTTTTGTCTTTTGGGTCAATTATTGTGGTTTAGGTCTAGATTTATATTCCTTGTGGTGCAGCGTGTAGGATCGAAATAGTGATATAGATGCTCAATATACAAGAGGGGGGTGAATTTTATACTTTAAAAATTCCTTTGGAACCTTTAAAGTTGGTTAAGAATAACTATGTTTTCCTTAAAAAAAAAAGGGCTAAGTTTAACAAAGTTAAACTAAGAAAATTCACAACACCTCTAACACCGAATGCAAAGTTGGAAAGAGATTCTGAAAGTAGGTTCCGGAAATATGGTTCCGGAAATTGAAACTTAACAAAAGATTACAATATGATCTTCTACCTTAAAGCATATAGAATCTAAATGAACAAGTGTACATGTAAGGAAGTATAAGAAAGTTATACTTTCCATATAATACAAAATGCAGCGGAATAAAAACAAGTAGTAGAACTACTAGTAACAAGATATATGTCTTTTAACCCAAAGAGAAGGGTATCCAACAACCTTGGATAAAGGTCCCTTGATTTATACTTTCAAGCAAGTCTGTCTTACCCACACCAGGGTAAGCCCTTGATACGAAGATCAGAGTCTCTGTCATGCTTTCCCCGCAAGCCCTCAACTTCAAGGTAGTTGGCAACCTCTGTCTTCCTCAGCAAGGAAGCCCTCGATCTTCAAGGTAGTTGGCACCTCTGTCTTCCTATCCCCGGAAGCCCTCGAATGTAATCACCAACATTCAGAGTTGCACGAAGCTTTGAGAGTTAATAAGAGCCTCTCTCTTTAGAAATCACTTCAACAGAATGTATGCACAAAATCAAGTTGTTCATCCATCCGTTATGAGCTCTTTCACATGAGATCCTATTTATAGGTAAGGTCGGCCTCCTTCCCAACGGTCATATTTTCCTTAAAGATTGGAGGGACCTATACACGTGTCACTTAGACAACGGTTAGTTTATAAAAAAATATATGACATTGTTTTATAACAAAACAAGTGTAACAGAATGTACGACATTGTTTTAAATCTAAGTCAAAAGTTCAGAAAGAAAACTTCGGAGAGAAGGTTTGGAGTGTAAGGAACAATAATAAAGATTAGTCAAAATATAAAGGCATAAGGAAAATGAATGTTCGGAGTCTAACCAAAAATAATTTTTCGGAGTCTGAATTAATTCAGAGTGTATAAACCAAAGATGATCAGATTCTGTTTAATAGGTGAATTCGGAATGGGAATTCGGAATGAGAATTCGTCATCAGAATTCGTAATGAGAATTCTTCATCAGAATTCGTAATGAGAATTCTTCTTTAGAATTTATAATGAGAATTCCTCATCTGAATTCGGAATGAGTATTCGTCATCAGAATTCGTAATGAGAATTGATCATTAGAATTCGTATTGAGAATTCTTTATCGAACTTCATAAGAATTCGTATCCTGAATATATAACTTAGTCAGAGTTCATATCCGTAATTCGGAATGAAAACTTCCTTATAGTTCTTATCCAGAAATCGGATCCTAAAACAGAATGCTTCATATCAAGGTTTCAACGATTCCGTGAAAATGAATCCGAATCTCATACTTAAGAAAAATATGGATGAAAATATGATAAGGATAATTTTTCTTATAAAAGTGATTTTCCTTATAAAATAAATTTTCCTTAAGAAAGGAATTTTTCTTATGAAAGAAATTTTCCTTATAAAAGCGATTTTCCTTAAGAAAGCAATTTTTCTTGAGAAATCAATTTTTCTTATAAACGCAACTTTCCTTAAGATAAGTTGTTTGTGATTTTCAAAACAAGAAGGAATGGAAAAGTCATAAGGAAAACCTTATTGACTCAACAATCTCCCCCTTTTTAGAAAGCACAAACATCCTTACGAAATTTTTTTTAAGAACAATGAAAAACATTAAGGCTTATCTCCCTTTGCTTGAAGGATATTGATGAATACGACTAACTCCCCCTTAGGCTTTGAAACTCTAAGGATCATATTCAGATTTCCGGAGTGATAAATAAGAAGGTCTTCTTTAATGAAAAACTCCCCCTTAAACAAACTCTATTTAGAGTTTTTCTTTTTCTTAATGATATTTTCCTTCTCCCCCTTTGATAAACTCTTATTAGAGTTTATCTTTTTCTTAAGGATCTTTTCCTTCTCCCCCTTTGTGATTTTCAAAAAGAATTGGAGGGAATGGAAAAAAATAACAAAGTACCTGAAAAATTAGTAATGACAACAATAGAAACGACAAGCAAGGATTTCATTAAATTTGAAATCTCAGCAAAAAAAATACAACAAAAAGATCGGATTTGGTTATTTCGGATCTTTTTCCTTCGACAAGAGCCCCTTTAGAATAGTCTTGATCTTCTTCAGGTCTTTATGATCTTTTCAGCTTGCTTCTCTAAGACAACTATTCTTGCGGATTGAGCTTCAATTTTTTCTTCCTGGGCTTTAAGCCTTCCTTCCTAAGCTTTGATCTTTTCTTCCTGAGCCTTCATCCTTTTTTCAAAATCAATTCGATGATCCCTTTCAAACTTCCAGTTTTGAGAAACGGAATTTAGCTTCCCATTCAGATCTCTCACTTCTTGAATCCGGAAGTTCTTTTCTTCTGTTAGCTTCTCTTCAAAGGATGAAGTTAACTCATTTATCTTCTTGTCCTCAGTTTCAAAAGCATCTTTAACATTGTCTAGAAACTCATCGAACAACCTCATCTCTTCCACAGTCTTCTTCGACTAGTTTGTCATCCTCTTGCAAGATCTTCTATGAGCTTATTAACTAACAAAAAAATGTTTTGAACTGAGACTCAATCTCAACGCATTTATCCATAACCATAGATACGGAGTCTGTTTTCTGATTTAGAGCATGTTGGAGCATCTGGAACCTTGAGTCAATACTAGAGAAGGTCAGAATGGTTCCCACCAACTTCTTTAAGGACTGAACAACAAAGTCATGCCCCAACGAGGATGACTCCGAATCTGAAACTTTACTTGGAGAATTTTCTTCCTCAATAAGCTCCAACTTCTTTTTAGATGAATCACCAAATTATCTTTTCTTGCTGGCCACTGATTTCGGAGTCTCAACAAGGAGTTGCTTTCCCTTGTCTTTTTTCGGAATCGATTCTTGATCAGGAGTTTTCTGCTCTCCAGTAGACACTTGGACAATATCATCAAAATTTTTTTGAATAAAATCTTCCTCATTCTTATCATTCTCTGGAGTTACTAACTTAGAGGATTCAGCCTCTGAAGTTCGGAGTGATAGATGTTCCGAAGGTGATCTTTTATAATCATCTACTTGTTTCAAAAGATCTCCTGTTTCACCACTTCCTTCAGAAACTTCTTCTTCCTCTTCCACTTGTTGAACCAGCTCGAGTAGCTCAACATGCTCAGCTGTAGTCTCTTCCGGAAGATCAAGGTTTCTTCCTGGAGTCTCAGGTAGAGATTCCAGGGAGAAGGATCTCAGAACTGGAATGCTTTCGGATACCATCTCATTAAACTTCAACAACGCTTGGACTGCCTCGGCTTCTGACATCTTCTTCTTAAGCTTCTTTTCCTTTACTTGTTTTTGAAGCTCATCAGCAGTTTTCTCCTTCATGTCCTTATCTTCCGCAGGGTCCAATCCGAACTGCGGATCCCCTTATTTCCTTTTCTCTTTATCTTCTCTCCACTTCGCAACAACCTCATCAGGATATGCCTTCTTCTTCTTTGGTTTTTGAGGTGCGGTTTGAACTTCATTAGACTTAGGATCCTCAACTTTAGCTGCAACTTCTTTCAACTTTCTTTTCTTTACTGGCTTAGATGATTCCGGTTCAGCAGCCTTCGGAGCCGCTTCTTCTTGATTAGGCAAATCGACGAACTCACCAATCTCCTTGTTGAAAGCCACATCCATCCTCTTAAGGGTATCATCACTGACCAACAAAATTTTACAAACCCTTGGCTTAGATCTGCAAGCTTCCTTGAAAGATTCAAGGCACCGAACTATCAACTTTGATAATATTGCTGGGTACATTACGATCTCGGCTCTTAGATTTACTTTATTAAGATTCTCAATGGTTATAAGAATGTGCCTCATGAAGTTAAACATCCTTAGATTTATCAGGAAATCTAAGATATAGATCTCACTCTTCTTCAAGATGTCTTTATCACCTTTCCTCGGTACGATAAGACCCTGTACCCACAACTCTAGAATCCGGAAATTTGTAGGCAAACTAGCAATCTTCATAGCCTTGTCATCAGAGAGTCCGAGAGTCTTCAAGGATTTTTTCCTTGTCGAAGCTACCCTTAGTGTCTGGCAATACATGAGAAATAAACTCGGCTTCTCCTTCATAGGACAACCCTACCAAGCTTGCAGCCTTGGTATAAGAAAGCTTATAGGTCTTGCCATAAGACTTAAAAGAAAACTTCTTCCTATTATCTTCCTGAAAGAAGGAAACTGTTTCATAGAATTCAATAAGTAATTCCGTAAAAACATCGTCTTGAGTCCCCGGTTTGGATACAGCAACATCTTCCCAGCCATTCATCTTAATGCTCTTTGAAATAAGAGAATCATAGTTATTGAAGAAATCCGAATGGACTAGCCTTTCTCTGTAAACTAACCATTGAGAAATAGGTTTGGTGGAAGACTTCTCTTGAGACACTATCTCCGCAGACATTCGGATCTGAAGTCCTCTGAGAAATTCGGATCGGAGAAATCTGAGGTTCGGAACGACTTTAAAATAGAGAGGCAGATATTCGAGATGCGAGAGCTTTAAATCGATGTGGGACAAGTATTTGGGTCCCCTTTATATAGGAAATGGAACGACAGTTCAACTTCCTCGGTAGATCTAATGGTTGGGATAAGCTGAGATCAGATCTGACGGTTGAAAACTTAAATCCGATCTTTTTGAGGTTTTTATTAAAACAAAGAATTAAGAAAACTATAATACGAAAGCATAATACAAGAAAATGCCAGAAAGTAAAATATGACTACGAAAACTTGAGTAGGGAAATCATACCTTTCGGATTGGCTGAGGAGGATTATTTGTAATGGATAATAAAAAAACTTTATTAAGAAAAAGACAAAAGTTCTCAAAAAATTTTCTACGGAAAACAATCTCAGTACGAAAAACTCAGTACGAAAAACTCATTATGGAAAACGCATTATGAAAAATAAATTATGGAAAACTCAGTATGAGAAACAAACTTAGTAAGGAAAAAAAATCAGTACGAAAGACTTAGTATGAAAAATACATTACGAAAATGTCCATTTTGAAAAATTTTTGTTCCGGAAGTTCCATTCCGGAAATCTTTGTTCCAAAAAGTTTGAAAACAAATTATGAAAAACTTTGTTAAACTAACATTCAAATGTACTCCCCCTATGAAAAGGAGTTTATTACTGTAAGGAGACTTTTTCAACAGAAAGTTAATTAAGGAGGATTACCTTACGGATATCATTCCTAACTTCTGTTTAATATATTCAAATCTATCAGAAGGAAAAGATTTTGTGAAAATATCAGTAAGTTGATCTTGCGTTCCAATAAAATGAAGAATAATATCTCCTTTAAGTGTGTAATCCCTAATAAAGTTATGCCTAATATCTATGTGTTTTGCACGAGAGTGATGTGCAGGGTTCTTAATTAGGGAAATGGCACTTGTGTTATCACACAAAATTTGAGTTTTAGTAAAACTCAAGCCATTTTTCTGTGAGTGTGTGTTGCATCCACAACACTTTAGCACAACAATTTCCAGC
Organism: Viscum album; assembly: GCA_963277665.1. Classification (NCBI taxonomy): domain Eukaryota; kingdom Viridiplantae; phylum Streptophyta; class Magnoliopsida; order Santalales; family Viscaceae; genus Viscum; species Viscum album. Next base: position 1,463,190,123 of record OY728150.1, on the reverse strand, counting down.
TGCTACATATTCAGCTTCAGCAGTGGAAAGTGCTACAGAATGTTGCTTCTTGCAGGACCAGGAAACTAAAAAATCTCTTAAGAAATGACAAGTTCCGGATGTACTTTTTATATCCATTCTACATCCACCAAAGTCAGCACCAGAAAAGCTTTTTAGAACAAAATCATTTCCAGAAGTATAAAATAATCCTAGATCCATGGTTCCCTTAAGGCAGCGAAAAATTATTTTTACTGCCTTTAAGTGAGATTCCTTAGGATTGAATTGATATCTTGCACATAAGCATACTGAAAACATTAAGTCTGGTCGACTAGCTGTTAAGTAAAGTAGACTTCCTATCATACCTCTAAAAGATGTTTGATCTACTGGTTTCCCAGCTTCGTCTAGATCTAAAGAGTTTGAGGTACCAATGGGAGTACTTATAATCTTAGTGTTTTCATAATCATACTTTTTAAGAAGATCTTTAATATACTTATGTTGAGATATGTAGGTTCCTTCTGGTTTTTGAGAAATTTGAAAACCAAGGAAAAATGTTAACTCACCCATCATACTCATTTCAAACTCAGATTTAATTAGACTTGCAAAAGAGTCAGTCAAAGATTGCTGAGTTGAACCAAATATAAGGTCATCAACATAAATTTGAACAATCAAAACATTTTTCTTATCTTTCTTTATAAAAAGGGTTGGATCTTCATTTCCCTTAACAAAGTTATTTTGAAGCAAAAATCCAGTGAGTCTATCATACCATGCTCATGGGGCTTGTTTAAGGCCATACAAAGCTTTGGTAAGTCTAAAAACATGATCAGGATGTTTTGTATCTTCAAAGACAGGAGGTTGTTCAACAAAAACTTCCTCTTGAACATAACCATTAAGAAAAGCACATTTCACATCCATTTGAAAAAGTTTGAAATTAAAGAATGCTGCAAAAGGAAGTAGAATACGGATAGATTAAAATCTAGCTACTAGAGTATAGGTTTCTTCATAGTCTATTCCCTCTTGCTGATTATAGCCTTTAGCAACAAGTCTAGCTTTATTTCTTACTATGACTCCATTTTCATCATATTTATTTCTGAAAACCCATTTTACTCCAATAACAGAAGTTTCTTTAGGTCTTTCAACCAAGGTCCAGAATTTATTCCTTTTGAATTCATTTAGTTCATCTTGCATTTCTTTGATCCAATCATCATCACCTAAAGCTTCATCAGTGCTTTTAGGTTCTAATTGGGAAAGAAATGCTAAATGTTCTACTTCATTTCTTAAGGAACTTCTAGTTCTAAAAGGTTGATTTACATCACGAATGATGCTATCACTGGGATGATTCTTAAGAAACCCCTGATTTGGGTTTTGTAAAACCTGTTCATCAACATATGGTAGAAAGTCTTCTGGGGTAAATGTTTCAGAAGTATCTTCTTGAACAATTTCCTTATCATAAGGTTCTTCTATCAAAGGTTGATAATCAGTTTTTGAAAACAGATCTGAAGATGTAGACTGGGATGGTTTAAAAACAAAAGGATCTGACTAATCAAATTTTACATGTACTGTTTCCTCAACAGTGCAAGTATTTTTATTAAAAACTCTATAAGCCTTAGAGGTTGTGGAATATCCTAAGAAAATCTCTTCATCAGATTTTGGTGCGAATTTATGTAGGTTATCTTTAGTATTCAAAATGAATACTTTGCAACAAAAAAACATTGAAGTAGGATAGTCTAGGTTTTCTACCATTCCATAACTCATAAGGAGTTTTATTAAGAAAAGGTCTAATCAAAACTCGATTTATAGTATAGCAAGCAGTACTTACAGCTTCAGCCCAGAAATGTCTAGAAATAGAATATTCACTCAACATGGTTCTAAATATCTCTTGAAGAATTATATTTCTTCTTTAAACTACACCATTCTGTTGAGGAGTTATAGGTGCTGAAAAATTGTGAGTAATACCTTTCTTACTACAAAAAGTTTCAAAATCAGAATTTTGAAATTCATCTCCATGATCACTATGAATAGTTTTCAATGGAAGGTTTTTCTCATTTTTAACATGAGCTCTAAAATTTTTGAAATAGGAAAAATCTTCAGATTTCATTGCTAGAAAATAGACCAAAGTAAATCTAGTGTAATCATTAACTAGAACAAACACATAGTATTTGCCTCCAATACTTCCAGTTTGTGTTGGACCAAAAAGATCCATGTGCACTAACTGTAATGCATCAGTTGTTGAGACTTCACCGATTGACTTAAAACTAGATTTATGTTTCTTTCCATATTGACAAGGATCACAAACTTTAGAAGAATTAAATCTAAGCTCCGGTAGATCCTTAACTAATTTCTTCTTAGAGATTTTACATAGGTTTCTAAGATTACAATGACCTAGTCTTCTATTCCATAACCAGGAATGATCTTCCATTGCACTTAAGCAAGGTAAATCTTGACTCCTGAGGTCTTTTAGATTCAAAGTGTAGACATTCTCTTGCCTATTGGATGAGAGAATAAATTCTTCCTTGGAATTGTGAACTAAACACTTATCATTCCTAAAATTCACAAGGTAACCTTCATCACATAGCTGACTTATGCTAATGAGATTGTGCTTAAGACCCTTAACAAAAAGAACATTTGAAATCAAGGTTTTACCAAGAAAAACAATATTACCAATACCAACAATCTCTCCCTTAGCATTATCTCCGAAAGTTACGTTTCCTTCTTTCGTTTTGATAATCTTTTCAAAATAGATTTTATTACCAGTCATGTGTCGGGAACATCCACTATCCATGTACCATGTATTGTTGCTGGTACTCTCTTTATTTTTCTGAAATCAAGAAGAAAATTAGACTTTCGGAATCCAAACTTGTTTGGATCCGAGATTTCCTGACAATAAAATTTTAGGTATCCACATTTTCTTAGAAAAATAAGATTTATGAAAACCTAAGGATTGGGTTTTGTTTAAGGAACAATTATTTGCCCAGTGACCACCACATTGACATTTAGTACAAAATGGGGCACTTTGATGAAAAAAATAATTGTTACTAAAAATTGGTTTTGCATGGGTATAACCAAATCCGGATTTATTTCTTAAAGGTTTTATTTGAGAATACATTTTATCAAAATTTTCCTTACCATGGGTAAAGTTTGATAAACACTTCTTTAAGGAAAAAATTTCGGACTTGAGTTTTACAACCAAGTTTTTATCCTCAAAATCATTATTTTTTGAACTAGAGTTAGGCTCGAAAACATTTTTATTAGAAATTACTTTTTCTAATTCTTTAGAAAGTTTGTTCTTCTCAGAACATACTTCCTCAAGATTTTTTGAAATACTTTCAAAATCAACATTTTTCCTATCAAGATCTTTAGAAAGATCTGATATCTCTTTTGTAAGAATAGAATTCCTAGAGTTTGCTTTATTAAGTTTCTTATTGAGTTTGGAATTCTCAATCTCAAGAAGTTCAGCAAACCTAGAAATTTCTTCATAAGTAGGTAAAGTATTTTCTTCATCAGAAGATGATTCTTCATCAGAAGAGTTATAATACTTACTATCATTAGAATTTAAAGAAACATTGGTCAAAGATTCAGCATTTCGTACCTTAGCCATAAAACAATGATTATCAATAGGTAATCTGGCTATAATACCAAGATTCTTATGTCCTGAAGATTCATAATCTGAAGATTCATCTGAAAAGTCACCACCACTGGCACTCCAGGTGTCATTAGCTTTCAGAACATTCTTAGCTATGGCTTTATAATACTTCCTTTTGTTCCTGTCTTAATGTCTTTCCTTCCTTTCTTTCTTTTTGAGCATAGGACAATCTGGTCTAATATGTCCAGCTCTCTTGCATTCATAACAAGTAACTTCTCCATCTTTCTTATCTTTCCTGTCCTTTTTCTTATACTTAGATTGAAAATTTCTCTGACCAGCTATCTTGTTCATCCTTCGAGCAAGATTTTCTAGTTCGTTTTCTGAGACTTCACTCTCACTAGATTCGAATTGGAAAATAACTTTCTTAGACTTCGATCTGGTTACTCTCTTAGGATTCTTAGCTTTCATCTGATTTGAAGTTGTTGTAAAAGCAACAGTACCATTTCCATTCTTCTTCTTGATGTTGTCAGCATCTCTCTTCATTCTTGTTTCATGTTGTAGAAGGGTTCCAAACAACTCATCAAGAGTAATTTGAGTGACCTTCCTGTTCTCATCTATAACTATTCTATTGGACTCCCACTCATTGGGCATAATATCAATTATCTTATCCACATGAGCTTCATCATCTAAACCTTTCTCTCCCATAGATTGTAGAATGTTAACTATAGTCATAAATCTCTGTTGAACTTTACAGATAGGTTCTCCATAAGGAAAATTGATGCCATGATATTCAGCTCTAAGCATAGCTCTTCTAGTCTCAATCACCTTAGAAGTTCCAAAGTGTGTTACCTCTAACTTCTTCCAGATACAGTTAACTGCTTCACAAGAAGAAATTTGGCTATATATATTTCTGGTCATTGAACATAGTAACGCATTACGTATCTTATAATTGAGTTGATATTCTTTCTTTTCCTGATTAGTAAAAGTTCTGACTTCCTTGTCAGGAATTTTATAATCACCAGTAAGCATAACAAAGTTGTCTACTCCAGTATTAATAACAAATGTTTTCATACGATCTCTCCAGTATTCATAATCATTACCATCAAAGATAGGCGGTCTTGTAGGATTCAGATTATCAATTGATCCAACATTGACTCCTGCCATACTTAAAATAACATTGCACACAAACTTGTTAGTAGGAAAAGTTCATAACAACAAGTTCGGAATGAGAAAGATTGGAATGACAAAGTGAGCAAGAAAAACTTATTCGTGAGTATAAGTATTTCAGAGACCTGCTCTGATACCAAATGTAAGATTGGTATAGAGTAAGAGGTTTCCAACCTATGATACCAATTGTAGGATCGAAATAGTGATATAGATGCTCAATATACAAGAGGGGGGGTGAATTGTATACATTAAAAATTCCTTTGGAACCTTCAATGTTGGTTAAGAATAACTATGTTTTCCTTAAGCAAAGGAAAGGGCTAAGTTTAACAAAGTTAAACTAAGCAAATTCACAACACCTCTAACACCGAATGCAAACTTGGAAAGAGATTCCGAAAGTAGGTTCCGGAAATATGGTTCCGGAAATTGAAACTTAACAAAAGATTATAATATGAGATTCTACCTTAAAGCGTATAGAATCTAAATGAACAAGAGTACAAGTAAGGAAGTATAATAAAGTTATACTTTCCTTATAATACAAAATGCAGCGGAATAAAAACAAGTAGTAGAACTACTAGTAACAAGATATAAGTCTTTTAACCCAAAGAGAAGGGTATCCAACAACCTTGGATAAAGGTCCCTTGATTTATACTTTCAAGCAAGTCTGTCTTACCCACACCAGGGTAAGCCCTCGATACGAAGATCAGAGTCTCTGTATTGCTTTCCCCGTAAGCCCTCAACTTCAAGGTAGTTGGCAACCTCTGTCTTCCACAGCAAGGAAGCCCTCGATCTTCAAGGTAGTCGGCACCTCTGTCTTCCTATCCCCGGAAGCCCTCGAATGTAATCACCAACATTTGGAGTCGCACGAAGCTTTGAGAGTTAATAAGAGCCTATCTCTCTAGAAATAACTTCAACAGCATGTATGCACAAAATCAAGTTTTTCATCCATCCGTTATGAGCTCTTTCACATGAGCTCCAATTTATAGGTAAGGTCGGCCTCCTTCCCAACGGTCATATTTTCCTTAATGATCGGAGGGACCTGTACACGTGTCACTTAGACAACGGTTAGTTTATAACAAAATAGATGACATCGTTTTATAACAAAACAAGTGTAACAGAATGTACGACATCGTTTTAAATCTAACTCAAAAGTTCGGAAAGAAAACTTCGGAGTGAATGTTCAGAGTGTAAGGAACAATAATAAAGATTAGTCAAAATATAAAGGCATAAGAAAAATGAAAGTTCGGAGTCTAACCAAAAATAATTTTTCGGAGTCTGAATTAATTCAAAGTGTATAAACCAAAGATGATCATATTCTGTTTAATAGGTGAATTCGGAATGGGAATTCGGAATGAGAATTCGTCATCAGAATTCGTAATGAGAATTCTTCATCAGAATTCGTAATGAGAATTCTTCTTCAGAATTTGTAATGAGAATTCCTCATCTGAATTCGGAATGAGTATTCGTCATCAGAATTCATAATGAGAATTGATCATTAGAATTCGTATTGAGAATTCGTTATCGAACTTCATAAGAATTCGTATCCTGAATATAGAACTTAGTCAGAGTTCATATCCGTAATTCGGAATGAAAACTTCCTTATAGTTCTTATCCAGAAATCGGATCCTAAAACAGAATGCTTCATATCAAGGTTTCAACGATTCCGTGAAAATGAATCCGAATCTCATACTTAAGAAAAATATGGATGAAAATATGATAAGGATAATTTTTCTTATAAAAGTGATTTTCCTTATAAAAGCAATTTTCCTTAAGAAAAGAATTTTTCTTATGAAAGCAATTTTCCTTATAAAAGAGATTTTCCTTAAGAAAGCAATTTTTCTTGAGAAAGCAATTTTTCTTATAAAAGCAACTTTCTTTAAGATAAGTTGTTTGTGATTTTCAAAACAAGAAGGAATGGAAAAGTCATAAGGAAAACCTTATTGACTCAACACAGTGGTGGTGCGCTTAAGGTTTCACACCAAGTTTTGAGGGTTTCGACTCAAAAGGGTAGGTGATTCCATGTGTAACCATTTTATGATGAGTTAGCTTGCTTGGCTTATTAATTTAGTATGTTTATAAACTGTTTTGTGTGGTGTGAAAACTGTTTTTGATGAATTTGGTTAAACATTTAATTTTTAGTTGTATTTTAGGTTGAAATTGGGTACTTTTCATGTGTGACTATTGGGGAAAGGTTTGGGTTTAGTTTATGACATATGAAAGTGATTTATTAGTCTTTAAAGGGACATCAATTCTGGTTTTTTAAATCCTTATTGTCATGTGGGCCTTGAAAAGTGGTTTTGGAATGAGTTTATGGTGTAAACCTGTGTTGTACTTCTTGAAGGTGATTTACGAAAACGTGTGTTTTTCATGTGTATCTTTGTGGTATTATTTGATGTATTTTTATAACACTAGGGGGTGGTTTAATAATTGTTTTAGTGCTGAAAATTCTGTTTTGGATTGGTATTGGTATGATTTTGGTTTTGAATGAGGGGTTCGAAATGGGTTTAGTGTGCTAACAATGGTTATACCTCTTGGGTTTGTTTTATAAAAATTTCAAATGTTTTATTTGGTTAAACAAAGTTGGGAAAGGGCGTATATGTACTGTTTGGTTGAGTGTGTTAACCTAATGTGGGTTTTTGAATGGTAAAGTGGTGATTTGAGATGTCAAACATTTTTAGAATGTTTAATTAATTGCCGAAATATTTTACTAAATTGTGTTTTTTGTGCGAAACACGGGTGTGGGACGTTTCGTGTGTGTTTTTTGATAAAATGAATTGTGAAGGTGAGAAGGGTATTATGTGACATGTGTGTGGGCTGTTATGTGAGTTGAATATCATGTAATGGTTTTATAAAATTGTTTAAAGGATTTGTGAAAGTGTTAAATAAATATAAAAAATGTTGTAGGAAAGTTTGGTGTGAGTTTGATTTCAAAATTCATTTGAATGAAAAGTGGAATTTGTGACTTGTGTGATGTACATGGGGCTTTTTGGTTAATGTGTGATGGGGAAGTGATATTTTCATGTGAAAACTATACTTCTTGGATTGTTGAACTTGTTTGAGCCCAAAGGGAAAACCCAGGTATCTAGGTGGGTGGACGTGTACCAATATGCTAGTGAATCCATGGAGTTTGGACTCAGTTTCACTTAGAAAGACTGATGCTTACAACTCTAACTAAACTATTATGATAATGATTGGGGAAAACTTGGTTATGGGTATGATCCCTACTAGTGGCTCGTGCACGAGAACATAAATTTTTTTTGTGGTTACTCTCACCGAGATACGCAGTGCTTGGGACCCACAACTAGTTAGTGCCTAGGGTTATTTCCTATTACTTGTGCTCATTAGATCCTTTGTACATATTGTCGGTATATGGTATTGTTGGTTGGAAAATTCAGTAGCTTTGTTATTTATTTTAAAATTGTTGGTCCTTTAAAATTATCCCACATGAAAACTGTTTTCATTTATTATTGCATCATTTAGAAAATTGTAACAAGCATTTCTTATTTACAAAACTTGCAATGCTTTTTTTCATGAAATTTTTATCACATGGAATATCTTAGTGATGGTATACTACTGGGATTTCTCTCACACCCTACTTACTCCTTTGGGTGTAAGTAGACTTGGTTATTTTATGTCACAGGTTTGGGTACATGTTTTATGCCATTGACTCGGGTTTTTAGCGGTACATCGTGATGTAGTGTCGTGGAGATGGCTTGAGGGCGGTGCCTCTTCCCATTTAGAGGTTCTTGGGCTGTCTTTTCATGGGTTTTTACCTTTGTAATGGTCTTTAAACATTGTTTAAAATTGTGTAATTCAGTTCTGAATTTTATTAAAAGATGTTTTGGTTTTAAAAATATCGATTTGATTTCTTGGATATTTTTTTTTTAATTATAAAAACTCAGGTAAATCATTCCCAATTTTCAGTTTTTGATACCCAGGCACTTGGGCTAGCCCATGGGGATCGGGAACGCCCTTCGGGCCTTGTAACGGTCTGGGTTTGGTGCCGGTTTTGGTGGCGATCAGATTCGGTTCTTGACAAAATGGTATTAGAGGAAGTTCGCTCTATTTGAGTCATGTTATTTGGGAAATAGTTAGAATAGTATAGAGTTAAGATTGTCAGGACCTGAAATACCAGTTATGGTTAGTGTTCTTGATCGCCACACCTGATTTCAGGATTCAAGTCGCCAGGGGAAGTCGGGATTTATCTATGTCTTTCGGTTTTCTTGGTCTGATGATGATTACAGGAAATGAAAAGAGGGTTGGGTTAATGGTCTCAGTGAGCTCGTAGGGTCTGGCAAGCCATGTGGAGCCGGGGATATTCCCTAGAACACTCTCTATGATGGTGAAGCGAATGGAATATGGCTGCCAACCATATGTCCAATTCACCCACTGAAACTAGTTTCCTCTCGCATTGTTTTGTGCTTTAGTTTTGAAATCATGAAACTTTGGTTTTAAAGTGACTTAGTTTTAGGAAGAGTAAAGTGTTTGTGAAATGATTTTCAAATAAAGAGGGAATGGTTTTATTTATAAAATGGTGGAACCGAATTTTCAGAATTGATTTGAAATGTAAAATATTGTGCTTACACCTCTTTTGAAATTTGGAACCATATTGAAGTTGGTTTTCAAAAGTGTGTCCAATATTGTTTTCTAAACAATTAAAGGGTGTTTTAATGGGATGAGATGTTTTCAAATTGATATGAATAACTTTAAAGTGAGTTAATTTCTAAATGGTTGTGTTCTTATGAATAGTTTTGTAAGATGTGAATTGATAGTTTGATCTCATTTTTAGCAGTTTTGAGAAAAAGGATTGGTGGGTTGACCGTTTTGTTTTTGAAAAGTGGAAAGAAAATTCATTTTAACCTTTGGTATTTTCATGAGAGACCACATGCATTGGGTTACATGGGATGATGGATGGTTTATGGCATTACTAGATGAGTGTCGGGATGAATATGAGGAGGGTGCCTGGTTTGGCATAGAAACATGCATGTGTGATTCCCATGGGGTACCATTAGTGGATACGCTAACTGCTGAACCATTGGTTTTCAAAGAAATGTTTTTAAAGAAAAACATGATGTGTTTATGAATTTTTTTGGATGGTGTATATTATGTGTTTTTGGAAAATTTGGATGTTGCGTGATGTTTTGAGTCTAAGAACCCTTCCTGTTCGAACTGTGTTTTGGGTTTGTGTTTGGTCGGTAAGCTGGGTAAAAGGTCCGGTTAGTAGTCTCTTATGATATATGTTTCGGGAAAACTATAATGTTGTTCCATTAATGAGTTTGGATATGTTTTGTGGCATGTTTTTACCAATGTACCAGCTTGGTTGGGTACTTGGGTTCTCTCGTTGGATAAGGTACGCCCCCATTAAGGTTTAGTGAAAAACTGAAGTGCAACCCGAATTGTTTCGCTATTGGAAAATCCTCCAGTTGATCAATGTAAGGAATCTTTTCTTGAGCTTTGTAGAATTAGTCTACACCATTTAATTTCTTGGTTTTTTTTTCGGATCCTCTTGTTGTGGAAGAGTGATTGTGGATGTTTTAAAGAGACCTTAGTTTCTTAAGCTACCCGATTCGTCGAAGGTGAATGTTGTTTGTGGTTATCAGTATGGATAGTGTCTAAGAGGGCCTCTAAGTCCTTCATAGTCTCTTCGAAGAAGGGGTTTATGTTAAACCACCAGGGTGGGAAATCTGGTCTCGAGAGGCTATTATGGCCACTTTCTGGAATGCTGTGATGTTTGGGGGTGTTGTGTAAGGCCCACTCCTTGTATTATTTCTATCAGTCTTTTTGGTCATGTTCGATGACGTGACGTGATGTCGCGTGCTAGTTTGATTGTAAAGGTGAAGTTGTAAAATATTTTTTGAGTCTATTTTTTTCAGAAGTGTTTCTCCTTTTGTGAGATATCGACATCCTGTATTTTAGAGGAAGGTGTTTATATGTGTCCTTTATTTCTGTTGTTTCTCACCCAAAGAAACAAGGTGTGATGTGAGTGCATCCTTTACACCCTTATTTTAGTGAATTTCCAAGTTAGGGTAAAGTGAGTTCTGGAGTGTGTTATGTCTTGGTGAACCCATCCTGGATTGCGTGCAGTTGTTTGTAGCATTGGAAGAAGAAATTCTATTTGGGGGTTTCCAAATCCTAACTGCAGGGCCGAAGATGCTTCAATCATTCCAGCTCCAGCCATAGGTCCCCGAGAGAAGATGGCACGTAGTCAGAGGAAATCCTAGTTTAGTATTTAACCTTATAAAAAGAACTGTTCTAATTATGAGATATGGGAATAGTTTAAACATTTGGTGTTGTCATCTTACTTCTTTTTCTCCCGTTCGGAGGAAAGAGGTTGAGGGCCTCATCCCCATGTTATCTCCCAATGACATTTTTCCCCTTTTGTTTCCTTTGGGTTTGGGGGAAATGTTTTAGATTTGTCTATACATGTTGAGTTCACATTTAGTAGTAATCATTACCCAGTAAACCATGTTGGTATAAGGATCCACATGGTTAGCACACAGTTTCCCAAACTGTGCGGGCTAACCGTGCGGCCGTCCCAACTCTTTAAGTTTTGGGGTCTTTCTGTGCCAACCCATATTGGTAAGTTAAGATGGTTAGTTCTTATTTTTGAGAGACCCACTATGAGTCTCATTTCTATTTTTTGAATATGTCTAATGGGATTCTACCCCTTGTACCAGGGAGTTTGTTCGGGGCTCCCCTTTTACTGTCTTGATTCTGTCTCGGAAAACTTTAAGCGGTGTCTTATGGTGGGGAGCCCATTTGTGTATCCTTGTACCGGTAATTGACTTTTGTCCTTGGTCTTGGCTTGTAAGTGGGTAGTCTCGTTCGAAGCTATATAACCACCAACATATTCCTTGGGTAAACGTTGGGGTTGGAGAGTGCCCAATGCTTTAGTTATATCAAGGTAAGTGTAATTTTGTTCGATGTTCTTATCTGTTTGGGTAAATTGCTTGAGCCTTGTTCAGATAGTGTTTGACGTGTTTTCTTTTAGGATAAATCCTGAATGTGATTGATCATTTCAGTAAAGAGGTGTATGTTTTGGTTGTGAAATATTCTTTCCTTAATTGATCAATGGATGTTTTTAGGCCTTTGGGGGCAAAGCTTAGCAAGGGAGTCCATTTCTGCCTTTTGGTTGGGTTTGGTTTTTGCTTTGTCCTTGATATGGCTTTCGGAGGGCGGAAATTTTTATGGTGGGGAGAATTTTCACACCCATGACCTTTTTTAAATTAATTATTCATTTAATTTCCATTCCTGATTTGTTTTGGGGGTTTACCACTCATTTTTTTTTGAAAATGGTGGGTTTTGAAAATTGGGCCAAACCGTGAGCCCAATTCCAGATTTAAAAACAAATTTCGTTTCTTCTATAACTCATTCAATTTTTAATATTTTATACACATTCGACTTCCCAATTGTCATACCCTGAAATATTAAAATCACGATATCCCTTTGGACCACATAGAAATCTAAAATCATGATGGATATGGGTTTTTGATTATGCTAATGGGCCTGCCCGTAATCCCATTTCCATCTTTAAAATATTTTTTTTTAAATTTCAATATCACATTCTTTGTTTACTTTTTTTCGGTGATTAGACCTTCCAATCTTAGGAAAAAACTTCAGGATCACCCCCCTTATCGCGTTTTCCTCTTTGGAGCTCATATACCCCGCGAATTAGGTAGATCTTTCTCAATCATTCTCAAATCGAGTAGATTTGATGTGGTAAAGTGATTCTTTCATAACTCCATAAATTTTTAGTCTTCTTCAACAAATTAGGTCCCCAAATGACCTAATATAAATCCTTCAAACATCCATACCAAATTTGGGTACTTCAAGATTCAAATATTGGTGGATTGGGGCTGATTTCCTCAAGATTTTTCAAGTAAGAGAAATCTTTCTTGGTTCCTTTCATCCTCTTTTAGTTTTATTTCCTTTTTATTGAAGTTCCTCATATCCAAGAGCTAGGGTTCGATCATAAGGTCATATTTGGTGTCTTTTGGGTCAATTAATGTGGTTTAGGTCTGGATTTATATTCCCTGTGGTGCAGCGGTGGTGCGCTTAAGGATTCACACCATGTTTTGAGGGTTTCGACTAAAAAGGGTAGGTGATTCCATTTGTAACCATTTTATAATGAATTATCTTTCTTGGTTTATTAATTTTAGTATGTTTTTAATCTTTTTTGTGTGGTGTGAAAAATGTTTTTGATGGATTTGGTTAAACATTTAATTTTTAGTTGTATTTTAGCTTGAAATTGGGTACTTTTCATGTGTAACTCTTGGGGTAATGTTTGGGTTTAGTTTATAACATATGAAAGTGATTTATTAGTCTTGAAAGGGGATTCCTATTATGGTTTTGTTAATTCCTTATTGTCATGTGGGCCTTGAAAAGAGGTTTTTGAATGGTTTTAAGGTGTAAAACCATGTTGTACCTCTTGAAGGTGATTTATGAAAATGTGTGTTTTTCATGTGTATCTTTGTGGTATTATTTGATGTATTTTTATAAAACTTCTGGGTGGTTTAATAATTGTTTTAAGGATTAAAATTATGTTTTGGATTGGTATTGGTATGATTTTGGTTTTTAATGAGGGGTTTGAAATGGGTTTAGTGTGCTAACAATGGTTATACCTCTTGGGTTTGTTTTATAAAAATTGAAATTGTTTTATTTTGTTAAACAAAGTTGAGAAAGTGTTTATATATACTTTTTGGGAGATTGTGTTCACCTAATGTGGGGTTTTTTATAGTAAAGTGGTGATTTGAGATGTCAAACATTTTTAGAATGTTTTATAAATTGCTGAAATATTTTACTAAATTGTTTTTTGTGTGCGAAACACCGGTGTGGGACAATTCATGTGAGTTTACTGATAAAATGAATTGTGAAGGTGAGAAGGGTATTATGTGACATGTGTGTGGGCTGTTATGAAATTTTAATATCTTGTAATGGTTTTATAAATTTTTTTAAAGGATTTTTGGAAGTGTTAAAAAAATATGAAAAGTGTTGTAGGCAATTTTGGTGTGAGTTTGATTTCAAAATGCATTTGAATGAAATGTGGAATTTGTGACTTGTGTGATGTACATGGGGTTGTTGGGTTAATGTGTGATGTGGAAGTGATATTTTCATGTTAAAACTATACTACTTGGATTGTTGAACTTGTTTGAGCACAAAGGGAAAACCTGGGTATCTAGGTGGATAGATGTGTACTAGTATGCTAGTGAATCTGTGGGGTTTTGCCTCAGTTTCAATTAGCAAGATTGACAGTTGCAACTCTAACTAAACTATGATGATGACGATTAGGGACCACTAGGTTATGGGTATTATCCCTACTAGTGGCTCGTGCATGAGAACATATATTTTTTTGTGGTTACTCTCACTGACACGCGAGGTACCAGGGACCCACAGCTAGCTAGTGCCTAGGGGTTATTTCGTATTAGTTGTGCTCATTAGATACTTTGTACTTATCGACGGTATACGGTATTGTTGGTTGGAAAATTTAGTAGCTTTGTTATTTATTTTGAAATAGTTGGTCCTTTAAAATTATCCTACATGAAAAATGTTTTCATTTATTATTTCATCCTTTAGAAAATTGTAACAAGCATTTCTTATTTACAAAACATGCAATTCTTTTGGTCATGAAATGTTTATCACATGGAATATCATAGCGATGGTATCCTACTGGTATTTTTCTCACACCCTACTTACTCCTTTCGGTATAAGTAGACTTGATTATTTTATGTCACAGGTTTGGGTACAAGTTTTATGCCATTGCTTCGGGTTTTTAGGGGTCCATCGTGATACAGTGTCATGGATATGGCTTGAGGGCGGTGCCTCTTTCCATGTGGAGGTTCTTGGGCTATATTTTCTTGGGTTTGTAACTTTGTAATGGACTTTAAATATTGTTTAAAGTTGTGTAATCCAGTTCTGAATTTTATTAAAATATGTTTTGGTTTGAAAAATCTAGATTTCATTTCTTGGATTCTTTTGTTTTTTTAAGTATACAAACTCGGGTAAATCATTCCCAATTTTCAGTTTTTGATACCCAGGAACTTGTGCCAGCCCATGGGGATCGGGAATGCCCTTCAGGCCTTTTCACGGTCCGGGTTTGGTGCCGGTTTTGGTGGCGATCCAATTCAGTTCGTGGAAAAATGGTATCAGAGTAGGTTCGCTCTATTTGAGTCATGTTATTTGGGAAATAGTCGGGATAGTCTTGAGTTAAGATTGTTAGGACATGAAATTCCAGTTATGGGTAGTGTTCTTGATCACCACACCTCATGTCGGGATTCAAGTCGCCAGGGGAAGTCTGGATTTATCTATGTGTTTTGGTTGTCTTGGTCTGATGGTGATTAGGGGAAATGAAAAGAGAGTTGGGTTAATGGTCTCAGTGAGCTCGCAAGGTCTGGTAAGCCATGTGGAGTCGGTGATATTCTCTAGAGTACTCTCTGTGATGGTGAAGTGAATGGAATATGGCTGCCAACCATATGTCGAATTCACCCACTGAAATAAGTTTCCTCTCGCACTGTTTTGTGCTTTACTTTTGAAATCATGAAACTTTGGTTTTAAAGTGACTTGGTTTTACGAAGCACAACGTTTTTTTGAAATGATTTTCAAATAAAGAGGGAGTGGTTTTATTTATAAAATGGTGGAATTGAATTTTCAGAATTGTTTTGAAATAGAAAATAGTGCGCTTACACCTATTTTGAAATTAGTAACCATATTGAAGTTGGGTTTCAAAAGTGTCTCCAATATAGTTTTCTAAACAATTAAAGGGTGTTTTAATGGGATGAGGTGTTTTCAAATTGATGTGAATAAATTTAATGTGAGTTATTTTCTAAATGGTTGTGTCCTTATGAATAGTTTTGTAAGATATGAATTGAGATTTTGATCACATTTTTAGCAGTTTTGATAAAAAGGATGGGTTGGTTGATCATTTTGTTTTTGGAAAGTGGAAAAAAATTCATTTTAACCTGTGGTATTTTCACGAGCGACCACATACATTGGGTTATATGGGAGGATGGATGGTTTATGGCGTGACTAGATGAGTGTCGATATGAATATGAGGACGGTGCCTGGTGTGGCACAGAAACATGCATGTGCGAGGCCCATGGGGTACCATTGGTGGATAAGCTAACTGCTGAACCGTTGGTTTTCAAAGAAATTTTTTTAAAGAAAAACATGACGTCTTGATGATTTTTTGGGATGGCTTATATTACGTGTTTTTGGAAATCTTGATGTTGTGGGATGTTTTGAGTCCAAGAACCCCTCCTGTTCGAACTCTGTTTTGGGTTTGTGTTTGGTCAGTAAGCTGGGTAGAAGGTCCGGTTAGTAGTCTCCTATGATATATGTTTCAATACACCATTAAAGTGGTTCCATTAATGAGTTTGTATCTGTTTTTTGGCATGTTTTTACCAATGGACCAGCTTGTTTGGGTCCTTGGGTTCTCTCATTGGATAAGGTACGCCCCCATTAAGGTTTAGTGCACAACTGATGTGCATCCCGAATTGTTTCACTGTTGGAAAATCCTCCAGTCGATCAATGTAAGGAATATTTTCTTGAGCTTTGTAGAATTAGTCTACACCATTTAATTTATTCGTTTTTTTTTCAGATCCTCTTGTTGCGGAAGAGGGCTCGTGGATGGTTGAAAGAGACCTTAGTTTCTTAAGCTACCTGATTCATCGAAGGTGAATGTTGTTTGGGGTTGTCAGTATGGATAGTGTCTAAGAGGTCCACTAAGTCCTTCATAGTCTCTTCAAAGAAGGGGTTTATGTTAAATGACCAGTGTGGGAAATATGTCCTCGAGAGGCTATTATGGACACTTTCTGGAATGCTGTTATGTTTGGGGGTGTTGTGTAAGGCCCACTCCTTGTATTATTTATATCAGTCTCTTTAGTCATGTTCAGTGACGCAATGTGATGTCGCGTTCTCGTTTGATTGTAAAGGTGAAGTTGTACAATATTTTGTGAGTATATTTTTTTCAGAAGTGTTTCTCCTTTTGGGCGATCTCGACATCCTCTATTTTAGAGGAAGGTGTTTATATGTGTCCTTTATTTCTACTTTTTCTCACACAAAGAAACAAGGTGTGATGTGTGTGCATCCTCTAAACCCTTATTTGAGTGAATTTCCATGTTTGGGTAAAGTGAGTTCTGAAGTGTTTTATATATTGGTGAACCCATCCGGGATTTCGTGTAGTTGTTTGTAGCATTAAAAGAATAAATTCTATTAGGGGGTTTCCAAATCCTAACTGCGAGGCCGAAGATGCTTCAATCATTTTAGCTCCAGCCATAGGTCCCGGAGAGAAGCTGGCACGTAGTTAGAGAAAATCCCAGTGTAGTATTTAACCTTATAAAAAGAACTGTTCTCAGTATGAGATATGGGAATAATTTAAACATTTGGTGTTTTCATCATGCTTCTTTTTCTCTCGTTCAGTGGAAAGATGTGAAGGGCCTCATCCCCATGTTATCTCCCAATGACTTTCTTTTCCCCTTTTTTTCCTTTAGGTTTGGGGGAAATGTTTTAGATTTGTCTAGACATGTTGAGTGCACATTTAGTGGTAACCATTCCTCAGAAAACCATGTAGGTATAAGGATCCACATGGTTAGCACACAGTTTCCCAAACTGTTCGGGATAACCATGCGGCCGTCCCAACTCTTTATGTTTTGGGGTCTTTCTATGCCGGCCCATATTGGTAAGTTAATACGGTTGGTTCTTATGGTGGGGAGACCCACTGTGAGTCTCATGTATATTTCTTTGAATATGTCTAATGGGATTATACCGCTTGTACCAGGGAGTTTGTTCGGGGCTCCCCTTTTACTGTCTTGATTCTGTCTCGGAAAAATTTAAGCTGCCTTTTATGGTGGGGAGCCCATTTTTGTATCTTTGTACCAGTAACTCACTTTTGTCATTGGTCTTGGCTTGGAAGTGGGTAGTCTCATTCCAAGCTATATAAAAACCTATATATTCCTTGGGTAAATGTTGGGGTTTCAGAGTTCCCAATGGTTTAGTTATATCAAGGTAAGTGTAACGTTGTTCGAAGTTCTTGTCTGTTTGGGTAAATTACTTGAGCCTTGTTCAGATAATGTTTGAGGAGTTTTCTTTTAGGATAAATCCTGAATGTGATTGATCATTTAAGTAAATAGGTTTATGTTTTGGTTGTGAAATATTCCTTTCTTAATTGATCATTGGAGGTGTTTTTCCCATTGGGGGCGAAGCTTAGCAAAGGAGTCCATTTCTGCCTTTCAGTTGGGTTTGGTTTTTGCTTTGTCCTTGATATTGATTTACGAGGTCGGAAAGTTTTATGGTGGGGAGAATTGTCACACCCATGACCTTTTTTAAATTAATTATTCATTTAATTTCCAATCCGGATTTGTTTTGGGGGTTTACCACTCATTTTGTTGAAAATGGTGGGTTTTGAAAATTTGGGCCAAACTGTGTGCCCAACTCCATATTTAAAGAAAAATTTCATTTCTTCTATAACTCCTTCAATTTTTACTATTTTATACCCATTCTACTTCCCAATTGGAATAACCTGATATATTAAAATCACCATATCCCTTTGGACCACATAGAAATCCAAAATCATGATGGATTTGGGTTTTTGATTAAGGTAATGGGCCTGCCCGTAAGCCCATTTCCTGCTTTAAATTATTTTTCAAAATTTCAATATCTCACTCATTTTTTACTATTTTTCGATGATTCTACCTCCCACTCGAATCCAAACACCTCAGGCTCACCCCCTAATCTAGTTCTCCTCTTTCTGGCTCACATACCCCATGGATTAGGGAGAGATTTCACAATCATTCTCAATTCAAGCAGATTTTATGAGGTAAAATTATTTTTTCATAAATCCATAAATTTTTAGTCTTTTTCAAAAAATTAGGTCCCCAAATGACCTAATATAAATCCTTCAATCCTCCATACCAGATTTGGGTATTTCAAGATTCAAATATTGGTGGATTGGGGACGATTTTCTAAAGATTTTTCAAGTAAGAGAATCCCTTCTTGGTTCCTTCCATCCTCTTTTAGTTTTATTTCCTCTTTCTGAAGTTCCTCATATCCAGAAGCTGGGGTTCGATCATAAGGTCTGATTTTGTGTCTTTTGGGTCAATTATTGTGTTTTAGTTCTGGATTTATATTCCTTGTGGTGCAGCGGTGGTGCGCTTAATGTTTCGCACCATGTTTTGAGGGTTTCGACTCAAAAGGGCAGGTGATTCCAAGTGTAATCATTTTATGACGAGTTAACATTCTTGGTTTATTAATTTATTATGTTTATAATATGTTTTGTGTGGTTTGAAAACTGTTTTTGATGGATTTGGTTAAACATTTAATTTTTAGTAGTATTTTAGCTTTAAATTGGGTACTTTTCATGTGTGACTCTTGGGGTAATGTTTGGGTTTAGTTTATAACATATGAAAGTGATTTATTAGTCATGAAATGGGCTGAAAATTTTGCTTTGTTAATTCTTTATTGTCATGTGGGCCTTGAAAAGAGGTTTTTGAATGAGTTTAAGGTGTAAAATCGTGTTGTACTTCTTGAAGGCTATTTATGAAAACATGTGTTTTTCATGTGTATCTTTGTGGTATTATTTGATGTATTTTTATAACACTTGGGGGTGGTTTAATAATTGTTTTAGGGCTGAAAATTCAGTTTTGGATTGGTATTGGTATTATTTTGGTTTTGAATGAGGGGTTTGAAATGGGTTTAGTGCGAAGACAATGGTTATACATCTTGGGTTTGTTTTATAAAATTGAAAATGTTTTATTTGGTTAAACAAAGTTGGGAAAGGGTGCGTATGTACTGTTTGGGTGAGTGTGTTCATCTAATGTGGGTTTTTAATGGTAAAGTGGTGATTTTAGATGTCAATCATTTTTAGAATGTTTTATAAATTGCTGAAATATTTTACTAAATTGTGTTTTGTGTGCGAAACACGGGTGTGGGATGTTTCACATGAGTTTATTGATAAAATGAATTGTGAAGGTGAGAAGGGTATTATGTGACATGTGTGTTGGCTGTTATGTGAGTTGAATATCTTGTAATGGTTTTATAAAATTGTTTAAAGGATTTGTGGAAGTGTTAATGAAATATGAAAAGTGTTTTAGGCAATTTTGGTGTGAGTTTGATTTCAAAATTAATTTGAATGAAAAGTGGAATTTGTGACTTGTGTGATGTACATGGGGATGTTTGGTTAATGTGTGATGTGGAAGTGATAGTTTCATGTGAAAATATACTTCTTGGATTGTTGACCTTGTTTGAGCACAAAGGGAAAACCCAGGTATCTAGGTGGGTGGACGTGTACTAGTATTCTAGTGAATCCATGGGGTTTGGCACCAGTTTCACTTAGCAAGATTGACACTTAAAACTCTAACTAAACTATGATGATGATTATTGGGGACCACTAGGTTATGGGTATGATACATACTTGTGGCTCGTGCATGAGAACATATATTTTTTTGTGGTTACTCTCACCGAGATACGAGGTACCTCGGACCCACAGCTAGCTAGTGCCTAGGGGTTATTTCCTATTACATGTTCTCATTAGATCCTTTGTACTTACCATCAGTATACAGTATTGTTGGATGAAAAATTAAGTAGCTTTGTTATATATTTTAAAATTTTTGGTCCTTTAAAATTAGCCCTCATGAAAACTGTTTTCATTTATTATTGCATCCTTTAGAAAATTGTAACAAGCATTTCTTATTTACAAAACTTCCAATGCTTTTTGTCATGAAATGTTTATCACCTGGAATATCTTAGCGATGGTATCCAACTGGGATTTTTCTCACACCCTAATTACTCATTTGGGTTTAAGTATACTTTCTTATTTTATGTCATAAGTTTGGGTACATGTTTTTTTCTATTGGTTCGGGTTTTTAGCGGTCCATTGTGATGCGGTGTCATGGAGATGGATTGAGGGTGGTGCCTCTTTCCTTGTAGAGGTTCTTGGGATGTCTTTTCTTGGGTTTGTACCTTTTTAATGGTATTTAAAAATTGTTTAAAATTGTGTAATTCAGTTATGAATATTATTGAAAGATATTTTGGTTTGAAAAATACAGATTTGATTTCTTGGATTATTTTGTTTTTTAAGTATACAAACTCAGGTATATCATTACCAATTTTCAGTTTTTGATACCCAGGCATTTGTGCCAACCCATGGGGACCGGGAATGCCCTTCAGGCCTTATCACGGTCCTGGTTTGGTGACGGTTTTGGTGGCGATCAGATTCGGTTCGTGACACTGATGAAATCTATTAGTTCCCTAATAGATTAAAAGGTAAATGAGAGTAATGAAAATTGTCTATAATAAATTATATATTTATGATAACCAATATAAAGATCAAATATTCCCTTTTTGAGAAAAAATTACTTGCCTTAGTCTTTGTTGTTTAGATGATAAAGCATTATCTATAACATCATGAAGTTTAGAAAATCTACCTCATTTATCCATTTTGTTATATCCTTAATAAAATAATGTTTAATAGATTATTGGTGGAATGGGATGTGTTCCTCTTGTAATTTAATATTACATTTATACATTAGATGTATTTTAAGGGATTAAAGTTAAAAAATTACTATAAATTCATCTGATGCCTATGAAATTCCCCCATGATTTTGAATTCTTATATAATGTCTTTCTCTCTATTATTGAAGTGTTTACATATTAGGGAATACACATCAATGGTTCCTCTTAGAGATCAAATTAGTAGACGATAGACAAACCTATCTTTAATAAGAAAATCCATGGAGTTTTACTCATTTCACCATTAAAATATTTCATTATATATTCATCCCTCATTTAAGAGGAATACACCAATAATGAAGTAGAAAACTAAGATCTCAATACCATCATCAAGTTGTATCTCAAGTTTTAAGTCCCCTAAAAACATGTAACGGGATACTCTATGATGGTTATCAAGAAAATCAGTGGTAACTTTTCTATGAAAAATTATTTTATCCCCCATTTATAAACACACTCATGATCTTATAGAGAAATTAACCTCTAAATAGAAAGTTTCTCATTTTCTAAGGTAGAAAAATGATTAATCGGACACTCTAGAAAATAGGGAAGAAGTTATCTCTAACCTAGATCTTGATAAAATAATGATCCATGTGGTGTATAAAAGGGAAATTACCATAAAAAATTCTTAACGGAGAGGAGAAAATGGAAAATGATAGGAAGATTAAATCTTCACTAGTAGGGACCTTAAATACCACCATTATAAGAGAATTCCCATAGTAGATTATTCCATTAGTAGAGTACCTCCAAAATGGAATTCTACCATTGAATCAAGCTAGGTGAGAAATAATTTTTTGGTGAGTAGTAAATTTCACCCTCTAGGATGAACCCAACTTATATAAAGTATTATTCAAATGTAACTTTGATGGAATCCATATATGTTTCAACATGGTAGAAAAAAAACCTTATATTTTCTGGGAGGTTCATACCGGGACATATGCAACTCACCAGAAAATGATAAATCTATAAAATAAAATCAAATGGTTGGTCAAATTTTACCCTACTATGATTTAGTATTTCATGGAATTTTATCAGATGTGTCACACCTACCGGGTTCGTGTCAATTTTGTGCATTTTCCTCTAAAGTTGATCCATAATAAAGAGTGTTCTTAGCCCTTTTCTATATATGTTGAATTTATTCCACGTGTCCAGACACTCTAATAAAATAATTCAAGTTAAATTTTATTCTTACTATTATCATTTTATTATTTTCATGGGTGGAATTATTTCTCTTAAAAGAGTTCAAGACCTAGTCCATGATTGAGTTTATAAAATCCAACACCATCCACCAATTTATATTTAATCACCCAAATCTCATGGACAACAAAATCAATTTCAGACACTTTGAGATAGAAAATGTGTATGCTAAGAATCATATGTAATCTAACTAGACATCCTTCTACTGTATATTATAAAATGGATAGAATAAGGAATTAAATAAATTACTATATGATATTTTGTATAATATATCCGATTATAACTAGAATAGTTATCCCCAAAATCTCTCCAATGTATTGTAGGCATATCAGACCATGACTCATAATTAAACACAAGTGACCCATCAATCCATAGTGTATTGAACATTTTCATTTTTACATATTTAGTTTCAACAACCATCACCTTAGTCAACCATCAATGACAATCTAAACAATATGAGCGGTCCCATTGTAGATGGATGAGTTAGAGGCCCTAAATGAGAAAATTTTACTCATATTTTACAACCTCTAGGTTTATTAAAATCAGTTGGGTCACGAATTCAACATGAATTTTATCCATCACTCATTTTTATTATGGTAATTTTCTCCTAGAATTAAGAGAATCGATGATAATAGGAATAAATAAACCAAAGTTAGAACAAAATTAGAAAGGCCCCTAATTATCAACAAGGTTTAATCGAATTGTATATGCTCATTGATCATTGTGGATAGGGAGCGCATCATGCCACCCACCAACACACAGTTTCAAAAACCATACTATGATTAAGCCACACCTACATTATCATCCTTGACATATAACATTTAACTTAATGGAAATCATCTGAACTAGAATATGTTAAGATATATGGAAATTTCCCTTACATAACGATTCTAAACTATATAGATTTATCCATATCAAATTATAATAATTTGGGTGATGTATTAGTCCCCACTATATGACATTAAATTATATGGATGATGTCTTTGTATATGACACATAAACTATATAAATATTTTAGATTCCTTAACAAAGAGGACACACTATTTAATTTTTTTCTCATCTCTTGCCACACATTTTCTTTACTCTAATGTTGGTCACTGACCACACTACCCATAATGAACTATATGTGGATTGATTCATATTTCACATGATACGTAGTAAAACCAGATTTTTTATCTTATCAACTACCATGAATTTAAATTCCCCACTTCCTTATAGTTTTTAATCCTTTCCCAACCCCAACGGGTTTCCTTCAATACCCTAGCACTAGTATATGACCATTTTCAAATTCCTCTTCATATGAGATAGATTTGTATTGGTACATCACCCTCAATTTTTTTTTCAGGATATATTCCTATTTCGCAGGATATAGAGTGATGTATGGATCTCCTATGATAGTTCAAGACACAAATTTAATCCTTCTCAAACTCCTCTCCTAGTGTATAAAATCATACATTCACATCAGGTCCTCCATAATTTAACTAAACAATCAGATGAAATTTTCATTCTAAGAAATAAATATGACCTGATTCCTATTTTAAATATATTTTGTAAATCATAATCCATTTATTATATAGCCCAATGAAAAATTCAACCTTTTCCCCCATCTCATCTTGGTGTCCATTACTCCTCTTTTAGGTTATCATTACCCACTTGACACCAATATTTCATTATTCTCTATTGATATGGTTCAAGATCTATGACCTTATGCTGATATCCACTTATTCGGTCAAAATTATATAACATTAAATTCCAATCACATCTAGTCAAATATGTACAGCCTTATACTTTAGTCATATTGGGATGAATATTTACAAACATAAACTTCAATTCCAGTCATTCTAAGTTATTCAAAGTTAAATTATATAGCTTCGAGGATCATATCGAGCCCCTCTTTAAGGCATGATTGAGGGTTTTATCTCATGCATTTCATTGGTTTGGAACTTTCATCCCAGTAAAAATCCCACCAGAATACCTATATTCTATATATTTCAATTCAACCAGTTGATATTCTTAATTCATGACAACATAACCCCATGAATACATGAACTATTCTAGATTATATTTCTTTCCCTTAAAAATACATGTTGTTTCTTTAAAGTATGAATATTTCCCCAAATCCTTAATATCAAAATGAATTATCCATGGTTTTTAGTTACGGAACACAATCCACAGTCCCAACCTTCTAATATCCATCTACGGAACATTCCATGAAGGAAAAATCTTCAAAATCAGTATGTATGGACCCTTGTTTTGAGCAAAGTTAATGATAAACTTCAACATTTTATAGACCCACTTTTTGAAAATATGGTAGTGTAACATGAATTTCATTTAAATGTTCAGAGGTTACTCTAATATTCCCTATCATATTCAACCCTTTATTCAAATTGAGTCACAATTTTCCTTTCATCTACTTTGTTTATGCTCAAGTGGTGTTTTATCACCAATGGTGTTGCACCCCCATTTATTTCTTCACTTTATTTGGTTTATTTGGTCTTTTAAAATCATATTAAATGTTATTTTCTAGTTTAATATGATATTTTGTCATGTTCAATGAAATATTTTGACCTCAAATTTTATTTCCACATTATGGTCGCCGACCATGAGGTTTCATTACTCACCTAAGCCGAGAAATGTTAAGATAAGTATATTTCTCAAACTAACATACTAAGGATTATTACATTGAAAGAAAAAAAATACCACAAGGAACTCAAAATCTAGCAGAGTACTATAAAAAATGTTATATATTTGTAATATTTCCATGATTATGAAATCAAATATGAAGTAAACTAAACTAATTGGATAATTACTCAAAGAAAAAGAAAAAGAAAAATATAGGGGAATCAATATCAAAGTATGGTTTCTCTTAAAATAAGACAACTCAACTTCACTCACAATATAATCAAACTCAATAGTTGAATGATTATAAATTTAATTGATATATATTTAGTTAAATTCAATCAATACTACTTTATCATTTCCACACCCCATGATCAAAATAATCACAAAATCTAATGTTTATTAATATTTATCCACAATGTAATATAATAATCAAACTCACTTTTAATGATTAAATTATCTTTACCATATAGGGGTTCATCTATTATTAAAAACATTATTTTACTGAGTGAATACAAATAATTTTAAAAAAATTAGGTTGAAAACTATAATAATGATTAAGGTCATTCCATGAATATAGAAAAATAAAATAATTTTCACTCCCCATCTTCTATCATTCCTTCACACTCCTATAAATTTAACAAAATTTTGATAAATAGTTATTAAAAATGAGTAAACTATATAACATATAATAGATAATAGAAAAAAATTGAATAATTTTAGAAAATATACCAATAAGACGAGTAATGAAAAGTATGGGTCCTAATATTACATAATTAAAACTAGAATAAAAACAAAGGAAAACCCTAAATACATGACCTTTGTAGTTGGTTGATTATGGTGGTAAATCTTTTGTGGTCTATCACCCTCATGAGATGAATCATTTTCTATTTAAAATCCATTTATTATTTTTCATGGGATCTCCCTTTCATATAACTGTTATCCCTTCCAAAAATATAAAATTTTTTATTTTAAATATGATGCAACAATATATTCCACAATGTGACAACAAGAACCATTCCATGAGGCTCTTTCATCTCTTTGATTATTTCTCTTATATATTTGGGTATGCACTATGACTATCCATTAATGTGGAATTGCATGAATATATTCCCCATGGAACAAACCAGTTCTATCCATACAAACCAACAAATAACCACATTATTTCATAACCCACTTGAATCATAATATTTATGCTATCTCATCTTATGTCCATTCCCACAACCATGAATTCATGAGCCATGGTGTAACATATCTAATTATCTCCTCCTCCATGGTTTAGAACTAGCCAAAATAGCCATTCCACTTATCCCTTCCCATGACCACCCAAATACTCCTTTTTACAATATAATGAATAATTTTAGGATGATCCAATATTTATAGAATTGTCATGCCAATTGAACACATGTGATTTAGTTATCCTTTTCCCATAACTTCTTCATTCCTTTCATGAATATAACAATATGATGGAGACAATATCGAAACATTCATTATAATGTATTTGGAATTTCCCAATTATACATGACTATCTTCTACTAGTCTATGAAAATCTCCAATTCCATCTATATACAAACTCCATCATGTTTAACTCATCCCACCACCATGGTCTCATGTCACCACCTTTACCATTTTACATGGTGTTTCAAGAATTTTTGGTCATGTTGTATAACCCTAGGTTTTAATATAAACATACTCTTTATCCCATCAGAGAAATTAACCACCATTAGACATCAATAGTTCTACTCTAATTACTCTTATAAATCAAATTAATGTGTATGATGATATAAAAGTCTCAGCACAATCATCAAATAATATCATATATTAATAGAATGTGTGAAAATAACCTTTATATACAAATGGATTCACCCAAAATCTTCTAAAATTCCACTGGTCTCTCATATAAATTTTTTTACCTTTACATGTCATCCCCTATGGGGGACTTGGTAATTTTCTTTCTCATACATAATTATACATATGATCCCTTGTGAATGATATTGCTAAAATTATAACTGCTCTTCCTTGAAGGCACTTATGTATAGAGGATGACCCTTTTGTAATAATTATTCCCTTTTCAAAATTCCAGTCATCAAAAAGATTTCTCCCAAAAATCAAAAAAACCATACTAATCCCTTTAAACACAATTTTTCACTACCCTAAAAAATAAATGAATAAAATAAGGGAATAATAACCAATTAAATTGTGAAATAAAACATGATAATATATATGTAAATAAGAGTCATAAAATTCCTTAATACTTAAATTTTTTCCTATCCTTAAAAAAAATATCAACATCCCATAATAATGCATCCATAAAATAACAATTGAAACATTGAATTTATTGTTTTCATAAATATAAAATTATATTTAATGATTTTAAAACAAAAAAAATACAATATCAACTTTTCATATAATGATTCACATATAATTACCATTCAATATTTTCCCTCTTCCAATCACATTATTTAACTATTCACAAATATTCAGGCCACTTATAATCTATCATACCATAAATACATTTCAATCATAAATGAATATTATTTAATTAGAGATATGATCAGTCTCAATTATGTACACTCTGTTTATAGTTATACAAGATATCAATATCTCTACTTAATAATAAAACTATAAAAGTTGTGACTTTCATTAAGGTTCTAATGAATCCAATGCAAAAGGTAGGTGGATAAGGATTTGAAAACTCATTCATATTTTTGAAAAGGTAAGGTAAAATATTTATATATAAATCATGATTTTAAGTAGGAATAATTAAATAAATTTACTCTTTAAAATTCCCTTAAAATGGAATCATATCCACTCCCCTCTTCTTTCTCATTGGATTAAAACATCAACATTTAGTACAGTTGAGAATTGTCCAATTTTTTAAATCTCCTTAAAATTTTCTGTTTCTAATTTTTTTCCGAATGGAATGTGTTAATAAATAATTCACACACCCATGTAAGTCAAACCAAATAGAACCTTGATCCCCACAATCATCAACTTACCAAAATCTATTTTTAATAGTTATCATAAGAAGGGGGAAGGTATTTTTATTCAAAAGTATATCCATGGTATTCTAATTTCTTAATTTTAATCATTTACTTTTCCATTTTCCTTTTTTAAAATTATAGGATTCAATATAAAAAATCAAAATAGCTGTAAATATTCTTCTCAAATAATCATGAAATGCTTCTCTCAAACTTATTCATGGAACTATCACTTGATGTTACCATGAAACATCAAATAAAATCTTTAAATGTCAAATGGATAATCAATAAATATTACTAAAGATAAGGGTATGAAGTATAATTATTATTATATTTTTGATTTCTATAAGGAATTAAAAGGTTTGTAATAGCTTCATAAATGACTAAATATAAGGTATGAATCAAGATGAAATGAGTTAATTTATAATCAATATATGGACTCAATAATTAAAATGTAGTCCAAAATCACCATGCTTTAAGAAGAATAAAAAAATAATGTTCTAGTAATTATGTTCTTCTTGAGTTATATAAAAATTAGGGTCTAAAAAATAAAATTAAAAAAATATTAGAGAAATATTGAGAATTGTAAATATAATATTACTTAATCAAGTAATTGAATGAGAAATAATATTTATATATTAAATAAAAATTATGAATAATGAAGATAAACTATTGGAATAATATCATTAGACATTTTAAAAAAATAAATTTTTTAATAATAATGTAACTTAAAAAAATATTCACTTATATCTTTAATAATCACGATCATGTAGAATCAAATTATCCACCATGTAAAAATTATATTTCATATGTGATTATGTCTCCCAGATTAGAAAGCCACAGAAAAAAACCCATATATCTAGCGGGTCAATTAAATTCATTTATTCCCTTAAAAAATTATTATTATTTTTTAAATCATGTGATGTTAAATGGAATGAAGGAATATATGAAAGGTATAATAGTACGCCCATTTACATTAAATTGCATAATTTTTTGTTATTTTTCATACACATTATTATACTTGTGAATATATAAAAACAAAGATAACATTTTCAAGTAAAATTTGCAGTCCATTATAGTTAAAAAATATAATTGATTTGAAATCAACCACTAACTAGTTTCTAAAAATATTACTAAAAATAATTTATAAGAAAGAAATAAAAACATTCCTTGGAACATGGAATCCCTTTGTCTTAGTTATTTTATCTAGACCTAATCTTATGTTTCATTTTATAAGTGAGTGAAACAAATTTAATTGAATTAGATTTAAATATTACCTTGAATTCATCTCATATAGTGAAATAGTTTTATTTTTCACTTTATCCTATGTTTTTTTCACTCATTTTATATTGGTCAAGCACAATTATTAAAATACATTCCATTAATATATAATTAAAAAATTTAGTATTATTATAAAAATTACCTGAAAGACGTGTCTTCCAAAGTATGAGTTCCAATATTATGCAATGGAAACTTAAAGAAAAACAAAATAAAATCCTAACTACAGGACCCTCTTGGTTAGCCAATTATGATGGTATATCCTAGGTGATCAATCCCTATTCTAAATTAAATAATTTGTATTTTGAAATGCCTTTAAAATTATATATGGGATTTCCATTTAAAATATATGTTATTCCTTTCAAAAATATAAGAATTAATATTTTAGTCCATGAAAACAATATATGTCACAGTTTCACAACATACAGCCTGCCATAATTCTCTTTAGACACCCTTATTATTAATCTCAGAACAAACACCATTCACTAAAACTATCCTTGAATTTGGTATGGTGTTATAAAATCCCCCACAATGCAAAGAAGTTCTTCCCATGTAATCCATTGAATAACCATCGTGAGACATAACCCATGATTCAATTAACATATGTATTGTCTCATCTCCTCTCTATCACCATAGACTTTAATTTTAGAGCTATGTTATAACATATCATTGTATCTCCTTCTCTATGGTGTGTCCCTAGCCATAAATAAAATTCTAGTTCTCATATATAATGATGACATTGAAGACCCACGATTACCATAAAATCAATACTATTGAACTATTCCAATATTCCTCAAAATGGCTTGTGAATATAGCACATGAGTTTCAGTTATACATATCATATATATTCTTCATTCATTGCATGAAATAAAAACTATTTTGAATTCCACATTAAAATATTCAACCAAATTTATTTTTAATTTCCTATGAACAATGACCATCCTCTTACACACCATGCCAGTCCCAATTTAGATATATATATAAA
The DNA here is from genome assembly GCA_963277665.1 of Viscum album. NCBI lineage: Eukaryota > Viridiplantae > Streptophyta > Magnoliopsida > Santalales > Viscaceae > Viscum > Viscum album. The sequence goes on along the minus strand of OY728150.1, from coordinate 1,463,159,843 downwards.
CTCCATTGGGTTTAACTCATCCAACCACCATGAATTGATGTTCTGGAATTCACTATTTCTCATGGTTTTTTAATAATTTAAGGAAACAATACAAATATCTAGGTTTCAACAAGAACATACTCTTTATCTTAATGGAAAGGTGATAAAACTTTATGGATCAAAATTTACACTCCAGTCACTCTTTTGTATAAAATTCATGTGCATCATGACTTGAAATTACTGAAAAAACCTTTCAAAACTATTAAATATCAATAAAAAACTCAAAATTAACCTTTATTAATATTGATATATTCCCTAAATTTTCTAAAATTACACTACTATCTTACATTAATTTACTTTTACTTATCATCCTCCTATGGGGACTTTTCCAATTTCCCTCTTTAGAAAAAATATTATGTATGATTCCCAATTTGGTACATCAAAATGTTTCTTGTGGCTCTAATGAAAAGACACTTCTATATTGATTTTTAACCTTATTTATGAAGTATTCCTTTTTAAAAATTCTAGTATTTGAATAGATTACTCACAAAAATCACCAAATCATACAAACTCCTTTAAAATCCAAAAATATTATTTTACTTACATAAAGAAAATAGAAGAATAAAATTATATAAGAACAATCAATTAATTAATGGAATTAAATATACAAATATCTATATAAAGAAGATTCATCATGTAGGTTTTCATGTAATAGGAGAAATATTCTCTGAAATTTTGTTTCTCAAATCAATCATGATTCACTTAGTCTTAAAAGGTCTATTTTACTATTTCATTTTTGTGATAGAGTCACATGGATTATTTAAGTAAGGAATTTATAATACACAAGAAAGAGTAGCTCCTTTGGTATAATAGTGTCAATGATAGTGCATTAAATATTGATTACTCTATGTTAGTCATCATTTTTCTTGGGGATTCAACAACCTACCATCAACCTACTAGTTCTTCTATCTTGTCAAATTATTATATGAATCATTTGATAATATTCCGACATATTACTTATTATAGATACATATACTCCACTACCATAGATTTTTATGGGGTGTTCTCATCAAATGAATAAAATAATTGGCCCTCAGGTGTGTGACTGATTCTTCCCTCAACAAAGTCAGGACTCGAAACTGAAGATCCTCCTCCTTCTTTAGGGAAATTTTCTAATGAATTTATCACAAGGACTCCTCAAAAAAATCCTCCTACTCAACCATATAATAATTTTGTTATTTTATTTCTACCTTATACCTCTCAAATAAGAATTAATGGATCATAGTATGAAGGGAGTGATTGCAGATGCTTTTGGTCCCCAAATTTACCATCCAGTGATACAATCTTCCCAATCAAGGCACCCATATAATCTTACGGAGAGAGGGTGATTATTATATGAATGTTCCACACCACTATCCATTAATTCACTTTGTTTTTCTCCAAACATGTATGAAACTAGGTTTTATCTTCCAAAGTTAGTTTATATTTAGGTAATTGATCGATCAATATAAGAGGATATTCGACTATAACCCCACATGATTTAGTTCAATGATAGTAGGAGGGATTTTTCTAGTTGATAAGATGAATATATAAGATGGCATGAAAATAAGGATTTAGTCACTGTAACACTTAATTATATTTTCTTGGTAGTATATTTTATATGTTGGCATTAGGATCCTCTAAGATAAGAGTAGTTCATGGCTCCCATCATGATATTGGAGGTGGTTCATCTTTTATCCATTCCTACCATCCATTATTAGAGGTTATTATAGAGTCCACCTTTGGGATGTAAACACCTTAGTTTCATGATCCCACATATATTTAACTGATTTAGTGATGGGTTTCACTTTTATTACTAATTTTGGGGCTGTCTTAGCTGGCTTCTACAGTCCCATCTTTGAGGTAGTGACTAGTATCTACACTAAGAAAATAAGAATATATGGTTCATGTTTGTTGGGAATAAAAATAGTTACAGTTAATTAAAAATTATTTCCAATTATGATTATTAACATGAGGTTAAACAGTGGATATAATGCCTTAAACCCCTCTAAATTAGTTAAAATATCATCAAATTACTCCCATGTGAAGATATAGTCTTTAATCCTTGGTGATTCCAAAACCTTACCAACTATAGTTTACATATTTTCGAGCAAGTTAATAACTAATTATTGGTTGTTTAATTTATGAATGGTGACCCCTCTATACTAGTGTTTAACCCAAAATCCTCCACATGAGGTTCTTTAATCCAGTGCACTGACTCTACAGTGGAAAATATGGAACATTAGTATAATATATACCTGATAATGTTAAAGGAAAATTGGATCTGTACTCAACTGGAGAGTCACATATTAAGTAGATCCTTATCATTCTCACATGATATATATACTTTTTATTAGATGTGAGTGATAATTTGGATGATATATAAAGGTATTACCCCTTGAACCACTAGTAAATACATTATTTCACTTAATTCTACTCCTACATACCAATCACTCATACCTCACCTTCCATCCCACCTAAATTCATGATGAAAGGGGATATTATGGAGTGTCTTCACTTGATTATTTTTACATTAATGAGAAAATATATTTCAATTATACTTTGTTTATAAGAAAGTCATCTTCATTATTTTGGAATTATATGTTTTGGTGAGACTCTTCTTATTACTCAGTGGAATTAACTTCCTTGCTACCCATGGATGTATCCACCGACCAAAATCACTCCCCTAGGTGTAATTATCTCCGAACACCCTCTGATCCACATCTCAAATTGGACCAAAATACTCTAGGACTTCAACTGGATAAATGTAGAGCATATCCTGAAATAGATCAGTGGAGACAACAACATTTTTATAAGAGTAGACCAACACCTCTAGATCATTAATATTTTAAATAGATTCCATCCAAGATACTATGGATCCTGAACTTAAAAAAACCCTATCCTGAATACTAACACTTGATAAATTAATGATTTTCATACTATCTCCTCTATGTATTTAATATCTATAGCTAACACCACACTTTATATGTTTGAGTAAATTCTATGTCATACGGTATCTCCCTGATTGAACATACCCACTTTCTAGAAGCAATCCTTGGAACCACCTTAAAGAATCCTGATGTCTCACCATACTGTCAGACATGCTTTATAGTGTACTAAAATTCTATAGCTATGATATACCCTAATTAATTAACTTGATGATTCATTTAGGTACTTATACTTTCCTTATTGTCCACAACCTTAGTAGAAACCCTCCATTTTGATCAATGAGTTCCCATTGCAATGGTTTATACTTTTTAATGTCATCCATTGGTCGGTGATGCCATATACACCCTCAGCACTGAATGCCTAAACATGGATATAGGTTTTTCATTTTCCATTATTATAAATAATATTATAGATATAAATTTAGGGAATCCACCATAGGAAATTCGATATCAATTTTAATGTTCTCATTAGCTTGTATCCACCAAAGTTACTATATGATCAAATAATGGTTCTCATGAAAAATTATAGTGTAAGACCATGAAGTGTGGCTCTATAGACATTGAAACTAATGTGAAAATAGGAACATGATGTGTGGTTCAGATATTTTCAATTCATGAATCCAATACCCCATTCTTTAAGTCCGCAAGGTATGACTTCGTTCACAGGATCCACCACCATTATCATGGATGATCCCAGTTCAAGCATCAAGTGAGGTGAAAGGGAACATTTCATTGACCTTACGATGATGGTCATACCATATCCATCTATCATAATAAAAAACACTAAAATTATCTTATATAGGTTGAGTTAGAATTTTGTATATAGAGGGATAAAGGTGTTTGTAATCTCATGCCACCTGAAATGCACGGTGATCCATCCATAAAGAAACTTGAAGGTCTTGAAAATTTTCATTATAGTTTCCATGAAACTCACATGACCTTATATCTTGTACAACTAATCCAAAATTTTTACTAAAAGGTCAATATGATTCCCATGTTCCAGATGCGATTACATAACAATGATGTTGTGCCTCACTCCCATCTGAGCATCCCTTAGTAGAAAAAATCACATACTGAGACATTCTATGATGAATCCAATCTCCCTAAGATTTTCAGTCATTCTATGATTTACATAGAATCTAAATTTTGTGTATGAACCTTGAAAAGGATGAATGCATAACACTTCTTAAGGCCTTATGAGTGGATTACTAGGAAATTATTTCCCCCCATTATCCCCTCATCTAGTATTTCATGGAATATATTATACAATTCCATTAAGGGAATGTTAAGGTGAATGTTGGGTTCTTTTCACTGATCCTCACTCCCCACAAACAACTAAAATTTGTCTAACATGGGGTTATACTCAAATTCATTATAATTACTCACTAATGATATTAAATCTTCATAAATTTACCTAAAAATCAAGATCCCTTCAATCTTATAGAGTCCCACATAATGATCCGAACTTCTATATTGTTTAGATGGAAAGATTTTGTGTCTAGAAAACAAATTTATAAGAAGCATCAGAATGAGATCCAAATAATGGTATATATAGAACTATGAAACTCACCCATGGAATTGTATAACCAAAGTATGAGAAGGTGATAACCAAACTCAATGTAGTTTATTTAGAAAAATAATCTCCATGCCCATTCATTAGTGAAATTTAATTCTATACATCGGCCTCATACCTTGGTACAACCATATAAAATATCTTTGATGTTTTCTAGGTAAATTGTTAATTATTCTCGGGGCGGGGTTTCAGAATATTGTGCCTAATTGTTTAATTTTCAGTTAATTTTAATTATATATAGGTAAAAGTTAGTATGTGGTCCCTCATGATGTTTACATTAGTGTAAATTTTCATTCATAAATAAACTAACAAACATCCAAACAAGTTCTATGGACATCAATGTCATATTCTAGGATCAACACATATTCTAGTAGTTTGATAATAAAATACCTATAGGATAATGGTAAATAACTCAAGTCCTACTTGAGTATGTTCTCTATAATATTGTGGAGTGGAATCATATGTTTAGTAGATAATTATTTAGAGTTCTCTATAATATCCTTCCTTATTACTATATGGATGGGTGCAGTGATGATAAGAGTTTGGTAGAGAATACAGATTCAAAATTGATAAAAGGCTGCATGCTTTTGAAAACTTTTCTCTCACAATAACTATGTATCATTGAATATAATGTTTACATAAATGGTATATCTTATATAAATTAAATTCACGAATTTTGTTTTGAGAAAAGTCCAAGAAATTTTATCATAGGGTTATTCATAAAATATAACGACCCAAAGTTTTCAAACGAAATTTTCTTCTTATAATTATGTCATATAATCACATGAAATCACAGAATAATGAACTAAAACATAATATGTTACCTTTAAACAAAAGGTGTTCATTTCTGTTATTTGAATTTCGAAAATATGATATACATGGTTGTGACCAGTAAGTTATTTGGAGTCTAATATGACCAACTTAATTTTTTGTGGAATAGTAACATACCCTTAGGAATAGTAATGTTGCCATTATTAATAGTAACATACCCTAACGAATAATGACCTTACCTATAATAGTATATAAATAATATTCAAGTGGAAGTATGAGATACCTATATCTGGGAATAAGAAAATACATGTTTTAAAATTGATCTTTTTTGAGTTAGTTGTGATTTCAATTAAAAATTTTATTAATCATATTTAGATAATTATTTTTGAAAAATGGATTTCATTTTTGGATTCTACGTGTCAAAAAATGGTTATGGTGAATTTTAGGGATTTTTCTAAAATATTTGAATTTTTTATGAATAGTAAAATATGATAATTTACGATAAATGCTAAATAATAGATTTATTGAGTCACTGATGATGATCTGATGATGTAAGAACAATTGTTTCGAAATCAAATGTATTTATTACTATTTTTGGTCATGAAATCATTACTATTTATTGTCCTGAGGGAAAATAATAAACTATGTAATTAGATATTATGAAAACCCTCCTCTCCTCCATTATAAATACCACCCCTCATTACCTATTCTCTTTACTCCTCTCAAGACTTGTTATTTTCCAATATTATTCCCAAATCTATCCTAAAGCTCTTAAATTATGTCTAATATCCCTTAGTGTCTTCAAAAGACCAAATCTTTTTCCCTTAAGAGGCTCTCAAGGAAGGTTGATTCAAGAGGAAAAATTCCTCTTTTCTTTTATTTCATTTTTAAGTTCCTTTGTTCTCTTTTTTCCCTAACCTCTACCCATACAAATGGTATGAAAACTAAATTATAATACAGGTGATTTAACGTGGTTATGATAATGGGATAATTCATTATCATCTATCCTTCCCCGAAAATTTATTTGAAAGAAATGAAAACACTGTTTGAGATGTGTTAATTTAGCACATTCAAGGATAACAGGTTATCAATTTCTATTACCATATTTATTTATAGTCATGAAACCATTTTTATGGTTAAACCAGAATATTATATGGGTATTTATATTATTTAATGGTCTATAATACTTAACCACTCATGATGTAAAATAATAACACAAAAGAAGTTAATTGTGAGAAAAATCACCAAAATTAATTCAAGCGTTTACAATTAATGTTTTATATAATGATTCACATTCACTCAAAATAACCATTTGAATTTTATAACCATGTAATCTTATGTATATTCAATAAAAACATATAACTTCCATTATGGATAAAAATTCTCATTTTACATGATTATCTGTTAATGAACAAAAGTAAACCGATCGTAAAAACCAAGAAAACGAACGAACCCAAACAATGAAATTGAACCAGTTAACCCATAAAAAAGGTCATAAATGAACTTAAAAGGTTATAATAAATATTTTAAATATAGAATATATTATATAATTATTAATTAATTAACCTAATATTATTATTCAGGTCATTAATGTCAAGTGAATAACACCATCAGTCTTAAGGTATGCGATCCACTCTATTTCACTTTTATTCAAGATTATCCTGTATGTTATGCCATTCTAGGTGTAATTACTAGTGTGTGGGTATAATTACACACCACCATATTGTACTAATAATTTTTAAATTATTATTAACCCATTTATCTTTCATTAATTCCTCTTATGTACACACGATACTATGTCGATATTTCGTGAGGGATTTAACCCAAACCTCTTTTATTACTTCAAGTTTATTTATATTTATTTTTAACTAAATGAGTTGATATATTATTATTATGTTAATATTATAAATTCTATTTTAATGTTACAAATTCATTTAACAAGTTCAATTCATCATTCTCTTTTTGGGATATACACGTTTTTAAGTGATTTCTTTCTTAATACTTCCCGATAAGCAAACCTATTTTGAGGGATCTTAACAAATTCTTACCAAATTTCAAGTGCATTATATCTTTTTTAAGCCACCATTGTCTTTAGAAAATAAGTATTTTTTATTGTGAAAACCCTCCTGGTTTACTTCTTGTTTTCTATAAATTATTTACCTATTTCTATTTTAAAGGCCCTATAGTACTTTCCTTAAAACCACTCAAAAATGTTTTTATGCCAAACTTTGTTGAATAATTTTATCAAATGTTGTCACTTATAATTGAAATCACTCACCATGATACATATATATTTTTCCGTGTTAATTCCCATATATACTTTATTTACTTTTTTTAATGAACACTTTTGTGTTACTCCCATCTGTTATTCTTTGAGTCATGATTATGATACCCAATATTTCCATGGTTAATCCTTATGTTTATATTAGATTTATTATCTATGATTATTTATGTGGAAAAAAATTCACGAAATGTTAATATGGGGGTGTCCAGATAGCGGTACAATGAACTGGGTAAAGTTAAGTCTCATGATATGTTATGTGTGACGGTACTGGTGGTTATCCTTGTCTTGTGCTAATATGTGAAACGATCTTGGCGGTTAGCCTTGACTTGTACTAAAGTCATGTTTTATATTTCTACCACATTTCTATAACTTCAGGTTTATATTATTTGATGTCTATAAGTTATGGCTTCATATGTTAAATGCATTTTATATCATCATGTCATGCCTTCCATTCCTTGTGCTAATGCTTTGTCATTGTGGTTATTCCCTTACTCGGCTATTTTGATCATCCCTTTATTCATGTGTTCCCCAGGGTACCCTAGGCAGATGTTTGAGCACAGTTGAAGTTAGGAGATCAATTTGAAGATTAAATAAACAAGTTTTTTAATCACATGTTTTTAGTTTTATTTACATAGTCTTCGAAGACACTAGACTTCATGATCCTTGGATTGTACTCTGATGTATAATTATGCATAAAATCATGTAATGTATTATGTAAAAGTCTAGGGTTGCTATATAAAAAATAGACGTTCCTGGAAAATTGAGATTTGGATCAGTTTGAAGGAAATTATATATACTCCTCCGGTCCTTTTATACTCTTTATATTGGGGTAGTGGTGAACTTTCACCTACCCATGTTTCATGAGAAAGGATAAGGAAAACTCCATAGCCTCAATTTTACTTAGATTTTTATCCTCCGTTATCATATTAAATTCTAGGGGGGTATTTGATGATGCTGAACTATATGTTCAAAATAAATATAGGAGAAGAAATGGCAAGGAAAAGAATTTTGGAGTCGAAGGGAAGGCTCTCACACAAGTAAGGAATTACAAAAGAACACTTCTATCATCACCCCACATGCCAATAGTTTCATTAGTGTACAACATAAAGTTTCCAAAAGACCCCACAAGTACACTTATAAAATTTAAACTTTTATAAATTCCCATCATCTCTCTATGGAGAGGATATTTGTTTTGGGAAATTTTGATAAACTAAGAATCTAAATTCATGAAAACCCATCTTCCTCACACTTGAAACCATAATTATATATACTTATATGGACTCTTTGATATGAGAGTTATAAGAATTATTTCATGTAATCCCTTCAGTGTATTAGAAAACACTTATGTTTTAATCACACAATTAACCATTCATAAATAATATCTTTTCCAATATTTATTCTATAATGTAAAATTGGGAATCTCATGAAACACTTGTTTTATGAAAACCCATATTGTGTATGCCCATTTTATGTTCCCATTATGGTGAAAAACTTCCCTAAGAGTGATGGATTGTTTGAACTTAGTTTCCCAACCAAATATCATTTAAGAAAACCCCATTTACATGATCGAAATTTCAATTTTTCTCCCACAGGATAATGAAATCAAACATGGGCTAGGAATATTATATCTTTGTGTAACATCCCTGAACCAAATCACTCTATAGTAAGTAGAAAAGATGGTTGAATTGACATCAATTTTGGTCTTGGGGAAAGACCAATGACCCCCTAGGATTGGGAATCAACCAACCATGGGGAAACCAACCAACTACACCATTCTCTATATTTTAAGCATCACAAATGTTATGATTCCTACCTACTATGACTTCTACCACTACACCTCCCCACCTCATAATTATATAATCCTAACTCCGAACCTCACCTCTTGCTTACTCTTTTTCATTAGGTTTCCCGATTATCCATCTCTTCCACTAGAACCAACTCTCATCATTCCACCTCTTACACCCAATCACCATACGCCTTCTCCAATGTTTCCACTTGAATATATTCCTCCACACCCACATGAATTCTACATCTCTTTAGTCAGTGTTTTATAATTTAAAAAATCATGGGGTTCTTTGGAGGTTGATAAATAGATTGAATTCCACCTACTCACATTAACCTCATAAACATATGATATAAACCTAATCAAAATGGTTCACTCTGAATCTATTTGGTTTTTTATGTACATATATTTTTAGTTTCCAAGCTTCATTTTGTTAGTATTCTTGATCCAAATTGAAATTTTTTTAATCTGATCAGGTTTATCCTATCTCCCTTCCTTTTCATGGTAGATCTATGTCTGGTTAAATCCTATATGAATTCCATAATTTTATTGTTACAATTTATTATATTTATTTTTATACTTTAGGTTCACTGAAATTATAGTTTTTGATGATTATTTTTTTAATTGGATAAATGGGTACCAATTTTAACATTGGTATTGGGAAATCAAATTACCCAGGCTGACCCTGATTACCTTAGGCATGCCTAAATATATGATATAGGCTATAAATAGGAATCGAGGGTCATAAGTGATATCATGAGGAGAATATACAATCATATCAGAGTAATGAAAGTGAAGTTATTATCAGATGATGATTTTGATATTTTTTATATGTTGATAATAGTCTGTTATAAAGTGTATAAAAAAGTTTAAGATAAAGGTTACTAATGAAAATCTTTAGGATCTTGCTACTGACAACTATCCTTGATATTTTGAGATGAATCATAAAGTACCATTAGCTAATAAAATTTAAGAAATTTGTAGGAGGAAGTTATCCCGAAGGGAAAACCATAGAAAGCACAATTATAAAGATTGATTTGTTGGAGAATATTGGGAAGCATTCATTACGAGAGTTAATAATGTTTCTATATGAAGTGATGAATTTGGTTTGGAACATTTCCTTAACCATGTTAGAAAAAGTTTATCATAAATTTAGAAAAAATTACTTATGGATATAAAGAAAATTTTCATACTAATTCCGATGGTGATAAACTGATCTCAAGTTCCAAACATGATGAATAATTTCACGATAAAAGGGGATGTTGTACACTTTTATAAAAATAGAAATAAGGGCTACTAGAAGTAGATCAGAATGAGAAGATTTTATTAAGAGTTGTTTATGAGTTTTACACCTTTTACATAGGAAGAAATATGAAACAATTGCATCAGATTAATCTGAGATGAAGTTATCATACATAGAACTGTAATAAGACATAGTTCAAGCTATAAAGTAGATGTTGCATAATGTTTTTGGATGGAAAAAGTTTAATATTACCAGATAGAACTTATACATTATTATTGGTCATAGGTTTTCATTGAATCCTTAATAGTTGGGGTTTTCAATGTATATGAAGTCCAAAGAAGATATTTAAACAATGATAAAATAAGATTCTTAAGAAGTGAAATGTCGAAGAGGAAATTGTGATCTGACAAACATGTAGCACAAATTTACTAGACCGAGTCGGGATACTATAACTAAAAAGATAATTCTTTTATGATAAAATTTTATAGAAGTTTAATCAATTTTTTTGTATTGGAAATAACTCTAGTGCACTAGATAGTGTTTTAAAGAAGTCTATGAAGTTTCTAGAAAATAAGTAGTATTATGTTTTTAAGAGAAATAAATCCATTAATTTGAGTCTATAATAAGAAGAACCAATAAACCATGTTTTTTTAAGAAAAGAAGATGTATATCTATTTGAATCTGAGTTCATATAGATCTTTATGAAGACAACCAGACATACATGGGTTGTGATTATACAAAGGTTCCTGATGAAATCAAATGGAGATTTATGATGTCATCAGATGTAGAAATATGAAGGCACTCTGGGCAGAGGATTTTGTATGAAGACCAATGTAATGCTTGAGTTCTTTTGGTTTTCTAGTTCATAAGTTACTACTAATATATGTAGTAGAAAGTGGTTTGTTTAAAGATCCATCAGACTAAAATACATTAGAAAAAGTAATGTGATGTCATAGGATATGTGTTGCTACAAAGAGGAACCAGACTATGTTTTGTAAACCAAGACTAGTATAGAGTTTGAGATTTGAAAGAATGATTGGATAGAGAGATCATGAATCACAGAATAGAAAATTATCAAATTGAACATATTCCAGTACATCAAATGATTTAATGAACAAATGTTCATTAGTTAAAAATTTATCAAGGGTTTATATAGAGGAGGATTATGAAGAGAACATGTCGAAGTAGTGCAGATTTCACTAGACCAATGAAATTTATTGAATTAGATTATATAGACGTGATTCACTAAATAAAGAAACAAAAAATTCACTTGAAAAAGGAAAATTCACTGGATAGAGGAGTTCTTAACAATGTCATCAGAAAAAAATATGTTATAAGGATTATTGAAAATATTTACATTAACTTGGTAAATTCCATTAACTTGAATATGTTGAGTTGATATTTTGATGTATGTTATCTAGTTGATATAATAAAGTTTTAAGAAGTTCATTAATACTAAATTTAAGTAAGTTCTAAGCAGTTTTGGGATTCTAGAGTTTACATGAAGCTTCAACAATGTTATGGAAGAGTTAACATGTATCTAGTGAAGTTGAGATGATCGAGAAGTTTGTTTTTTGGAATTTTATTTGGGAGGGGAAAAATATTTTATTTCCCATGTTTTTAGTAATAAATGAACATATATAAAGTGTTCAATATTTAAAAAAAGTAGTACAGTGTAGAAAAATGTTCACATATGCGTGAAGAGAAAAAGTGCTAAAGATTTCAGAGTAGTGAGTTTCTATCCAAGATAGAATCTAGTTGAATTAAAAGTTATAGATAAATTTTTGATTAGAGGAAACTGATATAGATTCTCCTAAAATATTTATAATATATAGAGGTTTATGATTAGGTTCATCTAATAGAGTACCAGATCATGTCCTGATACATTGTTCATTGAACAAAGCACCGATTATAGGTGCAGAGAGTTGAGGCATAGAGTATGGTGGAGTAGAGTTCATAGGATCACCGAATAGATGATTACCAGATAGAAGGTGAGGCATTTCCAAAATATTTTTATTGGAAAAAGGAAGAGGTGAACTAGATGGATTACACCATATATAGTATCATATATATATATACATATATAAGTGAAGTTTTTTTAAGTTGCTTACGTGTATTATCTTATATTGTGTTAGACGAAAAAGACGAGTTAATAAATAATGAGAGTTAGTATAACATTTCATATTTGGATATATATAGATATTTTTGGGAAATAACTCAAATGTGGGATGTATTATAGACACCCCTCACTTATAATTGAGGAAAATATTATTAGTGGAAGAATCCATGGATTGATGGGAGTAACCCTGGTAAGTATGTAGGTTCTCATACTGAGGTTGGACCCTGTAAAAACACATATGTTCTGATTTAATGATATAATATTCAGAGAATAATGGTAAACTAGTAAAAGATATATTAAATGATGATATAGGTTCAATTAACTTAAAGTAATAAAGTGTTTAAGTTGAAAATAATAGATAAAATATAGACACCACTGATTATCCCCCTCTAGGTGACTTAATGATCCTCCAAGGAATCTTAGAAATAATAAAGGGAATGACATAAAACCTATGATCATAATAAACATAGGAAAAAATAATTGATATAGTCCAAGCCTTCCAATAAAAATAATATCCCACATTAATATAATAATTTTAACTATCTAAATATGACATGATTCAGGTATGCCTCAATAATATTTCTCATGGGAAGATTATATATTTCCTAAAAATAAATAAATAATAATAAAATAGCTACTGCCTAATGAAAAACCCATCCTGGACCCATCCCCTAGTTCCATTAAAGGTACCCATATAATCAATATAATATATGTCCTCTTTTCAAACATTACATGTGATCACATGGTCTTATATAGTACCAATGGCCCATGTATAACCAAATAGGGTATAATTAAAACTCAAGAGTCCTCCATTAAAAGTTTCTCTAACAAAACAATTAGATGAAGTGTATGCACCATGTGATATGGTTGTAATAAATAAATAATTTATGGAATCATAAATGAATATTAATCACTAGTCCTCAAGTTATAAGTTGAATCTCAGGGTTGAATATGCTTATTTTGACTATGGATGGATGTCCCTAGAACGTAATATAATCATATCAATGATTCAGATAAACATCCATCCCTAATACCAATATTTATTATTGGGGGGGGAATAAAACTTTCCCCAAAATCACATACCATATATCTAAAGGTACAAGGGAATAATGTGAATGAATATGGGTTAGGGAATGAATTTTCATTCATCACCAATAAACATAACTACAATGTCAGCAATGATTCATAGACCAGTATGAATTCCAAGGATCTCACATGAGGAATTTTAGCATGAAAAATAAAAAAAATTCATTGATCAATTTAAAGGATTGTTTGACAAACACTCATCACTAGTGACCATTTCTCAAAGTAATGAAAGTTAGATCGATCTAGATCATACAAACATGAATAAGAAATCAATTGGAAGGTTTATCATTGATATCTTAGTGCTATTGTGGAGATCCAATGATGTCTTAAATGTCCGGAAGATCATTTCTACCTCTATCCTTTGATATATGAAAGTGAACTATGATCAATTGCTAGTATCGATATCTTCTCTCTCTAATATACATGAGAGATGATAAAGAGGATTCAAAATTCATGAAGTGAATAGTACCCCAAATTAGCACCTCCTCTCACTTATATTTTAAGGTATAAAATACCAAACAATGTATCATATCCCTCGAATATGTTTTACCAAATAAATGAGCCATATATGAAATATTATGATTATTTTACTAAGTCATAAATATCATTCATATTATTTATTAAATTCTTATAATATAATAAATAAATTATCTAATATAGGAGATTCATTTACATAAAATGTTATTCTTGCAAATATTAAATAAACCTTGAATATTAAAAAAATACCCATTCGTTAGTATTTTCCCATGTATTCACTTAAAATCATGTGAATAATTTTGATAAATAAATTCAATACCAAATATTCTAAACTCAAATAATATGAATTTTTTTATTTAATCGTGAACATTCAAACTTTTATCTTAATCCAAAACCGGTTATGGGTCCCACTATGTACTAAAGTATTATTAATTAAAACCAGAACATTCTTTTGAATATGATAAGTGTGTGACCCTATAGGACACTATATTAATAGCAGTGAATACTATTCATCAACTAGAAGTGGATTCTAAAAACCTAGAATGAACCCTAAGGTGGTTAGTGAAATTCTGAGAAATGAAAACCTTTCCTAAAAACACACATTGTGTAATACAATATCTTTATATCACAATATATCATAATGTACGACACAAACATTACGTCATCGTCCTTTATTTATTAATTGTTGACCTTACTAGATGGATATACCTTATTCTTCCATGGACATGAATTTATTGAAGGTACTACCATCTTGATTAACTAGGCTCGAGATATCATTTCCTTTTGAAACATCAAATTCTTTCTTGATTGTTCAATCAATGCTATACCACAAAGGGAACACCCAATGCAAGATACCTTACCATTACATAAATGTAATAGTTTTCATATTACATCAGCATTCATAATAAAATAGTATAAATAGATAATATTATATATTTATGATACCATTTATGATGTTCACTGATAAGAACTACCAATGTCAACTAAAACATGTAGTGTTCCTATTGGAGGGTCAATTCTCATGATCCCATCTACTTGAGACACCAAGTGTGAACTTCACGAGAAGATGTCTCAATGATTATGATCCCCCAACACATGATGGTCATACATCATATATATCCTATCAACATGATGTACCTAGACCATGGTAAATAAGTTTAATATTACAGTCATGGTATCTCAAGGCTCTCATTATAAGATGATAACTTCTAGAACCATTTTATAAAAGAATTAACCTAAGGAAATTACCATATAAATAGTGGATGCATAAATATTAACTCTTTTAAGGTAATAATACATCATACATAACTAAATATATACATGAGACAGTAATTGAAAAGTACTTTTCAAGTTGGCTAAATGGAATTTACTTTTACAACACTCCCACTTAGACTAGATCCAAATTCTAAATATCATGGTTATTTACCAGATGATAAGATCATGACTCTGCCAATATATATAGTCATTAGGCCTACCACATATCAACTGTGTGGATACTCTAATATGTGAAACTTTTCCTCCTTGATTAAGATATCTAAAGTGATGATATCCCTAAGTATATTCATTATATCCTCTGTCTAAACTTGAAATCTTGTCTAGTACCAATAAAGTAGGCATATCATTATTTATATTATGATAAAATTATACTTTGAAGGTTCTATTAAAAATAAGGAAAAACCATTTCATATTTTACATTGCTTCTTTGGATTCATTAGAGTTCTCAATGCACTAGATATTTATAAAATTTGTCACCACAAGATTAAGTGATATTCTCCTTTTCATTACCTTAGCCTGACTGTGATATTATATCATATTAATCTAAAGGAAGACTTTTTTCCCCCTTAAAACTAGTGTCCCTTTCTTTACAAGTACCAAGAACAATTCCCTAGTACTCTCTCATGTACAATTGGATAATACTAATTCTTTCTAGTATAGTTTTTCTAGATTCAACCTATACTTTCCAACTATAATGTATATGTTGGAAATATCATGTGTTCGATAGAATTACATATACAAAACACTAATATAAATTAAAAAAATTATTTACTTTATTATGATTGAATATTACAATAAAAATGAAATAAATTAAAAGATAAATAAATAAACATAATTAGTATAATTATTAATGGAATAAAACAATAAGTAAATGAAAATACAACAATGTTGAAATTATTATCATCATTTTATTTAAATAAGATAATACAACTTTTCAGAACTATATAAATAATAAAACATGTTAAAAATAATAAAAACATATAGAAAAATAAATTATAGGATATGATGAATGATTTTATAGATGTTTGTAAGGAAATATAAAGGAATATAATATGTCTATTATATAAGATCATTGGTTATAAGATAATTGGAGTTATGTTAATTACATATATACCTATTAGATATATGGGAACTCAATAAATTTCTATCCAATAGGTACATTGTGGTTTTTTAATTTATAATATCAAATAAAAAAAATAAAATTCACATAAAATAAATAATTTTGGAATAAAAAAGATAAAAATTAATTAAAATTATTTTCCACAAAAATATTTATTTTTATTAGTTACAATATTATTAATATTTATAAATTCTGTTTTTTGTGTTTATAAAATCCAAATAAATATTATTATATGAATAGAATTTTAAATTTGAATAAATAATGGGATGTGATTAAAATTATTTAATATTAAAAGGTGTATTTTTTATACAATTATTTTTTAAAGGTTGTTATTTTTCTATCTTAATAAATTAAATGGATTTCTATTGAAGGTTTTTGATAATAAAATTTAATTCTTTTGTTAATAAAATAGATTAACTATCATTTAATTAATTATAAATATGAATTGGTACTATGAAAACGTAATGTTTTAAAATTTTATTTTTCCATATTTTTTTCTATATATTTTATGTTTTCATTTAAAAGTTTAATTTATAATATTTAAAAATTTAATTATATTAAATCATTTAAAAATTTATAATTAGAAAATATAAATTTGGAAAATAGCTTATTTAATTTTTAATTATAAAATTAAGCCACCAAAGTAGATGTTAGTTACCACAGTGAAGATTAAATGATGTATAATGTTAAATTAAGTGGTAAAGTTATAAAATATTATAAGAAAATAGTGATTAATGATTATATGAGGTAATTATTTTCCCACCCTCATCCATTTTCTTTTATTTTTCCATTTTGGATCCACTATCCATATAAAAATATATTCCATAGACATTAATGAATTTGTATTTGTGAAAATGAAACTTAAGATCACCAATAAAAATACCCATCCTATTCACAATTCAAAACAAAAATTTTATTTGTTTTTTGTTGAACCGCTACCCAAATTATCTCTCAAAAAATACCCTCTCATATTTTTGAACCCCATGTCACAAGATTTAAAAATCCCTCATTTCTAAGAGGCTCTCTAAAAGAATATTGAATACTTCAATGTAAGTGTTATACTCTCCTTAATAATTATACTCTATCATCTTGATCCGAATATCATAAAACATGAATTAAACCATTAAAAACCTATTTTAAAATAATTAATTTTCTATAAAAGTAACATTATTACTATAAAATAACAAGTTCTTACTCATTAAATCATTATAACATGTTTTTATTTGCGTCAGTTTTAGCACCAATATGGACTATGTTTTAAAATTTACAATATAAATGAATAATAAAATAGAAATAATATTTATATTTTTTAATATTAATTAAATTATTAAATTTTCCTAATTCCACAATTATAAAATAACAATGTATATTCACTAATAAATTTATTTCTTTTATTAATTGGATATTCATAAAAAGGATATTTTTAAGAATTCAATGAAAACCATCACCATAAGATCCATGAAATGACATGGGACTCCATAACTATATAAAAAAAATATAAAAAATATTTATTAAAATTTTTCAGGTGATGAACCCATGGTCATGGAGTAAGGACCAAGATCGTTAAAATGTAGCATGCATGAAAAAATGTAACATTTAACACTCAAATATTTATTTTCACTAAAAATAACTAATATATGGGTATTAAGAAATTATAAATTAATAGTATTATCTAAAATAAATATGAATAATATTCTTATTCATCTAAATAATACGTCTATTTTTATTATATAGGGAGTTAGAGAACACATGACAAAGCATAAATATGTGATAAGGGTTCTTTTCTCATCAATATCTAAAATCATGATTGTTTATTTTGGAATTTATATTCTAGAAAATTATATGCTATTTATCTCTAAAACCACATATATGTTCTTATTCTATAATTTTTTTTAGGTTTTACATGTCTTATAAGAATTTTATATCCCTTTGGTTTATACTTCAACTGAATGGATTCTTTTAAATTAAATCAAACTTATTGCATATCTTTGGTTAGAAATATGTCTCCTGCACAACCACATTTTCATATATTTTTATGTATGTACTTATCCTTAACTTTATGATTTATTATGTTAATTTTATATTAAATTGTAATTTATTGTACAAATGTGTGAAATGAAACTTTTTAATATTTTCCATGCGGCTGATTTCAACCACTATTATCAATGGTTTTTAATACAAAGAATCCTTTCCAGGTTTTTATGGTATTAAAAATAAATTTTTATTCAATTTCTCACTATTTTTTGAAAACTATTAGTTTATAAATTAATTCATATTAAAATAAAATAAACAATACCTAAAGGGTACATCTTATTATTCTTTAAATTATTTTAATAATTCTCTTAAAAAGTGTTTTCATCAAATTCAATATCTCTTAACAATTTTGATATTTCATTAGGGATATGTTTGAATGAAATTATCAATTTTACATTTTAGGGAGATTGATTTTATGACTTATGATGATTCTTATAAAACCTGTTTCATTCTAAAAGGTTAATTATGTGATAATGGAATTATAATTATTTTGATGCTCATGTGGAACTCATATATATGTTTTTACATTATGTGATAGCTGGGTTGGAAATTATATAGACATCCAATGCACTAGATAAATATTTATATCTCAATATATGATGTATAAGGGACATAGGAGTAAACCCAATAAATTATAGGACTCTATCCACTATGATTTTAAGAATAGGGGGTGAACCTAATCGACTATGATATTTGGCTCTATCCACTATATGATGATGGAATCATAAGTGACACATAACATAATAAATGATTTTAAATTATTAGTTATTATACAAATTATTATTTCATATTTATGTATCATTCTACATTAATTTTTTACAATTCTATTTGTTTTGTTAATTATCTCATGAGTATATTCCTTTTCCTGATTTCACATGTTTTGTCAAAATCATTATGCCGTGATTCAAAATTTACGATTAAAGTTTATTAGATAATATTTTCTTTTTTTATGTTCATTTACCTTGATTAGGTTCTCATAACCACTTATTTTTATTATTCTTACATATGATCTTCTATTGATATGTCCCATGTTCACCACTTAATGAGTATTTGAGCTCACCCTTTCTTATTTTTTAATTTCCCTAGATTATAAAGAATATTATCATGTATGATATGTCTAGAAGGGTATCACAAGTGAAGAATAATTATGGGAGATATTGAAGAATGTTTTTAAAATAAGTTGTTTATATATCTAAAATCCAAATACCCTAAACCTATAGGTTCTAGGTGTGAGATATATTATGAGATGTAATGAATTTTCATGTAAAATGATGAAATATGTATGTTGTTATTGTTAAATCATCTTAAATATGGTGAATTATCAGATTCCTTTAATAAAAATTCAATTATTTTTGAATGGTTAGTATTAATAACCAGATTAACTATTTATTTATTGATGTGTTTATATTTTTTTGATATGTTGTATTTTATTACTTAATAATATGTTCATGGTGATTTAATGATTGATTGAAATATATTGTTTTTTATGCAATGAATTTATTTTTAGAAAGTATTTTGATAAAATTGAAATGTTTGGAATATACTTCTTTATATGAATGTCTTTTTGTAATGATTTAAAAATTAAAGGGGATTTTCATGACTTAAAAATGAAATAAGGATTTCGAAAAAAGTCTTTTATGTTTATATCTAGAAAGGAATGGATTATTAAAATTATTTTCATGTTACAAAAAATTAGGAATGGGGAATTTTAATATTATTATATTTTCAAATTTAATAGATTAAATGGTTTTAATTAATATTTCAAAAAATGGATTTTAATACAAGGGTTGGAAACAAAGGAAATAAATTTATTCAGTGACTTAACATTAGGATATTTAAGGAAGTTTTATGTACATTAATATTATTTAATAACTTAAATTTATAATTTGTTTTTATTTCAGGATATTTTTTTGTGTGCCTTTTGAGTTGTAATTTTATCTACAAAAAATTTACTTAATTGGGTAAGATTATTCATTATAGGTTAGGATTCCATAAGATGGAGTGGATCCTCTGTCAATTTAAATTCATAATACAATCCCATAACTTTAGTTAAAGAATTTTCTATATGGGAACTTAGTTACAGAGTGGTTGATAATTAATTTTATGGATTAGTGTTATTAATGTATAATAAAAATTAATGATTCATGTTTGAGTGTTCTTGTTGTTGATATAAAAAAATAATTCACATGGGTCTTTTTTCCAATTTTGGGGTCTCATAAAAAATTTGTATATTGTTTAACATCATCTTGGTTTTATGTGAAAATGTATCATGGTGTTTTTCTTAAAAATTGAGTTCTTCATAAACTATATTTTCTTCAAAAAATTTGATTATAGCGGGTTAAGTTTCATGTTTTAATTGATTTAAAAATAAAATTTTATATTTTGGAATGTTTTAATTTAAATTCTTTCATAAATTAACTAAATATTTAAGTAAAACTATAATTAACCTAATGAATAATTGTAGTTATATGTTTTTTTGAAATTTAAAATTTTCTCATAATTCCCTTGCAGATTTTTTATAAATAATTAAACAATTAATAATATTTTTTAAATGAAATATAGAATTATATTGAACCATTAGGGTTATATAAAGGGACTATAAATAATTTGAAGGACTAAAATTGTGACAAAACTAACTTGGATACCCTCTCAAACTGGCACTCAACTTGAACCATCACATACCCAAAGAGCGTTCCCAATCCACACAGGCCGGAGACTAGCACCCATGTATCAATAACAACTAGAGGTAATAATTTATCCCAACTCAAATTAAAGAATATTACACACCCACCCACCCACCTACCCACACACACACATATATACATAATTGGAAGAAAGAACATAAGAATTAAACAAGAAATATATGGTATATAAAAAATAAAACAATAGATTTGATACAACTCAAAAGTAACTAAACAATGTCCACAATACATGTCCAATAGAAAATAACAACAAAAAATGAAATAGTTACTCCATTTGATAGTGTGGGAAAACACCCACCATATCACCACCAGCTTCCCAGACACATATGACAAAATCCTCACCACCCCGCCACGACATCTTTCTTTTCCCTTCATCAAAATCCATAATAATGTCTACACATCACAGAAGGGGTGGGTAGTGTGTGTGCTAATCAATATTAGTATGTTCCCACCCATGTGTTCCACATCAAGTCTGTCAACAATACAATAATGCTCAAATTTTATGAAAAAAAGCCATCATAAATAGATAAATTGTTTTTATATCCAAATCAAGGTAATTTTTCCCCGTTTTCCCAAAGTTCCAAATGATATTGGTAAAACCGTTTAAAATCATTTTATATACATCAAAGTTGAAGATCAAATCATGTATCATATATAATATCAAATCCAATACAAACCAAAATCATAGGTAACATCATTTCAAGGATCACAACAAGTCAGGCCAGCTAGGACACTTGTTCTTAGACATAGACAATCATGTGCATCAAGTATCTAGAAATATGAATTAAATCTAGCGAGTAGAGGAACACTCTAAAAAGTGAACCTCACAACATTTTCTAATAAGTCTCAAGAGAAATGGGTCTAGGGATTAGAGGAACACCCTATGAGTGAACCCCCAATAGTATCAACATATGAGACCTATTACCACACCTTCCAACAAAGTACCTAAGTCTTACCTTATGTTACATTTTCCAAACCATTTCATAAAAATAATTATTTGAAAACTATTTTATAATTCCATTTTAGAATGATTTTAAAATAAACTTTCTTTTACTAAAATAATGGAAAACCTATCCTTTCTAAAAAAACCCATTTGTACACATATTATTAAATCATGTGAGTTTATTTATAATTTTTTTATAAAACCAAAGCAGTACACTTCATCAAAAATAGTTCCGATATGGAACCACCCTTCTCAAAATTATGCCACACATGCTCACAATGGGATCCACCAACCTAAAATAATGAAAAGAAAACAATTGGGGTTGTCAAATCATTCATCACATCTCAAAATCAATTAAACAAAAACAGGATCGGCAGAAAGGACATATCACAACACACCACAAAGAATGCTCATGCCACACCACAACCAACACAAGGTTCAACCTCTGAAGGAAGATCATAGAATTGATGTAAAAAGGATGAAATATATTATCATCATCGATAAAATTATCCATAAATGCAGCGTAATAGTGCTACCATGATCAACCACACTAAAGATGTAGAAGGATATCTTATATATAGA
The DNA here is from genome assembly GCA_963277665.1 of Viscum album. Lineage (NCBI taxonomy): Eukaryota > Viridiplantae > Streptophyta > Magnoliopsida > Santalales > Viscaceae > Viscum > Viscum album. Next base: position 1,463,136,885 of record OY728150.1, on the reverse strand, counting down.
TATTCACCACAAAAACCATGATGATAAATCTCTGAATGATCTATATGGAAGGATAATAGAGTCACAAAATTTCTTAAGAGAGCTCATATACCACTTGAGAGGATTTTAACATCGAATAAAAAATTAATCACCCATACAGTGACCTAAAAATAACTAATTCATAGATATTTATGCCGTGAAACCATTTCATGATGTTAATTTCTTAATTAATAAAAGACACTAAAAAATATGTTCCCTCAGATTAAAATTCCATGTTTTTAACATTTCCCGACCTGAAACCGATTCATGGTGTGTAAAAATTTCACAACATGAACCAATTCACAACCTTTTCGCAACCAAGGATTCACAACATTTAAAACATTCATAATGTGAAAACATCTACAAGAAAACAAACAATCCAAATTCTGAAGGACAACATCTTAAAAATTTTATGCATTTATACCTAGACACTATTAATTATAAAAAAAATTAATCCCCAAAATTTAGGTCGTTTTACCCATCAAACATGCTTTATCCTTAGGATTACCAAAATGCACCCAGATAAAGGGGAATGCAAAAAGTGAGATGAGAAATACCTAAATGAAGGTAACATGATGTTACAAAAATATACACTATAAGACATTCCATACTTGGGATGTCCCATGGAATAATATTGTATGAAAATAAGTGATGAAAATGCTCCCTCATCAATGAATCATGCTCCCAAGTCTCCTTAGAATCTAATTTGTGTCACCACAACACTTGAATAAATGGAACCGAATTCCCTTGGAAGACCATTATGTGAGATTCAATGATCTCCACTAGCTTCCCCGTAATTGAATCATCTATATTAAATTAAATATTTTCCCTAATCAAAATGTGAGAGGGATATGGATAGTAATTCCTAATATGAAATAGGTGGAAAACATGACGAATTCCCATAAATTGAGCTATAAATTCCAATCGATAAGAAACCTTAACAAGATTCCTAGTGACCAAAAATGGTCAAACATATTTATAAGACGATTTCACCTATTTTCTAAGTTGATATTGACCAAACTGAGGAGAAAATTTCAAGAAAACCATGCCACCAATGGAAAACATAAAAGGATGATGCTAATGATATGCATATGATTTTTTTATAAATATATTCTATAACCAAATTCCAATGTATATCTTGAATACTCACCAATGTCTCTTGAATGACAATTGGTCTTATCAAATTTGCCTTATCCACATCTTTCCAATAATGGGGTGACCATTATGGGTGACCATACAATTCCTAAAATGGATCCATTCTACTCGATGACTGATAAACACTATTATAAGAAAATTCAACCATTCCCTGATGGCTATCCCCTGATCCACTAAAATCTAAGACACGTGAATAGAGCATATACTACATTATCTGAATAAGAAACACTTTATGAAGATGTGTATGTGGATGGTAGTATTTACTCAACATAACCTGAGTCCCCATGTCCTCCTAAAGACTCATCCAAAACCATAAGGAAAACATAAGACCCCTTTCTAAAATAATAGAAGAGGGAAATCTGTGAATCCTCACAATCTTCTATAAATACATCTTACCAAGTTGTTTGACTTTAGTGGTGTCCCCGATATGAATGAAGTGAGATGCATTTTTCAACCGATCAATCACCACCAAGATTACATTCCTCCCTTATTTATTCCATGGTAATACAAAAACAAAGTCTATAGACTCCTCATACCATTTACAAACTGGCACTAGAAGTGGTTGGCGAAAAATAGAAGGTTTCAGATGCTCAGCCTTTATCTATTGGCCTGTGTAATAATGATATACATAATCTGTATTGTCATTCTTCATACTCTACTACCCAAATTAATACCTCATTTCATAATACATGTTCATATTTCCTAGATGAATAGTCTTTGAATAACTATAACAATCAAGAAAAATTGAACTCCTTATAGATGATGGGATCAAAAACTGATCCCCAAAATATAGAATACAATATAAAGGGGGACAAAAACATGAAATAGTCTTATCACCAAATATAGTTTTCAAAATTCCCCTAAACACATAATTATGATGTTGACCCTACAGAATAGACTCTAGGGGTGATGATGATAACTGAACACTATTCAGAATCATACCAGAAACATCCTTCTCACCATTATGGTGAAACTAACCAAAAGGTACCGTAAGGTTCCCCTACTCCTTTGATTCCAGAATAGCCTGTAATGGTACTTTCTTGATGAGAGTGTATTCAAAAACATTACCCTTCCCCAAGGTGTCAGATTTTTAGAAATAAAACTTCTGAATGTATTCCACCCACTACCTCTATTGAAGATTAAATTATTTCTATGAAAATATATATATCATAATCTTATAGTCAGAAAAGACTGTGAACCTCTCCCAAACATGATAGTTCTTACAAAGTGTACACATAACTAAAACAAGATATAAATCATGAGTGGGGTAATTATTCTCATGCAATTGAGGATACTGTAATCCCCCACATGATCATACTGTATAATTACACAACCCCAGAAATGAATTTCACCATTAAAGAAAACAGCATACCAATTACCATGTTCTGGTATTACCATAATATAAGATAATGTCATAAGTCATTTTATCTCATTAAAGGAATATTTTCACTTTGGATCCCATATAAATTTTACCCCTTCCTTGTAAGATAAGTCAAAGGTGGAACCAAATTTAATAAATAATTGATGAACCATCGGTAGTACCCTACAAGACCAAGGAAGTTTCGAATCTAAAAAAAATCTCGTTTATCTTCCCATAGAAACACAACCTTCACCTTCTCAGTATCAATCGATAAGCCTGGCTCATAAATAGTGTCCCCTAAGAACATCACTTATTGAATCCAAAAATTTGTTTTCAAAATATGTCTATAAAAATCGTTACTCTTCCATATTTCCTAAACCAAACTAAAATGGTTCTTCTGATCATTCTTGGATCATGAATAAACTAAAATATCATCCATAAACACTAACAAAAAAGTCTTAAGATACTCATGAAATTTCTGATTCATAAAATCTGTAAAAATTGTAGGATAATTAATTAGAAAAATATATTTATAATGGACATATATACTCATGAATGTTGTCTTTGGTATATTAGACTCTAGAAATCTGAGATGATGATAACTCGACTGAAGATCATTCTTTGAAAATAATTTTTACACCACTAACCATTCAAAAAAATAATATTAACGAGGAATATGATACTTATTCTTAACCTTTACCTACTTAAAATATTGATATTACACACACAATTAGAGAGAACCATATTTCTTCTTGGAAAAGAGTATATGGTTCTCCCAAGGAAAAACACTTGGGTGAAAAAAACCATTTTCCACTAGATTAACCAATTGAATCTTGAGATATTTCATCTATTCTAGTGCCATATAATAAGAATGTTTTTGAAATTAGCTATGTACCTAGCACTAGATCAATCATAAAATCTACCCCCATTATCTAGAGGAGGACATGGAAAATCTTTTGGGAAAATGTCAGGAAAGTCTAGAAAAATATAAGTAGGACAAAAATAAGAGAAACATCATCGGGATCAACTGATACAATAGAAAAAAACTCCTAATCTCTAGGAGGGAAATTACTTAACAATATGAACTTAGATCCCACTCTCCATGAAACACTCAAGAGCTACCATCAGCAATAAAGAAAAAAATACATTGTTTATAAAAATCAATATCAACATAGTGAGTGATAAGAAAATCCATCCTGACGATAATGTCAAAGAGATATTTTTCAAGTATAAGGAAATCCTAGACTAAATTCACATTATCTATCAATAGTGAACAATAAAGACACCAAAAACCCTTCCCTTTAATCTATCTAAGAAGTTAAACTAACTACATAAAAAGGACATGATTTCATTTAGAAGTTCAAGAATATCCTCAAAATGGTTAGATATAAATGAGTAGGAGGAACCGGTATAAAAATTATTAGTCACCACTAAAGATGCCATAAATAAGGTACCTCTCACTATCACTAGACCCGTATCTACCTCCACAAAAAAAAATACACTATGTGAAGTTGGTTCAATATTGATCCCTATAGCTGGATCCTTGTAGTCTTTGATGAAAATTACTATGATTTAATAGAATCTAGAGTTGATGATCCTTGACCATAACAAGGAATAAACATAGTTTCATAGAAACACTATAGATGAACATAGCGTACACAATTGTTACACATCTTCATAGGTGCATAATAAAAAAATTAGGTGTTCCCAACCTTGGGATAATGATAGTATTCCATAGGCACACTACTGGCTGTAACTAAAGGTTAATAGGGGGACCGCTACTATTAACCTCCCCAAACACTTCTGTGATGATCACTACACTTCAACTTATTTCCCTATACACCAAAGAAGCTTCCACTAGGTGGATAATAAGGGGATTAATAAACAACCTTGATGGAAACATCCATATACTCTATCATTTCCCTATCTACAATCTCTAAATTAGTCAAAATATTCAGTATAAATACTTGAAATCGGATACCTAATCACAAAGCCTTCAATTATTTTTGATCCTTCAACTGGTCATTATTTACTCCATCTAGAGAAAAATTAACCATCTTCCCAAACTAATTGGTGTACACTGACATAGAAGAATCTTCCTGCTACAAGGAGAGGAACTCTAGAGATTTTTCTATCATCTACAAATCTAAAAAAATGATGAAATAATTGGGTCTCGAAACACTTATTGTAAAAGACCACATGTTTATCTACCGGTATCATTGAATCCCACCATCGCTTTCTGAGATCATTGAGTTTCAAGACCACAATATTTAAATTAATATTCTTAAGTGTATATTGGAATTATAAGATCTGATCGATCTATTCTGGTTATTCATGTAACAGCCCGAGATTTTATGAAAAATATTTTTTTTTATTTCACTAATGTCTTGTGTTGTACGCTACACCAAAAGGAGCTTGCACAACACACATCCTTGACTTTTCTTGCATTACACGCAATCGCGACCTTCCTCGATAGCGTGTGTAATACGCAATAATGGGTTTCATTAAACAACGATATGCTATTAAAATATTATTAAAACTAGCCGTTATGAATAGTAATAACCACTTTTTAAAATTCTGTAAATCTTATTTTTCAAAATGAACTTTATTTTTGGATTCGGAGTATCGAATTTAGCCTAAGGTGAAATTTTGGTAATTTTCGGATAACTTTCATATTTTGATGAATAGTGGAAATTACTAAATTTTAATTAAAAACAAATTTTTCAATCGAAATAATTAATAGTGATAAATTATTAATTTGAGTGGTTTTAAAGTATATTTAGAATATATTTTTACAATTTAATACAATGTTGGTCATTGGATGTAATTTCACATTTAAACTTGACATAAACAAGTGTCAATCTTTTGATAGATATTGTTTCTTAAAAACACGCTATTTGTTTTAACAGCGGGATTTAATTATAAAATTAATTAATGCAACTTTTATGTTATGAATTTGGTAAAATAGACTTTATTTTTGAATTCGGAATATGAAATATAGCTTGGGATGAAATTTTGGCATTGTTCTGAAAAACATCAATTTTTGATGAATAGTGAAACTACTAAATGGTAGGTTAAAAACTGAATTTTGCATAAAACTTAATTTTACCGCTTCTGTGAATGGAATTTCGAAAATCCGAGAGACACGATTAATATCAAGGACTAAAATGTGGTTCAATGAGATGAAAATAATTTTTGGTGAATAGTAACTTTTTACTTTTTTTACCACGGTTAATAGTAAATAGGGTAACTAAGGGTAAATATGATATTACTATTACCTAACACATGTCCTAATTCTATTGGAAAGTGTAATTCGACCAAAAACAAACTTAGGAATAAAATATGACCATTTAGGCCCACTTGGATTAGATTAGGACATTTATTATTAATTTATTTAAAGAAGGGTTAAAATAGTTAAAATCAATGTTTAATAAGTAAATCATTTTTAATATGGGGTTATATATAAGATAAATTCGACTATAAATATTCATTAGAAATCTAAAAAGATTTCCTACATGATGGTATTTTATTTGTAATTTTTAGACATCAAATAATATAATTTATTTATGACACAAAGATGATGCTGTAATTATCTTATTAATGAAATATTGACATAATTGATAATATAAATACCAAAATAAATGTAATTTGAGATTTTTTATGAATTCCACTAATTTTATAGGTTACTATGATATATTAATGTTGATTTAATTAACTTGTTTCGAACATTTAATTCTGTTATGACTCTCACAAAAATCATATATCAAATAGTGTCAAAATTGACACAAAATAGTTTTTAAATCAAATATTATATTATTAATTGTTATTTCATTCCTAAAAATCTAAGGTTCGGCCAAATGACATAGATAAGGATATATGTATTAATAATATACAATTTGGGGTTCGTTTGGCATGTTATAGTAAGTTTATTAACCATATAGTGAAAGAAAACAAAAAGACACGGTAAAAGTTAAATTATTTAACTTAGAGTTAAATCTAATTGATAAGGTTAAAATGATACCCTAAACTTGTCTAAATCCTATTGGTTGATAGGATTTCGACCCATCCCCACTTTAGCTTCGAAATAAGACCCTTTGGAACCATTATAAACCGATTTTGACTTTAATATAAAATAATATTTTGAGATATTCCTAAGGTGCCCCTCTCCTCCCCTATAAAAGGACACCTCCTCCCCCTCCTCCTCACACCAATTTGAGCACTCAAGCTCGGCCAAACCCTGCCAATTTCTCCTCTACACTTCCCTAGAAACATCCTAGAGGTTCCGGTCTTCCTCAAAGACCAATTTTAGTGCCCTAAGAGGAGGTCTCAAAGAGGCACTTCAAAGAAGAGGTAATTACCGTTACCAATTCTTTCATCTTTATTTCTTCTTCCACTTCTTCTTCTTAGGATGTTTCATTATGAAGTAATAGCATCAGTATCACTCATATACTGATATGTTATTATAAGTATGAAACAACCCTATTTCACCATCTATCCATCCTACGGAAAAAGAAATCACCGCGCGTGCGTACGTACGGAATACCGTCTCCACGCCGTGGTGTAATCTATTTTCCACCACCACCTTACATGGATGGGTATAATGGTGTAAAGAATAACTATACATAGTTATTACAACATCATATTGATTCTTATATATTGTATAATCCACTCCAATTCAATTCAATATTTATAGAAATGATATCATCGCTCGTGTGTACGTACGGAATACCGTCTCCACGACGCGATGAGATTCATTCTCCATGTTAACCATTTAAGAATGATTATAATGTATATATAAGAAATAATAATGAAATATATGACATTATAAAGCTACTGGATTTATGTATATATATACCTATGTATGTCATCTACTTACTTCCATTTCAAGACAATAAGGAAAGGAAAACAGCGTTCATGCGTACGTACGGACTACCGTCTCCATGAACGGTGTTTTTCATTTTATTTATCTACCTATTATATATATATATATATATTGAATATATATGATATATAAATCATATTTTATATTATGGAAGTAATTAAATCATGATATAAGTAATAATGATGTCAAGAACAACAAGTCAAAACACCTACGATAAATGAAACGATTTTACCCAAAACGCTTCTTTAACATGGAATTTACAAAAGAACGGGTAATATAATGTCATAAGTGAACCATATATGATATCATAACAATGAATATGATTCTGTAATAAGTCAATAACATGATTTAAATCATTATACAGGAGGTTTGGACACTTACAAAGCAAGTCGGACCTAAGGTAAGGGAAATATCACAATCTCATTTTTATCCGAGATTGTTTATTCGTAAGTATTTACTGGGGTGTATTTTATCATCCACATCCATGTTTCATCAATATGTAATATTATTTCCATCCACTTACAATAGTTTAAATCCAATTTTTACCCTTCGGTGAGTTTTTAGTAAATAATATGAAAGGAATCTTTTGTCATTTTTTTTTCGTACGAGGTACTTTTTGACTTTTCCGACAAAAGTACAAAGAATGATTTTTTTAACATATACGGAATGAATGGATTTTTAAAAAATTATTTCCAAGAATCTTCCTTTACAAGTTTTCAAGTTTATTTTTAATCAACTTATTTTATTTTAAAGTCGTATGACATGTTATGAAAGGAAAAATGTTTTTGAAGTAGAAAGGATATTTTCCTCAAGAATGGAGTTCAAGTATTTTATCAAAATTATTTTCCATCTAAGATAATAAAAGGGTTCTGTTTTTATCCCTATTATTACATGGATTTGATTATGTTGTGATGGAAATATTTTTATGAATTCCTTTATCTTATATGAATTGTTTTATGATGTCATGTTGTTTAAGAATCCCATTTTTATTACATGGGTTACACTATGATGTATGGTTTATGATTATGTGGCACACATAAGAAAGGATTCATTATAAGATGGGTGGGACCTATATCTCCCTCCAATGCATTGGGTAAAGATTTTATATCTCATGAGATAGACATGGCTGGAATGGTAGGTTATACCGGTTCAGTGAAACAGGACTGAAACGAGGATTACTCGATTCAGAAAGGGACTTTGTCCACTAAGATAGTCTTGGCAATGAGTCTTGACTAACAAGAAATGATTCTCTATGATTATGTGTGTATGCCACAATGAGTAATGTTTTAAGTAAGGGTTTCATTTTCACTACTATGATTTATCCCATGTTATGAAATTATGCTCTCTTTTGCAGGTTAAGATTTCCAAAAATGTTATGTTCTTATGAAAATTATGTGATTGATATTTCTTTTGTTTACCCTTACTGAGCATTTGAGCTCACCCTTTTATGTTTTCTTTTCCCCAGGATATAAAGAAAGGTTTTAGGTAAAAAAAAAAGAAGATCTTTGTGGGAGATTTTGAAGATCTTTCACCAGGATTAGAAGATTACGTTCTGAGTTTCCAAAGACACTAAACTATTACGATCCTTGTGTGTGTATTTTTGTTATGTACTAAGTATTCCGCAAAAGTAATGTAATGTCCATGTACGTCAAGATACGGGTCTCTACAGTTGGTATCAGAGGAAAGGTTTAGTCAACCTTTGGAAACTAGGATGCGAAAACGTTAGTGAGATCCCTAGAGATATTTCTAAGGTATGTCTAGGGATGCCCCTAAGGATAAGTATACGTATAGGATATAGTTCTAGAACTATGGTAACGATATTAGATTAAACCAAAGATGATAGATATTTAAGTTACTCCCCCTTTATTACGATTTTTGCATCTAACACTATTCTGTTTGGGTTTTAGAAAATGGCTGGAAACAAGATGATTCACAATAATGGAGGATATGATGGACAATGGAATGATATTCTTCATGAGCAACCTAATGAAATGGGATTTGGATGTCCAAACATCATTATTATGCCGAATCAGCAATCTCACAACATGATCAATAAAGTAAAATTTGGTAAGTTTCCTGACTCGACTAATAAGAGAAAGATAGATTTCCATGATGATCATAGAGGAAAGAAAGTTCAATTTCCCCTATGTAAATCATGTGGGAAGAGGCATCAAGGAGAATGTTTCAAGGGAACTGGACGATGCTTTGGGTGTGGAAAAGAAGGACACAAAGCAAGTAAGTGCAAAGGAAAAGGGTCGGTTAACACCATGGATGAGGATAATGGTATTGCTACGACATCAAAAATGGTTAAGTGTTTTAAATGTGGAATGTATGGGCATTATGCAAACAAATGCCCTAAGGGAAAGACTCATGACGAGAATCAGTATGGCCATATGGGTAGTATTTATGTGGATGATGATGAAGAGACTACAAATGATATGTGAGATGAAAGAATTTTTGAAGCTCGGTCAATGGTTTGAGAATGTAGTGGAATGATTACATGTTTATCATATGTAATTTTGGAATAAAGAGACATCTATGGATTGTTACACTGTTGTCTTTCCTTGTGTTTTGAAAGTGTATGATTAATGTTACCAGTATCCATGAAATGTTATTCAGATATTTTTGGAATGTAGATGATATGCGCATAATGAAGGGATAAGGAGAAAATTAAATGTTTGATAGTATTCATGAGCTCATGATTGATATAAGGACTAAGTGATATCATGGTTTGATTATATAGAATTTTGAGGATTTTGGAATGTGAAAAGTGTTAACTTTTAACTGCATTCATGTTTTCACTACGGTTCAATGGGTATTCAAGACAGTACAAGATTAAGGCCTTTGAATGTTTGGAATGTGACCAACAAGATATATGGGGATCAACGACAGTATTAAATCTATGGTAATCGTTGTCACTATATTATGAGAGTGGACTGCAGTATTATGTATAAGCCTAAAGATTAGACTGGATTATGTTGGACATAAGTTAGTATTGTTTAAGGATAGAAGATTTTCGATATTATTGATGGGATGTTATAGTAACGTAGTTTTAGAAAAAGGACAACCTACAGGACGGGCGACAGCCCATCGCTTCGGACAAGGCTGTAGGAATCGAACCCACAACCGAAGTGCGACTGGACTTTATCGCCTACCACTGGCCTACAGGAAGTCCCTGTTTAGTAGAAACTAGTTTTATTATATTAAGCAGCATGATATATGAAGTATAAGTCCATATGTGATTAATCTCACTATAGATCGACTTATGTATATAATTTTGCTAACATTTTGTTTGAAACAGATTGAATGACCCGTCATTCTATCACATGATCTGCTAACACTTCACGAATAACAAATTCAACTTCATTTATTTAAGAGATGAAGTGGAAATTGTTCAAGGCACGAACAACAGTGATATTGTATCAAAATAAAGTAAGTATTTATTCTAATTCAAATTTTCAACTTTAGGGAAATGATCTTGAAAACCAAAAATGTTGTCCTAGTTCTCTTATACCTGATGAATCAGATGGTACCTTAGATCGTCACAAATTTATGGATTTGTGATTACTGGCTTTTCCATAGCCATGTTCTCTACCACTCTCCATCAGAACATGATGGTTAGATTTCTCTTCCATATCCATATTTTCACCTATGTGGAAACCCAGTGATTAGTTTATTTGGGTAATCGTTACATTTCATACTTTAGTTTTTAAAGCCAAGTTTTGGTATTCCCTTTTACGATGTGGGTTTCTATTAAAGAAACTTTCGAATAGTAAACCACTTATAACCCCGACGAATTTCGAGGGCGAAATTCATTTTAAGGGGGGTAGAATGTAACAGCCCGAGATTTTATGAAAAATATTCTTTTTTTTTATTTCACTAATGTCTTGTGTTGTACGCTACACCAAAAGGAGCTTGCACAACACATATCCTTGACTTGTCTTGCATTACACGCAATCGCGACCTTCCTCGATAGCGTGTGTAATACGCAATACTGAGTTTCATTAAACAACGATATGCTATTAAAATATTATTAAAACTAGCCGTTATGAATAGTAATAACCACTTTTTAAAATTCTGTAAATCTTATTTTTCAAAATGAACTTTATTTTTGGATTCGGAGTATCGAATTTAGCCTAAGGTGAAATTTTGGTAATTTTCGGATAACTTTCATATTTTGATGAATAGTGGAAATTACTAAATTTTAATTAAAAACAACGTTTTCAATCGAAATAATTAATAGTGATAAATTATTAATTTGAGTGGTTTTAAAGTATATTTAGAATATATTTTTACAATTTAATACAATGTTGGTCATTGGATGTAATTTCACATTTAAACTTGACATAAACAAGTGTCAATCTTTTGATAGATATTGTTTCTTAAAAAACACGCTATTTGTTTTAACAGCGGGATTTAATTATAAAATTAATTAATGCAACTTTTATGTTATGAATTTGGTAAAATAGACTTCATTTTTGAATTCGGAATATGAAATATAGCTTGGGATGAAATTTTGGCATTGTTCTGAAAAACATCAATTTTTGATGAATAGTGAAACTACTAAGTGGTAGGTTAAAAACTGAATTTTGCATAAAACTTAATTTTACCGCTTCTGTGAATGGAATTTCAAAAATCCGAGAGACACGGTTAATATCAAGGACTAAAATGTGGTTCAATGAGATGAAAATAATTTTTGGTGAATAGTAACTTTTTACTTTTTTTACCACGGTTAATAGTAAATAGGGTAACTAAGGGTAAATATGATATTACTATTACCCTAACACATGTCCTAATTCTATTGGAAAAGTGTAATTCGACCAAAAACAAACTTAGGAATAAAATATGACCATTTAGGCCCACTTGGATTAGATTAGGACATTTATTATTAATTTATTTAAAGAAGGGTTAAAATAGTTAAAATCAAAGTTTAATAAGTAAATCATTTTTAATATGGGGTTATACATAAGATAAATTCGACTATAAATATTCATTAGAAAGATAAAAAGATTTCCTACATGATGGTATTTTATTTGTAATTTTTAGACATCAAATAATATAATTTATTTATGACACAAAGATGATGGAGTAATTATCTTATTAATGAAATATTGACATAATTGATAATATAAATACCAAAATAAATGTAATTTGAGATTTTTTATGAATTCCACTAATTTTATAGGTTACTATGATATATTAATGTTGATTTAATTAACTTGGTTCGAACATTTAATTCTTTTATGACTCTCACAAAAATCATATATCAAATAGTGTCAAAATTGACACAAAATAGTTTTTAAATCAAATATTATATTATTAATTGTTATTTCATTCCTAAAAATCTAAGGTTCGGCCAAATGACATAGATAAGGATATATGTATTAATAATATACAATGTGGGGTTCGTTTGGCATGTTATAGTAAGTTTATTAACCATATAGTGAAAGAAAACAAAAAGACACGGTAAAAGTTAAATTATTTAACTTAGAGTTAAATCTAATTGATAAGGTTAAAATAATACCCTAAACTTGTCTAAATCCTATTGTTTGATAGGATTTAGACCCATCCCCACTTTAGCTTCGAAATAAGACCCTTTGGAACCATTATAAACCGATTTTGACTTTAATATAAAATAATATTTTGAGATATTCCTAAGGTGCCCCTCTCCTCCCCTATAAAAGGACACCTCCTCCCCCTCCTCCTCACACCAATTTGAGCACTCAGGCTCGGCCAACCCCTGCCAATTTCTCCTCTCCACTTCCCTAGAAACATCCTAGAGGTTCTGGTCTTCCTCAAAGACCAATATTAGTGCCCTAAGAGGAGGTCTCAAAGAGGCACTTCAAAGAAGAGGTAATTACCGTTACCAATTCTTTCATCTTTATTTCTTCTTCCACTTCTTCTTCTTAGGATGTTTCATTATGAAGTAATAACATCAGTATCACTCATATACAGATATGTTATTATAAGTATGAAACAACCCTATTTCACCATCTATCCATCCTACGGAAAAAGAAATCACCGCGCGTGCGTACGTACGGAATACCGTCTCCACGCCGTGGTGTAATCTATTTTCCACCACCACCTTACATGGATGGGTATAATGGTGTAAAGAATAAATATACATAGTTATTACAACATCATATTGATTCTGATATATTGTATAATCCACTCCAATTCAATTCAATATTTATAGAAATGATATCATCGCTCGTGCGTACGTACGGAATACCGTCTCCACGACGCGATGAGATTCATTCTCCATGTTAACCATTTAAGAATGATTATAATGTATATATAAGAAATAATAATGAAATATATGACATTATAAAGCTACTGGATTTATGTATATATATACCTATGTATGTCATCTACTTACTTCCATTTCAAGACAATAAGGAAAGGAAAACAGCGTTCATGCGTACGTACGGACTACCGTCTCCATGAACGGTGTTTTTCATTTTATTTATCTACCTATTATATATATATATATTGAATATATATGATATATAAATCATATTTTATATTCTGGAAGTAAGTAAATCATGATATAATTAATAATGATGTCAAGAACAACAAGTCAAAACACCTACGATAAATGAAACGATTTTACCCAAAACGCTTCTTTAACATGGAATTTACAAAAGAACGGGTAATATAATGTCATAAGTGAACCATATATGATATCATAACAATGAATATGATTATTTAATAAGTCAATAACATGATTTAAATCATTATACAGGAGGTTTGGACACTTACAAAGCAAGTCGGACCTAAGGTAAGGGAAATATCACAATCTCATTTTTATCCGAGATTGTTTATTCGTAAGTATTTACTGGGGTGTATTTTATCATCCACATCCATGTTTCATCAATATGTAATATTATTTCCATCCACTTACAATAGTTTAAATCCAATTTTTACCCTTCGGTGAGTTTTTAGTAAAGAATATGAAAGGAATCTTTTGTCATTTTTTTTTCGTACGAGGTACTTTTTGACTTTTCCGACAAAAGTACAAAGAATGAATTTTTTAACTTATATGGAATGAATGGATTTTTAAAACATTATTTCCAAGAAGCTTCCTTTACAAGTTTTCAAGTTTATTTTTAATCAACTTATTGTATTTTAAAGTCGTATGACATGTTATGAAAGGAAAAATGTTTTTGAAGTAGAAAGGATATTTTCCTCAAGAATGGAGTTCAAGTATTTTATCAAAATTATTTTCCATCTAATATAATAAAAGGGTTCTGTTTTTATCCCTATTATTACATGGATTTGATTATGTTGTGATGGAAATATTTTTATGAATTCCTTTATCTTATATGAATTGTTTTATGATGTCATGTTGTTTAAGAATCCCATTTTTATTACATGGGTTACACTATGATGTATGGTTTATGATTATGTGGCACACATAAGAAAGGATTCATTATAAGATGGGTGGGACCTATATCTCCCTCCAATGCATTGGGTAAAGATTTTATATCTCATGAGATAGACATGGCTGGAATGGTAGGTTATACCGGTTCAGTGAAACAGGACTGAAACGAGGATTACTCGATTCAGAAAGGGACTTTGTCCACTAAGATAGTCTTGGCAATGAGTCTTGACTAACAAGAAATGATTCTCTATGATTATGTGTGTATGCCACAGTGAGTAATGTTTTAAGTAAGGGTTTCATTTTCACTACTATGATTTATCCCATGTTATGAAATTATGCTCTCTTTTGCAGGTTAAGATTTCCAAAAATGTTATGTTCTTATGAAAATTATGTGATTGATATTTCTTTTTTTTACCCTTACTGAGCATTTGAGCTCACCCTTTTATGTTTTCTTTTCCCCAGGTTATAAAGAAAGGTTTTAGGTAAAAAAAAAATAAGATCTTTGTGGGAGATTTTGAAGATCTTTCACCAGGATTAGAAGATTACATTCCGAGTTTCCAAAGACACTAAACTATTACGATCCTTGTGTGTGTATTTTTGTTATGTACTAAGTATTCCGCAAATGTAATGTAATGTCCATGTACGTCAAGATACGGGTCTCTACAATTCATCTACCTAATGAGTTTCATTTGTACACTTAAGGGATGGTGGGTTCTCATTTAAGAACTCTAATGATTGATTCATTTATCCGACAACTCCTATAATTACCTCGAAAAATATGTTTTTGAATTGTGATAGTTGTTTGTCAACAACACAAAATACACACATGATATCCTCAATAAGATCTTGATATATAAGAAAATTATATTGAGGGGAATCTGTTAAACCCTCCCGAAGAACCCATGGAATTCATCTCAGAGGCATGCCACTACACACCAAAATAGAAAAAATGATCAGACAGAAAGATAATCTCATTTCAAACAAAAAACCATAAGAAAAAACTGAGATTAAGATCAAGAACTCAAAATAGGATACACACATACTAATATCCCATGGTAACTTGAGTCTCATCATAGAAATATCTTTCCAGGAACTCACTGTAACCTACATCTCAAGTCTCAATAAACATATCTTTAGTCTACCAACAACCCAAAACTACGAACAATATGACCCTCTAATAATAAATGGTGACAACCCTGACATAGATACCCTTTAAATCTAGGACCTGAACAACCTAAACTTTTAATATGGTGTGATTTAAATAGGATTAGTTGGGGCCACCCATGTGTTCAATATAAAGTCTCTATAAAACAATCAGAAAAATTTTAAATTTAAATTAAACAACGCTTGATAAAATGTTAAATACATTTTATATCAAACTCATGGTAAAACTATTTCAACTTTTTTCCAAATTTCAAAATAATCTAGGTAAAATATTTTCAATTAATTTCATAAACATCAAAGAAGTAAAATAAAAAAACATATCACATATCATATAAAAAAATGCATAGGTAACATCATGATAAGGATCACAACAAGCTTGGATAGAGAAGTAACTCATACCTAGACAAAGAAAATCATACACATCAAGTATCTAGACATATGAATCAAATCTAGAGAGCAAAGGAACTCCCTAGAAAGATAACCCCCTAATAGTTTCTAAAAAGTCTCTAGAACAATGGGCCTATGGATCAGGGGAACACCTAATGAGTGAACCCACTAATAGTATCAACGATTGAGGACTATTACTACACCATCCACCCAAGAATCCAATACTTCACAAGTTTTATATTTTACAAACCATTTCATCAAAATCAATCTTTTTAATCTATTTCAAAATTTCATTTCATAATTCTTGGAAAATACCATTTATTTTCCCATGATATGAGAAAGACCATATTTTATCAAAAACCAATTTTAACACACACAAATAGATCATTCCACTTTATTTATAAAAGAATTTATAAAACTATAACAATATAGTTCATCCAACATAGGCTTGATATGGAACCACCAAACTCAAACTCAGGTCACACATGCGCACATTGAGATCCACCAATAATAAATAAAATAAAGAAAACAAAATAGGACCTAAAATAATTCCTCACATATCAGAATAAATTAAATAGTCTAAATGTTCAATGGATAGGAGAGATCACAACATACCTCAATAAATGCTCAATCCACACCACAACCAACACATGCATTATCCTATGATATTTCTGTTTTATATCTATATAATGATAGGTTTTTATATGTGAATTAATTCAATATTAATTGATTAAAGTTATGTTTCATGGAATATATATTATGTATTGTGTATTCTTATACATGATAGATATTTGGAGAAATATGAAAGAATATATGGAAATAAAGAACATTAAGACACTTTGCGGTGAGCTTCAAAGCTACTCTGTACAGCAATAGAAATATGATGAGAAGTTTATATTGAATATTGAATAAAAATAGACCAATAAATACACTGAATGAAGGTTTCACATGATGTTGGATGGTAAAAGTAGCTTCTATAGTTAAACACTAAATAAACAAGGAAAAACAAAGATTATAGATCTATAAAAACAAAATACAAGTCATGTACTCATTACACGATGTGATGTTATACAGTCTGTGAACCATTTGTAGGTAATGAAGAATAAAAAATTTATTGAGGTATTTATAGATACGTTTCTGTTTTGTTTTTATTTTGTTTTTATAACTTCCATGTAATGTTGGTGTTCTCATTAGTTTTATTTTATTTTATTTTATTTTCTTTCTTTCTCATTATTTATATTTTGATATATTCCCTATGGAATATGGTTTATTCATCATTGGAAATCACCCAATAATGATTGGCTAAATCATTAGGGTTTGGAAGTTGGGGTGGGTTTGAACTTAATGGATATCAAAAATCAAAACATGGAAACACTATAGATAGTTACCAGGTTAATTTTTTTTGATATAATAGGATTGAATCTACCCTAAATATTAGAGGTGTAACTGAATTAACTTGACATATTTGGAGTTAATAATTCTAGGACCAATATCCTATAATTCTTTATATATTTTTCATGCATTTTAATTATTTAATTTGTGTCATTAGTTTAATAAAATCAAACTGTAATTGGGAAAACCTAACCTTTGGTAAAAGTAATCACTATGTTCCCTACTCTCAATGGGATTGACCTTGTACTTAAAATATATTTTTTCATAGTAGTTAGTGCAGTTTAGGAAAATATAAATTTGTAATTTTATCACACTCAAAGGATTGAATGACCACTTATGGATACATCATCCTCCGACAGAAGATCACACAATGGATCTAGAATAAATTAAAAATATTATAATCAGAAATAAAAGGATCCATAAATGTAGTGTAATGGTGTTATGATGGTCGTCGGTAATGAAGAAGAAGAAGGATATCTTACCTAGAGAGATGCACCACTACAACCACAATGATCAATCACCCAAAAATGATCCAAAAGGATGTGAGATCCAAAAAATTTACCAGGAGTGATCCTTGGTCTCAAGAGGGAAGTTTTACATTAAATAATAAATTAATCACTCATAAAGAACCATAAAAATATATAATCCCGAACATTTCATTATGTGAAATTGTTTTATAATGTGAATTTATTAATTAACAAAAGACGTCGAAAAACATGATGCCTCAGATTAAACATCCCTATTTTGACCATTTCATGATGTGAACCTGGATCAAATTATGTAATCCTTTTAGGAATTGAAACTGTTACAAAAATAATTTTGATAAAGTTTTCATGTTGTGTAACACTATATAAATGTAAAAAGTACAAAAATAGTCTATATTCTGAAGGGTATCTTCTTAATCATTTGTCATGTTTATACACAGACCCCATTAATTCCTACAAACATACATCCCTTTAATTTAGTTTGTTTTCCCAAGAAAACTATCTCTATCTTTGGGAGATCCAAAACACAACCAAATAATTTGTAATATGAAAAAATATATGGGAAAGTCCAAAAATAAGGTAACGGGATGTTACAATAATGATTTAGGAACTGTGTTTTTTGTTGAAAATTGTAAAATTTTTAATCTTATGGTTTTATGAAAAATTATAAACTTAATGTTGATAAACTTATCTTTTGGATAAGGATTTATATTAAATAATTTTTTTTACAAAAAATTAAAAATTATTTCAAATTACAAATGATATGAAATAGTTTTTTTGATATAATGATATGGAGTAGTATAAAGTAGTTATATGATATAATGACATGTTTTATTCTAAACCCAATTTATAGAATTATTATTCACTTAAATGGGTTATTTATTGATATGTATTTAATATTGATTCACTAGAAATTTATTTAAATATTATGTTGTTTTATTTTATTTTATTATAATCATACGTTTTTTGGTCAAATTTTGGAGGAGATGTTTTTTTATTTTTGTTTAGAATTATGTTTTATGTGATTTTTAATTAAAAATATACTCTTTTGAACATTAAAAGTTATTAAATTCAATATTTAAATAAATATTAACATAAAGAATAAATTTTTAAATAAAATATTTTAATTTTTTATTGAATCAATTTGTTAAATTTATTTTCATGGAAATACATTCATTTATTCCCTTTAAAATACTTATTTTAATAATACATAACTCATTTAATTTCTTATGTGTGAAAAACGTAGTTGTATACCTTCATAAAAGAATACATGGAGTGTTTTATATAGGAATTAATAGGTTAAATAATTTTATGATTAGTGTTTGGACTGTTTTATTTTAGATTAAAACATTGGATATATTTTTTATCTTAAGGTAATTTTTGGTTTAGGTTTATTTACCAAAAATATTTTTTAAGAATTTATTATTTTTTAATGATATTTTTCATGATGTTTATTATGTTTTATAGAAATAATATGTAATTTTTATGTTTAAGGCCATGTTTGGTTTTCTTTGTGATTTAAAACTTAGTTATTTTTACAACAAAACCACTTGGGTTGAGTAATAATAGATTTAAAATGAGGTTTAGTTTGATTTGGAAATTTTCAAACCATTACTTAGTTAAATAAGATGTTTTTCATTGGTGTTACATTTTTTTTTCAATAAAAAAAATCAAATTGTGAGAATCACTTTTGTTAAAATAGAATGGTTGAGACTTGAAATATTTTGATTAAAATTGTTTATTTAGAGTCTATGATTTATTTAATGTAATGTTCACATTTAAGAAATATTATGAAATTTCATTATTAAAATAATTTTTGGTTTTTTGGGTATTATAATTTTTTTCTCCTTCAAATGGATTAAAAAAATGAAATTCATGTTTGGACCATGTGTAATATGTTTAAATGGGAACATTAAGAAGTGGTTTGAAAAACATTTATGGAAAATTTTAAGAACATCATATTAAATTACTATTTTTTGACTTTACATAATTTATTTTATTTTGAAATAAAGATAAGAGATAGATTTGGTAGATTCCATTCCAACATGTTCTTAACATGTATTAGGAAAGAATGTGATCGAAAATAATGAAGCAAAATATGGGAAAAAATGTGCATTTTTTTTAAATTGGTGGTTTTCAATTTCTGTATAAAATTTATTATAATCTTATTTGGTATTGTAGTTTGTTTATGTTATTTATTTTTTGATTAAAATTGGGGTTTTACATTCTATTTTAAAATTTTGTAATTAATTTTGTTAATGTTTCTGTTTGAAATGCAAGACGTTTTTTCAAATTACATTTATATTATAAATAAATAGGTGTTTTATTTTTTTATATAATATTTTGTTAGATGAAATATGTAATGCCTCGAATAAAATTTACTATTGAAAACCATTTTCAATGTTTTATGAGACCATAAACATGCCTCCTTGTATTCAAAATTCTTTCAACTAGAGGAAAGAGTCTATAGACAATATGGGGAGACAATACTCTCACTACCGTCAATTATAATAATAAAAAAAATAAAAAAATCAGCTATTAACAATATATTAGTGTTATTTATTATAACTATAATCCTACCATTAATATATTATAATATTAATATGCTATAACAGTAATTTACCCCTACAGATTATAATGTTATACAATAAGAATCACCATAAGTTTGACCAGAAAAAAAAACAAAAAGATAGGGAAACACAACTACAAAATAAGGCCCATCATTAGAATAGTCACCTAACATCCATCCAAAGACTCTATCCAAACC
The DNA here is from genome assembly GCA_963277665.1 of Viscum album. Lineage (NCBI taxonomy): Eukaryota > Viridiplantae > Streptophyta > Magnoliopsida > Santalales > Viscaceae > Viscum > Viscum album. The sequence goes on along the minus strand of OY728150.1, from coordinate 1,463,115,891 downwards.
CCCTATGCTACATGTGACCGAAAATCTAAACAGAAGGTCTATATGAACATTAAGGGTGATCATATAGGGTGTGAGTATAAAACTTTGCAAATCCTTGCTATGTTAACCACAAATATCCTATTATACAAAATTTGTGCATGTATTGGAAACTAAATAGGGAATAATAATAGTAATAAAGAGAAAGTGTTAGGTAATTGTGTTAAACCAGGTGACCATGATACTTGACCACACATACTTCATCTCATGATGGAGGAATAGTCATCTCAGAACACAAGCTAAACCTATAATCTTTCACTTAGGGAAGGGTCCTATAACTAGGTCACAAATAATTCCCCTCACATAGGGTAGGGCCCCATACCATGTCTTGATCACACATTAGTCACATAACACCACCCTCTCACTCAGGGTGAGGTCTCATGTGGAATCTCATACCTCATCACATACCATATCTTGTACCACATCACAAACCTCCACCCTCTCACTTAGGTATTGGTCTCATACCATAACACAAAGAAAATCACATACCAACACCCTCTCACTTAAGTGAGGTCATATATATCATCACATACTCTATATCATACCAAATCACATGAAAATACCCTCAAACTCAGGGTGCTTTCCAATCAACCATCACATGTCACATCTTAGATCACATCACATACCCCTAGCCACTCACTCAAGATGTGGTATCATGCTCAGTCTGATATCAAATCCCCACATTGATGCAACATTACATGGTTATAGAATAATAATAAGAAAAATAAAATCATGTAGCCCAACCCTCATCAATATATACTAACATCACCTAAATCCTAAATATTTTGTAGAATATACCACCCAATATCAGTTCCCTAACTACCCTCATAATCCCTATCCATCAATCACTTATATATATAAACAATACTCATAAAAATATTGAGCCATGAGGCCATTCACAACTCAAAATCTAAGCCTCTAGGTTACACATGGCCAGGTTGAGCTTAAATCATCTCTGTTAAACCATAAAATTCTTCATTGGGTCATAAAAGTACAATAATAATATCTAATCTATTGTTAACATATGAATAGTACTCAACCACTCCCTAAGGTATCTCACTAGACCATTAGTCCTTTCCCCAATACTTACCTACACAAAATCCACCCACAAACTACTCAAAAACGCACTCTTCTCACCCATAGTATGACCTATTTATCACTAGTCAATCCTCACACAAATTCTTGATAATTATACATACCCATATGATGTTATCATATATCTCTCCTAGGAGCCACATGATGAGGATACCATCTTCTCTCTTTTTACAACCATCGAGTTCTATTAGGAATGTCAAAATAGAGTTATTACCATCTTGAACAACTAGAAATTAAATGTCACCCATGCCCAATGGATTTCCTAAACGGCTAGGATCATATCACACATTTCTCAAATCTTAGTCAAAAAGCTTTAAAGAATAAAAGGTTATTTCTGTAATATTTTTTACATGATTCCCAAGTCTATTCACCAACTGATCCATTCTTCAAGGTCCAACCACTTGGAATCCCATTAATTCATTCACTGGGGCTCAAATCATGAAAAATATAACTCATATAGTTAGAGAAGATTCCTCCAGGGTTTTTTAATAAATCCTCTGTCATGCATCCTTAGAAGAATAGTTGTAGGATATCTTCCCAATCAAAACCCATGTATGACACACTCAAACAAAAACTAAGTCTTGAATTAAGTCTATGTTATCATTCTAGATATATTTTAATTCTTTTTAAAATTTTCAAATAAAAAATAGAGTAACAGACATGAAATAAACTTGTGTAAATGAATATGGTTTAGTATTAAAGGGTCCACTTACCTCTATAATTGATATACCATCATCATACCAAGTTCACCATTTCTATCCATGTTTAGACCAAGCCCTACCAAACTTTTCTGCCCCTATCTCACACCACATGGAATGGAAAATTTATTATAAAATTTTATAATGAACTATTTAATTAAATTCAAGGAGTAAAAATGAGTGAAAAATATTATAGTATCCTTTTATAACTAAAACAATAAAAAATGTTCCTCTAATGTGGCATGGAATTCTCATAAATCTTCTATAAGAAATTCCCCATCATTCGATAATAAATCGATCTCCAATCCTTAAACAATGTAGGGTAAACCTGAGAAAACTTCACCAGGTGATATACCATTAATAAAATGGTTAGAAACATGAGATATATGTCAAATTTTATAATCCACAAGCCAATAGACACAAAATAACAATAATCTTGGTTGGATTTTAGCACGCCTTAGTGAAATAATACATTAATGTGATCCTAGAGAAAACAAACATTATATAATATAATAGTGAATAATAATAGAAGATATAGAAGGATGAAATAACTCAAGTTTGATTTTGGAAATAAGTATGACCTATCATGTCTATTTTAAAGAAAAGGGTGAAATGGAGAGGAAAAGGGAGAAATCCAATTTCATATTCATCTATCTAAATGTGGAGACCCCTGTGTTGGTGTTAAATATAGGTTATGTAATCCTTCACCCTCAGTACGAAATGGCCTCTCAGTCCTACGAGGCTCATGAAAAACTCACACTGGGTAATTGAAGCTCCATTAACCACTAAATGAACCTATGTTGATTGGATGGTGGGTATCTAGGAACTACAGGGTCAATGTTATGGACACAAAGTACCATGTTAACCTCTAACAAGTAATCAATGTGAACTATAACAACGTTTTAGTTTATCATATGGTATTTCCTTTCTTTAATCCTTTTATAAACCTCTTAGAAATCCCAAAACAACCAAAAAACGTATAAAAATACCTCGTTAGGATGATCTATATCATTTAATTTTTATATGAATCATTAATATCAAAACAACCATTCCTCATATATTATTGATCTAATTTACTCTAAATTTATAAACTTATAATGATGCAGATCATTATAAACTCTTCACCACAAGTCTTCTCAACCCCAAGAATTGATTAGGATGAACCCCAAAAATATGATTCAACCATCGAGATCTAATACCACATATTTATCTATATTTTTACTATCCAAAACTCCACTTTTCCAACACTCATTTCCCCCTATTGAATTTTCTTAATAATAATTATAATTAACACATCACATGAATCACTCATTGTATGAATGGAATATCTAATGATAAAACTAATTTCCATAAATCAATCACATACAATCATTATAATCGGATTCCTTACACACTATATTTTTCAAACCTAACACTTATAGGTTGTAAAATTGACACTCTATCCACAACAAGAAGCATCCCCCCAGAAAATGTTACGGATCACTAGAGATCCACACAGCATTTTCACCAAAACAGAACCTCGTTATTTTATTCTTTTTATTACTATAACTTCCTCAACATATGGAACAAAAAAACTATCTATGTCATAGAATTATGTATGTATAAACATTCCTTTATCCGAATCATCATTTAATTCACTAACCAAATCACTACACAAATCATTATTCAATTCCATCATCGACATCTACCATCTGATTTGAAGGTCACCCATGAAATGATTAATATGACACTCTCCACCATGGGTTCATCCATATTTTCATCCAACTAACGCAATCATTCTAAAAAATACTCATTATTATAATACTTACATACATGATTGTTGTAAATAAAAATCTATCAAAATCATCCTATGATCACAAATTATGTGTCTTATAACATCAATCAACTCAAACAACCATTATTGAATTGAACAACTCATGGTCATCATCATTGATATTCAATTTATCATAGATCCAAAAGGAAAACAAACCTCATCCATAAAACTAAAATGAATTCATCTCAGTTTCCCTCAACCACTATCCCACATTTCCAATCACACCTAGTGATATACCATATTCAATTAAAAAATGAGACCAACAACTATTTTCATCATCCCAACTCACCCAATCTTATAACTACCTTACAAACCTACCCAAAAAATGTCACTCCATTCCTAGAAGCATCAATTCCCATATCTAAACCATCACAATAACCACCACCTCCCTTTTAATGAAATCATTATAATCAAAGACTCACCCATTAACCCCCATAAATATATCAAAATCCTCTAAGAATATGGTAAGATTATCATTAAAGCCTGAAATATGAAGTATCATCTACTTTAATAAAATACCACTATCAAGAGTTCTATAAAGTAACCAAATTTCCACTCCCATCATATTTTTGATGTGGAATTACCCATTATATATGTTACTTAATTTCACTAGATGTTCTGAGGGAAGATTTCTAATGAAATTTCTCATTGATTCCATGATTCTCACCCAGTGGTCATTCTTTATGACCCATAAATCCACTCCAAACCATTATCTATCCAAAATTCATATTTCCTTATACCATTTAGAGCGATAACCCATGGAATTATAAATAATGTTTTTGTATGTCAGAACTCTTTTCTATTTAACAAACTACACCTGCATGAATTTTATGGACCTGTGATATAACATCAATCCCTAACCCTAATCAAACTTGTTTATGTTTTTAAATTTAAAACACAAAACAACAACCATCAACCTATTTTGGTAACTCCAACATTTCATATCCAATAAATCCAATAATCCTATCACTAGGTACCCATATTTCACTCATTCCCAACATTCTCAAGAAATTACTAAAAAAATAAGCACTAGAATACATAATTCTTGATCATTAAACAACTTCCAAGTCGTCCACCTATGCTCCTCACAACCTCGGTTTTATCCTCCCATGCACTTAGCACACACAAGACTCACTAATTTTCCATTTTGATGAAATAATGTTGAACTAACCCCTACTCGATAACCATAACTAGATCATATTATCGACATAACCACCATCCTATCAAGAGACCCATATAATTACATTATAGTGAGCAAGAATTACATTCTAAGGTGACATTACATAACAACTTGACCCACACAAGGGTCTCTATCGAACCAAAACCTCTAACCTAAAAAAAATATACATGGGAATTCATACCCAGAGTCTATTATAAGTCACCTCACACTTAGGAATACCCACTGAAAATTTTTCATATAATAAAAAATAACTATAGTCATATTAAAATACACATGAGAAAAACCAAAGTGGCCCTAATTAATTAAGGATCTATGAATATGTTATTTGATAAAACTCTAAATATGTTATTATTTACACTTTAATTTATCAATGTTTATTCCCTATAATTCTAAAAACTTTTTCCTTTTAAAAAATATATAAAATAACTTTCCTTTTTTAAAAATAAATTCAAAACCAATAGTAGTCATTAACATATATAGGTATGGATATATGACTAGTATGATGCATAACACACACCCTCTTTCAACCTTAGTCTAAGATTAAAAAAAATAAATAGGAATCTAAAATATAACATAATTATTGAATCTTTATTTCAATAATAAAAGTTAAAAGTACTGAATAAAAATATGATACCTTGGTATCATGAAATTTCATTATACAAGATCCAGCTACTTCTAAGCGTAAGGTCTATCCTAATACACAACAACAATACTACCCCCAACTGCCAATGCCAAATAGTAATACAAAAGAAATAATGCATTGATACTATTTTATAAAGTCCTAAATAAAATTTATTAACATGTACCCTAGATGGAGTGCCATAAGACCTCAAACATGGATCCCCATATATCAAAGGATTTCAAATAGAAGTGAGATTCTATGACCAATATGTAATGATTATACTCTTGGTACTATAAAATACCATAATAAAATATTAAAGGGATAAATATAAACATTATATTATATAAATGTATTATTGATAAAATCCAACCATCAATAGAGTATAATATTAACATGATATAACAATATGTACCCATATTGATCATTCTGTCATATGTCAATGATTTCTTACCAGAACTACCGGTTTAAAATAAATATAAAAAAGGAAAAATAAACTACAAACCCATGCCACTTCTATAACTAGTCTCCTAACATAGATCAATGTACTTTAACCAGACCCCCATGCTATGTATCACCTGAAAACAAAACATATAATTTTTACACTCATCTAGGTTACCATATAGGATATGAGCATAAATCTCAGTAGAGTCTCCAAAATTGAACCCTATAGGAACAATCATATATTGTGTATATATTCATGTGAAAAATAAACGATTAGAAATAACAATATTTAATTAAATGTATCTGGTCATTATGTGCTAATCATGCCACCATGATAGTTGGTATCTTATGATACATCCCATACTGGGGTAAAATTCATCGCATAAAACAACTTGAAACCATACTCTGTCACTCATGGTAGGGTCTAAAACTTTAATTTATAAAACTAGAATTACAATTTGGGTCATATACCAAGTCTTGATATGGTTTCTACCCATGAAACCCACCTTCTCACTCAAGGTTAGGACTCAAGATTCATCTCATAATAAATATCCTACCTCATTACATATCACATCACAAACTTCCAACCTCTCACTCATTCTGAGTTTTCATACCTTGTTATGTACCATATCATATACATTCACCCTCTAACTCAAATGTAATTCTCATATCTTATAATTTTAATCATCTTATACAACATCTCATACCCAACCCTCTCAATTAGGGTGATTTCAAACCACACTTCGCCCATCAAATATAAAATTACACCATATATCTATACATCTCATACACGGTGAGGTCTCATACTCTCTGTCTTATCAGACCCTAACAAAAATTTGGTGTAATATGATCATAATAAAAAGTAAATAAAAATATGGTAGAAAATTTAATAACCCAATCCTCAGCTAGCTGCACACAAACTACAACCTAGATCTTAGTTAGTGGGAGAATATGAAACTCAACATCACCATACCAACCAAACTCATAATCCCCATCCGCCAACCATCTCTAATGATAAATAATGATGATAATGATCCTGGTCCCCTAGGTAATACCAAACTTACATGCTTGGCCCAGAAGTCCTACTTATCCATGTTAAGATTCAAAACTCTCAATCAGGCCATGATCCACCATATTAGATATTAATAGAACACTAAAAATCAAGACTATGTCTTTATAAAATGGATTGTATCCCAAGAAACCCTTAGGCGTCTCACTAGACACAAAAACCTCTTTCCTAACACTTCCCTACACTAAGTACACTCATTGACTACTTAAAAACCCACTCATTTTAGGCATATATTACATTTTTTTATCACTATCCAAGTATTACATAGATGAAAAATAGTTTTCCAAACCCATATCACATTATCATCCATCTATCTTGATATATAAATGAATAATAGATCCCCTTTACAATATTTATAATCCTCAAGTTCCACTGGGCAAATTCAAAAAAAATATTACCATCTCGAACAACAAAAAAACACATGTAACAAAAGTACGATTAATTGCCTAATCTACTAGGATTGTATCCAATATTTCACCCACCTCACATGAGGAGTTCAAAATATTCAAAATTATATATTAATATCCAATCAAACATAATTGCAAAGGATTGAATCCAACTAGTTCATTTTGAAAGGGACAACCACTTGGAAGCTCCTTAGCAAGTTATCCAGAGCTCACTCTATGAAAAAAATGACTAATATGATGAGTGAAGACCTCCATAGGGTCCTTTAAGAAATTATATATATCATTACCCCTTTCCAGTTTAACCACTTGGAATCTCTTAAATCCAAGAAGATGTGAAACACACTCAAACCACTACTAAGGCATGAGCAATTCCTATCCCACCATTCTAGGCCCAACTTTACTCATTATAGATTTTTTGAAACCTATAATTGGGTCACAAACATTTGATGCACATGAAAATATGAATATGATTTTATATTAAATAGACCACATACCTCCAAAATAGTGTCAAAATACTCAAAACAAGCTCTCCAACACTATCCAAGCTTAGTCCAAGCCACATTATGCTCCCAATCCACTATAACACACTAAATGGAATAAAAAAATAATTATAAATATTTAAAATTAATTATTTAATTTAGTTGAAGGAGGAATAATCATGAAAAACATCCTGAGTGACCTCATATGACCAAAACCTTGAATGAAAAAACACTAACATCACATAGAAATCTCCACACACACCTATGAATAAAAAAACCATGATTTGATACTCTATCGATATCTAATTAATGAAAATTCCATAGGAAACCTAAAAACACTTACCGAGTGATGTACCTTCAACTAAATAGTGAAAAATAGGAAATATTTCTGCTCTTTAAATGACTAAAATACACTATACAACAAACCACCACCACCTCAATTATAATTCACCATGCCTCAATGAAATAAGAATGAACCCAATCCTAGAGAACCTAAGAATTATTGAATCCAAGAGGGAAGAAAAATTGAGGAAGAATGAGGTATAAATACTTTTGTTCAGTGCAAAGTAACTAGCCTAGTCCATCTTGGATCCAAGGGAGAACCAAGGGGAAGGGAAAGGGGAGGATGCCCATATTGGTTCATCCAACCAATATAATAGACATTTTCATAGGGTTCAAATAAGGGGTTTGGAAAAGTGAGCTTTAACCTATCACTAAAAAAGGACACCTAGGCCTATCAAGTACCCATTCACTGAGAACCCAAAACACGGTGCTCTACTAGTCACCCAATGAACCCCCACCAACTATTTAGTGGTACTATAGTCCCCAAGAGGCTACTAACCCAGACAAAATATAGTTGGTGTGAACTATAAAAACCTTTCCGTACAACACCAGTGTTTTCTTACTCTAAACCACCATAAAAACTCTCAGACCTCCCAAAACACCCAAAACACATCCAAAAAATCTCATTGGGATGTTATAAATCATAAATTTTTTATCTGAATCCTTAATATGAAAACCCCATATCTTGGGCTTCAAAATTTAAATTTCCTCTAAATATTACAACATTTAACTACATTTTTCATTATAAAATGGAAATTATATGAATGACCATTTAAATAGAATTGTTTATTTTTATGGTGTATCACTATGGTGAGGAGTTTCCACCTGAGATTTGGTGTTATTTTATAGTGATCCATTATTTTGAATTGATAAATAATTCATAATGTGAGGATAATTCAACATGGTAATGAAAAAAATGTGGTGATAGTATTATTTTTAATTAATGTTTTTTATTATAGAAAAATTAAACATTCTTATGTTATGGTTTTTTCAAAACGGTAAAGTATATTTATACAAGAATAATTATGATTTTAATTACCACCACCTGAAGGGGGGGGGGGGTTTGATGGTAAAAAGGGTTATGGTAGATTGAATTGTAACATCCTCAAAATATATGTTTTAGATATATTATTATTTAAAATTTTTATTGAATAACATGATTTGACATATGGTCTAAGTGAAAATATATACTAAACTTGATCATTGAATTTTTGAGATAGTGGTTCCACATGATTTGGAATACGGGTTTTCTAACCATGTGTAATAACCATGTTCTCCTAAAAAATGTTTTAATCCCTTTTTTATTTCATAACGTCGCATGACTTGTCTTAGTGAACCATTTTATTATCATGATTTTATTTATAAGTATCTATTTTTTATGTTAATTATTTTTTAGAAATCATATCATATGTTATATAATAAAATATGTAATAATAAGTGCCATATATATATATTATATTATAAATATTATTTTAAAAATAATATATTTAGTATTTTATAAAAATGAAATAAAAAATTTGATCTTATTATGGCATCCCACCTTTTTATTACATTACTTTTCATTACATTTTGCAAATAGAGGATATTTTAAAGTTTAGTTTCTTGGAAATAAGGTACATAATACATGAAAAAAAATAAAAAATTATTCTAATATTATTGAAAGTGTTATTAAAAGTATCATCTTAATTGCATTTAATTCATCTCATAACCTGGGGACATACATCAAAGGAAAGGGAAAGCATAAGGCCCATTAAGGGAAAGAAAGGGAAATAGTTTACATGTTATCTTTATAAATATCAATAGGAACATGAGGAATATCCTAAAGGAATGAGAAAAAAGCATATCAAAATAATAATAACATGAATCATAACTTGGAAATGCGGATACAATATTTAAATGAGATATAAATAAACATATTTCCAAGTTTTGTCACTAAGGTGTCATAAAACATTACAAAGGTATCATAAAACTTATCATATCTAGAGATTAAATTATTTACCTAATGTGTTAGAGAACTATCAGGGAGAAACCTTCATATGTATTACTTTTAATGTTATTCACATAGATCATAATAAATCATTTCATAAATAACCCATAGGGAAAAAAATAAAATGGGTTTCATATCAAAATCACGACGTTTCAAAAGTTCTCAAAAAACATGATCATATTTTCATTATTAACCCACAGAAAGGGAATGTGGGTTTTATGTATGTCAATAAAAGCATAATTTTTTTTAAATCTTGGTGAATAACCATTTGAAATAAAAAGGTCTTTTATTCACAAAAATAAACTAAAAGATAATTTCTTGGGGAGAAGTGAAAAATTTTGAGAAGTAAAATTGACAGCATAATGTGTATAAAATGATGTTTTAGAATGTAAAGACCCGTAAAATTCAAGGGAAATTTTTTCTTAATTTTCTTTGGAATTTTACAAGAGCGCGGTTTCAGACGGCACCTGATTCCAAGGCCCAGAGTGCCCGGAATCTTTTTCCGAAGTTTGGCTCGGGTACGTTCAGTGAACGAACGAGCGGGAATTTCTAACTTTTTATCCGGTGCTCGGAATTGAAATCCGAGGACACCGATGAACTCGCAACGCCGATATTCGCTTAAGGAGACCTTTTCCGAAGTTGCGTTTAATGTGGGACGAAAGTTAGTTTTTGGGAGAATTATAAAAAGTTGAATAAAAATGTGGAACACTTTTTATTTTATCTTTTGTTGGTTAACTTCTCTCAAAGGAAGTTAGGGGTGGGACCCACACCCACATAACCTCCCTTAAGAGGATTAAGTGTGGTGGTACCCACACGAACCTAAACCTTCCATCTTCTCTCAAACTCCCTTTAACCCCTCTTTAAATGACATGACAATTGTTATTTAATTTTGGAGTTATCTTATTTGAATTTCAAACCTTTGAAATTCAATTTGTTAAGTTTGTGAATAAAATAAGACTCTATCCTTTTTTATTTGGTTAGAATTGTTTTTGGATATCTTGAGAGCTTTTGGGTTCTTCTCCTTCTTCTTCAACTTGACGAAGAACGCTCAAGCTTGACGAAGAACGCTCAAGCTCCGACGAAGAATGCCGCTCCTCTCTTCTTCGTCTTCCGTGTCAACGAAAGGGAACGCCGCTTCCTCCTCGGACTTCCTTCGTCGGCATATGAAGATTCTCCAACGACGTACCTCTTCGGACGTACCTCTTTGTCATCGGATTTGACGAACGATTACCACGACGCCCGACCTCCGCGACGTTGTCCTCCGCAGGTCGTTGACGATCTTCGAACTTGAACCCAAGGTAGGGGTTGTTGTTAATTGTTTATTTATTTATCCTTGTTCGTGGTTCTAGCATGACTAATGTAAGGATTTTAAATATGTGTTATCATTTAACGTGAGGGGGCCGGGCCGCATGAACACGGCCGAACCCCCTCCTTTGTTCTTGTTGATTAATCTTGCGGGTGGAAACAAGATGTAATGGTGCCGTCGCACCACGCGGATAATCGCACGATTATATTGCGCGGCGCCATCGCACCGCACCGTGGAAGAATCATCAAGAACGTGACGCCGTCACGCCGCGTCGAAGGGAATCGAAGGCGCGGCGGAGGGGCGCGGTGCAGTCGCACCGCGCCGGACGACGAACACCGCGGCCGGTTCCGGGCCGTGGCGAGACGGGAAGACCGGCGGCACGCCGGGCCGCCGGCGTCGGAAACCGGAAGGGGACCGGCTTGCCGGTCCCGTTGGAGAAAAACCGGCCGGCCAGGTGGCCGGCCAGAAGGTCAAAGACCGGGGGAATAAATTCCCCCGGTCAACTCTCTAAAACCCTCCCCCCATTTATGAGGGGGGGGGGGGGGGGTTTCATTGAGGGGGGCAGGCGGCCCCTCGGTTTCCTCAAGCAGGCCCCCACGAGGGGGGCCAGATCTCCAAAAGGCGCGGCACTTAAGCCGCGCCACCATGCTGGAAGCGGGGGCTTAGCCCCCCGCGCGTGACCCCAGCGGCGCCAGGCCGCGCCGTCGCGCCGGGTCGGACCCGGGTCGGGTCGACCCAGTTCGGGCCGACCCAGGGGGGGTCGGGCCGGTTCGGCCCGGACCCGGACCCCCCGTTTTCGAGACGGTTTCGGTATTTTGGCCATAACTTGAGCCACGGAACTCCGATCGATGAACCGTCTGTGGCAACGCGATCCTTGGATCGAGACGGTCGTTTCGGTATATCACACCGAATGTTTCGGAACACTTTGAGTTCGGCCGGGTTGGTTCGTTCACGAAACCAACCGGGCCTTCGGAGCGGGAACGCTCATATCTCGAGCTACGGACGTTCGACTGACGTGCCGTCAGCTTTGTTGTGTTCCTCTTAGTGAGAAGGATATTTTGGCATACTCCGCCCGAGGTTTGGATGCAGGTGGAGTACGGTCGGGTTGGTTTTTCCTTAAAAACCAACCGGGCCCCGGGGACGAAAATGCCAATAACTCTCAGACCGGGCGTCCGATCGACGCGCCGTCTGTTGCGTTGAGTTCCTGTTGGCGATACGAAACATTTGGATACATCAACTCTGGACTTTGTGACAGTTGATGTATCAGCCTCTCGGCTCGTGGAGCGGACCCTCCTGTACGAGCTTGCTGTGTGCGGGAACCCTAGTGCTGGCTACGACTGTGACTGCTACTACTACTGCTACTACTGCTACTGTGACTGCGACGACGACAGTACAGAGATCCTGTGTGGATTCGACGACGACGACTACAGCACTCAGCGATCCTACGTGGATCAGTGCTACAGGTCCTGTGTGGGCCCGATCCTGTGTGGGTCCGATCCTGTGTGGGTCCTTGCGCTCAGCGGTCCTGTGTGAACCAGCGCCTACAGGTCCTATGTGGGCCCGATCCTGTGTGGGTCTTTTGCGGGGGTTAGTTACCTATCGATCCTTTGTGGGTCCGACGACTTAGATGGATCAGAGATCATCTTTATCGTCCTTTGAAGAAGTATACCTGTGTGAGCTGAATCCTGTTGCTTTCCTGTGTGGATTGTGTTGTGCTATCCGGTGTGGATTACGTTTTGCTTTCCTATGTGGAATACGTTTACTTTCCTATGTGGACTGAGTTGTACTTGGGCTCAAAGGTTGGAGCATATTTTAATTTGATGACTTAGGTATATGTATGGGCATATACCTAAGCAATGTCGGTTGTTACTTCGTGATTGTACCTTTCTTCGTGGTTTATCCTTTGTGGATTTGAGAGACCTTCAGGGGTCTCAGGGTCTCTACTGAGTAGCTTATACTCACCCCTTCACGGGCTTTGCCCGCTCTACGTTGTGTTGGTTGCAGACGACGGACAGCGTTGATCTTAGCTGAGGCTTGCAGAGCAGGACGGTACCTGGAGGTGGACCACTGGGCGGGACGTGCTCGGAGCGGACGGCGGGACCCGTGGAGCAGTGGAGCTATCTGTACCCACCCTTCAGGTGGTATTTCCAGTGGACAGCTCGGTGTAGCGGCATTTACTTTTCAGTTGCTGTTTTCCCTTTCGAGTTGTACTTTACTTTCAGTTTGGGTTTGTATACTGGCCCATTTACTTTTCCGCACTTTCAGTTTACTCTGCTTTTGCTTAGTGTTTACTTTCCGCTTGCTTACTCTGTGGTGTTTGTTTACTTTACAAAGGCAATGCCTTCCCTTTTTACCGGGATTTATGCCTTGGTGCTAGTCGCCAGCCCCTGGCCTATGCAAGGCGGGCTTGGGGTAGTCACGGCACGGACCCCGAGGGCGGGTCGTGACAAATTGGTATCAGAGGAGTTCGGTTCTACCGTGAACTCTGATCTTTTCTATGAGAAGCAATAATGTTTAGCGTATTGAGTGTGGTTATCAGTCCAGGGAGTCCAGTGTTGGTGCGGCGGCCGACGTATCCGTACACCAGGACCCTGACTTCTGATTTCTGACTTAATGCACGAAAACATTGATTACGTGTGTGTTTCAAAGTTTTCTTTGTGATTACTTATATCAGCTCACCAGGTATACTGTTCTGACCGTGGCGCACCTGTTTCCTTTTCAGGATGGCCCCACGATGGCAGCCAGCTAGGGTTCCGAGAGTCGAGTGTGATGACAGCCCACCGAGCGACGAGGCCTCGGTGCAGGGCCTTTTGTCAGCAGTGGCACCGGCAGTAGCACTACCCGCCGAGCCCCCGATGCTTCCAGCACCAGCTGCTGACGATGCACGTCGCCTCAGCGCACTGCATGAGTTTCAGCACTAGCGACCGCCCAGGTTTCGCGGGGAGACGGATCCCCAGGCAGCCGAGGACTGGCTGGAGGCAGTGGTACGTGTGTTTAGGCTAGTGAGGACACCAGTAGACCTCATGGTGATCCTTGCTGCGAGCCTACTACACGCAGCAGCAGGACGATGGTGGAGCTTGATGCTCCAGGTGCACGATGAGGCATCTCTACTTTGGACGGACTTTGAGAGCCTCTTCCGCTCGGAGTTCGTCCCAGCCACCCTTCGTGCGATGCGTATCCAGGAGCTTCTACAGATGCGGCAGGGCAGCATGACGGTCGCTCAGTACTCGGCGAGATTTACTGATCTCTCGCGCTACTCGACTGACATGGTACGGGACCCATTCTTCCGGGCCCGGACCTTCGAGCAGGGTTTGAGACATGAGATCAGGGCATCACTGATCTCCCTCAGCATACCGACTCAGACAGGAGTACTGGAGCTGGCCCTTCTGATCGAGATCTTCCTTGCTGAGTCTACACCAGCGCAGCGACCCACCGCAGGGCAGCACGTGGCAGAGTCATCTGTAGCAGGCAGTCGACGGATGACTCAGGGGTCCAGGCAGACCAGACCTTCGGGCAGACGACCTCAGGACACTGGCTCAGTAGTGCGGGGCACACAGCGCGGAGCCAGTCTTTCGAGAGGCAGACAGTGCTACTCGTGCGGTGGGCAGGGCCACATGGCTCGTGACTGCCCGACCCGCCGTGCCGAGGAGCAGCAGACGGTTGAGGGACCACCAAGGCAGAGGCAGAGGGTCGACCGTGGCGGTCCGCAGGGAGGAGGCGGACGAGGCAGAGGAGCTGGACGAGCAGCCGGTGGTGGGCGACGCTTTGAGGCTCTGCCACCACCACCACCAGGAGGTCCACCCCGACCACAGGGAGCTGGCGGGCAGAGACAGGCACAGCTCCAGTCAGCAGAGTCCTACGACCACGACGCACCCGAGATGATTCGAGGTACTATCTGTGTCTATTACACCCTTGCTGCAGTACTTATAGACACAGGAGCGAGTCACTCTTTCATAGCCGCTGCCCTTGTTCGGAGCTCGGAGATTCCGACAGAGCCGTTGGCTCGATCCTTACGGCTAGAGACTCCCACGGGAGCAGACTCGATGATTACGCACTGGTGCCGGCAGTGTGAGCTTACTCTAGGAGGCGAGAGCTTCAGCTGGGATCTTCTTGTAGCAGCGTCGAGGCCTTACGACGTCATCTTGGGCATGGATTGGCTATCTACGGTCCATGCGCAGGTTGACTGTTTTAGGCGCAAGGTGCGATGTGTATGCACCGATGGGAGCAGGTTCACCTTCACCGGTGAGAAGGGAGCCTTAGAATCACAGGATGGACTTCCACGGAGGAGAGGACAGCCCATCACTCATCAGTTGGCTAGTCTCATCCTTGGAGCAGTTGACGTGCTGAGTCCTGGTTTTCCTGCATTGGTGGATCAGTTTGCAGACGTTTTTCCCGACGACGTTCCAGGGCTACCTCCTCGTAGAGTGGTAGACTTTTATATTGACTTGTACCCCGGGACAGCCCCGATATCCACTCCAGCATATCGGATGGCCCCCGCCGAGCTTCGAGAGCTACGGGTACAGTTGGAGGACTTGCAGGGCAAGGGGTTCATCCGACCCAGTGTTTCACCCTGGGCTTCCCCGATTTTGTTCTCCAAGAAGGAGGACGAGAGCTTGCGACTTTGTGTTGACTATCGTCGCCTGAACCAGGTTACAGTGAGGAACAAGTATCCGCTACCGAGGATTGATGACCTCTTTGATCAGCTCAAGGGAGCACGGTGGTTCTCAAAGATAGACCTCAGGTCAGGCTATCATCAGCTCAGAGTCAGAGACGAGGATGTGCAGAAGACGGCCTTCAGATGTCGGTATGGCCACTATGAGTTCTTGGTTATTCCTTTCGGTGTAACCAATGCTCCAGCAGTATTCATGGCTCTCATGAACAGGATCCTTCATCCATACCTCGATCAGTTTGTCGTGGTCTTCATCGACGACATTCTGATTTACTCTACGACTGAGGAGGAGCACGCCTATCACTTGCGAGTTGTACTAGACACACTCCGAGAGCACCAGATTTATGGTAAGCTCTCGAAGTGCCAGTTCTGGATACGTGAGGTCCACTTCTTGGGACACGTTATCTCTGAGGCGGGAGTTGCAGTGGATCCTGCGAAGATCGAGGCTGTGTTAGCATGGGAGCCACCCAGGAGCGTGACTGAGGTTCGGAGTTTCTTGGGACTAGCTGGATACTATCGGAGATTCGTGCCGGACTTCTCAAGAGTTGCGGCACCACTCACAGCTTTGACGAAGAAGGGGAAACCCTTCGTGTGGTCAGACAGATGTCAGCAGAGCTTCCAGGAGCTGAGACAGAGATTGACTAGCGCACCTATCTTGAGGTTGCCTGAGGAGGGAGTAGGGTACGTAGTCTACTGCGATGCATCAGGGACCGGACTTGGATGTGTTCTGATGCAAGAGCAGGCAGTGATTGCCTATGGATCACGTCAGTTGAGGCCGCATGAGCAGAACTACGCTACCCATGACCTGGAGTTAGCAGCAGTGGTCTTCGCTCTGAAGACATGGCGGCACTATCTGATGGGCGAGCGCTTTACAGTCTTTTCCGATCATCAGAGTCTCAGGTATATCATCTCGCAGTAGGACCTGAACCTGAGACAACGGCGATGGATTGAGTTCCTCCAGGACTATGACTTTGAGATAGTCTATACTCCTGGGAAGGGGAACGTAGTAGCCGATGCCCTCAGCAGGAGGACGGGAATTCAGCTACTTGAGGAGGAGACGAAGCAGCTAGCCTCTTTGCAGATATCCTTCATGGATAGAGATGGAGAAGCCTTCCTCCAGTCTCTCACAGTCACCCCTCCACTACTGCAGCGGGTCAGAGAGGCACAGCGTGAGGACGCTGACTGTGAGACATGGCGTGCACAGATATCCTCGGGACATGCACCTGATGGTTTCTCCATTGGATCAGAGAACGACATCCTTTTTAGAGGACGTACCATGGTTCCAGTCGCTTTGCGAGAGGAAGTGCTGAGAGAGTTTCACACTTCTCCTTTGGCAGTACATCTTGGAGTGGCGAAGATGTACCAGGACTTCAGACGACAGCACTGGTGGCCAGGCATGAAGAAGGCAGTAGAATAGTTCGTTTCTCGATGCCTCACCTGCCAGCAGGTAAAGGCAGAGCATCAGGTACCAGCGGGCTTGGTACAGCC
Organism: Viscum album; assembly: GCA_963277665.1. Classification (NCBI taxonomy): domain Eukaryota; kingdom Viridiplantae; phylum Streptophyta; class Magnoliopsida; order Santalales; family Viscaceae; genus Viscum; species Viscum album. The sequence goes on along the minus strand of OY728150.1, from coordinate 1,463,098,259 downwards.
CTTGGAGGTTCCGGAGTGGAAGTGGGACGGCATATCTATGGACTTCGTGACTAGACTTCCACGCACTTCCAAAGGTCACGACTCCATCTGGGTGATTGTTGACCGACTCACCAAGTCGGCACACTTCTTACCCATCAGAGAGCAGGGCTTAGTGGAGAGCTTGGGACGTCTCTACGTTCAGGAGATTGTGCGGCTCCACGGTGTGCCATCATCTATCGTCTCCGATTGAGATGCTCACTTTACTTCCCGGCTTTGGAAGGGGTTACAAGAGGCGTTCGGGACACAGCTACGTCTGAGCACAGCCTTTCACCCTCAGACGGATGGTCAGACGGAGAGGACCATTCAGACTCTCGAGGACATGCTCCGCGCATGTGTCCTCGACTTTGGTCGCAGCTGGGAGGATCACCTACCCTTGGTGGAGTTTGCGTACAACAACAGCTACCACTCCACCATCGGGATGGAACCTTATGAGGCGTTGTACGGCCGACCTTGTAGATCTCCTTTGTGCTGGACAGACCCTGGGGAGTCAGCACTTGTGGGACCGGAGATGGTCCAGGCCACGACAGAGAAGGTCCAGGTCATCCAGGAGCGGATGAGGATAGCTCAGAGCCGGCAGAAGTCATATGCTGACAGGAGGCGGAGGCCACTGGAGTTCGAGGATGGCGACCATGTCTTCTTGCGGGTCTCACCTCGACGTGGTATTCGGAGATTTGGCCGAGGCGGAAAGTTATCTCCGCGCTTCATCGGACCCTTCCAGGTCCTCAGCAGGATTGGCGAGGTGGCTTATTGCCTGGCTCTACCACCTCAGTTGCACCGGGTGGACGACGTCTTCCACGTATCTCAGCTGAGGAGATACGTGCACGACCCGACGCACATCATTGACCATGGGGAGTTTGATGTTGATGATGGGGCGACTTTTATGGAGGTCCCGGTGGAGATAGAGGATCGACAGGAGCGAGTCCTACGTGGGCGATCGATTCCTCTTGTACGCATCAGATGGCAGCACGGGAACCTCCAGGAGAGCACATGGGAGCGGGAGGCTCAGATGCGTGCTCAGTACCCTCATTTGTTTCCCTAGTTTTTGATGTATCTTTACGGGGATGTAAAGACCTGAGGTGGGAGTAATGTAAAGACCCGTAAAATTCAAGGGAAATTTTTTCTTAATTTTCTTTGGAATTTTACAAGAGCGCGGTTTCAGACGGCACCTGATTCCGAGGCCCGGAGTGCTCGAAATCTTTTTCCGAAGTTTGGCTCGGGTACGTTCAGTGAACGAACGAGCGGGAATTTCTAACTTTTGATCCGGTGCTCGGAATTGAAATCCGAGGACACCGATGAACTCGCAACGCCGATATTCGCTTAAGGAGACCTTTTCCGAAGTTGCGTTTAATGCGGGACGAAAGTTAGTTTTTGGAAGAATTATAAAAAGTTGAATAAAAATGTGGAACACTTTTTATTTTATCTTTTGTTGGTTAACTTCTCTCAAAGGAAGTTAGGGGTGGGACCCACACCCACTTAACCTCCCTTGAGAGGATTAAGTGTGGTGGGACCCACACGAACCTAAACCTTCCATCTTCTCTCAAACTCCCTTTAACCCCTCTTTAAATGACATGACAATTTTTATTTAATTTTGGAGTTATCTTATTTGAATTTCAAACCTTTGAAATTCAATTTGTTAAGTTTGTGAATAAAATAAGACTCTATCCTTTTTTATTTGGTTAGAATTGTTTTTGGCTGTCTTGAGAGCTTTTGGGTTCTTCTCCTTCTTCTTCAACTTGACGAAGAACGCTCAAGCTTGACGAAGAACGCTCAAGCTCCCACGAAGAACGCCGCTCCTCTCTTCTTCGTCTTCCGTGTCATCGAAAGGGAACGCCGCTTCCTCCTCGGACTTCCTTCGTCGGCATACAATGATTCGCCAACGACGTACCTCTTCGGACGTACCTCTTCCTCATCGAATTTGACGAACGACTACCGCGACGCCCGACCTCCACGACGTTGTCCTCCGCAGGTCATTGACGATCTTCGAACTTGAACCCAAGGTATGGGTTGTTGTTAATTGTTTATTTATTTATCCTTGTTCGTGGTTCTAGCATGACTAACGTAAGGATTTTAAATATGTGTTATCATTTAACGTGAGGGGGCCGGACCGCATGAACATGGCCGAACCCCCTCCTTTGTTCTTGTTGATTAATCTTGCGGGTGGAAACAAGATGGCGTGGTGCCGTCGCACCACGCGGATAATCGCACGATTATATTGCGCGGCACCGTCGCGCCGCGCCATGGAAGAATCATCAAGAACGCGACGCCGTCGCGCCGCGTCGTAGGGAATCGAAGGCGCGGCGGAGGGGCGCGGTGCCGTCGCACCGCGCCGGACGACGAACACCACGGCCGGTTCCGGGCCGCGGCGAGACGGGAAGACTGGCGGCACGCCGGGCCGCCGGCGTCGGAAACCGTAAGGGGACCGGCTTTCCGGTCCCGTTGGAGAAAAACCGGCCGGCCAGGTGGCCGGCCGGAAGGTCAAAGACCGGGGGAATAAATTCCCCCGGTCAACTCTCTAAACCCCCCCCATTTATGAGGGGGGCGGGCGCCCCCCCGGTTTCCTCAAGCAGGCCCCCACGAGGGGGGCCGAATCTCCAAAAGGCGCGACACTTAAGCCGCGCCACCATGCTGGAAGCGGGGGCTTAGCCCCCCGCGCATGACCCCAGCGGCGCCAGGCCGTGCCGAACCGCGCCGCCGCGCCGGTCCGGTCCGCCGCCGGCCGGGCCGGGTCGGACCCGGGTCGGGTCGACCCGGGGGGGGGGGGGGGTCGGGCCGGTTCGGCCCGGACCCGGACCCCCCGTTTTCGAGACGGTTTCGGTCTTTTGTCCATAACTTGAGTCATAGACCTCCGATCGACAAACCGTCTGCGGAAACGCGATCCTTGGATCGAGACGGTCGTTTCGGTATATCGCACTCAAAGTTTCGGAAAACTTTGAGTTCGGCCGGGTTGGTTCGTTCACGAAACCAACCGGGCCTTCGGAGCGGAAACGCTCATATCTCGAGCTACGGACGTCCGATTGACGTGCCGTCAGCTTTGTTGTGTTCCTCTTAGTGAGACAGATCTTTTGGCATACTCCGCCCGAGGTTTGGAGTCAGGTGGAGTAAGGTCGGGTTGGTTTTTCCTTAAAAACCAACCGGGCCCCGGGGACGAAAATGCCAATAACTCTCAGACCGGGCGTCCGATCGACGCACCGTCTGTTGCGTTGAGTTCCTGTTGGCGATACGGAACTTTTGGATACATCAACTCTGGACTTTGTGACAGTTGATGTATCAGCCTCTCGGCTCGTGGAGCGGACCCTCCTGTACGAGCTTGCTCTGTGCGGGAACCCTAGTGCTGGCTGCGACTGTGACTGCTACTACTACTGCTACTACTGCTACTGTGACTGCGACGACGACAGTAAAGAGATCCTGTGTGGATTCGACGACGACGACTACAGCACCCATCGATCCTACGTGGATCAGTGCTACAGGTCCTGTGTGGGCCCGATCCTGTGTGGGTCCGATCCTGTGTGGGTCCTTGCGCTCAGCGGTCCTGTGTGAACCAGCGCCTACAGGTCCTATGTGGGCCCGATCCTGTGTGGGTCTTTTGCGGGGGTTAGTTACCTATCGATCCTTCATGGGTCCGACGACATAGATGGATCAGAGATCATATTTATCGTCCTTTGAAGAAGTATACCTGTGTGAGCTGAATCCTGTTGCTTTCCTGTGTGGATTGTGTTGTGCTATCCTGTGTGGATTACGTTTTTCTTTCCTGTGTGTAATACGTTTACTTTCCTGTGTGGACTGAGTTGTACTTGGGCTCGGAGGTTGGAGCGTATTTGAAATTGATGACTTAGGTATATGTATGGGCATATACCTACGCAATGTCGGTTGTTACTTCGTGATTGTACCTTTCTTCGTGGTTTATCCTTTGTGGATTTGAGAGACCTTCAGGGGTCTCGGGGTCTCTACTGAGTAGCTTATACTCACCCCTGCACGGGCTTTGCCCGCACTACGTTGTGTTGGTTGCAGACGACGGACAGCGTTGATCTTAGCTGAGGCTTGCAGAGCAGGACGATACCTGGAGGTGGACCACTGGGCGGGACGTGCTCGGAGCAGACGGCGGGACCCGTGGAGCAGTGGAGCTATCTGTACCCACCCTTCAGGTGGGATTTCCAGTGGACAGCTCGGTGTAGCGGCATTTACTTTTCAGTTGCTGTTTTCCCTTTCGAGTTGTACTTTACTTTCAGTTTGGGTTTGTATACTGGCCCATTTACTTTTCCGCACTTTCAGTTTACTCTGCTTTTGCTTAGTGTTTACTTTCCGCTTGCTTACTCTGTGGTGTTTGTTTACTTTACAAAGGCAATGCCTTCCCTTTTTACCGGGATTTATGCCTTGGTGCTAGTCGCCAGCCCCTGGCCTATGGAAGGCGGGCTTGGGGTAGTCACGGCACAGACCCCGAGGGCGGGTCGTGACATAGAAAATGGTAAAAAGTGTATGGATAAGAGTCTACCATTTATAAGAAATAATTTAGAAGTAATGGAATTAATAAAATGGAAATAATGGAGAGTTACCACAACATTTAGAATACAAATAAAAGAAGATTTTCTTGAAATGGAGAGAAAGGAAGGGTATTTCTCTTTCCTTGAAGAGTAATTACTAAATCTCAAATATTGGGACCTTAAAGACTTGAGTAAACCTTGTAAAGACTCATTTATAGGTAAAAATATCATATCTCCGTGGATGATGAAATTTTAGTGAAATAAAATGGGGAAATGGGTGGTTATTTAAAGAAAAAATGGAGGATTTCTTATCAATTTCAAAATAAAGGCATTGGACACCTAGGTGGTGGTAAATGAAAAACAATGTGCTTGATCATGGAATTATTCCATGGAATTAGAAACATGTACATTTTATGTTATTTTAATCCAAAAGAGTCAAAAATCATTTTATATTACTTATTTGTTAATGAAAATTAATGTTTTCACAAAATAAGAATTTAAAGTAAATGTTTCCATTTTAAAATTTGGAAAGTAAATTATATATTTAGAAATTGATTAAAATATATTAAAATAAATTATTTTAATAAAATAACATATTTTAAGCCTTTTATTATGGTTAATTAGTTATTAAATAATTATGACATAATTATGATGTCATTAAACATGCCAAAAAACACAAACTATATATTTTACTATATGTGAGAATATAAGGTGTTTTAGAAAATTATCATAAATTCATCCAAAACTAATTTCCACATGATTATTTCAAAATTAATATTTACTATATCATAATAATTATCTATATATGAAAATTTTAACTTTGAAATATAATGTTCCATATTTATTAAAAATTATAATGGATATAAAATGCATGTTGAAATTTCTGAGACTTGTAAAAAATAAAATTATTTTATCATTAATATTAAAAAAAGAGTGTTTTAATTATAATATTTAACTCAAATAAACATTATTAATACTAAATTATTTTATTATAATAATTATATCTTTTCTAAAAAGAACAATTTATATTCAAAATAAAAATTTATCAAATTCTTCATATTTTTAAGAAAAAATATTCTCAAAAAATAATTGAAAGAATAAAATTTTTATTTATAAAAAAGGATTACTCTTTATGTAACTAAGTTATCAACACATAACCCCTTATAGAATCTTCACACGACCTAAGGGTAAGGTGTGGGGTGATAATAGATTCATGGGATGGCTCAGCTAACATCACCCAAGAGGTAATTTCCACTAACATGAACTTCTCTTGAAGGAAATTTCATTCAAGCTTCACTTGTTGAAGCCCAAATTGGGATTGGTTAAGAGATAATACCAATGACACTACCCCCCTACCATGTTATAATAAATGGGATTTGTGCTACATGACTCTACTTGTTGAGGCCATCCTTTCTCGTTTATTCAATAATTATCCTTTGTCCTCTATACTTATAAAAATTAATTATAACATTAATTATTATATCAAGAATATTGCTTAGAACGGCGGTATTGAAAAATTGTCATAATTGACCAACGCTCATATAATTTTCTAAACCTAAAGGTCACATTTCAAATTATACTCAATTTATTATTAATGAGAAATAGTTTTTTTGAGTACAAAATAATGTGACACAAATTTTCAGGAAAAAAATCTCATTCAAAAAGTTTGGGTCATTACATTCTTCCCCAATTAAGAAATCTCATCCCCAAAATTTCAACTTGTTATCTTAGTGGAGAAGAGATGTTGGTACTTCTACCTCACTATCTCACATGTTTCCCATGTCACTTCTTCATATATGTGGTTTATCCACAACACCCTTTCAAGGTGGGTACACATATTGTATAGAACCTTGTCTCTACAGTCAAATATCTCCACCGGATGCTACTCATTAGAGAGGTCATGTTCCAATTGTATGACCTCAAGATTTAGTATATGTGAAGGATCGGGTATTTAGTTTCTCAAGATAGATATGTTTAATACATCATAAAATTGGGATAGATTTGGAGGAATTACAAGTCGATGGACTACTATTTCAATGAGGTCAAGGATTTCACAGGGGCTAATGTACATGGGGATAAGCTTCCCTTTCTTTTCAAACCTTATGACTCACTTCCATAGTGATATTCAAAGGAAAACTTTTTCACAAACCCCAATTTACTTGTCCCTTTTATAGTTGATAGAATATCTCTTCTTCCAACTCTGAGTAGCCTTAATATATTGATGTATGGAATGAAACTTTTATATCATCCATTGCACAAGATCTGGATCAAGAAAGTTTCTGTCACCAACTTTGTTCCAACAAGTATGAGTTCTACATCACATTCCATATAGAGCTACATAGGGTTACATTTTATTACTAAAATGGATTATTATTTTTGTATGAGAACTCAAATAATGGGATATATTTATTCCATCCAATTTTAAATTCCATTGAGCGTGTTCTCAGAATGTTCTCAAGTGTTTGAATAGTTTTTTCAGACTGACCATTATTTTTTTGGTGATATGCCATATTGAAATTCAATTTTGTACCTAGAGTATGTTGAATAATCCTCCAAAATTATGATTTAAACCTTGGATCCTAACCATATATTTTAGAAAGACTCACTCCATGAAACCTTACCACTTTCTTTACTTAAATTTTTTAATGTTGCTCAAGAGTCAAATAGTGATAAATTGGTTAGTCTTGGTGAGATGTTCTACTATAACCCATATCACATTATTTTCTTTGGATGAAATCTGGAGACTAGTGAGAAATTTCCTAGGGACATTACCCCACTTATATGTTCGATTAGGTAGTGGTTGTAGTACCCCTTTTGGAAGTTGTCTCTCTTCCTTCAGTTGTTGACACTCCAAACACCTTATAGTGTAGTTAAAAATATCATTTTTCATGTTATCTCACTAATAATGATCATGAAGGTCTGTATATATTTTAGTGATTATAGTAACTATAGATAATGTAGATCTATGAGCTTCATCCATAAACTCCTTTTTTATGGAATAGATGGAAACCATAGCCTTGTATGAAATTTCAGTACACCTTCTTGATCAATATTGATATCAAGAAACTTACTATTCTCCAAAAACTCTAACTTCTTCTATAAAAAAGGAAATTCTCTTTGATATTTATTGATCTTCTCTAGTAACTATGATGGAGAAATCATTTGGGACAGGGTTAATGATGTACCTTACGTTATGATTCCCTAGTCTAGTTTTACTAGGTCTTTGATCAAGGGATATCCTTGAATCCTAATCATTGATAGAACAATAGGGTCTTTCATACTTAATGAATAAGTGACTCAGTTTTGTATTCCAGGTTGACAATGAATTGAACAATCATAGTCTTTAAGAAGTTCCAACTATCTCTTTTATCTCATGTTCAATTACTTCTGCATTAAAATATACTTAAAACATTTTTAGCTTATGTTTATATCACATTTCTCCCCATAAATATAGTCCCCCAATATCTATAGAGAGAAAAAACCACAGCCAGCTCCAAGTCATGCGTATGATAATTCTACTCATGGGTCTTTAACAGTTGAGATGAATAATAAATCACCCTATCATTTTTCATGAGGATGAACCTAAGAAATTTCAGATATACATCACTAAAAATAAATAATATTTCTCAAAAAGAGGGTAGAGTTAACATGAGTACACTAACCAATATATTATTCATCTCTTGGAATCTTTCTTCACACTACTTTTTCTAGATGAACTTGGCCTCTTTTCAAGTTAACTTGGTTACTGGATTAGAAAATCTTGATTTTTTTCAAGAACCTTCTATAATATCACGCCAAACCTTGGATACTATGAATATCAGTTAGATTTGTAGGATGATGCCACTCCTCCACCAAATTTGTCTTGGTAGGGTCAACTGAGATTCCTTCACTATTTATAATGTTCTCCTAGAAAGAAACTTTTTTTAACCAAAATTCATTTTTGATGAACTTTCCAAATAGCATCTCATTCCTTAGAGTTTGTAATATAACCCTTATATGATCCTCATTCTTCCATGACATTTACAATATATCATAATATCATCAATAAAAACCACCAATAGTTGTCAAGGTAGTCCTCAGAGACTGTATTCATCAAATCTATAAATATAGAAGGTGCATTAGTCAAGCCGAATTGAATAAAAGAAAAACTCATAATTCCCATATATTGATATGAAGAAGGTATTTGAAATAAATTATTTATTCACCCTCAATTGATGCTAACCAGATCGAAGATCAATCTTGGAGAATAATTGAGCCCCATGAAGTTGGTCAAATTAACCATAAATCCCTGGAAGAGGGTAGTTGTTATTCATTATGTTCCCATTAAGTTCTCTATAAGCAATGCAAATCTATAATGATCTATATTTCTTCACTTAGAGAACATGTTCTCCCCAAGGAGACACACATGGTCATATACACCATTTCTTCAAAATATCTTGATGTTTTTTCTTTAATTCATCATGCTCTACATTTTTTATTCTTTATGGGATATTTGAAATCAACTTGGATCTTGGAATGATTTTTATGGAGAAATGTACATCTATTTTAGTGGGAGGTCCAGGCAACTCCTTAGTAAATACATTAATGTATTCTAGAATAATGGCGATATTCTTTATTCTTATAATTTCTTTACTTCTCCATATTCATCAATCATATATATAAATAAGGATACGAGAGTTTCTTCTAGAAAAATATTAGGTTCAAATATATCTCCTTTGAAGATAACTATAGGTTTACCATTCATGTCTACTAAGATTTCATTACTTCTACATTTGATCTTAGCATTATAATTTGAGAGACAATCCACACCTAGTAAAATATCAAATTCAAACATGGTAATTAATAGTAGTTTTGTGATGATATTATGCTTGTCAAAGTGAATAGAAGAGTTTATATACACAATTTATGTTTTGATAATACCTCTAGAAGTCTTTACTAATAACTATACTTAGAAAAGATCAGGGATTGATTCTATATTCTATAAAAACTTGAAGTAAATAAAGGAATGTATAGAACTAGAATCAAATAAAATACCTGATAGCTTTTAGATAATAATCAGAGTACCTATGACCACATAATTTGGAGAATATACTTTATCTGTCATGATTTTAAAAGCCCTACCTAGCTCCCTTGGCCTTTGCGGAGGTTGATGGTGATTCCCCCTATTAACTTCAGAGTTGGAAAATGATTTGAAAAGTGTCCAAGATATTCATAGTTGAAGAATTAGACTCTAGCTTAGGCCTACACCATCTTCCCTTTGTTCTTAATGTTGAGAAGTTAAGGCTTCACCTCACTATGATAGTTCCAAGAAACATGGCTATCTCTTCCACAATTTTAACATTTCCACTTCTAAGAAAGAAGTTCCCTGAGTGCTTCTTCCCACAATTTTTTGCAGGTGGGAAGTTTCATTTTCTTTCCCCCTCTTCCATGATTAAAGTTCCACCACATGTTTGGATCCAAATAAATCTTGTTTTCATTCAATTTTTGAGACAACTATGTCTCACTGAACTTGAGTTCATCCTTCATAGAAAATCTCACTATCTCCTCATCGCTATTATAATCATGATTGGATATATTCTTCCATATATGTGGTCTTAGTAAACTGAAGAATCCCTCAATATTTTCATTATGATCCATGGAAAATATATAGGTGTAGTGATAAATCCTTTTTAAATTGAATCCCATACCTTACTATAGATTCATTCCCTCTTTACTTTCTCTCTTGTAATTCGTTATCCATTTTCATTTGCATTGAACGTCAAAAATATTTTGAAAAAAGTTCCCCTGAACTCTTCCCACTCCATAACTTCAACTTTATTTTTTGGAATCGTGTCTTTAAAAAGTTTCCACCACTGATCAGATTCTCCCTTTTAGAGATAAATAGCCATTATTACCTTCTCTTATTCTGAACATAGGATTAAAAACTAAATCTTTTATATAGAGCTTATCCATTGTTCATAAATCAATGGGTTAGCAGGTCCACTAAAAGAATTTGGTCATTGACGCATCAAGGAATCAATGGAAAGTTGCTCCATTTGAGGTGAATCCAACATCTTAGCTTTATTCAAGTTATTTATCATAACTTCAGTCAGTTGATTCATCACTGTCACGAAGTTTTCCATTCCAGATTCCATTGGAGGGTCGTCAGTTCTTGATCCGTTTCGCTCACCATTTAAATGCACTACTGGTAATGAAAGGTATAACAATGGTTGAAAACCATTGGTATAAGTTGGAGAACTGTTGGTATAAATTATACCAATGGTTTTAGAAACAGTAGCCACCTAGTCTGTGAAAATATACATATTCCAACAGTTTGAGGCAAATTGTTGGTATATGTGAAGAAATCTACTCTATACCAACGATTTTTTATAAATCGTTGGTATAGAGTTATTATACAACACATATTCCAATTGTTTCAAAACCATTGGAATATCTTTTTTAGTCTTCCATTCACCCCTATACCAATGGTTTAAATCACTGGTAAAAAATACATTCAAAACCTATACCAACGGTTTAAAACCATTAGTATAGGCTTTGCTATACAATTCACATAATAGCCTGCTCTGTGTGCTGCTATGTGAATTATACAGCAGTAAATGCAGAATACAATATAATTCCTAATAAGGATACATAATTAAAAACTGATAATTAGAAGGATACATAATTTAATAATCAATTATGAATACAATACATTAATAACTGAATATGTATTTATATGTGATACAGAATTTAGAATAAATACAAAATTGATTTTTTTATAACACATACATGATTGAATTCAGAAATTAAAAGCTAATAACCCAAAATACAGAAATTAATAAATGAATTCAACCAACCACAAATATAATGTCATGGTTTGGGGTGGGTGTCTTTGAACATAGTGATGATGATAATGGGTGTGTATCCATGAGCTTGTGTGACTTAGGGAATATAGTTGTCCTTGGCGTATTAAATGTTATGTGCTTTAGAATAGGGGTAGGAGTTCCTCACATGAGAAGTGGATTGTGTGAGGCTGGACCATGGATTATTGTGATAAAGTATCAACACAATCTGAATACGTTTTGTCAGTTTTCCGTATTCCAGTTGTTTTTTCTTAAAATGATGTTCAATTTAAAAAAAGATAGATAGTTAGAGTGATACCGGCCACACCATGCCTTGGATTGAGGCCGGGTTGACTCATACACATCACATATGACCCATTGATCGCTTTCCTAAAGTATCACTACAATCTGAATGCATTTGGTTGGTTTTTCGTATGCCAGTTGTTGTTTTCACTTTAAATGTTGTCCATTTCAAATAATAGTGAGACACTTTGAGTGGTACCGGCTACACTGGGCCTCATATTGAGGCTCTATTGACTCGTACACTTCATAAATGACCCATGGATTGCTGTGATAAAGTATCAACACAATCCTAATACGTTTGGTCAGTTTTCCGTAAGTTTGTTGTTTTTACTTAAAATAGTGTCTGTTTTATACAAAAGAGAGACACTTAGAGTGATACCAGCCACACCATGTCTCAAATTGAGGTGGGGTTGACTTGTACACATCAAAAATGACCAATGGATCTTTTTCCTAATGTATCAACACAATCCGAACGCAATTGGTTGGTTTTTTGTATGCCAATTGTTGTTTTCATTTAAAATGTTGATCATTACAAATAAAGGTGAGACACTTTGAGTGGTACCAGCCACACCGTGCTTCGAATTGAGGTGGGGTTGACTATTACACATAAAAAATGACTCATGGATCGTTTTCCTAAAGTATCAACAGAATACGAACACGTTTGGTCCATTTTCCATATTCCAGTTGTTGTTTTCACTTTAAATGATGTCCATTTTAAACAAAAGAAAGACATTTAGCGTGGTTCCTACCACACCGTGCCTTGGATTGATGTGGTGTTAACTCATAAACATCACAAATGTCCCATGGATCATTTTCCTAAAGTATCAACATAATCCGAATGCGTTTGGTTGGTTTTCCGTATGCTAGTTGTTGTTTTCACTTAAAATGTTGTCCATTTCAAATAAAAGTGAGACACTTTAAGTGGTACCGGCCACACCGTGCCTTGTATTTATGCGGGGTTGAGTCTTACATGTCACATATGACAAATGGATCGTTTTCCTAAAGTATCAACAAAATCTGAATATATTTGGTTTCCTTATGCCAGTTGTCTTTACTTAAAACAATGTCCATTTTAAACCAAATAGAGACACTTTGAGTGATATCAGCCACACCATGACTTGGATTGAGGTAGGGCTGACTCGTACATGTCACATATGACTAATGGATCGTTTTCTGAAAGTATTAACACAATACGAATGCATTTGTTTGGTTTTTCGTATGCCTTTTGTTGTTTTCACTTAAAATTATGTCCATTTTAAATAAAAGAGAGACATTTAGAGTGGTACCGGACACACCATGACTCATATTTATGTGGTGTTGACTCATACATGTTATAAATGTTTCATGGATATTCTAACTAAAGTATCAACACAATCATAATTCCTTTGGTTGGTTTTCAATATGCGAGTTGTGGTTTTCACTTAAAATGATGTCCATTTTAAACAAAAAAGAGACTTTTAGAGTGGTACCAGCCTCACCGCGCCTCGAATTGATGAGGGGTTGACTCCTAGATGTCCCAAATGTCCCATGAATAGTTTTCCTAAAGTATCAATACAATCCGAATACGTTTGGTTGGTTTTCCATATTCCAGTTGGGTTTAGATAAAACATTGTCCATTTTAAACAAAAGAGAGACACTTAGAGTGGTACCAGCCACACCGTGCCTTGGATTGATGCGGGGTTGACTAATACACAAAAAAATGTCCCATGGATCTTTTTCCTAAAGTATCAACACAATCTGAATCCATTTGGTTGGTTTTCCGTATTCCAGTTGTAGTTTTCACTTAAAATGTTGACCATTTCAAATAAAGGTGAGACACTTTGAGTGATACCAGCAACACCGTGCCTAGTATTGATGCGGGGTTGACTCCTACACATCAAAAATGTTCCATGGATCATTTTTCTTAATTATCAATAGAATCCGAATACGTTTTCTCTGTTTTCCGTATGTAAATTGTTGTTTTCACTTAAAATGTTATCCATTTCACATAAAAGTGAGACACTTTGAGTTGTACCGGCCACACCGAGCCTCAGATTGAGGCGTGGTTGAGTCTTACACGTCAAAAATGACACATGGATCATTTTCTTAAAGTATCAACACAATCCAAATATGTTCGGTCTATTTTCCGTATACCAGTGGTTTTTACTTAAAAGGGTGTCCATTTTAAACAAAAGAGAGACACTTTGAGTGATACCAGCCACACCGTGCCTCAAATTGAGGCATAGTTTACTTGTACATGTCACATATGACTCATGGATCGTTTTACTAAAGTATCAATGCAATCTGAATGCGTTTGGTCAGTTTTCTGTATGTCAGTTAGGAAAATCGTGAAACAACAGTGATAATATGTTATAGTAAAACTATAGGAATTGTGAATGATCTGCATCCCCTGGTACATGGTTAAGGAAAATTATACACATTTCTTATAATATATAGACATATATGGTTGGTAGGTACCTTGTGGGATGGACTTAAATTTTTTACTAACCGTGAGGCATAGGGTTTTTCAACGCCGATCGGGGTTTCGAGCTCCGAACAAGCACCAGCAGCCCCGTAAACCATTATAACATCATTAGGCTTCTATATTTGGTTAAAAATAAAGATTTCTAATTAATTAAAAAATATCCATACCATATTGAAAAACCAAGTTCTTATAGTCTTCCCATTTAAAGGAACTGGTCATGATGTTTACCTTTAATGGGCCGTAAAAATTTATTTGAGAACAATTATGTCTGGGGGGGTTGTCCGGGGTCCAGGGGGGCTATTGGGGGGGCTATCTGGGGGCCGTCTAGGGTCCAGTGAGGAGGGTGGGGAGATGTACGGGGGGATATTCGGGGGGCTGTCCGGGGTCCAGGGATGAGGGTGGGGGGCTATCCGGGGTCCAGGGTGGAGGGTTGGGGGGCTGTCCGGGGGGCTGTCTAGGGTCCAAGGCGGAGGGTGGGGATGCTGTCCGTGGAGCTCTCTAAGGGGCTATCCTGGGGCTATCTGGGGGGCTGTCTAAGGTCCAGGGAGTAGGGTGTGGTGGCTATGATGGGGTTTTTCAAGGTTTTCTAGGCTTTGAAGTAGAACGACACATCCATATTAAATCAAAAATCAAATGTCATAAATATCTATCAAAAATGTAATGGATCAATCTCTTCCTAATCACCATGGCCATCACCACTTTCATCATTAGCCTCATCTATGCCGCCATCTCTATCCTCATATTCATCCTCTTCATCGTCCCCATGCTCATCCTCAGCCCCATCCTTGCCCTCATCCTCATTCTCATCCTCGCCCTCTCCCTCACCCTCATCCTCTCCCTCGATATTAACATCATCATCATCTCCAACATCTTCCTCTTCAGCACCCTCACCATCACCAGGAACGTCATTATCTCAGCCTCCACTAGAAATGCTACCTGGTGCATTGGATAATGCACCCATCGACGACATATATGTCTGACAAGCCGCGCTGGCCTCTGGTGGAAGTGATGAAGATAACGCTTTGATCATTTTCATAAATTCTTTCTCCCTCATTTGGACATGTTCTTCCAACTCTGTGACCCTTTTATCAGACTGTCTTGCATACTCCTTGACCTGTTCCAACTCGGTGGTACTAGAATGGATACCTGGAGAGGACCAATACCTCGTAGAATATACGTCTGTGGTAGGGGCATAGTCCAATCGGGTACGACCAGTGGATTGTTTAACTCTCACACCACGATCCCTCGTACCACCGGCCTCTGTACCAGGACCACCAGATGATCTTCTAACTCTAACACCACCCCCTCCTACCACCAGCCTCTGTACTAGGAGCAATATCAGGCTCCTCGTTGGATATCTTTCATCTAGGTGGTGGATCCTGAAAAAAAATTTAACACAAAAGTAAACACATGATATTATAAGTTATTGAAATATATAAATTTTAAATAAAATACTCACAATAGGGATGAGTGGAGGAACGCCCATCTGTGTCATTCGACAATTATTTTCTATCATCTTTTTCCACCACATCTCTTCAATGGGTGTCATTTTCTGCAATAAAAAAATATGGAAGTAATTAAAAATAGATAACAAATGTGTAACCTAAAAAACAAAATATAGAAAAACCATTATGATAAAAAAAACATAAGGAAACAGAATATTTATAGTGGTTTGAAGGTAAGTAATAGGATACACACTCTGAATGATGTAGGTGAAACATGTAAGTGAGAACACGATTGTATGATTATATATATTTTCCACCACAACATAGGTTCATAATCAACGCTGAAAATTGAGCTATTGGAGTCATCATAAGTAATAAAAGGATTGCTACCAATTGCTGTAGGGGTAGTTTCAACATCATAATCACTATCATCAAATACATGTCTTGGATTTTTTCAATAATTACACTGAATTTAGAATGACAATTATCTTTGACAAAAAAAACTTGTTTCACCATTGATGCCAATACATATGTTTCATCAGTGGCAAGAGTGCGGGTCATGTCAATAACTCAAAATCCACAATCATTAATAAAGGTTCCTTACCTCATCATTGAATAAAAACATTGAAATTTCATCATTGTGACTCAACCATGCATGCAATAATCCAAAATTATTATTTTCTCCATGAATCCTTAATTAGATACATTTTCAGAACGAGGTCTATTATCCGATGAACTGGAATATCAGTCTATTGTAGCAGTTAGCAAAACACCATCATACTGTGTTATCATGTTCCTTTCTCGTTCAGTGATAATAAATTTGTATCCATTGATCACAAGTGATTTACAAGCACAAACCATGGTATTAGTACCATAATACAAAGCTCATATTTCATCAGAAACAGATTCTACAGGAAAACTTGATACCTGAAATATAAACAAATAGTAAAATTAATTAAATATTATTTTTATTTAGTTATTGCAAAAATATTTCTACCTTCAATTTCAACCAAGCAGAAAACCCTTTGCTATGAAAAGTGTCTTTCCTTCTCAAAGATAAGTAATAATGCTTTCTATATATCAATTCTTTATGTTCCCTGTAGATAAAAATAATAACAATTTGACAAATATTTAAAATTAAAAGAGATATGATAAGAGATATATGTACAATTTACAAACTTGATATACTCATCGAACAAATCACAATTGAACAACATTGTGCGATGTGCCATATCTTTCTCTTCAAGGCTTAATCTCGTTAATGTATATGATCCCAGAATTCCTCCTGTCTGAGGAAGTGTTGTAAAACTGGGTTCAAATTTCTCATACTGTTATTCTTCATTTCCCATTGGTCTTTTTATTCTTGTAGTAAGATCAGACAAATACATTGAGCAGAAATCCATACATTCTTGAGGCAAGTAACCATTCAAAATAGAACCATCGGGATAATTTCTATTCTGAACATATGATTTCAATGTGTACATGTCTCTTTCAGTTGGATACATCAAATGGAAAGCAATGGGTCCTCCAAGAAGTATTTCGGTCGGAAGATGGACAGTCAGATGCAACATGCATGTAAAAAATGATGGAGGGAATATTTTCTCTAACTCACAAAATATTAATGGTGTCTCTACCAACTATTTTCTGAAGAAGGATTTGGAAAACTTCTTAGCACAAAGATCTCTAAACAAATAACACAACTGAATAACTAATACTCTTACATTATTGGACAAGAGATGATAGATTGCTACTGAAATCAACTCATGCAAAAGGACGTGATAATCATGAGTCTCCAAAGATTTCAACTTCAAATCTTTTCTGTTGACCCATTTTGATATATTGCTTGAATATCCATCAGGAAATTTAATAGTCTCTAGAACATCCAGAAATTGATTTTTTTCTGCAGGTGTCATCACAAAAGAAGCACATGAAACTTTCCATTTATTTTCACTGATACAGACAGGATGCAATTTTGGTCTGATCCCCCAATATAACAAGTCAAACCGAGATTGTAAACCATCTTTTGTCTTCCCGTAGACTTAGAAGAATCAAAAGCAACATTTCACATATATTTTTTTCAATGTGCATTACATCTAAGTAATGAAATAACATGTTGGTTGACTAATATGACAACTCAAAGAATATACTCTTCTTCTTCCAATTTTAACTGGTATCATTGGAAACTTTTTTCCTCTTCCTAGATTTCATTACACCCTTCCCATATGAATAACTGAAATCTTTAAATGCATTAAGCACATCACTTCCAGACATACGCTGAGGTGGGCCTTCAGTCTCTATGGTATTGTCAAATCTTCAACGATTGTTTCTATATGGATGGTTCATTGTCAAGAATCATCGATGTACCATAAAACTAATACTATGACGATATTTCAGTCTTCTCAATCGTGTATTCTTTATACAAACAGGACATGAAAATTTTCCTTTTTTTCTCCATCAAGACATAATTGCATAAGCAAAAAAATCATTGATCTTCCACATAAGCGTAACATGCATCTGAAATATGTCTTTCGAACATGAATCGTATGTGGTCACACCCGCATCCCAAAGAAGTTTCAACTCTTTTTTAATGGTTTCATGTATACATTTATATCATTTCCAGGATTAGAAGGGCCAGATATCAGTATACTCAAGAAAGTGTAAGGCTTTTTCATACACAACCATGGGGTAAGGTTATAAATGTGAATGAAAATAGTCCATGTGCTGTTCGGAGTAAGCATATTCCAAAATGGATTAAAACCATCACATGAAAGACCCAAACTTACATTACGCACGTCAGCTGAAAATTCAGGATATCGATAATCAAATATCTACCATGAAAATCCATCTGTAGGGTGAACCAACTCTTCATTATTCTTTTTTCTCTCGATGTCACTCCATCTCATTTTTACTGATATTTCATCAGACCTAAAAAGGTTATGTAATCTGGGGATCAATGGAAAGTGCCACATTACTTTTTGTGGCACACGAGATGGTGTTACATCATATTTTGGCTTCCATTGGGAGGTTCCACATTTGATATAATAATTTCATTCAGCAGTTTCCTCCCAAAATAAGCTGTAATCATTCGGGCAAGCATGAATGTTTTTTGAGAATCCAAGTTCATCAACTAACTTACCTGAAATATAGTGGTTTTAGGGAATATCTACATCATCTGGAAGTAAGTCCTTTAAGAAGGTAAGAATGTAATCTATTGCAGTATTTGAAATCTCAAACATAGTTTTCCCATGAAACAATCGTATTAAAAATTCCATGTTTTTCATTTTACCACAGCGCTGATATACTAGAGTCGTCACAACATCATTCAATTTTTTCACCCTATCAAAATCATCATTTTCATTGGACGCATCAAGTGTTCTTGTATCGAAATATTGTTGGATGGACATCCTTTGCTTCTCATGATGCCAAATAAATAAAAACTGATCATATATCATACTCTCCAATTTTGTCCTATCATTTGGATCATCAACATTTTGAGATTCCATTTTATCTTCATTGTGATACCACACATAATAGTTTGTTTGGAAACCATATTTGGTTATATGATAGATAACTGATTCACGACTCAACCATGGTCTTCTAACATAATTAGAACATGGGCAGTGTATACGACCACTATCTAAAGCCTTGTCAAATGAAAAATCTAAAAAGCTATGCAAATTATTTTGAAAATCAGTTGAAATCTGATCATTTTCCTAAATCCAAATTCTACCCATTCTATATTTTTTTTATATGTCATTTCCAAGAAATTAAATAATATTGATGTTCAATAAAAAACATATTTAGGTAAATGAATATTTTTTTACTTTATATAAAAGCATAACTAACACATTACTCTTTTTGAGAATCATATCAAGAAACACAAATGAATACAGTGTATATAAGAAAATAAGATACAGATTTTCTAATGCCTATATTCAAAGATTGCCGAGTAATATATTTGAAGTCGATCAAGGAATACATAATCCTTAAGGGTCCTGTTGGGAGTACATGGGTTTTATACCTTGACTTCTTCAGGGAGATCCGGATGAGGAGAAGGAGGAGGATCACATCAAAAGTAGTTATGGCCTCATCAAGTTTCACCTTAACCATGGATTAAAGGATCCTAGGTTTGGGGCTATAGATCATAGGTTGTTAGGTTGTATTCATTGAATCATGTCCCAATTTATTTTGGAGAGGGACCTTCAATAGTTATAGGTATGTATTTGATTATAAACACCTATAATAAGGATATCTAGGAATTGTGACGTCCCAAACCAGGATTCTGCTCATTAATGACCCGAACCCAAATGGCCACATGGCCTCAAGCACATCTACCAAAATTCTAAATGTTATTGACTAATAGTGAGAGACTTTGGTGTGTTTGGGGGAGACTATTCCACCATCACCAAAGTTGCATAATTTTAATATTATCAGTTAAAAATTAAAAGAAAGTTGACAATTGGAAAATATTGGAAATGGATGAAAATAACCAAATTAGTAATACCAACTAATAATAGAATCATAAAAAGAATGATGGTAATGTATGTTATGTATTAAGAAGAAAAACATTATTACAACTAGTAGGAAGTAGTAATATACAAGAGGCTCAATAAATTATAAAATTCGACCTAGCTTCTTGAGCTACAACCTATTCATCTGCTACATGCTCTATCCTATGTCATGTAGGTAGTCATGCATCTGTAAAATGGTGATTCCACTTATCTAAAAATATAATCATGTAGTTTATCTGTGTACCCAATGGAATCTCGAACAATGTGTGAGATACAATTCATGTAGGTGACCACCGAGAGGTCTATAATTATCTAGTCTATTTATATAACATTTTAATATAATGATATGATAAATTAAAGTGACAACTAAAAAACAAAAAAGGTTTTTCTATAGTTCTGGAGAAAAATTCTAAAAGGGTTTTCTAGGTTAAATCAAAATAGAAAAAAAACAGATACATATCATAATCAAAACATAAAACTGAAATATTAGATAGATAACAATAAAAATAAGTTACCACTTAAGAAAATACCTAATTTGGAATGGTTTGGATGAAGATTCCATAGCTTAGATTGTTGAATCTGAGATTCCAACCATTCAGATGGAGGAACCGAGATGAACCCAAGAGAGGTGCTGTCCAAATGGGGGAGAGGTGCTTTGATCGTGAGAGTTGCTATAAAATTAGGGTTCTGTCCAAATGGGGGAGAGGAGAAGGGCCACATGGTGTTATCGGGGAAAACCTTTACCAACAGTTTTTAAAAACCATTGGTAAAGGTACCCTTTACCAACAATTTTCAAGAACCATTGCTAAAGGGGGGGGGGGATTTAGACCCCTTTAGCAACGATTCACTAGAACCATTGGTAAAGGGTGTCCTGCACCTATTTTTACCAATAGTTTAAGAAAACCATTGGTAAAACTCTTTTTTTCCAATGGTTTAAACAAACCGTTCGTACATAAGTGTTGGGAAAAACCCATATTCCAGTAGTGACAGTTTATTCTGTTTCCCTCCATTTTATAAAAGAAGAAAGAATTAGGGATAAAAACATTTCTTTGAATAATATTATAATTATAAGATATTTTTTATATCATGAAGCATCATGCATAAATATGTTATTAGTTTGGAATAATTACTTTTTTTATAAATCCTTCATAATGGTTTTTAAAAAAATTTTGATTAACAAAACATATCCATTAGGAGTGTCAAACCAAGAGTGTATCAAGGAACATTGTCCTGCACCATTTCCTATTTGAGTGTATCCCAAGGCAGTGTTTTTAGGTTTTACCCTGGTTACTTTTTGTGCCATATCCATATATATTTTTTCATATCTAAACATATGTTTATTTTCTCGGAAACCACATACTTAGTATTTCTAAAAAATCGATGTTGTTTTATTATATTTGAACATTTATATAGGTTTCATACTAGAGTTTTCAAATCCCAAATTTCTCAAATAACTAAACTATCCTATGATACCAACTATGGAATTCCACCTTTTTATTACATAAATTTTCATTAAATTTTACAAACAAAAGATATTTTATAGATTCGTTTCGTGGAAATAAGGTAGATAATACAAGAAAACATTAAATATTATTTCAATACACTGTAAAGCCTTATTAAAAGGTTCATCTTAAGTACATTTACTATATCTCATTTCATGGGGACATACAACAGAGGGAAGGTTGAACATAAATCCAATTAAGGGAAAAAATGGGAAAATCTTTACATGTGATCTTGAGAAATAACAATAAGAACATGAGTAATATCATAATGGCATGAGAAAGAGGCATATAATAATAATAATAACATGAATCACAACTTGGAAATGTGGTAACAACATTTAAATTATACATTTATAAACATATCACCATGGTTTTTCACTTAGGTGTTGTAAACAATATTCAAGGTTAATCACTAAGGTATCATAAAACTTATCATTTCTAAAGATTAAATTCTTTACCCAAGGAAGTGAATAGCTATCAGGTCACACCCTTAAAATTTATTATTATCAATATGAGACACATATATTAATATAAATAATTTCAAAAATAACCTATGGGGAATACAATAAAATGGGTTTCATATCAGAGTCATGGCATTTCAAAAGTGCTTAAAAAATATGATCATTATGTATTTATTAACCCACGAAGAATAATGATGGTTATATATATAAAAAAATAGAATAAAATAAATATTTTTTAAATATTTTTGAATACAAATAGAAAATAAATAGTTTTGGGTATTCACAAAAATAAAATAAAACAGAATTTCATGGGGAAAAGTGAGAAATTCTAAGAAGTAAAATCAGTAGGATAACGAGTATAAATAGTGATTTATGAAAATTATAAAAAGAGAGAGGAAATGGGTATAAAATTGATAAAATATAATATTTAATTAATTTAATTAATAAATAGTAAATAATATTCTTACCATAACATTCAGAATACATATACAAAAAGAGGTTCTTGAAATGAGGAGAAGAGAAGGGTATTTCTCTTACCTTGGAGAGTAACTCCAAAAAATAAATGATTGGGACCTTGGGGAATTTAGTACACCATAGGAGGACTCTTTTTTAGGTAAAAATATCATATATTAGTGTAGGATTAAAATGGAGTGAAATTAAATTAAAAATTTGGTGGGTATTTATAGAAAAAGTGGGCGATTTTTTATTAGTTTCTAAATAAAGGCATCATACCCCTAGGTAGTGGTAAATAAACAATCATGGGATTGAACATGATATTTTACCATGGATATAATACATGGGACACATTTTATGTTATTTTATTCGAAAATAGTCAACAATAATATTATTATACTTATTTTTCAAGGAAAATTAAAATTTTTACAAAATAACAATTTTTAAGTTAAAGTTTCGATTTTAAAATTTGGAAAGTAAATTAAATATTTTAAACTTTATTAAACAATATTAAAATAATTTATATTAATAAAATAAAATATTTTCAGCCTTTAAATGTGGTTAATTAAATATTACATCATAATGATTCCATTAAACATACTGAAAAACTCAAATGTATTTTTACTATTCATGAAAAAAATAAGGTATTATATAAAATTCTCATATATTCACCCTAACCTAAATTCTACATGATGATTTAAAAAATGATATTTATTTTAACATTATAATTATATAAATATGATTATTTTACCTTTTAAATATAAAAATTATTATTTGTTAAAAATAATATCAGATAGAAAATTCATAGTGAAATTTCTAACACTTGAAAAAAAATAGAATTATTATATCATATATGCTTAAATTGGAGTGTTTTAATCATAATATTTCATTAGAATAAAAATTGTAAATAATAAATTATTTTATTAATGTAATTATATATTTTCAGAAAAGTATAATTTCTATCAAAAAAATAAATTTATAAAATTCATCATATTTTTATGAAAAACGATTCTCAAAACAAAATTGATGGAATACAAATTTTATTTATACAAAAGTATTACACTTTAATTAACTATGTTCTAGAAACATAACCCCATATAACACCACCATAAAACCTAAGTTCAAGGTAAGCGATGGTGATAGATTCATGGGGTGACTTGGATAACATCACCCAAGTGATAATTTCCACTAACTTGAACTTCTCCAGAAGGTGATTTTTTTTCAAGATTCACTTGTTAAATATTACCTTGGGATTAGTCAAGAGATAATCCTAATGACACTACCTTCACATCTAGTTCTAAAAAATGGGGTTCATACTACATGGCTCTACTGGTTGATGACATCGTTTCTCCTTTATGTGTTAGTTATCCTTTTTCATTTCTACTTATAAACATTAATTATAATGTTAAATTTTTTATCAAGAGTGTTGTTTCCAATGATCATATTGTCCAATGGTCATAATTGACCAATATTCATATAATGGTTGAAATAAAAAGTTCACATTTAAAATTATACTAACTTCATTATTAAGAGGATATAGTTTTTTAGTATAAAATAATAAAACACAAATTTTGAGGAATTAATTATGATTCAAAAATTTTTGGGTCATTACACTTAATAATTTTGAAATTAAAATATGGATTTATAGAAAAAATGAAAGTAATATTTCGGGTTATGTAATCCTATTTGATTATTTTTTTCAAAATAATATAATTATTATTAAGGGAATATGTCAGGAAATATAAATGGGGGAAACCCCACATACTTTCCCCCCATTCATGCAATACACAAGATGGGTGTGGGGGAGGCCACAACTTTATCTCTCCATTCTTATTCTTCCAGGGATATGTATAATTCTATGTAGGAATAAAATTTTAATCCCCACTGCCTCAATTCTTACTCTTCTTCTTATCAACATTTCTCTTATTCTATTTTCGATAGTCTACTTGTATTAAAATTTCATATCCTCGGGATTTTGTGGTCAGGGTTTCACCAAATCATGTATAAAACACTAAAAATGTAAGGGATTTTTCAAGGTAGGTACATGGGGTATCAATTTAGGTATATAAAACCTTATTCAATGTTTTTTTAGTCACTTATCACTTTAATAATATGGTTTTATAATGATATAAATTTTCTACACACTTCTTACAATTTTCTTTGTATAGTTTAGGATGTGAAATTATTTACATAGGTATCTATGAAAGAATCTATAAAAATTGTTGATTTTATTAAAGTAAGGTTTATAAGATATGGTAGGTGAATCTATGATAATATTTTTTAATTAAAAGATAAGTAATTAATGATTTTATTTATGTTTTCTCTAAAGTACAATTGGATTATTCATATTATTTATAAAAATGTTAGTTTTTTCTTATTTTTCATCCTTGTTCTCAATTATTTTTGAAAATTAGTTATGTAATATTTATATTCCATTATTTTAACATATTTTACCCATAAGCTGATTTCATGAATGATTCAATGATTTATCAATGTAAATTATAATATTTTCTTTGGGAAATGATTTTTTATACATCATAATGAATTTTAAAATGTATTCTTATTGAAAAAACATAATTATAAAGTGACTCTTAACTCGTGTGAGTTCATTTTTTGGGGTTTCCCTTATTATAAATATGTTCTCCTTATAGATGAAATGTACTCATATTAATGGATTATTTAATGATCCTTGATTTCCAACTAATAATGCTAAACTTATATATGGACTATTTTTATTGAACTTTTATATCTTAAAAAACAGTATGTGAGGAACCTTTTTGTATTTTGAAGGGATAATTTGATGAGTGATTATATTTATTGAGGTGACTACATTCAGTACATGTCACTCACATGATTTATATGGGACATTATTATCCCTTCAACATTGGTTCATGATACATTATCCTCCTCTAATTAGTAGTCAGATGGAAATAATGCTTCCCCAAATAATTCATTTGTTGCATAAGGTTCTACACCAATAATATAT
This sequence comes from Viscum album, assembly GCA_963277665.1. Classification (NCBI taxonomy): domain Eukaryota; kingdom Viridiplantae; phylum Streptophyta; class Magnoliopsida; order Santalales; family Viscaceae; genus Viscum; species Viscum album. The sequence goes on along the minus strand of OY728150.1, from coordinate 1,463,072,796 downwards.
TTATATTGTATGATGTTATATTAGATTCTTTAATATTTATAAACTAAATAATTTTATTTTCCCCATGATATTTTATTTTGTGGAAATTATTTTTAATTGATATAATGACTCCATTAATTTCACTGCATGAGTTTATTTTTAGGAAACATATTAAATCCTACAAATTATAAACATGTTAATTATTTTCCATAAATGTTAAATGTTGTAATTTAATATGTCTATTGAAAAATTTTATGCACCAATTTACTTTACCAATGTTTTACATAAAACACTTTCTGGGATCCAATTAAAAATGTTTACTCACAACCTACACACACCTATGAGTGTTTGTTGATATTGTTTTACCTTACCTTATTTTTTTATAGGTGGATAAAAAACCTCTGAACTATATAAATTAGAAAATTAACCCAAATATGAGGTAGTGTAGGTTGTATCATATGAACTATTCATGTGTTACAGGGAGTTATCATTGTCATTATTTTATTAGTGTTTCATATTTTATATACTGTCCTCATCTTATATTCTTAATGTCTTATAAATGAGTTATATATTACACCATTTATTTTGAATGTAATGTTTTTTTGATTTATTTATCTATATTATTTATTAATTTTAGTTACTAGGGTCAAACCAATCCCTTTGTTTCATACTAATTCCCTTAGCACTTGTTTCTAAACATGGGTGATCAAGATCACACCTCATATCATATGATGAACTGACTTAGGAGATGAGGTTTGGAATCTTGGGTTTTTTATTACACTACAAGAGTTAACCAATGCTTCTAATAACTCTCCTTAGATAATTACTTTATCATAATATCAGTAACATGATCTTATGTTGAGATACATATTCCAATTTCGTAATCCCTTAATTTAATTCATCTTTGATCTCAGTGTTATTTATTTAATAATTTTGAAATATATTTTTTCTAATATTGATAGCTCTTGAGGTATCATATTTAATTTTTATTAGAGAATATACCTTAACAAAAATGTGTTTATACTGTTATCTTTTCTATAAGAGTTATATATTTTATTGGGTAGTCAAAATATAATCATATTTTGAAGCACTAAGTGATATGAAACCAATATTATATATCAATAAAGGGTCTCATAAATCACCAAGATAAAATATACCTATAGAATCTTATATTCCACTATCCCTTAAAACTACCCAATAAATATCCATATATCCCAAAAAATCTAGTTTCTAATATAGAAAAATAAAAAATAAATTTTTTATTTGACATATGAAATTATTCAATTCACTATAAGAATGTGACTTTTATTGACATTTTATTGATATATTTTCTTTCATTAATTTAAAATACAATGGTAGGTATTATTATTTTTAACTATAATATGGTTTTAATAATTTATCTATACTTAATTATATCAATAAAACTACCATATTTATCTTTGAAAACTTAATCTGAGCATGAATTGAAGTTTTCATAACTTTTTTCCCTCTAAGTAATTTTTTTGAATACCTCCTTTGTATATTTAGATTCAAAAATTATGGTCTCAATCTTTACTTGAGTAACTTATTTTTCTATAAAAATATTAATTATCATATCATAAACATCTGAAGCAAGATCATCATGAATTTAGTTAACTTAGTGAATACAACATCAATTGATCCTACAAATATTACATCATCTACATGCATTATTTCCATCATTATTTGATCATAATACCTTTTCATATATAGATTATGATAAACTCTTCCTCATGGTGAATCTGATCTTTTTCAAAAACTAATCAATACAAGAATACTATCTTTTAGTGATTATTTTAAAACATATTTCATGTTAATGAATTGACACACATTTCTATAATATTTATATATAATAAATTAATTATATTTTTCAATGTATATATCTTCAATAAATATATTAATATAATCATTATTTTTTATCAACTGAAAATACCATGTACTTTATTTAGATAATATTAGCTAAAAATATTAGAATATCTTCAACCATACCTGTATTGAAGTCATTTCATAAATTTATACACCTTTAATTTAGGTTTATCGCATTCATAAAAATAATAATTATTTTTTCAAATCCCCGTGTATTCTTTGATCAATTCCTTTTGGAAAACTAATAATTTCAAATAAATTCATTTCTTCCATCCCCAGAACAATATTTTAGCATTGATGTTTTTTAATTTTATCCATTTCCTGATTCATAGATTTTATTTAACTCTCATATTGAGCATTATTATCTAATATTTAATTCCCTACTTGAGATACATGTATAATTTTTTAAATTATTAATCCGTAAAGTTTTATTTGGAGTTTTTATTACCAAATATATTTTATTTACTGATTTTAAGTAAAATCCTATATTTATATAAAAATGATTAAAAAAATTAATATTATAGTCATCAGTAATTTATTCTCATCATCATAAAAATTTGGTTATACCCCTGAGTTACTCTCTTCATCACCTCTTTATTCAAAAAATCATCTTTTTTTTTTCTAAAATTTTTTTTTCCCACTAAAATGTTATACTGACTTTCAATAATTTTGTTAGAACATTTATAAAAACTTTATTTTTAATAATAGCCAACAAAAATATCTTCATTCCATAGAGATCTAAAATTATTTTGGATATTATCTTTGTTGAGGATTTTTTTAATCAAAATATTTTAAAAATATTTCAATGTTAGTTTTTCCCATGCCACATCTCGTATGGGGTACTCTCATAACTAGGAAAAAATAAGGTTCTATTTTTAATTTTGACTACTCTTATGATTACTTCCTTCCAAAATATATCTATTAGATATTTTTTTGTAATTATCCCATATGATGTTTTTTAATTTTTGTTTTCTCCTCAAAAATACCTAATATTATTAAAGATTTACAATAATTAAAAATTTATTCTCTATTTATTTTTTCTAAATATTATATTTTATATAGTTATTTGGGACCTTTATACCATTATCAGCTTGGAATGTTAATATTTTTTCCCAAATATATTATCAACCAAACTATGATAACATGTTATACAATTAAATACCTAATTTTTATGAGTTATTTGTAGGACCCTGTGACACCCTGAGAGGGGAGGGGTGAATTAGGGAGACAACTTTTTCTTTTAAAGTGAAGGATCTTGTTTCCACGTTGGTAAGAACTTGTAAAACCTATAAGATAAAAAGGATTAGAAAGAAAACATTCACATGTAGAATGATGACACATCACTTTTTTACTTGGTTCACCACTAACGGCTACGTCCAAGGAGAATACACTGATAGGTTTTCAGTCGTACCAAATTCCACTAATCTTCACTAGTTGTGGATTACAATGGTTCAGGAAGAGTCACCCTATCCCAGGATCACTGCCTTTACAAAGGTTCAGGGATAACTCACTGCTTCCCCTAGGTCACTCCCGTTGACTCCCTCTGGCTCACTGCCCTTGGTGAAGTCACACTCAGTTTATAGACGTGAAGGTCTCTTCAATAGATTTGCATTGAAGTATTTGTCTCTTCTTAGCACGAGACTCTACTTTCATCCAAGTCCGAAATTGATGCACTAGAATGCACAGAACCACTGAAGCGGATAACCAGAACGTGCAGACAAGCTTCACTGAAAATTACGCAGAACACCAACCCTTTGTGCGCAAAAACATCCTATTGCGCGCAAACTTTACTTTTTCGCGAGGAAAAATATTTCGCGCCACAACACCCATTTTTCGCGCAACTGAATCTTTTATGCGCAACTCCAATATTTATGCGCAATAGTTCCTTTTTCATGCACCCCAGAATTTTCTGCGCAATCCATAATATTTCGCACAAGAACCTTTACGCGATCCTTTTCGCGCATCAGACCTCGAATATTCTCTAAGTCTTTGATGAATCTGAATGAGGGGGGTTAGCTTTTGTTTATAGGGGTCTGAGACCCACACAGGAAAAACCCCTTGTGTCGCGTAAAACAACTCATCTGGCACATAATATTTCACGCCAGTATCGTTTTTCGCGCACATCTCCAGATTTTTCATGCAGTCCATGACTTTTCCGTTTTTTGACGTTCTGATTTCGAAACAATATTTGCACGAAAAACCTCGATCCTCTATTTCGCGCATCCCGCGGTTTTTCGTGCCCAACTCACATGTTTCGCACACAGTCCTTATTTTTCATGCACTGCTTCTTCTTTGCACCTGCCTACTTTTACCAATAATCCATGTCTTCATTTTCCGATTTTGAAGCCTAAAAATTTGGAAAACACTGGGAAACAACGCCAAATTCAATATAATTGTCTGCTTGAACTGTATGATCAATTTGCTGACACAAATTCTGAACTTCCACTGAGGATTGACAACAAACAAAAACCAAAATCCAATTCTTGCATAGAACAGCCATGGTTCCAACATTATTTTAATTATCCATTCCATTTTGAAATAATTATATATAAAGAGTTCATAATTACTTTTTTACCATAGTGGAACTTTGTATGATCAGACCATAAGCGTCCACATGTACAAATGTAATAAATTTCATTTTATTTTTGTCTATTTTATTATATTAAATTAGAATGAAATTTCCTTTTCAATAAACATCACATGTATGAGTATAATATTTTATACACCTATAAATATATTATTTTATATTTAGATTCACAAAAATATCCATGAAAATTTACTCAATTGGACAAGAATTATCTACTATAGTTTAATTTCATCTTCCTTTATAATAACACACATATCTTTTTCTATAATTTTATGCTATAAATTTATATTTATGTGCTTTACTTTCTTCACAATTGTGTATTCCATTTCACTGGATGTACATGTAATCTTAGAAAATTGAATGGAATATCCCAAATCCTAAAATTTACTAACATTTATATGATTGTGACAAAAATTTTCCATTACTAATATGCTAGTTTTGATCATTCCCTTCACTCTAATTTTGTCTTTCTTATAGACAACCATCTTCAAGAATTTATAATTTCAATATTGCATGAATCCTTCCCTGCCATACTTGATCCCATTTAATAGATTATTCTTTTCCTTTTTTTGGGAAGTACATCCACTATAATGAATAAAAACTCCAACTTAATATCATTCCTTTAGAATAATATCCACCCCTACAACTTTATCATCCATATTTACATGATTTATACATGAATATTCACATTTTTTATGGTTTAAAACAATGATTTTACTCTAGATATGATTGATAATCCTTATATTTTAAATCTATAAATATTTTTTGAATTTTTATCATTCTTGAGGACTCATTGAGATGCCAAATTTCAAAATTTTAAAATTTCCTTTGAATATTATATTATTTATATAATAAATTCTTGGCCTTTTTACTAGAAAAGTCACACAAAAAAATTCCATAGAGTACATAGTTAACATATTATATTATACCCATCTATCTTCATAAACCTTGTTACTTTAATTACATTTTCTCTATAAAACATATGTTCTATAATTTCCCAATAGATTCAAAACAATAACACTTAATTTGAGGTGTATTATTTAATATCCTCATTGTTGATACATCTATCCCTTAGGTCTTAGTAAAACTAATATTCTTATTTGGAATGGTATTTTATTTCCATTTTTAATATTAATATACTTATTTCAGTATCAAGCACCATGTTTATCATCCATTCCTGAGATAATTTCCACTATTTTATGCAAAACTAAATAAAATTTATGGGATTTACTTTATTTACTTCATACTTCATAGGTTTTTGATTGAGCCAAATAACCATTATAACATCAGGATTCATAGCCTTTTGTTGATCATCAAGCTTGTGTATTGTATATAAAATTTCACCATGAAGTTCCCAAATGTATTTTAAAATTTCTTTTATCTCATTGGATAAAAAATCCATTATAGAAGCCTATTTTTTGTTTTATAAAACAAGATCAACAACACTCTTTAAATCTTCTAGTTTTCTAGAGTTATGCTTTTTGATGTTAGTATTTAACTCATCTTTATCCTATTAATAATACTAAATATAATTATTATAATCACTTAATACTATATTATAATTCATATTTTATTTTCTTTAAACAAATATCTCTTCATTTATGTCCTCTTTTTACACTTTTAGGTCTACCAAAACCTTATATTTATCTTTTTAACAATGTTTCCTCATTAATTTGTGGGTTTTAATGATATCAACACCAACTTCATTAGTAAGGTCTTTTTAGTAATTAATCTCCTTATTCATATAATTCCACTACGATATAATTTTCTCATAAAGGATATACCTTTTTTTTGAAAAAAATTACATAGTACTCCCACTAGTGAAATTAATTTATTGCTGGACCACCTAATTCATTATCTCATAATTTCATCTGACACTTTTTATTAAGGAACCCAAAATTCCCAAATATGATGAATTATAATTAAAGATCCCCTATAAAATTTATTTTCCCCCTTTTCAAGTTTGTGTTAGGGAATGGAAAAACCTCATTGAGGACATAATATTATAAAACATTTTTATGGTGATATTCTTCATCACCTTTGATTATACTTCCCTAAATATTTCCATTCCAATAGGATCATCCTCATTTATCCTTGTATCATATGTAATGAATATTAAAAGCAATTTATCTAAACATACTATCATTTAATCTTTTTCCTTAATCTCCAAAACCTTTAGAATGGACACTGTATTATTATTGTAGAAATTTAAATGATGAGTTAGTCTTCGTAATATAAACTTCATAAGGATGAAATAATTCACCATGTTACAAAATTTATCTATTTCATCCACAAGATAATTCACATGATTAAATAATTCCTCAAACATTTTAGATTTCCATATACTTAGATCATCATATTCATTCCACCATACTTATAGTTTTGCCCATTTTTTTGTGAAACCTTTTTCTATGATTTATAATTTCATCCACATATCTTTTAGTGGCTTACATAACATAAAATTCATATATATTATGTTGGGAAAGAATCTACCTTAATAATTTATTCCTTTTAATTGAAATGAAATTACACATGACCTCTTTCAATTAGTACCCCACTTTCCATGTTTTCTTTAATTCTATATTTGATAGTCATATATAAATCTATTCCAAGTGATAAAGAATATTATCTCATATAATTATTCCATAATTATAAATTATTCCCCTAAATAATCAAAACCCTTGATATAATAAATCACTACTATAATCAATGAAGAGGCTAAAAACATTCGTAAAAGAATCATTAGGTCTGATACTATATATCTGGACCATTATTTGTTATTCCATAGGTTTGAATTATATTTTTTCAATTAAAATTGTCCCTTTAAATGATCTCATTTCATAGTTAATGAGGATGTTTTTCTCTTTCTCTCTTGGTGTGAAAATATGAAAAAATGGTAAGTATTTTACTTAGTTCACCTATAATTGGGTATATCAACTGAGAATACAATGATGATCTGTCAATGTAAATGAGTCAACTATGCATACATCTTGTAAGAATTTTATATCAAAATCATTATTTATACTGTAATACAACCACTCCCTTTAGAAATATCATCACTCTTTTCACATGCTTGATGTATTATAAAATAAGTGAATGGATTAATATCTATGAATAAAAATAAGAAATATTGAACTTTTTATATTGTGAAAATAAGATTTATATTCATTATAATTATGAACTCCACCTCCTCTTTATTCCTTTGTAAAAATAGTTCAATTAGTTCTAAAACTCTCCTTTTCCTTAAAAATTATTTCTTGAGTTATTCACTCTCTTAACTTTATGAATATTCTCCACTGATTCTTCTTTTCAAACTATATCTACATCCTTCTTCTGTCATCTATGTGATGTGATCAATGTATAGTACTGTTGGATGTTGTGTTTTACTTCTTTAATAGTCATATCATTCATTACCCTTTAATGTGTAGTCAAATTCATCAAATACTATATAATATTTAATCTCAATATTATAATGAGTCTTATAAATTATAAGGATATCAAATTATATAAAATATAGTGATATAACTAAAACATAACATAATTTTGTCAAATGTAATGTATTTTATTAGAATACTCTCGTTCAAAGATTATAACATCATAAATAACTTATATTAAAATTGATATATTTTTTTGATTTAAGAGATATATATGAAAAACCCATTATTGGACTCACCTATTTTGATAATCCCAAATCATGTTTCTTTTGATGGATAATCATGTTTCATTAATATTCTTTGTTTCTATCAAGTAATAACTATGTATTTTTTAATCTCACTACTCTCTCATTTTAAGCTTACAGTGCAGAATTTCTCTAAGTAAGAGGTCACCGATAGAGGTTACTGATAGAAGGTCACTGATGAATGCTATCACTGAAAGATACCAATGAATGTTACTGCTGAAATATACTGATGAAAGATACCACTAAAAGCTACTGATGAAAGATACCGCTGAAAGCTACCAATGAAATCTATCACTAAATGCTACCGGTAAACGCTACCACTAAACGCTACCGCTGAAGGGTACTATTGAGAATGCTACCGTTAATAGTCTACTGATACCCACTCTTCTACCCCATACTTTGTAAATTTCTTTAATATTATTCTAACGGTCGTATTTGGTAACTTTAATGCTTCAAACATTTATTAATGATGTTTGTAGACATATCAAGAGACCGTATCTAGAGATAGTACGAGGTACAAGGAAGACCACACGTGCTGTTACTATTCCTATTGTCAGGCCTCAAATATAAAATAGAAGACTAAGGAAGTGAATAAAATTATTCAAAGGACATTAGAGGACACTAGAGAGAGAGTCACTACATGCTAGATCTGAAGAAAAAAACAAGAACACCAGCACTCACACTGTGAACCCAAGAGCCTCAAGAAGATCATTATGGGAGAACAAATTCAAGACTATCTTCTGTGCTTCATCAAATTTCTGTGAAACCAGGAAGCAGAACTCTCAGTACCTAAAAGATAGAACCAGGAGTTGTGACACTCTATTTTGAAGACAACTTCAAGAGAAAGACTCAATCTGCAATTTCTTCACTCCAAGGAGTCAAGAGATAAACTGAAAACACATAGAGCCTTATAAACACAATCTTTATAAAATTATCTCTATTGTGTTTATTAAATTACATTTTTGAGAAGTGTGTGTTTTTTTATTACAAAAACTATCTCCGGTGCTTGAAATGGATGATACTGAAAATCCTCACATCAAACATTACATACACTTTTGATTCCCATGTGTTACTATGGTAGAGGGTGTGATCCCTGGACAGTTTGTGATAACTATTGAAAAGACCGATACAGGATCTATATCATGTTTGTTATTATTATAAACTTCTTGGTGGTAGGTGATCACTAAGTTGAGAGGATTAAGTCTTGGCTTGAGACTGAACCTCTTGGTTAATTCTTCTGTGTACTATGTTTTATAAAACTCTATTTTCTTATTTTCCACTGCTCATAATTTCATAACAGAAAACTATTTTACATTAACTCTAATAGTTAGTTTTGGTTATTGTGTGTATGTGTTTAATTTAGTAAACCTATTTCAAAAGTTGAATGAGTGTTTTACACTGATTCAACTGAGGAATAATAACCCTTTGAGAAAATGTTTGACCAACTAAACATTTATATCTCTAATACATTAATTAATTGGGCTATTTCCAAATTAGGGGATCCTTTTTATATAATGTTTTTAATATAAATTTTATGTAGGAACTCGATTCACCCCCTCTTTAGTTTCCACTCCAACCAAAATTTTGTATTAGAGGATAAATTTATATTGCTACCATCTGGACTATTGTTCATGTTTTCAAATTCTTTTCCTCTATGCTATTAGTCGTATCTTAACGATCTTAAAATTTCTGTCATATCAAAATTTTTAGTTCTTTAAAATCTAATAACTATGGATAACCGAGTTGAGGGTGTGGGTACCAATAGGCCACATTTCTTTAATTGTAATAACTATGCTCAGGGGAAATTAAAAATGAAACATTATCTAGAAAGAATGGGTCTTGAAATCTGGGACACAGTTGAAGAACAACATGAATTGCTTGCAACTGCTAGGGACACATGGTCTCAATTGACTAAAGATACATATAAAAATAATTTTAATGAAAGGAATGTATTTTACTGTTATCTAGGTTATGAATAATTCAATAGAATATCTTCCTGTAAAATTGGATATGAAATTTGAGATACTTTCGCTGTTTCTCATGAGGGAATAACCAATGTTAAAGAAATGAGACTAAATACTTAAACTATTAAATATGATAATTTTAAAATGAATCCTGATTAAATTATATCTGAAATGTATCCCAGGTTCAATGCCATAGTAAATACCATGAGGTAGCTTCGATGCCTACCTGACAGATGGAGATGAACTTCTATTTCTATCTGAGAATCCTATGATATACGCAAGCTACCAGTAAAGGAACTAATTATAAATCTTATGATATATGAATATGAGCATAAGGTAAATCAATAATCAGATGAATAACTAAGAAAGAAATATGTAGCATTCAAGACTGCAACCTCAGAGAGCAAAGATAAGAAAAAAGTTCATGTTCCTGTAGATAGTTCCATAAGAGAAAATTATATTCTAATAGTGATGATGAGATGGATCATCTTTCTAGGAGGTTCTAAAAGTTATACAAAAAGAATAAGTTCATTATAAAGTCTAACTATGAAGGAATGTATGATAGTAAAAGACATTGGAAAAAGGATAGAAAATGGAATGACAATACAAATGAGATAGTCTACTATGAGTGTAAAAAAGGCCATGTGAAGAATGATTTCCCCATGTTTAAATATAAGAATAAATATGAAGACAATGGAAAGGGATATAAAATGGATATGAAAGTTACTTTTAGTGCTTCAAAAGACAAGTCTAGTGGATCTGACACTTCTACTATTGAAAAGAACAAACATGCAAACCTGTGTTTCAAGATAGAAACATCTGAGATAATACCTAATTCTATTATACATAATCCTTACTATTCTAGGAATGAACGTGAATCAAATAATGAAGAAGATATGACTAAGGATGAACTATTTCAATACTATGAAATTCTTGAGGATACCATTAATGAACTCAAAGATAAATATAAATTATTGAAAAGACAACATGATTTAAATTCCAATTATAAGTCTGATTTGGATATTGAGAAAGAAAAAATTTCATAGCAATTAAAAGAAAATACTGAACATAGATTATCAAATGGGAAATTAAAAAGAGATCTTGAGAATTTTACTAAAGGTACAGATACCTTGACTTAGTTTTTAAGGAAAAAATGCTCCAAAATACACAACCAGTTTAGGATATCAACCAAGATAGAGAAGGATTATTAAGAACAAATTTGTTCCCAAATCTGGATACTTTACTGATAGTTCAAGTTCTAGACCATATTTTGAAAAAAAAATTATAAGGGACCTAACAATGTGTTCATGTCTCGAAACATATCTTTTGACTATAGGAAACCTGTGAGAAAAATATGGGTTCCCAAAGTATTACTTACTAACCTCTCTGCACCCAAGAAAATATGGGTACCCAAGTTGCCCTATACTTAATCTGTTTTGTTGGAAAACTATTTAAAAATCTTATGTAAGACCCTATGGTACTTGGATAGTAGATTTTCAAGACACATTAAAGGGTATTATTCATACTTCAAGAGCCTAATTAATGTTTATGGTGGACATGTTACATTTGGTGATAATTCTAAAGGGAAGATCATCGGCTTATGCCAAATTAGGAACACTAATACTATATTAATTTCCAAAGTACTTTTTGTTGATGGGTTAAAATATAATATACTGAGTCTCTCTCAGTTTTGTGATGATGGTTTTAATTTTATTTTTAAAAATTATGCATGAAAAGTATTTAAGTATAAGAATGATTTAATATTCACAGCACTTAAAAATGAAAAATGTATATGTCGTTGATTTAAACTCTATAGTTAATCAAAAAATTTCTTGTTTAAATGATTTTTAAAAGGAATATTGTTTATGGAATTAAATATTAGGACACTGCAATGTGTAATCACTTAGGAAATTGACTAGGAAAGATTTAGTTTGAGACTAACCTAAATTGGAGTTCCCACTTAAAAAAGTTTTTAATCCTTGTCAAAAGGGAAAACAACACAAAGTTTCTTTCAAACCAAAGAAAGAAGTTTCAACTTCTCAACCGCTTGAGTTGGTTCACATAGATTTTTTTGGACCATCAAGAGTTTCATGCATAAATGGGAAAGACCATGTTTAATTTATTGTAGATGATTTTTCCAGATATACTTGGGTATACTTTCTATCTCATAAAAGTGAAGCATGTTCGTACTTCATTAAATATTCCATTTCTTTAGAAAATATTAGTGGACTTATAATTAAGACCATGAGAAGTGATCATGGTCGTGAGTTTAAAAATCAGGAGTTTGAATCTATTTTCTTACATAATGGCTATAATCACAATTTCTCTCCTCCTAGAACACCTTATCAAAATGGTGTTGTATAAATAAGGAATATGACACTTCAAGAGATCGCCCAGACTATTCTAAATGAGTATAAATTTCCTATCTATTTTTTGGATGAAGTGATTAATACAGATTATTACATCATAAATAGATTCTTAATTAGTCCCATTCTTAAAAAACCCATTATGAGCTATGAAATAATTGTAAGCCTAAGGTTAATTACTCTAGAGTTTTTGGTTGCAAAGTCTTTATCCTTAACGCTAGGGATAATATTGATAAATTTTCTTCCAAGTGTGATGAAGGAATTTTGCTAGGATACTCAATATCTAGTAAAGATTATAGAGTATTAAATAAGAGAACCAAATGTGTGGAAGAATCAGTTCATGTCAAATTTGATGAGGCTGATCCACATGAACCCAAAATCTGTCTTGAACATCTTGAGGAAGATATGTCAATTTCAGACCTTAATGATAAAGACAATGAACCCTTAATGATAAAAACTAGTTTTGAAAATTTTCTAGAATCAGATCATGTTGTATCTAAACCTATAGACAACCATGAGGAGTCTAGTTCAACTCTCTCTAGAGGTATTATAACTCTCAAGAATCATCCTTTTGATGCTGTAGTAGGTTATCTAAATAGAGGGACTCAAGCTTGAGCTTCTCAGAGAAACCAGGTTGAATATAAAGGTATTATTTCATAGCTTGAACCCAAAAATATCAATGATTCTATCAATGGGGAATTTTTGGTGATAATTATTAAATAATAATTAAATTATTTTGAAAGAAAAAATGTTTGAGAATTAGTAGAAAGATCAAAAGACAATATGACCATAGAAACTAAATGGGTTCTTAGAAATAAAGTTGATGAATATGGAAACATAATTTGAAACAGGGTAGACTAGTTGCACAAGGATATAGTCAAGTAGAAGGAATATACTATGAGGAAACCTTTTCACCTATAAATAGACTAGAGGCCATTAGGATACTACTTGACTATGAAGCTCATCTGAATTTCAAAATTTATCAAATGGAAGTCAAAAGTGAATTTCTAAATTGTTACATAGTTGAGGATGTATTATTTCAACAAACCCTTGGTGTTAGAAATTCCCATTTTTCAAATCATGTCTTTAAACGTTCTAAAGCCTTATATGGTCTAAAAAAATCTCATAGAGCTTGGTATGATAAACTTTGTTCATTTCTTATTTCAAATGGTTTATCTAAAGGAATTTCTGATCCTACTCTTTTTATTAAAATTATTTACAAATATGTTTTAATAGTATATATTTTTGTATATGACATTATTTCTAGATCCTCTAAAAATCATTTAGGTACTGATTTTTAAAAGATGATTCAATATGAATATGAAATAAGTTTAATGGGGGAACTTAAAATTTTCCTTGGATTTCAATTTTTTCAAAATAAAAATGGTATTGTTTTAAATAAAAGTAAATATACTAAGGATCTGCTGAAATATTTTGGGTTGGATAGTAATAAAGGTAGTGATATACCTCTGAGTACCACTTGTATGTTGGATGCGGAGGAAACTAGTAAACCAATGAATCAAACCAATTACAGAGGTATTATTGGGAGTCTTCTCTACCTTACAGCTAACCGACCTGACATTATGTTCAGTTTATGCATGTGTGCTCATTTTCAATCCAATCCCAAATAATCTCATCTAAATGTTGTTAAAGGTATTTTTAAATACCTAAAGTATACTACCAAGTTATGACTATTTTATATAAGGGGACAATCATTTGATTTAATAAGTTATTCAGATTTTGACTTTTCTAGTTGTATGTTAGATAGAAAAAGCACATCTAGAATATGTCACATTTTGGGATAGTCACTAGTATCATGGAGTCGTAAGAAATAGAATTCAGTTGCACTATCCAATGCCAGAGCTCAATATATAGATGTTGGTAGTTGTTGTACACAAATTATGAGGATGAAACACACTTTACTAGACTATGGATATCAATTCAAACATGTCTCTATAAACTGTGATAATACAAGTGAGATTATCATCTTTAAAAATCTAGTATCTCATGATAGGAAAAATCATATTGATGTGAGACATCACTTCTTGAGAGATAATTATCAAAGAGGTGATATCAATCCTGAATTCATTGGCACTGAATATCAATTGATAAATATATTCCCAAAACCTTTAAATTCTGAGAGGCTAAATTATATCAACCATGAGTTAGGTATGATAAACTATTAAGTTAAGATGTAACATCCTAGGTAAATAAAGAATATAACATTTTCATATTTATTAATATTTGTGAATTAAATATTAATTTTACTTTGAATGGTATTCTATGCTTGATGGCATACCCGATAGGAAACAATAGGTTTCTTTGAAATCAAATGTTGCACACAACATTGGGTCATACTGAAAAATAATAATATAATATTATTTTAAATGGTAGTTAGCACCTAGCTGTTGTATTGGCGGGAATGGACAAAACTAAAGACAATATGAATATACATGTTTGTTAAATGTTTTTACATCTACCCAATTAATTTGAGAGGCATAAAATAATAAAGAATCTTATTTTAACGATAAATACTCTAATATTCATTAAAAGGTCGATTTACCACCTTTTTTTGGCGAACTCTCTTTAAATCAAGTTTTGGTCACTTTTATACGTTCTATTTGACAAAATAAAATTTTTCTTTATAACCAGGACATCAAAATTTACATTGGGTAAATTTTTTGTATTTGTCTGATAAAATTTATTTTTTTTAATGAATAGTGAAAAATACTATATTTTAATTCAATACTTTTAATCTAATTTATTTATAAGGCTAGATTATCTATATAATTCATTTTAAAGTATAATAATATTATGTTTTTACCATTTAATCCAATTTTGGTCATTGGAAGTAATTTCACTTTGAAATTGGACATAAATAAGTGTCAATCTTTTGATAGTTATTATTTCTTAAAAACACGTTTTTTATATTGACAGTGGGAATTAATTTAAATTTAATTTTTGCCACTTTTGTGTTTTGAATTCTTAAAAATTCATTCCATATTTGGAATTAGGTGGTTCAAATTGTGTAAATTGGTAACATTTATTTTTAGACATTATTAATATTTATTTTAGTAAAAATTTATTTACCATGGTTAATGGGTAAATATGGTAAATAAGGGTAACAAAATATTATTATAATAATATTAAATTACCCTGACAGGTGTCTTAATCCTATTGGTGGATACATTTCCGACCATGGGCATCCTTGGGTCCAATTTTGGGACCTCATTGAGCCACTTGGGGGTGATAATGATACTTTATATTAATTAATTTAATGTAAAGACAAAAATGACACAAATATATATCTTTTAGTAAATAAATTATTACATGGGGTAATATAGGTTATCTCTTAGACTATAAATTTTAATTTAAAATATAAAATTATTTCCTACATCATTATATATATATTTTTATAATTTTTAGACATCAAATAAATAAAAATATTTATGACACAATAATGATGATGTGTTTACCTCATTAATGAATGATTTAAATAAATAAGATTATAAAGATTTAAATAATATCCAAACCTTTCCACTTCATATTGGATGAATTTATTTCGAATACGAGTCATCTTATCTTTAATATGTTTTGGAACTTTATAAACCGAAAATCAATATATAATAAAATAATATTTTTAAACATTTCTAAAGAGCCCCTCCTCCCCCGTATAAAATCCCTCACTTCTAACCAATTACTCACAATTCTCTAGCCCCTTGTCTTTTCCAAACTATGACCAATTAATCTCTCTACATCCCTCTCCTACTCCTAGAATCCTTCCCCTAGGTAGAAGGCAATTCAATTAAACCTTTTGGTTCAAACCAAAGGGAGATACCTGATATAAAGGTAACGTTTTGTCTTTATTTATTTTCTTTTATTTTAATTCTCCAACCCAATAAACACTTTTTATTACTTTGTTTTATAAAAAAACCAGTATCATCAATATAATTGGTTTTTTTGTGAGATGTATTCGAGCTACACTTATACACACCTCCATCTAATGGTTAAAGAAACATACTGTTTCTGTTGAAGAAAAACTACTGCCTCACGAAATGATGATTGTTCAATTATCTCCTACTACCTCTCATAGTGGAAATTATGATAAAATTGTATTTATATTGTTTTTATGCTTTTTTATTTTCCATTTATATCATACCTTTATGGTTTCCATAATGGGTAAACGCGATAATTTCATTTGAGGAAGTGCGAACTACCGCCCCCTCAAAGTGATATGACTCGTTCATGCTATACATGGAATGTATAAAGGATCGATATAATTAAATTATATATGATATTATACTGGAATTATAATATACCTATTTATCATTATGTTTTCATTCCATTAAATATGAAATAGAAATGAAAGTAGTGTTCATGCGTACGTACGACTTACCGTCTCCATGAACGGTGCACTTCATTTTTATATCAAAATGTTATGTAATATTATAAATACATATATAATGGATATATATAATATATATTATATCTAAATCATGAACATTATTATGTATATAAGGGAATTTTTACGACATGGAAAATTTGTAATTATAACAAGTTCATTTTTTACTCAAGCTCTGATCATCGACAAAATGTATAATGTGAACTCAAATAATTAACTAATTTTTATAGAAAAGTAATAAGTGATAAAAAGGAATATTAAAATTGAAAAAGGTTGTTAATAAAGTATAAATTAACATATGTTTATTATTCAGGAATAACAAGGAACAAACATGTCAAGTCGGACGTGAGGTAAGGGGTTTCTTATTTCACTTTTAATTCCATCAGATTTCCATTGTCCGCCACTTATTTATTGCATGTGGTATATTGTGTACTGACATTTGATATATATTATCATTATAATATTTATATTTAAGGTATTCTATGATTCATTTTGTGAGTATTAACTATTGGTCATACGACTCGATTGATTACAACGTGGTAAGGGGTTTTCATCTCACTTTTTATTCCGGTGAGATTCATGCTATATATACCACTATTTCCTTTTGTGTGTTGTATGTTATACACATTATTGTATTCTTTATGTAATATACATTAATTTATGGGTATTTACATCTTTATTGAATGACTTTCTTTCATGGGTTGAATGTTTCGTAAGTTACCAAATCGTTAAGGGAACCTTTCACCCTCCTCTTTTTAAAAGACTTATTTTTGTTATGTCTTTTAATTTACATCCTCTTATGTTGGGATATGTTCTTCTATATCCTTATTACTGTAAACTTTATATCTAAGTGAAGAGATAAATTTTTCTCTCTCATCAACTCATTTTCTGAATTTTCAAGTGACGCCATTAGACTGTCGAATTTTAGTAAGGGAACTTTTTAACCTAATATCAATTCTTTGGGTTAAAATTATACTTGTTGATTATGTCACGATATGAATATGTGTGAATGAACTCTGATTGTTTTAAACTATATATAAAATTATATTGAGTGTATTTATATTTGTCACACATAATTATATAATTGATTTATCTTTAATCTAAGGATACCGTCTTTATAAGGTATTTCGTCTCAATTTACATTCCATTGAGACTGCATTGTTGTTATGTGCCAACTCACTTTTATATGGTGTATATACTATCATTTGGCATATTATATTTTGAATAACTTTATTATCATGATATTATAATGTTTTTATTAAATTTTATTCCTCAATTATTTGTATTCAAGCATCTCTCATTTGGTTAGGAACTCCTTAACTAAAATATAATTTTAAATGTTTTAAATATTTATTCTTCTAAATATTTCACATTAATGTCCATGTTTAAAAATTATTTTAAGGATTTAATTATATAGAAATGATTTTTTAAAGTGTTAATTACCTTCAAAAGTTTCAAAGTGGTATGAGACACTTTGATTAAATAATATCTTTGTTAAATGTTTTAAATGGTTTCGAAAACGGTTTGATAAAGCATTGATTATGTTAATATCTTGTAATGATATATTCAGATTGCAATGAGGAAATGTTATGTTTCGTTTATTCTTGTTTTATGTGTTATTAATATGTTATTGTTATTGGGCATTGTTTACATATATGGGTGGTTTCGTGATAATGCTAGGGTGGGTTAGCCTGAAATCGCTCGCAAATGCATTGGGTAACGTGACAGAGGTAAACATTAATGTGAGTATGTTATATATTCCACAATTTACCTTTAAGATTTTTGAATTCTGCATGTTATTCATAAATCTTATGATTTAATGAGGTATGTTATTATGGAAAAGTATGGTTTCATTGATTTGTATTTATTGATGGGTTAATGTTTTTTTCATTTTTTTACAACCCTTGACAATATTTTTATGCTCACCCAAAGTTTTAAAATGTTTTCCATCGGACTTAAAGATGAATAGGGTCAAGGATGAGATCAAGTAAAAGTCATGCTGTCTAAAACATGGAACAAGACCTATTTTTTTAGAGTTTTTATTTTACAAAAAATGGACACTGAGTAGAAGTGTCTACTTCCTTTTTTTGAAATGTAATGTAATAGATATGGTGCAATTTTCTAAAACTCTAAATATGAAAATATCTTCTATTCGAATTATTCATTTAATTGAATATTATCAAATGTTTAAGGCATGCTGCTTATAGTTGGTATCAGAGGTCGGTTTAGACAACTTTATGTATTAGGAGTTTTCGTTAAACACATGGTTAGTCTCGATATCTATTATTTTAGTTAAATCCTTATTTTATAATTTTTTCAGAACAAGAAAGTCGGTTACAAATGGATGGAGTATAATCTCAAATGACATTCCTATCTCTTCCTGATGACATGCTTGCAATACTTATTACAAAGCCATGTTCAGATGATGGTGAAACTTTTTCTAGCATACAACTCACTTGAAAGTAGTTGTTTGAGATATCAAACTCTTCCACTATACCTCGATATCATTGTAGAACATGGGTTGTATTTAATCAAATCCTATTTTCTCAATATTCACATATTTTCAAGAAAGGTGAATATTATCAAGGAATTTTAAAATAATTTACCTTATCCAAAAATTTTGAAGCATGTTATGATTTTGAAAAGGGTGATAAAGAAGGAGACCCTTAAACAACCTATTTATATTTTATTTTAAAATATACTCTATCAACACATACTTATGTTATTTTAAAAGGACCATTTATTGAAAATTTAAACTCAAATTCGGTCCGACTATTTTATAAAAATCATGTCTTATCAGATGTTTTCAAATTATATTTTCTGCATGATTATTTTTCAAAACAATTTTTCTACGAACTCCTATATGACCCATGTTGAACATGGTGTATTTGGATGAAGGAAGAAAATGATTTTGAAGGATCTATAAATCATTTTTTCAAGGCATGGACCTTCTACCTACATGAACAAGATGATGATGAAACCATATGGTCACCATGATCAAGGTATGATATTCTTTCTATTGGGAATAGTTTTATTTTATCATTTGGAGGTGAAAAAATGACAATATATAATATGTTGCGGTCTTAATGTATTGGGTTTAAAATGAAAGGTATAATAAATCCTTTGAGGTTAAAACATGTGAGGGTTGTTTTTGACTTTTATAAAAAAGACAACCCGTAAGATTGGTGAAAACCCGTCACATCTGGAAAGGCCGCTTGAATCAATCCCACAACCGAAGGGTGACAAGGGTGTATTTCCTACCACTGTCCTACGTGAAGTCCCGGATTAATATGGCTTATTATTTTAAGTTAAATGATTTTATTGATCAAGAATAAGTTGATTCTGGGAACTTACATTTTATAAAATGGATATCCTTAATATTGGAAAATTATTTGATGTCTTAGTGATAAAGTTTATTTTAGAAGATATTTTCTCTTTTGGAAACATTATATGCTTAAGGGAAATAAAATACTATGGGATCTAATTTGTGGAGTAATTGTTGGAATTTTATTTTGGAATAATCTAATGTTTTTATTGTATACATATGACTATTTGGTTTATTTTCTCAAATGATTAACCTATCATAGAGAATATGTGATTAGGTTAATTACTTTCCAGTATAATACTTTCAGAGTAACTCATGTTATTTGGAGATAAATGTTAAGATTTATCTTGGAAGATCATGTGATTAAATCCCCTTGAGATCTAGGTTTCGATTATAATTTGGATTAGTTTGAATAAATTTATAGAGAGTTTTTTATTTAATGGTATTTATTGAACTTTGGTTATTGTTTGAAAATTTTTGGAGATTAAGAGTAGTTTTTCTTTTTATAAAAGATTATTCTTTTTGGGGATTATCTAAGCTTGTACAAACCATTTTGGATTTGGATAATATCTATGGACATGGGAAAAATATAGTTCATCTTTTGTGGATTATGTGATTATCTAGAAGTTGATTATAGAGCATTCAATGTGAACAATTCAACTTGAATACTCATATTTTTTAGAAAAGTTGAGTTTGTGGTTGAAATCTAGTAAAGGATGAAAGTATACATAATAATTAAGCATGTTTCCTTATGTTCTTATTCAAGATCTTAAATAAATTCCTCAAATTTATGAAAAGTAACTTAAAACAAAAACTTGTTCAGTTAACTTTTCCTACTAGGGAATCAAAGACCGTTTAACCCATCACAAGTTTGTGATTTTCTAGTGGTTAACTTTCTCCTAATCCTGTTTTCTACCACTCTCCATCAAACCTTAGTGGTTTGTTTCTCCTCCATATCTATGTTTTCGTACATGGAATCCTAGAATGGTCTATCTTTGGTGACCTTTTTATTTCACTTTCTTTCTTTTAATGTGATATTTTTATTGACTCTTTTTCCGATGTGGGACTTTCAATGAAGTTTCCAAGCCCAATTTTAAAATTACAAGGACACAATTACCAAAAGGGGGGGAAAGATGTAACATCCCAGGTAAATAAAGAATATTAAATTTTCATATTTATTAACATTTGTGAATTAAATATTAAAATTACTTTAAATGGTATGCTATTTTCGATGGCGTACCGGATGCACAACAATGAATGTCTTTGAAATCTTATACTGCACACAATATTGGGTTGTACTGAAAAATAATAATAAAATATTATTTTAAATGGTAGTTAACATCTAGAGGTTGAATTAGTGGGAATAGACTGAACTGACTACAATATTAATATACATGTTTGTTAAAAGTTTTTACATTTACAATTAATTTTAGAGACAGAAAATAAGAAAGAACCAAATTCTAAGCATAAATACTCAAATATTCATTAAAAGGTTGATTTACCACCTTTTGATGGAGAAACCTTTTTAAATATAGTTTTGATCACTTTTATATGTTATATTTTACAAAATAAAATTCTTCTTTAGAATCGGGATATAAAAATTTACTTTGGGTAAATTTTTGGTATTTTTCTGATAAAATTCATTTTTAATGAATAGTGAAAATACTATTTTTTAATTCAAAACTACCTTTTAATATAATTTATTTATAATGTTAGATTAAATTTTCAATTGATTTTATAGAGTAATTATATTATGTTTTTACCATTTAATCCAATGTTGGTCATTTTAAGTAATTTCACTTTGAAATTGGACATAAATAAATGTAAATCTTTTCATAGTTACTATTTTTTAAAAACACACTCTTTGTTTTGACAAAGGAAATTAATTTTAAATTAATTTATTCCACTTATGTGTTTTTAATTTGGAAAAATAAATTCAATATTTGGAATCATTAGGTCAAAATTGTGTAAATATGTATCTTTTATTTTTATACATTTTGAATATTTACTTTAGTAAAATTTTTATTTACCATGGTTTAAGGGTAAATATGGTAAATGAGGGTAACAAAATATTATTATGACAATATTAAATTACCCTAACATGTGTTCCAATACTATTTATTGATTAATTTTAAAATATGGTTATCCTTGGGTCTATTTTGGGACCCTATTGATCCACTTGGGAGTGATAATGATACTTTATATTAATTAATTTAAACTAAAGAAAAAAATGACACAAAAATATATGTTTTCGTAAATAAATTTTTACATAGGGTTATATAAGTTATCACTTAGACTAAAAATATTAATTTGAAATCTAAAATGATTTCCTACATCATTATATATTTTTTATAATTTTTAGACATCAAATAAATAAAAATATTTATGACATAATAATGATGCAATGTTTACCTCATTAATGAATAATTTAAATAAATAAGATTATAATGATTAAAACATTATCCAAAAACTATACAATTATTATTGGATGATTTTATTTCAAACATGAGTCAAATTATATAATACTTTAATAAGTTTTTGACATTTAAAAACCTAAAATCATTATATAACAAAATAATATTTTTAAATATTCCTTAAGAGCCCCTCCTCTCCCTTATAAAAAGCCATCGCTTCTAACCCATTACTCATACTTCTCAAGCCCCTTGTCTCATCTAAAATCTAACCAATAAATCTCTCTAAATACCTGTCCTCATTCTAGAATCATTCCCCTAGGAATAAGGAAATTCAATTAAACCGTTTGGTTCAAACCAAAGTGAGATACCTGATATAAAGGTAACGTCTTCTCTTAAGATCTTTTCTTTTATTTTACTTCTCAAACCCTCTAAAATATTTTTATTCCATTCTTATATAAAAACACATTTATCCTAAATATGCAGGGATTTTTATGAGAATGATTTGAACTAAACATAAACACACCTCCATCTAATGGTTAAAATAATATATTATTTCTGTGGATAGTGAACAAATGTCTCACGAAATGATGATTGTTCAATTATCTGCTACCGCCTATCATGGTGGCCATTATGATGGAACTGTATTTATATGTGATATATATATATATTATATATATATTTTTTCTATTCTTCTGTATTTTCTATTTATATCACACCTTTATGGTTTCCATAATGGGTAAACACGATAATTTCATTTGAGAAAGTGCGGACTACCGCCCCCTCAATGTGATATGACTTGATCATGCCATATGTGGAATGTATAAAGGATGGATATAATTAAATGATATATGATATTATACTGGAATTATAATATACCTATTTATCAGTACATTTTCATTCTATTAAATATGAAATATAAATGAATGTGGCGTTCATGCGTACGTATGACTTATCATCTCCATGAACGGTGCATTTCATTTCTTATCACCAATTGTTATATACTATTATAAATACATATATATGGGATATATATATTATATATATGATATCTAAATCATGAATATTATTTTATAGATAATGTAATTTTTACGACAAGGACAATTTGTAATTATAACAAGTTTATTTTTTACTCAATTTCCAAACATCGACAAAATGCCTAATATGAACTAAAATAATTAACTAAATGTTATAGAAAAGTAATAAGTGATATAAAAGGAAAAATAAACTTGAAAAATTTTCTTAATAAACTATAAATTAACTTAAATTTTTTATTCTGTAAGAACAAAGAACTAACGAGTCAAGTCAGACAAGAGGTAAGGGGTTCCTTATCTCACTTTTAATTCCATTAGATTTCCATTGTTCGCCACTTATTTTTTTATGTGGTGTATTGTGTACTACCATTAAATATATATTATCATTATTCACTTAATATTCATGGTATTATATGATTCATTTGGTGGTTATTAACTTTTGGTCTTATGACTTGATTGATTACAACGTGGTAAGGTGTTTTCATCTCACTTTTTATTCCAGTGAGATTCAGGCTTTAAATACCACTATTTCCATTTGTGTGGTGTATGTACTAACCATTATTGTACTCTTTGTGTAATATAATTTAATTTATGGGTATTTACATCTTTATTTAATGATCCTTCTTTCATGGGTTGTATGCTTCATAAGTTACCAAATCGGTAAGTGAACCTTTCACCCTCCTCTTTTTAAAAGACTTCTTTTTGTTATGTATTTTAATTTACATATTCTTATGTTGGGATATGTTATTATATATCCTTATTTTTGTAAATTTTATGTCCATGTGAAGAGATACTATTTTCCCTCCCATCATCTCATTTTCTAAATTTTAATGTGACCCCATTAGGCTGTCAAATTTTCATAAGGGAACTTTTTAACCCAATTTCATTTCTTTGGGTTAAACATCTACTTGTTGATTATGTCATGCTACGAATATGTCTGAATGAACTTTGATTGTTTTAAACTGAATATCACATCATATTTATTGTATTAATATTTTTCACACATAATTATATTATTGATTTATCTTTAATCTAAGGGTACTATCTTTATAAGGGATTTCGTTTCAATTTTCATTCCATTGAGACATCATTGTTATTATGCACCAATTAATTTTTATATGGTGTATATAATATACATTGTCATATTATATCTTGAATAACTTTATTCTAATGAAATTATGAAGTTTTTATTGAATTTTATTCCTCAATTATTTGTACTCAAGCATCTCTCATTTGGTTAGGAACTATTTAACTAAAATATTGTTTTAAATGTTTTAAAGATTTATTCTTCTAAATATTTCAAATTAATGTTCGTGTTTTAAAAATGGTTTTAAGGATTTATTTATATGAAAATTATTTTTTTAATGTGTAAATTACAATCAAATGATTCAAAGTGGTATCAGACACTTTGATTAAAAAATATCATTATTAAATGTTTTAAATGGTTTGATAAAGCATTGCTTTTGTTAATAACTTGAAATGATATGTTGTGATTTCAATGTAGAAATTTTATGTTTCATTTATACTTGTTTTATGTGTTATGAATATGTTATGATTATTGGGCATTGTTTACATATATGGGTTGTTCCGTGATAAACCTTGGGCGGGTGAGCCCGAGATAGCTCCCCAATGCATTGGGTAACGTGACAGAGGTAAACATTAATGTTTTTCCTAAGAGGTTTAGGGAATATACTATGATGGGTATTCCAATGTAACTCCATATTTAGCTGTGATAGTTACAATGTAAGTATGTTATGTATGCCACAAGTTACCTTTATGATTTATGAATTCTGTGTGTTCTTCATAAATCTTATGATTTCATGAGGTATGTTATGATTGAAAAGTATGGTTTCATTGATTTGTATTTATTGATGGGTTAATGTTTCCTTTCCTTATTTTATTACCCTTACTGAGCTTTTTTATACTCACCCCAAGCTTTGAAATGTTTTTCATAGGACTTGAAGATGAATAGGGTCAAGAATAGGATAAATGAAAAGTCATGCTGTCTAAAACATGGAACTAGAAATTTTTTTAGAGTTTTTATTTTATGAAAAAATGGATACTGAGTATAAGTTTCTACTTTGTATTTTTTTTGAAATGTAATGCAACAGATATGTCCTATTTTATAAAACTCCAAACCTGAAAAGATCTTTAATGTGAATTATTCATTTAATTCAGAATTATATAATGTTTAATGTAGGGTCATTAAATAATACCTCACCACTAAGACCTCACCATTAGACCTCACCAATAATACCTCAATGATAAGACCTCACCGTTAGACCTCACTGTTAGAACTCACCTATAAGGCATCACTGATAATACCTCACCGATAAGACCTCACTGTTAGACCTCACCATTAGACATCATCGATAAGACCTCACCGATAAGAAATCACTGTTAGGACCTCACCATTGGACCTCACCATTGGACCTCAGTGTTGGAACCATACCAATAGTCAACCTTACTTAGGTCTGGGACTTCGTGTTTTTCTACCATAATATGAAACATTTTAATTTTATTTATCTCTTTTACTCGATTTGTTTTTTCAATCCCTAATTGATAAAAATAAAGTTCAAACCACATTTTGATCTACTTAAATCCTCTCCTGAACCTCTTAATCCATAATCTTGGAACTTGACATTCTACTGAATCCCAAAAACCACTCCATACTGCAATGGTAATGCTGATGTGACCGATGGTTGGTGATGAAGGAGACGCACCTAACCCTAAGAGACCTCGATCTGGGTCTAGTAGTGGAATCAAAGTTGTGGTGAAGATCATCAACACACATTTTTCGAAGCGGTAAATCATGGTAGAATAGGAATTATGTTTGGAATGGCTGCTTTCAAGAAGGTATTTGGTACTGAAGGCACTCAAAGCTGTGTATTGGGTAAATGTTTTGCAAATAATAATTGACCATACTACCCAAAGCGAGTGAAGTAATTTTATGAATATATAATGTTAAAGCAGTTTGAGGATGATAAATAAATGTATCCAAAGTTAAATAGAGTAAGTGTGAGATTCTACTCTATTTAATGGGATGAATGATTAAGAGTCCCACATGAAGGCATTTTTGATTACTACTCTGGAGTGGTGCCTCCCACCAGTGAGAATTTCTGCTATGAAGAGGCTTTGGCTAGGCTGATGGGGAATGGAATCTCTAGAAAGGTTATTGCTGTTAAAATTAAAGGATAAAACCAGTTGATTTTTAAATTTGTTCCACATGTTTTAAGTCCCAAGAGAGGGGACTTTTCCACCTTGAGGTGTCAAGACATATTTTTTTGTATCTATTGAAGCATGGAAAGAGGATAAATCATTATATATTGTTGGTGATTCAGTTAGAGGATATCACTAGGCCAAGTTCAAAATCAAATGCTTTAATTCATTCCATGTTGATATCCTTGATGATGAGAGTGAAATGTGTTACTGGAAATAAGGAGGAAACATTAGTTCTATAGGAAAACATCTTCATTACCAAAGTGATTTTGAAATTTATGAAGATATGATGGAACCCTTTGAAAAGAAAATGGGTGAATAATGAGGCTAATATTTATGAGGATTAAATCCTATTACCAATCCTACTAGGAAAAAGAATAAATGAGATCCATGTTTAAAACTTGATGAAGTGGAAAAAGTTTATTCAGATGAAGAATTAGAGGATACTGGTGTACAAGAAAGAGAGGATTCTCTTATAAATGACAGGATTGATCATGAACTTCCCCCAAGTCCTCATGCCAATGTTGTATCCTTTGGTGAGCCTAATCAACAAAAAATATTTCCCAGAAGAGAGTATATCCTATGGGATAGTGATGATGATGAAACCAGTGAAGAAGAAGGAGAATAAAATGTTTTAAGAGACATTAATGTTGGAGTGACCTTAGAGTAGGATGAAGCTGACACTAATCTTGAGGAATTTGAGACAGCTATTACTGAAAGTGAAGACGAATTCTTAAGTCTTAGTCCCTTGATAGGATATACAGCAGTGGTAAAGAGTGAAGAGGAAGCGAATGTTGAACCTGTTGGAGCTAAAATTTCTATGGTTGTGGTTGATGATTATGTAGAAGAAGATTCCATGGAATATCCTATTGCTGCAGTTGATCAAGGAGGAATGGTAGAGGTAAATATCATTGACCAGGTGAATTCTCCAAGTGAGGGTGATGATCCTATTTCCACATGTTCAATTTTTTATTTCTCATGGGATAGAGGATTGGTCAGAAGATCCTGGATTTGTGGTCTTGGGCTTAGACTATGAAGACTCGGAATAGGGCAAGCCTATCAGAAGCCCTCCAATTACTTCTGTTTGAAAAACCACTGTTGTGTAGCCAGTGGTTCATTTACCTCTAGATTATGTGAAGAAGGATGATTTAGAATCCTTAAAATCAGATTTGTAGAGACACTTTGATGAGAGATCTGCTGAGATAGAGAGATCAGTGGCTCTCAATAAAGAAGTTGTGGCATCTAACTTAGATAGAGTTATTGCTACCTCTCACTCCGACTTGCTACATGAAGTGAAGGAATGTTAGAATCAAGTCAGAACCTTGGAAGAATCTATGGAATCTATAAAATAATTTATTATGAGTTTGGAATCATATATGACTTCATGGGTTCAAGTGGACAAAGACCTTAAGTTTGTTAAGAGTGTTGTTCAACAGATGGTCACTATGTTTGAGGACTTTAATAAGTATATAGAGGCACATGTGAGTGGATAAGATGAAGATGTGAAATGATTAATCAGTGGTCTGACTAAGTCTTCTAAGGAGACATTATATTTTGCAATGGAACCTCTGTGTGCATCGACTTCCTCTTTAACCTCTCCTCCTGTTGATCTTGAAGCTTTCAGGTCAGTTGTTAGAGAAGAATTAGAGAAGTTATCTGGTGCAAGTACCTTAGAACCTCGGTCTATGAATCATGTCATTTCCACTACCAGTGTCATTCATAATATTGTAGGATATTACTTAAGGTAGAGTGATCAATATTAGAAGGACCTCAAAGAGCATGTTGATTTCTATTACAAAAGGGTGTACACTAAGCATCATATGGATGGTCAATTCAATCATCCATTGGAAAACATGAGGATCCCACCTGTATATTGGGATTTTAAGGATAAAGTTATCAGGATTAGATAATTGACTCATTTCTTGGATAAATTCATGGAGAATAAGGATGATTTTATCTCTTCTATTGAAATAGGAGGAACCATAATTATGGATTTTAGGAATATCCTTTTACCCTTCCTCCATTTGGGATGCACTCCAATTATTGTTCCTCCAGCATTACCTTCTTCGTCAGCTGCCTCAGGATCTCCCAGTGCTACCCCTTTGATGACTCCTATAGAGGACATTAGAAGCTTGACTCCTATTATTCCCCAGAGATCTACTCATTATCGGTTGACTTATGCCTCAGTAGCAACTCGTCTTACTTTTCTCTTTTCCATTCCTCGGGATGTCCCTCCATCTTCTGAACATGCCTCCTCAGCTTCCAAAGACAAAGATCCATTAGACATTTCAAGTGTGGGTTGAATGTGGGGTGTGTTAGTTGATAGGTATTTTGTAATATTATTGTATATTGTCCTCTTATATCATTAAAACAAAAATCTTTTATTGTCTCCTTTTTGACTTTTCTTATTTTTTCTAATCATAAAGGGCGAGAAGCTTAAGCCTATATTCTCTGATATATATTTTCTGGAATAAATATGGTTCAAATTTAATCTCTTTCAAGTCTTGATACATAATATATGTCTACTCTCACCGCAAATGTGCTTAAACCTAATTCACTAATACTTTTATCTAAAATTCCATTAACATAATTTGTGATTATCAAAAAGGGAGAGATTGTTGGAATCACTTATTTCGATAATATGAAATCATTTTTTATATGATAATCGTGTTTCATTAATATTCTTAGTTTCCATCAAGCAGTAACTATGTATTTTTAATCAAAATTCTCTCTCATTTAAAGCTTACCGTGCAAAATTTCTCTAAGTAAAAGGTCACCGATAGGGTTTACCGATAGAGTTTTCTGATGGAAGGTCACTGATAAAAGATACTGCTAAAAGCTAACGATGAAAGATACCACTAAAAGCTACCGATGAAATCTACCAAGGAAAGCTACCGATAAAAGATTCCATTGAAAGATACTGATAAAATCTACCACTAAAAGCTATCGCTGAAAGCTACCGCTGAACGCTACCATTGAAGGCTACCATTGAGAAGGCTATTATTACCAGTCTACCGATGCCCACTCTTCTAATCCATAATTTTTCAATTTCTTTAAGATTATTCTAACGGTCATATTTGGTAACTTTAAAGGTTCTGATATTTGTTAATGATGATTGTAGGGATATAAAGAGACCATATCTGGAGACAATATGAGGTACAAGGAACCAGATGTGGTTTTTCTATTCCTATTTTCAAACCTCAAATATAAAATAAAAGAACAAGGAAGTAAAGATAATTATTTATAGGATAATAGAGGACTATAGAGAAAGAGTCACTACATTCTATAACTGATGAACAAAATAAGAACACTAGCACTCACACTATGAACCCAAGAGCCTCAAAGAAGATCATTCTGGGAGAAACAAATTCAAGACTATCTTATGTGCTTCATCAAATCTCTGTCAAACAAAGAAGCATAACAGTCAGTACCTAGATGCTAGAACTACGTGTTGTGACACTCTTTTTTGGAGACAATATCTAGAGAAAGACTCAATCTACAATTTCTTCACTCCAAGGAGACAAGAGCTGAACTGAAAACACATAGAGACCTCTAAACTCAATCTTTATTACATTAGATCTATTTTTTTATTATAATAAATTTTTTAGAAGTGTGTGTTTTTATATTACACACACTGTCTCTTGTGCTTGAACTAGAGAATACTGAAAATTCTCACATCAACCTTTACATACACTTTTGTTTCCCACGTGTAACTATAGTAGAGGGTGTGAGTCCTTGGAAATTTGGGAAAACTATTGTAATTTACAATATAGGATGTATATCCAGTTTATTGTTAATATAAAATACTTTGTGGTAGGTGATCACAAAGTGAATTGGATTAAGTATCAACTTAAGACTAAAACTCTTGGTTAATTATTCTATGTACTATATTTTTTAATACTCTATTTTCTTATTTTCTGCTGCTCGTAATTTCAAAAATAGAAAACTATTTTACATTAACTCTGATAGTTAGTTCTGGTTAGTGTGTGTATACGTTTAATTCAGTAAACCTATTTCAAAAGTTTAATGAGTGTTTTACACTAATTTAACTGAGGACTAATCACCCTTTGAGAAACTTGTTGACCAACTAAAAATTTATATCTCTACTGCCTTAATTAACTGTGCTATTTCCAAATTGGGGGATCCTTTTATATAAATTGTTAACAGAACTTTTAAGCAGAAACTCAAATCACCCCCCTCTTGAGTTTCCACTCCGACCAACACCCATTATAATGTATTTTTATTTACCTCTATTTAATTTCCTCCTTTATATAAGGTTACACATTCAAATTATATATTAAACTTTAACATCAGGTTTGTAATGACCTTCATATTCTTGGGTTGGCGAACCAAAGAGTGTATAAGTTTATCATTTATTTGGTCGATTGAATAATATGATTTTTGGTATTCATATTGGGAAAATGAAGTTTTGATCATGTTTTAATGATATTATGGTATGTTTTAAAGTTAGTTAGTACCTTAGGTGGGATAAATAGGTGGATGTAGTAGGTATCCTAGTACCTTGTATGATTTCATTATGTACCCGATAGAGGAATTGGAAATTTTCCCTTAGTTAGGATCACTGGGTGGACATTATAGGTGAAAAGAGTATCAGGAAGCACCTAAACTAGTTTATTTTAAAAAATGGGAAAAGTTTATTTCCCCTTTTATAATATTTACCCCTTTTAGGTTCTTTTTTGAGTAGAACATATGGGGGAGGAGGTTCCACCCCATTGAACCTACTTTCCCACTATTATTCTATATCAAACTACTAAAATTTAAAGGGGTTTTGTTCACAAATTTGAGGAACGAATTCCTCCTTCCTAAATGAATAAAAAACCTAGCTATTTTATGGAACTAAGATTCCCAATAAATTATTCTATAAATGCATTTAATACATGGGGATTTTATTTCTAGTGTATAAAGGAGGATTGGAAGGAATGGTTTCTTAATGTTTCCCACCTTTTATATTAAGGTATACCAATTAGTACATTTATATAAGCATTTCAATGCATTTGGGTAGAATTGGTGAACAATAATGGTTTTTAAATTATTGATTTTTTATGGCATATAATATAGTGAAGGCTATGAGTATATGCCACCCCATTACTCATGATTTCAGAATCAAAGTGTCACCCAGTGGGTTTGGTGTAAGTTGTTCCTATTTATGTTATTTAAAATGAATTATTGATTTAATTTTGAGTTTTTTTGTGGTTTAAATATGTACTTTATGAATTTATAGTGATCCAATGGGATAAAATAAATGGACAATCAATTGATTTAGGTGGCCTTTACCCATTACGTATGGTGAATTTTTTGGTTTTTTGGGTCGAATGATGACATAATTGATATTTGTGTTTAATATTATTAATGTTAATATAATTTTGTGACATTTTATTGCATTATAAATAGGATCTCATGAGTTAGAATAATATTTGACAATGAACTTATATAGTTCTAAAATCTTTATTAGTGGTGCCTTGGTTAAATGAGTTTTGGTGGATTATTATATGATTTATCTTTGTGGAATGAGTTGGTTTAGATTTTGATTTCAAAATGGAAATAATATACATTTAAAAGTTGCAGTTTAAGGAAATGTATTTTTTTGATATAATTTTAAATGAAACAATTGAGTTAAACGGATGGTTTTTAATTTACAATTAAAAAATAATAATTTCTAAAGAGAGTTTTTTATATGGGTTTTGGATATTATCTTTAAGTGGGTAAATCTGTAATTTTATTCTTTATTTTGGGAAAATTTTAAAAATTTATTTAAATTGTATTTTAATAGAAATCCATGAGGGCTTGTTTTGAGACCTGATTTGGTCATTTGATCTTGGGGCGATGATTCACTATTTTCTAATAATGATAATATTTTTTTGTGACTCTATATTATTTTTTTGG
This sequence comes from Viscum album, assembly GCA_963277665.1. Lineage (NCBI taxonomy): Eukaryota > Viridiplantae > Streptophyta > Magnoliopsida > Santalales > Viscaceae > Viscum > Viscum album. Next base: position 1,463,040,042 of record OY728150.1, on the reverse strand, counting down.
TTATGTTGTCTTTTATTGAATTATGATAAATGATAATATATTATCTATATTCCCAATACATTTCACTAGGCGATGGGTTGGTTAGACATGGATGAAATATTAAGTAAGGTTTTAGAAATAGTATTTTATTAGGACTATGAGAGGTACCATTTATGATTATTTTTCATTATAGGTATCTTGATACACCTTGATTACTTTTAGTGGGTAATTGTTTCCCATATTGAATTTTTACTAAGGGATCACACATTGGATGTGATTAAGATAGGGGATGGCATGGTAATGGAAAAATCATCCTTGATATTGATCATGTATTTTTTTCTATCAATATCTTTTGAGCCATGAATAGAGTGTAGGATGGATGTTCTTCCTCTTTTTTTCTATAAGGTTTACTACTTGATTGTAACTCAGTGTTTGAGGAATTTTCTCGCCTTTTGTTATGTTTGTTTTTAATTTTTGATATGATAATGGGAAAAAGCCCATGAATTGTGATTAATCCTCTACCTATATAGATTTATGGGATTATGAGGTGTATGAGTTCCTTACATAGTATTATAATTGAGGTTAATGTATTATCACTTGGGGATGTTGTCATAGGTTAGCATGAGATATTTTCACTGGTATTATATCATTTGAGTTAGTAATTCTCGCACAATGGACCTCCTTATTAGTATACATCCCCTATAGAAGGTGACAATTGGTATGACCTTAGGGTTGAAAGATTGGTCTTTAGATTAAAGTTATTTAACATGTGAGATTTTGTAAACTGATTATGAATCTCATTTTAGTGATCTTCATTTTTGTAAATTATATATAGTGGGGTGGAAGAATAGGATCTAAGTGAGTAGGTTGATTTTTGGTGGATATGATAACACCTACCATAGTAGAGGCTTCTTTACATTATGATTTCCTATGGTAATTCCATGTCCATGACACAGACCAGTTATGATGAGGATGATGTAACACCTAATATGGTGGTTAAATTTGATGAGGAAATGATATTTTATAAATCAGTGTGTTATTGTGGGGATATTTTATATCATATTTTGCGCTATCCATAAATATGATTTGATATGGGGAACCGAAGAACCCCTGACCCATACTCCCGGGATAAGTGGTAAAAACAAATTATTAAAAAATTAGATTCAATACTATGTGAGATTACCCAAGCTAAATGTTTACATATTTATCATCATTTTTATAATTACAACAATACATCCAACAAATTATTTCAAAATACAAGATCCCAAAGTTTTAGTATCTTTAGATATTATATACATAAACATTTAATTGTAAGAATTTATTTGTGATTGCACCATACTAGACTTATAGTAATATCTTATGTGAAATGGGAAAACATAATAAGGGGTGAGGTAAAACGATCAATAAGGGAAACATATATCAAAATGTAATCAAAGGTTAGATCATAATCATGTGAGAAAACATGATCATGATATAATATATTATTAAAAAGAGCATGGAATAATAAGAGTTGTCTATAAGGAATAATAAAAGATATGAAATCTCAAATGATCAAACGTATAAAATATCATAAGAGTGCATAATCATGGGAAAATAATCTTGATCCATGGATCAGGAAATATCCACAAAACATTGAAATTTTGCAGAAACATAATCATAGGAAATAGAACATTGTAAACATATCTATTTTCATCAAGTCTATGCTCAATATTATGAACATGCCTAACCGAATCATTTCAATGCTCAATCATTTTATTGTAGCTGACCACATCATTTCCATGACCAATCCTATGAATATAACTAAATAAATCATCTCTATACTCAATATTATATACATTGCTAACCACATCATGTCCACGATAAATCTTGTGATCATACAAAACTGTATTTTTTACATGATCATACCTATTAACATATCTAACCACACTCTTTCCATTCTTAACCTTCTGATCATATCTAACCATAATGTTTCAATGTTCAAGAAAATCATCTCATGGGATATAAAACATTAACCAATACATTTTAGGGAAATATAAGAACTAATTCCACAAATAATGTTTATTTATTGACATTGTTACCACATAAAATCTATCATATATAATATAATGAAGAACTAATTGAAAAAAAAAAATTTCATAACTTTTATGTATAGTGTCACATAGAATTACATGACGAATTTGATTAGTTGAAACCTAAAATTCAATCACCCAAAATGAGTATTTTACAAATAAATTTAGTGGGTGATTCCTAAATCATTACTCTAATGTAGATGAATATTTGGATATATAGAAGTTAATGGAAGAAAAATAATGAAAAGTGATTCCATAATAAATTTTTAACATTATTATAAAAACCCAGTTTTACATGAATTTTTTCAGACTTTCATTCGAGAAGTTGACATGAAAAACTTTTTCAAACACTATTTGGAACTATATATCAATAATGTGGAATGGAAAAATGCATTAAGGTTTAATAAAGATAATGTGGTGTGTAAGATAAAATATATTAACATGAAAGAGAAAATATATATTATTTTAAACTACCATTTTTGAAACTCACATTGTAAAAAGGATCATAAGATTTTATTTTAAAAAAAGTAACTAAAAATATGAGGATAACATGACATAATAAATATTTGGGTTTATAAAATAATAATAGAAAGAATTTTTGGAAATAAAGAATATATACATAGAATATAAACAACCATCAAAGAGTATGTAGATTAATTTTAATAATTTTACATTTTTATGAAGAAATAAGTCTGTCCGGATGGATTGATGTAACCGTCCCTCAAAAAATACTTCATGAGAAAAAAATTTAAATCACCATAAAAATAATATGAAATAAAATATAATATTCGTTTAAGGACAGTTTCTCATAACATATAAGATATAATTTCAAGAAGAATGATCATAACTCAAAGAACAAAAATTTAGTTAGAAAAAACTGTTAAGGCTTTGGTCAATGGGAATGAGGATTGAACCCATTGTGTGTGTGTGTGTGTTTGTTTCATTATGTGATGAGTATGGAAGGAATTATATAGCCCTTTAATGAATTGATTAATTATTGATATCTCATGAGATAATATGAAATGGAATTAGGATTAAACCAAATATAATATGGAACTTTGTCTCACATGAATTAAAAGTGAATAGGGTATAAATCCAATCCAATATGGGATGTTTTCCATTGGGAAATAAAAGGTAATATGGACTAAACTAAATCAAATATATGACTATGTCCAATATGTTATGTTGGTCTTGGAATTTAGTCATGAATAATTCAATGATTTTATATTCTTATGATTTTTCAACACTAATATGATATGATTTTAGGCTATGAAATGATTCTATGTATCATGATTGATTATTGAGGACTATATAGTCTTTTGTATTATTTATTTTTTATGAAAATATTTTATACCATGACCCATGATTTATGATTAACAACTGATTGGTTAATAGTTTTATAAGTTATTATCATGCTCTTACACCCGTATACTTATCTTATGATCACTTACGATATTCGATTGATGTCTCACATGATTAACCTTATTGATCTTACAATCCCAATCTTTCTTATGTTACAATTTCCCTAGGTTATGAATAAATGTATTAAGTAGGATATGTCTTGAAATGGTACTATTTTAGAAGAAAATTGTGGAATATGTTGATCATATCTCTTAGAATACCCTATGTATATATCTTGTCTCCATTAGAACTTAAAATTTATGTTTACGGGGTTTGAAATATTATGTAATATATTATATTTTCATTGAAATGGTGATATATTAATTTACATTATCCTAGGATCTCCTCAATGTTATTATGAGTTGGGGTTAGAGGTACATCTATTTTTATTTATTTCATTTTTTCTTCATATATATCTTCAAATGGACCATCACGCTATATCCTTATTACCATGCCTTTACTCATTATTCATTCTACCATTACACCTTTTTTATTGATGTCTATACTATATATGTAGTTTCACTTTTATATTTTCTATTATGATATTCCATCTTGTCACCATGCTTATTGTCTATTGGTTTTGGGTATATTCATTAGATAAATAAGAATACTAATATTTTAGTAGATTTGGGTCCAACTCTGATGCTTTATAGTTGAGGAAACATTCTCTCAACAAATGTTTTAGGCTCTCTATGATTTTTATTGGCCTTTTGAGTGTGGTTATGAATTTCGGAGGAAACATTTTAACCTAGATGAGTTACTTTATTGGTAGAATAGTCCAAGTAGTTATCATATTGATCATTCTAGAATCCATTCATTAGAAAAAACTTTCTCCACAAACTAAAATATTCAAATATGGAATGATGATTCACTCATACTAGAAAATGATGCATTTCTCATTTTAAGAAACTCTAATTTAAAACTATTCCATCAAACCACATTATTTTAAAGAAAACATATTGTCCAGTTCATATTTTTGAAACCATGACTTCCAATTACAATATAAATATCCAAAATGTTTTCCAAAATCAACACATTTTTTCACATGATTCACCTTATATTATTCTTTGAACTTAATTAAACAATAAAGGCTTATAGATCCATGAAAAGATTTTCAAACCACACATATAAAACATTTCTAACACCACCTAATCATTATGAATCTCTATATAAAGCCTCCAAATAAAAATGTAAGCCTTTTGAAGGATTTCTGTTTTCCATTGTCAACAAACAGAACCAAAACACTATCAATATTTTTTTTATAATAATGGGAATGAAAAAAATTCACATGTTATACAATTAATAATTTTTGTAAGAGTCATGTAATATAAAAAATATAAAAAAATCATTTTCAAAACAATTAACCTATATAAATGAAATCAAAATACATATTTTAGTAGATAATGAATAAAAAATCATGAATATATGGTATGAATTGTTAGTTTTTCTTTGTTCTTGAATAATGTAATGAATAATTAAAAATTTTAAAATAAATTCAAGAAATGAAATGAAAATCCTTCAAATATGAAAAATTATATTTGAATTTTTTATTCATTGAATGATGATTATGTGACTATTAATAATTAATGTTACTTTTGAAATGCATACTTTTTTTTGAATAAATTTGAGGGGATATAAATGGATTGATGAATCCACCATTTGAAATATTTATATATTTTAACTTTTAATAGATTCTTAGAGTAAATGATCAAATATATTATTTATATTAACTAGTAATGTATAATTTTTTTTATTTCCTACTCACGTAATTAAATTTAATATAAAAATATCATACCGTCACATCATGAAATTAAATCTTGATAATTATCATAAATTTTTATCTTAAGATATCAATGATTATTATATAGTAAAGAAAATTATAGTAGAATATAAAATCTACCATTTTCACACTCATGAATCTAATTCATTCAAAAATTTTAATGATAATAAAAAAGTCACTTGGATTAGTGTAGGGTTTTGAAATATTATCTGATTATGATTGAATTCACATTTGATCAAGTTTATATCATTAATAATAACATCTCTAATATGAATTTATGCAGGGGCCTCATAAATAATATTATTGATTGTTTGGTTGTGTTATATATATAAAATCCCCCCCCCCAAAACATAAAAAATCGGACATGAGAGGATTTTTGGAATATATATGAGACATTATCTCCAATATATCATTATATATATTAACCTAAAACTAGTGTTATATATTTTGGATCCTGAATGCGCTATCTTGACTTTTAAAATTGATTATGATTTTATGGTTGACTGATAGTCTAGAGAATACCCTAGGTCATCTCTCAAGGAGTGTTTATGGGTTTAGAGTGTGTGTTTTTAATAAAGATTACTAACAGAGGGGATGGTTTTGAAAAAAAATTTAAAAATAAAAATACTTAATTAAAGAGTTTAATTTTTGACTAGGAAATGTGGTGTTTTATAATTCTGAGAGAAAAGGGTTCTTTGTGAGTTCACTACACACTTTCAAGTTCATCATTCTAGGAGAGTAATTTAGGTTTGGAGTAATTCTTTGGTTGAAATTACATGGAATCCCGATTAATTCCTAAGCGTTTATTTTATTTCATAAAGAACCAAACATTGACATAATAATCATATTGTCAAGGTCCAGAACATATGCCTGGATGAAGAGATTCTAAAGCATATTGAAATCCCAAGAAGGTGGGTATAAAAAGAATTGTTGTGATGTCCAATCAGAACAACATAAGTCACACACCCAAAACCACACATCGATCAGTTAGAAATTAAGAGAATATCAATCACATGCATCAAAATAAGAATTCATATATGAAATTATATAAGATACATGTAAAAACTGTTTTCACACCCAAATTACTCCAAACCAGTAGATTAAATAAGAATCAGAACTCCCTTGAAATGTGTGTAGCTACCTCACAATGAACGCCCACCGTTTAGCTTGACATCGTGAGAAAGAGGTAGCCCGGGTCGAACTCCTTATCCATTATTGATCCCCCTTGGAGTATAGGGGCCTACAGAATATAAATAATGATGAGGATACTCTTCCAAGACTTCAAAATGGCACAGATTCTTTTATTGGCCCAACTTCCAAATGAGGTTCCCATGGTTCCTTTTTACAGCAAAAATGGGACATGGTTTTGAGAACCCTATTTTTGATAAACTACTTGTGTATTGGTTTTGGAATAGTATTAATCCATATAATGAATTTACAAAAAAGAGATGAGTTATTGGAAAGATTCATGACTATCCCCTAGTCGAATTTTGTGGATATTAGACAACTGGATTGGGAGATATTGTCAAAAGACCAAAACAAACTTTTAAATTCGGGTAGATTCTGTACCGTGGATAGAATGGCTTGGATGGGACACCAGATAGCCAAATTACGCTTTGTTTCCTTAATAATAGTTGTAAACCATGATGTTTTGGAGAGGTCCACTAAGTTTCATCCCATTTGGATTCACATAACTCTAGTAATATTTAAAACAGTGGACAGATGTCCATGGGATTCCATGCAGTTTGGCCTATTTTTCTTCAGGATGATCTTCGTTTCTATATATCACCTCCACCTTCAATGAAAATATCAAAACAAGTATAGTTACCCTTTATAACATTGATTAACATTAATCCATTAAAAAAACATGAAGTGCAATTTATTATTATATTTTGTATATTCATTAAAAAACTTGTTTAAAACAACGGTGTAAGGGTGGAATTGAATAGTGAATCACTATGTGATCACACCCCCATACCAAAACATTTGAACTCCTGGGAAAAGTAACACAAAAAAATGATGCATGTATATATTCCCAACATCATGAAGATTTAACATTTGAGGAAATTATAATTCATTAATGGAATGTGATCAAAGCACAAACCACACCAAGGAGTTCTTCCTAATGAAAATAGAAACTGATGTCTCATAAGTCATATCACAAATAAAATTCAAAGATATTCATGAAACCAAATTGAGCAAGGAATTAAAATGTCAAACATTCCAGTAACTCTCCATCAGTGTGTGTGAAAACCATTCCTTGATATTATTTCCACTTTCTATCCAATAAATATAAGTTATTTTAACATTATTCAGCATTCAATGATTTTTTCACTGAACCCAACCCACATCCTTTGCAATCATATTTCATGACCCACTCACTTAAGCATTCTCAAAAGTTAAAACATAAGCTCCCATCCTAGATATCCCCGTATGTAGCACATTCATCACTCCCCTCATTTATTATTTTTGTTTTTTAGAAGTTTTATTTGGAACAAATCTCACACTCATATCTCAACCCTTGTTTATCTCCTCACGACAATAATTTCAATACTTATAACAAGATAAAAGTTTGAGGAGGAGTGGTTTTTGACCTCCCTAAGACAAAACCCTATTGTTGAGGTTGTACAACATTCAGAAATTAGGTACACACACATAGATCAATCTGGTACAGTAATAAAAGATATTAGATAAGGAACGAACGTATGAAAATATCATTTAAAGATGAAAAATATTAACCAAACATATATTTACCTTATATTAAGTAATAAATAATAACACTTTGTGGTTTGGTGTAAAAATGTGTGGAGATATTAGTGACACAGTTTTTCCAAAAAAAACTAATCACACAAGGGGCATCAATCATCTCAAATGTTTCACAGTGATAAAACCATTTATATCATTGATAGAAAACCAATTCACTAAAAATCAATCCATGATTATAAATTTATACAAACATTCAATCCAAAATAAAGATAATCTTTTTATCAAATGTTAAATCAACATGGAATAAAAAATTTCAACATGCATTTTCAGTAAGTTCCATGATTTGGTGACTATAATGGGGGGTGAGTAAAAATTCCATAAAGATGGTGAAAAAGAGAAGAAATAAGAAAGACAATGACAATCCTAATAAACCTAGAAATATGGGGAAAAGTGAAAATACCATAAATAAGGTGAAAAAGAGAAGAAACAAGATAAAAATTTCTAACTAACATAGGAATGTACCCACCCCCACACCTAGAATGTGCAGTGTCCTCACTGTAATAATTGAGAATGTGAGAAGGAAGGATAAAACCTGGTGTGGTTCACTGGTATATTTCATCCTAAACATGGAGTTCCTCTATTGGGAACTTTGGAAGGGCTTCATGGAAGTTCATTAGCCACTTCCCATTGACAATGATGGTTTTTTAGGTTTCTTCATTTTGAACCTGACCAACACCAAATGAATATACATTAATAACATTGTACGAGCCAAACTAGAAGGAACGAAGCTTAACTGGATGCAACGTCAACCTTGGATTAAAAATGAGGAACTTGTGGCCAATGTGGAACTAACGATGGAGGATGAGATGGTCGTGGGAAGCCTTGGTATGCTCCTTATAAATCCCGGAGTTCTCAAATGCATCTCTTCACATGTCCTCCATCTCCTGAATTTGTAGAATCCTTAGAGCACCTGCACCAAAAAGATTAAAGAGGCATTGTTTGATGGATAAGTAGGCTTGGTGCTCAATCTCAATAGGCTGATGACAACTATTTCCAAACACAACCCGATAGGGTGACATTCCAATGGGAGTATTGAAAGCTGTATGATAGGCCCATAATGAATCATCAAGTCGAAGACTCCAATCTTTTCTATTGGGTTGAACCGTTTTTTCAAGAATATGTTTTACCTCTCGATTGGACAACTCAGCTTTACCATTGGTCTATGGGTGATATGCAGTAGACAATATATGACCAACACCATACCAAACCGAAAGTGATTGCATTGTTCAGTTGTAGAAATGTGAACCCTGGTCATTGATAATGAATCTAGGTAAGCCAAACCATCAGAAGATTTTGGTTCTCAAAAACTCTACAACTACCTTAGAATCACCAGTCCTTGTAGCTCGTGCCTCTACCCATTTTGACACCTAATAAACTGCTAGAAGAATGTACAAGTTTCCAAAGGAATTGGAAAATGGCCTCATAAATTCAATACCCCAAACATCAAAAATGTCATCAAGGATTTTGTGATCAGTCCATTTGGGACCAATGTGGCCCCCACAAGAAAGAGTGTGGAAGAATCTAAGGACAGACTAAAACTTGCTATTGGGGACACAACACCAATAGAATTGATCACTACTTGTGCATCAGCGGTAGGGGTCATCCCAAATGTACTAACAAGACTCATGATTTAGATGACTAGATAGGTTTTTATTGAAATCAGTAGTAATGCAAGATACTACCAAATAATTAACAATTTAAGCATACCATGGAATAACATCTAGCACTCAATACAACTGCTCATCTGAAAACACATCATTTATATGAATACTGGGGGATGAGTCAATGTATGAGGATTTGGGAATCCTACTAATATGGTCAGCCACCATATTCTCTACTCCTTTTTTATCTCAAATTTATAAATTGAATTCCTAATGGAGGAGAATCTAGCGAATGAGACGTGTTTTTGCATCTAGGTTCATAAAGAGATACCAGAGGGATACATGGTTTGAGAATACAATGAATTTGGACCCAAAAAGTGATTACTAGAATTTTTCCATGGAAAACACAATGGAAAGGAATTATTTTTCAGTTGTGGTGTAGTTTTCTTGTGCAGGGTCCAAAGTACGTGAGACATAGACAATAATATATAGAACTTGGTCGACCCTTTATGAAAAAACTGCCCAAACTGCATAGTTAGAGGCGTTACACATGAGCTCAAATGGTAAATCCCACCATGGTGGTTGGATTACCTGGGGTGACGTGAGACTCCATTTTAACTTATTTAAATCTTACTCACATTCTTTATCGAAAAAAAATTTCTTTTTATTTTTGGAGTAACTGGGAGAGTGGGACTTTAATTTTACTGAAGTCATGAATGAAACGGCGGTAAAATCTTGCATGACCTAGGAAGGACCACCCATCCTGTAAATTTTTGGGGAATGATAAGGAAGAAATGAAATCTAATTTTGATTTATCTACTTGGATACCATCCCTAGAAAAGACATTCCAGAAAAATATACCTTGTCACACCATGAAATGGAATTTATCATAATTTAATACAAGATTCTTTTCAATACAGCGATGTAGGGATAAACCAAGACATCTCAAATATTCTTCAAAAGAGGAGGCATAAATAGTGAAATCATCTATGAAAACATCCCTAAAATTATTCAATTATTCTGAAAAAATACAAACCATACTTAAATAGAATGTACCCAGAGCATTGCATAGACCAAGTGGAATCCTATTATATGAAAATGTGCCAAAAGGGAAAGTGAAGGTTGTCTTTTTTTGATCCTCATGGGCAATATGGATATGAAAGTACCTATAATATCCATCACGAAAATAGTAGCGGGACTTACCCACTAGCCTCTCTAGAATTTAGTAAATGAATTCAATAGGGAAATGGTATTTCCTAGTGTGTTGGTTTAGTCAAAAATAGTAAATGCTGACACGCCATCTATTCTGCACACGAGTTGGAACCAATTCATTATTTTCATTTTTGATTACTGTAAGGCCATTTTTTTGGAACTACTTGAATGAGACTATCCCATTTGTTGTTAGAGATGTGTTAAATGATTCCATAAGCCAATAATTTTGTTACCTTCATTTTCACAACTTCAAGGAGGTTTGGGTTCAGTTGACGTTGTACCTGCCTCACTGGTTTATCCTAATCATTTAATAAAATATGATATGTATAAATTTATGAGGAATGAGATTTTACAAGATTAGAAATATCATCGACGGTCATTGGATCCTTAGTGTTCAAGAAATTATCAATCCATAAAAATGCATGAAACTTTTCTAGACCAATACAAAAATCCATGCATGATTCATTACCTATAATTTCAATCAATAAAGAAAACTCAAAAAGGAGAGATAAGTAAAGAAAAGTTATTTTTTCAGGGGAAGGGAGTACATCAATTGAATTAACAGAGAGAGGGGAATGTTCTTCTGAGGGGTGCTTCATGGAATGAAGGATATTTAAATGGACTATGTCACCACCAAATTCCATAGATAATGTACCATTCTAGATATTAATTATGTATTAAGAAGTTTTCAAGAAAGTTCTCCCCAAAATAATTGGGGCATGTCCATTCATCCTATCATCCTCCTTTTCTAGCACATAAAAATCAGTTGGAAAAATTAATTTTTGCACCTTCACAAGAACATCCTCTAACACCGCAGAAGTGATTGCGATACTCCAGTTGGAAAGTTGTACATCAATTCCAGTGGGCTTCAGTTACCCAACCTACAATGAAGATTAAATGGAGTGCATCATCACAATTATCGAAGCACCTAAATCAAGAATACCATTGAAAAATGAATACTCCCCTCTGGTGCGTGTAATTTTGAAGGTTCTAGTATCATTGCATTTGTTAGGAAGTGATGGTTTTATCAATGCTGAGACATTCCTCCCCAATCTTACCTTCTCATCACCTCGATGTCTCCTTTGGTTTTTACACATCTCCTTTTGAAACTTGGGGTATCTGGGAATTTGCTTCACGAAATCAATCAAAGGAATGTTAACCTGTACTTTTTTAAATGTTTCCAATATTTCCTTATCAATTTCAATTTCCTTTTGTTTACTTCGTTGGGATTCCCTTTGGGGAAATGGAAGTGGAATGGTTGGGATAGGAGACTCATCGATATACACACTCTTTCCTTTGGAAGGGCTTCTATCAGGATAAGTATTTTCTTCTCTTGGACCATTTTTAGTAGTTGGGATGGTGGTTTCATAAGGATTGGATGAATCTAATTGAAGGTTCATTTGGGGTTTAAGTTTTTTTACACTCTAAAGGGTGATGTAACTAACATTTAATTTATCCATAGGGTTAACTACTGGTTGATAGGGTAGTTTACCCGACCCATGACTTTGAATTTCCTCCACCGAGATAACTAGTTGGCCTAATTGGGTTTTGAGGTCTTGTATGGATGCCTGGGTGGTTTTTTGGAATTGGAGATTGTTGACAGCCATTTGTTTCATCATATCTTCAATGCTAGTCTCTATTTTGGGAGGGGGCAGTTGGAAAGGCCTTGAGGTGGTGGCAGATTTTTGGGTGGTGGTGGTGGATGACTTCTCTAACCTTGTTGGTTCCATGGTTGATGAGGCTGGTTTGAATACACCCTTTCCTATAGGCTTGGTTTTAATTCCACCCAGGGTTGGATGGATAATAAGGTTCTTGCCTAAAGGGTTGGTTATAGGGGAAACTTGGAAAGATTACCTCACCGCTCTCAGAAGTTTCTCTCAATTGGGGGAATTGGTCGGATTAGTGGGTGTTAGAAGAAAATATACCACAATGGATGGGAGTAGGAGATTGGAATTTACCTTGGGAAAGATAAATTTGTTGAAGAAGGGTACTTACCTCATTGAACATCGTTTCTACCTTCCTTTAGAATTTGGTACTTTTCACCACATGGACACGTCGAATGGGTACATTGGACATCGTAGCAAATTGTAGAGTGTTATGTGCCATGTTCTCAATCAGGTTTCTTGAAGCAATTGGGGTCTTATCTATCAGCGCACCACCTGTAGTATCATCAATCATGTTTCTATCACTAGAAATGAAACCTTCATAAAAAATATTTAATTAAAAGTTGATAACTTATTTGGTGGTGTGGGAAACTTTAACATAACCTTTTAAAGCGTTCCCAATATTCATGTAATGTTTCCCATTGTGAGTGCCTTATACCACAATTGTTTTTCCTTATAGTTGTAGTTTGAGAGGCTGGGAAATAGTTTACAATAAAAAGGTGTTTGATGTCCGCCTAACCCCAAATTGGTGAATTAACATAGCAAATCCAGTCTGTTGTAGTGTATTCTAATGAAAATTAGAATGCTATGAGATTTACTTGTTCTTTATCCACATTTTCATATTTTAATGTTGAACAAATAGTATGAAATTATTTTAAGTTATTGTGAGGATCCCCTCCATGAATTGTATTTAATCTTGGTAATAGATGAATTAAACCAGATTTTAGTTCAAAATTGGGTGCCTCACGTTGTAATTGAATGTATGTGGGCTGGATATCAACATCAGGTGAGGTTAGTTCTTTTAGTATTCTACTATTTTCAGCCATGTTATACAAGTTTATTTTAGTTTTTATGTCAGTTCCCGAAGAAGATAAAGGTTGACGAAGAGTTTCAATGTGCGGTGTGTCCTCCTTCAAAGTGTTGTCTTGTGTGTCTTGGTGTCATTAACATAGGGTCCTCTCAAGTTTGGGTTCAAAAGGTGCTAAATCTCCCTATGTAGAATGCGTCATGCACCAAACCTACACAATTAATAGATCAGAATAAAAAGGTATTTAAAAGGTATAATATAAATCAAATAAATATTCAAAAAAATTAAAAATGCCTTATAAAAAACACTCACTAAAAACCAAATCTCTCCCTGGAAACGGTGCCAAAATTTGAATTCACTGTCATGACACGTTAAATTGATTAATATTTAAGGGTGATTTATAGTCTTGGGAAGACCCTAGGTCATCTGTCAAAGAGTGTTGTTGGGTTTAGAGTGTGTGTTTTTAATAAATATTACTAAAAGAGGGAGAGGTTTTGAAAACAATTTTAAAAATAAAATGACTTAATTATAGAGTTTAATAGTTTACAAGAAAAGGTGGTGTTTATATAATTATGAGAGAGAAGGGTTCATTGTGAGTTCACTACAAACTTTCAAGTTCATCATTCATGGAGATTAATTTCTGTTTGGAGTAATTATTTGGTTGAAATTAATTGGAATCTTGATTAATTCCTGAGCCTTTATTTCATTGCTTAAAGATCCAAACATTGACATAGCAATCATATTATCAAGGTCCTGAACTTATGCATGGAATAAGAGCTTCCAAAGTAGGTTGAAATCTCAATAAGGTGGGAATGAAAAGGATTATTGTGATGTCAAATCAGAACCACACATTTCACACACTCAAAATCTCACACCGACCAGTTATAAATTAAGAGTATCTCAATCACATGCATTAGAACAATGAATTCCCTCCATTTAGCTTGACATCAGGAGGAGGTGGTAGCTCATGTGGAAATCCTTCTTCATTTTTGATCCCCCTATGAGGATAGGGGACTCCAAAACTTCAAGGATTAGGATGTGACTCTTATAGGACTTATAAATGACATAGCTTCACTTCTTGGACCAACTTACAAATGATGTGCCCATAGTGCCTTTTTATAGCCAAATGGGACATTTTTTTGGGAACACTATATTTGAGATACCATTTGTGTCTCAGTTTAAGAAAATTATAAAGCCATATCATGACTTTCCAAAACCGTAGAGTTGTTGGTAGGCCTCTTGACTATCTCCCTGTTGAATTTGACAGCCATTAGAAAATTTTATTGGATGATATGGTCAAAATACTGAAACAAACATCTGAATTAAGGTAGATTCTATCCTCTGGGAAAAAGGGTTCAGATGGGTCACCAGATTTCCTAATTAGGATTTGGTTATTTAATAAGAGTTTTATCTCAAGATGTTTTTAAGAGTCCCACCAAGTTTCGTCACATTTGTATGTACTAAATTCTCATACTATTTAAAACAGTGGACCGATGTCCTTGGGATGCCACGTAGTTTGGCCCATTTTTCGTCTGGATGATCTTTGGGCCTCTAAATCACCTCCATCTTCAATGAAAATATCAAAATAAGTATACTTTTCCTTTTAAATAGTGATAAAAATTAATTCATTGAATAAATTATGATGTTAAATTTATTATTATATTTTTAATATTCATTAAAAAACTAGTTTAAACTAGTAGTGTATGGGTATAATTGAATAGTGAATCACTATGCGATCAGATCCAATATTTAGATAATAGTGGTGATTTTTTTAAAATTTTAAGTTATGTTGTATTTATATCCAAATGGACTTAATTTATGAAAAAATATAATCATTTAATTATATAATATAATCAATGAATATTTAATAATTATTTAAATATTTTTTTGAAGTTGAAAAAAAATTCCATATTCAGGGATATGTTTGAAGCAATGGTTTTTATAGGCTAATTAAAAAAGAATATTTTTACCACTATACACCATGATAAAAAAAATTGATGTTTATTAGTCTATTAATATCTTTAAGAATACTAACAGTGGTGTAGGTGTTTCAAGGGAAATGTTTTCAAAAGATATTGGTTTTAATGGGATGAATGTTAAAATCACGTTATGTTTATTTAAACCATGAAATTTATATTTTTAAAGATCATTGTTCAAAACAAGGAATTTAGGAATTTTTGACATGATTCATATGGAATTTATTGATTAATAGAGATAGGATGATCTAAGGAATATAATATTATATCAAGATGTTTTGTATTTCTAAATATGTAGGATTGATAATAATCTAGAGAAAACCATATCCAGGATAATAGTGTGATAAACCATAATCCAGTAAATATATAAGATCAGATAAGAAGTATATAGAATAGATTTATGAAATATAAATAATACAAAAAATAGTTTTTTATTCAATATATTTACTATAATACCACACCATTATAGATAGATTTTTGTAACTCACATTTAATTTTTTTTCTTTATGAACTATGGTAATATACACATTTTAATTAAAAAACTATTTCTCTAGTCCCTGAATGATTTTATATAGTGGATAGTGATTGAAAAACTCCAATACACTTCCTTGAGAAGTTTTTATACTAAATCTACTAAACTAAATCTTCTTAATTAAAAATATTATAGATTTTAGTTAATATATTGAACAAGAAATAGAATTGACTTGGTGCTCTATCCCTTTATTTATCGGGTCCCAATAGATATAATCTTTACCAGAATAATGTTATCCTTTATCACCTTAAAATAATCAACCCAACCCTATATAAAGGGTTTTACAAAAACTAAAGAATTTTATTAAAAACATATTTTGAATAAATATTTTTTTTACATTTGGATAAATTTTGTATTATTAAAAAATATAGAGGTTTTATGGTAGATTTTTTCTCAAACCATATATGTGGAATATCTGAACCATTATTATGTGATTAATAGTGTTGTGAATTAGAATAATATGGAGGTAAAATCTTGGAAATATTAAAGGTGCATAAAAGGATGAATTTATATAGTGACCCAATCATTTTACACATATTACTACATGTTTTTTAACTTAAAAACCCATTAGTTACAACCTAATGACTTTGTGTCCAAAAATCTCGAGAATAATATGTTTATAAAACATAAAAGAAACCAAAACATAGTATCATTATTTTGACTGTCCTTAGTGAGATCACAAATCTATTTGAGCTCCTAAAACTATATAAGATAACCTAGGGTATGAATAAAAGAAATGACTGAGTAAAAAATCCAATTAAGGTAATAAAAATGATATGAAAACATAACATATGATCCAAGGAATAACATGATATAATAAAATAAAAGGCTCATGAGTAATCACAAGGAATATTAAGATAAAAAACATGGTATCATAATATCATAACATCATTGGAGCACTATCCAGGAACACCCAGAAAAATATATACATTCTATTATCTTCAAAAAAAATTAACCATGATTAAGGTATAAATATAATAATTAACCATAGAAGTAAATGGGTTTCATAATCTTTCATCAAATCATAATCAAAAGTGATCTCATAAAGAAGTCATTTGATAAATGGACTAAAGTAACACATTAACCTATAAAAGTAAGTGATAATGAGCTAGGTATATATGTGAGAGACATTTATGTATAATTTATAAGAAATTTATAAAATAAAATTTAGTTTTCATTGATAAAAAATATGTAAAATATCAAAATGAATATTTCTTGAGTAAAAAAAACCTTTCACTTCAAAATAAATTATTTAGAAAATGAAAAATTTCAAAAATATGATTAAAAAATTAATTGAAAAGAAACATGAAAATTTGTAAGGGAATATTCAAAGAAATAATTAGTCATGAAAGAGGGAAATTCCATGAATTTCTAGTATATTAAAACAAATATTACTTTCAGATTTTCTGTAAAAATTCAATAATTACATTTTTTAGAAACGAAAACATAGATTCCTTTTTAACAATTTTTTAAAAGGTCAAACATGGGAAAAAATTTATTTAATAAATCATTGTTGAATAGTAAAATAATTATTTAAAACATTTTAAGTAAAATATATACATTGAAGAAAAATATTCTTGATCGAGTAGAAAAAGAGGTTGGTTTTCCTTAAAAAAATTATCTCGAAATTTTGAGTCATTAAGAGATGAAAATGATAGGAAAAAATTTAAAACATAGAAATAATGTTAGGAGAATAAATTTTATCATGTTTAATATAGAAATATCATATAATTCTCTCACTAAAGGATTATATATAAACAAACTCGAATAACAATGATATTGTGAAATAAACCCTTAATGTTTTGGTAACTTTTGAATCATAATCCCCATGTAATAAATAACTTCAAATGAATATTCCAATACCATGAATATATAGGTTATCATGATATATCATATAAAAGGTCTATTAGATAAACCTCATAAAAAATATAGTTTTATAACATAATATATGTACCAAAGAAGAAAATTTGAGATGAAGGACCCCTAAAATGACCATAATGTGGAAGTGAGAATTATTCAATTAAGTTATTATGTGTAAAAAAACTAAATCCATTTTTTTTAAATACATCATAAATCAAATATTAATAATTAAAACATAATATTGACTTAATAAAATCAATGAAGAAGTGATATAACCTTGTAAAATTGAGTTTTGAAACACTTAACACTTGGTAAATTTCAAGTAAAATCCCCTTTTAGGAAATGAATTTAATTAAAAATTAAAGTAACACGAATTATAAGGGATAAAAGATATAATATGTAAAATGGGAAAGATATACAAAATATAAAATATATTAGGTTCCTAACCTTATAATATCCCTTAATCAAATGAAATTTGGAATAAGTCTCTTGCCTCGAGTTAAACTCAACACATACTAATTTATCTTCAGGAATAATAAAATTACATTAATTATTTAATATATTAAGAAAATTTTTGAAGTTAATTATTCCTTTTTATTTATTCATAACCATTTTAAAATTATTTACTTAATAAATTATGTTGCTATTAGACATTTTGATAATATTCAGTTCATATGTCCAAAATGAATTCAATAGATTGAATGTGGTAAAATAAGTAATTGTTCCATCATCAGAAAATAATAATCATTACAAAATTATCTTTTTTATAAATAAAATAAATCTTTCAAACCATACAAGAAATATGATTTTGAAAAACGAACTATATTATAATCATGCAGATGATTATCGTACGTACGCATGATTAGCATTTCAATTTTTCAACAATAATGATTTAGAAAAAGGTAAGTATTATTTTATATTGCCATAAAGATAAATATATAATTAATATAATAATATTTCTTTATATACAGTAAAATATACCATCCATGTGATGTGGTGCTGAAAAAAGAATCGTATCGCTTCATGAAGGTGGTATTCTAAATGTATGCATGAACAACCCTATCATTTTTTTAGTGAATGGAAATGTAATTAAATAAATGAGTTGTGAATTTTAAGGAATGAAAAATATTTCATGATTATAACATATATAAATTAAATACATAATTATAAATATATGTGAGAGGTGATGATTGGAAAAAATTTACATTGGATCACGAGGTGGTAGTCTTCCATTCAAACGAATGATGGTTTAGTTTACCATTTGATGGAAGAGTAAAAGGTTGTTTGTTATGCCATTAAAATAATAAAATATTATTATATGTTAGATAATGATTTTATTTTATCAAAATTTTTGAATAATGTTTTTGAGGATGTTAGGGAATAAATAAAAAACCTTGGTTAAGAACAAAACCTCTTATTCATACAGTATCATTATGTTTGCACTGAAATAAATTCTAGAAGGGTATATAATAAAAAGGCCTTTTGGATATGGTGATGGTAGTAAGTAAGAGATTTTTTTGGTATTTTACAGACAAAAATTATTATAAAGTGTGAATAAAAGAGGATAGGAGGTTTACTTTTATTTGTTGGAAGACGTGAATTTTTATCAATACCCTATACTATTCACTAATGGGAAGCCAATCTCAATCCATGTGCCTAAAAAAATTATTATTAATGATGTTTAGGGAAGAAAATTAAAATCCGAAACTTCAAAATTAAAAATAAATAGGTTTTGAAGATGTTATTCCATTTACCATTATGGTTACTCACTTTTACCATTTTGTTTTCACTATAGAAAAGAGTTTTTACCGAGGTAATATTTCTTTTAAACATATCAATGTTCCTTATTAGGTAATATTAACCCAATAATTCTAAATATAAATCAAATTTATTAAATAAAAATAATATGTGTGGGGAAAATTAAATTTAACACAATACCATGTAACACACATAACACCATTTTAACTTTTACCAAGGAAACAATTTTTTACGATTTTTAATATTCATTGTAACAAAAAATTAAGTTATAATTATTATTTAATATTAATTATTATAACTCCAATATATAATTAAAATTATAAAATTAAATTCACATAATTAGAATAATTTAATTTATAAATAAACCAAAAACGCGATGAAAATCGATTTTTAGGAATAAAATGAATTCCTTCAAGCAATAGATGATATTATATTAACTCAATGACTAGAAATAATAATTATATGAATATTAATTAAAAAATAGATATATAATATATAAATTTAATTTAAATATTTTCTTATTAGTGGTTATTTTTGTAACACTCCAAGCTTCCACGGTACATTTCCTTCTGAATAATTCAATAGCTTTTGTTGTACGCAACTTCGAGATTCTGACACACCACGACCAATCAAACTAGCCATTATGAATAGTAATAACCAATTTCAATTTTTATAATTTTTTAAAAATGGACATCATTTTTGGATTCAGAATATCAAAATTAGTTTTGGGTGAATTTTTGGTACTTTTCTGAAAACATTCAATTTTTGATGAATAGTGAAAAGTACAAAATTTTAATTTAAAAAAACTTTTTTAATCGAAATAAGTTATAGCGTGAAATTATAAATTTGAATTTTATTTAAGTATAATTAGATTATATTTTTTTCATTTAATATAATTTAGGTCATTGGATGTAATTTTTCATTTAAACTGGACATAATGAAATGTCAATCTTTTGATAGTTATTATTTCATAAAAACACACTTTTTATTTTGACAACAGGAATTAATTTTAAATTAATTTCTGCCACTTATTTGTTTTGAATTTGGAAAAATTGATTCCATATTTTTAATAAGGAGGTCTAAATTATGTAAATAGGTAAATGTTATTTTTATACATTATGAATAATTACTTCGGTAAATATTTTATTTACCATGGTTAAAGGGTAAATCTGGTAAATAAGGGAAAAAATAATATTATAATAATATTAAGTTACCCGAATACGTATTCTATCCCTATTGAGTGATACATGTCTGACCATGGGCATCCTTGGGTATATTTTTGGACAACATGGAGCCACTTGAGAGTGATAATGACACTTTATATTAATTAATATGAAGTAAAGAAAAAAAAGACATAAACATATATATTTTAGTAAAAAAAATTTTACATGGGGTTATATAAATTATTGTTATACTATAAATATTTGTTTGAAAGATAAAAAGATTTACTACATCATGGTATTTGTTTTATAATTTTTATACATCAAATAAATAAAATTATTTATGACATATTAATGATTCTGTGTTTACCTCATTAATGAATGGTTTAAAAAAATGAGATTATAAAAATTAAAACAATATCCAAAACTTGTCCAATTATTATTGGATGATTTTGTTGCGAACAAAATACCTCTTTTATTCGACATTAATGAGTTTTTTTACCATTATAAATAGAAAATAATTATATAAAAAAACAATATTTTCAAACATTCCAAAAGAGCCCCTCCCCACCCTTATAAAAGCCACCACCTCTAACCCATTACTCACAAATCTAAAGTCTCTCGGATCATCCAAAATCTACCCAATTAATTTCCCTAGGTCACTAATTTCCTCTTAGAAGCTGTATCTTAGGAAGAAGACACTACAATTAAGCTTTTGGTTCAAACCAATGGGAGTTATCCAATTTAAAGGCAACATCTCCTCTTAAGTTATTTTATTTTATTTTACTTCTCCAACCCTAAACTCTCTTTATTAATTTTGTTTATTACAAAATAAGTATCGTAAATATAATATGCTGCTTTTATGATAATTATTATAACTACACTTACCCACACCTCCATCTAATGGGTATAGAACATAATGTTTCTATGGACGATGAACTACTGCGTCATGAAACAATGATTGTTCAATCTTCTACCACCACCTATTATGATGACCATTATGATGACACTGTAATTATATATGATATTTACGATATTTATTTTATTTATAAGCTTATATAATTATATTTTATAGAATACCTTTATTCTTTTCATGTTGTATATATATATGATAATTTCATTTGAGGAAGTGCAGACTACCACCACCTCAAAGTGATATGAATCGTTCAAACCATAAATGGGATGTATAAAGGATGGTGTTAATGAACTTATGTAACATATATAAAATAGTATATTATTCTGGAATAATAATTTACCTATGTATAATTTGGTATTCTATACTTTTAAAATAAAAAAATGAACTGGAAGTAGCGTTCATGCGTACGTAAGGATTGCGGTCTCCATGAACACGATGAGATTCATTCCCCATCATAACCATTCAAGAATAATTTTCAATTGATTATTAAAAATATTATTTAAGAAAATTATATCATTATGGATATGAATCAAATACATCCTATCCATAACAAACATTAATTACGTGACAAAACATATAAAGGAAAAGGAATCAGCTAATACCCAAACCAATGATACTACTAAAATATTATTAACAAAGAAATATTAGAAGATCCTATATGATATCCTATTTATGTATTTAGTTCTTTTATAATTTAATAACAATTATTTAACTGTTATATAGGAGGTTAACGAACCCTCAACCAAGGAAAAGTACAAGGTAAGGGTTAATTTCACAATCTCTTTGTTATCCATGGTTGTTTTTACGTACGTGTCTACTGGGAACTCTTTATCATACACATCCGTGTTTCTTAAAAATGTATTTCTAATTTTTTTTACTATTTACTAGACTATTGTTTAAATTCATTTATACCCCTATTTGAATTTTTATAAAATGGTTTGAAATAAATCTTTACGTCGTTTTCCAAACAAGGAACTTTCTGATCTTTTCGACAAATTAAGGTAAGAAGGTTTTTTTAACTTATACAACGGGTGTGGTTATTATCTGCCATTATAACACCTTTTAATATTCTCTTAAAATATTATAAGAATATTTTCAAGATAAATTTATTCTTTTATAATTTCATGACTATTAAATGATTTCAAAATAGAAAGAGATATTACTCAAAAATAATTTTGATTTCATCCATGTCAACATCATTTAATGGATTTTATACTATTTTGAAGTTGATTTATTATGATACAAATCATCTGTATTGTATTAATAGTTTTTTGATATGTTTGAATGTTATGTGTTATTTTTATACCATTCATGGTTTATGGTAAATATATTAACATTTTGTTTTCTAGGTTTAATACAGATGTTTATTTTATGTTTCAACAATTTCATATGAGGAATGCATTAGATCTAGTATGTGATGGGTGGAGCCCACTATAGATCCTCGATGTATTGGTAGGTCTTATGAGACAAACTAGTGTCTTGGCACAAGGTCTTGACAAATTCTTATTTGTAGTATTAGCACGAAGCCTTAAATATGTGGCAACAATGTCCAACATTATGCATTCCATCATTATGAAATTAGCTATCGATATTAAATGTGATTATTTGACTAGTATAATGTCTATGTGAATAATTAAATGGAATTATTTGATTTATCTTTTCCATATTATGTTTAAGATTAATTTTAAATGTATTTTTTTTAGTTTTGTACATTTCTATAAATGTTTATGTTTGTTTATGAAGTTTCTTCCATATTGTTATCCTTACTAAGCATTTAACCTCACCCCTTTATATGTTTTATTTTTTCCAAGATGTGAAGATGTATTTTATGGTTGACCTGCATGGATAGGCTAAGGGTTATAAGTGTGTTCAAAGGGGAAAAAATGATGTTGTTGTTTTTATGTCATGATGTAATGTAAAACTTATGTATGTATATAGTACATCCAAGGGTACTAAACTAATCTGTCATTCGGGACATGATTCATTATATCATGACAATTTTATGTAACAATGAACCGACTCTTGGTAACTAGGGTTAAGGCATTACATTTGGTATCAGAGAAAGTTTAGTACAAACCTAGTGGACTAGATTTAGATAAACTCTGATTAGAACACATTTCCCTAAGATAGACTTGGTGGATTAGTATAGAAGAACTTCCTAGAATTTTGGTAATATAGATATTTTTTGTATTTTCTAGGAAATACACCCCTATATGGATACGAGCAGGTAGAGGCGGGTTTGGAAAAGATGTAACTAGGTGTGAAAACTCCGAAAATGAGTTTTGAGGTTGACCTAGGGTATCATGGTACATGACAACGGGCTTTGCTGCACTCTTGGTTATTACACTCCAAGGGGATATGCTTAGGATAATTCAAATTTTATTTACAAACTAGTATAAAGTATTTATGAGTATATATCTCGTCAAAGAAAACATTTTTATGATTATAGATTATATCCATAAACTATTAAATTTATGTTAAGTGTTTTACAGGTTTCGAATTATGTATTTCAATTCATAAACTAATCTAGTCTATGCCACTGTTTAGAAATGACACATCGTGGAAGGAATAGAAACCGTATCAAGGAACATAATTCATGTATGGATTTCTCTCCTACTAAAGATAATTATAGTGGAGTTGGTGATTCAACTGGTGCTGATCATCTTATCACCATACTAGGAAAACTTACTCAACTTATGAATAATAACCTTTCCCGTATAGAGCACCCTTATCCACAACGCGGAAGATCAATGTCAGACCGATTCATGAGGCAACAACCACTGAATGTCAATGGGACTATAAATCAATTTGTAGCTGAGCAATGGATAAGTTCCTTAGAGAAAATATTTCATGATTTGGGGAGCAGCGGAAGGGAAAAGGTTGTCATATAAGTTTATCACCTCATGAGAGATGAAGATCAACGGTGGTGTTTAATTCAAAAGGAAAATTAATATGAAGAAGTATCAAATATATAATTTAGGAAGTTTATAGGGATTTTCATAGAAAAATACTTTCCTCGTGACCATCGAGTGGATATGAAAAGTCAATTTATAAGTCTCAGGAAAAGAGGAGGATGAGAATGTTGCAAAGTTTGAGGCTAACATTAAAAGGTTAGTAAGGCATGCAACAGATTATATACATAACCCAACGAGTAATATTGATTGATTTTTTGATGGGTTAAAACAATTTCTTCGTCAAGCAATAGTCGGACAAGTGTTCTAATCATATGAAGATATTGTCTCATGTGCTATCAAGACAGAAATGGAATTATCTATGTCTTATGACTTTAAAGAAAATTAAGAGAAGAAGAGATCTGCTGAACACTCTAGGAAAGGAAATAAGGAAACATGGAAGAAGGGAAGAGTTGGATTTCCTCCCTGTGATGATTATGGAAGGAACACCCGGGTGCCTGTCTAAAAGGAAAAGGAGTTTTCTAAAAATATGTAAAGAAAGGTCATCTTGCTTGTGATTGTAAGGAAAAGAAAGAAGCTACCAATGTTTAATGCTACAATTGTAGGGATATGGGACATTATGCACATGAATTTCCTAAGCTCCAAGGAAACTTACCTCAAAAAAGGCTAAGGGAGAAAGACTAAGATTATACGATCACTACTGCTGAGGTTGAAGCACAGAATGATGTAGTGGAAAGTAATTTAATGGTTTCCTCAAGTTTCTCATATGATTTATTTGATTCTGGATCATCACATTGTTTCATATCTTCTTATTTTTCCACGAAAATTAGGTATTTTCTATTTTACTTAACAAAGGAGTTGTCTGTCTGAACTTCTAAGGGAAGCCTCATTGCAACAAAGTTTTTGAATCAGTTCCCATTAGGGTATATAAATGTTCTTTTTCCATTGATCTCATCATCATAACCATTATTGAATTTGACATAATTTTACATATGGATTGGTTTTCAGACCATGATGCAAAAATTTATTGTAAGAAGAAGGAGGTAACAATTTTCAGTGATGATAAGGAGTACTATATCTTTTGAGAAGAAATGTCACCATCTAATTCTTATCCAGATCCACCCCAAGTAGCTCTACTAAATTTAATTTTGGGGAGGAAGAAAATGAAATAACTGCGGGTGAGGAAAATATTATTCAAATAGAGGATATAGTTATTGTTCAAGAATATGTTGATGTGTTTCCAGAGGCTTTACCTAGACATCCCCCAGAATGAGAAATTGAGTTTTCGATTGACTTAATTCCTAGTTCAAGGCCCATATCAATGACCCCTTATAGAATAGCCATTGTGTTGGCAGTTAATTTAATGGGTTTCTCAAGTTTAACCAATGATTTATTTGATTTAGGATCATCATATTGTTTCATATCTTCCCTGTTTGAAAAGAAAATTAGATGTTTCAAATTTTATTTAACAAGGTATTTATTATTCAAAACTCCTCAGGGAAGTATCATTGCAACAATGTTTTGTAAGTCAGTACCCATTAGGTTATATAAATGTTCTTTTTCTGCTGATCTCATCATCATACTGGGGAATGAATTTGATATAATCCTTGGTATGGATTGGATTTCGGACCATGATGTGAAAATTTATTGTAAGAAGGATGGTACAATTTTTGATGATGATAAGGAATACCTTATCTTTAGAGTAGAAATGTCACCATCTAATTATTATCTAGATACACCCCCTATAGCTCTACTAAATTAAATTATTGTGGGGTGGGTTAAGAGAGTGAAATAACTAAGGGTGAGGAAAGGAATGTTAAAATATAGGTTGTACCTATTTTACAAGAATATGTTGATTTCTTTCCAGAGGATTTACTAGGACATCCTCTAAAACGGGAAATTGAGTTTTCCATTGATTTAATTCGTCGATCAAGGCCCATATTAAAGACCCCTAATAGACTAGACACTATGGAATTAGTGGAGTTAAATAAACAACTAGAGGAGTTGAGTAATAAAGGATTTATTCTCCCTAATGTTTCTCCTTGGGGATCCCCTGTAGTTTTTGTTAAGAAGAAAGATGGATCTACGAGGTTGTGCATTTACTACAGGGAGATCGATGCTATAATAATAAATAACAAGTATCCCCTACATCACATTGATGATTTATTTGATCAACTTCATGGAGCTCAATATTTTTCAAAGATTGACCTTCGATCTAGATATCATTTCTTGTGTGTGAAGAAGGAATACATTCCAAATAAAACATTTCTAACTAGGTTTGGGCATTATGAGTTTACAAAAATGCCTTTTGGACTGACTAATGAACCCTTTAATTTCATGGATCTAATGAACAGAGTTTTCAAGGAATATCTAGATGACTTTGTTATGGTATGTATTGATGATATCTTGGTATACTCAAAAATCTATGAAGATCCAGAAAATAACATGAACACTATTTTAAAGACTCTTAGAAGAAATAAATTATATGCGAAGTTCAACAACTATGAATTATGGCATCAAAAAATTTAATTTCTTGGCAATATTGTCTCTAAGGATAGAATCCCTGTTGATTCTTCTAAGACATGAGCAATACGAGAATGGACTGCACTGACAAGTATAACTGAGGTATGTAGTTGTATTGGTTTAGCAGGTTATTATTGGCATTTCGTCCAAAAATTTGCATGATTGGATAACCCATTAACCAAGCTCACATGTAAAGAGGATAAATTTGTTTGGACAAAAGAGTGTGAAGAATGTTTTGAAGAACTGAAGAGAAGATTAGTCAACGCTCTTATATTGACTATACCATAAGGGAATGATGGGTTTGTTATTTATAGTGATGGTTCAAAGAAAGGACTTGGGTTGTTTTCTTATGCTGAATGATAATTTTATTGCCTATGCATCAAGGTAGCTAAAAATTCATTAAAGAAATTATCCCACTCATGATCTTCAGTAAGCAATAGTAATATTTGCTCTGAAGATATTAAGACACTATCTCTATGGTAAAAATGTGAGATTTAAAATGATCACTAGAGTTTGTATTATATTTTCTCACAAAAAGAACTCAACATGAGGAAAAGGAGATGGCTCGAACACTCACGGATTATGATTTCACCACACACTACCACCCGAGGAAGGAAAATAAGGTGGCATATGCTTTGAGAAGAAATGATCATGGAGTTTTGAACAAGATGAGAGTTGAAAGGGATCCTATATTCATGGATCTAGTAAAGAAGGATATGGTAATAATCATGGAAGCTAAAAAATAAATAATTTTTTAAATGGTTGCTAATCCATATTCAATAGAAAGTATAAAAATTTCTCAGAATGATGATGAGGAGTTTCAAAAGAAAATTAAAGTTGTGAACGATGATAGATTATTCGACTTCATATATGAAGATGGGATTTTGATATTTGGGAAGAGACTTTGTGTTCCCGACATAACTGATCTAAAAAGGGAATTGTTGGATGATTCTTATAGCTCCAATTTCTCTATACACCCAGGTAGCACTAGGATGCATAGATATTTGAAGGAACATTTTTGGTGGGACAACATGAAGAGAGAGATTGATGATTATGTGTCAAGATGTATAGTTTGTCAACAAGTGAAAGCTAGAAGACAACATCCTAAAGGATTCATGTAACCTATTCTCATACCTAAGTGGAAATGGGATGATAATGCGATGGACTTTGTAATAGGGCTATAAAAGACTCCTAGAAGGAATGATGCAATATGGGTCATTGTTGATCATTTTAATAAGGAAAATCATTTTCTTGCTATAAGAGAAGATTTTACACTTGAATGTCTGGAAAGAATATATATTAATGAAGTAGTAAGACTTAATGGAGTACCCGTTTCGATTTTTTATTATCGC
Organism: Viscum album; assembly: GCA_963277665.1. NCBI lineage: Eukaryota > Viridiplantae > Streptophyta > Magnoliopsida > Santalales > Viscaceae > Viscum > Viscum album. The sequence continues at coordinate 1,463,011,554 of OY728150.1, read as the reverse complement.
GATCCCCATTTTACATCATGATTTTGGACAAGTCTTCAGATGGTCGTGGATACTGAACTTTGTTTGAGCCCTGCCTACCACCCTCAAACTGATGGACAATCAGAACGGACTATTCAAACATTGGAAGATACGTTGAGATCTTTCTCACTTGACTTTCAAGGTATGTGGGGTCAATATTTACCTATGGTAGAATTTTTCTATAATAATAGTTTCCATTCAAGTATTCAGATTGCAGCAAATAATGTGTTATATGGAAAGGGATGTCACACACCAACTTTTTGGGATAATGTTGGTGAAAGAAAACTCATAGGCCCGAAACATGTTGATGAAACAATGGAAAATGTGAAGGTTATCCAAACCCACATAAAGGCAGCTCAAAGTAAGAAAAATATCTATGCCAATAACTAAAGGGAGGATTTGGAATTTCAAGTAGGAGATCATGTTTTATTAAAGGTATCTCCATGTAAGGGCATTATACGATTCAGTAAGAAAGGAAAATTAAGTCCCAGGTACATTGGACCTTTAGAAATTCAAGAAAGAATTAGACTTATAGCTTATCATTTAGAAATGCCTTCAAGTCTTTCCAATGTTCATGATGTGTTCCACGAATCACTATTGAGAAAATACATGCTTGAACCAATGCATGTACTCACCTATGAAGAAATAGAACTGAAACTTGATCTGTCTTATTGTGAAGAGCCTATCAGAATTATTGATATTAGAGAATAGGTGTTGAGAAATCGAACGACTCTTCTAGTGAAAGATCTATGGAGAAATCATAAGATGGAAGAGGCGATGTGGGAACCCGAGAAACTTGTGATGAAGAACCACCCAAACCTTTTTATTTTGTAGTATTATAGAAATATCGAGGATGAAATTATTTGATGGAGGGAAGAATGTTACACCCCAATCTTCTATAGTACGTTTACCTTTGAATAATGCAATATTTTTCACTGTATGCAACTTCGAGATTCTAACACACCATGACCAATCAAACTAGACGTTATGAATAGTAATACCCATTTTTGAAATTTTATAAATTTTTTTTTCAAAATGGACTTCATTTTCAGATTAATAAGCCTTTTGTTTCGAACCAAAGGGAGTTACCTGATTTAAAGGTAACATCTCCTCTTAAGTTCGTTTCTTTTATTTTACTTCTCCAACCCCTAAACACTCTTTATTACTTTATTTTATAACAACACCAGTATCCTCAATATACTAGGTTGTTGTTATGATAATTATTTGAACTAAACATACACACACCTATATCTAATGTGTATAGAACATAATGTTTCTGTGGACGATGAACTACTGCCTCACGAAACGATGATTGTTCAATCTCCTACTAGCACCTCTTATAGTGGCCATTATGATAGAACTGAAATTATATATGATATATATTATATTTATTTTATCTATAATATACATCAATTCTATTTTATATAATAACTTTATTCTTTTCTTGTTGTATATATATACACACGACAATTTCATTTGAGGAAGTGGGGACTACCGCCCCCTCAAAGTGATATGACTCGTTCATACAATACATGGAATGTATAAAGGATAGGGTTAATGAAATTACATTTCATATATAAAATGTTATATTATAATGGAATAATAACATACCTATGTATCATTTGGTCTTCTTTCCTTTTAAAATAATAAAAAAATGAAATGGAAGTAGCATTCGTGTGTAAGTACGGATTACCGTCTCCATGAACATGATGAGATTCATTCCCCATCATAACCATTCAAGAATAATTTTCATTAGATTATTAAAAATAATATTTAGGAACATTATTTCATTCTTTATATGAATCAAATAAATCCTATCCATAACAAACATGAGTTACGTAACAAAACATATAAAGGAAAATGAATCAGTTATCATCCGAAACAATGATACTACTAAAATATTATTTACAAAGCAATATTAGAAGAACATATATGATATCATATTTATGTATGTGTTTCTTTTATAATTTAATAAAAATTATTTAACTATTATATATGAGGTTAACGTACCCTCGACCAAGGAAAAGTACAAGGTAATGGTTAATTTCACAATCTCTTTGTTATCCATGGTTGTTTTTACGTAAGTGTCTACTGGGACCTCTTTATCATCCACATCCGTGTTTCTTAAATATTTTTTAAAAACATATTTACTATTAACTAGACTATCGGTTAAATTCATTTATACAATTTTTTGATATTTTATAAAATGGTTTGAAATGAATCTTTCCGTCGTTTTCCAAACAAGGTAATTTATGACATTTTTGACAAATTAAGGTAGTAATGTTTTTTAACTTATATGGCGGTTGAGGTTATTCTCTACTGGTGTAAAACCTTTGAAGCTTCACTTGATATATTAAAAAAATATTTTCTATATAAATGATTTCTTTTATAATTAGATGACTTTTAAATGATTTCAAAATAGAAAGATACATTCCTATAAAATAATTCTGATTTCATCTATGTCAAAAATACTTTAATGGATTTTATACCTGTTTAAAGCTGATTTATTATGATATAAATCTTCCATATTTTATTGAAGGTTTTGTGATATGTTTGACTATGGATGTGTTATTTTTATACCATTCATGGTTTTTCGTTAACATATTAACAATTCTTATGCCAGTTTTAATATGAATGTTTATGTTATGTTTCAACCAATTCATATGAGAAATGCATTGGACTTAGTAAGTGATGAGTATAGCCTACTATAGCTCCTCGGCGCATCATTTGGGCTAATGAGAAAAAATAGTGTCTTGGCACGATGTCTTGACAAAATCATACTTGTAGTCTTAGCATGAGGCCTTGACTATGTAATTATGATGTCCGACATTATGCATTCCATCATTATGAAATAAGATATTGGTATTACTTGTGATAATTATACTAGTAGAATATCCATGAGAATAATTAAATGGAATTATTTGATTTATCTTTGATATATTATTCTGAATTTTAATTTTAAAAGGATTTTGTTTTAGTTTTATACATCACTTAAAATGTTTATGCTTATTTATGAACTTTCTGCTATATTGTTATCCTTACTGAGCATTTGAGCTCACCCCTTTCTATGTTTTATTTTTCTTAGGATGTGAAGAATTATTTTATTATTGACCATCAGGGATAGGCTAAGGGATATAAGTGTGTTCAAAGGGGACAAAATGTTATTTTTGTTTTTATCTCATAATGTTTTATAAAACTCATGTATGTATCTAGTACTTCCAAGGATACTAAAAAAATTGGTATTTCATGACATGATTCCTTCTATTATGAAAATGTTATGTAATAATTCACTGACTATGGGTAACTATGGTTGGGGAGTAACAATTTTATTTAACTTAAATGGATAAACTTGATTCACATCAAAATAGTTTTTTGAAAACTGTGTTTTTTAGCCTAAAAGTAAACAAACACCAAAATGAGGAAATTTTTTGATTCAAATGAAATTAATTATAAAATTATAAATAAAATGGTTCATATTTCACTTTAATATGAAATAAAAATATAATTGGACTTTTATATTTAATTATTTAATGAAAATAAATGACCATATTTGAAAAATTGGAAATTTTCATTATATTTTGAAAAACAAATCATTTCTGAAAAATCCTAATATTTCACTATAAGTTTATTTTGATATAATTATTTTAAAAATTAAGTAAAATTTATTAAATAAATTTTATAAATGTTCCTAAAAGAAACTATAATATTTTTTACATATGGGAGTAAAAATCATTTTGGAAGAAACAAATTTTTTTGTGGAATAAAATGTCTTTATCGAAAATTGAGTGATTATTTAATAAAAATTTATCAATACATTTATAATGAGTTGGAAAATTATAAATATTTAATAAATTAGTTAATTATATTCTTACCCACCAATTTAATGGCTTGGTTATAATGATCATATTTGAATAATAATATTTCATTGTTTGTTTAGGATTGGTGTTGTGTGTAGTATACACTAATGAACATAGTTTTATTTTTAAAATATTAGGGTGTAACATGATCTCACACTTTAATATATTAATTCCTCATAATTTTGAGATAGAACTCATTAATAAATCGTTTGACATTTTAAAATAACTTTTTTGAAAACCCATACCCTAAAAAGGGGTAATAAAACTTCTTCTTGAAAAGCGAGAAGTGGAAGCGCGAAGGTTATTTGGAAAACAAAATAAATGTCTCTAAATATAATAAAATTCCTGGTAATTGAAAATTTTGACATAGAGGAAAAAATTAATTTCGAAATCATCATGGAGAGTGATTTAGAACATTGATCGTATGAAAGATAATGACCATGAGAAAGCTAATTTCCAAAAAACCTTAAACTAAAGAGTTATGAAAAATTATATAGATTCATAAAAAATTATGAAAATAATAATAAAAAATTTAAGGCCCTTTTCCAATATTTGATGAAATATTTTAAATCATAAATTCTTCCAAAAATCAACACAATTCTTATATGTGGCATGATTATTATAACCAAAACCCCATTGATAAAAATTATTATATAAAATAATTATCAAATTAAAATATATGAATAATATCACCTCAATGAAAAATATATCAATGGTTCTTACATAGTCTAAGATTTAGCCTTTGCAATATAGAATTTACTGGAATAATCCCTGGGTTCTCATATTTAAGACAATGAACTATAATATTATATCTTGGATGAAATTTATTTCTCTACATTGAAATATTCATTTTTGGTAAGAAATTTGTTTCTATATTACCTTATTTTCTACAAATAATTTTTTTACGTTTTTTACTTTGTGGAAATATCCTTGATGTCGACTCCCACATTTTTGACAATATGAAAATTGAGCTTACTTTCCTCCACATTCTCCTCTACTTGAGCTCTTAGTAGACTCTATCCTTCTATTCTTTGGTGATTCATAGAGCTGTTTAAGGTATATGCTTGTAGTTATATATCATGATAAATGATTTGGAAAAATTACCATTGTCATGAACTGAATATTGTCGCTACCAAAACTGACACTAGAACCAGCCTATGGAAAGGCCGAAAGGGATTTCCCAATATCCATGGTATTTAACAAGTGCCTGGGTATCATAAAATTAGATTTGGGAATGATTCACCAGAATTTATAAACATAAAACAACAAACAAAACCAAAAAACCAAATCTGGTTTTTTCAAACCAAAACATCTTTTACTAAAATTCATAACTGAATTACACAATTTTAAACAATTCTTAAAGACCATTAAAAAGGTACAAAACCAAGAAAATACATCCAAAGAACCTCCACATGGAAAGAGGCACCACCCTCATGCTATCTACAGAACACGACATCACGAAGGTCCTCTAAACCCGAACCGTTGTCACAAAAGTTGTACTCGAACCTATGATAAGAACAACCAAGTCTACATACACCCAATGGTGTAAGTAGGGTGTGAGAAAAATCCCAATAGGATAACAACACTAAGATATTCCATGTGATAAACATTTTAATACAAAAAGCAATGCATTTTTTGTAAATAAGAAATTCTAGTGATAGTTTCTAAAAGATGCAACATTAAAACTAAACAGTTTTCAAGTGAGCTATTTTAAATAATTAAAAATTTTAAATAAAATTCCAAAGCTACTAAAATCTCTAGACAAACATACCATATACCGATGGTAATATTAAATCATCTAATGAGAACAAGAAACATGAATAACCCTTAGGCACTAGCTCGTTGTGGGTCCCAGGTACCACATATCTTGGTGAAAGTAACCATCCCAAATATCTGTTATCATGTACGAGCCACTAGTAGGGAACATAACTATAACCTAGTTGTCCCCAATCATCATCATTATCATAGTTTAGTTATTTTTTAAGCGTTAATCTTGCTTCGTGAAACTAAGGACAAACCCCACGGGATTACTAGTATACTAGTACAGTCCACCCACCTAGATACCCGGGTTTCCCTCTTGGGTTCAAACAAGTTCAACAAGACAAGAAATATAATTTTCACATGAAACTATCTCTTCAAAATCACACATTCACCAAACATCCCACATGTACATCACAAAAGTCACAAAATCCAATTTTTCATTCAAATGAATTTTGAAATCTTACCCACACCAAAATAACCCACTACACATTTTGCATATATTTCAAAATTAAAAAAACCTTTAAAAATTTTATAAAATCATTCCCAAGATGATAAACACCACATAAAAACCCACTCACATGTTAAATAATACCCTTTTCATAAACAAAATCTATTTTTCACATCACACCCACACAAAACAGCCCACTAACATGTATCACACCCACATCACAATTTCATAAATCTCCTAGAAAAATTAAAAAACATTACCAAAACGTTTGACATCATAACTAACCACTTTATCTTTGAAAAAATCATTTTAAGAACATAATACCCACAAAATAGTACATAAGCATCCTTTTCACACTTTGTGTAACTCATTAAATCACTTACAGTTTTCATAAAACCAACCTAAGGGATATAACCATGTTTTGAATAAAAACTCATTTCAAAACCCCCATTTAAGACCAAAACCATACCAATTACAACCCAAAACAAAATTGGTAGCCCAATAAATGTTTTTTAAACCACACCCATGTGTTATGAAATTACCTCAAAATAGTACCACAAAAAGTACATAAGAAAATACACATTTTCATAAAAAAACATTCAAAGAGCATGAAACGTTCTTGCACCTAAAACCCATTCAAAAAACTTATTTTAAACCTATAGGCACACCAATACCATACAAAAGAATAATTTTCAGGAAAAAAATGATTTATTAAACCAGTTTCATAAGTTATAAAATACACCCAAATAATACCCCATGAGTTACACATGAAAACACCCAATATCAAGCTAAAATGAAACTATAAAATTAAACGCTTAACAAAATCCATCAAAAATAGTTTTCAAACAAAAAAAAAGAGTTTATAAACATTCTAAAGTAATAATCCAAGAAATCTAACTCATCATAAAATGGTTACACATGGAATCACCTACCTTTTGAGACAAAGCCCCTAAATCTTGTTGGAAAACATCAACCGCACCTCCACCGCACCACAAGAGGGATAAACCCATCCCTAGACCACAATATTTTACCAAAAATACGTAAGGATAAACTCTAGGTGCTAAACCTAGATTCTGGACACTTTAGAACTCATGAAAGGGAGAAAGAAACCCTAAAGAAATGGAAGAAATTAAAAAGAGAAAGACTTTTTGAAATCTTGAAAAAATTGCCCTAAATCCACAAAAATATGAATATCCACATAACCAAAACTAGTATGGTGGCTTGAATGAGTCATATTAAGTCATTTGGGGACTGAAATGGGGGAACAAGATTGAAAATTGAAGTAGTTATGAAAGAATCATTTTACCTCTTCAAATCTGGTCAATTTGAGAAAGATAATGAAATATATCCCTAATCCGTGGGGGAGATGAGCTAAAAAGAGGATAACTCACAAATGGGTGTGAGACACAAGTTTTTGGATTCAAGTGGGAGGTGTAATCACCGAAAAAAGTAATAATGAATGAGATATTGAAAAATTAAAAAAACAATTTAAAGTAGGAAATGGGATTACTGGTAGGCCCAATACCTTGATAAAAAACCCAAATCCATCATTATTATGTATTTATATATTGTCCAAATGGATATGGTAATTTTAATATACCATAGGATTCCAATTGGGAAGTGGAATTAGTGTAAAATTTTGAAAAATGAAGGAGTTATAAATGAAACCAAATTTATTATTAAATTTGGAATTGGTCTCATGGTTTGGCCCAAATTTTGAAAACCCATAATTTCCTCCAAAATTAATGGGAACCCCCAAAATCAAAGCAAGAAATGAAATTAAATGAAAAATTACTTTTAAATAAGTCATCAATGTGAAAATTTTCCCCACCATCAAGCTTTCTGTCCTCGGAAAGCCACAATAAGGTCAAAAGATAAAACCAAACCCAACTGATAAACCAAGATGTACTACATTGACATGCTTCACTAATAATACCCAAAAAAACTCCAGTGATCAATTAAGGAATGATTACTCTCACAATAAAAAAATACACCACTTTACTAAAATGATCATGTACATTCATAATTTATCCCAAATGAAATATATACAAACACTATCAAAACAGTACTCAAGCAATTCACCCAAAATTTACTCAAGGATGATTTTGGTATCTAGATAGCTCTGAATAAGAATACCTACGACCAAGCCAAGAATAATGTGAAAACTAAGTTACTAGTATGAGGGAAACAAATAGGCTCCCCACTATAAGAGACAACCTAAATTCTTCCCAAGATAGAATGAGGAACCCAATAGGGGGAGACCTAAACGGACTCCCTAGTAATTGGGGTAGACACCCATTATACCTTTTCAAAAGAATATACATAAAAATCATAGTGGGTCTCCCCTCATAAGAACCAACCATCTTAACTTACCAGCATGGGTCGACATAAAAAGTCCCCAGAATTTAAAGGGTTGGCATGACCACACGAATAACCCACATAGTTTGGGATGTTGTGGGATAAACATTAAAATCCTTATACTTTCATGGTCTCATGGGTAAATTACACTACTAACAATACACAAGCCATGAAATCATCCTATCTAGGAAAAATTAAAACCTTTCTCCAAAAACTCTTTGAACGACTCTGGGATTTCCCCTGAAAACACTCAAGCTAATCTCTGAGGCCTATGGCTGTAACTCAAATGATTGAAGTATCATCAGCCTTACAGTTAGGCTTTAGGAACCCCTGTATGGATCTTCTTATTTCGGTGCCACAAAAAACTACACCGCAAACCCCGATGGGTTTATCAAGACAAAACACACTCAAAAAATCACTTTATTGTAACTTGAAATTTCACTGATACAAGGGATTAGAGGATGTACACACATCACACCTTGTTTATTCTGCTGAGAAACAACAGAATGAGAAGAAACATACAAATACCTTCCTTTAAAATAGAGTATGTCAAGATCTCCCAAAATAAGACACACTTCTGACCAAATGAAGACTCACAACAGATTTTACGACTTCACGTTTACAATAAAATGAGCACATGACATCACATGGAATCACTTAAAATGACAATTGTGGCTGATAGGAGAAATACAAGGAGGGTTACCTTATAAAATGTCCCCAAACATCACAAAATTCCAGAAAGTGGACACAATATCCTCTCATGACTAGATTTCCCACACTGGTAGTTTAACGTGAATGTTTACTGTGAATAGACTACGAAGGACCCATATGCCCTCTTAGACACCATCTAGATACTCATCTATGCTAACAACCCCTGACCACTTCCACCTTCGAAAAATCAAGTAGCTCAAGAAACTAAACTCTCTTTTAGCCTTCCATGAGCACTCTCACTCTACAAGAGGATCCAAAAAACCAAAAAGGAATGGGTGTAGACTCATTCAACAAAGCTCGAGAAAATATTCCTTACATTAATCAACTGGAGGATCTTCCAACGATGAAACAATCCGAGTTTCTCTTCAGCCATGCACTAACCCTTATTGGGGGCATACCTCATCCAAAGAAAGAACCCAAGGAACCATCCAAGCTCGTCCATCGGTCAAATTTTTTTACAAAACAGAACCAAACAGATGAGGGGAACTATAATAAACGTTTCCCAAACTTTTCTCCAAATAAACCACTAACCATCCCTTCAACCCAGCTTACTGACCAAACACAAACCCAAAACATGGTTCAAAGAGGAGGGGTTCTTGGACTCAAAATATCTCACAACAAAATTTACAAAACACAAAAGACACACCATTCCAAACTATTCATCAAGACATCAAGTTTTCTTTTTAAAAATATTTCTTTAAAAACAAATGGTTCAGTGGATAGTGTATCCACCAATGGTACCCCATGGGCCCCCCAAATGCATGTTTCCGTGCCACACCGGGCACCCTCCTCATATCTATCTGGTACTAATCAGATCATTAAATTAACCATCAATTATCCCATATAACCCCATGAATGTGGATACTCATGGAAATTCTAAAGGATAAAACAAAATTTCTTTCCATTTTTCAAACCCAAAATGATCAACCAATACTTATTTTTTCTCAAAACCGCTAACCATGAAATCAGACCCAAATTAAAGCTTACCTAAAATTTTCCAAAAGGAACAATCATTCAAATGAAAACTCACATTCATGTTATTCCCGTTAATTTCAAAAAATCTCATCCCATTAAAAAAAATTGAATAGTCGAGAAAACTTTGTTAGAAACACTCTTTCAAAAGCAACTTTTACACAATTTTCTACTTTCAAAAGAGGTGTAAACACACCATTTTCAATTTCAAAAAAATTATGAAAACTTAGTTCCAAAATTTCACAATTAAAACCATTCCATATTTATTATAAAATAATTTCAAAAATACTTTATGCTTCTTAAAGTCATTTCATTTTTCTTTTAAAACCGAACTTCCATGATTTCAAAACTAAAGGACACAAGATAGTGCGAGGGGAAACAAGCTTTAGTGGGTGAATTGGATATACGGTTGGTATCCATACACCAATCACCTCACTATCACAGAGAGTGTTCTAGGGAAATATCCCCATCTCCACATGGATTTCTAGGCCCTACAAGCTCACTTTGACCATTAACCATACTCTCTTTTCATTTCCCATTATCATCACCAAACCAAGAAAACCTAGGACTCTGAAGAATCCCGAAATCCCCTAGTGACTTGAATTCCGTTATGAGGTGTGGTTATTAGAAATACTACCCATAACCAGAATTCCAAGTCTCAAAAATCCTAGCTCCAGACTATCCGGACTGTTCCCCAAATAACATGACCTAAAGAGTTAACCTGAACCTCCCCTGATACCATATTTTCACGAATCGAATCTTATCACCATCAAAACTGGAACCCAAAACAACCCCTAGAAAGGAATGAAGGGAATTAACGATCCCCATGGGATGACACAAGTTCATGGGTACCATAAAATGAGATTTTGGAATGATTCACCCGAATTTATAAACATAAAATAGAAAACAAACCCAAGAAACCAAATCTGGATTTTTCAAACCAAAACATCATTTACTAAAATTTAGAACGGAATTAAACAATTTTAAACAATTCTTAAAGACCATTATAAAGGTAAAAAACCAATAAAGGACATCCCAAGAACCTCCACATGGCAAGAGGCACCGCCTTCAAGCCATTTCCAAAACAAGGCATCCCGAAGGACTGCTAAACTCAAGCCATTGGAACAGACTTGTTCCCGAACCTACAACAGAAAAAACCAAGTCTACTTACACCCAAATGTGTAAGTAAGGTGTGAGATAAATCCTAGATGGATAACACCACTAAGAGATTCCATGTGATAAACATTTTAATACAAAAATCTTTACAAGTTTTGTAACTAAGAAATGCTAGTGATTGTTTCCAAAAGATGAAACATTAAAACTAAAGAGTTTTTAAGTGGGCTATTTTAATGAATCCACACTTTTAAATAAAGTTACAAAACTACTGAAATATCCATCCAAATATACCATATACCAATGGTTAGAGTAAATCATCTAATGAGCACAAGAAATAAGAAAAACCACTAGGCACTAGCTTGTTGTGGGTCCTAGGTACCTCGTATCTTAGTGAAAGTAACCATCACAAATATCTGTTCTCATGCATGAGCCACTAGTTGAGAACATACCAATAACCTAGTGGTCCCCAATAATCATCATCACCAACATAGTTTTTTTAGTGTTTTAAGCATCAATATTGCTACGTGAAAATGAGGCCAAACCCCGTGAGATCACTAGCATACTAGTACACATCCACCCACCTAGATACTTGGGTTTCCCTCTTGTGCTCAAACAAGTTCAACAAGATAAGCAATATAATTTTCACATGAAAATATCACTTCCACATAAAACGTTTACCAAACAACCAACATTTAGACCACATAAGTCACAAAATCCACTTTTTTATACAAATTCATTTTGTAATCATACTCACTCCAAAATAACCCACTACACATTTTGCATATCTTTAAGAATTAAAAAAATCCATTAATAATTTTATAAATTCTTTCCCAAGATGATAAACAACACATAAAATGCCACTCACATGCTAAATAATACCCTTTCCAAAAACAAGATCCATTTTTCACATCACATTCACCCAAAATAGCCCACAAACATGTTTCACACCCACATCAGAATTTCATAAATCACCTCGACAAATTAGAAAACATTACCAAAATGTTTGACATAAAAAATGACCACTTTTTCTTAAAAAACTAATTTTATGAATATAATACCACCAAAAAAGTACATAATCATCCATTTCACACTTTGTGTAACTCATTAAATCACTTACTGTTTTCATAAATCCAACCTAAGGGGTATAACCATGTTTTGCATACAAACCCATTTCGAGACCCTTATTTAAAAACAAAAACAAAACAGTACCAACCCAAAACATAATTGAAAGCCTTATAAATGTTTATTAAACTAGAATAAAGTGTTATGAAATTACCTCAAATAGTACCACAAAAGATACACATGAAAACACACAATTTCATAAAACACTTTCAAAGAGCATGAAAAGTTATTTCACCTAAAACCCATCCAAAAACCCTCTTTTAAACCAAAAGGCACTCCAAGACCCAAAAAAACTAGAATTGGTAGGCCACAAAATATTTAGTAAACTAGTTTTATAAGCTTTAAAATATAGCCAAATAATATCTCAGGAGTTACACATGAAAAACACACAATTTCAAGCTAAAATGCAATTATAAAATTAAACGATCTACAAAATCCATCAAAAAAAGTTTTCTCACAAAAAAACAGATTATAAAAATGATAAATTAATAATCCAAGAAGCATAACTCATCATAAAGTGTTTACACATCGAATCACCTACCTTTTGAGTTCAAACACCTAAATCATGGTGCTAAACCTCAACCACACCTCCGCCACACCACAAGTAGGATAAATCCATCCCTATACCAAAATATTTCACCCAAAACACTCAAGGTTAATCTTTAGGTAAGAACCCTAGATGCTGGACACTTTAGAACTCTAGAAAGGGTGAAAGAAATCCTAAGGAAAGGGAAGAAATCAAAAAGAGAAAGACTTGCAGAAATCTTGATGAAATCTTCCTAAATCCACCAAAATATGAATCTCTAAGTAACCAAAACTTGTATTGATGCTCTAAAGAGTCATAATAGGTGATGTGTGGAATGAAATGGTGAAAAAATAGTGAAAATTGAAGGAGTTATGAAATAATCATTTTACCTTATCAAATCTGGTCAATTTGAGAATGATTAAGAACGATCTACCTGATCCGCAGGGGATATGTGCTCCAAAGAGGAAAAATCGCTAATGGGGGTGCACCTTAGGTGTCTGAATTCGGGTGGGAGGTATAATCACCAAAAAATAGTAAACAGTGAATGAGATATTGAAAAATTATTAAAGTAATTTAAAGCCGGAAATGGGATTATGGGAAGACCCAATACCTTAACTAAAAACCCAAATCCATGATGATTATGGATTCCTATGTGGTCCAAATGTGTATGGTGATTTTAATATACCATAGGATGCCAATTGAGAAGTGGAATGTGTGTAAAATGTTGAAAAATGAAGCAATTATAAAAGAAACAAATTTTATTTTTAAATCTGGAAATGGGTTCAAGGTTTGACCCAGATTTTGAAATCTCACCATTTCCACCAACATTCATGGAAAACCCCGAAAACAAATAAAGAATGGAAATTAATTGTAAAATTACTCTTAAATAATTCATGTATATGAAAACAAAATATTTAAATTTAGTTATCATTCCATTTGTTTGCTGAGAATCACCACATATTTCATTATATTCTGGGATAAAATTACTCCTCCTGGTTCAAGACAGTAACTGAAACCAAAAAACATGGCATGAGAACCAATAGTCATAATCACAAAAAATAATTTATTGGATGTATTATATTAAATATATTAACCCTTAGGTTTAAACAATGTCTTCCATGATTATCATATATTAAATTCTAACATGATGATTCATAAAGAAAATGTGTATTAACCCAAGCATATCCCACAGGAGTGTCAAACTAAATACATAGTAAGTACACACTCACCATGTATTAGAATAATGGTTGAGATATAACAACCCAACTCTTTTTGTGGTTATTACCCCTAAATTAATCTTTTCCAAAATCATGTCCACTTGTAGTATCTAGAACTGGATATATATCTAGGAAAACCACATAATATATTCTTTACCAAAAATTTAGGATGTTATCACATACTTAGACATATCCCTTGAGTTTTTTACTAAATTTATCTAATCCAATTAATCAAAAATAACTATTCCTTGATCTGATACCAACTATATTGAACTAGAATTTTTTATATATTATTATATGATTTTTAACATAAAAACAATTTATTACACCCTAAAGATTATGTGGCCTAATTTATTTAGAAGACTATGTAAATAAACATCAAAAGAAACTAAAACATGACATCTTTATTTTCATTCTCCTTAGTGAGCACACAAATCTGTTTTATATCCTAAAATTTTATAGTATAACATGGTGAATGCATAAAATAAATTGGTGTTCTAAAAACCCTAATAGGTGAATAAACATGATAATGATACAACACTTTTTATTCAAGGTATAACATTATATCATAAAGAAATGGAATATGATTAGTCACATAGAAGAATAATATAAATAAAATGGTATAAAAATATCATATAATCATAGAAAGTATGGTAGTAAGTTATATCATGACATAAACATGATTAGAGGATAACTATATTTACTGTATCACATGGTGGAAGAAGTCCCATAATGGATTAGGATCACTAAAACATTCCATACATAAAATCTCGTGAGATAGAAGACTTATCCAATGAATTGAAGTGATATCTAGCTTCACCCATCATAACTTATTCATATTATGTGTGCCATAAAAGGAAATTGATCATATGTCTTAAACATAACAATTACCATTGGAAAGAAATGGATTGAATAATATTGCCTCATGTCATAAAAAAATGATATTTCATAAATAAATCATTTGATAAATGAACTTAAGGCATGTATTAACCATTAAAATGAAGGAATAATGAGTTAGGTATATATTTTAGAGACATATATATAGAATATATAAGCAATACATAACATCAATGGATGTCTTTATTCATGAAAACATCCTTATAATATCACATATAATATTTATTGAGGAAAATACCCCTTTTCACTTGGAAATAATTTATTTAAAAATGAAAAAATTTAAAAAATATTATAGAAATAATTTTATTTGAAAATAACCATGGGAATTTTTAAAGGAAGTTGCAATGCATTGAGTGGTCATGAATATGACAAAATTTCATTCATGGTGGGTACTTCAAAACAAAGATTCCTTTCAATTTTTTTGGCAAAAAATCTATAAGTTATTTATTTATAAAATAAAAAATATTCTTTTTAAAAAATTTGGTAAAAATTAAAACATGTGAAAATATTATTTTAGAAATCATTATTGAATATTAAAAACATTATTTAGTATATTTTAAGTAAAATATGGACTAAGAGGAAAAAGAGTTCCAAATGAGTAGAATACAATGACCGGTTTCCTTAAAAACGTTATTTCAATAAATTTAGTATTTAAAGAGACTAAAATGGAATGAAAAATTTTATTATCTAGAAATAACCAGAGGATAATCATATATATTGTGTTTTTGATACAAATATCATGTAATTCCCCTAATAGAGTCTTTAACATAAATTATTTCGAATAATGATTTTTTTTAAATTAACCTTCTCCACTTTTGTATGTTTTGATTAATAATCCCCTTGAAATATATAAATTCAAATTAATCATTATTTTTCCATTAATATATATTTAATCATGACATATCATATAAAAGTGGAAGTAGTGATTGCATAGTTATTCACTATTCATTTACACCCTTAAACTACTGTGATAAACTGATATTGTATCATAAATTCAAAGTTTAATAATAATTCTCACATCATGTTTGATTATATTATTTTGTTTTAGTAACTATTATAAATGGTAATTTAATTTTTTTTGGTTGATTTCAATATAGGTGGAGGTGATTTGGAGGGTTGGGGATGAATTTGAAGAAAATTGGGCCAAATTGCACAAGAATCCAGGAATATATGTGGACTCAACTACACATTGATACTAATACATTCATCCAATTGGGAATTTTTTTTCGATACATAATTCATTGGGATGCAACTTTGATGAGGACACCCCAACCCAATTCGGCCAAATTGTAGCCCATCCATACTAATCTATCTAAGGAACCGAATTTTCACGAGGTCAAAGTTTAGTTATGTATTTTGTCCATATATTAGTCAGTAGTTGTAAAGAAGATTCAATGGTTTAGGTGGAGTTATTAAATAGTCAGGTAAAACATTTTTTAGTTTTATTAAAAGTGAGATAATAATTTATGGACACCTAAAACTATGGGCCATGTGGTTTTCTGAAATCAGGGTGCCCAAAACCACCTTCCACTTTGCCTATAAATTGGAACCATGGGAACCCCATTTTCAAATTTGAAAAATGAGTGGAATGATGACATTTTGAATTTATATAGGAGTTCTCTCCGCATACTAGAATTCATAGAGGCCCCTATCCTAATAGGGGGATCAAATG
Organism: Viscum album; assembly: GCA_963277665.1. Classification (NCBI taxonomy): domain Eukaryota; kingdom Viridiplantae; phylum Streptophyta; class Magnoliopsida; order Santalales; family Viscaceae; genus Viscum; species Viscum album. The sequence goes on along the minus strand of OY728150.1, from coordinate 1,462,994,879 downwards.
TGAAGTTGGTGTTCCACCTGACCCTCCTTCTCCTCTCGATGGTGAGCTAAATGGTGGAAAATCATTTCAAGGGAGATACACATAAATGAGAGGGAGTTAAAGCACTTATTATTCTACTAGTTTTGGGTAATTTGTGTTTTAATTTTTTCACTGATGTTTTATTATAACATTATTCTCCATTTAATTAATTTATTTGGTTTAGTTAAGACAATCACTTTTTATTTCAACACCGATAATGTTGAAATTTCCAGTGGGAATCGTGGGTTATTCCAATTGGAACACCAGAATCTTATTTATCTAAAATATTATATATATATATATTAGTATGAGTTTTTATCACTCACACTACGCATGAGGTCCAAACCTTCAAAACATTATTGTTTTGTTAACGGGTGGTTCATTGTGCATCGTTTTAATATGTAAGAGGGGAATGAAGATATTAACAACCCCCTAGAAAAGGATTCCATTAAAACATGTGTATTTTTAAGAATGATGAACTAAAAAATATGTGTAGTGAACTTGAAATTACCTCCTTCTATGATAATCCTAAAAACACCACTTTCCATTATCAGATATTAAACTCTTAATAATTTATTTTATCTTTAAAAACTGTTTTCAAAACAAACCCCTATTTTCGTCATTTTTATTAAAAATAAACACTTTAAACCCTCAAAATCTCTTTAAAAGAATCCATAGTTTCTTAAATATACTATAAATCAAAATTAAAAACATAATAAATTTGATGTGTCATAACAACACATTCACGTTTTTATGCCATTGTCGGGGATCACTTTTTTTAGTGTGTTTTTTTTATAAAAATATTTTTTATTTTGAAAATATTTGTGGGATTATTTAATTTTTTAAAGTTTATTTCTAAAAAAATAATTTTTTAGAAATTCTACATGATGCATTCTTTATCGAAGGAACTACTTCCTTTTGAACATGAACCATAGATGATCTAGCTCTGCCAACACCAAGAAGTACCGAACCATCCCTTGATGGAGGACAAAAAAATAATGAAACCCTTCTTGATCATTCTTCTGATTCTAAAAGAAACATCAATATTGGAATAAAATTTCATAATATGGATAAAAATATCTGGACATTAAAATAACTAACCATGCATAATGTGTAGATTCATCTCACATACATTCAAATACAAAGTGAGGCACCAAATTTGGAACTTAAATCCAGTTTAGTTCACTTATTACCTAGATTCCATGGACTCAAAGGAGAAGATACACATAAACATTTATAATAATTTCATACTATGTGTTCTACATTAAAACCAGCTAATGTGGATGATGAAAAAGTAAATCTTAAGTAGTTCCCTTTTTCAATAGAAGTGACTGAAAAATATTTGTTGTATTATGTTAATTCCCAAATTAGAGGATAAGCCGACATGAAATTCCTTTTTCATGAAAAATACTTCCCAGCATCTCAAAATTAAACTATAAGGAAAGAAATATATGTTATAATGAAATTATAATTGGAAACACTTCATTAATACTAGAAAATATTTAAAAGAGTTTGTTCATGTTTCCCACACCACCAAGTAAGTGATTAATTTTTAATATCATAATTTTATTAATGTTTAGTTACTATTAATAAAAACATGATTGATTCAAATATAGGGGGTGCACTATTTTATAAAACCCTAATCGCTACATGGACCCTAATTTAGAGAATGGTAGAAAACCCTGTGATGTTCGGTTCAAGGTCCAGTGTACCCATTCGAGGTGTCCATGAGGTTAAATGTACTGAATTCCAGAAGAAGGTGGACATGAAGTTTGAATGGGTAAAAAACATTTTTCAACAACTTTCACTTTTTAAAATGAAATACCAGTCTCCTCCTCCCATCCATTATGGTATCTGTTCTACCAACACCCACTATTTTGACCAATGCTCTAAACAGAGAGAACTTTTTAAGATTTATGAGGCAATGTTTCCTATATTCCTCTATTACTAACCCATTAGGAAAGAAAAATACTATCTGTATAACCCTGGGTGGAAAGACAACCATTCCTATTGAAATGGGGTATTCAAACCAGCCTCACCAACCATGGAACCTACTAGGGAAGAATATTCATCCACTAGCACCACCCAAAAATCCTCAACCACCAAAGAGGCCTATCCTAAAACACCTCCAAAACCATATTATAGACTAGAATACATGATGAGACTTATGTATTTAAATAATCCCTTATTCCAAAAAACCACCTAACAAGCCAGAAAAGACCTAAAACACCCATTAGGACAACTTTCCTACTCAATGGGTGAAATCTAAAGTCATGGGTCGGGTAAACTATCCTCCCATCCACTGGTCAACCAAAAGGATAAAATAAATGTCAATTCAATCACACTTGGGAGTGGAACACTACATAAAATCAAAATAACCCCTCCATTAGAGTCATCCCCTTATGAGGAAACCACCATGCCAACCAAAAAATGGTCCAAAAGAGGAAAAACCTTATCCCAAGAGAAGCCCTGATGAAGAAAAGAGAGTCTTTTTTGATGAACCAGTAATACAAATTATTCCTCTACCATTTCACCAACGGTATACCCAACCATGGAAACAAAAAGAAACTGAAATTGATAAATAAATCTCAGAAACATTCATAAAAGTACAGGTTAACATCTCCTTGATTGATGTTGTGAAGAAAATTCCTTGATATGCCAAGGTTATAAAAGAGATGTTTACATACTAAATGAGAATTAAAGGTGTTGAAAATGTGATATTGGGGAGTAAATCCACATTAGAAATGTTACATTATCTTTAATGAATATTTTTATAGTTTTAGTGTCTTTTTGAGATCCCATATCTCTAGATTTTAGATGAAATAACAAGGCTACATTATTAGTAGAGCCTTTGTTTCCTAGTCCACATTGTTAGAAAAATAGTGCAGGGTGGTGTAAGGATCTACATAAGGGAGGTCATGGTATGTACATAATATATATAACCATGCACTTCATCCCATTTGGTATGTGTTCCCTAAGCATAGGTGTTGCACTTGCAGAGAATGGTTAGATAAACCATGGTCCATAAACCGTGTGGTCCACTATCCTTAGACAGTAGCTGGAAAAAAGTTAGCGCGTAGTTTGGCCATACATGGGGACAAACTATTAAACTCTTAAAATTTGTAAATTTTTACTCTTTTACCTTAATTACAAAAATGGATCACCCCTCATTATTTTTCCTTGCAACAGACAATATCACCCTTCTTCTTCTCTCATTCAAAGCATCTCCCATGGAATACACCTAGGATCTCTATTAACTTCTACGCCTGACCTTAGAATTAAGATATAATCATCTTATTATATTCTTATCATTAATATCTCCAATATTTAGTGTACCTTATTCATTCTTCTTCCTATAAACCATGATATCCTGATGTGATATCATATTCCTTATTTTTAATTCCTTCATCTTTTCATCTATTTTCTTTTGATCCAGGCCAAACTACGGTCTAATACTGGTCTAGGAATTTAATTCAAGAATAAAATAGGTGGTCTATTAATTTTCCCTCAATGTATCACATTTTAAAAAACTGTTTCCATTGTGTGCATTCGAGTTTCACCAGGTATTGCCTCTAAAAATCCATTTTCTTTAATTTAATTTTTCTAGATTTTATTCTAAGAACCAAATGACACCTCTAGACATGTTTGGGGGTTATAAACTCTATGTTGACCAACCCAAGTAGGGTGTGATACCTATTATGCCTTTAGTGTCCTATATTGAGAATATTTGGGACAACATTTGGTGTTCTTTACTTGATATTTGATAAGGTGAGTTCTTTAAGTGAAATAAATGTATTATAACGAGTAAAAGGAAAGTATATATTCATGGATATCACTTGGACCTCACTTTTAAACACGTTTTGATAATTTTTTGCATGTACTTATTTTACCTAATAATGTATGATGAAAGGTAATGAAATGAACCTAATGAAAATGTAATAGGCATGAGTATTTTAGAGCCTGAAATGATTTATGATATTCTAAATGACTATGGTTCTTATTTCATATAGACCTTTTTATATTTAATGGAATGGTTATACTTTTACTAGCCTTGGATTTATGAGGGAATTCCTTGAGCCCACAGAAGACTCCATTTTGATTCATTTTCCTGATTCACAAGGGATACACCCACCATATAATATCTTCCCTGTCTTATTATTTCTATACATCAACATTTTACCAAACATTCACTTGAATATTTTTTCTGATATTAGATGCCTATGATACACTCCTTAGATTCTTTTTGATGTATTCAGACACTCGACACATTGGATCCATCACATTGGGCCCAATAATTATTGGCCTATGACTACTATGGAAGAGATATATGGACTCAATTAGACTCTTTTATAGGGTAATTCTTGTGTTGAACCCCTTTTATTACACTCAAACCCTTATATCCAAACTGCATGAGGTACTACGGTGATTGGGCTCGGCCCATGATGTCATGAATGGATTGGTTTCTCCGTGGATCCCCCTTTATTATTAACATATTTTTTTCTCCATGATTACTAGTATATTATAATTATAATCCACAATATAATAATTAAATTAATTCATGCTTAGAGACCTGATGAGGCTGAAGTGGGTATGAGGTATTATTTTCTAAACTACTACAGTTTTATATACCGGCACACTATTGTAGTTTATATTCCCAGACTATATTTTTATAGACATCATTGGTGGTAGAATATTGAGTTTATATCACATCATATCCTATATTCTATTAGTACCTAATAATATTATATGAGCAGAAGTTTGGACAAAGGGAATCATCCCACATTAGACTCCTTAATTCTTTATTAAGGATGATATATTAGTAGCAGATGACTGAGCCAATGCTCGGAATGCTTGGATTATTTTTCCATATTAATAATTTTGTGTATGATTTTACTTTCTTCTTTTTACCATGTATGTATGATTTCAATTTTTTAAAGATATTCCAACATATTTTGTATGTGATATAGTTTACATCTTTTGATGATTATTCATTTATTTGAAAATTATGTATGTTTCTATTGTGTTATTCATTATTATTATACTATAGATGTTTATGTACCTATATATATATTGTGATACAATCTTAAAAGAGGGCATAGTCTATACAGGGATAAACCCTAGGATATCAATGATAGTCAGTAGGCTCTAAAATATGGGGAGGTGTGCTAGAGACTATGTGGTCGACCGAGTTCAGTTACTCGGGAGTGAACTGGGTCTGAAATGTCACAAAGTGGTATCAAAGGATTATTTTATTACCTTATTATTTTGGGTTTTTTTGGAACTTAGTTTTAATCCATACCTAGGAGTAGATAACCCATGTTTTGGGTAAAAACTATGTTTCTTAGTAATAACGATTTTCTGTTCTGTATTCCACCTTTTAATGTTGGAATGTTTTCACCATTGGGTGGCACACCTGAATTTTAATATTTTTTATTCTTTATGTAGTTTTTTACATGGCCTAGTATAGAAAGTAGAATTTTTACATTCATCATTAAAGGTAACTAGGATTCACATGCATATTCCATGCCATATAGGTGAATTTTTATTCTTTAATTGTCTATTTTTCCTGTCTTCATTGAGTGTGATTTGGTTGTGCTGTATGAATGTGCACTAAAGTCTTCAGCGGGGAAGGTATATTGGTTTTAAAAAATGACAGTTTCTACATAAACAGTTCGCCACCATATTTTTTGATGATTGAAATTAAAATTACCAATTTCTACCCATGTAAGCAATTTAACCCTAGTTACATGATCTGGTATTGAACTGCAATTGCATGATAGACAATTTCAATTTATAAAGTGTATGAGCCTTTTTAAATTTGGAATGGTAATCCATCTAACGGATCCATCATATCTTACCCATTACATTCTGAGACAAATGTGAGGGGGTGGTTAAATTTAAATGGTTTACAATTTAAATTTATAGAGTGTATGGGTCTTTATAAATAGAGAATTAAAATCAATTTAATTAATAATTGTATTATGTATAAACTGACTTCTAAACTTAAATATAAATTTTGACGTATAAATGAAATAGATGCAAGTAAATTAAGATACCAAGTTCATCTTAAATAGTGTTTCCTTATTTAATTTACCATTGACCCTCCATATACTGGAACAATTGTAATTAAAATATGAAAACTTATAAATACCCTTTCCATCAAAGTGGGTAGTTGGGGTTGTATATTGAGTAATGATCCATTTCTATTTTGTTCCAATTCTGTTAGTGATCCAATATTCCATGTTATCTTATTCTGAGGCATGTTCTTGATATTTTTAGATTTATTACACAATGACGTCCTCATGTCTTGAGATAGGTAGGAAATGATGACCATTCTCTAGAGATGGTGGGCCCTAAACAACTAGTTTTTCCTCTAAGAGTTCCATCTGCAGAACCACCTATTATTCTTGAATACACCACTAATTATTAGATTCAAGATACTTTTCTATGATTGATGTAGTATATGAAGGTTACTCCTCAACCTGCACCTATGATGTCTGATATTACTCAAAATGTTTTGAAGAAGCATCCTCCCTTGTTTTAGTGGTATGGAAATCATCATGCTACAAGGAAATGGCTAGAATCCATTTTATATATCTTCAAGAATATAGAGATTCCCCTAGAGAAGTGGGTTAATATTTCCACCTACATGCTATGTGATTTTGCTATGTTCTAGTGGGATGTGATCAGTAAGGATGTTAATCATTAAGGCATGGTCTGGGAAATGTTTTTGACTTCATTATATGAGTACTTTTTCAATGAGATATAGAGAGATTCGAGCTAGGGAGTTCATAAACCTAGAGTAGGGTGTCGTGTTCATCCTGGACTATTACGTGCACTTTACTAAGCTTCAATGCTTTTCATTGTTTTTATCTAGTGACAAGATAACGTGATCAAGAAACACCAAGGATGGGCTCTAGTATTCCATCTACACATAGGTAAATATATTATTCATATATACCATTTCTGAGATTATAAACCAAACTCTTATCACTGAGTGTAACTAGAGGGAAGCTAATAGTGTAGGGAAAAAAGAGTTAGTTCCAAGATATCTTGATAGTTCTTACAGTATTAGGAAGTGTATCATTGAGGTTTCTCTTTGGATTAGTGGTGGATAGAGTATCTGACTTGGTATCTCTATTGTATTCCATTAGCATAGATAGTAGGGGAATGTGATGCCATAGTGTGATAGAGACCCACTATAGTGTCGTTATTACAGTTAGATGTACCAACTTCAAATGTTTTTTAAACTATACCACATGTTTCTATTAGAAGAGGACACTCACCAACTTCACCACCAGAAGTAGGATCAATGGCTCTATTTCAGGTAAAAAGCTAGAGTATAACTAGATGGACTGACTGATGAGGTCATTTTGGAAGAGGTAGAAAGAATTCACATTTTCAATTCCTGGAGAGAAGACCTAATTTGGGTAGTGCATATGTAGCTTAGGGCCATAGATCACACAAGTTGGAAACATTACAGCAGATTCCCAGAGAGAAGAGTGAAATATTGTCTATTGTACAAGGTTCTATTCTAGTATACTCTACTATAGTATCTTCTTTTTTAAATAAAAGTTACTGTCACTTATTTATATATTTATCGATCATGGAAATATCGTTCTTGAAATTATATAACTTTGTGGGGGTGATTGCCCTGTACACACTATTGGGTGTATGGTCAGAAGGTATATTACAATTCAAAGACTACCCTCTTTAGTTTTCTAGTTATCACTTCTTATGGAATTTTATTATCCTTAAGATGATAAGGTTTGATGTTATACTTGGGATGGATTGTCTCACACATTATCATGACCTCATTGAATGTTGTCACCAAATGGTAAATTTCACATCACTTGAGGGTATTAGATATGTACATAAGGGAGAGTGGGATGTCTAGGATAGTCGATCTGGACTAGAGAATCATGGTATGGGAGGAATTTAAGACCAAATTTCCATTATTTTCTTGGAAATCAGATAGTTTATCTAATATATTTTCCTGTAGTGGTGGATCATTTTGGGGATCATTTCTTCAATGGATTCTTTTGTCTACCTCTTGATAGATAGGTGGAGGTTATAATTGATCCCATTCTAGGAGTATATCCAGTATTTTTTCCTTGTTATAGGATGGAACCTATTGAGCTCTAGGAGCTCAAGAGAATATTGGAGAATTTATATTCTATGTCTTTTATATGAACCGTTTCTTCTCCATTGGGTCCAAATATCCTTTTATCCAAGAAGTAAGATGGAACCAACTGTCTTTGTATGGATTAGTGTGGTTTGAACTAGCCTATAATTAAAAAATGATATCATTTTCCTAAAAAAAATGATCTCTTAAACTATATATGAGGATCTAGAGTGTTCTTAAAGATCTAATAGAGATAAAGATATCACGAGGGTTTAGTTAGGACTTCAGATATATCATGTACAACTCTCTAATGTTGGAATAATTTATATTATTACCTAGTTATATTGTTTAGTCTTAATTATTTTCCCACTGTATTCATGGCCTTGATGAATAGGATTTTACAAACCTACTTGGATTCATTCATCAACATTTTTATGGATGATATCTCGGTGTATTATCATAATCTAAGATATGATTCCAAAAATATTTAGATTATACTGAGTATACCAAGAGAGAATCAGTTATTTTATGTGTTCAAAAAGTGATTCTTCTAGATTAATAAGGTTCACATAATGGGTCATTTTATTTAGGAGTCATGACTATCAGTTGACCCAGATAAACTGAGTGTTGTTGTTTCCAATGACCTTCCTAAAAATGTGTTTGAGACACAGATTTTCATGGGGATGGTTGGATTTTGAATGAATTTTGTATAAGAATTATCATATCATGAGGCACCTATTAGGGGTCTTACTAAGAAGGGTTTGATGTTCTTGTGGTATATAGCATGTGAGAAGGCCTTTCAGGAGTTGAAATAATGACTTGCTTTAGTAATAATCCTGATTTTTCTAGATTCTAGAAATGGTAATTTAGTGTTTTTTGATTCATCAAGCATCGATATGGGTATATTACTAATTTAGGTAGATCAATTAATTGCATAAAAGCCTTTATAGTTGAGATATCATGAGCATAATTACCTGACCCATGACCTCAAACTTCAAAAATTCATCCTTTCTCTACATTGTTGGAGGCATTATCTGATGGGTTCGAACATTGTACTATTTATGGATGATAAGATCAACAGATATGTCTTAATACACAATGAATTTATCTTCATACAGTGAATATTGTTTTAATAGACTCATTATTTCTACTTCGAGATTGCATATACACCTGGAGAGGACAATATGGTAGCTGATACACTAATATAGAAAACTTAGGCACAATCCGTTCAGGAAAATAGTGTTGAATGAAAGTTTATAGATATATTTTCTGATATTCATATATAGTATCAAGAGAGGGTCATGAGTGAACTTTTCTTCCAGCCTTATCAGTTTCATCTTCAGTCTTGGATAATGTGAAGAGAAATCTATTTTTAGACCTTGAAGGATTTGTCCTCTGGGAATTTATTTTAGGAGAGGACCCACCTTTTGATCGGCCCATCAATGGAGATGAAATCCTTCATATACATGGGTGTATCTAGTTTCCTAAAGACATGTGAGGGGATCTGATATGGGAATCCCAAGCATACCAGTGTGTAGTGCACCTACTTTTCTCCAAGATGTATCATGATATGCACCATCAATATTGGGGGCTTGGGATGAAACATAGATCACACATTTTATCAATAGGTGTTCCACCTATTAGTAGTTAAAAGGAGAGAACCAGTGTTCTTATAGATTGTTATAGTTGTCACTTTTCCAATAATGAAAATTATATGATTTCATAATGGTATTTGTGACTAGTTTACCCAGGTTACCTTTCGGAAGCAAAATTGTTTGGGAAGTCAGGGATTGACATGAGAATGTATACCACTTTATTCCTATATGAGAGACTTTCTCAGTTGATGATATATGAATATTATATGTTCATGAGATAATGAACGTTCATGGGGTCCCTCATTCTATCATTTCATAGAAGGATGATTGTTTTACATTAATGTTCTAGAAATGGTTACATATAGCTTTGTGTACACTGGTTCTTTTAAGCATTAATTTTCACCCTCATAGTGATGGCCAGTTAGAAAAGACTATACCAGTGTTGAAAAAAATACCAAAGTGTGAATCATTAATTTTATGGGTTATTTGGAGAAACACATACCCATCATCAGGTATTCATTCAATAATAAATTTTATTGAATGATTCAGATGGCTTTGTATGAGGAATTATATGGTAGGTCATTCCTTTCACCATTGTGTTATCTAGAGGTGGGTATGGTAGTGCTTGTAGGTCCTTGTCTTGTGCAAGAGACTTTGGAATAGGTGAAGTTAATCTTAAAGTGTATGATTACTAATCATTATAGAAAAAAAATTTCTATTGATAACCATCAATGAATGAGGTAATTCTAGGTCGGGGATAATGTTTTTTTGTGAGTATCACTCAAGATTTGGCATAAATGGATATATAGGTTAGGTATGTTTTCACCTCATTATTTTGGGCCTTTTTATATCTTGGATTGAGGTGATCCAATATCTTATTAGTTGATGTTACCTCAGAGGTACCATCCCATGCATGACGTCTTTCATGTTTTGCATATTTAGAATTTCCATGCTAACATGTCTCATACTTTTTATCCTAAAGATGATGAATTAGATGTCTATGATTCTTTTGAGGATTATACCTTTCAAATTTTTGAATAGATCATGAAATATCTCTGAATCTACTCTATCAATTTGGTGTGGGTGTTATGGAATTACAGTAGTGTACATATTGAGACATGGTAGCAGGAGGCTGTAAAATTAGCTCAGTGACTAGAATTGTTCTCATAAAAAGATCTACCATCCTTGGAATGGAAACTCAGGGATTTGTTCTTTTAAAGAGGAAGACTGCAAGAACCAAGTTTTTCTTCAATTTATGAAACCTTTTTTTCATTTGAATCCATAATTTTATCCTTATAAATGATCCATATGGTTAAGGATGAGTTTGGGAGCATCTGTGGATTTTAAGAGCCCAAAGCTCTAGCTTTTAGAGGAAACAACTGGGCCACATGGTTAGTAAAAACCATGTATCCTAGTTCGTATGGTTATTAATACAATGTGGGGTGATACAAGGATCCTGATAGGGGAGTTAAGAGGATATACACGGTTTATCTAAAGATTCACTATAGCCCATTTGGGGTGTGTTCCCTAGGCTGGGGGGGGGATGCATGGGTAGAGCATGTTTAGATAAACTGTTCTCCCTAACCATGTGGGCAACTATCCTCATAAAGTAGCCAGTAGATGATTGGTGCACAATTTTGACAACTATGCATACCAAACTTCCACATATTAAAATTTCGGAGTTTTTAATGATTTTACCTTACTTATTTAATAGGGCACACCCCTCATCATTTTTCTCTCTAGTGGATAGTAGAACCCCTTTTCCTCTCTCTTTCGGAGATCTTCCCATGGTATCCACCTTGGTTCTTTGGTAACTTATCCATCTGAACTTGGAATCAAGATTTGTTTTTCCCATTGGATTATTAATAGTAATATATAAAATACTTAGGCTCTATTAATCATTTGTATTCTTATCGATGATGCTATTTTCGTGTTGGATAATATTCCCTATTGTCAAGCCATTTTACTTTCATTAGTTTTCTTCCAATAAAGTTCAAACTAAGGGACGGTACTAGATGAGTCATCTACCGAATACATTAGGTTGGTGGTCATTGAATTTTCCAGAAATGTATTTCCTCTTTTAAAATTGTGGTTTTTTTTACACACCATTTTTGTCGGTCTTCACCGAAAAAAATTCATTTTATTTAGTTTAATTTATCTAGATTGTTTTCTAAAGCCCTAACAAAAACTCTTGAAATCTTTGGTGGTGGTAACTTCAATGTGGGCAACCCCAAGTTGGGTCTTCTTTTCATTGTACCTTTGCTAACTAATATTGAGATTATTCAAGACATCATTCATGTGTTATCTACATGAAATCAAATAGGGAAAGTGATTTAAGTTAAATTAATATATAATAATTTTTAAAAAGTTAAATATATGTGTATGGATATCAATTGCCCCTTTTGAAAATTGGGTTATAATTGGTCGCATGACCTTGTTTGACCATGTCACATATGATGAAAGGTAATGGAATGAACCTAATGAAAATTTAATTGGAGTGAGTATTTAATTTTATAAAATGACTTATGAGATACTAAATGTATATGTTTCCTATTGTATATTGACCATTTTCATCTTTATAGGAATATTCAGACCTGAGGTAGATTTGGATTCTCATGGGAATTCCATGAGCACTTAGAGGCCGCCATGTTGATTCATTTTTCTAATTTCAATGGGATATACACACAATGGAATTTTCTCCTTGTCTTATTATGTGAAAACCTCTATGTTGCTCGAAAAATTCACTTGACTCTTTTTCAAATATTATAATTCCTGTTATGCACTCCTTGGATTCAACTTGATTTCATTGGTCACAAAATTCCATTGATTTAACCCATTGGGAGTAGTCATGATTAGTCCAGGATTTACTATGGATGAGGTACATGGACTCAGTTAGACTCTTTAATAGTTTAATTCCTTGGGAGAATCAATTGGATTACACTTAGACCCATATATCAAAACTGCATGAGTTACTACTACGAGTTAAATCAACCCCAAAGGTCAATGATGCCTTGATTTCACCTTATACCCTCCTTTATTATTAACATCACTATTACTACATGATTACTATTATATTATAATTCAAATCACATGTATAATAATTAAAAAAAATGCATTTTCAAATACTAGCTTAGGATGAAGCAAGTATGTGTTATTTATTTTATCACTAATGTACATTTATATACCTACACACTGTTATAGTTTATATTAATAAAATGGATTCGTATACAATTTTTTTGTGGTGTCATAATAAGATTATATCACAACCTTTCTGAGACAATGTTGGTACCCATGTAGATTATATGACCGTAGGTGTGGACAAAGGGAATTGTCCCACTTTGGACACATGACTTCTCATGTTTGGATGAGATCTTGGTAGAAGATAACTGATCAAGTTCTTGGGATGATTGGATTGTTTTTAAATTTTGGATTCATTTCTATATCATGTATTGTATTGTTTTTTTAGACATTTATTTACTATTTCCCTTTTTTATAGATATTATATCATCTTTTGTATATGATATAGTTTACAACTTTGGATGATTACTCACTGCTTTGATATTTGGGATTGTTTTTGCTTTCTTATTCATCATTTTTATACACCCATTGTTTATATAAATTTATATATTATTTCATCCACTCTAGAATAATGGAATAATATCCCCAATAACACAACCTTGTCTCTCACTAATTTTCGGTAGCTAATGGAAGGAAGGCACACTTAAGGCCATGTGGTTGACTGAGTTTAGTTACTCTAGAGTGACCCGGGTTCGGGACTTCACAATCAAAAAGGTAAAAAATTATAAAATAAATAAACAAATATAATAACAAACTAGATGATTTAATTTATCTCAAACCATATATTTATGAATCAATTTAATATTTAGATATCCATGTAAAGAAGAATAGAAATTTATTCTGATTAATAAAGTAATCCTTCAAATACATTTCTAAAGGAAATAAAAAATCATTCTTACAAAACACGAGAGATATTATAAAACCAATTCACTTGAAAATCATAGAGAAGTAGGGAAATTTATTGTTGAAATTTAAAAAGAAGATAAAGTAGAAAATGAAATTATTGATGGTTTTAAAAAACCTGAAAAAAATAATTGAATCAATTAACGATTAATTGGTGACCATGAATAATAGTATTGAAGATCAATTGTAAAATCTATGTTCAAATTTAAAAAATTAAGTTCATAATATTTTAAAACAGTGAAATTATTTAATGTTTTTAAAAATCCCTTATATAACTTTTTTAGATTTTGATTAAAAATATACCATGTTATAATATTATGTTTATACTTTCATTTAAAGGAATTCTATTCAGGAATCAAAAATTGATGTCAATTTCAATAAAATCAATTATTAAAGTAATTAAAAAGGTTTTATAGATATCCTATTCCTTAATTCCAATGATTTTTAAAAATTCAGAAAGGTATTTAGATTCTTTGGAGAATAATAAAAAATTATACTCCCATTGGAAAAAGATAATTGTTTTTCCAAATTAGGTCATATAATTATCTATTTTGATTAGGAAAGGAAAAGAAAAAATGTGTCATCAAAAAAGTATGAGATAATATCTTATAAACCAATAGATAAATTATTTCCACCATTACTATTTCATCATTCTAAATTTTTCTACATAGAATAATATATTTTTTAAAAAATTGTTTCAATATGTTTTAACCTCAATGTTCACAGTGTTTATGATGGTCCAAGATAGAGGCCTATATTGTTTCTCCTTAAGGATGATGTTGATATATCAGTGAGTTCTAATTGTTGTGTTTATTATTTCATATTTGGTGAAGGTTATCCGGGTAGAGATGGCACCATCACAAATATGATGCAGGTTTTGGTGGTGTGATTATTGATGATTCCTAGGTTCTCTAGGGTAATAATGATCAATACTTTATTGATATGTTCTGTTGTAGATTTCCATTTGACTTCCTCTACCAACTCACTACTCATGTGTTTAAATTTGGAATCTATTTTTCTATTTTTTGATTAATTAGTCATGTTCTATATATATTTATTATTATGGTTTGGTTAATCCTATAAGGGTTCCTTGTAATCCAATTTTTTTTATTTAAACTAAAATAATATATTATAGGGAAACATAGTCCATAATATCCTCAAGAATACATGAAAGGAAAGTCCTAAATAGAATCCCATTGTAGAAAACAGAATAACTAAAATGGGATGGATATTGGACTTCAATTTATACTGTAATAAATTAGGTGAGACCTAAAAATCTATCAAATCAACCAAAAATACCTTGGTTGGAAAATAAGTTTATTTATAACTTGATATTAGAAAATATTACACTAAAATATTTAAAGATAAATAACACATGAAAAATTAATAGTGGGTGTTCATCCCATAACATAGATAATAAAATTTATTAAAGAGCAAGGATAATATTTGGGATGACACATTTTAATTTCATAAAAATAGTGTAATGAATATCAAGGAAATAAGAAATATATGGATTTCCATATTGGAGGTTAAAAAATTGGTATACTTTATATGGATGGTGTTTGACACAACCTAGTGTGTGTATGTGAATTATGTGACTTCAAGATTGATTTTAAATTCAATAGGAATGGATTATTTATAAATGGAAGAGATATTGATTCCTTGAGGCAATAAAGTAGTACAAAGATAAATCTTTATCATGTTGAAATACGTTTAATAGGGAAAAATTTTACAAAATTGTCAAGTCTAGAACAGACACAAATAATGTATTGAACATTTAAAAGTGTAATGTGATGAATGATATTACTAATCTGAAAAGATATATATAAAATAATTTTAATTCTTTCGTGAGACTTGATACTGTTCAAAATCACTTATATATGAAGAACAAAATGGTCTCAAACTACCATCATTATATATATAAAATGTATGTAGTCCCATGAAACATAATGGAACCAAAGGTTCATTTTTAATTTTTGTTAAATCATAATGTATAGAATCTTCAATCAATGATTGAATATATATGAGATATAATATATAAAAATATACCATTGATGAGTTAAAAATAAAAGTAAAAGGATTAAAAAAATCTACGATTAAAAAATGGTGTATAATGTTTCTCTATTGAAATGAATAATTACATAATGAATCATGGAATCAAATACATGGTATCAAATATTTAAAGTCCATAACAAAATATAGTGGTTAAAAATTAGAAGACTAATAGTGGAAAAAAGGAAAATTCTTTATTCACTGAGAGTGTAATTTGATGGAACTATTTTAAGGTAGTATTGAAAGTGGTACTTCAACCTCAAAACAAGAATGTGATTTATCAAAATAATAATGTGATGTCATACGATATGTGTGAGGTGAGGAAACCAACTACAAAACATTTTTTAGTATATATAAATAAGTCTTACATTAATATAAAAAGAGGAATGAAAGGAAAATTTGTATATGTAGTAGATAAGGGTATATTTAGATAATAAAGTAATTGGAGAGAAGGATATAAATAAATTAAAAGGTTAAATTCTTGATGAAACCAATTGAGAAGAAAATAACTATGATTAAATTTGTAGAGAAACTCATAGTATATCAAATGTGGAAGACTTTTAAATTGAAATTTAAAAGTAATTTATAGTTAAGGTAATTCATATACTAAATCAAAGGTAAATAAAAAGTAAAAAAAATTAATGAATCCATTATCATTAGTGTTAAAATAAGAGAAATGTAAACTTGGTATATGATAAATGTTGATAAGATAATTTTTTTATAATATGAGGGAGCTATATTTTTTTGAATAGGTGAATGGTGAATTACAAGATAAATAATAGAGGGAGTGCTTGATCAAATAATAAACAAAAATAATTGGGATCCTATTAAGAGAATAATAGTTTATAATATTAATTAAAAAATTAGAATTCAAGAAAATATACTATTATCTTGTTATTATAATGTGAAATAATTAAATATAATTTTAAACATTGTACTCAACTTTTGTGATAGAAATTGAATAAAATTTCATACTTGTGAAAGATCTTGAATAAATAAAACTTTAGTTTTTTATGGAAATACAATGCGTGTTCAAGATATATTATATGATTGTAATGATGAAGGTTTTTAATATACTGATTACATAGGGGATATATATTTAATAACTAGTGAGATTTAAACTTTTTGGGGATGAATGTAATGATTTTCATCTCAAAAAATAATTTTATGGTTTGAAGGAATAAATTATAGTTTTCTATAAATGGGACTGGATTGACTTAAAAACCTTGAGAGGGGAGATGTTAAACCAAGGTGTTTCTAGATTTAAACAATATTTTATATATTCTTATAATATAGATAGATATTTCTCCCTTTTTTATAAGAAACAATTCCACAAATTTATCTTTTAATCCTCATTCCCTAAATGTAATATGGAAACTAAAAGAAAATAATTTAAACATAGTGATTTTAAGTGATTCACCACTAAGGTCAAATATAAGGAGAATATACATTGAATTGTGCCTGTGTTTTGGAATATAACATCAATCAATTTAGGTGATACAAATAGATTAAAAAGGTGAATTTTTATTCCATAGGAAATCCCACTTCTTGTCTATCGACACAATTTCTTAAGATAGTGTTTATAAATTTTATAGAATGATGATTCTTCTTCATAATTTTATAAACCTAATGGTCTATCTCTATTAGTACAGGTCACTAAGAAATAAATAATATTAATCGTAAAAATTGATGCACTATTATTCTATGATTCATTAGGTTTTCCTTCTTCAATTTTGGATGAGATCAACTTTTAATTTTAGGGTTACTAATTTTTCTTCTATAAATCACAATAAAAACATTATATATTCTAGATAATTACAATTAAAACTAGAATTATTTTGTTTCCTTAATTATTTAATATAGATATAGTAGTGTGATTATTCCATTTATTTTAATCTTATATGTAATAATATAACTAGTTTTTCATATTTTATTCTATGAAAATCCAATAAGTAATATAGTTCCTATAGTATATATCATTATAGAATAGTTATAGATAGTTTAATATATTTATATGGAACTAATATTTAAATCATGAGATGCGATAAATCAATTATCTCTTGATTATCTCTAAAATATTCCATGTGTATAAAACATATTAATATCCCCATTAACTTCCATTTGATTCAAATAAATCCCTAAAAACTAGTTCCAATAATCTACCTTTTATTTTCCAATGAAATCTTCCCAGGTAATATGAAAATCAGCTAATCACAACGTGGATTCTTGATTTGTGGTGTGGTATTCATAATTTTATTCATTTTTTGGAATGGTCTTCATCACTATAGCATGGTTCTTTTGAATACATAGATCCAAAAATATCATCTCTACGTCTTCCTTTTTAAAATACTTCGAATCACAGTGAAATATTCTCTAATTATTCTATCATGTATTATTGCAATTTTGCATATTTTCCCATATGATAATGACATGTAATATTAAAAAACTAAATCCTTCAATTTTACAAATGCACACCCTAAACTGTATAGATAATGTGCTATAATAGGGAATTCCTAAATTCCCTATGATATTTAATCTAGTTACCATTTATACCACTCTTACATCATAGAGGTCTTTAACCTTATAATACCATTGAAATTTATATGAGCATTCTTCATGATACAGCCTTTGACTTGTGGAATGGTTCTCTTTAATCATATTTTACGATTGAGTATAATTAAGTGTGGAAGGTTTTAAATAACACAGTGAACTCAAAACCTTGTGTTCCATCAAAATCCATCTTGAATTCATTTTCAGCATAACCTCATCTAATACAATGTGAAACACATATGAACTCATCTTACATAAAAAATACTTCATTCATCATCCACTATATAAACCACAAAATATTGTCAACTTTTATTCATCTCCTATGGTGATTCCTTGCACTATTAAAGCATCCTGTGGTGCTACCCTGCACCAAGAATTTTCCATGAATTTTCCGAGGATAGTTTGTTTCCTCCTCCATCACACACTATTTGTGCCACTATTAATTTCAGCAACTATATCAACTAGATAGATACTCTAATGGTCAAAGAAATCATATTTCTTATAAACTCCAACCTGTACCATAGTGTGGCCAACATATGTATGGAATGATTCTTACATGTTTATTTCTGAATGTGACTTTTCATTCTTATATGAACAACATTTCAACATCATTTTTATTCAAATCAATATAAATCAATTCCAAATCCATGAAACTTGATATATAAGGATATCATGTGAATTTTTTTTCATTTTTACTCTAGTGAAACCATGCTCAAATCTTATATTCCACAAAAATATATATATCAGTGACTCTTCTATAAATTATTCTAGAGAGATGAAAAAAATTTAGAATAACCTTTTTTCATAATAAAAAGAGTGATAAAAAATCCAAATACCAAGCAAATTTTGGTTTCAACATTCTCACCATTTGGATTTTTTCCATTCTACAATAAATCCATCCAATATGAAATAAATCAAAACACCTATAAAGTTATTAATTAGAGATCCCTGGGTTTCATCCCCATTTTATAAAAAAATTGAAGGTCCTTCCAACTTTATATCCTCCATCTATGGTATTATAAAACAAATGGGCCTTTTAATATTTTTACTCCCCTTTTGATAATAAGAATACCGAGAGTCATTCTTGTCCATTTTTTTCTATTAAAGCTTACTCCCCTATTGAAATTTCTATATTTATCTACATATTCACTCACATAATGTTTTTGTATATTCATAAGGGTTCCTACATCATATTATAATCTCTTCAATATTTTATATAATTTTCCAAAGTTTCATGTTAAGAAAGTCTTTTTATCCTCTGCTTTTTGAAATTTCAAATAATAAGATATTATCACCCATATAGTTAGACATCCCTTTCCATATAATTTTAAACCACCATTCAATAATTTTAATACTTGAATCCTTAAATAGTTTGAAAATTTAAGATTTAAAAAGTTATGATGTCTTTAACTCATCCAAACTCAGATGCATTATCTAAAAACATTTTACTTAGTGTATTCACCCCTTAGAATTTATGTCGTCAATAAGTCCTTTAACCGTACTAAGATAGGGATTAGTATAATAAAAATTATTCTATTCCAACAGTCTAAATTTGTTATATTTAACTTAAATGCTCCCATAATTATACAAAAAATAAGTTTTAAATTTTTTTTAACACAACCTATTATCTCAAACACACTAACACTAAACTATCAGTGAATACAAAATAATGTAGATTTTTTGGAAACATAGTACTTTTTGAATCTGATGATATTTCTTTTTTTGATAAAATGTTGAAAACCCAAGATATATGTAACACCTCGACCCTAGAATCGCAGAGTATGTGCATTATAATATTACATTAGTATAAATACAAGAAATCAAATTCTTAAGGACCAATCAATTTTTAAGTCCTCGAAAATATATAATACACATGAACCTTATATTATATAAAGTACAATAGAGAAAATGTTTTGAGAACCCCATTATTCTACAAGATTAACCCTGCATATCATTCATAAAAATAATCTTGGTATCCTGAAAAAAATAATACATAAAAAATGAGTGAGATCATATTCTTATTAAGGGTAACTGTACAATATATGCTATTATGAATAATAAGCAGAAACATTAAGGAAATGTGTATAACTAAAACACAATCCATTTAAACATATTATTGATTTTGATATAGGAAGAATAAATAATACCATATAAAATATTAAAATTATCTAGAAAACAGAACTGTGGATATTATACTAATTGAATAATCACATAAAATATCAATAAATAATCTCATAATGAGGGAATGAGTTATGCCAGATGTCTACACTATAAATATCTACCCTCAATTTCGCTACTGTCAAGATCCATCCTCAATATAGTCTAAGTTTGTTGGTATAAACCGATTTGATTTGTATCAGGATCTATCGTCCTGACAATTTACAACTTCCTAGAAGCAAATGTGAAGGGTTTTTTTCAATGTGGTTTCATATCATGAGACATACCATTACATAAAGGGGATATAGTGGGCCCATCCCATCACTTAATAAACCCAATGTATTCCGAAAATAAAAAAAATAAACAACATAAAAATTTATATTGAAAAACGAGCATACAAAATGTGAATAATTTAACCATAAATCATGAATGGTATCAAAATATCATATCCATAGTCAAATAATCATAAAACCTTTAATAAAATAAGGTAGATTATATCATAAGGGATAAAAACCCATATAAAATAAAATTAATCAAATGATATTGACATATATGAAAATACTATAATAAAATCGTTTGAAATATCTTGAGAAAAATACCATTTTTCTTTGAAATAATTTATTTAAAAGTAGTGAATTTATAGAATAAAAATTTTTATTTTAAAATAAATTTGTAAACTTGTAAATTAAGATTCAAAATATCATGGATTAATGATAGTGGTAAAATTAACTCATTCTTTATAAGTTAAAAATATATATTCTTTCTGTATTTTTGTTAAAAACTCTTAAAGTATCTCATTTTCAAAATGATAAAAAGATCCTTTTCAAACCATTTAATAAAAATAAAAACACGAGAAAAAGAATTAAAACATTGGTAGGATAATAGTAAAAATATTTTGGCAAACATTTTAATGAAACATGGACATGGATGATAAATATTCCTCTATAGATACTTATGTGTAAATAGTCCTGAATAATATGGAGATTGTGAAATTAACTCTTACCTTAAGTCTGATTCCCTCTATACCTATATGAAACTAGTGTGTAGTTATTTTAATCATATTATTAACTTATAATAGAATCATAATATCATTTATGATATCATATATTATTCATTTATAACTTTATAATACCCATTAATTATTAATTCGAAGTTAAATCAATATTTCGGGTAATAACTGCTTTGTTTATCGTAAGTGTTTTGACTTGTTATTCTTGATCCAATTACATAGATGATGATTTAGTTACATAAAGAATATAAAACATGACTTACATATCATATATATTTATTATATAAATATATATAAAACAATTATATATGAAATGTAATACATTGTTAATGGAGACAGTAAGCCATACATATGCCTGAACACTATTTCCATTTTCTTATCATACTGAATGGAAGAAGGTAAATGGAATATATTTATATATACTTTATAATATTATTTTAATTATTTCATATATTTCATATTTATTTATTTTATACATTTTTATAATCATTCTTGAATTGTTAATGTCGAAGATGAGTCTCACTACATCGTGGAGATGGCAGGCCGTACGTACGCACGAGCGATGATATCATTCCCGTAAAAGTAAAAAGGTACAGAATTAGATGGTTTATTAATAAAAAATAATCTATATATTGACATATTTAATATTTATGTCTATTATATCAATCATTATACCCATCCAAATAAATTTTTGATGAATAATAAATTACACCACAATATGAAGATAGTAGGCCGTACATACGCAAACATGATGATATTGTCTTTCATAGGATGGATAAATGGGGGAATATGGTTGTAACATAATAATAATAAAATATAATCACCTAGATGATAGTTTTTTTATTACATTATTATGAAAACATCATAGTAAGATGATGTTATAGAAGAAATGAACTTGAACGAGTTGGTAAAACAATTAGCTTTTCTTCGATGGACTTCATTTGGATATACTCTTAAGAACATTAGGGTTGGAATTTTTTGATGAACAAGACCTCCATAACATATATAATAATTTTGTGAGGATAAATGGGTAGGGTTATATCATGACATATGGATCAAATTGGTGCGAGTAAGTAACGGAAGATGCACCTCTTTTAAGAGAGGTGATGGTCTCTTTTGGAATCCTTTAAGATATTAAATTAATATATATTAATTTTATATTAAAAATGGCTCCAAAGTGAGTTATTTAAAATACAATATGAGTATGGGTTTAAATAATCCTAACCAAGGATTTTTACACAATTTTATGTGACTTTAGTAACCTTACCTTTTGGTTATAATCATTTGTTAAACTTTATAACTCTTTCCATCAAAACTCATCTTTTTATAGTGTAGGGTTAATATATTTACTATAAAATGATAAACGAACCCCAAATGGATCATTCATGACATATTTAACCATATTATATATTTTTTTTCTTAATTATATATATTTTTTAAATTTTATAACAATTATTAATATATTATTTATTTTATAGTATCATTTATGTAAATTTTGCTACTATTCATTATTTTTCTTTTTAAAAATATTATAACAACATGATAACTTAAATGAAGCCATTATAATATATCAATAAAATTTATAAGTTTTCTATATAATTCATGGGTGTCAATAATTATGTCAGATTATATTTATTTTAATATATTTAATATCATTTATTTGATATTTCTTTTTGTTAAAAAAATACTGTATCATTATTATGAATGAATTTAATTAAATTGTTTATATTATAAAGATTAAAAATAAATTATCATGTTGAAGATAAATTTATTATAATTAAAATTAATTTCTAAGGTAGAATTTTTTTATAACCCTATAATAAAATTGATTTAGTTTTTAAAAATATAAGTACGATATTTTTCACATATCATTAAATAAAATATAATAAATATCATAATATTAATCAAGTGGTATAAAAAGGTTATATTTTCAGATTAAGGCCATTTTTGGCTGAATCCCACTTATCTAATGAAATTAGGATATGTATTACGGTAATTTTATAATATTAAAACATTATTTTTACCATTAATTACCCAAATTGCCCTTAACTGTGGTAAATAAAAATTTACTAAATTTACTATTTATAGTATCCAAAAAAAATTATGTTGAGCCTATTAGATTCTAAATATTATACTTATTAAAACTTTTTATATCCATTTTTTCCAAATTCAATTCACATAAGTGGATAAATTAAGTTTAACACTCATCTCGTAGATGTGGTAAGAATGTAGGTAAAAAGAAACACTCCAAAGTTCAATAATATTTTTTTGTCTAATTTCAATATAAAAATGATTCCAATAAACTAAATTGGATTAATATATGTATTATTAATCTATTTTTAATTTAAAAATCATTTTAAAATATAATAATTATTTAAACTAGAAGCCAATTTTTAACTACAATGCAGTATTTTTCACTATTCATCAAAAATGAATCTTCTAAAAAAACAAAAAATTCACCCAAAGTTAATTTTGACATTATAAATTAAAAAATGAATCATATTTTGAATAATAAAATTTATAAAATTTACAAAATTTAGTATTAAAATTGGTGTTCCATTAAAAGGTGGTAAAACTACTTTTATAAAAATATAGTTTTTTACAGGTAATATTGGGTTGGTTATTATCTTATGCTTGTCAAATATATTAGTTAAATATCAATAAATATTGTATTTAATATATAACATATATATTTAATTAATATCACTCTCAAATATTAATTAATTTAATCTATTCTGATAAAATGACTTTGTGATCATAAAAATGGTTCTTAATAAAAACATTTTCTATAAATTAAAATGGTTCCTATATTCACATATTATTAATTTGTGACCAATGAATTCAACCATATATTTTGATAAAATCTTTAATAATATTCATAATCTCTAACTTAATGGCTGTGTTATAAAAAAAATATTTTAATAATATTTTTTTGTTGGTAAAACTCATCTTTTTGTGTAACGCATGACAACTCATTGTTGTATATAGTGTAAACTTATCACGGTATTGCATAAAACATAAGATAATAAATAAAATGAATTTATTGAAGAAGATATATACTATAAAATCTTGGTGTGTTACATTCTCCTCTTCTTCAATAAATTTCATCCACGCAATTCGAACTCGGGATAAAAAAACTGAGGTTCTGAATTTTCAAAATATATTTATTGAAATCTCACATCAGAAAAAGGATTGATGAGGCCTCCACTTTAAAATAAATAAAGGTATGTATGAAGGTGACCATAAATAACACATACTAGGGTTCCATATTTTAAATCATGTACTCGAAAGGGAAATCTAATAATCAAGTTCTAATGGAGAGTGATAGATGACATAGTTTGTAAAAAGTTAACAATCACAAAGCAATAATTTTGCAACAATCTAAGAGACCATTTGATACATCATAAAAGAAGGTACTAGGATAATTTATTAGTATCGGGATCTTTTCCCTATAGTTTAATAATTATTTTACTATTTAGACAAGCACATAATTTTTTTATTTCAATGTCAAAAACATAATCTCATACTTTGGTTTTTATTTGATGTCTTCCAACCTTATAACTTGCACCTATAATTGACTGTTCAAAATTATTTTTTCATGCATGATGAACTTTTGATGAATCATGAGTTCCATAATTATTTTCCCAAACCTTTAAATATTCACTAAAACCAAAACGATTTGCCTAAAATATCTAATAATTAATTATTTAACCTCCAAAAATAATATCAAATGTTTTACTTACTTCATTACAACCTTACGACTTATCCAAGATACTTCTATAAAAATTAACAATCCAAAAATGTATCTAAATTTAAAAAATTATTCATTGCATCATATTCCCTAAATAATATAATTCAGCTCTTATTGAAACAAACGAAATATTTGATCACATTAACAACCTTAATGAAAACGTACATGCCTCCAAATCCTTAAAGAAGAAGTAAAGTATTACAGTACTTATATATCCCACAATTCTTATAACCAGAATATAATAATATAATTATTCAATAAAAGACTTAAATACATTAATTATTCCACTTTGACTATACTAACAACATAAAATTGACCTTGATCCCTTTGCCTTTTCTGATCTATATTTACTTGAAACTTGGGACATTAATTTACATAGTGGCCCATTTCATTATAGTTAAGCATTACAAATTAGAATCCTCTATCTTATCCTTGAAATCCCAAACACGGTGTCCATTCTTTCTACATTTGTAGAAAACTTCCATTACTTTTAAGAAAGTACCGAGGAGATTATTTAAAAATTTACAAATGGGAAAATACTTTTTTCCCATCTTCACTTTATCCAAATTTTTCCCATCTATCCTCTTATTCTCATGCTTCCGTCTGAACCCATAATACTTAGAGTACTATTTTCTTATCCCATTATAACATGATATTATTTCCTAATATGATGATAATTCTTGGGATACTATATCCATTTGAAATATTGGCTTAAGACCATGAATAATATGTTCATTCTTACTCTTTGGATAACTTGAATCAGTGAGGTTCAAATTCATTCTACTAGGGGAAATTTCTAAATGACAAAGTACACTAGGTCAGGTCATATAATATTGTATAATATTAGAAATATATAAATACTTACCAAAAATTGTAAAATTTATGTGTATATAGTCTCATAATCATAAAAACAGTTTCACATTGAAGATATTTTCTTCTGAATTATTCATAATGGTTAGTAGAAAAATTGTGAAATACCCAAACCATATCCCCGAGAGTGTCAGAAGAGGAGTGAAATAAGGCATTTTGTCGGGTACAAGGTTACTTCAATTCAATCCCGATACACCTTTTCGAAGTTGTTACTCTTGGGTACATATGTTCTAGAACCACATACACTTGTAGTATCCAGAAATGGATGTATTTATAGGAATGCACACATAATATCTGCCATTCAAAAATTATAAGAGGATCTTATATACTAATCCTTGAGTTTATCATAGTGTTATGTTCCATAATATACGTTTTCTAAATCTAATTTGCAAGGTTGTTTCAAAACATCCTCTGATACCTACTCTATCGCCTCAACCCTAGAAGCAAAGAGTCGGTTCATTACATAATTACAATGGAATAATTACAAGGAATCAAGTATTTAAGGACTGATATGTTTACTAGTCTTGGAAAATAGATTACATACATGAACCTAAAATTACATTTTAAAACCTGAAGGACAATATAGAAAATATTTTGATAATGCCACTATTCTCCAAGATTAACCCTATATATCAACCATAATACTCATCATGAAATGTTGAAAAAATAAAACGTAAGAAAGGGGTGAGATCAATGATTAGTAAGGGTAGGAATACAGTAGAATCTATTATGAATAATAAACAAAAAAATTATGGAAATGTGTATAAAAACGAAATTAATTTAAATATAATCTTGAGCGTAATAAGATAAGAATAAATAATACCGTATAAAATAGTTTTAGGAGCTAGAAAACATTACCATGGATATTATACTAGTAGAATAATCACATAGAATATAAATAAATAATCTTATAATGAGTGAATTCATAATTTTCGACATTTACACTTTCAAGATCTACCCTCATGACAATTTTAGTTTGTGGGTAGAAACATGGATGATTTGTGTCAAGATCTATCCACATGACAATTTAAAATTTCTTGGAAACAAATGCGAAAGGCTTGTCAGTAGTTTATTTTGTCTCATTAGACTTAACAATGCTCTTAGGGACCATAGAAGGACTCACCCTTATCACAGTAAGTCCAAATGATTCCTCATATGAAAACATAAACAAAATAAACATTTTTATTTAAAAACTAACATACAAAATTTGAATAATTTATCCATAAACCATTATTGGTATCAAAATAGAACAACCACATTCAAAATGATCATAAAACCTTTAGTAAAACCAGGTACATTTTATAGTTAGAGACCAAACTCAATCAGTTATAAAATTCATCTTAGGATGTTGACATAGATGAAAATACTCTAATTTTTTTTGAAATATCTTGAAAAAATACCATTTTTCTTTGAAATGATTTATTTAAAACACAAGCATTTATAAAAGGAAAACTTTTATTTAAAAAAATTCTAAAAATTTCAAATTGATATTAAAAACATATGGGTTTCATATAGGTAGTAAAATACTCTCAAGTTGTAAAAGTTAAAAATAAACATTATTTATGTACTTTTGTCTAAATATCCATAAAGAAACTCATTTGGAAGATAAAGAAAATCCATTTCAACCCATTTAATAAAAAAAACATGTGTAAAATAATTTAAACATTAGTAGGGTAATAGTAAAAAATATTCGGCAAAATTTTTTAAGAGACTTGTACATGGATAATAAATATTCCCTGGCAGATACTTACATATAAACAATCTCAAATAATAATGATATTGTGAAACTAACCCTAAAATCTTGTCTGATTCCCTCTATACATTTCCAAAACTCTTTTATAGTAGTTTTAAACATATTATAAACTTATAACAGAATCATAATAATATTTATGATATCATATATGATTCATTTATGACTTCATATAACCATTTTATTAACAATTTGAAGTTATTGTAACATTTTGGGAAATAACCATTTGTCTATCGTATGTGTTTTGACTTTTTAGTCTTGATACTATTAATTATATTATTATTTAAAAACTTAAAAAATGTAAAAAATGATTTATATATCATATTTATTTAGTATATAAGTATATATACTATAAATATACACGAAATGGAATACATCGTTCATGGTGACCGTAAGTTGTACGTACACATGCACGGTGTTACTTTTTTCTAATCATAATGAAAGGAAGAAGTTAAATAACTGATATATATATATATATATTATTCCATTATAATTATTATTTAATATATTTAGTATTTATTCAATATATACATTTTTATTATCATTCTAGAATGGATAATGTGGAAGATGAATCACATCGCATCGTGGAGACGGTAAGCCGAACGTATCCTTGAACTACGATATCAATCACCTAATGTAAAATGAGTAAGGATTTATATGGTATATTAATTATAAAAAATTATCATTTAATATTTAATATTTATATATATTATATCCATCATTATACCCATCCAAATAATGTTTTGATGAAAAATAAATTACACCACAACCTGAAGACGGTAACCAATTTGTACGCATGAACGGTGATATTATTTTTCATGTGATAGATAAAAGGAGGAATATGGTTGTCTAATAATCATAATATAATATAATAATTCATGATGACTTATTTATTACATTATTTTTGAAAAAACAATGAAGAGGAAGTAGAAGTAGAAAAAAAATTGATTGAGTTGTAAAACAATTACCTCTTCTTTGTTGGAATCCCTTTGGATATCCTATTAGGAAAACTTGGGTTGGTATTTTTAGAAGGATAAGACATCCATAACTTATATATTAATGTTGGTAAGAGAAATGTGTATGTTTTTGTTGAGATAGAATTTTCAAAGTGGTGTGAGAACGTGATGGAGGATTAACCTTTTGACAAGATACGTGACAGGCACTTTTGGAATCCTTTAAAATATTAAATTAATATAAATTAATTTTATATTAAAAATGAATCCAAGGTGAGTTATTTAGAATCTAAGATTATTTTGGGTTAAAAAAATCTTAACCAATTATTTTTTTTCAAGTTTAGGACACATTGTTAACCTTATCTTTCGACCTTAACCCTTAGTCAAACCTTTTAACTCTTACCCTCACAACTCATATTTTTACACATTAGGGTTAGTTTAATTACTATAAAATCTCAAGAGAACCCAAAATGGATAATTGATGAAATATTTATCCTTATTATAGTTTTTTTATGAAAATTTATATTTTTCTGAATTTTTTATCAATTCATAAAATATTATTTATTTTAAAGTATCATTATGTCAATTTTTATACCATTAATTATTTGTCTTTTAAAAAATATAAAAAAAAAAGATAACTTAGAACCAAAACATATAATATTTCCATCACATGTATAATTTTTCTATAAAATTCATGCATGCCATTAATTATTTTAAATGTATTTATTTTAATATTTTGAATTTCATTTATTTGATATCTCCATTTAATAAATAATTACTCCATTATTATTATGAATGCCTTTAATTAAATTATTCATATTATAAAAATTAAAAATAAATTATCACAATGAAAATAAGTTTATTATATTTCAAATTAATATTTATAGGGGAATTTATATTTTGTATAACTATACTTTAAAAATGATTTAGCTGTCAAAAATATGAGTATGACATTCTTATCTTATCTTCAAATTAAATATAATAAATGTCATATTCTGACACAAATAGAATAAAAATTCTATAATGTTAGAATAATGATTTTTTTGGTGTGAAAACATTTTTCCAATAAAATTATGTCATTTTTTCGTGTAAGTTTATAAAATTACTATATTATTTTGACCTTTAATTAGTTGATTTACCCTTAACTGTGGTAAATAAAAATTTACAAAAGTTACTATTTATAATATCCAACAAAATTAGGTTGATATTATTAGACTCGAAATATCATACTGATTAAAACCTTGTATATCCATTTTTTCAAATTCAATTCATATAAGTTGATAAATTAAGTTTAACATTAATCCCATTAATGTGGTGAGAAGGTAGGTAAAAGGAAACGTTCCAAAGTTTAATAAGTTTTTATATCTAATATCAATATAAAAAATTATTCTATTAACCTAAATTAGATTAATATATTTATTATTTATATATTCTTAATTTAAAAAATTTAAATTATAATGATTATTTAAACATAAATTTTATTTTTACCTATAATGTAGTATATTTCACCATTCATAAAAACTGGATCTTTTTAGAAAAATATAAAATATTCACTCTAAGATAATTTTTATATTACAAATTCTAAAATAAATTATTTTTGTAAAATCAAATTTAGAAAATCTCAAAAAATTATTTTTAAAATAGGTGCACCATTAAAAGGTGGTAAAACATATTTTATAAAAATATAGGGTTTTATTTATAATATTTGAGTTGTTCTAATATTATGCCGATAAAATCTATTAGATGAATATATAGAATATTTTATTTAATATATAACATATATATTTCATTATTATAATTATATAATAGTAATTTATTTAATTTATTAAGATAAAATGACATTGTGAGAATAAAATAGTTCATTATAAAAACATTTCCTACATATTTAGTTGGTTTATATATTAATTTCTAATTAATTTGTAACCAATGAATTCAACCATAAATTTTTATAATTTAGGTAAAACTATTCAAAACTGCCAACTTAATGGATTGGTTATAAATAATAATATTTTAATAATATATTGTTGTTTGGTGAAACTCTGCTTTGCTTGTAATGCAAGCCAACTCATTCATGTGTGTAGTGTAAACTTATCATGATGTTGCTTATAATGTAAGCTTTTGAAGAGATTGAATTTATTTAAGAAGATACATACAATAAAATATTGGGGTGTTACAATATCATTGTTCTCAAATATTTATAGGAAACATATTTTTTATAAAAGGCCACTGAAGATTCGATGTAACACCTGAAATTCAATCATATTGTTGGTCGGAGTGGACACTCAAGAGGGGGGTGAATTGAGTTCCAATTAAAATTTCTGTTAAAATATTGTCTAGTTAAAATCCCCCGATTTATAAAATAAGTTAAACTGTAGTGAATTTATACAGATTATAAAAGTTTAATTAGCTTATCAAATATTGATTAGGTCTCAGTTAATTTAACCACAAGGTAAAACTAACTTATGAAGCTAACCTATTGATTTACAATAAGTGTAAACACTTTCTAATTTAACTATCAAAGTGCCTTCAAAATAATTTTATATTTCAAAGTAATAGAATCAGAATAAATAAGATATATGTAGTATACTTTAAACGTAAATAAAAGATGCACAACAGATAAAACAAGAGGTTCAGTCTCAAGCCGAGACTTAGTCCTCTCAAATATATATATATAAATGTGATCCACACTCTGGATCGGGGTTAACAACAGTTTTACACAACTTTCCAAGCCATGCATGGAACTCTACCACTGTTCTTCATGGGAAACAAAACAAAGACCAGGTCACACAAGGACCTCTTCCACAGTTGATGTGGGTAAACATAAGTTAAGAGAATTTGAGTGAGGATTTTGATATCCTCCAGTTCAGTGCATGAGACAGTGTGTGTAAAGATATACAGAGTACACCACACTGCTCGAAAGTTAACAAATAAATCATGTAGAGAAGATAGATGAGAGTTTAGAAAGCTCTAATTATTATCAATGTAGCTCTGGACTTGTTGGATTCAGCAGGAATGCTTATGAGTTCTTCTCTGGTTTTTCCATTGAAAAATAGAGTGTTGTAGTTCAGCTTGTCTTCTTCAGGAGTGAGAAAGATCTCTTTATTCATCATGTGTTCTTCAGTAGTATTGGATTGCACTCATGAGAGTTCTTTGAAGGTCTTGAAATCTCCTTCTTGTTCAGCACAGTGCACTAGGGTGTATGTAAGTTCTTCTTGTTGGATATTCACACTTTCACACCGCTTCTCTTCTTGTTTCGTTGTTGCTTGTTTCTTTACACATGTACTGCATCTTAGTCTTTCATATCTTCCATGGGATCTAGTAGTAGGAATGATTTCCTTTTCATAGGTTCGAGATACGGTTTCCTGAAATGCCAATAACTATCCTTAAATAAAATTAATTGCATTAAAAATGACAAATATGACCATTAGCATTATTTAAAATAATATTGACAAAATCATAAGAAACGGTATCACAGTGATTATGGAAACGTTATCTTCTTCACAGTATGCGGTTCACGGTATGAGCTTCACGGTGTGTCCTTCACGGTGTATGGTCACGGTTTCTGGTCATAGTGAGTGGTCACGGTGTCTGGGTCGCAGTGTCTTGGTCACGGTGTCTGGGTCACGGTGTCTGGTCACGGAGAGTGGTCACGCTGTCTGGGTCACGGTGTCTGGGTCACGGTGTCTGGTCACGGTGAGTGGTCATGGTGTCTGGGTCACGTTGAGTGGTCACGGTGAGTCCTTCACGGTGTCTCCATACTTAGGCAAATATTTGTATTTGGACTAAGACAGTGATATGCAGAATATGGATTAAGGTTAATCATTAGAGAGTAATAGAATGTGAATCATAAATATAATGGTGTGGTAAAATATGTGAGAATTGTGATCATGCATGAGACTTGTAAATAATAAAGAGAGTAATTAACATTATAAGATTTTTTATCATAAAAACATGATCTGTAGCTATTATTGAGATTGATGAGCATTAGCAAGATGTGCAATGAAGATCGATATTAGTTAACAGTAATGAGATTTGTGATCATTAAAACATGATTAACACATGAGGAGTCCAAAAATCTCCCCCTTTTTGATGATCACAAATCATATATAGACAGAATATAAATGACATGTAATATTAAAGATAATAGCATAGAAAAAACATTATAGAACTGATCATGCATGAGACTTGTAAATAATAAAGAGAGTAATTAACATTATAAGATTTGTTATCATAAAAACATGATCTGTAGCTATTATTGAGATTGATGAGCATTAGCAGGATGTGCAATGAAGATCGATATTAGTTAACAGTAATGAGATTTGTGATCATTAAAACATGATTAACACATGAGGAGTCCAAAAATCTCCCCCTTTTTGATGATCACAAATCATATATAGACAGAATATAAATGACATGTAATATTAAAGATACTAGCATAGAAAAAACATTATAGAACTGATACTTGTAGTTTTTCTCCCCCATTTATACTATTATAGAACTGACACCTGTAGTTTTACTCCCCCTTTTGGGATTATAAAAAAGTAGAGAGAAGGAAATGAAACACTGCATTTGGCATTAAACAAAGGGTTCAGAATACAATAAAACATGAAACAACAAAAGACATCCCATCAAAAATAAAAACAATCCTCATACTCTTTAGGGATCCACTTTGTCTTTGCCTTTATCAGCAGTAGGAGCTGGTGCTGAATTCGAAGAAGGCATAGATGTTGTAGATAATGAGGGTAAGGGTAGACCTTCAAAAACAGATGGAGCCAAAGTAGGAGCAGTTGAAGATCTAGGTTGTGGTTGGTCAAGAATGACTGGCTGGATCTGAGAAAGAGCTTGGCTAACTATCATGGCAGTTGAGGCTAAGGCAGGTAGGCCAGGTCTAAGGGGTGCAGCAGCTGGAGCAACTATAGTAGTACTCTGCACATGAAGATATGGCTTCAAACGATTGATGAAATCAGTAATGATTTCACCGCCATACTGCATAGACTTTTAAAAATCATCCTTATTCTCTAGGTTTTTTTCCAACAATCTGGTGAACTCTGAAAGTTTCTGAACATGAGCTTTAAAATCTTGAGTCATCGGAGGGATTCTCAAATTTTCCACAAGATATCTAAAGTGATTTTTCATATCACTTTTAGAGAAAATCTGTGAAAGATACAAATCTATTTTCTTGGAGATCTCTTATTGAGCATCATTGGCTATCTTAGAATGAATTCTAACCATGTCCAATGCTCTATCACTATTCTTAACCACTTCGGACAAAGATGATAGATCCAAGCCACTGAAGGCATTCTGAAATTCTTCTTTTATTATGGATATTAGAATAGAATCATCGAAAGAAGGCATGGAGGTCTGATCAGAAACAGGTGAAGTCCTGACAGCTTTGGGTAGAACTTTGAGCTGTTTCAGAACTTTTTGCAGACATCCAGTGTATTCATCTGTAAGCTTATTCTGATTTTCCACAAGATCTCTATTGCATTCCAGCATCTTGGTATGACTTTTTCCAATATTTTCATCAAAAGATAGTACGTATGGATGAACTTTAGACACAATCTCCCTAGCAAGGAGGGAATTAGAAGACTCAAGAGAAACATCAACATGTGTAAGGGAAGAAACAGGAGCAGGCTCTGATCTCAAAGACAACTCATTCTGCAGACGTGCTACCATACTTTTCAGATTTGCAACATCAGCACTCAACAACTTATTCTCTACTCCTACTTCTTGAATTTCTCGGATCATCCTTGGTTTAATATGCAAGATAATATTTTCCAAGAGAATTGATGCATCTTCTTGACTTAACTGAGTCACTGGGCGAGGTTGAGTGGAGACAATTTTCTCAACTCCAGCTAACAAAGCCTCTGAAAAAACTTTCAGATCATCTATTATTACAAAGGAATGAAGCTCAGGTAAGGTTGCAGGTAGAGGTAGACGTTTAGATTCTGGTTGAGGTTCAGAGTAATATTCAGACTTAGATTCCGATTCATATTAAGGTTGGGGCTCTGATTCTGGTTCTGAGTGAACTAAGGACTTCAGTTGAAACAGAGAAGAAAAATCCATTCCAGTTGCAGTCACTTTCTATGACTCATTCACATCATAAAAGAATTGGAACTCATACCGGGAGTGTACAGAGTAAGTGATAGATGGTTGAGATGCTTCAACAGATCCAGCATCCACTATATCAAGGTTTTGATGTTCCTCCCCCTCAACTTGTGCTTCCCATCAAGATTCTTGAGGTTCAGGGACATGGACAAGATCCACAGGATCATCCCTAACCTCTTCAGCTAAGTCTTCCCTTGCCAGCTGAAAGGAAATTTCCATTCTTTCTTCAGCAGATGGAATAATCTCAAGATCTGATTGTTCCACTGGATAAGCTTCCAAACTTGCTTCTTTCTCAACAAAACGAGTCTCTTCAACAAGATCTTCCTCTAAGGTTTCTTGCTATTCTGAAACAGGAAAAACCAATTTCCTTTCAGCATTGGGATGAGATTCTTCCTCATGAAGAACAACTGAAGGATCTTTAGTCCTTTCCTTTTCAACAACAACTTCCTCTCCTTGAGGTATTTCAGAAGGGATAACAGTAGGTACAACAACCCTTTCCTCTTTAACTGGAATAGTTTCCATTGGAGGTATTACAGGTTCTTCTCTAGGTGGTACTTCAATTTTTACTTCTTCTTGCTCTTCTTCTTCTGAATACTCAGCCACTTCATCTGGTTCCAAACCAGGATCAACTAGGTTTTTAGGCCTTCTTGGATAGTCAACAAGATTATACTTTTTATACAGTTGATCACTATCCTCAACCCACTACTTTTTCCAGGGATTCCATCTTATCTTCATCCTTCTGATGATAGGCATGGAACGACAGAAATCGCGGTCCTCTAAGTTTTCTTAATTTGGTCCAACTATCCCTTTTGAAACTAACATAGCTGAAATAATCCTTGAAGAAAATAGGGAGGTGGATTTGGAAGTTACTTTGATCAGATCATAGATATGGTTGATAACATACTTACACAGATTGATCTTATGGCCATTCTTCAATAGGTGAATCAGGAACACATCCTGATACTTTATCACAGCAAAATCCCCTTTTCTTGGACTATCCAAATTCTGATCAGACTTGAACAGAATTCTTATCTCCCCATCTAGTTCAGTAGCTATGGCCCTTCGTTTGGTGTCATTTCCAGTTAGACTTTCCAAAGCAGTCTTCATATCAAAGATGTCGGTTGTTGGAGGAGGGTCTCTCTGGTAATCTTCACAAACTCCTTCATGTGGAATTCTTAGGCATGCATCCCACAACCTTGAAGAGAAAGAGCAATTCTGACCATCGATCCAGCTGGTCACCATAAAGCATTCTCCAAACTCAAAAGAAAACTTCACATACTGATAGAATTGAGATACAAGTCTCGGGTAAATCGGTCTATTCTATCCAGTGAACCATTCAAGCCATCCTTGTTCTCTTAAAACATTCAAAACTAACGATCTTCTAGACAGAAACCATTCAGGGGAAAAATATTTTTCAGGCACAACGGTATGACATACCAGGTTTGGGTTTAGAGGTCCTTCAGGAGCTATCCTCGGTATCCTCTTTTGTTTCTTAGAGCGGCGCTTCTCAGACGAGGGTGATGATGGATGCTTTATCCTTGACAGTAACTAAAGGTTTGGGCGAGAGGAAGAGAAGGTTCAGGAGAGAGTTCGGGTAAGGAATTGAATGAAACCCTTAATTTTTATCATTTGTAATGTCAAACGTCATAAAAACAAAAACGCGGGAAATCAAATAGCGGTGAAATAACAATTACCACGATACGAGTTAAAAATAAGAATAAAAAGGTTTTCATAGTGAGACCACGAGTAGGCATTACGGTAAGACAGAAAACTAGTAATCACGGCGAGATAGTGAGCATTTTATATAGTAACGGTGAGACAGTGAGTTGTCAGACCGTGAGCATAAAATAGTAACTTAGAAACAGTAAGTATGAAACCATAAAGTAAATTACAGTAAAGTATTAAACATTAAGATCAGTAAGATATTCATTTATGATTAATCATACCAAGATCATGTATGATGTAGTCTAATCTTTCAGAATTTAATGGTTTAGTGAATATGTCATCAAGTTGATATTTAGTACCAATGAATTCCAAAGTGATATCACCTTTTTGATAATGATCCCTCAAAAAGTGATGTCTTACATCAATATGTTTTGTTCTAGAATGAGAAACAAGATTCTTAGAAATATTAATAGCACTTGTGTTGTCACAATTTATTGAGACATGTCTTAATTTATATCCATAGTCTAGTAATGTGTGTTTCATCCACAAAATTTGGGCACAACAGCTGCCAATAGCTATGTATTCAGCTTCTGCAGTAGATAATGCAACTGAATTTTTTTTACTACACCATGATACTAGTGACCTTCCAAAAAGGTGACATGTTCCAGAGGTTATTTTTCTATCTAGATTACATCCATCTATGTCAACATCAGAATAACTAACTAATTCAAATGATTTTCCTTTGGGATAGAACAGTCCTAAATTCAATGTATGCTTGAGGTATTTGAAAATTCTATTTAAAGCATTTAAATGTGACTCTTTAGGGTTTGATTGAAAACGAGCACACATACACACACTAAACATAATACCGGGACAACTAGAAGTCAGGTAGAGTAGACTTCCAATCATTCCTCTATAAGTGGTTTGATCAACAGATTTACCATTTTCATCAAGATCCATCTTATAGGTGGTACTCATGGGACTGTCATTACTTTTTGTGCTATCCAATCCAAAACATTTTAAAATATCTCTAGTATATTTACTTTGAGTTAAAATAATTCCATCATCATTTTAAAAGATTTTAAAACCAAGAAAAAATTTATGTTCACCCATTAAAATCATTTCAAATTCATTTTTCATCATTTTAGAAAAATCAGTACATAATGTAGTTTTTGAAGATCCAAAAATAATATCATCTACATAAATTTGGACAACTAAAAAATCTTTATAAATTTGTTTTATAAACAGAGTAGGATCAGCTATTTCCTTTGTAAAACCTTTAGAAATTAGAAAAGTACTTAATCTATCATACTAAGCTCTTGGAGCTTGCTTTAAACCATATAAATATTTTGATAGTTTGAAAATATGATTTGGAAAATGAGGGTTTGAAAATCCAGGTGGTTGTTCAACAAAAACATCCTCAGCAATATATCTATTTAAGAATGCACTCTTGACATCCATTTGATATAGTTTGAAATTTAGATGTGCAGCATAAGCATATACAATCCTAAGGGCATCTAATTTGGATACTGGAGTAAAAGTCTCCTCATAGTCAATACCTTCTTCTTGGCTATAGCCTTGTGCAACTAGTCTAGATTTATTTCTAACTATGTTTCCGAATTCATCTACTTTATTTCTAAACACCCATTTTGTACCTATTGTGAAAGTGTCCTTAGGTCTCTCAACAAGATTCCAAACTTTATTTCTTTCAAACTAATTGAGTATTTCTTGCATAGAAACTACCCAAATTTCATCATTAATAGCATCATCAATGTTTTTAGGTTCAATCTGTGACAAGAAGGCTTGATGTTCAACCTGATTTCTAAGTGAATCTCTAGTCTGGGTCCCTCTATCATGATTTCCTACAACAACATCTAGAGGATGATTCTTTAGAATTCTAGTTGATCTAATAAAAGTAGGAATAGAAATTTTAGGTTCATTAACAGGTTGGGAATGAACAGAAGCATGTTCTAGAAAATTTCTAGAACTGGTTGTCTTTATAGCAGGTTCATTTGATTTTTCATTAAGGTCCAGAATAGATAAGTCTTCTTCAAGATTTTCAAGAGAGGGTTTAGGCTCATGTGGATCAGTTTCATCAAACTTGATGTGAACAGATTCTTCCACACACTTGGTTCTTTTATTGAAAAATCTATAGGGTTTACTAGAAATAGAATAACCTAGGAAAATTCCTTCATCACTTTTGGATGCAAGCATGTCAAGATTAACTTTGGTATTAAGAATAAAGACATTGTAGCCAAAGACTCTTATGTAGTTAACCTTAGGTTTCCTATGGTTCCACAACTCATAAGGGGTACTCTTAAGAACAGGTCTGATCAAGACTCTATTGATAATATAACAAGCTGAATTTATAGCTTCATCCCAAAAAATAAATAGGCAGGTCATATTCATTAAGCATAGTTCTGGAAATTTCTTGTAGGGTTATATTCCTCCTTTCTACTACACCATTCTGCTGAGGTGCCCTAGGGGTAGAAAAGTTATGATTATAGCCATTGTGTGAGCAATAGGATTCAAATTCATGATTCTCAAACTCAAAGCCATGATCACTTCTTAGAGTTTTAATCTTAAGTCCACTATGGTTCTCTACATATTTGGAGTATTTAGAAAAGTAAGAACAAGCTTCACTTTCGTGAGCTAAGAATTATACCCAAGTATATCTAGAAAATTCATCTACTAAGACATAGACATAGTGCTTACCATTTAATCTATAAACTCTAGATGGTCCAAACAAATCCATGTGAACCAACTCAGGAGGTTGAGAATTTGAAACTTCTTTCTTTGGTTTGAAAGAGATTTTGTGTTGCTTTCCCTTTTGACAGGGATTACAAACTTTGTCATTTGGAACCTCAAGTTTTTGTAGGTCTCTCACTAAGTTCTTCCTAATAAGTTTTCTAAGTGAGTGTATATTTTTGTGTCCTAATCTTCTGTGCCAAAGCCAAGACTCTTTATGAAAAGAATTTAAACAAGAAATATTTTGCATGGCTAAAGAATTTAAATCAACAGTATAAAAGTTTTCATTTCACAGGGCAAAAAATACTAAAGTATTTTTAGAATAAAAAACATTACAAGAATCATTTTCAAATTTAACATTAAAACCGTCATCACATAACTGATAAATACTTAACAGATTATATTTAAGTCCATCAACAAATAAAACTATAGAAATTAATATTGAGTCAGTGTTACCAATCTGGCATAAGCCGATGATTTTCCCTTTAGAATTATCACCAAAGGTGACAAAGCCTCCATCAATTCTGACTAAGATTTTTAAAGCATGAGAAGTCTGCTGACATAT
The DNA here is from genome assembly GCA_963277665.1 of Viscum album. Classification (NCBI taxonomy): domain Eukaryota; kingdom Viridiplantae; phylum Streptophyta; class Magnoliopsida; order Santalales; family Viscaceae; genus Viscum; species Viscum album. The sequence goes on along the minus strand of OY728150.1, from coordinate 1,462,954,982 downwards.
TTCTTGAACATCCACCATCTAAGTACCGTGTCTTCCAACAGGATCTCTTTAAGCAGGGTTCCTACAAAACAGATTTAGATAAGAAATGATTTTGGTACCCAGATGTTCTTGGGTCCAGACAGGTTAGCAATCAAAGCTTTAGGTACCCAAATTTGTCTTATGGGTCTCATAAAATTTATAGAATCAACTGACTTTGAAAGATAAACCTTATTAGATCCGTAACTATGAATATAACTACTTGAATCATATAAATGTCCATAACTAGAACTAGCAGTATTCTGTCCAGATTTAGAAATAAATCTATTCTTAGTCCACTGTCTCTGTCCAGGTTTGTAGCCGATTCCAGTAGTGTATTTTGGTGCAACTTTATTTCCTAGCACTTGAGTTAGTGTATCCTTTACATTTGTGAATTTCTCTAAGTCCTTTCTGAGTTGCTCATTAGAAATTTTCAGTTCAGTGTTCTCCTTTAACAGTGGATAATTTTTCTCTTTTTCAATAGTAAGTTCAGTTTTAAAAGTAGTATTGACAACATGCTGTAAATTTAATGATTTGTATTTATCCTCAAGTTCATTGCATGTCTCTTCCAGCATATTAAGATATTCAAACAATTCCTTACTAGTCATGTTTTTAGAATCAGAATTAGATTCTACACTATCTTCAGAATAATAATAATTTAAAGCAGGAGTATCTAGGGTTACCTCAGATGTGTTTGTCATAAAACACATGTTTGACTTATTTCTGGTTTCAGTCTCAGAAGCTTCAGATTCACTAGAGCTATCCTTAGAAGCACTCCAGGTATTCTTCATATCCTTTTTGTACTTACTGTCCTTGTAATCATATTTCTATTTGAATTTGATCTTTTAGAAGTCTTCTTTAATATGTCCTTTTCTTTTGCACTCATAATAGACAACTTCGTCACTTTTATCTGACTTTTTCCAATCCTTCTTCCAATGTCCCTTATTGTCATACTTTCCTTTGTAATTTGATTTTATGAAGAATTTCTTCTTCCTATAAAATTTCTTAAACCTTCTGGCTATCTGATCCATTTCAGCATCACTATCAGAATCTGAATTTTCACTGGTTGAACTGTCAGTAGATAGTTGAGCTTTATCGTTTTCCTTTCTCTTTGAAGCAGTAGTCTTGAAAGCCACTGAGTTCCTCTTAGGTTCATCATCTTCCTCTGTATTCACCTTGAGTTCTTCCTCTTACATCACAAGCTTACCAATGAGTTCTTTGACAGGTAGAGGAGCAATGTCACATGACTCTCTGATTGAGACACAGGTGCCTCTTCATTGGTCCGGTAAACATCTCAATATTATCATAATTTGTTCCTTTGCTGGAACAACTTTCCATGTGAATTAATTGTATTGACTATGTCATTAAACCTGAGATACATGTCAGAAATAGGTTCATCAGTTTTCATTTTAAAATTATCATATTTAATAGTATAAGTATTTAATCTCATTTCTTAAACATTGGTTGTTCCTTCATGAGAAACACCCAAAGTATCCCAAATTTCTAAAGCAATTTTACAAGAAAAAATTCTGTTAAACTCTTCATCTCCTAAAGTATAGTACAAGGCATTCATGGATTTACAATTATTATTGTAATAAGTCTTTGTAGGTTCATCCCAAGTAGATCTAGCAGTAGTGGGAAGTTTATATTCTGATTATATGGTTGTCCAAATATCAAAACCTATGCTTTCTAAATGAATTGTCATTTTATGTTTCCACTAAGCATAGTTTGTACCATTGAAGAAAGGTGGCCTGTTATTAGCAGCACCCTCTATTCTATTATCCCTAACTATATTTTAGAACGATAATTTAAAGAGATAAAAATTTAGAACTAACAGAAATTTAAGATCTTTAATGATGCAACTAAAATCACAGTTGAAAAACAGAGTATTTCAAAAATCATTAAACAAAAACAAAGCCTCTGATACCAAATATTGGTTAGAGTGGACACTTAAGAGGGGGGTGAATTAAGTTCCAATTAAAATTTATGTTAAAATAATGTCTTGTTAAAATCCAACGATTTATAAAATAAGTTAAACTATAGTGAATTTATACAGATTTTAATTGTTCACTTAGTTTCTCAAAGATTGATTAGGTCTTAGTTAATTTTACCACAAGGTCAAACTAACTTTTTAAGCTAACCTATTGATTTACAATAAGTGTAAACACTTGCTAATTTAACTATCAAAGTGGCTTCAAAATAGTTTTGTATTTCAATGTAATAGCAGCAGAATAAATAAGATATATGTAGTATACTTTAAACTTAAATAAAAGATGCACATCAGATAAAAAAAGAGGTTCAGTCTCAAGCTGAGACATAGTCCTCTCAAATATATATATAAATTTATCCACACCCTCGATCGGGGTTAACAACAGTTTTACACAACTTTTCAGGCCACGCAGGGACCTCTACCACTGTTCTTCGTGGGAAAAAAGACAAAGACCAGGTCACACAAGGACCTCTTCCACAGTTGACATGGGTAAACAAAAGTTAAGATAATTTGAGTGATGATTTTGATATCCTCCAGTTCAGTGCAGAATACAGTGTGTGTAAATATATACAGAGTACCCCACACTGGTTGAAAGTTAATAAATAAATCATGTAGAGAAGATATATGAGAGTTTAGAAAGATATAGTGATTATCAAGGTAGCTCTGGACTCGTTGGATTCAGCAGGAATGCTTCTGAGTTCTTCTCAGGTTTATCTGTTGAAAAAAAGAGTGTCGTAGTTTAGCTTGTCTTCATCAGGAGTGAGAAAGATCTCTTGATTCATCGTGTGTTCTTCAGCAGTATTGGATTGCACTCATGAGAGTTATTTAAAGGTCTTGCAATCTCCTTCTTGTTCAGAACAGTCCACTCGGGTGTATGTAAGTTCTTCGTGTTGTATATTCACACTTTCACACCGCTTATCTCCTTGTTTCGTGGTTGCTTGTTGCATTACACGTGTACTACATCTCATTCTTTCTTATATTCCACGAGTTCTGGCAGTAGTAATGATTCCCTTTTCATAGGTTCGAGATACAGTTTCTTGACATGCCAACAACTATCATTAAATAACATTAATTGCATTAAAAACGACAAATCTGACCGTTAGAATTATTTAAAATAATATTGACAAAATCTTAAGAAACGGCGTCACAGTGATTTTGGAAACGGTGTCTTCTTCACGGTATGTGGTTCGCGGTATGAGCTTCACGGTGTGTCCTTCACGGTGTCTAGTTACGGTGTCCGGTCATGATGAGTGGTCTCTGTGTCTGGGTCCCGGTGTCTGGGTCACGTCGTCTGGGTCACAGTGTCTGGTCACGGTGCCTGGTCACGGTGAGTGGTCACGGTGACTAGGTCACGGTTAGTCCTTCACGGTGTCTTCATACTTAGACAAATATCTGTATTTGGACTAAGATAGTGATATGCAGAATATGGATTAAGGTTAATCATTAGAGAGTAAGAGAATGTGAATCATAAATATAAAGGTGTGATAAAATATGTGAGAATTGTGATCATGCATGAGACTTGTAAATAATAAAGAGATTAATTAACATCATAAGATTTGTTATCATAAAAACCTGATGTGTAGCTATTATTGAGATTGATGAGAATTAGCAAGATGTGCAATGAAGATCAAGATTAATTAACAGTAATGAGATTTGTGATTATTAAAACATTATTAACACACGAGGAGTCCAACACATATTAAGCAAGAATTTCATTATAAATAAACGGTATCCTAACACACATAAATTTATTCAAGAATGTGTTTAAAACCAAAATTCAGAAAGATCATAAACTTAATTTGGATAAATGAATTTTAGTTTCTTATTTATGATGTAAAAATTATTATAGGCTGGATCATTTAGATTTTTGAAAAATATTTTTTTAGGTTAATAGTAAAAAATCACGATTTTATAATACTATCACATTTATGACTTTATAATTATGTAATAATAAAATAATATTTTATGAGAAATTTTTTATAGATGAAATATATATTAAATACATATTATAACTTATATAAAAATATAATGTTGGACTTATAAATATATTCTTATCATTTTGGAAATCTAAGTAATGTTTTAATTCAAATAAAAATTATTTTATATCTTTTCATTTAATAAAGTATTTAAAATATACCATTAAATATAAATTTAGTTTTAAATAAAAATAAGAATAATTTTATTTATAATAATCTAATTAATTCTATTTTAAACAATTTTGTACTTTATTTTTTTTCTAAAATCATTATCCTGGTAAGAGTAAACATTTTTCTATAAATAGTTTTCATTACAATTTTTGTCCTTACATTAAAATTAATTTCATCAAATTCTTGGATTTGAATCCTGAAAAATTCATTAAATATTTTTATGGAACATAATTAAATTTATTTAATAACTTCAACTTGTGTTTTTGTCATAATGAATAGTAACCATGGTTAATATTTGTTACATCAGTAAAATATAAAATTGGATTAAAAAGCTCAAAATTAAGGGATAAGGATTCAAGATAATAAAAAAACATTATTAAACCTCATCGGTTGGTTTTATTAAATCCTTACCCAAATAAAATTTGAATATATGACAATTTAGAGCCATATTCTCAACAAAATTACTTTAAATTACAAAAATATTTTCTGTAATTCCATGTGTGTCTGTCCCCTCACTTAGTAAAGGGAAACTCATCTCCTCCCTTATTCAAAATCATTGAGCCCTATATATTAGCCATTATATAACAAAAAAAACCTTCCTATATTCGTTAAATACTTTCATGATCTCCTTTTCATAACCTTTTACCTTCTTATGTAGCAATAATATTTAATCCAATGGAGGACATTAAATGAACATGAAGTCATCTTACCAGACTCTTTTAATGTTTTATTTTTCTTAAAATTCCTATAAAATATATTGTATATATCTTAACATAATCATTATAGTACCACTAATATATGAATATGTTATTATAATTATGGTATAGTTATTATAAACCTTGTTTCCATCATTAGGAAAATGAAAACAATGCTAATGCGTACGTGCGACCTAGCATCTCCATACACTGCTGTAATTCATTTTTCAAAAACAAATTCATGGACTATTATAAATATTGAATTAATTAAATATATATGATTTTTATAAAATAATATTTATTCTATAAAATTAATATATCATCTACCTTCTTACCATTCCATCCTTTGTAAAATAATAACATCACATGTGCGTATGTGCGGACTACCACTTCCATGGAGAGATATGATTCATTATTTTTTACCAACACACATGGATGATTACAAAACCATATATAATGGATTAAAAATATATTAATGAAATTATAAAAATTATAGTAATGATATAACTATTTAATGACTCCTCTAATCAGAAATAATATACCAATGTTATTTTGGACAAATTAGGCCCACAACCATAATGTGGTCAAGGTAAGAAAGAACTATTCAATGAATGAATTTAAAATTATTATTATTAGACCATAAAAAATGGAATAAAGGTGAAAATTGTTCTTAAAAAATTATTTTATAAATTTAAATTCATTATATAGGGCGATCAAATGGGTACGACTAAGAAGAGACCCAATGTAAGGATTCCTAATAACAACTCATTTTATTTCAGGTTTGTTTATGTTCATATTTTATTTAGGAAAATTATTGGACACTAATATTTTGAACCCCATAAATTTTATTATCCCCTAATTATGTTTTGTTTTTAGTGATTATATTCCATTAATTTTCTTTTTGGATTACAAAATTATAAATAAGTTACTTGTTAGGGACTTTCTTTTAAAAATCATTTTTGGATGTTTTCATTATAACTATTTTTCTTCCATATCCATAATTTATTTAAAATGTATTTATGAATGTATTTTAATATTTTAAATTTTCTAAAGTAATTTTTACCCATGTTTGACATTATATAATTTTTTTTTCAAATCAATCTTATTGTCATTTCCCTATCAAGGTACTCAATTCTCATGGTGTGAAGGAAACCGTTTTCTTAACGTACACTACAAAAACAACTTTTATTCCTCTCATGAGCACTCTTTTCATTTATGGTTTCTTTAAACAATTTACAGGTTAATTTCAAAAAAATATTTCTCTCAATATTTGATGATTTTTTTTAATGTTATCAAAATGAAGAGGGTGTTATTTTTTAAAGTAATGAAACTAATTTTGGAAAGTGGCATTTTATTATATTCTTACACAATGTTACATGGAAGTTGTTTTTAATGTATTTATTCCATTAAATTTTATAAATGCTTTTTTACTATAGAACCTTAATATTTTATGAGTCAATGGTATTTTAACATCCATTATAGATAATGGGTTATACCTTATTATGAGATCATTCACTTTCTTGTGATCGTGTTATTTATCACTCTCTACTATTCATTAGACATTATTTTTCTCTTTTATGTACATATTTTTAATATAATATATAAATTCAAAATAATTTCAATTAATATGATGACGTTTCAATGGTATACCATTTATGTATATGGTAGGAATATTATTTAGTAAGTTAGTTAATTTTATGGGGAAATATTGATCTTTTGTATTTTGGATTCAATTCAAATAATTGCATACATATAATAAATATTGATAATAAATTGTATTGATCATTTTTAATATTTGTAATACATAGAAAGTTAAAGTGAAAAGTAGGGTCTAATTATATATAGAACCTCGATTCATTGACATGTATCATGAGAAAAAACTACATGAATCTCATAGAAGACATGTATTAGGTTTAAAACTACCAATTTATTAAGAGTTATGTCTTGGTTGAGAGTACATGAAAATATGATTCTTGATAAATTAGAAGAGGCCTTGATGGAAATTTCATGGCTGTCTGAATATATGAATTTGATATATTAACAACTAATTTTACATTATCAATGTGATTGATTTGTGAGTATTATACATGGATGCTCATTAAACTCTTGTTTTTGATTAAATGGAATGTGTTTTGATTATCCACTAATTTATACTAATTTTTCTCTATTTACAAATGATATCTTCCAATGTAGGAAATACATAATGAGAATTTGAGCTCACAATTTATTTTTTTTACATTCAATAAGATATGTAGAAGGATATTATGAATGATTTCAAGGATTCAAGAATGTTTAATTTTATATGTTATTCTATTTATAATGTAATATGAGAATTAGGTGTGCATCTAGTTTTCCAAAACTTCAAAACAAATCGATCCTCTGTGGTGAGATTCCTTGTGTATTAAAATAATGTAATAATGTAAAAAAAAAATCTCTAGGTTTCTAAATTTGGGGTGTTATAGTTTTTCTCAATGGAATATTATTATAATACTTTTGAAGTATATTTTAAAAAAACATATCTTACCTGAGAGTTATGATAAACCCTTACAAAAATTTAGAATATTTACTATTATGAGGAATTTTTTTTCATATCTCAATATTCATGATGATTTTGAGCTAACTGACTATGTGAATTATTTATAGATGCACATAGTTTAAGAAATGGAATAAAAATATATAGTGAAAGTTGTTATTTTTCATGTTTATCATGCAAATTTAGTGGGTAATGGAGATTAGTATATCATAGTCATATTAGAGTAGTTGACTCATGTTATGATGAATAATAATGACCGTATAGGGAAACCTATTGTTCTAAAACACAATTAACCTATTTTGAATCACTTCATGTGATATAATATGTAACAAACCAATACATTACTATATATTTCTTTTGGAATAAATTTAATTTCATCGATATATTTCAATGGTTGCAACACCAGGTTTAAACAAAACACGATAATCTATTATTTAAACAAGACCATTTTAACATATCCATTAAATTGAAAAGTATAAATATGAATAAATAAATTAGGAAAAATATATATTTTAAGAACAAAATTTTTTTATATATTGACTATAAATATAAATTAGAATCATTTGGAAGAAAAGTAAAATTTTCTTGAAAAACTGTATTTGTTATAAAAGGCGGTTTAGTCATGCTTTGCGTACATAATTTAAAATGAATTTTAAAAATGTTATAAAATTTATTTTATAAAATTATCTTAATTTTTAAAATTAGAATATCAAAATTATATTATGGTAAATTTTTAGGTTTTTTTGGAATGATTAATTTTTGATGAATAATGAAAAGTACTGAAATTTAATTGAAAAATAACTTTTCATTTTAAATATTTATAAAGTTAAATTACATTTGAAATTTGTTTAAAATAAATATAGTCCATTTATATATATATATTAATACAATTTATGTCATTGTAATCATTTTTATATTGAATTTTTATATAAGAACATTTTAAACTTTTGAATATTGTCTTTTTGAAACCCCTCTTTCTCTTTGCGTCAACGAGAGTAATTTGTAATTACATTTTGAAAATTATATGAATTAAATTTTTAAAAATTTATTATATATTTTTAAAAATAAAATTTTATAATTTATAATAAATCTAAGTAAATTTTGACCGAAATTAATATTGAAAGTATTAAAAATTAATTACCATGGTTAAGATAAAAATGGGTTTATCTAGGGTTAAACTAAAACGATAATGGTTAAAATGACCTTAAAACTTGTATATAATTTATTTTATGGAAATATTTATGGATTATAATTTGTATTTCTCGATAATACTCCATTTTTAACCCTTTTAGAATGTGATAAATGGGGGCACACATTTTTCTTTTCAAAAGTGTGCCACCCACATTACTTATAAAAGGCCACCCACTCTCCTCTATTATTCACAAATTAAAACCCTTTTGGTTTGATAAATAACTTCCTAAATAACATAAAAACCTCAATAAACTGTTTACATAACCCTTATTTTATTTTCATAAATTAATCCATGTAATAGAGTTGGTGAAAAACTAAGAAGGTTACCTGATGAATAAGTGATATTCTTTAATAATATTTTTTATTTTATTTCTTCCTCTACCTATTTAAATTATTATTAATCCATGATGATATAATAATATAAGTGTATTTCATAAATTTATATGTTTTTATGTTTATTAAATATCCTATTTCCATCCCCAATTCTATCAAATGGGTTATGAAAACATCATTTGTGTGTACAAAAGATTAATACCTCGCCAACTGATGTCATTCAGTTTTTCCATTACCGCCTCTCACTGTTGGGTATGATGATGAATATAATGTATATATATGATATTTATATAATAATTATATTATTATATTAAATATATCAATTATATGTTTTTATTAATTTCATTTCTGTAGGAGATACGACAAAATCACTCGTGTGTATAGTGGAATATCTCCTCACGAAGCGACGTGATTCGCATTTTAGTAACTCTTTACATGTAAGGTGATAAGGATATATTTAATAAATATATGTGATATAAATGAAATAATTATGTTATTAATGACATATCAATAATTCTAAAAGATAACACATTATTTTCTTTTTACCTTTTCACTCACTAAAATATGATAATTTTGTTCATGTGTGTGTAGATTTTCACCTTCATAAAGAGATGTGACTTTATTTTCATCATCATACCATATGAAATATATATAAGTAAATTTAAAATATTTTATTTATGATTTTATGATTATTATGTAATGGTAAAATATTACTTACCTCTTTTTTATAATGGTCATTGAAAAATTGAAATGTTACTCGTGCGTAAATACGAACTACCATCTCCATGATCGCAAAATACATCATTTATCACAACCATATTTAATGGAGGGTTTTAAAATTATAATTTATGTCAAAATTTTATAATTATTTCATGATTATAATTATTTATATGTTCAAATAATGACCACTTTTACTATAGTCAACTTAAGAATGTCATTTTTTACACATAAGCCAAATATCCTCAAAACATCCGACATAAACTTAATTGATTAAGTTATCATATATGACTGATAATAAAAAAAATAAATAGAATAATTAAATTTAAATTTTTCTTTTGAAATTAAATAATTAATATAGGCTTGTTATATAAGAATATAAAGAACACATGTTGTGAGTCGAACTCAAGGTATGTGACTTCATATGAATTTCCATCCATTAAGGCATATTGTAATGACATGCAACTAATTTCATTTATATCACTTAAATACTGCTGATTTGACATGAAATATTATGATTAATTAATAATTCATTTTATATTATGTTTCAATTTGAATTATTTCATTCAAGGGAATTTTACTTGAAATCTACAAAGTGGAAAATGTTATTGTTTAATCTCGCTTTATTTTCTGATTGGTATGTTTCTCTTGAAATAATCAATTTATTGTAATCCTTTCTCATGGAGTATTATATTTATTTTAGATATAAGTATATAAGTATGATGGATATTATTATTTACTAAACTTTATATCATTTTTACAGATGGTGTTTAATAATATTGTTATTTGATTAATTTGAGAAATATAGAGAAATTTGAATAGTTTACTTGAAAATGATATATTTTAATAAGAAATATTGGTCATAAATTAAATAAATCATTTCATATATTAATAATTATCATGAAATATAGATATGGGTGGGAACTACTTTTATATATCCCACTGATGTATTGATAGGTCTCATAAGACAAATCAGCTGTCCAAATGAGATGGGGTTTTACTAAGTAGTTTTAAACTATCTCATGGAATGATATTGATTGTATAGGTATCATGGTGCACTATATCATGATGTCTAATAATTAGTCATTTCTTTTGTTGAGGATATATTTATTGTAATAATATAGGATATTCTATTTATGATATTATCTATATATTCATTTCATTCTTAGATTATTTATTAAATAGAATGTGTGTTCAATTATCTATATTTCCAAATTAATAATTCATTATCTTATCATGATAGTTAAGTTATTTAAATGGAACATGGTTTTAGTTATTTAACTTTATATTCATGATAACTTCTAATGTTTGTAACCCTTACTGAGATTTTATCACACCCTTATTTTGTTACTTTTCCCTAATATATGAAGATGAATTCTTGGAATGAGTTTTCATAGATATAGTTCAGCTTCTTTTGTTGTGAATTATGTTTTATTTTATATTACAAATGTAAAATGGGTATCATTTATGTTTCTAGTTCTCGAAAACTATTAAACTAATATGTTCTATGGGATTTTACCCTTTGTATCGATGACAATGTAATAAATTAATACACTGTATTTGGGTTACTATGGTTGGTTTCATTATATTTGGCATCTATAGAAGTTTAGCATAATCCTCAAGATCTTTTTTATAGAAACAAATATTATAGAAAATAAAACTATGATAAAATTTGAGCACTCATATATAAGGACATCCTAAATTTTTTGTAAATAAGATAATTTGTGGGTTTTCCAAGAAATAAATCCCTAGTTGGATACTATAAGTGGATGTGGTTCTAGAATAAAGGTACCTATGTTAATAAGTTGAAAATGGTGCATTATAATTTACCTGATCATCACCTAGTGCATGAAAATAGGCCTTACTGTGAACCTAGTTTAACAGTCCCATGGGATATGCTTAGGGTAAATCAAATCTTCATTACCAAAAATTATGAAGGATTAAAAAATAAAGATATTTATAAAGGAACCAAGTTTATTATTTTAAGATTATCTATGGTTAAATTTTAATTTATGCAAAGTGATAAACCATATTTGGAATTATACATAATTATTTAAAATTCAAAATTGTATGATCTAATGAGTATATGACATTGTTTATAAATGGTGTCAGGAAAGAAGATGTATATTAACACTCATGTAAAATGTAGAGATTGACCTACTAGGGAAGCCAATATACCTGGTATTGGAACTAGGAAAATTATATCTACATTACAGAAGCATAATTGGGTTATGAAAAATAACCTTGAATAGATAGAGAAACCTATTCTACAACATTATTCTCCAATTTTTTTATTGACTTATGTTATAGAAACCCCCATCATTTGGTGGCACTACTAATATAATGGATGTTGGGTAGTGAATAAATATCTCAAGAAGATATTTATGGCCTTGGGATGCAATGAAGAAAAAATTGTTATACCTGATGTGTATTATCTCAAATGAGATGGTGATTAATGCAACTCATTTATCTAGAATACCAGGGAGGAAGAGAAAATATAACTCATGGAATGGAAAGCCTTTAATGGGGAAATCTATTGGTTATAGTGAGTACACAAGAGTTGGGTCAATTAAGTACCCAATAAAATTTCTTTTAAAAACAGATTTAAATAACACCAACCAATTTATTAAAAACAACCTAGTTAACCAAAAGAACATACTAATATAAGTCTAGACATTTTAAAATAATTATCAAAGATTTATTATGTCTCAGTTAAAACAAATATAATATTACATTAACTTTTGAAATCAATTTACTCAATCAAAATATTATATAAACACTAATTAAGGCTAACTATCAAAGTCAGGGGTTTTTATAGATTAAAAATTCTTTTGGTTTAATGATTCAAAATAAAAAAAATTACACAGTAGAAATGAATACAAGTGGTTCGGTCTCAAGATGAGAATTAATCATCTCCACTTGGAAATCATTTACATCCAGCAGAGTATATAAAAATAAACTTTTATCCACAACATGTATAGGGTATTGAATAGCACAATAGCTTCATTGGACAAAAATTGACCTATTTTATAATAATAAAAGGTGTAATAATAATATAGGCCCCCCAAATAATCCTCTATGACAACACGTGGGAATATAAATTAATGAGTTTTGAGAGGATATATAGTATCTTTCAGTTTGAGTGCTAGAGGGAGTGTGTGTTTAGAAATATAGAGTATGAACACTAATCATAATGTCAATAAAATATAAAAATAGAGTAATTAATGGTGTGTGAAGATGCTATTTTCTATGTATGGTAATCTATATAGCTTATAAATCCTTTAATGTTATCTGAAATGAGTCTTGAGTCATCTGTGTGAAATTTTATATAGAACAGAGTGTTGTAAAATCATCATTCTAAGTATATATAGTAGTTTGATTGTTCAATGTGTTTCACTTATTCTACTTCCAATCACTTGCAAATATAGTTCTTGTAAGGCACAGTAAAAATCTCTTGATCTAGAAATGTACAACTCTGTCTCTATATGTGTGTATCTTAGTTCTCAGTTCATTTAGCGATTCTCTATATTCTATGCATGAGGGAGTCTCCTTCATATTTTATTAGAATCATATAGGACTTTCCATGTGAAGAACAATAATCTGGATATCCTATATCCTCAAACTCAAGGATGAGACATTATTTAATGAATCTCTTCATAATAATTAAGAAAAATCATTAAAATATCTCTTAGAAATAAATTCCATATTATATTCATTAGAAATAGTTATTTAAAAATAAATAAAATGGTGACAATGAGTCGTTTGGAATTATGATAGTCTCTCATAGTGAGTGGAGCTAGTGTTAACTAAGGATGGTGGTGAGTGAGGATGAAAATGAGTTAGAATCAATATTGACTCATCCTAATTGTAGGTAATTCCAACTATTTATCAAATTTGAATTATAATGGATGGTCATGATAAGTGGTGAGTCAGGTCTGGTGGTGACTCAACTATGGTGGTAAGTGATTTCAACAATTTTTCAAATTTCCGGTCTAATGGTGTGTCATTTCATACTTTAAAAAATTTCTATTATTTTGGTAATGTATTGTTGACATTAGGTTATTTTAGTACTTAGAAATTTTTTTGTACAATGACTGTGAGTTTTCCCTAATGGTGGGTAATTACTATTAGTGACACATCCTCAATGGTGAGTCTTTCTCATACTTATCCAAATTTCATTCCAATATAAACTATATTATTAAATTCAATAATAGCATATAAAAGTCATTAAAATCATAATAAACATGATTTTGTGATCATTAAAATAAGGGTGCCAACAATCTCTCCCTTTTTAATGAATAAAATAAAGGGATTTTATACATGTGGTATCAAACATAAATCAGGACCAATGAAGAGAGGGTATCAGAGTAACAAAAGTAGAAAAATAAACAAATAATTTCCACAAACTTCTAACCCTTTTGGGATTATAAAAAAGTGAATATGAAAAATGAAATTCGAAGAAGAAAAATATGAATAAAACAAATTAGAATAATCATAGAATTTAAATTAAAAAATTTACTGAAAGTATACAAAAGAGTTTCAATAGAAAGTTACACAATAACATCCCATCAAAGAAAAATTATCTTTGAATCAATGCTTCTCATGTTAGCATGAGGGATTGGGTTGCGATTTTCCCTTCCCATTATCTGAGGTAGAGGGATAAGAATCCAAACTAGAAACAATAATTAAGACATCTATAGGAAAATCAGTAAGAGAATGAGTTTCTTTAATGATGATTTTTCTGAGGTGCTGAAATACTTCTCTTGGATAAAGTGAAGAAGGATAGAAAATTACTGGAAAGGGTGAATGTAGATCTGGTCACACCTGACAGGAAGTACTATTGAGTAGTAGTTGGAGGTATCTGATTGGAATTAATAGGAATGACCTTATCATCTACAACAAAAGTTCCATGAACATGAAAATTTTGTTCCATATATTTATGAAATCTACGATGATATTACCACTTATCTCCATTGAAATGAAAACATATTTCTTCTCCTCCATAAACCTCTAAAGCACTAGACTCATGACCATCAACTGGCTCACCTGTTCTTTAAAGACTTGAGTTATAGGAGGCATCATCCTATTTTTATCTAGAAAATTTAAAAGATAATTTAAATCATTCTTAGTGAAAATACTTGAAAGATAATATTTAATATAATTAATTATGGTTTTTATGTCATCCTTTATGTATACCACATACTATTTACCCAACATGAGTACATGATCACTGTTAAATCTTATTTTTCTTAAAGTATTCTATGGTTAGTCAAGATAAACAGTAGAAGAAGTACAAAGATCTTCTAACAAAATAGATATCAATATCAATAAGAGGAATAGAAGAAGTAAATGGTTCTCAAGTAATATTATCCTTCCTCTCAAGTAATGCATTCATAGATGAAGCAAAGGCTGTCTACATCCCTTCAAACACACATTTCATAGACCATTGATCATTGAAAAGTTTCTTGTTATCAATCTCTACTTTTTGAAAATGGTCCATAATTTTTGGTTGAATGTGTTGTATCAGAAGCTCAAATTAAAACATTACATCATTTTCACTAAACTTTCTGACCTGAGGCATTTGATTTCAAAACAATAGAATAAGATAAGAAATAATCCTTTCTCTAAAATATTCAAATCACCTCTAGTAACCACAACCACTAGTTCTGGTAGAATATTAGGAGAAGCAACTCTATCAGAATAAACCTTTTCAAAATACAATCAACATCAATCTGATTAACCAGATATCACTCAGGATATTTTTCTTCTTAATGACTAGGTCCCCTGTTCTTTGGTGGACACCCATGAATCTTTTCACATTACTTAGACACAAGGTCAATTGAACTTGCATAATATTTATTAAGAGTATCAATGACTAAATACTTTATGGCTATAGACACAACCATAGTTGGTATAATAACATAGGCCTCAATAGATCTAGGGAATTCACATGGTAGCTTATAAATATTGAGTTGAACTCCCATGTTTTCAGAAACTAACAGCTCAACAATATTTCCAGTCTCACTAAGATCACCACCACCAGTAGTGGAATCATCTAGGAAACATTCAACACATGAGGATTAATACAACTCAACTGATGCATATTTATATTATCATGGATCTAGGTTAACATATTTTACCAGTCAGGGTCCCTCTTTAGATAAATAAACTAACACTCATAGAGAAGGAATAAGTCCCTATGGAATTTCACATCCTTAACTCCAATTACACCACTGGGACCATGTGAGTTAGATCCTCCATCATCATCCTTACCATCTCCATTTCCATTACCATTTTCATATTCTTCATATTCGTATTCTTCTTCATCTTCATTTTCATATTTATATTCATATTCATCTTCATCTTCATCTTGTTCTTCATCTTTATCTTCATCATTATTTGCACCATTTTCATTTTCCTCAGAAGATTTGGAAGTACTCTTAAATTTATCCCCACCTTACACTTGTATCTCTTCATCATTAATTCATTCTTTTGAAATATTTATTCTGGAAAAAAGTTTCCAAGGATGGCTAGAAGCACCAATGGTTATAACAGGAGGACTTTTGGTCAAGTCTGGATCACCTTTTTCCTCAAAAGGAAAATCTTGTTCATTTTTACCAAAGGTAGCATCTTCTAGTTCCTCTTCATCTATGTATTACAACACAACATTTGGTTCGAAACCAATTTCCTCAAGGTCAACATATCTCAAATGATGGACAAATAGATTAAACTCATCATAAATTCTTTCACTATCATTAACCTATTTCTTCTTTTGTGGGTTCTAACTGATTTTCATCCTCATAGAATTCCCTCCTGTGATCAAAAAACCACCACTGTCTACAACAGATTTTTTATTTTCATCTACCAAATATTTTTCTTCTATCATAAAAGAAAAAAATATAGGGTATATTAAGGAACTGGACCTTTAATATGGCTTGGTTATTTCCAACATTTGAAGCATCTGGTTTCTTAAAAGACTTATATTTTCAACTCATTTCCTTAGGAAAAAAATAAACATCCTGGTACCTCATGGTAGAAAAATATTCTTTTCTTGGGAAAAGAAAATGCAGAATGAACTTGATTACAAACATTCATTCACCATCACTCTCTAAAAAAGTTGGTCTTCATAAAACTCAATATTTTATTAAATCGTCCAAAGAATCTACAAAAATATATGTCTCACTAGAATCTATAATTTTTCGTTGATATTTTTTAGGAAATCCTTTATGCAGAACTTTTAAACACCCAACTCACTTGATTAAAGAAAAGGTTTCCTTTTAGTGATTGATTATAGTTCTTACCGAATCTTAATTATCTTCAAAATGAAATTATCCAATCTATAAAAACTAAAAAAATAACTTTGGATAAAAATTCCTCTTATTAAAAGTGAACTATTAAATTAATCCTTAGTAATGTAGAACTATTTTTACTAACAACTTTCTTCTAAGTAATCATTTTATTGATCTTATTTTTTAGGGTACAATAATCCTCTTCGAAATATCAGGATTCATAGGATCCAATGAAATTGAAAAACATTGTTCTCATTTATGATTCTATATGGGTCATGAGAAATTGATATTGGATTCTATATCTCAATTTATTTTGACCATTCACATTGAATATAAAGGTTTAAGAGAAGGAAGAGGAAATTTGATAGTCGGTAGAGAAATGTTGCACAGGGATCAAGTGAAAGGCACATGGAAGAATGTGTGTTGGAATTAGAAAATCGTCTAATTTACATCATTTGGGAAGTTTAGTGATTCAAAAATAGTAATTGAAAAATTAAAAACCAAATTAAATTTGAATCGATTTAAAAATAAACTATATAAATAAATTTAAAATTTAAAATATCAACAACAACTTAAAATCATAAACTGTGAAAAATCAACAAAGGCATGAACTTTCCAGATGCAAGTAAATAAAATGGTTAGTAAAAATTAGCAGTGATAAATTTCACAACGGGGAAACAATCACAATTGTTAGACAATCACAACGGTGAGAAAATCATAGTGGTGAGACAATCACAATGGTGAGAAAATCAAAATGGTATGATAATGAAAATAACGAGACAATCACAACATTGAGGCAATCAAAACGGTGGGTAAAACTCAATGGTGAGTCCCAAAAAATAATCTTAACCCAAATTAATCATAATCAACCCATGTCTGATGTAGTTCATTCTCTCATAATTTCTATAGTTAGTGAATATATTAGCAAGGTGATGTCTTTTACTAATATATTTAAGAGTTATATCACCCTTTTGAAAAAATACTATCAAAAAGTGATGTCTTGCATTAGTATGTTTTGTTCTAGAATGTGATACAATATTCTTATAAATATTTATATCACTTGTGTTGTAACAATTTTAATGTAGACGTTGGAATTTATATCCATAGTCTAGTGAAGTGAGTTTCATCCATAAAATTTGTGCACATAAGCTACCGAGAGTTACGTATTCATCTTTAGACGTAGATAATGAAAATGATTTTTTTCTTTACTACCCAAACAAAGTATATTTTTTCTTAAAATATGAAATTTTCCAGATGTGTTTTTATCTAACTTACAACCACCAAAATCAGCATCTACATAAATAACTATGTTAAATTCTTGTTGCCTTGGGTAAAATAGTCCGAAATTGGTAGTATATTTGAGGTATTTAAATATTATTTTTATGGTAACTAAGTGTTTCTCTTTAGGGTTTATTTGAAAATGAGCACACATACACACACTAAACATAATATTTGGTCGACTAATAGTCAAGTAGAGAAGGCTAAAAATCATACCTCTATAACTAATTCGATCCACTAATTTTCCAACATCATCTAGATCCAACTTACCTGAGGTACTCATAGGACTATCATACTCTCAATTATATCAAAATTATAATGTTTTCGAGGAACATCTATATATTTACTTTGATTCAAAATAATTCCTTCTTTATTTTGAAAAATCTGAAAACCAAAAAAGAATTTTATTTCACCCATTAAACTCATTTAAAATTTATTTTTCATCTTTTATGATAAATTAGTACCCAAATAACTTTTAGAAGATCTAAATATAATATCATCTATAGAAATTTGAATGATTAAAACATCATTTAAAATTTGGTTTTTTAAAAGGGTAGAAATAGCTATAAATTTTGAAAAATCTTTTGAAATAAGAAAAGTGCCAATCCTATCAATTAATACTCTAAGATGTTGTTTTAAACCATATAAATATTCTAATAATTTGAAAATAGTATTTGGAAAATGGGTATTTTTAAAACTAGGGGAATTTCAATAAAAACATCCTCATCTATATACCAATTTTCGAATGCACTCTTGACAACCATTTGAAATAGTTTGAATTCTAGAAGTGAATCAAAGGTAAGAAATATTCTAATGACTTCAATTACGGAAAAAATTAAAATGGTCTCCTCATAGTATATTCCTTCTTCATGATTATTCCGCTGTGTAACTAGTCTATCCCTAATTATTAATATTGTACAAGATTCATCAACCTTGTTTATAAAAACCCATTTTGTTCCTATAGTCATAGTGTATTTGGGTCTATAAACAACTTAAAATACATTATTTATTTCAATTTTTTTAATTCTTCATTCATATCAAATAACCCTAATTCACTATTAATTGTATCACTGATGTTATTAAGTTCAAGATGTGACAAGAAATATTTATTTTAAACCTGGTTACTATGAGAAGCTCGAGTTTTTTTACCTCTATCTAGGTTTCCAACTACAACATATAGAGCATCATACTTAAGGGTCCCAAAATCTCTAGAAAAGTGGGGCTGGTCACATCAGAGTTCTCTACATGTTCATGTTCATGTTCTATATGTTCATCATAAATAGATGTTTTTTCCTTTATTTCAAGAAGAATCATAAGGTTTGTAATCTAAATTCATAGTTTATAATTCAGCCTCATGGTTTTCTAAAGAGGTCTTATAATCATGTTTATATGTTTCATAAAATTTGTTATGGTTATACTCTCCCAAAATCTTGGTTTTCTTATTAATAATCTATAAGATTTTCTGGAGGTTGAATAACCCAGGAATGTTCCTTCATCACTTGTAAAGGAAAACATGTAATTATTATCCTTAGTGTTAAGAATAAATACTTTAAAAAAACAATATTGTAATTAACCTCAAGATTCATACGATTCGAAATCTCATATAGGGGTTTATTCAGTATAAGTCTCATTAAAAATCGATTTATTAAACAACAATATCTGTTGACAACCTCTTCCCAAAAGTAGAAGGTAGGTCATATTTAATAAGTATATTCTTTGAAATCAATTGATGTGTTCTATTTATTTTTTGAACAACTCTATTATATTGAGGGGTACATGGATGAGAGAAGTTATGACTATATTCATTTTCTGAGGAAATGGATTCAGAGACTTTACTTTCAATCTTACGACCATGGTCACTTCTTAAGGTATTAATTTTAAGTCCACTTAGGTTTTCTATATATCTAGCATACATTCTAAAATAATTAAAAGCATCACTATTATGAGACAAAAATAATACCCAAGTATACCTAGAAAATTCATCTACAAGTACATAAATATAGTACATACAATTTAAAATAGAAAATATAGATGGTCTAAATAAATCCATATGAACCAGCACAAGAAGTCTAGAAGTCAAAAATTCTTTCTTTAATTTTATATAAATATTGTTTTGTTTACCTTTTTGATAGGGGTTATATACTTTTTCATATGATATCTTAGGTTTTGGAAAGCCCATGACAAACCCTTTCCTAGTAAGACTCCTAAGATAGGGGATATTACAATAGCGAATTCTCCAATACCAAATCCAAGATTCTTTATTAATGACACTCAACCATGAAACATTTTGAGAAATCAATAAACGAAGATAAATAACATAAAATTTATTATTTCTTAATGTAGAAAAAAATAATGAATTTTTAGAATTAAAAACAGCACATTCATTGTGTTCAAAATTTACATGAAAACCATCATAACATAATTGTTATATTCTTATAAAATTATAAATAAAACTATCAACAAATCACACTTTGGGAATTTAATTTTTTTTGGTTTTACCAATTTGATGAAGGATAATGCTCTTTACTTTATCATTATCACCAAATGTGACTTGAGAACCATAAAATTCTATTAGGCTCTTGAATATTGAGTAGTATCATGTCATATTTCTAGAAAATACACTATCTATATACCATATAATTTTAAATGATCTATTTAGATAGATTTATTATAAAAAATAGTATACCAACAATGACTTTGGTACCTAAATTATCATTGGCCTAGTTGTGTTAGAAGTTAAAGCCTTCAAAACGTAATTATTTTAATGGTTTTCCTATAATCATACTATAAATATTTTGAAATAAAAATCATGTTGGGTCCTTTAGAACAATAAATGAATGTAGAGATTTCAGATTTATATTCAGGTTCTATTGTGCTCTTAACAACTTGTTTGGCCAAGTTGATAACGTATTCTAGTAATATACATAGGAGTTATTTTTGTACATATAATTTGAGCAAGTGATTCTCAACCATTTGTAAAATTTTCAAAATACTTCATAATTTTCTCATTCAATATTTTTATATTAGTATTCTCCTTTAATAACTAGGAATTATTTTCTTTCACCATAGTAAGACCATTTTTAATACTTGAAGAAAAAAAATTATGTTTCTTCAAGACATTATGTAAACCATTAAGATCATTAAAAGTTTCCTAAATCATTTTTCATTATTCAAACACTTATTATTGAGACATTTCATTTTCATTATGTTGAATTTCAGAGTTATCATAATTATGCATAGATAAATAATTAGATTCTGTTGGTACGTCAAACCATTTTTCATGAATCACATGCTGGGTCAGTCACTCTTCTATTTAGGAGTATATTAAGAGTCACTGGAGCTATCAATAGAGGAACTCTAAGTTTCATTCATGGATTTCTTGAACTTTCTGTCATTTTACTCATATTTATTTTTGTATTTCAATTTTGGATAGTCTGACTTAACATGTCCTTTACACTTTTATTCCAATAAGGATATATCATTTGAATTTTCATCCTTTTCCAATATTTCATCAAGTTTCATTTACAGTTATAATTTCCCTTGTAATGAGACATTATAAATAATTTATTATTCTTATAAAACTTCCTAAATCTTATGGATAGATGGACCATTTCCTCATTACTTCCTGGTTGTTTTTCATCATTACTGGAACATTCAAATTGAATCTTTTCCTTTTCATATTTATTTATATCTAGTAGTATTTAAAACTACAGATTTTATCTATGGTTCATCATCATCTTCTCTGTTGAATTTAAACTCTTCCCCTTACATTTACAACTTTCCAATTAACTCCTAAAATAGATGTTTTCTAATATCATAGGATTATATGATTGAAATTGATGTCCCTCCCCATCTCTCTATAAGTTATCCTAATAGTCTCATGATCTGATCCTTGTAAGACACCGAATATCCCAGGGATCTCATGGTGTTCACAATTTCATTGAACAAAAAATATATAATAGGAATTAATTCATCAAGATCCATTTTTAAATTATCATATTCAATTATTATTTTATTCAATCCCATCTCTTTAAAATATTTATTTACTTCATATGAAATAGATAAAGTAACCCAAATTTCATTTGTAGTTCTACAAGAAGATATTCTATTGAATTTTTTGTTTCCAAAGGAATAATAAAGATAATTAATTTCATTGAAAATATTGTTATAGTCAAGATTATTAGAATCAACCCAATATTTTTTAAGAGTCTTAAGTAACTCATACTTTCCACTATAGCATTCCAAATTCATAAACCCATACTTTCTACATGCATTTTCATTTTCATTTTCCACTGAGTATAGTTATTAACATTTAAAAAGGAGGTTTATTGATAGAAAATGATTCTTTTCTATTATCTATTTAAAGGACTATATTTAGAAATGAAATAAATTTAAAATCCTTAAAACAACTAAAATAATAGGGGAAAATATTTGTAAAATCATTTTTTTCAAAATATTGGTCGGACTGAGTATCTCAAGAGGGGGGGGGGGATGAATTCAGTACCGAATAAAATTTCTGTTAAAAATGTTTAAATAAAATCCAATAATTTATTAATACCAACCTAGTTAACTAAAACAGTAGATCAATATAAGTATTGAAATTGTAAAATAATTCTCAAATACTGATTAGGTCTTGGTTAAAACAATATATAATATTACTTTAAAATTGAAATAAATTTACTCAATCAAAATCTTATATAAACATTAATTAAGTTTAACTATCAATGTAGTGGTATTTTCTTAAGAAATAAAATAGATTCAGTTTTAAAGATTATAAATAAATCCAAAAAAACACATAGTAGAAATGAAGATAAGGAATTCAGTGTCAAGCTGAGACTTAATCCTGTCCAATTAGAAATCAGTCGCTTATTATATAAAAATAAAATTTTAACTATAACCAAAATTTGGTATAAAATAAAAAAACTATTTTCCAAGAAATAAAAGGACCTATTCAATAGTAGTTGTGGGAGTACAGATAAAACAAGCCACACACACACAAAACTCTTCTACAACACATGGGAAAAATGAGTAATGAGTGTCGAGAATATATCAAGTATCTTCTAGTTTGAGTGCAATAGACTTCGTTTGTTTAGAAATATAAAGTATACTGACTACTCGTAATGTATATAAAACAGACAAATTGATCAAGTAAATGTGTATGGGGATTTTCTTTACTACGCATGATAATTTCTATAGCTTATGACTCCTTGAATGTGATCTTAAATGAGTATTGTGTCATCTTTCTGAAAATTTATATAGAATAGAGTGTCATAAACTCATTTTTCAAACTGTAGGATGTAGTTTGTGTGTTCAATGTGGTTCACTTCTTCTACAGTTGGCTACTATTAAATATTCTTCATTTAAGGCACCACAATATTCCATTAATCTTGAAATATCCATCTTTATCTTTCTCTATGTGTATCCCATTTCTCAGTTCATTTAGTGACTCTATATATTCTATACATTAGGGATTATAATCCTTTTATCATCAACATGAAAGAGTTACTATGTGGGGAAAATCATCTGGATATTCTACATATTCAAACACAGGTATAGAACATTCTTTAAAGAATCTCTTTATAATCATTAATATAAATTATTAAAATAAATCTATGAATTAAATTAAAAAATATAACAATATGAAATATCTAATTTAAAATAAATAAAATTGTATAAATGATTATTTTTGGATGGTGATAGTCTCTTATGATGAGCAGATCTTGTGGTGATTGATACTAGTGGTGACTAAGGCCAGAAGTGAGTCAGACTCAATGGTGACTCATCTCGATGGTAGCTAATTCCTACACATGGTCAAATTTCAATTCTGACATAAGGTCATCATCAACAGTGTGTGAGGTGTGGAAGTGACACAACTCAGGTAGTTAGTGTTTTCAACACTTAAATTTTTTGGTCCAATGGTGTTTTGTTTCATAATTTAACAAATTCACATTCTATCAGTTACATATTGATGATAGTAGGTGATTTTAGTACTCAAACCAAATTTCAATCTAACGGTGAGTTGTACCCAATAGTGAGTATTTTTTGGCAGTGAATCAACCTCAACAGTGAGTCATCCTTGGTGGAGACACATCCTCACAAGAGAGTCTTTCTAATATATGTCCAAATTTATTTCAAATATATCTTATATAATGAAATGTTTTCTTAATGTATAAAAATCATTATAATCACAATAAACATGATTTAGTGATCATTAAAACAAGTGTTCCAGCACATTCTCTAACAAATATTTCCCTCAAGAAAAACAAACTAAAATGAAAATTATATTCCTTAGAATAATGGAAATGGTAAAAGAAACTATTGATATGCATTATGTGAACTTTAAAATGTTATCAGGTTATAGTATAGATTGAATATGCAACATAGAGGGAAATATTGACCATTTATTTTTATAGCTTTAGACTGGTCTCTGAAGGGTTCCAATATCTCAATGTTCTTAATCATATGATGAAATAGTTTTATATACCTTAAGAAACAAGAAGGATCTCTCTTAATCATAAATATGAAATGTAAATTAAGATAATAATAGGTCATAGAAACACCATAAAAAGGGAATGTGTCATTCAAGAAGAAGAGAACACATAAATTTATATGTTGTGAAAACATAGGAAATAATTACCCCAGGAAACAAATAAAATTGTTAGGGGTTTTTAATAATTTCATAGATAAGGGTAACAAGTGTTAATAAGGAAAAGGGAATAAAGAAAAATCTATTATTTAGTTTATCAATTGTAGGGAGATGGGGGGCTTAGAAAATGATTTCTCTAAGTATCAAGGGAATCCAACACATAAGAGGACAATGGGAGAAGTCCAAGATTATGCGATCACTATGGATGATTTGGAAGTACCCAAGGACATGGTTTAAGGTAATTTAATTCTATCATTAAATTTATATAATGCTTTATTTAACTATGGATACTAGCACTCTTTTAAATCTATCACATTTTCAATGAAAAATATACAATTCCATTTTAATTTAAGAAGGGAGTTATCAATCAAAATTCATTGGGTAAGTATCACTACAATAAGGATGTGTCAAGTAGTCCCTATTACGACACATAAATGTGATTTATTTTTGGACTTTTTTATCATACCTATGGTTGATTATATATAATATTTGGTAGGTACTGGATTTCAAAATATGATGAAATTTTTTTTCCAAGAAAAATGGAATTACCATTTGTGAGGAGCATATAGAATTAATTATCAATAGAAAAAATATTTCATAATCTAATTCATATCTAGATCCACCCAAGTATCTCTATTGAATAATATTATTGGTGATGAAAAAGAAAACAAAATCTATGGATGGATAATGTAATATTCAAATTGACGATTTACCTATTGTATATGAATAAATTAATGTATTTCTTAATGAAATACCTAGTCATTACATAGAGCATGAATTTTAGTTTTATATACATTTAAACCCAGATGATATACCAATATAAAATACTCCCTATAGAATGGCCACTATGTAATTAGTGGAGTTTAAGAAACAACAAGAGGAGTTAGGTGATAAGGGATTTATTTAACCTAGTGTTTCACTATGAGAAGCCTCTATTCCCTTTGTTAAGAATAAACATAGATCCCTGAGGCTTTGCATTGATTATAGGGAAATAAATTCCATTTTTATAATGAAAAATTATCCTATACCTTACATTGATGACTTACTTGATCAACTTTATAGAGACCAATATTTCTTAATGATTGACCTTCATTATAAGAACCACCGATTGAATGTAAAGAAGGAAGATATTCCAAAGAAAACATTTCAAACAATGTATGGACAATACGTGTTCACATTAATGCCATTTTTATTGACTTATACACTTGTTATTTTTATGGATAATATTAAAATATTACTTAAGTAATATCATGATGATTTTTTTGTGCTATTAATTGATGATATTTTGGTGTATTCAAAAATCTACAATGACTTAGAGAATCACTTGTGAATCATTCACGTGACTATTAGAAAGAAATAATTATATAGGATTTTTAGTAAGTGTGACCTCTTGCTTTAATAACTTTCTTTTTTGGATATATTTTTCCCATTTATAGAATATCAGTTAATCATGTGAAGAAAAACGAAGTTAGAGAATGAAATATACCACTGAATATTAATGAGGCACATAGTTTCATTTGTTTAGTAGGTTACTATAAGTGATTCTTTCATAATATTTCCAAATTATCTAACATATAATGAAATCTCACATGTAAAGGGGTTATGTTTATTTGTAAAATGTAATGTAATGAATGTTTTAATGAAAAAAATAGAAGATTGTTCAATGATATGATTTTTACCTTACTGTTTAAAAATGATGGGTTCTTGATATATATTGATTCCTAAAAAAGGGACTTGGTTGTTTCCAAATAAAAAATGAAATTTTTTATTTCATATTCATTATAGAAATTGAATAATCATGATTGAAAATATCAAAACAAATTGTTTTTTCCTAATGAAAAATTATAATGTTATTCCATATTAATCAAAGAAATTGAAGAATCATGATCATAACTATCCAACCCATGATCTTCAGTTGGATGTAATATTTTATTTGAAGATATAGAGACCTTATATCTATGATGATAGATATGAGATATGCACAGACAAAAATATCCAAAAATACCTCTTTTGAAATACATATCTCAACATGAGGCAAAGGATATGGATTGAGCTTCTCAAGGATTATAATTTCTCAATACACTACCACATATGAAAAAAAATTAAGGTGATGATTCATTATTTTTAAAAGAGCATGGATTTATGAACCAAATTTGGATTGAAATAGATATTATGTTTGAGGATTTAGTAAATATGGATATAGGAATTGTTATGGTCGGGGAGAAATCACTCATTTTTTAAATTATTTTAAAACCATATTTATTATAAAATATAGAAAGCTCTCAATCTAATGATGATAAATATTAGAAGAAAATTAATGCTATTAATGATGGGAAATTTGAACAAAATATTTGTAAGGATGGTGTCATATAATTTTTAAATGGTTTATGTGTTCCATTTATACTTGAGAAAATAATATGTACTTTGTTAGAGAACTAATAAAAAAACCTAAAAAGAATGATGAAATATGGGTTACCATTGGTCTCCTACAAAAAAACATATTTCCTTATTATGAGAGAAGATTTACCTCTTTATAACCTCATAAGGATCAATATTAATGATGTTTTATAATTTTTGGTGCACCTATTTCAATTATGTATGATTGTGATCCCCATTTTACATTGAAATTATAGAAGTTTCTTCAGAAGGGTCATGATACAGAGTTTCATATGTGTACTTACTTCCATCCTCAAACTGATGGAAAAAACTAAAGGTCTATTTAGATAAAAAATGGCATGTTAGTCATTCTAAAATGACTTTAAATTTTTGTGGGATAATTTTTTGTCGTTGTTAGTGTTCTCCAATAATAGTAGTTTCCATTAAAGTATTCGAAGGGTGACGTATAACGAATTATCCAAAAAGTGATTTCATACACAAAATTGTTGGGATGAAGTCGGTGAAGGGAAACACATTGGACCATAAATTTTTTTAAAGAAAACAATAAAGTTAAATCATATTCAGTATCACATTAATGTATATCAAATTTGGAAAAATATATATAATGATAATTAGAGAATAGATTTCATATTCCAAGTGGGAGATCCAGTTTTTACAAAAGTATCTCCATGGAAGGGTGTTATAAGGTTTGGTTGGAAATTGAAATTAAGACCTAGATAAATCATACCATTTGAAATTCATTAAACAATTGAATTTTTTATCATTTGAAAATGATTCCAAACATCTCTAAAGTACATGATGTATTCCATATATAATTGTTAAGGATGTACATTCTAGAACCAACACATGTTCTCACCTCAAATGAAATAGAAATAGATCATGATAAATAATAATTTGGATAACTCATCCAATTCATGATACTAGAGATGTTTTTGAGGAATCGGATAACTCAACTAGTTATCGTACTTTGTAGAATTCATAAAATGGAAGAAGAAACATGGGAACTCGATGATATTATGAAAAATAACTACCACAATTTGATTATTAGGTAATATCTATGAAATTTAAAGGATAAAATTTTTTAGGATGGAATAATGTAACACCCAAAGACTTTACAATATTTTACTTTTAGAATAAATTTAATTTCATTGATAGCTTACAATGCACACAACACACAGTTTAAACAAAATGTGATAATCTATTATTTAATCATGACCATTTTAATGTAGCCATTAAATTGTAGGGTATGAATATGAGTACATAATTTTTTTTTAAAATATAGTTTAAATGTGTAATTTTTTATATATTTTTATAAATAAAGCTAATAATCATTTGGAACAAGAAGAAACATTTTCTGAATTTATTTTAATTTTTTATAAACGGTGTTTTAGTCAAACTTTTCACACACAATTTGAGTTTAATTATTATCATATTTGGAAAATTATATGATCAAATTAACTTAGGTTTTAAATTAATAATATGAAAATTAAATGGAGGTTAATTATTGGGATTTTGTTTTGAAATAAATTATTTCTAATTGAATAGTGAAAAATAACAAATTTGAATTGAAAACAACCTTTTAGTTTTAATTATTTATAAATCTAAATTTTAAAATAAATTGGTTTTAATTAAACATTAGATTGAATATATCTATATATATATTAATTTAATTTATTTCATTTGAATAATTTTCATGTTTAAATTTAATATAAAATCTTTGTAATGGTTTGAACATTTTCTCTTTTAAAACCTGCTTTCTCATCATGTCTACATGATTAATTTTAAATTATATTTTTCCAATTATGTGAATAGAATTTGTAAAAATGAATTAAATATTGGAAATAAGAATAATTTATATTGTATAATAAGGTTAATACATCATATATACCTTTTTTACTTTCCATTCTACAGGGGATATAATAACCTCACTCTTGTGTACGACATACTACTACCTCATGAAGGGATGTGATTCATCTTTCACAAATTCTTTACATAGAGGCTGGGGAGGATAATTTTAATAATTTTATGTTATATACATGAAATAATTATGATATTCATAAAAAATTATCATTCTTACAATATAGAAAATACTTTTCTTTTTACCTTTTTACTCACTGGAAGGTGATAACTCTATTCGTGTATGTGTGGAATGATGCCTTCATGAAGCGAGGTGAATCTCCTTTCATCACCATAACACATGGATAATATATATATATATAATTATATTTATAATATGGTATTTTTGATATTATTTTCATTATGTAAAGGTAAAATTTTACTTACCTTCTTTCAATAATGATCGTTGAAAAATACAAATGTTACTCATGAAAATGTAAGTCCTATCATATCCACGATCGCAATGTACTTAATTTGAAAAAAACATTATTAATTATTTGTTTTAAAATTATAATTATCATATAAATATTATAATTATTTCACTATTATTCTTCTATAAATTTTTAAAAAATGACCTCTTTGACCATAGTCAACCTACCAAATTAATTTTGGCCACATAAGGAAAATCACATCGAAACATACGACACAAAATTAATAGATTAAATTATAAAAATATAAAATTTTATAAGTAAAATAAAATGAATAACAAATATTAAAAATATTCCTAATGAATTAAATAATTAAAATAGTTTTATTTCTTAGGAAGATATAGAACATACGAGATGAGTCATACTGAAGGCATGGAGCTTAATCTTAATTTCCCTCTTTTGAGGCATTTTATAATGTTGTGAACAAAAATTTATTATATGGTGTATATACTTACACTTTTACATTTAATGTATTGATTACTTAATAATTAATTGTATTTTAAGATTAAATTTTAATTTTTTCATCCAAGTGGATTTCAAATAAAAATTACATTCTGGTAAAATTTATTTTACAATCTCGCTTTCTTTTGTGCATGTTATTTATATCTTGAAACAATCACTTTATTTTGATCATTTTTTATTAGTAATTAAATTTATCTTAAATATACATATTATTATATTATGTATATTTTTATTTCCTAGATAGTATACACTTTTTACCCATGTTGTTTACTTTTAAAGTTATTAGATTAAGTTGGGAAATATCTATAAATCAGCATCCTTTAGTCAATAAATATATTCTTTGATAATGTATAATCTTAATGAATTAAATTTATCATTTTATATATGAGAAATTATTTTGACATATAGATATGGGTGGGTCAAGTTATATATTTATAGTCTATCCATCGACATCTCTCATGAGACAAATCAGTCGGACA
Source organism: Viscum album (assembly GCA_963277665.1). Taxonomy (NCBI): domain Eukaryota; kingdom Viridiplantae; phylum Streptophyta; class Magnoliopsida; order Santalales; family Viscaceae; genus Viscum; species Viscum album. The sequence goes on along the minus strand of OY728150.1, from coordinate 1,462,924,486 downwards.
TTCAAGAATGAGGTTTTATCCAAAAGTTTTAAACTGTCTTGTAGAGTGTTCGTGATAGTAGTAGAGAAATGATTCCTGAGACCCTAAAATAAAATAATTAATTATTTAATTTATTTTGAATTATGTTTTTATCATTATCCATGATATTTTCTATAATATATTATCTCTGGATGAAAGACCCCATAATTCTAGAGTATGAATATTGTATTCGATTGTGTGTATGTCACACAACACCAAGAGGGTAAGTAAATATTATACCCTGATACTTTAAAATATATTTAATATATTTAATATATTTGATATATTCTATATTTGGTAATTTACAGAACACCAATTTATCTTGTGTTACACTAAAGACCAACTTACTTTGATGACTTGCGTTACCTACAATACCATGTTTTATGAAACAATAATATATTATAAAAATATTTTATAATGAGATATAAACTATCATTTTAAACTTGTATTTATGAATAATATTGACTAAATTATGAAAATTTACGGTTTAAAAATATATAAAATTAATCCATTGGTTATAGGTTAATTTTAAATGAATATAGAAACATAATGAATATAAAGGAAAATATTATTATGTTTAAAAAGTTGTAATACCATAATAAATTAAATTAAATTAAATTATGGAGTGATATTATTTTGATAAATATATATATTATATTATATCAAATTTAATTTATATTCATCCAATATATTTTATAAGCTTAAGGTAAAAACAGACCTAATTTTATGTATAAAATTCTATATTTTTATTAAGGCATTTTTATAACCTTTTTGTAGATAATCCATTTTAAATACAATTTTGACCCTTTTATAAAGTCAGTATGTCAAAATAAACATTAGTTTTCTAATAGGTTTATAAATTTATGTTTGGATAAATTTTTTATATATTTCTATGAAGTTTTATCTTTTTAATGAATATTGAAAATTTCTGAATTTTAGTTCAAAACTATTTTTTAATATTATTGATTTATAAGGTTAAATTATGTTTCATATTGGTTTTAAATTTAAACTATATAATATTTCTATCAATTAATTCAATTTAGGTCATTTTAATCAATTTCAATATGAAATTGGCTGTTAAAACATAGAAAACTTTTGGACATTTTTACCTTAAAAACCCACATTGTCATCCTATCAGCAGGATTAAATTTTAATTAATTACAACCACATATGTGATTGAAATTTATAAAAATGGATTTTATATTTCGAATAAACATAATTTATAATTTATAATTATATTATCTTTTCTTTTTAACAAAAATATTAGTGAAATCGATTAAAATTAATTACAATGATTAAGGTTTAATTAAGATTATTAAGAGACTAAACCATAACATTTAGGCCCAAAAAATATTATACACTGGTCAAAATGATATTTTCTGGACATATATCAATAATATCATCTAATTTATCTATTTTTAGCTATTTTATCCACTTTAAACATGAAAAAAGTGTTAATAATTCCATTGTCAAAATATTACAAAAGTGTCACTCCTCCTCCCCTATAAAGGCCATCACTTCTCCCCATTCCACACACATCTCAAACCAATTATGTTTTACCAATATCTTAAAAAATAGATTCCAAAAAATCCCTCACCTAGTCCTTGAAGACTAACTTTTTTGTATAAATATTTCCAAGGAATCTCTTTGGTATAAATGAAAAAAAGTTACCCGATTTTTAGGTAACTTTTTCCAATAATATATTTTCTTTATTTTCCTCTTCCACTCCATGTATTCTTCTAATTAGATGATTAAATAAAAACTCCAGTATAATAAATATCCTATTATATTTTTATTTTATTATTTATACCAACAATTACACACTCATACATCTAATGAGTAAGAAACATACTATGTCTGTGTTCAGAAAACTACTGCTGCACGAAATGATGATTGTTCATTTTTCCATTACCACCTCTCATAGTGGAATATATGAGGGAAAATATGTTTATATAGAATATATATGATTTTTATAATATATTTTTATAATTAATTCTTTTATAACACATACCTCTACACATTCCATTGCTCGTAAATATGATAACACCACTTGTGGAAGTGTGGACTACCGCCCCTAAATATGATCTGATTAGTTCACACTATACATGGAATGTATAAATGATGGTTTTAATAAAAATTTGAAACATATATAACATATATATGATAATTTCATTATAATTGACATATATCATTTACTTTTTATTCTTTTAATAAAACAATGAAATGAAAGTTGTGTTAATGCGTACGTACGGCCTACCGTTTCCATGAACAATGCATTTCATTTCTTATCTCCAAACATAATAGATTATTCTAAATAAATATATAATGTATATATATGATATTTAATTCATGTTTTATATTCTATATCTGATTTAATTATGATCTAATAAATATTAATAACAATTGGCAAGTCAAAAACATACTTGGGAAAACAAGACAATTAACACATAATATAATTAAAATAATAAACAAGTTTAAACAAAAGGGTAATAAATTTTTTTTATAATTTAATATATGATATTATAAATATGATTATGATTATTTTATAATTTAGTAACATATTTTAAACCACTATACATGATTATAAATACCACACAACAAAATGAAAGTTGAGGTAAGGGAATTTCGCCTCAATTTACATTCCATTGAGATTTATTTCTTATTTTGAATTAATTTTGTTTTATTTGGTGTATATACTAACCTTTTACAAATAATAGCATGAATAGAATAATTATAATGATATTATAAGATTAATTTATGGTCATAATATCATGGGGGTTAGGATTTAAAGGTTTAAAAGTTGTATGAGACACTTCGGAATGTTTAAAGATTATATTCCTCAAGAATGTTCATCATTATTATCTTTTCAATATCACTTCCTTTTGGGATTGCTAAAATTATATAAAAACATTATTTTGAATTTAATAATTTCTCAATTAAAATTTTCTTAAATATCCTTATTTTTATATGATTTATATAAGTATTTTTTAAACGGTATATCATTTTACATACGGTGTTTACTTTGAGAGTTATTTTATTAACATGGGAATTATTAATAAATTCATATATTTTATTCAATACATATATTTAATCAGTAATATTTTCTATTGATTAAATTTATTCTTTGATATATTTAATTCTTTATAAATGAAATGATGTGTTAATCCTAGAATTTATATAGCTTCTCGAGGAATCAGCAAGTTCTCATGAGACGATTAAGATTTCCAAATTAAATAGGTTTATACCTATAGTTTTAAAATGTCTAGTGCACGGATTTGAATGTATAGGTCCTCATGGGCCTAAGAAATGAAGTCCAATAATTAGTAATTTAATTCATATATATTTTATTTATTTTTCTTTCATGATATTTTTTGTTGACATATCTATGGATACATTTAATTTTATGTTCATCGATTAAATGGAGTTTGTTTTGATTTCTTACCTTTCCATATTGATTTTTCATAATCTATTTATTTTAATGGAATATTGTAAAAGTTATTTAACATTTCTATATTGGTTTATTTACATTGATTAATTATATATTCTACTTCACATGCCTTTATTGGAAATTAGAGATCACCATTTTTTTGTGTACTTTCCCCAGGTTATGAAGAATAAATCATTGAGTAAACTTTCACGGATGAAATAAATTTTGTTTTTATGTATTATGTTTTTATTTAATTTTTTACAATGTATTATGGGTATCATGTATTTAATATCGATTTTCAAGACGACTAAAATGAAAGTTCCTTTGGGATTTAATTCCATACAGTCATGCCAGTGTAATAAATTAATTCATTGACTCTGAGCTTCTACAGTCAGGGAGTTATAGTTGGTATTAGAGGTATTTTAGCAACTACCTTGGAAACTAGATTTAGAAATCATAGATTTTGGAAGATAACCCAAATATAGACATTGAGTATGAGTATATAATAACTTCTGAAAATTTTTGTAAGGTCTGTTTTATTTGGGTATTACTAGAAATACATCCCGGTTTAGATAATACAGGTGGACATGCTTTTGGAACAGATGTACCTAATAGTAATAACCTCGACGAGGTGTCCAAGCATGAATCGGGGTTACGTAGTTCATGAAAATGAGACTTACTGTGCACCTAGTTTGACACTCCTAGGGGATATTCTTAGGATAGTTCACATTTTCTTTACCTAACATTATGAATTATTTTTGAGTAATGTTTCCCCTATTGTAACCAAAGTTTATGATTCAAGGATTTATGATGAATACATTTATGTCTGTGCCATACTATGTTTATAGTTATACAAATTTCAAAATTTTAGGAGCTAATACAATATATGATACTATTTAGAAATGGAACATGGAAGTAATACTGGTATTAATTATAAGGCCCCAGCCTTAAACCTTACTTAATATTGAATTAAATGAGTAATTCACATTGAGGATCTTTTCAGGTTTAGAGTTTTAGAGAATTAGATCATGAAACTTGCATTACATTCCACATTTAAACAAAGTGGCTACATAAAAGACAGCATTCATTCTTCCCATCAACGAAATCATATTTAAATTATAACACGGATTCTTTCTTGACACATCCTTGACAATATCATCACATCATGTACCTTTCCCTTGACCTGTGAAAAACATTTCAAAAACTTGGGATGAGCATAAAAAGATCATTAAGAGTTATAAAAAATATGGAAAGGAAACATGAGTTCATATATACATTAGAATGAAATCACACTTTACCCATAAAACATAGGCATATCAAATCATGAATAAATCATAGAAAACATAAGACATAAAGGTAACTTGAGGCATTCATAACATTCTTACATAGGGAGTAACCCTCTTGGTTACGTTTGGAATACCCATCACAGTATATTCCCTAAATCTCTTCGGAGAAACCTTAACGTTTCACTCCTTCGCATTACCCAATGCATTGGAGAGCTATATCGGGCTCACCCGCCCTTAGTTTATCACGGAACCACCCATTTTCATAACAATGCCCAAGAACCATAACATAAACGTATCACATAAAACTTGCATAAAGGAAACATAACATTTCTATATTTCAATCACAATATAATATTTTAGTATATTGAAATAATGAATCCGTTCAAAAAGAAACCATTTTCCAAAACCATTTATAACATTTAATAAAGAGATTTTTGAATCAAAGTGTCCCATACCACCTTGAAGCTTAAAATTTTAAACCATTAATATCCATATAAATAAATCCTTAAAACCATTTTGAAAACACGGATAATAATAAGAACAAATAATTAAAACATTTAAAGCGATATTTTGGTTAAAGGGGTTTTACCAAAATTAGAGACACTAGAATACAATAATTGAGGAATAACATTTATTCATAACTTTATAATATCATGAGAATAAATGTATTCATGATATAATAATCCAAAGGACAGTATATACACCATATAAGAGTGAATTGGTGCATAACAACAATGAACTCTCAATAGAAATGTCAAATGTGATGAAATCCCTTATAAAGAAGGTATCCTTAAATTAAGGACAAATCAATCTCAAAAATATGTGTGAAAAATATAAATACACCCAATATAAGTGGATATTAAGTGTAAAACAATAAAAGGTCATTCACACATATTCAATGGATGACATATTCAATGACTACATGTTGAACCCAAAGAAATCGAAATTGGGTTAAAAAGTTCCCTTGACAGCCTAACGGCATCACATCAAAATGAGTTGATGAGAGATAAAAAGTTTATCTCATCACTTGGACATAAAATTTACATCAATAAGGATATATGAGAACATATCCCAACATAACAATATGTAAATTAAAAGACCAAACAAAAGAAGTCTTTTAAAAAAGAGTAGGGTGAAAGGTTCCCTTACCGACTTGGGTATCTTTCAAAACATACACCCCATGAAAGAAGGACAATAGATCATTGATGTAAATACTCATAAACGTAATTATATTTCACAAAGAGTAGAATAATGTGCAGTACATACACCAATCAATGTAATTTGAGGCAAATGTAGCATAAATCTCACGGGAATAAAAGTGAGATGAAAAATCCCTTACGAAAACTCGGCAGCCTAACGGCGCCACATAAAACTTCCGAATATGGATTGATGAGATCAAATAGGGTATCTCATCACATTACAATAAAATTTACAGAAATAGGAATATAAAAGAACATCCCCCAACATTACAAAGAGGAGCCTAAAATAAGTGACATAAAGGAGAGTACTTAAAAAGAAAGAGAGACGTTAGATCTCTTACGAAAGTTCGGCAGCCTAACGGCGCCACTCAAAACTTCCAAAATGGATTGATGAGAGAGAATAGGGTCTCTCATCACATGAAATTAAAAATTACATTAGGAGTAATATAAAAGAACATCCCAATCATAAGAAATATGAGCTTAAAAGAAATGACATAAAAGAGTGTACTTAAAAAGAAAGAGAGTTGTAGGATCCCTTACCTCAGGTCCGACTTGACTCGATCGTTCTTTAATATCCTGAATAATAAACTTGCGTTAATTTATACTTCCTTAAGAACCTTTTTCAAGTTCATTATTCCTTTTATATCACTTATTACCATGTTATAAACATTATTTAATCATTTAAGTTAATCATGTTTGTTTTGTCGATATTTGGTTCTTAAGTCGAAAGTGGGCTTCTTACAATTACATGTTGTTCATGTGGTCAGAGGTTATTTATATCCAGAATTACATTCCTGATTTGTATATCATATATATCATATATATCCAGCATATACATGTATTTATAATATTACATAATCATTTAGAGGTATGAAATGAAATGCACCGTTCATGGAGACGGTAAGCCGTACGTACGCATGAACGCTACTTTCATTTCTTTGTCATATTAATGGAATTAAAACTAAATGAGAGGTATGTATATTTTAATTCCATAATTATATTCATCATTTAGATATATCATTAATTATATATATATATTATATACATGTACTTTTAATAGGACATTACATTTGGGGATAAGAAATGAAATGCACCGTTCATGGAGACGGTAAGCCGTACGTACGCATGAACGCTACTTTCATTTCTATCTCATAATTTAATGGAAAGAAATAATAATTATATAGAGGTATATTATAATTCCAGTATAACATAATATATAATAACTTTAAATCCATCCTTTACACGTCCCACATATGGCATTAACGAATCACATCACTTTGAGGGGGCGGTAGTCCGGACTTCCTTAAATGAAGATATCGTGTTTACCCATAATGGAAACCATGAAGGTATGCCAAAAATGAAAAATACAGAAGCTTAAAGAAAAAATAAACATATTATATATCATATATAAAAATAGTGACATCATAATGGCCACCTTTGACGGTGTTAAATAAGTATTGAACAATCATCGTTTCGGGAGGCAGAATTTTGCCATCCACGGAAACCGTATGTTCTTTAACCATTTGATGTAGTTTTGTGAGAGTGTAGCTCAAATAAATCTTATAACAACATCCTATTATATTGAAGATACTGGTTTTGTTACAAAAGAAGTAAATAAAAAGAGTTTAAAGGGTTGGAGAAGCAAAATAAAACAAATGAACAAGAGAGAATGAATTACCTTTAAAAGTGTAACTCCTTTTGATTTGAGCCTAAAGGCTTCCTTTGAAAGGATTCTGCGAAAAGGGAATCCTCTAGGATGAGTAGAGGGATGTGGAGAGAGTAAATGGTCAGGGGTTAGCCGAGCCAAAGGCTTGAGGAGTGTGTGAAATGAGGTAGAGTTGGGGGCCTTTTCTAAGAGGAGAGGAGGGGCACTTTTGGAAAGTAAAGAAATATTACTTTATTTGAAAATGTGTTTCGGTTTTAAAAGGTCCCACATTTATAGAATTCGTGGATAAGGTGATAAGGGTTTGAAATCCACTCATACAATTGGTTTTGGACATGTTTAGTACATAGATTTTACATTATCTTTCCATTTTATTTAAATCGTCAAATAATGATGTCATCACTGCATCATTATTATGTCATAAATAATTTAATTTATTTAATGTCTAAAAATTATAAAAAAATACTATGATGTAGGAAATCTTTTTATCTTTCCAATGACTATTTATAATCAAAATTTGGACCTATTTAACCCTACTTAAAAATTGTTTTAGTAAAACAACTCATGTTTGTGTCAATTTAATTTTAACATTAAATAAAAAGTTATTTATGTCATTTCCCAACCAAAGTGTCTCCATGGGGTCCCCAAGTTGGCCCATGACTTGTCTTGGTCGGCCATGACTCACCCAATAGGTGTAGGACAAGTGTCATGGTGTTTTCACATTCTTATAATATCATTTTTACCTTAAATTACACTAATTACCTCTAATCGCGATTAAGAACTTAATAAGTTACTATTCACCAAAAAATTATTATAATCTCATTGAACCACATTTTACTTCTTAATGAAAACTATGTATGTTGGATTTTTGAAATTCAAAACACAATGATGGCAAAATTTCATTTAAACGGAAAATCAGCTTTTATAAGTACCACTTAGTGGTTTCACTATTCATCAAAAATTGAAGTTTTTCAGAAAAATCCCAAACAATAACCCTGAGCTATATTTGATATTCCGAATTCAAAAATGAAGTCCGTTTTAAAAAATTCAAAACATATTAGTCACATTAATTAATTTAATAATTAATTTCCGCTGTCAGAGCAAATAGCGTGTTTTTATGAAACAATAAGTATCAAAAGATGGACACTAGTTTAAGTCCGATTTCAAAGTGAAATTGATTCCAACGACCACTATTGGATTTAATGGTAAAAATATTTTATAATTTAACTTTAAAACCAATTCAAAAGATAATATAATCATATAAATAAATTATATTAAAAAGAGGTTTTGAATTAAAATACAACATTTTACACTATTCATTAAAAAAAATGAACTTTATCAGAAAAATACCAAAAATTTACACAAAGTAAAATTTAATGTCCCGATTCTAAAGAAGAGTTTTATTTGGTCCAAAATAATGTATAAGAGTGATCAAAACTATATTTAATGACAGTTCGCCATCAAAAGGCGATAAGTGAACCTTTAGTGAAAACTAGGGCATATACGCCTAAAATTGAATTCTTTCTGTATTTTAAGCCTTTATCTTTTATTGGATAAATGTAAAAACATTTAAAAACATATATAATCATATTTTAGTTATTTCTATCCATTCCCGCCAATACAACGACTACATGTTAACTACCATTTAAAATAATATTATTTTATTATTAGAGTGCAACGTAAGATTCCCAAGAAACTCGTTGTTGCGTGTTGGGTACGCCATCGAGCATAGCGTCCCCTTTAAAGTCATATCAATATTTTATTCACAAATATGGATAAATATGTAAATTTCATATCCTTTATTTACCTGGGGTGTTACATCCTTCCCCCCTTTTGGGAATTGCGTCCTCGCAATTTTTAAAATTGAGCTTGGAAACATCCTTGAACGTCCCACATCGGAACAAGAGTCGGTAAAACAATCACTTTAAAATAAATAAAGATAAGTACAAAGGTCACCTAAGTTAACCCATACTAGGATTCCAAGTATGAAAATATGGACATGGAGGAAAAATCAAAGGGTCATGTTATGATGGAGAGTGATAGAAAACATGTTTAGGAGAAAGTTAACCACGAGAAAATCACAAACTTGTGATGGGTTAAACGGTATTCGATTCCCCAGTAGGAAAAGTTAATAGACAACATTTTTGTTTTAAGTTACTTTTTATTGAGGAATTTATTCATAAGGAAACATAATCACTTATCATATTTACTTTCAACTTTTATTAGATTCCTTACACAAACTCATATTTTCTCCAAAAGACAAGTATTTAGGAAGACTTGTTCACATTAAGAGTACTATAACCAACTTCTAGAGAATCACCTAATCCACAAAATAGAACTATATACTTCCCATGTCTTTAGACTTTAAGCAAAACCAAAACCAAAAAGGCTAGTACAAGATTAGATAATCCAGAAAAGGATAACCCTTTATAAAAAGAAAATCTATTCTTAATCTCCAAAATTTGTCCAACAAAACCCAAAGTTCAACGAGGACCATTCTATAATCAATTTGCCCATAAAATTCTTCAATGTAAACCAATATAAGATTGAAACCCAAATATTTGAAGGATTTATTTGCATAGTCTTCCAAGATAAATCGTAACATTTATCTCCAAACAATATCAGTTGCTCCTAAAGTCTCGTATTGAAAAGTAATTAACCTAATCACATATCCTCCATGATAGGTTAATCATTTTCATAAATAACCCAAAATCATCATACTCTTAATTCATAAAATAATATAACCAGAAATAATCAGTCAAACTAACCAGGGACTTCACGTAGTCCAGTGGTAGGCGATAAATACCAGTCGCACATTGGTTATGGGTTCGATTCCCGCAGCTTTGTCCGACGCGACGGGATGTCACACGGTCTGCGTGTTGTCCTTTTTCCAAAACTATATAATTCTTAAATCATACCCCAAAATGAGATAAAATATTCAAGAATAATCATAACATATTTTAACCTCAAGTTTATCTCATTCCTTTCATTTTCCATCATATCATAGAGTAACCCATAATTACCTAAAAATTAAGTATCATATAAACCCTAATGGTTACCTTAATAATTATTACCTGAGTTTCCACATCGAGTTGGCCATCTCGTACATGATGCATTAGAGAACTCACCAAGGTTGAAGTGGTTGATCATGACTCCTTGATATTTGGTTTAGAACAACCACGAGTTTCCTCATTGAATCCTCCATTTTATCTAGTATCTTAATCAGAGAACCACCACAGTTTCCTTCAAACCTGTTGTCTCTTTGGTGCCTGCTAGATCCATCCATTCACTAAAAATAGAAATGTCAGTGTGAGTATATCAACAAAACCATCATGTACTAATGAGGAAGGTAAACACTAAGATACACTTACTCATTCACTTTATCTAAAACTAGGACTCTTTCTGAAATCCTAACCATTATGGTAATGTCACTTATGCTTAAAGAATACCCTAACCTCTAAAGTTATCTAAACCGACCTTTGATACCAACTATAAGGCCCCGACCATAAACCTTACTTAATATTGAATTAAATGAGTAATTCACATTGAGGATATTTTCAGGTTTAGAGTTTTAGAGAATTAGATCATGAAACTTGCATTACATTCCACATTTAAACAAAGTGGCTACATAAAAGACAGCATTCATTCATCCCATCAACGGAATCATATTTAAATTATAACACGGATTCTTTCTTGACACATCCTCGACACTATCATCACATCATGTACCTTTCCTTTGACCTGTGAAAAACATTTCAAAAACATGGGATGAGCATAAAAAGCTCAGTAAGAGTTATAAAAAATATGGAAAGGAAACATGAGTTCATATATACATTAGAATGAAATCACACTTTACCCATAAAATATAGGCATATAAAATCATGAATAAATCATAGAAAAGATAAGACATAAAGGTAACTTGAGGCATTCATAACATTCTTACGTAGGGAGTAACCCTCTTGGTTACGTTTGGAATACCCATCACAGTATATTCCCTAAATCTCTTCGGAGAAACCTTAACGTTTCACTCCTTCGCATTACCCAATGCATTGGAGATCTATATTGGGCTCACCCGCCCTTAGTTTATCACGGAACCACCCATTTTCATAACAATGCCCAAGAACCATAACATAAACGTATCACATAAAACATGCATAAAGGAAACATAACATTTCCACATTTCAATCACAATATAACATTTTAGTATATTGAAATAATGAATCCATTCAAAAAGAAACCATTTTCCAAAACCATTTAAAACATTTAATAAAGAGATTTTTGAATCAAAGTGTCCCATACCACCTGAAGCTTAAAATTTTAAACCATTAATATCCATATAAATAAATCCTTAAAACCATTTTGAAAACATGGATATTAATAAGAACAAATAATTAAAACATTTAAAGCGATATTTTGGTTAAAGGGGTTTTACCAAAATTAGAGACACTTGAATACAATAATTGAGGAATAACATTTATTCAGAACTTTATAATATCATGAGAATAAATTTATTCATGATATAATACTCCAAAGGACAGTATATACACCATATAAGAGTGAATTGGTGCATAACAACAATGAACTCTCAATAGAAATGTCAAATGTGATGAAATCCCTTATAAAGAAGGTATCCTTAAATTAAGGACAAATCAATCTCAAAAATATGTGTGAAAAATATAAATAAACCCAATATAAGTGGATATTAATTTTAAAACAATAAAAGGTCATTCACACATATTCAATGGATGACATATTCAATGACTACATGTTGAACCCAAAGAAATCGAAATTGGGTTAAAAAGTTCCCTTGACAGCCTAATGGCATCACATCAAAATGAGTTGATGAGAGATAAAAAGTGTATCTCATCACTTGGACATAAAATTTACATCAATAAGGATATATGAGAACATATCCAAACATAACAATATGTAAATTAAAAGACCAAACAAAAGAAGTCTTTTAAAAAAGAGTAGGGTGAAAGGTTCCCTTACTGACTTGGGTATCTTTCAAAACATACACCCCATGAAAGAAGGACAATAGATCATTGATGTAAATACTCATAAAAGAAAGTATATTACACAAAGATTAGAATAATGTGCAGTACATACACCACTCAATGTAATTTGTGGCAAATGTAGCATAAATCTCACGGGAATAAAAGTGGGATGAAAAATCCCTTACGAAAACTCGGCAGCCTAACGACGCCACATAAAACTTCCGAATATGGATTGATGAGATCAAATAGGGTATCTCATCACATTACAATAAAATTTACAGCAAGAGGAATATAAAAGAACATCCCCCAACATTACAAAGTGGAGCCTAAAATAAGTGACATAAAGGAGAGTACTTAAAAAGAAAGAGAGACGTTAGATCTCTTACGAAAGTTCGGCAGCCTAACGGCGCCACTAAAAACTTCCAAAATGGATTGATGAGAGAGAATAGGGTCTCTCATCACATGAAAATAAAAATTACAGTATGAGTAATATAAAAGAACATCCCAATCATAAGAAATATGAGCTTAAAAGAAATGACATAAAAGAGTGTACTTAAAAAGAAAGAGAGTTGTAGGATCCCTTACCTCGGGTCCGACTTGACTCGATCGTTCTTTAATCTCCTGAACAATAAACTTGAGTTAATTTATACTTCCTTAAGAACCTTTTTCAAGTTCATTATTCCTTTTATATCACTTATTACCATGTTATAAACATTATTTAATCATTTAAGTTAATCATGTTTGTTTTGTCGATATTTGGTTCTTAAGTCGAAAGTGGACTTCTTACAATTACATGTTGTTCGTGTGGTCAGAGGTTCTTTATATCCAGAATGAAATTCCTGATTTGGATATCATATATATCATATATATCCAGCATATACATGTATTTATAATATTACATAATCATTTAGAGGTAAGAAATGAAATGCACCGTTCATGGAGACGGTAAGCCGTACGTACGCATGAACGCTACTTCCATTTCTTTGTCATATTAATGGAATTAAAAATAAATGAGAGGTATGTATATTTTAATTCCAGAATTATATTCATAATTTAGATATATCATTAATTATATATATCCATTATATACATGTACTTTTAATAGGACATTACATTTGGGGATAAGAAATGAAATGCACCGTTCATGGAGACGGTAAGCCGTACGTACGCATGAACGCTACTTTCATTTCTATATCATACTTTAATGGAAAGAAATAATAATGATATAGAGGTATATTATAATTCCAGTATAACATCATATATAATAACTTTAAATCCATCCTTTACACATCCCACATATGGCATTAACGAATCACATCACTTTGAGGGGGCGGTAGTCCGCACTTCCTTAAATGAAGATATCATGTTTACCCATAATGGAAACCATGAAGGTATGCCAAAAATGAAAAATACAGAAGCTTAAAGAAAACATAAACATATTATATATCATATATAAAAATAGTGACATCATAATGGCCACCTTTGAAGGTGTTAAATGAGTATTGAACAATCATCGTTTCGGGAGGCAGAATTTCGCCATCCACGGAAACCGTATGTTCTTTAACCATTTGATGTAGTTGTGTGAGAGTTTAGCTCAAATAAATCTTATAACAACATCCTAGTATATTGAAGATACTTTTGTTGTTACAAAAGAAGTAAATAAAAAGAGTTTAGAGGGTTGGAGAAGCAAAATAAAACAAATGAACAAGAGAGAATGAATTACCTTTAAAAGTGTAACTCCTTTTGATTTGAGCCTAAAGGATTCCTTTGAAAGGATTCTGCCCAAAGGGAATCCTCTAGGATGAGGAGAGGGATGTGGAGAGAGTAAATGAGCAGGGTTTGGCTGAGCCAAAGGCTTGAGGAGTGTGTGAAATGAGGTAGAGGTGGGGACCTTTTATAAGAGGAGAGGAGTGGCACTTTTGGAAAGTAAAGAAATATTACTTTATTTGAAAATGTGTTTCGGTTTTAAAAGGTCTCAAATTGATATAATTCGTGGATAAGGTGATAAGGGTTCGAAATCCACTCATACAATTGGTTTTGGACATGTGTAGTGTATAGATTTTACATTATCTTTCCATTTTATTTAAATCGTCAAATAATGATGTCATCACTGCATCATTATTATGTCATAAATAATTTAATTTATTTAATGTCTAAAAATTATAAAAAAAATACTATGATGTAGGAAATCTTTTTATCTTCCCAATGACTGTTTATAATCAAAATTTGGACCTGTGTAACCCTACTTAAAAATTGATTTAGTAAAACAACTCATGTTTGTGTCAATTTAATTTTAACATTAAATAAATAGTTAATTATGTCATTTCCCAACCATAGTGTCTCCATGGGGTCCCCAAGTTGGATCATGGCTTGTCTTGGTCGGCCATGACTCACCCAATAGGAGTAGGACAAGTGTCATGGTGTTTTCACATTCTTATAATATCATTTTTACCTTCAATTACACTAATTACCTCTAATCGCGATTAAGAACTTAATAAGTTACTATTCACCAAAAAATTATTATAATCTCATTGAACCACATTTTAATTCTTAATGACAACCATGTATGTCGGATTTTTGAAATTCAAAACACAATGATGGAAAAATTTCATTTAAACGGAAAATCAGCTTTTATAAGTACCACTTAGTGGTTTCACTATTCATCAAAAATTGAAGTTTTTCAGAAAAATCCCAAAAATTCACCCTGAGCTATATTTGATATTCCAAATTCAAAAATGAAGTCCGTTTTACAAAATTCAAAACATATTAGTCACATTAATTAATTTAATAATTAATTCCCGCTGTCAGAGCAAATAGCGTGTTTTTATGAAACAATAAGTATCAAAAGATTGACACTAGTTTAAGTCCGATTTCTATGTGAAATTGATTCCAACGACCACTATTGGATTTAATGGTAAAAATATTTTCTAATTTCACTTTAAAACCAATTCAAAAGATAATCTAATCATATAAATAAATTATATTAAAAAGAGGTTTTGAATTAAAATACAACATTTTACACTATTCATTAAAAAAATGAACTTTATCAGAAAAATACCAAAAATTTACACAAAGTAAAATTTAATGTCCCGATTCTAAAGAAGAGTTTTATTTGGTCCAAAAGAATGTATAAGAGTGATCAAAACTATATTTAATGACAGTTCGCCATCAAAAGGCGATAAGTGAACCTTTAGTGAAAACTAGGGCATATACGCCTAAAATTGAATTCTTTCTGTATTTTATGCCTTTATCTTTTATTGGATAAATGTAAAAACATTTAAAAACATATATAATCATATTTTAGTTATTTCTATCCATTCCCGCCAATACAACGGCTACATGTTAACTACCATTTAAAATAATATTATTTTATTATTAGAGTGCAACGTAAGATTCCCAAGAAACTCGTTGTTGCGTGTTGGGTACGCCATCGAGCATAGCGTCCCCTTTAAAGTCATATCAATATTTTATTCACAAATATGGATAAATATGTAAATGTCATATCCTTTATTTACCTGGGGTGTTACATTAATAATCGTAGCCATTGTAGAGGTTTTCCTACTAAAAAAGTCAATGAAGCTGGTATTAGAACAAAGAAAGTTATCGAAATATTTATTAATCCTAGTCATGTTACGACAAATAACACTTCCAAAATGAAGTAACCTATTCAATGGAGAGAATATCATATGATGGATCAATTTATTCAACAAAATCCCCCGTCTTTTAGTAGTACTACTAATCCAATTATAAATGAGAAATGGATTAAGTATCCAGAGAAAATATTTACCAACATAAAATACAGGGAAAAAGAAAATGTTGCACTTGCATTCTATTGTCTCTAAGGTGATGCTGATTAGTGGTGGTATCTGATATACAAAACAAGAGAGGAATAAAAAGTTGAACTGATGCAATATAGAACTTTTAATGATACATTCTTTGATAAATAATTCACTTGTGGTCTAAAAATTGAGAAGAAGAGGATGTTCCATAGCTTAAAGAAGATGGAATAAGAAAGCATTATAGATTATGAAGATACCAGTATAAGGTTACCTAGGCATGATATAGATTATATATGCCAGAAAAAGTGAATGATAGACCAATTATTTGATGATTTTAAGCGAAATATTTAAAGGGAACTAGTTTAAAGGAATTTATCATCATACGAAGAGATAGTTTTATGTTCCATCAATATAGATAATGAATTCTTGATATCCTATGTATTAAATGGAAACCAATATAATAATAGGTCTTCTTAACATCGGGAAAAGGGGAATGTGTTAAAAATGATGAAAGGAAAGATGGATTTTACAACTTGTGATAACTATGGAAAGAATCACCTTGTGAAATGCTTGAAAGGATTGGGAGTTTTTTATAATCTTAGAGAGAAGGGTCACTAGGAAAAATAATGCAAAGTGAAGAAGGAAGAAACTAATATCCAGGTATACAATTACAATGAGATGAGTCAATATGAAAATGAATTCCTCAAATTTCATGATAATATACCTTCGAAGAAGATAATGGATAAAGGTCATGGATATGTTATTTGAACAACTAAAGTGGAATGATTAATGTAATTTTGTATTTGGATCTTGGAAATATTTTGTAAAAATATTTTTTTTTGATGTTCTGATCTAAAAATTTATTAAATATGTAATGATGAATAAATGATTTATTTGGATAAGTGTCGACTACCTTGGAAGTTAATAATAACTTGTCAAAACATGGTCTATTATATCACTAATAGAGTTTAAAACACTTTTGGATTTAAGGGATATGTCCAATAACAAGTTCCTTACTTAAGGAATTGGGAATAATTCAGGTTTCTAATAAGGTTTTCTGGTAATTCAATTTATTACCATATTTTAAGAGAATAAATGATGAAGGTGTTAACATATCAGTATGTGATGAATAAAGAGATAGTTTATATTGATTGAAGGATAATGATATGTTTAGTTTGAATATTTTGTGACCTTTTTTATAAAGTTTTGGATCATAATCTTTTGGAAAGGATAACCATTTATGAAATAGTTTTTGTTGAACTTTGTATCAGGTTTTAGAGATTGATATATTACACCACTATTCGATGAATATTGTTATAAGAGGTGATAAATAAATAGTTCATGGTAAGAACAAAAGATAAGATTGTTCTTATATAATTGTATCAAGTAATTATATTTACATATATTCTTAGAGAGTGAAATAATTATTCAACTTTAGGAAAAATTATATTGAAACCAAAAATGTTTTCATAGTTCCTTTATTAACGATGAATCCAATCGACCTTAGATCATCACGAATTTTGGGGTTTCTGATTTTTAACATTCTCCTAAACATGGCCTCTATCACTCTCTATCAAAACTTTGTTGTTATAATTTTCCTCTCTATACATGTATCTATTTGTCAACTATGTTCTCTTACTAGGTAACCTAGATAGGTGACCATTGAACTCTCTTTTCTATCTTATTAATAAAATGATATATTAACCCTCTTTATGTTGTGGGTGTTTAATTTTTTTTATTATCAATACCTAGGTTACTGGGATTAACTTTAAATTGTGAGGATGAAATTTAGTTAATGTGGGTAGAATGTAACACCTCAAAAATTAGGAGTATATATATTGTTTTTGATAACGTGTATGACAAGAGACACCCAGCACATAAGAGAGTTTAATAACCTGATACTTTAAATTTTTTATTACTATTATAAATAGATTTTATATATTCTATCTTTGGTAATGCTTGCAACACTAAGTTAGCGTTCATTACATGAAAGAGAAACCATCTTTGATGTCTTGTGTTACATGAAATATTGAGTTTTATCGAACTATAATATATCATTAAAATATTATATAATGATATATATCCTATCCATTGAATTAGTAGTTATGGATAATATTAACTATGTTATGAAAATTTATGTTTTAAAAATATATAAAATGAATCCATTGGTCACAATTTAATAATAAATGAATATGGAAACCATTCGAATATAAAGAAAAATATTATTATGCTCATAAAGCTATTAAACCCAAATAAAATAAATAAATTAAAGTTATTTCATGATATTAATGTTATATATATATATATTATTTAATAAAATATTTTTTAAATCCATCCAATATATTTGATAGGCATAAGATAAAAACAAGCCCAATTTTATGGATAATATACTATATTTTTATTAAGGTATTTTTACCATCATTTCTTGGTGAATCCATTTTAAATCGAATTTTGAATATTTTATAAAATTAATATTTCAAAATAAAATTCATATATTTTATTTAAAAATAAAATTATATTAAGTTAAATTTTTTTGTATATTTCCATGAAGCTTCATTTTAAATGAATACTAAAAGGTACTGTATTTTAGTTCAAAACTGTTTTTTCATCTGATTTATTTATATGGGTAAATTATATATTAGATTGGATTAAAATTTTAACTAGACCATATTTTTATCCATTATTCCAATTCAGGTCATTATAATTAATTTCACTTTGAAATTGACTGTAAAAACATAGAAAAATTTTGGATGATTTTACCATAAAAACCCACAACATCGTCCCGTCCGCGGGATTAAATTTAAATTAATTTCTCACAATTATATGATTAGAATTTGGAAAAATGGATTCTATAATTGGAATCATAATAGTTTATAATTTATAATAATGTCATTCTGGTTTTTCACCAAAACATATTAGTGAATGTGATTTAAATTAAGTACCATGATTAAGGTTAAATTAAGCTTATTGAGGGACTAATCCTTAACCTTATGGAAAAACAATACATATAAACATGTCAAAAATCTATTGGTTGGACATATTTAGACCCAATCCTCTATTATTTTTAATTTTGTCCCTTATTGGATACACATGGAACATTAAAACCATTGACAGAATTACTTTCTCCAAATATTATAAGATCACCACTCCTCCTCCACTATAAAAGGCCACCACTACTCCCCATTCCTAAAAAATCTCAAAAAACTTTTATATGGGAAATATATACCCAAATATCTAGAAAAAATCCACACCATCTACCTTTGAACCACCCTTTTGGAAGAAGTCCTTCCTAGGAAGCCCTTTTGTATAAACCAACAAGAGTTACCTAATTTTAAGGTAACGTTGCCCAATGATATCTTTTCTTTCATTTGATTATACACTCCCAATAGTATTATTATTTCATGATTACATAAAGAAACTAGTATAAAAAATTTTATGGGAATTTTTTATGTTATTATTTCTACCGACACTTACACACACCTACAACTAAGGGATAATGAATATACTATTTCTGTGTAAAGTGAACTACTGCCTCATGAATTGATGATTGTTCATTTTTCATTTACCCCCATTCATGGTGATAATTATGATGGAAAATATATTTATATATTATAATTATAATATATTTATTCTTATGTAATTATTTTATAATAAATACCTCTATACATTCCATTTTGCGTAAATACGATAACACCGTTAGTGGAAGTTTGGACAACCGCCCCTTAATGTGATGTAATTTGTTCATGTTATACATAAAACATATCAAGGATGGGTTTAATTAACCTATGTAACATATATATCATAGATATGATACTTAAATTATAATATAAATATATCATTTACTTTTAATACTTTTAATATAATTGATAAATTAATGTAGCGTTCAAGCGTACGTACGACCTACAGTCTCCTTGAACGGTGCATTTAATTTATTATCACCAAAATTTATAAATTATTATAAATAAATATATAATGAATATATATTATAATTATGTCATGGTTTACATTATTTATATTAGGAAATCATGATCTAATTAATAGTAATAACAATTGAAAAGTCAAAAACAAACTTGAGAAAACTAGGCAATTACCACCTAAAATATTTAAAATAATGAAAGAGTGATAAAAAACTAGTAATAAAATATTATTAGGTGTTAATATATGATATTATAAAAATGGGTATGGTTTTTTTATAAGTTATGAACACATTTCAAACCATTAT
Source organism: Viscum album (assembly GCA_963277665.1). Taxonomy (NCBI): domain Eukaryota; kingdom Viridiplantae; phylum Streptophyta; class Magnoliopsida; order Santalales; family Viscaceae; genus Viscum; species Viscum album. The sequence goes on along the minus strand of OY728150.1, from coordinate 1,462,903,895 downwards.
ACATGTGGATAAAGAATACACAACAAAATGAAGTTTAAGGTAAGGTTATTTCTTCTCAATTTACATTCTGTTGAGACTTATCTGTTATTATGCGCAAAATCACTTTTATTTGGTGTATATAAATCCATTTCACACACAATTTAATGAATATACTTATTATTATGATATTATAAGTTTCATTCATACGATTTATATTATTATTTCCTAAACCATATATCATTTTACGTATGGTCTTTACATCAAGAGTTATTTTATTTGATGAGGAATTATTGAAAAATTCACAGCATTAATTAAATATGGATATTAGATAAGGAATATGTTATATCAATTAAATTTATTATTCTATTTTATTTTTTTGCAAATTCAATGACGGTTGGAACCCAGACTTTATAAAGCTCATTGATGCATCGACATGTTCTCATGAGATGACTAAGTTAGCCAAATTAAATTGGTTTCGACCAATGGTGTTAAACTATCGAGAGGATAGATCTTGATAGTATAGTTCATCCTGCCCCTAGTAAATGACGTCGAATAATTAAGAATTTCCATCATATATAATTTAGTTATTATTCATCCATGAGATTTTTAATTGAAATATCTGTGGATACATTTAACTTTTAGCTCATTAATTAAATGGTATGTCTTTCAGTTTTCTAGCCTACCATATTGAGTTTTCATTATCTAGTTAATTTAATGTAATGTGTTAATTATTATTTTCCTTAACATTCTGGTTTAATTCCATTGATTTATTATTTCTCCCACTTTAATTTCCCTTACCCAGCATTTTAGATCACCATTATTATGTTTCCGTTTACTTGGTTATAGAGAATAAATATTAGAATAAGATTTCAAGGATGTAATTTATTTTCTTTTTATGTAGCATTTTTTTATTCCCTTTTTTGAAACTATTACGAGTATCATGAATGTAATATGGAATTACAATATGACTAAACTGAATGGTCCTTCATGATTTGATTCCATGTAATCATGCCAATATAATAAATTAATTCACCAACTTTGGGATTCTAGGGTCAGGGAGTTACACTGGATGTACTTCATTATCAGATTATATACTATCTAGAATGTGTGTTTAGTTACTTATTCTTCCATATTGATTATAACTTATCTTATCATGATAGTAAATTTATTTAAATTTCATGTGTGTTCAGTTATTTATTTTTCCATTTTTATTATTCTTATTTATTTATGATGAATTCTGTTTTATGTAACTCTTAATGATCATTTAAAATCACCCTTATTTTTTATTTTCCATGGGATATAAAGAATAATTATTGGAATTAATTTTCAAGGATGAGACTCATTTGATATTATTATGTATTATATTTATTTTATTTTCATAATGTAAATGGGTATCATGTATGTATCTTTTCCTCAGAAACTACTAAAATCATCGATCCATCAGGATTTGAACCTGTGTATCTATTTCAATGTAATAAAATCAGACACCAACATTGGGTTAATGGGGTAGAGGTTGTTACATAAGACTAAATATTTTATTGAAACTACAAATTCATTATTAGATGAAAAATGTATTAATACCCTTGAAAATATTTTGATATACTTCTGAATTAATGAAATGGAAAACATTATTTTGACAGCTTATTATCTGAAGGGTGATAATAATAAATGATGGTAATTGATTTATAAAAATAATTAGTTTTATAAAATATAAAGTATCTAATGAATTCCTTTTGAAGTGATATTTTTAGATAAACACATTCCTTGAGAATAGAGAGATGATATATAGAGTTAGTTACACACATTTAAGTAAAAGGAAGAAGAAATTGTTTTTGAGTGTAAAGATAACTTTACGAGATTAGAAAATAATGTTTTCAACTACATACATAATATGTAATATAAGACTATCCATTTCATTGATAGGTTTAATCCTTGTCTAAAAGCACACTAGTTCTCAAACATTATGAACGCATGACTATATAGTATCAAGTTCCATCAAGAAAAAGAATAAATTTCATATGTCTTATATCATCAAGTGAAATAAATAAATAGGTGTTCATAAGATCACCAAGAGAATGAAATTTGTCAAACCATAAGAAAAGGAAGATGGGATTTTCAATATGTGATAATTATGGAAAGAAACACCGAGGTACTTGCTTAATGGGAACATGATTTTCATTAAAGTGTACAGAAAGGGTTTATAAGGATCATAAATGAAATGGAAATAAATAACCCATTACTATCAAGTAATTTATCTATAACGATATGGATCATTATTCAAAAAAATATCCCATGCATCAAGGGAACCTTCTATAGAGGAGGATAATGGGATAAGTCCAAGGTTTTGTGATCACTACATTTTAGGTAGAACATCATAAAGATTTAGTGGTTGGTTCCTTTATTGTAACCAAAATTTAGTTAATTCTTTATTTGATTTTGGATATTCATAGTCTTTTATATCATTCATTTTATCAAATAAATTTGATATTTCTAATGAAACATAAGAAGGGAGTCATCAATCAAGACTCATAATGGAAATACTATTACAAAAAAGGATGTGTCGGTCCATAACCATTATGAAACATAATCCTACCATATTTAAAAGCTTTGTTATTATAAAAATGGTTAACTTAGATATAATTCTTGGTATAAATTGGATTTCAAATTATAAAGAAATAATTTTTCCAAGAGAAAGTGTTTATGATTCATGATAAATAAGTGTAATCCCTTATACATTTAAAGGATACTATGTAAAGACCCCAACCCCAATTTCCTAGAGTTTTCTCCATCAATAAATTTCTATTATTACAAAAATGACCCAATAATTTAGCAGATATGTAAAACAAGATACATAAATAAGTTCAACAATTCAACTTGACAGGAAATACAATTCGTAAATTCCATTGTACACATCCATAACTTTTAGATTATACCAACATGTCATTCATAAAATACTTCTTCACGTCATTAAGAAAAATAAAATATAAGAAAGGTGTGAGATATGATGCTTATTAAGGTTGATTAATGAAATAGATTCATAATTAATAATGCATTTGGAATAAATAAATGTACACATGCCATTAAAACATAATATTGATCATAATAAGGAATAAATAAAATATTAATAAATAAGTCCATAATAAAACATAACCATGGATATTATAGTAGTCGAATAATCACATGGAAAATCAATTACTAGTTTTATAATGTGATAATGCATAATACAAGACATCTGAATCATATCTTCAATGCATCTCCAAGCCAACTAAAAATGATTATGACCTTGACCAAAACCATATCTAAAAATGGTCATGGCTTCGGCCAAGTCCATATCAATTTTCTTTCATTAGACCTACTGATGAATCAGGGGACTATAGTAGCTCCCACCCATCACTTACTATGTCAAATGAGTTCTGCATTTGAGTCTGGTTCAACATAAAAAAATGCATACATAAGAAATATAAATAACTTTCCCCAATCCGTAAACATAATTACTAAAAATACCTTGTAATATGGTAAAAGCTATCAAAATAGAACATCTATTGTCAATTAATCAAAAAGTTTTTATAAAATATGGTCGATTTTAAACTTAAGAGATAAACCTTAATAAAGAATAAAATTAAATAGAGGTGTTGAAATAGATGGAAATAATCTAATAAAATCATCGAGGAATTCTTTAAAGAAATAAACATTTACATTCCAAATAAGAGTTCATGGTAATTTTTTTATTTTTCATGATTATTTTTATAAAATGGGTAATGAAAAAAAATAATTTTTCATGACAAAGGTTGAAATTTTCTATAAATAATGGTGTCTTAAAATAAATTATGGATGGTACACGAAAATGGGTAAGAAATTGAGATGTTTCCTTTAATTGGGTTTGGTTATTCGAGAATGGAACCTTTTAAAATGTGTATTTATAATAAAATAAATATGAAATGATATAGATAAATGAGTTTTGAGCATATAAATAGTTTATAGAAGAAGTACACAAAATAAAAAAGAATTATATTGCGGTAATGATAGTGAGATAATTTCACGAAGTAAAAACCTGAAGGTTCAGGTAGGATCCCTTTACTTTTGCACGAATGAGTCATGCACATGACCTTAACATCCAGGATAATCAAAATAAATCCATTAGTTAATTAATTTAGAACAAATATGATCTCGGATCATCTTAATGTATATTTTTCCTTATGTTTTTGTTTGGCCTATTAGTTTTGGCTAGATATGTGTTTCTCCATGTTTAGGTGAAGGATCAGGGGTGTTCTGGGGGTTTGGGACATGAATGTGGGAGAAAAGGGAGTTCCTGGGAAATTTTCACAGTTTGCGCACGGTTAGTGAAAACCATGTGAATCATCATAGATAACCATGAAACCATATATAATGGCTTACACATGGTTGTCACACAGTTATAAAAACCTTGTAGAATGTCCTGGAAATCGTGTGAAGGGTTGTTCATTATGTAGTGTATCATGAAAGGTTTTCACATGGTTTTGAAAACCATCCAGGTAAACCATGAAGCCCATAAACATTGAGAAAATTATAAAAATTCCACCCTATGATTTTAAAACCCAACTTGGGATTTCCTCCATTCCTCCCCTCTCAACTCTAGTAAAAAACTTGGACGACCTATGCTTCCAATAGGTGTTTCTACTTCGATTCTTGGTTGTTTTGGATGCCGTTGTTTGTAGATCAATGCTCTGGGTAAGTTTAATCATCTAATTCCTTTTCTTTTTTGGATTAGTGTTTGTGATTTCTTCCATCTTCTTCAAAACCACTAAATCCCCTTTTTTTCAGTGTATCCTAGTTTGGGGCATCAAGGGGTGTTTGAATCCAGATCTATGGACATGATTGAGAGTGCGTTCATCATTGGATTCGAGGTAGTTGGTCTATAAGTATTATCCCATAGTTATATTACGGATTTGTGCATAGAAGTTTGTGTTCTCATTTTCCTCTTACTTTTTCCCTGTTTCCGTTGAAGTATTTGATAAAAATTGGTGTCTAAGTGACCAATTGAAACCCTTATGATCCCCATGGGTGCGTTGAGGATGAATTTTCCATTTTAGGGCCACCCATGGGGTGCGCCTACAAACCCAAACCAAGATTGTGTTAGTGTTAAGTGGTGGGTTCCCAAATAAGAATATGAAACCCATTTACAATGTGTCTTAATGATAGATTAATTTATAATTGAAATAATGATAAATATTCTTAGGGAGATAAAGGAATATGGTTTTATTTGAATGAAATGTAAATGGGTAATATGGTTGAATGAGATTATGTAGATTTCTTCATGATTTGTTTTAGAAATTCGTAAGGGGATTAGGGCATGTTAAATGGTGAGTTTGAAATTTGGTAACTGAATGGGAAATGGGGAATGTGTTAATGGGTTGTAATAAGGGAATGGATGATATTAGGGAATGTGATAATATATGATAACTAGGTGGTAAACCTAAATAATTGAATGTAATAAAAGAATTTTGTTATGTGATATGAGAAATGTACTTGAAATTCATAAGTGGGTAAATGCATATGAAATGGTAAATGGGATAAATTTGTTAGTTAATAGTCCATGATGAATTTGGATTAGGAAAATGGGATTGTTGAATACACCTAATGGGTTAAGGAATAGAAATGTGAATTTGGATAAAGATTTTTGAATTGTAAATGGTAAATGTATTATTGGGTTATGGAATATTATTAATTCACATTTTGTTTTTATGTTTTGTGATATCCAATGACATTGAATATGCTTGGTTATGTTATGGTATGGTTGTGGTGACTTGAAAAATTAGAAAGTGCATATGGCTTGGTAGAGTGGGGTATTGAATTGAGGTTCTACGCCCATGGGTTGAGTTAGACCGAGGGTCTAAACTCCTCCCCCCAAATGCACGGGTTAAGGAAGGGGATGTAGGACCAATTCCCCTAACAGTTTCATTTCACCCAGACTAAGGCTTCGAGGTGAAGAGAATGTGTTGATGTGATATGTGGATCCCTATTTAGATAAGGACTTGATTTGATTCCCCTACACATTTTGATAGATTGTATTTTACCCTTGGGTTGATATTTATGTGTAACCCATGTAACATGTGATAAATATGGCTTGTGTAATGAAATTGTTATAAGAAATAGAATTGGGATAAATACTAGTCTTGAATTAAATGAACCTTATTATGAAATGGAACCCGAACTTCACTTGCATACATACCATTTAATTTTTACCAAGATTCACTATCTGTTAGAATGGATATTTTTTAGACACCGTTGGTGGTGGAATACTAATTTTTGTACTAAAACCCAACTCAGGCCTCTGTTGGGTACCTGAGAAGAACTATTAGTTGCAGGTTAGGACAAGGGAAAAGGCCCTACTGGAAGATGTTGAGTTGAGATTGGGATGTTAATGGGGATGGATACAGATTTATAGTCAGGACCAGTTTGAAGTTTAGTTTTTTTATTACTTTTGGGTTTCATTCACTTTTCATTACTAGTATGACATGACATTATTTTAATTTATTTTTTGTTTGTACCCCTTTTTGGGAAATTCTGGGTTATGCATGTTTATTGGTTTATGATATTATTTATACTATTTATATTGTATTCTGTTATGGATGGATGTGATAAAGAGGGTATAGTCTCCCTACGTGACTTATTAAACCCTCTTCACTAGTTGGAAACCTCTGGCGTATGGAGAGGCACGCTTGTGGTCATGTGACGACTCGGCTCGGAGCACCTGTTTATTGGCTTCTGGGTCGGGATATTACAAAGTGGTGTCCATGGAGTTCTTTTCGCTTCATAATATTTTAAGACAGTAGAAAAGGGATTAGGATGTTTCAGGCCTTGGTCATGATCTCGTGCATGGGAGTAGTTGTCCCATGTATGAGGGAAAACCCAAGTCACCCAGGGTGGGAATCATTGTTCTTGATATGTGTTGTTATAGATGATATTTCACCATTGGTTGATGCACATGTTATATGCATTGACTGATTTATGATATTTCTCTCATTGCCGGAATGGCATGGGGATGTGCATTCAGGCATCAATTTAGGCCCCTAATGATACAGGTGGTATGAATTAGTATTGGCACACACACGAGATGGGTGTGCAAGGCATACAAAATAAAATTCATTTTACTTTCCTAATAAATATAAAGAAAAGGATGCCTAATAATGGTAATGGATTTAGGTGAATGAAAAGAATGCAAATAAATAGTTAAAGAAATATCGTGTATAATTTTGTGACTGGGTTAAAGTTTTTAGTTTTGATAAATCGTAAGGGTTGTTTTTGTATTTAAAATAAAAAAGGGTTACATAATGATAGTAAAATAGTTAATTAATCTTGCATAATGAGAGGTGTAATTGAGTTAAAATTATGATTTTAACGAGTTGTGATTCAGGAAATGTTCCTAAGAGGGAAGGAATTGTGTTGTAAATGAATAATTGGATTCAAGTGGTGTTGAAGAAATACTTCTGATTATGTGAATTGGTTACTCTATGTTGAACCTGACCTACGGTAGGCATGGTGGGGGGGGGGGGGGTATTGTTCTAAGTGTGATGATGAATGTTAGGTTAGAGCATGAAAAAATTAGATATTTAAGGTTGCGAGTGTGAGACCTTTTCCATATGTGGTTAAGTCTCATTGGCCATTCATCAATGATTTGGGTGAATGGTAAGTTTAAAATGAGAATGATTGAGTTCAATAGTTGGTATCCCTTGTGTGGTCAGTTAGACCCTTGTATGCGTAAGTTAGGTAGTGAGAGTTCCCAAGAGGAGACTTTGGATTTTATTTGTGAGGCCCTAACGGTCTTGATGTGGCCTAAGTTGTGTGTTTAGGTAACCCTCATAAGGTTGGGTCCTTTGGGTTTTGAGGTGTTATTTGGTAATGTGAGTGAGAGAGCTCTTGTGGTTCATGACCGTATGGAGTACAAGTTGGACCTTAAGGATGGTGTTTGGGTCTTGGTGACCTTGTGTATATAGACCTTGCAAGTTGTGTCTTGAATCTCGTAGAGGATGTTTTGCTAGTAATTCCAATGAATGTGTACACCTTTGGCAGGGAACCTAGAGTATATGGTTGTTGGTGTGCTAGGAATAGTGTGCGTCAGAATGGGAGTGAGAGTTCCATTAACAAGAATTTCCTTGTTCATGTCATGATAACCATGGTTTGGAGAGAGGACCAACGACTTCTCCAAGTTGTGACTCTAGTTTAGGGAGTTGGTATCATTCAACCTTCATGGTGACCTATGATAGATGTCAGACAGGGCTTATAGTACTTTTGGGTGTGTCTCACGCATGTAGATTTTATGAATTTTTATAGTGGAAATCAGGGTGTTGTATGGTGTGGATTTGATATAGGGGATATGTGGGATGATTGTGGGTTGGTGGTGCTATTCGAGTTATGGTTAAGCGCTGATAGTTCCAACAAAGAAAGGGTGACCACATGGGTGGTTAGACCATCGGTACAGGTACCTCAAAATATGAAGCATGGGAGATTCTTTAGAGGTGGTGTTACTTCGTATTTAGTACCATCATGTTTTATTAAACGGTGTAGTTATACCTGGTTATTTCGTAAGGGCACCCGAGTGATCATAAAAGGATCTAAAGTTTGTTTCAAAGGGTTATATTGTATGGATTCCGGACTCAAATGTTTGGATGATGATTAATAGAGGTTTGAGGTTTTTTATAGTGGAAGATGAAAAGGTGTATGGAATGTGGTTATATGCTTTCACTCAATGGTGAAGACTGAGGTAAGGGTGGTTATGTGGCAGAACTTGTTTGTATGAATGGTTTATTAATGAAGTGATGGTTAAACCTAGTTATAAATCACACATGGGTGGTGACGGTTAAGAGTTTATGTGACATGTTCGATAGGGAAGACCAAGATTCCTAGTAGGTCATGGTGTCCCATAGCTTGACATCAGAAACAGATGAGTTTGTGGTGGTGTACTTCGATAACTTCTTAGCGTACCTCACCTAGTGATGAGCATTCCCAACATCTTTACATCATCCCAAGTATGTTGAGGAGCTCAAGATCACACCAAGAGAAATGAAGGTGTTTGGTTGGATGACGGACATCATGGAGTTTACGCTCATGGAAACGGTAAGCGTGAATCCTGAGGATGGGATATACACCCTCAATGGCTTCGGGTGGGGTCCTCAATATAGACCAAATGATGAAAAATGCCATGGGTGCTATTCACGGAAGCCGAGAATGAGCATTGGGTGATGTTCATTTCCTTGTTATGGGAAAATCTAGATAACCATTTTTAAGGTTGTGGTTTGGCTTGTGTTGAGTGTAAGAAGAGGTGGTTGGAATCCCTCATGGTGAGCAATGTTACCCACACTCCTAAGGCGGGGAGTGAAGAGTCGGTACCAGATTTATGGAGGAGAACATCAAGATGAGGTTGTGGCATGAGGATTACATTGGGGAATATGTGAGGTTCTTGTTAGGTTCCTTAGACAGGCGATGTGGAACTTGGGTGTGGTGACTGATGAGCCAAGTGTCGGCTTCGGGCTCAAGGTGGTTCTATGTGAAGATTGTGATGTCAGTGATGAAGTCCTAGAAGGGTGTGGCTGGATATTACAATAGGTAGTGGAACGAGAGGACGGGTTCTAAAACACCAATGAGGATTAGGGATAGACTCAGGTAGTTCTACTTGGGTGGTTTTAGAATATCTCGAAGTTAGGTGAACATTGGCTATCTACTTTGGTGTCATGCCAAGGGTGAAGCTGATGACTGTGTGGAGGGCGTTAGTGCAGTGATGATGGAATTATATTGGTATTCAGGATGTGACCTCAGTGGGTGCGTGAAATTATAATGATAGACTTCATGTCGGTAAGCACCTTAGAAAGGTGATAAAGGGGTAGTGTACCACCAGTAGAAGGTGGGTGTTCTGGGGAGAGCCAGTTGAAGGAGGTCCGAACTGAGATGGTAAACTTGTATGGATGGGGTGAGAGTGACCCACCATTATGTTTATGTTGTAGTGGAATGTTCCTTTCAAAATGATGTTGTACCTGAGTGAGGTCCGGATGATTTTAATCCTTAAATGGATATTGTAGGGATGTCTTCCCAATGGTTGTGATGGTGCAGATGGATTCCAAGGTAGGGTAACTCCCCTATAGATGCTTGGGTGTGGTGAGTTGGAACATGTTAGGCGATGGGAAAGTTTGGCAGAGTTCTGGTGGACCTTCGTCAATGGAGGAGTTTATAAACAACTAAAAATGGTGGAGAGAACCATACTGGATAAATGGTTGGTGGATTATGTGATCAGAGTTTCAGTTTGGAAGGACTCGAGTGGTCACCATTCAGGTGAGTTGGCCTTGGTAGAGGGATTTGGCATGGTTTAACTAGTCGAGTAGCCACGAGTATTGAGTTTTATATGGATGTATAGTTATAGAATAAATCTTCAAGAAATGTGGTTTTAAGGATCATGCATTTTTTTGATGATATTGGGTTTGGTTCACTGATAGAGTTTAAAAAATAGAGGAAAATGACACCAAGTGATTCGGCTAATGAGATATATTGAGGATCAGGCCGATGAGGTGCCAATTGGTTCCTCATTGATGATGGGATTCTATGTGTTAAGTCTCCATGTGTTTTGAGTTATGTGTTATCACCTATGTTTCGCCCATGAAGTTCTCGTGGTGAGAAGGTTTGATGTGGATACATCCTTAAAGAGATTTTCTAGTTCATGTTGTGGGTTTTGGTGAGGAAGCCTTGGGGGGAAAGTTCATGAACTTGATTTGTGTTCAGTGGGAATTGTTATATGCAACCAGAAACATGGAAAGTGGGAATAGATAGGCAAGAATTGTGGCCCGATCTATTATTATGGAAGTTAGTGATGCTCAGATGAGCGGCTTTAGGATGAGCCGTTATAAGGTGGGGACATTGTAAGATCCCAAATCTTCTTAAGGTATGTCTTTTTAGTTTTGTTTTGGCCTCTTATTTTTGGATAGATAAGTTTTTCTCCATGTTTAGGTAAAGGCTCAGGGGTGTTCTAGGGGTTTGGGACATGAAAGAGGACGAAAAGGGAGTTCCTGTGCATGTTGCACAGATTGTGCATAGTTAGTAAAAACCGTGCAGATCATCCCAGGTTACCATGAAACCATGGATAGAGTATTATGAATGGATGGAACACGGTTAATAAATAAATGAATAATTTCTAGAAACCCATTCAAAGGGGTGTTTTTCAGGAAGTGGCTCACGCACAGTTTGCGCATGGTTTGGAGAACCCAGCGGGTAAACCGTGCGGCCTAGAAACATTGAGAAAATTACAAAAAAAACCCACCCCGATATTTTAAAACCCAACCCGTTATTTTCCTCCATTTATCCCCTCTCAAACCCTGGGCCATTTTGGATGTCGTTGGTTACAGATCGAAGCTCTATGTAAGTCTAATCCTCTTCTTCCTTCTCTTTTTTAGACTAGGGTTTTTGATTTCATCCATGTTCATCTAAAATCCTAAGACCCCATTTTTTTATGGAACCTAGGTTGGGGACTCTTGGGGTGTTTGAATCTGGATCTAAGTCCATGATTGAGAGTGATTTAATTGTTGGATTCGAGGTAGGTGGTCTACCAATATTATCCCATAGTTTGTTATGTATTTTTTCGTGGAAGTTGGTGTTATCATTTTTTCCTTTTTGTGTCCTTGGTTCTGTTGAAGTGTTTGATAAAAATGGGTGTCTAAGTGACCAACTGAAACCCTCATGATCCCTGTGGGATACGTTGAGGATGACTTCACCATTTTAGGGCCACCCATGGGGTGCATCGGTAAACCTGGACTGAGAGTGTGGTAGGGATAAGTGACGGGTTTCCGAATAAGAACGTGAAACCCATGTATAATGTGTCTTAATGATTGATTAAGTTATAAATGAATAATTATAAAAATTCCTTGGGAAATAAAGTCATATGGTTTTGTTGGAATGACATTTAAATGGGTAATTAGGTTGAAATAGATTATGTTTATGATTTTTTGAATTTGGTTAGAAATGACTAAGGGGATTAGGTCATTTTCAATGGTGATCTTGTAATTGGGTAATGGAATGAGAAATGAGAAATGGGTTAATGGGTAGTAATAATGGAATGGATGAAATTGGGGAATAGGTTAATACATGAGAATTAGGTGGTACACCTAAATTATTGAATGTAATAAATGGATTGTGTTATGTTATATGAGAAATGTACTTGAAATGTATAAGTGGATAAATTCTTGTGAAATGATAAATTGGATAAATGGGTTAATGAATGGTCCATGTTGAATTTGGATAAGGAAAACGAGATTGTTGAAAACACCTAATGGGTTATTGAATAGAAAAGAGAATTTGGATAAATGGAAATGAATTTGTAAATGGTAAATGTATTAATGGGTTATGGCATAATATTAATTCCCATGTCATTGTTATGTGTTTTGATATCCAATGGAATTAAATATTCTTGGTTCTGATATGGTATGGTTGTGGTGGCTTGAAAAATAATCTTCTGCACATGGGTTGGTAGAGAGGGGGATTGAATTGAGGTTCTATTCCCATGGGTCAAGTTTGACTATGGCTCTAAACTCCACCCCAAAATGCACAGGTTTGGAAAGAGGATAGAGGCTCTATTCCCCTAATGATTGCATTCCACCCAGAATAAGGCTTAGAGGTGAGAAGAATGTGTTGATGTGATATGTGGATCCCTAGTGAGATAAGGACTTGATTTTTTCCCCTATTCATTGTGATAGATTTATTTATACCCTTGTGTAGATATTTATGCCTAACCCATGGAACATGTGATCAATATGGATTATGTAATGAAGATGGTATAAGAAAAATAATTGGGGTAAATACTAGTCATAAATTAAATGAACCACTTTAACTAATGGATCCCAAATTTTCCTTTCTTACATACCATTTATTTTGTACCTACATGAACTATCTATTAGAATGGATTTTTTGTAGACACCATTGGTGGTGGCCTACTGAGTTTTTTACTCACACACTACTCGGGCCTCCATTGAGTACCTGGGCATATCTCTTGGTTGTAGGTCAGGACAAGGGAAAAGTCCCTTCCTAAAGAAGTTGAGTTGGCTTGGGATGTTTATGGGGAAGGATCCAGAATTAAAGTCGGGGCCCATTAAGAGTTTAGTTGTTTGTATTACTTTTTGGTTTCATTTACTTTGCACTACTAGTATGACAAGACATTATTATATTTGATTTGTGGTTTGTACCCCTTTTTAGGAAATTCTAAGTTATTCTTGTTTACTTGTTACTCATATCATTTCCACTATTTATATTTTTTTCTGAGGTGGATGACTCTGATAAATAGGGTATTGTTTCCCCACTTTACTTGTTAGACCGTTGCCATTAGTTAGAGACCTATGTCGTATGAGGAGGTGCGCTTGAGGTCACGTGATGACTCGACACATATCAACAGTTTAGTGAATTCTAGGTCAAGGACATTAAAAAAACTTATCCACATGTATTTTATTTATTATAATTTTCTTATGTTCATTTATGTATTTTTCATGATTTATATGATACAATTTATCACTCAGGAGTGTTCATTTCCTTGGTTTTCACGATCGGTATACTTGTACATGTGTATGGAAGTTCATATGGAATGGGAATAATTTTGAAGAATTGAATTTATATAATATTAATGAAAATAAATAATATTAAATGGTTATATAATTCGTTTGTTTATATGGTATGAGGATGAGACATTAGATAAAACATTAGCGATAATCATTTAGGTTATTTTGGTGGTATTTTGATTTTTAAAAACTATTTTTTTCATATGAATTAATATTATGTATATATTCTAGTAAATTAAAATTAAATTGGTTATATAACACATATATTACAGTTTTTTTCAACCATAAAAATGGTTTCATGACCAAGAGTGATGGAGAAATTTAAGAATGAATGTTTGTCATCCACTGAGGCTGTAAATCGGCACTTCCCATTCGATGACTTCATTTTTAAAATAAAAGAGATAGAGTAAGAAGATTTATAATGGATCATACATTAACATGATATAATTATAATATATATATGATAATAGAGTTATCATTATCATTTGGAAAGATTATGTGATGAGATACTAAGAAAAGAAAATAAATTGAAATGAAATTAAATGATAAGGTAAGAGGATTAAACTCTTGAAATATCCTCCTTGAGAACCTCCTTTATGGAAGGGGTTTTTGTCTTTTGAAAAGTCAACGAGATCCTGGAAATGGGGATAGACTAGAGAATAGGATTTTGGAAGAACTTTTACAAGTATCAAGGATTAGAGGAGTGAGGAGAAGAGGGGGTGATGGGTGGGTTTTGTAGTGGAGGAGATGAGTGTTTTTTGAATATCTTATTCATTTGTTTATTATTTTGTATCAAGACTGTGAATTTTTTCATAATTATCCCAAATTATATTAAAATAAGGAATTAAATTTATATATTATTGTGATCACCTTAGTTATGAATCAAGGAATAGTGTATTTAGCTTTTAATTTATTTATATCGGAAATTACCATATTTTACTATTTAAAAAAATTAAAGTATTTTAGAAAAATATAAAAATTAACCACAACCATTTTTTGATGTTTAGAATTAAAAAATAGACTCAATTTTATCAAAATAATTTTCTAAATATCTGAAATTGAGTTTTTAAATAAATTTATTATTTACATGGAAAATACATATTATAAATTTACTACAGATTTTATAAAACTTTAAAAAATTTACTAAGGTATCATAAAATTATCCTAAAATACTTATACAACAAAATAATGATTTATGAATATATTTTATGAAAATGAGTATTCTTTTAAATGATTTTATTAATTATGAAAGTTTAACTAAATATGTATTACTAATAAAAACAAAAACATATAAATATTAATTTTTAAAATATTCACTTACATTTATTATGATATAATTATATCATACTTTCACATATGAGTTACCTAAATTTTATTTACTTTCATTGTTTAGGTTACTATTCATTAAGAGAATTTACTTTTTGTAATGGTTGTATTACTATTCCTAAGGGAAATTAAACATTTCATCGGTATTGGTTCTTTAAAATCTATTAATACCTCTTATTTCATTCATTCTTCATTTATAAAGTTTGAATTGTGTTATATAAGTGATTATATGTTATATATACTATATTAAAAAAGGAAATTCATTGATATAATTTTAGGTCGTTACATTCTCCCCTCATACAAATATTTCATCCTCTAAATTTGTAGATTATCACCCCTGAAAATGATTTGGGTAGTTCTTTATAATAATCTCCTCAAGCTCCCACATCACCTCTTAAATTTTACACATTTTCCTAAGGGATTTTACCAGCTGAGTCATTGGACTGCTGAACACCTATTCTTTAGTGTCCAAAACCAGGATAGGCTCTTCGTAGTAAGGTAAGTCGATTTCCATTTCCATTTCTTCAAATGAGAGTACAAGTTTTGGGTATGGAATGTGCATATTTAACCAAGAGATGTAGAAAACATTTTGTACTTCAGAAATGGTATGTGGAATTTCTAAATGATAAGCTATAGCTTCAAATCTCTCCAGAATTTGATAAGGATCAATGTACTTGGGGCTTCGTTTCCGTTTCTTCCCAAATATTATAACACCTTTCCATGGAGATACTTTTAAGAAAATATGATCTCCCACTTCAAATTTAAAACCCTTTGATTATCAGCATATCTATTTTCCCTTCTTGGAGATTCTTTGATATGGTTTTGAATAGTATTTAACTTCACTGTTGTTTCCTATACACGCTTTGGGCCTAGAATCTTTTTTTCACCAACTTCATCCCTACATATTCATGTATAGAATATCATTCCAAAAAATGATTCATATGGTTCCATTTGAATATTATAAGGTAAACTATTATTCCACCAAATTTAAACATTGATCCCAAATACCTTGAAATTTAGGTGAATGTGATCTCAACATGTTTTCTAATGTTTGGATCGTCCTTTCTGATTGACCATGGGTTTGAGGGAGATAAGCAGAACTGAAATGATGCTTAGTATCTCTGTATTTATGAAGACATTTCCATTTTTATGTAAATTGTTGGTAATGATCAGACACAATTTCTATAGGTGTTCCATGAAGTCTTAAAATTTAACTAACATAGAACCGTTCAAGGAGCTCCCTTGAGAAATACTCCCTTATAGAAAGGAAGAGTTTAGATTTGGATAGACGATCAAGAAATAACTTTATTGCATCATTATTTCTTGGAGTTTTTGGTAATACAGTGAAAAAATACACCATGATATCATATAATTTTTATGTATTAATAGGAAGTGGTTTCAAGACTCCTCTAGGATGTTGTCTTTCGTCCATCACTTTTTTAAAGACTAAAAATATTGATACATAATCAGAAATTTCCTTCTTTATGTTTTCCCACCAAAAATATTCCTTCAAATATATATACATATTAGTGATACCATGGTTTATAGGAAAATTAAAACTATGGATATCATCCAATATGTCCCTTTTTAGCTTTGGTATAGAGGGAACATAAATCCCCTTCCCAAATTTCATACTTCCATACTCAAACATGACGTCAGCCAACTTACCATCATGCACACCTTTAATATTATTTAGAAGATAATCATTTTGGGATTGATAATTTTTAATAATTTTCAATAAAGATGGTTGGTAAACTAATTGAAAAGGTAATGATGTTTCACATTCCATGATAATTCCCATATCCATATTTTCTATATCCATGTACACAAGGTCCTTGGAAATCATTATCCTATTCATACATCCATGATAATTCATACTAAATGCATCAACTACCTTATTTTAATTTCTTGGGAGACATTTTATTAAACAGTCATAATCCTTGAATATCATGAGCCATCGGCTGTTCCTCATGTTGAGTTTTGTTGTGGGAAGATATATTTCGTGTTCTTGTGATCTATATATATCTTACATATTTCACCATAGAGATAGTGTATCTATATTTTTAGAGTAAATTTTATAGATTTTAACTCAATATCATGAGTTAGATAGGTATATTTATGAGTTTTTAACTTCCTTGATTCATGATCAATAACCATATTGATCTGTATAAGGACATAATTATGTCATTTCTTTGACGCAACACTATAAATTAAAAATCCACTATTTATCGATGATAGAGTCGAGATCAGAGAATTCCCTAATATCCTCTTCAATTATTCAAAATTTTCATCAAATTAGTTTTTCAACATGAACCAAACCTCAATACAAGTTATCTTGGTTAACGAATCAGCTAGTTGGGAGATGTTCTGAACGAAACACCAATAACAACCTACTAAACCAATAAAACTATGTACCTCAATTATGTTCATTAATGTAGGAAATACCTGAAATACATTTTTCTTCACATGACTAACTACGATTCCATCTTTAGAGACAATATGGCCCATAAAATAAACTGTTTAAAGGAAAAATTCACACTTGCTAAACTTCCCATAGAATTCGTTTCTTCTAAGAGTATTCAGAATAATTCACACATGATTCACATGATATTCATATATTTTTTAGTATACAAATATATCGTCAATAAATACCACAAAAAGTCGTCATGATATTCCTTGAAAACTCTATTCCTTACATCCATTAAAATAGAGGGTTAATTAGTCAGTTCAAAAGGAATTCCTGTAAACTCATAATGCCCATTCCTGGTTTAAAATGATGTCTTTAGAATATATTACTTCCTCATAGGGAAATGAGGATATCCAGATCAAAGTTCAATCATTAAAAAAACTGGTTTCTATAAAGTTGATAAAATAAATCATCAATATGTGGAATATAATAATTATTCATTATTATAATAGCATTGATCTTCGTGTAGTTAATGTACAACCACATAGATCCAACTTTCATCTTAACGAAAATAATAGGAACTCCACATGGAGAAGAACTAGGGAGAATAAAACCATTACCACTCAAATCATCTAGTTTTTTCTTTTGATACACTAATTCCATTGTGGAAATTCAATAAGGAGTATTTTATATAGGCCTTGCACTAGGAATTAAATCAATAGAAAACTCAATTTCTTATATTTGAGGATGTTTAGGTAAATCCTCTTGAAACACCTCAATATATTCTTTCACAATATGTATATCCTCAATTTGATGATTTATTTCCCTACCCATAGATATTGTGTTCTCATCATCCCAAGGAATATCATTCAGTTGAGATTCTAGGGGTAGATCTAGATAATAATCAGATGTCAATGTTTCTGCTCTAAAGATAAGGGATTCAATATAATTATCAAAAATTGTACCTTACTTCTTCTTACAATAGATTTTCTCAACAAAATTTGAAATCCAATACACGATGAGGATAATATGAAAATCATTAATTGGTAGGATGATAAGGTCAAAAACTAAAACACTATTATTTGTGATAAAGGTGATTGACTGACTCATCTTTGTCGCAATGATACTTCCCTTATGAGTTATGACTGACGACTCCTTATTAAATCAAATTGGAAATGTCTAATTTTCTTATATAAATTGGTATATATAAAATGATTTGGTTATCCAAAATCAAAAAAATAATTGGATATGTTTGAGGAAATGACTAAATTACCTACCACTATGTCATTAGAAATTGAAACATTATCTGTTTCGATCGCATAATCTTAGCCCTGCTCCATTGGCCTTTTATAAGGCACATTTCCTTGATGCTTTAGGCAATAAAAAATATATTATCCTATATAAATGATATTATGGCATTGAACATTGATATATTCCTTATTTTCCTTCCAATCACCAATATATGGGCCTTTCTGTCCATACTCGTAACACACTCCTTTTCATTTTACGTAGGCATCTGGGTCTTTCTTTCCACAAGTATCACATGTTTGAAAATTACCCTTTTTATTCTTCCCATTATACATTCTATCCTATTGAACCATATTCTTCTCTTTTTACCTTAAATTCATAATAATAATATAAGTATATTTTTGTTTTGATAGCACATGAGAAAATATCATTGAATGATGAGAAAATTTGGGAAACTAGTTCCCTTTAGAGGAATGGTTTTAAACCATAAAAGAATCTACCAATATCACTCCTTGGATTATATATGTAATATATGTCATGCCATTCTATTTTTGTAAAGTTGGCTTCCTACATTGCATCATTTTCATCCACTTTATATATGATACTGAAGAATTTCCTCTCCATACCTGCTCATTGTTCACGAGGAAAATATTTTTCTCGAAATTTTTTCTTAAAATACCTCAATTCCATATTTTAAATTTCTTACTCCTCCTTTGTGTTTTGAATCAATGATCGCTGCTGATCTGAATCTATTGACAGACGATAAACTGCCATGATAACCTTATCCTTTTAATTATATCCCATAGTGGGAAATATATTCTCCAAATAATTCATACATTGCTCCACTATAAATGGAATTTTTGTCCCATACGGGTAAGGTTATTGTTATTAAACTGAGTCAGTTTTCCCTCTATAGTTGTAAGTTTCTTAGTATCAATTGCAGCTCCAAAACCATCATCATTATCTTTCAAAGGTGGTAAATTCATACATGGGATACACACGTTCATGTATTTTCCATTCATTAAATAGGAACTATGTTTTAATAATTCCATACACTAGATTAGGTAAGGAATCATAATGTTTAATCTGAACTAAAAAAATACATATCATAAATTAAAATCCTATGATTAGGTAATTTTATAATAAAAAACATGGTTTCTTTGAGGAAATAGTTAATTTTAAATCCTTTATAATGGCCTGTAAATATAATGTGAATTATCCTAAGCATAAACCATAGGAGTGTAAAACCAGGTGTGTAGCAAGGCCTATTATCATATACCAGGTTACCATAAGTTAATCCGAAAACACCTTATTTGAGTTTTTGCTCCTAGGTACATCTATGCCACAACCACATTCACTTGTAGTATCTAGATAGAGTTTTTTATAGGAAGATCCACATAATCTATATATTACAAAAAATTTTAGGATGTTCATGTATTATTATTATCAAAGTATATATTAGGGATTTGTTCACTAATCCATTTTTCGAAATCTAGTTTCCATGGATTCTACTAAACTTCCTCTAATACCAGCTATAAAGACCTTGATCCTAGTTTCCCAGAGCCAGTGCCTTATATCAATTAATTGGTGTGATTACTAGGAAGTCATATCCCAAAGGACCTAATAGTTTTATAGATTTGGAAAAAAATATACATAAGTTCAACATTACAACCTGAAAGGAAATAAAAAATTTAAATTCCACTATAAACATCCATAAAACCAATATTTACCATGCAAGTCATTCATAAAATACTTCTATGCATCCAGAAAAAAATAAAACATAATAAAGGGGTATTGTCAGATGCTCAGTAAGGGTGAGTAATACAACAGAAGAATAAGTAATATGGCATGGTGAATAAATAAAAGTATACATTCCATTAAAACACAATCTTTAGCATAATTTGAATGGAACAGAAGATGAATAAATAATGCCATAATAAAACATAACCATGGACATTCTACTAGTTGAATAATCATATGAACTATCAATTACTAGTTTCATAATAATCGAATGCATAATACATGAAATCTAAATTATATAATCAAGGCCTAGTCTGAGAATACTACAATTGATTAAGGCCTCGACGGAAACCATATCTGAAAATGGGTAAGGCCTCAACCAAGTCCATATCTGTTTTGTCTCATGAGACCCACCGATGCATCAATGAGCCATAGAGGGGCACACCCAACTCTTACTAAGTCCAATGATTTCCTCTTATTAATGGGATTAAACATAAAAATTTATACATATGAAATTTAAAAAACATTCCCCAATCTGTAAACTTAATTACTAACCATTTGGAGTAATAAGGTGAATGGTATCAAGATAGAACATCCGTAGTAAACTAATCATAATCCATTTAATAAAACATGGTCTATATTAAACATAACATATAAACATCAATAAATAATAAAATATAATACATGTGTTGGAATAGATAAAAATACTCTAATAAAATCATTGAGGAATTCTTTAGAGAACCACACATTTACATTAGAAAGAAGAGTTCTTTTAAAAAATTCCTTTTTATTTGTTATCATTATTTGTATAAAAATATTAATTATAAAATATATTTTTTCATGAAAAAATTAGTGATTTTAAATAAATAAATTTGTTTGAAGAAAATTATGGATGGTACTCAAAATTGGTAAGAAATTGAGATGTTCCCTTTAATCGGGTTCACTTATTAGAGAAGTGAACCTTCTAAAACAAGTATTTACCATAAAAGGAAGATGAACTAATATGGATATATGATTTTGGAACATTTAAATATTATATCAAATAATTACAAAAAAATAATGAATCATTATATTAGGGTAGTTATAGTGAAAGAATAACCCAAAGAAAACTTCACTAGTGCAGAAATCGATTTTTACGTCACCATTTTTTACGTCGGTTATATATAACCGATGTAAAAATGCAGCGAGTAGATTTTTAACATCGGTTATTTTAATAACCGACGTTACAAATCGTGCCTGTTGGGTTTTTACGTCGTTTATCTTATAACCGACGTAAAAAACCAATGCGCGGGGGGGTTTTTACGTCGGTTATTTGGAAACCGACGAAAAAAACCCGATATCGACGCGTTTTTTATGTCGGTTATCAAATAACCGACATAAAAAACAAAGTGCGGGGTTTTTTACGTCGGTTATTAGATAACCGAAGTAAAAAACGTGTCAATATCGGGTTTTTTACGTTGGTTTCCAAATAACCGACGTAAAAAACCCACTGTGCTTTGATTTTTTACGTCGGTTATAAAATAACCGACGTAAAAAACACGTAGATATCGGGTTTTTTTACGTCAGTTTCCAAATAACTGACGTAAAAAACCCCCCGTGAATTGGTTTTTTACGTCGGTTATCTTATAACCGACGTAAAAAACGAGATATCTACGCATTTTTTACGTCGGTTATTTTATAACCGACGTAAAAAACCAAAGAACGGGGGGATTTTTTACATCGTTTATAAAATAACCGACGTAAAAAACCAAAGCGCGGGAGCTTTTTTATGTCGGTTTTAAAATAATCGACGTTATAAATTTAAAAAATTGTTTTTAACGTTGGTTATATAATAACCGACGTTATAAAACTTTTAAAAAAATTAAAACCCATGGACTGTCATTTACGATTTTTCAATTGACAGTCCGCCGGCTCGTCTCTCTCGCGCGGTAAACCCTAATCGGCTCGTCGATCAACCTGCGTTAAACTCAATTTGGCTTCACTGTTTATCTTCTTCACTCCTCTCGGATCTCTCACCTCAACTCGCAACATTCAAGTAAGCCTTCCACGAATTTATTTCGTTCGTTTTTGTTTCGATTCTTGATGTGATTTTCGTTCGTTTTTGAATCTCGTGGAATTTTTTGTTATTGCAAATGGTTATTTGAAAATGGTTATTTGTATTTTGTTATTGAAAATGGTTATTTGTATTGAAAATGGTTATTTTTATTTTGTTATTGCCAATGGTTATTTGAATCTCGTGGAATTTTTTGTTGATATAACAGACTATTTTGTGGATATAACAGACTATGTTGAGGGAACATTAAACTAGATGAATAATGAGATAAAAAAGATGTTCATCGTTACTTTAAAGGAAAATAAATAATAATTACTTTTTATATCGTATTTTGGATCGGTTTTTTTATAAATTAAAACAATAAATGTGATCCCCATTATATGATATTGGAGGAGTACCATGGTTTAACCACATAGTATGGAAAACCTATAACCAACCCTAAAAAATGCATATGCATCATGCTGTGTGATTTCATGATAAATAAGTATGGTTTGTACAAAATATATTTCCTCCATTATATTTGTAAACAAATGTAAAATGTTTCCTAGGTAGAACCTCATGGTATTCACTAACCATGTTCCAACCATGAATAAGAATATAAAACTATAATATCCTAAAAAGTCAAAAAAAATAATACAAGGATGAATAAAAAAAGTTAATCAAAATAATTTGATTTAATAACCTATAATAAATATAGAGGTGTTAAAATAACACAAACCATACTAAATTCTACCCCTAGAAGAATATGTTGAGGATGTTGGACCTAGATTGAGATTAGGCCACAACTCCATTATCGATGGCTCTCACACCTATGTCTCATTGGAATCGAAAACATGTTACCAATGATATTAAACCATATGAATTACCATATCATTTAGAACATTCACTTGAAAATATAAAACACATTATTATTGTTAATCATATACATATACATATTTAGTCTTGTAATTGCCAGGCTGTTCACTATTGTTGTTGATATTTGTTAATTCTTGGTGTTTAGAATTTCTGAACATGTTTCCTGTAATTGGAATTCAGTTTTTGTCCATGTTTGTTTTGTTTTAGTTTTTTGATTTTGAAAACCTAAAATAAACAGAGTTTTTAGTCGAGTTTTATTTTGATTGATAACCGTTAAAGCTGAAGGCCAAGTACAAAATCAAATCCCCACAAGATATGTTACATGGGATTAAAAATCAGAAATAAAGGATTAAACCGAATCTGTGGGACTATTGTTATTCTGAGTAGACCAGTGTTGGACGCGCTGGGCGGCCCTCTCAGCCTGCCAATGCAATTAACGATCATCAGAAACAAGAATGAGTGAATTACTGATAAAATAATAACATGCTGGTAGACCTCTTTTTTCCAGTCACACTGATGGGTGATGAAGACCAATATCAATGTCTGCACGCCATTTAAAATAGGTTGTTTATCTAATATATTAAAACATCAAAACCGCAATCAATATTAATCTATGTAGGCGTCATATTTTTCTTTGATTCAATGAAATTTAAAACTGTTATATCTAACTATATTTTGTTTTAAAAATAATATTCAAGCATATTTTTTTAAATACCTATAGATTTGTTTTATATTTTAAATTGTTTTACATTCAAATTATTATTTTTTTCATATAAACAGTATTTGTCTTAACTTAAAAATATATATTTTTTGTTGATATTTGTTATAGGTAATAATGAGTCGAAGTTGGATTACGGCACATCGAATGAGCAATGAATTTGAAGAAGGTGTTGATGCCTTTTTGGAATTTGCAAAACGAATTGTTCCAAGTAGTGACATTTTTTTTCTGTCCATGCCTAAAATGTTTGAATATGAAGAAGTTCAAAAGTAGAGAGATAAAAGATCATCTGATATGTCATGGTTTTAATTCAAGTTACAGCCCTTGGATTTGGCATGGTGAAACTGGACATAATGTCACTGATGATGATGATTCGCAAGATGGTAACTCCGATGGAATTGAAGAAATGATTCGCGATATTGTAGCAGAACAAATTGAGATAGAACCGACAGTTTCACGTCTATATGGTGATGCTCAAAAACCATTATATCCCGGTTGTACAGATTTTACGGTTTTGTCGGCGGTGTTAATATTGATTAACCTGAAGGCGAAGCATGGATGGAGTGAAAGAAGTTTTACAGAGCTGCTACAAATTATGGAAAACATTCTTCCAAAAGAAAACGATCTTCCAGATTCACATTACAAGGCCAAGAAAATATTATGCTCGATGGTATTGGGATACATGAAAATACATGCATGTCCGAATGACTGCATTATATATAGGAAGGAATATAAATTTCTGTTAGAGTGTCCAAAATGTGGGACATCACGGTATAAGGTGAAAGAAAAATCACAGGGTGATGTAGAGATTAAAAATCTCCCTTCAAAGGTATTTTGGTATCTTCCTATAATTAATCGTTTCAAACGTTTATTTGCTAATTCACATGATGAAATAAGGTTAAGATGGCATCCTAAAGAGCGGGTATGTGATGGAAAAATACGTCATCCAACTGATTGTCCACAATGGAAGAAAATTGATGCGCAATATTCTACATTTGGAAATGAAATTAGAAATCTCAGACTTGGGTTGTGCACAGATGGAATGAATCCATACCGAACACTCAGTAGCACACATAGTTAATGTCCTGTTTTATTGGTAATTTACAACCTATCTCCTGAAGTTTGTATGAAGCACAAATATGTCATGTTGAGTACAATGATCTCTGGTCCAAAGCAACCCGGTAATGATATTGATGTTTACTTGTCACCATTGATTGATGATTTGAAACTGTTATGGGTTGATGGTATAAGGGTGTATGATTCTTATAAAATGGAATATTTTAAACTGCATGCAGTGATTCTGTTCACTATAAATGACTTCCCAGCATATGGAAATTTGTCTGGATACAGTGTTAAAGGGCATAAAGCATGTCCAATTTGCGAACAACAGGCGTCCTATTGTCAATTGCATCATGGGAGGAAAATAGTGTACATGGGTTATCGAAAGTTTTTGCGTATGGAACACCCTTATAGAAGACTAAAAAAGGAATTCAATGGCTCACAAGAATTTGATACTGCTCCAAAACCTTTATCCACAGATCTGTATTTTGAGAGGGTGAAAAACCTTGACGTGACATTGGGAAAGACACAGAAATCTGGTAATGATAGACATATTTGGAAGAAAAGGTCAATTTTTTTTGTGATACCATATTGGAGGTATCATGAAGTTAAACATAATATTGATGTCATGCACGTGGAGAATAATATCTATGATTATTTGATTGAAACATTGTTAGATATTAAAGGAAAGACTAAAGATGGATTGAATGCAAGATTAGACTTACTATCAATAGGAATACTTTGGAGTTAGCTCCCACTCCTAAAGGAAGACGAACATTTCTTCCCCCGGATTGTCATACATTATCGAAGACGGAGAAATTTAGCTTCTGTCAGTGTCTTCATGATACCAAATTGCCTCAAGGTTATTCTTCTAATGTAAAAAATTTTGTCTCATTGAAGGACTTGAAGTTGATAGGTATGAAATCACATGATTGTCACGTCATGATGCAAAAAATTCTACCAGTTTCATTGCGTGTAATATTGCCCATTCGTGTCAGAAAGACTATAATGAAGTTGTGTTATTTTTTCAATTCAATTTGTAACAAACAGATTGATGTGAATGATTTGAACATTTTGGAAAAAGATGCAATTTTTATACTTTGTCAATTGGAAATTTATTTTCCTCCAACTTTGTTTGATATAATGGTGCATTTAATGATTCATCTGGTTCGAGAAATTAATCTTTGTGGACCTGTATATCTTCGTTGGATGTATCCTTTTGAAAGGTATATGAAAATATTAAAGGGGTATGTTAAAAATCTATATCGACCGGAAGCCTCCATTATTGAAAAGTATATTTCTGAGGAGGTAGCAGATTTTTTACGAGCTACTTGGCTGCGGCGCAACACATAGGTTTTCCTCCATCTCGCCATGAACGAGTTAATAATGAGGGAAAGGGGATTCGCGGCTTGAAAGTAAAATCATTTTCAGCTGAACAGATGAAGAAGTTAGAATCATACATCTTGAATAACATAGCTGATGCTCAACCGTATATCACATTGCATATTAATGAGTTGAAAAAACGTCATCCAAAGAAGAAAGAAATGTGGATTTTGAATGAGCACAACAAAATTTTTTGTCATGGATTAAAAAGACTTTGCTTGGTAGATCAGATGTATCAGAGACTTTAAAATGGATAGTGGGTGGTCCATGTTTAAATGTGAAAACATGGTCTGGTTATGACATTAATGGTTATACATTTCATACAAAAGCTCAAGACAACAGAAGTGCAGTTCAGAATAGTGGTGTATTGGTGTTTGCAGAAGCAATGTATTTTTCGAGTGCTAAGGACAAAAACCCAATTTCTACATCAAATGCATATTATGGAGTGATTGAATACATATGCGAGGTTTATTACTTTAAAATTAAAGTTCCCGTTTTTAACTGTAAATGGTTTAACGGTAACAATAGTGTCAGACACGATGAATTTGGAATGAAACTTGTTAATCTGAATAGATTGGAAGACACAGCTGATTCTTTTATAATGGCAACACATGAAAAACAAATTTTTTATGTAGTAGATCAATCAGATATGCAGTGGGCTGTTGTTTTACAAGGGAAAAAACAATATGTTGGTGAGGATGAACTTGATGAATATGCTTATTTATGTGAGATCCCTACTTCCATGGAAATATTAACAGAACATAATGACGATCATGTTGAAGACATAGTTTGTGCCATAAGGAACGATCACGACAAAGGAATTTGGGAAAACAATCCATATGTACATTCCTAAAATTACAGGTAACATATGTTTATTTATTGTTTACATTTATTTTTTCCATAAATGTTAGATATTGTATGTTTTTTATTTATTAAAACATGTTTTAAAATAAAATAAGTATATGTTTTTGTTTGTTTTAAGTTTTTTTAGTTTACTTTATCATGTTTATAACCATTACATGAATTTGAAAATGCTTATTTTTGTTCACTGACAATTACTTTACCATGTTTACAATGTTTACCAGGTTTACCATTTTTACCATTTTTACCATCTTGACCATCTTTGCCATCTTTACCATTGTTTAACATGCTTACCATATTACCAATGTTTACTATTATTTAACTTAGTACACTTTTCTATTTTTTGATTAAAGTAGTATTAAAATATTTGAATTTTTATATTTGTTCACTGACAATTACTTTACCATGTTTACAATGTTTACCAGGTTTACCATTTTTTCCATTTTTACCATCTTGACCATCTTGACCATCTTTTCCATCTTTACCATTGTTTAACATGCTTACCATATTACCAACGTTTACTCTTATGTAACTTAGTACACTTTTCTATTTTCTGATTACAGTAGTATTAAAATATTTGAATTTGTATATTTGTGAACTGACGTTTGTTTTTTTGATTTGAAGGATAATGACAGATCATTCAGATGATCAACCACATGATTCTGGAGAGGAGCATATTGCTGGTCATACCTCTGGGGATGAACATTCACATGCTCCTATTACGACAAAGAGTTCAAAGGTTGGTAAACATGGGTGCACACGTTTACCAAAATTATCACTTTCCCTTACGCAGGATCAGAGGATAGTAGTTGAGTTTGATGATGATGATATTCCTAGAGGTCCGAATGCCAAAGATTTTAAGAGTTTTGTTGCAACTCAGGCTAAGACCAAAGTAAGCATTCTGTATGATGATTGGAGAGGTGTGAATAAAGCGATTATCTCTCAGTTGTGGGAGACGATTTTGGTGAGATCTTTTGTCATTGTTTGACCATTCTTTTAATGTTTCTAGTATATGTAATATGTTTAACCTCTTCTTTATCAGATGAAATTTGATATTCCTGACACTGGAGGAGTCAAGAAGAAATGCTTATCGTTGGCTTCCAGGAGACGGAGGGATTTCAAATAAATCCTCTCATCTGATTTCATTTATGGTCATAGGAGTCATGACAATCCATGTCGTATATATCCTTTTATAGATGAAGACACATGGAGAAAATTTTTTGAAAGTAGAAAAAAAGAGTCATTTCTAGTAAGGGCAATGTAAAATTTTATAAACTTTCTTATATAAATGATTTTATTAATGTTTTGTTAATGATTTATTATTCTTAAATTACAGCAAACAAGGAAAGCTCATCAGGAGATCCAATCTAAAAATGTATACCCTCATAGTTTATCTTGGGGAGGGTATACATTATTGGAATAAAAAATGATGGCGGAAAAATTTCAACAACTAAGAGATGAGTTTTCAAGCTCTGGAGAGGTGGCCCCTCCATCCCCTCCATATAGATATGAAAAATGGAAGAGAGCTCAGAAGGGAAAAAAGGGCAATATCTTTCGGAAGAATCAAGAATCGTAGCTGAGAGGATTGTAAGATATCTATTTAATTTATTTAAGTTAACTTTTTTTCTTCATATAAGTTTCAATCATTACAAAAATTTTCAATTAATTAATACAGGACTCTCTTGAGGAGCAGAGTTCATAGGGGACATTTACAGCTACTGGGAGGGAAGATATTTTATTTGCAGCATTAGGAAGGCCCGAACATCCTGGTCGTGTAAGAGGATATCCGGCAGGTGTATCGGTAAGAAAAGTGTTTCCATGTTCTTCAACTTCTAACATTGAGGGGGTTTATAAAAAAAATATAATCCTTGGAGGCTACAGTTCAAAATATTAACGCGACGATGGAAGACAAGATTAGAGAGTCGGTGCAGTCTATGTTTGCAAAAATGCAAAGACAATTTCAGACTGCAGCTCCCACTCCTCCACCTCCCCCTGCAGACCCCATTATTTATCCTCCACCTCCGCCAGTAGCTCCCACTCCCCCACCTCAGCCTGCGAACCCCATTTTTTATCCTACGCCTCTGCCGCAACTTCCTATATATTGCGAGTTGTATGTTGATGATTCTCAACATCATATAGTAGCATACGGGTTGGTATATTGTATAGGAGATACAGTTCATCATCAACAATTAGAGATAGAGAATCATAGGGTCACTGTACAGGATATTATAGATAGATCATCTGGGGTACCAATACCTACAGATGAGGTGGCGACATTTGGACAGAGTATCAGCCATTTTTTAGTTTGGCCATCCAGACTTCTTCGACTCATTACCATAGAGGTATGAATGATATATCTTTTATTTTATTTTTTTATTAAAGTTGTTTTATCATTTGAAAACTACTATATTTCTCAATTTTTTTTCACAAGAATACTTCAATGGTAAAGAAATACTATATAAACAACAACAAAGACAACAGGCTATGACATCAGATACAGATTCCAGTGGTCTTGACAGATTGTCAAGATATTCACATTTGTTGTTGGGTTTTTATGAGTTTCCAATGGAATCTCATATTTGTGGATGTGAAATAAGTGTGGGGATTACAAAATCTGATATCATGAAGCTTGTTACTAGAGATAAGTTGGGCATCAACGTGGTGCAAATTGATTCCATGTAAGTCTTAACACCTTTTCCCTGCGTTATATTTATTAAAAATGTATACTTATATATGTTTTTTATTAGGTACCTTTATAAAATGTGTGTGAGGAATGAACTGACAGAAGTATACGGATTCATGGACCCGCAATTGATTTCCCCTGAAGCATGTGCATTGACTGAGGAAAAAATAATGGTTTATATTGCTGAAATATTTGAAAAGAATATAATCAGACAATGTTGGATGATGCATTTTTTTGAGAGGTATGAAACACATTTCTCTCAAAGAGTTAATTATGTTTTAACATAAAAAACCACTAACATTAAATTTCCTTTTATCAGTGATCATTGGATGTTAGGGATTTTTTGCCCAAGGGAGAAAGCTCTTTATTGGATATGCTCCGTTCATGGTGATGTGTGGGAAAGTTTTAAGAATATATTGGAAAAGTAAGTTTCAATTTCTTAATAGTTTTATATATTATAATAAATTTTAAATTTACCCCATTCGTATTATTTTCTAACAGTGCATGGGTCTACTTTCGAAAAAACACAAAGAAAAGAAATGCAAAAATCAAATATGTAAATGCGAAGGTAAATTTCCATTTATAATTTGTACTTTTTGATTTATTACATAAAAATAATATATTGAATTTACACTCATTCAAAACAGAATTGTCATGAACAACAAGGCCTCATCAAATGCGGATATTATATGTTAAGATTTATGTATGAAATAATAACAACTGGGACAGTTGTGAATTTTGACCTGGTACGATTTCCTCTTAAACTTTTCCATAATATTTCAATTGGATTTATTCATTATACACGTTAACTATCTTCTTTTTCATTTGTAGCTTTTTGATGACCGTCAACCCTATACTGTTGAAGACATCAAACACGTACAAGTGGAGTGGTCAAATTATTTTACAGGTTTGATTGAATTTTAGTTGTTTGTAATGTAAAATGTAATTTTGAATATTGTCGTTTTAATTGTGTATTTGGTAGTTGTTTAGGTTTGATTTAGTTTTTTTTGAAGTTGACAGTGTAAGTTTTGAATGTTATATAAGTCAATGTTTAATTTTTCTCTACTTCTTGTTTCGGTCTACTTTTGATGGTTCTTCTGGTATGGATTTGGGTCTATGGGGGAGGGGTTCCAAGGGTGTGGGGGTGTGTTCAGTGGGGTTGGGGGTATCCAACGGTCTGGGAGGGATGTCCGGTGGGGTGGGGGGACAGTCCTGGGGGGTGGCAGGGATGTCCAGGGGTGTGGGAAGCCGGTCCAGGGGTGTGGGAGTGTTGTCCAGGGGTGGGGGGTTCTCCAGGGGTGTTTGGGACTGTCCAGGGGTGTGGTGGGGGCTGTCAAGTGGGGTGAGGGGGTGAGGAGGTGCTGTTCAGGCAGGTGGGGGTTGTTGAGGGGTGTTTGTGGGTGTCTGGGGGTCGGGGGGTAGTTCATGAGTGTGGTGGGGGATCCAATGGGGTGGGGAGGGTTTTCCAAGGGGTATACATGAGGGTGGGAGCTCCAATGGGGTGTGGGAGGACTGTCCAGGGGGTATACATGAGGGTGAGGGCGCCAACGGGGTGGGGGAGGGCTGTCCATGGGGTATAAATGAGGGTGGATGCTGTCTAGTGGGTAAGTTTTATATGTTATCTATGTACATGCTTAATTTTGATGTACTTCTGTTTTTGTGGTACGATTTCTTGATTTGTTTTCTGGTTGATTCTGGTGGAGAGAAGATCACTTCATTCTGTTTAAAAAAAATTGGGTTTATCACGTCGGTTATTCAATAACTGACATGATAAAATGCCTGGAAAATAGTTTATCACGTCGGTTATTTAATAACCGATGTGATAAAAGGTCTGCAGAATGGTTTATCACGTCGGTTATTTAATAACCGACGTGATAAAAGGCTTGGAGAATGGTTTATCACGTCGGTTATTTAATAATCGACGTGATAAAGGGCCTGGAGAATGGTTTATCACGTCGGTTATTGAATAACCGACGTGCTAAACGGTCTGGACAATGGTTTATCACATCGGTTATTGAATAACCGGCGTGATAAACCACCTCCCTCCGGTTTATCATGTGGTTATATAATAACCGACGTGATAAACCCCCCTCCCCTTGTTTTTGACGTCGGTTTTATATGAACCGACGTGATAAACCATGCTCAGCCCGGTTTATCACGTCGGTTCTTATAGAACCGAGGTCATAAATCTCCCTCACCCCCAGTTTATCACGTCGGTTCTATATGAACCGACGTGATAAACCCCCTCGCCCATGTTTATCACGTCGGTTGTTTAAGAACCGACGTGATAAACCATTGTCCAGGCCATTTATCACATCGGTTATTCAATAAATGACGTGATAAACCATTCTCCAGGCCCTTTATCACGTCAGTTCTAAAATAACAGACGTGATAAACCATTCTCCAGGCCCTTTATCACATCAGTTCTAAAATAACCGACGTGATAAACATCGCGATTTTATGTTTTTGACGTCGGTTTTTAAATAACCGACATCAAAAACCTTATTTATAACGTCGCACGTATTAACGTCGGCTAGAAACCGACGTAAAAAATTAAAAATAACCGACGTAAAAAACGTTTTCTGCACTAGTGCTTGAAGGTTCAGGTAGGATCCCTTAGCTTATGTTCAAATGGGTTCTGCAATTGACCTTATCATCCTGGATAATAAAATTAAATCATTTAATTAATAAATTCAAAACCATATATACATTTTTATTATAGTTTTATTAATTTCATTTATGGGTTATTATGAGTTATAAGATACAATTGTATTGCTTGGGAGCATTTGTTTCCTTGGTTTTCATAGTCGGTATACTTGTATATGAGTATGGAAGTTCATGTGGAGTGAGTATAATTATACAGAATTAAATTTATATGATATTAAAGAATATCTATAAGATTAAATGTTTATATAATGAATTTGGTTATATGGTATGAGTATGAGTCATTAGTTAAAACATCACTGATAATAATTTTGATTAATTTGGTTGTATATTGATTATTATGAACTAGTTTTCTAGTATGAATTAATAATATGTACATATTCTAGTTCTAAAACATTACAATGGTTATAATAAAAATATTATAGTCTATTTTTTAATGACTCAATTTTTTATCAATGTAAAATACCTTCTTATAATTAGGCCACATAATCACATGAAATCACAACTCAATGAACTTATAAGTACTATGTGACCTTTAAACATAATTTGGTCACTTCTGTGATTTGAATTTTGAAAATCTGACATACACAGTTTCAATCATTAAGATATTTGGAGTCTGATGGAACAAACTTATTTTATGGTGAATAGTAACCTACCCCTGTGAATAGTAACATACTCTTATGAATAGTAATATTACCATTATGAATATTAATTAGTCCAAAAGAATAATAATCTCACCCTTGAATGTATAAATAAAATTTAGGCATCTTATAAGTTATAATATGACCATAGTTAAAGTATTGGTATTTTTAAAAGTCATAAATAAATAATTAAAATTAATTAATTAATTTAAAATAAAATTTATTTTTTTAAAATGTGTTAATAAATTAAAAATTATATGACATCTGGTTTTAAGAAAATTTTATAAGACCTTATGTAATTTTGGAATGCATTATAAAATCAGTTATAGTTTTAAAATCTACAATTTCAAGTAAATAACGATTTAAATTAAAAATAAAAATAATCATATTTAAAAAATTATTTTTGAAAAATAGATTTCATTTTTGGATTCTGCACAATGAAAAAGGTTACGGTTATTTATCTATATTTTTCTAAAATACATGAATTTTTGATGAATAGTGAAATATGATAATTTACAAAAATAGGCTAAATAAATTAATTAATGAGTCATGGGTGATGTTATGCTGATGTAAGAACCTTTGGTTCAAATTAATATGCACTTATTACTATTTAGTGATCTTTTAATGATCGCTATTCATTGTATTATGGAGAAATACTAAACTAAGGATTAAAATATTAAGAAAACCCTCATCCCCTCTACTATAAAAACCACCCGCACTCCCCACTTCTCTTCACTCCTCTCAAGTCGTTTTCCTTTCCTAAATTATGCTTAAATATCTCCCCAATCTCCTCCCCCACATACAGTATCCCTTGGCCTCCTCAATAGACCAAATCCTCTCCCCTTAAGATTCTCTTAAGCAAGATTAACTCAAGAGGCAGATTCATCTTTTCAATTCTTTTACTTTCTTTTCACGTTCCCTTGTTTTCTTTTCTATCCATAACTCTCCACATCAAAATGTTATGAAAAAACAAATACCTTATATGTAATTTAATGTTTTTATGATAATTTAATAAGTTATTATCAACTCTCCTTTACCCTTCTATTATACTAGTAGTAAAAGCACCATTCGAGATGTATTAATTTATCACATTCAAGAAAGATCAGTTTTTAATTACCATTACCATATTCAATTATAGTCATGAAATCATTTTACTAGCCGAAACAAATGATAATATATGTATTATTTCTCATCTATGGTTCCTGAATCTTTTTGTACACATGGTTTTGATTTATAAAACAAAATGTGTTTGTTGTGATCAGAAATCCACCAATTAAACCAAAAGGTTATCACTAAAGCTATACATAATGATTCATCTTCACTCCGGGTAACCAAATAAAATTTACAAACATGTAAACTTTTTTAATTTCAATAATAAATCCAATTCTAGAAAAGTATCCTCATTTTATGTTATTATCCATTCATGTATATAAATAAACTGAACAAAAAGCAAACAGACTTGAACAATGAAATTGAACTTCATAACCAATCAAAAAGGTTTTGAATGAACTTAAAAATGGTATAATAAATCAATTAAATTTAAAATTGGTTATGGAATTATTAATTAATGAACCAAAATTTGATTAATAATGTCATTAATATTCGAGGGATAACACCATCGTACTTAAGGTAAGGGATTCTACCTGAACCCTTATTACTCCTTCTGGTTATTCTTACTCTCCTTTTACAAAAATTAAATCTTATATTATATTTATGTACAGCTTATAATTTCTATTTATATTTCCAATCGCAGGTATCAAGATCCATTAATCATTCTATTTTGGGGATATACATGATTTTATGTGATTCCATCCTCAATACCCACTGATAAGAAAATCCGTTTTAAGGGAACTTCCCAATTTCTTACCCAATTTTAAGTACACTATATGATATGTTTTTAATAAATCATTAAATTTATAAAACAAATATTTTTATCATGAAATAAGTCTTGGTTAACATCTGGTTTTGTAAAAAATATTATGTCCTTTTACTATTTCAAATGATCTTTGATATTTTCATTAAACCGTACAAAAATGTTTTATTTTTATAGTTTCTTAAAAACACATATACATATTATAAAATAAATATGGAATAACTTTTTATGATATATTCCTATTATAAATTATTATTTACATGATTTATATAATTCTATTTTTTCATGGACAATGGTATGATACACCCATTCATTATGATTTATGAAATTATTATGATATCAATTTCATTCCATGGGCACCCTTATGTTTATGTATGATTATTAATGTGGAAATAATATTAATGATAATGTTAATATGGTTTTTTATATATATCACTCTAATGCATTGGAGAAGTTGAGTCTCATGAGAGTTTATGTGCAACAGTCTTGGTAGTTAGCCTTGACTTGTGCTACCATGTGCTACAGTCTTGTTGGTTAACCTTGCCTTGTGATCTTCTATTTGAAATGAGCCTTGACACATGATAAAGTCATGTTTTATATTGTTGAAACATTACAATTAATATATGTTTATATGATCCCATGATTATTTGTTATTCGTCCACATGTTCTATGCCATTTATTTTTATTATTTCATGCCTTCTATCCCATGTGCCAAAGCTATTTTCTTATGCTTATTCCCTTATTTGGTTTTTTAGGTCCACTATTGGTTTATGTTATCCCTAGGTTATCCTCTACTGATGTAAAAGCACAATAAAAGTTATGAAACCAATATAAATATTAAATAAACAAATGATTTATGTTTTCAGTTTTATGTAACTAATCTTCAAAGACACCAGACTTCATGATCCTTGGGTTTTTTTTCTTGATGTATAATAATGAAAAAAATAATTTAATGTTATGGGTAAAAGGATAGGGTCACTATAGTTGCAATCATAGGATGGTCTAGTTTTTTTGGATATTAAGAATAAAGCACTCTAGTAAGAACCATAACGATGATACTCTATATAAGGAAACATCCAAAAATTTTGTTCAGTATAGAGTAAGTGGTTTATTAAGAAAATACATCCATATCTAGATACAAAAAGGTAGAGGTGGCTCTAGAACAGATATATCTAGGGATAAAACCCAAAAACACCACTTTGAGCTAGACTCGAATGATAACATGTGCACAACAATAGCCCTTGATGGACTCTTGGTTTTGACACTCCCAGGGGATATACTTTGGTAAATTAATAATCTTAGTATGAACCATTATTAAGGAACAAAATACCATAAGAATATAAGTTAATAAATAGATCAAGGATAACATAGATTTAAACCAAGGGAATCAAAAGATAGGATATACTTCTCATTTACAAGTTTTTCCTCTTATGTTAAATGATTCCTTTTTATGCATAATATATAAGTATTAAAACCCTATTAATGAAATCTATTTTTATTAGTTAATGGAAGGAAATAGAAGAACATGTTCCAATAATCAATGTGATAGGTAATGTGAATAATTCCCTAATGATATGCCAAATATAATGGGAATGGGTGCTCAAAACATCATGATAGTACCTACTTAGTTGGCTCAAGTTATGAATAATAACATGAATCAAGTGGAATGCACACTAACACCATGTAAATAACAAGTTGCCATAGAAACCTTCATGTGTTAATGGCCTCCCATGTTTAAGGGCTCTTTTGATCCCCTACTCGTGGAATAGGGGATTAACTCCATTGAAAAGATATTCTCT
Organism: Viscum album; assembly: GCA_963277665.1. NCBI lineage: Eukaryota > Viridiplantae > Streptophyta > Magnoliopsida > Santalales > Viscaceae > Viscum > Viscum album. The sequence goes on along the minus strand of OY728150.1, from coordinate 1,462,867,044 downwards.
ATCCTCTAGTGCTATGAAAATGAGAAAGCTATAATTTTGGTCTATAATTTTTATGGGGAAGCTGATCAGTGGTGGACACCAATAAATAAAATTAATACCCAAGAGTAAATTGATTCTATGTATTATGAGTAATTCAAGAAAATATTTTTCAATTAAAATTTTCCCTAAACCGTCTATCTCAAGATGGTAAGGGAGTTCCTTAGAATCAAGCAGATGGAAGATGAGTCCATCAGTGTATATGAAGAAAACTTTACCTGGATTGCAAGATATGCCTCTATCTTTTTCATGAACACTGAAATCAAGGTGGATATCTTATTTAGCGGACTAAAGCTGATTCAACAAAAAGTGTTGGAAATTCATAACTTCAACAGTTATAGAGAGATTGTCCATTATTAACTCAAGGTTGAAATGGATATTAGATACTCTCAGTGGCCTCATGGGACTAGTGAAAAATAGTAGAAAATAGAATCTAATATGGGTGGTTCAGAAAATAAATCCCATAATGGAAAGAAGATAAAAAAACCCCACATGTCAAAATTGTGGGAAGAAACATCATGGGAACTGTCTAAAGGGAACCAATAATTTCTTCAAATGTGGAAATATGGGACATCTTGAAATGATCTACTGAAGGGATATGAATAATACAACTATGGTGAATACGATATGAAGGTTCATATCAATGCTCAGCCTGTAGTGTAGTGTTACAACTTCTAGTATCCTAGAAATTATGTGAACAATTTCTCTAAGACAAGTGTTGTTAGAGGAAATCAACCATAAACTCCAAGGTAACAAGGAATAGATTATGATATCACTACTATTGAGGTGGAGTAGGAAAATGTTGCGGTGACAAGTAAACTAGTTATTCATTCAAGAATAACGAATATACTATTTGATTATGGTTCTACGCATTTTTTCAAATATTGAAAATTTAGTACATATATTCAAACAACACTTCAAAATTTTGAGGTTATGTTATTTGTTAGAACTGAGAATGGGGAAATTATTGCATCTAATGTTTATATATCCTCCCTGGTGAATGGTTTTGGACTGATCCTCCCATCAAATCTTTTCATACTTCCATTTGTGGAGTTCGATGTTATCTTGGGCATGAATTTGCTATCTTTCTACAAATCTAGCATCAACTCTTGGGAAAGGGAGATCAATCTTCACATCCCAAATCATCCTAAAATTATTTACAAGTTTAAAGAAGATTATGAATCTCTTTTAGAATCATTGTCTCAAGTATGGATATTAATTCTTTAATGAGAAAGAATTTCTAGATCAAATAATTGAGACAAAAGAGAAAATAATTCTCAAGGATATGACCATCATTATGGATTACACTTATCTATTCCTTGAAGAGTTTTTAGGTCTTCCTCTTGATTGAGAGGTTGGGTTCTCAATTGAACATATTCCTTGATCACATCCTATATCAAAGAAACCTTATAGAATGGGAATCTTAGAGCTGGAAGAGATGAAGAAGTAGTTACATGGAAATCTAGAAAAGGGTTTTATTCACCCGAGTGCTTCACTCTGGGGTGCTCCACTCCTCTTCATCAAGAAGAAGGATGCATAAATGTCCCTCTTCATTGATTATCATGAGTTAAATAAAACCAAGATACAAAACTAGTATCCCCTACCATTAATACATGACTTGTTCGATTAGCTTTATGGGGAAAATTATTTCTCTCAGGTGGACCTTTAGTTTAGATATCACCAATTAAAGGTGAGTTAGGAAGATATTTCCATGTATGCCTTTCGAACAATGTATGGACAATATGAGTTTAGAGTGATTACCTTTGGACTCACTAAGGCTCCAACATTTTTCATGGATTTAATGAATAGAGTCTTTAGAGATTACCATGAAATGTTTTTTGTAGTATTAATTAATGATATTCTGATATACTCCAAGAGTAAGGAGGTACATGAGGAGAATTTGAATACTATGTTAAAGACATAGAGATGGGAGAATATGTATGACAAGTTCAATAAATGTGAGTTCTAGATGGAGTAAATATCATTCTTGGGGAATGTTATCACCAGGAAACAGATATTTGTAGACCCTTTCAAGACAACAGAAATTGAAGAGTGGCCCAAAAAAACATCTGTAATGGAGATCCATCGATTCTTTAGTCTTTCTGGGTATTATCGATGATTTTTAAAGAAATTATCATGATTAACAATCCTAATGACCATGCTAATATGGAAGGGAATGAAGTTTTTCTGGACTCAAGGATGTGAAGATTTTTTTAAGGAGATCGAAAATAGGATTATCACTACACCAATACACACACTCCTGAGGAGTGGAGAACTATTAGTGGGGTATAGAGATGCTACAAAGAGAGGATTGTGATGTGTACTAGTGAAAAATGATAAAGTGATATCCTACGCCTCGTGATAGTAGAAAATCCATTAGAAAAACTAACATATACATGATTTGTTGTTGGCATCTATGATCTTTGTGTTAATAATCTGGCGGAGTTACGTTTATGGGGGGAAGTGTGAGATATATAATGACCCAAAGAGTATAAAATATATATTCACAATAAAATATCTTAATTTACACTAGAGAAGATGTTTATATCTCATCAAGTTTTATAAATTCTCAATCCACTACCATCCTGTTAAGGAAAATAAGGTGTTAGATGCTCTATATAGAAAAGATCTTGCATCTTTATCAATGATGAGAATTAAAAAGGATCCAATCTTGTCAAATTATCATAGTATGTACATGGGAATAATAAATAGAGGAACATCATAAATCCTTTCATAAATTATTTCTCAACCATCCCTCCTAGAGAAAATAATGGATGCTCAAAGAAAAGATGTGGAAATTTATAAAATCATAGAAGCCATTAAAAATGTAAAATCCCATGAGTTCGTGATTGATGAGGATGGAATTGTATAATTTGTATCATGATTATATGTACTATATAATCCATAGATAAAGAAGAAGATTTTTAATGACTCACATAGCTCAACTTTCTCTATTCACCTAGGGAGCCCAAAGATGTATCAAGATATCTAAGAGAACTATTGTTGTTACAATAAGAAGAAGCTGATTGCTGAGTATATATCAATGTTCATGGTACATCAATAAGGGAAGTCCAAAAAACAGAAGTCTAAGGGGATGATGCAACCACTACCCATACCAACATGGATGTTATAGACCATCACCATGGACATTGCCACTGGACTTAGAATGAAATCCGGAAAAAACAATGCTATATGGGTCATTTTGGACCATTTTATAAAGAGAGATCACTTTATCACAATTAAAGAGGACTGCTTATTGGATCAAATATCGTAGATATATATCAAAGAGTTGGTAATGATTCATGGATTACCAATATATATTGTATCTGATAGATATCTCAGATTCACCTCGATGTTCTAGAAAAGTCTCCAACATGCTCTAATCACTAAAATGAACTTTTGTACTGCCTATCATCCTCTAACTGATGGTCAATATAAGTGAACTATTCAGACACTGTAAGACAAGTTTATAGTGTGTTCAATGGACTTCATAGGAGAATGGGGCCGATATATTCCACAAGTAGAATTATCCTACTACAATAGTTTCCACTTGAGCATCTGAAGAGCACCATACAATGCCCTTTATGGGAAAAGGTGCAGAAGACTGACATGTTGGGACGATGTCAGTTAGAGTAATCTTCTAGGACATGAAATTTTCAGAGAAATGGCGGAGAAGGTGAAACCATTCAGCACCACATTAAGACACCCTAAATTCAAAAAAAAGGTTAATGCAAAAAATCATCGATGAGACCTTGAATTCTAAGTTGGAGACATAGTATTTCTACCCATATCTCCATGGATGAAGGTCACGAGGTTGGTGAAGAGAGGAAAGTTAATTCCCAGGTACATAGGCCCCTTAGATATTCTAGATCATGTTATGGATGTGGCATATCGACCAACACTTCCACCTACCATATCTAAAGTACATGATGTCTTCCACATATCCCTCCTAAGGATGTAAATACCATATCCTTCACATGTACTCTCTTCCAAGGTGGTACAGTTGGAGAATTATCTTTCTTAAAGGAGTACCCAGTGAAGATATTGTATAATAGAGATAAAGTACTATGCAATAAGAATACTAACCTGGTCAAAGTACTATGGCTTATCCATAAGTACGAACATACAACATGGGAACTTGAGGAGGCAATGAAGGAAAAGTACCATAACCTTTTTATGGAATAGAATTTAAAACATAATTTTAAGGGAGAAAATTCATAAGGGGGAAGAATGTAACAAACCAATGTTTTATCAATAGAAATTTGAGTCTTATAATTACATCATATAATCACATGAAATCACAACACAATGAACTGCTAAGTACTATGTGACCTTTAAACATAGTATTGTAACTTCTGTGATATGAATTTCACAAATCTGACATACATGGTTGTGATCAGTAAGATGTATTGATTCTAATGGAACAAATGTAATTTTTCGTAAATAGTAACATACCCTAATGAATAGTAACCGACCCTCATGAATAGTAATATGACCCTTATGAAAAGTAAATCATCCAAAATAATTGTAACCTCACCATTTAACTTTTAAATAAATTTAGCCATCTTATAAGTGATAATATGACCATAGTAAAAGTATTCGTATTTTTGTAAGTCTTAAATAATTAAATAAAATTAATTAATTAATTTAAAAAATATATTTTTCTAAAATGTGTTCATAAATTAATAATTTTATGTCTTTTTTTAGATAATTTATAAGACCTTATGCAATTTTTTTAAATCATTATAAAATCAGTTATTTTTTTAAAATCTGCATTTTTCAAGTAAATTATGATTTTTATTAAAAATTAAATTATTCATATTAAGAAATTTTTTTAAATGGATTTAATTTTTGGATTCTATATTTCTAAAAATGGTTACATTGAATTTTTTGGGATTTTTTAAGTACATAATGTTTTGTTGAATCGTGAAATACGATAATTTACAAAATAATCTAAATAAACTAATTACTGAGTCATGGGTGATGTTCTAGAGATAGAATTACATTTTGTTCTAACTCACATTCACTTATTACTATTTTGTGTCTTGGAATCATCACTATTTATTTTCTTATTGTGAAATACTAATCTAATGATTAAAATATTTACAAAACCCCCCTCTCATCCACTATAAAAACTACCCACGCTCCCCTATTCTCTTAAATGCTATCAAGACCCACGCCATGCCTAAATACTGCTCAAATATATCTCCAACATCCTCTCCCATGTCTATCAGCCCTTGTTCTACTCAAGAGTCCAAATCCTCTCCCATTAAGAGGCTCTCAAAAAAGATTAACTCAAGAGGGAAATTCATATTTTCAATTATTTAAACATCCTTTCAAGTTCCTTTGTTTTCATTCCTATAGTTACCTCTCCTCATCCAAATATTATGTTAACTCTGACAAATTATATGTAATAGAATTTTTTTATGATAATGGAATAAGTTATTACCATCTCACCTTTACCCTTTTTCTATACTAGTCGTAAAAACACCATCTAAGATGCGTTAATTTACTACATTCAATGATGATGGGTATTCAATTTCTGTTACCATCATCAATTCTATTAATGTAACAAATTTTATGGTTGAACCAGAATATAATATCTGTATTATGTCTCTTATATGGTTCTTGAATCTATTTCTACACATGGGTTTGATTTATAAAACACAATGTATTCGTTGTGATAAAAAACTGCCAATTAACCAAAAAGGTTATCCCTAATGTTCTACATAATGATTAATACTCACTCCAAGTAACCAAATGTAATTTATAACCATGTAAACTTTCGTTTGTCCAATAATAACACCAATTATATACAACCATCCTCATTTACATGATTATCCATTCATATATATAAATAAAACGAACATGAAACAAACAGACCCGAACAACAAAATTGAACCTCATACCCAATCTAAAACGTTATGAATGAACTCAATAAGGTTATAATAATCAATTACATGTAAAATGGATTGTTTAATTTTTAATTAATGAACCTAATTTTATTTTTCAGGTCATTAAAATCATGTAGAGAACACCATCAGACTTAAGGTAAGGGATTCTACCTGAACCTCCATTACTCCTTCAGGTTATTCTTACTCTCTTTTTACCCAAATGAAATCCAGTATTCTGTTTATGTAAACTTATAATTGGGGTCTATATGTCGAAACCCATGTATCACGATCCATTAATCTTTCTCTTCCAAGGATATACATGCTTTTAAGTGATTTCCTCTGAAACACCTCCCGATAAGCAAACCCTTTTTAAGGGAACTTCCCGATTTCTTACAAAATTTCAAGTAAACTATACGATATATTTTCAAGAAACCATTATATTTATAAAAAAAATATTTTTATCATAAAATAATTCTTGGTTTTATTATGGTTTTATATAAAATGTTATGCCATTTTTCTATTTTAAATGATCTTTGATATTTTTATTAAACCATACTAAAATATTTTAATTTTAATGTTTCTATGATTTTTTTTTACAATTTATCACTTAAATTTGGAATAAATTATTATGATATATTCCTATTATTACTTATTATGTCCATTCTTGATATAATTATCTTTTTTCATGGACACTTTTATGATATTCCCATTCATTATGCTTTATGACATGATCATGATACCGATTTCTTTCCATGGTTACCCTTATGTTTATGTATGAATGATTATGTATGATTCCTTATAAGGAAATAATATTCATGAACATGTTAATATAGATGTGCCAAGATATATTTCTAATTCATTGGGTAAAGTTGAGTCTCATGAGATGTTATTTTCAATCGTCTCGGCGGTTTGCCTTGACACATGCTACCATGTGCAACAGTCTTGATGGTTAACCTTGACATGTGCTCCTCTATGAGAATTGATCCTTGGATCATGCTAAATTCAGGTTTTATATTGAATCCACATTACAATGAATCCATTTTTATATCATCCCATGTTTATCTATTATGATTCCATGTGTTCCATGACTTTCATTTACACTGTGACATGCAATCTAACCCATGTGCTAAAGATATATTTATATGCTTATTAACTTACTGATATTTTTCGATCACCCCTTGGTTTATGTTATCCCTAGGTTATCCTATTCTGATGTATGAGAAAAATGGAAGTTATGAGATAAATTTAAATATTCAATAATGAAATGTTTTTTGTTTTTTGTTTTTTGTTTTATGGACCTAGTCTTAAAAGACACTAGACATCATGATCCTTGTCTTGTTTTTGGATGTTTAATTATGAATAAAATCATGTAATGTTATTTTTTAACAGATGGGGTTGCTATATAGATATTGAAACTCTTTATAAAAATAAAAAAAGATTACGAAGATGTCCTACAAATATTTTAACATCTCAAGATGAAGCTAAACGAAGTAAAATATATAAACGTATAAAGGACCTACGTGGAGGTGCTCCACTAGGATGCTACATGGAACTGCTATATTCAAAAGATCAGTTCATGTATTGTTTAATAATCCCTATCCGCAACCCCTATGCAATAGACCTCTATGAAGGAGCTACATAGAAGAGTTATGTGAAAAAATGATTTATGTTCCCCTATGCAGAGAAGCTACGCGGCCGACCTACTCTAGTACATTTCTTTCGACTAGCCCCTGCTTTCATATAAATAGGACCCTAGAAATCCTCATTTGAATACTAAAAAAAGTTGGAAGAAATATTAAATCTCCCATTGTGTAGATCTTTCTACTAGGTCCCCAATAGTTTCATAGGTTGCTCTCTAAAAAATGAAAGAAGAGAGAAATAGATGGGATAATAATGTTTTAAAACACTTTTTGAGTTTTGATTCTTGCATAGGCTTGGCTCTCTTGTGTTAAGAACTTTTTTAGTCATCTTTAGGACTTGAGCAGCACACCTACACATCATACTGAGAGAGTGTACCTATGTGACATACCTATGCGGTATAGTTATGCTGCATAGATTCACACACGGACTACAAATCTTCTTCTCAAACCTATTGAAATCTACTCATGGAAGGGTATCTACTTCCTTGGTTACCTTATTTGAAAGGGACTATGTTTAATCCTCTACCAAAAACACTGAACTTATCAAAACCTTTTGGAAGGGCACATCAGTGTGGCTCATATTTGGGATTGTATATATACAGTCTGAGGTTTCCTGCGTTTTTCTTCTAATAGAGTAAAAATCCTTATGATATTTTTAGGTTTTTATATCTATAGTCACATGAATCCTTACCCTAGAGATAATGTTTGGATGTTCCCTGTCTTAGATTATGGGAATGGGACTCTGATCTCCCCTTCTTATCTCTAAGACTCGGAGCCTCTAGATCCCAATATGTAGAGTGAGGGTCACACTTTATTTTCCATTAAAACAAAAGAAAACTCTCCCTACTATACTGGGATACACTAAGGTAATCCCTCTTTGAGAAAGTATCTAGTCTTTTGGGATGGATCTAATAAACATCAATTGCATTTCACATTGAAAGGTTCGTTGCTCTCCACCCTCACCCACCATCATGTCGATATCATTCACTGTAGGCCTTCCCACTCCCATCAGTGGATGAAATAGTGTTTGGTTTGTTGAATCTTTCACATCCTCTTGTTTCTCACATAGATCAGGAATCATGTGGGCTTATAGAACTATGATTATCATAACATCCACACAATCCACCTATCGTGAACTACAAGAACTCTGATTCCCATAATATTGGGATATGTTGGAATATTTTATTAGGGCCTGAGCTCAATGGATACCCTCTTCATGAATCCAACCCAAATTACATTAATCAGAGAATCCTAATTTTTATTTAACCCCAACTTATTTCTCTCAATGTGTCATACACCCCAGTAAGATTCATCGAACTACCTGGGCTTTGATTCCCATCCAAGAGGGATATGTAGGAAGCCTCTGTGAGGTTCATGATCAACACTCCAAAACAACACATTACTTTCGGGGCCACATTTCCAATGGGGTTTGATTTGACTTCGAAATTCATATCCCTTCTATGTTACATATGATTATTAGGCATAAGTCTCACACCAAGATTTGACTAAGCACCTTGCGCTTAGATGTCCTTACCACATGAAATTAAACTGTATGATTTTCCCATTAAGTGGAACCAAAATAAGAGGATTCTGATTACTTTCACCTGGATACATAGTTATCCAATTTATGGGTACAATCCCAATATCAACTAAATTTTTTGTCTCACTTGACAACCATAGATTCTAGAGTGCCCCGCTAAGTGTCTTAAAAACTAGTATTATCATAACAACGGTTAAAATAATATTTAAATAGTATATTAGAGGATACCATTTATATAGGATATAAAATACATATGGATTCCTCCATTAATAATGAACCTTGAATATATACGGGTGATTTTAAAATTCACAAATGCTAATAATTGATTACAAATTTCAAGGTAATCCTACGTTATTCTTGGTAAATTAATAAGGATTCGTGAAAATATAATAAATCTATAAGAGTGTTGAGATGTAGGAAATAATTCCCCTCTAATGGGTGTGTTGAGTCCATCCTCCCCTCATCTCAACCAATGTATTTTATCAAGTGTTGTAGGTCCAAACCTAAAAAATGAAAGACTTTGGAATGTTGGTCCCTTGGAATAAAGTTACTTTAGATGTTTTTGGTTCAATAAATAAATCCAATGGAATCTTCTTGAATGTGGTGATTCTTAACCAGAACCCGCATTTTGAGGGAGACAAAAAAATGGCGAACCTAATGTGAATCCATAACCAAGTTGATAGTGTTACCCATCTATCATGCCCCTATCAGTTGATAAAGGAAGCCCAGAAAATGTAATCAATCATGCATGTGTCCATCTAAAATATGTTTCTTTAATGGAGTTACTTTTTTTGGAAATTTTCAAGGTTTTCTCCAAAATCCTTTCACTGTAAATGGATTCCTTCAGGTTTTCACCTGTGAATGCCCCGACTATTGCACAAACTAGATCCTAGTCCACTGAAAGGACGTCATCAATAACTCAGCGTCTTTAACGCTGGGTCAATAATGTATTGGTTTGAGAATACCGTCAACACGGTATGATCCAAACCCTAGAGGATGACCATAATGCTCTAAAACATAAAAACAACCCATGATCGTTCAGTCAGCGACGACTGGTCGTCAAGAAGAAGATGGTGCCAACAATTGTCTTTAACCATTTCAGGTCTGTATCAACATAATACAATAAATAATCCCTCCCATACTACGTGGATATGGATCAAGAGGTCACTCATGGCCTCAACTCAAAGACACCAAGGTCCTTCCCGAGGGCTCCCACTAACAATCTACACACAAAAAACATGCGTCAGTGAACCCCCAACATGATGGGGGTGTTGCCTTTGGTTTTTTGGACCAGGTCCATTAGACTCGAGTACACAAGACAAACCATCAGGAAAAAAATATAGACAACAAAGAAAAGGTTCTTACGTTTACCCCCTCTAGAGAAGTCCATCACCCTAACTTGGTCGAAAAAAACTAACAGTCACAAACACCCATCCACCTTAATTACACCAACCAAGAGACTCATCTGGAAGATCCCAACAAATCCCAACATTTAAACATGTTGGATTATCATGAGTATCCATGTAAACTTTCTGAAAAACTATCATCCAGTCAGTAGACTTGTATTGCTGCATTCCAGGAAGCCCGTCAATGAAATACAGTGGAAACTTGTAAGTAGGAACATACACCTGCCTACACACACCAATACTGTCAGCATTCTTGTCTATCAACATTGAAAGAATTCCATTGACCATGCTTAGTGTAAAAGAACAAACATGCAGATACAACTTCCGATGTCCATCAAGCCTACCCGTAGTCTCATTTGGAAGGACTTGAAGAAGTTGGTTGGAAAGCTTTAATGACAATTCTGGGGAAGACTCAACTCTTTTCCCCCATACGTGAGTACTGCTAGTTTCCACTGATAGGAAAAGGAGGACAGGAACAAACACATTCACTTACTTCTGATATAGAATGGACATATATTCCTATTCCGACTACTGAAGTCACCAAACACATTTTAAAAATGGTGAAAGGGATTACAAAAATTCCTGCCGATATTTTGGAATCCTTTCAGAATATCATAACAAAATATTTAGAAGTACCAGAGGGACAAATGTATAATTCTGACCCCACACGTGGGATGACTGATTACAATTCCATCCTTGAGAAGATACAAACATTTGTTCCAGTCTAGGAGGGTTATGGTCTGTACTCTCCCATATCACATGGAAAACCAGATCTAGAACAAACAACCTTTCCAACAGAAGATAACCTTCCCATTCTAATGATTACTCCATGGCAGGCACATACTCATGCCTTTGATAACCACTTCTCCCTGCAAGTGGCCCCAACTATGTGTAAAAGAGTATTTGAGAAGAGGTCTCTCCAAGAAAAACTTGTAAATCAAGAGTCAATATATAATCTATCTCTCTCAATGTGGGTGTAAATGAATCCCTTAGACATTTATCTATTTAAACTCAAGATCCCACCCTTCTATTACCAAATAATGTGAGTCGTAGCAATAATTCTGAACATTCCCATCAAAAACTTCACAATGAAGGCTTGATTCATGAATATTCAGTAAATCTAGAGAACCTATCTCTAGATAAGATCTAAGAAAACCCTCCTTGTTTCCAAAAGACTATGGAGTAAGAGGATTTTTCCCTTGCTATAATCCACCATGGTGTTCCTCCCAATGATGCCATTCATTGTGAATGTTCACTCTTCAGTAGTGTTTTTCATTTTTAAAATAATTCTCCAATTGAAAATGTAGTGATGAGAAGCCCCTCTTATCTTGAGGCACTGTCCAACATAAGTCCAGTCATGTCTGATTCCTAGTTACTAATATGTGAAATACTTTCTCAAACATAATAAATCCTAAGTAGAAGTTCATTTTCTGAAACTCCATTGAGACATTTTCCTTATGATATGGTATATGAAAAAACAAATGATCTTATTATTTATGATAGAATAATTGAGAAGTGTCCCCTCTGGTCAGGCTTCGTTGAGAAACATCTAGAAAAAGATTAGGAAGATAAGTTGAATATGAGAAAACTAGTGTCTAAGGGTGAAATACCAGTCATGATATGGTCTTCAAAAACCTCTTAATACAACATTCCTAAATTGAGGGAAGAGGATTACATTCATGATATCCTCCTCAACATATAAAAGACTCTTATTTTTCTAAAAGAAAATATATTACCATATGAAAAGTTTGAAAGTTATGTAAAGATACTAGAAGGGTTACAATTCCAAATTGATTGGGTATCTCTCTCATTTTCCTAACATCTAGTGGTTGAGAAGCAGTAGGTATCCCTTCAGCAAGAATTCATCGATGCACTGAAGAGGCTAGGACAGTTAATTATTGATACCTCAACTAGTGTTTGTATCATAGGATTGGGTGCACATAGATAATTTCATTTCACTACACTCCAAAATCAAAAAATTCATCAAAAACTGGTCTCATGAAATCTTATTGCCTATGGCAGGGTAAAATCAAAAGCTTTTTTTTTGTAATCAAAGTTATTCTCAAGAACAAGCCCTGAAAAGATATCATAAAAGTCAGGTTCAAAGAGAGAAATATATTGAGATAATTTTTCATCAAGAATCTAATAACATTAAGCAGACCTCCCAATTAAAAGATGTAAGCCATCAGATTTTACAAATGTATGAAATAACACAACAGACTTTTGAAGCAGGAAATTTTAGTGGTTTTAGGATAATGCATCCCACTAATACTCACACCAAAATTACAAAAAAAAGAAGAACAACTTCACTAATATTAGCCGTAGGAGTTCAGGAGACACCCTGACTTGTAGTGCAGTGGAATTGTTTAATTAAAACTTCAAATTCAATAAAAAAGGTTGAAAGGTTTGAAGAAAAACAAGAAGAACAACGTGAGACTATAGGGTTTGGGGATTTTTCACATCTAAAATCACCTCCTCAATAGAAATTAATTTTCTACTGATTAGGGAGGAAAACACAAAGTAAACACACAACTGCGCTATCCGAGGATTCCCTTTAGGTTACTGTTCATCAAATGGTAATTCGAATTTCATCATATAAGAGAACAAAGTCTCATGGAGGGCATAAAAGGAAACAATTTTATAGAGATACCAATTGAATGACATTAAGGCATTATGCATCATTAAATGTCATTAATACCATTACGAATGATCCTCCAAAAAATGAGTCCAGTTTAGGGGATATTGAAGATGAATTTTATATTCAAAATCTGATACACAATAAAGAAAATGAAGGAGGTGTGCGTACGCAAGATCAGAGGCTTATGCAGAATCAAGGTATTCCCTCAAGTAATTAACTCCCACCCCTTTGAAAGGTATCTAACAAGGGGAATGATAAAGGTCAAATCATTTATCACCTTTTCACTGGAGAAGTTCAATATATTTTTCTTGAACAAATATTTTCCCAACATGTGGATGATATAAAAGAGTTAAAATGACTGAATGTAGAGTTACTTCGAAGTAGTATTTATTCTAGAAATACTCCACAAGTAGATCATTAGCTTTCATATCCTATAAAAACTCCATAGAAAATTGGGATTATGGAAACTACAAATGCAGATAATGAATTCCCTCCATTTGATACACTGCTGGGACATGATCAAACAGATCCTTAGAGGCCCATCCCTATATGTTATCCAAGAAAAATACTAGCAAAACCACCACCAGTGGGTTTTCCAGTAATCACGCCAGTTCAAGCTCTAGCTGCAATACCTATACAAGTACCAGCTCATCCACATATCCCCCAAATTCTTATAAATAAAATTAATGCATTAACAACTCGATTGGAAGCTATGGGAGAATTACATGTTCCCATACAATCAGAAAATAGATCTTACTCTGAATAGGTAGATATGATCCCTCCCCTACAAAACATTGTGAATATGATATTTACAATCCTTCAGGGTTTATGAGATCTGAAGAATCACTTAACATACTTTTTATCATTATGATCCCATAATGGGAGTCCCTCATCAACAAGAAGAAGTAAAGATTAGGTGTTTCTTGCAATCATTATAGGGGCTAGCCTTTGTCTAGTATACAAGTATTCAGTGTCAATAAATTACTAGATGGGAAGACCTCTATCAGAAATTAATTCCCTAATTCAGCTCAACATTTCCAAATACAACACTTTTTGATCTTATAAATAGAAAAAAAGGAGAATGAAAGTGTTTAAGATTTCATTGCTCGATATAAAGGATTAACATATTCCTTAAATATGCCACTCCCTCAATAAGAGTTACATCCAATTTGTGTGGAAAATCTGCGTGATGTGTTGCACACACCACTAATCCCTACAAAATACACTAGAGGGTTACAAGACCCTTCTTCAATCGCCCAACAAGTGGAAGATTACATCGTGTAAACCAAAACTAAATCTCATGTAATCCCATCAGATCTGGGAAAGAGAGTAGGGAATAGGAGGCTACTATAGTCACACTAAAATAAGAATCTGTACCCACTTATACTTCAAAACCTTTATCATACTAAAGGGTTCCACCTCCGGATCATCGACAACAATGAAAACCACATCATGGTGATTAAAAAGATTAAAAGTAGATATATTTTGAGGATTTAAATAACCAAGACAATTATTTTTAGAATGAACATGTTCCCAGTTAGGTCATTTTAGCTCTGAAAAAAATTACTTCAGTTTCCAAGGCCGAAGAAACCAAAAAAATAAAGAGATTAAGATCTTCCAAATTATTTCCCCTTTCATAAAATTTTGGGGTAAACCAATCAATAGTGTTTTGTTTATAAAGACCTCCTTAAAAAATGGAACACTCTGGAGAAGTGAAACTATGAAGTTCTTTAGTCCACATAGCATGTGTTACTATTACCAATATAGAGGAACACAAAAGATGACAGGAATTCAAAAGAAAAAATGCATAGAAGTATAATTATTGGATGGTCAGAAAAATGATCAAATGAACTCATGCCATTCAAAAACCGTAGTTTAAATAACTAATTCTGCCTCCTACCCCTTCCACTACATCAAAGCCATCGTTATCAGAATATCAGTCCTGCAATGGTCAATCCTCAATGAAGAGACGTGATCAAAAAGATAAATAGAAGTCAGAAAAAGATGAGCTCATGTCAAGGAAAAAGTTTTCCTTGAATTTGGAAGATTTTATACAAACTGTCTCAAAATAACAGGCACTGCCCCACCAAATGGCACAACAAGAATTGACCTGTCAAGAAGAATCTTCATTAGATGAGGAAATGATCATAGGTTCCATTAATGTTTTCCACTTAACATACCCTTATGAAAATGATTCTATTGGTTATGAAGCTGAATTCCCTACACTTGATTGTGTAACTAGAGGAAGAAGTCAAGGTTGAGGATACAAGGGAAGACATGGATATGCTAGAAACTGCAATTTTAACTACAACCATGCTCAAACTGTTTATCAGGAAGAAACTCATGGAAGAGACCTTGACCGGGCTCAATAAGAACAAGGATGTTTTCCCACAAATGATAGGATCAGCCCTAAAATGATCATCTTGGAAGGCCGATTACAGGTTACACCATTACTCTATCGGTAATATATAAACCTAGTCTGTCTAATCTACGAAGAATAGAAGTATTTCAAGCTTTTTCTCAAACATATGATACATCTACTACAGGAGCATAAACTTCCAAAGCACCTGGAAAACTACATTTACTCACTAAAAAAATACATTCCTGTAGACCAGAAATATGTTGTTTTCAAACAAATAGCCCATTTATAAGGCAATATTATCAATATTGGATGCTTTTAGTATGGAAAAATATCTTTTATAAGAACTTATTAAGGCATTTCAAGTCCTCAATAGTTTGAAACAGAGGTTTCTATTGTTGATCTTTACTGTATAGAGAATGATGCTGCAGAATGTCATGCAGTTATATCATTCTTGGATGAATATGAGGATGATGTTGTACATGGAAAAATGAGGCCCTTGTGTCTATCTGAGAAGTTTAATGATACAGACATCCAAAGAGCCTTTATTGATAATGGCTCATGAGTAAACCTCATTCCCATCCACACACATAGTTTATTGGGTCTCACTAAATCTGACTTATCCCCTTCCACTTAGATGTTGCAAGGTTGTGATAAGAATGAACAAGACACTCTAGGTGAGATTACACTCTGAACTCTGTATGGGGATATTGTATCTAATTCACAATTCATGGTTTTCCAACATGACACCACCTTCAACATTCTCCTTGGAAGATATTGGATACATCAACATGCATCCATTCCTTCATCATACAACCAATGTCCCTAGTATTTCTTGAATATTCAAATTGGGACATTGTATGGTTACAAGGATCTGTTGAAAATGTGTGAATCTCGGAATATTGAGGCAGAATTCTACCACACAAAGGGAGTGAGGTCCATGGAAATTTTTTTAACAAGAATCATTGATTTGAATGGTTTGAAAAAGATCCAAATTAACCCATTAAAACATTTAAGTATATATTACGTGTTTTCTATCAATAAAATTGGATGTTTATAGACAGATTAATGCACTATTCTAGTGACTTCCATAAATTCAGTCATAGCAATCGAGCCTAATTGCATGGGAGAAATTGATGATCTACCAAGCAGTGGTGAAAGTTTAAATGGAGATGTCTTCATTTCATGCACCGAACTTCTACAAGTTTTTTCTTCATCATTCAATCTAGAAGATATTGTCGTATTAGTAGAGGAAGAATAAGATGTGGATTCTTGACTCATCTTCTTATCTTCAATTCTCCAATGAAACCCTTCATCATCAGTAGCGTCAGAAATAGTTGCCTCTTCTTCAGGATATCCAAATACTGAATCTTCCCCTAGCTATGAAAATATTGATTCAACATAGACCCTTCATGAAGAAAAAAAAAGTGATATGTGAGGCAGAAGAAGAAGAAGATCTTAAGGACACCCCTCCTTAATTTGAGGAAGGTGTCTCCACCACTGTGGATGAGCTCGGAGAAATAAATCTGGGTACATAAGAAGATCCATTCCCCACTCAAATTAGTGCAACCATGAATAATAAAGAGAATGAGATATATACTTCATTTATAAAAAAACATTGACATGTATTTTCTGGGAACTATATAGAATTCTAAGACTTAATCCCAATGTGACCACTCATCATTTGGGATATCTAGAAGAGCATTGAGGATTTAAGAAAGAATGAAAAAAAACACACCCAACTTATGCCTCTGAAATTGCTGCTGAAGTTGACTGGATTATCAAAGACATCTTTTTCAGGGTGATGTAATATCCCAAATGGCTGGAAAAAAATTTCCCACTGAAAAATAAGAACATGAAAATAATAGTTTTCATTGAATTCAAAGATCTAAACTGATATTTTCCGAAGGATGACCTTTCGGTTCCTATCATAGAACTTTTTATAGATGCAACATCTGGCTATGAAGTTGTCTTCTTCCTGGATGAATAGTATGGGTATAACCAAATTCAGATTAAACATGTAGATGAGGAATCTACCACCTTTTGATCCTCTCAAGGTTCAATTTTATATCTGGTAATTCCCTTTGCCTTAAATAATTCTAGTTAAACACATCAACGTTCCATGCACCATATTTTTAAACCCTTCCTAGGAAAATTTGTCGAACGTTTTGTGGATGATTTAGTGTTGAAATATAGACAAACATTCTGATCACTTCGATGATATGGTGACCATATTTGGTAATCATCGACATCATAATCTGAAGATGAATCCCTTGAAATGTACTTTTGGGGTAACCTCTGAAAAATTAATTATCTTCATTATATGCCATAATGACATCAATGTTTATCATTAGAAGACAAAATCTATCCTTGGTTTTACACCTCAAAAAAATTGTTGGAATTAAGGGGACATCAAGGAAACCTAGCATATATTTGTCACTATATCTGCAATTTGACATGCAAGTGTTTACCCTTCACCAGATTAATGAATAAGGGAGTTACTTATCAATAGACCAAAGGCTGCCAAGATGAATTTGATACCCTCAATAAATATCACTTGGGTCCACTGGTATTAAAGACACCTGTTGAAAAAAAACACATATTATCTATGTAAAAACTATAGAGTGATCACTGGGTGCCTTCATTGAACAAAAGAATGATGATGGAATAAAAATAGCCCACACTATCTTAGTCGAACCATGATTGACACAGATAATTGATATTAAATTATTGAGAAATGTTTTCAAGCATTGATCTTTGTACATAAAAAGATTAGGCACTACCTACAACATCACAAGGTCCACTCAGTCTCTCACAATAACTCACTCAAATTTATCCTCAGTCATCCTATGAATACAGGACATTTGGCATGGTGGGCAGTTATTTTTCAATAGTTCGATATCATGTTTTTTCATTAGAAAGAAATAAAAATCCAAGCCTTGGCATATTTCCTTAACAAACAACCGT
Source organism: Viscum album (assembly GCA_963277665.1). NCBI lineage: Eukaryota > Viridiplantae > Streptophyta > Magnoliopsida > Santalales > Viscaceae > Viscum > Viscum album. The sequence goes on along the minus strand of OY728150.1, from coordinate 1,462,848,564 downwards.
CTTTAGAGGATACATATTTTAATAATGAACTTCTTGATGATCAAATCTTCTCTAATCAAGATAATTCCCAAATTTAGAAAATGTACTTTGATGGTGATTGCATATGTCCAACAGAGAAGAGAATGGAAATCCCTTAACTCAACAAAGTTGGAATATAAATTCTACTTATCTACCCATAAAAGTGAGTGTTTCCATATTCCTTTTTGGTATCAGATGGTGGTACCTACAATGAGGTAGAATATCAAGCTATCAATGAAGGCATGTGATTGACCCTCTAGGTACAAGTGAACCTCCAAAAATTAAGTGGTTATTCATAATTGACAATCAAACTTATCAATAGGTATTATGTTTTCATAAAAGAATATTTAACCCCTTTTCTTGGTCATGTAAGATGGTTAATGGTTGAATTTCCCTCATATCCAACATTTTTCATATGTCCCAAGATCTATAAATTCCCACGCTGATACATTAGCTAATGTATCCAAAACACCGGCAGATCGAAATCGGGATGAGGCATCATCAGTATTACCCATCGTCATGTGGTTTCACTTTAGTTCAAACTAGAATAGAATAAATTAATGAAATTATCCATATTTCTGATCCATATGTTCATAATACGGGATGGATGGAGCCTATCATGGAATTCCTTTAAAATAGAGTACATGAAATAAAAAGAGCTGAAAAATTACAGAACCAGTGAAGAGTGACCAATTTCACTCTTTATAATAGCACATATCAATAGAAGATCCTCTAAAAACAAGGATTTGAACGATTCTTCTTTAGTTGTATTGATAGAGAAGAAATTTCACTTATCATGAAAGAGGTACATTGAGGATCTTGTGGTGTTCACTGGTATGGGAATAGACTTTTTGATCAAATCTGATGGTTTGGTTGCTTCTGTCCTTCAAAGACGCATGATTGCACAGATTTCAACAAGAAGTGTCATCCCATAAAAGTGTATTGTAACATCATTATTCAACCCCTATATTTTCTATATACATCTATATACTCCTGGACATTTTCTACACTAGGAATGGATGTAGTAGGGCCTTATCCCCCAGCTACGGCTAAGATGTTCAAGTGTATTCTTATTGCTACTGATTTCTTCTCTAAATGGGCTAAGGAAATACCCCAAAATGAATTTGGGGTCAAACTGAATTGTTAGATTTGTTAAAGATAATATAATTACCAGATTTTGTGTCCCTCAAACAATATTGATGGATAACAGCACCAATTTTGATTCTATTGCGGTAAATAAATTATATCAGGATCATAATATCAAATCCAACCATTCATATCGCTATAATGCAGTGGCCAATGGATAGATAGAGGCTTCTAATAAGACCCTATCATAAAACTCCATAAAATGGTGGATAGAGATTAGAAATATTGTCTTGATAAACTTTTTCATGCTTGATGGGCTTATCAGAATACTGTTATACTGCCACTCACGCAACTACAGATCCATTGGCGTATAGAACAGAAAAAATTTATCTTATTTAAATTCTATTTCTATTACTTTGAGTTTCAATTTGTGATAAATTATTTATAGATGAATAGTATACGAAGTGATTTGATGAGCTGGAATGATTAGATGAAAATATATTGAATACTTTGCATCAATTGAAAGTATATTAGGACAAAATAACATCAACTTTTAACAAGAATGTTTTCCCCTTCTCATTTCTTCAAGGAGAATTGGTATTAGTCCTCGGGACTCCAATGATACAAGGAAAAAGGTCTCCAAAGCTTCAACCAATGTGGGAAAAACCTGAATATGTATATAAGGTCTACTCTAACAGAGCTTATTACGCATTCTCAATGGATGGAGAACTCATTTCTAGTCCAACTAATGAAATATTCTTGAATAAGTACTTTGTGTAATCACACAATACCATAATGTCCTCACTACATGTCTTGAAACTGCACAACATAATGTCCTCACTGCCTGACATGAAACTACATAGAATAATGTCCTCATTGTATGGCTTGAAAATTCACAACATAATATTCTATTTTCAATACATTAAACTGGCTAACAAACATAAGCATCCATGCTACATGATGTTAAAATGCATATCATTTTTTTCCTCGTCACATAATGTTAAAATGAACAACAACGTTTTCCCCTATACATGACATTATAATGTATGGTTAAAATCTTCCTATTTTTACTTTAAGAATTCCCATATGATACGGGAAATTGGAATTCCTTGTGGTTCCTTAAAAAATGTGTAGCATCCATGTGCAAGTGTTACTCACACCAATGCTACTCCTTAGGGGACAATGAGTTTTATTTATCCCTCTGTTTGAATTAATTATTCATAGATACCTCATTTCAAGAACTACTTTTGGCTTGATTCTCATTCCAGTGGGATACGTAGAGTCCCTGGATCTTCAATATTGGGCCCAACCGTAACCATAAAAAAATCTATTTCCTTGTTTTCTCCTTTATATGAACCAAATCTATGCAGAGTACTCTTCCAAGATATGTGGGTTGATCTTCATACCAACTTGTGTCTTAAGTTTATGCATTAATTCCGAATATGTTAAAGTCCCCTGTCTCTCACATCAATCTAAATTGGTGTGGGGAATGATTGTTTCAAGAACTAATTTTGGATTGATGATAATTTAAATGGAATACATAGAGGGGCCTAGATCTCTAATCGTGGTCCCTACCATGATAACCCCCCATTTTATTCACTATGTGTATGCATCAAACCTATATAGATAATGTCTCAAGAACATTGTATGGATTTATTCTCATCCATATGAGATACGTGGTGACACCACAATTCAATTCTTTAGTCCAACTGCAATATTACTTTCCATGTTAGGATCACTTCATGTCGTTGATGCAAGATAATAAACTGTAATGTACCTAAATAACTACATATGGATTGATTCTCATCCCATTGAGATACATAGTAAATAAAGGCCTTATTTCATAGTCCCAAAAATGTGATAAACTTTTATCTGTATTCCACATATAATTAACAATCTATGCAAGAGTCTTCATTTTTGGTCCTGACCTCAGAGAGCCCACCAAAAATATAAGAAATTTCCCCATTTTAAATATGCGCCATATCTATGCAAGGGACTCCAAAATAATGGATATTATTGATTCAAATATTATTATTATGCATTAAGAATTACCCCTTTTTTGTATTTCACACTCTTAATCATAAATACTTCCATATCTTCATAATCTTTCTTATAGTTTTTTGGTGAATTTTTTTTGATACCTGAGATCTCTTTTTCTAGAATATATAGAAAATTTTCCCAGGTGGCCTTGCATAAGTGACCTATATAACAAGACTTATAATCAAAATATTCCACTGTTTGGCTATGAACAGTAGTGGAAAAATTGTTTTTAACGTCGGTAGTTTAACGTCGGTTTTAAGAGACCGACGTTAAAAGGCCCTTTTTGGCATCGGTTTTACAAAAAACCGACACCAAATACCAAAATAAAAGTTTTATATAATTTCCCAAGATTCCATTTTATAGGTTGTGGAGTGAAAACAGACTTACGGATCAAAAGTTATGGGCGTCGGAAGTGGGAGATTATATGACTTGATTTTTGGCGTATGTTTTTTTAATAAGTGACGTAAAAAGCCCCTTTTGGGTGTTGTCTTTACAAAAAACTGATGCCAAAGATTAAAATAAAAGTTTTAGAAAATTTCCCAAGCTTCAATGTTCTAGGTCGTGGAGAAAAAACAGACATACGGATCAAAAGTTATGGGAATCAGAAGTTGGAAATTATATGACTTGATTTTTGGCGTTGGTTTTTTTCAATAACCGACGTTAAAACACCCTTTTTTGTGTCTATTTTTGAAACAAACGATGCCAAAGATAAAAAAAAGTTTTAGATAATTTCCCTAGCTTAAATTTGACAGGTCGTGGAGTGAAACCAGACTTACGGATCAAATGTTATGGGAGTCGGAAGTTGGAAATTATATGACTTGATTTTTGGCGTCCGTTTTTTTCAATAAATAACGTTAAAATGACCTTTTTGGTGTCGGATAAACAAAAACCCAACGCCAAAAATCACATTAAAATTTGTAGATAATTACTAAAGCTTCAATTTGACAGGTTGTGGAGCAAAAACGGACTTACGGATCAAAAGTTATGGGCATCGGAAGTTGGAAATTATATGACTTGATTTTTGGCGTCGGTTTTTTTAATAACCGATGTTAGAAGGCCCTTTTTGGCGTCTATTTTACAAACAACTGATGCTAAAAATCAAAATAAAGGTTTAGCTAATATCTAAAGCTTCAATTTTACAGGTCTTGGAGTGAAAACGGACTTACGGATCAAAAGTTATGGGCGTCAGAATTTGGTGATTATATGACTTGATTTTGGCGTCAGTTTTTTGAATAACCGACGTAAAAAGCCCATTTTTGGCGTCGGTTTGACAAAAAATTGATGCCAAATATCAAAATAAAAGTTTTATAAAATTTCCGAAGATTCAATTTGATAGGTCGTAGGGCAAAAACGGACTTACGGATCAAACATTATGGGCGTTGAAAGTTGGAGATTATATGACATGATTTTTGTCGTCGGTTTTTTTCAATAACCGACGTTAAAAGACCCTTTTTTGCGTCGGTTTTACAACAAACCAATGTTAAATGTTACATTTTTTCATTTTTTTTATCAAAAAGTAATGTTAATACCCCAACATGAGAATATTTTTAGCAACGGTTATATATTTAACTGATGATAAAAGTAAAATTTCAAATACGTAGTTTCGATATTTCAATTTTTTCCCAACGCGCATTCCTATTTTCAAAATCTTGCTCAAATTTTATTGAATCGCCGTTGTAGAAATTTTCATTTACACTATATAAAATCTCGTCCTCTTTCTTTCAGCATTTTTGAAATCTTTGATAAAATCCATATTTCAAATATTCTTTAATCGACGATTTGTACAAGGTATTTATTTTCATCATTTAATTTCATTATTATTGTTTTCTTTATCACTAAAAATCTTATTATTTTTATAATGATGATGAAGGATTCTTCTAATCGAGATAGAAAAATAAAACTTTGACATAAGATTCATTAGTTTTTGGGAATTTTTTTTACCACTCAATTTTTTCATTACCACGTGAGTTCTCCCTTAAAACGAAGTGAAATAATGATAAACAACATATCGATTCAAATGGCCCAATAAAATAATTAAAGTTAGTTTCAATCATTAATTATATTTTTTTTTAATTTGGCATATTCATTTTGGTTCTTTTTTTTCATGTATTCTTTGAAGAATGTTGTATCAATTGACCCATAACTAGGTACAACTTACCGCGACCATAACCTTTGATCCGTAAGTCCATTTTAGCTCTATAACCAGTCAAACCGAAGCATGGGAAACAATCTATATTATAATATTCAGAGTTTTGTGGGTTTCACGTCATTTTTTTTTAAAACCGGCATGGAAAATAATTTTTTTTATAAAAAGTATTTTTCGCATTGGTTTTTATCAAAAACCGATGTTAAAACTCATGTAGAAGCCAGATTTAGACGTCGGTTTTCTAAAAAACAGATGACAATAACCCCATAGGTCATGAATTTCGGCATCAGTTTAAAAAAACCGATGCTAAAGACCACTGGGGCCTGATTTTTGGTGTCGGTTTATATAAAAACCGACGCCAAAGATCCCCGAGGCCCTGAAATTTGGCGTTGGGTTTTATATAAAACGACGCCAAAGACCCACGTGGTGAAGTTTTTTGACATCGTTTTATTAAAACTGACATTGAAAGATATATTTTTACATCACCTTTATTGAAGTCGATTAAAAACCAATGTCAAAATACATTTTTCCAAAAGTGGAAGCAAATTACCTTATTGGACCTTCATAATACTGCCCCTATAAAGGGTTTTGTCAAATAATGGTAACTTCATTATTGGTAAAAGCATATTTTTCCCTTAAAACATTGATGAAAATATACAAGATTATATATCTTAAAGATATAATCCTTGTATATTTTCACCATTACCTTTATCTCAATTTGAAATTCTCTATGACCATGGTTTACACATTTTCTCTCTCTGTGCACTCAAATCATATTGAAATAACCCTAGATCATTGGACAACATATCATCCACTATTTCTATTATATATTGGTCCTTGTTGTATGGCCTAAAACTACAGATATCATAATTCCTATGTATGGGTGAAACCTTTGTGGAGATCTTATTTCATTGAATCTTTGAAAATCATAATTGGAAATACTCTTTTTGTATTCCGGTACTTTTCTCCACAAACCAAACTCTTTGTTGTGGAAAATATGAATCTCTATAAACTTTCTTCATTTTTAAGAAATTGAATGTTTGATACCCAATAACTATTTTTACTAATTGTTCATTAGGTTCCCCTGGGTGGCCATGCATAACTCGCTAATATAGTAAGCCTTTCGGTCAAATGATTCCACTGTTTGGCAATGCAGAATATACCCCAGTTTGCCATGCATAATACAACACTCATAACGGGTTAGTCAAATAATTGTAACTTTTTTCTTGGAAAAGGATTCCTTTAATACCTTTATCCCTTTTCCCATACCACTCTCTAGATCCAAGAACTAAAAAATCAAAATTTACAATTATTTGTTTCCATACCTGAACATGGTGGTATGTTTCTAAAAAAATTATCAAGAAATCAGAGACTCATAAGCATTTGGTTAGAGTTGAATACCATCAATTATAACCCCCAAATTTCCTTGTAGAATGGATTGTATCTGGAAAACCTAATTTCATTGCATCATGATTTGAAATTTCACAAAACAATGTCATAAGGCCCCTTTCAGAACAATTTTATCCATTCTTCACATACCAAATTTTTGTAGGAGTGGTTTCCCCATTCATTACCAATGACAGAATAAATGGAACATTATTTTTAAAATATATTTCCTTTAAAAAACCACCTACAGTGATCTTCAGTCACCCAAGTCTTAATTTCCCATGTCTATGAACAATAAAATGTTATATTTGTTAGATCTCCTTTGTCTGACTAGGCAGTACACACCACTAGCACTACAAGAAAAATGATCTATATCCATGGTTTAAATGATTATTGGCTATAGGTAAGATATATCCACACCCAAATAGATGGAAATGGCAACATATCATCTAAAATATTATTTCTATTAGGTCTTCATCCCCCACATGAAGCCCTCCCCCTCCCGCAACTTCTCCCCCCCCCCCACATAGCAATTCCTCATCCCTCGTCATCATTTCTGTTCCTCCTCCCCTTGAGATTCCTCCTCCCCTCCTCATCCCTCACCATTCCTCCTCCCCTCCCCCTTGTTCTTCTTCCTACCCTTTTGATTCATCATCGCCCTTCACCTCCGATGCGGCCAACAAACCTCCCCGCTGACTCCGACGTGGCTCTGATGCCTCCTTATTGACGAGCCTCCAACACTTCCCGCCCACCTCCCCACCAACATGCCCTACCCACCTCCCAGCAATCTCTTCAACTCACTTCTAACACTACTCCAAGGCTTCCTCGCCAACTCCTCCTCCAACGCACCTCCAATGCGGCAATTTGAGGTCGGAATCTTCATCTATAACTTTGGTTATTACTCTTATTTTATCTTCTGTGATTTTAATGGTTCGTATTAAGGGTTTTAATGCTGATTTCACCATAACATGATGTAATTGACCTGGAATCATGGTTTCTTATTGTGTATTTGAGATTAGATGTCCTGTGATACATAACGCATGCCATCACTAATCATTTTGGAGATGGTAGGACAAATGGATTTGTTTTTAATTTTTAGTTAAATTGGTTGGAGATTCCTGGTAATCAAGTGTTTCTTGTTAGAGATTTTCCCAGTTTAATTTCATGGGTATATTTTAGGCCTCTTTTAGGTAGTTGGTAGTGGTTTTAGAATGTGGGAGCACCTCAATAATATTTTAGGTATTTATTCCTATTTGATTGTTTTTAATTAATTAATTATAATTTTATTAAATTAATTTGTTCTATTTCATGGAATTTTATAGGTTCTTGGGATGTTTTTTATTAATTAATTTATTTATTAAATGACTATTGGTTTTCTTGGAGCCCCTTGAGATCCTTTGTGGGTTATCTTTGAGAAGTGAGGGTCTTGGGTGTCTCATATAGGTGTTTTGTTCATAAACCTTCTCTCTTGGTTTTTGATTCAAGATAAACCCTCACATGCTCTTAAGTGACAAATTAGGGTACGAAAGGGGAGAAACATGAATATACTTCTTCCCTTGGGATTTCAGTTTAGACCTGTGACTGGTCTATCCACGGTGCTTTTTATGTATCGTGTGGTGTTAGAACCCTCAAGTAGTTAGAGGCCTTTTGTAAGATTATTTGTTTATTCTAGGTTAGATGGGATGTTACCCTCAGGTTTTTGGATCTATAACCCTTAAAGTTAGTATTGTATTGAGAGGGTTTCCATGAAGGTTTTGGTTTTAGAGTTCGTCAAATGGTGGTGTGGTGTGAGACTAAAGTGGGGGTGGTACTTTTTTTGGACAACATTCCACAGGTGATTCCAATGGGATTATTTTTATATTCATAAAATAATTCCTTTGGTAGTCCAAGGGGAATAACATTAGGTATTTCTACATCTCTCAGAAGGCCATAAAAAATATTATTTTGGATGTTTCATGGATGTTCGGACCAATTTCATGGGGTTTGAGTTGTTTATGTTTTGGAACTTCTTGTTGGAGTTTTTATCTAATTTGAACCATTAGGTTGGGCCGACACCACATGGTGTTGGTTAAGGATGGGTATCATTGATATTAGGTTTGAGATGGGTATGAGGAAACCTTAAGGACTTTCTTACAGGTGTGGTGTTTCTTGAGGATTCCCTTGTGGGTGAGGTAATGATCATGGATGTTTTATTTTTTAGAGTCTCAAGATGAGGTTTCCCTATCTATATTTGATCATGATTTGATAGACGTGGTCTATGGGACCATAGGTGCCACATGTTCTATTATCCCAGAGAGGGTCAGTTCTGATTTAATCATTGGTGTATTTGGGTGTTACCTTAGAACCTATAATTTGGAATTGTGAGCCTATTCTGACTATTTTTATAATGTTTTTTTCATGAATTTTATTGAATAGTGTTATACCTTCTACCCAAGATGGTTGAGGAAGTTCCTTTCTTAACTTCTAGAAATAGGATGATAACTTTGGGTTATTACTGGATCTGGATTTGTCCCTGAGATTGAAATGATGTTTTCTTTTATTCTCCCACTGGTAGTGTTAGACATGTCCTAGGGGGATAATGGGTGATATGAATTAGGTTACGGCCTAGTTTAGAATTTCAAAATGGGTATAGGGTCAGTGGGAATGGATTTTTATAACTCACTAATAGTGGTACTGGATTCCGAGTGCTCCCATCATGAAATATTCTTCTCCTCCATATATTTGAAGTGTCAAACTTATCCACATGTGAGAGAAGGATATAATCACATGATATTATTTGAAAAATGACTTGAGATATTCAACAATAAGTCTATGGGGGAAAACCCTTATATTATCAAGAGTTTATAAACACGTTGTCAATGAATTACATAAATTATTGATTATGTGATGTCAATATAAAAATTATTATTGTGGTTGATCAACATAACCTCAATGACCAATGAGAATTAGGTTTTCCAGATTTTGAGATTTTATACAGCTTTTCATTATTGAAAATATTACTTTTTTTTACACCTTGAGGGATGGTCTCACTTTCTTCATCATCAAAAATCTAACTTCAATATTATTCTATGAAGGATACTTCATTGTTGTTATACCCTAATAATACAATAGTCATCCGTCTCCCAAATTGTTTTCTTTAATTCCATATTGGAAATTATACATAAAATGAATCGGAATAAAGAGGTAATACCCTTCGAGTAGTTTTTAGGGTGTAAATTTTTCTTACTAAGAGTATTCCTACATCTAATACTACTACTTCTATTCTTCTCAAGTATTTTCCCCCTTTTTCATCCCAGTTCTAGAGAAATGACATTTTGTACCAATACTCATTAGATTTATACCAAAAACTTCAACAAAAATATTAATATCCCTTGAAACTGGATCTTATTTTATATTAAAGATTTTTTTATTAAATTATTCTTGTTTTTAAAGCATTCTACAGCCTTTATTTTCCCATAACCTTGGGGTTTTTTCATTATCAGGTCATCCATAGGAGGAAACTTTTTACACCATTATTCATCCTAAAAATATTCAAATTATTTTTCACAATCTTTATAGTGAAAGGTGACAGATTTAGTATCACATGATAATTTAGAAAAATGTTGATCCTTTTTCATGGGGCTAGTTTTCTCGTCATCCTTGGATGGTTCACCTTGAATAACCACTATATTTTCATAGACTTGTACCATATTCTTTAATGTGTTTCTAGATTTAGGATACCTAGATTGTTCCTCCTGAAGTTGATTTTATTTCTCAACTAATTTTGTATTAAGATATTCTGGTATTCTATCTTATTATACACATTTCATTATGGACATTTTTATCTCTTCCATGAGATCATTATTATTCACATTTATACTTCTTTTCTTCTTTTCTAATATTTTTACTTTCTTCTAATATGTGGAATTATAGTCAATGTAAGAAATAAAATCATCTCTTAGAATATATTATGTATAACTATCCCATTTTTCTTCATCTTAACTACTTGTAATGATTATTCATCTCATAACATTATAGGTACATATGAATATTAAGGGGAAATTCTACTGTATTAGTTGTTCATGGATGTGCTTATGTTTGTTTTATTTTTACTACAGTTATTAGAGAAAGTTGGGGGGCTGGTGTTGGGGGGGGGAGGGGTTGATGGAGGGGGTGAGGGGGTGGAGGGGGAGGTGGAGCTGGTGAAGGGGGGTGTGGGGTGGGGCTGGTAGTTGGGGGTGTGGTGAGGGCACTGGTGGTTGTGGGGGGGGGGGGGCTTGTGCGGGGGGGGGGGGGGGGGGTGATGTAGGGCTAGTCGGGGGTGGGAAAGGTGGTGGGGGTGGGTGGGCTAGTGGGGGTGGGTGGGATAGTGGGGGTGGATGGTGCAGGGTGGGGGGGGGGGTGGCGGCATTCATATACACTATTATTTTTTTCACTTTATTCTACTCATGTCCTCGATTGATTTTGATTCAATGTGATGGGGTGTTGGTGGGGTTATATTGATTGGATGGTTCATGTAGAGTGAACTACTTTATCTTTGAGGCTTATTTTTATATTTGATGTAATCAAAATGATGGATTGTTGGTGGAAAATTCAATATTTTATTCTTGTATATGAGTCACCTTAACTCAATTAAGAGTTCATAAATTTTATAACAGGAAAATTATTTTCTCCGATTGTGGTGGTAGATACATTATAGGAGCATTATTATAGTTTATCCAACCACATAATAATTATAGTACTACATTTTGATTCATGTATGATGCACCCAATTTGTGCAAGATATTTTTCATACATATTTTTAATAGATATAGACATACTAATTAGTTTTATGGTATCTTTTTAATCTTACCTGGTGCATATGGGTATTTCAACATCATGTAACAACAATGGAGTTTTCAAATTCACGTGTTCAATTATCTAGACTGGATGGAACTCCTATGATATGCACTTGGACTTTTTAGTTGATTAATTTACTTTAAAAATTTTCTATCATTAACTGTTATATTATTTAATTTCTCCTTAATCATGTTTCTCCCAGTTTAATTTTTAGGTTCAATTAATGATGGTTCATCAGATCACTGGCATTTTTTTGAAGTCTCCCAGAACCTGTTCCTATGTGTTATGACAACTGTCACCGAAGAGGAAGTGGTTCAAGATGATTTTGTTCACCAACAATGGTTTAAGGTGAGTTTTTTTACTTTGTTATTCGATGAAGTTTAGTTTATAAATGGGGGGTTTGTAATTTTAGAGCCCTTGTTAATTTTATTATAGCGTGTTAATCAACCTTGAGGTGGTTTTGAGTCACCAGAGTCAAAGGAGACTCACCGCGTATGCATAGGTAAGCATGTTAAAAATATGTTCTCCCATTATATGTATATCCACCCATAGCTGCACGATTAAATATAAGGGGCTAGGTGTGCTTATGTATATATATGTAAAATTCATAAGTGTGTGGGTGCTAAAAGGCTTATGCAGGTGAGAATATTTGTGATTTTTGGGTTATTTATATTTTTGCAATGTATTTTGGATTTCATTGAGGCAGATTGGAGTTTCCCATGATGAGGGATTAGATGTGTATTCATAGTTAAGAATATAATAATATAAGTTCCACCTTTATATATATATATATATTCAGTCTTGGAAGTATGAATATATATATTGGGGTTATGTGTGCTTATATATAGATATGAAAAATGCACACATGTGCAAGTGTAATGGGGTATATGCAAGTATTAACATATATCTAAGGACCCCCTTGTGCATATTTGGACATTAAAATATGTACATAGGGGAATGGTGTCCTTATATATATATATATGAAGTTTCATATGCGTGCAAGAAGAAAAAAAGAAGATTTGAGTTGTCGTCGTCAAAAGCAAACATGCCTTGAGGTTGAGGTATGGTCTCTCTCAAGCCTCTTTAATTAAAGAATGTTTTAAAATTCATTTAGTTTACTTCTTAATTATACATGTTTATATTAAATTTCAATTATGGAATAAGTGTTAGTTAAGATAGTTTTTGTGTTTGATAAACAAGTCATGGTTTTGTAATAAAACCCATGCAACAGAGGTGAGATGTATGTAAAAACTCAAACTGGTATACCTTACATGACATTATTGCATTGATTTTATCCTTATAATTTATATCATTGTTATTCATACAGGATAAATTTTACATGACCCTTTTTATATCCTTGTAGGGGGTTGTCCTCGTTTTATTAAAAAGGTTTTTTGAACCAAAATTACCTTTAAGTGCCGTTAGAAATTTAAGATGGAATTTCCCAAGTAGGCAAGTGCTTTAATGATAAAGTTACCACTATGTGAATACTATGATTTGGATGGAATGAATTGTCATGGTGGAAATCCTTTCCTTGAGTTTTTAAATTGAGAGGGACTTGATTGAATAAAATGAATAGTTATGCTTGTATTAAGTAACATGTTTCTGAGTGTATTGATATGAATTTCCTTGCATTAAGTGTTTTAAGTGAAATGAAATGTGGAGGGTGGAATGGGGGTGCTTGGGGTTTGTAGGGCGTGTGGGGTGGGCACGGGGGTGTGCAGGGCATGGAGAATGGGAGCGGGTGGTGTGCTGGGGATGGGGGGTGTGGAGGGAGGGTGGTGTGCAGTGTGTGTGTGTGTAGGGGGTTTCCCTTTTTTTATTAAAATGGTTGTTCGAACCAAACACCCTTTTAGTTCCTATAGACATTTAAGATGGAATTTCCATTGTTGGAAAGTGCTGTAATGACCAAGTCGCCACTATGTGACCCCTTTGGTCTTATAAATAGATTTTCTATGTTTTAAGGAATTGATTGAGTTAAATTGAATCGAACATGGTTAATTTAGAACATGAGTGGTAATGCCTTCTGTAGTGAATTATGAAACAATTATGACTAATTTCTAAAGATTAATTTGATGTCATGAAATAAATAATGTTTCTTATTCATGGTGACTTGCACTCCACATTTGAAATGTGGGGGTGAAGTGGGGGTGTGTGCAGGTGTGCGGGGGGGGGGGGGGGTGCACGGGGGTTCAAGGGCTGTGTAGGGGGTGGGGGTGAAGTGGGGGTGTGCAGGGGGTGCAAGGGCAGTGTAGGGGGGGAGTGGATCTTGTCTTGCAGGTGTCTAGGAGGGATAGAGTGTCTATTCAAGATGGGGGGGGGGGGTTTGTCCAAGGGGGTGTCTGTTCAGGGGGATCTGTCCAGGGGGTGTTAAGGAGTGGGGGTGGGGGAGTGGGGGTGTCCAGTAGGGTGGTGCAAGGGGGGGTCCAACATGGGTGGTCCATGTAGGGTGTGGATGGGGGCTATACAGGGGGGTGTGGGCAAGGGGACATGGGTGTGTGTGTGGGGGGAGGAAATGTTTATGGCGGGCTGTGTAGTGGGTGTGAAAGGGATGTTTAAGGGGGATATGTAGGGGTGAAAGGGGTGTCTATGAGTGGTGGTGCACGGGGTGTGTAGTGGGGGGGTGTGTAGGAGGGTGTGCAGGTGTGAAAGGGGGTGTGTTCAAGGGGACATGTCGATGTAAGGGGGGGTCATTACCATCTTACCATATGGGTTAAGCCAGCCATTTTATTTTGATGCTTCCATCTTTATTCTTTGGATGTCATATGGGGTATATATATACTCATACCTACATGGGTTTTCCGGTACATTTCATGTGTTTTATTGATGGTAGAAAGATTGGATTTGAATTTAGTGGACCTAGTATTAGTGGGGATTAACAGTTCATGGTGGTGTTGAACATGTTTGGTGGTCAGATCTTGGTATCCTCTGCCATTAGCATCACATTTCACCATATCTCACCTATAAAAATGAGCAACTTCATTAATTTATGCATGTTAAACTACTTAGGATAAGCTACTCAAAGGCCTAAATCTATGTCTCAAATAAATAGATTCATAGGTTGTATGTATCATTGAACTTTATATGATGTTTACATAGTTTCACATGATGTGTGACCATGCTTGGACACCTAATAATGTCCTCATCTAGAAATGGCATGGTAATCCTTTTAAAATTATAGGGTGTTTTCATGTGGAACATAGAGTATCTTTTCGTCCCATGTGTATGCTTGTGTACTCTGATCAATTCTTGTGCATTATCGCGTATTCTTGTGCACTCTATGTACATTGATTGTCTATCCATGGACAAATACATGAAATATCCCCTATGGTACACTTAATGTCTATCCACATGGTGTAATCAGAAAACATGCACCCTGTCTTAAATAGATTCTTACATTTGGTTATATTTTTCTATGAATTGAAATTTAATTTTCTTGTAACTTAAACTTCTTACTCATATTTTATCTACATTTATTGTAATAGTATGTACCACAACTGTATGTTTTTAGAATATTATGTATAATCAAAGTCATGCAGGTTCTCGATCCTATATAAAAGGTGACATGGTAGACTAACATTCAATTTTGGTGAAATAAACCATCTTGAAATATTGGAGCAGTGGTATATTTTCAAGTAGTGGGTCATTTTATTAGATTTTAGTTAATATTTTATTGTATTTGTATTAAGTATGAGTTTTGATTCATTTTTTAGACTACATGTACTCTTTCTGAGCATTTGATGATTTATTTATTGAGTAGTGGGTAGTTTTTTATACCATTAGAACATGTATTTTTTTGAGTAGTGGGTCATTTATTAGAGCATTGGATTATCACCGTGTGAATGCATTTGTGAGAACCACTACAAGGGGGTCTGTCCGGGGGGGATGTCTATAGGGTGGCTATGTCTGGGGGCTATCCAGGGGTGGGGGTTGTGTAGGGGGGAGGGGTCTGTATAGGGGGGAGTGGAGGGGGTGCTTTGCATGGGGGAAGGGGTGACTAGGTTCTCTGTTTTCTCAAATGTTATGAAATTAAATGACTATAGTTGAGATCATTAGGACTTCTTTGTGTCCCTGATAATTTTTGCAATTCAGAATGCATTGACTATTCCCACTTTTCTTTCTATCAAACACTCTTGAGTACTTAGATATTTGAACTAACTTGTCACAGTATGTTACCTTTATGGTTATATGGAATCATATTGGGTATATTTATACTAAACCATGCACAATAAATATTCCCACATGTGTTGTGATTGAGTATAAGAATCATGGGATTGGAGATGGCTTGGATAGACATGTAGTTTGGGTGGATTGTTCAGAAAAAAATGCTCGGGGAAGCTAGGAGATTCATTATAGAGCATTGAGATTTGTGATAGTAGTGTTCAACAAAACAGATAAAGAGTGATCTGATAGTATGTGAAATGTGGAGGATCTTCTCAGTACTTCATGTTCTATTGAATATTTATATGTCTTGTTTTCCTTGTATTTATATCATGGGATATATTTTTGTCTACTGTCTCTTGCATATATTATATAATGTTTAGTTGATTATATATATTCTAATAGTATTTTGGATTTATTTTATGTACTGGAGATGTGTATTTTTTATGTTTTTATTGGTGAAGGCCTCCTCTACATTTAGCCCCACTATTAAATCTTCCTTCCTAGCCTTCTTAGATTCAACTAAGCTGTTAGTATCACTGCTAGCAGCCCCACCATCCAATTACATAGTTTGATTATCCTCATTCCTTGTGTCATCCTTATTAAATACATAAACATCACTTTTAAAAAAGGAATTATCTCTAGAGATAACCATGGGGAAGGGGGCATGTCTGCAGTGTAGTAGGGTAGGGGGAGGTCTATAGGGTAGGGGGAGGGGGAATGGGGGGGGGGGGGGGGCTGATGGGCTGTGGGGAGGAGGGTAGGGGGTATATAGGTGTGCAAGCGGGGTCTGTCCAGGGGTGCAAGGAGGGGGGGGGGGGGTGCAAGGGGGTCTGTCCAAGGTGCAAGGGGGTCTGTCGAGAGGTGCATGGGGGGGGGGGGGTTCTATAGGGGTGCGAGTGGGGTTGGGGGGTTCTGTCTAGGGTGCAAGATGGGTCTGTCCAGTGGTACATAAGGGTATATTCTAGGTGCATGGGGGGTGTAGGGGGGTCTTTCAGGGGTGGGGTGTGGGGGGGGGGGGGGGGTCTTCAGGGTATTTGGGGGGGGGGGGGTCTTCCGGGGTGCAAGGGGGTTTGGCGGGGGGGGGGGGGGGGTGGACTAGAAGCGAGTGTCTTGGGGTGCAAGGGGGGTCTGTCTACGGTGCAAGTGTGGTCTATCTAAGGTGCAAGGGGGTCTGGAGGGGTTCCAGGGGGTCTACATGGGTGAAAGGGGGGTCTATCAGGGGTTCAAGGGGGGTCTTTCCAGGGGTGCGGGGGGGGGGGGGGGGGGTCAGTCTAGGGGTGGGGGGGGGGGGGGGTTAGTTAGTGGTGCATGGGGGTCTGTCCTGGATGTAGGGGGTTTTGTCCAAGGAGGGGGGGTGGTGTCTGTCCATGGTGAATGGGGGTCTATCCAGGGGTGTGGTGGGGATGATATTTTACGAAATGGGAATGGTTGTTGCCTTGGTTTCAAACCGTGGATAAAGACCTATATCCACGATTTATTGAACTGTGGTTGGTATTGGGGGTGGCTATAGGACGAACCCTATATCCATGGTTAAAACTGTTGCTATAGGGTTTGGCCTATAGCCATGCCTATACAAGCCACGGTTCAATGAGCCTTGGCTATAACCTATAGCCGTAGTTTTTGGGCTTATAGACACGATTCCATACCGTGTCTATAGCCAAAAATTTTATTAGTGTAGGTGGCCTTTCATATGTTGCCTATATAACAGGTATGTCATTCAAAAGATACAACTGTTGGACTATACAACACTTTACCTAGTTGGCACTGCATAATACAACCCACATAATAGGTTTTTTCAAATACTGGTAACTTTACCCTTGAAAAAAGATCTCCTCTATGATTACACATCGTATTTTAGATTTTGTGACCATAAAAATCACGACTTAAGATTCTCCTTTAATGTATCTAAGGAATACTGGAATAATTCCAAGCCACTAAGCCTTGTTTGAGATCTAATTTCAAAATTTATGGTCAGTGATATTTGAAGATAAACACTAGACTTATTAGTCCAACATGAAATAATCTAAACTAATTTTAAATCTTACTTACTAGATTGAAAATAAGTAAAGGGAACTATAGAAAAAATTCAATGTCTCCGATCGCTAAACCTACATTTTTTATGGTTTTAGCAATATTGAGCAATAAAAAGTGAACATTCAATGTTTGTGGGGTTGTCTATATAATCTTAGTAAAACTAAAACTATACTCATTAGGCACATTAGACTAAGTAAAAAAATAGTGCATTTCATTCCATTTGTTATAATTATAATCATATGAGACGATTTATTGATGTAAAAAAAATCATCACCTTTGATAATGCCATTACAGAAAGAAAGCAAAAATGAAGACATATATGATTTGAGACAAAATTATTTTCATTAATATGGTAAAAAACATATGAACATCCACTTAACGGAGCCTCTCTGTCTTGGTTTGAACAAAACTCTCAATATGAATCTTCATCGGTTGAATGACTTCATGAGGCTTATCAGATACTTGCTGAAGTTGAAAATGTTGAGCAACTTTATCCTCCTCGGATTGATGAAGTGCTTCTTTGGTAGGTGAAATAAGGGTTATGCCTTACGACTAGGTTTCTCCCAATGTTTGGTTCAATTCCTAAAGATTTTTATGAACATCATCCATTTTCTATTGAATATGTATCTCTTCTTTATTTCCTATTTAATTTGTTGGTCAATATTTATCGACTTCTTGTTATGGACAGCCTCGGCCTCAGCTACTAAAGATTAAAATCTCTCAACATTAATAAGAAATTTTGGCTTTTCTAGACATTAATTCAGATTATGTTCTTTCTCCCATCGAATACTTGTCTCTTTCATTGCATTTTAGACTAGGTGATAATTAAATACACCAAATCCCAAGACGCAAAATAGTGTTGGGGTTTTTCCAAAATGGGAAAAAATCTCAACCAATGGTTTCTCAAGAATTATCTTTCAAATATGTTACCAATTATTTTTATTCTCCATGATAAGAGATGCTTTGATATCAAAATCAGAATCCAAGTCACTACCATGGGGAAAAATGTACTCTCGAAACAAATCACTTAGAGAGGTGCCTTGATCTATATCTTTTAGAGTATAGGATGCTTCACCTTCCATTGATTTTTGTGCTAATGCAGAGGTTTTTCCTTCTAATCTAGTTGTGGAGTTGATAACCATAAATGTTGAATTAGAATCACAATCAGTTTCAAAGGAATGGTAGAAATGCTGTTCGATATAGATAGTCTATATCATTTAACCAATAATTAGATCACTATTTCATTAGATTCATCCTTAGTTATCTCTACTTCAGTAGTTTGAGAAAGTGTTACTTGGGGAGGGTCATTCTCTTGAGTTTTCCCAGTTTCCATAATCAAAGGCTCCGAAGTATCTCCAAATATAGGGTCCTTAGTAGGTATTTCTGTATCTTCAGCAAAAGAGAGATATAGTGGATTTCCTCACTCTTGTAGGGCCTTCAAGGCATTCAATATAGAAAAATGTACATAAGTTGATATTTTATGAGAACTACCAAGTAAAAGGATAACAATTACGTATGGAAAATTCAAGAATAAGAATTTACATCCTTTCAATTACTCATAGAATTCCCTAAACTCCTTAATGGATCCTTGAATATCAATGTTTGGATTTAGGGAATCCATCATTTCAGTGTATGTGGCTTGGAATGTTATAGCATCATAACCATTTAAGGTATCCAATAAATGTTTCTTGGTTCCAAAATTAGCTCCAATAAAATTTTGTTCCATAAATTATTCAATTTGTGCGACGTCATCACGTATTGAAAATTCTAGATAAGAACCAATATATGCTTCAAATTCCTTAAGATCCGTATTTCCTTCTTTTGAAGAAATAAGAATATATGCATGGATTATCCCAATATCCATCAGTACAAGCAACTGATCTGATATATTTTAAATAGAAAAATATTATAAATCACATTTTATACTCAAAAGAAATGTATTTGACATTACCATGACCATTATGCCTCTCTTTATAATCAGGTGAAAATACAACTACACCTTTTGATGTATCATCCATCAAAATAATAGTTTCATGAACACGAACCTATGTTTCTCATGGGGTTTCCTTCTCTATTCATGAAAGAAAGGTTTTTAATCCCTTAAGATAAGAGAGTGATGTAGATCATGTGATAAGATGAACTTTGTATCCATGGTGGGTAAATAAAGTCATAATACCATAAGAAAACTCCAATACTTACTTTTTTGGTGTAAACTTTGGACCAATCTCAATGCTCCCTTGTGTTTCCTTTCATAATCTTGTGGAGAGTTTTAAATACTTATCTAGATAGTATAAACATGAGGTAGTGGCTAAGTAATACCTATCTCCATTAACCCAGTCATGATTTTCGCTATATGAGAATGTTCTGGAGACTTGGGGAGATCATCTAATGTGTCAATAGGGGAGCCTGTAAGTCCATACCTTGGTGACCCAATAACCTGTCTTGAGTTTCCTTACCTAAATTCAAGATGATAAAAGAAATCTCATCAAGATTAATGATGGAGAATAAAAAAATATTTTTTAAACAAAAGAAAATGAAACTACATTCTAAGTATTAACATAAATGTCCCATTTCTCTTTAGTGTTAAAAATTACCCCTTCACGTATCCCTAGTTCCATCATATCAGATACTCATTTTGAGGCCGAGACTTAGCCATGATTTGTGTATATGAAGGTATCCATCTCCAAAATATACTCCCATATATAAGCCAGGTTATTATCTAGATGACAATTAGAAGGTGCTTTAATATTAACCACATCATGTATTCGAAGACAATTTTAGAGGAATTCCCCTGAATCCCTGAGTTCAAGAGTTAGGATTTCATAATATTGAATAGGTGAAGGGTGCACAAAATTCTATTTTGATATGGTTGACTGTGGTTAAAACTCGACACCCTATGATTAGAAATCCTCTTCAGGCCTCCTTTCATTATAGATTAATGAGAATATGGGATGATAATCTCATTCTGATGATGGTGACTAGATCTCCTCGGTGATGAAGGTACTGTTTCACTTGAATTAATATTCTTGGTGTATCTCTTGTGGAGATGTTTTGAAGGATTTTAAACTTATGAAGCCTCTACATCATCTTTGTATTTAAATATTTTACCCAGATTTCTACAAACAATAGTTGTTGTGGCTACTACCCAATATATTCCTTTTTTAAAGCTCCTAGAGGATATGAGGAAGCTCAAGATTTGGAATATCCATCTTCTAATCCAATATATTAATCTAATGTAGGTAACATAATAGATAATTTATATGTCTCTAAAGCTATCCAAATCCACAATTGTTTAGCTACCATTGGATGTTTCTCATGTATAACATACGTGGGAAGAAAAGTGATTTCTTTTTCAAGACATTGGGACTGGAACCTATAAGGGATGTAATCCCCACATATAATTTCACCATCAATCCTATTTTATAACACACTGTCACTAAATTCCATCATATAATACATCAACTCCTAATTTTTTTCCTTACCATCATCAATAAATGTTCTACTTGGTGGGTTACCAAAAGGAAAAAAATTGAACTCACCAAATGCATTCAATTCCCTCAACACTACATCGAGTGTCAATTTCAAAGCCTGAATCTCAGAAAATATCTTTAAAAATGAGGTAAATAGACTATTGGGGACTCTAACGAAATTCAGCATTGAATATGAAGAAACATGTGCCTCAGTCTAGCCCAAAAACACTAGAAATGGTCCTATAAGTCTAAATAGAGTCTTCCCATTGTACAAATTTAGAAGATAATGATATATTCTTTTTAGTATGGGGTTTCCAAACCAATATATTTTTACTATAATAATTAGGATATAGTAACAAAATTCACTAGCATTACACTGCCGTTGGAGTAACAGACTAAAAGAAACTAAATTCTTAGGCACATGGAAAGAAAGATGGATAAGTTTACCCTTGCATCAAGATCAGATTTGACATTATATCCCCCTGGCTTATAGTCACCTCTCTCCAATTTTGGAAAATATTTTCCTGAAATACCCAAGTTATATAAATGGAGAAATAGTGGGACGTCCATAGGTGGGACCTTTCTCTTCCATTGGTTCTAAAAAAGTTCTTATTCACACTCTCATGTAAGTGTCATTCTTGTATTTTAGAAATTACAATGCTTCTTTGAATAATTCATGAGCTAATGGCGGAGTCCTAGTGGTTTCACCCCATGTTTTTACTAGTGGAATAAACTAATCAAACATCTTCCTAAGAATGGTAATCCCTAATATTTTATAGACATCCCACAAGCTTATGCCAACCTCAACAAGCGTCCAGTGGAATGTAATTTTTTATCGACACCATTCACTCAGTAATTCATGAATGAATTCTTTTTTTGTAAACATAATTTTGTCCTATCCAAACAGATTCATAAATGTGATCATTTTTTTATTCATTCATGAATTCTACATTGGTCTGGCGTACAAAAAACTCTCACTTCCATTCAAGTTTAACTCCTCCTCTAGAATGAAGTTCCTAGTCTTCCTTCCAACCATTGGACAGATCTGTTTGTGATGAATGAAAGTATGAATCATAACAATGAATCCTTATCTATACAACATGATCCTTCATATCGGGGGTACAGAAAATATTGTGTGGGATGCATCCAAAAAATATTGTTCCCTCATTAACAGGCATACCCTTATTGGTGATATTCATGCAATGACAGTTGAAGTATTGGAGAAACCAATTTTTTGGAAAGTACCTATTAGTATTTAGAATGCGGGCATTGAGAAAAATCCCATTCCCATAAAGAGGAATATAATGACATAGTGGATCTTCACGTCATTATGGAATCAATCCTTTCAATAGCCTAAGGAGAGTACTCTCAAAAATGTCACAATAGTACAGTCCAAAAATTTTCATCATCTCGTTTTGATGTTACTTAGCTTCCTCTGTTGTGGGAATCAGGTAAGCCATTTCCTGTAAAATAATTACCATGTTTTCCCCATTAGGATGTAATTTTGAGTTAAGTATGTTCAAATTTTAAACTTAAAAGAATTTAAGAATTTGGAAAAAAATTTCTCTGCATAGGTTTTTAGATGAGGTCATCCACGTAGGTACTTCGAAAAGGATCACAGCGCAAGTCCTTAGACGAAATCCTTCCACGTAGCTCCATCTCTCAAATGGATTCACCATGAGACTATTTAAAGGGACCTACACAAGAGTAAAATGTGACATGGATGGATGAGAGAGCAACACAACACGAGAATAAATATGAGGTCCCGGGTAAAGAAACTCTCCAAGGAAGGGGGGATATTTATAGACACCATCAACCACAAAGATGATTGGTGCAATAAATACACATGGGAGAACTACATGATAAATCTATAGGGAAGACCTGCACAATATAGCTACGCCATAGTCCTATGCCGTTCATTATTTACTCTATAATATTTTACCATAATCTTTCCACGAGACTCTACCCTCTTTCTGATCGTATCCAATCCTGAGGGGGGGGGGGGAATTTGTTGACACTATTTAGAAAAACAAAAAAATTATAAAGAGGTCGTTTTGATATTTACAATTATCAAGATGAATCTAAATAAAGTAAAATATATAAAATTACAAAGGCCCTATGTGGAGGAGGTTTGATATGAACCTATGTGGCACCACCGTATTCATAAGACCAGGACATGTTCGGCTGAAGTAACCCTATGAACAACTGCTACACAATAGGCCTAAACAAAGGGGATATACATAAGAGTTATGTGACAACATGATTTATCTACCCCTATGCGTAGGAGCTACACAAAAGTTCTATGCTGTCAACTTATGATGGTGTACTTGTTTTGAATATCCCCCTCCTTGCATATAAATATGACCTTTGGGCTCCTCTTTTTAAGACTAATTTTTTTGGAAGAACCCTTGAAGCTCCCATTGCATCGATCTTTTTCCTAGCTCCCCCAAATTTTCTTAGGTAGCTCTCTAAAACATGATAGAAGAGAGAATTAGATAGGATAAGCACATATTGAAATCCTTTTAGAGTTTTGATTCTTGCATAGTATTGTTTATCCTAGGTTAAGCAATTTTTTTAGTCATTACTAGGACCTGCATAGCACACCTACGCAATATACCTGCATAGTGAAACTACACAACCGACCTACGAAATATAGCTACTCTACATAGTTGCGCATAGGGTCTATGCATCATCTTGTCAAACCTCTTCAAAGCCACTCATGGTAGGGTATCTCTTTCCCTACTTCCCTTATATAACTGGGGCTAAGTTAAAACCTCTAACAAAACCTCCTCACTTATCAAAACCTTTGGTAAGGGCACATCAGTGTGTCTCCTATTTTGTTTTGTATATCTAAAGTCAGAGGTTTCTTACATTCATCTTTTAAGGGATTAAGTATCCTTGTGATATTTTTATGTTTTTATATATATATAGTTACATGGATACTTAACCTGTTCATAATTTTGGGATGTTCCATGTCTTAAATTTTTGGAGTGGGACTCTGACCTCCCCCTCTCATCTCTAAGACTCGAAGCCTACAGTTCCCAATAGGGATATTGAGGGTCATACATTATTTTCTATTCAAACAAAGGATATGTCTCCCTCCTCTATAGGGATCCACTAAGGGAATCCCTCTTGGAGTAACCCCCTATTATTTCTATCTGAATCCAATGACCTTCAATTTCATTTCACATTGAATGGTTCATTGCTCCGCACCCTCACTCACTGTCTCCTCGACATCATTCACTGTAGGCCCACCCTCTCCCATCAGTGAAAGAGACAGTGTTTGGTTTGTTGAATCGTTCACATCCTTTGGTTTCTCACACCCATCACGACTCACATGGTCTTAGAGAATTGTGATGATCACAATATCCACACAATCCACCCCTCGTTAGCTATGAGAACACTAATTCCTATCATAGATGGGATACATAAGAAGCCTTCATTAGGGCCCAAGCTCAATGGATACCCTCTTCCTGAATCCAACCCTAATTTAATTAATTTGTGAATCCTCCTTAGGATTAATCCCCAACCTATTTCCCTCCAAGGGTCGGACACCCCTATGAGATTCATCAAACTACACGGGCTTTGATTCCCATCCATGTGGTATACATTGGTAGCCTCTATAAAGTTAAAAACCAACACTCCAAAACAAACCTCTCCTTTATAGGCCACATTCATAGTGGGGACCAATTCAGCATGGAAATTCACATCCGTTCCATGTACCAGGGGATGCATAGGCGTAAGTCCCACATCAAGCTCTAACTAAGAACCTTCCTATTAGATTTCCTTACCACATAACATTAAACTATATGGTTTGGTCCTTATCACACAACCTTAAAAGTTATGATCTGTCCCATTAAGTGGAATTGAACTATGATGATTCTTATTTTTTTCACAAGGATAAGTAGGTATCCAATTTATGGTTATGATCCCAAAATCAAAAAAAAATTCATCTCCATAGACAAAAATAAATTCTGAAGTTCCTCACAAAGTGGCTTAAAAACCAATATTATCTTTACCCCAGTTAATGGAATCTCTAAATAGTCTATGAGAGGATACCATGGGTGAAGAATCTCCAATACAAACAAATGTCTCAATTAATGGATAACCTCTAATATGAATGGATGATTCTAAAATTCACACATTCTAATAATTGATTGAAAATTTCAAGGAGAACTTATGCTATACTTAGTAAATTAATAAGGATTGAAGAAAATATATTAAAACCAAAAGTGTGTCTTGGAGTAAGAAATAATCCCCCCAAAAATGGTGTGATGATTCCGATCTACCATCCTCTCGACCAATGTATCTTCTTGAGTATCATGGGTCCAATCCTAATAAACTCCTACATTTGGAAAGGTGGTCCCTGTTGATGATGAACCATTTGATGTTTCCAGTTCCATAAATAAATCCAATGGAAACTGCCTAGAAGTGGTGTTTTCTGAACCAGAACACACGTTTTGAGGGAGAAAGAATAATGGTTCAACTATAAAAATGATTTCAGGACTAGCTTTAATGGATAAATTTAAGAATAATGGTTCGTTGTCCATAAATGTTGTAAATAAACACCTCTTGGATGATGATTTTTTAAATAAATGAGAGAGAGAATAATGATGTTGATTGTGTATCTTCCATTAACATGATATCATTCTAGTATATAAATAATACTAGATTTATCAGGATCATTTGGACAGAGGTGGTGAAGAGAGACTATGAAAAGTACATAAATTGAAATTAAATTAAATGAAAAAGGAAGAGGATTTACATCATTAAATATCCTCTTTAATAACCACCATAAGGGAAGGGGTTTTGGTATTTTGCCATGAAAAATAGCTCATTGATTTGGGATAAACTGGGGAAGTGTATTTCGGTAAAACTTTGACTTGATTAAAGACATAGAAGAGTGAAGAGAATATGGGGTGAGGGGTTGTTTTTATAGTGGAGGAGAGGGGTCATTTTTGAATGTCATATTCGTTTGTTTATTATTATAGATCAAGACTATGAATAGTTTGAGAATTTTCATCAAATATATTAAAATAATAATGGCAGAGTGTGGGAGGGAAAATGATTTGAACCCTATCTTGGGTAACTCTGATCCTATGATTGATGATTCAGGAGGAAAATAAATTCATGGATCGTTTAATGATGATTTCCTTGTCACAAGGATCTGTTTCATCTTTGATCAAAGAAGACTTCTAGTGATCGTTCGGATGATGGACTCCAGAAAAGTGTCATTGATGCTGCCAGAGGCATGGGTAATTCATCCTTCCCTTATTATAAAGCATTCACATGATGTGTCATTCGAAAGGGCCAAATTTCACATGTCTCAATGAATCAAAGCGCAGTTGAATAGAGAATGAAATTATCTAGATTCTCAATCATCTCCCAGGTTGTAATTCCGAAGGGGGTAGATCCATGGATATTTAACGAGCTCACTACTAGGATTGTTGAGATCTGGGGTGTTACTGAGCGGACGATGACAAAAATGGGACATGGGTTTTACGACATTTTCTTCCCCTCAAATAAAATCATGCACCATGCCTGGAGTTTTGGCTCTGTCCATCTCAAACATGTCTTCCTATTAATCCATGAATGGGACCAGAATTTTGATCCCAATTCCGTCAAGAACACCTATGAAAAAATATGGGTAAGGGTCTATAATCTGAATTTGCTCTATTAGAATCCCCAAATTCTCTGGGATATTGCCTTGTCGGTTGGAAATCCTATCAGGCTTGATAGTCAGACTGAAAATCCCATATTTTATCATTATACTAGGATTCTTGTGGATGTTGACATGTCCTCTACTTTGGTGGAGGATGTGGTGTTAACCACAAAAGATGAAACCCTCACACATGGAATCCTTTAAAAAAGAAATCCAAAATTTTGCCTAAATTGTCATTCTTGGGACACGTTGCAGCAGACTGTAACAGAAATAATCTATGAAACTTTTGCAAGGCATGAGGGCATGATGATGAGAACAACTGGTGGAGGGGAAAGAAATCATCTCCTGCTACTGACCCTGGGCCCTCTCACTCTAAGGATTCTCATCTTGTGAATGATAAGGGGAATCTCGTGAAGGATGCAGATAAAGATATGAGTAATGGTGGAATCTCATAGGTTTTGGAAGAGGTTGCTTAATTTGCAGAGGATGTTGTGATTTGTGGTGATCATATAGAGGAGTCAACAGTAGTGACTCTTGCCTTGGAGGATAGTAAGTAGGATGCAGATACTGACCGCATTTCCGATTTGGTCACAGATCCTGGGTTGGGGCATGTGGAGGAAGTTCCTATGCAAGATTGGTGTGTAGTACCTATTAAATAGTTGGTCACAAGATCTACTGATGTGGCAGCCCTTGTGAAAGACATGGTAATAAATTCTTCGAGCTTAATTTCATATTCTGATCAAAGTATCCCTACAATTCTTGATACAGGTCATGGAGGATATGTTACTCCAGACTGTGGTGTTGATGCGGCCTCTGCTCATCCTGGTGAATTCTTGTAGGTTCATTCATCTATGGTTACAAAGAATGTATTAACTTCCATCTTATTGGTTGTCCTGATTGACTTTGGAAATTGGTAATCTTTTCTCATTATTGAGGACTCTACTGGATATGATGATGATCATGCATTGGTTGAACCTGTGCCAGGTGTTCCAAGTGGCACTACTAATGATCCCACTATGAGGCAAGTGACACAAACAAATTAAGGGCCTAGTACAAGGCTCAGATTGAAAAATTGAAAATCCTTTTTTGGAATTGTCAAGGGATTGCGAATCCTCCCACAGTCAGGTCCCTTAGACACTCTTTTATGACCAACAAGCCTTTATTGGTCTGTATTTCCTAACCATGGATGATGTTTGAAAATTTTAGGTCTTTCAAATGGGATTCTATAGGTTACTCCTTTTTTTCAAATAATCATCTTGATATGAACTCTGAATCCTTGTGGGTGATTAAGCATGAGTATGTGTCAATTAGTTCTGTTTTGACTTATGCTCAATCTGTTACCCTGACATGTTGTTTTGGAAATGCCTCATTTTCAGTGACATTTGTGTATTCTTTTAATCACTATACAAGATGATGAGTAACGTGGAGAAACTTAGTGGATATATTTGAGAATATGTCTAATAGATAGGTTTTACTTGATAACTTCAACACTGTTCTATGAACTGAGGAAAAAAATGGTGAGAACTTTTGTCGTGCCTCAGCTTCTAATCATTCAGCTTGTATTGATAAATGTGGCCTCACTAAGGTACCTATTTCTGGGGATGAGTTTACATGGAGTCGATACACTATTAATGTGAGGCAGGCAAGTAAGTTAGATAGGTGCTTTGTACAAGTGGAGTATAGGAATATGGAGATTAATTTTTCTGGGATAACTCTTCTGCAGTTAAATTCTGATTACAATACCATCCTTATTGATGTTTTTTTGAGCATTTAGGACAGTACCTCTTCCCTTAAAGTTCAATAATGCTTGGATGGTCATCCCGGGCTGTAGAGAAATTGTCCTTGATGCCTAGAAAAATGATTATTTGGGTAGTCCTTCTGAAATTATTTCCTACAAATTAAATTGTGTAAAGGAAAGACTGAAGAAATAGAGAAATGACTCATTTTATTCCATTGATAATTACAGTAGTGAGGCTGAAACTGTTCTATCAAACTACAAACAAACTAGATTTCCTCAGGATTTACCAACTTAGAATGAGATTCAGTCTACAAAAAATCTGGAGAAACTCTTGGATCTAATGGAAAAGTTGGCACAAAACCAGTTCAATATTAGATGGATGAAGAATGGAGATAGAAAAAAAAATATGTTTCATTGCATGAATATGGAGAAAAAGGCCAAGAGAAGTCATCGAACCTTGAATATTGATGGGAACCTCCTCTCCTCTGATAGTGAAATTGAATGTGCAGCTATTAACTACTTTGAGAAGCTCTACATAGATCATGGTAAACACGAATCTAAGAAAATTATTCAGTGTTTTGATCCTTCTATTGGGGATGATCAAAATAAGAAGCTTGTGGATATCCCCAAGCAAATAGAGGTATATGATGCCCTTTTATCCCTAAATATTGACAGTGTAGCAAGCCCTGATGTCTTTATGAACAAATTCTTCATCTTTTATTGGGATATTTTCCACCTTGATGTCACAAATGCTGTGAATGATGTTTTTAGAACAGTTCATATTCCATTTGGAATGAACTCCAACATCCTCACTTTAATCACAAAAAAAGAGAATAACCTTGACATTAGGGATTTCTATCCCGTTGCTATTGGTAACACTATACCAAAATTGATTAGCAAGATCATCAATCATTGACTGGGTGATATTGAAGAAAGACTCATCTCTTGTAATCAATTTGGGTTTGTTCCAGGACAGATCATTCAAAATTGTCTCTATTCTTCCTCTAAGTGTGTCAATGCCATGAGGATAAAGGATAAGGATGGTAACATGGAATTGAAAATTGATATCTCCAAAGCTTTTGATACCATAAGATAGAGATTCCTTTTCACCATTCATAAATTGCATGGGTTTTCCCAGAAGTTCATTGATCTTATTGGCTCTATCCTTGCATGTTCCAACATCTCCATTCTTATCAATGGCTCTCATAGGGGTTTCTTTCAATGATCAAGAGGAGTCAGGAAAGGAGACCCATTATATGGGATGATGTTTTCTATTGTATAGGATTACTTAAGCTCGTGCCTCACTGATCTTTCCAATTTTGGAAGGTATGAGAGAATGAAAATAAGGCGTGAGCTGCAGGCACCCTCACATGTGTTCTATGCTGATGATATTCTTCTTTTTCGGAGAGATGATAAAGGAACCATCTCTTGTATTAGGGGAATTTTCTCACACTATAAGGAGGTTATAGTTTAGATAATTAATTGGGGGAAATCATTAGTTATGTTTGGTGGAGTCATTATCACATCAAGACAATGTAGAGTGGCACGAAAACACAGGGTCAAGAGGGGAGTGCTTCCCTTCACATACCTCGGGGTACCAATTTTCTGGGGCAGAGATAAAAGGTTTCATTTGGATAATATTTCTCGGAGGATCATATATTAATTAGAAAATTGTAAGGGAAAAATCATGTCTTAAGCAGGGATGATATGTTTGGTCAACTCAGTGATCACATGGATGTTTTTTACTCCTTTTCTTTGAATATATGGCCGAGAACCCTGATTAAGAAACTAATTTGCTAGATCAGAAATTTTATTTGGATTGGATCAGTTCATGAGAGGAATCTGGTCACTGATTCATAGAAATTTTGCATCAACCCCCCCACATGGTTGTATAGAGTGTCAAAGATATCATATTATTCAATGATACCTTGATCAACAAGTTTTTTTGGAATTTAATTTCAAAATGTGATGACTCCATGGAATTCCTTTGAACTATGTTCATTGAAAAGATTTATAATGGGTATTCTAACTATCTCTTTTCATCTGTTTGGTCTGACATCAAGCAAGCCTATGCTGACCTCATGATTTGCTCGACATGGATTGTGTGCAAGCAATCCCCATTCAACTTCTGGACAACTCTTTTGTTGTCTCAACCTATCTGTGATGCTACTGCAATCCCAAAACTCCTAAGAGAGGATTCCATTAATGATCTCTAAGGTAACCCAATAACAATCAACAACATGATACAAAATCATGTCATAATTGAAATAAGAATGTACTTCTACACAGAATGTGATACACTGGTTTGGATGCCAAATTTGATTAGCAGGTTCAATACAAGGGACTGCAACAGATCACCGTGCAGTGCTTACCTATACCCTCCATCTTGGGTCATAGATTTTTACAAACCTTTCATTCCACCACCTTCATTTTTCTGATCTGGAAAATCTGGAGAAAGAGGCTTCCCTTGCAGGCCATGTTACAATGCTCTGGATTCAACATGGCTACGGTTTGTATGCTATGTCTTTAGGCAGATGAACATTCTAACATGTATTCGTCTCCTGCAATTTTTCTTCCAGGTTCTGGACCTATGTGCAGTGGATTTTTCAATGCTTCATTCTCTGCCAAGCGATTTAAGGATTTCTTCAATTTATTTCCATGATTAATTTCAGTGAGCATATCAAATTTCTCCTCCTAGTAGTTGTGGCCAACCTGTTGTCTTTTATATGAAAGGCAAGAAATGATTTAATTTTTAACAACATTTCTCCCACATTATATGTTAGTGTACTGGATATTCATTATGCAATCAGAACTGCTTCCAACATCCAAACTGGTACCATGAGAAATGATGTTTCTGTCCTTGTTTTGTTGACGTCCCTTGGTGTGAATGGCCGGGAGAAGAAACTGTTGATGATGAAGTATGTTCGTTGGATCCCACCCATCTCTCAATGGTTTAAGGTTAATGTTTATGGTGCTGCTTCTGGCACGCTAGGTCCTTCTGGATGTGGTGGTGTCTTCTGCCCTTACAATGGATTTATTAAAGGACACTTCTTTCATTATATTGGCAACTCATTTTCCATTGAAGCAGGGCTTTGGGCCATGATAAAGGCTATCAGGTATGATGTCCATTATGTCTGGAATGATCTATGGATTGAGTTAGACTCGAATGTTACAGCCAAAATCCTTAGAGATCGGTCAATAAATGTTCCATGCAGGATGTTTCTGGTATGGGTTGAATGCCTCCGGCTTGCAGATTCACTCTCACATGACGTTCTACATGTTTATCGTGAGGCCAATCTTGTTGTGGATGCTCATTCCAAGAGAGCTAATGAAGAGGTGTGCTCCAGTTGGTCTTTTGTATAGAAGGAGTTTTGTAATAGACTTGTGCAGGCTGATTGTCATGTTGAGACTTATATTTGTCTTTCTAAATCGCCTCTCTGATTCTGCACTTTGTACTTTATTTTTTTCTTTAATATATTTTTCTAGGAGCATGCGTGCCTACCTCCTGATATTCTTGGTATATTAAAATAATGAAGGAATTTTTTATATTATGATGCTTACAATAGCAATATTTGAAGGAATTGTTTGTTGTTTCAAAATTATTTATACTGTAAATTACCACATTTTACTATTCACTAAAAATTCAAGTATTTTAGAAAAATCCAAAAATTTCACCATAAACATTTTTTGATGTGGATAATTAAAAAATGGACTCCATTTTATTAAAATAATTTTCTAAATATGTGAAATTTAGTTTTGAAATAAAATCATTATTTACTTGATAAATATTGATTAAAAATTTAAA
This sequence comes from Viscum album, assembly GCA_963277665.1. Classification (NCBI taxonomy): domain Eukaryota; kingdom Viridiplantae; phylum Streptophyta; class Magnoliopsida; order Santalales; family Viscaceae; genus Viscum; species Viscum album. The sequence continues at coordinate 1,462,816,197 of OY728150.1, read as the reverse complement.
ACTTATTTTTTAACTCTTTCAAAAATTAACTAAGGAATTATAAAATTATCCAAAAATTATAAGACATCAAAATATTGATTTATGAATCCATTTTATGAAAAATAATTTTCTTATAAATAATTATATTAGTTATAATATTGTAATTAAATATTTATGACTTATAAAAATACCAATACATAAATATTAATTTTTAAATTATTTACTTACTTTTATTATGATATAATTATAACATACTTTCACATATGAGATGCATAAATTTTATTTATACTTTTATGGTTGACGTTACTATTCATTAGCCTGGTTTACTATTTGTAAGCGTCATATTACTATTCCTAAGGGTAAGTTTCAATATCATCGGTATAGGTTTCAAAAACGTCTATAAATACTTATTTTTTCATTCATTATTCATTTATAATGTTTGTATTATTTTTTATATGTGATTATATGTGATCTATACTATATAAAAATAGGACGTAAAATTCATTGATAGATTTTTGGGTCATTATATATTGCATCACCCAAATCATGCTTCGATCCACCTCAAATAGCACCTATTAATGTGAATTATAAAAAAGAGAGTGTACATAACTTTTGAATGGTAAAGTTATACATATAATTAAGGAAGTACCTATTTTGTAAGAATACATAGATGTTTTTTTGTAAAGAACTATATGAACGACCAACTGAGCATGAAGTTGATTTTTCTATAAATCTCATCCTAGATAAAAATCCTATATTCAATACTTCCTGTAGAATAACCATAGTGAAATTAGATTAACTTAAAAAACTAATACATGAGTTTTCTTATAAGGGATTTATCTAAGTTATTATTTCACCAAGGGGATCCCCAATTCTTTTTTTGATTAAAAAGACAGGTCTCTGAAGTTATATGTCAATTATAGGGAAATTGATAACATTACTATAAAGAAAAAGTGTCCTCATCCCCATATTGGTGAATTGTTTGATTAAATTCAAGGATTTGAATATTTTTAAATATTGATATTAATTTTGGGTATCAATAATTGTTAGTAAAAAAGGAAGGTATTCCAAATATGAAATTTCATATGAGGTATGGCTATTACTAATTTAGGGTAATGCCATTTGTATGGACTATTTAACTCTCTGTTTTTATTGGTATGATGAAAAATGTATTCAAAGATTTTATTAATTATTTAATCATGGTTTTTATTGAAGATGAAATTTTATAATCTGAATGATATTATGAGAATAATACTCATTTGGGAATCATTCATAAGTCACAAAGTGAATATGATTTATATGGAAAACTTTTAAATGGAAAATTATTTCTTTAGGAAGTTTATTTTCGTGGAAATGTTGTCTCAAAGGATGGAATATTATTTGATCATTCAAGGAAAAAGGAAATGATGGAATGAAAAACACCAAAGAATATAACTGAGGTATGTCGTTTCATTCGATTAGCATGTTACTATCAATGATTTGTTCAGAACATTTGTTGACTCGCTGAACGGTTATCTATGTTGACACATAAATGGGTTATGCTCATATTGTTAGAAGAATATAATGATTGTTTTGAAGAATTAAGTGGGATATTGGTTAATGCACAAGTATTAACATTACCATAAAGAAGGGATGGATTTGGGATATATTTTCAAACATAAAAGAAGGAAATTGGATGTTTCCTTAAATGGAAAAATATATTTTTTCCTATGCGCCATTGAAAATAAAGATTCATGAAGAAAATTATCCAACCCATTATCTAGAGTTTGAATTCATTATCTTAGTATTGAACATATAAATGCATTACCTATATGGTTAATGATATGAACAGTGTTTGGATCACAAAAGTCTGAAATACATATTCTCATTGAAGTATCTCAACATGAGACAAAGGAGATGGATTAAAGTACTCATGTATTGTGATTTCTAATGACAATTCCACCCTGATAAAGAAAACCTGGTGTTTGATGAATTGAGTGAGAAAGATCCTGGTATTATGTCAGATACGAGGATTGATAAAGATCTTATATTATTGTATTTAGAAATGTTGTATGTAGGAATAATTAGGGAAGGGGAAACAACACATATTTTCCAAATGATTTCCAAAACATCCATATTAGACAAAATAAATGGTTCCCAGCATGTTGATAAGAAAATTAAAAATATAATTACATCTATGAATAATGGAAAGTTGGTAGACTTTATCTATGAATATGATATACTAAAATTTTTAATGAGTCTACTTTTTCAATCAATGTTTGAGGTAAAATGATAATTATTAGATGAAGACCATAACTAAAATTTATCATAGTCACACCAAAATATATTGTGATTTTAAGGATCATTTTTGGTTTCATAATATGAAATTATAAATTATAGACTATGTTTATTGATTCATGTTTTTTAATAGGTAAATATTGAGAGACAATATAGAAAAAGATTCATACAACCTATACATACTCCTATGTGGAAATGAGATGATATTAATATAGAATTTTTCACTAGATTTCCCAAGACTCCAATAAATAATGTTTCTATATGGGTTATTGTTAGTCACCCTACAAATTAAAAACATTTCCTCTCTATAGGGGCATATATAAATATTGAGTGCCTTATAAAAATATATATTAGAAATGTTGTGATACTTTGTAGTGAACTTATTTTGATTGTTTCTAATCACAACCCATAGTTTACATTGAAATTCTAGAAAATTATTCAAAAGACTCTTGACATTGAGGTCATCTAAGCATTGTATATCATACTTATATAAATTGATAGTTTGGAAGGAGTAGTCAGAATTTAGAATACATGTTTAAGTTATTATCACTTGACATTTAAGGTATATGAGATCAGTATTTTACTTTGATAAATTTTTATATAATAATATATTCTATTAAAGAATTAAAATGAAACTATTTGAAGCATTGTATGGGAGAAGATATCATGAACTGAATTTCTTGGATGAATCTGTTGAAAGAAAAAATTTAGGATTAGAGTTGTTTAGTGGACAATGGTGAAAGTGGGGATTATTTAGAGTTATAACAAGCATCTCAAAGAAGTAAAATAACCATGTGTATAAATAAATTAAGGATACAAAATTTAAATTAGTATATTAAGTTTTATTAATGGTATATCCATGGAAGTGTGTTATAAGGTTTGTAAATAATAAGAAACTAAGTCCTAGGCACATCAGGTCATTTGAAATTATATAAAGAGTTTGATCAATAACAAATCAATTGAGAATTTAACCTGCCATCACTAAAGTATATGATGTGTTTTATTTAATATTATTGATAATGTACATGCCAAACACAATGCATGTGATTATATACAAGGAAATATAATTCTAATTTTTATTTTATTACTCTAATGAGTATATCCATATTATTTACACTTGATAATTATTATTGTAGAAAAAAATAACACAATTGGTGAAGGTGCTTTAGAGAAATCATAAAATAGAAGAGGAATCATGGGAACTTGAAAAAGTTATGTAGATTAACTTTCAAAATCTATTCATGAGGTGAAATTATAGATATTTTTTGGATGAAATTCTTGAAGTAGGGAAGAAAGTAAAATTCTAAATTCAATTCTAGTAAGTAATATATTCTTTCCAAAGAAATTATAGCATAATGCACGCATCTTTATTAAAGAATTTTATTTAAAAATTACAAAATTTTTAGATTTAATTTTAAGAAATTAAATTTATTTTTGAATTAAACCTTTCAAAATTTTATTAAGATGATTTCTTGTGATTTTTTGGAAATAGTTTATTTTTAGGGGAATAGAACAAAATAATGATTTTACAAGACTGTCACTTTTATGAAGTTATAATGATATAATAAGTACTTGAATGTTTATGATAAATATAATACAAGAAAAATATATATTAATGAATTAACATTTTAAATATTAAAATGTAATTTTAAACTTATAAATATATGTTAATCTTTTTTGAATTATATATTTTTTTCGTTCATATAAAAACAGTTTTTTGTTCTTTTCTGTTAATCAACTATTTTAAAGGTAAAATTTAATTTTGGTTTTTTTTGAAATAAAAATAAGTCTCATTTTATTTTATATAATCAATTTATTAACTTTGGAATCAATATTATACTTTTTTTCTATTAAATCGTTTTTATACTTAAAATAAACATTTTTTTGAAAAAATTTCCATTAGGTTTTTTGAATATAAATTAAAATTAATCTATTCCAATTAATATTGTTTAATAATTTAAAATGTATTAAATAATTTAATGAACATAATTAACACTATATAGTAAGCTAAATTTATTTTTTTCTCATAGAGAATATTATCCCTAGTAAATATTTGTCACCACAATTAATTGAAAAAAGACTTAAAATGCTTCAAAATAAAGGGACAAGGCATCAAGATAACAAAAAAATATTAAACCAATTATTTTGATTTTATTTAGACATTTAAATTATAATATTTTATATTATGAGAATGTGGATCCACCATTACAATAAATTGTCTTGAAATTATTAAAATATTTTAAGTGATTTCATGTGTGTCACTCCCCTCACTTATAGAAGGGAACCTCTTCTCCTCTATTATTCACAAACATTGACCCATATATAAATACCATAAATCTCCCAAAAACTGTCGTAGATTCCTTTAATTCACTATTGTGCTCATTATATTACCCCAATATCATATTAATGATTCTTAAGGTTTAAGAAAAATGTGTTCCCTCAAAGAATAGGTAATCCTCTTACTCGAATAAAAAAAGTTTATTTATTCATCTACTTTCTATAAATTTGTTTCACATATCATAACATAATTAAATAAATAACACCAATATACAAATATTTTATTATTATTATTGGAAACCAATTTACACTACAATTCAATTTTATGGAATAATATAATATTGATCTTGAGTATGCATGACTTACCATCTCCACATAACTATGCATTTTATTTTTCAAAACCTTTTTACTTGTATGGTTATAAATATGAAAGTAATGAAATTTATTTTATATTTATCAGATAATAATTATTCTAAAAATATGTTATATCATCTACCTTATTACCCTACTATCTGTTGGAAAATAACTATGTCACTTGTGCGTACGAATGACTACCACCTCCATGAAGTGATGTGATTTGTTCTTCTATTATCATAATTCATTGATGACAATAAAATTGTATATAATGAATAAAAATAAAATTCATTACATTTTTAAAATTATAGAGATCATGTGACCAGATCATGAAACCATTAATCCTAGATAATATACTGAAGTAATTTGGGAGAAATTGACCGAGTAACCTTAAAGTGGTTGACGCCAGTAAAAACTATTCAAAGAATAAATTTATAATGATTATAAAAGGGCATTAAAAAACGAATGAATAAGAAAATTTTTATTTATATTTTTTATAAATATAAATTAATTATTTTGAGGATAAAAAACAAATGTCTAAGAAGAGAGCCAAGGTAAGGGATTTCTATTTCAATCTCATTTTATATCAATATTTTTAGGTTCATAATTCTTATGGGAAAATTATATAATACTAATAATTTAGAACCTATTTAACTTCTTTTAATATTCGTGTATTTGAGTTTACAAGATTATCTTTCATTTATTATTTTTATGGATCATAATTCTATATGTAATTTACATGTAAAGGGTTTTATTTTAAAATTCATATTTTGAAGTTTTCCTTAATACACTTTTTCCTTCCATGTATTTATTTCCTTTAATGTGTATTGATGAATATTTTTTACTATTCTCTAAATATTTATTAAATTAACCATTTAACACTATGGAGACTACTCATTGATTTAAAGATTAATTTATATGTTTCCTTTTTTTTTCAATGAAAGTATTTTTGTCAATATTTTGGGAATTATTATTTAAAATGATATCAAAATAAAAGGGTATTATATTCTTAATGTAATGAAAAAGAAATTAAAAATAAAATTTTAAATTTATTATTACATGGATTTACAAGTATGTTATTTTCTTTATATTGATTCTATTATATTTTCTAAATTATTGGTTTCATTAAAAACCTTAATTTTTAATGTATCTATTATCATCTACTATCATTTAATGATAATGAATTATACCTTATTTTGAGATGATTCTATTTATTGTGATCATGTTCACTATCACTCTATGTTATTTACTAGACATTATTTTTATCCTCCATGACTATACTTTTAATATGTTTGATGAATTTAGTATATTTTTATTTAATTTGATTAATTTTCAACCGATACCTTTTCTATGTATGGTATAAGTTGAAGGGAGCTTATTAAGTAATTTATTTCATTTACTGGGGAAATATTGTTGTTTTTTTATTCTTTATTGAATTCTAATAATTATGGACTTATAAAGAATTTTGAAAATTAATTTTACTGATCAATAAAAATAAAAGGAATGCGTTTTATATTCAAGTGAGAGGTGGAGCATAATTTTAAATAGTCCCCACATGAATCAATAGTCCTCCTGAGGAAAACCATAGGCATTCCATATTAGATAGGAATATTGTTTAAATATACCCATTTATTAATAATGTTATTTGGTTGAGGGTCCTTGATAGAAAGTTCCTGAACATCTATATTTATAAATTTTCTATATTAAGAATTTTTTTTCCATTATATGTTTGATTTTTATGTTGATATTATCCATGAATGTTCAATGAAATATAGTTGTTGATTTATTCGAATTTGTTTTGATTATTCACTCTCCCATTTAGATTATTCATTATATAATCATGATATATTATTCTTTACATAACCATTACTGGGCATTTTATCTCAACCATAATTTTTCACTTAAGATGTCAGAATTATTATTATTAATGATTTTAGGATTGCGTTAATATTTCTTATTCCTTGTTTTAATATTTCCAATGTAATAATGGAATTATATATGTATTTAGTTTAACAAGACTTATAAACTAATCCATCATACATTGTGAAATTCCTTGTATCATGTACAAATGTAAAAACATAAAAATCAGATTTGGGATTCTATAGTTGAGGTTTTATATTTGAGTTTATATAACCAAATCCCCTTGAGTTATCTAGTCAAGATTAAAAATGATGATTAATGTGATTTTATCAATGGGGAAACCACCTATAGTTAATGAAAATTTCCTTAAAAAACTTCTTGGTATTATGAAAATAATAATTTGATATCACTTGTTAATATATAAACAAATGATCACGACATTAATATATATTGTCACATCAACTATCAATCTAGATTCTTTTCCTTAGTGTCCTCATACTAAAAAACATGGTAATATATAACATGTTACATCATATTAAGATTTCATAATATTTTATCTTTATATAATAGTCTTAATCATTTTTCCTCCTCATCTCAGTATGAAACTTCTAGATTTGACCTAAGAAACCAATGTGTATACTAGATAACACTTTTGAGTCAGTCCAAGGTCATGATAACATATTCAATATTGATATTAATTATAAACATTTAATAATATATATATATAACCAATTATTTTACATATATTAATGGATGTTTTTTATCATAAACAACCATTAGTTACAACCCAAAGAATATGAGGTCGCGGGTCTTTGGAAGGCTTGGTACATAAAACATAAAAAGAAACTAAAACATACCATCATTATTTTTTTCTCCATAGTGAGCTCTTAAATATCTTTGAGCTCATAACACTACATAGTATAACCTAGGGAATTCATAAAAAATGGGTGATCTAAAAATTCTAGTAGTGGAATAAACATGAGAAGGAGGCATAACCCGAGTCAAGGTATGACATGATATCATAAAACATAATTCTCAAAAGTAATCAAATAGAATAGTGACATAAAGAACACAGTGTCATAAGATAATATAATTATAAGAAATGTGGAAGTAACATATATAATGACATAAACCTGTGTTAAGGCTAACTTATTAAACAATATAACATGGTGGAAAAAGACTTATAATTTATTAGGATTACTCCCTAATCCCTTATAAAACATCTCATCAGAAAAAATATTCACCTAATTCATTGGAGTTATATTTGTTTACAATCATAATAGAATATTAATTATTATTTTTTCCATAAAAATTAAATCAATAATAAGGAATGAACATAAAAATTACCCATATAATGAAATGGGTTGTATAATTATGCCTGATGTCATAAAAAAAATTATATTTCAAAAAGAAATAATTTTCAAAATAAAATTAAGGAATTTATTATTCTATAAAAGTAGGGGAAAATAAGCTAGTTATATTTTAAAAAGAAATATATAGAGAATTTAATGTAACATATCACATAAAAGGTGTTTTTAGTGGATGAAAATGAATTCAAAAGACCACACTGAATATTTATTGATGAAAATACCATTTTCAATTTGAAATGACTTCTTTAAAAAAAAATATATAAAACATATGATAGAAAATAATTTCATTTAAAATAAAAATGAAAACATGTAGATGAATCATTAAATAATTTATTTAAATGAAACCTTGTAATCTCCAAAAATAAAAATATGAGAATAAAATATATTGGTGTTACAATATAATGATAATATAATTCCCCTAACAGAGGCTCATACGTAAATATTCTCGAAAAATAGTGAGAAAGTGGAATAAACCCTTCCCACTTTGCAACTCTTGAATCATAATCCCCATGAATGAAATAATATAAAATGAATATTTTCATACATTATATAGGGAATCATGTTATATCATCTAAAAGGTTTATTATATAAACTTCATTGAATATGATAGTTGTGTAATATAACAAATGTCCCAAAGAATACAATTTGGGATGAATGCCCTTTATAATGCTCATAACATTGAAGTTAGAAATAATCAATGAAGTGGTTATTTGAGAAAAATGTTAATACACATAGATCAATTTTAAATACAACATAAATCAAGAAAATTATTTTTCATACAAAACCACAACTTATTGTATTCAATAAAGATGTGATATAACATAGGAAAATTGAGTTATGAAGCTCTTACCACTTGGTAAATTTCAAGTACAATCCGCATGGATGAGAAAATTTGAATATAATGCTGTATGAAGGATTCATTATATAAAATATAAAGGGTGAAACATATACATCATATAAAATAAATTTGATCTATAATATTACAATTTTCTTCAATGAAAGGAAATTGAGATGATGTCCATTACATCGAGTTCCAATCGTCACATTTTTTACTTTATATTCTGAAATAATAAAATAATGTCAGTTATTTACATAATTAATAACATTTTAAAGTTTTTATTTATTTTATTTTTTTATTACTGTGCTATATTTATTTATTTATCAATTATGTCCACATCAGATATTTTAATGATATTTGGTTTGTAAATCCAAAAGGAATTTAATAGATTGACTATGGTAAAATAATTAACCATTACATCATTAGTAGAATAATAATAATGAGATAAAAATAATTTCTATACATCCATTATAATTTTAATACCAACCATGAAATATGGTTTTGAAAAATTAACTTCCTTTCAGTCATGGAGACGACAGGCTGTACACACTCATGAGTAAGGTTTCCTTTTTTCAACGATCATGATGGAAAGTGGGTAAGTATTATTTAATTTTGATAGAATGATAATTATATCATAAATACCATATTATTTCTCTAAATTCACTTATATATATTCCATCACGGTGTTGCTGTGATGAGAAATGAGTCACATAACTTCCTGGAGGTAGTAGCCCACACGTACTCACAAATGACACTATCATTTTTAGTGAACAAAATGGTAAGAAAATATATGATATATTACATTTAAAAATGAAACATATTTCATGAAAATAGTATTTACATTAATCCCATCATTATTAACATATCTAATAGGTGATGATGGAAAAAAAATTACACAGGTTTGTGTGGAACTTATTCTCCCTACATAAGAATGGTGGTTTCGTTTGCATATTGATGAAAGAGGATATAAATGTAGGATATTTAATTAATATTAAAAATCTAATTTTATGGGACATATTTAGTTTATTATATCATCATGTTTCAAAAATATTTTATGTTGGTGTAAAAATAAATAAAATCAAATGTTTGTTATAAAGGATATATTTTCTTTAGACAACCTCTAAATGTTTTTAATAAAATACTTATAAGAGAGATTTATAATAAATCCAAGTCCCCTAGGAAATATTTATGTAATTAAGGAAGGGATATTTTTTACAAATTGGAGAAAAATTATTTTTATGTTTCTAGAAACTGGGACAGGTGGTTCCCTTTTATTGGTGAGAAAGATGGTCATTTTTGTAAATACCAAAAGATATTTGATAATGGGAACTCTGTCTCAAACCAAACACCTAAAAAATTTATAAAAAATGGAATATAAGAAATTTAAGGTTTATAAACTCCTTCCGAACATAAAATTTATATATTTCAAACATTTTATTTTCTTTAACTTTATGGTTACTCAATTTTGTGATTTTAGTTTTCCCCACGATAACATGTTTTTTACCTAGGATATTTTATCCTGTAAGCCTCAAAATAAAATAATAACTATTACATAATTTTGACCATATTATTATAAATATTAAATTTAGTTTATCAACTAAAAATTTGGTGGATTTTAAAATTAATTTTAACACAATCGGATGTAACACACAAAACCTCATTTTAACCTTAATCATTGGAATAAATTTTTACTGTTTTTACTATTCCTTATGACCTAAATTTATGTTCAAATTATTTAATAATATTAATAATTATAATTAAATATATAGAATATATTTTTATTAAATTATATTCAATTTAGTGGTATAATGTTTTTAAATAATAAAACCATAATACAAAATGAAATGCGGTTTTCCCCAAAAAAATGCATTTTTCAAGCAATAAATGTTCTTATATAAACTGTATAACTAGTAATCATCATTATATGAATTTAAATTCATAAATATATATATATATATATATTATTTAAAATTAATTAAAATTTTATTGAATTTGGGGTTATTTTTTTTAATTAAAATTGATAAACATCATACACTTAAAAACAGTTTGTAGAAAACTACATTTTAAGTGTAAAAATACAGTTACACCAAAAGCATGAAAATTGATGATTAAAATAAACATAATGATATTATTATAAATTAAATGTTTTATATGCCACTTTAATACCATTTAAAAATATTATGATACCTCTTAACTACTTATTTTTAAGGATTTTAATGAGAGTATTTGAAAAATTGATTATTTTCACTACTCAGAAAGATAAATCATTTTAGAAAAATAAAACAGATTCACTCTATTTTATTTTTTATATGATGATTTCAAAATTTATTTTCATTTTATAAAATTAATTTCTTAAATTTTTAAGAAATTAATTATAATATTTACTCATAGAAATAAATAATAGTTGTTTTTAAAGAAGCATATTTTTTTAATGAAAAACATTTTTCATTAAAAAATGAGTTCTTATTTACTAATAATGTATAAATAAATTTATATTTAGTAGGATCTTTATATATATTCCATAAATTAGTTATTCAAATTCTTACCCACAAAATTAATTTCAATGTTATAGTATTCATATTTAAATAATAATATTTCATGGTATGTTTATACTCAATGTTAGGTGTCTTATATACTATCCAAAAAAGATTTGCTTAAATATAAAGGCATCACATTATCCAAACTGTGATAAATTAAAACCTCAATATTGTTAACTTGAAATTGGTATTAAAATACTTGAAATTTGAAAATACATTTTTTGAAATCACAGATCATAAAAAAGGGTAATACAGTATCCTTTGTAAAAGAGATAAAAGTGGTTTGAAGTGTATCTATATTAACACTTAATATGTTTCAAAATTTGGGAAAAAAATAGTGGGACGTGAAAATTTAGATATAGAGAATAGTCATAATGTCTAAATCATTATATAGAGTCACATAGAGCATTGATCATATGAAACTGATTTACCATGAGAATGTTAAAGACCAAAAAATCATAAACCAATGTGTCAAGAAAAATTCCCTCAATTCATAGAAAAATTGAAGGTAATATAAAAATTTTATTTTTGTTTTAAGATCAGTTTACTATAGTTTGAGAACTATTTTACCATATAGAATATAAGGAAATGTTTTTACTTTAACTATAATTTCATTCTTTAATCAATTTCCAACATAATCTCACATTTTTATTCAAATTATGAGTATTCAATATGATTTTTTATTATTAAAGAATTAAAATAAGATTTTGACAAATCCCGTAATCCATAAAAGGATAGAAAACTACTCCTTTAATCTGTAGAAATTAACCAAAACTAGTATTTTTATAACAAGGTAAGATAATTCCTAAAATGAATTAAGCCTCATAAAATTAAATACAACATCAATATCCAAAGAATCATAAATAACATCCAATGTTTAACATAGATCACTTGATAAATAAATAATGTTAATATTCTTCAAAATATACCTTAATAAGGATAAAACACAAAATTTTTAATGATTTGACCATATATTCATCGAAGATAAATTTTATATTTTTCTCGACATTAAATTAATCACCTCTAAATTATCATAAAAAAATGTGTATTACTTAATAATAAATGATAACCATTTTTATAAATAATCTAAATTATAATATACATTGTAAAATCATATATTATTTAAATAATTATCATAATATTGATTACTTTCATTATTACTATAATATTAACATCATCAATACAAATACTTCTATAATATAATTATTGATTCCGAATACACATGTACTTTAAACAAAATGATTAGTATGACATAGATCCTTCTACAGTCTAGGATTTAACCTTTAGAAGAAGGAATTGACTGAGATAATTCTTAGGTTCCCCACATTTATGATGACTAACTATACATGATCTTTAGGATGAAATTTATTTCTCTATTAAACTCCCCATTTTTCATTTATAATTTTTTCTCTATTAACTTATTTTCCACATATAAAACATTTTCCTATTCCTTTGATACATTATCTATGTTGTCTACTCCCAAATTTCAAAATTATCAAAATTTATCCTTCTTTCATCAATGGACCAATCCACCCAAGATCTTATCGGAATCCTTCATTCTATTATTTGGTGAGTTTGAGATTTGTTTAATTTAAAAGTTTCTATTCATATATATTATTAACTTATTATTCATAATCATAGTATCTTTCATTTCAGTACACACCCCATTGGGTTACTCATAATCACTATCTTTAATATCACGTTCAGCATTAACATTTTTCCTATTGGTTCTATCAATTTAATAAAATAAAATACCACAGTTTGATAAAAACAATCATGATCATGAAACATGCTTTATATAATTTATAAATTATGATAAGTTATTATAAATATACGAGACATTATGTTTAACCTATGTCATCCATTATTATCATCTATTCCAATTTTTTACGATGGTTCATAAATAAAATATGAATTTACCCAAGCATATCCATCGGGAGGGTCAAATAATCTGTATAGTAAGGGTACACTCCATGTGCATTAGAATGATGGTAAAATATTCCCAGCCAAGTCATTTATGGGTGATTTACTATATATATAAATCTTCCAAAACCATTTATAGTTTTATTATCTATATAAGTATGTATTTCTAGGAAAAATCACAAAAATATATTCTTTAACAAAACATTAGGATACAGTCCTACACTTAGACTTATCCCTGTCGGGTTTTTACTAAAGATCTCTATCTATAATCTCCCAAAATAAATGTAACATTATATGATACCAACTATTGGGATTCAGGACTCTTACACATATTAATAATTTAATTTTATCATAAATAACAATTAGTTATATCCCAAATATTGTGAGGCCCAGTGTCTTTGAAAGGCTAGGTAGATAAAACCTAAAAATTAACTAAAACATGACATCATTATTTGTATTCTCCTTAGGGAGGTCCTAAATATCTTTGAGATCCTGACACATCATAGGATAAACTTATGAATGTATTAAATAAAGGGTTGAGCTAAAAATTCTGGTGTGGTGGTAAACATGATAAGAAAACATAACATGCGAGTCTTTGTATAACATGCTGTCAAAAAATTGAAGGCATGTGAGTAATCAAATGAAAGAATAACATAAATAAAATTGTATCATAAGATCATATCATCATAGTAAATGTGCCAAAATATATATTATGAAATATAACTAAGTTAAGGATAACTTCCTAGATAATATCACATGGTGGAGAAAGTCCTATAATATATTAGGATTACTCCACAATCCTGTAAATATGTTTCATGAGATAAAAGCTTTATCCAATGTATTGGAACTCTATCTGGGGAAAACCATCATAAAATATAGCTTATTACGTACTCTATAAAAATGAAATTCATCATAAGGTATAAACATAATAATTAACCATGAAAATAAATGGGATGCATAATATTTCCTCATGTCGAAATGAAAGGAGATTTTAGGAAGAAGGAAGTTGATAAAAAACTAAAAGCATGTATTTCCTCTCTAAAGGTAGGTATAATGGTCTAGGTATATATAGAGAATTTACATGCAACATGTGTGATGTCCAAAATAGGGAGACATATAATGGTGCTCCGAGCCTATTGGTCACATGTTCTTAGGCATGCCTCCCCATATGCTAAAGGATAATAAATAGTTTTGAGAGTCTAATATCAATCAGGGAGAGGAAATAAACTCTTTCTCAAAGTGGCACAACAACAGAAAATAAATAAAAAACAACCAAATGACATAACCAATAACCAAAAAAACCAGTATCACATGATGACCAAAATTGAAATACAATATCAAAACTAAAATAGTAGATATGTCATTCCATGTATGTGTCAAATGAAAAACCAAAAAAACCACACTGACTCTCCCAAGTGGGTCCTGACACTATGTATGGTTCCTTTCCATGTTATAACTCATGTATACTAGCTAACATAAGGCTCTTTCCCTTATACTATACTGTAAACATGATGTTTATTTGGGTACTGATCAGGAAACCTGAGTAGAGTGTGAGTAAAAATCAGTGGGCCACCACTAACCACATCTAAAACAATATCCATTCAATAAAAACATATGCAGTTATATAAATAAAAAAGAATAATAAATAATGTAAAAAGTTTACATATATTCAATTATATTTTATTTAACCACATAAACCCCCCAACTTCTCAAGGACTCCCAAACCATTAATACGTCTTTCAGCCCGCTCCAGAGTCTAAACTTTTTCCAAGCTTTATAACATGTCACAATTACATGGTTATCATTTATCATTTTAATATAATTCAAATTATGGCCAATTGAAAAAATAGTCCAATGCCAACATTTTAGGGATAGAATGCTATGTCTATTAACTCATGGGTATTTGATGTATTAGTACATTTCCCAAAACTCATTTATAAAACAGTCACAGAAGTGGGATTTTGGGGGAGTATTCCATGTCCCACCTTGAATAGTATAGTCTTACAATCCATCTTTTTGTGGGTGAAACTTCATACTCAGTAAAACTTTTGTAGAAAGAACCATTGGTAAGATCTACCAAATGATCAAAGTAAAGAGTGAGTCCGGGTCCAAAACTATACCCTGTGGAACCCTTTGCAAATATATTATCTTCCCAACTTATTAGTATCTTAACTGTTCCACTCAGAAAATATACCTTATAGGAAAGAAATGTTTCACCATAATATACCATTCCACAATCACCCAAATAGAATCATTCATCTGAGGAATCCTTAAGAGACCCACTACAAAGTCCATGGTAAGTTCATTAAACATAAATTCCAAAATGGTAAATGGATTTAGTAAACTACTATTCCATTGATCGTCAACCATTACTTTTTGATAGGTGAATCATTGTGTCATAGTCTATGGAATCTCAATTATTATGCTCATCCACCTAAATATTCATCATAGGTCATGATACATATTGGTCACACATAGATGCACTATCCACTCTGAGGAATGAAATTAACACACCAGATCCTCCCACATTCTCTTAAAAACAACAATCATATTCATGACATAGATGATCACATCCTCATATATTATATAATAAGAAGGTGAGTCCCTACATTCAAATATATCCCTTAAGGCCAAACATTTAAAATCTTGACACTATATTTCCTTGATCTTACTGATAATTGTAGAATCTGATGAAACCAATCATAGATTCATCTTCTCGTAACCCTTATGATCCACAATGTGCATTGTATCCAGCTAAGTTATCATCATCCAATAATCACTAAACTCCTGAACTACCTGCCTATGAGTTTTCCTACTTAAAGAATCAACAACAGTTTTCCCTTCTCAAGCATATAGTATAGATCAATGTTGAATGACTATATATACTCAACATAGCTCTGCTTCCAAATATTCATGTCCAACTGTGAAAAGATACACTTTAATCACTTATGATCAATATTCATAGTAATATTTTTTCTAATAGATAATTCCACAAAATAAATCAAAGAATAAACCACTATTGTTAACACGAGGTGATGTGTATGGTGGTTTTATTCACGTGTTCTCAATTGTCGAGACCCATATTTCCGAACTCAATCTCCCTACATCAACACTGCTCCATGACCGATCCTAAAAGTGTCAAAAAACACCATGTATTCTCAACCATGATCGGTTTGGATCAAGATTTCATTTTTAGTCAAATGATTCTACAACTCTTATAACACATTCTCACATGCTTTAGACTATTCAAACTTTACTTACATATTGGTCATACCCAAAAGTTTTTTTACCAAATGGGAAAAGTCCTGGATGATCCTATTATAATATCATGCAAGCCTGAGAATGCTATGGATATCAAAAAAATTCTTCAGATTCTCCAAATAAACCATTACCGTCACTTATTCTGTGTACACTAAAAGACGTTCCTCAAAGATGATGTGACCCATGTAGTGTACCTGATCAATCCACACTTTACACATAAATAGCTTAGCGTATAGTCGATTCTCTCTTAGTGTACTATGGATTATATCAATATGTTGGGAATTATCATCACAAGTCTTAGTGTAAACAAATATGATTCCCTAAAACCCTACCAAAAACAAATCTAAGTATGAGTAAAATATTATATTCATCAAGGCCATAAACACCTCATGAAAATTTTTCAAACCCCAACACAAAAAAAAACTCAACAAGGAAATACCCAATTTTGAATTATTTCCTCGATATATTAGAAAGTCAAACTCTCAACTGATGATACCCTTATCTGATGTCAATCTTGGAGATAACAAAAGCTCCCCTCAACTAGTGAAAGAGATAATCAATACACAGAAGAGGATACTAGTTATTCAATGTCATCTAGTTCAACTCCCTTTAATTAACACAGAAGTTCAATGTCCAATTGTCATTCATTTTAAACAAAAATAAGGAACCACAAGGTGATATACTGATACAGATAAACCCCTTATCCACTAACCCTTTTAGTTAGGTCTTATGCTCCTGAAGCTCCATTAGAGCCACTCTATATGGTGGAACAGAAATGGGAAAAACCACAGGCATGAGTGCAATTATAATTTCAACATCTCTCTCAGGTGGAATACTTAAGAAGACTTCAAGAAAAACATCATAAAAACTTTCCACTATATGTGGAAAAATATTATTCTTATAACCCCATCATCCAACAAAAAATGAGAAACATGGGCAGTGATCTCCCCCAGTTGATGATGAATTGGCCCATCATGCCCTTCTTGGATATATCAGTCTCTATGGGGAATATAATTTTCACTCTTAGGAGATGTAAAAATAGATTTCTTGTAGTAAAAATCTATGTGTGATGAATATTCTATTTACCAGTCCACAAAAAAATATTTCAAATCCTGACATATCAAAAATGTTGGGATTAAAAAAATGATACTTTTCATCTATGAGAGAACACGCCTTTCCTAGGAAAATTTCTCTGGACCATACTCCCAAAGTTGTATCTATCATCAACACCCCACCCATGAACTTAAACGCGAGGCTCAAACAATTTACATGTTTTTATGACATAAAAAAATGAGATGAACTAGTATCAGATAAATAATTAGCTAGTATAGAAGAAATATGAGTTGTACCTTTAAATGTAAGTGGTCCATCATTTCTATCCACTAGTGCAAGATGAACACCAAGAAACTGTCTTGAACGTCTTCCCTATGATGCAGTATAAGCCCCCTAAGTTGTTCCACTATGCTGATATGAGATTTATTGGCCAGAATCCCCATGTACAGATCCTCCACTGCCATTTCTAGTAGAACTCTAACTTCTAGATTGGTACAACATTGAAGATCCCATTCCTATACGTTGGTTCTATCTAGCCACTCCATCAATACCAATTGGATATGGATTCCTATAGAACCTCAATATTTTTTCCAACATGAAAAAGTCTTGGTATTCTACTTATTATTGTTTGAACTATTTATGAAAGAGTCCCAACCTACAATGCTGGTGACAGGTCACCCAAGTATGGTCTTGTGTAACTAATCTTTCCCCTTGGCCAAAATTTTCCACTACTTTGGTCAAAATTATCATAATGATGCTTCATACTCACAAAATTTTTACCTTATGACAGTCCAGTAAATACCACCTTTTCCCCACAAGAATCCTCCTTTAGATTACCCTAGGAAATGAGAGATTTATTCACCACTTCCTAAAAATATTTCATCCTAAATATATTAACTTGGGAATTAATATCATATTTAATCCCATCCTGATACTGCTTTTTTGTGGTAGTCACATACCCCTAAAACAATGAACAAATCACTATAAGTCAGTAAACCATCCAACATGGTCTATCACTAACATACTACCCTGTGTCAACCTCATAAACTCATCCTATGTCTCATTCTTAAGCAACTCAGGGTAAAAGTGCTCCAAGAAATTCTCTTAAAATTCATTCCACTCTATATTCTCTCACTGTCCATCCTGAGTCTTGATGTCTCACCAATGTTTCACATGAACACAAATAATATAAGCTTCCAACTAGACTCTTTTATCAGTAGGAGTCTATAAGTGGTCAAGTATAGTTTTGATGGACTAAATCCAGAATGTAGCTACCTCAGGTTCCTCTGTTTGAGGATGTTTAGCATCCATAACCTCCTATATTTCTCTCAAAAAATGTAATCATGGAGGAATATCTCTAAAATTACAAGCAGAAATATTAAGAGACATAAAAAATCATTAACACATTTATATAATATATATTTACAAGAAATCATAACAAACCATTCCTCCAAACCCATCCACATGGTCAAAACTAAGGCACTGCCAATACTAATAACCATCCTACATCTAGGTCATGATTAAAAAGTGGTAAAGCCATTATCATTTTTTTCATGTTTCTCATTAGACAAAAATTTATTAATATATAGTATCATTTTCAATTTTCAATTTCATATCATGCTAATTTTAATTAAATTCAGAGAAGCAAAGAAATGGCTTTTCATTTAAGAACATGACCAAAATGTTTTTATAGTGCATGCCTAAAATGATGCAAGTCACAAAAATACTAAGTTATTAGATTGATTCACGCATTATAAAATCAAATTACATAATAGGAAATGATTCAAATCTTTGAAAAACTAAAAAAACAATAATCATATCACACAATTAGATCATCAATTAGGGTGAAATATCATCCAACTATAACAACTAACAATAAAAACAATAATCCTGCCTTGGGTGCTTGGATTTTACCCCCATACATGGGTTATATACTCCCATGAACGAGCTCTTAACCAAGGCATGGGTAATACTATTCTCATTTATAGATTTCCAAAATATTAAGACAAAATAAAATAAAGTAACACTATTTTGACACAACTTTGTGACATCCTTACCCAGGTGCCACACTCCAGTGCCCTCAGTTTGTCGATCACATGACATCAGGAACTCCTCCTCATATAGAAGAGACTATAGAATAATAATTAGGGTCTAATATCAATCTTCAGGAGACAAAAGCATCTTTATAAAATAATAAAAACATTGGAAAATAAATAAACTACAACCAAATGATATAACCAATAACCAGATAAATGAGTATCCCATTAAGACCAAAAAAAAAGTACAATAACCAAACTAAAATAGTAGATATGTCATTCCAACTATATGTCATGTGTCAAATGAAAAACCAAAATGAAGACCCACTAAATATCCAAATTAATTCCCAACACCATGTGAAGTAACCCCATTCATGCTCTATCTTGGGTCATCCATCTAACAGAGGGATCTTTCTGTAATCATGTCATACAAACATAAAGTCTATTCGGGTATCGATATGGCATCCTGAGTAGGGTGTTAGTAAAAATAAGTATGCCTAAAAAAATTCCATCTAAAACAATATCCAATCAATAATAGTGTATGTTTTGGTATAAATAATAAATCACAAGAAATAAAGTGAGATGTTTACAAATATTTAATTATTCTTTATTTAACCAAATAAACACCTATGTTCCCAAGGACACCCAAACCACCAATAATTTCTATAGTTTACAAAATAGTGGGAACTACCCCCAAGGGATAAAACATGTCAAAATTCAGTGGTTTTTATTTGTTATTTCAACAAAATTCATATTACATCCAATTGAAAACATATTCTAATGTCAAAACTTTGGTTCTACAATGCCATGTTTAGAATCCCATGAGTATTTGAAACATCAGTTAGTATCCCATTACTCAATTATCAAACAATAACAGAAGTGCACTTTTGAAGTTGTAGTCTATGTCCCACACTCATTCATCACTATAGGATTTTGAAGCAGTAATCCATGTCCCACACATATGGATCATCCAATCACATTTTGGCTTTTGAGGCATAATTCCATGTCCCATACCTTTATATCAATCAATCAAACAAGTGTGCTTTTTATGTAGAAATCCATGACCCACACTCAAATATCAATTAAACACACATGTCACATATATCACATTTACCCTCATTAATCATGATTGACCCATTAGTCAACATTTCACATAATGGTAAACCATTAAAATTTATTACGACAAACATGGTTCTTGAATTTAATCACATGGAATGATATAAACAATTCACTATTAAACCATTTTACATTATTTAAATCATATAACCCATTACCCCATTAAGGTTAAGACAAACATATCATAACCATCATTTTCTATTAATCCATAATCATGTTAATTAACTAATTACATAATCCAAATATTCCATAAATTCTACAATTACAATATTCCAATATATAATTGACTAAATAATTAATCAAATTCCACCAATTTCAATTTCCTAAATTTTAACCCAAATTACAATCACATGGAAAATTAAATTAAAAAAATTCAATAATCAATGTAATTTTCCAATAAAGGAAGTTTCAATTTCATAATTACATACACATAATTAATTCAAGACTATAGGATTAGTATTTTATAGCAACTAACTCAAAATTGATGATGAACACTCACCAATGGAAATCCCCAATTGAATTTGAACAGCTAAGATCATGATGAAGAATAAAGACTATATCCAAAATCAAGATCAATAATAAAAAACAAATAGATATATATAAACTTATATCTATATACATTTACAAATGAGGAAAACCACCACATTTTGTCCATACAGAGTGACAGTAGAGAGAGAAAACTCATCAGGATGAGAATATATTTTGAGAAAGGTAATGATCTGTAGTCCAGGTTTCTATTTGTCATGATTGGAGGTTGATGGGACCTATAATCCATCTATGATCCTCAAAAAACGATATAAATAGGTTTAGGTACAGTAAAGGGTGTTTAAGGATAAAATATAGGGGGTTTAAAAAAAATTATATAATTTTTAAGCATTTAAAATTCCACATACACATTTTCCTACTCAGTGTGCATAGTTTTCCCTAATCATGCACCTAACTATGCGCCTACTTCTAGGGAGGCCCAATTTCAATACTAGAAGGGAACCTGGTTTGAAAAACATGGCTCCATCTACTCAAATCCCTTCTATTTGGGTTCTCTTGATTTTTTATCCGTGACACACAGTGTGGAAAAATCATGCGCCAACTATGCACTACCCTTATTCTCCCCAAAATTCTATAATTTCACCCCAAAATCCCATAGGTAAAACAAAATGAAGATACACTCAAAAAAGACAAAAGATTACAAATAAAAAAGCTTGATAAATATCTATAAAAGGTTATGATCTTACAATCTGTAACATCATATGGGGTCATAGTTGATGAAAATGTATTTAAAAGATCAAGAGGAATATTTATTAAGGAAAATAACCCTTTCACATTTCAATCACTTATTTAAAAAGATAAAAATTTCAAAAATATTATAGAAAAAATTCATCTGAAAATAACAAAGTAAAATTGTTAAGGATGTTTCAAAGCATTGAGCATTAAAGAAAATGAAATATTTCATTAATACATGGTACATTAAAATAAAGATTCTTTTAATATTTTTCGGTAAAATGTTAATAAGTACATTGTTTATAAAATGAAAAAAATATTCTTTTTCAGAAATTTAAAAAAATAAAACATTGGTAAAAATTTAATTAATAATTTATTTATGAATAGTAAAACAATCTTTAGAACATTTGAATGAAAATATTGACAAGGATGAAGAAGATTCCCGAACAAGTAGAAAATAAAAGTATGTTTTTCTTAAAACATTGTCTCAGTATCCCGAGTACTTAAAGAGAATAAAATGGAAGGAAAAATTATAATATACAAAAATAACCAGAGCAGAATAAAGTATTTTTTTTGATATAATCATCATGTAATTCCCCCTGATTATTTAAGCATAAACTATCTCAAAAAAATGATGAGATTATGAAATAAACACTTACTACTATGGTAACTTTTAAATCATAATACCCATAAAGGAAATAACATAAAATAATTATTTAAATTCCAAGAGTATTTTGGAAATCATGATATATCATATCAAAGGGTAAGTATAACCCCATCACAAGATAATATAGTTTTATAACATAACAGATGTCTCAAAGAGTACAATTGGTTTTGAAGGGACATGACAACGATCATAAAATTGAAATGATAATTAATTAATAAAGTGGTTATCTATTTTTTTTAAAACCCTAAAAAAGTGGGAATACCGAATAAATAAAATTAATACATTTCTTCTTGTAATCTAGACCTTATACAATTAATTAAGAACTGAAGTATCCTCGGAAAATTGATTTATGAAACACTTACCGCTTGGTAACATTCAAGTAAAATACCATTAGATGAAATAAATTGAACTAAAAATTAAAATAACCTAAAATATAAATGATTCATGATATAAAAATTAAATGGGGAAACATATAAACTATAATTTTTTTGGTGTATACCATTATCATATTCCATAATGAAATAAAATTGAGATGGAGTCCATCACCTCGAGTTCAACTCGTCACGTACATACTTTATCATAATGAATAATAATTTTTTTAACTATTTAGTTACATAATAAGATTTTTCATATTTATTATTAATTTATTTTATTTATTACCATGATATATTTATTTACTAATTCAATTAATTTCACTCCATACGTTTCGATGATATTTAGTTCATATGTCCCAAATGGATTCAGTAGATTAACTATTTAAAAAGAAGTAATTGTCCTATAATATTCAAAATAACAATCTTGAAATTATTATAATTTTTATACAAAAATTATTCTTTTAAAGCAATCCATTAAATAGGTTAATAAAAAATGAACTATGTTATAATCACAGAGACAATAGGGCAGATGTACAAATGAGCAATGTTTCCATTTTTCAGTAATCATGGTGTATAAAGGGTAAGTATTATTTTATATTTCCAGAATGATCATTATATCATGAATACCATATTTTCTTTTTAAATAAACCTATATATAATATCATTCGGATGTTGTGAAAAAACAAAATCACATCACTTCGTGGATGCAGTAATCTATATTTATGCCCGAAGGACATTATCATTTTTTAGTGAATGAAACTGTTAAAAAATATATTCCATATTAATTTTAAATAATGATAGATATTTCTTGAATATCATGTTTATAATTAAATATATCATCATAAATTTCTATGAGAGCTTAATATGGAAAACTAATTACATCTATTCAAGAGGTGGTAATCCACCATACATAGGAATGACGACTTCATTTCCCATTTGATGAAAAATGATATGGGTGTATGATATTACATTAAAATAATAAAATATTTTTATATTTGAGATAACAGTGATTTTATATCATCAATTTGGAATAATATTTGACACAGTTTTAATAATAAATAAAACAAAATACTCGGTTAAGAACTACACCTCTTGTTCAGAAAACCTATTTATCTTTTCACGAAAAGACTTCTATGAGGGTTTTATAATCAAACAAAGGAATAAAACATGTGGTATGGAAATTAATAAAGGAATTTTGGTAGGTTTTTTTTAACCTAAAGTATTTTTATGTGTTAAATAAAATTATATATGTGGTTCCCTTTTAGAAGTGAGAAGAAGTTACATTTTTTTAATCCCCAAAAGTATTCAATAATTGGAAGTAAATATGAAGAAAATTTCATAGAATATTGATAAATAATGTATTTAGGGAATTTATGATTGATAAATTACTCCAAAATAAAAAATAAACACGTTTCAAGCATTTTATTTCAATTACCATTATGTTTACTCACTTTTACAAAAAAATTCCACCATGGTAACTGTTTTTTACTGTGGAAATTTATCCTTTAAGACTAATAATAAAATGAGAGTTATTAGTTAATTTGTAATCATTCATTATAAGTTTGAAATAAAATTTATCAAATAAAAATACTATATGTGTGGAAAATTAATTTTATCACAGGTGTTTGTAAATCACAAAACCTCAATTTATCCTTAATTATGGAAAAAATATATACTATTTTTACTATTAATTATGACCTAAATTTTAGATTACCTTATTAGCTAGTATTAATAATTCTATTTAATATTATAGAAATCATTTTATCAAATTAAATTCAATGAATTTGTAATGTCCTAGATTTTTCCATGTATTATTTTTAAATATTACATGTAATTAATAAGAGACCAGGCACTGAGAGGGCATGTGATTATTAGGCCCGGTGTGCTTGGAATAAATGCCAGAAAAATATTAAATATATTAAATAGCATGCATGAGCAGTTTTCATGAAAAAAATTTAATAACATATAAATGGGTGTGTGGATTATAAATATGTGGGTACCATTGTGTTTAGAGCAGAAAATTTACCGTAGGTGAGACCTAACATTGGACTTTGAGGACTAGATGAAAAAGTTAATTTTTGAACATTTTTAAGGAAATACAATAATTTAATAATTTATTTTATTTTAAAGGTTATGGTGACACAAAAATTCATATTCTTTATTTTAATATGTAGGAGCCCTAAGTTAGGATTATAACCCTAGAAAACATTCTGGAGGATCTAGATGGAACCTAGAAAATTATCTCAATGACAAACAATGATGGATCCTTGGATCAGAGAACGATGGATACCATTTCAAAGAATATTTCCAATAGTAGTGAAACAATGATGGATCTGATTAAATAAATGATCCAACCATGAGGTAGGACATGTTGTTTTAATTCTCTCTTACTCCATTATTTGATTTAATGATGAATGAGGATCAACCCATGAACAGGATGACCCATGGTTTGATCGTCTTTAAGGGAGGGTTTAACTGTGGGAATTTGGGGATGATTATTCATGTTTTTTTATATTGAATATTTTAATAGAATCGATTGAGGCTAGAATGAAAAAAGACCATGGTTAGTCCCTCAAGTTCTTCAATTGTGATCTTCTCCCCTATTTTATTTATGTTCTTTGTGTTCTTTTTGTTCTTCATGGGTTATTAATAGATGATCGTTTAATCTATATTTCATAGTGAAACAATCCAAAATCATATATCCATTCTCGTGATGACCTTATAGAGGTGAAATGACGACGATGTCATACAGATTGAATTATTTTGGGAAATACAATTCTTTGAGAAACTTTTGTGTGAATGATCAGAATTGGTTTTTGGAGACAATCGAGAAACCGAAACCCCCAGATTTAGTGTTTCCATGGAGATACGATTCTAGATCATTATTTTCTTGGAAAACAGATCATCAGATCAAACACCATTGAATCATCCAATGCGTGTGGAGGAATAATGTCTATTCTAGAAAATCTAGATGAACACGAGGGTTGTTTCAAAAAACATAACATATAAAGACCCAAACTTACTGTTCAGGTAACATAGTTAATTTAATTTATAATTCCATATCATACATTCCAAAAATAATTTATTTTTAGATTTTTAGAGAATTAGGCCATTACTATTACAAAATATCAAATTTTACAAAATAGACACTTGTACTCAGTATTCATTTTTTTCACAAAATAAAACGCATTAATATACAACATGATTTATTTTATTGAACAAAAATTTCGTCACTTCTTCGTTTCTCATACCCATCCTTATACACTATGGAAAACATTTCAAAAACATGGGATGAGCACAAAAATCATAGTAAGGGATATAAAACAAGGAATGAAATCGTTAATCCATGAATATTTTAAAATTCTTGAAAACAATCATACTCTTCTCCCGTAAAACATAAACTCTTTAATATTCGTAATGAAATACAAATATTCATGAAAAAAATTAGAAATAATAAATCATAAAGGTAACTTGTGGAATCCATATCATAATTACACTGTTTCTTTCATAACCATATAGCGAGTAACCTTCATGGTTGGATTTAGAATACCCATCATAGTATATTCACTAAATATATTAGAAGAAACCTTATTTTTTACCTATGTCAAATTTCACAAAAAATCAGAGATCAATTAGGAGCTCACCTACCCTTGGTTTATCATAGGACAACTCATATACATAAACAATTCTCATGAAGCATAATATAATTGGAACCCATAAAATAAGCATAATGAAAAAATAACATTCAAACATCATAATCGAAAAATATCATGTCATGATATTGATAAAATAGATTTATCAAAACCATTATCCATACTAGAAAACCTTAAAATAGAATATGGTATTTAGTTTACTTTTAAAAATATTACGGCTTGTAGAGGAAGCCAAATATAAAATAATATCCTTGGCGACAGAAACATCATTGTCACTACATACGTTAAAAAACATTCCTTTTGTAGTTTATTAAAAATATTCATAAAAAATATTCCTTTTCAAAACCCTTGAATGGATATAAAATTAAAAGGGTTTGATTATACACCGTATAAAATATGGTTGTGTATAACCTCAATATATGCCTCAATGAAAGGAGCTTGAGACAAAGTCCCATAACTTGAGTCCGAATTATCTCATTCATTATTTATATTATTAAATAATAACCATAGGTTAATTTATACATGATTTAAAAAACTTTCAGTTATATTAATCCATTTATATCATGTATTACCATGTTATTAAAAATTATATAATTATTTATGTTCATATCAGATGTTTTTTTTGTTATTCGGTACATGAGTCGAAAATGAACCTGTTGATGATGTAAATTTTCCATGTTGTAATAAGTAAAACATCTATAAAATAGTATTCATGATATAGTAATCGATTTTCCACATTAATTATTATTTTTAAATCAAACCATTAATTATGGTTATGAAAAATTAATTACGTTATACTTCTAAAGACGGTAGGATGCATGAACCCATGAGTAACGTTTTCAATTTTTCATTGATCATTTTGAAAATAAGATAATTATTATATTATATTTCTAGAATTATCATAATATTATTCAAATTTTAATAATATTTTAAATATACTTATATATATCATAAAAGTGTTTTGGTGAATAAAAATGATTTACATCGCTTCGTAGAGGTGATAGTTCACACATACACACAAATGACGTTATTGTTTTTATGTGCATGTAAGGTAAGAAAATAATTGAAATATTATTATTTTAAAATGATAAATTTTTCATAAATATCAAATATGAATATTAATTACATCATTATAACCAATCTTGATAGACAATAATGGAAAATGAACTAAATCAGTTCATAGAGTTGATAATTCACAAATACACAAGAATGATTAATTCCATTCCCATTTGATGGAAGTAGAGTTGTATTTTGGGGTTCATATTAAAGTAATAACATCTATTTATATTTTGGATACTATATATATTATACCATCTTGGTTAGAGAATATTTAAATGATGTGGATGAAGAAACAAAATAGAAACACTTAAAGAACATAGATACCTCTTCTTTAGTAGAGCACCTTTGAAGAACGCATTAACACATTTATGGAAGGAGTTATACAAAAAATTATGCCTCAAGAATATAAGGATGTATTATAGTAAGGTTTTATATGAGATCATGTATGAAAATATGGTTCTAAATGTTTATGTATTAGAGAAGAGTGTGAGCCTTTTATAAGAGACAGGAGGGGAACCCTTGGAAATTATTAAACTGTTAAATTAATATAAATTAATTTGTTTACGTCAAATGACTCTAAATAGAGATATGTATAAGATAAGACGAGTATTTCTTGAAATACACTAATCCCATAACTTTTAGGCATGTATTTATTTTATTATAAACCTTATCTTTTCAGTTCACACATATTTTTTTCTTTTAATTTCAATTGTGGTAACACCATTATAAAAATTAAGGGGATATAAAGTGTACTTATATGGGGTAAATTACACATAAATGGACACTTAATTAACTTTTATAACTTATAATACCCACTTTTTAATTTTAAAATACTTTTTATGATTTTTAAATAATTCAATAAATTATTATTTTTATTGAATATCAATACTGTCAATTTTTACACTATTCATTTCATTGAATTTAAATAAAATCCAAAAAGAGTGATAAATTTGTGAAAATATATTTAATAGACTTTTAATATGTTATAATACCCTATAAATGTCTTTTATGGAATAAATTATTTCATATAATATTTATTTAATTTTTCTAATATCATTTATTTGATAATTTTCATGTAAAAATCATTATTGTATCAATGTTGTGTCCATATTTATGGTAATTATATAATCTCTAAAATTCTAAATAAATTCCTAGTATGTAGGTAATTTTGTTATATTTATAAATACTATTCATGTTCTTATTTTCCTAATTTTTATCACTACATTGAAATTATTATATTTATAAGATTTAAGAGGGTGACATGTTGTCACTTTCTTTTGTTTTAATAATAATTATATCACTTTCATGAAAAAATTCTATTAAATGAATCAATTATGACCCTTAGGTGATATTTTCATAATTTTATTCATCTAATAGTATTTTGGATGGTGTTAGGGTAATTGTTTTGTCCTCATCATATTGTTTGTTACAATAATTTACCCGATTTAGCTCTAACTATTGTAAATAAAAATTACATAGTTACTATTCTTATTTTCAAATAATAAAACTAAAATATTAACATAATTTGTATACAATGATTCAAAATATTTAATACATTTTTAAAAATTTAAAACACCTATGTTTTAGTAATTAATTTAAAACTAATCCCTATTTTCGAAATGAGAAATCATATTTTTTAATGTAAAATGTTCAAAAGTTCACCTAGTTTTTGTATACAATTTAATTGTGAAATTGATTCAAATTCGAAAAATTGAATTAAATGATAAAAAAATAATCCAATCACACATTAAAACTAATTAAAATTGTAACCTAACTATATAAATAAATTTGGCAAAAAAGTATTTTGAAATTAAAATGATGGATTTTACACTATTCATTAAAAAATGAATATTATTAGAAAAATACCAAAACATCCACCAAATTAAAATTTGATGTCTGGATTCCAAATAAGATGTTTAATTTGTTATATATAACATATAATGGTTTCAAAATCTAAATTTAAAATTAGGCTTACTATCAAATGGTGGGAAAATTACCTTTTAAAATATTAGAGCTTTTATACCTAAAATTAGATTTATTATTAATTTGAGCCCATTAAATATATTTGAAAAAAGTAAATCGTTTTAAGAATAATGTTTAAACATAATATATTTATTTCTATTCATTTCAACCAATAAAACTGCTAGGCATTAACTACCTTTTAAAATAATAATAATAATGTATGTTTTCTAGTATAACTCCATGTTTCGTGCACCATAGGATTCTGGAGAAAGCTATTTTAGCATGTCTTGTATGCTATAAAAAATAGTTTCCTCATTAAATTAAAATTAATATATATTTCATAAATATTAATATATATGGAAATTTATTATTTTAAAATTTCTTAGGATGTTACATTGTCCCCCATTTTGGAAATTGCAAACTTGCAATCTTAATTCAACATCCGTAACTAAGGTATGACTTTTCAAGATAAATTTATATAGATCCCACATAAAAAAATGATTAATAAAACTAAAAATCTAATATAAAGAATGTTAAGTGAAAAGGTCACCCAATATAACACATACTAGGATTCCATATCGGAAAACATGGATATGGAAGAAAAAATAACCATCACGCTCTGATGGAGAGTGAATAAAGCATTGTCATAAAAATATATAACATTCACAAAGCTAAAAATTTGTTATTGGGTAATCATTATTTGACTTTCTAATAGGAAAATTTAACAGAAAACATTTTTTATGATGATTTCAATAAAGTTGAGGAATTATTTAATAACATAGAATAAAAACATAAGGAAATATACTTACTTGACAAGTAGAGTTTCATCCGTTAATCGAATTCAACCACAAACTCATATATTCCCTCAAAAGATGAGAATTTAGGATGATATTTTCATGCCTAAAGCACTATAATCATCTTTCAAAAACTCACATTAACCAAAAAAGCTTAACTATCTACTTCTTCTAGCTTAAAACATTAACAAAAACTAAAATTGGTTAGTACAATACTGTATAATTTCCCCAAAAAGAATAATTATTTATAAGGAGGACAAATTTTAATCTTCAAAATTCAACTGTAATACAAAACGTTCAACATAGTCCATTCAATAAATAAATATTTTTAAAATTTCCTCAAAATATACAAAATAAATATTGAATCCCAAAAATCAAAAGGATTTGATCAAATTATCTTCTATGATAAATTTTTTACATTTATCTCCAAATAAAATCAACAACTCTTAATGGATCATATTAATTTCCAAAATCATGTATTCTCTATGATAGATTAATCATTTCCATAAATAATCAAAATCTCAAGTCCACAATTAAATAATTAAACCTTTATTCCTCAAATAAAATCCCATATTTTCCTATTTATCGTAATCATATAAAGATCCCAAAATCAACTTATTCCTATTTTATCAATTTTTTTAACTAAAAATAATGAAGTCATGCTAATTGGGGACTTTACGTAGGCCATTGGTAGGATATGCACCCTTGTCGCCCATCAGTTGTGGTTTTGATACTGGCAGCCTTGTTGGACACAACGGGTTGTCACCCATCCTACGGGGTGCCTTTTTTCTAATTTGGTATACTTATTATAACATTCATAAAATTGGGTAAAGTCATAAAAATAAACATAACATGTTTTGTCCTCAAATTTTTTCTCCTTCCTTTCATTTTGAAACCCAAAAATACAATAACTCATAATTACCTCAAAATCATACGAACTCTATTGGTTATCCATAACGTTATAATTATTTTCACAAATGAGAAATCTTAATCAAATAACATTTTTTAACAATAATGATAAATAAAAATCAATTACACTCACCACAAAGTAATCACACTACAAAAATGTACTAGTACATTTAAACATTTCATCATCCTTAAGTCCACCATATATCTTTATTCCTTTATAAGTAGACATATTAATCATTCAATTTTCATCATAATCAATTAACTATGATTTTCCACCTTATTTCTTAATATATAATTCTAACATATCAATTATCCTTATCATTTATAAATATGAATCCAATAATTATCGGTTCATTATGGATAAGAAAATAAATCATACCTTGAATCTAGATATTATGATCTTCATGATGTTCCCTTTCTCTTCCATCATGTTGTCCTACATTCAAAAATTAAACGCTCACTCCACTTCTATAACATCACTTTTAGATAGATTTTGAAAAGTTGATATCTTTAAATCATATGAAAATGATACCATGACCCATAAAGTGGTTTTATAAATGAGTAGGTGTTAGATAACCCATCCAATTTCTTACAGGACTTTTGATTGTTGAATAAGCTTCCAAAATCATTCCAACAAGCTTTTTCGATAATAGAGATGGTAGATTCATCATGGAGGGCTAAGAGGGGGGAGGTGAAAGATCCATATCCTTCTATCTTGAAAATTGTTCCTGGATCATATGAAAATAACACCACCCAAATATAAAGAGAATTTCTAAAATGAAAATACACTATAGTGTATTTTTTTTTATAAAACTCAAATCCATAAACCTCTTTATATCATAGCTGATTTTGATTTTTATCCAATCTGTAATACCCAGACTCTAGAATTTTAGAGTCAGGGCATTATTTTAGTACAGTGGAATGATTACAGGTAATCTAGTCCTGAAGGACTGATCAATTTAGCAGTCTTAAAAAATTGATTACATACATGAATGGTACATTACACTTTCTAAGATAAAACATAGCCCACATAATACATTGAGAACACCATTATTCCCCTAGATTAACCCTTCATATCAATCATAATACTCTTATTAGCATCCTGGGAAAAAAAAATAAGGGGGTGAGATCAGATGCTCAATAAGGGTAAATAATTCTACAGAAGCTATAAATTTTTAAGGCAAGATGTATAATAAAAAAACAACCTTTTAAACATAAAACATGAGTATAATATGGTAAAAATAAGTCAAACATTACCATATAAACAATAAAATGGATATGCTACTAGACAAATAATCAAATGTAAAAACTAATTTCATAATAATGGAATGAATAATGATAGACATAATAACAACTACTTCAGGGCCTTGTGCCAAGACCATTCACAAATATTCTGTCAAGGAATTGTGTCAAGTCAATACTTTATATGACGAGACCTACCAATTCATCGGGGGCAATAGAGGTCCCAACATGTCACTTACTAAGTCAAATTAATTCCCCATATGAAAAGGGTGAAACATAATAAAATCAAGCGTATTAAAACTATGAAAATAAATTTCAATACATGAACCATAAACCACAAATGGTTTAAAAATAGCACATCCATAGTCAAACATATCATTACTCATTAAATACAATATGTAATATTGTATTATAATAAATCAACCTTGATAAAAAATAATACCCAGTAAATGATATTGACATAGTTGAAAATGATTAGTAAAACTCTTTGAGATAAATATCCAATTTTCATGAAATCATTTTAAAGTATCACAATTTATAAAGGAATCCATTTAAAAGATATTTTTGAATCAAGGTATCCCATACCACTTTGAAACATTGAAACAAATTAACATTTTAAAACAAATATGTCCATATAAATAAATCCTTAATATCATTTTGAAAACATGGACATTAATTAAAAGTATTTAGAAAAACAAATCATTAAAACATTTGAAATGATGATATAGTTATAAATACCCTTCCCTAAAAATATAAGAGATTCCTTTTGAATCCATTTTATGAAATATTAACATCATCTATTAATATTTCATATTAAATACTTACAAATAAAAAATCTCGGATAATAATGAGAATGAGGAAATAACCCTTACCTTATAAATTACATTAGTTGAGGGTATTTTTAATCTCTTGTATAATGACAATAGTATGTTATTAAATTATACCAAAATTATATTCATATTTATGATATCATATATGATTCATTTATTACTTTATACTACTAATTTAATAATAATTTCCAAGTTAAAGTAACATTTCAGGTAATTATTGGTTTCTTTATCGTACATGTTTTAACTTATTATTCATTACCATATCACATAGATAATGATTTACATACTTCAAGAATAAAAAAATTATTTATATATCATATTTATTCTGAATATAAATATGTATAATAGAGAGATATATGAAATGGAAACACCGTTCTTGGAGACGGTAGTCCTGACGTACACATGCATGATGTTTTTGTTTTCTTATCATATAGTATAGAAGTAT
This sequence comes from Viscum album, assembly GCA_963277665.1. Taxonomy (NCBI): domain Eukaryota; kingdom Viridiplantae; phylum Streptophyta; class Magnoliopsida; order Santalales; family Viscaceae; genus Viscum; species Viscum album. Next base: position 1,462,782,163 of record OY728150.1, on the reverse strand, counting down.
ATAAATGACATATATTTATCTACCCATATATATATTTTTCCAGTATCAATACTATTTCATATATCTCAAACTTAATAAATATTTTTTTTATAAAAAATTCTTGAATTGTGATCATTGAAGAAGAATATCATGGCGTTGTGGAGAGGGTAAGCCGTACGTACGCATGAGTGACAATATCATTCTATTAATGGTGAAACAATGTTTAATTGGATGGAATATTATGTATAAATAATAATGACCATGTTATATTTATTAATCACTTAAATTATATTCATTATTATACAAATTCAAATAATGTAGTGTTGAATAAACAACTACACCATGATGTGGAGAAGGTAAGGCATACGTACACATGTATGGTGACTTTGACATTAAAAGGATGAAAAGAATAATAAATATTGTTGTATCATATTTATAATAACATCTCAGTATGTAAAAGGTATTTGATTTATTATTTTATTAAGGAAACAAAAAATAAAGTCGAAGTATAAGTAGAAAAGAACTTTGACAGAGGGGATAAAATAATTACCTCTTCTTTAGGTGCTTCCTTTTGATTTGAACAAAATGGCTTCTTATATTGGATTTTAGATCAAAGTAAGGCCTCTATGTTTAAGTGAGGGTAGTTGGGAGGAAATTGGAGCAGGTTTGCTCTATGGAAAATGGCTTTGGAGGTGTGAATTTAAGAAAAGGTGAAGTTCCCATTTATAAGAGAGGTGAAGTGTCCTTTAGGAAAAAGGTTGAAATATTAATTTATGATAACATTATTTGTGGTTTCTAATTTCTCAAAATGGATTCATTTAGAGTATAAGGTAGGGATGTGTCTATATACTCCAAACCAATAGGTTTTAGACAAGTTTAGGTCACCATATTAACCTTATCTTTTAGATTTAACTTTTAGTTAATTAGTTTATCTTTCTCCATGTCCTCTTGAATTTTTATATAACATGGTTAATATAGTAACTATAAAATGTCAAGGTAAACTAAAGGGGTTAATCAATGAAATATATATAATTACTACTTCCTTTGGATGAATCTTTTATTTTTATAAATATTATACCATTTAATAAAATAGTATTTATTTTAAAAACTCAATTATGTAAATTTTGACACTTTTTAGTATTTGGATTTTGTTAAAGTCATAACAACTTAATTACTTCAAAAAACCATTAATTAACCCTAACATGTCATATTAACCTATAAAATAAATATATGACATCAAAATATTCAATTTACATTTATTTTAATATTTATAATATCATTTATTTTAATCTTTCATTAAAATGGTAATTACTGCATCATCACTGTTTCATAAAAAAAATTAATTTTTGTATGTGTAAAAATTATAAATAAAATACCATGATGTAGGAAATATTATTATATTTATAATTAATACATTATATTCAAATTTATCTTATGTATAATTCTATATATAAAATTGTTTAGTTTTTAATATTTGTATTTAACACTTTTAACCCTTCTTCAAATTAAATATAATAAATTTCATAATCTAACCCAACTGGTTAATAAAATATCTCATTTTTTCCCTATGGTTATTTTTAGTCAAAAAAACTTATACATTAAAATTAGGACATGTGTTGGGGTAATTTTATATTATTGTAATATTATTATAAACTTTAATTACTAAATTTACTTTCAACCGTTGAAAATAAAATTCAAAAGTCACTTTTCACAAAAATTATTTTCATCCTATTGAATGAAATTTTACATAATGACGATAATTGTGTCAGTCATATTTTTAAAATTCAATTCACAGAAGTGGTAAAATTAAGTTTTATCCAAATTTTCAAATGTTCCTAGAAGGAGGGTAAAATCTGTTAAAAAGTTCAATAAAATTTTATATATCCAATATTATTATAAAATGACACAAATTTCATACATCGTAATAATATATGTATTATGTATCTATTTTGACATTAAGATAAATTTTAATTGAATGTAATTATATAAATTAAAAATTCGGTTTTTATGTACTATGTAGTATTTTTCACTATTCATAAAAATTTGAATGTTTTCAAAAAAATACAAAAAATTCACCATAAGCTAATATTAATATTAAGAATTCAAAAATGAATTCTATTTTAGAGAATAGTTTTTCTAAATATATAACTATTTTCACAAAACATATAAATTTCATTAAAAATATGTCGTATTTATTTGAAAACATTATGAATAACATTTAAAATTTATTTTTTACTATTTATATTAAAACATATAATTGATAAATAAATAAATCATTTAAATAATTATAATACTAATGTGTTGTTTCACAAAAACTCAATCTTGTGTATAATGAAAGCCAAGTCGGTCTTACATGAAATATAAGATTTTAAATTACTTTAAAGAGATAACTTACAAAAAAATATTGGGGTGTTACAAAATCTACATAAATTACCATAATCTGCAAAATTTTCAAAATGATAACAACCCTCCTGGTTATAAAAGATCCTAAATGTACACCCATAAAACATCATATCCTCTAATTTTATTTGAACCGTGTCTTTGATACCAACTATAATGACCCAGTCTTACTGATCACATAACATAGTATATTCAATTTCATACATTCCCAAAATATATTATGTTTAGATTTTTAGAGAATTATGCCATTACTATTAGATAATAACTCAAATTTTACAAAATTGACACTTCTACAACCTATCAATTTTTTCAAAAAATAAAATGCTTTAAAATAAAAAATGTTTTATTTTTGTGATAAAAATATTATTGAAATCTTAGTTTAGATTACCCATCCTTATACCCTATACAAAATATTTAAAAAAAGGGTTGAATAAAAAAATTTCAACAAGGGATATAATATAGAAAATGAAATCGTTAATCCTTGAATATTCAAAATAAAAATAAACCGAATCATACACTTCACCTATAAAACATAAACTCTTCAACACATCTCATGAAAATCTATAATTCCTGAAATAATCATAGAAATTAGAAATTATAAAGGTAACATGTGACATCCATATCATACTTACATTGTAGCTTTCATATCTACATTGGTAGTGACCTTCATGGTTACATTTGGAATACTCATCACAGTATATTCCCTATATCTATTTAAATAAACCTTATTATTTACCTCAATTATGATACCCAATAAATTGGAGAGCTATCATGGGCTCATTATCCCTTAATTTATCATAGAACCACGTTTATACACAAACAATTCTCAAGAACCATAACATAATTATAACAGATAAAATAAACATAAAGTAAGAATAACATTCCCACATTGAAATTGAAATATATCATTTCAAGATATTGATAAATTAAATTCTTTAAATTAATATTCAATACCAAAATTCATGAAAATGTAATACGGTATTTATTTTCATTTTATAAATATCGTGGTTTAGAGAGGATGCTAAATATCAAATAATGGTCATGGCGGTGTAAACGTTATTGTCACCATATGTTAAAAACATTAATTTTTTTCCATTTAGTAAATTTATTTATAATAAAATATTCCTTTTTAAACCCATTGAATTAAATTAAAAGTAAAAGTTGTTGATTATACAACATATAAATTATGGTGGTTTATAACATCAAAATATGGCACCATGAAAGGTTATTGAGATGAAGTCCCATATCTTGAGTCAGACTTGTCTCGTTCGTTTATTTATATTACAGAATAATAAACACAGGCTAATTTATAATTTTTTCCAAACGTTTTTTTCATGTTTATTATTCTCTTTATATCATGTATTACCATTTATAAAAATTATTTAATTATTTAAGTTCATATAGGACATTTTTTTGTAATTCGATACTTGAGTTGAAAATGAACTTGTTTATGATGTAAATTTTCCATGTGGTCATAAATCTAACATTTCAAAAATAGTATTCATGAAATAATAAACAATTTTATATATTAATTATACTCTTCAAGTCAAACCCTTAATTATGGTTATGAAAAATCAACTATGTTATACTCGTGGAGATGGTAGGCTATATGTACGCACGAGTATCATTTTCCATTTTTAATTGATTATTATGAAAAAGGTAATTATTATTTTATCTCTTTAGAATGGTCATAATTTTATTAACTTCAAAATAATCATTTTAATATACTTGTATATATATCATAAATGTGATGTGGTGAATAAAAATGATTCACATCGGTTTGTGGAGGTGATAGTTCACAAATATGCACGAACAAAGTTATTGTATTTATGTGAATGTAATAAAAAAACATAATTGAAATATTATTCTTTTAAAATGATAAATATTTCATTAATATCACATATTAATATTAATTCCATCATTATAACTAATCTTGATAGACGTAATTTGAAAAAAATAACTAAATCGGTTTGTGGAGGTGATAATTCACACGTCCGCACAAATGATTAATTACTTTCCTATTTGATGGAATTCGAGATTTATTTAGGGGATTATATAAAAATAATAACATCTCAGTATATTTATGATACTATATTTATAATCTCATCATTGTTAGAGGAGATTTGAAGGAAGAGGATGAAGAAAAAAATTAGAAACACTTAAAGGAAACCGATACCTCTTCATTGGTTGATCACATTTGAAGAACACCTTATCACATTTAAGGATTGGTTTATACATAAAATAATTCTTCAAGAATATATTTAGGGATTATAGGAAGGGTTTTGATCAGATATTTTTAGATCCAAATGATTCTTTAAGTTTAATAATTAGAGAAGAGTGGGTGCCTTTTATAGTAGAGGGGAGGGGCGCCCTTAGAAATTATTAAACTATTAAATTAATATAAATTAATTTTTTAATCCAAATGATTCCAAATTTTGGTATTTATAATATAATATTAGTATATTTCTAAACCCCCTCATCGAATATTTTTTATAAATGTATTGATTTTATTTTAAACCTTATATTTTCGGTTTACCCTTAATTATTATCTTTTGATTTTAATTAAGGTGACACCATTTTTAATATTAAGAGGTTATAAATTTTACTTATATTCATCAAATTTCCCATAAATGGACACTTAATAAAATTTTAGAAATTTTCATAGCCACATGGGAATATTAAAATATTTTCATGTTTTTTATATAATGTAATACAATATTATTTTTATAAAATATCAATAGTGTTAATTTTTACACTGTTCATTTCATTGAATTTTAATAAAATTCAAAAAGGGAGATGACATTTAAAAAAATATCTAAATATTATTCCCATAGAAAATACATAGATGACATAGATTATTTCATATAATAATTATTTTAATGTTTATAAAATCATTTATTTGATATTTCTATTAATAAAATAATTATTGTATTAATGTTGGGTCAATATTTATGGTAATTATGTAATCTCTAAAAAAATAAATAAATTTCTATTATGTATGTAATTTTATTAGATTTATGTAGACTATTTATATTAATAGTTGCATCAATATTTTTACTACATTAAAATTAGAATACTTATAATAAAAAAGTGGGTGACATTTTGTCAATTTATTTTGGTTTAATAATAATTATATCCCTTTCATGGACAAAATTCGATAAAATAAATCAATTCAAACCCTTAGGTTATATAAGTATAATTTTATTCATCCAATAATAATTTTATTGGTGTTAGTGTAATTTTTGTGTAATTATAATATTGTTAGTTACCCTAATTTACCTGATTTACCTTTAAGAGTTGTATATAAAAATCACTATAGTTAAAATTAATAATATCCAAAAATTAGAAGTAACCTATTGAAATAATTTGGACAAATGGATTCCAAATATGGAATCACTTTTTCAAAATTTAAAACATATAAATTTTATTAATTAATTTAAAATTAATCATCATTTTGAAAATGAGAAAACATGTTTCTTAAGTAAAATGTACAAAAATTCAAATAGTTTTTGTATAAAATTTAATTGTGAAATTGATTCAGATGAAAAAATTGTATTAAATGATAAATAATTAATAAAATTAAACCATAAAACCAATTAAATGGTTAATCTAACTATATAAATAAATTATATGAAAAAGTTGTTTTGAATTAAAATACAGTATTGCGCACTATTCAATAAGAAATGCATATTATCAGGAAGATACCAAAACTTATGCCTAAGTAAATTTTTATGTCTCTATTCCAAATTAAAGTATATTTTTTAAAATAGAATATATAAATTTGTCAAAAATTAAATTTAAAAATAGACTCTCCATCAATAGGTGGTAGAACAAACTTTTAAAATATTAGTGCTTTTATGACAAAAATTAGATTTATTATTATTTTGATCCCCTAAAATTTATTCTTGGAAAGTAAAAAACATTTAATAAATATGTGTAGAAATTATATAGTTATTTATGTTCATTCCTGCCAATACAAACACTAGGAGTTAACTACAATTTAAAATAATAACATTAATAATCCATTCTTTTTATGGTAAAACTTCGTCTTGTGTGCAACATAAGATTTTAGAGAAAACCATTTTTTTATGTTAGGTACGCTATAAAACATAGTTTCCTCATTAAATTAAAATTAATATCTAATTTATAAATAACAATATATATGAAAAGGTTTTATTTTCTAAATACCTGGGAAGGTACACAGCGTGTGGCCCCCACTGAGTGACTCCTAGGTTTTCAGGAAGCGGTAGAGTGTCACATGGCGTGTGAGAACTTCCCTAATTTTCATCATGTATCATGGAGGATACAAAGACACGAGGTGGAGTACACGACATGTACTCCACCACACAGCTAGACCCAGTTTGGTTACACGGGATACCCTGTGAACCGGTACACGAGTAGACAAACACGGGTTGTAGCTATGTAATAGTACATGGCCAACATACACGGGGAATGACCTGGATATTAGGACATAGTTTGCAACATTCTGTACACACCGTTTATACCTTTTACACATGTCATGTTCTTCTAACTCGGGCCTTTGTAAATGAGCAGCTCCTATGGTCAAGGGAAATGAAGTGTGACCCTTCTACACAATGAGCAATCTTTTCTTCATTGCTTGATCTTCTTGTCCACCATATCTTGGATATTTCATTAGTTGGTTCCCCTTTCTTGTCTCCCTAAATGTTAGTTGGTATTGTTTTCTATGAAAAGAAGTATGACCCCCCGTCAGCAGGAATTTCCACATAGAATCAGGAGTCCCCTGTGAGAGGCCTAAAGAAGGAACCTCTATCCATTCTTGTTCCCTAGGTGGAGTCAGGTTATCAATGAAAACAATCCTAACATACATCTGTTCTCTACTTTACAGGTGAATCCATATGAGTTGTGGTATACCCCATGGTCCTGACAGCGATCCTCATCCATGTATCATGATCTTCCCCTCTCAAGGAGTTGTTTCTCCCGGAGCGAGTGTATCTTATAACTCTTTAGATCTATAATTGTATCTCTCTCATGGAATTTACTAATGAAGAATAATTCTCAGAAAATGGTCATCAGTGCTCTTAGACTTCGGATTGAGTTCTCCCGAATGAGTGCTATGTGGAATCATCAGATCGCATCCCTAGCAAGGGTATGTGGTCATTGTGACTAACCTATAGACTACGAGTCTGGGGTTTGAGTACATCTGAATATGTTCTTCTTTTATATACTGTAAACATATACTATGTAGAGATAACTGTACCTGTACCTTTAATTGCTTTGTGGTTTTCGCGGTGTCCTACTGAGTATTGTTGTACAAATCCCCACACTGTATTTTCATGCACATGTCATGTCTTATGTAAACAAGTGACCTTTTGATTGAGACCAGGGAAGAACATGACCAGATATAGCATTTTGAGTTCTAGACAGGACGAGGTGTTCTTAGAGCTTTGAGTATCTATCCCAATACCTCTCTTGTTTACATAATGGAATTTGTAGTTGGCATAATATTTATTTTGTTTGGCATGTATTACGACCTAGTATACCATACTACACTTTGCTTTCCAATTGTACTCTATTTATTGGGTTTTTAGTTGTATTCATGCATTTTTTCTTTATTGGTTTTTACATTTCAACATTTTTGGGCTTGGAGATGTGTGTATATGTACAAGTACTTAGGAAATACGTCCCATTTTTTTGGTATGCCTACTCAGTGATAGTCAACAACCCCTAGCCTATTGGAGGAGGGATTAGGGTGTCATGAAACATTCAAAAATAGGATGGGTCATGTTAGAGTGGTATCATAGGTGGTAAGTTCTACCTTACAACCAAGAGTATAGGATATTAGTTTTTTGAAACAGTGTTAAGTGTTTTGATTTTAGATTTTAGGCTAGGGAATCCAATGTCAGTGCTAGTGGACGATGTATCCACAAACTAGGACTTTGATAACCTGCTTATCTCGGTACATGAGAACACTAGTTTTGGGGGAAAACAATAATGGCACATGCATCTTATAGGAATGGGTTTTGGTTTCCATGTCCTTGTTTCATTAGCTATCCAAATATACTCATTGACTGTGTTACATCTTATTTTCTTATAGCATGCCTAAATGAAACATACTATCTTGGATTTAGTAGCTCGATCATGAGGATGACCCCCTCAGTGAAGAGGCTTCGATAAATGGACCAATTATTCAAGAGGTACCTCTAGGTGGTGCACCCGTTATACCACCACCAGAAGAGCATCATGTGGTACTTGTAGTACCTGCAGATGAGGAGCGTAGGCTGAACATGCTCCATGAGTTTTATATATAGAGAAACCTCATGTTCCAAGGGGAGTTTGATCCCCAGGTGGCTGAAGAATGGTTTGTGGTGGTGACCTCAATTTTCTGTTTGCTGAAAAAACTAGTGTACCAAATGGTTATCCTAGTGATGAGCCTTCTTCATGGTTTAAGAGGGAAATGGTGGCATTTTACCATGTAGTGCCATGATGAGGAAACCCATTCTTGGGTGGAGTTTGTGAATCTATTTAAGGAAGAGTTATCTCAGGTTAAACTGAGAGAAGTATAGATACAAAAAGATTCACCAGCTATAGAAAGGCAATTTGATAGTGGATAACTATTCATTAAGGTTTAAAAAAATCTTTAGGTACTCATTGGATATGGTCAGTGATTAGTACTTCAAGGCTCAGACCATCATGATAGGTCTACATTGGGACATCCTAGAGAGTTTCATACCTATATGCATTATGACTTATACTATAGTGCTTGAGTGAGAATTGGTAGTCGAGAGCTTCTTGACTGAGTAGAATCATCCAATGACAGTCAACAATGGTCAGATAGGTGAAGAGACCTCATTAGTAGGGAGCCAACATCATACATTGGGATTGGGACATGGTATATGTCATAGGTTGTCCTAGGATAGGGGATCAACATTCCAAGGCTATTAGGTTGGATCCAGTCATCCTATGGAGAAGTGACGCTATCCTTGTGATAATAGAGGACATCTTTCTAGAGATTGTCCCACTCATTAAGATACTGATAAGGAATCATTTGATGAACCTCTACGGTAGAGGTAATGATTGGAGAAAGAATTACCTCTAGGAAGAGGGTGTGGTAGAGGATCATGTAGAGATATAAGAGGTGGTAGAAGTTTTGACATACTACCACCACCACCCCCAGGAGGTCTACACTGGGCTCAGGGAGCTGGAGGATAGGGATAGGGGAAGCTACATACAGTTGAGGCGTATAACCCAGGGACTCCAGGGATGATCTAATGGAAGATCTATATCTTTTCTACCTTATCTTCCATACTAATATACCCAAGTCAAAGACATTATTTCCTCTCTGCATACCTAATACGAGGCCTTGAGATTCTGGTAGAACCATTTAATCAACCATTATTCTTTTAGAAACCTACGAGATGAGACTCGATGATCACAGAACTTTTCCAAAAGTGTGATATTACCATTGGAGGTGAGATTTTCAATTGGAACCAATTGGTGGATGTTTCGAGTTTTTATGACATAATTATCAGTATGAATTGGATATCTTTGGTCTATCCCCAGATTGACTATGTTAGGGGAAGGGTGTGGTGTGTCTGCAATGATAGGAAATGTTTTCCCATTTTTGGTGAAAAGGAAACCAAGGAATAAAAGGATGGGACCATGCATAATAGGTTGCATCCTATCACTGAATATTTGGCTAGCCATACCATTGGAGTAGTAGATGTTGTGAGTTTTTAGTTCCTATAAGTAGTAGTAGAGTACGAAGACTTCCTTTCATAAGATGTTCTAGGATTACCTCCCCATTTGGAGACTAACTTCTGTGTTGATTTACACCAAGGGATGACACCTATATCCTCACTATAATATTGGATTGCTCCCACAGAGCTTCGTGAAATGAGGGTGTAGATGGAGGATTTGTAGAGGAAGGGATTCATGAGACCTAGTGTTTCACCCTTGGCAGCCCCTATTTTGTTTTCCAAAATGGATGATGAGAGATTGAGGTTGTGTCCATATTACTAGAACATGAACCATGAGATGGTAATGAATAAGAATTTACTACCCAGGATCGATGAACTCTTTGATCAATTGATAGGGGAATGATGGTTCTCAAAGGTTGTCCTTCGATCAAGCTATCACCAGCTATGAGAATGGAATGAGGATATATAAATGTTGGATTTTAGATGCCGCTACGATCACTATGAGTACTTAGGGATTCATTTTTTTAGGAAGAACTCCCTAGTAGTGTTCATTGGGATCATAAACTAGATATTTTATCCATAAATAGGCTAGTTCGTTGTGGTCTTCATCCACGACATCCTAGGGTACACGACAACTGAGGAAGAGAACACGAGACACCGATGGATGGTTCTATATGTCCTCCAAGAGTGATAGATTTATGGTAAACACTCTAAGTGACAATTATATATTATGGTGTTCCACTTTCTATGACATATTAACTCAGTATATGGATTATAAGTGGACCTTACCAAGGTCGAAGTAGTGTTAGCATGGGAGACACATAGAAGCGTGAGAGAGGTATAGGGATTCCTTCAGTTAAAAGGGTATTACTGGAGATTCATACATGATTTACCCTTTATATTAGAACCAATAAAATAATTGAACCAAAAGAAGAAGACTTTTCTGTTGATGAAGAAGTGACAATACACTTTACAACTGTTGAGGCAAAATTTAAAAAGAGCCCCTATCTGGAGGCTGTTAGAGGAGGGTGTCAAGTACGTAGTGTTCTACAATTCATCATGGAGTAGACATGGTTGTCTATTGATGTAGAGGCAGCAAGTGATTTCCTATGGTAAATTCTAGTTGTGTAAACATGACCTAAACTATGAGACCCCTAATCTTGAGTTGGCAGCGAAATTATTCACGTTTAAGATGTGGCGACACTACCTAATGAGCGAGAAGTTTATATTCAACTTTGATCAAAAGAGTCTGAAGTATATATTCTCATGGAAGGATCTGAACCTGAGATAGAGGAGATATATTGATTTCATCAAATATTATGACTTTTAGATTTTATATACTCATGGGAATAGGAACATGGTGGAAGATTCTCTCAGTAAGAGATCTAGTTCGTAGTTGGTGAACGAGGCATCAAAGCAGTTGAAGTCATCAAAGTTATCCATCATGAATGGAGATGGTGAAGCTTACATCTAGTCAATTGTTTTCACCCCTAATATATTATAATGAGTTAGGGAGGAAAAACATGGGGATACCAACAGAAAGACCTTACGTGCTCAGATGTCGATAGGGAAATATTTTGAAGGATATTCACAAGGTGGGGAGCACATTGTACTTTTTAGGGGACAGTTAGTTGTACCAAAAATATTGTGGGAGGAGGTTCTAAGGGAGTTTCATACATCCCCTTTGGAGGTACACCCTAGTTTGTAGAATATATATCAGGAACTTTGAATTCAGATTTAGGGGATAAGGATGAAGAAATTAGTGGTAGAGTTCCATTCCTAATACCATACATGCAAGTAGGTAAAGGCTGAGCACCTGGTTCTAGTGGGATTAGATCACCCCCAAGAGGTGTTATAATCAAAATGGTATGAAATACCAATGGAATTTGAGATTGGTTTACCACAAACATCTATGAGACATGATTCCATCTAGGGGATCGTCAACCGACTCACCTAGTCATCCCACATCCTAGCTATCCAGGAACATAGACCAGTAGTTATCTTGGTAAGCCTATATGTGTAGAAGATAGTTCAGATTAATGGAATTCCATGTACAATTGTTTTCTATCATTATACTCATTTCACATACTGGTTTTGGACGAAATTAAAGGAGGCATTTGGGACTCAGTTATGCTTGAGATCAACATTTCATCGCCAAAAGGATGGCAGATGGAGAGGACCATTCAGGTTCTGAAGTAAATGTTGCGGTCTTGTATCATGGACTTTTGTTGTAGTTGGGAGGACCACATACCAATGTTATAGGTTGAACAGAACAACATATACCACTCCACCATTGGTATGGAACCATTTAAGTATTTTTATGGTTGTTCATTCTGGTCACCATTTTGCTATCCTGACCTAGGAGAGTCAACACACACGGGTCTGGAGTTGGTATGAGCAACTGCCAAAAAGGTGTAGATCATCCAGGAGTGGTTGAATACTATATAGAGCCGAAAGATGTTTTATGATGAAACATTATGGATACCTCTATATTTCAATGATGGGGAGCATGTCTTCCTTTAGGTCTCACCTCAATGAAGGTTACACAAATTTGGTGGCGGTGAAAAGTTACCTCCGAGGATCATCATCCCTTTTTAGATACTACGTAGAGTTAGTGAGGTGGTGTATCATTAATATCTACCCACATATATTCAATAGGTACATGAAATCATCAATGTGTTGCAGATGAGTAGGTAAGTGCATCCCCCGTCACACATAATCGATTGGGGAGAGCTGGACATCGATGATGGAGAGACCTTTTCTGAGTACCTGATGGAGATCAAGGATCAGTAGGATAAGATCCTACATGGGGGAGTCATTCCCTTGGTACATGTCCAGTGTTCCTTGAATAAATATTTGAAATATTTGAAATATATTAAATATCATGAATTAGTTGTTTCATAAAAAAGTAGAACAACTTCAAAATAGGTTCTTGGATCAGAAATCCAAGGGTACCATTGCATTCAGAGCAGAAACATTACCCTAAGCAAGGACTAACATTAGTCGATGTGGATTAGCTTCAGAAGTTAGTTTTTAAACTTTTTAACGAAATAATATAAATAAAAAATTTATTTTATTTTTAGCATTGTGAAGTCAAAATAATGGGTTTTATTGATTTTTATAAATAGGAGCATTGGGTTAGGCTGACAACCCTCAAAAATTTCACGGAGGCTCTTGACAGAACGTAAAGAATTTTGTCAATAGTAAATGATGGTGGAGCCTTGGATCGAATATTTAAGGATGTTTTCTTGCTGAATATCTCTACTGGGAGAGACATGACGATCGATATACTTCAACGAATGATCCAACCCTGAGGTAGTGCATGTTTTTTAATTATTTATTTCTCTATTCATTGATTTAATGATGAACATGGATTAACCAATGAATAGGTTGACCCATGATTCTTTCGTTCTTATAGGTGTGTTCAATTGAAAGAATTTGGGGATGATTATTCATGTATTATTATGTTGATCATTCTAAAGGAATGGATCATGGATAGAACAGACAAGTCTGAGGTTCGTTCCTTGGGTTTTTTATTGTGATTTTCTTCCCTACTTTCTTTGTTTTCTTCCTGGGATATGAATGGATGATCATTGCACCTATGTTTCTTAGTGTAATGATATGAAATCATAGATCCAACCTTGTGATGACATAGAAGTGGTGCAGAGATGATGGAAGCAGATAGATCAAACTATTTTAGGAAATAATGTTGTTTGAACAACTATCATGTGGATGATCGGAATTTGTTATCAGAGTCAAACAAGGGCTCAGAACCCATCAATTCGGTTTTTCCATGACACGATGACCCATGATATTCCGTTTCAAGGTGAATAGATCAACCGATTGAACATCGAAGAACCATCCACAACGTGTGGAGGAAGATTGAATATTTAGAAAAATTTAGATTAACACAATGGGTGTTTTGGAAAACATGGCGTGTGGGCCCCAATGAGTAGTGAATAGGGTTTTTTGAAGCAAGAGAGTGTCACACAATGTGTGAAACCTGTCACATAGTGTGTGATCCCTTCCTCAAGGATCGAAAATTATATCAGAGGTTACACAGAAATGTTGTGGAGTAGACACCATGTAGGCCACCGCACGGCTAGACACCGACCTATTACACAGGCTACCCCATGTAATGATACTTGGTTATATGAACACGAGTTGAAGAAATGTACTGAAACATAGCCATTTTTGAAGGGCTGTACCCTGGATAGTAGGAAACGGCAAGTGACCTTCTCTACATGTTGTGTATACTATTTCCACATGACATTTTCTTCTGACTCGTATTGGTGTACACGGGCAGTACCTGGGGTTAAGGGACACAATGCGTGAACCATTTATAAGAAGTGCACTCTTTTTTTCATGGTTTGAACCCATTTTCTACCATATATTGGAAACTTTTCATTTCGGTTGGTTCCCCTTTCTCTTTCCCCTGAAGGTCAGTTGGTACAATTTCATATCCAGAGGTGTATGAACCCCCATTCAGAAGGACTTTATGGATAGAGTTGGGAGTCCCTCCAAGTGGCATAGAGTAGGATCTTTTATCCAATCTAGTTCCCTAGGAAAATTCAGGTTATCGACACGACCAATCCTACAAGCTGTTCGTCCTCTACTTGGTAGGTGATTCAAGATGAGTCGTGGTATATGTTGCAGACCTGGAAGTGACCGTCATCTGTGTGTCGTGATCTTCCCCACTTGTGGAGTTGGTTCTCCTAGAGTGAGTGTATTTTATCTCTCTTAATATCTATTATCATATCTCTCTCATGGTGGTTCCTGATAAACAATACATCTCTAATGAACATCATTAGTGCTATCAAAATCTAGAGTGAGTTCTCCCAAATGAGTGCTTTATGGAATATTTGGTTTGAATCCATAGCATGGGTATGCAATAATTGTGACTTAAATCTAGACAAAGAGTCCATTTCTGAGTATATGTGGATATGTTATTTTTATTTTTACCATATAAATATACTTTGTAGTGTTGAATGTACATTTACCTTGTATTGCTTTGTGGTTTTTGGGGTTTCCTACTGAGTATTGTTATACTCTCCCATGCACAGGCCTTGCCCACAAATGTCATGTCGTTTTTAGATGAGTGATTTCTGATGGATTCTAGGGTGGAATCAGACCAGAAATAGGTTTTTGAGTTCCATATTGGCCAAGGTGTTCCTCCAACATTGAGCAGCAGTGCTGGTACCTTTCTTGTTTAATGGTTGGACTTTTTTGTTGGAAGACTCTTTCTTTTGGTGGGATTTTATTCTAGCCCAGTTTACAGTACTGAACTTTTCTTTCGTTTGGTATTTTGTAGGTTAGGTTTTTATTGGTATGCTTTCATTTTTTTTCCTTATTGGTCTTTATATTTCTGCATTTTCGGGCTTGGCGACGTGTTCGTGTGTACAAGTATTGAGGCAATGTTTCTCATTTTAGTGATATGCCTACTCGGTGCTAGTCACCATCCTCTAGCCTATGGGAGGCGTGCTTGGGTAGTGAATGAACGTTCCCCACTGGGAAGGTTCATGTTAAAATTTGTGAAATTTTATTTAAAAATAAACAAAAAAACGTGATTAAAATAATTTTTTTTTAAAAAATAATTTTTTAAACAATATATGATCTTATATAAACTCTCTAACTAGAAATCATAATTATATTAATATAAATTCATAAATATACAATATATATAAATTTTATTTGAATATTTACTTACTGTGACTTATTTTAATTAATAAAACTGGATAAGCTTTATGTATAAATAAATAGTTTATAGAAAACCTAGTTTTTATATCTAAAAATAAACTTACACCAAAATCATAACAATTTAAGATTAAAATAGAATTAATTATACTAGTATATATAAAATATTTCATATTTAACTTTAATAAAAATCAAAAATATATAGTAACATTGAAATTTCATGATTTAATGAAAATAAATCATAGTATTTGAAATCTGCAATTTTCACTATTCACTGAAAATGAAATCAATTCAAAAAACCCAAAATATGACCATAAGTTAATTTTGATATGTTGATTCATAAAAGTAATTTAATTTAATCAAATACATTTCATAAAATTTCTAGAAATTATTTATAATATTTTCTCATATAATGTACTGAAAATAATTTTTCAAGAAACATATTTTTTGAAGAATAAAATGTCATTATTAAAAATTGAGAGCTTATTACCTAATAATTTATCAATTTATTTTTATTGGTTAGGATATTTATAAATTCCTCATAAATAATTTAATTCTATTCATTTCGACAAATATGATGTCTAGTTTTAAAGTACATATTCAAATAATAATATTTCATGGTTTTTTAGGCATGGTATTGCCTATCGTATACACTCTGGAATATTTTTTTCTTTTTAAAATCATTGGGTGTTACGGTATAACTCCACAAATTGAATATATATTTATTTTTCACAAAAAAACTCTCAATATTGATTTTTCTCCATTGAATTCATATACCCTCGGGATTCTATATCCCCCTAATCCTTTACAACTTCTAATAAAAATAGAAATATTTGAGTACATGAAGAGAGGGGGACATCCATAATCTATAGGTTGAGGATTTTGGATGGCCTTGGTGAAGAAATTATGTGCCTCATAATTTCCAATAAACATTGTTAGTGGTTTTTTCCAACACCACTTGTAAAAAATATATTTTATAGGTTATCTCTATATTTAAATTTCTTATTTATATTACGATATATCTTAATGGTAACATTAATAACACTTTTGTACGTTTATTATTTTGATGAACCATTTATGTATCTTTATTCATGATGCCTACATAATGTGACATATTTCTAGAAATATTTATATATATCCTTATAGTTTCATTTAATAAATAAATAAGACATGTATGATGTATGTTCTCTTCAATTTATAATAGAATACATTCTAATTTACTTTTCTATGGAGAATATTTAATTCCATTTTACCTCATCATCCCGACAACTAGAAAAAATTACTTCATTATTCTTATATATTCTATTTTCTTTCTCACCATGAATGCTAATATGGCTGAAAAATTATTGGTTTATGGTGTACCTTTTGATGATCTCCATTTTCCTCCTCTAATGTATTGAACCTATTTTATAGCTTTACATATTTTCTTTCGATGTAAATATTGAACTTATAAATTATAGAAATAGATTATTTCATTATAATATATGTGGTTTTATTTATTAGATTATTTTTTAATGTGTGTAGATTTTTTAAAAATAAAATATATCCCTTTAAAATAATACATTGTGTTGTCTCTTCTTAATTGAGATATTTTTCAAAGGATTATTCTTCCACCATTTTGAAATTGATATTCTAGACAGAGACACATGGTGTAACCTAATATTCATCAAAAGTAGGACATTAAAAATACATTCCTCTAGTATCATTTACTTTTATATTTGGTAGATAATTTCATTTAAATCATTATTCTAATATTTGAACTATTATTTATTCTACTTATATGGGAATCTGGGTAGGTAATATTTATCTTCTAATAAGAAACTTTTAAACTCACGTTAATCTCAATAATCTTCTTAATTTCTTATTTTATATCAAATTAATATCTTTCTACCTTGACACTACTTTCTATCTAGATATTATCATATTATCATGTTGTTTCATGATATTTTTAATGATTTATTTCATTTATTTCCTTGTGGGAATTTTATTACCTCTTTATTTCTCATTCTATTGATGCATATCACATTATCTCTTCATCTTTTCACCCATATTCATAATATACAAATTTAAGGCCATTGTAACTCACATCATCCATTTTTTATCAATGTAATTTTTTTTGAAATAATAGTCCAATTCATGCATAATTTACCAGTGAAACACCATTTCAATAAGTCTTGTATATCATTTGTTCATAGAGATAACATTATTTGAAATGATGACTAGATGTCATTGACACTTCTCCCATGGAATTTAAATTTCTAACATTCCCTAGGAAGTAATAATTTTTTTTGATGTATAAATATTGTCCAATATAATTATATTAATATATTTAACATTCATAGGAATTCTATATACATTATTGGTATTTCCTTATTCTTGAGAGCCTTTTTCTTATTCCTATTTTTTTTTTACATTTTGATATATGGAATTCTTCACCAAAGTTGTCCATATGTTACTCATCACAACCATTCTCACAATTATATCATGAATTGGTCTTCTTTACTAGCAATTATTTTTTATAAATAAAATACAATATACTCTATATCCTAATAGAATAGGAAAAATTGATGGTCTTATTATAAATTCTTATTTATAGGTATCTATTTATGATCTTCTTTATCCTCGCATCACTGATTCTCTCACTATACATGGTGTGGTAGACATATTTTTGAAAAGATTCCAAGACCATTTTTCGACAAGACTATGTGAATATACGAATTTCATTGAACCAATCATAGTTGTTGTTTCCATAAAAATGGGGGTTTCATCATAGATTCCATTTTTTATAACAAATCTTGATAGATTAATAAAATTAAGCTTTATGTGAAAACCATTAGGCTCTAATACCACTTGTTGGGATTTAATTTATATAAAAACCCTAAGAGGGTGGGGGGATTAATGGTGTTGATAGAACTAACATAACTTTTAAATGTCTCTCTTATCTATATATATATTTTCCCCCTATTTGAGTAACATGTTCATTATATTACGCTCATATGACTCTCACCCCAAATATAAAATATTTGTAGAATGTAAAGCATGAAAGCACATTTAATTTACTTAGTTCACAACTAAGGTATAATCTACGGATAATAAATATAGAACTATTTCAATATACCATAATACAACACTACTCATTATATATGTTGGAAATTGATTTAGGAAGGACCATTAAATATCCACGGTCAATACCAAATTTTTCAATAGGTTCCATACATGAAGGAATATACTTGAGAGTTTATAAGATTGTGGACCTTCTTAAATATTGTATAGTCATGAAGGTTTATATCTAATCAGCATAGTTATTTTTGAAACTTTTTATCTAAATATTCCAAATCAAAGCACTATTATGATCTAATTCATTGGGAGTTCCTTTTTCTAAGCTAGATGAGATCAAATTCCTAATATAAGGGCTGATTATTTCTATATAAAAAATCATATTATAAAATTCATCTTATTTGGGATAAATAAATTTCTAATCAAGAATTATCTTCTTTCCTTACTTAATCAATCTAGAGGTAGTAGTGAATTTCTTGATTTCATTTCAATCTTAGATAAAGTAATATTCTCCGAATATATTATTCTATACTACAAAAATTTGTTAAGAAATATGGTACCACTCCTCTATTATTTCCAATAATACCACATAATGTTTTATATATTTACTTGAAAATAACCTTCAATCGAGGGTCTATATCTCCCTATAAATTTTTATTTATCTCTAAACATGCCAGGTATACCACACATATTTTGTGTGACAATTAAGTTCTATTTAATATGATTTCATCCATGTAATCCCAATATATTTCTTCAATTTTAATATGTCATTAAATATTATTTGGTAATCATAAAAACAACTGATCACAATGTAGTATTTTGATTTACAACCTTTTCGTTATCTATTTTAATATTCTATAGTATGATAAACCTTACTATAGTGTGGTCTGAGTCGACACTAATATCAACATTTGTTATCATCATGACATGGTTTTTAACTTCCTTGAAATCACAACACAATATTCTCTATATATTCTTCCATATCATTTTGAAACATAGCCTATTTTTAATATTGGATTAACCTATAAGCCTAAAAAATATATTTTTTTGATCTATGAAATGAAAATCCATCATGATATAGAATATATGTTTTGGCATGTGATTCTTTAATTATAATTTATCTTTAATATCGTTTCAAAGTACACCTTGTTTATGAAATGGTGGACTCCAATCTTACAGATGCACTTAAATTCATTCGAGCCTCCATCACGATGAAACCTATTCCTTATATTGTAAAATTTCAATCAGGTTTTATGATTTAGTTAATTATTTCATGGAATGTTATCCACGGTAAGAGAACCTCCCAAATGCGAGTTCCATCTAATTCCATATCGATTTCATTCTTATTGTGGCTTTCTATGCTATGGTGTAAATCAAATCTTCAATTTCCCAATATAAAAAAATATACTTTATTCATCATATTCATTATTAACTACTTAATGGAAGCATAATTTTTTTGATCTCTTGTGGTATCTACTCCCACTATAACCATTTAACAATGTGTCTCCCTACATTAATCCTTTACCTACTACCAACTCATACTAGTTTTCGTCCTCCACCATCGATACCATGGTTGTTCCAATATTAAACATAACCACTTCTTTTGTGATTTGGATTATACAGTGGTTTTTCCATTCAATGTTTTTTCTAATTCCTCTATTAACCATTGCGTGGCTAAAATGACCAGAATATGATACCCACCAATATCCTTTGCAAAGTAACTCAACCATTTAATATTAACCTCACTTAACAATAAGGCTTCCCTAACTCAATAAACATAACTTCCAAAAAAATGAAACTTCATTTAGAATGATATTAAGTGTTTCATTTCATTTCATAACTAGTGTGTCTATGCACTTCTTATATCTTCCATAAATATATTTACATCACCGAATCTTCAATGAAATATTATTTACTGGTGATGAACAAATCAAATTCTACATTTTGTTCTGAAAATAAATACATTGATTGATCAATAATATGACACCAAACATAAATTGGTTATAATAGATATGATCTGTTGGATGTATATTTAAATAAAATTGATCACAATATATTATTTTATAAAAAAATATCTATATTAAATAATTTAATCTACAATAATTCATCTTATTAATTTGTGTTAGTGTTTTCAAATTTCATAAATAAAATAAAGAATTAGTTGGGTTGTTTTAAAACATGACTTGATCAGTGCTCAAAATTCATATGTTCAGAAGCTTACTTATTTCATTGGGTTGTAAGTAAATGACAGTTTAATGTAATTTTTTTATCTCTAAAAGTACCATAATAATTATATAAAAAGTTTTAAAATAAATATTATTAGTTTTTTCAAATCTATTTACCATTGAAATAAAATATATTAATGATAATGATAAAAAACATATAGATAAAAATTATTTTTAATAATAATTAGATTCTTAATATAATTTAGGACTAAAAATTTTGATATTGTGTATATGAAATCCTTTGTGGAATAGTTTTTAATAAAAATCCAATGTAGAAGTACCATATATTAGTAAATAAGATTATATGTATTGTCAAAGGATCCTATTATTATGGATTACTGTATAAAATAAAAAAAATGAATGACTTTGTATTTTATTCATATATGGATTGGGTTGAAAAAAAATTTAATAAAAAAATCCATAAGTTGAGATGTATGATTTATCAATGTAAAATTCAGTGGTCAAATTATAAAAAGTCATAGATTTCTTCACCTTGAATAACTAAAGTGGTGTACATTTTAGTGATTGAAGAATGTTCCCAACTAATTTGGAAGAATTGATAGTTTAATATTCATGGAGATGAAGTAATTATTCATTTGTGGATATTATATGATATGTTTTTTTATTAATGTTACAAATTATATATATGTAATTCACATACTAATCAAATTTAAACTTGACATCAATTTAACAAATGAAATGTGGAAAATATTTTTTTTTCAAAGTAACACACATTGGAATAAATGAACAAGTTATTAAAATATTTACTATAAAAATATACACACTAGTGTTTGGGGAAAATTGGTTGAATTTTTAACTTCAAGAACATCCATTTACTTTAATAGGATATTAATAATTTACTATTTTTATAATTTTTATTTAGAAATAGTGAAGTTTCTCTACAATGAATGAAATATGATAACTCCTTGAGTTTACTTTCAAAGGAGGATAATAGGAAAATTATTTTCATGGAGAAAAATGAAAGATTATAATATAGAGGTTTATAATATCTAATCAAATTTATAATAAAAACATATTGAATTCGAGTGACATGATCCATATGTAACATGATACTTATCATTATGGTGAATGAAGATTAATCTTCAATTGGGTTATGAGGACCAAAGGGTTGAATTGATATTCATCAAGAACCTTTTATAACTCTTCTTTTCTATAATGAACAAAGTCTATAAAAACATATAGGAAAAAATTATATTTTTTTATTAAAATTTAGTTTTTAAGAGTCAATAGTGGTTTCGTAAATTTTCAACAACACATTTAGAAACATGAATTTTATCAAAACTAAATAGGGGAATGTGGGAAATTGTACTGAGATAATAGTAGTGAATTTTAATATAAATTGAACCTGGGTTATTGTTTTGTTGAATTAGATTTTTATAATGAAATACGAGACACATTAAGGAGGGGAATTAATTTCACAAGGCTTATACATATTTTGAAAATGTTTTATTAAAAATAAATAAGTTACACTTTTCTTATTGACGTATTAGAAGTTTTATATTTATATTATATGATAAAGGATATCAGTGGATGATATTATACCCCATGAGGAGACAATCCAAAACATTTCTTAAATGGATATTCAATGGTATCAAATTCATATTTTTCTATAGTTTATTTTTCAAGGTAGATTTTGAGAAAAGATATGAGGTAACAGAGAATGAAGTATATGATAATGAAATAATGTTTGACATGGATATAATTTTCAATATTAATTTTCCAAAATGGGTATGATGATATTTTTGACATGGTTCCAAAAAAATATCAATGATAAAAAATTATCAAGAAAAACAAACTATTTTATGGTTTTATGGTTTTTTGAAGATAACGGGTTGATATATTGTAATGTGAACCCATGTGGTGGATAAAAATGAGAAAAAAAATTATTAATGATAAATATGGGATCTAATAAGAAGTAAATATAAAATATTTTTTGATCATAAAGAATCAATATCATATTTTTTTAGAATTAATGTGTTTACAATGAATCAAGTTCAAGATAGTGATATTTATGATGTGGTTTTTAAAAAATACATATGATTTATATATTTGGTTATCTTAAAAATATAAATCATTATAGACATTTTATAGGAAAATTTAAAATATCTATATGAATGAAATTTATGAACCATTTATGGGTAACTAATGAAATCATGACTTAAAATAATATAGAGGAGGAATACTGGAGAAATTGAAGGTTTACAAAAAGATAAATTTAGTATTCATTTGATGAAAATAATTTTTTTAAGATTTGAGATAAAAAATAATTTTACAATAAGAAAATAGGGTTCTAAAATAATATAAATAGAAACAATAATCATTGAATCTCAAGAGAAAGAAAAAATTAGTTAAGTGTACTACTTTTAGATTTGTTATTTTATTGTAATGGCCTCTAATACAATACTTGCTAGACTTCCCTAATATAGTGTAAAGATAAAAGAAAAGAGGTTTTAGTCCATGAAATTTATATTAAACTAATACTAAAATCATTTTATTCACATTATAATTCATTTGTATATTTTGGTACACACTTACAATACAATTTTTATTTTATTCGAAGAAAGTCCATTCTGGTGAAATAATTATAATTTTCATTTCATCATGATTTAACTGTTTTAATTTAATTATACTATTCATTTGAGATGATTAAAATATTTATAGAGTATTTTTAATATAATTAACAGATCTATTTTGTGAGAAAATAATCAAACCCCTTTTCACCCATCACAAACATTGATTAGTACCTCATTGTTTACAAAATTTTATAACACATTTTGGTGAATTCATTTTAATAAAGAAGTCTTCATTAAAAATTATTGAAAATAAACTATGAAATTGAATATATTATATTTTATCACCATTATAATTTCTTTATCCTCTTTCCTAACAGTACAATAATATAGTGAAAAATATTTCGGATGTTTAAAAAATGAAAAATCCATTTTCAAAAGAATTCAATAATAAAAATGGAGTGATTGAATGAAACATACTAGTTGTGAATAGAACACCTATTATTGAATCCGAAAAGACTCAAAAAAATAATTACATTTTATACATGTTAAAAGAATGCCTTAATCATGGTAGAATACATGATTCTAAGGAAAAATATCCCTAAATTTGTTAAGGAATGAGTTAATAGATAACCCAAATATAAAGGTGCATGATGTAAAAGAATCAAAAAAATTAAGTACTCTAAAAGAAAAACAAAACATGGTCTATAATGAGAATTTAAATTATACCAATAACCATAGAGGTTCAATAAAATATGAAAACGTTTTAAACAATTAAATTAAGTTAAATATTTAGATATATATAAAATTTAAAAACTGATATATTTTTTTTTGTATTTAGTTGAACTAGACATCTGAAATAATATCTCAAACCATGTTCAGTTTTTGAATTTTAAAAAACCTAATTTAAATAATTATAATGAAAATTATTGGAATTTATTAAGGACTTTTAACATGGGAAATATATTTTGAACAATTTCAATCATAGTATACATTGTGAAGACAATATCGAAACTTGAAAATGAAATACACTTTTTCCTCAATGTTAAGAAGAAGACTAGAAGAAAAAAATCTATATATAATCACTTCAATGAATACAAAGGCTGATTTACATGAATATATTACATGTTTTTGTTATAATTACATGGTCCCTATATCATTTTCAATTATAAAAAAAGGTTGGTTTGTGGATTCGCATATATTATCTAGGTCCCCCATCTTGTGATGTTAAAAAATGAATATCCTTTGCATCTATGAATGAGCTAAGCAGGGCCTCAATTTTCTATTGTTGAAGAATATATCCATTCATAGTCAAATGGATCCTTTGTATTAATATTTCATTAGTAGTTATAGGGTTTTAATTAAACATAGAAGCATGGATATGGTGTGGCATGCCGATCATATGTGTTTATTTGGTGGTAACTTATATGACCATTTTTATTTTATATGGTTATATGCAATTACATTAATTGAACATATGGTTTTTCCTATAAATAGGCTCCCAATATTCATTTTAAAAGAATTGAGATTTTTTTACGAACTTTGAGAAATCAAATCTTTTACAAATTGATACCGGTGAATGAAAATTTGAAGAAAATATACCATTACTAGGATCTAAATAAAAATCCATATGGTGGTGGGTCCCTCCAACGAATAATTTATTAGATATATCCTCTTTTCCAAAGAACTTCATGATCTTATCCGGGATGAATTAGTTCTCCATGGAAAGATATTATCACAACCCCAATTCTATATATATTTTTAATAGTTTTAAAAATAAATCATCTAGGACATTTTTGAATCTTATCTACTCATTAAAATATAAAATATTATATTAAATTTGGGTTTATAAAAGTATTTATTCCTTATTTTTTGTTGTAAATATTTTCAAATGACTTTAAATTGGGTAACCACCTTTAAAAAAGATATTTTATTGGGTTATTTATAAATATACCCAAATGAATCTTATTTAGAACCACACAAATCCTTTTGGACCACATCTCTATGCCTCATTAACCTTATTCAACCCTAAAAATAAATTACCTCATTTGTGCTTACTTGTCTAAAAGAACTTTTTAGTATCCTTTCACCAAGGGAAAACAATTGAAAAAATATTAACCCATATTAGCCTTGTTAATAGATTACCAATATATATGATCAAATATTTTATCTTATTCATGATTACCCTTCAATCATGTATTCATTTCATAATGAGAGTTCCTCAGTTTTCTTCTATAAGTAATGAGATCCTCAGAGTACATTCAATCCTCTAATCCTTTGATAAGAAGCATCCATCCTCCCATAAAAATTGTATATCATTTCCAAGATCAAGAAACTCATCCTACATTCTTTGGATCTAATGCTATATATTTTAAGAATCTTTTCAAAATACTTTTGTCTAATTAATGATGTAGAAGTATAAACATACTACCAATCCAGCATAATCCCTAAAATTTCCCCCAGTAATTTATATCGAACACGTGTCTAATCATCCTTTCCTCTTATTTGGTCACTATTACATTAGAGATGAGTACACTTAGACCTTTAATATGGTGTAAGACCTAAAAAATGAGCCTCTCATTTGTAACTACTACACAAACCCATTTTAGGAAATCTCACCAAAAGGTCTTGGTGGGTAAAATTTGAATAATAAAAAGTCTATTCTACAAATATTTTCATTTATCAAAATTAGTCCTTGTTGTACGACCATAAAATGTAAAAAATCCGGTCATGATTGAATGAGAGAAAAATAAAAAATATTGTTCATAGTATTATTAAAATAGAAGGTATTACCTGTCCTATTGAAAGTCATAAAACTATGTGGGTTCTTATTCCATTCACAAGGATATATAGGAGGCTGATTTCAAAGGCCCATTCTTAACATTCAAAACAAATTCTACCTATCTAAAAAGGATTATTTTATAATACTCCAAACTATAAAACTATAAAATATAACATAAATAATCAACAGGATAATAATGGAGAAACCTTCATACATAGAGTTTTATAAAAAATATGTATTCCATTTAATTACCTTCTCAATAAGGGAAACTGAAAATATTATTAAGAAGTTTTTCATTAATACCATTAAATATAAAAGAGAGTATGAGACTATTAAATAAAAATTTTAGTGTGGTCATCCTACCTCACCACTAAAAATTTGATAAAATGTTCTATCATCACCACCCAGAATGAATTAAATGAAACCAACCTATATAAAGACAAGGAAGGACTAACATGAGTCATATCTCTAGATAAAAAAAATTATAATTCTAATTTGAAATCATATATATGTGAATTTTATCAATTTAACATGTATTCTTATTTATGATACTATAGTAATGGGTTTATTATTTATATTTTCTCCCAAAACAACTATATGGTAGCCTAAATCAATGTGTTTCTATGTTTTATGTTCACAAGTTGGGTTGGGGAAGTCTCCAAACACCCCAGGTTGTGATTAAACATCAAATAATGAAACCTAAAATATTGGTTTAAACTTCTTCTACTGCTTAAAATCAAAACTTTGAGTGAATAATATCACCCATTCAGTACCTAATGACCCAAGAAATACAATTCATGTATTATTTTTTATTTGTATTTTAAATTTTTAATGGTTATTTATAACAAATTTGAGGAGTTATTAATCATTTCATGAATGAAAATTGACTATATCTAGTTTGGATAAACATTGTAAAAATGAAGGAAAAGAAGAATATATTTTTTGGAAAGGAAAAAATAAATTTCATGTTGTGGGGAAGAATAAATTATCCATCACTATCCAAAACCACCATAACATCTTGTCACCTGAGGAAGTGACCAATATCATCACCATTAGGGATAGGGTAAAATGGAGAGGAAAAAGAATAAATCATGGGTGTGTATTAGGTTATACTAAAATAAACTGCAGTCGGGTTGTGTCGTGCAGAGTAACAATAAGTGGTCATACTATATAGGGGAATCACGATAAGGAACCAAATTTTTTGGATTGATTTATATTATAAATAAGATACCTCACCAGATGAAGTATGAAATAAGAAAAATAATGTCATATAATTTCTTAAATTTAGTGAAACACATATTAATTGTTGATATTTTATTATTTCATATGTGTTCTTATATTGGTAGGGTATTCATCTAGAAGCAATGATGATTACAGCTATGAAAACAGTTATAAAACACCATTTAGGTTGAGGATAAAGCTAAAGGCTAACCTCGAAGGAGTCGTATGATCACCCCAAAAAAAAATCATAAATTTTAAAAGACTATATAAGAAATAGTGAATAATGAAACACATGTACCATTAACCTACTTCACCTAAAAACTCGTATTAAGATGATGATGACCACGTCATGAAAATATGTTGTAATGAGGAAGACATTTTCATTCATTGGAAAATTATGACATAAACTATGTGGGAAAATATAAATGATTCTAGAGTGGATGTTATTGAAATACTAGAGGAATATTGATAATGTTTGAGATGTTTTAATGAATTGAGGAGAAAATTATCATGGAGGGTTTTTATTTTATTAAATATAAATTTCAACATTAAAACACTAAGGTATTCATCATGGTATTTAGTATGGTTGGACATGCATGTAACAAATTAAGTGTGATGCATGAAGCTATTGGAAATGGGTAGTGAGATGTATGTGGTACACAATTAAATCCTTTTTAAGAAATTCTTAACCTTCATTATAATTTAGGTATTATTGTAAATGGGAATTTTTAGTATAGTCATAAGAAGGAGGAGAAGTGATGCAGTAATGTTGGGTACTTCAATATCATGGAGGTCAACCTTATATTTTTAAAACAATGAAGAATTCATATCTATATAATGGCCATTGTAAGATATATGATCCTAGACTGAGGGTTATCTCTGGTACAATATTATACATAACGGAGAGAACATTACATGAATTTACTAGTTTATATTTTTAATAAAACAAGGAGTCACACACCATTGTGACATATGTGAAACCATTTTGACATACTTTTCTAGACATTAATCCCACAACTATGTAGTATATTTTTGTTGAATTTTTATTTAACATGGATCAGGTTGTTTATACCTGTCAATATAGAGTTAAAGTGGGATTTGAATTTTGATAGATGGGTATGGGATAGAGATAAATGAATATGTTATTTTGGATTTTAGTCTAAAAATTATGGTCGGTGATGATAACTTTTGTTATAAAATTTTAATGGTGGATTAAGTCATGATGTTTTCATCTTTGGTTAGAGGCACAAATATTAGTGTATGGTTTTCTATTTTTCCCTATATCTCTTTCATGGATTGTATGAGAGGTATGTTTTTTATGTCATTTAATTTTAATGAAATTGAATTTAATATATTCAGGCACATTTTTTAATTGGTAATCATGATGTTTTTTAAATTTGTTCTGTTATTATAAATCTATTCTTTTTTACATTGACTGTGATTATTATCATTGATATAATTAAATTAATTAACTAGTGCATAGTTTTCTCCATGGACATTGGGTGAGTTATGTATTATATTTAAATATAGTTTTTGGAATACCTATTTATTAAATTATCCAAATTAAATTTTCATATGGAACATGCTGTTTTTTGAGATAGGGGGTGATTGCACATACTAAGGGATTCCCTTAATCTTGATTCGGAAAACATATTGGGTATCATTAACTTCTTTTTATCATTCAATAATTCATGATCCTAACTTTGAAAGAGTCATACATCCCCATAAATCAATGTGACCTTAAATAAATTTTTCCTTTTTATTTTTCATTTTTGTATCTTAGCTATTGAGTTTGAGTGAATAAAATGCATTGATCTTATGGGATGGACCTTGGTACATAAATATTCTCTACTATAACTTTGTAGTATTATGCATTTGATACTATGTTTAAAAATTTAAAAACTTGTTAATTTATAATATGTAAGTAATCCATGTTGGGGTCAAAGTTTTTTTCACCGTTATATAAGACT
The DNA here is from genome assembly GCA_963277665.1 of Viscum album. Lineage (NCBI taxonomy): Eukaryota > Viridiplantae > Streptophyta > Magnoliopsida > Santalales > Viscaceae > Viscum > Viscum album. Next base: position 1,462,752,625 of record OY728150.1, on the reverse strand, counting down.
TATATCTCTATAACTTAGGAAAATTAAGCATTTTATTCTAATTTCCATTTTTATTATCCTTGGTTTCATCATGCTAATATTTTATGTTAAAACATTTGATGCATGAGAATTTATCTTGGGGGAAAGAAAAATAATTTCCATACCATCATCCCTAATTAGAGAGGAACATGAGGAATGTAATGAAGTAAGATAAAAATACTAGGTTAGAGAGAGAACAAGGAGTGGAATAAGGTGTTTAAGGTAGAGATCTATGGTAAATAATGTTAATAGAGTATAGTAGAACATTTAACATTGGGTGAAACAAAGTATCTTATTGTCTATATATGTAGTAAAACATTTTATGATAAATCATTTGATCATTAAATGATCTCAAATTTGATACTATTAAATGGGTTATCACTTGAAGTCCCATGCACACATTGGGGTAGTTTTCTTGGACTTCATGGCACATTCTAGTTTAATTTTATTCCAATGATGTAGTATGGTTTTGTTTGTTCATAGTTTCATTAAATATAAATAAAGGTATTTTATTCAAAATTACTAATCCATATTCTATATGTAGATGGGATTATATGTAATGGAAGTACCTAACAAGGTTCTTTTATCCCTCTAAATATGTTAACATTCAGGTCAATATTTTAAATTTCTAACAATTTGAAGAATATTTTTCATTATACTATATGGGATATGTTAAGTGACTAGTTATAGAAATGTTATCATTATATTTTAGAGACAATTTTTAAACTAAAAAGTTATTTATAAGGTTTTGTCTTAAGGATAATGATTAATAGTGGATACTTTTGTGGATGGATTTATACTAAAGAAGACATATTCATAATGCTTTAAATTATTAGTTAATATACAAAAAAACAACTTGTAATGGAAAAATGAAGTTGTTCAAATGATAAGAGTCTACCAGGTAGAAAATAATGGATGGATGGTTATAGAAATGGAGGACTTAATGAAGAGTATATATATAATTATGGTTATGTACCAACACTAAATTAGGTTCACTGTGGATTCAAATTTTTTTGATCATAACCATCAATTTAATTTTCTAGCATATAATACGCAATAACAAATTAGTGGTACTAGAAAAGAGGACCAGGGTTCCAAAAAATAAAAAGAAAAAAATATTTAAATTAAAATTAATTTATTGGACGATAGCTTATTTGAAATTACTATAATCACATGGGATTTAATAAATGAGTACAAGGTTGATTCAAATGATCATAGATTTACCATGAGGAATCTAGAATTCCATGTTTTAAAAATTTCAAACCTATTTAAAGAGAGGACCTATGGAATAATACTAAGTGATATAGTGATCGTCTCATGTAGATAATTGATGATGATCACATTAAGAAGTTGTAAAACCATAGAGGATATTGGTGAAAAACTGAAAAAACAATAAGAGAATCAAAAAGAAAAAGATAATAGAAATGTATAATATGAAAATAAAGAATGTTTTTGAAAATATGATAGAGAGGATGGACCATCCCCTTAAAAACAATAATTAAAATTCCCATAAAGGATAGAGTGAGGGAAGATTGAGGAATAGCGAGGTAATATTCTGAAAATATCCAGGAAACAACATATTAATATCCGATTTATTGATGAATTAGAGAACATTCCTTCAAATGTGATATTTATGAGAGAGTTAGTTCAACATAAGATGAATATGTAGAAGACAGAAACAATTCCAATAATGATTGAATTACCATCCGTTTTATTTTGGAGTTTACCAAAGAAGAAACAATATAAAATTAATTTTTGAATTCTATTGAAAATTGGAACTTATGAGATTATAAAATCTGTATGTAATTTTTAAATGAGAGTGAATATTATATCACAATCAAAATTTTATTGAGTGATATTGGAGGAGATTAAACAAGAAATAGTTTCTCTTAAAACTGTGATCACAACGGTGAGATACCAACGATGTTTTGTTTAATATATTTTGGGTATAGTGGATAAACTCCATTTTCTGGTAGATTTTATTTAGGTTTTTATAGATGAATATAAAACAATTATATTATAGGATATATTTTTTGTTAAATCTTAAGTGCCTTGATTGTTTATAAAAGTATATATTTATCTCTTAGGATTTTTTGTTATCTAGTGAGGTTCAATATTCATCAATAGATGAAACATTTTGATGTAAAATATTATTATTTGAGGGAGTATAGTAAGCTATAATTTTGGATATTATTCGCATTAAACAAATGAAATAAGTATTTATTATGATGATGAAAAAGGAAGAAAAAATTAATTAATTAATGGAGAGAAAAATTATTTTTACTATGTATTGAGGATGCTAAAAAAATTGTTGTGAAATATCAATTTTGTTAAAAACAAGAATTTTGTTTTTTCCATTATTTGACATTTGATTTTTTAGGATTGACTAAAAAATGGTGGATTAGACCTAGGGAAGTAGATAAAGTATTAACTAATCGATTAGTAAATATAATTTAATTGGTAGGAATAAGACCCATCTATTATGAGAAATATGATCTATGACCATTCATTGATATGAATATGGAAACTTTTTTCTAGTTTTTTATCACATAATGATAAAGGGTAATGTTTAAATCATAGTCATTAAAAAAAGTTATTTTTAGAAGGAAACCTCAATTTTTTTTAGCATATAAGATCATTAAGAATTAATTTTTAGAATATAGGATTTGTTTTAAGAATATGATTTTTGGATGTAGGCTCAATCAACCATACTATTTTAATCTTAAAATAAAGTTACATTTTATTATCACTTAGTTGTTTTGATGTTATAGGCCTACGTTAATGAAGGAATAAGATTATATAGAGGAATGATAAGGGATTAATTGGATAAGGGAATATTTATATAATTTTTTTTCTTGTCTCATATTTCTATTTTCATGTTATTAGAGTTCTAGAGAATTTACATGCTCTAATAAGACTTTTTGATATTTTTTATCTATAACATACAATTTTATTTATAATCTCATAATTCCATGTTTTAGACATAATTTTCAATAATAATGAATACATAACATGGGGATATTTAATGAGTATTAACATGATAGTATTAATTTAATGGATCATAATTTTAGGAGATTGGTTGACTAGTGTAGATGAAAGTCATATAAACTTTTTATACTTTTATTTTATTGTTTATTTATTTATTTATTTATTATTTTCCATTTAATGAGTTATTATGTAAAATTTAATGATTACAATTATTGAGAGGGTTCCAATCCATTTTTCTATAAATTTTGACTACTAAAACATGAATTTATATCTTATTGATTTAATAAACGAATGAAGATACATTAATATGATTGAGAATTATTTTATTTGATCCCACTATAACTTTGATAGAAAAATAAACATTTTATAATTATTTTAATCATTTATAATTCATGAACGGACTAGTTATGGGATCTAACATGAGTATAAAAAATAGATTTCACATTATGGTTTTAAAAATGTTTTATTATAACTCTTTTTAGATTTTTCTGATGTGGATGATGGAAATAACCAATGTTAAAACTCCAACAAGAAGGGTTTTTAAATTTTTTACTAAAATAGAAAACATAAAAACTCTTCATGTTGGGGAATTTTGGGATGGTTATTAAAATAATATATGTGATAACCTGAGGTTTGGACGGGTTTTATGCCATTTATATTCCTAACTGATGTAAAAATACCACACATAAAATCTTTTTAAAGTTATTTCTTAAAATGACCAACTTTAAAAACCTTCTCATTTGTATTTTTAACATATTTTATTTCAATAACAAAAATTAAAAATATAAATATAATTTTTTTCAACCCTCCCATATGGTTTCACTATCCCATATATAATTTTAATGTCTTTTATATTAAAATATTTTTTTTGGATTGCACTCAAAGGCATTTCCTTTCTACCTAGAAATCAATCATTACTTACCCTATTTTTTTTTTTATCAAAAAAATAATTTCTCCCCCTATAATTGTATATTTTACAGACATAATATTTCTCTAACATGTTTCATTTCTCACATTTTCCCTATTTTTTATATTATATGTTATGAGATAATATTAATGATAGATATTTATCAAGACTAAGTACAGCATGGGAGAATGATTTTTAATGGGGATGAAAGAAATATTAATCATAAATTTTATTTTATTGATGTAAAAACCATATAAAATCTCTTTTATTATTTTTTGATTTTTTCATTCATCAAAATATTTTTTTCCTCTTCTGAATAAAACAACATTTATAATTGAGTGGGATCTTCATAAATTCCCCTATACCGAAAAAACTGACACCAAAAAAGGTTTTTAACATCATAGTATAAAAAAAACATTCAAATTCAAAATGTTTTAAAAATATTACATGTTTTAATTATCATTGACAATGAGGTCCTTAAGAAACACACCTTACTCACTAAGATCCATATTCATCATCCCATCCCCATCGTTGGAGAAGACCTGGAAAAGTAGACAACCCAACTATGTAGAACAAATAACGTACTGAAGAACTATCGATCAGAAAATATATTCACCATTTAGAGTAAAAAAACTAGCCTAAGATCACCACTTCTATCAAGAAACTAGAACAACATGCATAAAAAATGTCATTAGTGAAAACCAATAGCACTAAAAATATTTGAATATGAACACCATCATCTAGATCTCTCCTCATGAAAATACCACCACATCACAAAAAAAACCACCCCAAAAACTCACTAATAACCATCACACCATTCTGACCTGGCGTGGAGAGAAGGAATAGAAGGCCATAGAAGAGTTTGGAGAGGGCATACCATAGGAGGTAGTGGGTACCATCGACTGAACCGTGAACCAGTTTTTCCTTTTCCATCAATAGGAGGAAGAGTACCACCAGGCTGAAAAAAATAAGTAAGAAAGATGGATGTAAGAGATACTAAGAAAGAAAACACTGCAGAATAAATTGTTTTTCTGATGAGAATAAAGTTCCAAATCATACCTTAAAACCAAAACTCAACCCTATCTCTAAAACCCACCACAGTTGATCTTACTCTACCACATGCCTTCGTACCAACATATGATGAACTGGATAAAAGTATTTCCATCATTATTTAGAATTACATTGAATATTTTGATAATTTATTTAAAAATTATTATATTTATTTGTATGATAGATAAATATTATTTCTAACATTTCATACTAATTTTTTTACATTAGGACTAAAATTTATTATTGTTCATTACATTATTTATTCTCTAAAACAGATGTGTTGGTTTGTGGGTTATATTTCAATTTTTATTAAAAGAAATATAATTTTTATCCTTAGTTATTTTAAATACCGACAGAATAAATAGATTTTCATGATGATTATTTGAATTATCATTGTAAAAAGATAAATAAAATTATATATTTTTTATTTTTCCAAAATAAAATATGTTGTAAAAAAATTTAATATTAGATATAAAAAAGATTTTATGAAAATATTTTGAATGTGACTTATTGAGAGAGTGCCTAAAAAATATGATAAAAAAAGCGGTCATTAAAGAATTTTTTATCATTAATGTACATTAAAAGCCTATTTTTATCACTCTTAGTTGAATCTTGGTTTTTTTATATGATCTAAAATGGAATGATTATATGGGGATATATATTTTTTGGTTTGATAAGATTTTTTTTGTTAAAAATGTTTTGATATGTGGTAGTATTAGAGATTTTCAGGAAATTTTTCATAGATTTACATTAAATTCTCTTTATTGTATAGCTTGAAAAAGAAAAATCATTAATAAAAAAGAAAAGAAAAAAATAATTTTGTTAAAAAAAGTGTATGAATTTAAAAATTAATTTCAGAAAATAATTATCGGTTAAATGTGGGTTTATAGTTCATTAGACTTAAAGTTATAAGTTACGATCTTATTTAAGGAGGAAGAGGTCAATGGGATGAAATAAATTAAGAGGAGGGTTTTTTTATAGAGATTTATGTTTTTTATCATAGAATAAATTTGATAGTTTTACTTCCTCTTTAATCCATATATTTTTCATGTCAATTAATGACTAACCCTTCATCTCAAATTCCTTTTACCCTTTAATGATGTCCCCCAAGATAAATATTTCATTTTGAATTTACTAATGAGAGATAAGAGATGTTTTTTGAGCCCATGAAATGGATGAATGTACTGAAGGTATGAGAATAAATCTAGAAAAATGTGCATTAAGTGATAAAATAACGTATTTCTATTTAGGTGGATCAAAACTATCATGCATACTCATGAGAATCTGAACAATGTGAATAATGTTTTTGGAGAATTATCATCATTTCAAGAGAAAAATTAAAAGACACGAATGGTTGTTTTACTAGAAAATAAGGAGCTAAATATATAAATGTATTATTTTATTATTCAAATTTAAATCCATATTCATAATTTTGTTTTATTTTTTGTTAATTATATTTAATCATTGGTTATATGGGTTTAACTTTTGATGATTTAGAAACATAATGTTTATATAAAAACAAGAGTTTAAGTGCGTGTTTGTGGTGGGGGTAGGGGAGGGGTGATTGATACAATTCATGAATATTATTTAACAACGTAATTTTAAAATTTTAGTTGTTATTAATTCGTAATTGAATGTTTTTTATAGATTTTATGATAGGAATTTACCTATATTCGAATTTATAAAAACACTGGAAAATAGAAGTAAAAATGAATATTTACAAAAAAAGTAAAAATATATTTATTATAGAGAATATTAAAAAATTTAACATCCCATATAACACCACTAGAGTAGCTAACAACCCTAGGTAGTGTCTGAAGACAACAATGTTGTAACCATGGTAGCATACAGGGGAAGGTGCATAATCAACAGGGGTAGATTGAAGCATCCCTGAACCTATACTCCATGATATATGGTTATAAACTTAAACCTAACATTTATGGATTTGATACTGATAAATGTGACCAAATTGTTTGCATAAAAAATGTACAACATCAAAAGTAAATGTTGGATCAATTACATACCCAAGAACCTTTTTGGTATAGGGTTTTAAATTAATTGGAAAAACCATTACATAGTAATACCCATTTATTTAAGTGATAATTTTTTCTACTTACACCCAATTTTTTTATTTAACAATAAGTCTTAAATATCCACTATAAAATTGTATACACATGAAAAATTTCTATATAAAATTAATTTTACACCATTACTCATATCCATTGCAAAATGAGACATAAGATGAGAGACCTCAAATTATTTGTAAGTTTAAATGTAAGCATTAGAAATTGAATGTAATTCATGAGAATAATATTATCATAAAGGTATAATGACATAATAAAATTGCATGATAATAAGATAAGGAAATTAATACACAATAGTACTTGATCATAAATCCTGGAATATGAAATTATGGTTTAACAATGAATAGATTCATTATAATCATTAATCTTGAGCCATGTGATTCCAATATTCATAAAATTAAACTGTTAAACCCTATAGAAATCATACAGAAAATATGTAAATATATTGTGAATTTATCTTTATAGAAACCCTTATAGAACTTGTACAGAACACTTACAAATTGGAATAACCATATGGATGACTTCTAATATAATTACGTAATGCATTGGAGGGATATCATAGACTCGTCCATCCATGGTTTATAATAGAAACACCCTTAATTAGTTAATTATGAAACCACCCGTACTTCGTATATAATTGAACATCCCATTATCTAATTTTTTTTCCAAGAACCATAACATGAAAAAATTATAAAGATCCCACATATAATCATTAAACTAATATAAATATCCATTATTACTTTCATAGCATGATAAACCAGTTGAATATAAGTTGGATCCATTATAATATATTTGAAACAAAAAAAATTTAACTACAGAAATAATATAGATGATATCATTATAAAAATCCCTAGTGAATCCTATGTAACATCAATGATTGTTTTTATTGATGAATAGAAATATAATTAAAATATTCTTGAAAATATTGTTATGTAAAAAAGTATTTTAATTATGAATATTAATTTTAAAAAATAAAAAATTATAAAATAATAGGAAAATACATTTAAGTGAAAATAAAAATTAAAATAAAAAAATAAATCTTCAAAGGAAATTATGGCCGTGATGGTAGGAAAAAATGTTCAGGTTGTAAGAATTATAAATAAACATTCTTTTCAAATAGTTTGTAAAGATTGTCTAAAGTGACCCAATTGGAAAATGCTAAGAAATTTAAATTTTAAAACCTTTAAAAATAAGAACAAATATCATTTAAAATATAGTTAAGAAAAACATTATGTATATATAATAATTTTTTTGAAAACACATTTGTAAATATGAATATGGAAGATAAAAATTCCCAATCTAAATGAAGATAAGTTAATGATATTACATAAAAATAACTTTTGAGGTTATATTAATCAATCAAAGAATACATAGAATTTAATAATGAGAAAAAATAATAAAATTATGATGATAAGTGATATTTTGTTCAAAAAACTATATAATATAAATTTATCCTAAGGAATATTAAACATAAATAATCCTAGAAAAATAAACTTTTTAACATAAAGCCATTTCAACTTTGGAAACATTTCAACCATAATCCCTACGTAAAAATAATGATAATTAAAATATTTAATATCATTAAAATAATTAGATTTAGGATATAAAATGTAAAATTTTAAATATATACTCCTCATTAAAGAATATAGGTTCATATCATAAATTTATGTCCCATGTAAAGGGAATTTGCAATGAATAACCCTTATAATGTTCATACTATTGAATTGAGAGTTAATAAATGTATAGATCATGTGTAATAGCTTCAAAATAAAAAAATAAAAGTGGATAAAAAGCATAAATACAAACGTTTCATTTAATATATATTTATGGACTAATATAATAAATTAAGAAGTGATATAACCTAGTAAAATGAAATTGAGTTAAGAAACACTTACCACTTGGTAACATTCAAGTAAAATCACCTTGGTTGAAGAAAATTGATTGGAAACATAAAATACTAATAAATATAAAGTATTAATGATATAAAATTTAATAGGGGAAGTGTATAAACATCATAAAATAAATCAGGTGCAACACATTTAAAAAAACCCTCAATGAAACAAAATTAAACAAAATCCCTTACCTCAAGTCCAATATTTTATGTATTCCATTAAACAACTATATAATAAAATTAAAAAAATTAATTGATTTCTTAATATACTCATATAGAATTAATCCCTAAAACTTACAAAATTTATTTCATTTATTTTGATGAAATATTTGACTACATAATTAGCTAATTCCACAATGGGTGTTTTGAAAATGGTCACTTCAGAAGTCCAAAATGAATTTGGTAATTTGAATATTTTATAAGTGGCCATTGTTCCATTATCTCCAAAAATAATAATTTCGGAATAATTATAATTTTTATATATAAACCAAACTTTTAAACAAACTATAATATGTTGTTATAAAAAATAAAATCCGTAAAAATCATGGTGACAGTATGTCATATGTACACATGAATAATGTTTCCAATTTTCAATGATAATTATGGAAGTAAGGTACGTAATATTTTATATTTAAATAATTTATAGTATATAATATTCATAATATTTTTTCTTTATATATATATATATATATATCTCACATGTTATGTAGTTATGAATAATGAATCACATCGCTTCGTGGAGGTGGTAGTCCACATATATGCATAAAAATAATAATTTTTTTGGTGAATGAAAAGGTAAGAAATTAAATGATATATTATATTTTTAGAATGATTGATATTTTGTTAATATAATATATGCACATGAAATCCATAATTATGACCATCCACAAGAGGAGGTAAGGGAATATCAATTTCATCGGTCAGCACAACATTAGTATACTGTACAGACGAACAATGTCTTAATTTCATGTTTGATGGAAAATTATATGGATATAGTTTAATAAATTTAAATAATATAATATCATTTTATTTAATATTCATTTTTATTATATATTCATAGTTGTTTATGTTTTGGAGGTATTAAAAAAAATGATAAAAATGATCCGTTAAGAACTATACCTCTTGTTCAGAAAACCTCATAGGGTTTACTAGAAAAGACCTCCTAATTTAGTTTTATGATCAAGAAAAGACCTATATTAAAAGGGGGTGATTTTATAATGGTAATTTGGTAGGTATTGGATGAAAAAAATTTTATTTTACTATAAATAAAAGTGAAGAAGAGGTAACCATTTATAATAGAGTGTAGTCCCTCTTGAATTTATAAATTTCATTAAATTAATATAAATTTTTTAGGTCTAAATGTATCAAAAATGATTTATTTAAAACATAGAGTGATTATGGGTATCATTTATCTCACATTATAAAACATAGATAATTGTTTCTAATTTTTTACCCTTACCTTTTTTGATCCCCCGTTAACCCTTTTGGTGATTACCATGAAACCATTTTTTTCCTCTTTAGGGATCAATATATATACTATAAAATAATAAAAATACTCTTAATTATAACACTATCTCATAGTAAGCAATAAAATATTTTATTGAAGAAAACATATTTTTGGATCATAAAAACTCTTATTTGAAAAATTGTAAAATTATTAAAAGCATTAATCTATACCTCTGTACAGATAATAAACTTTATATAAATATATAATAATATAGTTATTCCTTGTTATACAAACCAATAAAATGACTAGTTTATAATGATTGTACATAAATAATAATATATATTTATTCGGTAACCCCCGATGTTTCATGTCATATCTATTGTCAAACAGAAAATTATTTTTGAAATAATAGGATATTATATTCTACCCCATTTAATAAATTTTTCCCTCTAAATTTAAACGTTTTCCTGATAATCAAGGGTTTGGAATTTGAAAATTTATTTATTAAAACCCATATCTTAAAAATGGTTAATAAAATTTCCTCTTAAAAACTATTAATGGGAAAGAAAATGGTCATCCAAAATAATTGATAAGTAGATTTCCAAATTTGATAAAATTATTAGGATGTGAAATTATTATCCTAGAAGAAAATCTTAATGTTAAAATAATGATAGTTAGTGATAGATATCAATGATCACAAGAATTTTTATTATCATGAGAAAGTTAATGGCCCCAAATCCATAAAACAAATAGGTGGAAAAACTCATTTAATTTGAAAAAAAATGAAGGAAATTGGATAAATTTTTTGTTTCAAAATTATTTTCCCTATATTTTAGGAATTAATTTATGATATATACTACAAGTATAATAAAATATACAAATATTAAATTATATTATTGTTATTTAATCATTTTACACTATAGTATAATTTTTCTCTACAAACAATGACTATACAAGATGATTTTTTAATTTCATATGCACTAAAATTAGTTTCTAATAGATCATATATTACACAAGAGGATAAAAGAACTTTCTATGGTTTATATACATTATACAAAACCAAAACGGTTATAATAAAACAATTCTCAAGATGAATAGACCATAATATGAATAAATAATACATTAATCTACAAAATTAAATAGTAGTACCCAACTACTAGAGTGATTTGATAATATATTATTCTAATATAAATTAAACATTTATATCTAAATAATATCAATCAAAGATAAAGTCTCATTACAACATGTGTATTCCTTAACAACATAATCTCCATAATTTTATAATACTTTATATAAATAACTAGAGTCCCCATTAATCCATATTAGGATCTTATATTCTTTTAAAAGATAAGTCAACCTGGAATACATAAAAACACATACTAATATGACATAATATGACCCAAAATTGTAATGATACATTTCCAAAATAAAATTAGTCACTTCATTTTGAAATCATCCTTCTATCCTATGGTTATATATTTGATAAAACATAAGTTACCAAATTGTAATAGCCCTTAATTACCACAAAATAGAAGATCATTTAAATCCTTGATATTTTAAATAAATTTTAAACATATGTCCAAAAAATGAAAAATTATTATACCTAAAATAATAATTCATGTTAAACCTAAGGTTTACATATACCTCAACCTAAAAAGTACCTCCAAAAATATCATTTATCACCTCAAAAATTCATTACATAAATAATTAAAAGGGGTGTCTTGGAAATTGAACATATGATAAACCAAAAAATTTTGAAACCACGATTATATGTATAATTTTTAATATAATCTCACATGGAAACATCTAAATCCTCAATGTTTTCTAAACCCTTATATGATACCAATTATAATATACTTGAACCTGATCTCCTAGATCCTGTGGTCAAACATAATCTTTATTTTTTATCTTTGATACAGATAAATATAACCCAATATTTTACAAAAAAATCACCAAAATTAAAAATGAAATATTAGATCACTTATATATAAAATTACCATTTATTTTTATAGTTTTATAGAATTAGTAAAAATTCTTACAAAACAATACCCTTGTTTTTAAGTTATCATGTTTCCCAAATAAACCTAACTTTTTTGTTTTTCATAATATGTCTTCTACACCTCTCATAAAAATTTCCACCCATGAAAACATTCTTGAAAGAAATAATTCATCATCATTCTTCATCACCTATGTATAATGAAACATAAGAAGGGTGAGACTGAATTATTAGTAATGGTGAAAATTAGAATGAAAAATAAAATTTCATAAATGAGAATAAGATGATTATAAAGGTATGATGACATAATTAAATTCCATGTTCATAACCTGAGGTAATTTATACCCATAAATACCTATATCAACAACCAAGAAACATGGAATAAATATTTAAAAAATGAAAGTGTAATTGTAATAAATAATAATGAGCTATGTGATATCAATCTTGATCAAATTAAACTTTAAAAATATGTAGCATGAAAAATAAATCATGTTCGTATAATGGAAAATCACCTTCATAGAATAGTTATAGAACCCTTATTGAAGAATTAAAATCTGTAATAACTATATTATAAACATATAATATAATTACCCAATGGATTGGAGTGATATAATAGACCCATCAATCCATGGTTTATAACAAAACCACCCATCCTTATTTAGTAACAAAACCACCAACCATGGTTTATAACAAAACCATCTATCATCATAAAAAATTTACATGAATAAAAACATGATTAATTATATATATCCTTTATCACATCCTAAAATTCATAAAAACATTTATTATTTTTGACAGCATTATTAGCCAGTGGAAAAGAAACGAGTTCCAGGAGGATCTCTTTAAAAGAATCATAATCTATCTAGATAAATTCTAGGGGTGGAATCATTACAAAATTTCATTAGTAGATCAAAAGTAAAATTATGGGTTTTTTTCCTTGTTTAATGTTAGTACCATTAAAATATGTTGAAATTCATTCTTGAGGAAAATAAAATTTTCACATTTAAAAATAGTGTTAAAAAATAAAATTTCATAAAATTTTGTGAAAATATTTTAATTTGAAAAAAAATGGAAATTTATAAATAAATATTCCAAGAAAATAATGTTTATTATGGAAGGAAATTACATTCATGTTTTAAATTTTATAAATAAACATTCATATTAAACATTTATTAAACAATGTCTTAAGTGAATAATTTGGAAAATGTTAAGAAAGTTCAATTTTCATGAATCTTAAAATAAGTTCAAAGATCATGGAAAATAGATTTAGAAAAACGTTTTTGTATATAAAATTGAATTTTTTAAAAAATTTAGAAAGCATGGATATGGAAGAGAAATATTCACAATCTATATAAATATACATGACCAGTATCCCCATGAAACATATTTCTTTATTTATTTTAAATCAATAAGGGAGGAAATAGAATTACAATATTTCAACTAAATTAATAAAATGAGTAGAATAAAATAAATGAAACATATGAAAATTAGATCAGGTGATTAAAACCCAAGAAACCATGAACATAATAAATCTTAAAAATAAAAAATATTGGAACAAAAAGCCTTCACCACATTGGTATCTTTTCAACCATATTCTCTAAGAATGAATAACAACATGTGAAAATGTAAAAATTATGAAAATAATGATATTTATGATATTACTTGTAAAATTGGAATTATATACACCTCATAAAAGTAGATAGGTGAATATCATAAACATATGTCCCAAAGAAAGGGTATTTGAGGTGTATAACCCCTAAAATTATAATATCATTTAATTTAGAATTAATCGATAGAGTGATCATGTGTAACAAATATAAATCAACACAATACTAGTGGAAATAAACCATAAATATAACAATGGTTATTTTACACATAATATTTTCATAATATAATAAATTAAGATGTGATATAAACCAAATAAACGAAATTATGTTAAGAAACCCTTACTACTAGGAAAATTTCATTTAAAAACCCTATTAGGTAAAATAATTTTAATTAAAAATTAAAATAAATTGAATTATGTGGGATTCATGATATAACATGTTAAAGGGGTATTATATTCAACGTATAAAATAAATTCGGTTCATAACATTACAAATATGACTCAATGAAATGAAATTGAGATGAAATGCCTTACCACAAGTCCAAAAATGTTATGTATTGACTTTAACACATTTAAAATAAAATTATATCAATTATTTGACTTTCTAAAAAACTTTTCCAGGATTAGTAACTTTTACATAAACCATTTTTTTCATTAATTCTTTATAACATATTTAAATACTAAATTAGTTAATTCCGTATTATGTGTTTTGAAAATATTCCGTTCATAAGTCCAAAATGACTTCTATAGGTCGAATTACGTCAAAAAAGAAATTATTACAACATAAAAATAATAATTATAATGAAATAATTTTCATTTTTAATTTTAAATTATACTTTTAATACAAACCATGAAATATGGTTATGGAAAATGAAATATGTTACAATGAGCGCGATGATATGTCATGCGTATACATGATTAATATTATGATTTTTAAATGATCACTAGGGAAATGAGGTAAGTATAATTTGTTATATAAATAAATAAAATTATATCAAAAAAATATATTTTTTCCTTTAAATATACTTATATATATCATCCATGTTATGTAGTTAAAAAAAATGAATACCATCATTTTGTGGATGCTGCAATCCCTATGTACGCATGGACGATGTTAGAATTTTTCAATGAATTTAATGGTAAGAAAATAAATTATATATTATGATTTAATTAGGATAAAGTTATAATGAATATCATATTTATACATTGAATAAATTATTACAACTATCTGTAAGGGGAGGTGATGAAAAACAAATTGCATAGGCTCATGATAAGGTAGTTCACCTTTCACACAAATGATGGTTTTGTTTCCCATTTGATTGAAATGTATATGAATATATGTAAATAAATTAAAATAATAACATATAAGTATTTTGGAGATAATGGTGTTTTTAATTCATGTTGTTTTAAGATTATTTGGAGAATGTATGAAAATAAACAGAATGAAAACATTTGGTTAAGAACTATACCTCTTCCTCGGACAACCTCTTATGGTTTACACCAAAAACATTCCTATGATTATTTTTACTCATGAAATACCTATATGAAAAGGGTATGGATGTTAGTAAGGGATAATTTATGTTCTTTGTTATACCAAATGGTTATTAAATTTTGAGGAAATGAGAACAAGATGTTCCCTTTTATAAGAGAGGGGAGGGGACTCAATGAATTTCATAAAATATAAAAATTCTAGATTATTTTTAATTTATAAATGGATCCAAACTTATTTATTTTAAATATATGATGCATATGGGTTGAAATAATCTCATAAAATAAAACATTTACAGGTTTAGATGATGTTTATTCACTTATATTTTTGTTTTAATACCACTTTAACACTTTTCAAGATTACTTCAAAATAATGTTTTTTATTATTTAGGGGAAAATATAATTAATATAAAAGGAAAAAGACCAATAAACCGACCATTGATGATATGATAAAACACATCCCATTCACTGAGATGAATACAATATTTGTAGTAATTTCAATTCAATTTATAAAATAATAATTTTTAATAAATTAAATTAATTTCAAATTCAATACTATTCATTTAATTTGACTTTTAAAACATCCAAAAAACAATTTATTTTTAATATAATTAATTAAAAAAATGACAAAAATATCATCTTTTTATAAATATCATGTAACACAAAAAATAAATCCAATAATTTTATTTTTATATAGTTTTAAATAATTGTATTTATTTTTCTAATGCTGGAACTAACACTGTGATAGTGTTGCATAATAATTTAAGGTAATTATTTCATTAAAAAAATAAAAAATAAATTACAATGATTTAAAAAAAATTTCTTTAAAATAATTTTATATAATTGAACATATCCTCTATTTATACCTTTAAAAAAAATTAGTGATACAAAAACAAAGAGAATGAAATTTATGACATTTTTTTATAAGGCGATATATTGTTCAAAATCAGGATAAAATAAAAAAGGGTATATATTAGCCTTTTATAGGATAATTGATGTGATATAAAGATATAATAAAATTTGGAAATGTTTTATGGTAATTTTGATTTCTTATCATATTATTTGTAACCCAAATTACACGACTCATCCTCCCCGAGGTAAAAAATATATAATAATGTCACTATTCCAATTGACAGAAAATAAACAAGAAAATATTTAAGAAATTTTTAGATAATGATTCAAAATCTGGAATCCATTTTAGAAATTAAATACATAGAAGTCGATAAATTTACCATAAAATTAAATTATTAAAATGCGATAAAATGATTTTTTGAAATTTCTTTTCATGTATAAAAAATGTTTTTATTGCAAATTAAAGTGTAAAATTGATTCCAATAAAGTTAACTAGATTTTTAATAACTTAATATAAATAATTTTATGTTTAATCTTTTTTAAAATAAAAATTATCTTTGTAAATTCATGAAACAAAAAGAAAATTTTCATAATTTTTTTTTCAATTCACTAAAAATAAATATTTTCCAAAAAATCCCAAACATTTACTATATGTTATTTATGTATAAGATTATGTAAAAAAGTTATATCATTTTTTTAATAAACTTTTTATATAACTTCTAAAAAGTACTTATCACTTTCACTCTCACTAAGCAAAAAAAACCATTTTTGATGAAAAAATATTTTTAAAGAATAAAACCACTTTACTAAAAAATTGACTGACCATTTTCAATAACTTATCTATAATTTTTTATGGTTTAGTTACTTTATTTATATTTAATAATTTATTTATTACTATTCATACCTATTGATTTAATGATTGGGGTATATAATCCTTATTCATATAAAAATATTTCATGATTATTTAACTATCAATGTGGTTTATCATATATGATATAGAACATAATATTATTTTTAAATTATTAGGATACTAAAAAGGTGCTAGTAGAGATGAAAATATCTTAACATGCGGGGACTTTAGGTTGGAGCTAAGTAGTATTGACCATAATTAAATTTGTCACCATGGGAGGACAATTTTTTTCTTAATGTCCAATGTATTATCTACACACTACCACACAAACATAATTATGACGTTGGACAACTGATGTGAGGTATTTTTCAATCTATATGACATATGAATGAATTGGATAAATGGTTTCATTACATTTTTATCATCATCAGTAGAAATGGTTTTCTTGTTGAAATAAGGATATGAATTCCCAAAGAATCACCAGTAAAAAAATAATCATATTAAGAATAAATATTTACTATGGATTTAGGGGAGTTACATGAAAAATAAATGATGAGGTGAATGGACATGAAAAACTAGAGGAAGCCACAATGAACCCTCTATTATAAGTTGTTCTGACTAGGAACACTTGAAATTATATTAAAGATAGTTAAGACCTTTGTATTCATGTTAGTGGTGAAGAGGAAAATAGTTTCATGCCTTGGAAAATTATAATTGTGACAATATAAGAAATAATGACAGAGGATGTTTTGGATGTGATTAGTAGAAAAAAGTAATCTTGATATAGTTAGAGGTTTTTTTGATATTCTTATAGAAATTCTCATGGTTGGTGTTCTATGGATTATAATGATTTTAAAAGATAAAACTCTTATGTATTTAGTGTTTCTTTCAGTGTGGTGGTCTGTGAATTTAAGATGTGAAGGTAAATTTTTAAATATTTAGGAAAAATGTAGTGAAACATCAATATATTATTATATTAAGTAATTTTAAAAAGGTTAATGACACTTTATATTTTATATTCCCTTCTAAATGGGATTTTTTGGCACAGTTATGGGAAGGAGGATAAGTGATACGATCATAGTGGGTACTACAACATCATGGAGGATAACCTAATATTCATAAAAAGATAAATTATTCATATCCATGGCATTTTTATGAAAATATACAATATCTCAAAGTGAGGATTATCATATATACTCTTATTAATGTCACAGATAATATTAAAATGGGTATGGACTAGTGAATATTTTTACTTAAATGAGGAGTGAAACATCATTTGGATAGAGCTCAAAACATTTGTGATTATTTTTCCATTCTTTGGAGTCCATGCTTGAACTATAATTTTGCAAACACTTGATGTAAAATGAATCTGATATTTTATACCCATAAATATTGAGTAATATTGGGATATTAAGAGGGATAGATATTTATTATATTGAGATATTTGATGATATAAGGGTGGATTTTCCTATAAAATAATGCCAGTTTAGTATAATTATCAGATTAAATATTGATGGGGGGTCAATTTATAGAGATTTTCTATTCGTATGGAGGATATTAAGTATTTCTTGTGTTTTATTTAGTTTTTTTATTATATCAATCTCATCAAAAAAATGAGAGGTTCTTACTTTTGATTCATAAAAGTATAATGAAAATGAATTGAATATATTGAAGTTATTTATTTATAATTTGTGTTCAAGAGGGTTTTAGCTATTAATTTTATTTTTCTAAATATATTTATCATTAATTAAGAATGACCATTTTGTTTGAATAGATGGAACACATTAACTAGTATGTTTTTTCATTCAAATTTGTTTCAGTTATGTAATATTTTTAAACATTGTTTTTGGGTACCTATTTCATAAATTTACCATATAACCTATCCATAATAAAAGAGTTTTTGTAAGATTTATAGTGATTTCCTATACCAATGGATTCACTAAGATGTGATTCTAAAAATATCTTGAGCATCAATTATTTTTTTATCCGTCAATATATCTCAATCCTAGTTTTTCATGACCCCAGTATCCTCATCCTTTATTCTTTCCTTAGTGTAGTTGTAGTTTCCTTTATATTTTGAATTTTTCATCCTAACTATCATGTTACAGTGCTTCCAAGGACTATTTCATATGGGGTATACCTTAGTACTTCTATATACTATACTAGACTATAGTATTTTTATTGATTTGATAATGAGTTTACATATGTATAAACTTGATAACTCATAAGAAGTAATGATTCACTATATGTGTTAAGCACTATAGATAAATGCCATTGTGTAAGAATATCTACATAATGGAACTAACTTCACTTTATAAACTACTAATTAAATCCTTGATGAGATAAAACCACATATTTTGTCATCACCTTAGTGAAAAAACAAGGGATATGTGGACCCAATGACAACATTGAACTGCTTCTAAGGCCTCTAAAAGAGATATACCAAAAAAATATACATTTTATGTGCATTTATCGATTTTATTTGTGAGTATTTAATATTTCATATAGTATGATATCCAAAAATGAATCATACATCTTGGGTATATTGATCTTTATGATATAAGAATATTATAAGGATTCCCTTCTCGGGACATATCTTTGAGAACATCCTATGACTATTTAGAATTAAAATGATAGTTTTTACCTTACAATAATCTTCCATTCATAGAATTTATTAACAAAAAATATATATTATGAAATTAATGGGAGGTTCATTTTATTTACGAGATGAATTAATAGGTACATGAAGCATTAACTCATAAACTATGAATGTTTGTGTTAATGCATGAGATTCGTAGGTTTTGGGTGGAATGAAAATTCATTTATAGAATACTCAAATCATATTTTAAATCTTAATTCAAAAATAATAAATTTCATATATGATATATGATTTCAAGACAAATATTATTCACAGATTACTTGACCAGATTAAAACTCTAGAACCAGAAGGGAAGGATCTTCACATTTAATTTTAAATTAATTTATCAATAAATATAAAATTTCTAAAACTTGTAATTATTTATCTATTGATGATCTTATTGAATCAATTTAATATTTCCATTATTATATTCTAGGATCCAAATACATAATTTCTCTAGAAGTGATCCACACATGCACCAAAATCTCTAAATGTCACCATAGAATCTTTGGGTGATATCACAGTCGATCCTGATTTCTTGCACCACGCATGATGATCGTATTATAATTACTCAATGAGCATGAATAAATCTTGGTGTTGTATCAACATGTTGAGATAAGAGGAGAAGATAGAACACATTAGATCTCCAAAACAATCTGTAGATATTAATAGATCTTATTTCATTTTGTTTTGAACAATGGGTTCATTTTGGGAGGGATATAATTAGATATTTATTAAGGAAGGTATAGGGTAGGAAATTTTCACTCATTTCCCTTCAAAATTACATAATTATTATCGAACCCCATTTATTAATAATAATTTAATTATTATTCACAAGACATTTGAATCATGTAAGGATAAATAATTACCATTTCTGTCCTTTCTATGTTGACCGTTAAACTTGATTTTCTTATCTTCCTCAACATTTATTGAACTCTGAATAATGAATTTTTATTTTAAAAAATTATCACTACATTATTCATAGATAAATATAAAAATGAATATATTCTAAACAACATGATGAAAAATATTTATTTTTATTATTTTACTCATTCTTTTGAATAACCAATCTTGAATAATTATGAAACAACAAATCAAGAGTAATATTTAATCTAACTTATCAAATTGAACATAGAATTTATTCTAGATTTATGATACATTTGGTGTGTGACCCTCTAAGCATATTTCTCGATAGAAATATATGGAATTTCATAATGTCAAATGTTATCATTTGGAAAAATTCCAACGTACCCATAGAGATAGGAGTTAATATTTCAATAACATACAAAATCCTTTGAATGTATATAGTGTAATATAATAACATTACTACTTGATCTCTTATGTTGTATGTTTAAACTGGTGTCATTAACCTATCTGTTTCATGTATCTTTATTTAAATTTTGGAATACGAATTTTCCCATAGAATACCATTCCAATGGATATATCTCGGTAGTTTTATTTCCATCAAAGGACTTGAGGCATCAAATTATATTAATATTAAGAAGGTATAAATCCTTTCTCACATTATCCATTAATTTAATATCTATCATGGAACCCCAAACATATCTCACTTCTCCATGAACATACGTTATCTTGGTTTTATTGAATACATCAAAGTACATGAAAGAGGGTATTTCTTAATAATAATATTAATGTCCACGGATCAATACACTTTTCTACAAATAGGAACATTCAATGAAACACAAAATAAGGATTTCCTATTGGAAGATATGTTCTCATAACCACCCATCATTGATACTATTAAGTGAGATAACCATAAGAAGATGTCTCAATGCCTTTTGAACCTTTTACCCCTCATATCCTTTATATTATATATACTATTATTTAATATCATCTGTACCTAGAACATTTATTCAATAATAATATATGGAACCTCAATGTTCTCATCACATCAGGTAACTGCAATAACATTTCAATGTCACTTATATTTATAAGAAATAATCACTTACTATGTCATAGATAAGAATAAGCATTTCATGATAAGATTCATTATTAGTATTCAAAATAATAAACCAATGTAATAGTGTGGTAATTAGAAGTTGGATCTATGACACCAACTCCAATAAACTCTGACTTAGACTAGAGAAAACTGTTTAGAATAACCAGTCGACTGGAACTCACATAATACTCTTGCCTCGGGTTATATAGTGCCTTCATCGCAGGGTCCACCATGTTTTTCTCTATGTATGATCTTAAATATACAACTTCAACTCATTGAGAAATATCCCTCAAGAGATTAAACGTTTGAAGTTTATGATTTTTAATTTTAGGTGACCTTTGTCTTTTAGAAGATCCACCAATTTAATGTTATCATAGTAAAAGTTTACATGGAATGGAATATATGGCGCCATATCAAGAACTTGTAAAAAGATATGATTATAAATTTCTTAATTGGATGCATCAGAATATGTGACAAACATGGAATCTAGTGTAGAATTAGCCATAATAAATTTTATTAAACACTTCTATCTCACTGATCCTTTTTTGAGACAAAATAAATATACAAACTATGACATTATATTATTCCAAACTATCAAAAATCTATCATATGTATAACCCATGATGAATATTTCTTCATATCCTCCATACACCATGAAAATATCATTAGTTTGACACAAAAACATAAGGATATACTTATTAGTAGTCCAATGTTGTTTACATGGACCATATTTGTATCTTCATACCATTATCATGTCATAGGGGACAAAAATCCTCAAACATAACAAGTAATACATGATATATCCAATAAAAAAAGTGTATAGAGTCTTACTCATTCTTTTAATTCCTTGTTATTTCTAAGAAAACATATTATTGGAACGATATATTTCGTATGACACTTGAACTGATCCATTCATAGATTATTCCATATTCAATCTCTTTATTATCTAGTTAATGTTTGTTTTATTACTTTTTACAAGAATTTTATTTGTTCTATTAGGAATGATCTTAATCCTTAATAAATAGGATGTTTCACATAATTCCTGTTGGAACCATGACCGTTCTTTGAAGGAAATTGAGTATGGTTGATGTTTTTGTCAATCCTTACATGGAAGACCCAAGAGATTGTAAGGAAAGGTATCATAAAGTTTAAGACGAAAGCAATATTGAAGGTCGGGCTGTTTCCCAATGTTTTCCATGTTTTTGGGGTCCAAAATATGGATGTTGGATTTCAACGTGCAACATGGTTTTTCTTAGAGGCATAATTGAAATATGGTAGAGTCATGAGTTTTGCAAAGATAGGATTTTAAAAGAGCATATTAGAAGGACAGAAATATTTCTGATGGTGTGCTTAATGATTATGATGAACATTGCGACCAGAGATGGAATTCTATGAAATTATGTGTGTGGAGATTTGGGGTAGATGACAAAATTCTTTGAGTAAATTGATGGGCACCATAAAGGGTTTTGATGGAAGACTCCGTGATGAGGTTGAGATTTATCAACATATAATTTTCATGGTTAATTATGATGGGAGGAGCACCATGAAGACGATTTTGATGATCCAAAAAATTTCCAAAGTGGCGGTGGAGCTTTGAGATCAGCCATGCCTATAAATAGGTTGATATATCTCATCATTTTCATTAGAGTTTTTAAAGTAAAATCTGGAGACTCTTGGAGTTCGTTAAGACATTTGAGAATCAGGATACCTATGCAAGCTGGTGCATCACCATGAGGCTTTTAGTATTAACTGATTCCCACGATCTTTTCAAAAGCGTACATTACGATGATGAGGTATTACACTTTGACATAGAGAGTTTCATGAAGAACGATCTACAAAGGCATGGAAGCTTCATGAAGACAGATTTTTCCATTAAGGAAATGGTGATTTGCAAAGGTAGGTTGTTCCTCGAAGGCTTAGGTGCTTCGAAAAGGAGTGTGACTCGCAAAGAAGCTTCACAAAGAGTAGTTTGAAACATCTGTTTTTAGTGAACATAGAATTCAAGGAGCATAAACTCTGATTTATGGTGCAATCAGTGTCTCATGCTATGTCTGGGACAAAGTTTTTAATTTCAAATCATTAAAGCGACCTTCAAGTCGATAAACTGATTCATACTTTTCTTAAAGTAGTGTGTTGGGGGGAGTCAACGGAAGTCTTCTGAGGGAAGTAGTGTGTAATCACTAAACCATTTTAAAGGATGTTATCCTGGAATAGAGTGACTATGATAGAACCTTGCAATCCACAAACTAGTGAAAATTAGTGGATTTATGTATGACCGACACATAGTCTGTGTATGCTCCCTAGACGTAGCCCTTAGTGGTAAACCTAGTAAAAGTGTTGGGTGGTAACTTTTCATGTGATTGTTTTCTTTTTGTTCTCTTCATTATTATAGGATTAACGAGTTCTTACCAATGTGGGTACATGATCCATTTTTAAAGGAAAAATTTGACACCCGGATTTACCCCTTTCCTTCCTAGGGTGTCCAACGGTCCTATAATTCTTTCTTGTATAAGCACATTCTCAAACATACCTCAACCTATTGTAAGGATGATATCTCATTTCTAATAAGTAACACCTAAATATAATATAATATAATGAAAATGATCATACTCCCAATAAATCTCATGTCAATCCATGAATCATGTTCATTCCCAATGAATCCAACTCCCTTTATAGATTCATCAAACTAAATTTTCCATAACCAAAATGCTTTCTTATATACATAATTTTATATCTATAACATTCATAACATTTTATAATTTCATAGAGTGATGAAAACTTCTAGTTATGAGAAATACACTTCTTCTTGGGTGTCTTCGTTAGGCGATGTAGTTTTGACATCCATATCCCAAATGTCATATTCATGGAATGCAACCATAGAAAATATAATTATGATGTATTTTAATATGGAAACTAGAGAAACGTTTTTTTTTTGAGTAAATTCCTTGAAATTTATTCTAAATATCAACCACTAGTAATGATTTATAGGTACCAAACTGGCTATCCATGTCCAAATTTATCTTAAATACACATTTTCACCTAATGGGATTTGCATTTATTAGTGGATCAATTGAAACACAAACATGGTTCAGATATATGAAATCCATATCACAATTCATGGATTCTTTCCCCCCTATAACTTTTGAGATCTTTAAAAACTCATTATATGATAGAGGGTCATTATTTTTAAAAAAATACTGATTAAACATTTTTTGTGACTAGAAATATATATCTCTAAAGGGCTCTTGCCTCTATGGTGCTGCTATACAGTACCAATATTTTGGAAAAAAATTCTTCCATGGAGAGATATGGGTTTATATACCAAATCTTGTGTATATTGAGCATAAAATTCATTTAATTCCACATATATCCAACTATCTTCCTAGTGGATGCATTCCCTCTCAGAGAATACTAATTTTATAGAAAAAATAACCTTTTTATATGAGGGATCATATAATTATCATTTCCTCGTTTCCCTTGGATAACGTATAAAGATACACTTCATGATCTAGGGTGATACTTTTTTGCTTGAACCATCCTTAACAAACACCTCACACAACCCTGAAAAAAACATGACAAACAGGGATTCTTTCACCTCTATAACTCAAAGGAAATACTATTTTACACTTTATTTAGTGCTCAGTTTAATATGTATGTTTTTGTGGAAATGTGGATAAAAAAGGATAAAGGAAGGATTTCATGAATCGTCACCAGTCAAACATTATCTTGAATGGTATATTTCAACCCTTTAATCCCATTCCACTATATATTATAAGGTAGAGTGAGAAGAGATAAAATCTCATACACCCAAAACAATTTAATAAACTATTGGATAAGATATTCACCGCCTTGATTTGATCAAAGTTATATTATATTCTTTCCCATATGATTCTCAACTTCACTGTAAAATTCCATAAATACCAGAAAGAATTCTAACCTATAACTCATCAGTTAGATTTATCCGTTCCTTCTTAATTTGTTATTAAAAGTAACGAAACATGAGAATACACCTCTAGATTCTACAAAAAGGTGTAGGAAAATAAATATTTACTTAATCTAGAACCTTTACGAACCTTTCACCTTGACCATTGAATGGTGGTTTAGTTATCTTTATTTATAAACAAGAATGAAATATTTTATGTGGTTCATAATCATAAGAGTCAAAGTAAACATCTTGATAGAGCTTTCTCAAATGATTCTCATTTACAATACCTAGTTTTTCATTCCAAAACTTGGTGTGAAATGATCCTTGGGAATTTGAATAATTTTAAATTACCAATATGTGTGTCAATAATTTAATAGAAATATACTGCTATTCAACTATTCCATTCCATAACATATGCTATCCTTATGAATGTAACTACTTTTATTTTAGAAAATTGAAAATACATCAATCAATGTCTAAACCAGAAATAGAAATGATGTTATTGGTAACACAATGGAAATTACAAAATTTAATTAAAATAAAAATCAATTTGGTTGTAAATGTTAGGTTTTATTCACTAATGGATAGAGTAGCCAACCTCATCCCACTGGTAGCTCGTACGTCTACCTCACCACCAGAAACCTTCTGAAATCTACTATGTTTTACTCTTTGTATAAATATGTTAGCCTCATAGGTAATATCTAATACCTAAATTATTGATATAAAAATATTACACTCAATAAATAATTAACCTAAAACATTACCCATTTTCTTTTTCTGGGTGTAGTTCCCCTTTAATTTTCCTTGCTTAATACATAAAAAATATACCACAATTTATTCCTTTTATCATTCTAGATCTTATTATTTTTATAAGGATGATGCTCTAGAAACTTAATATTGGAATGATTCTTTGGAACGTTTTCTTTGTTCTTACATTCCTTATTACCCTTAAATACCATGGCTTTGGAATTACCTATGTCTTTATCACCATATAAAATGAGTACAGTTAGTTCTGAAAGATTCTTATAACTATTATTCATATTATAATTCTCAATGAAATAAGAAAAGGTTTTAGGTTGTGAGAAATTTTGTGATACGTGTGTAACTCATAAGGGATCTTAAACCCCTTATTGTATAAGAGTTATATATATCCAATCATCATGAAAATATGGGGCCCATTTGTCACAAAATATCTGATATTTCATTTGAAGAGTGGATTTTAGATCTTATATCTCTCTTTTCTTGCCTTCCCTTAATAAATATCATGTAGATGAGAAACAACAATATATTCATTCAATCCTCATATTTATTTAGAATATCACTATAAATGGATGATAATTTGAAGCATCAGAAATAAATAGCATCATCCAAATGTTTCTCATGGGATGGACCCATATTCACCTTTCTATCTCCTAGAAATAGTCTAGAAAATTTAATTGAATGATTTTTTGTTGGAGTAACTAGTAAACTTCATTAACTCAATGTTCATATATTTTCTGAGTGCTCCTCAATCCTAAAATTTTGGATAATGACATCCTCAACCCTTACCTCTCAGTTACACCATGTTCTACTTGGGCAGTCAACCATTTATGTGAAACATTTTGAGTCAACCCAAAACAATAATCCAAAGGTCTTCTATATTTGAAAGAACCTTGACATGGAGTGGTCAAGCACTTTGAACTTTGGGTTCAACTCTATCTTAATTAAAAAATGGCTATACTGAATTAATATTTTAGTTTATGTATTTTTTACATATATCCATAAAACCCGAATTTAATATTTATGAAAATAATTTTTAATATTAAGCAGATCATACTTATGTGATGAAATTTGAATGATAAAATTTACATAGTTATAATTTATTCTATATTACAAACTCAATAATTTATTTATTATATGATCATGTATTATTTAGGGTAAGATACCTTAAACCTTATCCGGATTGATGTTTATCATTCCACCCCATCACTTATGTATCGTTCTATTTGGTTTCACCTTGTATTTAGAACTCCAACCACCTCCTCTAGATTACGAGCTTCATCCTTTACAAGACTTCAATAAAAAAAAGGTGAGGGGATCTTATGGATTGGATAATGGGGGTTTATATAAAATAAATTGTGGACATACATGACCTTACATAATATGGAGAAGGGTATGACACACAATCCTTCATTTTAATTTAAAAACAAGAATAAATTAAATGGAAACCAATCACATACACAAGTCTGGTATAATATCATGATCATACACATTCCATGGAACAAACATATATTCTCAATTTATGTATAAATTACAGAAATTTTTATAATCAAGATAAATCAATATGAACTAATAAAATAAATAAATTTTATCATTTTACTATACGAAAATCTTAAAAATTACATTATTACTAATTTTAAACGAATTAAACAATTTTATTTTATTTAAAATTAATATAGTGAACATGTATAATTGTTCAAACGACATATACTCACCTAAAATACATGGCATGGACCTTGTGAATGTGCATTTCATTATCATCCAAAATAAATGTATGATTGGTAATTATAAGTAATTTATATTAAAATAATTGATAATTAAAAAAATATTGATTATAATGAATGTGATGGTCTTGATATTCAAGGAGTGAAATATAAAAAATATCATACATAACTAATTGTATTATAAATTAGCATAGAGATTAATTCAATATATAATTGATAATCTAATTATATTGCATGTACAATCAAATAAATGGAACACATAATACATGTGAGTGGGATTAATTATATAATTAATTCTTCTCTTTAAGTTAAATTAAGAACACTGTTTAAATCAGAATACATGGTGTGTCGTTATTTAAGCATCACGTATTATATTTTTCCTATTTCTACAACACATACCCTGGGATTGGGTGTTTTTCAAGCAATGTATGTACATAGGTACATTAATTATGTTATAATTTCATGGGGTGTGGACACAAATTTGAATGTTTTTTAGTCCTCATATCATATAGTAGATATACGACATACTTTCTCCTCCATGTTATTAATTATGAACACATGAGGAAGACACACCATGTGTGTAGACTATGACACCTTTTTAATCATTAAACTGTTTGAATGACAATCTGGATAGATATGTTGACCAACTACTCTCAGACCACTAATATGATTTCTTTGATTTGATATGAAATTATCAGGATATATATAATATATTTAAGGGTACATAGAATATAGATATGGGGTACATACCATGTATACTTTTGGTACCCTAATAGAAAATTTGGACTATTCGGAATGAATTTTCATATGTCTCTTCATTTTATAATAACAAATTTATTAGTTATGTGATTGAGAATAATGTATGAAATGAAAAAAAATTATCATTTTATGAAAAAATATATTGTATGTAAAAGAATTTAAAATTCATAACATTCAATAAAAATTTAATAAATAATTATAGATAAAAAATCAACCACTCTTACAATACTTATAGGTACTCGTTATTACAGAAACACCTATATAGAATGAACAACTCGTGTTTTTCATATTAATTCATTAATAATCCGTGTTGTACATGAATAATGATGTATTGACCAATGAAATAAAAAAATTTATTGACTGGATTAAAATTCTATAACTATAATAGGAGTATCTTCATGTGTAATTTATAATTAATTTATAAGCATATCCAAAACTAAATGAACATGTAATTATTAATTTATTGATGATCCAATTGATTCAAACTCGTTGTATTATAATTTAACTATATTATTCAATTGTAGAATCAATCTAGTGGTTATATATATGTGCACCACCATCTCTAGAAGTCACCATAATAAAATCATGTTCTAGCATGATTGATCCTGATTGGTTTCACTATTTGTGGTTGATTATAGTAAAATTATTCTATGAGGATAAATAATATATTGTGTTCTCTTAATGACTAAAGATAATAGGATAAAGGATCGTAATTTTTGACTCTATAACTCTCTCAATCTTATTGGAAATATTAAATCTATTTCTTATGACAAGTGTGATTTAGAATGTGATATATTTGGATAATTATTAATGATGGTATGGGGTTAGTGGTTTCCATGCAAATCCCTTTCAATAACTTAAATATCAGAGAACATCATATCATAATTATATTAAACTTACTATTCACATAACATGTGAATTACGTACAAGTAAATAAATATAATTTATATTATTTAAAATCAGACCATTAAAATCGGCATTCTTATTCTCAGAGACATTTACCAAACCTTGAGTATTTACTATTTATTTAACAAGTAACTATCACTGAATTATTTGTTGATAAATGTTATAAATATTATATTTTTCAAACATTTAAAGTAAATGTTTATTATTATTATTATTTTACTCACATTTCATTCAAATAACTTGGGATTAATTCTTGGTGATCATCTAAACCCAAATAATTAGTAAGACACAAAGAAAGAATAATATTTATTATAACATGTTTAATTTATCATTCAATTTAACCAAGATCATGGATACACTTATTATGTTACATTCTAAGACACTTTCATAGTAGAAATCAGCAAGGATTCATAATTTTCAATGTTAGAAATAATCAAAACACTAAGTAACCCATTGAGAAAGAAGTAAATGTCACAATTACATACAACCTTCAATGAATTCTTAATATGTAATATATTCTCTTTACCATGATATATATAATAAAAAAAATTCACGTTGGTTCCAGCAACCTATATGCTTGGTGTATCTTTATTTGAGTTCCAAAAAAATTAACTTTTCTATAGAACTCCATGTCTATGGATTTATCCAGAACATACCTTACACTTCAAAGCAAATAAGATACCAATATCCATTAATTAAATGAAGTGATAAATCCTATATCTCTTTTTCTAATAATTGATGTCACTTAGGACAAACATTACTATCCTACCTTACCGTGAGAATATTTCATCTTGGTTTTAACCAATACGAAAAAGTATGTAACATATTTTATTCATTAATGAAAATCATAATGTCTAAGGATCAATATACATGTCTGTAGATAGAAACATACGATGACAAAAAATCTAGATTTCATACTAGTGGGTCTATTATCATAACCTTCAATCATGGAGATTACTAAGGGAGAAAACCATGATAATGTGTCTCTGTTACTTATGAGCCTCATACCCTTGATATCAAATATCTTATATGTTCTATGTATCAATAGCATCTAACTATAGAACATTTATTCAAGAATAATTCAATGGTACCTCTAGGTTATTATCATAACAGGAGACACCTATGACCTTTCAATGAACCAAATATTATTAGGAAATTATCTATACTATGTCATATATATAAATAATCGTGATTTCATAAAAAGACATTTTTAATCTTAAAAAACTTCATACATGAAATTCTAGAGTAAATATAAGTGATTTATGGGAAACCAACTCCAATAGGAGAGCCTGATGGCTATATATGGAATAAAACACCATTTAAATGGGTAGTCCAAGCCCACTTTTCTGCATTTTGATTCTTCTATATCGATGAAATTATTCCTCTTCCAAATTTTTGATGAGAGGAAATAATATGATTTTTTATGAAGGAGAATCTTATTCTTGTGACGGGTGGTTCACTTAACCTGTGGATACAACATGTTGGAGGTCATCTTTCATCTACATCTAAGAGATGTTCATAAGAAAATTATGAATGAATATTACAAAAACACATCATCCGTGTTAGGTATAAATTTGTTTTACTAATTTTAAATTCACATGGTTTTAGGTTTTAGGTATTGTGATCATGGAAATTTGGGTTTCTTCTTGCTTCTATTATGTTGATAAAGGGGAAATTGGTTCTATAAATACCTTTGGTGGTATCTAGAAAATGGTAAAAGAGATAACCATTTCTTGGAAAATCATACACATAAAGAGTGACGAAGTATAGATCTCACCATATGAGTTACATTTTTGATGAAAAGAAATCCATAGTCTATGATTTAGGAAAATGAAGTAGTTTTATAGGTTTATAGGGATGTCACATTGGACATGTTTATAAGAAGGATGCCATTACCTCCCTTTAGTTATATCAATGATTTACCCATACCTTTTATTTATGGAATTGTTTTTCAAATAAATAAACATTGAAATAATATTTAGATTTTATTTGATATCGTAATATAGAAACAAACTATGATCGGTATTATTAAATAAGACATCATAATATCTGAATGGATCATTTATCACGATATACAATATCAAAATGCATGATTTAGTTTTAATCAGTTGGTTTTCAATATATAATAGGGTACGATATAGGTACTTGTATATAATGATGGAACTAGTGTGATGTGTTCACACAATATGAAATAGGAAATCATATTTTTAAAATAATATTGATTCATTTATAGGTTATTACATATCAGTGCCAAATTCTTAATCTTAAATAGCCCACCTTGAGAATGAATTCATTCTTATGAGTGGATGTATCATACGTCACTACAACAGAGTGTCATTCGTTTTCTCTTACATAAAGGCTTGTCATAGGCTACAACATTGAACAATATGATTATAAATTATAGAATAAGATTGATATCCCTAATCTATTTTTTTGTAATGTGACATCTCTATCTCATATTGCGATATGGGTATATCATAGAATAAAACACATGTAGAAAATATTTTTTATTTTATATTTAAATTAGTAATTGATTTAGATTTTTTAAAATTGTTTATAATTTATAAAATAATGTATTTTTCTATATTTATTAAACTTATGAAGCTGTTTATAAATTAATTAATTTTTTTTATAATTAGGTAATTAAAATTTTATAAAATATTTATTAAATAAATATTCCATGTTATTAATAAAATAACTTGTTCTAATTATATGGAATAAATTATAATTAGATGTAAAATGATTATATGTAAATTATAAATTTTATTTTTAAATTTTTTAAAAATTAAAAATGAGTCCTAAAATGTAATCTAGTTTATATTATATATTTTGAATTATTCACCATATTTTATTTTAAATGGTCAAATAAAATAATTTTAAGAGAAATTATTTAATCCATATAAAATATAAATTAGATAACTAAAATGATGAGGGATTAAATAATATTAATTATTTTCTATTTAGATTATGTAAATTGATTACATAATATATTTTCCATAAAACAATGTTTATATTTCATTCAATATAATATATTTAAGAAATATTATATATATAGAAGAATATTAAAGATTTCATATAGATTAGGGATGTTAAATGTGTTATTCGCCAGTGGGGAAGTGGGATTTGGGATGGTTTTAGGCAAGATTGATTTATTTAAAAAATCATTAAAAATGGGCTTATGTGGATAATATTCATGGTCATATAACTTGTGTGTGTTCACCCACACTGATATAGGTCAGCCAGTAAGAAATTTATTTAATAATTTTAACAAATTATATGCATCAAATAAACCCATTATTGAATTACCAACTGTTAATGTTGTTCAACACTTGAATCTATTTTCTTAATAAAATCATATAATGATTCACTGAAGGTTTCAAAATGACCATAAGTATATCTATATCTACTCACATACTTAATGTGATTATGTCTATAATTGACTTGTAGAGACTAAAGGTTTCCTCAAATATTAATCTGGTTATTGAATTCATTTTCAAGTCATTATTTGAAATATTATATAAATGTGAATGAACACAATAAAATTTTAACATATAATTTGAAAAATATTTTGGATATATGAACTATGGAATGATGTTTGTGGTGTTTGATTTTTTATAGATTGTATATATAATAAATAGTTCAAACTAAAAAATTAATAGTGAGTTGGATGATTCAAAAAATGTTTCCTCGTAGGAATTCGAAGGCACTGAAATGAAAATTTAAAATTATGAGGGTTGGGAAGTTATTCCATAAGATACAATTATACATGATACTTGAATTTGTTTAAGAAACTCCATGGATTGGCCAAGATAATTATCTGTGTCATATAAATTAATTTATTTTTTTAAAGGATATAGGATTCGAAATAATTATTTTACAAATGATAAACATATTAAGATGTTTAAAATAAAGAATAAGATTTAATGAAATGAGAATTTTCATTAGATTGCTGATGAAAATTGGGTTTGAATCAATAAATTGATTGAATGCAATTAATCATGATATATTGGATCTATATGAAGGATGTGTATTGTTATCTAAATCCACTTATATAAAAAGTAAAAATTTTTATTAATAATTTTTTGTAATAAATAATTCTAGATGATGGATTTAATGAACATGATTTATGATTCATATGATTCAATACCAAGTTTTGAGAATAATATAAGTGTATAAATTATTTATCCAAGATAAAAGTGTTTACTTGGTTTTTTATTAAAATATGAGAGATTTTATCCCCCTTTTAAAAGAATATTTGGAAGAATAATGTCTTTTTAAAATAATTAATTGAAAACCAAAAATATATTATATGATATGGGTATAATAAAATATTTGGTAATTATTTCCACTAAAATTAAAAAGGATATTTTCAGACATAAATAATTTTTTATATATAAGATTATATTATTAAAATAATTGAGTTCCTAATATATTAGTTTAAGTATGTTTTGACTTTGAGAAGTTCATATTTATTAAATAAAGGATTATTAAAATATAAATACAAAGTTAATATCACATAATATTAAAAAAAATTACTGTGTTGGTAAACAAATAATTTAAAGTGTTACATTTTTTACTAAATGATAACAAGGAAAATGTTTGATTGAAATGGTTTAAATAAATATAATGATGGTGAACTTATAAAGTGTTCTAATTATAAAATAGAAGATATTAACATACTTAAATTCAATGTTGTAGTGTTAAAGAGTTTGGTTGTGTTCAAGAATTTGATAAATAAGAATATTATTTGTATTTATCAACATTATAAATAATATATTATTTTATATATGTTACTCATTAAAGAGATTAGTTTGACAACTTTATCAGATGATCTCATAAAAATGTTATAAGAATTACATTGAGATGTATTAAGTTTAAAAAGAACCTAAATGTGATGAAAACGTATGGATAATATGGAAGTGTATCATGAATGATATGATGTGAAAGATGCATATATGTGGTTTTATTTAGTATTATTAAAGGATTTTAAGGATATAAAATGTATCATATTATACAAAATAAAAAATTCATATTATAATTATTTCACATTGTAACATAATTAATACAAAAAAGGTAAATAATGTTTACTTTTTTAATTGGTACAAGATATTAAAAATATATCCACCCAATATTGATTAGTATAGAAATAATTGAAATCAATATACTTACATGATTCCCATATTGAATAGGTAATAAAAACACATAGCATAAGAAATATTTTTTTATCCTTGTAAACATTCAAAATATTCTTATTTAGATCCTAGTGAACAGAAAGAACAAATAAAATGTTATATTATATTCTAAATAAGGGTTAAATCTAGTTGAATTTATCATGAAGACATATGTCATAATACATGTGGCAGAGTGGATATTCAAAACAAAAGCCATTCAGTGGAAAAGAAGAGTTCAGTGAAAATCAATGAATAATATCAAAAAATAAAATCACATAGATAATTGAAAATGAATTCTTAATAATTGAAAATAATATAATCATAAATTAATGAACTTTACATCAAGTCTTTATCCAATATGTCATGAATCACACTATCAAGGCCCCTCACCCAATAAATTATTCTTAATAAAAGGGGTTTGAGTATTCTAGATAAACTTATAATATATGATGATTTATATTTTGTCTTATGAGACCATTTGATTCATTGAGGGGATATATATAATAGGAACACACCCAACACATTAACATTCAACTAATTCGACATGTTATCAATAATAAATACTATTAATTTTCAAAAATCCATATATTTTAACAATTATATGTATATAATCATGAAAATAAAACATCAATATTTAACCTATAAATTAAATAAATTAATTAATAACATTACTTAAAAATATATAAAATATATAAATGTTATATGGTTAAAAAATAATAAAAATAATAGAAATGATTCTAAATTCATCCATGATATTATCCAAGGTGATAAATATTTACACAATTAATTTTCTATTTTAACAAAGAATTAAGTTGAAATTATTACCTATTATTAATTATTATAATTACAAACCTGTAATCCATTTTACATTATTCAACTCCAATAATTATAGAAAACAATTTATAATATAAGTTCACAACAGTCCATAAGAATATTTTTTAGAAAAATGTCTGTTTTAATCGTAACAATAATTTTTTTAAAAAATAAATTATAATGTTGATTACAATGGTATTTATTGTATTATGTAAAATTATAAAATAATTATTTTTATTTCAAAATAATCCAAAACTAAAAGGTTCTATGTAAATATTTTATTAAAATAAAATAACAAAAAATTATTTTTATTTGAATAAGAAAAATTACGTAGATTTCCAAATTGATAAAAATATATTTCAAAGTTTAACATTATATTTTTATATAAATCATATTACTTATTTAATATCTTTTTGGTATTGAAGAAATTATTTATAAACATTCATGTTATTCATATATCATTAAATTTTTTAAAAGTGATACTTTTTTAAATAGATACATTTTAGTATTCAACATAAAATCAACTATGTATAATTTATTTTAAAATGCATCTTAAGATAATTTGGACATGTTGAATAAAAAATCAATTTTTTATATAGATTTAATTTTTTAAATTTAGAAATATAGGTTTTATTAAAATTATTTAATAAATATATGTGTATTTTATAATAGTTTCATTAAAAATAAAAACTTTCTTTTTTAATTGAATCTCAACTATTACTTTCTTCCCTCCTTTATAAATTTCATCTGAAAAGTTTATATAATTTCAACACCAAAATATATTTTGATATTTCTTCATTTCAACTTCTCCAGGTTCTCATGTTACCTCTTCTATATTATTATTTCTCAAAATTACCTTCAGTAATCAAGTTATTTGATTATGCATCACTTGTTCTCTAGTGTTATGAATCTTTATAGGATCTTCATTGTATGGTAAACCATGTTCAAATTAAATTTCCTCTTAGGTGAAAAATGCATCTAGTATGGAATTTACAACCTTGACCAATATATATAGAATTTATCATGAACTTTAGAGAGTATAGTTTCCATTTCTATATGGTATGCTATATATTCATTTCTTTCCAAAATTACAAAATCATTAATGTACTCATGACATATTTTCTATTTATTTTAAAACCTTATAACACCATTCAGAGGATATAAATTATAGAAAACATGATCTCCCACTTGAAATTGTAAACCCTTTCTTCAGTGATCTTCACAGCTTTGTTTCCCTAATGATCAACCTTTGATAAAACTATGAATAATTATCAATTTCATCGTTGTATCTTTAACATGTTATAGGAAAAAAATATTTCTTTCACAAAATTCATCTAAAAATATATCTATGTGATAAGAGTTTCCTATACATTTATTTATA
The DNA here is from genome assembly GCA_963277665.1 of Viscum album. Taxonomy (NCBI): domain Eukaryota; kingdom Viridiplantae; phylum Streptophyta; class Magnoliopsida; order Santalales; family Viscaceae; genus Viscum; species Viscum album. Next base: position 1,462,715,412 of record OY728150.1, on the reverse strand, counting down.
ATATTCTATTTTAATTCTTGAATGGAATCTATTATTATATGAAAATTACCCAAAAGGTAAATATTAAGGCATCTTTCATTGAAATTCAAGTGATCATGAAATCAAAAAGCCTTATATTGTATTGAAATTTATTTATATTGTTCTTATCACTATATTTTGTTTTAGTAATTAGAATTACTCATTAATGTGTTCAACTATTTAATTCATGTGATTATTTATTTAGTTAGTTTCTTCTAATCCAGAATGAACCATGAAATATCCTTGGAGAAGTATAAATAGAAGTATTGAAGCCCTGGCTGGAAAATAAAAGAACCTAGAAGAAAATTCCGAAAAGTGGAGGACCGCATATTAAAAAATTAAAATAATAACAAAATCCATGATGTGGTAGATTAATCTATGATGTATAGGTTGGATCACATGCCAAAAGAGTCAATAACCAGTGGCCACAACCATGGAATTTGATGTTTTTAGTGGAAAATGGATTTCTTTTGTGCACTATGGTTTGATAAAAAATATATCGATGGTTCTAATGAATTTAATGCGTTTTAAACTCCATTAAAGAATGAAATTAATTAATTAATTTATCTATGATGGATTATAGAAGATTTCTGATGGATTTATGGGATATAAATAGAGTCTTTTGGTGCTTGGATCTCTATAATCAGCTTATGTGAAAACATTGTCATTGAATCGATCTCTAATTATCTATCAAGTGGTCCCTTTTAATAAATTATATATTATCCAATATGGAGTGCGTGAATACTGTAATATATTTTAACTATCATAATTTTTCCAATTCCCTCATTGTGTTTCTTCATCTACTTTTATGAAATTCCAGAATCAATAAAAATTAGATTTCTCTAATGAAATCCTCCCTCTTCATCCAAGATTATTTTATTATTGTTTCCCACTATAATTAAAGAATGAATTTTGGGTTTTCATTCCATAATATTAAAATTATAATGGTCTATTCTATTATAGGTTTCTAGTAATACAGATTAAAAATCAAGTGCTAATTGTTTTTTGTTTTGTATATTATCCTAAAAATAATGTGTTTATTGTGTGATGGATATAGTTAAATCCAATAGACTAATACATCAAATCGGCATATGATTGGGTTGGTAGATTAGGTGATATTCTTGAGCTATTTTAAAATTTCTTTAAAAAATATTGTGGCTTATGTATTATTCAAATTTTTATTTATTTTTCACTTTCATTTTTTCAATTAATCGTTTTTTAAATCCATCTGTTTTCCTAATCATGTATTTCTACAAAATATATTATTTTATTATTCCACCTTTATAATTATATTTTCATATTGTTTCAATTTCAATATTGATTAATTTTTCTTATTAAATCATATTTTTTTTATTATCCATAATATTTTAGAAAGAAGTTTTAATCTTTAAGAATTTAAATTTTTTATTTTTTATTTTAAAGGAAAACTCACCCTCCCAATTTCTATTTTATCATACATTGACCTACATTTGGAATCAAATGAGTTATGACTTAATTTTCATTCAATTTATTTTAAATATTGTATTGTTGTTAAAATAATTAATTGATGTTTCAAGAAAAATTTAAATTTTTAGATAGTTTTTCCAACAGTCATAGTGCTCTTGATTGAAACTGAATTGGTCATGATCAATTTTTATGATAATAATTTCGGTTATTAGAAAAAAACACATATAATTTTCTTAGATCCATTTTATATTTGATATGTAAAATAGTTATGAATATTTATATCCATACAACTAAAAAAATAAAGAAAATGGACTCCTAAAGATATAACTACTTCTGAATTATATGGTAAAAAAAGGTTATCAGGAATTATATTTTATATAAAAATAAATTTAATTTAATTTATACATGTAAAATGGATTATGGAATTTTTAATATTTAAGAATAACTCCTTATGGAACAAACAAATTCAAAATTTCCATTTATATACGTTTAGAAAATACATTAATGTTTCCCTATGTATGCTAACGAATCTATCATTGAATGTTTCTCATAATTTACTAATATTTCTAATGGTCAAAATGATCGTGGTGATTCTATTTCCATGTAAACTTTATTCATGATAATCCAATGGGTTTTACCAAGAATTTGGGCCCCAAAATTAACCATGATCCAAGATGAAAAATACATGAATAACATGGTGGTTTATGAGATAATCAGTTCACTCCAAATATATATATTTAAAAGAAAAGTACAAGATGAAAAATGAAATAAAGGTTGAGTAAACAAAAAATAAAATCTATTTCAAGGAAATATACAATGAATAATATAAAAGTGACATCAATATTTCTTATCTTCGAACAATTTTTAAAATATAACAAAAACTAGAAATGATAAACACATCAGTTAAATAAGAAAAATAAAGAAACATAAATAACTTTATTCATCTATACAAATTTGGGTCACATAAATAGAAAAATTCCCTTGATAAAAAATGTTATTAAATTTTATAATTCTCTAAAAGATTCAATGAGGAGTGTTAATAGTGACCAAATTCAACTTACGAATCATGTGATGAAACTCTAAAGTCACTCTTAGATAATGTCGAGGTATGTGATGATGTAAATTTTCCATGTACTAGTTCTTATTCTTAAGCTTTGTTAACTTATTATTTAAGAAGTAAATATTTTCTTTATGATATAGATAAAAATAAAGATGGTTTTGGTGAACCTATTTCAATTTTTAAGGATACTAAAAATAATTACAATCTGGATATTTATGAAAATTATTACATTTTAAAATAAAATGATGATTTTATTTTAAAACTAAAGAATAAATTTAAAAAGAATTAGTAATTTAAAATTAAATATCTCAAAATTTTTATTTCTCATTAAAATTAAGCTAAAGAAACCTTCTGTAAAATTTTGGGATCTCAACATGTTTTTTAAAGTAATTTTGAGATTAGTTTTTCAAAACAATATTGTTTTCCAAAAAATTATAAAAAAGATACTTCTCTGAAATGAAATTTCTAATATAACTTTTATATTTATTACAAGAAATATATTTATGATGTTTATGAATGGAATTATAAAACATACTAGTATGGTAGACCAATGATCTATCGTTATTCATCTGATTTATCTATTGCAAAAACGTTTTATAAACAAGTTTTTAATATGAAGACATTATTGGATATCTTAATTAAACCCATTATATGGGTACCAAAAGAATTATCCAATTTCACATTTTTCAAGAGAATGGTATTTTGATTAAAATAAAAAATATTGTTATTATATGGATATTAGGTATTGGAGACCCATGTGTAGTGGTCCTTCTGAATTCAATCATCTTGAAGACATTGATATATGATTTTTCACGTATAGAGGTGACTCGAATGGTAAAATTATTGGTATATTTATTATTTGTTTTCTAAAACCCAAATATAATTAGATAAGTTTCATTTTAAAATGAATTGAATCATAGTTTACATGTTATTATTCAATTATTTGATACTGGTTTTAAAACTACTTATAAAAATTATTTTTTAAATGTTTTAAATTCAAAAGGAAATATTTAATTTACCACATTTAATTTTCAACATGGTTATATTGGATATATAAAATATATTGAAAGTAATAATTTATTTTTATTAATTTAAAATGATAATGAATCTTGTGTTTGGCATCATTACCAAGTTCATTATAATATTTTTGATCTTTTCAAGCTCAAATGTTACCGACTATTATGAGATTTATTAAAATTGACATTGAAATATAACTTAGTTTTTGAACATCATAAACTTGGTAAACACCACAAATCCTATATAAAATTTAAAAATATTATTTTCTCTTTTAAATAAATAAAAATAGTCAACCTTTTTTTTACAAAACAAATGATTCTTGTATTGGAGCTCAAAATTAAACTATTGAAATTCTAGAGGACTAAAAGTTATTAAAATAAGGTATTATTATTATCATTTCAATGTTAGATGTGTAATGTATTTATAAGACTCTCATGAATATAGAAAATGAAAAAGGATATGATCCCTTTCCCTTATAAGTGATTGTGGTGGAGAATCTGATAAAAAATACTTTTATTAATTTTATGCTTCTTAGGGTCATCATCACGACATCTCCACTCATAAAACATCACACACAAATGGGGTTAAGGAAATATTAAATAGGACCCCTCAAAAAATATATAAAACACTCTTCAATTATATTAACCTTCCTAATTTAATTTTGAATGAGGTAATTAATAATACTTTCTTAATACAAAACCATGTTCTCATAACACCCATCTTAAAAAACCCTTATGAACAATGGATTTTTTTTCCAAATGATGGATTCTTTAACGATTTCCGCTATAATGTAAGAGGCCAGTTTTTTACACAAGTATGGGTCATTTAAATTTCGTTCTAATTCCTTATTTTGGAACTAATATGGATGCTTATCGAGTTATAAAATGTGTCAAGGGTGTTTGGGATTTGTTTAGAGCCTAAAACCCATATTGTTTTGTAGAACTAGGCATGGCGCACAGTTTGAAGTATATCATGGGTGTTGGATGCATAGTTAAAGGAAACCATGTGGGTGGCATGATTTTTCTGACATAGCCTTATTGCATGGTTGGAAAACAATTTCCCTAAATGTGAGGCCTAAGAATGTGAGTACCCCGCTTTTCTCTAGGTACCCAGGCATGGTTTGGGCAATGTTGGGAAAATCAAGAGGCCAAATTGTGGAAATTATATATTTTGGGCAATTTGAAATTTTTATCCATAATTATCTAATTATGATCCTTCTTCTTCCATAATATGATTTACATCATGATTAAGATAAATTTATCTCATTTCGGAGCATTTTATGGCCTAACATAGGGATCAAGAGATCACTTTCATCCAATATCTATTCGATCTTCTGTTCATCATGTTGGATGAACAATATTAAGTAATAGAGTCATTTTTATTCGTTATTAATATATCTTCCTCCCAACCTATTCATCTATTTGTAATAACTTTTACTCTATTATCATATCTATTATGTTCCAAGATTAATTAGAAATAATACTGGAAAAGTAGATTCATACAAGCCTAAGATAGGTGGTCTATAACTCATCCATCAAGTTTGTTGATTTTTGAAATTTCATGTGGGGTTTTCCAATTTCATCAGTTTCCTTTTATTAAATATATATTAGATGATTATAATTATTAGAATCATATAGTTATTCTTTATCCAAATATGTTATTAGTTGTTAGTTATTATTCCCAAAAATATATCCATCCTTTGAAGGATGTTTTTCCATAATTATTGTTTTAGTGTTTTGACATGTATGAGCCACCGTTTGGGTGTGACATGGCTTGGCCTTTATGAGGGTAGGGTTTTTATATTAAATGGATTGATTTAAATTATTATTTTCATTATGGAATGTACGATGTCTTCTCACCACTTGACCTGCATAAGAAAAGTTCTTAAATTTGATGATTAAATGTGAAATAGAAATTGGAAAGTATACAAAGTCCTTTAATTGGACTTTTTAAATGTAATTGGACATTTATGTAGCACCCCTTACCATGTTAATGGAATGAAGAGGAGTGAACCTTTATTTTTTAAGAATTAATAAATTGATTAAATGAATGGTTCTATGCTACTTTTCCTTATCAAACTAATGAAATGAAAGGATTGAACCAAATGGATTTATCGATTAATTATGATTGGATTAAAGGGAATCATGATACATGGACATGTCACACTAATTAAAGGATATAACTAAACCAAATGAAATATTATATGACTTCATTTTCAAATATGAGTGGTTCAAATCATGCTCACCTTGGATTCCGGAGGGAATGCCTTGAGCACTCAGGAACCCCATTCTGATTCAAGGATTTGACTTTCTTTGGTTGAGAACCACTTGGAACTAGATCGTTGTATAACATTTTTTGATATATATGACACCATAGGACCCCGTCAATATTATTTTATGATTTCTTTTATTCACTCCTTGGATCCAATATCTAAGAGTAGGTTCCATAGTTAAAGCCAATCAGGAATAGTCATTGCATTACCCCATTTAACCTAGGATAAAATCCTTAGACTTAGTAGGCATCTCATTATGGAATTCATTTGACTGTGTTCCTTGGATTAAAACATTTCCCTTATCCAATATATTTTCATTACTAAGTTTGCGACCCCTGAGGTCTACATTTAATTGGTAATTACCTCAGAACTTCATTATTAATGATCATTTCTAGTTTCCTTATTAAATCTTGGACCCGTCACTATTGTTAACATGAGACTAAATTATATAATATTAATAATAAAACAATAAAATGGAAATATTTTCACACCCTAGACAAGTGATAAAGAAGCTAATTGGGTATTTAGTTACATTTAACTGCTTTACTTTACATATTCATTCTTGTACACTATTACATTTCCATTACTCGATATGAATGTTGTAATCCCGGATGTTGGTGTCCTACTGAGATTTATCTCACACCCTCTTCGGGAATCATTTTGTACTCGAGGAAGATTACATGAATACCATTGTTTATAATTGAAGGGTTATTCCTTCAGAAACGTGATTGCTTGTTGTTCTAGGATAGAGTTAGTAGCAGATGGCCAAGTTGTAACTCAGGATGCATGGGATAGTTTATGTATTTTCTTTTAGTACAATGGGTTTTAAATTTATCCTTGATTATTTATATCAAATTTTTTCATCTTACTATATACATGACTTATCATTATCAGTTATTATATGTTATTTTAGTTATTTTAGTCATTTTTATACTTATTTATTTCTATTGGGATTTCTGTTTTCTTATATTACTTTAATTATTTAATTTTGTTTATATTTATACATTGTGATACACTCTGGAAATGAGGGCTTAATATCCCCAAATACACACCCCATACCCTCACTGATATTCGATAGCCTTTGGTATTTGTGGAGATGTGTTTGAGGTTATGTGGCACACTAGGCTTGGGGAACCTATTAAGTGGGATCTAGTTCCGACATATCATAGTGGTATGAGAGGCTCTTCTTTTTTTGATTCAATATTTGAAGATAATATATTGGAGATTTGGAATACATGGGACATGGTCATAAGCTATGCTTGGGTGTCACAAACCCATGTTTTGGGTAAAATCAGAGTTACTTGAAATAAACTATGGTTCTATTTTTTCCTATTGTAGTTTATATCATTTCACTATTCGGTGAAAAAGATGTTTTATTTTTCTATTGATTATTATTCTGATTGAGATTTTATTTTATCTTTGTGTCGATGATAGGAATGTAAAGATAAATGTTACATGTATCATTATATGCACATATAATTTACACTTCATGCGTATTTCCATGCCATATATGTGCATTTCACTACTTTCATTTCCTTATATTTCTGAGATTGTTGAGTGAGCCTTGCTTGTATATAATCTTGTGTAGCTTTTGGGTAGTGATTGAGTGATTTATTATATCAATTCATGAGGTGTTATATGAAGTCATGGGATAGAATGGCTAGTTTACCAAACCAATCCTTTTATTATAAATTTTAGTGGGTGTTAATATGAGTGATAGAGAGTATGGGACCTGATTCATTGGGATAAAAAACTCACTTTAAAGGAACCTTGATACAAGTTATAAGAAAATGAAAATATAAAAGTGGAATGGTTTCATAACATTATCTCACTATTCCATGTTTATAAAAGGAAATGGAGTTAACCAAGTAATTAAAATTCAAATGAAATGAAACGGTTTCTAGTAAATAATGAGTCAAGGTACTATTGTACCTTCATCTATTGGAAGCCCTAAATCTTATTACTAAGAACATACTAATACCCAACCATATAAGTGGGTAGTTCGGGTTGTATGATTTGGGTAGTGAGTTTTCAAATGTTTAAAATTTGATATTGATGATATATTTATGATACTATTTTTTTACAAGGATTTTTTTTTGAAATTTTAGATCAATTAAACCACAAATTTCTTTTATTGCATGCTAGGAAGGCGGGGATGACCATTCTCCAGACATGGTAGGCCTTGAGCCGCTAGTCTTACCACCTATAGTTCCACTTAAGGCACCACCTACTACACATAATTGCGGAACTAATACTCAATTCTATGATAGTTTCGTATGTATGATACATTCCTTTCGTGGTTCTCATGAGCTACACCTACGATGGTTGATCTGACTTGTGAGTTCCAACTGCAGCGTCCTCCCACCTTTTGGGGGGATGGTGGTCCACATGCTGTTGATTCTTAGTTGTTGGCCCCCATATTTATTTTTTATCATCTAGAAACACATATAGAGGGGAGTTAAATGTTACCATATATATTATCTAGGATTCATCCAAACCTTTGTGGGTTGTGACTACCCAGGACGGTCATCATCAAGGCATTTTATGGGTGGATTTACGAACTGCCTTTTTTGATCTATTTTTTCCTCAGATACTGAGAGAAGACTGATCCAGTGAGTTCAATCTTGTTAAGCAGTGTTCTTTGTTATTTATGTATTATTCATTGTGTTTCTTGGATTTGTAACACTTTTCACTGCTTCTAGACATTGAGGAGATTTCCCATGCTAGATGCTTCGAGGATGGGATTGTATACACCATTTGTATGCAGGTGAATGTATTTCTACTCTATTTTTTTTTGACATTTTCAATCATGCATTTATCTCTTAGATCAACCCGGGGGGTAATAAAAATGGGAAAAGAGAATCAGTGACACGATAGGATAGTAGTTTTCCTGGTGGCAGAAAACAATCCCTCAATGTTTCTCGTCAGGGAACTGATAACCAGAGTACCCATTGTGGTAAGTCCATAGCATGTTATCAGTCTAGACAATGGGGGAGCATGGAACCACATTTTGATAGAGTCCTTATAGAGTTTCAGTTTTGCAGACGTATGGGTAATATTCAACTATTCTATAGGACCTTTCCACTAGCTTTGATTAGAAAATGATGAGCATCAAACTCTACCTTATAGAGCAGGTTATTTTGTGTTGTGTCAGGAGGGGAGTTGGAATAGCACTAGAATGACTGCGTGAGGAGGAGGTTGCGGACATGGTAACTAGACCCCTAATCACTAAAAATTCTAGAAAATTAGTTTTGATTGTGGTAGTCCAGCTATTTCACAAGGTCATTGATCATGCCGGATGCATGCTTTACAATAGATACATGAGGATCATGCTATGTGACCATCTACAGTACAAGTGACAATTATAGTGTCATCTGTTATATTATCAACATTATTTGATACAGATGATTTTAATTCATTTATCTATGCATCGATCATTTAAATTCTCAGACTGGAGATACAATATAACTATGGTGTAATGACCCTAGATACACCAGTAGGAGTGAGGTCACAAGGAATATGTCAATGTAGGGACTATCCCATTGAGGGAGGATGTTACCCTTTCTTATAGAACCACTTCATTCTCATGATAGAAGGCTTCAATTTTATTCTCAATATGGATTGGTTACTTTAGTATCACGAATTTTCAGAACACATTTGCTACCAGATATTATTTACTTCACTAGAGGGAAAAGGTTATCTATATAAGGTTGAATGGGATGGAGAGGATGGTATAGCAAGACTAGAGCATCATGGGAAAGGTGGAATGATCCCCTAGATTAAAAATATATTCATGGTGGGTCAAGGCTTACGCTAAGATGAATTTTCTCTAGTAGTAGATCATTTCAGGGTTGTTTTTTCCAATCAGTTCCCAGGATTACCTCTTCAAAGAGAGGTAGTGTTTATGACTAGGCTTGTTCAAGGACGAGCTCCAATGTCTATTACTCCATACTAGATGGAACGGTTTGAGCTTTTTGATCTCAAATTATAATTAGAGTATTTAGAGGCCATAGTTTTTATACAGAACAATATATCCTCTTGTGGTTAACCAATTATTATTTCCAAGAAAGAGGATCTAAACTTACATATATGTTTGAATTATTGATGGTTGAACCATATTATGATGAATAAATTATATCCACTACCTTCAATAGATGATATATTCAACCAGGTCTGAGGAGATAAGGTCTTCTCTAAGATCTTCTGGATGTCGGGATATCACGAAGTGCATGTATGGACATAATAAATACCTCATACAACTTTTCCTAACAGGTATGGTTTGAATGAGTACCTTATTATTTCATTTGGTCTTATGAATGCGCCTGACGTTTTCATCGCTCTAATGAATTTGGTTTTCCATATCTATTGGGATAATTTTTTCTTACACTTTGTAGAACACATCTTGGTGTATTATCCTACTCATATTGACCATGATAATAACCTTGATCTAATTCTGAGTACACTAAGAGAGAATCAAATTTAGTCCAAGAAATTTAATTTCCACTTATGAATCGAAAATGTTCTCTTATTATGTTATATAATATCAGAATTTAGAGTATCTCTCGACCCATAGAAGGTTAGTTTCATAGTTTCCTAGGAGAATCCAAAGAATGTGTTTGATATACTTATATTCTTGGGGCTGGCATGATATTACATGCATTTTATACTGGACTTTTCCCTCCACAATTCCCCTATTACGGGCCTTATGAATAATGGTTTTAAGTTCATGTTGTTAGAAATATGCGAGAAATCATTTCGGGAGATGTATGGGAGGACGGTCTCAGCATCGATTCTTATACTTCGAGAGCTAGGAAGATGATAAATTGTCTTATGTGATACATCAAAAACTGAACTAGGAGTAGTGCTTATGTAGGAATACATAGTCATTATATATGAATCTCTACAGTTAAGGCCTCATGAGAGAAATTATATGATGCATGACCTTGATCTTGTAGTAGTTGTCCATGGATTACGTTGCGGGAGACAATATCTTTTGAGTGAGAAATTTGTGGTGTACATAGACCAAAATATTGTTAAAAATGTGTCTTTACACAGAATGAATTGAACCTCAGATAGTGGATACGGGACAAATATTTATAGTCCTTTGTTTTTAGCTTTCTAATAATCATAGGAAAGGAAATGTATTCGCTGATTCCCAGAGTCAAGAAACTCACACACAACCATTCAAGAATCTTGTGATGAATGGAAATTAACTGCACTCTTATATGAGATGCATCTAGAGTTTCATATTAGTCATGAGGAGTCTTATCCATCATCTTTTATATTAACACATTTACTATTAGAGAAGGTGAAGGGTATAAAATTTTTAGATCCAAAGGGTCTGGTTCACAATGAGAGTATATCATGAGATAACCCTCCTCTAGATTGGTCAATGGATTTAGAAAGCATCCTCTATATTCATGTATGTGTTTGGGTTCCTATAGATATGAGAGAGGATTTTATGAAAGCGTTATATGATTCTCAATATGTAGTTCATCCTAAAATCTACAAAATGTATTGAGATTTACGACGAAAGTGTTGGTGGCCTATGATGAATAGTTAGTCATCAAGATGTATCACAAGGTGTTCCTCCTGTCAGTAGGTGAAGGGAGAGCACCAATGACTTGTAGGCTTATTACAATCACTTCTAGACCTAGAATAAAAATAGAAATATTTCTCAATAGACCTTATAGCCGGGTTACCTAGGTTACTAATGTGTAGTGATGAAATATGGGTAGTTTTTGACCAACTAAAAAATGTATCCCACTTAATTCTTATTCGATATAATTTATTAGTTGATGAGACAACAATATGGTATTTCAATGAGATCATATGAGTACATGGGGTGCCTCATACTATCATTTAAATTGGGATGATCATTTTACGTCATGGTTCTGGCACGGTTTTCCAAAATCTCTGCCTACATTGGTGATTCTAAACACATTTTCCCCCATAGAAAAATGGAAAATCCAAACAGACAACACATGTTTTAGAGGACTTTCTCCGAGATTGTGGTCTTGATTTTGGTGATTCTTGGGAGGATCCTATCTATCTCGTCGAGTTCTCTTATAATAATAACTTTTGCGAGACAATGCAGATGGATCCTTTTGTGTCCTTATATAGTACACCATTTTGTTCTCCCCTATGCTAGCTAGAGGTAGGTTAAGAAACCCTACTGGGTCTTCATCTCATACAAGAGACTTTTTATCAGGTTCATATGATAATGAGTGGTATGTATACTACTCAGTCTAGATAAAAATATTATCTCAATTTCCACCGATGACCTCTAGAGTTTGAGGTAGGTGATCATTTTTTCCTTCAAGTATCACCCAAGCTAGGTAATCGATGGTTATAGAAGCAACAAAAGTAATTTCTTTGTTACATAGGTTCATTTGAGATTATATAGAGATTTGTTCTAGTATCATAATAGTTACTACTAACATAGAGGTATCATTCCATGCATGACATCTTTAATGTTTCACATGTTTTCCAAAATCATGTTGACCCATCTCATAACTTTGATCTAGAGGAAGTTGTGTTATATACTGTTGTTACCTTTTAGAAGTATCCACAACACATTATTTTATAGAGCATGAAGGCTCTCTAAGGATTGTATGTTCATCTAGTATGGTTTCTATGTCAGCTCGGATATGTGTATGATGAGTCATGGGAGTAGGAGGGTAATGTACATTCCTAGTATCCATATTTTTTCTCAGATAATTTTTGACCACCCTTGGAAGGTGAACTTCCAGACGTGTTCTTTTAACGGGGAAGAATATAAGAACCCAATTTTCAGCTCAGGTATAAATCATCTAAATTTCAGTATAAATATTTATTTTATACCTAATATGGATACCTAATGAGTTATAAAATTTATGAAGGATTTTTAGGTATTTTTTAGACCCTAAAACCCATATTTCTATGATAACTAGACATAGTTCATGGTTTGTAGAAAACCGTGCGGGGAGGCTACATGGTTAGAGAAAACCATGTGGGTGGCATAATTTTTTTTTCAGATAGAGCCTTACTGCATTATTGGCACATGGTTTCCCTAACCATTGAAACTAACTGTGTGAGTGCCCACTTTCTCTTGGTACGTGTTCCATGTTTGTGCATGGTTTTTCAAACTGTGTAGAAAAACCGTTCACATGCTAAATTTTGGGTAATTTTACCTTTAACCTTTAATGATCTAATTAAACCAGTCCTCCCCGAATTCGATTTTAGTAGTATTATCCTTCATTTCTCTCACTTAAGATCTTTTTGTAGACCTATCCTAGATATTAAGATATCACCTTCAACCAAAATACCATTCGAGTTTCCATTCTTCACATTGGATGTGAAAAAATAAGTACTCGAGCCCTTTTTAGTAGTTATTTATCTCTCTAGCTCTTGACCTAGATACCATGGTGTATGCATGTATACTATTTATAAATATATACTCTATTCCATGAGAAACTATAGGCTAATACTGGAGGATTAGAGTCATACATGCATATGGTGGGTTGTCTATAACTCATCCCTCAAGTTCATTCAATTTGGAAATTTTTTATGGGGCCCATCAATTATATCGGGTGTTATTTATTGAATTTATATAACTTTATTATAATCATTAAAACCACATGGTTATGATCTATCAAAATATGTAATTATTTATTACTGGTAATGCACATAACTTCATCCATACCACAAAGGATGTTTTTACATACTTTTCATTTTAGCGTTTTGACATGTGTGAGCCACCATTAAGGTGTGCCTTCGATTGATATTTACAAGGGAGAACATTTCTATACTAAAGGTCCTGATTTAAATACTGAATTACATTGTGTAAAATACCCTGTATTATCACCACGTGACAAAACTATGATAACTTCTTCAATTCGATGATTAATGTGAAATAGAAATTGGCAAGTATACAAAGTATATGAATGGTATTTTTTAAATGTAAATGAATAATAGGTTGCATTTCCATAGCACCCATTACCATGATAATGGAAGGTAGTAGAGTGAAACCTGATTTTTGAAAATTCTTTAAATGGATTAAATGAGTGCTTTCATTATACTTGGCCTTGTAACAGTAATGAAATGAAAGGCTTTAACCAAAAGGATTTATCAATTAATTAGGACTTTATAAAAGTTTTCTAAGCTACATGAACTTTTCACACTAATTAAATTAAAGTATTGTAACACATGGAATATTACATGATTTATTTATCAAATAAGAGTGACCTGACTCCTGAACTTTTTTGATTCCTCAGGGAATTCCTTGAGCACTCGGGAAACCCATTCCAATTCATGGATGCAAATTTCATTGGTTGAGACCCACCTGGAACCCAATCCTTATCTAACTTTGGATTCCCTACATTTCATTGTAGGATCCCATCAATATTATTATATGATACCCTGGATACACTCATTGGATCCGACATCGACATATTGGTTCTAGGGTTAAAGACCATCGGTCCCAATCATTTTTAGCCCTTTATTACCATGTATGAACTCCTTGGACTCAGTAAGAATCTCATTGTAGAATTCATGGGACTGGGCTCCTTGGATTAAACTCTTACCCTTATCCTGGATACATTCACTACTAAGTTGGAGATCCTTGAGGTCTACGTTTCCTTGGTTATTACCATAGAACTTCTTTATTAAATACCATTTTAGGTGTTCTTGTTACATAATGCAACCTTCTCTATTGTTAACATGTGAACAAATTATAAACCTGTAATAATGAAATAATGAACATGTTACATGTCAAGATACAAGATGAGGGTAAAGTAGGTACTTGGGTATTTAGTTACATAGTATTGCTTTAGTTTACATATACAAGCTTGGACACTGTAACATTTCCTTTATATGGACCGAATGTTATAGACACGGCCGGTGGTGGCCCAATGTGATTTATCTCACACCCTCTCTATTTTCATTTCTATACTTGGGATATATTTTATGTATACAGGTGTTGGTAGAGGGATGTATAATTCTTCAGGAACCTGATTTCTTTTTGTGATAGGATAGTGCTATTAGTCGTTGACTGAGATGTAGCTTGGGATTCTTGGGATAGTTTGAATTTCCTTTTGCCACTTTGGGTTTTTCTTTTATGAATCCTACTTTGTATCCATGTTTTCTAGATCAATATATACATGAAATAACATCATCATTTGTTGTATGTTATTCTAGTTATTTCAGTTAATTTTTATCCTTTTATTTTTTATGATGTGGCTTGTGTTTACTTATATTGCTTTCACTATTTACCTATGTTTTTATTTATCTTATGTTCTACAATCTGGTAATTAGGTAATAGTATCCCCACACGCACACCATGTTCCCTCACTGCAAGTCGGTAGCCTTTGAATTTTGGAGAGATGCACTTGAGGCCATGTGGGCCACAAAGCCTGGGGAACATACTGCGTGGTTTCCGAGTCCAAAAAACAACCTATAAATAATTTATCTCTAATAATACAAACAATATATGAAATATCAACCATAAATACAATCCTATAATATTTATTTTGTACTAAAACAAAATTGATTAATTTTTAGAATACACTAAGTGGTCCATGGTCTACTAAGTGTCAATTCCCTTAAAAATTGATGAGAACAATCCTAAATCTCATCCCCATAGTGATGATGATATTGACCAATCATGTTTGATATCACATAATCTTCTATATTCTATAGTAATTAAGGATTTTGAAGAACTTAATTCCCCTTTTATACCTGAGGCATGGGTTTAATCCATAATACATCAACTTTATATTGTTATGGGTGAATTACAATCAAGATTTCATACTAGACTAACAATATTAAATAAGGTTGAACAATAATATTTTCTCCCTCACCGGGAGCCTACATCCATAGATGATGATATTAATAATCATAATTGGATACATTTAATGTTATTTAAGTTAAACCGATTTCAAAGGAAACATTGTAGGAAACTCTTGGAAAGTAATAATAATTATCTTATTGTTGGTACTATTTGGGTTTTCCAAAACAAACTGGATGATCATGAAATTACCATTCATAAAAAGGCTGGAATCATTAACAAATTATGTAATCCATAATAAGGTGTTTATTATTTTAATACATTCACAACCATTTCTTGAGTAGAATCCTTTAGAATATTATTATAATTCACTACTCATTTCAATTTTAAACTTTTCAAATAGATTCAAGAAGTTCTTTTATAAATGGAGTTATTTTGGAAAAAAAAATTTGTTTAACAAACTGATTTTGAAAACCCAAATTTCCTAAATTATTGTTTCAAGTTTACCAAAGATTTTTATGGTTTTAAAGATGATCCTTTGGAATGGTATAATAGGGTTAATAAACTCGTTTTATCAAATTATTTTAAAATAAATAGAACAACTTTTTTCCACCATTTTTCTAAAATTATTGTCAAATGAGTTTTTAATTTTAAAAATTTATTTTTATGATGTTATTTTCCCCTTAATGAAAGAAACACTTCATAATGAATTTTATGTTTTAGTGAATAAAGAGTTTGAAATTATTTTTTTGGGATAACTCAAAAAATTCCTTGGATTTAAAATTTACCAAAATTATGATGGTACTTTTTCAAACCAAACTAAACACATTATTGAAATTCTAAAGAAGTTGGGCATGTATCATGTTATGGAAATAAAAACACCCACGAGTAAAACTTATAGGACAACATTAGATGAAGTTTATTAGTTGGTCAATAATAATATTTAAGGAAGTATGATTGGAAGTCTAATTTATCATACTACAAGAGTACTATTTTTCATGTTTTTTGTATTAAAGTTTTGTTTTTTTTTCAATCAAATATAAAGGAATATAAATTAAAATCTCTAAAAATATTTTTTAGATATTTGAGTGGAACTTTAATCCTTGGATTATTTTATAATAATAAAAAGGTTTTTAAACATTTTTTTATACTGATTATGGATGATTCAAAGAAGATAGGAATGTTAATAGTGAAAATCTACACTAAATAAGAAAATTCCATGTCTCTTACTACATTTATAAGGGAACCTTATTTTTTATATTTCTACAAATGAAGATGAATACATTGATGTGGGGAGTTTTTTAACTTAAATCATATTTATGAACTTAGACTTTAGGAAGACAAATACTCATGTCCCTAACTTCTTTGAAAACAATTGTTTGGTTAGTATATCTAAAAATCGCATAAAAAACTCTCACATTAGGCACATTGATCCATGACACCATTTTCAATGAAATATCATTCAAAAGAAGTTATTTTTAATAATGTTTTTTGCACCAACATTCATCATATCACCAACATAACTAAAAATGTTCCACTTGTTTGGGTTGGGATTATTAAAGGTATTTTGGGTATGGTTATCTTGTGATACATATTTATTAGTATTGGTATGTTTGAGAAATTTTCAATTTGTTTTTAACATTTGTTTTTAAAATATTTAATTTATTTTATAATTAAAAAATGTTCTCAAACTTTTTATAATTTTGGAAAGTATATGTAATTCTTGAAGAAAAAAATTTCTCTCTGGATATAAAAAAATTGATATGGATTTTAGAAGATGAACCTAGAGGTTATTAAATATATAATGGATGGTTGGATTTTCAATCCATTCTAAACCATAGGTACAAGTTGTCGACCTTTACTACATAGCTCATTTGAAACTCCCAGAATACTTGTTATAGTTATTTAACACAATATGGGCTAAAAAGTAATGTAGAAATGATTTTTATAAAATATTTTCATTTAAAATGTTTATTTATTTATATTTATTTATTGTCTATGGCCCCTTTATGTCAACAGATTCATTATGTTATAGGGACTTATTATTTTTAATACTGAAATAATCCTAAAAGAGAAAATATATTTTTTAAAATGCATTCTAAAAATTCTATTTATCTATTAATTTTCATAAAAAAGTATTTCAATGTTTTATTTAATTATTGAGCTATGTTTCAAATTGAAAAATGTTTTTTTATTTTATCGTGAACTTTATTGAAAATATCTCATTAAAATAATCATGTTTTCATGATTTTAAAAATATTGTTTTCATCTCCCACAAAAGATCATTATGGATAATAAATGTAGTTCCAAATGTTATTTATATAATTTTACTCAAACCCCATCCATGAATAATGTCTCTTAAAATCAAAGGGGGAGAAACTGTTCATTTAGGGGGGGATGTTATTTTTATATTGAGAATTTTTATGCTAAGGGGGTCAAAGTTTATTTTATTTCTCAAAGGGGGATAAATTTGTTAAAATATTATATGTGAAATTTTTTTTTGTAACTTGTAATGATTTTCATTATTAAGGAAAATATATTTAATCTTGTTTTGTTTATCTATCTATAATTTTTATATCCTTGATATAATTGCTATATTATTCTTTGGTTTCACTTATACTTCAAGTGTTTGTGATCATGAAAATGGGGGAGATTATTATGCCTCTAAAAATCTTTTGTTTTAATGATACTAGAAACTATTTAATGTGTTTAACTATTTCATTCAATTTATTTTGAAAATAATATTACACCTTGTTATAGTCTTTATATAACCTTGAAATATCATTCAATGTGTTTTAATGGAAGTATTGATGCCTTGGATGGATGATAAAGAACCTTGTAAGGATATTCATACACGTAGAGTAGCCTCGTATTAAAGCTATATACCAAAAAAATAGATATACTATTTCATAGATGAATACGTGGTGGACTGGTGGGATGATAGTCTAAAATAACCAATAATAGGTGGAAAATCCCATGGTAATGAGAATGTTTTGAGAAGAAATGGACATGTGTTGTTCACCAGGGAATGGTGTAAGCTATTTAAATAATGCCACTACATTAAATTATTGGTAAATTTATTCAATTATTTCTTTAGTGAAATTATTTAACCTAGATGGATTCAAAATGGGTTTTTGAATGATTTAAAGTCTATAAATAAGGTAATTGGTTTCATGGATCTACAAAATCATCTTGTGCAACAAAACACAGATCGAATTGATCTCTAATTCTCTCTAGAGTTCATTATTTCTATAAATTCTCTGCACTCGAATATAAAGTGTGTGGTAGATCTAATAACTTTTCACACTGAAAATTTTCAAAATACTTCATAGTGTTCCTTGGTATTTTTTAGACAATCTAGAATAAGATAAAATGATATTTCTTCTAATCAATCCTATCTGTTCTTACAATATTATTCAATTATTGGTGCACCCTACCTTTAATGTGAGGGGTTTAGGTTTTTAAAATACAACCATTATATGAAAAGAGAATATTATCTTTATTGTTTGTAGATATAACCATTTAAACTTTCAAATTGATTTTATTTGAGATTTATTTATATAACATAAATAAGAAATGGTGTTTGGGTATAATGGCTATCATTATGCCCAAGGGACAAATTCATTAAACACTAATGTGATTGTGGTGGAAGATGCATGGCATGTTCTTGATCTATTTAGGAATCTAATTAGTAAATATTGTTCATGATATAATTTATTAAATTTTTATTAATTATTTATTTTATTCTTTTAATTAATATTTTTTTAAATCTCTCGATTCTCGTAATTTTTTTAGATATCGAATCAATATTTTTTCATTATCCTGTTTTTATAATTATATTTTTATATTTTCTCAATTTCAAATTCTATGAATTGTTATTTTTAGATCATTAAATAGTTTTTTTTATCATAAATCATTCTAAAATAAGTTTTATTCTTTAAGAAATTATTTTTTTCTTTTAATTTTAAAGGAAAAATCACCCCACACAGTTTTTCTATTTTACTCTACTCCAACCAAAATGTATTGAATATCCGTATATATTATGATGATTAGTTGTTCTAAAATATATTTTAGAGTTGAGTAATTTTTAAATATTTTTATATAATTATTATTTAAATAATGGGCCATGATCAATGATAATAGAAATAGGATCACCATTATATATCCCCACATTATTAATATAAAATTATATGAGGAACTCAAGAAGTATATGTTCCCTATAAAAATAAAATATGCATACTTGATAGGGTAATCTATAATAAACAATATTTGATCATTCATTCTTAGAGTGTTTGGAAATATGCTAAAAAATCTTGTGGAAATATCATCCATTTTCTACAGAGGAAAATATATGTGTTGCATAACTCGTTTTTAGGAAGTTGTCCTTAATGATTTACCTGTTAAAAAACCTAGCATCTTCGAATGCTGTATTAGATTTTCCATTTCATATTATCCAACAAAAAATGTTCCTCCAAATCCTGATACATTTGTTTTCTACTAAAATTATTATATAAATTTGAGTAAAGAGTGGGATATAATACTTATATTTTTTAAACCAGTCATTTATAGTGCACACACCCTCTTTAGAAATTTAAATATACCATCCTCATAGATGAGTCCTAAAAAATAAAAATCATTCATGACTTTGATTGTTTTTGAATATTCTTATCATCAAATTTGGAAACATTTAGTTAACATAATAAGAATGGATTGATAATATTTTGGAATTGATGTGTCATTTCACATTACTTAATGATACCCATATCCATACATACTAAATAAATGAATATAGCTTATTTGGAAGAAATAATTCTAAAATACCATTCAATTTTACACTCAATGCATCATCCACCATATTTTCATTCTGAGGGTGGCCATGTATTGAGAATTCAAAATCCTTGACTAGTTTCAGACATCACCTTTGCCTCTTATTAAACTATTTTTGTGGGGAGATGTATTTAAAACATTTATTATCCATAAATATTTCACATATTTAACCATAAAGATAATTTCTCTAGTGATTCAATAAAAATAGATCAGCTACCAACTTTGGATAGGGGTGGGTTTTTTTCTTTACACACTTGAGATAGTACAAGGTGATGAAAATAGTGATTTCAACATTAATATTGGGAAGAAAACTCCACTATGCACATATTTATCCTCTAAAAGATGTTCCTAGAAGGATTTTATGGATTATACCCCATCAAATATTAACTAATGCATTAATGTAAACCTTCCAAATTATTTCCCATGAAATGGTTGTCCAAAAATCCAATCAAATAGTGGGCATGTATGACCACCTGTAAGCCATCAATAATTTCAAACCTATTAGTGGAAAATTATCATACAATGAGACTGATGAAGAAAAAATTTATGATTAAGTGGAAAATTATACAATTATAGATGAATTCCAAATCAAGCCTGAACCATTTTCATAGGCTGACAAGGCTGAATTAATAATAAATGAAACAACTACAAGATAAGGGGAAAAAGGTAAGAGGGGAAACGGAAAGGCCATAATGATTTTGAAAATGGTACAGGGACCTTGATAAGAATACCCCCTACAATAAAGATCTTATATTATATTTTTCAATTTATTGGGATCCTCTCAATTTCCAAATCCCTTATACATTTTATCATGGCCCACAAATAATTTCTTATTGGCATTACAAAGCCCATGATTCTCTTTGAAATCTAGAGTGCCTTTTAATGAGACTCCATTAGATATTGTTTTGTCTCCCAAAACATTCATTACATTAACATGGAGAGTCTTGGGGTCTTAAAGCATGAAAAACATCTCATTTCATTAATTAGTACTAA
The DNA here is from genome assembly GCA_963277665.1 of Viscum album. NCBI lineage: Eukaryota > Viridiplantae > Streptophyta > Magnoliopsida > Santalales > Viscaceae > Viscum > Viscum album. Next base: position 1,462,694,013 of record OY728150.1, on the reverse strand, counting down.
ATCACAATGCATTTTTGTCTCTCTTCAATTCCAAAGTTGATGCCTTTTTGTATCTCTTTTCATTTCCTTGACATCAAACATCAGATGAAAGAAAAAATTTAATGTTATTGAGGATATATCTAGAAATATAATCCATGAATGGGTAAGTTTTTGGTGATTTTAGCACTATCTTAAAGCCTGAAGAAAAATAGGATTTAATTTCAACAGAGCTTCCTTAAATGATTTTCTCTGTATATTGATTGATGTAATATTTCTAATGGGCCAATGGTAGGTGATGATTTCACTTGGAGAAGGCACACTCTGAATGGAAGAAATGATAGTAAACTGGATAGATGATTTATTTACATGGATGATATGAGTGAAGACACTAAAATATTAGGCCACACTCTGCCGAAGCACCCCTCCAATCACAATACAATCATTATTGAAATCTCCACTCACACAGCAAGGTCTGTTCCATTACCATTTAACTTTTAAAAGGGATGGATCATCACTCTTGTATCTAGAGATATCATTTTGAAGACATTAAAAATGATTTTATTGTCAATACAATTCACATATTTTCTTGGAATTCAAATAATTCTAAATTAATTATATGGTATTTAAGAAGAACACTTTCTCAACTATTTATACTGAGATTAATAGTGATGAAAAACATTTAAATGGATGAAAGGGGTGAATTTTTTTTGGATATAGATAATAAAAAGGAAAGTATGTTCAAGGCGTAAGGCCATTAATATCAATGGGTATATTCACACATAAGAAAGTGAAATATCAAGTGTAGTGGTGACTTACTTCAAAGACCATCACTCTGATGATGGGATCAAAAACACACATAAGATAATTTATATCATTTTCCCTTGCATTAAGGAGTACAAAAATCATTTTTTCACTACGTTTCCTTAGATGGAAGAGATTAAGAAAGACATATTCCCTCTTAACATAGAGAGTGTTTCATTCCCATATGGGTTCACAAATATTATTTTCTTATTCTTTTGGGACCACTTTTAGAATGAAAGGACTATTATAGGGATTTTATAATTCCTTTTGACATGGGAGGTCTTGGGATCGAAGACATGAAATCCATTAATGATGTCCTCCTCAAAAAGTTTTACATGGAACATTTAGTCTTAAAATGACCCGTCAAGTGATTTTTTCATATAGGTTGAAATATACACTCTTAAATTGATACCCACAATACCTTACAACATCTATGAAGACCTCCCTCAAGCACTCTTTCACTGATATCATAAAATAATTGAAATAGCAAGCTAGTAGGGACTGTGATCTTAATTTCTAGGATACCCCATAGTTGGACAGTCCCATTGAAATTAACATTGTTCCCTCCACCATGAATCATATTATTGTGGTTTATTTCATGTATCAAAACACTGATTTTGTTGACATCATCTCTTCTCAACATATTCTAGGAATATAGAGCTATGATTTTATGGATGATGATACCTTGATTTGGAAACCCAACTGTAATGTACACTTTAATGAAAATTAATACTATATGATTCTATTCAATGTAACCAATAAACCACTAAAATGGCTTGATTAGTACAAGGAACCATTTTTTCAACTATGAAGGCTTCTAATCCTTTTGAAGTTATGAAAGAATAGTCTCCCTACACATGAGAAACTAAATAAATCAGGGAATCAAATTGTCTCAAGATGTCACCTTTTCATGCGAGCCGAAGAAACTGTGAAAAAAATATTTTTGAACTATAGATATTCTAGGGAGATTTTAAATTACATTAGTATGATATTTTGTATTAAACTTCACTTCTATAGGCAACTAAAAGATTTCATTTTACACATCATCATGAGTGGGAAGAGTGATAAAATTCATAACCTCCTACTTGAGGAAACTTCCTCAGCCAGCCAAACAATATGGTATACCATAAATTAATCTCTTTTCAGTAATATACTTACATATATTAATGAAGGTATTATTACATTTCATAGGGACAACCACTCTACTAAAATTCTTCAAATATGAATCATACGAAACTATTTTTCTAACCTACAAACACTCTGAATTCTTGGAGTTATAGGGAAACTGAGGAAGAACCCTTTTTTACATTCATTCAATGGATTCACATGATTTCATCATATAATAAAATTTAATTTATGGAGAAACTATTGGATCTACCCGACCTTCAGGCTACAGGGGTGTCTTTCAAACCTATAATGGATTTATTAAAGGTTGCTTCTACCACATTATCATGCAAGGTACTAATTATGAAGATAAACATTGGAATATTATTTATGAAATAAAAAATGATGTCAACCCAAATTGGAAACAATTATAGATTGAATCAGACTCATAGATTTCTAATAATGAAATCAATGAATGAACAAGATAAGTTCTAAAAAGAATCCTACCTCATTGGATTTCATGTCTCAATCATGCCAGACACCTCCAAATATATATATATTGCAGGTCTAAAGATAAGGTAATGAAGTTATTGATGATCTCTTGAAGAAGTAAATTGTGGAACTGGGTACCATGTGGTCATTCATTATAATAGTTTGTTGTTCTAGAATAGTGGTTGATGACATGAACGGTGTGATACAATCCCACTTTTTTAAATCCCATTATAATGTCATACATTGTATTTTTATTTTTTATTTAATAATAACTGAGACACTATATCTTATTGGAAATTAATAATATATATGGAGGTGTATATGGTCATGATTCATATGTTGTATTCTCCTCTCTAAAGATAAGGGATTCCATAACTCCATCGTGAATCATAATCTCTCTCACATCATAACAAATTTTTGAATTATAATTCAAAATCTAATCCACATAAAGAATTATATCAAAGTCAACCACATATTATATAATCATGTTTGAGAAAAGTGTATATATAAGTTTTATAGATGGAATTAAATAACTCATACTTGATAGAATAATATTTCCACCGGAAGTGTTAATTAATAACACATTTCTTAAGGTGTTAATTAACTATGTGATTTTGTTAGAAATAATAGAAGTCATAAAATAGATAACTGGATCTAGAATAAAATAAATCATTAAATAAATTTTAGGTTTGGATCAAAATACATACCATTAAATCTTTAGGAAATTGAACCACAACTATAGTAATCATTTGATCTTGGAATTCTCCCATTGGCCTTTCCTACTAGAGGATCCCTTGACGATTAGGATACTTCTTTGAATAATTACCCATATTTTTATTGTTTAAGTTCTAAATAAAAGTGGTTTCCTAATATATTTTTCATTCATGAGCCTCAAGATGCCATTCTCGGAATTTGAAAAAACCACTATTTCCATTAACCTTGTACATGGGTTTTTAATTAAAAAATTTTCACATGTTAGAAGTCCCATACTCCATTTTTTCTTTTATAACACATTTTTTTCATAGTTCCCAACCAAAATCACCTTTTTCTCATATATCCTGAAAATATAGGAGGAAAAATAATCTATCTCTATCTTGATGATGTAATGACCCAGACCATAGTATCCTGTAGTTCTTGTCTTACTTTATTACATTTTCTTAGATACCATGGATCACATCCCAAAGTATTGGATAATTTAGACGTTTTATAACCAATATGAATAATTTAAATTAAAATTGTATTTTAAACATAAAATAAAAAAATAATTTTTATATGATAGCACCATTATTACCTTTACCATAGCCATGCATATCATTCATAATAATATTATTGGAAACCTGGGGAAAATAAAACTAATGAAATGGGTGAGCTAAATTTCTTAGTAGGGTTAAAGAATAATGGAAACTTACTCAAATCAATGTGGATAATAAACATATTAATGTCAATAACTGAACACACATTCCATGTAATCAAAATACATACAGTGAAAATGCATCTATAGATTTGTTCATAATGATAATCTTCTAGATTATAATAACTAATATTAAGGAGATTAATAATTTAAGATTTATAAACTATCAAGATATATCCTCTAGATTGTTACTTTCATGATCAATCCGATTTCATGTTTCATTATGTGGGTAGAAACCCGTCTGAATCTACTTGGAATCAAATATGAACGGTTTTTCTCCAAATGATTTCATCTCAATAGACTACAGATGCTTTGAGAGGATTTCATTAACTAGTCCCAAACTAGTTTCTTTCATGTCAAAATAATTCCTCATATATTGAATAATTCATTTAAAAATATATTTTTAAATCAAAGATTCCTATACCAAGTTAAAATATTTCAGTCATAATCCCTCTAAAAGTGACTAATTATCAAATGAAACATTGAATACCAAGAAGATAAAGAGATTCCTGATATGATATATCAAAGGGATAATACACCACATCGAAGGAATAAGTGGTGAGTAAGGAATATCTCATAGAATTAAAAGTAACTTGTGGAAAACCCATACCTTGTACATTACTTTAGTTGAATGTGTTTTAACGTATACTTCTTCAGAAGACTTGTTTTAATCTCTTCTGGAGTGATGTAGGGTATGAATTTTGGATATACTAGATCCTCTAGAACATAACTAAGGATTTTTATAAGATAAATTTGAATGGGTTGTTTCAACTAGATATATCAAATTAGTGTGAGGACGTATGTTATGAGGTTCCATTTTATAATTGTGGTGAGGGGTACTTTCAGAAATCCTAAAAATATTTAAATATAATAGGTCTATTCTGGATCAAAGACATAAAAATGGATCATAAATCAAAAGGGGAAGAAATTTTAGAAAACGTTATATATCCTTTGTTATTATTTAACATTTTTGGGATTTTTAAATAATGTAATAATTTATTAACTAAATAAAATATCATTATTGTCCAATTTCAAACAATTTATTGAATTTTACTTCACATATATCAAGAAATAGTGCAAATTGTAACATAATTCTTTAACACATTTCTAATATATCCTATATATCTATAAAATTGTCTACACACTTTAAATTATCCCAAATATATCCAAATTAGTACTTTTAAAATCAATTATTCTATTTTTTTGTTAATAAAACAAATACTATTTTAGAATTGAAGAAGAATTTAAAGTAATTATAAAATTTCAAAAAATTAAAAATAAAAGCATGTTATAAAAATATCATTAAGACCAAAATAGACATCATGTTTCTTTCATATATTAAAATATATTAAATAAAAATATGTTTATAATTTGTAACTATATTATATTTATATAATATATAAGTTATTTTCAGGTAAAACTGTCCATTAAAAAACTCTAATTCGTTCTTAAAGTGATAATAGGAAAATGATTTTAATAATATAATTTTATGAAAAGTTTAGGTCACATTCTCACCCATATCTTTAGGCCTTAACCCATTATTTAATCCCTTTAACACATACCATGAATATAAAAAATATACTTCTTTGAGGATAAATATGGTCACATTAAAATGAAAAATGAACCCTAAATAAATCATTGATGATATAATCAATTATATTTCAATATTTTCTGAATTTATTATTTTTATAAAATTTTTATCATTTAATAATATATTATATATTTTAATATAACATTATAATTAATTATGACTCTATTCATTACTTTGAATGTTACAAACAGAAATAAAATTGGACGTATTTGTAAAAAATTATTTTAAGACATCGATAAAGTATCAATTATATTAATTAAAATAATTTATGACATTAATTATATCAAATTATATTTATTTTAATATTTTTAATTTCATGTATTCGATATTTCAATTAATTAAACAATTACCGCATCATCATTGTGAAAGCCATTCAGATAAAAATTTAATTGCAAAAATTTAAAATTAAATTACCATGATAAGGATAAATATTTTATATTTTCAAACAATATTTATCATGTAATATATCCTCTAGTTTACTCCATTTAAAAATATTTAAGAATGCTAAAAAAAGTAAGTCATTATTGACTTTTCTTTAAAATAAAATAGTATAAATGGATTAAAGACATCCAAGTGGCTCTAAGAACTCATAAAATCAGACCAAATATGGTTTTAGATGAAAAAAAATATTTAAATAAAATTAAGAAAAAGTTTTGGGGTAATTCTGAAATATTTATAAAATTATACTTACCCTTAATTACATGATTTACCATTAATTATGGTAATAAATGAATTATTAATGTTACTATTCATATTGTAGAAAAATAAAATGGAATTATTTACAAGAATTGTAATTTATGATTCTGAATATGAAATCTATTTTTCAAAATAAAAAACAAAAAAGTGGCTAAAATTAATTTAAAATTAATCCTATAGATGGGATTTTAAATATATATTTTAATTGAAAATCATTCAAAAGTTTTAAATGTTTTTATATCCATATTCATTTAAAAATTTATTCCAATGACCTAAATTGGATTTAATGATATAAAAATATCAAATTACACTTTGAAACCAAAAAATATAATTCAAAACTATAACTTATTGAATTGAAAAAGTTGTTTTTAATTAAAATTCAGCATTTTCACTATTCATCAAAATAGAAAACTTATCAATAAATTGGAAAAATTCAACCAATGTAAATTTTAATATTCCACATTAAAAAATGATGTTTATTTGGAAAAATATAATTTATAATATTTATAATATTTATTTTTAAAACATGTGCTCTATCAAAATGTGGAAAACTACCTTTAGAAAAAATATTGATGTTTATGTGTAAAAGTGGATTTATTTTTAATATGATGATGGTAAAACACATAAGATTAATGTAAAAATTTATATTTAATATATAATATATAAATTTATTAATTTTTTTAATACTATATATTCCCACCAGTGTAAATGCATTGTTATAATAATATTTTATTGTGCGGTTATATTGGGGTTTTCCAAAAACATATACAATCAAAAAATTTAATTTATTTAATAAGATACATACTGTAAAATCTTAGTGTGTTACATTCTACGCTACTTCAAAACATTTTGGCCTCATAATTTGAAATTACACATTAAAAATAAAATATTGATACTTGAAAATTATTTTGAGGTAAACCCTCATAAGAAATATTGTCAATAAAACATCATATTAATAAGAGGGAAAGGGAAATGAGAAGGTTACTAAAAAATTAGAGTTTTAAATAGGATAACATTAGAAGAAAGTGAAGACATATACCTGAAAAATAAATCTAAAAATCATGTTTTGATGTACTGTGTTAGAAAAAATTGTTATTAAAATGTTTACCCTTAGAAATGATAAATCATAGATTGATTGAAAGACCATTAATTTCTTAGAAAAAAACATAAACATATAATTTATTTTCTCCAAAATACTTTTACTAGAGTTTATGTATTCCTTTTCTATCCAGATAATCTCTTGAGAAACTAAACATACTTATTTAATTTCCTGATTATAAGCATAATATTATGCTTTGGTTGTCATTTGAACTATTTCCACTTCATCCTTAACGCCAATTAATGGATGTTCAATATGTTTTTTATACCTAAAGCACTTTAAATAATAATATGATTCAAAAGTAATTCCATTAGACTTCAAATGTTTTTTGAAAAAAAAAATTGTCAGTACATGATATCCATTATAATAAATCACACTTAAAGAATATCCTTTAATTTATAAAAGAAAATTAACATTAGATTTTTTGAAAAAAAAAACATAATGTTTATTTTATTATAACACACCAAATATATGAATACATTTTTCACCATAATACGTTAATGAAAACATGTATTCTTCCAAAAATAAAATATCGGGTATGTTTCTTAAATCCAAACATGTTGTAAACCCAAATAGGACAAGATAAACAATCAAATCACTAACCATGTTCATGGTCAAAATAACTATTATTTAAACATCACTTTATCATTGTTAAATCAACATCAAGAATATATTAAGGGCTATCTTCCCCCAATAATATGTTTTAGAAATGATCACGTTTCCATAGAATCACTTCTTTGGGTTACCGATACTACTCCTTATGTTTTTAAAAATAATTAAATAAGATATAATATAGTACAACCCTTTTATAACTGAAGCATCGTTGATAAAATTATTCTTGAATCTAAATGTTCAATCACTTTAACCATTCCACTTAATTCATAAACCGTTAACCACATTTCAAAAACATATTATTTAATACCTCTTTCTTTTAATATGTCATTTATGGTTTATTAATCATTAGTTATATAACCTTGGAGGTTATTCTCATGAAATTTACTCCTAGTACATGTATTTTTATAAGATTAAATCATCAATAATACAAGAGTCCCATATTCACATCCACTTCATTAACTGAAGATTTATTTTTCTTAGAAATTACATACTTGACTTCCATCTTCACAACACCCGAATCATATTCCAGATACATTTATACATTCACTTGGTTGATTCTTCTCATATTATGAATATATATGAAATAGAATCATGATTTCTCTAGGGTCTTTACAACATGAGCAATTAGAAAACTCTATCCTTTACACTATTCAACATTCTTTTTGGTTTCCCATCAATACATTTTCAATCACATTCAATGTAAACTTAGTAGCTTCTAATTTTCACCATTGAATAAAACCCAATGCATAGTATAATAAATACTAATAATTGTGATATACTAATGAATAAATACATATAGGATATCTAAATCAAAAAAATTTCTTCTCAAAATATATATATATAGTTTTAACCTAAGTTATCTAGGGTAACTAATAATTATATAGGATATTATCCTATATTTAAAATTATCTTCAAAATTTATTCATTGGGTTATATTCTGTGGACTATTATTTCTTAAATATAGTTCCCATGTTTTCTACTAAACATCCTCTAATATTAACTATAAAGATTGATACCCTGATAACCAGAATCCAGTTCCTTACTTTATTAAATTGACATAGACACAAGAAATCACATCCCAAAGGATTTGATAGATTTTTATTCATGGTTAACTAGATAAATATTTTTAATTCAAATTACATTTTAAACATGAAATAAAAAAAGCATTTTTCGATGAAAACACCATTATTCCCCTTATCATAACATTACATATCTATCAAAATAAGCTACTTTGAGTCATGGGGGAAATAAAACATGATAAAGGTGTGAGATCAAATGATCAGTAAGGGTAAAGTACAACATATTCTAATATTAGTCAATGGTAATAATCAATTTCTCAAGGTAAATAATTGAAAAAACATTCTATGTAATAAATAAATTTAGAATAAAAATGCATATATAGATTATGTCATTGTGAAATTCCTCTGGATAATAATAATTTAAATAAAGGAAATTCAGAATATTTGATGTATGAACTATCAAGAGATGTCCTCTAGATAGTTATTGTTAAGATCAATAATCCTTCCAGTTTATGACAGTGGGTAGAATCTCATGTGATTCATCTTAGAAACAAACACAAAGGGTTTGTCTCCAACTGATTTCGTCTTAAGAAAAAACTAATGCATTAAGGGGATTTCATTAACCAGTCCCCAATCCATGTTTTCCATGTCCAAATCATTCCACATATATTCAATAATGGATTTAAAAATATATTTTTAAATCAATGTGTCCCACACCAATTTGAAATATTTGTATCATCAACCCCCTAAAAGTAAATATTTATCAAATGAAACATTTAATCCCATGAGGATGAAGATATTCAAGATATGATATATCAAATGGGTAGAACATCAAATAAAATGAAGAATTGGTGAAAACATAATATCTCATAGAAATAAAAGTGATACGATAAAACCCCTCACATTTCACTTTCCTTTAGTTGAACATGATTTAAACTCCTCTTCTTCTGCGAACTTCCTTTATTATTTTCTTATGTTATCTAGGGTAGGTATTTTAGAACAACATGAAACTCTGGAACTTAACTGAAGATGTTGACAAGATAAATGGTCAAGGTTTTGATGAGAAAAAGTTTCAAATTGGTTTAATAATGTAAGGGAGGAGTTTCCCATTTATAATTGATGTGAGGGATAATTTTCAAAATCCTCAATATATTAAAATATAATAAGGATATTTGGGTGAAAAGGCTTCAAAATTGGCTATAAATGAAGAGGGAAAGACAATACAAGCCATACATAATTCCATTTGTGATTATTAAGCATTTTTTTATTTTTAAATAATTTATTAATATATTTATTCAATAAAAATCATTATTTTCAAATTTGGCACTATTCATATAATTTGAATTCAAATACCTCAATAAAAATTGTGTATTCGAATCTAATACTTTCACAAATTTCTTATATATCCTTTAGATATAGAAATTTATTTATACAAATTAAATCTACACAAATATAAAAAAATTATTACTTTAAAAATCTATTTCACGTATTCATAAAAGAATTATTATTTTAGCATTGAGGAAGAATTTATGGAGATTATATAAGTTATAAAAAATAAAAATAAAAATATATAAATAAAATGATTAAATTAATATAATTTTTTACATTTAGGATCGTACATATCTTTATTTTTTCACTATATGGACACTTATAAAATATTAAATACAAAGAGAGTGACTTTTTGTAACAATATCTGATTTAAGTAACATATTAGTTATGTTTAAGGAAAATTGTCCATTAAAAAACTAAAATTATATATTAAGTTCATATTAGTAGAATAATATTAATCAAATAATTTTTAGAACATTTTTGGTCAAATTCATACTCATATATTTAGTTTTAACCGATATTTAATCTCTTTATCTATTAAAATTAAAACATGGATTTTTTACTCATTAAGGGTTAATATTAATACTATAAACTAAAACAAAAACTATAAATTGACCATGGATGCTATTTTAAATCTAATATAAATATCATGTCTGAATATTATATTATTTTTTATATTTAATATCATTTAATAAATTATTATTTATTTTAATATAACATTATTACCAAGTTTTAGACTATTCATTACTTTTACTTTTAAAAAAAATCAATCAAATAAGATATCATAAAAAAAATATTTTAAAACATCACTAAAATGTAAAATTTAACTATAAACTTATCTAAGGAAATTAATTTTCTTAAATTAAATATATTTTAATGTTTTTAATATCATTTATTTGATATTTCGACTAATTAACTAATTTCTACATCATCATTGTGCAAGTATATAGTTAATTATAATAAATTACCATGATAAATATAATCTTAATATATTTTAAAAAACTTTTTGTAGTCAACTATATTTCTTAGTTAACCCCATTTTAAAAAAGATAACTTCTTAAAAACAAAATTGTGTCATCTTTGACTTTTCATTAAATTAAAAAACTCTATATTACTTAAAGTCATCCATGTGGCTCCAATGTTTCATTAAATCATAGAAAAAATTAATTTTTTCTACATTTATCCATATAAGAAAATTTAGGACAGTTTTAAGATAATTTTATAATATTTATAATATTTTTTTACCCTTAATTACCTAATTTTCCCTGAAACGTGATATTTGGTTTTCTAATTTTACTATTAATAATGTCCAAAAAATAAAATGGATCCATTTAATAAATTTTTAACTTTGGATTCCAAATATGTGATCCACTGTTCAAAATTTTAAACACAAAATTGGCTTAATTAATTTTAAATTAATCCCATAAATCGGGTTTGAAAGCAGGTTTTAAATGTGAAAATGTTCAAAAATTTGAAAATTTTTATATCTAAATTCATTGTAAAATTGATTCAATGACCTAAATTGGATTGAATGATATAATATTTATCTAATTATACATTATAACCAACAATAAATATATTCTAAAATTATAACTTATTAAAATGTAAATGGGTTTTTTCAATTAAAATTCAGTACTTTTTACTATTCATAAAACCATGAATCATATTGGAAAAATACCAAAAAATCAATGAAAGTATATTTTGATAAAAATCTAAAAAAAGAAGTTTATTTTTTAAAATATAATCTATGAATATTTGAAAACATATTTTTAAAACAAGTGCACCATCCAAAGTTGGAAAAATCACCTTTAAAAAAATCCTTTCATGTGTAAAATTATATTTATTTTTTTATCATGTCTAGTAGACATATATGATGAATGTAAAATTTTTAATTGAATATATATTATATAAATTTGATAATGTAGTTGATACTATTCATTTTTTAAATTTATTTTCTAGTTTATCATAATATTTTATTGTGTAGTTGAGGTGGGTGTTTCATGCAATGTAGGTTATAAAAAATGAAATTATTTAAGAAAAGACATGTCGTAAAATCTAGGGGTGTTATATATTTATCTTTATAATATATAATTATCAGTTTAAATTTTTTGATAAACCAGTGCCTATTGGTGATTCAAATTAATTATATTAAATAAAAAGGCAATCATTCTTTCAATATTATGTATGGAGTCTACAACATGAATTTATAATATTAAAAAGAGAGCCTTATACACTATAGAAAATTATTCTTCATTTTTATTTAAAGTTAGTATATTTTAATCCTTTATGGTTTTTTCCTAAGTATAATAATTTATTAATAATGTAACTTTAAAATTTCTCAATTCTATACAATATATTTTATCAACTTTTATAGTGATCTAGATAAAAAAAACCATTGATCAACATATTTATTCAGAAAATAAACCACCATAATAACATTTTCTCTTTCATTACTTCCCTAGTCTAAATTTTTTATCAAGGTACTTGATCCTTTATATGTGTACAAATGGATTAATAGTTCCATTAAAAGATAAAATTCTATATCACCTGAAGAGATCCAACATATATTAATTGTGAAATTGAACAACTGGTTTATCTAGGTGAGAAATGTAATGATCACAACCCTAATAGCCTAAATTTCCATTATTTAAATTTTTAAATTAGAATAATATACAAGTAATAATATCCTAAAAGACCAAAACATTTAACTATCTTGGTTACTAGATACATACTTGACTCACATTTTACAAATGAAAAAATAAATTACAACAATGTATCTTCTTAAATTTCATCATTATTTCCTCTAGAATTACCCTAAATATTAATTATAATACTCATCTTGGAATCCTATGGAATAAAAAATAATAATTTTGTGAGAAAAAATTCATAGTAAGGGTAAGATTATTGTGTAATCTATGAACAAGTAAATCAAAATCAATATGAAAAATTTTATAACTGAAACGCATTCCATTAACTAAATAACATAAGTATAATATGGAAGAAGTACATAATGATCATATATTTCCATATAAATAATCACATGGGGTTGAAATTCTTTCATGTATAATAACTAATAATGTAATCAAATAGAAATCACGGACTAGTGTTAAAATGAAGGAATTCATAATTCTAGTCATTATAACTGTAACATCATGGCGTATTTTCAAAACATCTCATATAAATGGGTAATGCCTTATCCAAAAAAACCGAATCACTATGTCTAATGAGACCTAATGATGCTTCTATGTTATTTAGTGGGATCCACATATCATTTTAAAGTCCAATTCAGCCATTACATGAATGGGTGAATCATAATCAATATAAAAAGTTGTATAGAAAAAAACCCACCATATGGAATGTTAGTACTCTCCCAAATCCGCAAACATAATCGTAACCAATTCAGAGTAATATGGAAAATGGTATCAAAATTCTACATCCATAGTCAAGAAAATCATAACCCATTTGGAGAAATAATAATGATGGTATCATTAGTTTATATTCCCCGTAAAGCTTAAGTAACAAAAATTTATGTCTTCTTTGATGGAAAATGATTTTGAAAGATCAACTGAAGCATTCCTTAAAGAAAGTAACCTTTCATTTAAATCAATTTCTTTACAACAAGAAAATTAATAAAATATTTTCTAAATATATTTATTTAAAAATGAATTTATAAAAAATATAATGTAATCTGCGATGAAAATAAGGTTCATAAAAACATAAAATTCTATCCAAGACACACAGTTAAAATAAAACAATCTCTTCACACATTAGAAACAATTCAATAATTAACCCGTTCAAAAAATGAATAAACGATTCCAATTAAAACATTTTTAAAAAATACCACATGGTTAAATGTGTCTTTAAAAAATATTTTTCGGAATGCAAGGAATTTTTTAAAAACATTTTTATAAAAAATATATTGAATAAAATGGGGTTTCAAGTGAAGAGATAAATAAAGAGGACTATTTCATAAAAACATTATTATGATATTCTGAGTATATATGAAGTGGAAAGAGGTCTCCATGGACCTAAAAATTACATTTATTACTCTTACACTAGCACAATGGTTCATGGTCGATCCACAGAGAAGTCAGACAAGTGATTTCTAAGGTTTAAAAACATTAAACCCCCACTATTTTCAACAGTTGGGAAAACATATTTTTTACTTTTTATTTATTATTTAATATTTATTACTGAAATGGAAACAGGATGAAGAAACTATATTTTCATGAAAAGTAACTAAAATGTATACTAAGTACTGTTAAACTAAGAGTAATACAACGCACTAGTATAAAGCAGCAAGACGAAGAAGCGAGATCAGCTAATTACTCAAGGAATTATAAACTACTAGTTCGAATGGATGTTCTCCCCATAGCTCAAAATAGAATCACACATCAATAAAGTCTGAAGAATTTCCCTCACCAGGAAACTCAACCGCAAGATGACTACATCTTGGAGTTCTCCACACCAAAACTCAACCAAACTGCAAAGTAGTTTTAAAAGGTAACTTTTGGAAATAAACTCACCATAAATCTCCAAAGTTAATGACATTAAATTTCTGAAAAATTCATTCAAAACAACCTCGCCAGTTGAAATTGAATTATGAAATTGAAAAAATTGAAGTGTGAACAATCAAAGATTAGAAACAGAATCAATCTCTCCAACTAATTGTAATTTCATAAAAAGATAAGCATACAAAGATTTAAAAATCATAAACAGAAGGTTTTAAAATTCATGAGTTTAGAAAGTTCAATCCATGTTCATATTGATTCAAGAAGTGTAAAACATCCAAGAAAAAAGTAAAAATATTAAGGACAGAGGGAAGAAGTACTCCCCAAGTACTGCTCTGCTCTCGAGCTCCTTGGTCTCCTGCTCGTGTCCAGTGCTGCTCCTCGGAGTCTACTCTCGTCTCGATGTGGTCGTGGAATGAGAATGAGAGTCCATGGATCTGCTCTCTAATGTGTGTGTGTAATTTTGAATGAGCCTCCTTTAAATTCAGATACTTTCTCTGCTTTTGTATCCACCGTCTTCTATTGCTTGTCACCGCTTACCTTCCACTGACTTTAGAAATCCCTCAGTTTTGCACCGCACACATGAATTCTTTCCGTGACAGGCATGTTGCACTAGAAATTCCCTTGTAACTAACTTCTGGTGAGTTAGTTAGATGAATATAGATGTGTATTATTCCCTTAAATGAACCTAAATAACCAAAACAGAGAATAAATAACTCAACGTAAAAAGTATTAAATAAATAATTATCTACTTAAAATTTAAGATTACATGTTATTTAATTTTTATTAATAGTTATCTGTCATAAATTTATTTTTTTATTATATTTAGAACTATAATTAAATTATTTAATTAATTACTTAACTTAATTTATTTAATTATAATTATTTTATAACATTACATAAACAACATTGAAGTTATTATTATAAATTTTTATAAATAAACATTTTTTTAAAAACTATTAACATAAAATATTAACTTATAGTAATGTATTTAATTTAAGTATTAATGTTATTATTAATTAAAAATAAATATTATTGGTTAATTTATTATAATTTAATAAACATAATTGTTATTTATTTTAATTATTATTATTAGTAACTTTTTCTTTATGTAATTTTTTTAGTTTAGATTGTTTTTTTTAATATATTTTTCCTTCCCCCAATCAGGCTGAAAGTTGGGGGAGTTTGTTCTTCTTTCTCATGAAGAGAAACATCATCCCTGATCAGCCTCTTCCTTTCACTACAACACCCACATCAGTTTGCTCCCTTGCTCACGGTGGAATAAACAGCTCAGAACATCACCACAACGATGGAGTGGTCCAATAGAGCATTACTCCTACAGTGGCACGACATCGGATTCTCCTGCATTGAAAGCGCAAGCTCCTCTTATCATCGGCGGAGTGTACTCCTCTCATGGCAGCTCTCTGATCACCCTCCTCTTTAATTATCAAGTCTTGGTTCACAGTGTCATAGAGGTCTTTGGGTAGCTGGTGCGACACTCAACTTCCAGCGGCATAAATCCCTCAGTCGAGAGTTTGTAGAGGGGTGGAATTCAAATCAGGTGAATGGAAAGTGGCTTAGAAAATGTGATGCCACATGGAGATGGTGATGCAGCCTTCTTGCAACAAAACTGGGATCGTCTTCCACCTTCTTCAGAAGATGTACTGGCGTAGTGACACAATGGTGGCATGACATGACTTATTCACGTAACGACGGTTCCAGCTCACCGGTGTATAAGTATCTTCAACTTCGGCCTTTATTTTATGGTACGAAGACTCATGGTGGAAGAAAGATGGAAGAAGGCACGAAAGGATCAGAGAATGGTGCAGAGTTATATGCGAGAGGAAAGAGTTATAGTGGGAAAGTGAAAGGGTGAGAATCGGTGCTTCAGTTTTTGTGGCACTGTGAAGGAAACGATGCAAGGCAAATGAGGGATATGGTGGCTGTGTTACGGTGAGACCGTGAGATGGTATTACGGTGGGTGGTGGCAATGGTTACGGTGCATCCATGAGGAAGAAATCGGTAGACACCGAAAGAGGAATACAGTGACGGTGAGACAGTAAATAAGATACGGTGGTTGTGTCACCGTAGAAAGATTACGGTGAGACTGTATTAAGCAGTTATGGTGTCACTGTTAACCTGCATAATAATAGACAAAAATAAATTGAATTAACACCTAAATTAATATATGAATAAAATAATTAATTGAAAATAAAACTTAAATAAAATAATTGAAAGTTTAATTAATTCTTAAACATTAATAATTTTATAAAACCAATTCAACATAAGTTAATTAATTAATAAATTAAATTCGGATAAATTAACTTATTACTATACAAAAAATAAAATTCAAAAGAAACTAACTTATTAAAAGTTTCTATAAAATTTAAACATTTATAAGACAAAGTTAAATTGTTTAAAATATTAACTATATCAAATTAAATTAATTTAAGGTAAAAAGATAATTATTATATTATTAAACCATTATGTTAATTAATGAAATAAAATTTAAAGAGACTAAATAATTGAAGTAGGTCTATAATCTTTTATTTTAATTAATGAATTATTAAATGATGCTTAAAACATTATGTTACTTAAATTTAATTTATAATTGAAACATTCAAAATTAAATTAAGAATACATTAATTATGTGCAGAAGAAGACTTATTAAATTAATTAATTTTAAATCATTAGATAAGCAGACAAAGATACCACGCTAAATAAAAATTAATAGTTCCATTAAATAAATGTAAGGAATAAATTAACTATTTTAAATCTTATAATAATTGATTAATTACAAAAATTGATTAATTATTAATATTAATAATAAAAATACAAAAGAACCATTATTTAATAAAAAGTACTAAGGTAAGTAATTAAATTAATAAAAATTAATTAAAAGGATGTTGGAAAACATGTGTATTTAAGGCCACATCAAATTCCCCCACACTTAAACATTTTTTGTTCTCAAACAATCCCATGTTTTATTATCTTTGAAAAGTAGTAAAGTGTATTTATGGTTTTTTCAAAAGGTAACATGTCTATCCCTCAAAACAGATGACAATACATAACAGTAGGATTAATGAAAATTAATTACTCAAATGAATCTTGCTTATAATAAGTACTCACTGGTAGTCATGAAAAATATGGATCATTAAGTAATGAAGCTGTCATGCCTCATATGTAGTACTGCCAAGTGACTATATTCTATCCAAGCTCAAGTACAAAATCCAGAGTGACAAGAGGTAAAATTTATATGGAATTAAGCACATAACCACATGAATCTTGTACTTTGATTTTTTCATCTAGGGTCCAAGAATACATATTTTTTGTGAATCACCTTATTGATACAACCTAAATGATTTTAATATAAACCAACTGATCCCTTCTTCATTTAGAATTCATCATTACCCTCACCTAAATGAGCTCATTTTTGACCCTTGACACTTTATTTATTTATTCCCAAGCCATGTATCATTGTGCTGATCACTGTGCATATGCAGTTATTCAAAGTGTACAGAGGGATTATAGTTAACAGAAACGCACCCAGCATCTAGGGTCTCAGAGACTCACTATGGGATCCCAGATTCCCAACCTACTCTAGTTTCAAAAGATTTATATAAAATTCATTTACATTGGCTCATTAAAGCAATTTATTTTAATAATTTAAGATGAATGAGGCCCCTAAATTCAGAATCAAACTTCCAGTTCCAAGAGTCATAATCATAATTCCATTAACAGATCACACATGTCACTCTTAGAAGAAATTCCTAAACCACATTTTCCATTAGATCACTAAGATATAATACTCAACAATTATCCATTATAACTAATTTTAGATTCAAAGAAACTCTCAACTATCAGCAAAGAAATGTCCTTAGGCAAGACTCATTTGATTTCAGTTTAATGCCTAAAATTATGCAAGATTTTGAAAAACAATATCCATTTTTTACAAAAAGTTTGAGATTGCAGTAGGAATTGATGGGCTTTCAATTAAGCACAGTTTAGTATGGTCAGGAATTGACCCCTCCCCCAAACTTTAAACCTGACTTTGTCCCCAAAGTTGACTTCTAAATGGAGAAGAACAATTAAAAAAATAATGTTCAAAACATATTATCAATTAAGTAGATTTTGGACATGTATAAATGTTCTCTAAGAAGTTCAAAAAGATTTTTTTTCACAAAGGTTAAATAATCATCAGGTTCATATCCATACACACACACACATTAAAGTGACATGGATTTTCAATACAGCTCAAGATAAGTATATAATGTGTGGGTACACAATCAATTGGGTGTAAGCATTTCAAAAAAGTATGATTCAAAATGATATTCAATATAACAGAAAAATTCATGCTAAACACCCCATATACTAATCTGTTCCAATAAAAAACACTACTATCCGCAAGCATGTACCCCCCCACACTTAATTTCATGATGTGAAAAAATTTTAAACAACAAATTTCATCTTTTTTCAGCAAGAGGCACATGCAGATTTTTATTCACAACATAGTGACAAGTATCAAAAATTTTATAAATATATGCAAAATATGCTGCAGAACTTCAGAAAAAAATGTAGCAGATTTTTTAAAGAAGCAGAATTGTTTAGCGTAAATAAGAGGATAATTTTTTTATAAAGCATTATGTAGAAGAAAAATAAAAGGCATCAACTATGAATTGAGTACTTCCCTGAATATATTTCCCATTTCTCTCCTATATGGGAAGTCCACTCCTTAAATGTCGAAGCAGCGGCATCCTTGAAACAAAGAGCATGTAAACATGGAATGAAAATCCAGCACGGATAGATCACATAAAATCATCACAAAAAAACTTCATTCAAAGTAAAACAAGAACAGAAATAAAGTAAACAAAAAAGAAAGAACATGGGTTGACTCCCAAGAAGTACTGAATTTAAGGTCTTCAGTTAGAATTTATTTAATTACAATTATTTTTATTTATTAACAAAACAAGACCATGGGTTCCCTCCCATGCAGCTCTAGGTTTATAGTCCCCATCCAGACTCACCTAGAAACTAACTGTATTCACTAGGTGGATGAGGTTTCCTTAATAGGAACCACCACATATGTTTAGCCTAATTGTTTTTAATAGAAATATGAACATTGTGGGAACCTAGACCTATGAAAACTGAAACTAATCTATCATGGCTAGTAAAACCCCCCAGGATACGCCTTTTAATAGTTGTGAGCATGGTGCTGTCAACTTCCAGTTTTGTTTCGGATTTTTCAATATTTGAATTCACATGAAGTGACAACATATAACTAGGTGCTTTAAAAGGTGTGACATTGACCTCATGGCTATCTCTCTTAGCTTCATCATTATCATTTTCAAATTCAAAGGTGCTCATGGGTGAGTACTGATTAGATGGTATAAGAGAGATTTCAATAATTTTCTAAATAGAATCATGTACAATGGAACTCATGCATATATCCACTTCTAAACTACTATCAGCATCCCAAAAAGGCTCAACACCAGTCACAGGTGAGGATAAAAGTGACAGATAGGAATGAAATTTTATTTTATCACAGACAGGTTCATGTCTAACAATGTTATAAATATATTCCAAAAGAACCTCATATGTTAACTCACACTGAATATCTACTGCTTCTAACAAATCAAATCCCCAACCATCATCTAGTGTGTTTTCAACCTCTACTTTAAGTTCATGTTCAAAAGAATCACATTCAAAAACAATGTCTGTAGTGTGTTCTAGAAGGTTAAGTTCAGGGGAAAAATTGTTCAATTTAGATTCAATAAATTCATGTTCAAGATTCATCAAATTCAAACAGTCTTCCCTATGCATATCAACACTATTTTCAATTTCACTTCACAATATTTCAGAAAAGTGTTTACTATGAGAATAGGGAAATGAAAACTCATCATTTAATCTTTCTTCAAACATCATTCCCTCATCCTCTACGTCATCGAACATCATTTCAGAATTATTGGTTATGGAGTTTCAAAACATGGAAGAGTGTTTATTAGTTCAGGTTCAACGATTTGAGTTTCTGTGATTTCCAGCTTAAGGTTCTCATCCAAAGTATACCCAATATCAAGTTCGGGCTCAAAGTTCAGAATTTCAAAAAATTTGGGTGCAGAGTTTTTACCATTCAAAAGAAGGAATGATGAAAAGAACTGGACATTCATTTTCAATCTGTTTAAATTTATCTTCAAAATTTTCCAACTCAATAGCATTAAAACTCTTTATGGGATTTTCAATGTTATGTTCTTGAATCAGTGAGTTAGTTATTTCTAGATTTGGTTCAACAGAATCATAATTTTCAAAGTGAATTTTTTGTTGTCCAGTTTCACAGTCACTCTCTTCTTCCACATGATTTTCAAATCTTTTATAAACATTTTATTTTTTATTTTCATCAAATTCTTCTTTTTCCTTTAACCCTTTGTGGTAAATCCAAGAGCATATTTTCCAACCTTCTAAGTCTTTGTTCCCGCTTTTGTGAATCTCTATGTTGAATTTCATGGGTTTTTTAACAAATCATTAATTAGTTCCACCCTAGCGTCCAGTTTAGAATTGATTAGTTAAATTTTATCAAGGGTGTCAGGACTAAATTCAATGTTTTTCTCATTCTCTTCAATGAATGAATCCTGTTGTGGCTAGTTATAGACACACTGCCATGAAGTGTGCCCATAATAGCCACAAAAAACACAATGTGGCCTTTATTGATTCCAGTTTTCATGAACATCCATTTTTATACTAAAACCTGGTGATATTAAACACACAAAAGTTCTCAGTGAAGCATATTTTTCTTTTCAAAACTACAAAAACAGCAGATACAGTTTAAAGCAGTTTTTTAAAATCATTTTTTAAATGATTTTTTATGATTTTTATTTTATTTTTTTTTAAACCCTAGACTCTCAGTGCGTGCCTTCCCCGACAATGGCGCCATATTTTTAAGCGGTTGGAGGTCCTCATGGCCCTCAAAATTACATTTATTACTCCTACACTAGCATAGTGGTGTAAGGTCGATCCACAGAGAAGGCAGACAAGTGATTTCTAAGGTTAAAATACATTAAACCACCACTGTTGTTAGTAGTGGGGAAAACGTATTTTTTAATTTTTATTTATTTTTTAATATTTATTGCAGAAATGGAAATATGATGAAGAAACTAGATTTTCTAGAAAAGTAACTAAAATTTATACTAAGTACTCTTAAACTAACAGTAATACAATATACTAGTATAAAAAGAAATACAATGAAGCGAGATCATCAAATTACTCATGGAATTCTAAACTACTAGTTTGAATGGATGTTCTCCCCACAGCTCACAATCGAATCACACTTCAATAAAGTCTGAAGAATTTCCCTCACCAGGAAACTCAACAGGTAGATGACTAAGTCTTGGATTTCGCCACACCAAAACTCACCAAAACTGTAAAGTAGTTTTAAAAGGTAACTTTAGGAAATAAACTCACCATAAATCTCCAAAGTTAATGACATTAAATTTCTGATAAATGCATTAAAATACAAACTCTCCAGAGGAAATTGAATTAGGAAATTGAAAAAATTGAAGTGTGAATGATCAAAGATTAGAAACAGAATCAATCTCGCCACCTAATTCTAATTTCATAAAAAGATAAGAATACGAAGATTTAAAAATCATAACCAGAAAATTTTAAAATTATAGAGTTTATAAAGTTCAATCTATGTTTATTTTGATTCAATAAGTCCAAAACATCCAATAACAGAGTAAAAATATTAAGGAAAGAGGGAAGCAGTAATCCCCAAGTACTGCTCTGCCCTCGGGTTCCTTGGTCTCCTGCTCGTGTCCAGTGCTGCTCCTCAGAGTCTACTCTCATCTGGATGTGGTTGTCAAATGAGAATGAGAGTCCTTGGATCTGCTCTCCAATGTGTGCATGGAATTTTTGAATGAACCTCCTTTGAATTCTGCTGCTTGCTCTGCTATTGTATGCACCGTCTTCTATTGATTGTCACCGCTTACCTTCCACTGACTTCAGAAGTCCCTCAGTTTTGCACCACACACGTGCATTCGTTCCGCGACAGGCACGTCGCGCTAGAAATTCCCTTGTAACTAACTTCCGGTGAATTAGTTAGATGAATATAGATGCGTATTAGCCCCTTGAATGAACCTACATAAGAAAAACAGAGAATAAATAACTCAACGTAAAAAGTATTAAATAAATAAATATCTACTTTAAATTTTATATTACATGTTATTTAATTTATATTATTAGTTAGCTATTATAAATTTATTATTTTATTCTATTTAGAACTACGATTAAATTATTTATTTAATTACTTAACTTCATTTATTTAATTATAATTATTTTATAACAATATATAAACAACATTGAAGTTATTATTACAAATTTTTATAAATAAACATTTTTTTTAAAAAACTATTAATATAAAATATTAACTTATAGTAACGTTATTAATTTAATTATTAATGTTATTATTAATTAAAAATAAATATTATTGGTTAATTAATTATAATTTAATAAATATAAATGTAATTTATTTTAATTATTATTATTATTAGTAACTTTTTCTTTATGTTATTTTTTTAGTTTAGATTGTTATTTTAATATCTTTTTCCTCCCCCCAATCAGGCTGCAAGTTGGGGGAGTTTGTTCTTCTTACTCCTGATGAAAAACATCATCCCTGCTCAGCCTCTTCCTTGCACTGCAACACCCACATCAGTTCGCTCCCTTTCTCATGGTGGAATAAACAGCTCAGAACATCACCACGACGATGGCGTGGTCCAACAGATCATTACTCCTTCCGTGGCGCGACATCGGATTCTCCTGCATTGACGGCGCGAGCTGCTCTTATCTGCGGCGAAGCGTACTCCTCTCATGGAATCTCTCAGATCACCCTCCGCCTTAATTTTCCAGTCTTGGTTCATAGTGTTATAGTGGGATTTGGGTAGCTGGTGCGACACTCAACTTCCAGTGGCATAAATCCCTCAGTCGAGAGTTTTTAGAGCGGTGGAATTCAAATCCGGTGAATGGAAGGTGGCTCAGAAAATGTGATGCCACATGGAGGTGGTGATGCGGCCTTCTTGCAACAAAACTCGGATTATCTTCCACCTTCCTCAGCAGATGTGGCCTTGCTTTGATGGTACAACGACTCATGATGGAAGAATGATTGCGGAAGGCGTGAAAGGATCAGAGAACGATGCAGAGTAATAAGCGAGAAGACAAGGTTATAGTGGGAAAGAGAAAGGGTGAGAACTGGTGCTTCAGTTTTTGTGGTTCCGTGAAGGAAACGATGCAAGGAAAAGGAGGGGTACGGTGGCTGTGTTACGGTGAGACCGTGAAATAGTATTACGGTGGGTGGTGGAAATGTTTACATTGTGTCCATGAGGAAGAGAAGCAGTAGACACCGAAAGAGGATTACAGTGATGGTGAGACAGTAAATAAGACACAATGGCTGTGTCATCAAAGAAAGATTACGGTGAGACCGTATTAAGCAGTTACGGTGCCACCATTAACTTGAAAAATAATACAGAAAAATAAATTGAATTAAAACCTAAATTAAAATATGAAGAAAATAATTAATTGAAAATAATAATTAATTAAAATAATTTATTGTTTAATTTATTGTTAATCTTTAATAAATTTATAAATTAAATTCAACATAAGTTAAGTAATTAATATCTTTAATTCGGATAACTTAAATTATTACTATACTAAAAATAAAATTAAAAAGAATCTAATTTATTAAAAGTTAATATAAAATTTAAACCGTTATAAGACAATGTTAAATTGTTCAAAATATTTACTATATCAAATTAAATTAATTTCAGGTATAAAGAGAATTATTTTATTATTAAACCATTATGTTAATTAAGGAAATAAAATGTAAAGAGACTAAATAATTGAAGTAGGTATATAATCTTTTATTTTAATTAATGAATTATTAAAATATGCTTAAAACATTAATTTACTTAAATTTAATTAATAATTGAAACATTCAAAATTTAATTAAGACTATATTAATTATGTGCAGAAGCAGTCTTAATAAATAAATTAATGTTAAAGCATTAGATAAGCAGACAAAAATACCATGCTAAATAAAAAGTAATAATGCCATTAAATTAAAATAAGGAATAAATTAACTATTTTAAATCTTATAATACTTTATTAACTACATAAATTTATTAATTATTAAAATTAATAAGAAAAATAATAAATAACTATTATTTAATAAAAAGTACTATGGTACGTAATTAAATTAATAATAATTAATTAAAAAGATGTGGCAAACATGTGTTTTTAAGGCTACATCAATATACATAGAGGAAAATAAACAGAAAATATTTATTATCATAAAATAAAAATAGTATAATAATGTTCATGAGTTACTTGAGAGATTTATCATGTTATTACATCATCTGAAATATAAACATAACCAATTCTGATGAATTATGAAATTAAACAATAAAATCATCACCACTTTGGTAATATTTATTCATAATATGAATTAAAGAATAAAATTAAATGAAACATAAGATATAATTATAATAAATAAATTCATGATATTATATGTCAAAGGGTCTTTATATGCATCTCATTAAAGAATAAAGGAGCATGACATGACATAAATCTCAAAAGTAGATGATTTTAGAGAAAATATCCATTACCATATGTCTGACTTCCTTTTTATGTGTTCAATCGTCATGTATAATAAATATAGTTTTATTAAAAATACATTTTAAAACCATAAAAATATATATTATAAAATATATGATTTACTTATAGACTTTTATCACCTTTTTATAATCAATTCTTATTTAAATCACCATTTCGCGTGATAATTTATTTTCATGTATGTTTTGGTTTGTTAATTTTGGTTCTTTTACATTGATCATTTTTCAATTATATCATTAATGTAAATAAATATATAAATATACATTCACTATATATATATTTATAGTATTACATAAATATAAAAGGGATTACACTATTCAGGGTGACTATAGGTCATACGTACAAATGAATGTTGTTCCCATTTTCTCTATAAATTGAAAAAATGTTAAAGATATTAATTAATATTTCATTAATCACTATTATGTAATATATAATATTTATGTTAATTATATTTATACTTATTACCATCAATTAAAAAATAAAATGAAATAACATTTCTCCTTGCTATGTGGATGCAGTAGTTCATACACATGCACATGAAACATTTTTTTCCAATGGATTAGAAGGTAAGAAGGCGGATGTGAAATTATATATCCAAAAGTATACATAGATAATAAATATAAAAAATATCTATTAACATTATCCTGACTACCAACCATGTATTTCATAAGATAAATCCCAATTACATTGCTTCACGAGGTGACAGTCTGTTGTACACACGAGTGGCGTTATCATGTCCCCCAAGAAATGTAAAGTTAAAATCTATATTTGATAGAATAATTAAATAACTAACAATTATTATATGAATATGTTAAATAAATTATTTCATTTATCCTATAATGTTGGTGATGGAAAATGAATTACATCAATTCGCATGGTGGTAGTCCGACGTACACACGAACAACAATTTTGATTTTTATTTAGTGGAAGATGTGATGAATATAGGTGATTAAATTAATACGATAACAGATAATTATATATTATATACTGGTTTTATTATATTATAATTTATGAATAATATTATTAGGAGTTATATTAGGAAGTAAAATGGAAATTAATAGATAAAAACCGTACCTTTTCTATGGGGAACCTATTTTGGTTTTACCTAAAGCCTGCATAGATTGAATTTTTAATCTTTCCAAGGCCTTGAGTAAGTAGGGACATAAGTATGGAAGTTATTTGGGAATTTAATGGATGAAAATATTTCTTTTTGGGTGTGAAAAAAATGAGAGAGTGGGTTCCCCCATAAAAGTAGGGGAGAGGACGCACTTGGTATTTGTTAAAAGAATCAATTATGCCCACGTTTTTATCATGATAAAAGCCTCCAAATGTGTAATTATAAACAATAGAGGATATAAAGTAGAAATATTTTTATAATATATGTTTATTATGAGTTAGTAGGTCATTTTATGCCTTATAATTTTAGTTTAGCCCTTCGGTAAATTAGATTTTACGTTAAGGATAATATTTAATTTTTACTTTTTTCACTAGTCATTATGGTCAGATATTAAGTTGAAAATTTTATACAATTTTAACTATTATGATTTCAAATATACTATATATTTTCTGCAATAAAATTAAAATATGTGGAATAATTTAATTTAAAATTAATCGTATAGATGTGATGATAAAGTGGATTTCTAAAGAAATGATATCATAAGTATAGAAAGTTTATATATTGAAATTGAATATTAAATTGATGAGGATGAGATGAATAAGTTAAATTATAATATAATTTATCTATGTTTATTTTAGAATCAATTTAAAATAAAATATATCTTGGTAAATAATTTATATGATATGTTGTTTTCAATAAAACTAGTATTTTTCACTATTTATTAAATAATTAATATTTTTTAGAGAATTATTGAAAATTAACAATAAATTAATTTTGAAATGTTGACCTAAATTTTAATTTAAATTTTTCCAATATTTTTGACTTAATATGTGAAAATTAATTTTAAAATAATTTTTCAAAAAATGATTAAATCTTTCTTTAGATATATATTTATTTTTAGGAATATTTAATTTTATTTCTAATGATATTTATTTTTATTTATAATCAATATATAACAATAGATTTTTATAAATCTCTAAAAAATAAAATATTAACAATACAGATATTAATATTTATATCATTCAATTTAATGATAGAGTTACAACGATATACTATATTATGGTTTATTTAGATACATGGTTGAATATTCCACAAACTATCAAAGAAAAAGGATTTATTTAATATGAAACATATCACAAAGTATTATAGGGTTAAATTCCCACCCCCTAAAAAATTCATGCTATAAATTTGGATAATGTTACCTCATAGATACATTTGTGTTGTTCTTTATAAGAATCTCTTTAGGTTCCCAAATTCTCTCTTCTATCTTATGATTTATCTAAAGTTCTCTTACTAGCTGAGTCGTCCGATTAAAAAAAACTATTCTCTAGTGACCATAATATAGATACTATCCTCACACTAATATATATTATACTGAAATTATATTTCTTCATAGGTGAGAACATGTGTTGGGTCCAAAATTTACTTACCTAAAAAAGTGATCTCGAACTCACTATGAACAATATAGAGACATGAAATGATCACTTAACAAGAATTTATAACTCTAATCCTTTACTAAAATTAAAATGGTATAATTAACATGTTGATTAGTTTTTCCTTGTTACAAACCCTCATAACACCTTTCTATGGATATGATTTCAAAAAATGTGATCTCTTACTAGAAATTAAAATTCTTTCTCTTGATTATTGGCATAACTAATTTATCTACTTTATGCTGCTTTTATATTTGTTTAAATATCCTTTAACTTTTAAGTAGTATCCTCTCCATGTTTTGGGACAACAAGATTCCATTCACCAAATTCATCCCAACTAGTTGTAGTGTGAATTATTTTACTCTATAATTATTCTTACGACTTCATTTGAATATTATAATGGATGATATTGTCATATAAATCACAAAAAAATGTAAATACTGATACCACATGCCTTGAATATTATGAAATCAAGACCTAAAAATGTCTTTTAATGCTTTAATAGTCCTTTCAAACTTCCCATTAGTTTGAAGGTGACAAGCGATGCTCAAATGGAGCTCTGCATCAATGAACATATGTGGAAGTTTCCATTTTGATGTAAATTATAGATCACGAGTAGACAAAATTGAAATAGGTAGACCATGAAGTCTTATAACATCATTAAAATTAAGCCATGAATGTTTCTAAAGAGGTAAATATTTTTTTTGGCAATGAAATTATAAGAACCTGTGCTTTTTTGAACTAATTTATTTTGAATAAATTAATTTTCATTGAGGTATTATATTTTAGTAAGTCAAACAATACTATCACAAGACACCAACTTGGAATACGCTACATGAAACCCACTTGGATTGTGTTACATATAACACTGACTTTCCATCCATTACACACAACACCAAGTGTAAAAGGGAATATAATAACCAAATACACAATAATATAACTACAATATTAAATAAATGTAAAATTTCATATGGATTATAATGAAAAAACACCTATTTAGCACTTCTTATACAGAATAGTTACTTTATTTGTTAGCTTACACTACATGCATGACTGAATTGTACAAGGAAATGATATATTATAAAACATTATTATATAATATAGTAAGATATAACCTAAAATTTAAATTTGAATTTATGAATATTATTAACTTACTTATGAAAATGTATGGTTTATATAAATATAAAATGATATTATTAGTTAAAAATTAATTAGAAAGGACACTAAGAACAAAATGAATATAAAAAAATATTATTATTTTCATTCTTCTAAAGGATTATTTTCACGATAAAATAAATAAATTAAATTTTTTTAGTGATATTAATTAAATAAATATGTTATATATTCAAGAAAATATTTTTTTATTCACCCATTAGGTTTTATAGATATGAGATAAGAAAAATTCTAATTTCACACATAAAAACCAATATTTTTATAATGGAAAATTTATTTCCTTTTAATGGTAAAACAATTTTAAATTTGAATTTTGATACTTTTAATGATTAAATATGTAAAAATAAAGTTTTTTTTAAAATATAAAAAATCCAAATTAGTGTACTGTGTTTTTTGTTGATATTTTTCTGAAATGATTCTTTTTTAGTAAAAAATAAAAAATACTGTATTTTAATTCTAAATGACATTCTCATATACTTAATTTATATAGATAAATAATATTTTCAACTAGTTTTAATGATTAATTATATAATATATACATAATATAATACATTTCAGGATAATGGGACCAATTTGATATTAAAATTGGATATAAAATCATTTCAATCATTTCGATATTTTCACAAAAATACTCATTGTCGGGACACGTCTGCGAGATTTAATTTCAGTTTAATTTATTAAACATATGGGATTGGAATTTGGAAAAATAGATTTTATATTTTCAATAAGGATAATTTATAATTTATAATAATGTCAAATTAGTTTTTTACATAAATATTTAGTGAAAGTGTTTGAAAAATAGCCTAATAAAGGACTAAACCTTAAACATAAGACAATAAATGACCTAGGAACATGTCCATAAGCTTCTTGGATGGACATATATCAACCATATCCACCATTTTATAAAAATTTTAATATTATTTTATCCACATTAAAAATTAAAAATGTAGGTGGAATTCTCTCTTCAAATATTTACAAGATTGTCAATCCTCCATTATAAAATGGGATTATTTCCTCTTACTTCTTCTCACATCCAAAGCCCTCTGGATGCACAAATATCTGCCCAAATATATTCTCAAAATACTTATATTCAACCTATAAGACTACCTTTTGTAATAATGTCTTCAAAGGAATCCCTTTGGTGTAAACCAAAAGAAGTTTCCCTATTTAAAATGTAACACTTTCCAATGATCAAATGTCATTCATTTACTTCTACACAACAAAAAATATAATTATTAAATATTATTATAAAAAGGTATCCTAAATATACTTATATATTATTTGTAAATTTTTTATAACTACTCTTACACTTACATCCATTAAAAGGGTAACAAACTTGCCATTCCTGTGTACAGTGAAATACCACCTCACGAAATAATGTTGTTCGTTCTTCCATTATTACCAATCATGTGTGGTAATTATGATGGAAAATCTATTTTTACAAAATATATATGATATATTGGATGTAATTAGTATTATTTAATTGTTAAATAATGTATATTTTCTTTCTTTCTATATTGTTTACATACAATAACTTTGTTTGTGGAATTTTGGACTACCACCTCCATAAAATGACATGATTCATTCAAACCTTACATGGAATGTAATAACGATTATTTCATAAAAATATAAGATATAAATGACATATTAATTATACTATAAATATATCATTTAATATTTATTTATTTAAATACATTTCATTTAATTTTTTTCTTTCAATGAGACAATAAAAAGGAAATATTGTTCATGCGTACATACGGACTACCATCTCAATGAATGGTATATTACATTTATAATTAAATATTTTTATAAATGATTATATAATGAAAATATAATATATTTATATCAATTATTACATCCTATAAATAAATTAATCATGATCTATGTATAAATACTATTAATTACAAGTCAAATCATGTACAATAAATAAGGTGTTTATAACCCGTAACATGTAGTTAATGATAAAAAGGTAATATAATGCCTCATGAAAATCATATATGGTATTAAATATATGAATATAGTTCTATTATATTTGTATAATAAACTTATATATATCAAACAAGCGGTTTTAATGAGAACCAAGCGAGTCTGAACATAAGGTAAGAGAATTTCATCTAACATATTATTACCATGAGACATGTGACTTATTCACCAATCAGTTTAATTATGTGGTGTATACACTACCATTTGAAATTTTATATCCTGAATAATATTGTTTTAATGATATTATAATATTTTATAAAATTTATTTTCTTAAATGGAGAGTATAATCTCCTGTTACCAAGGGGTAAGAATCTATTGAAACAATCTCATCATTTTTCAATATTATTTATAATTACGATTCAATTGATGAAAAATCCTGACACATGTCCCAATTAAACACATGAATTATCTACTCCTCTAGGTTTACATGATATATTCATGTATTAGTACCATTTTTTCCCACACTTTTGTTCTTATGATAACTAATAAATGGTTTTCATGAAAATTCGACGTTATTTCTCATCTTGCTCGGAAATATATGTTCATTCAAAAACATGATTTCAAAAAAATATTTTAAAAAATGTTATTGTTTTATCATATTATGTTAAAGGAAATTTTAACCCATGTTTTAGCTTATATGTCATTATATGTAATCTTAATTTTTTTCTTTTCAAAGAACTTTTCAATACTTTTAAAGTAAAAAAGGAATGTTCGGCATGTAAAGACTTACCAACATTACGACCATAATTTCCATGAAGCTTCCATTGTACGTTTACATGATTAATTTAATGGAAAAATGATTTATTAATATTATATATATTTAATGTTCTTAAATTATTTTTCAATTAAATAGTTTTTCAAAAAAAATTGGTTTTTTCAAAGCTTCCTTTAAATGTTTTAAAGCTATTTTCAATGACTTTTTTTCAATAATGTTTTATGTTTATGAAATGTTTTAAAAAATTTCAAAAAATTTATAATTTTTCAATGAAAAAGGTTTTAAAAAGGTTTTCATGTCTTTCATTATATCTTTTATTATTTATTTTCAAGGAAATGGTTTTCAAAATGTTTTATCTTTTAAATTTTTTTTTCAATAATGAATGTTTATTTTCTTCAAGAAGTGTTTTTAAAATATATTTTGAAATTATTTCTTATCTGAGAAGGGTTCCATTGGTGTTACTCATTATTTTAAGGGGAAATTATTCAATGATTCAATTCATAATATTTATATGTATAATTAATGTTTTTTATGGAATCCTGTTTATGAAACCCATTTCTCTTTCACGGGTTATATAATTTTGAAACCCTATTATTTTCATGGGTGGTTATTATGAGACCTGCGTTTTTTATATAGGAAATGATATGATTTAATGTTTTTGATGCCTATCTCATATTATGGTTTATGATATATATTTTTTATAATATTATGATACTCTTATGTTTTAATTTTTATATCTTTGGTGGCATCTAATCTCTATCCTACGCATTGGGTCACAATGGATATATCTTGAGTATATATGTTATGTGTGAACCTGATTTCATGATCCCAATTTTATGCATGAACCTGATTAATATTCCCAATGTTATGCATGGACTTGGTTTCATGTCCAATTTTTTATGCGTTAACAGAATTACATTTTCACAATGTTATGAGTGAACCTTATTACCTATTACAAATGTAATGCATGGACTTGGTTTCATGTCCATAAGTTTACGTGTGAACCTGATTACATGTTCACAATGTTTTTCCTGAAACTGATTACATGTTCACAATGTTTTGAAGGGACCTAGTTTCATGTCTATAATTCTAAGCATGAACCTAATTACATGATCAAAATGTCATGCATGTACCTGATTTTATGTCCATAAGATGATTCGGGGGCATGATTTCATGTCGTTAACTTAACGAGTGAACCTATTTATACCTATACATGTTAAAAACGTTATAAAACAAGGTACAAGGTATAAATTCCATGTATTTATACTATTCTATGCTTTCATGACAAATTCTCCTAAATATTTTATGACCCATGTATTATGAACATAAAATATTTATTATGATCTATAATATGCAATGTGTGCTCATAAAATGTTTTTCTCAAGTTCTATACCCTTTTTTCATGTTTTTCTTGAGAATTTTTTTTATTTACCCTTACTGTGCATTTGAACTCCCCCTTTTGTATGTTTCCTTTACCTAGGTTATGAATAAATGTTTTAGGTAGAATTAATTAATCCGGAGGTCTTTATGGGATATGTTGAAGATATTTCAGCAGGATAGAAGATTTTGTTTCCATGTTTCCAAAAACAATAAACTATAACAGTCCTCAGACATGCATTTTTGTAGTGTACTGAATATTCAACTAAAATGATGTAATATACATGTATGTTAATCATTAATCACGATATAAATTCATATAATTGGTGTAAAAAATTAATAATAACTCATTTTTCATTATTATTCATAAGAATCATTGGCAATCCAATGACAATGCCCATGATAATGTCAGACCATTTTCATGTTGGATTAGGTAGTGGATGAAAGAAACTTGTATATTGCTTTTCAACCTTCAATTATGGAAGAACAAAATATCATGACATGTAATCATATATTTACTAGTTCATGTTATACCACCAAAAGTGTTCCTTCAATTATCTATACATCTTAATGCTACCTAAGCGTAAATTGAAAATAGAGCTATGAGGAACATCCAATAATTCTATTTTTAGTTCGGGTATGGAATGAAGACACAGTGTCCTTCCAAATTTCAGAATTCCATCTTCATAAAATAATTCTTCGAATTTAATTTTATTTATATATTTTATATTTTTTTGAAAATTATCATTATCCGGTAAATAACTTTTTATACTTTCCAATAATGATAGTTTAGTAGTCATTTGAAAATTGAGTGATTTATCCCCTTATTTAATTACCATTATATATATCTTTACAAAATCCATGAACATATGACCTCTTTAAATCTTTATGTTGGATAAGAATCCATGATATTTCATATCAATGTATTTTCTACCTTTTTGTCTTCCCATGTTGGTACATTACTGACCAATCATAGTCCTTGAGTTGCTTTAGTCGTCTCCTTTACCTCATGTTTAGCACTATTTTAATGAAAGTGTATTTCAAACTCTTGTAATCTATGAATATCTCACACGTTTTCCCACATATACAGTGTCTCCATATATTCAAAAAAATTTACGGTTTCCTACTAAATATTATGGGATGTACACTTTTGTTCATTAATCTTTACCTTCCTTGATTCGTAGGCGATAACTTTATCATTCAACGTTAGTAAACAACCAGGTGCCATCTTTGATGCAACATTTTATATTATAATTCCATAATATTTTAATTGTAGAGTCAAAATTAGAGAATTTACCAATATACTTTTATTTATTCAAAACATTCTTCACATCCCTACATCCATACAAAATTTACCACAATATAAGTAATCCTGGATAACGATTTCCCTAATCAGATTTTTTTATCAAATCCCCGATAGTAACCTACCAAAATAATGAAACTATATAACTAGGTTATGTTTATTGCTGTAATATATTCTTTGATTTCCTTTTCATCACAAGATCAAATGAGATTCAATTATTAGAGACATTGTGGACAAGAAAATAAACATTCTGAAGGTATAATTCACACTTTCTAAATTTTCCATATAACTATTATCATTGAAGATTCTAAAGAATAATCCTCAAGTGATTCTAATGGTCCACTCAGACATTATAGTATTCTAATATGTCATCAACAAAAACCATAAATATGTTTTCAAGATATTCCTCTAATACTATATTAATTATATCCATGAAGATATAATGCACATAATTTAAACCAAATGACATTACTATGAGCTCATAATGACCAGAACACATATAGAATCTTTCCTTCGAAAAATATTTCTTCTTTACTCAAAATATATGAAACCAAGAACAAAGTTCAAAATTTCAAAAGTAATTATTTCTATAAATCTAATCAAATAAGTCATCAATGCGAGGTAGATGATAATTTTTCATTATATTAATTGAATTTATTTCCCTATAGTAAGTACAGAACCTCATAAATCCAAAATTCATCTTAATGAAAATAAATGGGGCTCTTCCAGGTGAAAGAATAGGGAATATAAATCTCTTATCTCACAACTCCTCTAGTTGTTTCTTTAGTTCTGAAAATTCCACAGTGGTCATTCTATAGGGGTATTTGATATTAGTCTTGCATAAAGGATTAAATCAACGGGATACTCAACATTAAACATTGGTGGATATCTAGGTAATTCCTCAGAATATAAATCACAGGATTTATGAACTATATGTACAATCTCAATTATAATATTATCTTTTCCAACTTTTTATTATGTGTTCTATTATTCCCCAAGAATATCATTTAGAAGAGCTACTGGGGGTGGATCTAGACATGAATCATATGATGAATTATCCCCTCAAAATATAAGAAATTTCAAATAATTATTATTTTTGGAAATATTATTTTAATGATAAAAGATAATGGTTTTTATGATATTAATAAGTTTCATGTTTTATGATAGCATTTTTTACTATAATACATTTTTTAGAAATATTTGCTAAGTATTAAAATTATTCATCATTGAAGCTGTGTCCCTACTAGGAAAGGCCCACCATTGAATGGTATTTAAGAAAAGTATTATAATGACCTAATTTCTGATCTGATTCATCCTCAGAATTAAAATTTGGAAAATTATAGGAAGGTCCTACCACAAAAATAAGTCACTATTGAGGATGTCTCACCTCCAGATGATCCACCATCGATCCTTACCTACGGCCACTATGGAAAATTATCAAAGAGTTGAGAAGACTCGCCATTAATATGAGACACTATTGACAATTAAACACCACTAGATGACCTACCGTCAACTTGACTCACCATTGTCATGACTCACCACCAACCTAAGTCACTATTCGGATGACTCACTACCATAGGTGTCTCACCATCAGAAGATCCACCAACATTATTTCTTGGATATTTAATTTAATTTATTCTAATGAATATATTATAAAATTTAATGATATGTACTATTTAAATTAGTTTTCTTAATCAATTGTATGGATTCATTAAAGTTTGTGTCTGAGCTTTATAAGAGGAGGATATGATCTAGATGATTTTACTTCAAAAGAAATATCTTACATGCTGCTATAAAATTAATAATCATACTCCCTTATATATAAAAATATATATATAAGGACATGTGAAGTGAGATTCAACCGTTATTTAAAGAAAATTAGTAGTATAGTGAATTGTGATACTTAAGGGAGATCATACACTCTATATCTTAACAACACACAACTGTGGGGAATGTGGAGAATAAATAACATTCAGATCCATTCCCATAGACAAAACAAGAGATATTATGATGCTCTATTTTACAATAATTTTTTAGAACATGACTTGAGAAATTATCTAAGCTGCATCCTAGGAGTCTCAAGCTTCATATCATAACCAAACAATAAACACCATCCTTTTATTATATTTTTTCCTTCCCTTTCTATTTGTTACCTTTATATTTTGAGTAGTATGGGGTTTACCCTATTTATTAAACACAGACACACTCATGTGTTATAACTATATGGTAAATGATATATTATTAAATCAATACTTACTTTTTTACCCATGGTGTTGGAGGAATATGTTTTTACATTTCCTATTCTTATTTTGATCCCATGGATATTATGGAAGAGGTCCCTCCTTGACATGGATAGTTCGTTAGATGTTGCGTATACCTCTTCCAGGTTTTGGAAAAATAATATTTTATATAATCTACTAGGGAAAATGTGATTTCCATTTGGATAGGATAATGTTTTTGATTGATATTGAACAAATTTTATTTATTCCACTATGTGTTTTATTTTGTTTCATTTTAAAGAATTGAAATGAAATTGTTTTAATGTGTAAAAACCATCTTGTTTTATAGTTAATCTTAATTAGAATTTATATGTGGTTTTTATTAAGTAAATTGATTTTAAAAGTTAAAGAAATTTTCCTATATTTTTTCATCTTATATATAATCACTCTGAGAAATACTTTAAAAGATCAAAACATATATCAATTTTCTATTTTGATTAACTAGGATTTATTAATTATTTGTGGAATTTATTTAATTTTGTTTTAATATGAATTTTATTGGGTACTCTATTCACTCCCCTCTTGAGATACTCACTCCAACCAACATTCGGATAGTGGGAGAACTATTCCCTCATTTGTCAAAGTGTACCACAACATATAAATATAAACATACCAAAAGAGGAAGAATTAAATAATATCAAACTGAAATGGATAGCGGTACTAAAATAAAAGATGACAAATAGTCATATATAGAATGATGCTATATTTCCCTAATTATAAAAAAGAATCTAAAAAATGTTACACTAAAATCAATAACAATACAGTACAAGGTACAAGTAAAGCAATGCAAAACAGTACAACAGGAAATTAGTAGCATCGCAAGCCTAAGCTTGGACCCACGCTCTCCTACTCCTCAGCAACAATCAAGTACCTGTATAATTACTCTTTCCCTTATCAAAACCTATGTCAATATAATCTATTTGGGCAGAATACATGACCCAAAAAAGGTGTGAGAAATAAATCCCAATAGGCTACCACTAAAGGCTCGTTCCCAAATGTGAGTGAAAATGGAAAGCAGTAGTGTGCAATAATGAAATATAATAAACTATGAAGTACTAAAAAGTAAACATATCTACCAGTTATATTTCCATTTAAGTTATAATTTACCAATTAAAAAGAATTGAATTATAAGTTTAGGAGACTCAGCCTCAGCCGATAATCTCTTATACAGTGCCGTAGAAAAAACCACAACATGCTATCTAAAATGTAAAAGGTAAATTAATAACATGCCTTTTCTCTAGCTTGGAAGGTATAACATAAGAAATCACCCCAATTAATATTTGGGTACACAGTGTCCTCAAACATCCAAATACTTACCCTCAGGTAATCATAATTGAATCCCTCAGGTGATTGCCCTTAGGAATAATAAATATTTCCCTTAAGCGTACAAGATATTTCCCTCAGGCATGGAAGATACTGCCCTCAGGCATAAGAAACATTCCCCCAGGCTAAACAAACACTTTCCCTCAGGCTAAACAAAGCACTTTCCTTAGGCTAAGCAAGTAACCGGGCTTAGCCAAACACATAAGCAAGCAATTTATATACATTTTCTCTCAAGAAAACTCAAAGCATGCTATAATCACGACTTACCCATAGGTATCCTAGACAAACATCTAAACAAAGGAAATGCACACACGGGGTGGCCCTGGATCAAGGCAACAATCCCAAACAGCAGTTTACACATATTCATTAAATTACCAATGCAATTCAAGGAATATTATCATTCAAGGCCTCAGCCATATGACCCTTTAAACATGGGCATGCAACACAACAGTATAGAAAAACAACTTGACAGTTGGAAATAATCACAATACCACCTACCTCGATCTCCTCTAATCGATATATGTTAATGACACCTCCTGAAACAACCGAGAATGGCGTAGATCTAAGATAAACATTCACCCATTAAAACTCAAATAACTTCCCCTCAGAAAATAATTTGAAGGTGAGGTTCAATAAGAGTGAAAAACGCACCCGCGCAGTTCAAATGAGAGCATCGACGAAGGAATCAAAGTCCCCATGTGTAGTCGAGGGCTCTTCCAAGGTCCGGCCATCTCTCCCATGACACTCAGGTGTTCTATGATTCCTCTGTCGAAAGGGGATGCTACTGTCAGTTTTAAGCAAAAAAACATAACTACACATTGTGAACTCTCTAGAACACGATATGTACTTTTTATTTTTTAACTATTCCTCTAGCGGCCACTGTAACGACCCAAAGTTTCATTAATGGAAATCTATCTTGATCTAATTAAATGTATCTTTATGTTTATATAAAATGTCAAATTCTTTGGTTTTATGTTAATAATTTTGACTGTTGCTTATATAGCCGTTGAATAGTGATCACATGATTAGTATAAATATAGGGCTTTAACAAATCCAATTTACTCAGACAAAAGAAGCGATGGCCTCATCCAGTAGAATTGCGCCATACAAAGCCCATTTGTCGGAGATCAGAAAAGAGGTGGCGTCCTTGGGCTTCGCTCTTGACCAAGCCCAAGATGAGCTTTATCATGTCATGCTCGAACTGGACCGTCTATGGGAAAAGTGTTAGTTGATAGATATTACCACCCGAGCGATGTTATCCAAGCCACCCCAAGAGTCTGTCACCATCGCACACCTTACCCTTAGGTCTTATGCAGTAGTTTTAAGGGGTTATGTAACAAATCGCTAGTACTATGTGAATGTATATTATTTTTGTATATAATAATGAATATACCTCCTTGTCATTTTTTGATACATTGTAAATAGTTTTTAAAGTACAAATAGTGTTTTTAATTATTATTTAATTAAGAAATCTATTTTATTAAATTAATGGATTTTTGAATTAAATAATATTTTAATAAAATATTATTTTTATTATTAAATTAATTTTTAATAAATATAAATGATCTTATAATTTTATGAATGCAATTACAATTTTTATTATGTTTTGAAAACCATTTCTGTCAAAACCCATGAATTTTTGATAAATATCGATTTTTATTTTAAAAGTGAAAATTAACATATTTAGAAAATTATTTAGATAAAATAAATGTTATTTCTGGAATCAAGACGTCGAAATTATTCAATGGTGAATTTTTCATAATTTTATGAGACAGTCAAATATTTGGGTAAAAATTAAAGACCATTTAAATATATAATGTGTTTTATGACATCATAATGACCCAATAGTGATGTAATAAAATACTTTAATCTTTATGTTCGGAAAATATATGTTTTACCATTAAAATAATGTGATTTTGGGTTTGTTTGACTTACTTTTAAAAGCATTAATGGACCCCTCAAGACTTATTAAACACCTTGTCTTTTTAAATTGTTTTCTATGGGAGTGTGACTCATTTCTACATAAGCAACCTTATTATTTTAAGAAGTTAGGACTTTGGCTTTATAAAATATTTTTTTCCTCTTTCCTTTTCCAAAAACCACGGGTAATAACCATGGGATGGTTTGTGGTTTGGATTAATTTAATGTAAGGGGTCCCAAACCGAAATAATAATGAATTCTCTTACCTTTCTTATATAAAAGCACCCAAGATCCCACTTCCTCCTAACTCAAAGCCATAGGAGTTCGTCCATCCTCTGCCCTAATCTTTCTAGAATCTTCCTATGGTGCCCCAAGCTCCCAAGAAGCCTCTCACAAACCTCTCTCAACCTTTTGGAAGCACACTTCCAAGTAAGGGGTTTTTCATCCTTTCCCATTTGTGTCCAATATTCTTTAAGTTGTTTTGCCCTTTTAATTTCAATTATGAATGTTGGGGTATGGTTTCTCACCTCCCTCATACTTCCCTATTTATGTTCGAAGTATGGGAGACCCCTTTATCTCTCATTAAATTCCTCCCATCTACACCCGTTACTATGCCGAAATTCCAAAAGGAACATCTCTCTCTTCTTTTACATTCAAGCAATACTTTTGTATCATGAATCTAAATTCCATTAAAATTGTTGGGAAGTGTATCTATATGAACTCTTTACTGTCCATCACATGTAGATATGATTAGTAACTCCTTTCTCTCTCATCAATCAGTTTTATGAATTCTTATGTCAGGCCATTACGCTGCTGAAATCGCATCGATTTTCTAAGCCAATGCCATTGTGCAATGAATACCACGCTCATTTCTCCATCAAGTGTATTCAACATTATGAACATTTACTTATTGATTATAATGTTTCACCTATGAATTCCACATTCATTTATCATGGAATAAATGATTAGGTTTTATGAATCCATGTTTTATGATCCATGTGGCACACTTATGCATGAAATGAAATGTTTAAGAAGGGTGCGCCCTTATAGCGCTCCAATGCATTGGGTAATGTATAGTATCATGATTCATCATGTTCAATGAGTGTTGAATCATGCTAATTCAAGTGAAACGAGGGTTTACTCGTGGTTCATGTTCAATGAGGGTTTACTTGTGCTCCATGTTCAATGAGCCTTGGCTCATGCTAATTCCATGTTAAGTGTTGTTTCCACATTTCCATGTTATGATTATCATGATTTATCATGCCTTTATGTTCATGTTTCTCTTGTGCTATATTGATATGCCTAATTTCTAACATGTATTGTACTCCTCATGTTATTCCATGTGTATTCCCCTGCTGGGCTTTATAGCTCACCCTTTTCTTATGCATGCCCTCAGGTTATCCCATGCAATGCTAAGTATGAAGGAATGTAGTGGTTATGTAAAGGAGGATTTCAATAAAGATGATGTATTTCATGATTTATGTTTTTATGTAATGATCCTAAGCCCAAAATACACTATAAATCTCGATCTTATTTGTTGTATCAAGTGAAGTTCTATGTAATAAATCATGTTTAAGTTTGTAATAAAAGCAGGGTTGTCATAGTTGGTATCAGAGGATTGGTTATGTTATTATTGGGATTAGGATTTGAAAACCCTTGTAAAGCCTTATAGACAAGACTATGTATAATAAAAACATACCTATGTTTTGGTAAGTACTAAGAAAGTGGTTTATCAGAAAAAATATCCCTGTCTGGATACGATCATGTAGAGGCGGCTGCGGCACAGATGTATCCTAGGGGTAAAACCCGAAAACAACGCTTTGAGCTAGAATCAAATGCAAACTGGTGCAAGACAACGGGCTTTGCTGTACTCTTGGTTACGACACTGCCAGGGGATATGTTTTGATAAATTTACAAGCTTAGTATGAACCCTTATTAAGGGAATTAAAAACAATTCCCCTAGGAATATATATTTTAATGTAGATCATCAAAAGCCTAGATTGAATCCTATAGACTCATGATTTAAGGAAATAAAAGTTTATTTATATGTCATCAAATTTTTTCTTTGGATTACCCTTTATGTGTTACCCCTAACATTCCATTTATTCCAGCCACTGGCCAGTAATAGGAGGACTTGGTCTAACAACCATTCTGAAGATTAGTGTGATTACTGTACTAATGAGATGCCCAACACAATGGGAACGAGAATCACAAACTTTTTCACACTTATCTCTTAGCTACCTCTTGTTTTAAATAGAAACACAGGTCAAGAGGAACATTCAACCCCCCCCCCCAATAAAGAACAAGTCACTATCTAAAGAATCATGAGTTAAAGGTCTCCTACTTTTAGTGGATCATCTGATCCCATGATCGCTGAAAAATGGATCAACTCCATTGAAAAGATCTTCTCCATACTTGAATGTTCTGAACAAGAGAATGTTCTCCTGGAGGCTTAT
The DNA here is from genome assembly GCA_963277665.1 of Viscum album. Lineage (NCBI taxonomy): Eukaryota > Viridiplantae > Streptophyta > Magnoliopsida > Santalales > Viscaceae > Viscum > Viscum album. The sequence continues at coordinate 1,462,651,634 of OY728150.1, read as the reverse complement.
CGTATGGAGGGTGAAGCTGATCAATGGTGGACGTTGATAAAATATATGAAGCATGAGGAGGAGATCAAGGCATTTGAATGGAAGGATTTCTGGAAGATTTTTTTCGATAAATATTTTCCGCACACCCTCCAGCTTAAGATGGAAATGTACATCCTTTCCCTAAAGAAAAAAGATGAAGAATCTATTGGACCGAATGAGGAAAACTTCAATATTCTTGCCTGATACACTTCCAGCTTTGTCATTACCCCAGAATTCAATGTTGACCGCTTCTTTGGTGGGCTGAAGCCTAGCCTGCGGAAAGCATTGGAGATCCGTGGCTTTGACAACTATGAGGGAATTGACCAATGTGCCCTCAAGGTCTAAATGGAGATCGGAGAATCCCAGAGGTATCATGGGGATAAGAAGCATAAGATGGAATTAAATTTTGGTGGTCCGATGGATAAATCCAATAGTGCTAAGAAGATCCAGGACCCCACTTGCCAATAGTACAGAAAGAAGCACCATGTAAATTTCTTTAAGGGGACGAGGAAATGCTTTAGGTGACGAAGAGAAGGGCACCTAGCTGTTAACTGTTGGAAAGAAAGACCAGCGGCTGTGACAGAGGATAAGAAGGTTTTGTTCGAACCTCAACACATTGTTCAATGCTAAAAATGAAAAGAACCTGGCCATTTTGCAAATCAGTGCCCTAATCCAAGGGTTTTTAGAGGCAACCAACAACCTCCAAGGCAGAAAAGAAGAGATTTTGCCATCACTTCTACTGAAGTGAATCCTGACAAAGAAGTGGTGACAGGTATGCTATTTATTCATTCAATAATAGAAAACGTACCTTTTTATTCAGGTTTTAAGCATTCTTTTATATCTTGAAAGTTTAGTAGAACAATCCCAGCACCACCACAAATCATGGAAGTGAATATTTTGGTGAGTACGGAAAATGGGGCAATCATTGCATCCCACGAATATAAGTCCTCCCCTATTATAATATGTGGATTAAATTTCCCGTTGAACCTCGTCATACTCCCTATGGTGGAATTTGAATCAATTCTTGGCATGGATTGGCTTTCCTTATATAGTGCCAACATAAATTGTTGGGAGAGGGAAATCACACTCCATATGGAGAATCGACCCCCCGATTCATTACATGTGTAAGGAGGAAGATGAATCTCCATTAGCTCTATCATCTCAAGCACGTATATTAATTCCCTAGGAGCACGCGTATCTGGCTCAGATGATTATGTCCATGGAAGAAACCATCTTTAAAGAAATGCCTATTGTGAGGGAATTCGCTGAAGTGTTTACCGAGGAACTGCCTGGTCTTCCTCCTAGAAGAGATGTTGAATTATCAATTGAACTTATACCCAGGGCTTTACCAATATCCAAGACTCCATATAGAATGGCTGTTATATCACTTGAAGAGAAAAAGAAACAACTACAGGAGAATCTGGATAAAGGGTTTATACGCCCAAGTGTTTCACTATGGGGTGCACCAGTCCTCTTCATCAAGAAGAAGGATGGGTGAATGCATCTTTTCATTGATTATCGTGAACTTAACAAAATCAAGATAAAGAAAAATTATCCCCTCCCACGAATTGATGACTTGTTTGATCAGCTGCATGGAGCACAATACTTCTCCAAGGTGGAATTGTGGTCGGGATATTATAAAGTAAGGGTTAAGAAATAAGATATCCCCAAGACGGCTTTTTACACAATATACGAGAACTATGAATTCATATTAATTCCTTTCAGACTCACTAATGCTCCAGAAATCTTCATGAAATTAATGAATAGAGTCTTTAGAGATTACCTAGACAAATTTGTGGTAGTCTTTATAGATGATATTCTAATATACTCCAAAACCAAGGATGATCATGAGGAGAATTTAAGAACTATACTGGACACTTTGCGCAAGGATAAGCTCTATGAAAAGTACAGAAAGTGTGAGTTCTGGTTGAAGGAAGTCTCATTCTTGGACCATATCATCACAAGCAATGGGATATCTGTGGATCCCTCTAAAACAGATGAAATTGAGGGATGGCTGAGGCCAACATCGGTAACGTATATTCGTAGCTTCTTGGGGTTAGCTGGATATTATCGACGATTTGTGAGATATTTCTCATGATTGTCTAACCCTCTTACCAAGCTAACTCAAAATGGAGTAAATTTTTCTTGGATTGATAAATGCGAAGAACGCTTCAAGGAGTTGAAAGGGAGGCTTATCACTGCGTCCGTGCTAACTTTACCCACATGTGGGGAAATTTTTGTGGAATTTAGTGATGCTTTGAAGAAGGGCTTAGGCTGTGTGCTGATGAAGAATGATAAAGTGATATCCTATGCCTCAAGGTAGATGAAAATCCATGAGAGAAACTATCCAACGCATGATCTGGAGTTTGTGGAAGTTATCTTTGCCTTGAAAATCTGGCGGCATTATCTCTATGGGGAGAAATGTGAGATCTATAAAGACCACAAGTGTCTTAAATATATATTCACACAAAAAGAGCTTAATATGTTCCATAGAAGATGAATAGAGCTCATCAAAGATTATGATTGTTCAATACATTACCACCCTGGGAAAGCGAACAAGGTGGCAGATGCCCTATGTAGAAAGGATCCAACGATTCTATCAATGATGAGAATTGAGAAGGATCCAATATTGGTAGACTTGATAAAGATGGACATGGGAATCATAGAGAATGGAACATCATCAATCCTTTCACAAATGATTGCTCAACAGTCTCTTTTGGAAAGTTTAAAGGATGCTCAAAAGGATGATGTGGGAATTCAGGAAAAAGTGGAAGCTATCGAAAAAGGGAAATCCTTGGAGTCTAATGTTAATGAAGAAGGAATTGTGCCATTTGGGAAAAGACTATGTGCTCCATCAAGTCTGGAGATGAAGAAGGAACTTTTGGATGATGCATATAGTTAAAATTTCTCCATTCACCCAGGGAGCACAAAGATGTATCGATATCTACGGGAAAACATTTGGTGGGATAATATGAAAAAGGAGATCACTGAATATATATTAAAGTGCCTGGTGTGCCAGCAAGTGAAGGCAGAGAGGCCAAAGTATAAGGGGATGATGCAACCATTGCCCATACCAGAATGGAAATGGAAGAACATCACCACGGATTTTGGCACCGGACTTCCGAGGACATCTTAAGGCAGTAATATGATCGAGGTTGTGGTGGATAGTCTTACAAAGACTACACACTTCATTTCAATTTGGGAGGATTTCTCATTGGATCAACTGGAACGGATATATATCAGGGAAGTGGTAAGGTTGCATGGAGTGCCACTATCTATTGTGTCTGACCAAGATCCAAGATTCACCTCTATGTTTTGGAAGAGTCTTCAACATGCTCTAATGTATGAACTGAACTTTAGTGTGGCCTATCATCCTCAAATTGATGGCCAATCCGAGCAGACTATCAAAACACTTGAGGAGATGTCGAGAGCATGCTGAATGGACTTTAAAGGAGGGTGGGATCAACGTCTTCCACTGGTTGAATTATCCTACAACAACAGTTTCCACTCAAGCATACAAATGGAACCATATGAAGCCCCCTATGGGAAAAGGTGTATAACAATGATGTATTGGGATGAGGTTAGTGAACGTAAGCTACTTGGACCGGAAATGGTCAATGAAATGGTGGAGAAGGTGAAAACCATTCAGCAGCATATCAAGGTATTCCAGAGTTGACAGAAGAGTTATGTAGATAATCATCAACGAGACCTTGATTTTAAAGTTGGAGACAAGGTTTTTTACGCATATCTCTGTGGAATAAGGTCATAAGGTTTGGAAAGAAACGGAAGTTAAGTCCAAGGTACATCGGCCCCTTCGAGATTCTTGATCGTGTCGGGGATGTGGCCTATATAATAGGACTTCCACCTACCTTGGACAATGTACATGATGTCTTTCATGTATCCCTCTTAAATAAGTACATACTGGACCCTTCATATGTTCTCTCTTGTGAGGTGGTTCACTTGGAGGATGATATTTCTTATGAGGAGAAACCAGTGAAGATCTTAGATCATAGAGAAAAAGTTCTACAAAATAAGACAATGCCCCTTATCATGGTATTGTGGTGAAACCACATGTTTGAAGAAGAGACTTGGGAATTAGAGGAAATGACGGAGCTAAGTTACCCACATCTGTTTTAGTGTGGGAAAAGGAAAATTTCGAGGGAGAAATTTCTTAAGGGGGGAATATTGTAACGACCCAAAGTTTCATTAATGGAAATCTCTCTTGATATAATTAAATGTCTCTTTATGTTTATATAAAATGTCAACTTCTTTGGTTTTATGTTAAGTATTTTGACCATTGCTAATATAGCTGTTGAATAGTGATCACATGATTAGTATAAATAGAGGGCTTTAACAAATCCAATTTACTTAGACAAATGAAGTGATGGCCTCATCCAGAAGAATTTCTCCATACAAAGCCCATTTGTTGGAGCTTGGAAAAGAGGTGGTGTCCTTGGGCTTTGCTCTTGACCAAGGCCAAGGTGAGCTTCATCATGTCAAGATCGAATGAGACCGTCAATCGGAAAAGTGGAAGTTGATAGAGATTACCACCCGAGCGATGTAATCAGAGGAACCCCAAGAGTCTATCACCATCACACACCTTCCCCTTAGGTCTTATGCGACTTTTTATGGGGTTATATAAATCATCTCTAGTACTATGTTCATGTATATTATTTTTGTATATAATAATGAATATACATCCTTGTCATTTTTTGATACTTTGAAAATAGTTTTTAAACTATAAATAGTGTTTTTAATTATTATTTAATTAAGAAATATATTTTATTAAATTAATAAATTTTTTAAATAAATATTATTTTAATAAAATATTGTTTTTACTATTAAATTAATTTTTATTAAATATAAATGATCTTATAATTTTATAAATGCAATTATAATTTTTATTATGTTTTGAAAGCCATTTCTGTCAAAACCCGTGAATTTTCGATAAATATCAGTTTTTATTTTAAAAGTGAAAATTAAAATATTTTGAAAATTATTTAGATAAAATAAATGTTATTTATGGAATTAGGACGTCAAAATTATCCAACAGAGAAATTTCAATAATTTTCTGAGAGAGTCAATTTTTTGGGTAAATATTAAATATCGTTTAAATATATAATGTGTTTTATGACATCATAATGACCCAATAGTGATGTAATAAAATACTATAATCTTTATATTCGGCTAATATATGTTTTAAAATTAAAATAATGTGTTTTTGGGATTGTTTGACTTACTTTTAAAAGCATTAATGGACCCCTCAAGACTTATTAAACACCTTTTCTTTTTAAATTTTTTTCCATGGGAGTGTGACTCACCTTCACATAAGCAAACCTATTTTATTAAGAAGTTCGGACTTTGGCGTTATAAAATATTGTTTTACTCTTCCCTTTTCAAGAAAACATGGGAAAAAATGACAGGATGGTTTGTGGTTTGGATTAATTTAATGTAAGAGGTCCCAAACCTAAATAATAAAGAATTCCCTAACCTTTCCTATATAAACCCACCCAAGCTCCCACTTCCTCCTCACTCAAAGCCTTTGCAGTTCGTCCAACCTGTGCCCTAATCCCTCTAGAATCCTCCCAAGGTTACCCAATCTCTCAAGAAGCCTCTCTCTAGCCTTTGGAAGCACACTTCCAAGTAAGGGGTTTTTCTTCCTTTCTTATTTTTGTCCAATTTTCATTAATTTGTTTTGCCCTTTTAATTTCAATTATGAATGTTGGAGTATGGTTTCGAACCTCCCTCATACTGCCCTATTTAATTTTTAATGATGGGAGACCCCTTTCTATCTCATTAAATGCCTCCTATATACACCCGTAACTATGCCGAAATTCCGAAAGGAACTTCTCTCTCCTCTTTTACATTCAAACAATACTTTTGTATCATGAATCTAAGTTCAATTATAATTGTTGGGACATGTATCTATATGACGTCATTATTTTCCATTACATGTAGATATGATGAGGAACCCCTTTCTCTCTCATCAACCAGTTTTATGAATTCTTATGTCACGCCGTTACGCTGCCGAAATCGCACCGATTTTCTAAGCCAATGCCATTGTGTAGTGAATACCATGCCCATTTCTCCATCAAGGGTATTCACCTTTATGAACATTTACTTATTGATTATAATGTTCCATGTATTAATTCCACATTCCTTTCTCATGGAATAAATGACTATGTTTTATGAATCTATGTTTTATGATCCATGTGGAAAACTTATGCATCAAATGAAATGTTTAAGAAGGGTGCACCCTTATATCGCTCCAATGCATTGGGTAAAGTATAGTATCATGATACGTCATGTTCAATGAGTGTTGACTAATGCTAATTCAATTGAAACAAGTGTTTACTCATGCTTCATGTACAATTAGGGTTTACTCATGCTCCATGTGCAATGAGCCTTGGCTCATGCTAATTCCATGTTAAGTGTTGCCACATTTCCATGTTATTATTATCATGCTTTATCATGCCTTTATGTTCATGTTTCTCTTCTGCTCTATGATATGCCTAATGTATAACATGTATTGTACTCATCATGTTGTTCCATGTGTATTCCCTTATTGGGATTTATATCTCTCCCTTTTCTTATGAATGTCCTCAGGTTATCCCATGCAATTCTAAGTACGAAGGAATGTAGTGGTCATGTGAAGGGAGATTTCAATAAAGATGTTTTATTTCATGTTTTAAGTTTTTATGTAATGATCCTAAGCCCCAAAGACACTAAACATCTCGATATTCTTTGTTGTATCAAGTTATGTTTTATGTAATAAATCATGTTTATGTTTGTAATAAAAGCAGGGTTGTCATAGTCACATTCCACCGCCTCACAATTCATCAGCCGACTTGGTTACACAACATGTATTTCTAAGTACAAGGCGGGTACTGTCGCTTCACTGGAGGGTACTCCCACCTCCTTACTATTCACCTGCCGAATGATTACACGGTGTGTATATACAAAGTACACAACATGTAGTCATTTTTAACACCCTTCATCACCGACAGGCCTACACACCCTTTGTACTCATTCCACACAGCCAAAGTACACGGCGTGTGGAAAATTACACGGCATGTAACCACTAATTTTGGAATTTTCCCCCATTTTCTTTATTTTCTGAAAAAAAACTTAAGGAAAAAAGGAAAAGAAGAAACTTGTACCTCCAGAATAAGAACCAGGTTTCTACACATGATATAATGTAAAGGGGTGTACTTACCATGAAATGAGTACTTCATACAACCTGTGGACAAAACATGAAGGTGTGGTCAACTAACTATATGGGGTCTTCATCAACCCATTGTTAATGATGATTTATGTAGAATCTCATCAGTGGAAGGTGTCACATGATCTTATTTATTTTATATTTATATAGTATCATGTTTTATACATGGTGATTGTGGGAATTTAACTTTCAAGACATTTACACTATATTAATTAGGTGTTAATATATCTTTTGAAACCCTCCAGCTTCTCCATAGAGTGAGGAAATTTAAAAACTCCTAATCTTATGGAGATAGAGGAGGACATACACAATATTTATAAAATCACTTATAAGCTACCCAAGATGGATTATATTAATTATATACATCAGGTTAGATGTATGGTAAAAAAACACTAGAATCTACTGATCAAGCCGTGTCATACATAGTCACCAAGGTTATGGTTCCCAAAAGGAGTTCCTAACATGGGCAGTAGAACATGGTAGTTTTTTGATTATTTTCAAGAAATTGATTTTTCTAATATCCAAAATACCTGTTAGCATATACTAACCATAGTTAGGGGCTTATTAAATATCATTACCAGAAAAAAGAATTATATTTTATCAATGTAGGAACTGATGACTTCCCCTACCTACAAATTACCAAAAATTGAATGAAATAACCACTACATAGGTCCTCTCAATATCCACACATCAAATAGCTCTAATTGACTTCCCCATATCACTTTTTCAATAGTTAATTAAAAAAAATTGAATCTAAACTAGGAATATATTCTCTAGGGTACCCACAAACAACAATGAAACCTCACATGTTCTCCCATTGGTCACTGAAAAGCATAAAAATCTAAGGGGCCTCTAAAATATTCTAGTTACTGAATTATTCCCCATTATAATTTGGGGAGAATCCACTGAGGTTATACCTAGGGTAAAGTATGATCTAACAACCATGGAGGTCCTCCCCTTAGTAACAATGCAATGTTGTACCCGTTATCACAATATAAACTTTAGGGTTTTCCTTAATAAATAAAAAATCTATAGTAACCTACACTACAGGTCCACACTATGGTGATTATCATAAAGGTAATCCTCATAGTATATTTTTTATCCATTGTGGAGTCCCTATTTCTGACCACATCCAATGAAATCATATCTATAGTGTTCCCCCCATATATAATCCAACAGAAGGGTTCTATCTGTGTTGAAAATCAATGAAATATAAATCTTAAGGAATTACTGAATATGATCATTATACTTCCCCACCCTGTATAAACTAATAAGACAACAATAGTGGCCCTTCAAGTGTAACCCACTACTATCCCCCCCAATGATTAAATATATATTTTACATTAATTTAATCCCCTTGAGGATGATTAATGAACCATTATCCAGAGAGTTCCTTCTCACGATACCCACTAAGAAGGCCCTATCTAAGATGAAATATAAAACTTATCTCAATTTTTCCCCATGCTAAAGATAATGAAACTAGAAACCATGGTTTTTACTAACATTGTACCTTCCATGAAATTACTCCTTTCAATATTTTATCTCATCAATATGAATTCCCTCCCCAATTTTAATAATTAAGAAATTATATTCATTCGTATAAGTGATGGAGAAAGACAAACATACTAAAGTATGTGATTTTACATTTACTAGAAGTAATCAAATTAAAAAAATAACCAATATAAGGTGAAAATCACTATTATTTATTCCTCCCAAAATATTTAACTCATATATAGTTGACTATTTTTCAAAATAATTCCACATTTTCAATAATTTGGTGGGTAAATAACCATTATAGTCAGAACAATAGGAATAAGCACTCCTTGAGGGTGAGAAAACTACTAAAATAATTTGTATAGAATTGATCAAAGACAGAATACTATTCATTTAATGGATCATTGACACCACTAAGTATATAATCCTTGATATATTCCTAGATAAAAATATTCCCACACCTTCTTAAAATCCATGTATAATATTCCATCATGTTAAATCCAAACATATTTCCATATGAAGGACATGCTAATCACATAAAGTCATTAAGGGAGAATAGTCATTATGTTGATTTAAAAAATCTCTCAATAGATTAGAGTCTCAAGTCTATCAAGAATCATGAGTGTCTGAAGAAGTCCTACCTTTTCATATTCAGTGCACTTCACAATTTGTTTTTATCAAATTCATATTAGTGGGTTAATTTTAGGATATTGTAAATTCAAGGAATTAAATTTCACCCTAAAAATTGTCATTAAAAATATATTGGAAATGAATTTATAATTATATTAGCTCAATACATGGTTAAATAAAAATATTTTTTAATTGTAGTTGTTCAAACAGAAATACACCCATAGATCCAAGAATGAAAAAATGAATACTTGATAGAAGTAAGTGGTTGTATCAATATTATACAAAGATACTATAAAAAATATAGAATAAAAATGTATGTTAGTTATTGGATATTAATCAGAATATTTTTTTATGGAGACGTCTCATGTAGACCCATCACCATAGAAATTGTATTGGGGAAATCCTAGAATACAAGTATGGATGGAAAAGAGGAATGTAATGACAACTACGGCTACACTAGGGTAGCCCTAGTCCATATTTTTTTTTTTGGAATTTTTACCCCCACTAACAACTTTGGTTTTATAATAAGTATTAATCATTTTTAAAATTGATGATACACATCTTATAAAATTATAATTATTCTCATAGGTAAGGGAGTACCTACTTATAGCTATATAATAAGTACCCATATGGTCTTCCCCATTGATGTTTCATTGTTTAACCCTATATCAAGGCAATGGTCAGTAGAAATAAATTGTTATTTATTATGAATTATATTCTATAACCGACTTACTCCTTCATTATTATGAGATCATTGAAACAATAAATAAAATCTATATAGTGGCCAAAAAACTAAATTATCCGCTAGTAAGGAAAAATAGAATTGGATTATGACTTTCCTCTATAAGTGTACTCTAAATCTGAAAAAGACTAAAACATATATAATATAGATGAGGTTAAGATTCTTACTGTGATTTTCACATTTTTATATTTTACCAACCCAAACACTTAAAATATCATAGGTGAAAACATCAATGAGAGGGAACATGATAAGAAATAAGTCCCTGTTTAGAAATTATATATTTGTTAGAATGAGAAGGTGTGAAAATATAACCTCAAAAACATGCTCATGATTTTGAATCCAATATAAAAATTTAGTTACAAATTTTTCTCTGATCTAGTTCTAATGAAGATGGTATGTGTATGGATATAACTACATACCACCCACCACCTAAATATGATACGATCCTTTGTTCTAAGGAACAAACTTCAGGGTTTGAGGACTAAATAAAATAAATTTAATAATATCAATCTATAAATTCTTAAAGGAAATATAATTTCTTAGTAGAACCTACACACTAAAAAATTATGCCTCCCTCAATAGAGAATCTATACAAAGTGGAGATTTTCTATTCTATAATAATATAATTGAGTAATCTGGTTTACTTGATGTAACACTGACCTATTTTTTGACAATAATGAATGTTGATTATCATGTATTTACTTCTTTAAGGAAATAATAATTAAAACATTAGACATTTAATCCATGGATAGCTCATGAAATACATTGACCATATACATTTCAAGTTCAGATAATGCAATAAAGTTACAAGAAGAAATACATTACTCTATTCCTTTCAATGTGGAAGCTATAAAAGGATTACATATACCTGTGAACCCTGTGAGTAAATCATTACTTGAGTGAGTGGATTTACCTCCGCCTATAACACAATTTTTATCCCCAACATATCATTATTCAACAGTATTAGGTACCCAAACTAGTACCTTATTCAGTTTTCCAATTAGAGTGAGAAACAACTAGGATCCCAAGAAGAATAAATAGTAAACAAAAAATGTTTTACACAAACTCTTTATGGTCGTATGTTAATCTCATATATTTATCTAGTAGACAAATCCATATTTATATGGGGATATATAGGATATAAAACCCTATTAAAATTCAACATGAAACTGAGGAATAAAATAATGTGTAATCACTCTAATCATATGAAATACGAAAATGATATGGTTACATAATTTATTTCAATGTGGGAGGGTTTTACCTATTTCTTATGGTAGAATTTTTTAAGAAATATTTCATGCTTCATTTTTTGGAATCATAAATGAGACGATTTAGAATATAGATAATAAGTTTGGAAGAAATTTTTAGTAAAACGAGATGATTATAGGTAGGAAATTTATGAATAAAAACATTCCAAAACTAGGTGGCAAGCGATCAGGTTTGGATAATGGTAGTGTAGATGAAGGTTCGCATATGAAAAACTAAAAATGTATCATGTAATGTTTCGTTATATTTTTTAATAGTCATATAATATTCTTCATACAGATTTGTTGGAATTTTATTTACTATTCACGAGATGATTTTTTTAATGGGGTATTTAGTTGATGGAAATGAATGAAGCAATGGTCACCGAAAAATATTAGAAGTTTCTAGAAATTGGTTTATGGATTATGCCCCAATATATATGGATAGGTTGGATTATCATGTGAATATTTTATAAAGTAATTTATATCATTGTATTCTTTTCTAATTCTATTAGTATAAAGAGTGTAGTATTAATCTTCTTTGTAGTAGGAATAAAACTAGAATGAGATATTTTATTCTTATCATTTATGTAATTATTTTGTTTCCCTTATGAGTTTATTTTGGGAGTTTTGAGTGTTTGAGTGGAATATATCAGTTGAGTGGATGGGTTGACTAATCTTATCAATTTTTTACAGTGATTAATGGGTTTTCCATTTCTGAAACACATGACTTTATTTCAAGATAGAAGTCCTGGTGGGTGATTTTGGTGATTTTTTGGGCCATACACTATATAAATTCTTCTACTGATGGAAAAATTCCTTATTATCTATATGTAAAATCTATAGTATTATTTTTTATAAGTAATATCTATAAAAATTATCCAGTATGTTTCAATATTTAATTTCGATAACGCAATGTTTATAAGACATCATGTTGTACACTAAAGCTAAGTCTTGGTTGACAATATCATCACATGAGTGAAAATATTGGGAGGTAGATCCTACTTCTGTCACGCTTAAATGAATACCAATGTTGTTTATGTCCCCTAAATCTCCTAGGTTCAATTTAATGAATCCTCTTGAGAAACAATAACAATTTCGATGTCCCAACACAAATATAGAAGATGTTAATAATTGGTAAAATCATTATAATTTGGGAAATAAGAATAATAGGGTGTATTCCTTTTAGAACAGTAGGCCATAGTGTATTTCATCACCACTCTGTTTAAAAAAAATATTTACTCTATGAGATATATGAAATACAAATGATGCAATATTGAAGGACCATCCTAACTACATCCTTATCACTAAATCTTGGGTAAGAACATCATGGATTGCTTTATCATAAAATATTTTCCTCTAAGGATGGTAGATGTAGGATGAGTTACTATAGATATCCTAATAATAAATATATAACATGTGCCTCCTGCTATACCAATAAGGGAATGAGAATAATGGAAAAATATAAAAAGAAATGTTTATTTTTTTTACGGATTTATCAATTGATTTTCATTGCACCATGTATAAGTAATAAACTGGCCACAACTAAATCAACAATTATTGAAATAAATACCTTTTTGATATAAAAAATAACATCATATGATCCTTATAATTCAAATATCTAGTGCAATATTTCTCATAGAAGTAATATTGTAACGACCCCAATCCTAGTAGACTAGAATTGGTCACTATTTTCTTGAATTGATACTAGATATAGTTGATCAAATCCTGGATTATTTATTTGTATAGTAGTCTTGGAAAAATGATACATGATTAAATATATTATTAAATTTGATAACATAAAATAAAGAATTTTATTTTCATTGTGAATAATTTTATTTACTTGATAATATCATTTCTTATCAGTCATTTTATAGTTACTTAAACCCAAAGGAAAAGAAGTAAAATAAAAGGGGTATATCAGATGCGCATTAATGGATATCATATATAGGAATATATCATATAATAGTTATGGAAAGAATAATATAATTATAAAAAATGATTATAACTTAATGGAATATAAATAATCATATGATATTGTAACTTAAACATGGTTATCATTAATATTTTTATAATCTCATGTACATAAGCATTTTATTTTCATAATGGGGGAATGATTAAAAAATCAAAATTAATCAATAAGCCTTAATAGTCAGTAGATATCCATGTTTGAAGTACTAGCTTATGGAATGTCCATATTTACATATGGTGAAGATTTTCAAAATATATAATGAGAGATATGTTGTATGGTTGAAATATTTTATATCCTCATTAAATAATAATATTCATTAATTTATTTTGGCATATATGAAAATGCTTTTAAAAGACAATAGTAATATTTTTATGAGGAGAACACCTTCTTCACATTGAAATCACTAATTTAAAATATTAAAGTTTCTAAAATATTTGTAATATAATTTTATTTTGATACAACCAATGAAAATAGTAATGGAACCATCAAAATATAATCTTGATGATGGGAAAATTCATTAATTTTGTGTATGTTAAAACAAATATCATGTTCTCACCTTCAGTAAAAAGTTCCCCATTTAAAAAATTATATAAAAATTCCTTTTGAAAAAATTCTACGAAATTTAAAAAGGTTAATAAACGATTTAATCAATAGTTGTAGAATATGAAAAAAATTCTGGAAATTTTTTTAAATAATATATAGATATGGAAGAAAAGTATTCTCGTTCGAATAAAAAAACAATGCTTATCCTCCTTAAAAATAATTTTTCATACATTTGAGTGATTGTATAAGTGAATATAAATAGAAAACATGTATTTAATATAAATAACTATATGATATGAAAATACATGGGGTTTAAGATAGAAATATCATATAATTACCCTATTAGAAACATAAACATATACAATCCTAAATAAGGATGAGATTGTTAAATAATCAATTACATCGGGTTTGAATTACTTCATAAGAGAAATTAACCTCCATTATAACCAAAAAAATTATTTATAATGTTATACCATAGACATTTAAATTCTTTTCGTATTATATATGATCCACTTATAACTATTATATTCACTTTTATTAATAATTCCTTATTAAAATATTTATTTTGGAGTGTTAATTATTTCATTTTGATGAAATTTTTGGTTTAGTAGTTTCAATCCATGCATATTTACCTTCGTTAAAACAACTAAAAAATGTTAATAATGATATATATGTCATATATATTTATTATATAAATATTTATAACAATTATTTAAGGTGGAAAATAATAATGAATCACATCGATTCGTGGCGGTTGTACTCAAAATATACGCACTAAAGACATTTAAATTTTTTATAAGTGGATGGGTAATAAGATAAATAATATATTATATTTAAAAATCATGGTAATTTCATAAATATAATATATAAATACTATATCCATTATAATAACAATCTATGAATTGTGTTGATGAAAAACGGAATTCATCGCTTTCTTGAGGTTGTTGTCTTCCAATACACTCAAACATTTCTTTATTTTCTAATTTGAAGAAGAAGATGATGAATAAAGGTTGTTAAATAAACATAATAACATAAAAATATATAGAAGTTATTTGTTTTCTTATATCATCATTGTTAGAATATGATTTATGATGGTATAAGAGCAAATAAAATAAAAACCCTTGATTATATACAATACCTCTTCATTAGACAACCACCGTCGTATTGCATCTTATATTACAACCAAAATAATTTTAATAGTAATTAAATTTCCTGAATTATTAGTATTCATTTGTTATATTATCTAGAGTTATATTCACTATAACAATATTAAATAATTTTCCAGTTAAAAAAGAAAATAATTTTATTCTTACTAAATTTGTTTTCATGTATTATATAGATTTATTTAAAACCATAATTTCAAATAATTTTAATTTTAAGCATTAAATAGTGAACTTATTTTTTAATATCATAAATTAAAAAATTTCTAATATTTAATATTTTTAAATTTTTAAAACTTTTATTTTCTGTGTGATTAGTAGAAAATATTTATTTTTATTGAAGACTGTCATTTCGTATCAAGAATTTACAGTGTTAAATTTTATTTTCATGTGATTTGAAAAAAACTTTACTTCATTTATATTATTAATAATACAACTAGGATATTTTTAATCATATTTATTATTGGTTTTCTTTATAAAAACATTTTATCCTTGGGAAGTCATTTTTTCTAGAGAACAAATATTTTCTGTGCTTTGCGGCTAAAATTAAATTCAAATTCTAAAGTTTCATTGAATTGAATTTTTTAAAATGGATTATATATTTGGAATCAACATAATTAATTTATTTTAATAGGTTTAATATAATTTTGTTTCATTATAACTAGTAAAAATAATAAATATTACCACCTCAGTAAAAGTGGTAAAACTAGGTTAAAACAATACGGTAATGATTTAAAATCTATACAACGCTTGAATTTATCATATAGAATGAGTATTTCGGACTAATGATATGTTTATGTACTTAAATAATAATAATTTTAAAACATTAATCTAAATTTGGAAACTGAAGCTTGATTTTTTTTAATATAAGTTATATTTTTGTAAAATTAAAAACAATTATTGGGTCTTTGCAATTAATAGTATAGTTGGAAGGATCCATTCAGTATTGAATTAATACAGTGTTTTAAAACCTTTATTTTTTATTAAATAACAAGAAAATCATTTAAAATAACTTTTTACATTATTTAAAAATAATATTTTTTATGTTTAAATCAAGTATATCATAATTAATATTTTTCATATGTTTTCTGTTCCTATATTAAAAGTAATTGCCTCTTAATATAATACTCTAATATAATTATATATATTTTAAATATATTAGGATCATTGAAAAATTAATTAGAGTGACCCTATTAATTTTTTCATATATTTATGTTATCATGGAAAAATTTTAAGTTATCATAGTTATGGTTTGAATAAATTTAAAGTTTTTGAATATAAAAATATGAACTAAAATGTATCTAGAAATGTTAAAAATAATATTATTACATTTTATCTTTACCACTTCACCTATTAGATTTTAATGTGTTTAAAATTAGTTAAAATTGACCTGATTAATTTATATATAAATATATTATTTATTCCTTTAGATAATTCATAGTGTGTTTGTTCCCTCACTTATAAAAGTACACCTCATATCCTCTATTACTCACACCATTAGAGCACTCTGTATTGTCTATTTCCTACCCAAATTCCTTTCAAACATCCTATAACCATTCAATATTTCTTTTTTTGACTAATACACTCATCATATGATGAAAATTTTGTAAACATATTGAGGTTGGTTAAAGAATTGGTAAATCACTTATGTTTTTGTTTTTTATTTCTTATTTTATCTCCTTGAAAACTATATAGACATTTAAAATATAATAAAATAACTATATTATATATACTGAGATGTAATTATTTTGAGTTTATAACTTTAATTAATCTATTCTTCCATAAAATTGAAAATGAAACCATTGTTCTTGTGTACATAGAGCTTTCGTATTGCAAACCGATGTAATTCATTTCCCATCACTAGCCCTCATGGCTAGATAAAATAATGGATTTAATATATATATATATATATGATATTTAATAAATAATTATAATTATATAATGATAATATATCATCAATTTTCTATCCTTTCATTCAATTGAAAAATTATAATTTAATTCATTTGTACATATCGATTATCCCCTCCACGTAGCAATTTGATTCGTTTTTCAACACTACCACACATGGATTGTATATATAAGTGTATTAAAATAAATAATATTATATTTATTATATAATAATAATTAAATACATTTTAAATAATATTTTATTTTTTTCCTCATTTTTGTTAAATAACATATATGTTATTCATGCATACGTACGACATATCGTCCCCATGTTTGTGACATAATTCATTTTTCACAAAAATATTTTTTTTATAAAATTAAAATTAACTAATAAAAATGATAATTATAACATTTTTAATATTCAATGAATGATATTGCCTTGATCAATTTGACTAAATTCAACCAACCAAAGTAATTTTGGACTTATGGACCAAATATCCTTAAAACATTTGAAGCCAAATTAATCAATTAGTTCAATAACTATAACATGAATACATTTGAAATAAAAAACAATTATAAATTTGAGAAACATTATTAATAATGTGTGTAATTAACATAATATTATTATTCAGGATTATAAAGATCATACATGATGAGAAAGACTCCAGGAAAGAGATTTTTTATCTTTAATACACCTTTTTAATGGTTTTAATGATTTATTTTAAAATATTTTTCCATATTACATTATGCATGTTTAAATATTTAAATTAATTACTTATAATTTTAAATTTACCCCGCCATTAAATTTATTCATTATTTCATTAATGTTATAAAGAAATGAATGATGGAAACACTAGAAAAGTATATATATGAATGATGGTAATCAAGATCATGAATAATATATTCATAAGTGTGAAAATATAGTTACTATATTATATTATCATAGCATGTGTATGGACCATTATATTTTTCTAGGAAAGTTAATTATCAATATTAACCCCACCACCTGGACACCCCCTACCCCCATAAATATCCCCAACCCCCTTGGATAGACCCCAACCCCCCTAAATAGCCCCACCCCCAGGACAACCCACCCCTTGGACACTTCCTACCCCCTTGGACAACACCCCCTACCACCTTGGATAGCCCCCATCCCCTGGACACCACCCCACCCCCTTGGACAACCCCCAACCCCCTGCACACCCCCACCCCTGGACACCACTACCCCCTTGGGTAACCCCATCAACATGGATAGCCCCCACCCCCTGGACACCACCCCACCTGTAAGACACCACCCCACCCCCTAGGCACCACCTGCCCCATAGACATCCCCCAACCCCTTGGACTGTCCCAACCTCTTGGACATCCCCCTTCCCCAAACCACCCCTAGACACCCCACCCCCTATACACCCCCACCCCTATGGACAACCCCCCAAACCCCTCGACTGCCTCCACCCCCAGGACACCCCCATCCCCCGGACAACCCATCCCCCAAGACACCCCAAACCCCCTTGGAAATCCCCCAATCCTCGTAGACATCCCCCAACCCCCTAAACACCACCCCACTACCTAGAAAGCCCCACCCCTAGATATGCCCCACTCCCTTGGACAGGCCCCCAACCCCATGGAAAACCCCCACACCATAGACATCCCCACCCCCTGGACACCACCCCACCCATAGTACACCCCTATGCCTTGGACATCTCTAACCCCCATGGACATCCCCCACCCAATTAGACACCCCCCCCCCCCGTGGACACCCCACCCCACCACCCATGGACACCCCTACCCCCTTGAATAGCCCCCAACCCCATTGACAACCCCCACCCCCTTGACACCTCCCCAACCCTGGGACACCCCCTACCTCTTGGACAACCCCACCCCTAGACAACCCTCCCCAGATATCCCAAAAAGAGATCCCACCAGACAGCCCCACCCCCTCCCTAACATAATATTACTATCATCTAAACCAAATATTTCTCAGTGTTATTATTTTTTTCATTTATATCATGCATTATTTCATTCATGGTCATTTTCATCAAAAGGAAGTGATTTTGGATGAAAAATGAGGTGACCAAACTGGAGGTAGGGGTGGATTAGAGTGATGGATGTAGAGCTCAACTACCCAGTCTGAAATGTTGAATCGCAGTAGTTTTATCAATTGTAATATATAACTTCCTTAAATTGATATTCTCCACGATGCCCCACAGTGTGGTATCAATTCACGGTTATAGTTTATTGGCTAATCAAATTACCTAGACTCGGAATTTGAGATTGGTTGTATGATGAATGGGTTCCCTGGGTTATGATATTTTTTATGTTTATTAAAGGATGTTAACCAAAAAATAATAGTGTTATTAAGGAGTATTGTTTAAAAAAAATTTTAATCATTTTTTCCAAGTGACCTGTTTCATTAATCACTGTGGTATTTTGAAATTTTTTGATAAATATTTTTGAATTCATGGAATACAGTGCCAATCACTTACCCTTTTCAGATTCAGTAAAATATGAATGTTTATTGATGATACTATTACCACACATAGGTATCAACTTGTTTTTTATTCTATAATATTTAAAAATTAGTGGACGTTGGTTCTATTATGATAGAGATTTATTATGATAAAGAGTTGGTATGTTCTGTATAAATTTTATTCATGTTAAAGAGATGTTGTTAATATAATGGAAAACCATGAAAAGAAATTAATATAAAATACCATGAAAATATGTTTGGAAATAATGGTGCATTATCCCAAAGGAATATGATTTTTGAGATAAAATTGAGGGAAACAATATGGTAAAATAACAAAGAATAATTAATGAGAAAAAATTCAGCTATTACATGGTTACTGAATTTTATATTATGGAAGGTGATGGTATGGAAAGTAACTACTATGACTTGGAGGAGTATTCTAAATGGTTTATTCCCTGGTGAATATGGAATATAGTTTGGAAAATGTTTGCAATGTTGGAGTCTGGTTTATGCGATATTGGATTCTATGTGATACTGTATTGGCTTGTGTGTGCAGGTGTATTTGATTTGCTGCAGGTGTATTGGGGTCTGGTGTAAGCAATATTGGAGGTTTTTGCCTATTAGATTCTATGTGCAGGTCATATTGGATTATGTGTGGTGTATTGCCTTCTGTGCATTGGCTTCCCTGCAGGTGTATTGGGTTCTACGTACTATCTGGGTGTTGGGTTCTGCATACTGCTATAAAATCTAGGTGAAGGATATACCAATGTTTTATAACCATAGGTATACTACTGAAATAAATTTTAATATTATATCAATGGTTATAACCCATTTTTATATGGGTGAAATAAATTTGATAGGAATACCAATAGTAACAAAACAGTTGGTATATCAACAGACTTCTGAATTTTACCAACGTTTTCTTGAAACCATTGGAAAAAACTATACCAATGGTTTCTGAACCGTTGGTCACTAACTAAATTTTTTGTAAACCAACATTTTAAAACTATTGGTATAGTTTTTCCTACAGTTCTATGTAACCATTGGGAAGCTGTGATTTTTTGAATCATATACCAACAGTTATTTAGAAACTGTTGGTATTTATTTGTCCCTACGACACACTAACCAATGGATTTCGAAAACGTTGGTATATTGTATACCAACAGTTTTACCTTCTATACAAACTGTTTTCAACCATTGGTATTGTTCAACTTTGCTATAGTGTTACCTGATTTACCATTAATGAGGTGAGAAGTTTTTACCACAATTACTATTCATAATGACAAAAAATGAAGTAGAAATTATTACAAAATTACTAAATATAATTATTCTAAATTTGGAGCATATTTCATCAAATTAAATTTTATAAGTGACATAATATAATTTAAAATTAAACTCCCAAAATAACATCAAAATCTGTTTTCCAGAAAAAATATCATTATAAGTGTAAAAAGATGATATACCAAAATTTTGATTAAAATTGATTTTAATGATCTTAATAGGATTATTAATTATATAAATAATCTAATATTAAATTAAAACCATTTTAAAAAATGATTTATCATTATAAATTATTGAACAGAAATGACTATTTTTAATAAAAATATGTATTTTCCACAATTCATCTAAAAATCATTTTTTTTACAAAATTAAAAAATAACACTAATATAATTTTTAATTAATGATTTAAATGGTGATGTATATTATTGGTTTTTTTAGATAAATTATTGTCCCCCATATTGACAAAAATAAACACATTTTATTATTCTAGGAAGAAGGATCTCATTACACTACCTTTGATGGTCCAATGGCCCTAAAATCCCAATACAAGCCCATATGCACAACCGCATAGATCCAATGTGGCCTGATGTTCCAAGAATGAGAGCCCCAATTTGGACGATATCCTCCAATATACAATCCCATTGGAGTTTCCTACCAGTGACACCATTGCTCCTGTCATCATCATCCCATAACGACCTTTCCGTTATCCTTGTTGCACCATTGGACGTTGACCCCACCTATATCGCTCTGGTCATGGCCCTATTCATTTACAACCTAGATACATTTTTATCCTCTTAGTCACTGTTATGCCACACACGGACCCAACCCCATTTCACATTACCTTTTCTGACCATGAATATGATCACACATCACACCATCAATGTCAATGTGTTATTGGTGGCATGATGACATCAGCCTTCTCTTGTGAAAGTATGTGATGAAGAGAAATTCGATAGAAATAAATGGGAACCACGGGTAGTGGATATAAATCTAGCCCAATATGAAATATTTACATTGAGAGTCCCAAAAAACTAGGACAGTGATCATGTGCTTATTTTTTCAAATAAATTTTCAAAATATGATATAAATTAAATATATTATTTTCTCGAAAAAGATAGAAAAATAATTTATTATGAAAATGAATTCTTTGAAACAAAAAATCACTTCAATAGAAATTGAGAGATTATTTACTATGAATAAATCAGTAAATTTATATTATGTAGCATCATTGTATATATATGTATATAAATTATGATTTTTCTCATATTCATACCCACTAATTCAACGATCCGGTCATATTTAAAAAATAATATTATAGTAGTATAACGCGGTTTGATTAAAGATCAATGTTGTGTGTAAAGAAATATAAAGAGCATAATATTACTGCTTTTTTGTTGTTAAATATTATATCTCATATGATCAAATTATAATTTTTAAAAACCCATTTATTCATATTTCAATTTAAAATCATTGTTTTTTTCGGTTGATTATTTTGATTTTTTATATGTTTTCATTCAATAGTTCTAGTCTTTTCATCTCAATCGTGGTTCCATAGTCTCTATAATGTTAATAATGATATTTGTATCATATATTTTCATTGTATATAATTATATAGAATCATTATTGGATAACGACATGAAAAATGAATCTCATCGCTCTGTGGAGGTTGTTGTCCATGAATTCACATGACCGACATTATCATTTTTTAACAGGTGGAAGGGAAAAAAGGTTAAGGATATATTATATTTTAAAAATAATAATTAAATAATAAATATTATATATAAGCATTATATCAATCATAACAATAGTCCTCGAATGGTGGTGATTAAAATTGAAATACACAGCTTCATGATGAAGTAGTCTGCACATACTCATGCATGATTATTGCATTTCCTAGTTGATAAAGAGGAGATGAATAATGGTTTCACAATAAAATAAAAAATATATAAATAAGTTTTATATAATTAGTTTATTATATAATAATTTATCGAAAATAATTTATGGGGGTATAAGAAGAAATAAAATGAAAACACTTGGTTTTGAGTTATACCTCATCTTTGGACAACCTCATTTTCCTTACACCATAATCCCAAAAAGGATATATTTTGTACTAAAAAAGTGACATATAGATCATAGTTATGTATTTTAGGAAGGTATTTGGGTAGGTTATTTTCTATATATAATGATAATGATGTTTTTGGAAGATATTTGATGTGGTATCCTTTTATAAGGGAGGAATATGATACACTTTGAATTACATTAGAGATCTATAATATAATGTTTTTTTCTTGTGAAAGTAGATAAAAATTTCCATAAAATATAATTATACAAGTTTACAGTTTGAATACAACCAAATAATGTAGTTTATAAAAGTTTAATTAATATTTTTAACCTCAAATCTTTTTTAACCGATAACAAACCCATTTTAACCCTAACCATGGTATCAAATTTGTATTGTTTTACTATTATGTTTAACCAAAAATTATGCTGACCATATTACCTAATATTAAGAATTTTTATTTAAAATATGGATTCAATTTTAAATGAATACATTTTTAAAAGTTTTATATATTAATTTTAATATAAGTATGCGAAATCTAATGAAAATAATTTTTAGAAAAATAGTTGTTTCAATCATAAAAATGAATTTATAGAAAATAAAGTATATTGTCTATTCAACTAAAATTAATTAAATTATTTGAAACAAAGAAAAAAAATTTATATCAAACCAATCAATAATTGAAAGGAACCCTGAAAATACCTAATTAAGAGAAAAAAAAATTTAAAAACCATTATTTGGAAAAATAATTACATAGATTAATAAAATGTTATAAATACAATAATATGTAAAGAATTATATTATTATATGAATTATGTTACTTAACAAATATACATTATCAAAAACAAATCATGTAAAAACCCAAACTCCAGATGCCTAATGTTTGTGGTTGTTTTATTAAGTTAGCATGATCACTAGAGATCGTATCCCAATGGATTAATCTGTTTAGTAGTCTTTTTGAACTAGATACATGCATGTTTCTCTTATGAAATTGGTAATCGAACATATGACATAGCACAGAAAAGTAAACTGCATCCTTGGAAAATCATTCTACGTTCACATATTCCTAACCAATGAAAAGTAAAAAAAATAAGGGTGATATATAATTCATAGAATGATTTATTTAAAACAATATAAATAATGAATCACCTATCATAGTTTAGATGGAAAGGTAATTAGTCAAGAACACATTAAATTTAATCGATAAACTGAGAATGAAATGGATCCATAAATTTTTTCATAGTGAAAATACTCAACATAATGATAAATAAGTACTTAAATAATGTAATACCAAATTATTGTACATCATGTATTAAGCACAAGAACCTATACCATCAATACCTTTCAAAAGACAGTTTAATCAATAGGTAAAAATTCATTTAATTTTGCAAACTATTTTGAATCATGAGGCATGTTGATGAATCAAGAGGATATATAATGTTAATACCCATATACCACATAAATTAAAAATAATTATTCATATATTGAATTTTTTTTTTAATTTATAAATCCATATGCATTTATCATCAAATATCTATATTGAGTTAAAGATTTAATCAAACCACTATCAAAGTAAACACCATATATAAAAATGGAATAAAAATTAGGATATAATTATATCCTTGAAAAAATAATTATTTATATTTAATTTAAATTTAATATTAATTAATTATGATAATAAATAAAATAACGTGGAAGTATATACACCAAAGTAATGAAAATAGTTACATAATGGAGTAAAACTAAGTAGAAGTTCCTTACAAAGATATTATCATTAATAAAATTATTTTTTAATGTTTATTAACATTAAATACACATAAATCAAGAGAAAATGAAATATAATATAATAAAATATTAGTATACACCTAGCCTTATAATGAATTATCAATGAAATATAAGTTCAACTTGATGAATGAAAATTGAGTTATGAAATCTCAAACCAAATGTAATCAGTTGAATAGTATGCCCCATAAAATTATTAATTATCAAATAAAACATTGAATACCATAAAGATAATAATATTTCTGATATAATATATCAATGTTAATTATATACAACACACACAAAAATTATGTAGTGAATAAGTCATTTATCTCACTAAAGTAAAAGTGGGACAAGAAAACTCTAACCTCAAGCTTTCTATTCGTGTAGCATTATTTAAACTCATGTATATTAGTTTATAGAATATAATTAACTCAATATATTCATATATGAATATTTATTACACATTATGTGATGAATTTATATCTTTTTATGACCCACTAATTAATAATATTCCACTATTTTTAGGGGTTTAGGTGCATTTGTTTGATGGTTTCATGAGTGGTTCATATTTGTATAATTTTTTATGTTAGTGTTAAAGTGGATTAAAATTACATAATATGAATGAATTAGTATTAATTAAATTAAATAATTTCAAATGGTCCCATATATCATTTTTATTTCTTGTATGATGATAATTTATTTGATAAAATGTTAATGAAACTTTTTTAGTTAATTTTAGTGGTTTTTTCAAACACCAAACACTAGTTTCTCATTATTTTATATTATGAGTATATATTAGTTACATAATATGAAAGAGGTTATAATATAGCTCTTAAAATTTTATTTATCAAAAACAACAGTTTTATGACCATCAATTAAGGTGGTAATGGAAAATGATCATAATTATTATTCACGGAGGTAATCAGCTGACATAAAGTAGAAAATATATTTTCTTCATTGAATATGAGGAGGTAATAAAAATGATGTATATAATATATTCCATTTTAAAAATAAAAATATAGTATATAAATTATTCTAGTGTTATCATTCCTTGATAGGTGATGGAGGTGGGGATAAATTATAAATAAACAAAATTAAGAGAGGCGTTTTGAGGAAAATTACCTATCAAATATCGCATCCTTGGAAGACCCCTTGAGGGCCATGGATTTCGTATTTTAATGAGAAACACAAAACATGGACATAAGGAAAATTATTAGGATATTTTTTGGTAGATAGTTTATGATATTCAGAAATTTTTTGTCAAAATGTTGTGGTGAGGTGTGGTATTTATAATAGAAGATAGGCGGGTTTAAGTTATTAAAATAATGATTATTTTATATTTAAATCCAACCACACTTTGGTGGAATTAATTTATATGACCCATGAGACCAAAAAATATTGTACAATATGGTTAGGCTCTAAAAATACCTCAAAAACCACTAAATTTTGTATCATTTAAGTATTTTAAGCATTTACTCTTTTATCTTTAACCCATTTGATTTGTTTACCTATACCACGATAAATAATTTTTTTTATCATGGTAACTTTTTTATGAATAAAAATATAAATGAACATAAAAATTTATTTATAAATTATGACTCAAAATATTAATTCCATTATAAACAATTTCAATTCACATAATTGAAAAAATTAGAAATAAAAATAATCCCACAGTTGCAACAAAAAATGGATTATTAAAGTGAAAAAGTTCAAATGTATAATGATTTTTGTATCCAATTTCAATAAATAATTTACTCAAATGACATAATTAGATTTATTTATTTATAATTTAATTCCATATACATTAAAAACAGTTTAAAATATAATATAACATAAAAATATATTTATATGAATAGTCAGTTTTTAATTAAAATGCAGTATTTTTCACTAATCATAAAAAAATGAAACATTTCAAAATAATAAAAAAGAAACACCATAGGATAATTTTTTTTATCCCTATTAAAAAAATAATGTTTAAATTTTAAAATAAAATTAATTAGTGTTTTAAAATTTAGTTTGAAATGTGTGTACCCTTAAATGGCGGAAACCAACCTTTTAGAAAAAAAATAACCTTTTCTCCCTAAAATTGTGTTTATTATTATCTAATTTTTATAATGCATATTAAATGTGTTAAACAAAATATTGAATATATAACATATAAATTTTTATAACATGTGTCACTAATAGTGATTAATTTTATTTATTAAGATAAAATTCCATTATAGGGATAAATATTTTTTTAATAAAAACATCCTTTATATTCAATTATTTTTCATTTACTTATTTATAATTAATTGATAAAAAATTTAATTAATTTTATAAACATTTTTAAACTATATTTTCATAATTTATTTAATCCTATTCACAACAAAAAATTTATGTACTATTTTATAAAGTTCTTTTTAAAATAATAATATTTTATAGTATATCATGGTTCCATTAAACTGGATGTTGTGTGAATCATAAGATGTTAAAGAAATTGAATTTACTTAAGAAGAGACATACTATAAAATTAAAGCCTATTTTTTTATTCCCCCCTTTAAAAATATTATCTTCTAAATTTTTACAAATGTTATATTCTAAATAGATGAGGGTGGTTCTTCTTAATAACATCATGAGGTTCCCACATTGCTTATTCCATTTTATAGTTTCTCCAAAGAATCATTACCCATCGATTCATCTGATTCCTAAACACTTTTTGTCTAGTGTCAATAATATTGATAGTCTCTTTAAATTAAGATAGATCTAGTTCCAGTTCTATTTCTTCAAATGTCAGTATATGCTTTATATCTAGAATATACTTATTTAGCAATGATATATAGAACAACTCATGACCTTTGGATAGATTGGGTGGTACCCCTAATTGGTAAGATACCACTCTGAATATTTCTAGAATTTAGAATATTATGATTTACTAACGGATTAGTTTTTTCTTCTTATCAAACCTTATGAAAACCTTCTATGGAGGTAATTTCAGAAAGACATGATCTCCCTCTTGAAATTCCAGATCCTTTCTCAGATTGTGAGCATAACTCTTTTACATACATTGAACTACATTAATATAATCGTAAATAGTATTTACCTTTTTTATTTTCTACTCAGCATGGTCTATTCCTATAAGATTCCTATCACTAACTTCATCTCAATAATTTATATTTTGAAATCTCTATCCATATAATGCTATATATGGAACCATTTGAATAATTGAACAAAATCTATTACTATAGTAAAGCTCTATAAAAGGTAAATAATAATACCACATACCATGAAATTAAAGTGATAATGATCTCAAAAATTAATTATAATGTAATAATATTCCTTTCAAACAACCCATCTGTTTTTGGATGTTAGGTGGTGCCTAAATAAATCATAGTATTTGGAGCCTTCTAAAGACTCTTCCATAATTATGAGGTAAAACAGGGATCTAGACTGGGCACAATTGATAGAGGTGAACCATGACGTCTCAAAACATCGTTATTAAAGATTCTTTCTAGGCATTAAGGTGGTAAATATTATCTTAAAGCAGGAAATTGTTCTTATTTTATATGGTGATAATCAATAACCCATATTGAACCATTCCTTAGAGGATTCCTTGGTAGTCCTAGGACGAAGTCAACTATAAGTTGATCCCTCTTCCACACAGGCATAGAAAGTGGTTTCATGACTCCTATATGATGTTTTCTCTCAGTCTTAAATTATTGTTAAACTAGACATCAGAACACATATTTAGTAATTTCCCACTTCATTTTATCCCACAAAAATTATTGATTAATATCCCTATAAATTATGGTAATACAATTGTGTATAAAGAAATTTGAGCTATGAGAATCTTCCAATAGTTACATTTTTAGATGACATATTAATGGAACCCATAACCTCTCTCCAAATTTCAAAACACCATCTTCATAAAAAAAATCCATCCAGTTTTTCATCATTAAAAACATTAATTTTATTATAAGAATAATCATCATCAGATTGAGAACTTATTATCCTTTAAAACAAATATTGTTTTTTAATCACTTGATAAATGAGTGGGGTATCTCCTTATAAATTATCATATCCATCTTTACTAAATCCATGAACATATGATCTTGCTCAATCCTCATTTGGGTCTGAACTCCATTATATATCTTTCTTAATGCATCAAGTACCTTATTTTCTTTTCTTTGAGTGAAAATATACCAAGAAATCATAATCCTTGATTAAATAATGCCATCATATTTTCCCCATGTTGAGTTATTTTTGTGAGAATATGTTTTTCAAACTCTTGTGATATATATATATATATCTCACATATTTCACCATAGATTTAATGTCTCCATATATTTAGATCAATGGTTACAGCTTCTAACAAAATTTCATAAGCTTGATAATTTTGTTCACAGGTCTTTAAATACCATGATTCATATGCAATATTATTATCATTTTACATAACACAAAGACAAATTACTTTGTTTGATGAATCACTATATATTACAAATCAATCATTTCCTAACAGTAGAGTCAAAATTGGAGGATTGAACCATATTTTCTTCCATTATTCAAAACATTTTTGACATTATTTTGTATATACAAACTTAACCCCATTATGTGTGAGCTTGGTTAATGTGTTTTCAAATCTGTCCAAATTATAAAAAATATCCCCATTAATATCCTCCCAAACCAATGAAACTACATACCTCAGTAATGTTTGTTGTTGTAGGACATTCGTCGACAGAAACTCGCTTCTTATGATCAACATAGATTCCATCCTTGGAGTAAATATGTCCATTAAAAGAAATGTTTTGAAGGCATAATTCACACTTATTAAATTTATCATATAAATCCTTTCTTCTAAGAGTATCAAGAATTTTATTCAAGTAATTATAAGGATTCTCATAGATTATATAATATACCGATATATCATCAATAAATACCACTAAAAATTTATCATGATATTACATGAATAGTCTGTAAATTAGATCCCCAAAAATAGTGGGTGCATTAGTGAGTCTAAATGGTGTTACTATAAAATCAAAATGTCCATACCTCATTCGAAAATATATCTTTGGAATATCTTTCTTCGTTACTCATAATTTATGGTACTATGAATGAAGGTCAATATTTTAAAAATATTTTTTCCTTTTGAAGTTGATCAAATAAATCATTAATGTGAGGTAGAGTATGCTTGTTTATTATTTTAATAACATTATTTTCCAAATAATTAATGCACAATCTCATTGAGTCATTCTTCTTTTTAACGAAAAGAATAGGGGTCCACATGGTGAAATACTATGGAGAATATATCCCTTATAACTCATATCCTATAGTTTTTTCTTCAATGCCACTAATTACATGTTGTCGATTTTTATGGAGTCTTTGATATTGGCCTTGCATCCGGAGTCAAATCAATAAAAACATGGATTCACAATCTAGGAGATTTGTAGGAAATTTGATAGGAAATACATCAATTAATTCCTATAAAATTGGTATATATTCAATTTTAATATTGCCTTTTTCACCCCTAGATGTTCTTTTCTCTTCTTCCCCAATAATTTCATTCAATAGATATAATGGGGATAGATCTTGATAAGATTTAGATGATGAATTTTATGCTCTAAATATTTGAATTGTATATCTTCCTCACAAATTTTAATTTCATTCTTTATGAAATACATTTTCACATCAAATTTTTGGAATCCATTCCATGAGAAGTATTAAATTGAATATAACCATAGGTAAGATGATATACTTTGTAAATAAATAATGTTTATGTGGGGACATCTAGACATATATTTGCTACAATGAGACTTCACTGAAAACTCCCTTATTACATTAAATGTAAATTCCTAATTTTCTTATCAAAATGATTAGATATAAAAGAGTTCGATGATCCATAATCAAATAAATAATTTCCTAAATTTGTATATTGTATTAATGTACCTTCCACCACTTCGTTGGATACCTACACTTCGGTTGTAGTGGTAGCATAATCATGAAAATATCCCATTAGACTCTTATTTGGTATATTCCCCTGATGTTTGGGACATTTATTTGAATAGCACTCTCATTATAAATATTTTAATCATTGAACATCATTAATTTGTTTTTTCCATGTACATTCATTAGGTCGATGACCCTTATATCCACACATATAATCAACTCACATTCCATTCAAGCATTTCCCATGATGTTTCTTTCCACAATTTTCACATAATGGGAATTTGTATCTTCGCATTTTTTTCTTTAATTATTTACCTTTCTCATGGTTCTCAACTGACCTCTTCCTCTCTTTATCTCCCTTGAATATGTTGGATCTAGGTAACTCCTTCTTTATTTTTGTGGAACATATTTTTTTTCATCATATGATGAAAATGTTTAAGAATCCAATTACATTTAGATAATTGGAATAATGGATTCAAATAAATGATAAATATTTCATTCCAAATTATTTATGTAATTTATAGTATTCTTGGTTAGTCTTTTGAAGGTATCCTCATACTCTAAAACACTCTCTGATTCTGTTTTTTTTTAGCTATATAATATTATCTTCATTCTATTTAATTGATCAAGAGGAAAAAAAATTCTATGAATATTTTGTAAAACTATATCTACTCTATGTTTTATATTACATATTGATCCCAATTATTTGGGATCAAGGACTAATATTAATCAGAATCACCCTTGATACCATACACTACTAGTACTAACTCTTCATTTTAATTTCTTCCCGATACAAGGTATATATTTTCAATGGAATTGATCCATTTCTCATCTACCAATGGTTTAATTTTCCCACTAAATGTTAGGGGATTGTTTTACAGGAAAGGATCAATGATAGGTGTATCATATTTATTCTTAATATATTGAGAAAGATTTCAT
The DNA here is from genome assembly GCA_963277665.1 of Viscum album. Classification (NCBI taxonomy): domain Eukaryota; kingdom Viridiplantae; phylum Streptophyta; class Magnoliopsida; order Santalales; family Viscaceae; genus Viscum; species Viscum album. The sequence goes on along the minus strand of OY728150.1, from coordinate 1,462,620,287 downwards.
AAAATGGTCATGATATGATCTTCTCCTTCACTATATTTTTTGGGTTTCTCAGTAGGGAAATCCCTACAATTTCCACGAGTATTGATTCCCATTCATCCATTAGGTTCCCACACAAAATAATGCCACATAATAAGTTATCCCATAATAATCATGAAAATTTATCCACAAAATAAAAAATTCTCTAATGGTAAATTTTTTTATATACAATTAGAAATTATCATAGTTCTCACATTGGTTATGTTTATTTTGAAATCTACTTCCAAGGTTTCTAGGAAAATCACTCTGATACCAACTATTACAAACCTGACACTAGAAGACCAGGTTTAGTGATTATTTTATTTAAATGGAATAATTACGAGGAATCACATCACGAAGGATTTATCATTTACGTAGTATTTAAGAACTATCCATATACATGGTTCCTTTTTTCCATTGGTAATTAAACATAGAACGTTACAAGGAAATATAAACTGTATCCTTGAAAAAAAAATTCAAATTTCTCATATTCTAACTAGGGGATTGGAAAAAACCCGGTGATCTATAATTATCACTAAGATTTAAGTACAATGGAATAATTAATAAATCAAGGAGCATAGTTAACATCGTAAGGTAAATAACCGATCACGCAATCCATTTAATCAATAAACTGGGTGCGAAATGTATCCACACAATTTTTAATAGTGAAAATTATGTAGATAAAGATAACTAAATACCAAAACATGATTTTGTTAATTATTGGATGGAATGTATCTGGAACGTTGTCCAAAAATTTCAAGACTTGTCATAAGTTTTTTTAATATATAGGTAATAACACATTTAATTTGGAAAACTATTTTGTCTCATGATATTTGTCGATGCATTGAGGCACTATATAATATCAGGCCGGACCCATCACTACAAGTAAAAATAATTCATCATATATTGAATAATAAATTTAACTTATGAATCAAAATTCATTATAAAAAATAACCATATTGATTGAATGACACATATATAAAATTATTTCCCAAATCAAATCAATCACCTTCAAAGAAAACACCATAAATAAAAAATGGTATATGAATTTAGAAAATAATAAAATAAATGATAAAATAATTAGGGATATTTCATATAAATAAATCTACAATGATTTTTATTACCAATTAATCAATGGATAAGTATATTCATGAAATAAAATAAATTTGTTTCATAATGAAGTGAAATTGAGATGAAATCCCTTACAAAGATGAAATTCATAATCAATTGAATTGGATATCTATATTAACTTTATCTCCAAATAAAATAAGTGGAAATAAAACATATAATAGTATAAAGTCATTTCACACATTAATTTATCATGACATAATATTGAAATAGAATTTTAACCCAATGAATGAAATTTGAGTTAGGAAATCCCATACCACATTTAATCGGTCAAATCATATGCCCCATAAAGGTACTAATTTTCAAATGAAACGTTGGATAAAATTAATACAATGATATTAATGATATAATATATCAATTGTCATTATATAAACCACAAAAAAATAATTAATTGGTGATAAAGGCATAAGTCTCACTAAATTAAAAGTTATATGAGAAAACCCTTACCACACATTACCTTTTATTATATCCTTATTTAACCTTCTTTTAAATGGTTCAAAGTATTTTATAAAAGTATTAAAGAAAAATATTCATATTTATAGTACCTCATGATATTATTTTATAACATCTTATGACCCATTCATTAATAATATTTCATTATTTTCATGGTTTTGGGTGTGTTTATTTCATGGTTTCATGATCTGTATAATTGTATAGAATTAAGGATGGTATTGTAAAATAGTATTAAAACTAAAGAAGTTGAATTAAATAGTTTTAATGAGATTCCAAAATTTTATATTTTCGCACACATAATTTTTATTTCCTGAATGAGTATGATTCATATGATAAAATGTTATTGATAAATGTTTAGTTAATTTTGGAGGGTTTTTTCAAACACCAGAAACTAGTTTCATTTAATTTATTATTCTGAGTATATATTGGTTAAATAAAATTTAATAGGTTATAATAAGTATATTTAAATCTTTTTTAACCATAAAAATATTTTAATTTCCTTCAATGATGGTGGTAATGGTAACGAACAAAATCATTATTCATAGAGGAGATTAACCAGTATAACTTGGACTCTAGTTTCAATTCATTGAATAACAAGCAGTAATAAAAATGATTAGTAGAATAAATTATATTAGAAACATGACAATGCAGTGTACAAAGTATTCTAGAGTTATATCTCCTTTATTGGTGAAGTAGGTGAGGATAAAGTAGGAAAAATAAAACAAAATAAGGGAGGTGTTTGGATAAAATTACCTCTTGAAATACCACCTCCTTAGAAGACCCCATAAGGATCTTATATTTGATATTTTGGTGAGACCATAATCAATTGGGTGTAATTGGAGTAAATATTATATGTTTTTGGAGATATGTGAAGAGTTTTAAGGATTATGAGTCTAAATGGGGTGGTGAGGGGTGGTATTTTGGAGAGGTTGGTTTAACCGATTAAAATAATGATGAATTTATATATAATGCCAACCGCATTGAGGTGGAATTAATTTCCATGACTCTGGATAATAATTAATATATTATTTGATGGTTAATTACTATAAATACCTCAAAAAACCACTAAATCCTTTTCTTTTTATCTATTTTATTCTTTTACCATTTTAACCTTAACCTGTTTCATTTTTTATCTATACTATGGTAAATAATTTTTTTAACATGGTAACTTTTTTAAAAATAAATATTAAAATAAAAATATTGAATAATTTTGACCTTATAAATCGAAATATAGAATCAATTTTAGAAAAATAAATTTCCATAATTGGAAAAATTATATTCAAAATTAATATTGTAGTCACAATGGGGAAACATGTTTTTAAAGTGAAAAAATTCAAATATTTGAAATTGTTATATACAAAATTATAATTTTAAATTAAATAACATTCATAAATTTGATTTATTGATGTATAATGGAACTCATTATAATCTAAAATCAATTTAAAATATAATTCATCATTATAAATTAGTTATAGGAAAGATCAATTTTCAATTAAAATGCAGTTTTTTTCAATATTCAGAAAAAATATGAAACATGTCAGAAAAATACCTAAAATCCACCTAAAGATAATTTTAATATTAAAATTAAAATATTAAATTTTATTTTTTACAATAAAATTTATAAAATTTATAAAATTTAGTTTTAAAACAGGTTCACCATTAAAAGGCGACAAAATTTCATTTTAGAAAAAAATTACTTTTTATGCTAAAATTTTAATTTATTTTAATCTTAATCATATAAGACTAATTGGATGAGTTTAAAAAAATTATTGACTGAATTAAATATATATTTCATTAATATCCTTCACTAATAGTGATTAATTTAAATTATTAATATAAAATTCCATTATGGACATAAAAATAGGTTTCTTATAAAAAGAAACCCTTTATATTCAATTTTTTTGATTTTTTTATTTATAATTAATTATTAACAAATTAATTAATTTTATAGACGTTTATGAACTAAATTTTTATAATTTAGTTAATGATATTCCCACCAACCAATAAAATCAATAGTTTTTTACTATCGTTTTAGAATAATAATATTTAATAGTATATCGCAGTTTGTTTAAGCTTGGTGTTGCGTGCAATGTAAGATATCATAAAAATTAAATTTATTAAAGAAGTTAAATACCATAAAATAATTTTGTATATATTTAATACTCTTTTATGTTATTAATATATCATTATAATGTCTTATAAGTTAATGTTTTGTAAAATTGATATTTTCGCTATTCATCCAAAAAATCAACTATATCTGAATGATCCCAAAATTTATATTTAAGTTAATTTTTAAAATATAAATAGGAAAATTAAAATACTTTCATGAAATAATTTTTTGAAAACATTAAGAAATAAATTTTAATGACTATCAAGAAAAATAAATAAAATAATTTTTGAAGAAAACATAATTTTGAAGTTGAAAATTACATTAATAAAAATTGAGTACTTATTTATTATGAATTAATTAGTAGAATTTCATTGTATAAAACCATTATAAATATTTTTCATAATTTTATTCTTCTTATTCATACATATAATTTAATATATACTTTATACTGATGTCTTTTATTATATATCATGGTTTGCTTAAAGCTTTGTGTTTCATGTTATGCAATCCATCTGGCATATTATTATTTTAAACTAAATTTTTGAGATGTTTAAAAATAATAATAAGGGAATCTATCATTGGGAACATAAGTATCCAATATAGTTATATTTAATTACCTATATTGTAGAGGTTGTTAAACTCACCACTAAAAAGACATTGCCTTCAATAAAGAATCCTAAATTGTTTTCTGTAAATATAATATATCTAATTGACTCTTATGCTAAATATTATAAAATGGTTCGTCATGATAATACACCTAAATAATGCTGATTATGTAGAGGAATAAATAATATTAGAAAACCACAGATTTTGGGTTTCATCCCTACCAAAATAATAAATTTTGAATAAACTAGGATACAATCACTTTGTATAACCCAAAAGAAAAATTATTCTGAACCTAATGAAAAAGAGATTACTCTACAATGATTAAATTACTATATAGATTAGATTATAATAAATATTTTAATTAAAATTATTATAGGAAAGATGGTGTAACTGATCCGACAAAATAATAACCCAAATTCAAAATCATGGATAAAATCCTTATCATCACAACCTAGTCAATCTCATAAGGATCAATCTCAAAAAAAAGTCTCCTAATAGTAAATCCTATCCACTATATCATAAATATTATGTATTGAAGTATATCATATTTTCCCAATAAAATTTTCATTTTTGGATGCCCTTCATCTCTTCAAGTAACTCATAGAGTTCCTCATCACCTCTTTTTCATTCCCTTAATAGTTTCAATCTAATGTGGTTTTTAGTAAAAGCTATTGGGATGTGACTAAATTTATTGAGTGCCACAATGTCATTTCCTATATTTAATAGGACTAAGAAACTATAATTTATTTTCACATTATATTTTTTTATATATATGTAATTATTAACAGTGTTAATATTCAATAATTATTCGTGAAAAAAAATTTAAAATCAATATCATTCATTATTTAAATATCTATACTACTGGATAAAAGGAGTCTAATTTGGTTCCTCCTAATCTGACTATTTATGTTTCTGAAAAAATTAAGTATAATCCCCTATTAAATATGATGTTCAATTCAAAAGTAGGTGAACTATTTTATAATTCATAATTAATTATGGTTCATTAGGAAACCACTTTAAACTCCCCCTTGCAAATATTGTGTCTTCTTATTCATCAAACAAAATACCCTTCCTATAATCAATTTAGTAAATATTCTATTAATTGTTGAATTGGATTAATTTACTATATGTTTACAATTTAATTATATGAGTATTGCAATATTGATTTTGGATATTACAAATTGGGAGGATAATAACCAAACATTAATGGTGTATTGTAAATTTTTATCACAAATGGTTTAGAAGATACTCTCATAAATCCATTTAATTATCTGAAGGGGGTTATTTTATTCTTATAAAAATCATTGATGTCATAACACCGTATTTGAAAAATTAAAGGGTTCAACTATCCAGAGTAAGGGATTATCATACCACCTTTTTCAATGATGGTTTATATAAAAAACATCACTATTGAATCATCTCCTTTATTGGAATGGGATGTCCCCATGTAACCCAAGTCCATTAACTTTTCCTCTTGACATCTCTACATGAACATAGGTTTGAACAATTCCTGATCAACACAACCAAGAAATTTTTATCAAATAAATATATCTCTCTCAAAACATTTCTTGTATTATTCATCTTATCATATATTCATATGGTATAAGTTGTGTCAGATGAACCAGGATAATTATTTGATTTGTTTGGTCATTCTGGTAATGATTAAAACTCTATACAATCTTCTAAAACTCAAGAAATGGTACTATTTTCATCTTTTGATGAAAATAATAAATATGAGATCCATGATTCCCCTATAGATTTAAAATAAGTCTCTTTTTCCATGATATATGATCTATTAAAAGTATATCTAGGCATAAAGGATGACTCATGGACTAATATATTCAATGAAACGATAGATCCTGATTAATATGTGTAATACCTTTCTTTTCTCTAGGAACACTATATTCTCTTTTATGGAATTATATAAAATTATAGTAAAATACCATAATGTAGTTTTCTATAACATTAGACACCTAATTAACCATATTAGTTATAAATATGCGGTAATAATTATGTATCTTACCAAAAGTACCGTGGTGGAGGATGAAGCTAAAAGGATGATCAAGGAATTTTTTTTTTGAGATTTAGATGCAAAAAAATTCATGATAACATTATTACCATTGAAAAAAGGAAACTTTAGATCATATTATATAAGAATTATTGGGTTTTAAAAATTATTATTTTATAATTTAAAAATGAGAAAATTCCCTAAAGGACAATCTTCTTTTATTATAAAAAAATAAATGCAAACTTATAAGTGTCTGAAGATAGAAAGTTTACATTGATCCTGCTGATTAAAAGAGACAAGGTCATCAGGGATCACATCACAACATTAAAATTCAATGCCATTGACACCCTTATTTTCAAGACCATCTACCACAAAATGCACCACCCTGAAGACATTAGTGATTTAATAGTTCATGGATGAATTATGATCAGATCATTTTTTCCATCGATTAGTAAGCTTCCTAGATAGATGAGAAGAACTAGTCCTAATGGAAAACACTATAATGGTGGAATCACATTCAAGCCTGGTATTGTTTTAGCAATGGTAATAAGCATACTCCACCGCTGACATAATACCAACAATTCAGCTTCAAGAGAGGAAACAAGGCCATATACACCATATAATCAACCAAGGACAGCCCCCTTGCGATCTCTGAAAATGGAACCATAGCCAGAGGGACCATGATTACTTCTATAGGCACCATAAAAATTGAATTTAATCCATCCCACAAAGTTTTTTCCAAAAAAACTAAAACATTACATAGGGGATGAGGTCTACCCATAACACCAATCATGTTGAGGACAGTGAAATCATGGACCAAGTTTAAATAATAGTGCATGAATTACGGGCTGCAGTCCTGAACAACAGCAAGAATCACGGAGAGAGTAGGCGCAATAGTGAAATGAGAACTGTCGGGAATCACCTTGTTTTTGGCTAACCATAGTAAGTGAATTAGTTCATCCATAGAAACCTCGAACAGATCCTTGAGAAGGGATGAGACTGCAAGCCCATGAAACCTCATGAGTAGTGCATGAATTGAAGATAACTGAGGGAGACTCACTTCGAAAATGTTAGCAACAACATTCCACATTTAATAATCCATCGCACAACTTAGGAAGATGTGGTTAATGTCATATTTGTGTTGATGACAAAGGTAACATCGGGAACCTAGTGAGATTCCACATGCTGGCTGAAAACAGTCCATGGGAAAATTTCCATGTGCCGGTCTCCATTCAAGAATGGAGCGAGATGGACTAATAAAATTACATTTCATATTTCCAAGCCACATCAAGCTATGAGAGTTACAATTAGAATGTAAATAAAATAGTTTGGAAGTGAGAAATCCCTTTTAAGAAGGTTCTCAAGCCCAAAAATCATCTATGGATGAGAAAACATAATTATCCACAATGAAAACAATGTGATCTAGTAGGTTCTCCATACTTCATAATTGATCCTTTATAGAAACGTCCTGATTATGATTATTCACATCACCCAAAAGAGAGTTAATTAGGTTGTACTAGTCCAATTCCCTTTCCAAAAATAGGGAGATGATTCCCTAAAATAAGCCATCTAGATTGAGATTCAATAGATGCAAAGATAGAATTTAAAGAAGGACACCCTGAGGAGTAAAAGTAGTACTAGTTCCCTATCTTAAATTTATGTATAAATCTTGCCCAGAGAAACCCAAGAGCTTTAGTATTACCATCCAGGAGCTTCCACAAAAAAGAGGCCTATAAAGAGTCATTAAATTGACCAAGATTCTTAATGTCTCAGCCCCAGAGTCATAATACCTACAACAAGAGTTTCAAGAAACAATGGCAATCTTTTTCCCATATTGATACCACTCCAGACAAAGATCTTAATTGAGATGTTGATGATTTTATGAGAGTTCTAGGCCATTTATAAACCTTAAATGGGTAATCCAACTTAGAAGAATTAACTGATTTCCCCAATCTAACATGACCAGCCCTGGATAAGGATTTTCCCTTCCAAGAAGGTAGTTGCCTTCAGATGTTGCTAATGATGTTAGAAAATTAGTAGTCCTTCAGACTTCCAAAAAGAAATCCTAAAGATAGATAAAGGAAATAAATCCTTTACAAATTCCCAAAACCCTGATAATGTCAAGCTTCTTATTGGTAGATATATTTCATCCTAAGTAGAAAAAAGATTTTCCCCAACATATCTCTTGAACAGAGACCATTTCATATTGCAATAGTTCTCTCTTGATGTTGATAATGTTCCTTTTTTCCCCATTAGTGTGGAAAATAATTTCACTAGCATACATCAAATGTGTGGGAGCCAAACAATCCCTACCAGCAGAAATTGATTTCATTTTCCCGTTGCTATCCATGATTCAAAAGAACCTACTGAGAAAGTCTTCAGCGATAGAGAAGATAATTTTAGATAAATGGTCACCTTTTCTAACCCCTCTAGAGCAATCAAAATATCCTTTAGGAATACCATTAATAAGAAAAGAAATGTGAGCCGAATCCAAACTATTTTTATCCCATGTAATGAAAACACTATCAAATCCAAATAAGGAAAGAACACTGCAAATGAATTTCCAACTCATCATGTCAAAAGCTTTCTAGACATCAGGTTTGAGTGCAATATTTCAAGCCTTAGTGGGTTTCTTAAAAAGGATGACACATTTTTATGTAGTGATAAGAAAATATAGAATTTATCGTCCTTTAATGAAACCAAACTAATTTGGAGACACAATTTTGCATGCAATAGGAGAGAGATTGTTAGAATGAATTTTGATAAAGATCTTGAAAATTTTTTTACCCAGGAAAACTGGTCTAAAAAGATGAATCTCATTAGCATTCTCCAATTTGGGAATAAGGGAAAGACATTGATCATTCAAACCTTGAGGAAGAAATCCCCCATTGAAGAAATTAATTATCAATATGCAAACATCAACTTGAATGATATCCCAATATGTCTAGAAAAAATAATTTCCAAAACCATCTAGTATAGGAGAGCTTTTAGGTTTGAGGCTAAAAACATCCTCCTTCGTTTCCAAATCCAAGGGTATAGAGGTGAGAGTGGAGTTTTCATCATGATGAAAAAGACTTGGAATAATACTATCCTTAGGATAAAAAGAAGAGGATAAGTAGTTAAAAAGTTTCTTAAAATAGAAAACAACATGTTCCAAGAGGTCCCTCCTATTATCAATGAATTTATCACTATCCTTAACCAAGGACAGAGGCCTAGAGACCATCCAAATTTTATGAAGTGAATTGAAGAATTTTGAGTTTATATCCCCAACCTTCAACCACATAACCATAAAATCATTCCTTTGCAAAGCATATTTGAGGATGAGAAGGTTATTAAGCTTGGATGTCATCTCAACTTCACCCATGAGATCATTGGAGACATTTTTGTTACTGTTGGCCTCTTGAGCATGATAATGCAAGGTGTGAAGGGAGGAAATATCAGAGTCAATACAGTTGAAACAATTTTTGCTCCATGCTTTCAATTGCTTCTAGAGAATTTTGAGTTTGAGAAGAAAAGCATAGGCATCTACTCTGTAGTTGACAGAATCACAGACTCTTTGAACCAAATCTCTACATCCAGTGTGAGTCACCCACACTTTACCAAACCTAAAGGGAAGAGGGGGACTAGAATCTCTATAACAAAATTAACCAAGATAGGATGATGGTCTGAATTAATTCATGTAAGAGTTTTATAGGAAATAGAATCCAAAAAATCCAAAGAGGATACATTTACAAAGGTTCTATAAATTCTTCTAGAAACATAAATATTTCAATATATCCTCTACCAAGTATACATTTCTCCACCTAGTTTAACCTCAATCAGCTCATTGCTTTCAATAGCATTTTTAAATATCTTATAAGAGATTGAATTATACATAACTCCCATCTTCTAATTCAGATGAAAAATAGATTTAAAATCCCATAGTATGATACAAGGTCCAAAGATAACATAATTGAGAGAAATAATATCCATATATAATATTCTACATTCCTGGTAATTGTTAAACCCATTAATGAAGGAGTAGGAGTGGTGAATTCAATGCAAATTAAATTCATAAGTGACATTTTGTTCAGTGGAGGCAGCCAAAGAAATACTGGACAAGGAGGTGTGAGCCAAGACCCAAAGACTCTTAATTTCAGAAGCGCATATTTTGGTGTCAAAAAATGAAAACCCATGAACTACATGATGGAAATTCTAGTGAAGATGATTTTTTAGGTACAGAAAATCCTTTAAGAGTAGGTCTATGTGTCTGAATAATGAGAAATAAGGTCCTAGTGGTGTCTCAGTTGACCAAACCTTGACCATTCAAAAATAATAACTTTATTTGAACTTGAATACATGGTTGGAAACCCATTTCTTATTTTCCATTGCATTCTTTTCTCCTAATTTAGGAGGTATCCCCACTTTTGTTTTAGGAAATGCGATATCTTGAATAAGATCTTTAATATCTAATTTCCCCCTTTCTGGAAAATCAATGTTGGCACTATTAGTGAGAGGTGGAACGACACTATACTCATTGAATTCCATGTCCTTGACACTAGAATCAGATACAATATGTGATTCATTCTCACTACAAGGAGTATAGGATTCAACTTCATGACCTCCAATCTCATCCAGATTACTAGAAACCACTAATCCAGATTGAGCATGTAAGATAGGTTAAGGGTCCTTAGTCGTGGAGTCCAAATCCATGAGTTCAGTAATTGGGTTAAGGTTCACTGTATTCACTAGAGGGACACATGTATCCTTTGGATTTTCTATAACATTAGCTGATAAGGGAGTTGTGCCATCACAAGAAGTACCACCATCTAAAATGAGCACATTAGTATTAGATGGGGGGAAGTAGCATTTGATTCCACCAATTATTGGGGACCAACAATAGTGAATTAAATGTGGGAAAATATTGGATCCATGGAGTCAGGATCTTAAAAGGAGAGTAGGCCAGAACATCAGTGGTCCGAGAGACTATTGGAGTAGTAGAGCGAGAGGCATCACCTGTAGAGTTGAGAAATCCAGATGGGGCCTTCATGGGATCAAATAAATTTTCACCTTATTCAAGTGAAAAAAATAATGTCACTAATGTGTTGAGATAACACCTATGTGAAATTAAGACCATCTGTTTCCACTAGAAAACTATAGGCTAACTCAAAGGTTTCGTTGAAAGGAAAAAATTCAGGTCCTAATCTGCTGGGAGGGCCATCTCAATGAAGTTGAGATCCAATTACCCAGCTTTCTTAGGTACGGTGGACAAGGGATGATTCCCTTGATCTTTTTCCTTAACAATATCATCCCATGATTTATTAGGAGGGATAGAACTGTATGGACCAACATGTGCCAATTCCCCCTTTCCAACAAAAAAACCTTTATTATTTCTATTCTGATTGACTTCCTTCAACTCTGAAGTACGGGGTTCATCATTCACCTTTTTCTAAATCATTTTATAGTTTACAACCGAATGTAAAACATTATTACATACATCACAAAAAGGGGGGACATGTTCCTATTCAACATTGACATCAGTTTTGTTTCCATTAGCAATAAACATAATTCTATTAGGATGCTTGGATTCAAGATTGACATTAATCAAAATTTTAGAAAAAAACCAAGATCACCATTAAGAGTCCTTTGATCCAATTTGATAGGGATACCAATTCAAGAGGAAAGATCATTAAGTATCTTTGGATGCTAGTACATCCAATTGAAATCCTGAAGATTTACCTAGATCGGAGCATTGTTTTGCATTAAATTTAAGGGGATCAGACTAATATCGTATTCTGAAAGCGTTCAAATTATTGGCTTGAGTGGTAGATTTATAGTACACCAAGCCCTATTGAAATCTTTCAGGGATTGTAGAATAATATACAAGAATCCTCTCTTGATTTGAATCATCCCCTTGTTGGTAAAACCCCAGTAATGAGAGACCATTCTCTTATGATCGACATAAGACCAATGCCTTTCCCCCTTTGAGTAAATAATGTGACCCAATATTGAATACTTGCAGAGAATAGAATGATGTTTTAGTGATTCTAGATCATCCACCACTGAAAATCCACCATTTTATAATCTGGAGATGTTAGAGGATCTATAAGAACCCTCCTTGTATGATCTAAGGAACCAGATAAAGCCTCCCCGAAGGAGACACCCTTCTTCCTCAAAGTAGCTGGATCCAGATCAGCCGAGATCCTGCCTTGAACCTATAAAGGATGATCATCATTAAATTTAAGAAATTTTTTAAGACATTTCTAATTAATGGTTTCTCTAGATACAACCATATTTAGATGGACACAAAATATGATGTTGCCACAATTTTTTGAGTTCAAAAAGGGGTGTATTACTAAGGGGTGATTCCTTTTTTCTAGAATAAGTTGAGGTCCTCACACTATAAATCCAAACACTATAAAATCATGTACTTTCTTAAGAATACATCAGAGTGTTATGTTTATTAAATGTAACATCCCAAGCTTCCATGGTACGCTTTTGTTTGAATAATATAGTAGCATGTGTTGTACACAACTTCGAGTTAAAACACACCACAACCAATCAAACTAGCCATTATGAATAGTAATACCCAAATTTTGAAAATTTATACATTATATCCTTCAAAATGGACTTAAATTTTTGGATTCGGAATATCAAAATAATCATACGGTGAATTTTGGTACTTTTCTGATAACTTTCATATTTTGACAAGTAGTGAAAATTAATAAATTTTAATTTAAAATAAATTTTTTAATAGAAATAATGTATAGTGATAAATAAAAAATTTGAGTGATTTTAAAGTATAATCAGATTATATTTTCACCATTTAATCCAATTTTTTTCATTGGACATAATTTCACATTTAAACTAGACATAATCAAGTGTCAATCTTTGTATAGTTATTATTTCATAAAAACACGCTTTTTGTTTTGACAATGGGAATTAATAGTGAATTAATTTCTACCACTTATCTGTTTTAAATTTAGAAAAATATATTCTACATTTAGAATAAGGAGGTCCAAATTGTGTAAATAGTTAACTTTTATATTTATACATTTTGAATAATTAAATCGGTAAATATTTTATTTACAATGGTTAAAGGGTAAATCCGGTAAATAAGGGTAAAAAATAATATTATAATAATATTAAATTACCCTAAAACGTGTCCTAACCCTATTGGATGATACATGGCTGACCATGGGCATATTGGGGTCTATTTTTGGACCCCATGTATCCACTTGTAAGTGATAATGACAATTTATATTAATTAAGATAAAGTAAATACAAAAAATGACATAAGCATATAGCTTTTAGTAAAACAATTTTTACATAGGGTTATATATGTTATCTTTTCCACTATAAATATTCATTATAAATATAAAATTATTTCCTACATAATTGTATTTAATTAAAAAATTTATACATTAAATAATTAAATTTATTTATGACACAATAATTTTGCAGTATTTTCCTTATTAATGAATGAATCAAATAATAAGAATTATAAATGTTAAAATAAATACAATTAGAAAGTCTTGATAAAATACAAGAATTTTATAGGTTAATAGGACATGTTAGGATTTCTTAAAAGTATTTAGTTCGAATTAGTAATGTTATTAAGACTTTAACAAAAACCAGTTATTAAATAGTGGCAAAATTGATATAAAAGAGTTTTTAAAACAAATATTTTATTATTAATTGATATTCTATTCCAAAAAATATAAGGATTAGCCAAAAGAATTATATAATGACAGGTTAATCATTAATGAAACACTTGAGGTTCTCTTGAAATTATATAGTATGATTATTAACCATATAATATAAAAACACAAATAGACATGGTAAATGTCAATCTATTTAACTAAGAGTGAAATCTTTAAGTTAAGGTTAATATAGTGACCCAAACCTTCTAAAACCTATTGGTTGAGTGGTTTTCGACCCATCCCTACATCATCCTTTAAATAATACATTTTTGAGCCATTATAAACCGAAAATTATTTTATAATAATATAATATTTCTAGCTTTTCCAAAGGTGCCCGTCACCCCTCTTATAAAAGGGAACTCACCATTCTCTATAATTCACACATTAAAAGCCTTTTAGATCAGACATACCCTACCCAAATACCCTCTCAACTATCCTCCCTTACTTTTATATGCCGTACTTTAGTCAGAAATATAACCTAAGGAGCTCTTTTGATCAAATCAAAAGGAAGAACCCAAAGAAGGGTTAAATATCCCATCACCTCTTTCAAGTTCCTTTCTTCTTGGACATCATTTTTTTGCTATTTCCATTATAAAATAATAAGTCTAGCATCTTCTATATATTTTTATTTTTTTATAAATATGGTACAACCAAATTCATTATTCTATCCATCCTTTGAATGTGATGTAACCATACGTGCGTACATACAGATTACCGTCTCCAAGTCGTGGTGTAATTGTTATTCAATACATTATTATTTGGTTGGGTATAATAATGATGTGTAATTCATGTAAATAATAAATATAACATTATAATGATTCAATATATAAGATATAAAATCCAATATATTTTATTTTAATATCAAAATAATGATATTGTCACACGTGTGTATGTATGGATTACCGTCTCCACGAAGGCGATGAAATTCATTCCCGATCATATCCATTTAAGACTAATTTTCATTAGATGATTAAAAATACAGTTTAAAGACATGATATCATTCTGGATATAAATAATATACATCCCATCCATAAAAAATACGAGTAACTTTACAAAGGGTATAAAGGAAAACGAATCCGTTAACACGAGAAATGAAGATAATACAAATATATTATTAACAAAACAATGTTAAAAGATCATATATGATATCATATTCATGTATATGATTCTGGTATAATTTAATAAAAATTATTTCACCGTTATATAGCAGGTTAACCTACCCTTGGCCAAGGAATAGTACAAGGTAAGAGTTAATTTCACAATCTCTTTATTATCTGATGTTGTTTTTACGTAAGTATCTACTAGGACCTCTTTATCATCCACATCCATGTTTATTACAAATGTATTTCAAAACATTTTTACTATTTTATATAATATAGGTAAAATTCATTTATACCCCAGTTTGAATTTCTATAAGATATTTATAAAGGAATTTTTCTGTCATTTTCCAAACAAAGTCCTTTTTAACCCTTTCGACAAAAATAAGGTAAGAATGTCTTTATTACCTTATACGGAAAGTGCGGCTATTTTCTACTGTTATACAATCATCGAAGCTTCCCTTATAAGATTATAATAATATTTTCAAAGTAAATGTTTTATTTTATAATTATGTGACTTTTAAATGATTAAAAAAAGAGATATTTCTCTCAAATATATTTGATTTCATCTATGTCAACATCACTTGATGGATTTTAAGATTATTTGAGGTTGATTTATTATGATACAAAACTTCTAGATAGTATAGAAGGTTTTGTGATAGTTTTGAATGTGGATGTGTTATTTTTATACCATTCATGGTTTATGGATAAAGTATTGACATTTCGTATGTTAGTTTTAATACGAATGTTTATGTAATGTTTAAATCTGTTCATATGAAAAATAAGTTGGACTTAGTAAGTGAAAGGTGGATCCCTCTATAGCTCCTCGATGCATCGGTAGGTCTCATGAGACACACTAGTGTCTTGGAACAAGGCCTTGACAAAATATTATTTTTAGTCTTGGCACAAGGCCTGGAGTATGTGGTTATGATTGTCTTACATTATGCATTCCATCATTATAAAAGTGGTTTTTGATATTGCATGTGATTATTCGACTAGTATAATATCCTTTTGAATAAGTAAATGAATTATTTCATTTTATTTTTGCCATATTATGCTAAAGTTCAAGTTTAAAATGATTTTATTTTCGTTATACATTGCCTTAAATGATTATGCTTATTTATGAATGTTTTCACTATATTGTTATCATTACTGAGAATCTAGGCTCACCCCTATCTATGTTTTTTTCCTAGGATTTCAAGAAGTATTTTATGACTAACCTCCAGGGATAGTTAGAAGGGATATGAGTGTGGACTATAAAGACTATGTTTTTGTAGTTTTTCACTTTCTGATGTAATGTAAGACTTATGAATGTATCTAGTGATTACAAGGGTACTAAACTAATCGGTCTTTCGAGACATGATCTTTTGAGATCAAACCAAGTTTATGTAATAATGCAAGGAGTCTGGGTAACTGGGGTAGGGGCATTACAGTTGGAATCAAAGGAAGTTTAGTACAAATCATGGAATCTATATTTCGATAAAACATGATTTGATCACATGGACCTAAGATGGACTTTGTGTATTAATATATAAGAAATTCCTAGAATTTTGGAATTGTAGAGATTTTGTGAGATTTCCGACCAATACATCCCTGTCTAGATACGAGTAGCCAGAGGTGGATCTGGCATAGATGTACCTAGGGTTAAAACCAGAAAACACCGCTTTGAGCTAGACATGAACGAGAACTGGTGCACGAAAATGGGCCTTGCTTCATTCTTGGTTACGATAGTCCCGGGGGATATGATTAGGATAATTCTCATTTTCTTTAAAAACCATTATGGAGGACTTATGAGTATATAATTCCTCAAAGAAAACATATTTATGATTATAGAATATTTCAATAAACTGTTCGATTCCTATTAAGTGTTTTTCAAGTTTGGATTCATGTATTGTGATTCATAAATAGATCTAGTATATGCCATTGATGCCTAGTGGAAGTAATAGAAACTGTATCAATGCACGCACTCCATGTAGGGATTTCCCTCCTACTCAAGATAATTATAGTGGAGTTGGTGATGAAACTGGTACTGATCATCTAATCACCATACAAGGACAACTCACCCATGTTATGAATAATGACCTTACTCGTGAGGAGCACCCTGATCCGTACCGTGGAGGACCAATGTTAGATCGATTCATGAGGAAACAACCACCAACATTAGATGGGGGTACAAATCCACTAGTATTTGAGCGATGGATAAATTCCATAGAGAAAATATTTCATTCCTTGGGGAGTAATGAAAGAGAAAAAGATATCATACCAGTTTATCACCTCACTAGAGATGATGATCAATGGTGGTCATTGATTCAAAACAGAAAGGAAGATGATGAAGTATAAAATATGCAATGGAGGGAGTTTAAAGAGCTTTACTTAGATAAATACTTTCCTCATGACCATCGAGAATATATGGAAAAGAAATTTCTGAGTCTGAGGCAAATGGCAGATGAGAATGTCGTAAGGTATGAGGCTAACATTACAAGGCTAGCGAGACATGTTGTTGATTATAAAAGTAACCTAAGAAGTAAGACTGATCATTTCTTTTATAGGTTAAAACCATTTCTCTGTCGATCCTTAGTCTCACAATCCTTCTTTTCATATGATGATATTGTCTCATGTGCTATCAAGATAGAAAAATAATTCTCTAAGTCTTACAACTTTAAAGCATATCAAGAAAAGAAGAGATCAGCTGATCACTCTGGAAATGGAAATATGGGGAAGAAGGGAAAAGTTGAATATCCATATTTCAGTAAATGTTGTAAGAAACACCCCGGTACTTGCTTGAGGTGAATGGGAGTCTGTTACAAGTGTGGTGAAAAGGCCACAAAGCTCATGACTGTAAGGGGAAAAAGAAGCTACTGATGTTCAATGCTACAATTACAGGGATATGGGACATTATGTAAATGAATTTCATAAGCATCAGGGGAACATACCTCAGAAAAGGCCAAGGGATCAAGGCCAAGCTTATGTTATCACTACTATTGAGGTTGATTCTTCGAAAGACATGGTGGCAGGTAATTTAATGGTTTCCTCAAGTTTAGACAATGCTTTATTTGATTCTGGATCATTTCATTGTGTCATATCATCCCACTTTGCTATGAAAATTAGATATTTCCAATTTTATTTAACAAGGGAGTTGTCAGTCAAAACTCCAAAGGGGATTATCATAGCTAAACATTCTATGAATCAGTTCCTATTATGGAATATAAATGTTCTTTTTCTGCTGATCACATTGTCATACCCATGATTGAGTTTGATATAATCCTTAATATGGATTTTCTTTTGGACCATGATGCAAAAATTTATTGTAAGAAGAAGGAGGTTACTATTTTTTATGGCGATGATAAAGAACACATTATATTTAGAGCTGAATCGTCACCACCTAATTATTATCTAGATCCACCCACAACAGCTCAACTAAATTTAATTATTGGGGAGGAAGAGAATGAAATGACTCTGGGTGAGTAAATGAATGTGAAAATAGAGTATGTACAAATTGTGAGAGAATATGTTGATGCTATTCCAACATTTTTACCTGGACATCCTCCAGAACGAGAAAATGATTTTTCCATTGAATTAATTCCTGGTTTAAGGCCCATATCGAAGACCCCTTATAGAATGGACACTATGGAATTAGTTGGACTAATGAATCAACTAGAGTAATTGAGTAATAATAGATTTATTCTCCCTAGTGTTTCTCTATGTGGAGCCCCTATTATTTTTGTAAATAAGAAAGATGGATCTATGAGGTTATGCATTGACTATAGGTATATCAATGATATAACAATAAAGAAAAAGTATCCCGTATCCCACATTGATGATTTATTCGACAAACTTTATTGAGTTCAATACTTTTCAATGATCGACCTTCGATTTGGATACCATTAGTTGTGTGTAAAGAAGGAATATGTTCCAAAGACATCATTTCGAACCAGGTATGGGCATTATGATTTTACAGTAATGCCTTTTGGATTGACTAATTCACCCTCTGTTTTCTTGGGTCTAATGAATAGGGTTTTCAAAGAATAACTTGATAACTTGATAGTGGTATTTATTGATGATATCTTGGTATACTCCAAAAGCTACAAAAATCATGAAAATCACTTGCGCATTATCCTGAACACTCTTAGAAGACGTGAATTATATGGGAATTTTAGCAAGTGTGAATTTTGGCTTCAAGATATTTCTTTTCATGGAAATATTTTCTCTAAGGATGGAATTTCCATTGATCCTTGAAAGACCAAGGCAATCCAACAATGGACAGCTCCAACGAGTATAACTGAGGTATACAGTTTTATTGGTTTATCAGGTTATTATCGATGTTTCATCCATAATTTTTCCCAATTGGAAAACCCATTAATGAATATCTCATGTAAAGGGGTTAAATTTTATTGGACAAAAGATTGTGAAGAATGTTTCGAAGAACTGAAGTGAAGATTAGTCAATGCTTCTGTATTGAATCTACCATCGAGGAGTGATAGGTTTGTTATTTGTAGTGATGCTTCAAACAAAGTACTTGGTTGTGTCCTTAAGCAGAATGATAGGGTTATTGCCTATGCATCACGACAGCTAAAAATTCATGATAAAAACTATCCTACTCATGATCTTGAGTTAGCAGCTATAATATTTGCTTTGAATAATTGGAGACATTATCTATATGGTGCAAATGTGAGATATATACCAATCACAAGAGTTTGAAGTATATTTTCTCAAAGAAAGAACTCAACATGAGGCAATGGCAATGTCTTGAACTACTCAAGGATTATTATTCCACGATACACTACCACCCAGGGATGGTGTAACACCCGAGACTTTTATGTTATATAAATCATCAAAGGAATATTTTTCTACACACAACACTTTCTTGGCTTGATTTACACGAAATCACAACCTTCCTCGATAGCTTGCGTCGTACGCAATACCGAGTTTCACTAAACAATGATATGCTATTAAAATATTATTAAAACTAGCAGTTATGAATAGTAATAACCACTTTTTGAAATTTTATACATTTTATTTTTCAAAATGGACTTCATTTTTGGTTTCAGAATATCGAAATTAGCCTAGGGTGAAATTTTGGTATTTTTCTGAAAACTTTCAATTTTTTATGAATAGTGAAACCACTAAGTGGTCGTTAAAAAAACTGAATTTTTCATAAAACATAATTTTACCGCTTCTGTGAGTGGAATTTCGAAAATCTGAGAGACACGGTTGATGTCAGTATGTAAAATTTGGTTCAATGAGATGAAAATAATTTTTTGGTGAATAGTAACTTTTTACTTTTTTTTACCACGGTTAAAAGTAAATAGGGTAATTAAGGGTAAAAATGATATTATTATTATCCTAACACATGTCCTAATTCTATTGGACAAGTTTAATTCGACAAAAAACAACCTTAGGAATAAAATATGACCATTTAGGCCCACTTGGATTAGATTAGGACATTTATTATTAATTTATTTAAAGAAGGGTTAAAATAGTTAAAATCAATGTTTAAATACTAAATCATTTTAATATAAGGTTATAAATAAGATAAATTTGACTATAAATATTCATTAGAAAGATAAAAAAATTTCCTACATAATGATATTTTATTTGTAAATTTTAGAGTATAAATAATTTAATTTATTTATGACACAATGATGATGCAGTAATTACTATAATAGTGAAAAATTAGAATAATTGATATTATAAATACCTAAATAAGTATAATTTGAGACTTTTTATGAATTAAACTAATTTTCTAGGTTAATATGACATGTTAGGATTGATTTAATTAACTTTGGTGGAAGTAATCATTCTGTTATGAGTTTCAAAAAAATCAACTATTGAATAGTGTCAAAATTGACATAAAATAGTTTTTAAAACAAATATTATATTATTAATTGTTATTTTATTACTAAAAATATAAGGTTCGGCGAACTGACTTAGATAAGGTTATATATATTAATAAAACACAACTTGGGGGTCTCTTGGATGTATATGGTAAGTTTATTAACTATATAATATAAAAATACAAAGTGACATGGTAAATGTCAATCTAATTAACTAAGAGTTAAACTAAAAGATAAGGTTAATATAATGACCTAAACTTGTCTAAATTCTATTGGATGAGACGATTTCGACCCATCCCCACCTTATATTCGAAATAACTCAATTTGGAGCTTTTTAAAACCGAACATGACTTTATAATAAAATAATATTTTTAGTTTTTCCAAAGGAGCCCCTCTCCTCCCTTATAAAAGGGCATCTCCTCCCCCTCTTCCTAACACTACTTTGAGCCTTCAAGCTCGGCCAAACCCTGAAAATTTCTTCTCTCCACTTCCTTAGAAACAGCCTAGAGGTTCTGGTATTCTTCAAAGACCTATTTTAGTGCCCTAAAAGGAGGTCTCAAAGAAGCACTTCAAAGAAGAGGTAATGTCCGTTACCGATTCTTTCATCTTTATTTCTTCTTACACTTCTTCTTATTTAGTTGTATCATAATGAAGTAATAACATCATTATCACTCATATAATGATATTTTATTATATGTATGAAACAACCCTATATCACCATCTATCCATCCTATGGAAAAAGAAATCACCAGCGTGCGTACGTAAGGAATACCGTCTCCACACCGTGGTGTAATCTATTTTCCACCATGACCTTACATGGATGGGTATAATGGTGTAAATAATGACTATATATGAATATTATAAAGTGATACTGATTCTGAAATAGTATACATACACTCCAATATAATTCCACGATCATAGGAACGATATCATCACTCGTGCGTACGTACGGAATACCGTCTCCACGATGTGATGCGACTCGTTCTACATGATCTTCATTTAATAATGATTATATAAATGAATTGAATGAATTAATATGATATATATTACACAAATAACATTCTGTAAATGAGGTATCTATAACCTAAATAGAAGAATAATAATTTATTCGACAAAACACGCATAAGAACAAAAAGTAATAAACACCCGAATAACAAGTAGTAATGAAATATTACTAATAATAATATAAGAATATGACCATATATGATATCATAAAAATAAGTATGATTCTGTAATAAGTCAATAACATTATTTAAATCATTATATAGGAGGCTCGGACACGTATAAATCATATCAGACCAAAGGTAAGGGAAATATCACAATCTCATTTTTATCCGAGATTGTTCATACTTTGGTATTTACTGGGTTGTATTTTATCATCCACATCCATGTTTAATCAATATGTAATATTTATATCCTTATAAAATAGTTTTTATCCAATGTTACCATTCTTTGAGTTTTTAGTAAACGATATGAAAGGAATCTTTTGTCATTTTTCATACGAGGTACTTTTTGACTTTTCTGACAAAAGTACGAAGAATGTTTTTTTAAATTATACGGTATGAATGGATTTTTAAAACAATATTTCAAAGAATATTCCATTAAAAGTTTTCAAGATTATTTTTAATCAACTTCTTTTAGTTTAAAATTGTATGACATGTTAAGGAAGGAAAAGTGTTTTTGAAGTATAAAGGATATTTTCCTCAAGAATGGAGTTCAAGTGTTTTATCAAAATTATTTTCCATCTAAGATAATATAGGGTTCTATTTCTATCCCTATCATTTCATTTATTTGATTATGTTGTGATGGAATTATTTTTATTAATTCCTTTATCTTATATGAATTGTATTATGATGTCACGATGTTTAAGATTCCCATTTTTATTACATGGGTTATGCAATGATGTATGATTTAATATTTTGTGGCACACATAAGAATGGTATCATTATGAGATGGGTGGGACCTATATCTCCCTCCAATGCATTGGGTAAATATTTTATATCTCATGATATTGACATGGCTTGAATGGTAGGTTATACCGGTTAAGTGAAACAGGACTGAAATGAGGGTGACTCAGTTCAGAAATGAACTTTGTCCACAAAGATAGTCTTGGAAATGAGTCTTGACTAATAAGAAATGATTCTCTATGATTATGTGTGTATGCCACAAAGTTTCATGTTTTATGTTATGATTATTGGGATTACATTTCACTTCTATGATTTATCCCATGTTATGATATTATGATCTCTTTTGAAGGTTAAGATTTCTAAAAGTTATGTTCTTATGTATATGATGTGATTGATATTTCTTTTGTTTACCCTTACTGAGCATTTGAGCTCACCTTTTTGTATGTTTTATTTCCCTAGGTCAGGAAGAAGGTTATTTAGTAGAATATGCCAAAAAGGGACTCTAGATATGATGAAATAAATGGGAGGCAAAGTAGATGCTTTATGAACCAGTTGTTTATGTTTCCCAGTTTCTAAAGACACTATACCTATACGGTCCTTTCTTGGTTTTGTTATATGTTGTAAAAATTGGGCTTCAATTCTGAAGTAATAACAATGTATGTAAAGTATGGGTCGTTATAGTTGGTATCAGAGGAAAGGTATAGTCAACCTTTAGAAACTATGATGCGAAAGCCTTAGTAAGATCCCTAAGGATAAGTCTAAGCAAGGAACACAATCTTAGTGTTTTAGAAATGGCCATGAATAACCGAGGATAAGACCTTAAGTGTGAAATTTTATTCTTGATTATGTGGTTTTCCTATTATAATAAGTGTTGCTCACACTATTCTTCTTGGTTTTAGTCAATGGCTGGAACCCGAAGGAACCGTGTTAATGCGGACTGCGACGAGCATTGCAATGATTGTCCCCCTGAGAAACCAAACATTATGGGAGCTGGAATGCAAAATCTTGAAGCCATGCTCACAAAAATTTCTCAAGCTACGAATCATGCAGGACTTCCAAACGAGCAAAGGAAGGAGCAACATTCTGTTGAATCCTTCATGAGACAGCTTCCACCTTCATTCAGCGAGTCTACTGATCCATTAGTTGCTGAACAATGGATAAGTACTACTGAAAAGATATTTCGAGTTCTTCAATGTTCTGAGCATGATAAATTCATCATAGCAGTGTATCGTTTGGAAGGTGATGCTGATCAATGGTGGAATCTTATTAAGAATACGAGGCAAAGGGATGAAATTGAGTCCATGGAATGGGACGAGTTCAAGAACTTATTTTTTAATAAGTACTTCCCTCGTATTCTCCGAACAAAGATGGAGAAAGAGTTTCTTGAACTGAAGCAAAAGGATGATGAATCTGTTGGTACCTATGACGCAAATTTTACAAGACTTGCAAGGTACGCTTCTGGTATTATTATCCAACCTGAGAGTAAGATTGATCGATTCTTTAGTGGCTTAAAACCAAGTCTTCCAAGGGCCTTAGCCATAAGGGACTTCAATAGCTATGAAGAAATCGTTCGATGTGCTCTCAAAGTTGAGATGGAGATTGGAGTAACCCATCAGCCATATGGGTTTGATAAGAAAAGGAAAATGGAATTCAAAGGAAAATCTAAAGAGCACACTGAAAAGAAGATGAGCTTTCCCTTATGCTCAAAGTGTGGAAAGAAAAATGGAGGGATTTGTCTTAAAGGGACAAGTAAATGTTTGAAATGTGGAAAGGAAGGTCATCGGGCATTTGAATACCGCGATGATGGGAAGAAGATTTCTAGTGATGCAAACACAGGAAGGGATACACAGAATGACCCTACTACACTTCAATGTTTCAAGTGCAAGGAGATGGGACATTATGCCAATAAATGCCTGAATCCAAGGGTTGATGATGATGGTCGACGTCAACAAACTCTTAAGGAAAAAGACAAAGGAATGTCACATGCAATTTCTATCAGCGATGTGGAGTACGATAATGATGTGGTGAAAGGTACACTTACCATCCACTCTAATGTAGCAAATGTTTTATTTGATTCTGGATCCACATACTCCATTATTTCTGAAGAATTTTCTAAGGGTATCACCGTATTACCTCAACAATTAGATGTTGAGTTAGCGGTGACAACACCTAATGGCACAACTGTCGCATCAAAAGTTTATAATTATTCTCCGATTGAAGTTTGTGGGAAAGTGATTCCTGCAAATCTTGTGATCCTTCCTATAGTGGAATTTGATGTGATTCTTGGCATGGATTGGCTTTCTCTACATGGAGCTCATATCAATTTCCAAAGAAGGGAAGTCACATTTCATATTCCAGATCAATCTATGATCTTCTATCGATGCAAGGATGAACATAACCATCCAATGGAAATTTATTGCATTTTATGGATATTTATTCCACTAAATTAAGGTTATTTATCTCAAATGGTTGGTGATAAACTCACGATTAAGAATATTCCAATTGTACGAGATTTTGATGGTGTCTTTCTGGAGGAATTACCAGGTCTTCAACCGAATCGTGAAGTTGAGTTTTCAATAGAACTCGTACCGGGTGCTTTGCCTATTTCAAGGACACATTATAGAATGGCCCCAATTGAGTTGCAGGAATTGAAAAAGAAACTCCAAGAGAATCTTGATAAGGGGTTCATATGCCCTAGTATGTCACCTTGGGGAGCACCTATTCTGTTTGTTATGAAGAAATATGGATCAATGAGACTCTGCATTGATTATCGAGAACTTAACAGGATCACTATCAAGAACAAATATCCTCTCCCACGCATTGATTACCTATTTGACCAACTACGCGGAGCTCAATACTTTTCCAAGATTGATCTTCGTTCAGGGTATCATCAATTAAGGGTCAAAAGGGAGGATATACGAAAGACGACTTTCTGTACAAGGTATGGACACTATGAATTTATAGTGATTCCATTTGGTCTTACTAATGCCCCTGATATCTTCATGGATCTGATGAATAGGGTCTTTACAGACTATCTTGATCAGTTTGTGGAAGTCTTTATAGATGACATTCTTGTCTATTCAAAGAGAAAGGAAGAACATGAAGATCACTTGATAATTATATTGAAGACCCTGATAAAGGAGAAGCTTTATGCCAAATTTAACAAGTGTGAATTTTGGCTTCAAAAATTTTCATTTTTGGGTCACATAATCTTAGACGAGGGGATATCTGTGGATCCAGCAAAAACAGAGGTTATCGAAAGATGGTTGAGACCAACAACAGTAACTGAGATACGATGTTTTCTTGGTTTGGTTGGATATTATCGACATTTTGTGAAATATTCTTCACGATTATCTAATCCACTCACCAAGTTGACTCGGAAAGGATTTAAGATTGTATGGACGGAGGAATGTGAAGAGAATTTCAAGGAGTTGAAAAGAATGTTATCCAGTGCACTTGTGCTCACACTGCATTGTAGTGGAGAAAGGTTTGGGATCTACAGTGATGCATCCAAGAAGGGATTGGGGTGAGTTATTATGAAAAATGATATGGTGATAGCTTATGCCTCACGAACGTTGAAAATACATGAGCAAAATTACCCAACTCATGATTTGGAGTTAGCTGCGGTTATCTTTGCATTAATGATTTGGAGGCATTATCTTTATGGAGAAAGGTGTGACATTTATAATGATCATAAATGTTTAAAGTATATTTTCACAGAAAAGGAGCTGAATATGTGCCAAAGAAGATGGTTGGAGCTGATTAAGGATTATGAATGCTCAATCCATTACCACCCAGGGAAAGCAAACAAGGTGGCAGATGCATTAAGTCGAGAAGACGATGCTAGTTTATCCATGATGGGGATCACAAAAGATCCAATATTTATGGATTTACAAAGGATAGATCTTGGAATTATAATGAAAGGGGAATAATCACATGTTTTTCAAATGAATGTTCAACCATCTATACATGTGAAGATTAAAGAGGCACAGAAAGAAGATGTCGAGTTACAAAAGAATGTGAGAAATGTTCCTGAATTCAACCTTGATTGTGATGGGATAATAAACTTCAGGAATTGGGTTTGTTTTTCTCCCATCCCCGAATTAAAGAAGGAGCTGCTGGATGAGGCTCATAGTTCTTCATTCTCTATTCATCCTGGAAGCACGAAGATGTATAGGGACCTGAAATAGTACTTCTGGTGGGATGGCATGAAAAGAGATGTTGCTGAATATGTCTCTCGATGATTGGTTTGTCAGCAAGTTAAAACTGAGAGACAGAAGTCTAAGGGGATGTTACAACCATTACCCATACCCGAATGGAAATGGGAAAACATCACTATGGACATTGTGACAGGACTTCATAAAACTTCCAAAGGAAATAATGCTATTTGGGTCATAGTTGATCGTCTTACAAAGTCTGCACACTTCATTGCTATTAGAGAGGATTTCTCTCTGGATCAGCTTGCCAGGATATATGTAAAGGTAGTGGTAAGATTTCATGGAGTACCACTTTCTATTATATCTGATCGGGATCCGAGATTTACCTCGAAGTTCTGGCGAAGTCTTCAGCATACTCTGGACACAGAGTTAAGTTTCAGCACTGCTTATCATCCTCCGACAGACGATCAGTCTGAGAGAACAATTCAAACTATAGAAGATATGTTGAGAGCTTGCTCTATGGATTTCAAAGGTTGTTGGGATCAACACCTACCTTTGGTGGAATTTTATTATAATAATAGCTTTCACTCCAGTATTCAGATGGCTCCTTATGAAGCCCTCTATGGAAAGAAATGAAGGACTCCAACTTGCTGGGATGATGTTGGGGAAAGAAAGATATTAGGACCTGATCTTGTTGATGAAATGGCAGAAACGTTCAGATCTATTCAACAACACATAAGAGCAGCTCAGAGTCGACAGAAAAGTTATGCCGACAACTGAAGAAAAGACCTAGAGTTTGAAGTGGGTGATAAAGTGTTCTTACGAATATCTCCCTGGAAGAGAGTCATGAGATTTGGATATAAGGGGAAGTTGAGCCCTAGATATATCAGTCCTTTCGAAATACTTGATCGTGTTGTGAAGGTGGCTTACCGATTGGCACTTCCACCAAATCTCTCTCAAGTTCACGATGTGTTCCATGTATCTCTCCTGAGAAAGTACATACCTGATCTTTCACATGTACTCAGCTCAGAAGTTGTACCGCTGGAGCAGGATCTTTCTTATGAAGAACAGCCGATAGGGATTCTGGATCGTAGTGAAAAAGTCCTACGAAACAAGACCACTCGATTGGTGAAAGTATTATGGAGGAACCACCAATTAGAAGAATCTACATGGGAGCTTGAGGATATGATGAGGGAGAGGTATCCTCATCTGTTTGTTACCAAGTGATGAATTTCGAGGGCGAAATTCATTTTAAGGGGTGTAGAATGTAACACCCGAGACTTTTATGTTATATAAATAATCAAAGGAATCTTTTTCTACACACAACACTTTCTTGGCTTGCTTTACACGAAATCGCAACCTTCCTCGATAGCTTGCGTCGTACACAATACCGAGTTTCACTAAACAATGATATGCTATTAAAATATTATTAAAACTAGCCGTTATGAATAGTAATAACCACTTTTTGAAATTTTATAATTTTTTTTTTCAAAATGGACTTCATTTTTGGTTTCAGAATATCTAAATTATCCTATGGTGAAATTTTGGTATTTTTCTAAAAACATTCAATTTTTGATGAACAGTGAAACCACTACGTGGTCGTTAAAAAAACTGAATATTTCATAAAACATAATTTTACCACTTCAGTGAGTGGAATTTCAAAAATTCAAGAGACACTGTTTATGTCAGTAAGTAAAATGTGGTTCAATGAGATGAAAATAATTTTTCGGTGAATAGTAACTTTTTACTTTTTTTACCACGGTTAAAAGTAAATAGGGTAATTAAGGGTAAAAATGATATTATTATTACCCTAACACATGTCCTAATTCTATTGGACAAGTGTAATTCGACCAAAAACAACCTTAGAAATAAAATATGACCATTTAGGCCCACTTGGATTAGATTATGACATTTATTATTAATTTTTTTAAAGAAGGGTTAAAATAGTTAAAATCAATGTTTAAATACTAAATCATTTTTAATATAAGGTAATACATAAGATAAATTCAACTATAAATATTCATTAGAAAGATAAAAAAATTTCCTACACAATTATATTTTATTTGTAATTTTTATACTTTAAATATTTAAATTTAATTATGACGCAATGATGATGCAGTAATTACCATAATAGTGAAAGATTAAATTAATTGATATTATAAATACCTAAATAAGTATAATTTTAGACTTTTTATGAATTAAACTAATTTTCTAGGTTAATATGACATGTTAGGATTGATTTAATTAACTTTGGTCGAAGTAATCATTCTGGTATGAGTTTCAAAAAAATCAACTATTGAATAGTGTCAAAATTGACATAAAATAGTTTTTGAAACAAATATTATATTATTAATTGTTATTTTATTCCTATTAATCTAAGCTTAGGCCAAATGACTTAGATAAGGTTATATATATTAATAAAACACAACTTGGGGGTCTCTTGGATGTATATTCTATGTTTATTAACTATATAATATAAAAATACAAAGTGACATGGTAAATGTCAATCTAATTAACTAAGAGTTAAAACTAAAAGATAAGGTTAATATAATGAGCTAAACTTGTCTAAATTCTATTGGATGAGATTATTTCGACCCATCCCCACCTTATCTTAGAAATAACTTAATTTGGAGCTATTTAAAACCGAACTTGACTTTATAATAAAATAATATTTTTAGTTTTTCCAAAGGAGACCCTCTCCTCCCTTATAAAAGGGCACCTCCTCCCCCTCTTCCTCACACCACATTGAGCCTTCAAGCTCGGCCAAACCCTACCAATTTCTTCTCTCAACTTCCCAAGAAGCATCCTAGAGGTTCTGGTCTTTTTCAAAGACCTATTTTAGTGCCCTAAAAGGAGGTCTCAAAGAAGCACTTCAAAGAAGAGGTAATGTCTGTTACCGATTCTTTCATCTTTATTTCATCTTCCACTACTTTTTCTTTAGTTGATTCATTATGAAATAATAACATATGTATCACTCATATACTTATATTTTATTATAAATATGAAACAACCCTATTTCACCATCTATCCATCCTACGGAAAAAGAAATCACCGCGAGTGCGTACGTACGGAATACCGTCTCCACGCCGTGGTGTAATCTATTTTCCACCACCACATAACTTGGATGGGTATAATGGTGTAAATAATGACTATATATGACTATTATAAAGTGATACTGATTATTAAATAGTATACATACACTCCAATACAATTCCACGATCATAGGAAAGATATCATCACTCGTGCGTACGTACTGAATACCGTCTCCACGATGTGATGCGACTCGTTCTACATGATCTTAATTTAATAATGATTATATAAATGAATTGAATGAATGAATATGATATATAATACACTAATACCATTATGTAAATTAGGTATCTATAACCTAAAGAGAATAATAAGAATTTATTCGACAAAACACGTATAAGAACAAAAAGTAATAAACACCTGAATAACAAGTAGTAATGAAATATTACTGATAATAAGCTAAGAATATGACCATATATGATATCATGAAAATATGTATGATTTTATAATAATTCAATAACATTATTTAAATCATTATACAGGAGGTTCGGACACGTACAAAGCATATCGGACCAAAGGTAAGGGAAATATCACAATCTCATTTTTATCCGAGATTGTTTATACTTTGGTATTTACTGGGGTGCATTTTATCATCCACAACCATGTTTCATAAATATGTAATATTTATATCCTTATACAATAGTTTATATCCAATTTTACCATTCGTTGTGTTTTTAGTAAAAGATATGAAAGGAATCTTTTGTCGTTTTTCATACGAGGTACTTTTTGACTTTTCTGACAAAAGTACGAAGAATGTTTTTTTAATTTATACGGCATGAAATATTTCCAAGAATATTCCTTTACAAGTTTCCAAGTTTATTTTTAATCAAATTCTTTTAGTTTAAAATTGTATGACATGTTAAGAAAGGAAAAGTGATTTTGAAGTAGAAAGGATATTTTCCTCAAGAATGGAGTTCAAGTGTTTTATCAAAATTATTCTCCATCTAACATAATATAGGGTTCTGTTTCTATCCCTATCATTACATTGATTTGATTATGTTGTGATGGAATTATTTTTATGAATTCCTTTAACTTATATGAATTGTTTTATTATGTCACGATGTTTAAGATTCCCATTTTTATTACATGGGTTATGCAATGATGTATGAATTAATATTTTGTGGCACATATAAGAATGGTATCATTATGATATGGGTGGGACCTGTATCTCCCTCCAATGCATTGGGTAATGATTTTATATCTCATGAGACAGACATGGCTGGAATGGTAGGTTATACCGGTTCAGTGAAACAAGACTGAAACGAGGGTGACTCGGTTCAGAAATGGAATTTGTCCACTAAGATAGTCTTGGTAATGAGTCTTGACTAATAAGAAATGATTCTCTATGATTATGTGTGTATGCCAAAAAGTTTCATGTTTTATGTTATGATTATTGGGATTACATTTCACTTCTATGATTTATCCCATGTTATGATATTATGATCTCTTTTGCAGGTTAAGTATAACGACCCATACTTTACATACATTGTTAATACTTCAAAATTGAAGCACACTTATTACAACATATGACAAAACCACAAAGGACCGTATAGGTATAGTGTCTTTAGAAACTGGGAAACATAAACAACTGGTTCATAAATCTTCTATAGTGTCTCCCATTTATTTCATCATATCTAGGGTCCCTTTTAGAATATTCTACTTAATATCCATCTTCCTGACCTGGGGAAAAGAAAACATAAAAGGGTGAGCTCAAATGCTCAGCAAGGGCAAAAAAAAAAGGAAATAAAAATCATATCATATCTTTTTGAAAATCATATCCTGCAAAAGAGGTCATAATATCTTAACATGGAATAAATCATAGAAGTGAAAATGAGATCCCCATAATCATAACCTAAAACTTGAAACTTTGTGGCATGAACACATAATCATGGAAAATCATTTCTTGTTAGTCACGACTCATTACCAAGACTATCTTAGTGGAAAAAGTCCCTTTCTGAACCGAGTCACCCTCGTTCCAGTCCTATTTCACTGAACCGGTATAACCTACCATTCCAGCCATGTCTATCTCATGAGATATAAAATCTTTACCCAATGCATTGGAGGGAGATATAGGTCCCACCCATCTAATAATGAATCCTTTCTTATGTGTACCCCATAATCATAAACCATACATCATAGCGTAACCCATGTAATAAAAATGGGATTCTTAAACAACATGACATCATAAAACAATTCATATAAGATAAAGAAAAAAAATATTTCCATCACAACATAATCAAATCCATGTAATAATAGGGATAAAAACAGAACCCTTTTATTATCTTAGATGGAAAATAATTTTGATAAAATACTTGAACTCCATTCTTGAGGAAAATATCCTTTCTACTTCAAAAACACTTTTCCTTTCTTAACATGTCATACAATTTTAAACTAAATGAATTTGATTAAAAATGAACTTGAATACTTGTAAAGGAAACTTCTTGGAAATAATGTTTTAGAAATCCATTCATGCCGTATAAGTTTAAAAAAACATTCTTCGTACTTTTGTCGGAAAAGTCAAAAAGTACCTCGTATGAAAAACAACAAAATATTCCTTTCATTTCTTTGACTAAAAACTCACCGAAGGGTAAAAATGGATTTAAACAATTGTAGGTGGACGGAAATAATATTACATATTTATGAAACATGGATGTGGATGATAAAATACACCCCAGTAAATACTTACGAATAAACAATCTCGGATAAAAATGAGATTGTGATATTTCCCTTACCTTAGGTCTGATTTGCTTTGTACGTGTCCGAAGCTCCTGTACAATGGTTTAAATAATGTTATTGACTTATTCCAGAATCATACATATTGATATGATATCATATATGCTCATATTCTTAGCTTCTTGTTAGTAATATTTCATTGTTACTTGTTACTCGGGTCTTTATTTCCTTTTGTTCTTATGCGTGTTTTGCCGAATAAATTCTTATTCTTATTTTAAGGTTATAGATACCTTATATCCAGAATGGTATTAGTGTAACATATATCATATTTATTCATTCAATTCATTTATATAATTACTATGTAATGATGATCATGTAGAACGAGTCGCATCACATCGTGGAGACGGTATTCCGTACGTACGCACGAGTGATGATATCATTCCTATGATCGTGGAATTGTATTGGAGTATATATATATTATTTCAGTATAAATATTACTTTATAATAATCATAAATAGTTACTCATTACACCATTATACCCATCCTTGTAAGGTGATGGTGGAAAATAGATTACACCACGGCGTGGAGACGGTATTCTGTACGTACGCACGCGCGGTGAATTCATTTTTCCGTAGGATGGATAGAAGGAGAATTAGGGTTGTTTCATATTTATAATAACATATAAGTATGTAATTAATAGTGATGTTATTACTTTATCATGAAAAAACTAAAGAAGAAGAAGTTGAAGAAGAAAGAAATTGAAAAGATCGGTAATGGATATTACCTCTTCTTTGGAACGCTTCTTTGAATCCTCCACTTAGGGAACTAAGATTGGGCTTTGAAGAAGACCAGGACCTCTAGGATTATTCAAGGGAAGTGGAGAGGAGAAAATGGCAGGGGTTGGCCGAGCTTGAGTGCTCAAATTGGTGTGAGGAGGAGGGGGAGGAGGTTCCCTTTTATAAGGGAGGAGAGGGGCACCTTAGGAATATCTCAAAATATTATTTTATATTAAAGTCAAATCGGTATATAATGGTTCCAAAGGGTCTTATTTCGAATCTAAAGTGGGGATGGGTCGAAATCCTATCAACCAATAGGATTTAGACAAGTTTAAGGTATTATTTTAACCTTATCAATTAGATTTAACTCTAAGTTAAATAATTTAACTTTTACCGTGTCTTTTTGTTTTCTTTCACTATATGGTTAATACACTTACTATAATATTACAAACGAACCCCATCTTATTTATTATTAATATATATATCCTTATCTAAGTCATTTTGACGATCCTTAAATTTTTAGGAATAAAATAACAATTAATAATATAATATTTTATTTAAAAAACTATTTTGTGTCAATTTTGACACTATTTGATATATGATTTTTGTGAAAGTCATAACAGAATTATATGTTCGAAAAAATTTGATTAAATCAACACTAATATATCATAGCAACCTATAAAATTAGTAGAATTCATAAAAAGTCTCAAATTACATTTATTTTGGTGTTTATAACATCAATTATGTCAATATTTCATAAATAAGATAATTACTGCATCATCATTGTGTCATAAATAAATTAAATTATTTAATGTTTAAAAATTATAAATAAACTACCATTATGTAGGAAATCGTTTTAGCTTTCTAATGAATTATATAGTCGAATTTATCTTATGTATAACCCCATATTAAAAATGCTTTACTTATTAAACTTTGATTTTAACTATTTTAACCCTTCTTTAAATAAATTAATAATAAATGTCCTAATCTAACCCAAGTGGGCCTAAATGGTCATATTTTATTCCTAAGTTTGTTTTTGGTCGAATTAAACTTATCTAATAGAATTAGGACATGTGTTAGGGTAATTGTAATATCATATTTACCCATATTTACTATTAACCGCGGTAAAAAAAGTAAAAAGTTACTATTCACCAAAAAATTATTTTTATCTCATTGAACCACATTTTACTTACTGATATCAACCGTGTCTGTCGGATTTTTGAAATTTCATTCACAGAAGTGGTAAAATTAAGTTTTATGCAAAATTCAGTTTTTAACATACCACTTAGTGGTTTCACTATTCATCAAAAATTGAAAGTTTTCAGAAAAATACCAAAATTTCACCCTAGGCTAATTTCGGTATTCCGAATCCAAAAATGAAGTCCATTTTAAAAAATAAAATTTATAAAATTTCAAAAAGTGGTTTTTACTATTCATAACGGCTAGTTTTAATAATATTTTAATAGCATATCGTTGTTTAGTGAAACTCGGTATTGCGTACGACGCAAGCTATCGAGGAAGGTCGCGATTGCATGTAAAGTAAGCCAAGCTAGTATGTAGTGAAAGATTCCTTTGATGATATATAAAAACAAAATATTACTCATAAAAATCTCGGGTGTTACATTCTACCCCCCTTAAAAAGAATTTCGCCCTCGAAATTCGTCACTTTGTAACAAAAAGATGAGGATACTTCTCCCTCATCATATCCTCAAGCTCCCATGTAGCTTCTTCTAATTGGTGGTTCCTCCATAAAACTTTCACCAATCGAGTGGTCTTGTTTCGTAAGACTTTTTCTCTACGATCCAGAATCTCTATCGGTTGTTCTTCATTAGAAAGATCTTGCTCCAGCGGTACAACTTCTGAGCTGAGTACATGTGAAGGATCAGGTATGTACTTTCTCAGGAGAGATACATGGAACACATCGTGAACTTGAGAGAGATTCAGTGGAAGCGCCAATAGGTAAGCTACCTTTCAAACACGATCCAGTATTTCAAAAGGACCGATATATCTAGGGCTCAACTTCCCCTTCTTTCCAAATCTCATAACCCTCTTCCAGGGAGATATTCGTAAGAACACTTTATCACCCACTTCAAACTCTAGGTCTTTTCTTCGGTTGTCGGCATAACTTTTCTGTCGACTCTGAGCTGCTCTTATGTGTTGTTGAATAGATCTGACCTTTTCTGCCATTTCATCAACGAGATCAGGTCCTAATAGCTTTCTTTCCCCAACTTCATCCCAGCAAGTTGGAGTCCTGCATTTCTTTCTATAGAGAGCTTCATAAGGATCCATCTGAATACTGGAGTGAAAGGTATTATTATAAGAAAATTCCACCAAAGGTAGGTGTTGATCCCAACCTCCTTTGAAATCCATAGAGCATGATCTCAACATATCTTCTAGGGTTTGAATTGTTCTCTCAGACTAACCGTCTGTCTGGGGATGATAAGCAGTGCTGAAACTCAACTCTGTATCCAGAGTATGCTGAAGACTTCGCCAAAACATCAAGGTAAATCTCGGATCCCGATCAGATATAATAGAAATTGGTACTCCATGCAATCTTACCACTTCCTTTACATATATCCTGGCAAGCTGATCTAGAGAGAAATCCTCTCTAATAGCAATGAAGTGTGCAGACTTTGTAAGACGATCAACTATGACCTAAATAGCATTATTGCCTTTGGATGTTTTAGGAAGTCCTATGACAAAGTCCACAGTGATGTTTTCCCATTTCCATTCGGGTATGGGTAATGGTTGTAACATCCCCTTAGACTTTTGTCTCTCAGCTTTAACTTGTTGACAAACCGAGCATCGAGAGACATATTCAGCAACATCTCTTTTCATGCCATCCCACCAGAAGTACTCTTTCAGGTCCCTATACATCTTCGTGCTTCCAGGATGAATAGAGAATGAAGAACTATGAGCCTCATCCAGCAGCTCCTTCTTTAATTCGGGGATGGGAGGAACACAAACCTGAATCCTGAACTTTATTATCCCATCACAATCAAGGATGAATTCAGGAACATTTCTCAACTTCTTTTGTAACTAGACATCTTCTTTATGTGCCTCTTTAATCTTTACATGTATAGATGGTTGAACATTCATTTGAGAAAGATAAGATTTTTCCCCTTCCATTATAATTCCAAGATCCATCCTTTGTAAATCCAAAAATATTGGATCTTTTGTGATCCTCATCATGGATAAACTAGCATGTTCTTGTCGACTTAATGCATCTGCCACCTTGTTTGCTTTCCCAGGGTGGTAATGGATTGAGCAGTCATAATCCTTAATCAGCTCCAACCATCTTCTTTGATGCATATTCAACTCCTTTTGTGTGAAAAAATACATTAAACTTTTATGATCAGTATAAATATCACACCATTCACCATAAAATTAATTCCTCCAAATATTTAATGCAAAGATTACCGCATCCAACTCCAAATCATGTGTTGGGTAATTTTTCCCATGGATTTTCAACTGTCGTGAGGCATAAGCTATCACCATATCATTTTTCATAAGAACACACCCCAATCCCTTCTTCGATGCATCACTGTAGATCACAAACCTTTCTCCACTACATGGTAGTGTGAGCACATGTGTACTGGATAACCTTCTTTTCAACTCCTTGAAATTCTCTTCACATTCCTCTGTCCAAACAAACATAACTCCTTTCCGAGTCAACTTGTTGAGTGGATTAGATAATCATGAAAAATCATTTACAAAACATTGATAATATCCAGCCAAACCACGAAAACTTCGGATCTCAGTTACTGTTGTTGGTCTTGACAATCTTTCGATAACCTCTGTTTTTGCTGGATCCACAGATATCCCCTCTTTTGAGATTATGTGACCCAAAAATGCAAATTTTTGAAGCCAAAATTCACACTTGGTAAATTTGGCATAAAACTTCTCATTTCTCAGGGTCATCAATATAATTCTAAAGTGATCTTCATGCTCTTCCTTGCTCTTTGAATAAACAAGAATATCGTCTATAAAGACTACCACAAATTGATCAAGGTAGTATCTAAAGACTCTATTCATTAGATCCATGAAGATAGCAGGGGCATTAGTAAGACCAAATGGCATCACTATAAATTCATAGTGTCCATACCTTGTACGGAAAGCCGTCTTTGGTATATCCTCCCTTTTGACCCTTAATTGATGATACCCTGAATGAAGATCAATCTTGGAAAAGTATTGATCTCCACGTAGTTGGTCAAATAAGTCATCAATGCGTGGGAGAGGATATTTGTTCTTGATAGTGATCTTGTTATGTTCTCGATAATCAATGCAGAGTCTCATTGATCCATCTTTCTTCTTAACAAATAGAACAGGTGCTCCCCAAGGTGACACACTAGGGCGTCTGAATCCCTTATCAAGATTCTCTTGGAGTTGCTTCTTCAATTCCTACAACTCAATTGGGGCCATTCTATAAGCTGTCTTTGAAATAGGCAAAGCACCCGGTACGAGTTCTATTGAAAACTCAACTTCACGATTTGGTGGAAGACCTGGTAATTCCTCCGGAAAGACATCATCAAACTCCCGTACGATGGGAATATTCTTAATCGTATGTTTCTCACCAACCATTTGAGATAAATAACCTTCATTTAGTGGAATCAAGACCCATAAGATGGAAGGAATTTCCACTGGAAGGTTATATTCATCCTTGCATCGATAGACGATCGTAGATTGATCTGGAATATGAAATGTGACTTCCCTTCTTTGGCAATTGATATGAGCTCCATGTAGAGAAAGCCAATCCATGCCAAGAATCACATCAAATTCCACTAAAGGAAGGATCACAAGATTTGCAGGAAGCAATTTCCCACAAACTTTGATCGGAGAAGAATTATAAACTTTTGATGCGACTGTTGTGCCATTAGGTGTTGTCACAGCTAACTCAACATCTAATTGTTGAGGTAATATGGTGATACCCTTAGAAAATTCATTAGAAATAAAATAGTGGGTGGATCCAGAATCAAATAAAACATTTGCTAATTTAGAGTGGATGGTAAGTGTACCTTTCACCACTTCGTTATCGTACTCCACATCGCTGATAGAAATTGCATGTGACTTTACTTTGTCTTTAGCCTTAAGATTTTGTTGACGTCGACCATCATCATCAACCCTTGGATTTGGGAATTGACTAGAATAATTCCCCATCTCCTTGCACTTGAAACATTGAAGTGTAGTAGGTTCATTCTATGTATCCCTTCCTTTGTTTGCATCATTAGACATCTTCTTCCCATTATCACGGCATTCAAATGCCCGATGACCTTCCTTTCCACATTTGAAACATTTACTTGTCCCTTTAAGACAACTCCCTCCATGTTTCTTTCCAAACATTGAGCATAAGGGAAAGCTCATTTTCTTTTCAGTGTGCTCTTTAGATTTTCCTTTGAATTCTATCTTCCTCTTCTTATCAAACCCATGTGACTGATGGGTTACTCCAATCTCCATCTCAACTTTGAGAGCACATCGAACGATTTCCTCGTAGCTATTGAAGTCCCTTATGTCTAACGCCCTTCGAAGACTTGGTTTTAAGCCACTAAAGAATCGATCGATCTTACTCTCAGGTTGGATAATAATACCAGAAGCGTACCTTGCAAGTCTTGTAAAATTTGCTTCATAGGTACCAACAGATTCATTATCCCTTTTCTTCAGTTCAAGAAACTCTTTCTCCATCTTTTTTCGGAGAATACGAGGGAAGTACTTATTGAAAAATAAGTTCTTGAACTCATCCCATTCCATAGACTCAATTTCATCCATTTGCCTCGTATTCTTAATAAGATCCACCATTGATCAACATCTCCTTCCAAACGATACACTGCTAGGATGACTTTATCATGTTCAGAACATTGAAGAACTGAAAATATCTTTTCAGTAGTACTAATCCATTGTTCATCAACTAATGGATCAGTAGACCCGCTGAAAGAAGGTGGACGCTGCCTCATGAAGGATTCAACAGAATGTTGCTCCTTCCTTTGCTCGTTTGGAAGTCCTGCATGATTAATAGCTTGAGAAAGTTCTGTGAGCATGGCTACAAGATATTTCATTCCAGCTCCCATATCGTTTGGTTACTCATGGGGACAATCATTGCATTGCCCATCGAATTCCGCATTAACACGGTTCCTTCGGGTTCCAGCCGTTGACTAAAACCAAGAAGAATAGTGTGAGCAACACTAATTATAATAGGAAAACCACATAATCATGGATAAAATTTCACAATTAAGGTCTTATCCTAGGGTATTCATGGCCATTTCTAAAACACTAAGATTGTGTTCTATGCTTAGACTTATCCTTAGGGTTCTTACTAAGACTTTCACATCCTAGTTTCCAAAGGTTGACTATACCTTTCCTCTGATACCAACTATAATGACCCATACTTTACATACATTGTTAATACTTCAAAATTGAAGCACACTTATTACAATATATGACAAAACCACAAAGGACCGTATAGGTATAGTGTCTTTAGAAACTGGGAAACATAAACAACTGGTTCATAAATATTCTACAGTGTCTCCCATTTATTTCATCATATATAGGGTCCCTTTTAGCATATTCTACTTAATATCCATCTTCCGGACCTGGGGAAAAAAACATAAAAGGGTGAGCTGAAATGCTCAGCAAGGGCAAAAAAAAAGGAAATAAAAATCATATCATATCTTTTTGAAAATCATATCCTGCAAAAGAGATCATAATATCTTAACATGGAATAAATCATAGAAGTGAAAATGAGATCCCCATAATCATAACATAATACTTGAAACTTTGTGGCATGCACACATAATCATGGAAAATCATTTCTTGTTAGTCATGACTCATTGCCAAGACTATCTTAGTGGACAAAGTCCCTTTCTGAACCAAGTCACCCTCGTTGCAGTCCTGTTTCACTGAACCGGTATAACCTACCGTTCCAGCCATGTCTATCTCATGAGATATAAAATCTTTACCCAATGCATTGGAGGGAGATATAGGTCCCACCCATCTTATAATGAATCCTTTCTTATGTGTGCCACATAATCATAAACCATACATCATAGAATAACCCATGTAATAAAAATGGGATTCTTAAACAACATGACATCATAAAACAATTCATATAAGATAAAGAAAAAAAATATTTCCTTCACAACATAATCAAATCCATGTAATAATAGGGATAAAAACAGAACCCTTTTATTATCTTAGAAGGAAAATAATTTTGATAAAATACTTGAACTCCATTCTTGTGGAAAATATCCTTTCTATTTCAAAAACACTTTTCCTTTCTTAACATGTCATACAATTTTAAACTAAAAGAATTTGATTAAAAATAAACTTGAGTACTTGTAAAGGAAACTTCTTGGAAATAATGTTTTAGAAATCCATTCATGCCGTATAAGTTAAAAAACATTCTTCTGACTTTTGTCGGAAAAGTCAAAAAGTACCTCGTACGAAAAACGACAAAAGATTACTTTCATTTCTTTTACTAAAAACTCACCAAAGGGTAAAAATGGATTTAAACAATTGTAGGTGGATGGAAATAATATTACATATTTATGAAACATGGATGTGGATGATAAAATACACCCCAGTAAATACTTACGAATAAACAATCTCGGATAAAAATGAGATTGTGATCTTTCCCTTACCTTAGGTCTGATTTGTTTTGTACGTGTCCGAAGATCCTGTATAATGGGTTAAATAATGTTATTTACTTATTCCAGAATCATACATATTGATATGATATCATATATGGTCATATTCTTAGCTTCTTGTTAGTAATATTTCATTGTTACTTGTTACTCGGGTCTTTATTGCCTTTTGTTCTTATGCGTGTTTTGCCGAATAGATTTTTATTCTTCTTTTAAGGTTATAGATACCTTATATCCAGAATGGTATTACTGTAACATATATCATATTTATTCATTCAATTCATTTATATAATTACTATGTAATGATGATCATTTAGAACGAGTCGCATCACATCGTGGAGACGGTATTCCGTACGTACGCACGAGTGATTATATCGTTCCTATGATCGTGGAATTGTATTGGAGTATATATATATATTATTTAAGTATAAATATTAATTTATAATAATAATAAATAGTTTCTCATTACACCATTATACCCATCCTTGTAAGGTGATGGTGGAAAATAGATTACACCACGGCGTGGAGACGGTATTCCGTACGTACGCACGCGCTGTGATTTCATTTTTCCGTAGGATGGATAGAAGGTGAATTAGGGTTGTTTCATATTTATAATAACATATCAATATGTAAGTAATACTGATGTTATTACTCTATCATGAAACAACTAAAGAAGAAGAAGTTGAAGAAGAATGAAATTGAAAAGATCGGTAATGGATATTACCTCTTCTTTGGAACGCTTCTTTGAATCCTCCACTTAGGGACCTAAGATTGGTCTTTGAAGAAGACCAGGACCACAAGGATTATTCTAGGGAAGTGTAGAGGAGAAAATG
Source organism: Viscum album (assembly GCA_963277665.1). NCBI lineage: Eukaryota > Viridiplantae > Streptophyta > Magnoliopsida > Santalales > Viscaceae > Viscum > Viscum album. Next base: position 1,462,578,284 of record OY728150.1, on the reverse strand, counting down.
GCATTGGTTGGCCGAGCTTGAGTGCTCAAATTGGTGTGAGGAAGAGGGGGAGGAGGTGGCCTTTTATAAGGGAGGAGAGGGGCACCTTAGGAATATCTCAAAATATTATTTTATATTAAAGTAAAAATCGGTATATAATGATTCAAAAGGGTCTTATTTCGAAGCTAAAGTGGTGATGGGTCAAAATCCTATCAACCAATAGGATTTAGACAAGTTTAGGGTATTATTTTAACCTTATCAATTAGATTTAACTCTAAGTTAAATAATTTAACTTTTACCGTGTATTTTTTTTTTCTTTCACTATATGGTTAATACACTTACTATAATATGCCAAACGAACCCCAAATTATTTATTATTAATATATATATCCTTATCTAAGTCATTCGGACGAACCTTATATTTTTAGGAATAAAATAACAATTAATAATATAATATTTGATTTAAAAACCATTTTGTGACAATTTTGACACTATTTGATATATGATTTTTTTGAAAGTCATAACAGAATTATATGTTCAAAAAAAGGTGATTAAATCAACACTAATATATCATAGTAACCTAGAAAATTAGTGTAATTCATAAAAAGTCTCAAATTACATTTATTTTGGTGTTTCTAACATCAATTATGTCAATATTTCATAAATAAGATAATTACTGCATCATCATTGTGTCATAAATAAATTAAATTATTTATTGTTTAAAATTTAGAAATAAAATACCATTATGTAGGAAATCGTTTTAGCTTTCTAATGAATATTTGTAGTCGAATTTATCTTATGTATAACCCCATATTAAAAATGATTTACTTATTAAACATTGATTTTAACTATTTTAACCCTTCTTTAAATAAATTAATAATAAATGTCCTAATCTAACCCAAGTGGGCCTAAATGGTCATATTTTATTCCTAAGTTTATTTTTGGTCGAATTAAACTTATTCAATAGAATTAGGACATGTGTTAGGGTAATAGTAATATCATATTTACCCCTATTTACTGTTAACCGCGGTAAAAAAAGTAACAAGTTACTATTCACCAAAAAATTATTTTTATCTCATTGAACCACATTTTACTTACTGATATCAACCGTGTCTGTCGGATTTTCGAAATTCCATTCACAGAAGCGGTAAAATTAAGTTTTATGCAAAATTCAGTTTTTAACCTACCACTTAGTGGTTCCACTATTCATCAAAAATTGAAAGTTTTCAGAAAAATACCAAAATTTCACCCTAGGCTAATTTCGGTATTCTGAATCCAAAAATTAAGTCCATTTTGAAAAATAAAATTTATAAAATTTCAAAAAGTGATTATTACTATTCATAACGGCTAGTTTTAATAATATTTTAATAGCATATCGTTGTTTTGTGAAACTCGGTATTGCGTACGACGCAAGCTATCGAGGAAGGTCGCTTTGCGTGTAAAGTAATCCAAGCTAGTATGTAGTGAAAGATTCCTTTGATGATATATAAAAACAAAATATTACTCATAAAAATCTCGGGTGTTACATGAATATTTCCAAAAGTTATGTTCTTATGTATATGATGTGATTGATATTTTTTTTGTTTACCCTTACTGAGCATTTGAGCTCACCCTTTTGTATGTTTTATTTCCCCAGTTCAGGAAGAAGGTTATTAAGTAGAATATGCCAAAAAGGGACTCTAGATATGATAAAATAAATGGGAGGAAAAGTAGATGTTTTATGAACCAGTTGATTATGTTTCCCAGTTTCTAAAGACACTATACCTATACGGTCCTTTCTTGGTTTTGTTATATGTTGTAATAAGTGTGCTTAAATTCTTATGTAATAACAATTTATGTAAAGTATGGGTCGTTATAGATGGAAAATAAGGTGGTAGATGCTTTGAGTCGAAAGGATCATTGAGTTTTAAATAAGATGAGAGTTGAAAGGGATCCTATTTTCATGGATCTAGTAAAGATTGATATGGGAATCACCATGGAAGGTGAAACATCAATATTTTTTCAAATGGTTGCCAAACCATCTTTATAAGAAAGGATAGAGAGTTCAAGACCAATGATGAAGAGTTAAAAAAGAAGATTAATGCTGTGAATGATGAGAGATGGAGGGACATTGTGTGTGAAGATGGAATTTTGAATGTTGGGAAGAGACTTTGATTCCCCCATATACCTGATCTAAAAAGGGAATTTTTGGATGATGCTCATAGTTCCAATTTCTCTATACAAACTGGTAGCACTAAGATCTATCGAGATTTGAAGGAACATTTTTTGTGGGACAACATGAAGAGGGAGATTTCTAATTTTGTGTCAAGATGTATGGTTTGTCAACAAGTTAATGTTGAAAGGAAATATCCTGGAGGATTCATGCAACCTCTTCCCATACCTTAGTGTAAATGGGATAATATTACGATGGACTTTGTCATGGTACTACCAATGACTCATAGAATAAATGATGAAATATGGTTCATTGTTGATCATCTTGCCAAGTCTGCACATTTTCATGCTATAAGAGAAGATTTACCACCCGAACATCTAGCAAGACTATATATTAATGAAGTTGCGAGACTTCATGGAGTACCCCTATCGATTGTTTCGGATCGTGATCCCCATTTTAATTCATGATTCTGGAAAAGTCTTTAGAAGTCCATGTATACTAAAATTCGTTTGAGCCCTTCCTACCACCCTCAAACTGATGGTCAATCATAATGGACTATTCAGACCTTATAAGACATGTTGAGATCATTCTCACTTGACTTTCATGGAATGTGGAATCAATATTTACCTATGGTAGAATTTTCCTATAATAATAGCTTTTATTCAAGTATTCAGATGGCACCATACAATGCATTATACGGAAAGAGATGTCACACACCAACCTATTCGAATGATGTGGGTGAAAGAAAACTCGTAGGCCCAGAACTTGTGGAGGAAACGATAGAAAAGGTGAAGGTAATCCAAACCCACATCAATGCAGCTTAAAGTAGGAAGAAGAGCTATGCTAACAACTAAAAGAATGATTTGGAATTTCAGGTGAGATATCAGGTTTTCATGAAGGTATCTCTATGGAAGGGAGTTATACGTTTTAGTAAGAAGGGAAAATTGATTCCCATATACATCGAACCTTTTGAAATTGTAGAACAAATTGGGGTTGTAGCTTATCATTTGGTAATGTTGTCAAATCTCTCCCATGTTCGCGATGTGTTTCACGTATAACTATTGAGAAAATACATGCCTGACCCAATGCATGTACTTACCTATGAGGAAGTTGAACTAGAATCTGATCTTTCTTATTGTGAAGAGCCCGTCAGGATTCTTGATACTAGAGGACAAGTTTTGAGAAACCAAACTACTCATCTATTAAAAGTTCTATGGAGAAACCATAAGATAGAAGTGGAAACGTGGGAACGTGAGGAACTTATGATGAAGAACCACCTGAGTCATTTTACGTAGTAATATTCTAGAAATATCTAGGACAAAATTATTTGAATGAGGGGAGAATATAATACCCCAAGCTTCCATGGTATGCTTCTCTTTGAATAATACAGTAGTGTGTGTTGTATGAAACATCGAGTTCTAACACACCCCAACCAATCAAACTAGTCGTTATGAATAGTAATACCCTATTTTTGAAATTTTATACATTTTGTCATTCAAAATGGACTTCATTTTTGAATTCAAAATATTGTAATTGTCTTAGGGTGAATTTTTGGAACTTTTCTGAAAACTTTCATATTTTCCTGAATAGGGAAAATTACTAAATTGTAATTAAAAACAAGTTTTTTTAATCTAAATAATTAATAGTGATAAATTATGAATTTTTTTGATTTTATAGTATAATTAAATTATATTTTTACTATTTAATCCAATGTTGTTCAATGGACATAATTTCACATTTAAACTGTACATAAGCAAGTGTCAATCTTTTGATAGTAATTATTTCTTAAAAACATGTTTTTTTGTTTTGACAAAAAGAAATAATTATAAATTAATTTATACCACTTATGTGTTTTTAATTTAGAAAATGGATTTCATATTTATAATCAGGAGGTCCAAATTTTGTAAATAGGTAAGTTTTATTTTTAGACATTTTGAATAATTAAATTGGTAAATATTTTATTTACCATGGTTAAAGGGTAAATCCGGTAAATAAGGGTAAAAAATAATATTATTATAATTTTAAAATACCCTAAAACGTGTCCTAACCCTATTGGATGATATATTTATGACCATGGTCATATTTGAGTCAATTTTGGGACCCCATGGAGCCACTTGTAAGTGATAATGACACTTTATATTAATTAAGTTAAAGTAAATACAAAAATTACATAAGAAAATATCTTTTAGAAAAAAAATTTTTACATAGGGTTATATATGTTATCTTTTCAACTATAAATATTATTTAGAAAAGTAAAAATATTTCCTACATAACTGTATTTATATATATATTTTTAGAAATTGAATAATTAAATTTATTTTTTGAACAATAATGATGGAGTATATTTCTTATTAATGAAAGAATCAAATAATACATATTATAAATGTTAAAATAAATATAATTTAAACTTTTTGATGACATCAATGAATTTTATAGGTTAATAAGTCATTTTATGATTGATTAAATGAATTTAGTTGTAATTAAGATAGTTTTTAGGAATTTAACAAAAACCAATTATTAAATAGTGTCAAAATTGACATAAAAGAGTTTTTAAAACAAATATTATATTATTAAATTATATACGTTTCAAAAAATAAAAGACTCAACCTAAGAACTTATATAATGATAGGTGCATAATTAATGAACCACTTGGGGTTCGCTTGGAAGTTTATAGTATGCTTATTAACCATATCATATAAAAATAAAAAGAGACATGGTAAATGTCAAACTATATTACTAAGAGTTAAATCTAAAAGTTAAGTTTAATATAGTGACCCAAACCTGTATAAAACCTATTTTTGGAGTGGTTTTTGACCCCTCCCCACCTTAAAATTTAAATAATCCATTTTGGATCTATTATAATCCGAAATTTATTTTTTTATAATATAATATTTCTATCTTTTCCTAAGGTTCCCCTCACCCCCTTTATAAAAGGGCACTCACCCTTCTCTCTAATTCTCACCATAAAAGCATTTTTTCTTGGAACACCCCTACTCAAATACCCTCTAAACTATCCTAACTTAATCCTAGAGGCCTTAATTTAATCAAAAATCCAACTAAAGTATCCCTTTTGATCAAATCAAAAGGAAGAACCTGAAGAAGAGGTAAATATTCCATCACGTCTTTCAAGTTCCTTTCTTCTTCCACATCCTTTTTCATTGTTATTTCCATTAAAAAAAACTCTTGTATATTTTATATACTATGATGTTATTAAAAATATGTTACAACCTAATTCATTATTATATTCATCTTTTGAATGACATGTCACCATACATGCGTACGTACGGATTACCATCTCCACGTCGTGGTGTAATTGTTATTCAATACATTATTATTTGGATGGGTATAATAATGATGTGTGATTCATGTAAATAATAAATATAACATGATAATAATTCTCTATATATGATATACCATGAAATTATATATTATTTTAATATCAAAAGAATTATACTATCGCTCGTGCGTACGTACGGATTACCGTCTCCAAGAACGCGATGAGATTCATTCCCCATCAAATCCATTTAAGACTAATTTTCATTTGATGATTAAAAATATTGTTTAATGTCTTTATATTATTCTGTATATGAATAAGATACATCCCATTCATAACAAATATGACTCACATAACAAATAATATAATGGAAAACAAATCCGTTAACACCAAAAACGACGATAATACTAAGATATTATTAAAAAACAATGTTAAAAGATCATATATGATATTATATTAATGTATATGATTATTTTTTAATTTAATTACAATTATTTAACTATTATATATAAGTTTAACCTACCCTTGACCAAAGAAAAGTAAAATGTAATGGTTAATTTCACAATCTCTTTATTATCTGAGGTTTTATTTTACGGAAGTATATACTGGGACCTCTTTACCATCCACATCCATGTATCTTAAAAATGTATTTGAAAACATTTTTACTATTTTATATACTATGGGTTAAACTAATTTATACCCTTTATTGAATTTTTATAAGATGTTTATAAAGGAATCCTTCCGTCATTTTCCAGACAAGGTCCTATTGAACACTTTCGACAAAATTAAGGTAAGAATGTCTTTTTTAACGTATACGGCAGGTGTAGATATTTTCTGCCATTATAAAATCGTCGAAGATTCCCTTATAATCTTATAAGAATATTTAAAATTAAATTTTTTATTTTCAAATTATGTTAATTCTAAATGATTTCAAAAAAAGTGACATTTATCTCAAATAGTTTTGATTTCATTTATGTCAACATCCTTTGATGGATTTTAAGCTTATTTGAAGTTGATTTGTTATGATACATAAAATTCCATATAGTATTGAAGGTTTTGTGATATGTTTGAATGTGGATGTGTTATTTTTATACCATTCATGGTTTATGGGTAAAGTATTGATTTTTTGTATGCTACTTTTAATACGAATATTTATGTTATGTTTAAACCTATTCATATGAGGAATACATTGGACTTAGTAAGTGATGGGTGGAGCATGCTATAGCTCCAAGATGCATCAGTAGGTCTCATGAGACAAACTACTATCTTGGAAGAAGGCCTTGAAAAACTCATATTTTTAGTCTTGGCACAATGCCTTGACTATGTGGTTATGATAGTCTGGCATTATGCATTCCATCATTATGAAAGTGGTTGTTGATATTGCATGTGATTATTCAACTAATATAATATCTATGTGAATAAGTAAATGGAATTATTTCATTTTATTTTTTCCCATATTATGCTGATGTTCATGTTTAAAAGGCTATTGTTTTAGTTATACATTTCCTTAAAAGATTATGCTTATTTATGAATGTTTTGGATATATTGTTATCCTTACTGAGCATCTGAGCTCACCCCTTTCTATGTTTTATTTTTTCCTGGATGTGAAGAAGTATTTTATGACTAACGTGCCGGGATAGTATGAGGGGATATGAGTGTGGACTATGGAGACTATGTTGTTTTAGTTTTTTACTTTATGATATAATTTAAGACTTATGAATGTATCTAGTGTTTCCAAGGATACTAAACTAATCGGTCATTCGAGACTTGATCTTTTGTGATCATTCCAATGTTATGTAATAATGCACCGACTCTTGGTAACTGGGGTCGGGGTGTTACATTACATGGTAGTCAAAACCCACTAACATCCAGATCTATTAATTGACACTGAGGCAGTGTTCACTAAAATAAAATATAAAAACATTAAGATAAAATCAATAAAGTTCACATTCATATACAAATTCCTGATGTTCCAATTATTTTTAATTCATCGTCTTGGTATTGAAATTGTCTCTTATAAAACATGGACTATACTTGATATCCCCCCTCTTTAAAATCATCAACAGTCAAGAGGAATGTATGTTTCCCTTGTATATATTATCTATTTATTTGTAAAAATCATTTTTTGATATTTTCTTTTTCAAAAACTACTCAACACTGGATAAATCATCAATGATAAATAATTCTGAAATTATTTTAAATATATCAATCAGAATCACTTATACTGACATATTTAAATTCCTACTAGAAGAAAAAATACATTCATTATTTCTGAAATAGCTATGAATATAGCACTTGGTACCCACATTGCTCAATGAAAATAAAATATTAAAGAAAATACAATTTATTACCTCAACATAACACAATTGAAATCTAAGATTCGATACCACGATATTATTTTTTTGGAATTAATATTTTTAGAGTAAAAGCATTTCTTATATTAGCAACGTCAAGAGATTCAACTGATCTCTTGCTTGGATTACACTAAATATATCCTTAGGTATCCTATATTAACTATCAAATTAATAATATGGTTTGTTATCCTTTATCACTTCATTTTTTTATTTATAAGAAGGGGGTCCATGGGACTGGATTTTATCCTATTTTGGTTAAACAACCATATATGGAGGACTCAATGAATTACATATAACTATATTATGAGGAAATTTTATCCATATATGAAAAATCATAGACCTGGTAAATATATTTTGAGGGAACTTCTTGAAATATAATCGGTAATCAAATAAAATATCCAAAACTCCAAAGATTGCATTTGGATATTTTTTCATCTATATGGTAAAAGAACTTATTTTTTTCTTATTTCATCCTTTAATAATGAGGCACCAATAATGAAACATATACCAATACCTAATAAAAAAGTGGATATTTCCATTTAGATAATAGTTATTTGGATATACATGAAAGGATAAAAAGGGATGGTGATCAATATTATAAATAAGGAACATACTATTAAAATATAGGTGATAATATTCCTGTGTGACTATGTATGGGATGTATTATTACTATTTCATTCATATTTGGGGTTTCCAAAAATTAAGTATTCAAACAATACATGAATAGAGTCATTGAATAATCAATTCATTTCACTTTCAGATCCAAATAAGAAAGATATAATCACTGACATTATACAGTAAGGATTTATTTCAACATTATTTAACAATAATATAAAATAAATAAACATTATTTAAACCATATTTACTTATATAGTGTCCTCGTAAATATTTATTAATGATGAAATCAAATGGATTTATTTAATAATGTTGTACCTTTATAATGAGACTCTTTCACAAGTACAATATATAAATGGGGGAAATTTATGACTGAAAATTTTCATTTTATATGATATTTGGATTCTTTGAAATTATTATATAATTTAGGCATTGATATGGTTCATCATAGATTAATTTATGAAGAATATATCATCACTTATATATAGTAATTCAGTGATTGAACTTGTGACCCACATCAAATAAGAACTATTCCCTTTCTTGTAATAAGGAAAGATTAATATTTATTTCCATCCATGATACAAGACTACATGAAATTCACTAATAAGTTTGGTACTTTCCAGATATAGCCTAACATTTTCCATCAACAAATAATGTTATTACCCGCTACATAATTCTTCTAGCTATCCTCAATATCAGGAATAGATTATATGGGTCTATTCCCAATACACACTATCACAAATTTTGATATTATCCATACTATTATCAAATTATTTTCAAAATGTTATAGCATTTTACCCTTAAAGGAGGTAAGGTCACATGTTACAAAAAAATCCATGAAATACAACATCATAACATTAGTTGGAGTAACTCAAAATGTTCTAGTATAAAATGGAAATAATTATGTGTATTAAAATTAATAAAATTTTATTTCGATTATAATATTCATTCCATTAATTTATCCTAATATTATAAATTCAAAATAATTTAAAATAAATTCATTTAATTAGAATTTATCAAAATACCATTACAAAATAGTAGACAAGGATAAATTTCTAGGACTGATAATCTCTTTCATGTTTTGTAGAATTATCTCACAATTACCCATAGTTTATTTTTAGAAACCCAATATTTATGGTTGTATGGGGCGTATGAATTTTTTCCATTTAATTTGTTGTTTCCTTTGGTATGGATATATATTTGTGATAAACTTATTTATTATGATCATTTATAAATATGAATCAATGAATTGTAAAGACATGACGATAAAAGGTTGTATACATTGTACAACCTTTCACAAGTGCTCAACAAAAATTTCCCCATGTCCTAATTCATCTATGGTGAATTGGAACTTATATTAATGATATTTACAATAAAAATAAATAATTCATAGAAATTATATCCTATATAAGAAGGATGATACATCATATATAAATTTTTCTTCAATATAGTGTACAATTGAATTACTGAATCCAAAGATCATATATGTCATCCTACTATACAAATACTTATTAATAAATAATTATTATCAATTGGCGTGTGTTCAATGTTATTTTATAATGAATATTACCTACATGATGAATAGTTCATACATCATGAAATTAAACTTCTTAGTATTATGACCTTACCATAAGCCTATAAAATGCATGATACAGTGGTCCATAACACATGACTATAAATAAACAGGATTATTTTATTCTATATGAATCAGTCCCCTTATTCATAAACCAAATCTATATAATTATTTTTTTGTTTGGATGTGAAATTCATTATTGGACTTCCCAATTATCCCTTTATAAGAAAATCACTCGGTTCCATTCTCGAAGAGATATATACAGTTTTATTTTGGTTATTATAGGATAAAAACTATTTTGTTGATATATAATCCTTGATTTTACCATGATTTTCTCTTATATTATATTCCTCATTTATCCATATTTGAGGGACTATAAAAAATTTACACTATGTATCAAAACACTTATCCTCTCACTATGATATTATTTTATTGTAATCTACCCTTTCCCAATGAACTTGTCGGGTCTATGTAGAGAATATTTTCTTATAGCTACATATATGTCGACTCCTATTTCATTAAACTATATATTAATGTTATGGTCACCTAAAATAGACCCTAAAATAATATTTCTTCTTCATACTACCTTTTACCCCATGTGTTAAGAATTTTCATCAATTCACATCATGTTTTATCTATTCATCTCTCACCAAGGAATCCACTTTATGCTATTTTATTTTATCCTTTTCATGATCACAATCCATATAGATTCACCCACATATTAAAAATACATTAGGATTTACTATCATTATTAAAATACATATATTTTTTTCATATCACCTATCTCAGGCCAAATAAAAAATTATCAATTAATTATCCCCAATACAATACTTTGTAATAAACTGGACTAATCAATTTTTAGTTAGGATGGTACATATATCTTTTGAAATTCCCATTCAATGTAACATATATTTTATATCATGTATTTTAATTACCATAACCCAACTCTTACAATTGAAAAAAACATAAAATTTTAGGGGACACCATTGGTATGTTGATGTTACATGCCCTACATATCTAGTCTGCCTATAACCAACCGAGGACATGTGTCTATACCAATTTAAATATCTTATAAACTCATATACTATGGAATAATTATTGTAAAACTTATTATTTAACCATTTTTGGTGGTTATCCTTGGTATGACTCCTCAAAAATATAATAATAGACACATCATTAAAAATATTTTTAGTGAGTTTTAATGTCTATCAATTATCATCTAATCATTTACAAATTCAAAAACCTCATCCTAAAATATACATTACCCATCACCCCTATTAAAATTTATCAAATAATTTTAAAACATCCCGTTTTTTATTCATTCTATCCATTCAAGGATTCTTATAGTGTTAGTGAAGAACCCCTTTTACAAATACATTCAGGGAATATTCATGTTTATCAATTATCATATCATATTTTACTAATTAAAATTGTTTATCATATAATTTATGTTACTCATTACTCAATTTTCTACTATATGGAAATACGTTATATTGCAAAACCTTTTTTGGATCATGGAATCACTCCCTTCAAGGTTTCGTGTACCAATACTATGCTCACCATTCATGTTGGGTTGATATTTCCATTATTATTATATGTATGACCTTTGTTTTGGTGAACAATCTATGTATTTAATATAAGATTTATATTTTGGACCATTAATGATATCATAGAACTTTGTTCATGATTTATTCATGGATTTATGTAATGGTATGCTTGATTTCAGATGGTTTTGATTATGCCTCCATCATAGGAAATGCTACCCCATGATTCATCAAAGATATATTTTCTTAATCTTTATAAATTTTTAGTTATTCTTATAGGGCCTTAAACATCATTCATTATTTTTTTTCTGTAATATTACCTTCAACAATATTTATATATCCACCTACAATGTTTTATATATTGGCATTTTGTTTTTTCATTCATGTCAGGTTGCTTCTCCTCTTTCAATAGAATGGATACCGTACTCCTCATTCAGTCAAATTTGCAAGATCATGAACTTCAAGAAAATTTGTGTTAAGGTACAACAATACTAGACATCATACCTCTTTTATATATTTCTTACAACCCTAAAGGATAGAAAATAGAAAAAGTTTCAAACCAAATGAAAAATTGATTGCACTCTTCAGGATAAAAACATGTAAAGGGAAACTTGAGGAAAAATTATATATCAACTCACTAAACCTTTCATTTCACAGTTAATAAAAAAGATACATCCTTAGTGAAAAATACAAAAAACCTATGGAAACCAATAATAACCCTTGAAAAATCATTTTTTTGTTTCTTGTGTTTGAATAGTGGACTCTAATAAATCCGATAATGTTTTTTCAAATTATAGTGGCCCATATGAAACACAAATCCAACAAATCTTAGCATGGGTATTATAGCTCCACAGACCTTACATTCGTAAATACAATATCACAATGGACTAACTTTATATATATAGAATTATATAATCATTAGTTACTATAGAACCACATTACTTTATGAGATGAATTTGAGATAGGGTTTCTATACTCAGTATGTGTGATCTAAATTTTGATTCTATATATGTTTAATTTTATCTCACTATTTCTAGGATATTGGGATTATTAATTAACCATATAATTATCTATGTTCGCATAATTTTTTCATCTTAATTTTACATTTTCTTCCTTTTACACTTATTTTAATACTCAATTGTTTTTTATTCTCCCTTAGTTTTTATAACAAAAAGTATTAGAGCTTGAGTTCAACAAATTGAGGATAAATTTCACTAATTAGATAATGGGTATCAAATAATCCCAGATTAATATTTATCATTTTTATTCACCTAAATTATTTTTGTAGAGGAAGTGGATCTGTGATTATTATTATTAGAAAATGATGAACCAAATGCTTCTTGTTGTTAAACCAAAAAATATATAAAATACTAAGTTGGAGTTTCTCTATTGGAAGGATATTAGAGAAGTATGAATTACATTCGAAAAGAACATGGGATTTAATATTATAAATGTGTAAATTATGGATGTATTGACAAAAGTAGACTAAAATATGTTTGATAATCCCTTTGAATTGAATAAGGAGTACCAAATTTGATAGTTATTCAATTTAATGATGATTTAATGGAATCTAATTTCTCTTCATTTAAATGATATCAACACCATCAGAATTCAGTTTACATCCATGTGAATGACAATAGATTTTTGTGTATGTGTGATGGTTTCACGATCATAATTACATGATAGTTTTCAATCTATTATAATATCCATGATTAGTTCATCAATGATTAAATTAGTAATGTAGATTGATATGTGAGATCTAATCTTCTATGAGGACATCTAGAGAAGAGAGGTAGGTTGACCCTCTATATATATATATTATACATGGAAGAAATAAGAAAATACAAGTTACAGGATAGTCATGTAGGATGTTAGAAATAAAAATAAAATATCCCTGACAAGGAAAAGGGTCTTAGTCCAACCCTATTGAATGATCCCATATTTTGAATGGGTTCAAGTTTATAAAGGATTTTGAGTTTTCATTCGGTAGATCAGATAAAAAAATTAATCAACATTAAAAATGAAATTATGATATTCAGAATAGTCTAAAATGTTTTTTTAGAATGGGTTTAAGGCCAATGACCTGTATTGGGTGGTTGGTTGAGTTTCTAGAGTTTCAAGATTCAAAGTCCTAGTTTTTGGAATGAAAAATGGGGGCCCATGGTTTTCATGTGGTTACAGTTATCCTTGAACCTAAATCGTGTATCCTTATATGAGTGTCATAATGTTTATAAAACCCCTGAACTAAGGTTTCATGACTTTTAAAAACATTGGTGTAACTTTCAGAGGTCAATTTCATAGCATGAGCATGACTTTTCAATCCATGTTCCCATCCATGTGTGTGGGGAGGATCATGGGTAGTGGCAGAATATGGGTTATGACCATTTTGTATAATATTGTACCTTCCCATGCGATGGGAATGACACTGGGATAGTTACAACACATGGTTGGTTAACTATTATTCTAATCATGTAACCAAATTACATTCCCCATTAACAAGGGTTATTTTTTTTATATTACCCATCATTATATGATCCCAAAAGAATCATTCCTCCTCTTATTAATGCACAAAATCTCCACCAACTAAATTATATTTCTCTTAACCTACCTAGACATTAATATATCTCTCTCTTGTTGTCCCAGAATAAATTATTTTTGTTACCATTGGGCCACCCATGGTTACTCTATCATTTTTATTGATTATTTAATTAGTTTATTTTGATGTCTTGGAAATTATTTTATTGTGGTGTAATATGCCAATTTTTTAAAGATTTTTTATACATCTTCAATTATTATCATTTTCGATTGAATAATAGGTAGAATATGGAATTTTTAATATTCCTTGGTATATGTTAGGTGGTGTATATGCCTCTACCTAAAATTATAATCATCTATAAAATGTTTCATTGCACCACAATCATGACTTTCCAATCATTTCTCCTAAAATGTGAAATTCCTTAAATTCATCAGTTTGATCATAATCATGATGCCCCATAAAATAATTTAAATTGATGGATATTGATGAATCCAACCTATACCACCACATATGGTAGGTTTTATTAAATTTTAATAGTTATTATTCTTGTTTTAACCTAAAACACCCAACAGGTGTGATAGGGTTGTCAATTGAAATGAATGAACCAAATGAATTAGTGAATATTCAAATGACTTGAATACTCACTTTCCTTTAGTAAAAAGTTATTAATAGAATTTACTTATGCAAATGAACCACATTTCAATTGTGTTTCACTTGTATCATAATTATCGAAGTGCTGAAAATGGATTATGGGATTTATAAGGGCATGTTCACTTTTGTCTCGATGAGATATATAGAGGTTCCCACTTGTTAGTGAAAGTTGTAATTAAATTAAATGAATTATTAAGTCCCTAAATACCATATTTTTTAAAGTTTAATTATAAATTAATGGGATTATAATGTTAAATGAATGGATTTATAAGTGATGTTTAAATTTAATTATGATGTTCGTGAAATGGAATGAATGACATATCATTTTTTGTAAAATTATTAAATAAAATGTGAATGTGTATTATTAATTTACTGATAAATACATGGATTCCATTATGGGATGTGTTGTATGGGATCATTAGGTAATTTTAATGAATGTTTATTATAGGATAAGTGATGTTCGACATGGCCTTCAATTTGATAACTTATGATTTTGGACATGATATTACTTTTTAGTGGGCATGGATTTCCAATTAATTAATTATGATTATTGGACATTATGTTCCCCAAAATTGGATAAGAAATAACACATTAATATTTTAAACTATTGTACATGGTTTTCCTTTTTATATATTGTAAATTATTGTACATGGTGTTCCTTATAATTATTTTTTTTGAAATCATTGGTCATAATGTTCCTTATCTTTATTTGTTAATTTTTTCTGACAAGGTCTTTCGTATATTAAATTATTTAAATGATTGGAAATAGTGTTTCTTATTTGTATTTATTAAGATCATTGGAAATTTAATTCTTTATTATTTAATTGAATTCATTTAATAAGATACTCTACAGTCCCCTGAATTGGATACATTGACAGATTCCCCATATGTAAATGTGAATACTTCATATGAATTTGATTATATATATGGACACCAATGGAATATACCTCATGTCATTTATTAAATTAATATATATCTATATATACATGATTATTTTTTTATATATATAATGGAACATGTTCAAACATTCCCATCCTAGGATGAAGTAGGTAGATTCGACCAACTATCCTATGAGAAAGCTAAGCTCGGCATGGGTAGTATTTAATTTAAATTGTTAATTTTGACCTTCATCGACAATGGTTAATTTTATATTCATACAATGGGTTAAATTAGACCCAATTTTTGGTGCCATTTTGGGATTTACTCACACCCAGTTTAGGCCGTAATTGGGTACTTGGACAGATCACATGGTTGTAGGACATGATTTTGGATTATGCTACCTATTGTTCCTCTATATGGACTATGACTTAATAGGTGATATAGGGATTTGGAATGTTTTTGAGCTACCTACAAGTGACAATGAAACACCCTAAGCTTCAATAATGTAATTCATTATAAATAATTAAATAGCTTGTGTTGCATGCAACGTCGAGTTTGAGCACACCATGACATTTCAAACTAGCCATTTAAAAAGATGTTATGAATAATATTAACAAAATTTTGAAATTTATATATTTTATTTTTTAGAAAAGAAATCATTTTTTAATTCATAATATCAAAATTATATTAGGGTGATATTTTTTTAATTTTCGGAAAAGTTTTTATTTTTGATGAATAGTTAAAAATATTGCATTGTTGTTAAAAACCGACTATTTCATTTAAATAATTTTTTAAAGGTAAATTTATTTTATAGATACAGTATATAAATATTTAATATATTAATCCAATATATTTCATTTGAATCATTTTATAATATAAATATATATATAAATTAATTAAACATTTTAACGTCTCTTTTACCCACCTTCAAGGCACATTAACAACATTTGCATTAAACATAATTTTACCACTTCTGAGAGTTGAATTTACAAAATATGGAAATACATGGTTGTAATTGGTATGAAATATTTTTTCTTTTAAGATCAAAATAATTTTTGTTTAATAGTAACATTTGGATTTGATTTATGACAGTAAAAGGTAAATATGGTAATTAAAGGTAAAATTAATATTATAATAATATAATATTACCTTAACACTTGTCCTAAAATCATTTGATAAGCGTGTTTAAACAAAAATAAACCTTAAGTATAAATTTTTATCTTTTCAAATCCACCTGTGTTAGATTAAGATATTTATTATGTTTTATTTAAATGGGAGTTAAAAATGTCACATTCAAATTTTAATTACTAATCCATTTTTATTATAGAGTTATAAATAATATAACTTCAAATATAAATTTTATTTAGGAAAATAAAATTATTATCTACATAATCCTATTTTTTTATAATTTTTGGATATAATTAATTAAATTAAATGAAGACACCATAATGATGGAGTAATGGAATTATTAAATTAAGATTCAATTAAACAATAATAAAAATATTAAAACAAAAAAAAATTATTTAATTAATGAAAATAAATAATTTTATCTATAACATATTCTTTTTATTAGAAAATTAGAATTATTTTTTAGAAGTTATCATGTTGGTTTGATATTTTTTAAAATGAGAATTTTGAATAGTGTCAATATTTACATAAATAATATTTTAAAATAAATAATAATTAATTAAATGCAATAAAATTTATAAAAATGTTAGGTTCTAAAAACTATCTAGGATAGTATTAAATATGTTATAAATGATCCAATTGGGATTCTTTATACTTGGAATAAATAAATTTGGTTTTATCAAAAAATGAAAATAAATTTATAATAAATTAATATTTTAAGATATTCCAAAAGTGCCTCTCACATCTCTTATAAAAGGGACCTTATACTTTTCATTAATTCACACCTCCAAAGCCCTTTTTCTGGAAAAACCCCTTCCAACATCTTCTAAAAACCTCCATAACTTAATACAAGAGGCTACACTATGGGATTAAATCCATATTATAGAGTCATTTTGTGCAAACAAAATGGACAAACTCTAAAAAGAGGTAATTATTTAATCACCTCTTTCAGAGTTATTTTCTTATTCTACTTCTTATATCTATATTTTTTACATATAAAAATAATATCTCATGTATCATACATATAATGAGATTTTATTATAATCATTGGAATACCATAATACTCATTTTATCCATCATACAAATAACAATATCACCATGTGTGCATACGTACGACCTATCATCTCTACAATGTGGAGTGATTTATTATTCAACACTACTTTATCTGTATGGGTCCAATGTTAAGCATAATGGGTATAAATAATTAATATAACATGATAATGATTCTTAATTATTAATATACCAACCAATTCCATACCATTTTACCATTAAAGGGAACGATACAGACACCTCTGTGTGTGTACGGCGTACCGTCTCCAGGATGAAACGAGACTCACTCTTTTCGTTTACCATTAAATAATGATTATAAAATTTATATGATGAGTAAAAATTATAATTATGAACCTAAATTTATTAGGGTTATGAATAAAATATATCCTATGTATAACAAACATGACTTACATAACAAAATAGGAATAGGAAAACAAATCAGTTAACACCTGAAACAACAGTAATACTGAAATACTATTACAAAAATGATATAATAGGACAATATATGATATCATAATTATTTATATGTTCCTATTATAAGTTAATTATATTTTTTAACCATTATGATGTAGGTTATCTCACCCTTTACTAAAAGAAATATAAGGTAAGGATTAATTTCACAATCTCTTTATTTTATGAGATAGCTTATACAAAAGTATTTACTTGGGACATCCTTATCATCCATGTCCATGTTTTGTAAAATTTAATTCAAAATATTGTCAAAAAAATTAAATTGATTTTTACCCATTTAAAACTTTTAACAAAACGTTTTGAAAGGAATATTTCTGTTGTTTTCTAAATGAGGTACTTTATTACCTTTATGACACATTAAAGAAAAAAATGATTGTTTTAACTTATACGGCATGAGCGACTATATATAGATGTTATGATTTCATAAAATTTTGAAGTATAACTTACAATCCTATAAAGATAATTTCAAATGATATGTTTTCTTTTATAGTTGCATATCTTTTAAATGATTTTAATGTAAAAAAGGGATATCTCACTCAAACCGTTTTAATGATTTTATGATATCACTTTCATCTATGTCAACATCCTTTACTAGATTTAATGATTCTTTAAGGTTGATTTATTATGATATAATCCTCCATATTGTATTGAAAATTTTATGATATTTTTGACTTTAGATGTGTTATGTTTATACCCTTAATAGTTTATAGTTAAATTATTAACATGTCACATGCTATTTTTGATACGAATGTTTATGTTATGTTTCACCCGTTTCATATGAGAATTAATTGGACTTTGAAACTGATAGGTGGGGCCCAATATTGCTCCTCGATCCATCGGTAGTTATCACAAGAAAAACTAGTGTCTTGTCATATGTCCTTGATGGTACAGTAATGGTCTTGGCACAAGGCATTGATGGTATTGTTATGATGTCTGGCATTAGGAATTTCCTCATTATGAGATTAGTTATTGATATTTCATGTGATTATTCAACTAGTATAATTTCCATATAAACATATAAATGGAATTATTTGATTTATTATTTCCATATTATGCTTAATATTATGTTTCAAATTCTTGAGTTTTATTTTTATACCTTTCCTTAAAAGTTTATACATATTTATGATATCTTCCGCCATATTGTTTACCATTACTAAGTATCTGGGATCACCCATTTGTTATGTTTCATTTTCCCCTAATTTGTGAAGAAGTATATTATGATTGACATGAAATGATATTCTAAGAGATATATGTGTTTTCAAAGGGGTTAATATGTTATTTTTCCTTACAATATGTAATGTAAAACAGATGTTTGTATCTATTATTCCCAAAGCTACTAAACTGATTGGTCCTCCAAGATTTTATTTTCTGGTGATCATTTCAATGTAATAAAATAATTCTCCAGATCTATATGTAACTAGCTTTAAATATTACACAATCTTTAGTAAAGTCAAGAATTTGACACTGTGTATCTTATGATGTTAAGAGTTTTTGAGAATTAGGCCATAAATATTACATTACATCTCAAAAATTATAAAGTAGACACATATCATCAATCCAATTTCTTTTACAAAAATAAAACTCCTTAAATAAAAATGAATAATTTTCTAGATATAAACCTTCATGAATACTTCCTTTATCATACCCTTAATTATACCATATGAAAAACATTTCAAAAACATGGGATGAGCATAAAAAGATCAGTAAGGGATATAAAATAAGGAAAGAAAACATTAGCCCATCAATAAATAAAAATCAATGAAGTCACACTTTTCAATAATAAAACATAATCTATTTATAATATTTCAATAAATTATAAGTTTTATGAATATCACCTTGAAATGATAAATCATAATGGTAAATTGTGGCATCCATAACATACTTACATTTTAGCTTTCTCAGTTATGTATGGAGTTAAATTTGGAATACCCATCACAATTTATTCCTTAAATATATTAGAATAAACATTAATGTTTACCTCCTTCATGTTGCCCAATGAATTGAATAGCTATCTCAGGCTAACCCACCCTTAGTCTATCATGAAACAACCGGTATATATAAACAATTCCCATGAACTATAACATAATCATAACACATGAACAAGCATAAAGAAAATATAAAATTTCCACATTGAAATCACAAGATATATGTTCAAGATATTGACATAATCAATCGATTATCAAAACCATTTTCAATACCAAAATATGTAAAAAGGGTATATGGTATAATTTTTTTTATAAATATTAAGACATGTTAAAGAATCCAAATATCAAATAATGCTCGCAGTAGTAGAAAGGTCGTTGTCAAAGTGTATGTTAAAAAGAAATATTCCATTTTTTATTCAGTAAAACTCTACGTAGAAAAAATATTCCATTTGAATGAAATTAAAATTCAATGGGGGTTATACATTTTATAAAATAAAGTGACTTATAAATAAAAATATGCCGCAATAAAAGGAGATAGAGAATAAGCCCCATACCTTGAATCTAACTGAACACATATATTCTTTCTTCTTCCAGAATAATACAAATTGATTAATTTATACTTTCATCAGAACCTTTTTCCAGATTATTATTCCTTTTATATCACTTATTACCACGTTATAATTATTTACGTTAATATCATTCGTTTTGTTGATATTTGGTATTTTTTTCCAAAATGAACTTGTTATAATTAAAAATTTTCTATGTGGTCAAAGGTCCATTACCTATAGAATGATATTCATGATTTAAATATCATATAAATCTAGTATATATATGTATTTCTAATATTACATAAAATTTGGAGATATGAAATTAAACGCACCGTTCATGGAGACAGTTAAGCTATACGTACGCATGAATTCTACTTTCAATTATTTTTCACATTTAAAGGAATGAAAAATAAATGCTACATAGATATATTATAATTCCAGTATTATATCATATATAAGTTCATTAACTACATCCTCTATATGTTTCATGTATGTCATGAATGATTCATATCACTTTGAGGTGGTGGTAGTCCACACTTTCTCAAAGGGAATTATCATATTTACCTATTATAAAAAACATAATGGTATGATATAAATGAATAATAAAGAAGAATAGAGAAAATATAAATATAATATATATCACATGTAAGTATAATTCCATCATTATGGACACCATGATAGGTTTTAAGAAAAAATTGAACAGTAATCGTTTCGTGAGGTAGTGGTTCACCATCCACAGAAACCGTATGTTCATATCCATTAGATAGAGGTGTGTGGAAGTGTAGTTCAAATTAATCTCCTAAAAACATCCAAGTATCATTACTATATTGGATTTGTTATAAAATAATGGAATAAAGTGAGTTTATGGGGTTGGAGAATGAAAATATATGAAAGAATCTTGAAAAAAGACATTTCCTCGAATTAGGTAACTCCTTTTGATTTAAGCTAAAATTATTTATTGAATTTCAATATGCCTAAGATAAGGATTATATGAGGAATATAGAGATTTTTGGAGATTATTTGGTCCGAGGCTGTATGAGAAAATGGGCTTTAGAGGTGTTATTAAATGGGTTGGGGTGATGATCTTTTATAAGAGATAGGAGGGGCCCTTTTGTAAGGTATTGAAATATATATTTATTATAAAATTATTTACAATATAAAATGGTCCAAAAGTAATTTATTTAAAATATAAAATGACTTTGGGTTGCAAAAAACTCAACCGATCGGTTTTAGAAAGGTCTAGGTTACAAATATAACCTTATCATTTAGCTTTAACCCTAGGTTACAATACTACAAAAAAAGCTATAGCCACAGTTTGGACCCTTGGCCATAGGCCCAAAAACTGTGGCAATAGGATTTAGAAATGGTTTCATAAACCATGTATGGTATTGGCATGGCTATAGGGTAAAACCTATATCATCGTTTCAAACCGTGGAATAATCCTTAGTCTGGAAATATATATAGAAACGGTTTTAAACCGTGGCTTGAGGACTCTTGCCATGGATTTAAACCATGGCTATAGGCATGTTGCCACGGTTTTAAACCATGGAAATATATCCCCCCATTCCATAAACAAATCCCCCCTTCCACCTTCCCCAGCACTTCCCCCAGCACTCCCCCTACCCACTGCACTTCCCCTGCAACCCACTACACACACCCCTACCCCCTTCCCACTACACCTCCCCCCAGCCCAGCACCCCCTACACACACACCCTACCCCCACCACACCCCCTGCCCCCTGCACTTCCCCCCCTGCCCACTGCACTTCCCCCCAGCCCACTGCAAACCCCCTGCCCCCAGCAAACCACCCCAGGCCCCCAACCCTTCTCCAGCCCTCCCAGGATTATTTAACTAATGCAGGTAACCAACATTAAAACAATATTGCATCAAAAAAATACCCACAATGTGATCCTATATGTACGCCCGCAACCTCTATAAAAAAAGAAACCAATTGTGACCTCCGGACCAGGACCCCACCTCTCACAGACTCTTACACTTCATTCTTAGAAGATGACCACAATAAGATTAATGGGATGAGGCCAAGGGATAAAAAACACCGATCATGTAGCAGGATCACCAAAGGAGTCCCTAGTACTAACATCACTAAAAAAGTTCAATCCTGGTCAAAAGAACATTTTGAGGCCTCGATTTAAATTCCAGATGAACGTCTTCCAAAAAGAACAAGGATCGTAGAAAATGTCTATAATATTTAATTATTTGAGGTAGAGGCTGGAATGAACCATCACCACATAGTTCTATTAAAATATTGAGTTATAACATTCATGGGTTTGGAAACATGAAAATTGTTTGAATTCTCATCTTTAGGTGTGAAAAAATCCACCCTGATAGGGGTCTCCTATCTGAAACCATGTTGGAATGAAAGGACATAAAAAATGGAGCGATCAATGTCGACATTCAAGGGTTCCACCGATTGGATTGGTAAATCCATGTATGGGTTCTCTACCTCCTATGAAGGGATAATACTGCTGTCGAAATCAAAAACATTTCTCCCATACAGATTATTTCTACAATCCACAAACATGATTCCCCCTCATTGGGGTTCATGGGATTCTACAAATGGCCAACCTTGAGGAAAAAATAAAGGTACTAGAACCCTATTAATAAAATCTATAATGAGTCCTAGAGACCCCTACTCATTGTTGGATAATTCAATGAAATTATGTACAACTCATGGAAAAAATGGGTTTCTCACCAATTATTGCTGGTGGTGTAGGATTTCGTTAAAGAAACCCATAATGTAGATCTAAGGGACTTGGGTTACTCATGATACCCCTTTATCTAATTTAGGGGATTATATATGGTGAACCACATTAAGAAATGCCTTGACAAATTTCTGGGATCATATGAGTGGATCACCATCTTTAAATCCTTTCAGGTTTCTCATCTCCCTTTTACTACTTTTGACCATACCCCAATAATAATTGATTTTTCACACGAGGATGGGGGACCTATATTTTAATAATCCTTTAGATTTGAAGTCTTCTTGGTGAGGGAGGATGACTGTGTAGATGTGGTTTACTTGGGGTGGTCGTGAGAAGACAATGATGTAAATAATATTTATTAGGGGGCTGCTAAACATAAACAATATAGTTACACAAAATATCTCCATCTAGATATTCAATGTGATTAGATTGATAAAAGAGTAAATTCTCTTATTTCACAAGCCCCCATGGATACTGGAGTTTCATGTATTTATAAAATTGAAGCAGAACTCGATGTTACCCTCAAAAGAATGGAGAATTTATAGTCTTCGAGAGTGAGGGATGCTCATTTGAAGGATGTTGATGTAACCACCCTCTATTTCCACCAAAAGGCCTCTGAACATTATATAAATAACCACATATTTTTCCATACTGATTCTGATGGATGTTCTGTATCAAATCATAATGATACGTGTAATAATATTTTTTTGTTTTTCCATAACATTTGTACAGTGGGGTAGTCTCCCATTTCTCCTAATATAAAGAACGACGTAGACTGGTTGTTTTAGAGGAGTTTAATTACTCGATTATGTGTGATATTACAGATGATGAGATCATAATGAACTTAACCTGAACCATTCAATGAAAGCACTAGTCTATGATGGTTTCCATTCGTTTTTTTAAAAAAGTTCAGGAAAATTATTGGAAGGAATTTTTCATGTCTAATATATGTTCTTTGGGTGGGAAATGACTACATTCACTCGATCAATGAAACTCTTATAACCCTTATTCAGAAAATAAAAAATAAAAAAAACATCATTGGTCACTAGTTTTAGACTCATCGACCTCTATAATTTTACTTATATTCTCCTAAATTCCAGTGAATTAGATACAGCCATTGCTTCCCTCTATTGTTTCTGCAAATCAAATTTCCATTATTCGTAATAGAGTCATATATGATAATACCATATTGGCCCATGAAAATTTTCAACATATGAAAACATAGAATAAATATTAACAATGAATTATTCCTTGGAAACATGACTTGAAAAAGGCTAATAATAGAGTTTAATGGTCTTTCCAAATGTTTATGTTGACTAAGATTTGATTCTTTTATCATGGAAGAAGGAGAAAAACATAGATTCATGCCAAAAATCCTTTCGTGTATCTGAAAATAGAGGCACGAAATAGCATAATGGAAGATTTTTCCAAGGAGAATACAAATGTAGGTGGAAGGGGGCTGGTGTGGGCAAGATGTGGCTGGAGCAGGGACAAATCACAGCCTTACCGCGGGGTTACCTCGGCGTGATCGCGGCGTTACTACGGCTTGACCGTGGCGTGACCACGGCGTGACCGCAGTGTGACCGCAGCAAGACCGCGGCGTGACTGTGGAGTGACCACGTCGTGACCGCCGCATAATTGAGGCATGACCGCGGCATGACCGTGGCGTGACCGCGGCGTGTTGGCCTAGTCCAGCAACATTTGTGGGGCAGCATCTTCCGGCCAGGAGTGAAGGGAGCTGGAGAATGCTGGAATGCTGGTGGAAGGGCGATGGTTGTAGGTGCTGGGGGGATGGTGTGGGTTGATTCGAAGGTGGTGGGTGGGGGGGGGGGGGGGGGGGGGGCTGTTGTGGGATAGAATTTTGGTGGCAGCGGGCTGAAATGAAGGTGGAAGGGGGTGGTGTGGGCTGGATGTGGCTGGAGGAGGGCCAAATAATGACATTACCATGGCGTGACCGTGGAGTGACCATGACGTGTTGGCCCGGTCCAATTTCATTATATTATTTTATGGGCCTTTTGATGAGTTATAGGGTTTTATAACATTGTTAAGGAATGTTCATTTTTATGGTTTTTTTTGAGTGGTTCACTTGTTTTCTTAAATGAATTTTCATGTAGAACATGGTTAAGCATCCAGAAATGATATTTCAAGTTATTAATTATATTCTAGAAGTATAAATGATCTTATAATAAATTATATGATATTTTATGTGAATGAATCATTAGATAATAATTAAATGATGATTGTTTGGGTTAATTTGGGAGGTTTTTCGACCACAATGAAATTGTTTTGATTAATCATTAAGTAATATGTACATAAGATAGTTAAAGACCATTAAATAGGTCACCCTGCTACCAGTCCCCCCTACCCTCCTCCCCACTGCCCTGAAGACACCCCCCTTCCCTCCTTCACCCTCCCCCTCTGTCAGTTTTCCCTCCCCACCCTACCCCCTGCCTTCCCCATGCACCCCCTACACCTTCCCATTCACCCTGCCATCCCCCCACCCTATGGCAGTCCCCCCTACCCCTATATATTCCTCTCACCAGACCCTGGATACCTCCCCACTCCCCCCCCCCTTCCCTCCTTCACCTCTCTCCTACAGACCCCCCCTGCCCTCTTGCACCCACCCCTATGCCCTGCAGACCCTCCCCCCTTGCACCCCTCCCCACTTCCATGCAGACCCCCTTCCCTCCTCCCTAGTGCCCTATAGACACCCCCTACCCCCTGCACCCTCTCCCCTACCAGTTCCCCCTTCCCTTCTACACCTCTCCCCTGCAGACCCCCCAACTCCCCCTGCCTTCCACCCCACTACCCTGCAGACACCCCCTACCCTCCTACACCATCTCCCCCTGCCAGTTCCCCCTCCCCTCCTTCACCTCTGCCATACAGACCCCCTTCCCTCCTGCACCCCTCCCATATTCCCTGAAGACCCCCCTACACCCTCCCCCCACTTCCCTCCTCCCCACTTCCCTCCTCCCCACTGCCCTCCCTCACCCCCTTCCATTCCCCCCCCCTCACGGACGGATCCCCCCCCAAACCCGGACAGGACCACTGCCCCTTTCCTAATACCACATCAAAATCCTCATAAAAAATAAAGAAAATGGATTCATAAATCTACTACAATGAACATCCAGCAATTACAGGACATACCTGACTATATAGACTTTGAGAGAGCATCCCAAGTAGGATTTCCAGTATGGAAAAATAATAGGGAGCATCCTCAATCAGGAATGTTCCTAAAACTGATGACGAGTTTAGCCCTTCACTTCTACAATACCATAAACTACTTAATAACAAGACAATTCATAACTAAATATTAAAATAATACATGAATGATTGAAGAAATGGTTAGAAAAAAAGAGGCATAAACACTTACATAATAGGCCATTTAATCATGTGGTAGGTCAAAGAGGTGAGTGATCCATAACAAACAAGTTTGTTGGATTAAAATACTGTTTCATACATAAATATACAACTCACAAGGACTAGAAGATTTTCTACAACTCAATTCAAAGTATAGAATTCACTAATTGTAATTTACTATGGAAAGGGTAGGTGGGTTTAAATAAAGTAGTTCTTTGATTAAAAATAACAAAATCTAGAATTATTCTATCCAACAAGGGTACTAAGGTATGAAATTAATATTTGGAGGCATGAAAAGATGTTTTTTCC
Source organism: Viscum album (assembly GCA_963277665.1). NCBI lineage: Eukaryota > Viridiplantae > Streptophyta > Magnoliopsida > Santalales > Viscaceae > Viscum > Viscum album. The sequence goes on along the minus strand of OY728150.1, from coordinate 1,462,551,213 downwards.
TTCATATATCTTGTGAAAGAAGTTTCACAAGAAAGGGGGAGTAGAGCTGAGAATGAACACCAAATGGGGAGAATTTTTTAACCAAAGAGCTTGTGTGTTGGTTTTTAAAAAATAAAAAATGATGTAAAATGTTTAAAGCATAGTAATATATTAATGAAATTATGAAAAGATAATTCTTAAGTTGATATAGAGAATTGGTTCACATGGAAGAATATGGATGCACATGTGGAGGTGGAAAGTCAAATGGTGTTTGATGTTGTTTATTATGTTTATTAAAGAATAATCAGTAATTGGAAGGATTTGGAGCTTACAATGAATTATCTGGAGCAAGATAAAAGTGATATGGTGAATGAAAATTTTACAACAGCCTACCCCATTACATGGTGAATGAGGCTGAGAAATTTTGGAGATAGAAATGGTTGGATATTAAAAGAAAACAGTTATTAACAAATATCCATGCCATTAAGAGGAAGAAATATTCCATAATTCCAGATATGGGTAATGATCAAAATAAAGAACAAAGGGCATGGAGTTTGGGGAGTTAGCTGAACCATTTTATAATACCATACAATAACGGACATCACAACACTAATATGAAAAGGAGTAGATCATGGAACAATATCTTGAGAATTTATATGAATTAACAGGAAATGTATTGAACAAAATAATACATTGTGCCACACCTAGAATGAGTGTGGAAAAATTAGAATAGGAGATTAATTATCAAACCTTAAATGAAAGGTGTATGTTACTGGAATATATATAACTGATATAGCAACAGCTATGGAAAAGAATAGGAGAATACATAATATATTGAAAATCTAATTATTTAGAAGTTGTAGAAAAAAGTAGCATAATTATTTTTCAAAAATAGATTTTATAGAATGAAAAAGGCGTTTCACCAATAAAATTTGATGGTTTACATAATAAAAAATGTGTTCTCAATGTAAACTTGAAACAGAAAGAAAATTAAATAGTTCTTACTATTGAGTATGAAGATGGAATTGTTGTAGTACTTGAAACAGATTGTCGAGAGGTTGAGTCAGAAGGCACAACCTGCAATACAATGAAATTTATAGTCATAACACAAAAATAATGATTCATCATATTCAAAACGGGGTTTAATAATGTATTTCTAAAGTTTATTATACTCACAATATAAAAATACAGCAATGTATAATAATAGAAAGTATTTATTATGATAACATCAATTATTGGATGTGAACATAAATGAGTTAGATCAATTATGTTTTTAAATCAATGTATAATTGTGATGTACTGTTCATAAAAAACAACAATACATAATAATAAATATACAAACATTATGGATTTGGATCTCTTATGATTTAAATTACAATTGTAGTTTACAATTGTTGTATTAACAAACTTGATTTTAAGTTGGTTTTTTTCTAAAAAAACTCTAATCAACTCCTCTAATTGTAGAAAGAACACTTCCTTGGTTATTATAAATACATCTGACAATTACATTCTATGTATAATTGATTTTATCAAAATAGTTTAAAATACAAACTTGTATATTAATCACAATGTATTTTTATGATTTCATCAATTATACATTATAATTTGTTAACATACAAACTCATGTATTAATACATCTTAACAGATTCCCTTAAAATATGTTTACATCTTCAAGCTGATAATATTCTTGAATTGAAATTGATTCAATTCAAGATGTACTATTAGATTTAATTATGATGTAGTTATGGTATATTACCACAACTATGAATATAATATGAAGAGTATTTCAACCTAATTGATTTGGATTTCTTCTCTAGATGTACATCTGAGGATTTATTTAATATACAAACAATATATCATAAGTATGGAAATAATATACTAACAACACATCATAATAAATACATATTATATATATATATATATTATTTCTATCAAAACTCTATCTCCTCTATATTTTTTTTCTCTTCTATTTCTATGTAAGCTTTAAATTTACTGTCTACTATAAATTCACCTACACATATATTGGGTTTTTTCCAATATAAATTCTTGGAAACAAGTTCAAACAGGAAGGCACTAATATTAATGCGCTTATTCCCTATATAAGTGCATACTAGTACTCCATAGTGAAAAATCAATGCATACAGTAGCTATGTCACACTTATTTTCTATGTGAGTGAAAACTGGTAATGCATACTAGAAATAAGCACATACATAAATATGTATACTAGAAAATAAATACAAATATATAGCTATATAGATAATAATTGCATATAGATCAATGTAGTTACTAGTTTTTAATGGCTTAGCCTTTGTAAATATAACGCTGGTGTAGAAATATTTTTCACCAAAATAGATATTAAAACCCATTTAAATCCATGAGATTATAACATTGGTTTTTAGAATAGAAGTGGTTTTTAGACTATTATAGAGCTAAAAAGAATGTATTATGAACAGGTGTAAAAAACATCAAGTTCCAATCAAGGATGTGTTCATCCCATTTAAACGAAGATATCCCAGACTTATAAGAGATTTTGGAACAATGGGATTTCATGCAAGAATTGTAACTGTGATGATCGAAGATGATGATTTGGAGAACAAGAAATGGAATAAATAAGATACCTTTAATTTTAGTATAAATAAAATGGGAACAATGATGAAGGAATAAAGTGATAGTATTGAAGAGATTTCCAAAGAATGTTTTCAAGTAAATTTCCATGGATATTGAATTGAAGGCAAGCATAATTCCATTATGAGGATATTAAATTCAATGTGTTTATTCAATGAATAGTGTTCCCTATTCTGGTTGAATAAAAATGAAATATTGGAGCCTCCAATTAACTTATTATTTTGGTTTCATAAATATATAATACATAACAAATGAAATTCTTATGTTATGTTGAGGATGAGTAGAGTGGTGTAGAAGCAAGGTAGTGGTATGTCAATTCAAATGTTTCTGTCCGAGATGTATTCACCAAAAAAATATGATTGGTTTTGAGTTCAAATGGTTTATGGATATTAATAAAGTGGGTTTTCTGGGTGTTTTGTCTTTTGAAAGAATGGATATTGAAATGTGGAGAAGATTGAATTCTTCTATGATGCTGACATAGGTTGGAAATAAGGTTTTGGATGATTAAGATGACTTGCATAAGTGAGATACGTCACGTTAATCATGGTAACCCATGTACCAAGGGATCTATGGAAGGGTACAAAAAATGATTTGAAAACAAAAAAGCCCTTATTTATAATTGAAAAGTGAATTTTGAGAAAAATATCTTGATCTTGGGCTAGTGAGTGAAGTTTTTTAATGAATATAGAGATTTCTTGAGTTACCTAGAGAATGTTTCGGGCAAGGTGAGTCACAATTGGCATCTAGTTGGATGAATAATCCTTGACATGGTTATGTGCTTAATGAAGTTGTCTATGGATGAAAGAATCTGACATGTTTATTGTTTAGTGATACATGGAATTTGGTCATTGATAGTGGGATAAGTTTCTGGAATTTTTTGTAGAAGTAAAAGAAGTGTGAATTGAGAAACAATTTTATCCATTTATATCAGACACAATGCCTCATCAAGTAGAAAATGGGTTTTTTTCATTTAGATAGTAGGGATGAGTTCTTGTCAAATAATTGTAAGAGTGCCCAGTTAATACTTACATAGAGAGGATGTTGAGGATGTGTAGTGCTAAGGTGGTTTATGAGGCTATGAGATTGGCAAAAATATTTTAAATTCAAGAACATTAAAATAATGAGGGATAAGAAGGAATCATTAGATAACATGCTAGAACTCAAGAAAGTCTACCTATCAATATTTCCATATTTTTTAATATTTACTAATTATGAACTTTTTATTCATTAGATATTTATTCATTTTGGTTCAAAAGTTTCATCTTCAATGCTTGAGTGAGAATGATATTAGAATGATAGCCTTTATATTCTTCTTGGACAGATGTGCTATGTATATTTTTAATCTCTTAGATGAAAAAAACCAATTCCCATTTTAGTTTAGAAGAAATTTTATTTTATTGGTTTTAGATGTGATGTGATATGATATGAAACTATAATAGGGTGAGAATTGTACAATAAAAACCAAAAAACAGTCATCCTAGTCTTGTTGATATTGACCAGATGATATAATCTTCCAATAAAATCACAGAACAATAGAGTACAATATAAATCTTTAGTGAATAAAACTATTAGCACTTAAAAAATAGTTCATCAAATAGAATGTAAACAATAGAACTTATAAATACAATGATATATATAAAATAATGTATTGAGTAACAACTCAAATATCACTAAAGAATATCAATTAACAAAAAAAATATAACTATGAAACCCTTAACTTTTAGAACTATTTGACATGTGGTTTGTAACCTAAGACAATGTATCTCAATTCTGTCCCCAAGATGTTCCTCGACTGAAAACCCATTGTTATGTATCAACAACCGGTCCCTGTACACTCTATTCTCCAAGAAAAAAATCCCTTCACCAATATAAGAAATGATAAATTTATTACTAACCATGGAATCTGTTACTCTCAATGGATCAACAGTAGCCCTTGATCATGAATTATCATAAAAATTGTGTTCTATACCATATCTTTTTTATCTCAATAATTGGAAAAAAAATAATTACAAGAATAAATAATTATATCTTTGAAAATGTAAACAACACTAGTGGATTTTCTATAAAAATCACCCTAATGAAAATAAAAAAAAGCACTCTTGGAAACAGGCTAGTCGAAACATGAAAACATGCTATTACATATCAATGATCATGAATGTAAAAATTAAAGTATTAAAGATAGAAGACAATTTACAACAAATATCTCAACATATGTTTAATTTGGTCAGATATAAATTAATGGAAGATGAGTATTCATATAATTCAATGAGATGTAAGAATTGTGATTACCTACAGGAAGGGGTGAATCACGATAGGAGGGAGCCAGAAGGTTCATTCCCTTGGCAAGAAGGGTTCATCCGCAAGATCAGGTAGGGGGTATGGTTCCTTTGACATATCTGGAGAGGGTGGTGTTCCTTCTCCTGAGCCGATGTCACGAGAGTAGGGAGTGATGGAGCGGGTAGGGTTCCATTGTGTGATACAATGTCATGAGATCAGGGAACCAATCGAGTCCTTCACAAGAGTAGCAGGCATGGAAGGGTAGTTCGGTCGGGCGGAGGACAGGGATCTCAATCGCGGAGAGGGGAAGCATCTACTGATGCACCAGATAGAGGAGGTGTAACAGCCCGAGATTTTATGAAAAATATTCTTTTTTTTTATTTCACTAATGTCTTGTGTTGTACGCTACACCAAAAGGAGCTTTCACAACACGCATCCTTGACTTGCCTTGCATTACACGCAATCGCAACCTTCCTCGATAGCGTGTGTGGTACGTAATCCTGAGTTTCACGAAACAATGATATGCTATTAAAATATTATTAAAACTAGCCGTTATGAATAGTAATAACCACTTTTTAAATTTTAGAAATTGTAACTCTCAAAATGGACTTCATTTTTGGATTCGGAGTATCGAATTTAGCCTAAGGTGAAATTTTGGTACTTTTCGGATAACTTTCATATTCTGATGAATAGTGAAAATTACCAAATTATAATTAAAAAAAACTTTTTTAATCGAAATAATTAATAGTGATAAATCATTAATTTGAGTGGTTTTAAAGTATATTTAGAATATATTTTTACAATTTAATACAATGTTGTTCATTGGATGTAATTTCACATTTAAACTAGACATAAACAAGTGTCAATCTTTTGATAGATTTTGTTTCTTAAAAACACGCTATTTGTTTTAACAGCGGGATTTAATTATAAAATTAATTAATGCAACTTATATGTTGGGAATTTTGTAAAATAGAAATCATTTTTGAATTCGGAATATCAATTATAGCTTAGGGTGAAATTTTGGCATTTTTCTGAAAAACTTCAATTTTTGATGAATAGTGAAACCACTAAGTGGTAGGTTAAAAACTGAATTTTGCATAAAACTTAATTTTACCGCTTCTGTGAATGGAATTTCGAAAATCCGAGAGACACGGTTAATATCAAGGACTAAAATGTGGTTCAATGAGATGAAAATAATTTTTGGTGAATAGTAACTTTTTACTTTTTTTTACCGCGGTTAATAGTAAATAGGGTAACTAAGGGTAAATATGATATTAATATTACCCTAACACATGTCCTAATTCTATTGGACAAGTGTAATTCGACCAAAAACAAACTTAGGAATAAAATATGACCATTCAGGCCCACTTGGATTAGATTAGGACATTTATTATTAATTTATTTAAAGAAGGGTTAAAATAGTTAAAATCAAAGTTTAATAGGTAAATCATTTTTAATATGGGGTTATACATACGATAAATTAGATTGTAAATATTCATTAGAAATCTAAGAAGATTTCCTACATTATGGTATTTTATTTGTAATTTTTAGACATCAAATAATTTAATTTATTTATGACACAACGATGATGCAGTAATTATCTTATTAATGAAATATTGACATAATTGATGTTATAAACACCACAATAAATGTAATTTGAGACTTTTTATGAATTCCACTAATTTTCTAGGTTACTATGATATATTAATGTTGATTTAATCAACTTGGTTCGAACATTTAATTCTGTTATGACTTTCACAAAAATCATATATCAAATAGTGTCAAAATTGACACAAAATAGTTTTTAAATCAAATATTATATTATTAATTGTTATTTTATTCCTAAAAATCTAATGTTCGGCCAAATGGCTTAGATAAGGATATATATATTAATAATAAACAATTTGGGGTTCGTTTGGCATGTTATAGTAAGTGTATTAACCATATAGTGAAAGAAAACAAAAAGACACGGTAAATGTTAAATTATTTAACTTAGAGTTAAATCTAATTGATAAGGTTAAAATAATATCCTAAACTTGTCTAAATTCTATTGGTTGATAGGATTTAGACCCATACCCACTTTAGCTTCGAAATAAGACCCTTTGGAACCATTATAAACCGATTTTGACTTTAATATAAAATAATATTTTGAGATATTCCTAAGGTGCCCCTCTCCTCCCCTATAAAAGGACACCTCCTCCCCCTCCTCCTCACACCAATTTGAGCACTCAAGCTCGGCCAACCCCTGCCAAAATCTCTTCTCCACTTCCCTAGAAACATCCTAGAGTTTCTGGTCTTCCTAAAAGACCAATTTTAGTTCCCTAAGAGGAGGTCTCCAAAAGGCGCTTCAAAGAAGAGGTAATTACCGTTACCAATTCTTTCATCTTTATTTCTTCTTCCACTTCTTCTTCTTAGGTTGTTTCATTATGAAGTAATAACATAAGTATCACTCATATACCGATATGTTATTATAAGTATGAAACAACCCTATTTCACCATCTATCCATCCTACGGAAAAAGAAATCACCGCGCGTGCGTACGTACGGAATACCGTCTCCACGCCGTGGTGTAATCTATTTTCCACCACCACCTTACATGGATGGGTATAATGGTGTAAAGAATAACTATACATAGTTATTACAAACATCATATTGATTCTGATATATTGTATAATCCACTCCAATTCAATTCAATATTTATAGAAATGATATCATCGCTCGTGCGTACGTACGGAATACCGTCTCCACGACGCGATGAGATTCATTCTCCATGTTAACCATTTAAGAATGATTATAATGTATATATAAGAAATAATAATGAAATATATGACATTATAAAGCTACTGTATTTATGTATATATATACATATGTATGTCATCTACTTACTTACATTTCAAGACAATAAGGAAAGGAAAACAGCGTTCATGCGTACGTACGGACTACCGTCTCCATGAACGGTGTTTTTCATTTTATTTATCTACCTATTATATATATATATATACTGAATATATATGATATATAAATCATATTTTATATTCTGGAAGTAAGTAAATCACGATATAAGTAATAATGATGTCAAGAACAACAAGTCAAAACACCTACGATAAATGAAACGATTTTACCCAAAACGCTTCTTTAACATGGAATTTACAAAAGAACGGGTAATATAATGTCATAAGTGAACCATATATGATATCATAACAATGAATATGATTCTGTAATAAGTCAATAACATGATTTAAATCATTATACAGGAGGTTCGGACACTTACAAAGCAAGTCGGACCTAAGGTAAGGGAAATATCACAATCTCATTTTTATCCGAGATTGTTTATTCGTAAGTATTTACTGGGGTGTATTTTATCATCCACATCCATGTTCCTTCAATATGTAATATTGTTTCCATCCACTTACAATAGTTTAATCCAATTTTACTCTTCGGTGAGTTTTTAGTAAAGAATATGAAAGGAATCTTTTGTCGTTTTTCCGTACGAGGTACTTTTTGACTTTTCCGACAAAAGTACGAAGAATGTTTTTTTTAACTTATACGGCATGAATGGATTTTTAAAACATTGTTTCCAAAAAGCTTCCTTTACAAGTTTTCAAGTTTATTTTTAATCAACTTCTTTTATTTTAAAGTTGTATGACATGTTATGAAAGGAAAAATGTTTTTTAAGAAGAAAGGATATATGTTCCTCAAGAATGAAGTTCAAGTGTTTTATCAAAATGATTTTCCATCTAAGATAATAAAGGGTTCTGTTTTTATCCCTATTATTAAATTGATTTGTTCATGTTGTGATGGAATTATTTTCATGAATTCCTTTATCTTATATGAATTGATTTATGATGTCATGATGTTTCAAGAATCCCATTTTTGTTACATGTGTTATGCGAGGATGTATGTTTTATGATTATGTGGCACACATAAGAAAGGATTCATTATAAGATGGGTGGGACCTATATCTCCCTCCAATGCATTGGGTAAAGATTTTATATCTCATGAGATAGACATGGCTGGAATGGTAGGTTATACCGGTTCAGTGAAACAGGACTGAAACGAGGATTACTCGATTCAGAAAGGGACTTTTTCCACTAAGATAGTCTTGGCAATGAGTATTGACTAACAAGAAATGATTCTCTATGATTATGTGTGTATGCCACAATGAGTAATGTTTTTTGTTATGATTTCATTTCACTACTATGATTTATCCCATGTTATGAAATTATGCTCTCTTTTGCAGGTTATGATTTCCAAAATGTTATGTTCTTATGAATACGATGTGATTGATATATCTTTTGTTTACCCTTAATGAGCATTTGAGCTCACCCTTTCATGTTTTCTTTTCCCCAGGACATAAAGAAAGGTTTTAGGTAAAAAAAAGGAAGATCTTTATGGGAGATGTTGAAGATCTTTCCCCACGATTAGAAGATTTTATTCTGAGTTTCCAAAGACACTAAACTATTACGATCCTTGTGTGTGTGTTTTTGTTATGTACTAAGTATTCCGCAAATGTAATGTAATGTCCATGTACGTCAAGCTTCGGGTCTCTACAGGAGGTACACCTGAAGAATGGTATGTGGGAGGAGAGTAACACGTGAGGGCTGGAGGAACCGCGGATAGAGATGTCGTGAATGGATGAGCTGTGAATGGAGAAGCCAGTGAGGGTGATGGAATTCCATGCTCATAGCATGAGGAGGGATGGGATTATGATGCATTAGGAAAGGTTAATCATCCTATTCTTATCACACAATAAATATTATACTTTTCATATATGGAAAGGTAGGTTCCTCTTGTGCTCATCAAACAATTCTAGTCATGATTTTAGGTCTAGTGGGGACTAGTCCCCTTATGCTCATCACATAAGTCTAGTCACGATTTAAATTCCACTGGGGACTAATCCTCTTATACTCCTCACATAAGAAAAATAATGGAAGAATTGTATATAATATCATTATATAACCTATTCAAAATATTATGGTGACCAACCACTCATGGAAGGTCCATCCAAATTCTGATATTTCCTATTTTAATCCCAGTTCAATGAGAATCCCCTACATCTAGAATAAAAATTCTAATTTCATTTGGATTTCAAATATAATAACAACATTAGTCATTACATATAAGATATGGTTGGGGAGAGGCATGGGATACCCTTATCTATTTAAAAACAATATTTGGGTTAATAAAGGTTTGTAGTATTCTTTGGGATTATTCAGTATGTAAGGTATATATTGTTATAGTATTATCAAGGATATGTGGATGATATCTATGGGATTCGTATGTGAGTGTGTGTGTGTGTGTTATACCCTAATATGGACCACCCAAAATGAACACAAATAATGATTCTACATGACCTCAAGTTCACCTAACCATACACCAAATTCTTCTAACTAGTGGTGAGGTCCTCGAATATTCATCATGACATTGTTCTCTCTAATATAAGGCTTGAGGTTCATGGCCAAATATACGGAAAATTTGGCATCACCTGTCAATATAACAAACATCACAAAAACTTGTAGAAACAAAATAGAGATCCAATTAATTCCCCACATTCTAGACTAGAAATAAATAAATATATATATTATAAAAGATTAAAATAGCTCAAAAGAAATAACAGAAAAACATTGAATTATATATAAATAAAATGGAAAGATCATCAATACATGCTAAATGATAACTAAAATAATATTGGAATATGGACCAACTAATATAATACAGCCTAATAAATCCATCTCCTCTGAAACTTACTAGAAATTTACTACATTTACATCTACAATAAATACTTGTACCCTAAGAGAAAACAATAAGGTCTCATCATTTATATTGAAACCTAGGTCATGTATATGAGTTTGGGTGAGTCCAATGACCTAGGTGGAACCAAAAATTCCTCAACAATACAAATTAGTTGGGCCAACACACCGTATGGAGGAGGAAGGCCCGACGAAGGGTGTGGAGGAACCCTTCTGTAGATGCACCGAATGGAGGAGGAACACCCAAAGAATGGTATGGAGGAAGGGAGTTCCTCTAAGGGGATGGAGAAACCCCGAATGGAGAAGCCGTTCCACGATTGGAGAATCTGCACTGTGAATGAATGAACTGCGACGAGGGATAGAGGAACCAAAGCCAGCGAGGACGAGCAATAGAGGACAGCACCGAGGGCGACCGAGGAAAACCACGGGGGAAGAGGGGAGGGTGCGGTGAGAGAGGCCGTCGGGGAGGAGGAGAGGTCTTCAGGGGAGGAGGGCACCACGGTGGGAGGGTCATGTATCAGGTATGGGGGAGGATCCTGACTAGAATCGAAAAAAACAAGACGCATATCGGGGATGGAGGTGGAGCCCGATGGGAATTGAAAAATGAAGGGAATGGAATAGTGTAGCCACAGTTTAAAAAATAAACTGTGGCTATAAACCAACTATATTCACGGACCTATAAAACCGTGGCTATAGGTCCGTGGCTATAGGATGAATTTCTAGTAGTGTAATTAATTTATCTCTTACCACGTCTTCTTGTTTATTTATACTATATGGTTAATATAGTTACTATAAAAGTCCAATCATACCTTAAGTGGTTCATTGATGACATTTTCAACATTATCTATGTCATGTTTCCGAATATTATATTTTTATAAATATTATAACATTTAATAAAATATTATTTGTTTTAAAAATTCATTTATGTCAATTTTTATACTATTTATATTAAGAATTTTTAAAAATTCATAAAAACTTGATTATTTTCAAAAAACACAATTAATTCAAAGATAAAAAGTCATAATAATCTTTAAAATTCGTGGAGGGCATAAAAAATTTCAAAATATATTTATTTTATTGTTTATAATCTCATTTATTTAAATAATTTCTTAATAAGGTAATCAATACATCAACATTCTGTCATAAATATATGTATTAATTTGATGTCTAAAAATTATAAATAAAATACCATGATGTAGAATTTAATTTTTTATTTATAATAACTATTTATATTTGAAAATATTAGTTTTATAACCATATATAAAGGTTTATTACTAGAAGATACATATTATTGTTACATTTTTTCATTACATTAAATTAATTCTTATAAAATCTCATTTTCACATCTAAGTGGCTTCATGGGGTCCAAAAATCAACCCAAGGATGCCCACGTTCAAACATATATCATCCAATGTGTTTATAAAATCTTTTAGGGTGGTTTAATATTTTTATAAGTTTATTGTTCACCCATATTTACCAGATTTACCCTTTAACCTTGTTAAATAAAATATTTAATAAAGTTACAATTATTAATGATTAAAAACAAAAGGCACATATTTTAAAAATTTGGACATCTTGATTCCAAATATTGAATCCATTTTTCCAAATTCAAAACACATGAGTTTCTGAAAATAAATTAAAATTAATTCTCATTGTTAAAACCAAATAGTGTGTTTTTAAGAAGTAAAAACTACAAAAAGATTGACATGTGTTTATATCAAATTTCAAGGTGAAATTACATTCAATGAATGAAAATGGAATAAATGATAAAATCATAACCCAAATAAACATTAAAACCAATTAAAATGATAATCTAACTATATAAATAAATTAGATAAAATGGAAGTTTTGAATTAAAATGCCTTATTTTCACTATTCATTAAAAATGAACTTTATCAGAAAAATACCACAATTTCACCTAATGTAAAATTTAATGTCCATCTTATAAAGAAAACGTTTATTTTTTTAAAAATTTAACATATAAATGTGACAAAAACGTGATTTAAAAATGGGTTTCCATTAAAAGGTGGTAAACTTCCCTTTTAAAAATATTAGAGGTATTTATACTTAAAATTGGTCCCATTCTCATTTTAAGCCTCAAACATTTATTGGATAAAAGTAAAAACATTTTTAAAAAAATTATTAATGATAATATAGTTACTTCCGTTCATTATCCCAATTATATCTGCTAGACCTTAACTACCATTTAAAATAATAATAATATATTATTTTTTCAGTATGACTCGGCATTGGGTGCAAGAAAAGATTTCGGAGAAACCCATTTTTTTGTGTTGGATATGCCATTGAACATAGAATCCCCATTAAAATAAAATTAATATTTAATTCACAAAAATTAATAAATATGAAAATATAATATTTTTTATTTCCTTGGGATGTTACATCCTTCCCCCTATTAGAAATTGTGTCCTCAAAATTTTATTCACTAATCTATTACGTGGGGGTATTTATCCCTCCTAGAATTCTCAGATTCCCAGGTTTCCTCTTAAACAATATGGTTTTTCCAAAAAACCATTACCTGATAAATTACCTTATTCCATAACACATTCTCTCTTTGGCCCAGAATCTGGACAGGTTGTTCTTCATATGAGAGATTATCTTCCAACTGAACTACCTCTAGACTCAAAAATGTGATGGATCTGGGATATACTTCCTCAACATTGAAACATGAAAAACATTGTATACTAGGGTTAATGTTTGGGGTAAATCCACTCTATAAGAAACTAATCCAACATTCTCTAGGATTTCATAGGGTCCATAGAACCTCGGCCTCAAATTTCCCATTTTATCAAAATACATCACACGTTTCCATGGAGAAACATTGAAAAAGACATAATCACCAACCTCAAAAGAAGGATCCTTCATCCGGATATCCACATAACTTTTCTGCTTGATCTGATCTATTCTCATGTTCTTCTGAATCAACTATACTTTTTCTACTATCTATTCTACCAATTCCGGTCCCATCTACATCCTTTCACCTATTTCATCCAAAAAATATGGTGTTTGACACTACTTTCTATATATTTCCTCAAATGGTTCCATATGTTTACTATAATGAAAACTGTTATTAAAAGAAAACACAACCAATGAAAGATGTTGGTCCCAAATTCCATTGTTATACATTGAAAAAGCATGTAACATATCTTATAATGACTGAATTTTTCATTCTGAATACCCATATGATTGTGTATAAAATGCAGTAATAATTTTTTATTCAGTACGCAATGACTTCTGATGGCCATTCCAAAAGTGGTTAGTGATCCAAAAATCGTGATCATATACAATAGAGAGTGGAAATCCATGTAACCTGACTATCTATTTAATATACAATCGATAAAATTGATATAGATACATAGTATCCCAAATATGAATAAAATTAGCTGATTTAGTCAATCGAACAACAATAACATAGATTACATTGTCCCCTCGAAAAGTATTTGGAAATATTTCTACAAAATAGATGGAAAAATTTTCCCTTTTCCATCCTAGCATTGGAAAAGGCCAAATCATCCCATTCGGTAACTGTTGTTCTTCTATAACCTATTGAAAATTCAAACACTTCACAAAAAGTTCAGCAATATCTTTTTTTATTCCATCCCCCCAGTAATACTACTGAAGATCTCTGTACATTTTAGTACAGCCATGATAAACATAAAATGGAGAACTATGAGTTTCACATAACAACTCTATTTCAAATTTTTAATCACAAGTAACACATAAAATCTTTTCAAAACTCAAAAAAATTATCAATGTTAAATTTAGGTAACATACCCTTCTGAACCAATTCTACCTTTTTCGGCATCTCAATGTCTTCCTTCCACGCTTGATTTAGTCTGTCTGCTATAGATTATTTCACTTCCACCTGAAATAAAAGAGCGGAATGTTATTCACCAACAACTTATATGCCAAATTTCATCAAATTGTTTAAAAGGTATCTTATTCCAAAAACAGCATTGTTAATGATGCATTACTCTTTCAACTCAAATCGTCATCCACTATATGTTCCTTTCCTAGATAATAATGGATCGTGCAATCGTACTCTATGATTAATTCTATCCATTCCCTTTGTCTCATGTTTAATTATTTCTGAGTGAACATATACTTCGGTATTTTGTGGTTGTTATATATTTCACACTTTACGATATACAAATGATCCCTTTAAAATTTTAATGAAAAAACGAAATTATCCCATTCCAAATCACGTGTAGGGTAATTTAACTCCTTAGGTTTCAAATGTTGTGAAGAATAAAAAATTACCTGATCACGAAGAATCACTATAGATAAAAAATTCATCTTTTCTAGAAGGCAGTTCCAAAACTCGAGAATTCAAAGATCTTATTTTCAATTCTTGAAAACATTCATCACTTTCTTTTTCCAGTTGAACATAACAACTTCTCGAGTTAACATATTCAGTGGGCTAGATAACCATGTAAAACTTTCTACAAAACTCTTTTAATAACATGTTAATCCAAGAAAACTTTGAAACTCAGTTTTATTTGTGTTTCATTTCCATTATTTAACAACTTTTGTTTTAGGAGGATCAATAGTTATACCATCTTTAGAAACAATGTGACTAGGGAATGAAATTTTTTGTAACAAAAAATAACACTTTCTAAATTTCCCATACTATTTTTTATTTTATGGTTTGTGTGACAACACTTTAATAACATTCATGCTTCTCATTAATTTTATAAAATAAAAAAATATCATCAATAAGCCCAACCAAAATCTTATCCATGTACTCATGGAAAATTATATTCAAATATCTATGAATAAATCATGAGAATTGGTTAACCCCAAAGGAATAACTAAAATTCATATGGCCATATCCAGAATGAAACATGGTCTGAGGAAGTCTTGCTTCCTATACATACAACTGATGGTAACATGACATCAAATCAATATTCGAAAAATACTGAGCTCTCTTGAGCTGATAAATCAAATGATCAATGTGATGAAAATGATATATGTTCTAAAGAGTGATATTATTCAAGGCTTTATAATCAATGTATAGTCTCATTGAATAATCTTTATTTTTAACAAACAAGATAGGATCACCCCATGGTGATGTGCTATGCAGAATGAAACTATTATTTAACAACTCCTGATATTTATTCTTTAACTCTTAAAGTTCAATTGGATCCATTTGATAAGTGGGTTTTGAAAATAGCATAGCATCAAGAACTAAGTCAGCTATACATTTAACTTTACAGTCAGGTATTATACATGGAAACTCATCAGAAAAAACATCAAGATAATCATTGACGACTAGTACTTCATTAATCTAAACAGTTTATTTTTTCAACATTATTCGCAAAGTATCATTTCTTTCAATTTTTTACTAGTTTATAATCTTCCTGATATGTTATCCAAAGTAAGGTCTCATTCACATACACATACATAAATTCTTCCTGAAAATAAAACTCTTTAGCTCTATAGTCAATTTAGGATGATAAACATAATGCCAGTCCATACCCAAAATAACATCAACCTCTACTAAAGGAATAAAAATAAGGTTTGACGTTTGATTCATTTCAATCAAAAGTATAGGAAGGTTCTTATAATTTCTTTTTATCTCAATATTTCCACCATGAGTTTTTACAAAAATATTAGGATTCATATCTTGTGAATGAATTCCCAATTTATTAGATAATTTATCAGAAATGAATGAATGTGTAGACCCTGAATCAAAAAAAAAACATTGACCTAATGTGAATAAAAATAGAATACCTAATACTAATTCATTGGATGGCCCAACATCTACTGAAGTAGTTAAAATTATTTCACCACACCTTTCTCAATGTAGTTTGACTGATTTCCCTCTGTGGAGTTATTCATTGGAAACTAATTTTCATAATGACCCATTTCATTGAACATAAAACATATTATTGAGTTTAAATCATATTTTTCCTTACCATCACACTGATATTTTTTAGTGAAATTATGATCCTTATGTCCCATTTTACCATATCATTAGCACTTTCCACAATTCAAAAGGTGTTCCTTAGTGTACATTTTACCAAAATTTTCACAAACTGCAAACATAAGTTTCATACCATCTAAATTTTTTAAAGAGTTCATACCTTTTGTTTTCCACCACGACCTCTTATTATATTGTTTTAAAAAGAACACATGATCATCATCAAACTCTATTTTTACATTTTCACACGTCAAACAATTTTTTTATTACTTGTAGACTCACATGAAGCTAAATCCTTTCGATACATTGGCTTTAATACTTATTAAAAATTATTTATTTTACAATCAATAACCCATACAAAATTTTAAGCATACCTTGTATGTTGAGGTAATTTTTGTTCATAAGAAGCCACTGATTCATCCTCCTACCTCAATTCTAAAAATTATTTTTCCATCCTAAGATGAACTACTATAGGAAAATATTTCTCAACAAACAATCCTTTGAATTAATCCCCATCAGGAGAATCAATCACCTCACTAACCCTAACATTTGTATCCATCAAATAGTATTGATTGGCTTCACCTTCAAGACCATAAACAACAAGACTATCCTGTGGATGTTCTGAACACCCCATGACATCTAAAATAATTTCTAATGCTTTAATCCTCCGTTTAACTAGTATATAGTCAGATGATCTTCTGAATGATGGGGTATGTTGCTTTATGAAATGATACACTATTCATAGGTTACTCTGTGGTTGATCTGGCTGATCTTGTGCATGGATACCACCACCATATATAGCCTGAGTCAACTATTCCATCACTGCAAAAAAATGTTCTGTTCTGATTATGACCATCTCAGGTAGCTCATTCGGAAGGTTGTTTTCCTATTTATGTTGTTCAATCATAGATGAAATATTTCCTCTATAGCTAACCATTATAAACACAAAAATATTTTAAGTGAATTAACATGGTAGTCTCTAAATTATATATCATTTCAATCATACAGTAAAATAATTTATGGATATTAGTTTAACAATATTCTAACTCTTAATGTTGTCTAAACTGACCTCTCATACCATCTATAATGCTTCATCCTTAAACATTATAAAAACTTGTGTTAATTCAAGAATTCTACATTGAGGATCCTGTTAGGTTTAGAGTTTTAGAGAATTAGGCCATAACCATTATATTACTTCTCATAAATTACAATGCAGACACTTCTCTTCTATCGATATTTTTCACAAAAAATGTACTTAATTAAACAATAGTTCATTTAATGATATAAATCTTCCTAAATTCTTCCTTAATCTTACCCTTCCTCATACCCTATGAAAAAGAATTCAAAAACATGGGATGTGAGTAAAAATCTTAGTAATGGTTATAAAATAAAGAAACAAAACACTATCATATCAATACATACAAATCAATGAAATCACACTTTTCAAAAATAAAACATTATCCATTTGTCATAATTTATTAATTCATTATATTTATCAATAAGACATGTAAATCACAAATAATAATGGTAACTCATGGCATCCATAACATACTTACATTTTTTTCTTTCATGGCTATGTAGTGAGTTACGTTTGGGATACCCATAATAGTATATAATCTAAAACTCTTATGAGAAACATTATCATTTACCTCCACCATATTACCCAATGCATATGAGAGCTATCTCAAGCTCACTCTCCCTAGTAATGTCCCAGAACCACTAGTATAAGTAAAAAATTCCCAATAACCATAACATAATCATAACAAATGAACAAGCATAAAGGAAAGATAACATTTCCACATTTCAATCACAAGATATCAGTTAAATATATTGTCATAATCAATACATTTTAAAACCCATTTTCAAAACCAAAAATACGTAAAATTTCTACGTGGTATTTAATTATATTTTAAAAACATTACGGCTTGTAAAGGAAGCCAAATATGAAATAATTCTTGTGGCAGCAGAAAGGTCATTATCACCGTGTATGTTAAAAAGAAACATAAACATTGTCATTTTTTAAAACTCTATGTTGAAAAAAAATTCCCTTAGAATGAAATTAAAATTAAAGGGGGTTATACACCATATATAATAATGTAATGAATATATCAAAATATGCCTCAATGAAAGGAGATTAAGAATAAGTATCTTACCTTGAATCCAACTCATCACATATGTTCCTTGTTCTTCCTAAATAATAAACTAAAGTTAATTTATACTCTCTTTAGAACCTTTTTCAAGTTTATTATTTCTTTTATATCACTTGTAACCACATTATAATTATTGATGTTAATATCGGTTGTTTTGTCGATATTTGGTACTTGAGTCAAAAATGACCTTGTTATAATTAAAAATTAACCATGTGGTTAAAATTCCCCTAACTAAAAATATATTCATGATTTAACTATCATTAAATTCTAGTGTAGATAAGTATTTATAATTGTACATAACATTTGGATATAATAAATGTAATACACCATTCTTAGAGATGGTAACCCGTATGTACACATGAACACTACTTTCATTTATTTTTCATATTATGATGAATTAAAACTAAATGATACGTATGTATATTATAATTATAGTATAATATAATATATAATTTCATTAAATCCATATTTTATATGTTCAATGTATGGAATGGACAAGTCATATCACTTTGAGGGGGTAGTAGTCCGCACTTTCTCAAATAAAATTATCATATTTAATCATGATTGAAACCCTAAAGGTATGATATAAATGTAAAATACCGAATCATGGGGAAAATATAAATATAATATATATAACATTTAAATATGGTGACATCAAAATGGCCACCATGAGAGGTGGCAGGGAAAAACTGAACAATCATTGTTTCGCCAGGCAGTAGTTTGCCGTACACATAAATGGTATATCGGTATCCAATAGATAGAGGTTTATGGAAGTTCTGATTGAATAATTCTCATAATAAAAAACAATTATTTTTAATATACTATTTTTTGTTATAAAATAATTGAATAATGAGAGTTTAAGGGGATGGAGAAGGAAAATAAATGAAAGAATCTTGAGAGAAGACATTACCTCGAAACAGATAACAATTTTGGGTTTAAGCTAAAAGGCATTCTCAAATTGACATCTTCCTAAGGTAAGGCTTCAAAAAGGAAGATAGGGATATTGGGATCTTATTTGGTTAGTGTTTTGATGATCCATGGGGATTGAGAGGTGTTATTAAATGGGATGTGGTGATTCCCTTCTATAAGAGGGAGGAGGGACACTTTATGATGGTATTGAAAAATTATTTTATTATAAAATTATATTTATTTTCAAATGGTACCAAATTTATTTATTTAAAAAATCAGATTCATTTGAGTTGAAAACCATTCATCCAATATCGTTCAGACAAATCTAGGTCACAAATCTAACCTTATATTTTATTTTAACCCTTAGTTAACTCATTTAATCTTTACCATGTCTTCTTGTGTATTCATATTCTATGGTCAATATAGATACTATGAAATTCCAAAACAACTTAAATTGTTTCATTAAATGAGTTTTAAACCTTATCTATCTAACGTTTTAGAATAATAAATTTTTAGGACTATTATATCATTTAATAAAATGGCATTTTTTAAACTAATTTATGTCAATTTTTATACTATTCATATCATGACATTTTACAAATCCAAAACAACTTTATTATTTCAAAAAAACTTAATTAATTTAAAGATAAAAAGTCATAATCATCTATGAAATTCCTGGATTTTATAAAAATCTTCAAAATAAATTTATTTTTAATATATATAATCCAAATAATTCAAATCATTCAAAAATAATTTATTCCCTACATCTTCATTATGCCAAAAATATATTTATTTATATGATGTATAAAAATAATAAAAAATAACCATGATATAGGTAATATTATTATCATTCTAATTACAATTAACAGTCGATAATATCATTATATAACCCCATATAAATTTCTTTTACAAAAAAATACAAATTTTTGTTACATTTTTCATTTTTTAAATTAATACTTATAAAATGTCATTTTCAAATTCATATGGCTCCATGGGGTCCCAAAATCGACCCTAGGATTCCCATGGTCAGACATATCTCATACAATAGGTTTAGGACATGTTTTAGGGTAGTGTAACATCATTGTAATGTTATTTTTTACCCTTATTTAATAGATTTGACATTCAATTATTTTATATAAAATATTTAATAAATATACTATACATATTGTCTAAAAATAAAAGGATGTTTATTTTTTCTCAAATGGAACATATAAAAGTGAATAAAACTATATTTAAAACGGGTTCACCATCAAAAGGAGGTAAAGAAACTTTTTAAAAATATTACAGTATTTTTTATTAAAATTCAATTCATTCTCATTTTAATCTTGTAAATTTTATTAGATAGATGTAATAAAAATTTAAAAACATGTTTAATCATAATATAGTTAGTTATGTTCATTCCTACTGGAAAAACGGTTTGGGGTTAACAACTATTTATAATAATAATATTAAATTATTATTTTTTTATTATGAATCACCATTTTGTGAAACAAAATATTTCAGAGAAACCCATTGTTTCATGTCGGGTATGCCACCAAACCCAACATCCCCTTTAAAGTAAAGTTTTTCTTTAATTCACAAATATTAATAAATATGAAAATTTCATATTCTTTATTTACCTTGGATTTTACGGGCTCTGGGAAAATATGGTCGGGGAATTAAATATATTGTCTTTATTTATTTATTATTATGTTAGTCTATTTAGGTTATATCTATTACCTATTGTATGAATACTTCCTTGTATTTATTGTATTTAATTTTCATGCATGTTTGATTTAAAAATCACTTCCTAGATTATTAGTTTATGATTACTCCCAATATTTTATTATATATATTTCATTGCATTTCATTTGTTTTTTCTTCCTCTATGTTTACTATTGATGCATTAGGTATAGTCACACCATTGTACAAATTTTAGAACCTCGATGCTGGTCGAAATCCTGTCGCCTACAAAGAGGTACCTTGAGGCACTATCACCAACCAATTTAGTTTCTATTTATAAATTGAAATGGTCAGGGACCTGAAAAATGACAATTAGTGCTTCATTTTCCATGTCATTCTATTTTGGGAAGAACACAATAAAGTAGGAATTTTTTGGAACATGGTAAATAAATTTCCAGGTTTGGTGAACCCACACATATTGGAAAATTCTTGTTTCTATGGATGGGGTTGTTCTTTATGATGATAATTATTAAATTTTATAATTACATCACCTTGATTGGTTGATTTACATTTTCAATAGTGTCATAGTTGTGAGATATATCTCTTGTCCTAGTATTACAACAGGTTATATGTGTTTATGAATCATTTTGATGAACAAAAGATTCCCATTTCATTATCATGTTTATATATATATCATACTTCTATAATTATTTACCATGCTCACATGTACACCATGATTATATGGTTATTGTAGTGTAAACAGGTATTCTTGGATAATGTGATAGATTCTTTATCATAGATATTTTTGGCACCCTATTTTTTATTATCACCAAATCACATTTCATATGATTTTAATTATTCTTATGTCTTATAATAGTATTTGATAAAATAAGGCGGATTGGTGAGAAATTTGGCTATGTTTTGAAAACACTCATTGTCAGAACTGTCTTACCATTAAAGATGAGTCACCACCAGGAATGACTCACTGTTAAGATGAAAATCTATCTATGTTTGGGAAATACCTGATATCATCAATAAGTCATCACTAGAATATATTTTTGAATAATTGAAAACTCTAAATACTTTGAAATGGCTCGCTGTTGTACTAAGAAAATTGGGTAAGTGTTGGAAACAACTAATGTAAGATACGAGTCACCACCAAGATGAAAATATGGATATTTTTTGGAAAGACATACTTCCATACCTAAGTCACTGTGGAATATTAACTTATGTTAGATTGAAAAATTGACTAAGTGTTGAGATGAACTTCCTCTACGAAGACTCACCACTCAGATGATTCACTATAGGCAGGACTCACCACTAGCCTAACTCACCTCTTGTGTTATTTTCTCAATTTAAAGGAGTCACCACCACTGATTTTGTTTATTTTAAATTAATTATTTCTAATGGATATATTATCAAATTTAATACACAGTGTAATTTTAAGGATTTTTCATAAATTATTGCAGATCTTCATTAAAGTCTATTTTAGTCCTATAGTATAAGGTTTAGATGATTCGAATGATTCTTCCATCATTCTATTGTTAAATGAAGTAGCAGACTCCTTCATATTCAAATAAGTAATATAGAGTTTAATACACAATCACATGAAGTGAGATGATGAGGTTTTTAAATAACCATATAATGCGAGTGATGTGAAATGTGCCTTATATGAAGCATTCTTATTAGTAACCAACTATAGAAGATTGATTCACATCAAACATTTAGTTCCCCCAAAAATAAAAAAAAGAGTCCATGGCACTCTATTCTAATATGATTTCGAGAACCATGACTTAATATCATATTCATGATATATACAAGGAGTCTCGTACTTTAGAGAACATCAGACCGAGAAATAATATCATATCTACAACTTTATCTGGTCTCCCTTTTATTATCCTAACATTTCTAGTAGCGAGTTCCTTCTTTGTATATTTAACACACACATTGACTCATGTAATATAATTGGAATATAATTGATATCTTATCAAACTCCATTTACACATATTTTCTCATATGTTTTGGAAGAGGTCCCCATGTAAACTATGTATTAGTTTTCTATTGATGTAGTGAACGAGGTCATTCATGGCCTGGAAAGATTTTTTATTATGTACCGGATCGAGGGTCTGGATCATATATTATTTTATATATACTTCTTGGAAGTTATTTTTTTTCAAGGAAATAGGATTTGGTTTTAGCTTGAGACTGAACTTCTAATATTCATTCAGTTGAGTGTTTTTTTTTTGTTTTATTCTATGATTTAAAACTGAATCTATTTTAAAATCTAATCAAAACAAGTATTTTTATAGTTATATTTAATTATTTTTTATATAAGGTTTTGATTGATTAAATTATTTTCAAATCTAAATTAGTATTCAATAATTTTTTTAATTGACACTTAATCAATCATTGAAGAATATTTTAAAATATCAAAACATATATCGATATTCTATTTATATTAACCATATTTTTTTAATTATTTGGGGGATTTTATTTAACCACATTATGGATATAAATATTTATTTGGTACTCAATTCAACTCCCACTTTAAATACACACTTTTAAAAACATTTGGTATTAGAGGATTCTCAAAATATTTAGAACTGTGATTTTAATTGTGTTTTAATAATCTTAATGTTATGTCATTTATAAATTTATTTATTTAAATGGATAATTGAAAATAATTGTATTCTACAGACATAACTCATTTCTTTAATGGAAATAACTTTTATCAATGGAATATAAAGATGAAAATGAATATATAAATCATAGGTTTTGAAAATTTTTCAGCTTGAGAGGATAAGTAAGAGTTACCAAAGTCTGCTAGAATCACTTATGATGACGCCACTAATGTTTCATAGAATAAAAATTTCAATGCTACGACTGAACATTACTATGAATTATGAGATAAATAATTCAACAGAATAATTTCCAGTAAAGTTGCCTTTGAAATATGGGATACTTTTTTAATTTCACATGATGAAACCAATAATGTTAAAGAAAATAGATTGAATAATTATATAATTGTATATGATATTTTTAAAATAAAACATGAGTAGGTAATTTTGGATATGTACCTCAAAATCAATGAAATAGTCAATATAATGCACTCTTTAGGGAATATAATGTCAAATAAAAACCAAATCATGAGACTGTTGAGATTTCTTCCAAGAGATGGAGAAGGAAATCTGTGTTATCCAGGGAATTTTATGACATTAATCAACTTATTATCAAGGAATATATTGGGAATTTAATGATGTATGATGAAGATCTAAAATACAACTTTGAAGAAGATTATGACCTTATGATAAAATCTATTCTATTCTAGATGACCATATTAAAATAAAAAGAAAAAGATATCATATAAGCTGAAATTTCCAATGATGAAGAATTAGTAGCTGATAGGGTTGATGAAATGGTCCATTTCTCCAAAAGGATTAAGATGTTCTACATGAAGAAGAAATTATTTTGGAAACCAAGAAACATTGTAAATTATTATAGTAAAGGAACTTAGAAATGGTACTAGAAAAGAGATGACAAATCAAATGGGATTACCTGTCATGCATGTCAGCGAAAAGGACATGTTAAGCCAACTATCACTACTTGAAAATAGGTCTATACCCACAGTTTTGCAAAAACTGTGGGTATAGGGATAGTAGGAGAACCTATACCCATGGTTGTGCCAAACACCGTGGGTATAGTTTACGTTTAATACATATAACCATGGTTTTTGAGAAAACCGTGGGTATAGGGTATTTTCCAAAGACCTATACCGACGGTTTTTGGAAACCGTAGGTATTGCGGTTTTTTTTTGAAGACCTATAGCCACGGTTCTCCAGAACCCTGGGTATATCTTTCCCGCAATATGTAGGGGAACGAAACTTAGGAGGGACATGAAAAATTTGGCGGGTAGACATTTATTCTTATATTAATATATATATAAGGATATATGAATATATAAAAGATAACAATTTCAGGTTGGTTGGTCTGTTGGTGGGGGCTGGCCCGTGGGACTTCCCACAAGTCTTGGGATCGAAACCTCGTGAGAGTTTTTTTGGAATTTAAATACACAATATTAATATATATATAGGTAGATAGATGTATACATAACACATATAACACCCGGCTCGGTTGGTCCACTGCTGTATTGCGACACCGTGCACTTGTGTGTGGCCCTGGTTCGAAACCCGCTGGTTGCGATTTTTTAGATAACAGCATTGTTATTAATATATTACAATAAAATTATCCTTATAAAAATTAAAATAAGTCATCTCGGTTGGTCCACTGAGTTGCATGGCGGAGATTCCATGCGGGTGGCGCGGGTTCGAAACCTGCAGCACGCGAATTTCAAAAATTTTAGATTTCCCATGGTTTGAAAACCGTGGGGTAAGTTATGTGCCATGCTGTACACCAACGTGTTGCTGGGTGGAAGACCTATACCCACGGTTCTAGAAAACCATGGGTATAGGTCCAGACCCCTATCTTGAAATCGTTCCAGCCCACGGTTCCCAAAACCGTGGGTATCGGTCGTTTTTCCAGTAGTGTATCCAAAGTTGAAATACAAAAAATAATTATGAGCACAAGGATTGTAAGTAAAATAATGACATGATATCCACATGGATTTCATTTGAGGGTGGTTCCATTATCTCAGATTCTGCTCATGAAGGGAATCCCGACATAGCTAACATGTGCTTCATGAAAACCCAATTTAAGGTACATGTTTTATCTTAGGTAGTTAATTTTAATCACTCTGAAATTGAAAATTTAGATGATATGTCTAGAGAAGAAATGTTTTAATACTAAAAAATTCTCGAGGATACATTTAATGATCTTAAATTCAAATATAAAATTATGAGAAACATTATATTTTATCGGTTAATGATAAATTTGATCTCACCTGTAAAGACCCAGAAATCCCATGGAATTTTTTTTAAATAGATGGGAATTTTACGAGTCCCCAGTTTTTGATGTAGCCTGATTTCGAGACCTGGTGTGCCCAGAATCAACTTCTAAAGATTTGTTCGGGTACCTTAAGTAAACGTACGTGCGGGATCTTATATCTTTTGAACCGGTGGTCAAAATTGAAATCTGAGAACACCGATGAACTCACAACACCGATATTCTTTTAAGGAGACCCATATAGCTGTTTCATTTTATCGAGGTTGGAAGATAATTTTGGGGGTTTTCTAAATAAGTTAAATAAAATTTATGAGTGACATAATTTTTTATTTTGGTGGTTGTTATTTTCTCCAAAGGGAAGTTGGAGGTGGGTCCCACCCCCAACTTCTTTTATTTTGGTGATGGATACACTGTATTTATTTTAAATGTAGATTACCAAATCATTTTAGGCTATTGAACATGCATGATTGATGAGATAAAATTGATGTGGGAAGAGGACTTTGAGATGAAATATATTAGATAAGGTTGTAGATTTCCTAGAAGAGCATCAAGAGGGATTGTTTAAATAAAACCATTATGATTTTTAATGAAATGATACATTGTAATTGTTATGAACAGATCTTGTATACTAGAAAAAAATAGTTCCTATCCCAATGGGAAATAATTTTGAATTTTAAAATTAGAAATCACCAAGTAAATAATTTTTTTTAGAACATGGAAAATGTTCCTAATGCATCAACTAATGGGAGGTATATATATTCAAAGTTGTTTACTTTACATTATATTTTTCATGTATCATGAGTTGTCTGTGGGTACATGGATAACCATATAATGTAACATTTGTAAGATGTAAGGTGAATATCAAGTCAGGTTAATGGAATAAGGGATGTATCTTTGTGATATTAGAAATTAAAGTCATTACGGTGGTATATAGAAGTAAAACATTGAGGTTATATTTATAGTAGATGCACGAGAAGATATATGTTTACTTGTGGGGAACTACAGAAAGGTGGATATCTTGATTTAAAAAAGGAAGGGTCACCATTGACCATAGAGTAAAAGTCTATTACTATATTATAAATCTAGAATAATATGGTTTTCCTGAAGAACATCTTAGAAGGTTATGATAAAAAGCGAGGATGAAATTTATTACATTGATAATTTAAATATAAAATAAATATTTTTAAAAACCCTGTGTTTCATACCAGAATAAAGAATATTTTTTTAAAATACCTCTTTATCAAAAACATAATAATCCATTGGTTATTAACATTTTAAAATATTCATGGAAGTAGAACTATAAAAGGAATATTGATGAAGATTATGGGAATTGACCAGAGGTGGAATTGTTATATTTATGTAGATCACCATTGATGAATAGGGGTACCGAGGTATAATATGGAAGCATGGAAAGGAAACAAGTATAAATTTATGTATGATTAACATGAAATGGAATCATTGAAGATAAATTAGTTTACCTTTCATTAATTATCAACTTTTACTTAAAGATTTATATTGAAATTTTACATGGGTGAGTGATGAAGATGAGAATTTCTAATTATATATGTTTTCTATACTAGATATATGGAAGTTGAATTGTTTATTTTATTTGGATCTAAGTGGGTGATTGTTAGAATAATAAATCTATATTGAACAAATGAATTTTGTTCAATTGGTTGTGGACCATTCAGAACGCTTTTCAAATAACTCATAAACATTATATTAATGAGGTAGATTAAAAAATGGGTATTTTAGATCTTTGTAATTGGATTTCATCAGTACTAACCCATAATTTATCCAATGTAATTGGTGACAGTAGTATAACATACATTCATATTACATCATTTTTTATTAATATTCCATAGATCTCATAGTAATTCAAAACCCAAAACCTAATGTTCTATTGTTTTTATTGATTAGATAGAAAATAAATTTATTTCTCAACAAATATTCATTATGTAACAAAAATAATCATAAAAATAGTACCCTTGTTAAGAAATTAAACAAAACACCATTCCTTATAACCTAGGGAAATATAAACATAATAGGTGTTCATCTCAAATAATAAGGGTAAAAAAGGTAGATAATAATAAGATTTCATAAGTGAACGTAGGATGAGAATTATATTATGAGAACCTGATCGATCTAAATGATCTTAAAAAAAAATCACCCCTGATAATTCATAGATCATAATTCGTGATTCCAGTATCCTACTTTGACATAACATATGATAGAATTCATTAGAGTATATTAATATGAGTCATAGATCAGTAATCCTGATCCCTGAGAGCATAAAATATGCATTATGAAATGGAAAATATGTTTGGAATACATATATGAATAAAGACTCATTGACTTTTTTAATTAATACTATCAAGAAAATATTCACATAATGTAAATACTCCCATAGTGGATTTGGTTCACTCTCAATTCCCTTAAAACCATAGTGCATAGAGTCCAAGAGTGTATTGGGTTCTCTCCCTACTAACTTACATGCTTTCTCATTAGATATTAATAATTAAAAAATGAATTTGAGTTATATATAAATTTTAGACCACCATTAAAAAAATGAAAACGATAAACATGTGTGCAACAATCACATAAATACATTCATTTTTTCACCATGCATTAATTAAACCATTGGAATGAAATGGATTTCAAGAAAACATACCCAATACATTATCACATTAAATCCATGTTAATAAGGTAGATCAATTAATTAAAGAATATCCCTATTTAATCTTAATAATCATTAAATGATGTTGACATATATGTAAAACTATTTTATAAATGATTTATAAATATATATTAAAAAACAAGAATACATATATTTTTCATTTGGTAACTTATAAAATGTAAAAATTCATAGAATAATGAAAATAAAAACCTATATTAAAAAACATGAAATATTTAAAGAAATATTTATAACAAAGAACATTCATGATGTTGAAAAAATCATTCATGCGATAAACATTACAAAATATTCATTTCACACTTTTGTAAATAAAGTCAAATGTGACTCATATAGAAAATTTAAAAAGGACAACTTTTAAAACTATGAAAGGATAATTTAAAATGACCTTGGTAAAAATTTACTGTATATAGTATAAAAATCATTAAAAAATATGAATAATATGGACTTGGTAGAAAATGACTTTGGTAGAATATTCTAAATTCCTAAAACAATGACTATAATGAATACCCCTTATTGGTTTGAAAACAATTGAATTAAAAACATATGAAAAAGATAACCTTAGAGATATTTGAAAATACCTATAATTTAAAAGAAATGTTTTTTAAATAAAATTATTGTGATGTATATAGACCACACAAAATAATGAAAGTGGTGAATAATGATTTTATCTAAATAAATGGAAATTTTGATGAAAAAACCCTTAACTATGGTATCCTCATGGTCATAAATTCTCTAACATCATATAGAATAATTTTTATTATATTGTACATATAAATTAGAAATATATATATTACTAGGTAACATTCACATAGAATTTATTATTACCCATTTCATAATAATTCAATGTTAAAATCAACATTTTTTGTCAATTATTCAATTCTTCATGCAAGTTCATATTCAGTGGTTCTGGTAATCGAACACGGTTCATGGTTTTTACATATCTAAAATTTTTATGAAGCGTTATAGAATTTTTATGATATATTTATGGAGATTCATGAACATTTCAAGGAAATTATGGCAATGATTTTCATGGAATGTTTAAAAATATCATTTTTATGAAATTTTGATTCCATAAAAGAGAATTGATTTATACATGAATTAAAAATTAAATTACCACTCCATTTCAATTAATACATCATGAATTAATTAAATTTTATTAATTTTTCTGATATGTTAAATTTATTAACTTCTCATGAAAAAAACATAATAACATCATTAATGTAGGTGGTTAAACTGACCCAAGAATGTGCATGTTATAATGACTGAATAATTAAAAATGTGATATTTGATAACATAACTTTTAATGAATATTAATGATTTAAAAAAAATTATGAAAATCAAAAATTAATATTAATATTTTTTATGAATAATATATATTAATAAATTAAAAGGAAGTTATCACTTATACTGAGAGATTGAATCTCTTTTTGAATTGTAACACACAGAACCCAATTATCCAAGGTCGGTGCATTATTATATAACATTGGCATGATCAAAAGGGATAAAATTCCAAATGACACATTATTTTAGTACCCTTGGAAGTACTAGATACCTTCATAAGATTTACATTGCATTATAAAATGAAAAACAACATCAAAATTTCCTTCAATGACCACATTCATATCCCTTAGACTATCCCTGTAGGTCAATCAAAATATACTTCTTCACATCCTGGGAAAAATAAAACATACATAAGTGTGAGAGCAGATGCTCAGTAAGGATAAAAATATAGCATAAATTTTCATAAATAAGCATAAATATTTAAGGCAATGTATAAGTCAAAAAAATATCCTTTTAAACATAAATTTCAACATAATATGGAAAAGATAAAATCAAATAATTCCATTTACTTATTCAAATGGATATTCTACTTGTCGAATAATCAAATGCAATATGAATAGCCACATTCATAATGATGGAATTCATAATGCAAGACTTCATAACCACATAGTAATGGCCTGGTTCCACGACTAAAAATAATTTTTTGTCAAGGCATTGTGCCCATAAACTACTTTGTCTCATGAGACCTATTGACGCATCGAGGAGCTATAGTGGTATCCACCCTCACTTTCTAAGTCCAATGCATTCCTCATATGAAAAGGTTTAAACATAACATAAACATTCATAATAAAACTAGCATTCAAAATGTCAATAATATATCCGTAAATCTTTAATGGTATAAAAATAACACATTGATAGTCAAATATATCAGAAAAACATCAATACAATATGGAATATTGGTATCATTACAAATCAACCTCGATCAGGAATAACATCCCATAAAGTATGTTGACATAGTTGAAAAAGATCAGTAAAAACATTGAGATAAATATATATTTTTCAAGAAATCATTTAAAATTCAAATAAAGGAAGTCACATAAAAGATATTTTTTTTATCCAAGTTTCCCATTACACTTTGAATCAATTGAACAGAATTAACATTTTATAACATTCCTATCTATATAAATAAATCCTTAAAACCACTCTGAAAACATGGAAATTAATTACAAAGGTTTAGAATAATAAATCATTAAAGAATTTAAAATTATGTTTTAGTAAAACATACATTAAAAATAATCCCTTTGAAAACACTTTTATGAAACATGGACATGGATAATTAATATTATTCAGTAGATACTTACGTAAAAACCTCTGATAATAAAGATATTGTGGAATTAACCTTTACCTTGAACATTTCCTTAGTCGATGGTATGTTATCCACCTATATAATAGTCAAAAAGTGTTATTAAATTATACAAGAATCATATACATTAATATGATACCATATATGATCTTACCATATTCCTTTGTTAATAGTATTTTAGAAGTATCATCATTTCAGTTGTTAACTGATTCGTTTTCCTTTATATTCTTGGTTACAAAAGACATGTTTTTTATGGATAAGATGTATTTTATTCAAATATATAATGATATTATGTTCATAAAAAATATTTTTATTCATAAAATAAAAATTATTCTTGAATTATTATGATGGGGAATGAAGCTCATTGCGTTTGTGGAGACGGTAATCCGTACGTACGCACGAGTGATAATATCATTATATTGATGGTAAAATAGTATATAATAGGATGGTATATCATATATATAGAATAATTAACATTTTATATTTATTATTTACATCAGTTAATCTCATTATTATATCCATAAAAATAATGAAGTGTTTGAATAACAAACTACAACATGACGTGGAGATGATAAGCCCTACGTACGCACGTATGGTGACTTTGTCATTCCTATGATGGATTGAATAATGAATATGGTTGTAAAATTTTTAAAATAACATCACTGTATATAGAATATAATAAAGTTTTTTTAGAATGGAAACAACAAAGAATGAGAATGTG
This sequence comes from Viscum album, assembly GCA_963277665.1. NCBI lineage: Eukaryota > Viridiplantae > Streptophyta > Magnoliopsida > Santalales > Viscaceae > Viscum > Viscum album. The sequence continues at coordinate 1,462,518,961 of OY728150.1, read as the reverse complement.
GATGAAGAAATGAACTTGAAAGAGGTGATGAAATATTTACCACTTCTTCGGGTTATTCTTTTTGATTTGATCAAAAGGGATCCTTAAAGTGGATTTTTGACAAAACGAAGGCCTCTAGGATAAATGGAGGAAGGTTGGGTGGATATTTGGGTAGGTTTTGGCCGTGCCAAATGGCTTTGGAGGTGTGAAATTATGAGATGGGGAAGTACCCTTTTATAAGAGTGGTGAGGGTCACTTTAGGAAAAGCTTGAAATATTATTTTCAAATAAAATTATTTTCTATTTATAAGGGCTCCAAAAAGGTTTATTTAGTGGCTAAGGTGGGGATGGGTCGAAATAATTTCATCCAATAGGTTTTATACAAGTTTAGGTCACCATATTAACCATATCTTTTAGATTTTACTCTTAGTTAAATAGTTTGACATTTACCATGTATCATTGTATTTTTATATTATATGGTTAATAAAATTTATATACCAAGAAAAGATAACCCAAAGTAGTTCATTATTAATATATATTACCTTATCTAAGTCCTTTTTTGAACCATATATTTTTAGGAATATTATATTAATTAATAAAATAGTATATGTTTTAAAAACTCAATTATTAAAACTTTGACACTATCTAGTGTCTGGTTTTAGTGAAAATCATAACAGCATGATTACTTCGAAAAAAATTATTTAATAAACCCTGACATGTCATATTAACCTAGATAAATAGTGTAATTCATCAAAAGTCTCAAATAACAATTATTTGGATATTTAAAATATCAATTATTTTAATCTTTCATTAATAATGTAATTACTGCATCATCATTGTGTCATTAATGTATTACATTATTTAATGTCTGAAAATTATAAATAAAATACTATTATGTAGGAAATATTTTCATATTTATAATGAATATTTATTGTTGAATTTATCTTAGGTATAACCCTATATTAAAAATGGTTTAGTTATTACTCTTTGAATTTAACTCTTTTAACTTTTCTTTAAATAAAATAATAATAAATGTCATAATCTATTCCTAGGGGACCAAAGGGTATCATATTTTCTTCTTAATGTTGTATAATGTCAAATTATACTTGTCTAATATAATTTGGACATGTGTCATTATAATTATAATATCATTTTTCCCTTAATTACTCGATTCACTTTTAACTATGGTAAATAAAATTCAAAAGTTACGATTCACAAAAAGTTATTTTCATCTTATTGAACCACATTCTACAAAATAATGTCAACCATGTCTTTATAATTTTTGAAATTCAACTCACAGAAGCGGTAAAATTATGTATTATGCCAATTTTTAAATGCTCCTAGAAGGTGGGTAAAAGACGGTAAAAAGTTCAAAATATATATATATATCTAAACCTATAATATAATGACTCAAATATATTAAATTGAACATATATAGGTATTATGTATCTACTTTGACCAAAAATAAATTAAATTTCAATAACTAATTATTTAAATAAAAAGTCAATTATAAACAATAACACAGTGTTTTAAACAATTCATCAAAAAATGAATGTATTCAAAAAAATACCCAAACATCACCCTAAGGTAACATAGATATTCCAAATCCAAAAATGAAGTCCATTTTGAAAAATAAAATTTATAAAATTTCAAAAATTGGGTATTACTATTCATGGTGCCTAGTTCGATTGTTACTGGTGTGTTAAAACTCCATGTTTCAAATAATGAAAGCTACTGTATATTCAAAGGGAAATGTATTGTGGATTCTTGGGGTGTTACATTGTCCCCTCATTAAAATAATTTTGTCCATGAAATTTCTAGAATATTACTATATAAAATTATTTGGGTGGTTCTTCATCATTAGTTCATCGGGTTCCCACGTTTCCTCTTCCATCATATGGTTTTTTAATAGAACTTTAACCGAACGATTTGTCCGATTTCTCATCACTTGTTCTCTGGTATCAAGAATTGTAATAGGCTCTTCACAATAAGATAGATCGGGTTCTAATTTTAATTCTTCACAGGTGAGTACATGCATTGGTTCAAGCATGTAAATTCTCAACAGTGACACGTGGAACACATCATGCACTTTGGAGAGACTTGGAGGCATTGGTAAATGATAAGATACTACTCCAATTCATTCTTAAATTTCGAAATGTCTGATGTACTTGGGACTCAATTAACCCTTCTTACGCAAACATATAACACACTTCTATGGAGATACCTTCAATAAATCATGGTCTCCTACTTGAAATTCCAAATCTTTCCTTAGGTTATCGGCATTTCTCTTTTAACTAATATGGGATGCTTTGTTGTGGGTTTGGATAACCTTCACCTTTTCTATTGTTTCCTCAACAAGTTCTGGGCCTATGACTTTTTTTTCACCAACATCATCCCAACAAGTTGGAGTGTGACATCTCTTTCTGTATAATGCTTCATATAGTGCCATTTGAATACTAGAATAGAAGATATTATTATAGGAAAGTTATAACACATGTAAATATTGATCCTACATACCTTGGAAATTCACTTGAGAAAGATATCCACATGTATTCTAAGGTTTGAATTATCCGTTCTGATTGTCCATCGATTTGAGGTTGGTAGGCAGTGCTCAACCGATGTTCAGTATCTAGGGATTTCGGAATAATTTTCCAAAATCTGAATATAAAATGGGGATCACAATCCAAAATAATACATATGGGTACACCATGAAGTCTTACAACATCATTAATATATAGTCTTTTCATACATTCTAGTGGTAAATCTTCTCTTATGGCAAGAAAATGTGTTTAATTGGTAAGATGATCAACAATGACCCATATTGAATCATTATTTCTAGGTGTCTTTGGTAGCCCTATGACAAATTCCATCGTAATATTATCCCATTTCCACTCAAGTATGGGAAGAGGATAGAATACTCCTCTTTGCTGTTGCCTTCCAGCTTTCACTTGTTGACAAACCATATATCTTGACACAAAATCAGAAATATCTCTCTTCATGTTCTCCCACTAAAATGATCCTTCAAATATATATACATCTTGGTTCTCCTAGGGTGTATAGAGATATTAGAGATATGAGAATCATCCAACAATTCCCTTTTTAGATCAGGTATGTTGGGAACATGAAGTCTCTTCCCAAATTTCATAATTCCATTTTTATATATGAAGTCACTTAATATCCAATCATTCACAGCTTTAATATTCTTTTAAAATTCCTCATCATTAGTTTGAGACCATTTTATCCTTTATTGTAAAAATGGTTTGGCATCCATTTGAAAAATAATTTATGTTTCATCTTTCATGGTTATTCCATATCCATCTTTACTAAATCCATGTATATATGATCCTTTTCCACTCTCATCCTTTTCAAAAAACCATGATCCATTGTACTCAAAGCATCTTCCACCTTATTTTCCTTCCCCGAGTGGTTATGTGTAGTCCCATCATAATCCATGAGTAGTTAAAGCCATCATCTTTACCTCAAGACGATTTCATTCTATCAGAAAACATACATCAAACTCTTGTGATCAGTATAAATCTCACATTTTTAACCATAGAGATAGTGTCTCAATATTTTCATAGCAATGATTATAGCTGCTAACTCAAGATCATTAGTAGGACAGTTTTTCCCATGATTTTTTTGCAATTGTGATGCATAGGAAAAAACTCTATCATTATGTATAAGGACGGAACCATGTCCTTTCGTTGAAGCATCACTATAAAAAAAACCCATCACTCCCCGATGGTACAGTCAAGATAGAAGAATTAAATAATATTTTATTTATTTATTCAACACATTCTTCACACTCTTTTGTCCAAACAAATTTATCCCATTTATGAGTGAGCTTGGTTAATGGGTTAGCTAATAGGAAAAAATTCTGATTATAACCCTATAATAACCACCTAAACCAATAAAACTATGTACTTCAGTTATACTCATCGGTGCTGATCATTCTTGGATTGCCTTGGTCTTTGAAGGATAAACAGAGATTCCATCCTTAGAGACAATACAGTCCTGAAAAGAGATCTCCTAAAGCTAGAATTCACACTTTCTAATCTTCCCATATAATTCATTTCTTTTAAGAGTATTTAGAATAATGAGCATGTGATTTTCATAATCTTCATAGATTTTGGAGTACACTAAGATATCATCAATAAATACCACTACAAAGTCATCATGATATTCCTTGAAAACTCTACTCATTAGATCCATGAAGACATAGGGTGAATTAGTCAATCCAAAAGGAATAAATGTAAACTAGTAATTCCCTTACATAGTTTGAAATATTTTTTTAAGAATGTCTTCCTTCATTATAGAAAATTAATGATATCTAGATAGAAGGTCAATCATTGAAAAATATTGAGATCCATGATGTTGGTAGAGTAAATCATTGATGCCAGGTAGGGGACACTTGTTCTTTATGTTTATATCATTGATCTCTCTATAGTCATTGCACAACCTCATAGATCTGTATTTCTTTTTAATAAGAAGGATCAGGGCTCCCCATATAAAAACAGAGTGGAGAATAAATCCCTTGTAACAAAATTCCTCTAGTTGTTTCTTTAGTTTCAAAAATTCCAAAGGGGAAATTCTATAAGGGGTCTTTGATATGGGCCTTGAACCAAGAATTAAGTTAATGGAAAACTCATTTTCTCATTCTAGAGAATGTCCAGGTAAATACTCTAGAATCACATCAACATATTATTGCACCATAGATATGTCTTCTATTTGAACATTATTTTCCTCACCCATAATTATTTCATTATTTTCCTCCCCAATAATTGAATTTAGTAGAGACATAGGGTTGTATCAAGATAAGAATTAGCTGTTGATTTTTGTTCTCTAAAGATAAGGTACTCCTTATCATCATTGAAAATTTTAACCTCTATCTACTTACAATAAAGTTTCACATCATGGTCTAAAATCCAATCTATTCCGTGGATTATTTCATATTAAATCATGGGTATAATGATGATATCAATAGATAAACAACATTTATATACCCTAATAGGAAGTGATTCACAAAACATTATTGTAATGATTCTTCCCTTATGAGTTTTTACTGAAAACTCCCTTATTAAGTCAAATTGAAAATATCATATTTTCATAGAAAACTGGGATGATATGAAACAATTTTATGATCCAAAATCAAATAAATCATTTGCTAAACTTGAGGAAACCATTAAATTAACCGCAACCATGTCTTTTAGATCTTAAACCTCAGCAGTGGTGATTACAGATGCTTATCCTTACTCTCATGTCCTTTTCTAAGGTAATTTCCATTAGTGATTAAGAAATTCAGTTTCATAATGCCCCTTTTCTCTAAAATTGTAGAATTCAACATTGATAGCCTCTTTCTTCCCCTTGAAATCACGAGCTTAGTGTCTTTTTTCACCACACATGTAACAGACTCTCACTTTCATCAGGTAAGTACCTTGGTGTTTCTTCCCACATTTACCATTGGATTGATATTCAACTTTTCCCTTCTTCCCTTTAATTCTATTTCCAGATTGTTCAGCAGATCTGTTTTTCTCTTTCATTGCTTTAAAGTCATAAGACTTAGAAAATTACTTTTCTGTCTTAATATCCCATTAGACCATATCTTCGTATGATGAGATGGATTGTGAGACAAATTGTCAACGGAGAAATGGTTTTAACTCATAAAATAATCAGTCAATATTACTCTATGGATCACGTATATAATCCACTACATTTCTTGTTGACATTGTAATATTAGCCTTATACATTGTGACATTTTCATCCTCCTTTTTCCTCAAATTCAGAAATTGGATTCCCATATCTGATCGATGGTCACGAGAAATGTATTTTTCTAATAAAATCTATTTAAACACCCTCTATTCCATTTTTAATACTTATTCATCTTCCTTTTATGTTTTGTATTAATAACCACCATTGATCTGCATCGCCCGTGAGGTGATAAACTGCCATGACAACTTTTTCCCTTTGGCTAATTCCCAAAGCTTGAAATATATTCCCTAAGGAAATTATCCATTGATCAACAACTTATGGATTTTTACTCCCATTGAATGATGGTGTTTTTTTCCTCATGAAGAGGTATACCATTTATCCTCCACATTGTGGATCAGGGTGCTCCATATGGGTAAAGTTATTATTCATACCCTCAGTGAGTTTTCCTGGTATAGTGATTAGTTAATCAGCACCAGTTGCTTCACCAGCTCCACTATAATTATCTTGTGTAAGAGGGAAATACCTACATGAATAAAAAGAATTGATACAGTTTCCATTCCTTCCACTAGGCACCATTTTTAAAAATTGGCATACACTTGATTATTTTTTGAATCCCAATACATAATTCCAAACTATTAAAACACTTAACATAAATTGAATAGTTTATGGAAATAATACATAATTATAAAAATGTTTTCTTTGAGGAAGTATATACTCATAAAGCCTTCGTAAGGGTTTTCAAACAAAATGAGAATCATCCTAAGCATATCCCCCGGGAGTGTCGTAACCAAGAGTGATGCAAGGCCCATTGTCGTGAACTAGATCCCATTCGAGTCTAGCTCAATGTGGTTTTTTCAGGTTTACCCCTAGGTACATATGTGCCAGATATGCCTCTACCTGCTTGTATCCAATCATTGATGTATTTCTTCAAAAACTCATAAAATCTCTATAGCATCAAAATTCTAGAAAGTTCTTCTATACTAACCCTCAAAGTCTATATTAGGGTTATGTTCTCTAATCAGGGTTTTTTCTAAATCTAGCTTCAAATGTTTTTACTAAAATTTATCTGATATTAACTATAATTCCCTGACCCTAGTTACCCAAATTCAGTGCATTATTACATAACACTGGTATGATCACAAGGGATTAAATTCTGAATGACAGATCAGTTTACTAGCCTTAGAAGTACTATATACATTCATAAGTTTTACATTACATTGTAAAATGAAAAACAACATCAAAATTGTCTCCATTGACCACATTTATATCACTTAGAATATACTTGCACGTTAATCATAATATACTTATTCAAATCCTAGGAAAAATAAAACATAGAAAGGGGCAAGCTCAAAAGCTCAGGAAAGATAAAATTATAGTGGAAACTTTCACAAATAAGCACAAACATTTAATGCAATGTATAAGAATAAAACAAAAGTCATTTAAACATAAACATTAGCATAATATGGAAAAGATAAAATCAAATAATTATATTTACTTATTCATATGGATATTCTACTAGTAGAATAATAACATGCAATATCAATAGCCACTTTCATAATGATGGAATGCACAATGCCAAACTTCAAAACCACATTCTCAAGGCCTTGTGCCAAGACTAAAAATATGATTTTTTCAAGGCCTTGTGCCAAGACACTATTTTGTCTCATGAGACCTACCAATGCATCGAGGAGCTATAGAAGGCTCCATCCATCACTTACTAAGTCCAATTCATTCCTCATATAAAAAGGATTACACATAACATAAAAATTCATAATAAAACTAGCATAAAAATGTCAATAATTTATCCCTAAATCATGAATGGTATGAAAATAATACATCCACAGTCAAACATATCCCAAAACCTTCAATACAATATGGAATATTTGTTTCATAATAATTTATCCTCGATCAAGAATAATATCCCGTAAAGGATGTTGACATTGTTGAAAATGATCAGTAAAAATCATTGATAGAAATATAAATTTTTCATGAAATCATTTAATAGTCAAATAATGGAAGTCATTGAAAAGATATTTTTGAATCAATGAGTCTCATAACAAATTGAAAATTTGTAAAGAATTAATATTATAAAACATTCATGCCCATATAAATAAATCCTTAAACCCATTTTGAATACATAGTCATTAACGAGAAAGGTTTAGAAGAATATATCTTTAAAACATTAAAAATAATTTTTTAGTAAAAATTACAATAAAAACAATCCCTTTGATAAGTATTTTATTAAACATAATCATGGATAATAAATATTTCCTAGTTGATACTTATGTAAAAAAAATCTCGGATAATAAAGAGATTATGGAATTATCCCTTACCTTGTATTTTTACTTAGTCGATGGTATGTTAAAGTTATGTATAATAGTTAAAAAATTGTTATTAAATTATAAAAGAATAATATACATATATATGATATCATATTTGATCTTATAATATTTCTTTGTTAATAATATTTTAGTAGTATAATCGTTTTAGGTGTTAACTGATTTGTCTTCCTTTATATGCTTTGTTATGTAAGCCATGTTTGTTATGGATAGGCTGTATTTGATTCATATAAAAAATGATATTATGTTTATAAACATTATTTTTAATCATAAAATGAAAATTATTCTTGAATGATTACGATGGGGAATAAATCTCATCGCATTTGTGGAAAAGGTAATCCGCACGTACACACAAGTGACAATATCATTATATTGCTGGTGAAATAATATGTAATTGGATCGTATATCATATATAAAGAAACATTAAAATGTTATATTTATTATTTACATCAGTAATACTCATTATTATAACCATCCAAATAATGAAGTGTTTGAATATCTAACTACAACATGACGTGGAGACGGTAAGCCATACGTACCCACATATGGGGACATTTTCATTCATATGATGGGTAGAATAATTAAAATGGTTGTACCATTTTTATGATAACATCACAATATATAGAATATGTTGGAGTTATTATTTTAGAATAGAAACAAAAAATAAAGAGGAATTGGAAGAAGAAAATAACTTGAAAGAGGTGATGAAACATTTACCTCTTCTTCGGGTTCATTCTTTTTATTTGATCAAAAGGGGTCCATTGGTTGGCTTTATGACCAAAGTAAGGCCTCTATCATGAAGGGAGGAGAGTTTAAAGGATATTTGGCAGGGGGTGGCTGAGCCAAATGGATTTAGAGGTGTTAAATTAAGAGAAGGGGAAGTACCCTTTTATAAGAGAGGCGATGGATCCAAAATGATTTATTTAAGGGATAAGGAGAGGATGGATCTCAAACCTCTCAACCAATAGGTTTAGGCGGGTTTACATCCCCATATTAATCTCATATTTTAGATTTAACGCTTAGGGAAATAGTTTGACATTTACCATGTCTCTTTGTATTTTTAAATTACATGAATAATAAATTTTCAATAACAAGAAAAATGAAAAAAAATCGGTTCATTATTAATATATAAACCATTATCTAATCCCTATGGAAGATACATGGATTTTTAAGAATATTATATGAATTAATAATATAGTATGTGTTTTAAAAACTCAATTATGTCAATTTTTACAATATTCAGTATTTGGTTTTTTTAAAACATAACATCAATATTACATCAAAAAAAATATTTAATCAACCCTAACATGTCATATGGACCTTTAAAAGCAGTGGAATTCCTCAACAGTATCAAATTACATTTATTTTAATATTTATAATATCAATTATTTTAATCCTCCATTGATAAGGTAATTACTTCATCATCATTGTGTCATAAATAAATTAAATTATTTAATTCATAAAAATTATAAATAAAATAGAATTATGTAGGAAATCGTTTTATCTAGCTAATTACTATTTAATGTCTAATTTATCTTATATATAACCCTATATTAAAAATGTTTTAGTTATTATACATTGAATTTCACTCTTTTAACTCCACTTTAAATTAAATAATAATAAATGTCCAAATCTAATCCATATGGACCAAAAAGGATCATATTTTATTTCTAAGGATGTTTCTGGTCGAATTACATTTACCCAATTTAATTAGGACATGTGTTAAGGTAATTATAATATAATTTTTACCCTAAATAACACTATTTACATTTAACTACTGTAAATAAAAGTCAAAAGTTACTATTCACAAAAAAATTATTTTCGTCTTATTAAACCAAATTTTAAAAACTAGTGTCAACTGTGCCTCTCGAATTTTTGAAATTCAACTCATTGAAGTGGTAAAATTTTGTTTTATGAAAATTTGTAAATGCCTCTTGAAGGTGGGTAAAAGATGGTAAAAAGTTCAATAAAATTTTATAATTCTAAACTTATTATAAAATGACTCCAATGAATTACATTAATCTTATATAGGTATTATGTATCTATTTTGACCAAAAATAATATAAAATAAAAAAATAATTATATAATAATATGTTAGTTTTAAGCAATAATGCAGTGTTTTTCAATATTAAAAAAAATTGAATATTTTCTTAAAAATAAAAAAAAATTCACTCTAAGATAATTTTGATATTCCTTATATAAAATTGAAGTCCATTTTGAAAAATAAAATATATAAAATTTTAAAAAGAGGTTATTACTATTCATAATAGCTTGTTTAATTGGTTGTTCTGTGTTAAAACTCCAAGTTGCGTACACCGCAAGCTACTGCGTTATTCAAAGCGAAACATAATGTCGATGCTTGGGGTGTTACATGAAGGGACTCTTAGAAAAGGTAGGTTTGGGAATTCTTCCTGGGATAAGAAGTTACAAATAGAAATAAAGGAAATTTAGGGAGATAATTTGGTATATATTTCTAGATAACTTTTATACAATGATGTGGTTTGATGTGAATATAGGATGGGGGAATTTTATAAGGGAGACACGTGGGAAATTTTAAAATACTCTTTACTTCAAATAAAATAAATGTAATTATCAAGGGAAAGTGGAACCAGATTAGTCAAATTTCGAATATAAGGTTTTATAGATGATATTAAAATGATAAAATCATTTAGATGTAAGTTTTTTTTGTATATTTTGAGCCTTATGACTTAGTTTGACCTCTTATTTACTATTTATAATTTTACCATAGTGACTAAAATTTACCAGTATCAAATACTTTTATAAAAAAAATTAAATGTACTATATTACATAATTTTAATATTCTTATTTTGAATTTTAAAACCAATTTATATGATTAAATTTATAAATGTTGTATTATTAATTTTAATATAAGTACACATAACAGGAGAAAATGTTTTTAAAAAAATTTCATTTTTAAGCATAAAATGAATTCACAACAAAACCTTGTATAGTATGAGTTATCATGAAATTTATTAGTTTATAATTTAAAAATATATATTATTGTGACATTAAAATAAATTTAAAAAGAATATATTATTTTAAATAATTAATTTTTGGAAAAGGACCAAAATATATTTTTTGTAATCGAATATAACTTCAATTCAAAAACAAGAAGCATGAGATTCCGAATCCAACATAATATTTCAAAAAACATTATTTTACTCATTAAATACTTATTTATTAAATACAAAGGTTTTCTAAAATATTAATTCATGTTTATATCATTATGTTTTCATAAATGTTATTGTATTTGTGAAAATAATGATTTTCACTATTCACTTAAAAATCAACCATTTTAGAAAAATACAAAAAATTCAACAAAAGAAATTTTTTATATAATGAATCATAAAATTGTTTTCATTTTATAAAATTTAATTTATATAATTTATAAATTTATCTTATAAATAAAAAATATATAATATATAATAAATACAATATTGGTAAACAATGAATTTTTTTATCCATAATTAATTAAAATATACTTCTTATAATTTCTTAATTATTTAAAGGACATAACTAATTGATTTTACTAATAATTTTTTATTTAATTAATACATTTTATTGGTATTATAATACATATTTTTTTAATTTATCCAACATAAATAATTCATTAAAATTATTTCTATTAAATAAATGACACTTTTTAATTCGAATTAAAATAATTTATTTAAATAATTATATTCAATTTAGTTTTATTATAATATATTTTATTATAATAATCATTTATTATTTTTAATTTTGTGTTGAGTGTGTCAAACGATATCTCACAAGTTGAATATTTTCTAAAGGGAAATTGATACTAAAAAACAAGGTATTAAATTCTTCCCCCATAAAAACTTTTCACCCTAACAATTTCTCTAACTTGAGGAGAATGGTTAAGGATACCTCCACCTCATTAAATACTTAGATAAATATATTTATTTTTCTAACTTATTATTCCTCTAGATAACATTATCCTAGTGGCTAGTCTAGTTTTGTAGTATAATATCTCAATGAACTAATATTTCTATCGATCACTTCTTGTAAAATAGGTCATGATCTAGTGGTATAAACATAATGTTCATTACATGTAAAGGTTTAGGTTTTTAGTAACTCAAATATAATACATAGAAAAAAATCATCCACTTGGGTGTGGTTTTGTGTATGTTCAAGATAGTAATCCTCTAATCCAATATGATTGAGTATTTTAGATGGGTCAATGTATATAGGGATCAATATTCCCTTCCATATAGATCTCATAACCTTATTCTAATAAAATATTTAAAGAAACCCCATTTCATTGACTTCCAAATCCAACTTTATTCAATGAATATTGACATAAACATCTATTGAATTTTTAAAGATTTAATTTTCCTTCAAATAGTTTGAATATTATAAGAAATTTGTTAAACAACATTCAGCCCCAAAAGACTATTTTCCTTAAATTCATCCCAATATATGGGAGTTTTCAATTATTCCCATAAAATAATCATATTGTTCCATCTTAATACTATAATAGAAACAATTTTCATAAAAAAATATAACAAGATATTTTTTCCCCATGTAAATTTGAAATCCATTAAAAATAATCTCAATATATCTTCTGGGGTTTGAATGGTCCTCTTAGACTGACTTTATACGGATGATAAATAGTTCTAAAGCTCAACAATGTACTTAATTCTTACTAATGAAATATCCATAACATCAAAGAAAATCTGGGATCATAATTTCTTAAAATTTATTTTTTTACATAATTCATTCATTCCACGTTACTAATATATATCCTGGTAAGTTATTTAAGTGATAAATATTCTCAAATATTAATAAAATGTTCCCATTTTTTATATCAATTGACAAAAACCAAAAATGAATTATAGCGTTTAGTTTTCTTAGGGATACATATAACAAATAAATTGTGATGCTTCCCCATTTACAGAAGTGTATGTGTAATAGTTGCATCATCCCCATGGACTTCTAACTATTAGGATTATCATGTTTGTATACTAAACAATGAGATTGATACTCAATAAAATCAATTTCATATTTTCCAAACACAATTTATTTCTTATGAATTTATATATATTTATGCCACAAATGATGTATAGTGAATTATATAATATGTGCTTCATCAAATAACACCATCATGTTTGGTATAGATGGAACACATATTTGCGTCCTAAACTATATCATTACACCATGGTTAAGGTTAAACTCTAGAATATTAATAAATTTATTTTATAGATCTATATCATCCTTCTTTGCCTTTTCTATCTTCACATGGATGGATTATGGAGAAAACATTTGGGAAGGAGAAGATTTATACCCTTTCCTTATGATTTCAAGGTCTGACTTCTATAAATATTTTATTGTTGGATATTGTTCAATCCTTATCAAATATAGGGAAATATGATCCTTTCAACATAGAGTGTCAGTGACCTTGTTTACCTTCCCAAGGTGGAAATATTTTGAGCAGTAATATCCTTCATCAAATCCAACCATCTCCCATCGAACATATTTAACTTCTTATATTTATATATTTTATTTAAGATTTCATGATCAATATATATATATATATATTACACCTTTCTCTATACTGGTAATTCCTATATATATTTATGGAAAAATTTTGCAATGCAAGATATAAATATGATGTTTGGTAATTTTTCTTAAGACCCTTAAATTAGTGATAAAAATCTACTATTGGAAAATAATTTTCCATTATAATTTAATGTGAGTACATGTGCATTGATAAAAAATCTCCTTAGATTCATGAATCTTTTTTCACATTCAACTATATAAAGTAAACTTGATCACTTCTATGTTAAATTGTTAATATATTTTATAGTCCAGACAAATTCCTTACAATTAATTGATAGAATCCAGAAAATCTAATGAAAGTATGTATCTTAGTCTTAGTGGTTATTCTTGGATATTTTTCAATGACATATTTTTTTGAATGTTCTATTGATATAATATTTATTATCATTTCATAACCCAAAAAATGATAACATTTATAGCAAGAATCCAAAATTCCTAAATTTATCACAGAATTTATCCTTAAGATATACAATGAAATACTCCAAAGATATTCATTTTCATCCTTGTTCTTAGAATATATATTAATATAATATATAAATATTACCAAAAATTGTATGAGGTAATATTTAGGACTTTATTATTTATATCATGGGTGATAGAGTAAGAATTTCTTTGTATAATTGGAAATACTATAAATTTATAGTGTATTTACATTATAATAATGATTGTATTGGGTATATATTTCCTTATAACCCAAAATTGATGACTTGTATATTGATGTTAAGTCTTTTATTTGTATTATTCCATTCATTGTTGATATAAATACATCCTTATAGGGTATAGGATACTTATTCTTGATCAAAATATTATAACGTTCATAATAATGGATGATGAGACTCCTTGAACCATATTTAGACTTAAAAAAATAACTACATCCCCCATAGTGAATCAATAGGGTGTATAAATCTATTATACATATCTTCCTGGGGGTTATTCTTCAATTCAAGAATCTCAATAAGATCCATTATGTAAGGAATATTTGAAATACTCCTAGCACCATGTTTGGGTTATACTGAAAATAAAACATCACAATTTCAGGTTGATTGGAAATATCATCAAGAAATACATCAAAGAACACATTAATAATAAGTATATATTCAATTATATGTTTCTCCCCCAAACATGTTTTCTAAATAACCCTTCTGAATATATATTAAGACCCATGTAATAAAGGTCATTTCCACTGGGAGTTCATTGTCATCCTCACTTAAATAGATAATCATTCGTTGATTTGGGATATGATATGTGACTTCCTTACTAGGAAATTGAAATATTTTCAATATCAAGAGATTGTATCAATGACTAAAATTACATAAAATTATTATATTGGGATAAAAATTATACTTTTTGGAAGCACATTCCCATAAACTGAAATCGGAGAGCAGTCATACACTTAGGATGCAATCATCATACCATTATAAAATTTCAAGGATAAATCAATATGTAATAGTTTAGGATGTAATGGGGTACAATTATAAAATTATCAAGATATAAAATAGTGTCTATAATAATATTAAAAATGAGGTCGAGATAGATATTGGAGACTCGCACAATTCTCATGGTTTTCAGTATAGGAATTGAAAAATGAATTTTTGATGTAATTAATGTAATAAAGCACATAGAGGAATGAAAATAAATATTCCATCATTAAATAAATATGGAACAATCATTGGGGAAGTCTCTATAAAGGGATATGTAAATTCATATTGTGTGTAACTAAGGGCCATCATGAAAATTAATGCTAAATATATTTTAAAATTCTATCTAATGAAATGAATGGAGTGAAATATCATCATAGTAAAGAACACATCCTTAAATAATTCCACTAGAATAAGTATGGACAATATGAAAACTAGTACATGAAATTACAGGTTAATGATGAAAACTAACATAAGTAAACCCTTCATCCATGGGATAATCTGAAATCACCTGTAACCAAAATTATTATGGTGGGTCAAGAGAATAACGTAGTGAATAGTAAACTTATCATTCACTCCTGATCTAATAATGGTAAATTTATCATACAATCAAAGATTATATCCTTAAATTACTCATTATAAGTAGTGAATGGTACACGTATCATACACCATTGATTTGATTCAATTTCCAAATGATAAATGGGAATAAATTTAATCATATAATAACTAGATAAGGAAAATTTAATTTTCTATAATACTGATCTATTACATAGAAATTAGTTGATCTAATGGCTCACAAAAGGATGATGGATGTTACTATATGAAGGAATGAATAAATATTTGATCCTTCTTTCACTCATTTTGATTTTTATCTTGAATTATATTATTGTTCATGTCTTAAGAGAGTTGGGTGATCTTATCCATAATAATTTACATTTTATCTTCCATTCATTTTGATATCTTGTGAAAAAGATAATTATATTGGATGTCACATTAATTTTAAACATGATTGCACCTACTTATATCCAGTAAATAATACCAAAATGGGTAATGTGAGTATTAATAATTAATAATCACAATGTGAAATCATATGATAAGGAAAATCATTCCAAATATGTCCTAAATTATGATATCTTCTTTCAACCCATGTAATATTAGGTTTATCCAATATCAAATTTGTATTAAAATGTGTTTTTTGTTCAATTATCATATTATTCAAAAATTAATACACAAAAATAACTAATCTATTCTTTGATACCAACCTATGGGACCTAAAAATAACATAAATTCATATTAACACATTTTAGATGAATATTCAACACATATCACTAGGTATATCCTCTGATGAAACCATCCAACTTCATTACCTATATGGAATATGATTACCTATATGTAATATGAAGCTGGATGGTTTCATTAGAGAATACACCTAGTGATGTAGGGTAAACATAAAATTATATTAAAAAAGATAGAAAATATATTAATAAAATCAATATTGATAAATAATTTAAAAAATAAGAAGAAATATAATTTATATCGGTAACCTTTAAAAATGAAAAATTCATAGAACAAAAAAACAATAATCATAAACAAACCATGGAATATTAGAAATTAATCTCAATAATGATTAATGTTCTTGAAAGTAGAAAACTGAAGTCAAGTGTTAAATGATAAAAAATATTATTTCCACAATTTATTATAGGATGTAATATTTAATCTATATAGAAAGTTTTACACATATTTATTTTAAGACTTTTTAAAAATGAGAAATATATTTGAAAATGACAGTGATAAATCACTGGATTATATTGAAAAACATTATTGAAACAATTTTAATAATATAGACATGGAAAGAAAATAGTTGGGAAAAAGACAATAATTATTTTAAGAATTATTTTAAAGAAAACCACATACAACTTTTATAAAATTTTAATAAAAATATAATGAAAATGAAAACCATATAAGTATTTGTAAATCCCAGTAATTTTTTTGAAACATTATATATTCATGAATATTTTATAAAACCCACAAAATAAAGAAGGTCGTGAATATAGAATATATCTTAATAATGAAAAATTTAGATGATGGAAACCCAAAACTCAAACATTCTATGGGATAGACACACCCTAACCTCCGATATAAAAAATAATTATTTATCATTAATCAAAATGAAACCATATTTTTTTTATATATATAGATATCATTCAGTTATAATTTCTTATTACCCTTTTATTAATAATTCCATGCTAAAACCAATAAATTTTCTTCACTATTTTTTTCATCAATATTTTGATTTGGTAGATGTGGTCCATGAACATTCATCATGGTTTTATAATCTCCATAACTTTCATGATGCTGTATCATATGATGTTGATATTTTTCTATATTCCTATGGATTTTTCATGGAACATATATTGATGACTGTCCTTGAAATATTAAAATAAATTATAAATTTTGATTCCCTAAAAATAATTCATTTTTTATTTAATAAATATATATATATATATATTATAGAATCATTGAATCAACTCAGACTAATTAATATTAAACAATATTATTATTGGTGGAAAACTGGGTCAGTCAAGAGCATTTTATAACAACTAAAATTTTAAGAACATGTTATATCATATTGATAATATCACTTTTATAGAATATTAATGATATAAAAAACATATAAAAAAGTAAAAAAGTCTTATTTAATAAGAGTTATATGAGGAATATATAAATGAAAAATCTACAACAATATATTTCAAATGTTAAGAGAATTAATCTCCTCTTGAAGGATTTCTTGGAATTGAGAGGTATGAGACTTTTTATTGAGTCCAAAGGTTACCAAAAGTGAGAGAGTATTATGATGTAGATACTTTTTTTAGTGATTTATGATAACATTTATGTATTTATATGGTTTAAGGTGGCTAATGGATGGTTTATTTTATAAGTTATAGGGGTAGAACATATGTAATTACTCTTAACATGAAATAAAATAATTTATTTCTAAAATAAATGTTAATGTAATTATCCAACTATTGAAAATTGTGTAGGGTAGTTGATAATACACTAATAAAATATTTTAATGATGAGTTTTTTGGATATTAAATTCCATATCACTTATGTTAACCTCGCCTTAATGATTTAAACCTTTACCATGGGGACACAATTTTACCATGGAAACTCATTTTTTTGACCATAAATGAAATTAAACTTTTTATTTAATTTTAATATGATAAATTTAAAAATTAAAAATAACTTAAATGTTCCAATTTCTATAGGAGGTGAAATTTGATTTTAATATAAGTACACATAATTTTCCTAAAAGTGTTTTTAAAAATACCAATTTTAAGAATTAAATGAAATTACACAATTGTAGTTTAAATCATTTATTTAGGTGAAATTTATTGGTTTTTGATTAAAAAATTCTTTTGACTTTAAAATTAGCCTGAAAAATAATGTATATTGTTGAATACTTAATTAATTGGAAAAGGCCGAAATATCTTTTAATTTGAATAAAATATATTGGATCCAAAATTTCAACCATAGGTTAGGAAATTAAAAATAATTTCAATAATTTATTTATTTTACTCTTTAAATTAATTCTTTTTGAGTTATATTTTTACAAATCCTTATGTCTTTTTCATATCAAAGTGAAGACATATATGTTATAGTATTTTGTAGAAAGAATAGATTTCACTATTCACCAAAAAATCATCCATTTTAAGAAAATAAAAAAATCACTAAAATATAATTTGGTTATTCTAAATCCACAAATGAATTTCATTTTATTAAATAAAAATTTTAAATTTTAAAAATTTATATTTCACAAAGATCATATATTATATATAATAAAATAATGTTTTTAAACAGAACATTATTGTTTTCCCATTAAATATTATTCTATTACTTATTATAAATTTTTAACTATTTATAAGATATTACTAATTTAATTTATTATCATACCTTGAATTTAACTGATAATTTTTATTCTTCATATTATTCAAATGTTATTAATTCATCTAAAATATGTAATTCAAGAAAATAGTTACCATTACATCAATGATATTTTCCTACTTTATTTATAATAATTTTTTTTAATAATTATGTTCAATTTAATTTTATTATAAACTATTTATTTTTATATAATTATAATTTATTATTCCCTTTAAATTAGTTTTATATTAATCACAAACTATTTGACACATTGAATTAATTCTCGTGAAAAAAACATACTAAAATCGAGGGGTGTTACATATAGAGATAATCCATCATATAAATGCAAGTTTCTATAGCTTTGTGTAGATTTATGATAGAATTTTGATCTTGGATTATTTACTTAGACTATATGCCCCATGATTTTATATCACATATAGTGAAACCATTTTTGCACTCCTTGGACTTAGATGTTATTCTCAAACAATTTAAATTTCTATGTTAGAAATCTACTTAATTTTCTTCTCAATTTCTTTATTTTTCTCCCTTTTGACACCATTTCTAGAATAATGTTTTCGTTCTCCACTAAATATACATAATATATTGGAATATTGATCTTATTTAATTTTATATATTCTTTTTTTCCCCAACATTCATTGATTAAATTTTATTATTTGAAGTGTATTATTATGTAATTTTAGGTTAATTAGAGCATTCGAATGAATTAAATCACCCATATAAAAGCCTTTCCAATTTAAATTATATCGATTCTTTCACTCTCTCTTATCCAAATTTTCAAACCATGGAACATGATCATGTAAAATGTGTTATGTATCCTAGATGATTATTTTATTCTAGGATAAAAAGTTTACGAGTAAATCGAAAAATCTGAATTTTTTAAATCATCTACAATTATGGATTGTAGGATGCATACCCAACTATCCAAAACCCATATTAAAGAACATACCATAAAATATAAGAGGTTTATTTAACATTTTCACCACCAACTCTAGTATATTATAATATTATTTAGAAGATACCATCACCATTCTATGTTTATATGAGTTTTGTTGATTTTTTAGATTCAAATTATAAAATTATATATTTTATTTGGAGTCTATTTTCAAAGCGATGAAATTTTTTATATTTTAAAATTAAGTTCATCCATTATGTTTTCAGATTTAGTTTCAAAATGATATAATATTATTTATTTTAAATTGAAGAATCATGTTTTTAATCATCAAATGAGTATGAGAATATTCAAATATTTGAACCTTTCCCAATTAGGTAATTAATTATTTGGATAATATAGGTTATTAAAATACTAATACATGTAATTTCTAATGAAATCATGAATATAGATCATTTATTTCTCTAATTCACCAATATAAAAATGGTTTCCGACAAACTTCATGGTATCAGAAACTTTATTAGGACATAATTCTTCTACCCATAAGGCAACATCATGGTCTTAGACACTTAACTACAAAAAATTATTATAGGACTTCATAAAAAGAATTTACTAGTGATATACTACTTTATTAATAATGGACATCAATTAATAGAAATAATAAACTATAAACATTATTTATTGAATTTGATATTGTTTCTCTAATTCCAGCAAAGCATTATGAGATTCTTCATGAAGCACTAAAGTTATATTTCCTAAAAATCAAGATGTTCACATCGCTAATAAAAGTGTTGATTGAACTACCATTTATCACTATTATACTTCAATTAAAATATTCAAACCTCATTAGATTATGGTGTAGACTTATATCTCATATCCTAAGGTAGTGAAAATTTGTTTAATACTAGGAAGTCATTCAGTAAACTCATAGAGAGGGGTCTTAAAGTTCAACCACTAGGTTCTATACTCTCCCCATTTCCACAACATTCAGTTAGATTTTATTGACTATGGATATGTACTAAATTTGATGATAGGGACTGGAATTTACATGGGGTTGAGAAAACCTAGAGATTATTTAGTTTCAAAATACCATAAGAAATATATTTATTGTATGATGCTTTGTTTTGGGACTTATAGGGACTTAAAATAACATGTAATGGCTTTATGAACATCCATTATTTATGATATAGATATTTAAATATACATTAAATAAATAGGTAAAATTTATTATATAGAAATAAATAGAACTCTACGTTTATATTTAACATATCTTATTTGATATGTTAACATATCTGACCAACTGCTAGTGTGGGGGAAATACATCATGAGTTTAATCCTATAAAATATTTTTGGGATACATTTTGGCCCAGGAATCATGGTTCAGTTCGACTGTTCTATAAAACCAAATCCAAATCCTTGATGTATTGAACTCTACTCAATGTTAAAGAATTATATCTATATTAATGAAAATGGTCATTATTCAACAGGATTAATAATGGCCTCAAATTCTATGTATAAGGGATTATAAAAACCCTATTTTACTCTAAATCTATATTGAATGATTTGAGGTACAATTAACAATGATGGAAAATGAATCGAATATCTACCATGGGATCATATTCTATTATTTTTTGGATTACCATATAGACAAAAAACTTACTTTTAAGCTCAATCATATCCTTCCCAATACATCATTAATCATGATAATGATTGATTAAAACATGTAGACGGATGATTTTTTTGCTTTTACATTATTGGTGAATTCAATCCTGAATGTCCTAAACCTATAACTAAACCAATATATGTTTTAGAATTATATGTTAAATAGATATAAAAAATGGACTTATCAATCTATTATTCACTGAACAACCTTATGTGGAGATGGATCTCTAAAATTATTATCTATTATTGATTGCTATGATCCATTGATGAAATCCATGTTTATGGATCCATTACCGATGAAACCTGAAATACGAATAGCGGTTCATAAATCATTTCCCAGAACTACCCCATATGGGATGTTTATGGGTTCACCTCAACCCTACCACCTAAGCTAGCATCTAGCCTAATAACTACACCCCTTCTGAATACTCTATAGACCTAACTAGAAAGGGTGTTGTATAAAGATCCTATAGAGTGACATAAAGAATATAAATGGATGTATTGATAGTTAAATAATACTTGTATCTACCAAAGAACATAGAGGACAAGTCATTTTAATATTCATTATTAGTCATTAATTATATAGATATATTCATTATAAAAATATTAAATACATTTAAATAAAAAATGAAATAGTTATTTACACTATTTTCTAATAAGGAATTATTTACAATTTTATGTAAAAAATTAATGGATATGAATTTGAAAAAAAAAATTATTTTTTAATTTCACATGCCAAAATTATCCAACTATTAATTTTTTTAGTTTTCTAAAAATATATATTTTTAACAAATGGTTAATCATACTGAATTTTATTGAACATTTCATTTTAGTTTTATGTATTTAAAAAATTCAAATTCAATATTATATTAGTTATGAATTTTCGTCAGTTCATTTTGACAAAAAAAATCAAAATAAGAACTATTTAATTGTCATGACCCATCCTAGAGGGGCCCGTTCTGTGAGTACTCCACGCACGCCTCGAATAGGCTAGGGGCTGGCAACTAGTAGCAAGTAGGCATATCCCACAAATGGGAGGAATCTTCCTATGTACCTATACACACACACACATATCTCAAAGCCCAAAATACAAGAATGTAAAAACATTAAGTAGAAAATGAATGCATACACAATGATACTAACCATATAATTTGATAGTTGGAAACTAGAATATAAATAAGGTTAGAATACAATCCCACCAGAAGAATGTGTCAATAAAAGTGAATGCACTAGTTCCTGAAACTCATCGGTAGGAAACCCTACCTAAAGGGTAGGTGTAGTACAAATGTCTGAAGCATTAGAACCACACCACGTCTTTCTAATCTCTCCAAGAATCGCATGCTCTCGATCAACCTAAGACTATGTCAATGGATGAATAATCATAAAAAGATTCGACACATGTGGGAAAATCCAATGCATGGGTGACTAAAATACTACTCTGTATGACACCCTGAAACAAAAAAGGAAACACCATAAAGTAAATACTACAAGTGAATAGTATAGTTAGCTCAACATAGGTACGTGTCTATATCAAAAATACTATGGATATCCCTATATAATCATAACCAGCCACAATTTAAATAGGTATGTCATAACCAATCACCACCATATAATTCTTCTCAAGGAGAGCCTGTTCTAATAGAACTCACACCTTGAGCCATAATATCATCAAACACTCTGACGAAGAGGTCCTGCTAATTTTGTCCCTTCCCAAATAGAAATACACTGGTCAAGGATAATAATATACAAAGAGGGGATCCTTCCCAGAGAATACCAACAACCCAATCTGTATTATTCCAAAACAAATGGGTTCCTTCTTAGAAAATACCAAGGGCCATACCAATTCAGAGCATAATGTAGGGGATCCCTCTCAATGAATACGAACAAACTTATCGATAAGGCCTAATATATATAGGAATAAGGCCCTACTCTAGGAGGTCACATAAATTTCCACATAACACCATCAATTGTGATAAATGATCTCTCCAGTCCCAAGGATGGATACGATATCTCTATTTAGGACCCGACTTCACGAGGGGACTAATATCCAGTGATGTGGACATAATACTGAACTAAACCCTTGAGTAAATAAACTAAGAGAACTCTACACCTATAATATTCCAAGATAAAATACCACCAAGATATATCAAAAGGACTAAATTGTTTCATTGGACCTAATTAAGTGTCAATTCATCAAACAGAACATCCATTTGAACGTTATGATCATTTTTGTAAAACAAATTTTATTACAGTTAGGTTCACATCTGATTCGAACTGACTCGTCATGGCTCACTGGACCATTGGGCCATTGGGCCACTAGAGTGGATCAGTCCCTATAATACATTCCACATGAATGGGCCGGTCTTTCTATGATGTATGCGGTCTGTGGGGCTGTGAGTCTCTAGTCAATGTGGCACTACCATGTTCGACGTGGACGACCCATACCATCGGCTGCCCGGCGGCCTCGCCACTATGGGTTCCTCCAACATGGCATTGAGACACTTTCTATCTTGCATCCACAAACCCCTGTCAATTCTTTAGAAACTTGATTTGGTCAGCGCCTGCAAACCAAACCGACATTCTAAAGCTTTCAGCCTCCAATGACTGCCCCACTGGCAATCTCGACTTACCAACTCGCCGCCCGCCTAGGCAAACCCCTTGGACCCATGCTACCTCACCTGGACTAGTTAGAGTTTCCACCATGCACCACCTCCATTCACCATCATTCCATCCAAATCAGGCATTGCCTCACCGCCAAACTTCCATTATGCCGTTGAGGGTTCAAATCCCCGATCTCCGATCATTGCGCCATGGATCGAGGGAGCAACGGTCGATCGTTCTCTTAGGGATTTCAATGGCCAAAAATACATTTAGAACACAAGATATTTAGGCATGAAAAGGAGATAAAAACACTCAATGGATGGATCTTGGCCTTTTTTTGTGTGTGATTCGATTCATCCTTGTTAGAGGGATTTGGAAGAACGATATAATCATACAAATTTAACCCCAATTTAAATCCCCAAAAACATAAATTCTCATCCTAAAAGAGATTGAACCATGGATTAACCTATTATTGGGTTTGTCTCCATTCATTATCAAATTTAATAACATGGAAAAAATCACAAAAAAACAACACCTTATATGAAATTAGGATCGGTTGTTGACAAAAGGTGAAGCTATGTCATCGTCATTGATCGATTCATCGAAGGTGAGGTTCATCAGTCATTATTCGCTAATCCATCGTTGTTTATTAGAGGGAATTCATTCTACTTTCGTAAAAGTATGTCTATGATTATGTTGCAACCATGGATGCTTGAAAATATTCCAAAGTAAAAAGAAAAATAACATTGCATAAAAATAAAATATTTTTATTAAATATTTTAATAATGTTTATATCCAAAATCAATCTTTCACGGTCGACCCATTCTGGTCTATGTTTTTCCCCACCTAAGATAAATTCACTATTCTAAATTCAATGGTTCCCTCATATTTTTTATCCAGACAACAATTTAAGAGTAATTACATTTTAAATGAAAAACTTCCTGAACGCTTTATTTAAAACTAAACATCGTTCAATGAATTGTTTCAGGAACACCGAATCTTATAATCAAATTCCATATTAGCACATAGTCTCATATGTTTTTCAATTAATTTAGAAATATAAAATTGTAGAATATTAATTTCATTAAATTCTGCCCACCATTGGGTTTTACATCACTGTAATCTAAAACAAGATTTACTATACAAAAAGATGAGGGTAAAAAGCACGAATATAAGCCTTCCGCACCTAAGTTCTCACATATAGATTCTTGTTGGTCCACAATATGTGTAATATATGAATTGACCACCCATGAAAGATCCTCTCATATCGATCCTCTATCTCTACTGAGTACATAAAAAATGTAGACCCATCGTCTGTAACATCCCAGGTAAATAAAGAATAATGAATTTTCATATTAATTAATATTTATGAATTAAATATTAATTTTAATTAAAAGGGGTTTCTACATTCGATAGCGTACTCGATACGCAACGATGCGTTTCATTGAAATCTTACATTGCACACAAGTAATATAATAATATTATTTTAAATGGTAGTCAACATGTAGCCGTTGTACTGGTGGGAATGGATAGAAATAACTAAAATATGATTAAATATGTTTTTAAATGTTTTTATATTTACCCAATAAAACATAAAGGCTTAAAATATGGAAAGAATTCAATTTTAGGCATTTATACCCTAATTTTCACTAAGGGTTCACTTATCACCTTTTGACGGCGAACCGTCATTAAATATTGTTTTGATAAATCTTATAAATTATATTGGACCAAATATAACTCTTCTTTAGAATCGGGACATCAAAATTTTCTTTGTGTAAATTTATGGTATCTTTCCGATAAAGTTCATTTTTTTTATGAATATTGTAAATGTTGTATTTTAATTCAAAACCTCTTTTTGATCTAATTTATTCATATGATTAGATTATTATTTGAATTGGTTTTAAAGTAAAATTATAAAATATTTTTACCATTAAATCCAATAGTGGTCGTTGGAATTAATTTCACTTTGAAATCGGACTTAAACTAGTGTCAATCATTTGATACTTATTGTTTCACAAAAACACGCTATTTGTCATGACAGCGGGAATTAATTATGAAATTAATTAATGCAACTTATATGTTGTGAATTTCGTAAAATGGACTTTATTTTTGAATTCGGAATATCAAATATAGCTTAGGGTGAATTTTTGGTAATTTTCTGAAAAACTTCAATTTTTGATGAATAGTGAAACCACTAAGTGGTAATCAAGAAAACTGATTTTTCAGTTAAATGAATGTTTACCACTAATGTGTATTGAATTTTGAAAATCCGACATACATGGTTGTCATCAGTATGTAAAATGTGGTTCAATGGGATGAAAATAATTTTTTGGTGAATAGTAACTTTTTTTCATTAATCGCGATTAGAGGTAATTAGTGTAATTTAATGTAAAAATGATATTATAAAAATGTGAAAACACCATGACACTTGTCCTACACCTATTGGGTAAGTCATGGCCGACCAAGACAACCCATGGGCCGATTTAGGGGACCCCATGGAGCCACATGGGTGAGATAATGACTTTAATGCCTTTTTTCTAAATAAAGGTGAAAAGGACACTAACAAAAATTGATTTACTAAAACAATTTTTATAAGGGGTTATACTAATCATATTATTGCCTATAAATATTAATTAGAAATCTAAAAAGATTTCTTACATCATATTATTTTTTTATAATTTTCATACATTAAATAAATTAAATTATTTATGACATCATGATGATGCAGCGATGACCTCATTATTTAATGATTTAAATAAAATGGAAAGATAATGTAATATCTAAGACCTAAAATTGTCCAAAAACTATTGTATGGGAATATTTAGAAGCCTTATCACCTTATCCATGAATTATATCAATATGGTACCTCTTAAAACCGAAAAATATTTTCAAATAAAGTAATATTTCTTTACGTTCCAAAAGTGCCCCTCCTCTCCTCTTATAAAAGGCCCCCACCTCTACCTCATTTCACACATTCCTCAAGCCTTTGGCTCGGCCAACCCCTGCCCATTTACTCTCTCCACATCCCTCTACTCATCCTAGATGATTCCCTTTGGGCAGAATCCTTTCAAAGGATGCCTTTAGGCTCAAATCAAAAGGAGTTACACTTTTAAAGGTAATTCATTCTCTCATGTTCATTTGTTTTATTTTGCTTCTCCAACCGCCTAAACTCTTTTTATTTACTTCTTTTGTAATAACACCAGTATCTTCAATATACTAGGATGTTGTTATAATATTTATTCTATCTACACTCTCACACAACTACATCAAATGGTTAAATAACATACGGTTTCCGTGGATGGCGAAATTCTGCCTCCCGAAACGATGATTGTTCAATACTCATTTAACACCTTCAAAGGTGGCCATTATGATGTCACTATTTTTATATATGATATATAATATGTTAATGTTTTCCTTAAGCTTCTGTTTTTTTTCATTTTGGGCATACCTTTATGGTTTCCATTATAGGTAAACACGATATCTTCATTTAAGGAAGTGCGGACTACCGCCCCCTCAATGTGATTTGATTCGTTAAAAACCAAATGTGGGAGGTATAAAGGATGGAATTATGATATTATATATGATATTATACTGGAATTATAATATACTTTTATATCATTATGATTCTATTCTATAAAATATGAAATAGAAATGAAAGTAGCGTTCATGCGTACGTACGGCTTACCGTCTCCATGAACGGTGCATTTCATTTCTTACCTCTAAATGATTATGTAATATTATAAATGAATGTATATACTGGATATATATGATATATAGGATATATACATCATGATTATAATTCTGGATATAATGGATACATGAACAACTTGTAATTATAAAGTGTTTATTTTGACTCAAGTACCAATGATCGTTAAAACGGCCATTATTAACTTAAATAATTACATAGTGTTCATGACATGGAAATAACTGATATAAAAGGAATAATGAACTTGAAAAAGGTTCTTAAACAGTATAAATTAACTCAAGTTTATTATTCAGGAGATTAAAGAACGGTTGGGTCAAGTCGGATACGAGGTAAGGGACTTTGTCTCAATCTCCTTTCATTGAGGCATATTTCGTTTTATACACAACGTTCTTTTATACGGTGTATAAAACCCTTTGACTTTTAATTTTATACAAAAGGAATCTTTTTCTATGAAGCACTTTACAAAATGACAGAAAGGAATGTTTTTTTAACGTACGCGGTGACAATGACCTTTTCCGCCGCCGCGAGTATTATTTGGTCTTTGGCTTCCTCAACAAGCCGTAATGTTTTTAAAATAAAATAAATACCATATACTCTTTTATGTATTTTGGTATTGAAAATGGTTTTATATATTTATGATATAATGTGATTGAAATGTGGAAATGTTATAATTCCTTTATATTGGTTTTATGTTTTATGATTTTATATTGGTACTTGGACATTTTAA
Source organism: Viscum album (assembly GCA_963277665.1). NCBI lineage: Eukaryota > Viridiplantae > Streptophyta > Magnoliopsida > Santalales > Viscaceae > Viscum > Viscum album. The sequence continues at coordinate 1,462,490,389 of OY728150.1, read as the reverse complement.
CGGGTGGTTACGTTATAAACCATATGACGGGTGGTGCCGTGAATACCAGGACGGGTGGTTACGTTATAACCTCCAATGCATTGGATATGGAAGTCGTCCATATGGATATTCCATTAAGTATGTATGGAAATTGGTCGTATGGCTATTCCATTAAGGGATATGTGTGGAAGTCGGCCGTATGGTTATTACACTTAGGTATGTTTATGTCCCAAGTTACCTTTATATATGATATGTGTTATTTATATGGGTTTTATGGTAACCCTTTGTTTACAAAAAGGTAAGTAATTATACTTTATTCATTGAAGAGTTTTTACTACTTCATGAAGGTGAAGGTATTACTGTGATAGAGTATACATGTTTTACTTGATGTTTGAAAATGTAACAGTTTTCATTCTTTGTGTCTCCCTTACTGAGCTTTTTATGCTCACCCCAAGTTTTTCGAAATGTTTTTCACAGGACGTAAAGTGGAATAAGGTCAAGGATGGGATCAAGGGAATGTCACGCTATATAAGACATGGAACTAGACATGTTTCTTTTTAAGAGTTTTTTTATTATGGAAACTTAGTAGAAGTGTCTACTTTGTAATCTTCTGAGATGTAATAGTTATGTTCTAATTCTCTAAAACTCTAAACCTGAAAATATCCTCAATGTGAATTATTCATTTAATTCAATATTAAGTAGGGTTTAAGGCTGGGGCCTTATAGTTGGTATCAGAGGTCGGTTTAGAAAACTTTAGGAGTTAGAAAATTTTTAAATTATAAGTTAATTTATGATATGATTGAAATGATATAGAATTTACAGATTACCATGTTGCTTCACCTAAGATATTTCTGTGTTCAGAATGGTTTTCCATAGAGGAAACAAAGCAGCTATATTGGGACGACATCAGGAGGAAGACAACCATCCAAATCAGCATCCTGAGATGGTCGGAATCGGAACTGAACAGTTTGTTGCAGTGATGGTACAGTTGACTCAGGCTATAAATGGTGGTGGTATCCATGCACGAGATCAGCCAGATCAACAACAGAGGAACATGTCAGTGGTGGAACACTTCATGAGGCAACATCCCCCATCATTCAGAGGATCATTTGACCCTGTGCAAGATGAAGGGTGGATTAAAGCACTGGAGAAGATTTTTGATGTCATGGGGTGTTCAGAACATCAAAAGGTTAGTCTTTCTGTTTACCGTTTTGAAGGTGAAGCAGATCAGTGGTGGTCGATGGTGAAAAATATCAGGTATAGTGATGAGATTGAGGATCTTCACTGGGACGAATTCAAATGTATGTTTCTTGAGAAATATTTTCCTAATGTGGTTCATCTTAGGATGGAAAAATTGTTCCCAGAATTGCGGCAGGAGGATGATTCAGTGGCTGCTTATGAAGCAAAGTTCACTCGATTGGCAAGGTATGCTCCGAACTTCATATGAGATCTTGATAGTAAAATAAACCGTTTTTACTCAGGGTTAAAGCCAAAGTATCGAATGGATTTAGCTTCTCGCGAGTTCAAAAGTTATGAAAAACTTGTTCGATGTGCTGAGAATGTGGAAATGGAGTTTGATGATGACCAAGTGTTCTATAACAACCAATAGAAGAAGAGACCGAGGTGGCAGGAGAAATGTAAGAATTCTTGAAAACAGTATGATGGTAAGAAAACTATGTTTCTAGTTTGTGATAAATGTGGAAAAAGGCATGCTGGGGAATGTCTTCTGAATTCTGGAATGTGCTACCGATGTGGTACGATGGGACATAAGGCTCGTGATTGCACTGAAAAGGATCAAGGTGAAGGTAAGACCAAATTTGATTTACAGTTAGTGAAATGTTTTAAGTGCAATGAGATGGGATAACTGTTGATCCTGCTAAACTAAAAGTTGTTGAAGAATGGCCGAGACCCACAAATGTAACCGAGATCCATAGTTTTCTTGGTTTGGCAGGCTATTACCGAAGGTTTGTTAGAAATTTTTCACGGTTATCTAGTCTAATGACTAAGCTAACTCGGAAGGGTGTTAAGTTTATCTGGACAAAAGAATGTGATGATTGTTTTCAGGAGTTGAAAAGAAGATTGGTGAATGATCCAGTTTTGTCAATACCTTCCAGGAATGGTGAGTTTGTTATATACAGTGATGCTTCGTTGAAGGGACTTGGTTGTGTCCTAATGCAGAATGATCAGGTAATTGCTTATGCTTCACGTCAGTTGAAAACTCATGAGGTAAATTACCCTACACATGATTTAGAATTAGCTGTTGTTGTCTTTGCTTTAAAATTTTGGAGGCATCATTTGTATGGAGTAAAGTGTGAAATATATACCAATCACAAAAGTTTAAAGTATATATTCAGTCAGAAAGAATTGAACATCAGACAGAGGAGATGGCTAGAATTAATCAAGGAATATGATTTTATAATCCACTACCATCCAGGAAAATCAAATAAAGTGGAAGATACTTTGAGTCGAAGAAGTAATGCTTCATTAGCAATGTTGCATTTGGAACGTGATCCTTTGGTTAAGGATTTGATGAACATTGGTATAGAATTTGTTGGTCCAGGAAGTCCTTCTGTTTTGTTTCAGGTATCAGTGAAATCTTCTCTATCAGGCAGAATCAAGAAAGCACAGAAGCAAGACAGTGAGTTGCAAAAAAAGGTAGAGCTGGTTCAGAAAGGTAAGTTGTCTGAATTCAACATTGATAATGATTGTGTTTTGAGGTTTTAGAAGAGGTTATGTGTGCCTTGTGATTCACAGTTGAAGAATGAGTTGTTATGTGAGGCTCATAGTTCCCCGTTTTAAGTTCATCCTGGCAGTACTAAGATGTACAGAGATCTGCAAGAGTATTACTGGTGGGATGGAATGAAAAGAGATATTACCGATTTTACTGTGAAGTGTTTACATGTCAACAGGTTAAAGCAGAGCGACAGTTACCGAAAGGGATTCATCAGCCTTTACTAGTGCCAGAGTGGAAATGGGAAATCATATCCATACACTTTTTGTGGGATTACCGAGGACATCTCGAGGTAATAATGCAATTTGGGTTATTGTTGATCAATTGACCAAATCTGCTCATTTCCTTGCTATACGAGATACATTCTCTCTAGATCAACATTACCGTTTGTATCTTAAAGTGATATTCAGGTTACATGGAGTTCCTCTCTCCATTGTATCTGACCGTGATCCCAGGTTCACTTCTAACTTTTGGAAAGGCCTTCAGAAGTCATTGGGTACTGAATTAAATTTTAGTACAACATTTCATCCTCAATCAGATGGGCAGTCAGAACTAACAATTCAGACATTGGAGAATATGCTACGAGCTTGTTCGATGGATTATCAAGGATATTGGGACCAACATCTTTCTTTGGTTGAGTTTTCTTATAATAATAGTTTTCATTCCAGTATACAGATGGAACCATTTGAGGAATTATATGGGAAGCGGTGTCGAACTCCAGCATTTTGGGATGAATTGGGTGAAAGGAAGATGATGGGACCAGAATTGGTAGAAGAGATGGCAGAAAAGGCTCAGTTGATTTAGAAACACATGAGAACAGCTCAGAGCGGGCAAAAGAGTTATGCGGATAACTGGAGGAAGAATCTATCTTTCGAGGTGGGTGATCATGTTTTTCACAAGGTTTCTCTATGGAAAAGTGTGATGAGATTTGGTAAGAATGGAAAGCTGAGTCCAAGGTTCATTGGACCATATGAAATTCTGGAGAAAGTTGGATCATTTCCTTACCGAGTGGCTTTACCTCCACGTTTATCTCAGGTACACAATGTTTTTCACGTTTCAATTTTGAGGATGTATATGCCAGATCCATCTCATGTTTTGAGTCCAGAGGTGGTTTAGCTGGAAGAGAACCTATCTTATGAGGAACAGCCGGTTCAGATTCTTGACCACAGGGAGCAGGTATTGCAGAATAAGGTGATTCATCAGGTAAAGGTTTTGTGAAAAAACCATGTGATTGAAGAGGCAACATGGGAATCTGAAAATGGTATGAGGGATAAATACCCCCACTTATTTTGATAAGTGAATAAAATTGCGAGGACGCAATTCCCAAAAGGGGGGAAGGATGTAACATCCCAGGTAAATAAAGATTAAAGAAGTTTCATATTAATTAATATTTACGAATTTAATATTAATTTTAATTAAAAGGGGTTTCTACATTCGATAGCGTACTCGATACGCAACGATGAGTTTCATTGAAATCTTACGTTGCACACTAGTAATATAATAATATTATTTTAAATGGAAGTTAACATGTAGCTATTGTACTGGCGGGAATGGATAGAAATAACTAAATTATGATTATATATGTTTTTAAATGTTTTTATATTTACCCAATAAAAGATAAAGGCTTAAAATACAGAAAGAATTCAATTTTAGGCATTTATACTATAATTTTCACTAAGGGTTCACTTATCACCTTTTGACGGCGAACCATCATTAAATATAGTTTTGATCAATATTATAAATTCTATTTGACCAAATATAACTCTTCTTTAGAATCGGGACATCAAAATTTTATTTGTGTAACTTTTTGGTATCTTTCCGATAAAGTTCATTTTTTTTAATGAATATTGTAAATGTTGTATTTTAATTCAAAAACTCTTTTTGATCTAATTTATTTATATGATTAGAATATTATTTGAATTGTTTTTAAAGTGAAATTAGAAAATATTTTTACCATTAAATCCAATAGTGGTCATTTCAATTAATTTCACTTTGAAATCGGACTTAAACTAGTGTAAATCTTTTGATACTTATTGTTTCACAAAAACACGCTATTTGTCATGACAGCGGGAATTAATTATTAAATTAATTAATGAAACTTATATGTTGTGAATTTTGTAAAATGGACTTCATTTTTGAATTCGTAATATCAAATATAGCTTAGGGTGAATTTTCGGTAATTTTCTGAAAAACATCAATTTTTGATGAATAGTGAAACCACTAAGTGGTAATCAAGCAAACTGATTTTTCAGTTAAATGAATGTTTACCACTAATGTGTATTGAATTTTTAAAATCCGACATACATGGTTGTCAATAGTATGTAAAATGTGGTTCAATGGGATGAAAGTAATTTTTAGGTGAATAGTAACTTTTTTTTCATTAATCGCGATTAGAGGTAATTAGTGTAATTTAAGGTAAAAATGATATTATAAAAATGTGAAAACACCATGACACTTGTCCTACACCTATTGGGTGAGTCATGGACGACCAAGACTACCAATGGGTCGATTTAGAGGACCCCATGGAGCCAATTGGGTGAGATAATGACGTTAATGCCTTTTTTTTAAATAAAGGTGAAAATGACACTAACATAAATTGTTTTACTAAAACAATTTTTAGAAGGGGTTATACTAATCATATTTTTGTCTATAAATATTCATTAGAAAGCTAAAAATATTTCCTACATCATATTATTTTTTTTATAATTTTTAGACATTAAATAAATTAAATTATTTATGACATCATGATGATGCAGCGATGACCTCATTATTTAACGATTTAAATAAAATGGAAAGATATTGTAATATCTAAGACATACACTTGTCCAAAAACTATTGTATGGGAAAATTTAGAAGACTTATCACCATATTGACTAATTATATCAATATGGTACCTTTTAAAACCGAAAAGTATTTTCAAATAAAGTAATATTTCTTTACATTCCAAAAGTGCCCCTCCTCTCCTCTTATAGAAGGCCCCCACCTCAACCTCATTTCACACACTCCTCAAGCCTTTGGCTCGGCCAAAACCTACCCATTTACTCTCTCCACATCCCTATACTCATCCTAGAGGATTACCTTTTTGATGAATCATTTCAAAGGAAGCCTTTAGACTCAAATCAAAAGGAGTTACACTTTTAAAGGTAATTCATTCTCTTATGTTCATTTGTTATATTTTGATTCTACAACCCCCTAAACTCTTTTTATTTACTTCTTTTGTAACAACACCAGTATCATCAATATACTAGGATGTTGTTATAATATTTCCTCGAGCTACACTCTCACACAACTACATCAAATGGTTAAAGATCATACGGTTTCCGTGGATGGTGAAATTCTGCCTCCCGAAAGGATGATTGTTCAATACTCATTTAACACCTTCAAAGTTGGACATTATGATGTCACTATTTTTATATATGATATATAATATGTTTATTTTTTCCTTAATCTTCTGTTTTTCTCATTTTGGGCATTCCTTTATGGTTTCCATTATGGGTAAACGCGATATCTTCATTTAAGGAAGTGCGGACTACCGCCCCCTAAATGTGATTTGATTCGTTAAATACCATATGTGGGACATATAAAGGATGGAACTATGATATTATATATGATATTATAATGGAATTATAATATACCTTTATATCATTATGATTCCATTCTATAAAATACAAAATAGAAATGAAAGTAGCGTTCATGCGTACGTACGGCTTACCGTCTCCATGAACGGTGCATTTCATTTCTTACCTCTAAATGATTATGTAATATTATAAATGCATGTATATACTGGATATATATTATATATATGAAATATACATCATGATTATAATTCTGGATATATTGGATACATGAACAACATGTAATTATAAAGGGTTTATTTTGACTCAAGTACCAATGATCGTTAAACGACCATTATTAACTTAAATAATTACATAATGTTCATGACATGGAAATAAGTGATATAAAAGGAATACTGAACTTCAAAAAGGTTCTTAAACAAGTAGAAATTAACTCAAGTTTATTATTCAGGAGATTAAAGAACGGTCGGGTCAAGTCGGATACGAGGTAAGGGACTTCGTCTCAATCTCCTTTCATTGAGGCATATTTCGTTTTATACACAACTTTCTTTTATACGGTGTATAAAACCCTTTGACTTTTACTTTTATACAAAAGGAATCTTTTTCTACGAAGCGCTTTACTAAACGACAAAAAGGAATGTTTTTTTAACGTACGCGGTGACAACGGCCTTTTCCGCCGCCGCGAATATTATTTGGTCTTTGGCTTCCTCAACAAGCCGTAATGTTTTTAAAATAAAATAAATACCATATACTCTTTTATGCATTTTGGTATTGAAAATGGTTTTATATATTTATGATATATTGTGATTGAAATGTGGAAATGTTATCATTCCTTTATATTGGTTTTATGTTTTATGATTTTATATTGGTACTTGGACATTTTAACGGGTGGTTACATTATAAACCATATGACGGGTGGTGCCGTGAATACCAGGACGGGTGGTTATGTTATAACCTCCAATGCATTGGGTATGGAAGTCGGCCGTATGGCTATTCCATTAAGTATGTATGGAAATTGGCCGTATGGCTATTCCATTAAGGGATATGTGTGGAAGTCGACCGTATAGTTATTCCACGTAGGTATGTTTATGTCCCAAGTTACCTATATATATGATATGTGTTCTTTATATGGGTTTTATGGTAACCCTTTGGTTACAAAAAGGTAAGTAATGATACTTTATTCAGTGAAGATTTTTTACTACTTCATGAAGGCGAAGGTATTACTTTGATAGAGTATACATGTTTTACTTGATGTTTGAAAAAGTAACAGTTTTCATTCTTTGTGTATACCTTACTGAGATTTTTATGCTCACCCCATGTTTTTCAAAATGTTTTTCACAGGACTTAAAGTGGAATAAGATCAAGGATGGGATAAAGGTAATTTCATGCTATATAAGACATGGAACTAGACATGTTTCTTTTTAAGAGTTTTTTTATTATGGAAACTTAGTAGAAGTGTCTACTTTGTAATCTTCTAAGATGTAATAGTTATGTTCTAATTCTCTAAAACTCTAAACCTGAAAAGATCCTCAATGTGAATTATTCATTTAATTCAATATTAAGTAGGGTTTAAGGCTGGGGCCTTATATCGTCAATGTCCAACTCTCCCTTATCGTTGACGTGTGATGGATTAGGCACGTACCTCCTCAACTGCGACAAATGGAAGATGTCATGAACCTAGTGAAACTACAGTGGTATATCTTGGTGATGTGGCACCTTGACAACTCTACACTGAAAAGGGCTAATGTTTCTTGGATATCACTTGTCACCCCACCAAAATATCTGCAGTCCACGTCAAGGTATGTCTTGAAAGAACACATGGTCTACTTCCTAGAACTCAAGAGGCCTCTGTATCCTATCAAAATATGACTTATGTCATATCTATGTAGTCCTCATCTACTCCGGGATGATCTAAACCTTCTTTATATTAGCTTGTACAAACTCTGGTCCCATGACTACTGACTCACATGGAGCTGTCCGACAAAGTGGTGATCTACACGGTCCCCTGTATAGGGCCCCATATGGCTCCATACTAATGGTGGAGTGGTAGATATTGTTGTATGAAATCTTCACCAGTGGTAGGTGATCCCCACAGCTATTACTGAAGTCCACAATGCATACCCATAACACATCCTTTAGAACCTGAAGGGTCTTCTCTGTATTTCCATCTGTTGGGGAATGAAATGTTGTACTCAAGTGTAACTAATTCCTAAATACCTCTAGAAATAACATGCACAAATAAGATGTGAAATGGGAATTAAAAACCGGAAAAATCATTTATGGTACTCTTTAAAGATGAACTACCTCCTGCACATAGAGGATCCTGATGATATCTATAGAACTCTACTCCTATATAGGTAAGAAGTGGGAAGACATATTGATTTGTTCAATGATCACTGAAATGGTATATGTTACCCAAGATGTGTGAGGTAAAACGATTATTTCCTCAGTCAATATCCCATCCAGATTCTACTCAAGAACCTCAAAAGTTTTAGTTATGCCTCTTGGAACCTACTGCTCAACCATCACTTGCTAGAAAGTAAGGCATTGAGAAATGAACTCTGCCACTACCATATTCATCCATGGCCACTCGATCTAACTTCTGAGGTTCTTGTACATATTGGACATTCTAGTATTAACCACCAAAGGGGATGTGTGAAACCCCCTAAGAACCGCCTCCTGCAATTCCACCGATACAACTGTGCGCCTTTTGAAAAGAATGACAGGCTTCCCACCTATCAAATATCCATCTGGGGTATGCCCATTTTACAATTGAGCACATCGGGGATCATAGTCAATATCTACACGGTGAGCCTCCCTAACTCACTATAATAGTGGAGGAGATCCAACCATATACTAGATGTAAGGTGCTCTATCTCCATCCACAATGACAACTACAACGAGACCAGCTGCTTCGACACCTCACTTAGAAACTGCAAGCTAGATCTCCTACAATGTGTGTTTGCCACCACATTCCCCAACATTGGAGTATATAAAATCTCAATGTTGTAATCCTCAAGGTACTCTAGCCATTACCTCTATCTCATGTTTAGATCCTTCTGAGAGAAGATATACTTAAGACTATTGTGGTGAGAGTTTAAGGTATATCACTTTCCCTTCAAGTAATGTTGCCACAGATTTAATGTGGATAATACCACCTCTAGCTCAAGATCATTGGTCAGATAGTTCCTCTCATGTTATCTCTACTAGTGCGAATAATAGGCAATCACCTCTTTCCCATACATCAGTATACAACCAATCTCGGTCCTTGATGCATCGCATAACACCCCATAACTAATTCCCTCCTCTCGTAATCTCAATATTGGGAGTTCTCGTTAACCTCTGCCTCAGCTCCTGAAAGCACTCTTGAAACATCATTGTCAACATGAAAGTCATACCATTACATTTCAAATATGTTAGGGGTACTACTACTCTGGAAAAGTTGGGTGAAAACCTCTGGTAGTACCCATCCAAACCCATGAAACTTTACACCTTGTTATCACTCTTGGGTGGTCCCTAAGAAAGCATGGCCTCAATCTTCGTCAGATCCACTGCAACACTAGCCTCTGAAATGACATGTCCTAGAAAGGGGACCCCCAGAATCCAGAACTAACACATGTAGATCTTTCCATAAATATTGTGCTATCGTAGTGAGTTTAGGACCATTCAAAAGTGTATCGCATGATCCTCCTTGAACACTGAGTACACTAGGATGTCATCAATGAAGACCACCATGAACTGGTCTATATAAGGCTGAAATACCCAATTCACGAGTCCCATGAACACTGATGGGTAGTTTTTCTTGCCTAGTACCACTACCATGTACTCGTAGTGGATGTACCAACATATTAAAGGCTATATTTGGAATACCCCCATCCAATACACAAAGCTAGTGAGAGACAGATCTGAGGTCAATATCTATAAAATCAAATCGCTCCCTTCAGCTGATCGAAGAGGTCATCAATCCTTGGTAGTGGGTATTGTTTCCTCAAAGATACCTGATCTAGGTTCCAGAATACCCCACATAACCTTAAGATCTAATATTTCTTCTTGGCAATCAAAACTGGTGCATATCAGGGAGAAACATTAGGTCTCATTAATCTCTTCATTTGTAGGTCATCCATCTATACCCTTAGCTCATTAAGCTCTATGGGAGCTATCTGCAATGCCTATGTAGATATTGGTGTCATACTAAGGTAGAAGTCAATAAAAAGTCTACCTCCTACAAGGATATAATATAGGGACATCCAAAGGAAAGACATCCTCATACTCTTCCACCAAAACAAAAAACTGAGGACTCCTATCATACACTACACCAAGGGTGAGGGTAACGAAGTGATGAGTAATCAACTTCTCCCTCCTATGAGAAAGTACATCATATGTTGTATGAGTTTCCTTTTCACAAACAATAGAAAACCTGGTGCCATCACCATGGACACACCACACACTATTCCTAAACCAACCAATCTGATCATGGACTGTAGATAACCATTCCATATTGAGAATGATGTTGTAAGGCCTCAACACCAATACTAAGATATTCCAACTGAATCTATCACTTACAAGAGTAAGTTAAAAATTTGAAAACATGTGTGTAATCATCAAATCCCCAATTGTAAGAGTCTCCACGCATAAGGTTCGAGTCAACGGTTCAACCAGAATCTCTGAGCCTGAATAAGGTATGTAGAAACGAAAGAAGGAGTGGAACCTGTGTGAATAAAAACTAAATCTAGGGTGGAGAAGATGCAAATAATACCTCTAATTATCCCTAGAGATCCTAGATAATAATCTTCTATCACCTTAAGTTGTACTTGTCACAATCCTCTAGCTCCCTTAGCCTAGTGTGGAAAACCTATGTGTGGTGGTGGTAATACATTGAACATCAACCCACCTCCAGTGGATTTATCCACTCCTCTGTGAAATTTTCCACCCTAAAGACCACCCTAATCCTATCTCTTCCTCTACCTCGATGGTCCCTCGACCATCCCCCAATTAGTGGTATGTCCGGTTAGGTAATTGCGTGACAAATGACCATGGCCACCACATGAATAACACTATATTTCTCTAGGATGACTCGAGCAACCCAGAGATCCATGCACAGTGTACTCGGTTCCTAGGGTTATCCACTGAAGTTTCATACCTGGTTTGGTCCCTTTGAATGCCATCAGCTACTTACTACTGATGTCTCGGCCACATGGTGCCTACTGGTAGCTCCCGTTTTCAGTGTCTGCTCTTCTAGAAAGATAACTAATAATCGAGATTTCTCAAGTACCACAGAAATATATAGAAATTCCATGGGATATAACTGATTCCCTAATATCCCAGCATAAACCCTTATATGAGTTCTGAGCATTGAAGAACGGGTCTCGCACTATATTTCTGGAGTATAGATAAAGATCCGTAAACCTCACTGAGTACTCCACCATATTCTTCTTTCCCTACTCTATATGCATGAGCTTCTGGATGCATAATGATTGCAATGTATCTAGAAAGAACTCCTCTCTGAAGAGACAATTGATGTCTTCCCATGATAGAATCACTTCATCATGTGTCTAAGTCACTAAGCTTCATCATTTCCCCATTTAACCCTAAAGAATATTCATGTCTAGAACTGGAATCTGGTCGGAAATCATCCTCACAATGTAGAAGACATGTTTAACTACATCCATCCAATCCTAATCCACCTAGGGGTTTTTCTTTTCTCGAACACTAAGAGGTCGATTCCACTAAAACCCATTTAACACACTTAGCTTGTGTGAATCCTCAACTAGTAACACTGGTAGTAACTACTTCTCGGTTGGTGGTGGTATCATGGGTAAACCAGAAACCGGTGCTATCATCGGTACATGTCCCAATACTGACACCTCATATCAATGAGGATCATCCTCTTGGTCAAGAAACAAAATCCCATATGGTTGCCTAAATGGTGGCATCCTTAAATGAAACATAATGTACCATGGTCAAAAGAGTATACCTTATGAGGGACTTAAGAATTACTTGAGAATACACCCAAATCCTATATGATTCATGATCCATTATTCCCATAAGAACTAGTGTTTCAATATACCAAGTTGTTATGATGGTTTCCAGAGTCCTGGTGTGTGGATATATTGGATGCAGCACAAAAACTAGACTCTTTTGCCTGAAATCCGATTTCAAAACACTCGAAACTGTTTCCCCAAACAAACCTCACAGACTGTCGTTCCTGAAGTATAATCGACCTTCCTCTGATACCACTATATCATTAGCTGTCCTAGAGGGTCCTATGTTTTGACTAATACAAGCCCACCACCAATAGTCTTAGGGCTGGTGACTAGCATCGAGTAGGAATATTAGAGAAATCGCTGACATTTTTCTATGTACTTGTACACACGCCCACATATCCACGCCCAAATTGATAAAATTTAAAAAGTCTAAGTTGAAAATGAATGCATACACTATGATACCAACCAAAAATTAAAATATTAGGAAATTAAAAAGTAATCAGGGATATAATACAATACAAACAAAATAAATAGTCAATAAAAGTGAATTCAAAAGTTCCGGAAACTCATCTGCAAAAAACCCAACCTAAAGGGTTGGTGTAGGGTAGATGTCTGAATCTGTATAAGCACACGACATTTGTATGATGTCTATAAATATCACTATGTCCGGGTACACCTAGGAATATTTCAAACCGTCGATCATCTGGAAAATACTAGACATGGCAGGCAAAGCCCATGCAGGGTTGAATAATTAGTACTCAGTAGGATACCCCAAAACAACAAAAACAAATAAATTAAGTTAATAGAATAGTCATTACAATACGTGCATATGTATTTAACACATATTCCATGGATATCTAGGTATACTAATAACTAAAAAAAAGTTAAAGTGGTATATCCCAACCAGTTACCATCAAAGTATTCTGATCAAGGAGTGTTTGTTCCGAGAGAACTCACTCCTCAAGCAATGATATCATTGAATACTCTCGTGAAGAGGTCCCGCTAATTCGGTCCCTACCCAAAGATAAATAAATTAACCAATGATTAAATATATAGATAAGAGATCCTTCCATAACAATACTAACGACCCAAACTATATTATCACAATATTTCGGGATCATTCTCAGAGAATATGAATGACCATATCAATGCGGCTCGTAATGCAGGGGATCATTCTCATAAAATAGAAAAACCCATATCGATACAACCTAGTAGATAGGGGACTAATTTTCTATGCTTTTAGGTCATTTAAATTCTCAAAAAAACTCCATCAGGGGTGATAAAGGATCCCTCTTGTCCGATGGAGGGATACCATAACTCTATTCGGGACATGGCCTCTAGAGGGGACTACTATCCAGTGATGTGGATGTAAGATCGTACTGAACCCTCAAGGAAATAACCAAGGAAAACTATTCACCTCTAATGTTATTAGATAAAATAAAACCATTCTATATCTCAAAAAATATTTCTCTTCTCAATGGTCCCAACACTGCTGATAGTTTTTCAAATGGGTCTTCTATTTGAAAGTTATCATCATTTTAGTGAAAAAATACTGACTCTGGTGCTGTCCATGTCCGACCCGAACTGGATCGGCCCGACCAAGACACAATATCCCATTGGGCCAAGGAACTGCTGGAGATGGTTTTCTAGGACTCTAGAGTGACCCCTCCACTCTACTCTGGGCTGCTTGAAAAGGACGATCTTGCTGCACAGGCACATTCCACACGGACGGCCCGCGCCTCCAGCTGGCATGCATCCTCGCCGCCACAGGTTCCTCCAACGTAGAAGGGTGTTGAATTCCTTCTCACCATTTTGTCCTCATGTCTCCCCAAAACATGTCCCATAGTAAAAATTGTGGCCGCATTCCCGAGCATGCGCCCACTGAACCCAATAAAGTATCCTAACACGTTACACCTCCACCAGCTGCCTTGCCAGCGGCCTCACCAGCAGACTCACCCAGTCGGCCCAACACACGCCAGGACCGGCCCCTAGAACAACACTTCCTCACCCAAACCAGTGAAAGCCACCACTTTGAACCCCCTCCTTGCACTATTGTTCCATAAAAATCACATCATCCCACCTCCTATGTGTCATCGAGGGTTCATATCCTCAATCTCATATCGTTGTGCTATGGATCAGGGGCACAACATTTGATAGTTAACTTAGGGGATTCGAAGGAGAGGAATACACAATGAAAATAATATATTGAAGGGAGAAAAGGAGAACTGTTATAACATCTAAAGGATGTATCTTGGTATTTATTTTTGTCCGATTTTATTCATCTTTATTAGAGGGATTATGTAGAATGATGCAATCACACTTATTTAACCCCCATTGAAATCCCCACAAGCATAATTTATCTTTCCGCAAGTGATCAAATCGCATATTAAAATATTCATGGTGTGGTTTGTGTTTATCACTGAAATTAATAATGTGGAAAAATCACAAGGAAACAAAACCCTTCTTGTATGATGGATCTATTGTGAATGAAGGGTGAAGCTATATCGTCATCATTCGTCGATCCATTGAATCTAAAGTTCGTCGATCTTGATTTCACGATCCTTCAATGTCCATTATATAGAGATACTTATCCTTTCCTCATAGGATTTATAGGGTTTTTTCATAACCCTGTATTTATGATAATATTCAACATTCAATAGAAAACTAGAGATGCATCAAAATAAAATATTTTTATTAAATATTTTAATGATGTTTACTTCCAAAATTTAACTGTCATGGTCGACCCATGCTGGTCGATGTTAGGCCCCACATAAAGTAAATTTGCTATTATAAATGAAAAAATACACTCATATTTCTGATCTGGACACCCGTTTAATATTTATTCCATATTTAATGAAAAACTGACTACATGCTTTATTAAAAAATAAACAACATTTAATAAATTGTTCTGGGAAAACTGGGTTTTGGAATCACACGTCATCTAAGCCCCATGTCTGGAAAATTTCCCAGTTAATTTTTAAAAATAAAACCAAAAAAATATGAGTCACTACATTAATTAATTTATACTTGAATTTGGTATATAAAATATATATTCTTAAAAATATATTTTTCTGAAAAAAAAGTCATTGTTTTTTGGCAGTTTAATTTTAAATTAAATTCATAAAATAATGTTTTTTGAATTATGAAAAATAGATTGTATATTTTTAATCATTTGGTAAATAGTTCCCTATTAATTTTAGTAATTTTGAATAGTAATTGAAGTATATTGTGTTACTATAGTAAAGGTAAAATGTGTTATTTAAGGATAAAACTAATGCAATAAAGACTAAAAAGTAACCATAAATTGTTCTTCAATTTTATTTGATGAGAATTGTTCATAGATAATCATATAAAATTTGAATATATGACATTTTCTTCTATTTAGACATTATGTTGACCTTTATAACAATTGAGTAGAAGATAATAACAAAAATGTCACTTATTTGTTTTTTAATTTTTATAATATTTTGTGATAATGACAAAAACAACATATATTCAGTTTTAAAAATTATTTTTAAATATAAATTATTTTTATATTTTGTTCATCTATTTTTAATTTTAGTAGTGAATTGATTGACTTAAATTCCTTCACAATGCCGACTCAATAATTATCCAATAAAAATGAATATAAAATAAAAGATTTTGAAATATCAAAATAAAATAGTAAATTATTGTTTTCCAAAAAAAATAAACAATTATAAAATATTTTCGGTGTGTGAAAATTTTATATTCAATTTCCAACTAATTATTGATGTTTTTTAAGTCAAAATAAATAAATAGTGTCAAAATCAGAAATATTGATGTTTTATAATAAATAATGTTTTATTAAATGAGTTATCATTACATAAAATAATATATTCTTTCAAATAAATGGGAGATGGTTAATAATATCCAACATAGTACATTTATGAGGGTATTTTCTTTCTATATTTTATTTTTTGACCCCTAATAATTAGAAAATTTAATATTCAATGGTATTTGTCCAAATGGGATGACATTGATTAAGACAATGATGTAATAGTGAAAAAATCAACTAAAATTGTCAAATTTAAAATGGATGAGAGTTTTTTTACTCATAACTATATTATATTTTAATCCTATCAATTTGGATACATTTGAAAAAAATATATATTAATTTAATACTTTAAGAAATTCTATGACTACCCTCCCCTCACTTATAAAAGGGAACATCCTATATTATATTCCTGACAACTAAAAATCTTTTGGTCATCCAACAACTACCCAAATCCATTAATCTCAACCCTAAACACAACATAGAGTCCTTGGTATTACTTAAAAACCACCCTAGAAAATATTTTGGTGTAAAATGTAAGAGGTTATCCAAAGATAAGTTATAGTTCATAACCAATCATTTTGATTTTGTTTCTATTTCTACCTCCAAAAAATCTTCTTCAACCATGATGAAATAATAAAACCAATATATTAAATATACTGATATTTTATTATAATAAATTTATAACCAATATCCATATCCTCTTCCATAATATGTGATACTAAACTGTAATTTGTCTATATGGAGCACTACCACCTAGTGAACCGATGTAATTTATTTTTCACTACCCCTATTAAAACAGGTCATAATTATAGATTTGATATATATATATATATATAATGATACTAATGACATTATTATCATTATTAAAATATATAACATCATTTACATTCTTACTTTTCCTTTCGCTGTAAAATGATAACGTTATTCTTGTGTATGTATGGACTACAGCCTTCATATAGCGATGTGATTGGTTATACAATAAAAAAGCACATATATGATATTTATGTAAGTATATATAAATAAATATTATATTTATGATATAATTATCATCCGTTAAGGATAAAAAATTACATACCTTCATTCTATATTGATCGTTAGAAAATGGAAATTTTACATAGATGTTTGTATAGTCTACCTTCTCCAAGACTGTGCATAGATTATTTTTCATAATAGTATTTAATGAATGTATTTTAAAGTATAATTGATATATAAAAATGATATATATATTTATTATTATTCATGATATGATGTAATAATTATATATTTGACCGTAGTCAACCTACTAAA
This sequence comes from Viscum album, assembly GCA_963277665.1. Taxonomy (NCBI): domain Eukaryota; kingdom Viridiplantae; phylum Streptophyta; class Magnoliopsida; order Santalales; family Viscaceae; genus Viscum; species Viscum album. Next base: position 1,462,473,037 of record OY728150.1, on the reverse strand, counting down.
GTTGGTACAGACAAGTGAGTCAAATATTATCAAAACGTCTAATGTTAAATTAATTGATTAAGTAATTAATTATAACATGGTAAAAGGAATAATAAACATAAAAAATATTCTTATTAAATTAAACCATTAACATAATTTATTATTTTATAATATGAAGAATATATGTGATTATTTAAACTCGATTAAGGGTGTTTTCTTTTAAAAATTATCTTTTAATGTTTTCATCCCCTCTATTTTTCTTCCATTTCAATATTTGTTGAAATATTTTATTAATGTGTTTATATTGATCAAAAATAGTTATAAAATAAACTTAATGTCACTTTTTTACTTTTTTAAAATCTTTTCAAAATGAATATTTTTTTTGGAATGTTTTGACTTTCCTTATAAAAAAGGTAAAATAAATGTTATATTTAAATCTATATGATGTTAGTGGATTTTCCCGCCACCAAAATCATATATTGAGGTTTGGATTTCATTATAATATTCGATGTTCTCATAAAAGAAAAAAAAGCTTCCCCTTTTTTTTGTTTTAACAAAAATTAAAAGAAAATGGTATTTGGGTATCCAAAAGTGCATTTCATATGGGTTTAAAAGAGATTTTCAAAATTTATATGTTATATATATGAACGAATGAATTGTTTTAATCATAATATTGTACATGAGAATTATATGTGATGAACTAATTATCCTGATATATCTTATACGATGGGTTGATCCCGATTATATCTCCTGACGAATGGGTAATCCTATATACCTTATATTATGGGTGTGCCCCATTATATCTCAACATTTCATTTGGTAATATTCCTTGTATTTAAATTCCAATAGTAAATATTTCACTAGTGTTTTTTCTCTTATGTATTTTGCAGGGATCTGGTTATTTTTTACATAGGATTAAACCAAATTTTGAAAATAATTTTATAAGTTTCATAAAATGGGTTTCCAAATTCATTAATTGTGTTTTAAAGAAATTAATTTAGAGAATAATATTAATTTGGAAATGATTTATTTCATACGCACAAAGAATAATTTGACAAAGATAATTATGATTTTTTAAGTTTTTCACCAAGATAATAGATTTTTTATTTTTATGCACCTTACTAAGAATATTTTTCTCATTCCATGTTTTAAAAATATTTTACAGGGTTTGAGGGTGGGTAAGAAAAAATAACAAGTCATGATAAATGGTATATGGGTTTTTCATGAATGTAAAACATGTTTCCTTTTACAGGTATTATATTTTTAGAAAAATGGGTACTAATAAGATATGCCAACATTTCAAAATATTTTTTTCCGATATATGAGTTATGACATAATTCCTTAAAACTATAAACCTGATATGAACCGTTAAATGAAATAAAGTGAATTATTATCTGAAAATTCAATATTATAAAAATATTTATAGCTATCTCTTTATAGTTTGTATATAAAGAAGGTTTTTATAAATTTCAGGTTTAAGATAATGATAATTGTATACACAGGAATGTTTTTACCTTATAGTTATGTTTAAATGGTATATCATTTAAATATAACCATTTTCCTTCATCTAATCTATATATATTCAGAATGGTATTAAACAAAGAAAATATGGAAGTATTTGTAGGAAGTCACCAAGATGAAAATATTCTATAAAACTAGTCTCCTAGAATGTTTGGAATTACTCTACAGAAAGATGTTACAATAATGGATCCTTTGACACATGATATTAATGGTGGTGACATACATGTGAGAGAGAAACCTCATTCACCACATTGAAACATGTCGATAGTTGGAAATTTTATGAAACAAAACTCTCTTAATTTTTGTTAAACATCGTATCCAATTTAAGACCAACGATTGATAAGTGTTATGGAAAAGGCATTTAAATTCATTGGATTTTCAGAACATCAAAAATAAACTCTCTGTTTATTATTTTTATGGTGAAGACAATAGATGGTTGTCTTTGGTTAAGAATACTAGATACATATATGTGATGGATTTCATCAAATGGGATAAATTTTAGAATATTTTTTTAAATAATTATTTACCTAAGGTTGTTTATCTTAGGTTGGAGAATAAATTCAGGAAATTTATGCAAAAACATCCAGATTTAGTAGTCACATATTATGTGAGTTTTATAATATTATATAGGTATATACTGAATATTATTTAATACCTTGATAGTAAAATTAATATATTTCACTATTGATTGAAATTAATTTAAAATAGATATTTTTTTCATTACAAATTTAAAGTTATAAGAATTGTTTTTGATTTTTTCTGAATTATGAGATGGATTTTTCTAAAAATCTTGTTCCTCGAGATGAAAATATAAGAAATGGTCATGGTGGAAAGAAAAGGAAAAGAAACGACCAAAATATTCTAGAGGTAATCCACCAACATCTCCCAAGCATGATAAAAATCATTTAAAGTATTATTTCATAGGATATGGAATGTTTTATGAATTATGTATGTTTAGTCACCACATTCTTGTCTACAATGAAAAATTTCATGAAAAATTCAATAATAGTGTAAAATGTACACATCTATTGGTGTGTATTTTCAATGGAAATGAATTGGAAAATTATTGTAACATATATCAAAAGTTAGTAAGTTATAGTGTAAATAAGAAATAATAAAATGAAAAAATGTGTAAAAATATTTTCAAATACATTGGTAGATTTTGGGCCCCCAAATGAAGGGGTGGAAGGTATGTTACTTGTTTATTAAAATTATGGAAATTATTTATTTGAATTAGGATCTTTACATTCAATCATTTTTTTTAAACTTTCACGTAAAATTAGAATATCAAATAATTAAAATAGGATTTATATTATGATGAAAACTCCAGATGAAAATAAAAATCCCACCATGATTTATAAAATTATTCATATAGTTATTTGTGGGATATACTTTTCTAAAAATCTTGAAGAACTGAATATGGTAGATATTGATATTATATTTGGTATCGGTGGGATTTTAGTTTATCATGCTTTGATAGATTTCAATGTTAATATAGTTATATTAAAATATTTCATACCTCTCATAACCTACCATGATGTTGAGTAATTTACTAGACATGAAAATTAGTGTTACATATGTCATTTTATTAAAAAAACTATTAAATATAGTGACATTTTAATAGTGAATGGTTATATGGTTGTATTTTGATGATGATTTTTCTAACAACAATTCTGGTTGGGAACTTGATTATTTGATTGAATTAGTTCCTGATGCTAAGTCAGATTCTAAAACCCCCTATCAAATATCCCTAGTAGAACATTTGGAATTAAAAAAAGTAGTTTCCATAGCTACTTGAAGATGGTTTGTTTCATCCAATAATTTCTCTTTGGGGTTCCCTATATTATTTTTCAAAAATAAATATGGTTTAAAGAGACTTTAATTGATTATACACGCTTGAATAACATCAAAATTAAAAACAAGAATTATTTCCCTGACTGAAAATTACCATTTTTATTGATATGAAAACACAAACCACAAATAACAAACCACATTATGGTGGTCTAAAGTACTAAAATCCCAACGCATCAATGACAAAAAATCTCAACCCCTCACTAAGAAAGGAACCCAAGTCAGAGAAAGATTTCATACTTCGATCTGGAGTTTCCATAAATGCCAAAAAGTCATCCACCATATTACCCTCCCACTAGGTGTGAGAGACCTCCAGGGAGTGCATTTTATTACGATTGGTCTCAAGTTAGGGTACCATTAGTTGAAGTTTAAGGAGGAATATATTACAAAGATAGTGTTATAGACAAGATGTGGGCTCTGTGAGTTTAAAGTAGGGCCTTTGGGTTTTCTAATTCACCCATTGTAATTATGGACCATATGAATAGATTTTTCCATGATATCTTGGATATTTTTATAATTTTTCTTATTGATGATATATTGGAATATTCTAAATGTAATTTTTATCAATAAATACACCTAATGATTGTTTTAAAATATTTTAAATAAAAGAAACTCTATTGAAAATTTAGTATTTTTGAATTTTGGTTGCTACATATTCTTTTCTATGGGAACATTATTCCTAAAGACATCGTATTTTTTTACTATACTAAAACTAAACATATTGGATAATATAAAATCCCTAAAATAGTGATAGAGATTAATATTTTTCTTAGATTACTAGTTTACTACCAGAAATTTTTTAAAGACATTTTGTGGATATATATATCATAGATTAGGTTAACTCAAAAAGGAGTAAAATTCATCAAGATGAAAGAATGTGAGGATTATTTTTAGAAAATGAAAAAAAATATTGGGAATTCTATTGTTTTGGTATTAACCTCTAGAAATGGTGGATTTTTCATTAATAGTGAAGATTCCTTAATGTTACTTTATTTAATTCTTATGTTGTATGATTATGTAAATTCTTATGCTTCATGTTAACTAAAACATCGTGAATTAAATTATGATAAACATGATCTATAATTAGAAAAAAGGATATTTTCTTTCAAATTTTTGAGACATTATTTGAAAAGTGTGATGTGTGAAATATATATTGATAACAAAATTTTGATGTATATATTCACCAAGAAATAGTTAAACATAAGATAGACAAGATTGTTGGAATTTACTAAGGATTATGACTACATGGTTCACTATTATCGTACAAAAGAAAAAAAATTATTTAATGTTTTGAGTTGTAAAAATAACACTATATTGATCATGTTATATTAGGAAAATGAACCTTTGGTTAATGGTTTAATGAATTTTGTCCTAGAAGTTTTGGATTTAGGTACTTTTTTTTATTTATAGTGTCAATACAATCATCTTTGTCAAAATAAATTAATCAAGAACTAAAGGAGGATAATGGTTTATTGGAAATGGTAGAATCAGTTAAGAAGGGGTTGTTTATAGAGTTAATTATTTATAAAGAAGTTGATATCAGATTTGAGAGAAGATTATACGTGCCTTTTGATGTAACACCATGATATATTGGGAAATAAATTTTTAGAATAAATTTAATAATTTCAATATTTTGAGTTACAAATAACCCAGAGTTCATCTTATGTTACATTAAAAACTGATTAAATCTAGTTGTATATGAATCAAAATGTTTAAATAAAATGTAAAATATTACTAAAAACATTATTATTAAATATAATAGTTATAACCTAACCATCATTGTAGCATTTATGAATCAGATTAACTAAATTATGAATACATAAGGTTTACACATGTATAGATAATGAATTGCATTTTGAAAATTTATCATAGATGAAAGTAAATATATTTGGAATGTTAAAGAAACATTTCACTCAAAATGTTTTTTATTCACAGGAATATGTTTTATCTCTTTAAATTAAATATATAAATTATTTTGAAAAGTTTTAATGAAATTGACTTACTATATATTCAATAAAATGTTCATCATTAATCTGAAGTGTCTTTTATGCAAGATATAATAATAAATCCAATTTTATGCTTAAGATTATTTTTTTCTACAGAACATTTTTTATCACATTTTTCTAAATTACATTAAAATTATTTTTTTCCATCTATAGAAAATATATTTGAAAAAATGAAATATATCTTTGAAATCAGTATACAAAAATCATCTTATGATGAATTTCATAAAAAGATAAATTTTTCATTCAATAATGAAAAATGTATTTCTTTTATTAAGAATTGTAATTTCTATTAATGATTTTAAAAAAGTAAAAATTATTTGAAGACAAGTTTAAAAGAAAAATTTGTTTAATTATATATTTATTAATCCAATTTAGGTCATTTGAATAATTTTAATATTGAAATTTGATGTATTGTTTTAATAACATTTGAACTTTTTATCCTTGAAAACCTGTTTCTCGTTACATTTGTGGGATTAATTTAAATTTATTAATTGGTCACTTCTTTGAATAAATGTTTTAAAAATGGGTTTTTATATTAAATAATAATAAATTATATTATTTGATAAGGTCAATAATTTTTTTTTCCAAAATAAATAGTAAATATTTTTACCACAGATATTGTAAAAATGGGTTTACCATAGGGTTATACTAAAATAGATATGGTTTATAAATGACCCAAAACATTACAGATGGACATATATAGACATAATATCTTATGTTTTTGATAATAACACATTTTTTAGTTGTGTTCCATGTGAAAATGTGGTACAACTTATTCTTTCCAAAATTACCAATATGCCACTCACCTCTCTTAGAAAAGACCATCACTCCCCTCTCATATCCACACTTCCAAAACCATTTGGTTCACCAAATACCTACCCAAATTAATACCCCAATTCGATCATCTCATCATAGAAGCATTCAATTGGTCAAAAAATAGAGCCTAATAATCACTTTCATGCAAACCAAAATAATGTTTCAGAATAAGAGGAAAATGTCCCTAATCAAGCATTTTATTATATTTCTTCTTCCACCTCCAAAAAAAATATAAAAAATTATTATATAATAAAATAATTTTATTAAATATAAATTTATTTTTTAATGTTAATATAATAACCTAAATCCTTCACCTCTTCCATCAAATGGGTTATAAATTCTTCATTTCTATGTATAATAGACTAGCGCCTCATGAATCGATGTCATTATTTTTTACATTAACACCTCTTACATATGGATATAATGATTGTTTAAATGATTATATGTGATATTATTTATTTCTATATAATTTTAAAATTATTATATTACATATACATTTTTACCTTACATTCTATGTCGCTCGTGTGTATAGCGGACTCCTACCTTGTAAATCATTACTATTTATCCACTCTTTAATTTTTAATTAATAATGATATTTTTAATGAAAATATGTAATATATATTTTTACTAAAAATGGTTTAATAATGTTAATATTTCATTTAATTTTAATTCATTAAACACATCAATTAAATCGAAATAACATTTATGCGTATGTATAACCTATCTTCTCCATAAATGATTTCTTTCATTGTATATATATAAATTATATGGATTAATCATAATAAATATATAATAAATATATATTATATTTATATCAAGGTTAATTTTTTTTAGATTATGTAACTATGATCATTTTGTAACATGAGAAAATAATAAATCAATACATGCATGAAAAAGTGGTTATTATCCAAAACCCGAGCTTAACAGGGAATTATTAATAAAATGGTAATAAAATGTCATATATAAATAATATATTGTATGGTATACATAAATATGGTTATTTATTATATTTATTATAAACTTATATTTATTATCCATTAGTTTTGAACGTGTAAGAAGGAAGTCGATACGTACCGTAAGAGATTTTATCCCACTTTTTACTTCTATAAGACACATGGAATATTCAATAATTATTTATTTTATTTGATAAAAATACATCCCATAAATTTATTTTATAATTATTATACGTAAAATTATGGTAATTTATATATCGATTTGAGGGAATCTATTTTATATGTTATATGGTTCAAAATTTACCAAATCAGTCATGTATATTTGTCTTAATTTTCCTTCATTGAGACATATATTATGTTATGCACCTATATTATTTTATGAGTTCAATATAAAACCCCTTTGATATGTAATATCATTAAATTATTTATTTTCATTCCATTTATCATTTGATTTTATTATTGAATGGGGCTTACAAATCAATGTAACCAAAGTGGTAAGGGTTTTATGTTTCAATCTCAACATTTATCGGGATTGTTTATGGTTATTCATAAAATTGTGAACTATTATGTAATATATATCTTAATAAAATCACGTTTTTTATTATAATATAGTTATTTAATTATAATACATGTTTTAAGAATATTTTTCTCTATTTATGTACTCATTTTTTCATAATAATTTTTAAATAAAATACAACATTATTTCTCTCTTCAGTAAAAAATTATTTTTCATCCAAAACCATGTTTTGTAAAAATGTTTTGAAATTTTTTAAAAAAAATTAAAAAAATATAGTATTTACATTTTTACTCATGTTTTATGTTTTATGAAAAAAAACATCAAGGCAATTATAATGTCATTTTCCAAACAAGGACTATTTGGATTTTACTAAAAATGTGAAAGGAATTATTATTTTAAAGTGCACTACATGAATGCTATTTTACATAATCATTACCACTTAATGTTTTAAAGTATCATTTATATGTTTAATTTTAATTTTCAAATAAAATGATTATAAAAATGTTTTAGATTTTAAAAAGTGTTCTTCAATGTTGAAAGGCTATATTTCTCAAGAAATGTTCCAAGTGATATTTCAAAATAATTTTCCTTCTAAGATAGAATAAATTAGTGTTATTTATTATTTTTTAGGGATAATATTTTATGGTCACATAATTATTATTTATCATTATAGTTTGTAGTTATATTGATGAAATTTTTTAAAACCTGTTTTCTTTGAATGGGTTATGATATGGGGATATAATGAGTGATTTAGGTTATTGTGGAACACATAATTATGTTTTTTATTATAAGATGTGTGTGACCTATATATAATTCCCATGAATTGGGTGAATCATTATATATCATAAAATATAAATGAGAAACAAGTTAATGGGATTGATATATAATGGTAAATATTTCATTCCTAACCCACTTTGGGAAATAGGTGTGTCTGGATCCATAGTGGGAAATATGTGATAAGTCATAATCTTATATGATGATATTATTGGATTTTTACATTGAAATATGAAATATATTTTTATATATAGTATGGTTCCACACTTTTACGACATGATTTTAGGGTTCATGGTTGATTTGTGATGATTTATCACTCTTATGTCCCATGTTATTTGAAATGATAAAAATTATGTCATGAGTCATGTTTAGGTTCTATGAAAGGTTGGTTATAAACATAAGATGTTCTTTTCATGATTAGATACCATTATTCTTATTTTATATTTCATATGATCATGGATTAATATATATTAGTCTTACCCATGCTGAGCATCTGAGCTCACCATTTATTATGTTTTCTTCCCTATGATATAAGTAAATGGTTAGGTAGTTTATTCTTAAGAGGATTACTAAGTGGAATATTATTTTTGGGAGATATTGATGATATTTCCCTAAATAAGAAGAATGTTTTTCGAGTCTCCAAATACAGAAAACTCTTACAACCCTCGAGCATGTTTTTATGAATTGTATTGAACATTCATCTATGAAGATGTGATATTTTTGAATAAAAATCATGGGTCTTTATAGTTGGAATCATATGAAAGGTTTAGTTATCCTTTAAAAACCTATTAATATAAAACATTACTTAAATTCTTAGTAATATTTGTTTTTATATTTCTAGGTATTTCTGTAAATATAATTACAATTATTTGTCAAATTATAGGAAAATAAACTGGAATTTGGGTAAAGGGTAGAGTGAGTGGTTTCCAATAAAATAAATCCCTCTATGGATACTACAATTTTTTGTGGCTGTGGAAAAGAGTTACCTAGGGGTAATAACTCCAAAAAGTGGGAATTCAGTAGAACTCGATCATCACCTGGTGGACAAAAACGGGTCTAGCTACACAAATAGTTTGATACCCTCATGGGATATGATTTGAAAATTCACAAAATCCTAATGAACCATCATAATGGATTAAAATAATAACCATTGTTGATCTAAGTGAAACCTAAGGTGTCAAATAATTAAAATAAGTTCTCATAAGTTAGTCATCATTTTATTTATTGTTCAAGATTATGTGGGTCTACACTATGATTAATATTAATGAAACTATAATTTTTATTTTATTCAATGGTCGGAGCTATAAGGAATTGGGTCAATATTTAATGTGATAGACAATGCATTGATGACCAACCAAATGGAATGATATCTATAGTGAAGGATAATATGATTATTCATAATCATTTGTCGTGAAGTATGATAAAAAAAATTCACCCTAACCAACTCTCAGACTCACTAAAGAAGAGATGGATAGAGTTCACAAAGAGTTTGGGTGGTGGAGAACAAATGGGAACGAATATTCAATTTCATATATATATCAATAATTTATGAAAAAGCACTCTAGTGAATGTCTTTAAAGAATGAGAAGATTTTTTAAGTGTGAAAAAGGACACAAAAAATCTAGTTTCATTGAAAAATGTAATTTTTTATTAACATAATGGATAAGAGTAATCGTATCCCTATGATAGGAACAATGGTAGAATTTCTCAAACGTGGAAAGTATAAGCACTATGAAAATTGGTGTTCGGATGGAAAATAACATAAAGAGATTCAGCTCGTTTTTACAATTAATGGTTATACTTCTATTGAAGATTAGACTAAAAATAATATATGAAACAAAATAAGTGTTATGGAATAAGATGATGAATAATGGTTATTATTATATGAAGAATGTTGAAGGATTTCAGTGTTAATGTATTGGAATTCAAGAATTATGTTATATAAATTTGGAAATATATATATATATATATATATATTGTACTATAAAACATTTCTATTTAGGTTTTTCCAGAATATGTAGAATAATATTGATTAAATATAAAATTAATTTAATGAAAAAATCATATTTTTTAAAAAACCCATGATTAAGAGAATATAAACCTTAACATGTTCCTGATGTTTTGAAAATTATTTTTAGTTTAGAAAAGGATATGATTGATATAGATAATGTAAACATGATAGTATTGATGGTTGAAAAAAAATAATGATTTGTTAAAAAATTGGAATATGTTATCATTTATGGAATTTATATAATTTTTTTAAATATGAATTATCTTTAATAATATGTGATTTTTGAGTAAATATTTATTTTTTTATTGAATTTATGTATTCATTGTTGTTTTATTCTAATTATGTCAATTTCCATGCTGCAAGATAATATATTTACAAGGTTCCCACATATTTAGTATGGGTCCATCAATATCTACTTATTGGTATTTTTTAGATTATTATTATGTTGACTTTTGAAATTTTGTGATCTTATATGTAGATTTTAAATTCAATGAGGGATATAAGGTTAACCATTTGTGGAATGTATTATTTTTAATTTTTTATGTGGTTATATATATTAATGTATTATTTCACCATTAGTATATTTATGCATAAATTGTGCTAACAATTTTTTTTTGATAACAACTAGATATAGAAGGAATGCCTTTTCATTATTTCATGAACCTTATTTAGTACTCCAGACATGAAAAATTCATCACGTAGAGTAAGAGAAAATGTGGAAATTAATGAAGGTACAACATAAGGATGATATTGTTCATATTAAATAGAATGAATTCAAGTAAGTATATATTCTCACTAAATTTCACCAACATTTAGAAAAGGATAATCAAATAAAAGGTTTCCCTATTATCATCATTTTTTATGATATTAATGAACTTTTTCACACCTTTTTTTGTATGGTTTGGTGGTTGTTAAATTCCACATGGTTATCTTCTCTATCACTATCCATCAGTATTTTGGTGTTATATATCTCTTATAATCCCATGTTCTTGCTTCCCATGTAGCTCCCAAACCATAGTACCTGAATATTACATCAACTTTATTACTTCAGTATAATATATAAGGAATATCACCCCAAAGGATAGAATAGTTTAGTTGTCTTGGTAAACTGGATACATTCTTGAATTTCACATTAAATTTTAAAACAAAAAATACATGAATAATTTTCTTCTATAATTCCATTATTCTCCTTATTTTATATCATCATATTAATCAAAAACACATACTTGTATTCTAAGGAAAGTAAAACATAATAAATGGTTATGGTAAGATTCTTAACGTGTGTAATCATACAATAAAAGATATTAATAAATGATGAATAATATATATTGAAAGGTATATAACTGAAACACATTCAATTTGATCAAGAAATTGACCACAATATGGAATGAATGAATCATTATCAATTAATTTTTTATAAATAATCACATGATAGCGAACCTTAATAATGGATATTCTAATAAATATATTAATAACATGGAATATCAATAATTGAACTAAAAATGATGGAATGAATTATTATAGAAGTCTATAATATACCATCAATGCCTTATGCCATGAAATTAAATACCATTGTGTCCTTGTGTGAAGAAATTTTATATATTAATGTGTAAGACCTCTGCCAAACCCCAATCAATTTTATATCCTGAGACATACCAATGCATCCAGGGGCTATAGTGATCCAATACAAGGTCAAATGAATTCTTCATATGAGAGGAGTGGAATAAAATTAATATAAACATTCTTATTGGAAAATAATCATATTAAATGTTAATACTTTACCTAATTAGTAAACATAATCTCAAACCATGTAGAGTAATATGGCGAAAGGTAATAAAATTGACCATCCTTAATCCAAATTATCAAAAACCATATAAATAAATAATAATGATGATATAAATACTACATTTCCTAAGTGGACCATATGTATTATAAATATATGATATTGATGATGAGTATAAATGTCACATTCAATTATTGAAAAACATTTTTGTGGAAAATAACATTTTCAATTTTAAATAATTTTAAAACTAAAAGTTCAGAAAAACTATTGAAAACCCATTTGTTTGAGAATAATATTTTAAAAATTGTTAAATATTCTTTCAAATATTTATTGGTGATAAATTTGGAAAATAAATTCATATCCTACATGTTAGAAAGAATATTAATTTCATGTTTTTTGTAAAATACAAAGAAGAATTATTTTGAATGTAAGAGGAATATTCAGTTAGAAAAAAATTTACGTGAAAATTGTATAAAAATTCATTTGATAAATTATATTTAAAAGTATAACAAAATTACATTATTTTTAGAAAATGTTTTATTTGATGAAAAAGGATTTTCCACCCAAGAGAGAAATAATGTTGGATTTTTATAAATCCTTTTATTAATGATTTTAAGTATAAAATATAGGGAACATTGTACTATAACTTGAACATGTTTGTAAATAAACATATAATAATAAAATATATTGATTTTAATATAGAAATATAGAATAATTTTTCTAATTGAGACTTAACAAATATAATCTTGAATAATAGTGATATTGTAAAATAAACCCTTACCGCATTGTTAATTTCAGAATCAGAAACCCCATAAAATAAATAAAATTAAATGAAAATTATAATACCATTTTGATAAAGTAACTCATGACAGGACATGAAAAATGGAAGAATATAAACCACAAAAAGTAAATCAGTGGGGAATATGTGGTAAGTCTCATTGAAGTAAAAGTGAGACAAGAAAAACATACCTTGAGTCTGAATCATCACATAAATTCCTTATCTTCTATAATAATAAACATAAGTTCATTTTTTTTAATTTATTAGAAAAATTTTAAATTTTATTATTCCTTTTATTTCACTTATTTAAATATTATATATAACTAATTAATCAATTATGTTTACATCATATGTTTTGATAATATTGGGACTATGTGTCGAAAAAGACTTTGGTATGCTAACTATGGTCAAATAGGTCATTATTTAAACATCTATAAAATATTAGTAAAAACATAATTATAAAACATTTAAATCAATTATAATTTTAATTCCAATAATGAATGATGGTCTAGAAAAATAAATTACAATAAAATAATGGATATTGTAGGTCGTACATACGCATCAGTTACATTTCTATTTTAAATAATCATTCTAAAAAGAACATAAATAATATTATATCATTACATAATGATCAAAATACCAGATATACCATATTATTTATTTTAATATACATATATATATATCATCTAATTAGTGTGTTAATGAAAAAAGATTCGCATCTCTTCATGAAGGCGGTAGTCCAAAAATACACAATCAACATTATCATTATACAATGTAAGAAATAAAATGATGTATTGCCATTTAATAATGATAAAAATTTCATCAGTATTAGTATAATTCCATTTATATCACATATATTCATTAAAATTATCCTTATTATCTTCCATGAAAATTGTTAGTGAATAATGAATTACAACACTTCGCGAGGTGGGATTCCACCATACACTTGAGCAATGTCATCGTATCACCTACAGAATGGAAAGTAAAAATGGTATATATGATATAATTAATCCAAAGGTATATATATTTTATAAATATAATTTATATATGTTATCATATACATCTTTGAGATGTTGTAATGAATGAATGAATGACATCGGTTCATGAGCAAATAGTCCACCATACAAAAGAATAATGATTTTGTAACCCATTTAGTGAATGTGGGGTTGGTTTAATGTCATTTTAATAAAATAAATACATCTCAATATATGTAATATAACAAAGTTATTATTTATTTATAGTTTAATAATAATTTAATGATGTTGGGAAGAACTAAAATAAAAAACAATAGTTGTAGAACATTGACTCTTCTTCAGGTAACCACCTTAGGTTTACACAAAAATACTTATTAGGATTTATTTATTCAAAATAATAAGTCTTCGAGGATGATTTTATGGATGTTGGGATGTTGTTTTTCTAGTTATCGGTAGATCAAAAATGTTTTTAAACTATGATGAATAAAATATAGTATTAGCGTTTTATTGTGAGATGAGTGGAACACTTAAACATTAAATAAATTGTAACCAATTTTTTCACAAAGAAAAGGGTCCAAATGGAGTATTATATTTAATTTTACCTTATATGGTCTATATATTTTCATAACATAGTTTTTGGAATATTTTTTATGTCATTTTATCTGGTATTATTTTCTCTAACCACCCGATAAACCAATTTTAACATTAACTGTGAATTTTTTTTACTATTTTTATAATTCCTTATTTAAAAAATTAACTTTTAAATTATTATATGATATAACATATTCGGATTAAAAATATGAGATTCATTTTTCTAAATTCCATTCACATAATTAGAAGTTAAAGTAATGCGAAAAACCCATACAATGAGTTTGACTCATTGCATGCATTCCGAATAATAAAATTATGTAAATTATTTTATTTCTTAAGAACCATATTAAATTTATTTATTCCTTATATTATACTTATTGTATTTTTATATATGATTAAGTACTCAATTAAGTTTACATAAGATGTTTTGATGATATTTTTCTTATGTGTAAAAAATAATTATTGTAGGTCAATTATGGTAAAATAGGTCATTATTTAAATGTATCAAGTACTATAATCATGAAATAATCATTATATTTATACATGAATTATAATTTTAAAAACAATCATGAATTATGGTTATGGAAAATTTACTACTTTACAATCACTGATTCTATTTGTACACATGACTAACGTTTCTGTTTTTCAATTATTATTATGGAAAAAGGTAGGTAATATTTTATCATGAAATAATGATAATAATATAATATATCTTATTTTATTTATTTAAATATAAATATATATTTCATCCATGAGGTGGGGTTATGAAAATATATTTTAATCGCTTCATGAAGGAGGTAGTCCACATATACACAAATAATGTTTTCATTTTTCAATGTGTGAAAGTATATGATATATTATAGTTTCAGAGTGATAATTTTTTCATTTTAATCATAATTCTGTCATTTATATCTCATATATTGATTAAAATTAACATTATTACCTTCCATGTAAATCATTGATGAAAAATGAATCAAATATCTTTGTGAGTAGGTAGTCTACTATACCCAAAAGTGACGTTATCATATCTCCTACAAAATGAAAGGAAAAAGTAATTCATTAAAAAATGAATACATAGGTTTATATCTATTATAAATATCATATATTTACTTTATATGAACTATCATACCCATCCATTACATGTGGTAAAGGAAAAACAAATTACATCTATTCGTTAGGCATTAGTTTGTTGTACACGCAAATAATGATTTCATAATCCATTTGATTGATGTGGGGATAGTTATATGTCATTTAATTAAAATATAATTACAAAAGTACATGTGATATACTAGTTTTTTATATCATAATTTTTTAATTAAAATTGATGGATTTTTGTAATGAAATAAAACAAAAATGGCCATCAAATATGGTTTCCTCTTCTTTGTGTAACCTAACTAGTTTTTCACCAAAAACCTTTCTAGATTGGATTTCTGCACAAAATTAGTCTTGAGTTTGTAGATATTGGAAACTGATTTGTGAATGTATGGTCTGAACAAAATAGTATTGGAGGTGTTTATAATAATGCATTGGTGTGACCATTTATTGGTGAGGAGAGTGACACACTTGTAATGTTTTAAATGAAAAAGATATAGCCACACCTTTCACAATCCAAAATGGTAAAAAATAGAGTATTATTGAGTCTAATACATGATAAGATCTCCATATTTCTAGAAAATAGTTTTTTTAAAATATATTATTTCATTTAAAACCTTATCTTTTTATTTTTAACCCTTAAGAAAACCTAATATTACTTTAACAGTGGTAAATATATTTTTTACTATTTTAACTCTTCATTATGGTCAAATATTATGTTTCTAATATTAGATTTTATAAATTGTTATGATTAAAAATATTTAATCCATTTTTCCGAATTTCATTCACATAAATAGAAAATTTTACTTTAAAATTAATCTCATAGACATGATAAAAAGTGGGTTTTCAATGAGAAAATGTTAAAACATTTACTATTTTTTTAAAACAAAATTCAATATTAAGAATATTCTAATAGGCTAAATTGGATATATAAATATATATTAAATAATTTAACTTTCATTAGAATTAAAAATTTAATAAATCATTATAAATATTTTAAATGAGAATGAATTTTTTAATTAAATTTCAGTATTTTTCACTATTCAACAAAAAATGAAACATTTTAAAAAAATAAAAAAAGCTAAATATAATTTCTTTATGATTGTTTTAAAAACTGGATTTTAATTTTATAATAAATATTCTAAAGTTGGTAATTAAAAAATTTGAATTTTTTCCAAAGAGTTACTAAAATATCTTTTAAAAAAAATACAGTTCCTCAGAAAATAAATTCTTTAAAATGATTCTTATTTTATTTCAAATCGATAGATAAAAAAACCTGTAAAACATATAATTATAATAATTTACTTATTATTATTCATGCACACATAAATAACTGCTATGTAATAATGTTATACATTATTACAACTCATTTAGACTTGATGTTGTATGTTCCACATGATAATGAAGAGATTAAATTCGAGGTAATATATTTCATGGTGGTTTTAAGCCCAGTGTTTCATGTTGTATATACTATTAGATGTAGTGTTATTACTGTATAATTTCAAATTGATATATACAACCTAGGTTCTCCTCATTGGAAACCTTTTTTTTATTCCATATGGCCTTCCCTAATCCATGTATCTCTTTTGAATAGGATGTTTTATTAACCCTTTTTTCAAAATGGGTTTCCCACAGATGTATTTTCAATCGATAAACCCGTATTTCCTGAGAACTTGTTTAAATTTTGAGGATGCAATTTAATTTAGAGTGTATAATATAAAGCCCAGATATTTTATTATTTTTAAAATAAATTAAATCTTTTCAATATTTTTCATTACATGAAATATCATATTTGGATTGAGTTGCACAAAATGTTGAGTTATCTTACATTTCCTACAATACAAAGTTTTAGATAAAATGTGACATACTATTAAAATATTATTATTTAATAATATAGTTATCACCAAGACAATGTACCAGTATTTATAAATAATATCAACTAAATTATGGAAATATAAGGTTTACACATGAATATATCACAAATTCATTTGTGACTAATTAATTTGAAATGAAAATAAAAACCATTAGAAAATAAATGGAATATTTTTATAAAAAACAATTTGTATGCAAAAAAATATGTTTTATCATAAAATATTAAATAAATAACTTTCAATGAATTATTTTTACATAAATTTAATATTATATATTAAAAGAAATTTTTAACATTTATATTCTTTGGTTTCTAGATAATAGATAAGAAAAAATCTAATTTACGCCTTGAAATGTATTTTTCTAAAAAACTAGTTTTATCTCTTATTGCGCAATTGTTTTAAAATTATTTTTTTCCAATTTTATAAAATTGATTTTATAAAATTAAAATAATATTAGATATAACCAGTTCAAAATTATCTAAGGGTGAATTTTATATAATTATCTTAGAAGATAAATTTTTCAATGAATAGTGAAAAAATAATGGTTTTTATTAATATTTTTTTGTTATTTTAATGATTTTAGAAAATAAAAATATATTTTACTACCATTTTAAAATAAAAATTAGTTAAATTATTTATATATATTAATCCAATTTAGTTCATTTTAATAATTATAATATTGAGTTTTGATATCAAAACTCTTTAACCTTTTGAACATTATCTCTTTAAAAAACACTTTCTCATTGCATCTATGGGATTAATTTTAAAAATACTTTTCAATTATCTGAATGGAATTTGAAATAATAGATTAATAATTTGGAATCATATTAATTTATATTATCTTTCAATTTGAGAAAAATGTTTTACCGTAATGAAAAATAAAAACAATACAAATTATTTACCTAAGTAATGGTAAAAATGGGTTCACCGTGGGTTTAAAAAAGATAGGGTTAAAAATGACACAAAATGTATCCAAACCCCATTTTATGGTTATAATTAGAAATAATATCTTCTAGTTTGGATTATTTTCCATTTTGGATCTTTTTTTACTTGTAAAAAACATGGTTACACATTTTTATTTATGAAATTTACAAGTATTCTACTCAACTCATTTATAAAAGGACACCCCTATCCTCTCCACCTTACAATTAAAAAACTATTTGTATTATAAAATGCCTAAAAATATCACTTCCATACATGCATCATCTCATCCTATTATCCATATTGTGGTTATAAATCCAACCTATGAAACCTCTTGTTGTAAACCAAAAGAAGTTGTTTATTGAAGAGGTAACATCAATAAATTAGCATTTTATTTTATTTCTTCAAACACCTATTTTAATTATTATTAAAACTATATTATATTATATCATTATTATTTTACATATAAATATATGTTTTTAATTTAATTAAATATCATAAATATGTCACATTATCCATAAAATTGGTTAACAAATCATCATTTATCTGTATGGATGACTACCGCTTTGTGAACCACATTCATTCACATTTCCATTAACACCTCTGAAATATGTATATAAAGATGAATTAAATATTTATATATAATATTTATTGTGTTATTATATGTCTATAATTATTATATCACATATACATTCTTACCTTCCATTCAGTGGGAACACGATAACGTCCATCGAGTGTGTGATGGGCTACTGTATCATGAAGCGATATGATTCATTCACACATTACAAGGAAGGTAATGAGGATGTTTTAAATGAAAATATATTATATATATGAACTAAAAATGGTTATGTAATTTTAATACATTATTTACCTTTATTTATTTCAATCTCGCATGAAAATGAAAACAACGCTCATTCATACGTATGGCCTGACATCCCCATGAACTGTGTGTTTCATTTTCTATCTCCATCCTTTATGGAGTAATCTAAACACATATATACTCAACATATATTATATTTATATAATTTTTAACAATATGGATATTATGTAACCATGATAAAAGTAAGAGGAACCAAAATTAATAATCAAAACACGCGGAAAAAACCAAGCAGTTATTACCCAAAACATTACTTTGACATGGAATTGATAATAAACACGTAATAAAATGTCTTATAAAAATAATATATGAAATCATATATATAAAAATATATTGATGAAAAATATTTATAATAAATCTATATTTATGATAGATGATTTTTGAACATATACAATAGAAGTTGAGACTTACAAAAAGGGATTTCCATATCACTTTTTACTTTTGTGGGACACATTCTATATTCATCACATATTTATTTTATGTGGTGCATATAATACCCAAGAATTTATTTTATAATTATTATAATAATATTAGGGGTATTTTATTATCCTTTTTTATCTCACTTTCAATAGGTTTACGGATCAAATGTTACTAAATTAGTAAGGGATTTTGTCTCCATTTTCCTTCTTTGTGACATATATTATGTTATGAAACTATATTAGTTTATGGGGTGTATATGTAACCCTATTGACATGTAATATAATTATATAATTTATTCTCATTATAATTTTCATTTTATGTTATTATTTCATGGGTTTTACGATTCAATGTTACATTACATGGTATGAGTTTTATCTTAAAATTTTAACATTTATTTGGATTGTTCATGATTATGATTGAAATAATTAAATATAATGATCTACCACTCAATAAATTCAAGTATTTTAATCTCCTATATTTATTTCATGAGAATAAATTTTTACCTTTATTTTCCTATTTTTATATAAACTATATTTAAAAGTAATGTTTTTCCAAATATCCAAATTTATTTTCTGCTTTGGTCAAAAAACCTTTTTCATCAAAAACTATGTTTTTAAAAAATGTTTTAAAAAAATATCTGTTAAAATTATCCAAATTATAAATTAAATTCATTTTTTCCTGAATTTATTTTCAAAAAATGTTTTGAAATTAGTATTCATCTTTTTTATCAAACATTGTTTGTTTTCTTTTTACCCAAAATATGAATGGAACATTGGTTTTAAAGTATAAGACATGAATTATATTTTGTTACATTATGAAAAATTATTTCTTTAAATCTTTCATTATATGTTTTAAAGGTTATTTCAAAGAAAATGACTTCTATTTTTTAAAATTTAAAAAGTTTTCTTCAAATGGGAATGGCGATATTTCTCAATAAATGTTCTAAGTGTTCTTTTAGAATAACTTTAAATATAAGATGGAATCCTTTTTTGTTACTTATGCTTTCATGGGGAAATATTGAAAGATATCATCATTATTCATTCACTATATGGTTAATGTGTATATTGATGAAATGTTTTGGAGTCATTTTTTCTTTATATGAGTTATGATATGGAGATTAGATTATTGCTCTATGATATTATGTCACACATATTATTATTTTAATTATAAAATGGGTGGGACCTATATCTCCCTACAATGCATTGGTTATTTCATTGTATCTTATAAGATAAATATGAGGAACATGTGGATAGTATTGATTTATTATGGGAAACAATTTATTCTTGATACACTATTTGAACCAAATGTAACCTAATCGACAATGAAAAATAAGTGATAAGTCATAATACATTGTATTGATGGTCTTGGTAGCTAACCATAACATATAATATGGTTTTTTGTATTTATAATGTTGCCACACTTTTAAGATAAGTTATTTTGGTTCATGATTGAATTATGAAGATTTTTCACTCTTATGGTCCTTTTTTATTAAAATGATATATAATTATTCTATGACTTATTTTTATGACCTATGATGGGTTAGGTATGAACTACATAAGTTATATTCATGAACACATATAATTATTATTATCTTATTATTTCATGTGATTATATATTAGTATCTCCTATGTTTACCGTTAATGAAAATATGATATCAATCATTCTTACTTTTCCTTCCACAAGTTATGGAGAAAGGTATAGGAGGGGTATGCCTAAAAGGAGTAAAATTTGAGAAGATATTTATGGTGGATATTTTAGATCTCTTACTAATATATAAGGCTGTTTTTATATTTACCAAAAACAAAAAAATACTATTGTCTTTGGGTGTGATTTTAATAAATATATTGAATAATCATCTAAAAAGATGAGATATTTATATTTAAAAATACACTATCACAATAATTTATTCCAATTTTAAGAAATAATTATTGAGTAAATATCATAGTTCTTTGTTTTTTATTCATCCTGGTGGCACTGATATCTACGGAGACCATCAAAATTATTATTTTTTGGATGGAATAAAAAGATATATTACTGTATTTATCAGGAAATGATTCAATTATGAATAGTTTAATTTAGAATGATAATTAATGAAGGTGGGTATTCATAATTTCCCAAAATCATAGTGAAAATGGAAAATATATCCATTGATTTTGTGATGAGAATATCAAAAACAACTCAATTTAATAATTTGATTTGGGTTATTAATGATTGACTAAATAAATGTGCACATTTACTCCCAAATTTTAACACTAGGACTTTAGATCAAACTTCCCATATATACCTATAGAACATATTTTGGTTATATAGAGTTCCTCTCCCCTTTGTATCTCACTATGATCATAGGATCAATTAAAATTTTTTGAATGGACTTCAGAAGTTGTAAGGAACTATCTTAAATTTCCGCATGTATTTTCATCCACAATCATAGGAAATTAAAAATTAATGATATAGACCATTTAATAAATGACTTGTTCCTGTTAAATTAATTACTTAGGAATTTGGGATCAAAATCAATCATTGGTTTAGTTTTCTTATAGGAATAGATTTAATTTTAGTATATTTATATGGAACATTTTGAGGAGACATATGGAATGTGGTTATGGACTCCATCATTCTAGAATGAAGTAGTAGAAAGTATATTGATGGTAACAAAGTTAGTGGAGTAAGTGGATAATAAGGTGAAGATTATTTAAAAACATATAAAGATGTCTCATAACAGGTAGAAACACTATATGGATAACTAGAGGAAAGAACATTCTTTGAGGTAGGTGATATTTTTTCTCTTAAAATATCTCTTGGAAAAGTGTAATTAATTTTTGCAGAGAGGGAAAGGTAAGTCTAGAGTTTATTATACAATATTAATTCCAATAAAAAGATGGATAAGTTTTTTTATAGAGTGAAATTTCCTCTATTTTTATCCTTGGTACACAATAATTTTCATTTTTTAATGTTAATAAAATATGTTGTATATGTATCTCATGATTTGAGCAATGAGTTTTTTCAGTTAGAAGATAATATTCCTTGTTATGAAAAAATATTAATGATTCTTCATTTTATTGAGAAAGTGTTTTTGAAAAATAAGATTTATAAGGTTATGGTTTTGTTGGATGTCCATATGGTTGAAAAAGAAACATGTGTATCTGAAAATAATATGAGGAAATGATATCCACACTTGTTAAATAAGTGAATAAAATTGGGAGGATATTATTTCCAAAATTGGGGAAAAATATAACAACATTAGTAACGATAGAATAAATCATTATCATATTTATTATTTTTCATGAATTAGATATTTATTTTCATTATAAAAATACTATCTAATTTTTAAATAAAAAAGGATATATTTGTATTAAACACTTTTCATATAACGTTTTATTAAAAAGATAATTTTCAAAATTAAAAAACTTTAATTTGGTAAAATTAATTTCATTTTTAATTAATTATTCCAAAATTATCATAATTTTGATAATTTTTAATTTTATAAGAAGATTGAATTTTTATTTAATTGGGAAAAATACATATCTTTATAAAAAAATTTATTTTCTTTTCAAGTATTTAAAAATTAAAATAAATTTTTTAATAGTTTTAGTATTTCATTAATTATTTGTATTAAAAATAATAAATAAAATATTATTTATAATGAAATTTTTAATTGAATTTATTATAAAAATACTTTTATACATATAATGGAATATTTATGATCATTATTTTTCATCATATTTTTTCGGTTTAATTTTAAAATAAAAATCAACAACTTCATTGTTTTAAATCATGTGAAATGGATTCCATGTTAGGAATAAGGGTGTCCATATTTTTTAAATAGGACCCTTTAATTTTTAGTCATTATAAATAATAATCACAGTAAATTTTATTATAATGATAAATGTAAAAAAGGGTTAGTTAAGGGTAAAAAATGAGAAAAATAATAAAATATTACCCTATAACATGTATTTACTTTAATTGATTTGTATATTTTATCCGTAATCTTATAAAAATTTAATACTAGACCTTTTTTCCATTGTCTAATGATTTTTTATTTTATAATAATTGAGTAAAAGATGAAGAAAAAAAATTTACTTTTTTCATTTAATATCTATAATATACTGTGATAGAGAAGGAACATATGCTTCGTTATAAATATTTATTTTAAAGATAATTTTTTATCATGTTAAATTATTATAAATTTTTATTAATGATATAATTTTCTTAAATTCTTATGCAACTTCGTTGTGGTATTTATTTAAATTAAAGTAAAATTAAATAAATGATTTTAAAAATATTAAAATTAATATAATTAATTATTTTATTCCAAAAAATAAATATAATTGTTAACTATTTTGGAATTTTTAATAGATTATATTTGAATCAAATCTCTAACTTGATGCTTTTAATGTCAAATTAAATGATTAGTGTCAAAATTGGGATTAATGTTATTTTATAATAAATTATGTTCTATTAAATGATTTAAAATTATAAAAGTTATATGTTCACATAGTTAAATGGTTTATGGTTTACCATATCATCCGTGGTCCATTTATGGGTCTTTTATCATTTTAGAATAGTTTTTTTTGACCCCAAATTACTAGAAATGTTAATACCATGGTAATTGTCAAAAAGGGTTAACATGGGCTAAAACAAACTATAATGATGAAAATATGACCTCAACTTGTAAAAAATTTATTGGATGAGAAAATATTGACTCATACAAATCATATATTCCTATATTTTTAAATTATATCAATTTTAATATGAAAAATTCTTTATATTAATTTATTACATTAACAAATTCCAAGAGTGCCCCTCCCTAAGCATGTCTTATATTCCTTTATTTTATATTTAAAACCACATAGGAAATTTTTTTGTGTAAACCATACGAGGTTTTCCAATGAGAATGTATAGTTCTTAACCAAACATTTTTACTTAGTTTATTTTTTAACTTATTAAAATCTTATTGAACAATGAATAATTAATAAAACCAATATATTTCATATACTATTATGTTATTAGGTTAATTCTATAAACAATATCCATCTCCTTTCCCATAAAATGGGAAATCAATCCATCATTTTTCTGTGTGGTGGACTACCGATTCAAGAAACGATTTAATTCATTTTCCATAAACTCATATTAAGAATGGTTGTAAGGATGGATTTAATGTGTATATATAATATTTATGAAATATTTATCATCATAAAAATATAATATACCATTTAATTACTCTTCCATTCACTAAAAAATGATAACGTCTTTTGTGTGTATGTTTGTACTAAAAAAACCACAAATCTATTGTTTTTTTATTCATCACTAAATCATATGGATGAATTATATAAATATATTGAAAAAAATA
Organism: Viscum album; assembly: GCA_963277665.1. Classification (NCBI taxonomy): domain Eukaryota; kingdom Viridiplantae; phylum Streptophyta; class Magnoliopsida; order Santalales; family Viscaceae; genus Viscum; species Viscum album. Next base: position 1,462,447,952 of record OY728150.1, on the reverse strand, counting down.
ATATATTTTTTATGATATAATTTATATTCTATAAAGATAGAATAATACTTAACTTCTTTCCTTAATGATGTTTGAAAAATGGAAATGTAACTCTTGTGTTTGTATGGCCAACCATCTCAATGATTATAACTTAGATTATATTTCATAATCATCATTCATGATTGGTTTTAAAATTTTAATTTATGTAAAAAATGTTAATTATTTCAATATTTTTATTATCTATATGATTTAATAATTAACTCATTTTCCATCATCAAACAACCAAGTTATGTTCATAATGTTTGAACTGAATATCACCAAAACGTCAAATATGAATTTAATTTAGAAGTTATTCCTTATAACATGGTAAAAGGAATAATAAGATTAAAAATGGTTCTTATGAAATAAAATATTAAACATTATTTAATTATTTATGATTTTAAAACATATGTAAATATTTGGACTCGAGGTAAGAAATTTCTTTTTAAAAACCCACATTTAATGTTTCCATTTATGGACTTTTTCTTTTGTGTCTATATTTTTAATAATATTTTATTAATGTGTTTAAATGGACATAAAAACTATAAAGGAAATTTAATCTCAATTTTTAGTTTCTATAAATGTCTTTTAAAAGGAATATTTTTATAGAATATTTTTCTTTTATTGACAAAAATTCAAATAGATTGTTCTATTTTTATGTATATGGAATCAATGACACTTCCCTTTAGTGAAACCATATTATGATGTTTTCATCCGATAAAAGATTCCATAAATTCTTCAAATAAAAAATTTTTCCATTTTAATGGGAATTTTATTTTTAAAATTTTTAATATGAAAGGCTATTTTGAAATGTGAATGAGTTTTTCATATGGGGTTTTAATGGTTTTTCAAGTGTTTTATGATAATGAGGTGAACACATAAAATATTGTTTTTCATGATATGTTAATTAATAATTATATATGACAAATAAGTTAAAATTGTATAGATTATATGACATGTTTTCACCATTATAAATCATGATTATTAGTTGATCATGATAGAGATTATAAGATGTGTGGGCCACATTATAGCTCTCTAATAAATTGGGTAATGCTATTTGTATTTAATGTTAATGAGGGAGTTAACCTGTGTTGTTTATTCTATCTATTTAATTTGGATCCAATTATTTATGACATAGTTTTAAAATGGGTAATGAATTTTATTGTCTAAGTTTCCAAAGTTGGGATTAAAATTTATTACAATTGGTTATAAAGTATTACTTTGAGAAAAAAGTGTGTGTTTTTATAATAGAAATTATTTACTTCATATGATGAAAAAATAATTTGATAAAGGTATGTATTTTATGATTTTTTAATTTTCTCCAGAATAACAGATTTATTTTTTTATGAACCTTAATGAGTTTTTTTTCTAATACCATGTTTTAAAATGTTTTCACAGGGTTTTAAAATGGGTGAGAATAATTAATTAATGAATATTTTTCATGAAATGAAAATTAATTTCTTTTTAGTTGTTTTCTATTGTGGAAAAAATGGATAGTGATTATAAGTTTCCACATTATAAAATATGGGTTTTTTTTTATAATCTACTACCCAATTCTATAAAACTCTAAACCAAAAAAGATCCTCAAAATGAATGAATGTGATTTCTATTCGAAAAACCCAATATTATTTAATTATTTAAGGTATTGTCCTTATTCAAATTGAGAACCAGAAATGATATTCCCATCTTATCCAAATATCAATTTTTAGTCATTAGTTATTTCCTTTTAATATATGGTTTTTTCCATCATCATCACCATCTTCATCACTGTATGATTTCATTTGGGTCCACATGAGTACTTGATGTGTATAAATACCTTAAATTTAGATAAAAAGAACTACATCCTCATATCCATTAATATATGATTGGTCGTTTTTTGGTTGATCGCCAATGGAAAGGTATAGTGATCTATCTATGATCTATTAAGATAATCCCTTCCACCTACAGTGCATACCATATTTCTTCTATAGAGTAAAATATATGCTTATAATCCCACTCCATTTATGCTTATTTGAATTGAGTGTTAGTAAATATTATTGGTAGGGTAGTTAAAAATTTTGTATGGAAGGATGATCTTGATGAATCATTCATATCCTATGAAACAAACTAATTTAGGTATTTCTGGATAGATGCTTATTACAAATTTTTCCACATTCAATAAATTATAATCATATTTATCTTTATATGTTGGTAGTTCTTTAACATAGACATCCAAGTCCTCTAGTATACTATCTAGATATGGTTTGATCTATGATTTAGCATAAAAAAGAATATCATTATTATAATATCATTTCATTGGAAGGTGATATGCATGTATAGGTCTTCAAATAAAATAATCAACCAAAATTAGTGTGTGATGATATCTTATCACATTTTTTACACTAATGGGGGGAACATAGAATATTATTTTCATGCTGTGAAATTACTAGGAAAGGATATGGTGTGTATAAGATTTATATATGGTCACTCCATAAACCATGCCCACTGAAATACACTCTCATAATACCATGATAATGTATTAGTATTTTTTAAATGATGGTAGTGTTATTCAGGAGTGATTGAATTAGATTCATGTATAATGTGAATAAAAAGATTAGGGATGTCCAAAGGGAATAAATATTCCCTTTACCTAGAGAGATTAGTCAAATCCAAGAAATGTTCTATAATAATTAGCTGAATTGGGAAGCTTGTATGGTTTAGGGGTAATTAAGCTCATAGTATTCCATGTGATATTTGATCAAAACCCAAGAAAACAGAAAATATGTCAACTAACTTTAATGAGGCTTCCCTTAAGGATATTCCCCTAAAGTTGGCATGACATGTCTAGTAACTCCATTTACAATCTTATTGACATCACACTTTTTGAAAATCATCACCATGAACGTAGTGTTACACCATACTCAATTAGGTGAATCACATATTACAATAAGATATAAAATTATGAAAATTGAGATGAAAACATAATATTGACTATTGATATAAAAATTTCATGAATAAATTTAATATTTAAAATACAATTAATTTGTATTAAAAATTCATGATTCATGCCATGTTATTTATCATTATATCATTTTATCATAGGAATCATTTAATTGAAATATAGAGAAGAAACATTAAAGATAATATTAAATGGTGAATTTAATCATGATTTATGAGGTGAAGTGACCATTAACAATATGGGAAGTGCAAGTCACCAGTTCATGGTTCGATAAGGAAGCTAGAAAGAAAAAAATAAAAAAATGAGTAGGATAACAAAATTCATGCTATGAAAAAGACATTTATGGAATTAATGTAGATGTTTTCATGTCTTGAGCATAATTCGTGACAATAAAACAAGGGTAATAGGGCTCAAACATTCATGGTGTGAAAGAAACATTCAAGACGTGAACCTAGACGATGAAAATTTTGATGTTTTCATCATTGGAAATTAATGACCAGGAATTTCATTTTATTGAATGAGGACTCCTAGGATTGATCATGAGGAATTTATTAGCCACATTTATATAAATAAATACACCCCATGATAAATCCACTATTATAAATAAGATTAGATGTTGATGCAACAATGTTAAATGGAAGATAGTAATAGGTTTGAAGTGATTCCACTACTCAATTTTCCACAAAAATAGTCTATCAATTCCATAGGATTTATTTTCTATTTCCACCTCTCTCACCCCCATCAATAGAATGAGGCGATATTTGTCTCGCATTATAATTAATTCATGGAAGTAATTTATGCTACTGGATTTTATTTTATAATATTATGGTGTATGATGGGTTGTGCAACTTATATTTCAATTTCAAATACTTTCCTCTTATTATCTCTATATCACAAGAATATGAATATAGAAATTATTTTTAATTGTGAAAAATATTTAATTGAATTAATGATGACCACTGAATATCTTTGGGTAATTTTATTATTAATTTATCAAGACACCTAATCCATTAATTAACTTAAGTATGTGACCATAAGAAAATTGAATATTTATGTATGGAGGGAATGTACCTATACTGAGGTCCTTACAAGTCTCTACTCAAACACCATCATAAGCTGAAACATTTATCACTCTATTCTACTTGTGTATGAAACTATAATTAATATACTTGTAACAGTATCTAATCGATATTATCTAATAATTCATTTTCATTACTCTCATAATCATTCAATCATTTAAAATTTTTCAAAGATTTCTTGGAACTATGTCTTGGGTAAAAATTTTGAATAACCATATACTACATTAAATTAGGTATTATAATTAGTATAATTTAAAAAATAAACTATCAAATTTGAATATCCCAATAGTAAATAATGAAACTCACCAGGAAACCAAATTTCGTGAACCATATTTTGGGATGGTTTTAAGGTATGATTAGGTTAATTTTAAATAGTTTTAGTTTTTCTATCATTATTTAAAATTTATTGTTTTCATGTTGTTGTTTTAGGTCATACTCTGATGCCCAAATACTCTACCCTTGGTAATCAAAAAGAATAAAATCTTGTATAGAAGTGAATATGGATGGGAAATAATGACACATAATTATTAGAGAAGTAAATCATAGAACACTAGAGTTGAATACAATCATGTAATAAAAAAGACCCTTAGGTATGAGGAATCGACCTATCATTCTAGTTACTATAGTGGAAGCACATCAATTCTAGATAAAACCAGTTATAATTCAGTTGATCTGAAATTTGATCCTTTTTTTCTAGGTTTCTGCATCTGGATCGAAACAATAACTTATGAATTTTAATTGAACTATGTAATATATTTAAATTGTGGGATGCCTCAACTAACGTGTAAAAACTAATTTCATTTTGGTTTTCATTAAATGATAAATCTAGTGTCTAGATTCAAAGACTGCCACCTCATTCCATTAATATATTGGATGATTTTTTGAAACATTTCTTGACTAAATTATTTCCCATAAAAAATATATAAACAACATAGTCAACATTTTATATATTAAACAATGTGTTTATTAATATCCATGTACTTCCCAGGAATGATAAAACTATTTAGTTAAAATATTTCATTAATATAATATATAAATATAGATTCTATTAAAAAAACTAATGGCATGTTTTAGGAAAATAGGACTATTATTGATGCTACCATGTGAATATCATTAAGGAGTAAATCTTCATTGGAGTTCTATAATATTTTTGATGAGATTTGCACTAATAGATTTCCATGGAAATTAGATGGAACCCAAATGAAAAGGTTTCATACTGTTGAATCATGGAATGAGGATAGCCTAGAAAGAGGTCATGAATATAAAATTACATACAATTATAGATCACCATCACCACCAAGGAATGTTTAATGATGATTTAAATTATGTTTAACATAATTACCAAAATAATTTTTAGGGGTCTTGGTAATAAAAACAACAAGGTAAAGTATCCCAATATACACCAAAGGGATACTAGAAACAAAAACCTCAACATCACTAACTCATTAGCCAAATTAAATCTTTGTAAAAGAATTTGGAAAAATTAATGACCACCACAATAGAAACTATCAAATATATACAATTGGAACTAATGAAAAAAATTATTTCCTATTAATTATTGAGTTCCATGTGGGTAGATCATGTATCAGCTAAAGGAAATGATAACATGGTGTTTTTCTAAAATAAATAGGAAAACCCCTGAGTATATGTGAAGGAAATAACTTTAATATATGGGAAAATAACTATAGATCATTCTAAACTGAGAAAGAAATAGTAAGAAAAAAAATGTTGAAAAGTAGAATTAAAATTGAGAAAGAGAATATCAAGAATAAAAATGGAGGAAACACCACTATTTTACCAGCCACACCAACAATTATTAGAATTGTTTCAATAAGAAACATTATAAGTATAGAGATTTAATTTTATTCGAAAGTTCAAAAAGTTGAAAATTAATATCCCTTTTATATAATACCTTATTACCAAATCAACATACACCAACTTTATAAAAAACTAGTCTAAAACAGTAAGATATAAGATATTAGAATGATATAAATCCGGATAGAATTATTTTATATAGTGTAAAAAGAAATATAAAAAATAGAAATATCTAGGTATAAATTTAATTACCATTAATATTGGATTTAAAAATTGAGTAAAAGCTTTATATTATTGATCTGTAAAAAGAAATATTATATCAATCAACTAATTAAAAATCATAGGACATTATGATATAAATCCAATAAGAGTTAATCTTAAACTAGTTTATTAATAACCGAAATACCAATGAAGGCTGGTCACTTAAATTCTAGTTAAAATGAATGGATTTATATTATAATTGGTATTTTTGGTGCTGGATATAGATGAGTATCAGAAACATAATATTCTTGGGAAATTGATTTTAGAAACTGGAAAATTGATGATCAATGTACAATGTTTTGGGAAATGTATGAGAGTAGGAAGTGGTCAATTAAAATTCAACATTCATTGAGTAGTGAAGAGCTACGATGTAAATAAAGATAATTTTTATGAAGATATAATGTATAATGTTAAAAAGGATTTTTACATGAATAAAATCAAGAGATTCTTTCAATATATATTGATGAAAATTGATAAAATGTAATATGAAAAGTGAAAATCTAAGATATAAGAACAATGGAGATATAGGGACAGCTGTAGCACCAAAATTTTAAGATGGCTAGCGAGTTTGGATCATAAAAAACCTAGAAAATTGGTTTTTTAATCTAAAAATATTAGTGGATAGGCTCAATGGTGGTAGATATGGTTTAACTATAATGAAGAATGAATTTATTCTCAGAAGAAGGATGAAGGCCTATACACATGGACATATCATAGCTACGATCATTTTTGTATCTATAATACGTAAAAAATTTCAAATATTCAATAACCTCAGATAAATACAGAACATCGATTGAACAATGTTAAATAAAAACTTCCTAAGGCAACCTATGTTTTTAAATATTTTTAATTTTTTGTTTTTATGTTTAGGAACACTTCCCCAACTACTCTTTAATTTCATTGAAAATTGTATGCACCTTCACAAGTGTATTTTCAAAAAAATGATCAAAACCAATGCACAATAATGAATCATGAATTAAACCAACGAGGATTCCTCTATATGACTCATATTTTGAGATACAAGTTCATTTCATGAATTGTTATAGAATAGGACTCATTCAAGGGAATAAAAATAATTATAGCCATACGTTAGATCAAATAAATTCAACAAGGGAGCATGATTTCTAGTTTTAGATGTTTTTTATTACTACCAAACTTTTTTCATATAATTTTTAATTAAAAATGATTTTCCCCCACTAGAAATTATTTACTTAATCTTTGATCTATGAGACAAGAACTGCCTTGGATAATCATCACTCTATGTTTTGTATTTCATTTTCAAATTGAATGAGTAAAATTAGGGAATGAATAAGTAAAGATATACATGAATATTTTCATTTAACAAATCATTATTTATGTATATTGTTAAATTTATATTAATGAAATTTTTTTATTTTTCTTATTAGAATTTATTGAATTTATGTTAATTAATTAGTTATTAGTATAAAAATCCATGGGTGATTGTCCCAATTAAATGTTATCATTCCTAATATTTTTTTTGTGTAAAATTTTTTATTATTTTTTACTATATTTCTTTATTGAAACTCAGGTATGTTTTCTTCTAGAATATTCTTTTCATTTTTATCAAAAATATTTTTGAAATTGTATAATTTTAATATGATTGTGGAATTTTTCTCTTAATACCTTTAACATGAGACCCACAATTACATAATATCATGCTTATTCACATAAAATCCATGAATATCCTTGTTAGGGAAGATCCACATTACAATCCCATCCTATAATTTCTCACCCTACTCTAATTATTTTATATAATTATCAAAAATATAAGTGTTAGTGAGATGCTGATATAGTGGAATAGAAATGAATACTTAAAAAAATGATTATGTGGGAGTTATCATGTATTTTGGGGAAAATTTTCATTATTTTCGTTTATTATACTCTCTCACACACAATATTGAGAAAAGAGTAAAAAATGTGTTGTAACTTCAATAATTTATAAATCATAAACTCCTTGAAAAATGGCATTATTGCAACTATTAGAAATAGTGTCATGGGAGATCATTTTTGGTTTAGTAATGAATGTGATATATTTCCCAAAAATAAATTTAAAAAAAATTAAATATATATTAATATATATTTTTTAAATAATAATTATAGAGATTCAAGGGGTGTTTTATTATATTTATTAATTATTTCCAAAGCCTATTTTTTCGAAAAGGTGGATATATAACATTGAATGGATATTTTCATTGAGATTTAATTTATTATTATCCTGAAAAGTTCATTAAATAATACCCTCCAATTGATCTTCACTTTTTTTACATTATTACCCACTAACCCTGAAACCTTATATTTGTTTGATCCTAAGAGTGAGTCCTCATGAATATTTGTTATTTTTTCTCTATATGGTGATGATAAATGATTCATTTAAATCCTATATAAAGAGAAATATTTGAGGTATAATAAAAATTCCATTTTAATTATACATTGAATTACAAGTGAAATGAATTTGTACCGAGGTAAATTATTAGTTGCATGAAAATTGGTAATGAATTATGGAAATATAAATTTAATCCAATGAAAGAAATTTTAATTCAATAGGGAAAATGTAAAATATATGTTAACTACCTTTTTGATAATCCACGAGTCAATGAAATTTTCAATGTAATGATTGAATATTTAATTTCCTGTTGAATTACTTGATTAATAGAACATTTCATTTAAATCAGGGTAAAATGAGCATAATTATGAGTATGTCGAAATTTTAATCTTGATGAAAATATGGAATTCAAGTGTGGGTGATTTGGAATAAAAAATTTATGCATAAATTTGTTTATTTAAAATCCATTGTAACTTGCTATAAAATATGATTATTTAATCCTTGATACTAATTATTTTATCCAATTATGATAGAATCCATTTTAATTGAATTTCAAGAAGAAATAAAAAAATGATAAAGTGGAGGAACTGATCATGATTCAATATGTGAAAGGTTACTTCATGATGTGAGAATTTAAATTCAGCAGTTCATGTAAGAAGAATGAAGCTATAAGTGAAAATAATGAGAAATAAGAAGGAAAACAACATTCTCACCATGAAAGACACATTCATAATGTGAATGTCAGATTTCTAACATCTTAAGAAGATGTTGTGTGAAGTAAAAAAATGGGAACTAGGCATATAATTTCATATCCTAAAAGATACATTCATCTCATAAACCTAGGTAATAAAAATTTTAAAATTATTTTTTTGGGAAATTAATGATCTGAAATCCCATATAATTAAGCATGGAATCTCAGGATTCACCTATATGAAATTAGTGTATGTATTTATGGAATTATATGTTTCCCAAGCATGAATCCACACATATAAATAATATATAAAGATATTATTGTAAAGGAAAATGTTATATATTCTAAGGTACAATGTTCTTCCAAGATAGAGTCTTTTTCCAAGTAGTTATATCAATTCCATATAATTTAGTTTCTCATTCATCCTATCTTACCCTCCCATGATTAGAATGAGGGGGTACTTCACTCATATACCTAGAAATTTATGTGTGGGGATTTACGCTTGAGGGATTTATTTTTCTATATTTTTGATTATGATTATCTATGTAATTTACATTTCAATTTACACTTATTTATTATTCTTATCTCATGATGATTGGAATATGAATCTGGAAAGTATTTTTAATATCAAGAATATTTACCTTGAATAAATCATGCCTATTTTATTATTTTTGTTAAATAGGGTTAAATAAGGTTTCAAGACACCATTCCCATTAATCTACCTAATCATTTGACAATAATAAAGTGGGGATTTGTTTAGAGGTAATGAACAAATCCCAAGGACTTTCCATATCTTGACTCTGAAAAAAGAAAAAGTCATAAAATTTATCACTACATTACTTATGTGAATGATCCTAGAATTACAATTCCTGGAACATTCTCTTAATGATAGTCACTTAGATTCTATTTTTATTCAATCTAATTCTAACTCAATTATCATTATTTTTCATATTTTTTTTTGAAATAGTCTCTTGGGTTGGGCCATGAACTCACCACATAATAAATTTAACTCGTTAGTGAATCTAGTTTGTGTTTAAAAATAAATTATCACATTTGATTATCCTCATAGGAAATAACAAAAAACTATGGGAGACCAACTCAGGGGTTGATTTCCTTACCACGGTAATTTTTCATGACATATTCTACTATAATTCATTACATTCTTGGGGATCCACATGCCATTCAGTTTAAGAAGATTAATAAGATGTATGACTTTGGTGTTGGGCCATTGATATAATATATATTATAACCCAGGATGAAAAAGTGGGGTCAATTCACATATGAAGGTCCTTGTTCCCAATTTCCCTAAATTGATATAGAAACATATCGGTGTATGTATAACTAGAATTCATTCTATAACATGTATATATAGGAGGTAGAAACCTATTTTATATATCTATATATATATATATCTCAATATTATACACCAATTAATTATCTAAACATACAATTTTCTCATCCCAAACATGATGTGTATCTGCTATAATGTAATATTTTTCATGCTCCATATATTAATAATATTAATTATTATATTATTGTTATGATGACATAATTATTGTGAGATCTATAATACCTTTTATAACCTAAAATCTATCCAAAATAAAATAAATTCCTTGTAACTTTGGTGAAACCAACATGAACTCTCACATTCCACTATGAAGACAACTCCATGGTCGAAATATCCCCTTGAATTCATTATTTTTCACTTATCTGTTATAGCCTTATAGAATATGGACAAGTTGTTATGAGTTTATTTTTCTAAATACGAGGGCTAGTCACCCAATTTAAATTGATTTTACTAAAGGACCATAATGAACTTATGAAACAATGTAAAAATTATACAGTGCTCATATCATTTCTTATTATAACACATGCTTAGTTTGAAGCTATATAAATTTTCTTTCATTTCCTTATATAATAGAATTAAAGAATGTCGATTCTTTGTGACCATGAATGAATTAAGTGGTTATTATATTTTATGTGGCTAAAAATAATGTCTTTCATTATCATAAGGACAATTTTTCTCTCCACATAATTTGGGGTTCGAAGGATAAAACCCCTTATAATAACATGGTTATTATGTGGTGTGTAAGTAATTTATAGCATGAATTTTTACTTTCTACAACCACATGACTTTTTGTGGTTTGAATATAATTCATCCACATGACATCATCATTTTACTTAAAATATGGTTATGACTTTAAAACCAAGACACTTGTAATTTCATAATCCATGGACATTGATAAATCAAATAGTCTGTGTTATAATTCTTCTAGGGTTTATTTAAAGATGAGCACCAAAAGTAGACTCCAAATCCTTTTCCAAAAGGGGGAGACACCCAATGTATATGTATTTCAATGAAACTTTATATCATTATAAGAATTTAGAAAAACTAGATTGACTATATAAGTTCATTATGGGATGTTATTATTAAATCCAAACCACATAAAACTTATGTGGATTCCCATATAAAGAATCAATCCACTTGCCTACCATATATACATGAATAAATCAAAAATATTTTATGAAATTATATATTCAGGAATTATTTGTCATCGTCTTTGTGGTACTCTTTAATATCATAATATTTGACCTAGGATAACATTATTTATGAAAGATACTTTCTAGATAATTAATAATGACACACATGTCTCTGCAAGAAGGGATGATAGCTAGCCTTTGAGACTATAGTTGAGTGCCTTAATCTCTTTAGTAAACTCCCTAGACTAAATTCAACCCATATTCCACAGTGGAAAAAAATAATATGCAATTATAATTTCACATATGAGACTCCCTTTAAAATTATCACCCACCTAGGCCTCCTTCATGACCATTTTTTATATGATAAATTCATTTCCCACATTTATATGGACCATAAATATTCCCAAACAAAATTCTTGACCTTTATTATTTATATAAATGTTATTTAATAAATCATTACCACTAATGAGACCTTACAAAAACCCATCTCACATCCTAATTATTTACAGAACCATGAATAATAAATAAATAATATTTATTTGATAAATAAAAAATATATATTATATTTACGATCTTATGAATAAATATTTATTTAAAATTAAAATATCATATATATATTGTACTTTATATTTGAGTGAAATAAACCTTGAATAAATATTATTACTCAGTCTTGATATTAATATTTCTTCTAACTGTAAAATTCAAATGAAATTTTACTAAGAGAAATGGAAACAATAAATGAGTCACAATATAGGATTATTCCTTAGTGAAAAAATATGAGATTTTATAATATCCAAAATTATTTTCATGCAACAAGAAAAATAACCCATAGAGAAAGAAGTTAGTGTCATAATGAAAATAACCATTTATTAATGCTCATTGTGTAAAATAATCCCTCTGTATCTAAATCAAATAAAGCTGGTCTAATAATTTTGTCATCAACCCGAAAAGATTGATATGTATTTTATTAATTATTTAAATAAACCTATCAATCACCATGCACATGGAATTTTGTTCATTAGTTACATTTCAATCAAAAGGTTAAGATGACATCAACTTATCATAAAATGTAAAATCCTTTATTGACTTATTTATTGATTCCATATCACTCCACAAACGGCCAATGTACCCCACTATTCTAGAAACATAGTGTTTCACATATTTTATCAATATATCAAAGTATGGAACTCATGATATGAATTAATAAAAATATCAAACCTATGAATCAAAAAACATGTTCACATTCATTAATATCCAATGACACAAAACATTTATAATTCATAAATAAATAATGTCCTTATAATCTCTCATCTTGAAGATTACCATATGTGAAATTTATTAGATGTAGCCTCATCTGGTTATGAAATTATTATACTTTATTATATGAAATAGTAATGTCATGCTAGATACATTAATTTTATTAAAAAAATTACACATTTTATAATATTTTCATATAAATTCAACATCCCCAACAAAGAGGGGAATTGATATGAACTTTTGATGTGAGAAATAAAGTAAACAATTATCACATTAGTGTTTTCCAAATTGGAAATCAATATATAATAATATTTTAATATTAAAATTGATGAATATAGAGGTAATCTAATTTACAATGTTTTTTGTAACATGTAACCAAATATAACACATTAATTTTGTAGATATCTATAAATAAATATTTACAAATATTCTTGTACAGATTCAAAATGTTCATATTGGTAAACCACTAAATATGTGTCATAGAGAACTCTAATAATCATTTTTTCCTATGTTTAATGGAACATGTATTATAGAGACTAAATATCCTTCTAAAATGTGAGAAAAGATAAATATGGGTTACATTACTTATGTTCCTACTATAGGATCAATCATGTATGTCATTTTTTTCACTTAGAATCATATCTACTATGATTTGAGCATAACATGTAGATTTTTTGTACTCGAGGTCCCAATGAACACCCATAGTGGTGAATTGGGGGGTAATAAAATTTTAATTTCTTAAAAAAAATATACCAGGACTACACATTAGTATAGACACCATGAAATGTTTTTTAATTGGAACAACCATATTTCATAATCAATGAAAGGAATGAACACAAGATTTCACTTAGTTCACCCAAAATAGTCTATATTCAAAGATCACTTACCATCATTATGTTGATATTCCATAGTATTACTACTTCAATAATATGTGATTAAATATTTAGGTAGAGATGATTTCCCATCCAAGGTCCATGACCACTACCACTCATTTACACAATACTTTTAAGTGGGATATAACAATGATATAGACATATAGGTTGGTCATATAAAACATCAATCATAGGTTTGACATCAAACAATAAGGGTGTTATCCATAATTATTTGTTCTTCAATTATAGTTATTTTAATAAGTTCACTACACACTCTATCAGTCATTCATGATCTTAAATGTAATTCAGCCTCACATACTTAATTTAAAAATTCCCAATATTCAATAGATCTCCTATTTCTTATCCTCAATTTCTCAATGTATGAATATCTCATACCTTTTTGTGTGTGTTATTCTATCTTTTCTCATATGTTTATCAGTTATATTATCTCCAATGGATTTGAATTTAAAATTTTGATTCAAATAATTAATTAACCTATCTTTAGAAACATAATTAGAATATGTTCTCAGATGATCGCAAACATTAAATATAAAAATTGTGGCTACTAGATACTGAAATAAGAAACAAAAACTCAATTGACTACCACATTATCACCATAGTCCAAATATTGTAGAAAATATTATTCATAGTGAAGAATTCTAATTCGAAAATTGATATACTGATTTCTTTGTAACTTATTCCAATTATTAGATAGTTCATAGTGTGACATTAGTCCTTACTGTAAGGGGATTTCCTAAAACCCCACTAAACATTGGATATAAAATATAATTATGTGGATTAAATTCTATTGGTATGAGATATTTATCTCAAGAAAAACTGCAATCCATAAAAATACCTTTGTGGTGTTAGCTTTATGTCCTCACATGGATATATCACTACCAAATACCATAAAAATACATCAACTATATTCACACCTTGTAAATTATTTGGAATAATGAAACTCCAATAGAAAGATCCACTAAAATTATGAATAACCATCCATTATTGAGTTTCTTAATGAGTCATAATGTGTATCTTAAATCATTTAATTTGGAAAAGGATAAAACAACCTTAAGAAAACATATTTTCCATTACATCCTCAAAACATTCATTTTATATGAACTATAAGTAGTTGAAAATGAACACTATGAAACTCATCATTATAGCATGACTCATGGATCAGAGCATGAATTTACATTTTTCAACATCATTACAAAAAAAATCAAAAATCTTAAAATTCATTCATAAAAATTACAAAAATAAATTCTAATTGTCAACAAATAACCTTTTCAACAAACCAAACAACAATATCAACTTGCTGCAACAATCTCACCTTTTTAATTTTATTTTTATCCATTAAATTTATTCAACCGTAAATAATTTTAAACCATAAATAACATATATCATATACACCCATTGAGAATGAAATACATTTAGGACCCCTCCCTGTAATTATGATTTCTATTACCTCCCCTTTAATATTCTATGTTTTTTCCATCATTATTCTCCCTTAATGTTTTTATATCCCTTTAATAATAAAATTCAAAGGGTTATTTCACTTCAGTTCAAACCATGTTTTGAAACACATTGATGATATCCAATTCAAAATCTTAGAGGTGAACATTCAATCAATCTATAACACAATATGATTAAAATATCGGTATAAGAAACTAAATAGAATAATTAAATGTAACAATATTTTCTATATTTACTTTGACCATTATCATTCAACTATTAATAACAACAAATAGTATCTCCCCATGACTTATTACATAAAAAAATGTTAATTCCTTATAATCACAAATAATTTCCAAATATAGAATAAAATTCCATGGAGAAAGGATAATTAAAATCCCCTTAATTTTTGGAAATTGGATAAACTCTGAGGTTTAACCTTTACATTTTTAATAAATGAGTTACTAAAGCTTTTGTGATGTTATCAACCACATGACCATGAATTTTTAGAAATTATATCCCTAAAACTTTTTTCTACACACTATTCTCCATAAAATGATATCATATCTTAATATTTTTATATGATATTGTTTAAATGGATTATTTTTTAACAAAAAAACTTTTGTTGACATAAAAAATTATTATTGTTTATTGCTCTACATCAATAGGTATTCCATCTTCTTGGTCATACATATATGTTTTGTAAAATAATTTGTGATTGAGATTTAATCTTCCACTATTTTGTTTAAAATGACATAATATTATTGACTTCTTAACTATGTAACATAATTTCTTACAATGTTACATTCCCAACCACTTGTATTTTCATTCATAAATGTTACCAGACTAATCTACGTCTGAATAGGTCAAAAAATTAAAATCTATTCCAACCTTTAATACCAAAAGATAATTTATTTTCCCTAATACATATATATCATAATTATTATCACTCTTAGGATACTCTATTTTATGGGACATGTCCAGAAATATACTACCACGTATGTTGTATAGAAGTTGTCTAGCCTCATTACAATAAGAGATAGTGTACTCCGAATAATTATTATATATAAAAATTAATATAATTTCTTCCTATTTTCATGAATTCAAAATTTATTTCAAACAAATATAAAGGTAGAAATTGGATTACACTCATCCATTATGAATTTATTTTATGCATATTTCACTTGACATAAGAATTTATTCACTTCACTTTTATAAAGTTATAGCCCAATAAAATAAGTTTAATATTTGATCATTGGCAATGAAAACTCGTAAATCATCAGTTTCGTAAAATTTTCAATTGAATTATTCTTTATGAATCTAAATATGTTGTCGTTTACATATAATAGAACTCTAATACACACATTGTCATAGATATTCACATATTGGTTAGTATTATCTCCTCGTATATTGAAATAAATTTACTTAAAGAAAGTATTCATCCATGTGTACCAAGAAATTGGTTCTTCATTTCAGCTATAAAAGTACTAATTAAATTTTAGTACATTAATGTCATAATTTTTCATAACAAACTAAACTTATTGGTCCATATATACCAATTCATTCAAGACTCCATTTGGAAATGTAATTTTCACATCCATCTAGTAATATTATAAATTTTTATTGAGTATAAAATATTAGGAAGATTATAATATAATCCATCATCACCACTAGTGTAAATGTCACTTCAATAAAAATTTGATTCATCTTCATCATATCCCTTATAAACCAACCTGGATTTATTAGAGATTAATTATCCATTTTCGTCAAGATTTTCCTTGAAAACAACAGTATAACAGTCACATTATAATTTTTCAGTATTTCCCCATAATCCATTGACTGATTTTTTTTCAATCAGATCTAATTTTTCATTTATTGATTTAACACGTGATTCCTTCATTTTTTATACATAAAATGATGTAGGTTCAATATTACATAATAGAGCAGTGTTATCCTTTATGTTCATCATACAAGTCTATGTTAGAGTAGTTTAATACCTAATGATATCCTTTGAATCAACTTGAAACCTTTTCCAAATTAATTTAGATAGAATCATAATCAACACAAATATGTTGATTTTCCATGATATCTATTTTTTTATTTTAATTTTCATCAACTACTTCATTAGAAAAAGAAATTATAAAATCTACAATTTCTTATTTCTCATTAACTTTTACATCACTACTCTAAAATAAATTATTGATCTTCTTATTGAAACATGTGTATTCCATACTCATAAATTATAATCCTTATTATATTCCTTCATCCGCAACTTCACGATATTTTTCGTGACTTCCCTTTTTATTTGAGACAGAAAAACATCTTATAAATACCTTGAGATTATAAAAAGAGGGGAAACATTAAATTATCAATAAAAAATATCTTCACTATATTTTTTACTATGTTTTTTATATTTTTAAAGACCCATTCATTAGTGGATTACTTACTTTATCCACTTCATATTTATTTATATGATTTTAAAGATAATTGCAACCTCATAGGATGGGTACTATATTCCTTTACTCAAAATCAAAATTTTCTAGGTTCTTCAAGTTTCATTTTTTCCCCTTTTATATAATTGATCCTTTAAGTATTTTATCAAATAAAAGGAATACATTTCATTCTCCTATAACATCAACAAGTCAAATGGTATACCTCTCCCGATAAGTTCATGTAAAACCAATTTAACCACACGCAATAATGTGAACCAAATTCAGAAAACCTAATTCTATTTTCTTATTTGGATAGTAAAGATTTTGAAACATCATTCCTCTCATACAATATTCAGAAATACTTTCCTATTCTCACTAATATTTGATAATATCTACAATATATTTAATTTTGAAAATTTCTTAATGCTTCCTTGATTAATGATTCCTAGTTATGGGTTCTGTAATATGTTTCCTTTTTCCACAGAAAAAAGACAAGTATTTTATTTGTGATCAACCTGATAAAAAAAATGAATTTTCCTCCTACCATTCATTAATGAATTCTCAAACTTTCTTAATATGCCTGAATTAGATAAAGCATTTCCTACATATATAATACATCACTTCACATGAATATTAATTAAATCATACCATAAACCACCCCATGGAATCTATAGGTTTAGTTTCATATGATATCAGATACATAAATAACTTATTATATAAGATTTTAAACATGTCTCGGAAATAGTATTCGAACATAATACATTTTTTAATAAATCAATCATAATACACATATCCATAACTATGGGAATTTGAACCCATGAAAAGATGTGCATAGATTCTTAGTAAGGGTAAAGATAAGTGTTATCAATTAGAGATCATAACAAAATATAATATAATAATAAGGATATGAAAAAATAAATAATTTTAATTTTCGTAACAAAATATAATCATTAAAAATAAAATATAGATTATAAAACTTGAGTCCTAGTATATGGACTTATTATAACATAAGACATGAATTATAGGAGAGTGGAAATGTGTGTTAGAAATCATGATCCATGTTAACATAACATAATTATTTTTTATAACATAGGAATATATAATAAGAATAATCATATATAAAATACAATATGTTAAGGCTATCCACTAAGATATTCATAAAATAATTGGCTTAGCCAACCACCATCCCATAGCATAGGAGATTTAGGATAACCACATGTATACCTTAACATGGTATAATTTTTCCTACCACCCATATTCCATCCATATCGTAAGAGATATAAAACCTCATTCAATGAAATAGAGGAATATTAGGAACCCAATAATCCCATACTGATAAAACCTTATATATATGTGCCAAAAGATCTTGAAAAAATATATAATTCCATTATTGCTAAATAAACCCATGAAAAAAAAATGGGTATCATAAAAAATAAATAATACATTATCATAATATATCTAGACAAAGATGTTGGATTCTATCATTAGATAACATTCCCAATGAATCAAAAGAAACATTAATGAATGTTGACATAGGTGAAAATAACCTTTATAAGAGTATTAATGTTTAAATAGATAAATAATAAGAAATTGAATCTACATTATTTATACCATTTAATGAAATAATACATAAAACAATGAAAACATAAGATTATTTAGAAATAAATGAATATTTATAGAGTATGAAACATTATAATGAATTCTAAAAAAAATTTGAATATGTGTTCCAACCGAAACGGTTTTTTTTCCATTATTTTATAGAGTCAATATTATAATAATAAACTATATTGAAACTGTCAAAAGAATATTCCTCTTTTTAAATAAAGCCACTTCCATTTAAAAGGAATTTATGAAATCATAGAATAATAAATAATGATATATAAAAAATAAAGAAATGAACATTGACATGGAGGTGAAAATTTATTCATTAAAAATAAGCAGTAATGTATTGTTTTTTATTAGAATTACTTTAGGTAAATATTGAAATTTGGGGGACGAGAAATGATAATAGGATTTTGGAGAATAAGGAAAAAATAATGTTGAAAAAAATATTAGTAATTATATAAATAACATTATTCACTAAAATATCAAATACAAACTGATATTGGAATGAAGATGCTTACCTTTACTCTTGAATTCCAAACAAGCACTTTAACCTCATTTATAATACAATTATCCTAATGTATAATATATTTTATAAAATAATTAATTTAAATTTATGATAATAATGTTAAATTATAATAATTCATTACCCATATATTAGTTTCTTGTTGTTTACGTCAATCATCATATGTTATTAATTTGGATCGTTTCATATATGATTTATAATAGTGATGTAAATCCTCAATTATTGAAAAGTTCATATTTCCATGATTATTCAAGTTATTGTAATCATTATTTTCACTAATTTACATACTCTCTTGTTTAGTTTATGTAATCTATTGGAATGTTTCATGTGAATAGAATTTATGAAAATAAATTATCATGTAAATTGATGATAATAATGAGTTACATAATAATGATTATTGATTTTTGTGTTGTCCCTTCATAAACATAATCATGACATATATTAATAATTAATATCCTATATTTGAATTAATAATGTATTGATACTTATTCATGGTGATAATAGTGATGTCAGAATAGCATTGTTAGAGGAGGTTATTTAACCAACCCAATCAATAACAAGAAATACTAGTGAATAAGAAAAATATTAAAGTTATATAATAGTATCATAAATTTTATATAAATAAAATTGTGTTAATAAGAATTAATTAATTTATATGATGATATTTAGAAAGAGTTGAGATGATAAGTTAATTTAAAAAAATAGTGGAGGGACTTATGTACTTGATGAATTTTATCCTTGACACATGTTCCTTTTTGAATATAGGGTTTAGGATACCTTTTCGAAACCAGAAAAAATCAAATATACAAGAAGGAAATGGAATGGGTGAAAGTGGTAAATATTGAAGAGATAAATAAATGGTTTGAGTGGTTTGGGTGGGGTAGGGGATGTATCCTTTTATATGTGAGTTTTGAGAACCATTTTCACAAATATTCAGTTATACAGTGAAAGGTTGTTCTATTAATTGGAATGTGGATAAAAAGCGAATGATAATTAATATGGGATAATTAATTGTTGATCAAGACCTCATAAAAAATTAAGGTAATTGTTTTTATGATTATTTATACTTTTAAGACTTATTTTAACCCCTTTTTTACATCATTTAACCTTCACTAGTGTAACTCAATTTTTATTTTCATAATTTATTTTTATGTATAAAAATGAAATTGACCACCATACAATATTTAGAAGTTATAATTACAAGTTTTTACACCATTTAGTTAATTTAAACACTGAAATGGGGGAAATTAATTTTTAAAATAAAACTATAAAATAAATAATAAAACATGTCTTTCGATGCAAATAACTTTTACAAATTCTCTATTCTTAATTATTTTTAATATCAATTACAAATAAAATTATTGTTAATAAAATTTTTTATTTAATAAAAAATAAATTTTATGCATCATTAAATAGTGATAACTATAGTTTATTAATATAAAAATAAAAAATACTTTCAAAAATTTGTTCCTTGAAAATTATAATTAAATAACATCAACCAAAAAAATTATTAAAATTAATCCTTCATTTTATAAAATTTTAGTTTTATCAAGATATTGGTAATAAAATATTTATATATTACTTATATAAATACTTAATGTCCTTTTTAATAATAATAAATATTATATGTAATTTATAATGATATATTTTTATGATAAAATATTTTAATTAAATATTAACTTTTTTTACATCTTTAAAAGATAATATTAATATAAATATATTAATTAAAACTAAAAAACAAAAATGTACCTATTGGATACATTAATACCAAAATTTCTTATATATAATGATAACATTTTCAACAACCATATTACCAACATATATAATTCCACTATCTAGATTTATAATTACTATAAATATAATAGTAAAATTTAATTCTTATATACAACGATAAATAAATTTTGTAGAATTGTTCATATTATTTATTTAATTATCTCTAATAATGTTTATTATATTTAACATTATTTTACTTATTTCCATATTTTTAATCAATTTAATGATATACAATGAAAATTGTGCATACTATGATTTCATTTTAATGGGATTTTTATTTACACATGTTTTTATTACTCTTATAATTTTCTTTCTGATGTTTCATAATGAATTCTCATATTAGATTACTTTTTATCTTCTATTTTAATATTTTATTTCAATAAAATGTATCATGGTTTATTTTAATTTGGTTTTATATGTAAAACAAGTTATTCAACAAAGAATATATTTAATTGTAAAAATAAATATTAAAATTATTGGGTTCAGCATTCAATACCCTCCCTCAAAATTACATTACTATAAGGAAAAAATGAGGGTACTTTAGCCTCATTACATCTTTGGGTTCCCAAATTAATTTATCAATCATATGATTCCTGAATATAACATTAAACAAGAAAGTAGTCATATTTTATCATACATTATATGTAATATCCATGGTTTCTACCTTTTTTTTCTCATATGAGAGGTCATGTTGTAATTTTAATGCATCAAATTTTATTTGATGTGTAGGATTGGGTATGTACATCCTCAAAAGTGATACAAGGAACACATCATTCACTTTATATAGATTTAGTGGAAGCATATGGTGATAGGATACCATACCCACATAATGAAGGATTTATAAAAAGACAATGTACTTATTTCTCAATATTCCCCTTTTCTAAAAGATCAACCATCTTTCATGTGGATATTCTATGGGAAACCTTAACTACGTCTTCAAAATCCATATTTAATTGATGATTATCAGTATAGATCTTATTCCAGATTTTTTAGTTTTAACATGAAAAAGAATAGTTTGAATATTATCTACCATTTCTTGAGTAATGTATGTTCTAAATAACTTATACTCTCTAACATTTCCACAATGTGTTTTAGTTTTACACCTCTTCCCATAAAAATCCAAGCATGGTTCCATTTTAATGATAGAATGTCAACTATTTTAATATAAAATCTACCCCTTGAGAATTTCTCAATCACATGATCCTTTTAGATCTATTGAATTTTATCTCAACATATCCTCTAGAGTTGAATAGTCATATCATATTGACCATTTTTCTGTGGAATATTTATATTGTATAAGCACAAATATTTTTCCAATTATTATTGAATAATTCTCCCTAAATTTGTGTTAAAACTGGGATATAAATTAGATAAAATTGAGAGTGTGAAACCTGAATGACTTGCCACTTTATTTATGTATATCATAGAAAATTGATTAAGTGAGGAATATTCTAGACTAATAATGATGTGAGCTCAACTGATAATGTATTCGATTATAACCCAAATGGAATTATGACATTTAGAAATATTGGAAATTATTGCAATGAAATCTATGGTGATATTCTCCTATTTAAATATAGTGGTGGGTAATAGTTACATCATACCCTTTGATTTATAAAGTCTAATATTTACTTTTTGGCATAAAAATTACTGTGATAGAGTATCTCTAATATCCCTATTTATCCTCGTCATGAATAACGTAGAATGATCTATTTTTCTTAGAGAATAAATCACCTTGTTTTCCCTCCTTATGTGGTAATGTATGGAGATTATATATACCTTGATTGACTCTAATCATATATATTGACAAATATTTAACTCCTTATATGGGAATATATATCTTAATATCTCTTGAACTATTTATATTTCACAATTTTCAGCATTGATATGATACCTCCATATCTTTAGTGAAAATATTACTATAAATAGATCCAAATCATGTCATGAATAATGTTTCTCAGGATTCATTATTCTTTATAAGGGATAAGCTACAACAATGACATTATATATATTTATAAATCAAAATACATTCATTAATACACCATTTTATAATTCAGACCCTTCTCCCCTATATTGTATTGTGAGTATAGGTTTAGTACTAAACTTATCTTGAGCTTCATGAAATTTCTTTACATTTATCTATGCATAGAATATTGAATCCCTTTTAATTTAAAATTGATACTATATTTAAAAAATATAAATTTCTCACAAATAATTGATAATATCCATCAAATATAAAAAATCCAAGTATATTTGTTACCATGGTTTCCTTGTTCCATTCTTCTATCACAAATATTACTAAATTATCTAAATATCTACCCTTTATGGTGATTACATGACCCAAGAATGATAATTTATACAATCAAAATTCACATTATCTAAATTTGGAATTAAATTTCTACTTGATCATTGTTTTTATAATAATACTAAAATGATATTAATTATTTTACATTTTCATGGAATATATGATAATGTCATCAATAAAGACTACCATAAATTGATCAAGCTAATTTCAAAAGAATATATTCATAAAATTCATCGAGATTGTAATAGAATTTTTTAGTTTTAATTGAATCACTACAAATTAATTGTATCCATAACATGTATGAAAAGATAACATTGATATAGCATCCATTTTAACCATTTACTAATGATAACCATTCTAGTGGTTAATCCTGAATAAATATTCATCCCCTCTCTACTGATCGATAAATTCATCAAAATGGTGTAGAGTATTCCTATTCTTGTTTATAATATTGTTATATTCATGATAGTCAACGTAGAAATGCATTAATCCATCATTTGTCTTAAAAAATTGTATTGGTTTACCCCATGGGGAATAACTTGGTTATATAAAACATTTGTAAAGGTTTTATTAGAGCCTATTTTTTAGTTCCACCAAATCAATTGAGTTCATTATATATAGAGTCTTTAATATCTACATAGCACTAATTTTGAGTTATATTGAAAACTCTACCTCTCGATCTGGGGGTGGAATATGAAACTCTTTTGTGAATGACTTAATATATTCCCACCTAATTAGAATATAATTAGTATCATGTTTTCCCACAATCATTTGAGGTAAATAAGCCTCATGATTGGTGATTATTACTTATATAATTTTAGTAAGTTCCATAGGTATTTCCATGACATATTTTCTACAATTAATAATCAAAGATTTATTTTAGATATGAAATGTGATTTCATTATCCAGATAATTGATATTTTATTTATAAAGAGAGATTAATACATTCCTAAAATCAAATCATATTTGACCAAATAAAGAAAAATAATGTCTACATGAAACACTTTCCCAAAAACTTCTAGTAGATAAGAGTTGTAGACTTTTGATGAAATCATCAAACCATTATGTATTTTTACTGATAACTCAATATCTTATTTCAATAGAATTGATTTTCCCCTTAGAAAATTTACAAAATATAATGGAATGTGTTCTACAAGAATAAAATCAAACATTTTAGTTATAGATTTTATGATCATTTTACCTTTTCAGAATATTTTCATGAACCCGTTCATCTATTTTTATTGTATAGGATATGCTATTATCTTTTAAATTTGAGGGTTGTTGATGTTAGTAGTTTTCATTAACCCTAGGTTTGGTTAACTGTGTTTCATCAAACCCATATTCCATAAAATTTATCCTTTTAATTGTGGGTTATTTAATCATGTAAGACCTGCTTCACTCCATTTAACTAGTTTCCTTCTTTATATCTCTTCAGAAATGATTTCCCTCCCAAATATAATCCATTAACATGTTATTTTGAGATAATTTCCCCCTGATTTTTAACATGTTTTTTATCTACAAATGTAATGTTATTTACATCATGGGTTTTATATTTTTCATTTCCTCAAAATCAATTTTTATCATCATGTATTCAAAACTATGAGAACGATGGGAGTTTCCAATCTCAATCTCTACCTTAAAATCACATAGAAAAAGATCATAGCTACAAAATTCCCTAGTATCCAATTATTTTCAGATACATAGTTTATGCCACTAAAGTAACAATTATTTCTTAATTTTGGGAACAATTATAATGTTAGAGTCTTATATTTCATGTCTTGTGATATTGGATTCATATGTACCAATTGATTCATCCTCATTTTTTTGACTCCATGATTTATCTCTCCATTTTCTGGAGAAGATGTTTTGGAAAATATTTGATAAATAGTATTTTCATAAACTCATCAGAATCCATAGTTTAAATTTTATCCTTTATTGTCAAATTCATAATGATATTCCACTATTATCCAAGTTCTACTTTTAAATAAAAAAACAAAGAAATAAATTTCATGGTTTGAGCACTAGGTAACCTAGAATTTAAATGAATATTAATTTTTGTAAATAAAGTCACGTACATTAAGAATTACATTACTAAATCATATAATGAGTTATAATTTTTTCTATAAAATAAAAATAATAATATTTCCATGGATAAGAAATATTTATTTTTGAAATGAATATGTAATGTCAGGTTCTCTTGCATGATTTACTTTAAGAAAATTATTAACAAGAGTGGTGGTGAAATAGTAAGTGGTAATATAAAACTCATGGAAAACATTAGTAGAATATAATATATATTAGTTTAGAGACAAGAAAAATATTTTTCACATTTATATATGATTATTACTATCAAAAAATGAAATTCAGAATGGAATGAAAATTTTTATCATTAATCCTGACATTTGAGAAAGTATTTTAAAATCTTATAAAATAAAAACAAAAATATTAAATATATATTATAGATATCTCTTAAAAAAATTTAAAATTTATATATTTTAATTATAATCATTCATTAAAAATAAATTTTTTATTTTTATTTTCATCATTGGATGTTTTTAATTTTTGTCAATTCGTAGAAGATTCATAAGCGTGATATTGGTGCCTATTACTTTTTGGGATATTATTTATTCTAATTGGAAATTAATAGTGGATAAAAGGTTTTAGGGATATCATGTTTTTTGATGAAAATTGTCCAAATGATCACTCTATTTACCAGGGTTTCCATACCATGATATGGGATTTCATGAGGCTACAAATTTTTAAATGATCCACATCACTATTCTGGATGTGGAGAATAATCTACATTCTCTAGTTTTAGGTGTCAAGAACCAATCTAGTATTCTATATAACCTAAAGACTAATCCAGTATGATGCACAACCAATGAGTCATCCCTAATCAACCTAGGTAGGCATCTAGCATTGGGCATCAATGAAAAATCGAATGGGTAGGATTTAATCTCAAACAACGAGGTAAAAATAACCAACCATAGCATGTAAAAAAACCAAAAACTAAACATCAATAAATATAAAAACAAATCTAGAAAAAATAATTTATAAACATCAAAAATTAATTCAATACCAAAAATCAAACCACACCATCATGATCTCCATGTGACCCCTTGTTACCCCCAACCATAAGATCATAATGATGCAAAGTCAAACGGAACCAGAAACCAGAACCTACAAAACAACATAGGTCTATCAAAAGAGAGTGGAACATGTATGGTGTGGGAATATAATATATTAGTATCCTATCACTAGAGAATACATATATTTCCTTTCCCAAAATAATTCAGAAAAATAGTTTTAAATTTATAAAGAAAATAGGTTTTAATATTTTAAAGAACAAAAAATAACATTCCGATATTATCCATTTTTAAAATAACACCATCACCATTCCTATTGAAAATTGTTTTACATTTCCAAAAACTAGTTCAAAATCAAAATCCAAATACAAATCCATAACTTATGAGAAAAAATGGGATATGTTAAAAGTAATGTTAAAAAATTATGCAAACATAAACTATCAGGGGTAATATCCACATACTATAGAAGTAAACATAACATAAATATAGTCAATCGAGGTCATTTACTAAACATATCTAGAATAAATCTTTGTATGTACTCATTATATACTCGCATACTAGTGTATGGTGAATATCCACAATCAATAACCAACTATCCACTCTAAACATGCCAATCCAGTGGCATGTACCACTTATCATCATCTAATCCAGGGGCATCAATCTGTCTAATTGAGTTCAATAAGAAACCATCACAGGACCCTATAGATGATTCTTAGTTATCCCATGATAGTAATACATGGTGAATGGGGTGTTCCTCACATGCGTGGATCATACTCAACCCCGTAACCACCATGTTTTCCTTACTCAAACACTAACACCACCTATGTAATGAGCCCCACATTAAAGGATACAACATATTGGTTCCCATATCACATAAATCTATAAATTTGTTTTAAATGGTCGTTTATATCAAATTAAATTTAAAATAAGTTCTGAAACCATTATAAAATATTTACTAGGATTTCACATCATGTCACTTCAAATCAAATATTCTAAGACCTGAAAAAGTAACAATTGTGAATTTAACATTTGAAATCCCAATCCACTTACAAAACCATTCCCAAAACATTACCCAAAATTATGAAAAAAACACCATAAACTCATAATGTGCCAAATAGGGCTTTGTGTTATTTAGTTAACAAAACACACCTCAATATGCCAAATGAGTATACCCTTAGAGAACACATATTAAAACCCTCATATATTAACTTAAATCCACAATTCACCATTTAGATGTCAAGGAACTATTCTAAAAGAATGTGTAGCTTAAATTACTATTCGAGGCGTGGAAGAAGAGAAATGAATGAGAAAATGAGAGAGAATGTAACAACCCGAGATTTTATGAAAAATATTCTTTTTAATTTTATTAATGTCTTGTGTTGTACGCTACACCAAAAGGAGCTTACAAAATACACATCCTTGACTTGACTTGCATTACACGCAATCACAACCTTCCTCGATAGCGTGTGTAGTACGCAATACTGAGTTTCACGAAACAACGATATGCTATTAAAATATTATTAAAACTAGCCGTTATAAATAGTAATAACCACTTTTTGAAATCCAGTAAATCTTATTTTTCAAAATAAACTTTATTTTTGGATTCGGAGTATCGAATTTAGCCTAAGGTGAAATTTTGGTACTTTTCGGATAACTTTCATATTCTGATGAATAGTGAAAATTACTAAATTATAATTAAAAACAACTTTTTTAATCGAAATAATTAATGGTGATAAATTATTAATTTGAGTGGTTTTAAAGTATATTTAGAATATATTTTTACAATTTAATACAATGTTGGTCATTGGTTGTAATTTCACATTTAAACCAGACATAATCAAGTGTCAATCTTTTGATAGATTTTGTTTCTTAAAAACACGCTATTTGTTTTAACAGCGGGATTTAATTATAAAATTAATTAATGCAACTTTTATGTTATGAATTTGGTAAAATAGACTTCATTTTTGAATTCGGAATATGAAATATAGCTTTGGATGAAATTTTGGCATTTTTCTGAAAAACTTCAATTTTTGATGAATAGTGAAACCACTAAGTGGTAGGTTAAAAACTAAATTTTGCATAAAACTTAATTTTACCGCTTCTGTGAATGGAATTTCAAAAATCCGACAGACACGGTTAATATCAAGGACTAAAATGTGGTTCAATGAGATGAAAATAATTTTTGGTGAATAGTAACTTTTTACTTTTTTTACCACGGTTAATAGTAAATAGGGTAACTAAGGGTAAATATGATATTACTATTACCCTAACACATGTCATAATTCTATTGGATAAGTGTAATTCGACCAAAAACAACCTTATGAATATAATATGACAATTTAGGCCCACTTGTATTAGATTAGGACATTTATTATTAATTTATTTAAAGAAGGGTTAAAATAGTTAAAATCAAAGTTTAATAAGTAAATCATTTTTAATATGGGGTTATACATAAGATAAATTCGAGTGTAAATATTCATTAGAAAGCTAAAAATATTTCCTACATGATGGTATTTTATTTGTAATTTTTAGACATAAAAGAATTTAATTTATTTATGACACAACGATGATGCAGTAATTATCTTATTAATGAAATATTGACATAATTGATGTTATAAACACCAAAATAAATGTAATTTGAGACTTTTTATGAATTCCACTAATTTTCTAGGTTACTATGATATATTAGTATTGATTTAATCAACATGGTTCGAACATATAATTCTGTTATGACTTTCACAAAAATCATATATCAAATAGTGTCAAAATTGACACAAAATAGTTTTTAAATCAAATATTATATTATTAATTGTTATTTTATTCCTAAAAATCTAAAGTTCGGCCAAATGACTTAGATAAGGATATATATATTAATAATAAACAATTTGGGGTTCGTTTGGCATGTTATAGTAAGTGTATTAACCATATTGTGAAAGAAAACAAAAAGACATGGTAAAAGTTAAATTATTTAACTTAGAGTTAAATCTAATTGATAAGGTTAAAATAATATCCTAAACTTGTCTAAATTCTATTGGTTGATAGGATTTCGACCCATCCCCACTTTATCCTCGAAATAAGACCCTTTGGAACCATTATAAACCGATTTTGACTTTAATATAAAATAATATTTTGAGATATTCCTAAGATGCCCCTCTCCTCCCCTATAAAAGGACACATCCTCCCCCCTCCTCCTCACACCAATTTGAGCACTCAAGCTCGGCCAACCCCTGCCAATTTATCCTCTCCACTTCCCTAGCAACATCCTAGAGGTTCTGGTCTTCCTCAAAGACCAATTTTAGTGCCCTAAGAGGAGGTCTCAAAGAGGCACTTCAAAGAAGAGGTAATTACCGTTACCAATTCTTTCATCTTTATTTCTTCTTCCACTTCTTCTTTTTAGGTTGTATCATTATGAAGCAATAACATCAGTATCAATCATATACTGATATGTTATTATAAGTATGAAACAACCCTAATTCACCTTCTATCCATCCTACGGAAAAATGAAATCACCGCGCGTGCGTACGTACGGAATACCGTCTCCACGCCGTGGTGTAATCTATTTTACACTACCACCTTACATGGATGGGTATAATGGTGTAAAGAATAACTATACATAGTTATTACAACATCATATTGATTCTGATATATTGTATAATTCACTCCAATTCAATTCAATATTTATAGAAATGATATCATCGCTCGTGCGTACGTACGGACTACCGTCTCCACGACGCGATGAGATTCATTCTCCATGTTAACCATTTAAGAATGATTATAATGTATATATAAGAAATAATAATGAAATATATGACATTATAAAGATACTGGATTTATGTATATATATACATATGTATGTCATCTACTTACTTCCATTTCAAGACAATAAGGAATGAAAAACAGCGTTCATGAGTACGTACGGACTACCGTCTCCATGAACGGTGTTTTTCATTTTATTTATCTATCTATTATATATATATATATACTGAATATATATGATATATAAATCATATTTTATATTCTGGAATTAAGTAAATCATGATATAAGTAATAATGATGTCAAGAACAACAAATCAAAACACCTACGATAAATAAAACGATTTTACCCAAAACGCTTCTTTAACATGGAATTTACAAAAGAACGGGTAATATAATGTCATAAGTGAACCATATATGATATCATAACAATGAATATGATTCTTTAATAAGTCAATAACATGATTTAAATCATTATACAGGAGGTCTGGACACTTACAAAGCAAGTCGGACATAAGGTAAGGGAAATACCACAATCTCATTTTTATCCGAGATTGTTTATACTTTGGTATTTACTGGGGTGTATTTTATCATCCACATCCATGTTTCTTCAATATGTAATATTATTTCCATCCACCTAAAATTGCTTAAATCCAATTTTACCCTTCGGTGAGTTTTTAGTAAATGATATGAAAGGAATCTTTTGTCGTTTTTTTTATACGAGGTACTTTTTTACTTTTCCGACAAAAGTACGAAGAATGTTTTTTTTAACTTATACGGCACGAACGGATTTTTACGTTTTTATAAAGCCTTATTTTCATGAACCTTCCTCCAAAATATTTCATGACTATTTTTAATAAAATCTCTTTCTTTTAAAATTGTATGATGTTTTGTGAAAAGAAATTGATTTTGAAGAAGAAAGGATATTATCCTCAAGAATTCATTTCAAGTGTTTTATCAAAATTATTTTCCATCTAAGATAATAAAGGGTTCTGTTTCTATCCATATTTTTACATTGATTTGACTATGTTGTGATGGAATTATGTTTATGAATTCCTTTATCTTATATGAATTGTTTTATGATGTCATGTTGTTTAAGAATCCCATTTTTATTACATGGGTTATGTAATGATGTATGATTTATGATTTTGTGGCACACATAAGAATGGTATCATTATGAGATGGGTGGGACCTACATCTCCCTCCAATGCATTGGGTAATGATTTTATATCTCATGAGATAGACATGGCTGGAATGGTAGGTTATACCGGTTCAGTGAAACAGGACTGAAACGAGGATTACTCGATTCAGAAAGGGACTTTGTCCACTAAGATAGTCTTGGAAATGAGTCTTGACTAACAAGAAATGATTCTCTATGATTATGTGTGTATGCCACAATGAGTAATGTTTTATGTTATGATTTCATTTCACTACTATGATTTATCCCATGTTATGAAATTATGCTCTCTTTTGCAGGTTAAGATTTCCAAAAATGTTATGTTCTTATGAAAATTATGTGATTGATATTCCTTTTGTTTACCCTTACTGAGCATTTGAGCTCACCCTTTTATGTTTTCTTTTCCCCAGGATATAAAGAAAGGTTTTAGGTAAAAAAAAGAAGATCTTTATGGGAGATGTTGAAGATCTTTCACCAGGATTAGAAGATTATATTCCGAGTTTCCAAAGACACTAAACTATTACGATCCTTGTGTGTGTGTTTTTTTATGTACTAAGTATTCCGCAAAAGTAATGCAATGTCCATGTACGATAAGATACGGGTCTCTACAGTTGGTATCAGAGGAAAGGTTTAGTCATCCTTTGGAAACTAGGACGCGAAAACATTAGTGAGATCCCTAGAGATATTTCTAAGGTATGTCTAGGGATGCACCTAAGGATAAGTATACGTATAGGATATAGTCCTAGAACTATGGTAACGATATTAGATTAAACCAAAGATGATAGATATTTAAGTTACTCCCCCTTTATTAAGATTTTTGCATCTAACACTATTCTGTTTGGGTTTTAGAAAATGGCTGGAAACAAGATGATTCACAATAATGGAGGATATGATGGACAATGGAATGATATTCTTTATGAGCAACCAAATGAAATGGGATTTGGAAGTCCAAACATCATTATTATGCCGAATCAGCAATCTCATAATATGATCAATAAAGTAAACTTTGGTATGTTTCCTGACTCGGCTAATAAGAGAAAGATGGAGTTTCATGATGATCATAGAGGAAAGAAAGTTCAATTTCCCCTATGTAAATCATGTGGGAAGAGGCATCAAGGAGAATGTTTCAAGGGAACTGGAAGATGCTTTGGGTGTGGAAAAGAAGGACACAAAGCAAGTAAGTGCAAAGGAAAAGGGTCGGTTAACACCATGGATGAGGATAATGGTATTGCTACGACATCAAAAATGGTTAAGTGTTTTAAATGTGGAATGTATGGGCATTATGCAAACAAATGCCCTAAGGGAAAGACTCATGAAGAGAATCAGTATGGTCATATGGGTAGTATTTATGTGGATGATGATGAAGAGACTACAAATGATATGTGAGATGAAAGAATTTTTGAAGCTCGGTCAATGGTTTGAGAATGTAGTGGAATGATTACATGTTTATCATGTGTAATTTTGGAATAAAGAGACATCTATGGATTGTTACACTGTTGTCTTTCCTTGTGTTTTGAAAGTGTATGATTAATGTTACCAGTATCCATGAAAGGTTATTCAGATATTTTTGGAATGTAGATGATATGCGCATAATGAAGGGATAAGATGATAATGAGATGTTTGATTATATGCATGAGCTCATGATTGATATAAGGACTAAGTGATATCATGGTTTGATTATAAAGAATTTTGAGGATTTTGGTATGTGGAAAGTGTTAACGTTTAACTGAATTCATTTTTTCACTAAGGTTCAATGGGTATTCAAGAGAGTACACGATTAAGGACTTTGAATGTTTGGAATGTGACCAACAAGACATATCTTATGATATGTGGGGATCAACGACAGTATTAAATCTCTGGTAATCGTTGTCACTATATTATGAGAGTGGACTGCAGTATTATGTATAAGCCTAAAGATTAGACTGGATTATGTTGGACATAAGTTAGTATTGTTTAAGGATAGAAGATTTTCGATATTATTGATGGGATGTTATAGTAACGTAGTTTTAGAAAAAAGGACAACCTGCAGGACGGGCGACAACCCATCGCTTCAGACAAGGCTGTAGGAATCGAACCCACAACCGAAGTGCGACTGGCCTTTATCGCCTACCACTGACCTACAGGAAGTCCCTGTTTAGTAGAAACTAGTGTTATTATATTAAGCAGTATGATATATGAAGTATAAGCCCATTTTAGGAACCATATATGATTAATCCCACTATAGATCGACTTATGTATATAAATTTTGCTAACCTTTTGAGATAGATGGAATGACCCGTCATTCTATCACATGATCTGCTAACACTTCACGAATAACAAATTCAACTTCATTTATTTAAGAGATAAAGTGGAAATTGTTTAAGGCACGAACAACAGTGATATTGTATCAGAATAAAGTAAGTATTTATTCTAATTCAAATTTTCAACTTTAGGGAAATGATCTTGAAAACCAAAAAATGTTGTCCTAGTGATCTTATACCTGATGAATCAGATGGTACCTTAGATCATCACAAATTTATGGATTTGTGATTACTGGATTTTCCATAGCCATGTTCTCTACCACTCTCCATCAGAACATGATGGTTAGATTTCTCTTCCATATCCATATTTTCACCTATGTGGAAACCCAGTGATTAGTTTATTTGGGTAATCGTTACATTTCATACTTTAGTTTTTAAAGCCAAGTTTTGGTATTCCTTTTTACGATGTGGGTTTCTATTAAAGATACTTTCGAATAGTAAACCATTTATAACCGCGACGAATTTCGAGGGCGAAATTCATTTTAAGGGGGGTAGAATGTAACAACCCGAGATTTTATGAAAAATATTCTTTTTAATTTTATTAATGTCTTGTGTTGTACGCTACACCAAAAGGAGCTTACACAATACACATCCTTGACTTGACTTGCATTACACGCAATCACAACCTTCCTCGATAGCGTGTGTAGTACGCAATACTGAGTTTCACGAAACAACGATATGCTATTAAAATATTATTAAAACTAGCCGTTATAAATAGTAATAACCACTTTTTGAAATCCAGTAAATCTTATTTTTCAAAATAAACTTTATTTTTGGATTCGGAGTATCGAATTTAGCCTAAGGTGAAATTTTGGTACTTTTCGGATAACTTTCATATTCTGATGAATAGTGAAAATTACTAAATTATAATTAAAAACAACTTTTTTAATCGAAATAATTAATAGTGATAAATTATTAATTTGAGTGGTTTTAAAGTATATTTAGAATATATTTTTACAATTTAATACAATGTTGGTCATTGGTTGTAATTTCACATTTAAACCAGACATAATCAAGTGTCAATCTTTTGATAGATTTTGTTTCTTAAAAACACGCTATTTGTTTTAACAGCGGGATTTAATTATAAAATTAATTAATGCAACTTTTATGTTATGAATTTGGTAAAATAGACTTCATTTTTGAATTCGGAATATGAAATATAGCTTGGGATGAAATTTTGGCATTTTTCTGAAAAACTTCAATTTTTGATGAATAGTGAAACCACTAAGTGGTAGGTTAAAAACTAAATTTTGCATAAAACTTAATTTTACCACTTCTGTGAATGGAATTTCAAAAATCCGACAGACACGGTTAATATCAAGGACTAAAATGTGGTTCAATGAGATGAAAATAATTTTTCGTGAATAGTAACTTTTTACTTTTTTTACCACGGTTAATAGTAAATAGGGTAACTAAGGGTAAATATGTTATTACTATTACCCTAACACATGTCCTAATTATATTGGATAAGTGTAATTCGACCAAAAACAACCTTATGAATATAATATGACCATTTAGGCCCACTTGTATTAGATTAGGACATTTATTATTAATTTATTTAAAGAAGGGTTAAAATAGTTAAAATCAAAGTTTAATAAGTAAATCATTTTTAATATGGGGTTATACATAAGATAAATTCGATTTTAAATATTAATTAGAAAGCTAAAAAGATTTTCTACATGATGGTATTTTATTTGTAATTTTTAGACATAAAATAATTTAATTTATTTATGACACAATGATGATGCAGTAATTATCTTATTAATGAAATATTGACATAATTGATGTTATAAACACCAAAATAAATGTAATTTGAGACTTTTTATTAATTCCACTAATTTTCTAGGTTACTATGATATATTAGTATTGATTTAATCAACTTGGTTCGAACATATAATTCTGTTATGACTTTCACAAAAATCATATATCAAATAGTGTCAAAATTGACACAAAATAGTTTTTAAATCAAATATTATATTATTAATTGTTATTTTATTCCTAAAAATCTAAGGTTCGGCCAAATGACTTAGATAAGGATATATATATTAATAATAAACAATTTGGGGTTCGTTTGGCATGTTATAGTAAGTGTATTAACCATATTTTGAAAGAAAACAAAAAGACATGGTAAAAGTTAAATTATTTAACTTAGAGTTAAATCTAATTGATAAGGTTAAAATAATATCCTAAACTTGTCTAAATTCTATTGGTTGATAGGATTTAGACCCATCCCCACTTTAGCCTCTAAATAAGACCCTTTGGAACCATTATAAACCGATTTTGACTTTAATATAAAATAATATTTTGAGATATTCCTAAGATGCCCCTCTCCTCCCCTATAAAAGGACACATCCTCCCCCCTCCTCCTCACACCAATTTGAGCACTCAAGCTCGGCCAACCCCTGACAATTTATCCTCTCCACTTCCCTAGCAACATCCTAGAGGTTCTGGTCTTCCTCAAAGACCAATTTTAGTGCCCTAAGAGGAGGTCTCAAAGAGGCACTTCAAAGAAGAGGTAATTACCGTTACCAATTCTTTCATCTTTATTTCTTCTTCCACTTCTTCTTATTAGGTTGTATCATTATGAAGTAATAACATCAGTATCAATCATATACTGATATGTTATTATAAGTATGAAACAACCCTAATTCACCTTCTATCCATCCTACGGAAAAATGAAATCACCGCGCGTGCGTACGTACGGAATACCGTCTCCACGCCGTGGTGTAATCTATTTTCCACTACCACCTTACATGGATGGGTATAATGGTGTAAAGAATAACTATACATAGTTATTACAACATCATATTTATTCTGATATATTGTATAATTCACTCCAATTAAATTCAATATTTATAGAAATGATATCATCGCTCGTGCGTACGTACGGACTACCGTCTCCACGACGCGATGAGATTCATTCTCCTTGTTAACCATTTAAGAATGATTATAATGTATATATAAGAAATAATAATGAAATATATGACATTATAAAGCTACTGGATTTATGTATATATATACATATTTATGTCATCTACTTACTTCCATTTCAAGACAATAAGGAAAGAAAAACAGCGTTCATGCGTACGTACGGACTACCGTCTCCATGAACGATGTTTTTCATTTTATTTATCTATCTATTATATATATATTTATACTGAATATATATGATATATAAATCATATTTTATATCCTGGAAGTAAGTAAATCATGATATAAGTAATAATGATGTCAAGAACAACAAATCAAAACACCTACGATAAATAAAACGATTTTACCCAACACGCTTCTTTAACATGGAATTTACAAAAGAACGGGTAATATAATGTCATAAGTGAACCATATATGATATCATAACAATGAATATGATTCTTTAATAAGTCAATAACATGATTTAAATCATTATACAGGAGGTTTGGACACTTACAAAGAAAGTCGGACATAAGGTAAGGGAAATACCACAATCTCATTTTTATCCGACATTGTTTATACTTTGGTATTTACTGGGGTGTATTTTATCATCCACATCCATGTTTCTTCAATATGTAATATTATTTCCATCCACCTACAATTTCTTAAATCCAATTTTACCCTTCGGTGAGTTTTTAGTAAAAGATATGAAAGGAATCTTTTGTCGTTTTTTTTATACGAGGTACTTTTTGACTTTTCCGACAAAAGTACGAAGAATATTTTTTTTTTAACTTATACGGCACGAACGGATTTTTACGTTTTTATAAAGCCTTATTTTCATGAACCTTCCTCCAAAATATTTCATGACTATTTTTAATAAAATCTCTTTCTTTTAAAATTGTATGATGTTTTGTGAAAAGAAATTGATTTTGAAGAAGAAAGGATATTATCCTCAAGAATTCATTTCAAGTGTTTTATCAAAATTATTTTCCATCTAAGATAATAAAAGGTTCTGTTTCTATCCATATTTTTACATTGATTTGACTATGTTGTGATGGAATTATGTTTATGAATTCATTTATCTTATATGAATGGTTTTATGATGTCATGTTGTTTAAGAATCCCATTTTTATTACATGGGTTATGTAATGATGTATGATTTATGATTTTGTGGCACACATAAGAATGGTATCATTATGAGATGGGTGGGACCTATATCTCCCTCCAATGCATTGGGTAAAGATTTTATATCTCATGAGATAGACATGGATGGAATGGTAGGTTATACCGGTTCAGTGAAACAGGACTGAAACGAGGATTACTCGATTCAGAAAGGGACTTTGTCCACTAAGATAGTCTTGGCAATGATTCTTGACTAATAAGAAATGATTC
This sequence comes from Viscum album, assembly GCA_963277665.1. Taxonomy (NCBI): domain Eukaryota; kingdom Viridiplantae; phylum Streptophyta; class Magnoliopsida; order Santalales; family Viscaceae; genus Viscum; species Viscum album. The sequence continues at coordinate 1,462,409,485 of OY728150.1, read as the reverse complement.
TCTATGATTATGTGTGTATGCCACAATGAGTAATGTTTTATGTTATGATTTCATTTCACTACTATGATTTATCCCATGTTATGAAATTATGCTCTCTTTTGCAGGTTAAGATTTCCAAAAATGTTATGTTCTTATGAAAATTATGTGATTGATATTCCTTTTGTTTACCCTTACTGAGCATTTGAGCTCACCCTTTTATGTTTTCTTTTCCCCAGGATATAAAGAAAGGTTTTAGGTAAAAAAAAGAAGATCTTTATGGGAGATGTTGAAGATCTTTCACCAGGATTAGAAGATTATATTCCGAGTTTCCAAAGACAGTAAACTATTACGATCCTTGTGTGTGTGTGTTTTTTTATGTACTAAGTATTCCGCAAAAGTAATGCAATGTCCATGTACGATAAGATACAGGTCTATACAGAGAAGCATTTAAAAAACATGGTCTGAGGAAACATCATTCCTAAGGGACATTTTAATTTATTTTTCATCCATATGTTCCACCTGGAAACATTTGGATGAGACCAATAACAATGAAACTATTAGATTATCCTAGAAAACACCCAACACCCATTTTTAAAGAAACACCACTCACTTCTCCTTTAAGAACAAAAATCAACACATAAGCGACAAACCATAAAAGTCAAAAATTCTCATATACAACACTCAGTTCACTACCCTATTGTAATAAAAAAAACATAACATCGTGAAAAAACAACCCAAATAACCCAATTTTACATTAACATATCAATTTATATTTTATCATGCCCCTTGTTTGAATCTAATTATATATATATAATTAAATAATCCCTATGATACAAACTTCCACCAATTAATTCCAACACAAAAACACCATAACAAACCAAAAAACACATCACAATCATGCTGGATGCATTTATAAATTATTTTAATGAATATAAGAATCAAATAGAATGTTTTGGAAAGGAAATGGATGGAAAAATCTACCACAATGATGTGTAAATCAAATGAAACATGGGGATAAGGAAGAAATAAGCCTGAGTGCTGATTCAAAAACATAACCATCAAAATAAAAGAAACTCACACATCAACCACTACTCCAAGGTTTTGGAAAACATAGAAACCACAATGAAATACTATGAAATAAAGAGAGGAGAAATAGAAGAAGGGAAATTCAAAAAAAAATCCAATGAAAACATACCTGGGATTATTTGAGGATCTATAATGGAGGAAGTCAAGAATGGGTGGATGGTTTCCAAGAGGCCCCTAGTGCACCTAGGTTGAGATATGGAAAAAAATGATGAAATGGGGTTAAAACATAATGGGGAGTGATTAGAATTTCAAACATTCAATGACCTAGTAAATTATCTTGTTTGGGAAACACAGTTTGAAAAATAAATCAAAAACGATGCACACCCTACTTGAGAGAAGGGGATACCCACAATGTTTGGCCCCACAGTTTTGGAAACCATGCACTATCCATGAGCTAGGGAACTGTCTAAAATTCATAACTTCTATCACAGTTACAGAATTTATTTTCATAACGTACAAAACCTGTGTGGAAAAACCAATACACCAACCCCCAAGAAGCACAGATATCCTCAAACTATGAATATAAACCATACACAAGTCAAAAACACACCCAAAAACTCTCATATATAAAATATAGTACTAGGAACATGACCTGAACCTCAATAAAAAGAACAAAAATACCTGAATAGCATAAAATAAATGAAAATAAAAGGTTGGGTGTGAAAAGATTTTCCACCATAAACACTTTCTTTCAACATAAATTCACATAGTTTAATGATAAAAAAATCTATCCCAAACCTAAATAAACATAAATAAAAACCAAGAACCTCGTAATGAACATTCACTCCACCAGTCGTAATTGACCATCACTAGAAGAAACATCAATGAGAAGAACATTGGGAAAAATAGGCTGGTTATTCCCACCATAATAACTCGACTAAAACCACTACCAAAATCAGGAACCCAGTATAAACCCAACCAAAACATCTCCACACAAGCCAAACAGTACAACCCCAAATAGAAAAAGCATTCCACCAAAACCAAAAAATCAAACCAGACCATTTTATAAATTATGATTCATCATTTATATAAGAGTCCTATATATCCCAAAAAAACAAAACAAAAAACCAATACGAATCGAAAAAAGGCTGGGCAGACATAAGAGAGAATAATTGTTCAAAAACATTCATCCACAAGATACAACCACTATAAATATAAGGGAAAAGCATCATTATAGGATTCATGAAAAAGGAAGGAAATTACAACATCTACGAAAACTATAACCTAGAATCTTCAGTTATATCTGTTCCAAAACTGGAGAAAAAAACATGGTCAAGGTTCTCTACACCCCCGAAAATTCCAAACTCAGTGAAAAGATTCACCTCAGGGCCTATGGCAGGAACCGTATTCTGTTCAATCATCTACTACCCTGTAGTTAGGATCTAAAATCCTTTGAAAAATATGTTTTCTTTTGTAAACTATTATTACAAAACTTATCTTGATGGACCAAATGGCCAAAATTACAATACACTTTTGTTGGATTGTGAAAACACTTCTTTGAATTCTAAAACTCACCACCCTAAAAGAATATAGAAGAAGATCCAATGTAAGAGAAGCAAAAATAGTTGAAGGACGATTATTAGAAACAGAGTCCTATAGAAAACACCTATCACTAGAAGGGGAACCTTTATAAGAACCACCTACCACCAACTACACCCCTAGAACCCACTTAGATAAGAATGAATCAGGCAAAAACTTCTTGAAATGGACATCATCATATGATAGGTAATGATCCTTCTTCTCTGGTCGATGAACCCCGATGAAATGATGATCTTATACATGATCCACTATCCATATCTCCAAATATATAGAAACCACCTCCTTGAAAATATCATCATTGGCCTTCACTGTCAACTAACCTTTCCAAACACCCAACATATCCACCACTTTCATCACCTTCACCTCAACTTGTACAATCCACCAGACAAAAGTGGTCTTAAATTCTAGAAAAAAATTCCACCTTTCAATGATGTTGGTAGAACACCTTCCACTAGTACAAACATGGTCCTTCAATCATGATCAGAATAATAAGAACTATAATAGCTTTAGGAGTTAACAGCAATCTTAAAACACTCTCAAAATGCTCAAGCCATTCCACTACCCCTAACTAATCTCGATTTCCATGGAAAATAGGTAGAATCTGAGATAAACACGGAACTAGGTAAGGTCCACTATAATTTTTTTTGGATCTTTCTAGGTGGCATATTCTGAACAATATCCTAACACAGAACCAAAATCAGCATTAAAAAATGTATCAAAAAGACCATCCCCAACCTAAACAACCAGATCAGAAGAAAAAAGTCCCAACAAAACCAAAATCTATTTCTCAAAAATCACTGTTTCCATTCCAATTCAAAAAATACCTTCTTCTGGGGCCACATTCCAATTTCTAGAATCTAGTTTCCAATCGAACCCAAACATTAAATTCTACTTTTATAAAAAAATCATGACCAAAAATCATTTCCCATTTTGAAAAATGATCTTCCAAAAACCATGTCCACTTTTAAAAACACTATTACTGAATTCCATTTTCCTTTGAAAATCATCCCACACAAGCCAAAGAAAATCACAACTCAAACCAAACTCCCAGGATGAGGAACTGGTGGCCATAAATGACCCCATGACATGGTTAGTGGTTCATAACCCATGTATGCATTAAAAACTAAAAGGGAATTGAACCATGCATTAGAAATCCCCAAGGGTAACTAATCCATGTGATATTAGAACATGAAATCATATCACCTCTATTGTTATTCCCCATCCATTCCCCAAAACCCAAAAAAAATCCACATATTCCTGAAAACCCATAGAAATTCGAGGTTTATAATGGGAAAGGGTTCAGGACGTCCTTCCCATACCTATATTTTGAGTCCTGAAAGTCATAATATATAGTCTACATGATGCATGAAATAACTAAGGGCTCTTGTGATTCCATTATTTCATGAACTAGTTTGGGATTACATCTGACACAACACCCAACCCGGTCTAAGACAATAACAGAGAGGCATCTCTGATCCTCCTGGTATAAATAATAACACCCAACATCAAAGATTAATAAAATGAGAATTATTTCTTCCCAAAAAACTATTATCAAATAAACAAATAGAGGACTCATGAAAATAAAGAACTAAAAATAAATAAATATTCAAAACAGTCCATATACCAAAACTGCTAAACATAAAAAAATAGAATACACAAATAAAATTGAACCACACTAACATGATCTCCATGAGATCTCGTGGTCACCACCAACCACAAGAAAAAATGTATCCATTGGAAAACCCAACAAAAAACAAAAACCAATAAACTATATTGGGTCTTTTGACACCAAGTGGAACAAGTAGGGTGTGAACATAAAATAGCTAAGTAAGAAATCAGCATAGTTTCCACATATTTTAATTCCCAAAACCATCTATAAAAAATAGTTTGAAAAACAAAATAAAATAGGTTTTATAATTTTAAAGATCCTAACACAACTTTCCAAGATTTGACATTTAAAAAAACACATCGTTCCATTTTTTTTAAAATAGTTTTACATCTAAAAACCCCATTTCAAAACCAAACCAAAATAAAAATATATACACAATAATAATAAAGGATCTATGCTGAAATTAAATGAATAAAATCAAGCAGACATAAACAATATAGGATCATATCCACATGCAGCAGATGTAAACAAAATATACAAATAGTCAATTATGATATTTTTCTAAACATATCTTGTGGAAATCCCTAGATATAATGAGTTCGTAATCACATTCTAGAAATGGTGTAGCTCCAAAATTAATTACGAACTGGCTGCTCTAAACTAGCCAATCCAGTGTCACATCCTAGTAACCTCGTCTAATCCTAGCGGTACTAACCCATCTTGTCAACGTTGACAAGAAAACATCACTGTACCCTCTAGATTACACAAAAACAATCCCATGATCTTAATACATGGTGAATGGGTATGTCCTCACATGCGTGTCTCAAAATAAAACCCACAACCACCATGTTTTCCTTAAAAAATCACTAACCCCACATATGTGATGATGCCCACCTTGGATGATCCACCATAATGGTTACCATCTCACATAAATAAAATTATATATTCTAAAAATTTTATAACACCACATCAGATTTCAAATCATATTCCAACCATTATAAAATACCAATCGGGGATTCACATCATGTCACATAAAAACTAACATTTCTAAGATATCACAATGTCCCAATCGGGACATTAACATATCAAATCCTAATTAACCTAAAAAACCATTCCCAAACCATTAACAAAATCCAAAACGAAACACACCACAAACTTGAAAAGTTAAAAAATGGGCATTTTACCATTTAGTATCCAAAAAACACCTCAATGTTCCAAATTGTCCATGCCTTAGAGAACACATTTGAAACCACGTCTAAATTTACATGATTCACTATATAAAAATTTAGAAGCCAGGTAACTATTCTGAAAAAAATGGTTACTTGAGAGAACTATTCTTCGTGAGGAAGAATAGAAAAGAAAGAGTAAAATGAGAGTGGATCCTTTAAGAACCATGTACAAAGGAAACATAATTCTCAAGAGACATTTTCATTTTTTTTAATCCATATGGGAAATACTTAAACATATAGATGTGGAAAAATTCTAATAAAACTTTTCAAGAATCATAGAAAATAACCAAAAACAATTTTTAATGAAACATCACTTACTTTGCCTCAAATCACAACAAGCCACACATAAGCATCAAACCATAAAAGTCAAAAATTCCAACATACAACACCAATATAGAACGCACCCACATTATCAAAACAGAACAAATGAAAAATACCAATGAAAGTACACAATTTCTCTTTAATAGATGAATTGAAATTTTTTAAAAAAACTTATGTGTATATAAATATATATATATATATAATTTAAATAATCCCTTAAAAAACCACTTCAAATAATTTTTTACAACATGAAAACACCATTCCAAACTAAAAAAAATATGTCATATGAATGTGAAACATGTTTATAAATTATTTATAAAACAAAAGCATCAAATGGAATGTGACAGAAAAGAAATGGATGAAAACACCTACCTCAATGATGTTGAATGAAATGAATCTTTGGGGGAAGTAAGAACTAAGCCTGAGGAATGATTCACATTTCATAACATCAAATGAAAAGAAACCCACACATAATCCCAAACTCCTAGGGATTGGACAAGAGATAAACCACCTTGGAAGTACCATGAAACTATGATTGGAGAAATATTACAAGTGGAAAAAAACCCAATATACAAAAAAAACATTCGTTCTAACCTTTTAGGAGATTCAATGGAATAATTGGGTCAAAGGATGATGTTTTCTAGGATCCCCATGATGAGACATGGTTTATCAAGTGAGAAAAATCCTATTATGGGGTTAAAACATAGTAATATTGTGATTAGAATTTAACAATTTTGTGAACGTGGAAACTCACATGATTAGGTCGCATGGTTTGAAAAATCACAAGGCAACTGAGCACACCCTATTCGAGAGATGGGGCATCTCTCATAGTTTGTCCATACATTTTAGGGAACTGTGCACCAACCAAGTCCCAAGGATCAACACAAAATTCTGAACCCCTAGAATGCTTTATACATGGTTTTTCTTAACCATGCACAAGCATACACCATACCCTAGAAAACAACCCCCAAACTGCATGGTCTACCCTCAATCTGTGAACCCGAATTTTGCGTACTCCATAAACCCACCCAAAACCTCCAAAACTCAAACAGAATGGAAAATCCACCTGAACGTTAACCAAAATATCCATATCTAATATAAAAATAATGTAATGGAATATCCAATGTTTTGGTGTGATATAAAGTTTGTGGATAAAGCTGATATGTTTGTGGTCACATTGGGAATCTTGGGATAGTTTTTTACATGTGATTTATATAAAGTAATACTTGTTCATATTGGAATAGATAAATGGATGCTATTTCTATGGAATAAATTCTTCAATTTCTAATTTAATTTAATATTTTTTATGTTTCAACATAAAATTTTTTTGAGGGATATTTCAATTAATTTCAATGGTTTTCATCTTTCTTTGACGTATTTATATTGTTTTCACAAAAAAATAGAGTAAAAATAGTATGTTATTATTTATGGTGATTATGAATGCTAAATTTTGATAATTATTGATTCATGTCTTTGAATTATCATTTTTATGGTTTCCCATAATTAGTTAATCACTGATTTGTTTAGGTTTGTGGATATCGATTCAATTGAAGGAACATCCCAATGTTTTCTATTTTCTAAAAGATGTTGGTTGTTATGGAAATCCTAAAATGTATCGAGGAACATGGGTTCCTTGATACATTTTTCCATCTTGAATATAAAATTGTTATTATATAGTGATGATATCATATCGGCATGTCCTAGGAATATCTTGACTCTTATCTTTTGTGACATTCACATTGTGTTTCATCCGGATCATATAGGAGGGGATATGAATGATCATGGAAATTGGGTATGGTTTTGGAAATATAGAGTATTTATCAAATAAATACTAATGGTACTTAAATCAATGGGTGAATAAAAGTAGGAGGCCCTATTTTAGATGTTCTAGGTTCAGTAATGTTTGTGTTTAACACTAAATTTTGATATGGACACCCACTCACTATTGAGGATTAAACAATTCTTAATGGCCTTCTTCATTGTTGGCTTTACAAATTTTCCCCTATTATCATGGAATCTGAATCAACTGAGACAAAAAGATTTTCAAGGCGGAAATTCACCATCCCATTAGTATATTTTTACCTCATTTAGTAATGTAAAAGGATTATCAACTATGATGCATAAATTCCTCATACATTTCTTAAGGGTAATAAGGATGTGATTGTTCTGTTTTGGAACACGGATCCCAATAAAAACTACTCAAATTTCTATTAACATTTTTACCCTTCCCCTATAATATTTCATCATTATTTAAAGGTATACCCTGGAGCTTCACCAAGTTATACCCACTTGGTCTATTTTGGTAGTTTTTATATCTTAATAATCAAATTGTGGGTTGATGTTGGTATATGAACAAAACAAACAAGAATTCTTTATAAAAGTGAATGAATTTTATTTTGGTGATATATTACAATAATATACTTTTATTTTAATCATAATGTTGTAAATAATATATCATTATATTGTCGGATGATATTTAGAATGAGTGGAGATGGTAAGGTAATTGAATGAGTAAGGTAATAACTAAGAACCTAACATGATGAATTCAATCCTTGACAAGAGTTCCTTTTATAATAATGGACTAAGGATTCGTTCATGGAAATACAACCAATTAAATATTTATGATATATTTTGGAGAGGGTAATGGAGTACTGATTCAATAAAGAATTAAATGTTTTGAGTGGCCTGGGAGGGGTAGATGTGACACCCACATGTGACTAGGGTATTTTATTTTGTAATAAATTATTTAAATATTATTATTTTTAATTTTTTACATTTTTTGAATTTGAAATATGAAATTTTAATAGGTTTTAATGCTCACATGACTATCCCCATTTGTTAGTAAACCTTATGGAAATAGTGTAATTGGGTCTATCACTTGAAATTTCCATTTGGAACAGTGGGATCGTGGTCATTATACCATGTGTGGCCTAACAGGAAACTATTCAAAGTATATTTTGAGAAGGAAGTGAGTGTTACATGGTTACCACATCGTTCGAAAAACCATGTAGGTAAATATATAGAGTTTCCATATTTTTTGTCTTTGTTATTCATTTACTTTTATTTATTTTATCCTTACTCGTATTATTTACTCCATTTGGCATAATGCTCTCCCATCCTACCCAAATCCTTCATGTGTGACCCCCACTCCCCCACAACCTCCTTCCTTTAGCATTTTCTTCTGTATTCCTTATGAATTGAGGTTGGATCCTCTATGTAGGATCTCAACTTCTCTCTTCATACTCCCTTGTAATGTTTTGTCCATCCCCCTTATTGCTTCAAATTTTCCATAAAGCCTTGGGGTCTAGGTTGACCACTCTTTTTTCTCTCTTGTTCCTAGAGTGTGTAATAAATTTTTCGGTTCCCATTTTTCATGAATTTAAAACATTATACAATTATTATGGGATTTGGGATAGGTTTATGACCTTCCATCACTTATAAGATAGGAAAACTAATTTCATATGTTTATAATATTTTTTTTAATTATGTAATAGAATTATAAATTCTATTTATTATATTTTTAAAAATAAAATTTGATTTTATCTAGGATTCCATAAAAATTTATGGTTTTCCATATTAAAAAGATTCATTAATTTTTTTTATTAAACTATTAACCTTAAACTATATTTTTATTCCTGATTGTCACATTAAAATTATTATATTAATTATTAAAAAAAATTTTGTCTTTAAATTCAAATTTTCAATGAATTTTTCTTGGTATTTCAAGTGGTTCTTGACATTCGATGTGTTATTAAATAATGAAAATTATTTACATTAAATAAAATGTGTATTATAAATGTTTTTTGAACCAATGTGGGCCAAGGAATATATAAAATAAATAGGCATTTTCTTTCTAGAGGGATTTTATAAAAAGTGGAATATCTATCCTAAGTGAGTTTCCAAGGATGTTCTGAATATGTAATTCTCAAGTAAATATTTTGAAAAATTATTTAAAAATTTATAAATGGTGGACTTGGCATCACAATTCATTTTCTATTATGGATTAATTTTCACTTTAATGTGGTTTATAAATTGTATGGTTATGTGTGTTTGAATCCCTCTAAGGGACTGTTTTATTTTTATTGATATTGATTGTATCCCTTGAATTTTGTTTCACATTTTTTATTTTATGGTGGGTGTGTGATTGATGATTTTCAATTAGAGTAACCTATATTCAAGGTTGGGTTTTTTGTTATTCTTGGTAGTGATTGTATTTCTCAATGTTTATTATACAAGTTTATTATTGGATATTCTAATTTATTAATCATCCATGATTTAATTTAGTCATGGGAACCCTGGTTTTAAGGTAGGATATTTTGATGGGATATGATCCCGTTCCACTAATTATACTTGCAAAAATGGTACCCCTCTACAGGAAAGAGATGTTTTACTAAAACCTTCTACTAAATGTTATTTAATTTTGTTATAGGATACATAGAAATAGTTTTTGTAGGTTTGATCCCATTATAGGTATCCTTTTTCTAGTTATATGAATTTGGGGATTTATATAACGTTTTGTTTTGTCTCCAGGTTGTTTGGCATGTGTGTCACCTTGAATTGGTTCTTTTTACTTATTCATTTTAAATATTTCATGATTTCAATTTATTTATTTATATTTTATTTATATATAGTCTATGGGGTTTTATGAAGTACTTTTAGAGAACATCTTTAACAAAAAGATTTAAATGAAAAAGGGTCATTTCATATGGAATGTGTGGCTTCTAACTAAATTCTTTTAATTGATTATTTTTATTTAAGATGAATGAATAAGAAATATTCTAAAAAAATATTTATTTATATATTTTTTAAATATAATTAGATAATAAAAATTGTTCTCTTTTCCTATTTTCAAACTATACTAAAGTGGATCGTTGATGTAAATTTATTCATGTTTCAATTAGGGTGGTATCTTCTGAAGTGTTTTTATGATCATTACAATATTACCTTTCAGTTTAGGCTACTATTCTACTATTGTTTTATCTTGGGGTGTATTCGATGTTAGGATAGGTTAGTGACCAATGGGTATTATCGATAATTCTATTGTATTTATTACATTCGAGTAAGTGTTCTTTTTAATTGATTTCGTAGGAACTACCTTCTTTTCCAAGAATGTGTGACCCTGTGGGCTATTTAAATGATATTATAACTTATTTTAGTTATCTTTTTTGATGTATTGGTTTATTTATATAGAGACTACATGATTTCGAGCTATAAATGTTGAGTGAGGATGGGGGAGTGTAGGGTCTTGGCTAGGGGAGTGGGTATGGAGGGTGATATGAGGGTTTTATTTTTTTCCCTTTACTTTATCTACTATTTTATTATTGAAATGTATCTATTGTTTCATATTTTTATGCATCGTTCAAAATTTTATGTAGAAATATTTCATTTCTTTTACTCTAGAATAATTTTTTTATGGGAAAAATTATCCTTGATGGAAAACTAGTGATGGTATGTTATATTAGGTGGGTTTCTTTTTATAGGTGTCTTATGATTGGAATATCTATTAAAATTAATTTCATAGGTTGTAAGGATTTCATTTTAATAGGAATTTGGAATAAAATGTAAATAATAAGGTATATAAGATAAGTTCTATTTGAGAAATTAATCATACGGTCAATTAGATATTTGTTTTTCTAATATTTTACACCATTATCACTTATTTTAAATTTGTTTAACCTCAATTTACCTTTACCATGGTAACTCAATTATTACCTCATCAAATTATTTTTTTACATAAATATTATATTAACTAATTTTGGTAATTTAAATATGATGACTATAAATTTTTACTATATTTGTTATAATTAAAATTTTAAATATAGAATATTTTTATTTTAAATGAAAACATATAATATATAAATAAACTAATTTATATTGGACGTTTCTTTTAAACCTTTCAAATTTTAAATTATATTCCATATCAATTACTAATTAAAATGATGTCAATAAATTTTTTTACATTCTAAAAAATTACATTATCTTCATTATTATAAACATATCAATTTAGTTAATTAATATAATAATAATAAATAAAATCAAAATAGTTATTTTTAAAAATATCAGTAAATAACATTAACCACATATCATTAAAATTTATCATTCATCTTCTATAAGGTTCATTTAATCAATACATTGGTATTGAAATAATCATTCTAATTTTATAAATACATTAAAAAATCTTTAATAAGAAAAATATGTAACACTTTAAAATGTATTTTTATAATAAATTATTTTAAAGAAATAATATATTCATATATCATTATGGAGATATATTATTATCTAATTTATAATAAAAATTACCACACATCAACTTAGATATTGGATAAAACCATACCTAATGACTATATATCCAATGACCATATTTCCAAAGACCATATTTCTAGTGGACATATTTCAAACAACCTTTTATATGATGGTCATATTTTATTCTTATATATTGACTTACACTAATTATTTAGAATAACTAATCGTATTCATTTACATATCTCTCAACATATCTAATTCCTTTATAATAAACTGACTTATTTCTATAATTTCAATCAGTTTAAAGATATTCATTGAAACTTGTGCAGATAAAAATTACATGTTCGTGATTTTTTATTTACTTTTGGTTTTAATACTCTTTTAAATTTCTTAATGATATTTTATATTATATTCTTATAATTTATTGAATGAAAATTACATTTTTATTATCAAAGAATTTTAATAGGAAAAAATTGAAACAATTAGTTCAAGCATAAAATAAAGTAACCATTCCATTAAAGTGAAATTTAATCCTATACGTTTTAATATACCTAAATAAATTTTATGAGATAGTGTTTTTCTGAGTTTCTGGTTCATCCTACCAAAGATCTTCAAACTGAAATGTGATATTTTCATAGTAATTTATATACTACACTATGTTGATCATACCATTACCGAATCACTTTATTAAATTCAGGTCATTTTGGTCGATCTAGGTGCACTTCTCCTCATGGGGAGCCATCGTTAATGCCATTACCATCATTCTGTCATCATCATTAATAGAAGAATAAATTGAATTAATGGATTCATCCATTTAATCATCTGAGTTAATAAGCAATTTCATGTTTTTTGTCGAGCACAATATTAGACTTCTTCTATAGACAATCAACCTTAGAGTATAAGTGGTGTTAATTGTCAATTTTCTTGGATTTTGACTTCTTCACGATTATAGTCTCCATTTGTAATGGTAAATATGACTAATCCTTCAACTCTTTAGGGTTTCCCCAATAGATCATACATCTCATCAGGCTTGGATGCCTACTACCCAGAACATCATCCTCTGTATCACCAACAAAGTGGTTAAAAAACTCATCACTAGACTCATTCCCATTGACCTTATTCTCATCTATGGAGGGTCTGACCAGATCTTTTTTAACTCCTAAACTATATGATCTTTTTTAAATCATTAAAAGCGGTTTCCCAAAAAAAGACCTTCCACCTCACTTCAAGGACTTCCCATGAACAAGGCCTCTCCCACTACAAATTGGTCTAGAACATTCCACCAATCACTTACTAAGTCCAACGCATTCCACATATGAAAATGTTTAAACATAAAATAAAAATTCATATTAAAATTAGCATACGAAATTTCAATACTTTATCCATAAATAATTAATGGTATAAAAATAACACATCCACAGTCAAACACTTCATAAAACCATAAATAAAATATGAAAGATTTGTACTATAATAAATCAAACTCAATCTAGAATAATATCCCTTAAAGGATGTTGAAATAGTTCAGAAGGATTAGTAAAAATCATTGAGATAAATATCTATTTTTCATGAAATCGTTTAAATTTCATATAAAGGAAGTCATTTAAAAGATTGTTTTGAATCAAAGTGTCACATTCCACTTTGAAACTTTTGAATGAAATTAACATTTTAAAACATTCATGTCCATATAAATATATCCTCAAAACCACTTTGAAAAGATAGACATTAATGATAAAGGTTTAGAATAATAATCCTTTAAAACATTTTAAATGATGTTTTAGTAAAACGTACCTTAAAAATAATCCCTTTGAAAAATATTTTATGAACATGGACATGGATAATCAATATGTCCCACTAGATACTTATGTAAAAGAACTTCAGATAATAATGAGATTTTGGAATTAACCCTTACCTTGTAATTTTCCTTATTTGATGGTATGTTAACATCCTTTATAATAGTTAAAACATTGTTATTAAATTATAAAATAATCATATACATAAATATGACATCATATATTATCTTATAATATTTCTTTGTTAATAATATTTTAGTAGTTCATCATTTTGGGAGTTAATTAAATCCTTTTCCTTTATATTATTGGTTACATAAGCCATGTTTGTTATGGACAGGATGTATGTGATTAATATACAAAATATTATTATGTTCATAAATATTATTTTTAATCATAAAATGAAAATTATTCTAGAATGATTATGATGGGGAATGAAGCTCATCGTGTTCCTAGAGACAGTAATCCTTACGTACGCACGAGCAACAATATCATTATATCGATGGTGAAAACGTATTTAATTTTTTATTTTATCATATATACAGAATCATGAAAATATTATATTTATTATTTACATTAGTTATATTCATTATTATACCCATCCAAAATAATGATGTGTTTGAATAACAAACTAACACACGACGTGGAGACGGTATGCCATATGTATGCACGTATGGTGACATTGTCATTCCTTTGATGAATAGAATAATGAATATGGATGTACCAATTTTATAATAACATCACAGTATATAAAATATAATGGAGTTTTTATTTTAGAATGGAAACAACAAAGAATGAGAAGGGGAAGAAGAAAAGAACTACAAAGAGGTGATGAAATATTTACCACTTCTTTGGGTTCTTCCTTTTGATTTGATCGAAAGGGCTTCATAGGATTGCATTCTGAAAAATAGAAGGCTGCTAAGATGAAGGGAAGAAAGTGGGTAGGAAATTTGGGCTATGTTTGGCTGAGCCAAATAGCTTTGGAGGTGTAAAATTAAGAGAAGGGGAAGTACCCTTTTATAAGAGAGGTGAGAGTCACTTTTGAAAAGCTTGAAATATTATTTTATAATAAAATAATTTTCGGTTTATAATGGCTCCAAAATGATTTATTAATAGTATAGGGTTGGGATGGGTCGAAAACCTCTCAAACAATAGGTTTTAGATAGGTTTAGGTCACCATATTAACCTTATCGTTTTTATTTAACTCTTAGTTAAATAGTTTGACATTTACCATGTTTCTTTGTATTTTTATATTATATGGTTAATAAAAATACTATAAAAAGACAATAAAACCCCAAGTGGATCATTATATATATATATAACAAAATATTATTCCTTATGATGATCCATAGATTTTTAGGAATATTATATCAATAAATTAGATAGAATTTTTTTATACTCAATTTTGACAATTTTGACACTATTTAGTATTTGGGTTTTCTAACAATCATAACTCCATGATTACTTCGAAAAACAATTATTTAATCAACCCTGACATGTCATATTAAACTATAAAATTATATTAAATCCTCAAAAGTCTCAAATAAAATTTGTTTGGATATTTATAATATTAGTTATTTAAATCATTCATTAATAAGGTAATTACTGCATCATAATTGTGTCATAAATAAATTAAATTATTTAATATCTATAAATTATAAATAAAATACTATTATATAGGAAATATTTTTAAATTTATAATTAATATTTATAGTCGAATTTATCATAGTTATAACCCTATATTAAAAATGGTTTAGTTATTTATCTTGGAATTTAACTCTTTTAACTGTTCTTCAAATAAAATGATAATAAATGTCAAAATCGAATCCCTATGTACCAAAAAAGATCATATTTTATTCCAAATGTTGTCTTTGGTCGAATTATACTTGTCAAATATAATTAAGACATGTTTTAGGGTAACTATAATGTCATTTTTACCCTTAATTACCCTATTTACTTTTAACTGTGGTAACTAAAAGTCAAAACTCACCATTCACTAAAAATTATTTTCGTCTTATTGAACCATGTTTTACTTACTGATTAAAACCATCTCTCTCAATTTTTTTAAATTCAACTCACAAAAGCGATAAAATTATGTTTTATACAATTTTGTAAATGCTTCTAGAAGGTCGGTAAAAGACGGTAAAAAGTTCAATAAAATTTTATATATCTAAACATATTATAAAATGATTACAAAGAATTTAATTGAACATATATAGGTATTATGTATCTATTTTGACCAAAAATATATTAAAATAATTAACAAATTATTAAAAAAAATTGATTTTAAACAATAACGCGGTGTTTTTCAGTATTAATCAAAAATTGAAAGTTTTCAGAAAAATAACAAAACTTCACCCTAAGATAACTATGATATTCCAAATCCAAAAATGAAGTCCATTTTGAAAAATAAAATTTATAAAATTTCAAAAAGTGGGTATTGATATTCATGATGGCTTGTTTGATTCGACATGGTGTGTTAAAATTCCATGTTGCATACAACGCAAGCTACTACATTATACAAAGGGAAACATATTGTGGATTCTTGGGGTGTAACATTCTACCCTCCTTAAAATAATTTCATCCTAAAAAAATCTAGAATATTATTACATAAAAATAATCGGGTGGTTCTTCATCATAAGTTCATCGGGGTCCCACGTTTCCTCTTCCATCTTATGGTTTCTCCGTAGAACTTTTACTAGACGAGTTGAATGATTTCTCAGTACTTGTTCTCTGGTATCAAGAATTCAGATAGGCTCTTCACAATAAGACAGACCGGGTTCCAGTTCTAATTCTTCATAGGTGAGTACATGCATTGGTTAGGGCATGTATTTTCTCAACAGTTATACGTGGAACACATCATAAACCTTGGAGAGACTTGGAGGCATTTCCAAATGATAAACTAAAACACTTATTCGTTCTAGAATTTCAAAAGGTCCGATGTACCTGGGACTCAATTTACCCTTCTTATGAAAACATATAACCCATTTTCGTGGAGATACCTTTATTAATACATGGTCTCATACTTAAAATTCCAAATCCTTCCTTTGGTTATCGGCATAGATCTTTTGACTACTTTGGGATTCTTTTATGTGGGTTTGGACAACCTCCAAGTTTTTCATTATTTCCTCAACATGTTTCGGGCCTACGAGATTTCTTTCACCAACATCATCTCAACAAGTTGGAGTGTGACATTTCATTCCATATAATGCTTCATATGGTTCCATCTGAATACTTGAATGGAAGCCATTATTATTGGAAAATTCTACTAGAGGTAAATATTGATCCCACATACCATGAAAGTCAAGTGTGAAATATCTCAACATGTATTCTATGTTTTTAATAGTCCATTCTGATTGTCCATCGGTTTGAGGGTGGTGGGCAGTGCTCAAATGAAGATCAGTATACAAGTAATTCTGAAGAATTTTCCAAAATCGTGATGTAAAACGGGGTTCACGATCAGAATAAATCGATATGGGTACTCCATGAAGTCTTAAAACATCATTAATATATAGTCTTTCCAGACGTTCAAGTGGTAAATCTTATCTTATAGCAAGAAAATGTGCTGACTTGGTAAGATGATCAATACTGACCCATATTGCATCATTCCATCTAGGAGTCTTTGGTATCCCGATGAAAATGTCTATCGTAATATTATCCCACTTCCACTAAGGTATGGGGTGATGTTACATGACTCCACTAGGTTGTCACCATTCATTATTCACTTGTTGAAAAACCATACATATTAACACAAAATCAGCAATCACCCTCTTCATGTTCTCTAACCAAAATGTTCCTTCAAATCTCTTTATATCATGGTGCTCCTAGGGTGTATAGAGAAATTAGAGCTATGAGAATCATCAAATAATTCCATTTTTAGTTCACGTATGTTAGGAACATGAATTCTCTTCCCAAATTTCATAATTACACCTTCATATATGAAGTCACTCAATCTTCAATCTTTCAAAGATTTAATCTTCTTTTGAAATTCCTCATCAGCAGTCTAAGAACTTTTTATCCCTTATAGTAAAGACGGTTTGGCATCCATTTGAAAATTAATTGATGTTTCATTTTACATGGTTATTCCCATATCTATCTTTACTAGATCCATGTATATTGGATCCTTTTCCACTCTCATCTTGTTCAAAACTCCATGATCCATTCTACTGAAAGATTCTACATTTTTATTTGCCTTCCTTGGATGGAAGTGTGTAGTGAAATCATAATCCTTGGGTAGTTCAATCCATCGTCTTTTCCTCATGTTGAGTTCTTTATCTGAGAAAAAAATACTTCAACCTCTTGTGATCAGTATAAATCTCACATTTCTGACCATAGAGATAGTGTCTCTATATTTTTATAGAAAATATTTCAGCTACTATCCCAAGATCTTGAGAAGGATTGTTTTGATCCTGAATTTTTATCTGTCATGATACATAGGAAAAAACTCTATCATTGTGCATAAGGACACGACCATGTCCTTTATTTGAAACATCACTATAAATAACAAACCAATAATTCTTCTATGGTAGAGTCAAAATAGAAGAATTAACAAATATTCTATTCAGTTCTTTAAAAAATTATTCACAGTCATTTGTAAAAACAAATTTAACCCCTTTACGAGTGATCTTGGTTAATGGGTTAGCCAATTAGGCAAAATTATGGACCAAAAAACCGATAATAACCGGCTAAACCAAAAAAAATATGTACCTCAGTTATACTCATCGGTGCTGGACATTCATGGATTTCCATGGTCTTTGAAAGATCAGTAGAGATTCCATCCTTAGAGAAAATATGGTCTAGAAATGAAATCTCTGGAAACCAGAATTCACACTTACTAAACTTCACATAAAATTCATTTCTTCCAAGAGTCATTTGAATAATGCGTATGTAATTTTTATAATCTTTGTAGGTTTTTGAGTACACCAAGATATCCTAAATAAAAACCACTACAAAGTCATCAATATAATTCTTGAAATCTCTATTACATAGATTCAAGAAGACAGAGGGTGCAT
Organism: Viscum album; assembly: GCA_963277665.1. Classification (NCBI taxonomy): domain Eukaryota; kingdom Viridiplantae; phylum Streptophyta; class Magnoliopsida; order Santalales; family Viscaceae; genus Viscum; species Viscum album. Next base: position 1,462,390,680 of record OY728150.1, on the reverse strand, counting down.
TAGTCAATCCAAAAGGGATTATTGTAAACTCGTAATGCACATACCTTGTGCGAAACGCAATTTTCAGAATGCATTCCTTCTTAATACACAATTAATGATATCCAGATCGAAGTTCAATCTTGGAAAAATATTGAGCTCGATGAAGTTGGTCTAATAAATCATCAATGTGATGTAGGGGATACAGGTTCTTTATGGTTATAGCATTGATCTCTCTATAGTCAATGCACAACCTCATAGATCTACATTTCTTTTTAACAAAAAGGAAAGGGGATCCCCATGGAGAAACACTAGGGAGAATAAATCTCTTGTTAGTCAATTCCTCTAGTTGTTTCTTTAGTTCTATTAATTCCACAGTGTCAATTCTATAAGGGGTATTCGATATGGGACTTGAACCAGGAATTAAATCAATGGAAGACTCAATTTTTCATTCAGGGGGATTTCCTGGTAAATCCTCTAGAAAAACATCACCATATTATTGTATAAAAGGTATATCCCCTATTCAAACATTATTTTTTTCACCCATAATTATTTAATTCTTTTCCTCCCCAATAATGGAATTTAGTAAAGCTATAGGGGTGGATCTAGATAAGAATCAGGTGGTGACGTTTCAGCTCTAATGATAAGGTACTCATTATCATCATCGAAAAGTGTAACCTTCTTCTTCTTACAATAAATTTTCACATCATGGTCGGAAAGCCAATCCATTCTGAGCATTATATCAATTTAAATAATCAGTATGACGATGAGATCATCAAACAAACAGCTTTTATATGACCTAATTGGAACTGATTCACAAAATATATTTGCAATGATTAATTCCTTAAGAGTTTTGACTAACTACCTTATTATGTAAAATTTAAAACATCATATTTTTTGATAAAATTTGGAAGATATGAAACAATTTGATGATCTATAATCAAATAAAACATTGGCTGAACTTTAGAAACCATTAAATTACCCTCCACCATGTCATTCAGAGCTTCAACCCCAGCAGTAGTGATCCCATAAGCTTGGTCTTTCTCCCTTGGCCTTCTCTTCGGTAATTTCCCTTGGATACTAGGAAATTCATTTTCATAATGCCACTTTTCTCTAAAATTGTATCATTCAACATTGATAGACTCTTTCTTCCCCTTACAATCACGAGCATGATGGCCTTCTTCACCACACTTGTAATAGAATCTCATCACCATCAGGTAAGTAACAGGGTGTTTCTTCCAACATTTACCAAAGGATGGTTATTCAACTTTTCCCTTCTTCAATTTATTTAAATATCCATAGTTTTCAACATATATCATTTTCTCTTTCATTGCATTAATGTTGTGAGACTTATAAAATTCATTTTATATCTTGATAACACATGAGACTACATCATCGTATGATGAGAAGGATTGTGAGACTAATTCTCGATGGAGAAATAATTTTAACCCATCAAAAAATAGATCAATATTACTCCATAGGTCATGTATATAATCTACTACATGTCATGCTAACCTTGTAACATTAACCTCATTCTTTGCGACATTCTAATCCTATTTTTTCCTCAAATTCAGTAATTGTCCTTCCATATCCACTCGAGGGTCACACGCAATGTATTTTTATAATAAAATCTCTTTAAAATCCCTCCATTCCATGTTTGATACTTCTTCATATTCCTTTTATATTTTGGATTAATGACCACCATTTCTCTGTATCTCCCGTGAGGCGATAAACTGCCATGACAAATTTTCCCTTTGGCTGCTTCCCAAAGCATGAAATATTTTCTCTGTGGAACTTATCCATTTCTCAAATACTAATGGATTTGTAATCCCATTGAATTTTGGTGGTTTTTTCCTCATGAAGCGGTAAAAAATTGATCCTATGCACTTTGGATCAGGGTGCTCTATACGAGTAAGGTTATTATTCATAACTTGAGTGAGTTATCCCAGTATAGTGATAATTTTATCAGCACCAGTTGCTTCACCAGCTCTACTATAATTATCTCCAGTAAAAGAGAAATCACTACGTGGATAACGTGTGTTGATACAGTTTCCATTCCATCCAATAGGCGACATTTTTATAAAATATAATACACTATATTAGTTTCTAAATCCAAATACATAATTCCAATCTTGTAAAACACTTAACATAAATTGACCAATTTATAGATATAAACCATAATAATAAAACAGTTTTTTTGAGGAAGTATATACTCATAAATCCTTCATAATGGTTTACAAGGAAAATGAGAATTATCCTAATCATATTCCCAGGGAGTGTCGTAACCAAGAGTGATGCAAGGCCCGTTGTCTTGCACCAATTCCCGTTCGAGCCTAGTTCAAAAAATTGTATTCAGGTTTTACCCCTAGGTACATCTATGCCAGAGCCACCTATACCTACTTGTATCCAAACAGGGATTTATTTCTTGGAAAACTCACAAAATCCCTACAGTATCAAAATTCCAAGAAGTTATTCTCTACTAATCCTCAAAATCTATCTTAGGGTAATGTTCTCTAATCAGAGTTTTTCTAAATCTAGCTTCTAAGGTTTGTAATAAATTTCTTTTGATATCATCTATAACGCCCCAACCCCAGTTACCCAGAGTCATGGCATTATTACATAACATTGGCATGATCACAAGGGATCAAATTCTGAAATACCAATTAGTTTAGTAGAATTGGAAGTACTAGATACATTAATAAGTTTTACATAACATTGTAAAATGAAAAAAAACATCAAAATTGTCTGCATTGACCACATTCATATCAATTAGAATATCCTTGTAGGTCATTCATAGTATACTTATTCGCATCCTTGAAAAAATATAACATAGAAAGGGCTGAGCTCATAAGCTCAGTAAGGATAACAATATTGAAGAAACATTCATAAATAAGCCCAAACAATTAAGGAAATGTATAAGAATAAATCAAAAGCAATTTAAATATAAACATTAGCATAATATAGATAAGATAAAATCGAATAATTCCATTTACTTATTCACATGGATATTCTACTAGTCTAATAATCACATGAAATATCAATAAAAAATTTCATACTGATGGAATACATAATACCAGACTTCAAAACAACATAGTCAAGGCCTTGTGTGAAGACTACAAATAAGATTTTTTTCAAGGCCTTGTTCCAAGACACTAGTTAGTCTCATGAGACCTACCAATGAATCGAGGAGCAATATCAGGCTCCATTCATCACTAAGTCCAATGCACACCTCATATGAAAATTTTTAAACATAACATAATCATTCGTATTAAAATTAGAATATGAAATTTCAATACTTTATCTATAGATCATGAATGGTATAAAAATAACACATCCATAGTAAAAAATATCACAAAACCATAAATACAATATTGAATATTTGTATCATAATAAATCATCCTCAATCAAGAATAATATCTTGTAAAGGATGTTGACATAGTTAAAAATGACCAGTAAAAATATTTAAGAGAAATATCTCTTTTTCATGAAATAATTTAATAGCCAAATAAATGAATTCATTAAAAAGATTGTTTTGAATAAAAGTGTCTCATACCACTTTGAAACATTTGAAAGGAATTAACATTTTAAAACATTCATGTCCATATAAATAAATCCTTAAAACTATTTTGAAAACATGGACATTAATGAGAAAGGTTTCGAAGAATAAATCTTGAAAACATTTAAAATCATGTTTTAGTAAAATGTCCTTTAAAAATACCATTTAAAACACTTTTATGAAACATGGACATGGAGAATAATTATGTCCTAGTAGATACTTACGTAAAAACAAACTCGGATAACAAAGAGATTATGGAATTAAGCCATACCTTGTAATTTTCCTAAGTTAATTGTATGTTGAACACCTGTATAATATTTAAAACATTTTTATTAAATAATACAAGAATCATATGCATATATATGATATCATATATGATCTTATAATATTTATTTTTTAATAATATTTTAGTAGTATCATCATTTCAGGTGTTAAGGGATCTGTCTTCCTTCATATGCTTGGTTATGTAAGCCATATTTGTTATGGATTGGATGTATTTTATTCATATATAGAATTATATTATGTTTATAAACATTATTTCTAATGATAAAATGAAAATTATTCTTGAAATATTATGATGGGGATTGAATCTCATCGCGTTCGTGGATACGGTAATATGTTCATACACACGAGCGACAATATCATTATATTGATGGTGATATCCAATGTAATAGGATGGTATATCATATATAATGAATAATTAACATGTTATATTTATTATTTACATCAGTAATACTCATTATTATATCCATCCAAATAATCAAGTTTTTGAATAAAAAAACTACACTACGATGTGGAGACAGTAAGCCTTACGTACGAACATATGGTGACTTTATCATACATATGATAGATAGAATAATGAATATGGTTGTACCATTTTTATTATAACATCACATTATATAGATTATACTGGATTTATTATTTTATAATTTATAAAACAATGAAATTGGAAGTGGAAGAAGAAAATAACTTGATAGAGGTGATGAAATATTTACCTCTTCTTTGGGTTCTTCCATTTTATTTGATCAAAGGTTATCCATAGGATGGATTTATGACCAGAAGAAGGCCTCTAGGATTTAGGGAGGAATGTTTGGAGGATATTTTGGTAGGGTTTAGCTGAGCCAAATGGCTTTGGATGTGTGATATTAAGAGAAGGGAAAGTACTCATTTATAAGAGAGGTGATGGTCACTTTAGAAAAAAGCATGAAATATTATTTTATAATAAAACAATTTTCTATTTCTAATAGCTTAAAAAAGATTTATTTATAGTATAAGTTGGGGATGGGTCCAAAAAATCTTAACCAATAAGTTTTATATATATGTTTAGGACACCATATTAACCTTATCTTTTCGATTTAACTCTTAGTTAAATAGTTTGATATTTAACATGTCTCTTTGTATTTTAAAATTATATATATAATAAACATACTATAACAAGACAAACGAACACCAAGTGGTTAATTATTAATTTATAGAACCTTAATTAATCTTTTTGGTCAATACGTGGATTTCTAGGAGTATTATATCAATTAATAATATAGTATGGGTTTTAAAAACTCTATTCTGTCAAGTTTGACAGTATTTGGTATTTGTTTTTTTTGAAACTCATAACAGCACGATTTCTTCGAAAAAAATTATTTAATAAACCCTAAAATGATATATGAACCTATAAAATTAGTTTAATTCCTCAAAAGTATCAAATTACATTTTTTTGCATATTTATAATATCAATAATTTTAATCCTTCATTAAAAAGGTAATTAATGAATCATCAGTGTGCCATAAATAAATTACATTATTTAATGTATAAGAATTATAAATAAAATAAAATTATGTAGGAAATATTTTTATCTTTCTAATTAATATTTATAGTCAAATTGTTTTATATGTATAACCCTATATTAAAAAAATTTTAGATATTAATCTTTGAATTTTACTCTTTTAACTCATCTTTATATAAAATAATAATAAATGTCTTAATCTAATTAAAGTGGACAAAAGGGGATCATATATTATTCCTAAGGTTTTTTTGGTCGAATAATATTTTTCCAATAGAATTAGGAAATGTGTTAAGGAAATTATAATATCATTTTTTACCCTTAATTACCCTAATTACTTTTAACTATGGTAAATAAAAGTCAAAAGTTACTATTTATCAAAAATTATTTTTATCTTATTGAACTAAATTTTAAATACACATGTAAATAGTGCATCTTGGATTTTTGAAATTCAACTCACATAAGTGGGAAATTTTGGTTTTATGCAAATTTTAAATGCTCCTTGAAGGTGTGTAGAAGGTGGTAAATAATTCAATAAAATAATATATATATAAACTTATTATAAAATGAATTCAATGAATTAAATTGAAAATATGTTGGTATTTAAACATACATGACTTATTTTAATGTTATATTTCATTAAATTTCCCATCATGCTTGGTTTTGGGGGTTTCCCAAGCTTTTATGGAGGAATGGGTGAGTTTTCATGAATTGGGCCAAACCGTGATCCCAATTCCTGATTTAAGAATAAATTTTATTCCTTTATAACTCCTTCATTTTTCATAATTTTTCATCCATTCCAATTCCTAATTGTCATCCACTAACATATTAACATCACCATGTTAATTTGGACAATTTCGGAATCCATAATTGTGATGGATATGGGTTTTCATTTAAGGGATTGTGCCTGCCCGAAAGCCAATTTCTTGCATTAAAATCATTTTTAATTCTTTATTATCTGCTTCAATATTTACGTTTTTTGGGGGATTCTAACTCTCCCCCAAGCCTACATACCTCAGGCGCACCCCCAAGCTCTTCTACAACTATTTAGAGCTCGTTTTCGTCACTCATATGGATAATACTTCTATGAATTTCTCCAATCTCCCATATTTGAAGAGGTAAATTTATTATTTCATAAATCCTTCATTTCTCAAACTATTTCCCACATTATAGTTCCTAAATTATATCTTCAACATTTTTATAATCTCCCTTGAATGGTTAGATATTTTCAAATTCACATACTGGTGTATTTGAGGTGATTTCTTCAGTATTTTTCAAGTAAGTGATTTCATCTTGGTTTCCTCTTCCCTTAGGGTTTTCTACCTGTTTCATTATGTTATAAAATGTCCCAAAGATAGAGATTGAAACTTGGGATTGATTTGGTGACTTTTTTGTCAAACATTTTGGTCTTGGGCTATATTTAGCTTCTTTTTGGGGCGACGGTGGTGTGGTTGTAGTTTGGCACTAACTTTTGAGGGATTCGACAATTTCAGTAGGTGGTTCCATGTGTAATCAATTTTTGATGAGTTAGGTTGCTATTTTTACTCAATTTTCATATTAATCATATGTTGGGTGTGGTTCAAAAACTATTTATTAATTATTTGGTTATTTTTTTAATTTTATACTTTCTTTTTAAGTTGAAATTGGATGTTTTCATGTGTACCTCATGGGTATTATTTGGGTGTATTTTCTAACTTATAGAATTGGTTTACTAAATCTTGTTTGGCCAACCAATTATAGATTGGTAATGTATTAGTGTCATGTGGGCCTACATAATAGGGTTTTTGGAATAGGTATGTTGTATAAAAATTTATTATATGTCTTGCGATCATTTTATGAAAATGGTTGTTTTCATTTGTATCATTCATGGTATTATCCATGGTGATTTTATAGCACTTTAATGTGGTTTTATAAATGACTTAGGGATTCCAATTCTACATTGGTAGTGTTTTGGTATGGTCTTTTCTTTTAAATATGGGTTTGAATTGGGTTTTCTGAGCAATGATTGGTTATACTCTTTGGAATTGTTTTATGAAAGATTTGAATGATTTAATGATTTATGTAAGTGGTGAAACCATAATGGAAAAATGTTTTGGAGTGTGTATATTCTAAGATGGTACATTATAAATGTGAGAGAGGTTGCTTTGGGATGTGTTCCATCTTTGAAATGTTTTAATTTTTTTTAAGGATTTACTAAAGTGTGTAAGAGATGTGAAAGTGATGTGGGATGTTTTGTGTGAGTGTGATGTGAAAAATGGATTTTGGTTATAAAAAAGGGTATTATATAACATCAGAGTGGGTAGTTATGTGAGTTTTAATATATTGGAATGGTTTTATAAAATTGTTTAATCGGTTTGTGTAAGTGTTCGTGAAATGTGAAATATTTTTTGGGCTATTTTGGTGTGAGTCAGATTTCAAATCAATTTAAATGAAAAGTGGAATTTTGTGACTTGTGTGGTATACATGTGGGATATTTTGGTGTGAGTAAAATTTCAAATCAATTTTAATGAAAATTGGACATTTTTGAGTTGTGTGGTATACATGGGGTCTGTTTGGTGAATATTTTGTGAGGAAATAACATTTTCATGTTCGAATTATAATTCTAGACTTCTTGAACTTGGTTTAGCACCAAGGGAAAACCCAAGTATCTAGGTGGGTGGACATGTATTAGTATGCTAGTGAATCCGTGGGGTTTGGCCTCAGTTTCACATAGAAAGATTGACACATAAAACTCTAACTAAACTATGATGATGATGATTGGGGACAAATAGGTTATGTGTATGTTCCCTACTAGGGGCTTGTGCACGAGAACAAATATTTGTGATGGTTACTCTCATTGAGATACGAGGTAGTTGGGACCCACAATGAGCTAGTGCCTTGGGGTTATTTCCTTTTGCTTATGCTCATTAGATCCTTTATACATATAATCATCATATGGTATATTTTTATGAAAAATTCATTATATTTGGAATTTATATTAAATGAGTTGATTCTTTAAATTAGCCTAAATGAAAACTAATTTTTTGAAGTTGCATATTTTAGAAATTGTAATTACAAATTACATATTTTTGTAAACTTTTATTCTTTTCATCATTGAATGTCTGTGGCATGGAATGTATTAGTTGTGGTATCCTACTAGGATTTTTATTAAACCCTACTTACACCCTTGGGTGTATGTAAAATTGGCTATTTTTGTTATCGCAGGTAGGGTGCAGTTTTTAGTTCTAGTGGTTCGGGTTTCTAGCAGGTCCTTAGTGGTAAATTATTGTGGAGATGGATGGATAGTGGTGACCCTTTCAATGAGGGTTCTTAGGCCGTTTTGTTTGGTTTTTTACTTTTCTTATATTCTTGTTGAGTTGTATTAAAATATGTAATTCAGTTTTAAATTTTTGTAAAAGATAGTTTAGTTTGAAAAATCCAGATTCATTTTATTGGATTCTTTTGTTGTTTTATGTTTATAACCTCGGGTAAATCGTTCCCTATTATCATTTTATGATACCCGAAAACTTGTTCCAGCCCGTGGAGATTGGGAACGCCCTTCGGGCCATGTTGCAGGCCTGGTTTGGTGCCGTTATTGGTGGAAACCAGATTCGGTTCGTGACCAAATGGTATCAAAGGAGGTTCTGGTTAACTCTTTGGGTCACGTTATTTGGGGAACATTAAAGATAGTCTAGAGTTAGTATTGATTGGACTTGGTATTTCTATTATGGGTAGTTTTCCTGATCACCACACCTCATTATGGGATTCATGTCTCCAGGGGAATTTGGGATTTTTATGAGTCCTTTGGATTTATTTGATTGATGATGATTAGGGGAAATGAAAAAATAGTTGTGTTAATGGTCTCGGTGAGCTCGTAGGGCCTCAAAAGCCATGTGAAGTAGGGGATATTCACTAGAGAATTATTTATTGATGGTGAAGTGATTGGAATATGGCCACTAACCATATGTCTAAGTCACCCACTAGAACTAGTTTCCTCTCACATTGTCTTATGTTCTTTAGTTTTGAAATAATGGATCTTTGGTTTTAAAGTGACTTGGTTTTAAGAAGCATATTGTTTTTGTGAAATGATTTTCTAAAAAAGAGGGAATGGTTAGATTTTTAGAAATGTAGAACTACATTCTCAAAATTGTATTGGAATAAAAAATGGTGTGTTTTCACCTCTTTTGAAAGCATGAACTATGTCATGCTTGGTTTTGAAAAAGTGTTTCCATTAGAGTTTTCTTAACTATAGAAATGAATTTTAATGGGGTGAGATGTGGTGAAATTAATTTGTATGAATTGAAAGTGAGTTTTATTTTGAATGATTTTTTCTTTTCTGAAATGTTTGATAAGAGTTAATTTTGGATTTATTTTGTGGTTAGCGGTATAGAGAAAAAGGAAGTATTGGTTGACTGGTTTTGTTATGAAAAGTGGAATGACTTTTTGTATTATCCTTTGGTATTTTCATGAGAGACCACATGCATGGAGTTATATGGGATGGTGGATGGTTAATGTCATGATTAGATGAGTGCTAGGATTTATTTTAGGAGGGTTCTCGATATGGAACGAAAACATAGATGAGTGGTGTTCGTGGGGTACCATTGGGGGATACACTAACTGCAATACCGTTTGTTTTCCATGATATGTTTTTTACAAGAATACTAGATGTCTTGATGAGAAGTTTGGTATGGTGTGTATTATGTGTTTTTGTAATTGTTGATGTTGTGGAATGTTTTGAGTCCCATAACCCCTCTTGAGGGAACAATGTTTTGGTATTGTGTTTGGTCAGTAATCTGGGTTGATGGTATGGTTAGTGGTCTCCTCTGAGAATATTTTCGGATGTCTTTATCGTGTTTCCCCGCATCTGTTTGGATCTGGTTGAGGTGTTTCTTAACCAATGGACCAGGTTGGTTGTGTCCTTGGGTTCTCTTGTTAGATATGGTATGCCCCTATTAAAGGTTAGTGCACAAATGAAGTGCAGCCCGAATTGATTCATTGTTGGAAGACCCTCTAGTTGATCAATATATGGAATATTTTTCATGAGAATTGTAGATTGAGTGTACACACATTCATGTCTTGGTATTTTGTATCCTCTTGTAGCTGGAGATTGATCATGGACATTTAAAAGAATCCTTAACTTCTTATGTTTCCTGATTTGTAGAAGGTGGAAGTGGTCTAGGGTTGTTAGCATGTATGAGTATCTGGATGATGTCTATGTGGTCCTCTTGGTCTTTCGTTGTCACTTCGAATAAGGAGTTCAAGTTAAACTACCCATGTGGGAAATCTGGTCATGAGAGGATATCGTGGCCACATCCTAGAATTGTGTGTTGTTTGGGGATGTGGTATAGGGTTCCTCACCACACATTGTTTATATCAATCATAATGGTCATGTTCGTTGACACCTTGTGATGTCATGTGATTGATTTACCTTAATGGTGAATGTTGTGAAATCCTATAAGAGTCTCTAATATGTTGGGAGAATTTATTCCTTGGAAAAACATCCAAATCATCCATTTTAGAGGAAGGTGAGTATATGTGTTCTTTACTTCAATTATTTCTCTCCTGAAGAAACAATGTGCGATGTGTGTGAATCTTCTAAGCCCTTGATTCAATGAGATAGCGGGTGAGGGTGAAGTGAGTTTGAATGTGTTATGTCTTGGAAATCTTATCGGGGATTTTAGTGTAGTTGTTGGTGGCACCGAATGAAGAATTCCCATTCCGGGGTTTTCCAAGGCCTAACTGTGAGGCTGAAGATGCTTCAATCATTTGAGCTCCTGCCATAGGTCTCAGAGAGAAGCTGGCTCATACCCAGAGGAAATATCAAGGTTGTTTAAACCCTTCAACAATGTAATATCCTCATCATTAAATATAAGAAGAGTTTTAACCCCTGGTTTCACCATCTTTCTTCTAATTTTACTGTTCGGTATAAATAGGTGGAGGGCCTTGTACTCAGGTCATTGCCTAATGTCATTCGCTCCCCCATTGGCTTCCATTGAGTCATTAAGGAATGGTTGGAAATCTTGATAGACATGATAAGTACATAGTTTGTTCATGATTTTTAGTGAGCTTGTGCGAGGAGGCCATGTAGAAAGAATGATCTATGCAGTTAGTGCACGGTTCCCGAAACAGCATGGACGAACCCAGTGCCCTTCCCAAATCTTTTAATTTTTTGGGGTCATTCTGTGTCGGCCCATGCTGGTCAGTTAAGATGGTTGGTTTTTACGATGGGGAGACCCACTATAATTCTCATGTACATTCCTTCATAAACATTGAATGTAATTATACCCTTTGTACTAGGGAGTTCGTTTAGGCCTCCCCTGTTAGTGTCTTCTTTCTATCTCGGATAAAAATTTAGTTGTCTCTTATGATGGGGATTGTATTTGTGTCTCCCCATACCAAATGATAAGATTTATCCATGGTCCTAACATGGAAGTAGGTAGTCGCATTCGGAACTATCTATCTACTAACATCATACTTGAGTAAACATTGGGATTGAAGAACGCCCAATGGTTTAGTTAAAAAAGGTAATTATAACCATGACTGAAGCTGTTGTTCATTTGGGTGAATTTCTTGAGTTTTGTTCGGATAATTTTTGAGGAGTTTTCTTTTGGGATAAAGTATGAATGTGATTGATAATTTCAGGAAGGTGTTGTAAGTTTGGGTTGTGAGATTAATACTTCCTTAATTGATCAATGGAGGTGTTTTGTCCCTTGGGGACAAAGCTTGGCACTGATGTCCCTCTATTTTAATCGGTTATGTTTGGTTTTTGTATTTTGGCCTTGCTTTGACATTCTGGAGACAAAAAGCTCGCATGCTGGGGATAATTGTCACCCACATGACTTATTTTAATAGTAAATTTCTTTTAAATTCCATTCATACTTTGTTTCGGGATTTTCCCAAGCTTTTATGGAGGAATGGGTGAGTTTTCATGAATTGGGTGAAACCGTAAGCCCAATTCCAGATTTAAAAATAAATTTTTATTCCTTTATAACACCTTTATTTTTCAAAAAATTTCATCCATGATAATTCCTACTTGTAATCCCCTGATCTATTAACATCACCATATTAATTTTCACAATTTAAAAATCCATAATCATGGTGGATATGGGTTTTTATTTAAGGGAATGGGTCTCCCCGATAGCCCATTTCCTGCATTAAAAATATTTTTTAATTATTTACTATCTCTTCAATATTTACGTTTTTTTTGTGATTCCAACTCTACCCTGAGCCCACATACCCATGGCGCGCCCCATGTTATCCTCCCATCATTGGAGCTTCTGTGCAGCACAAATTTGGATGAAACCTCTATGAATTACTCAAATTGCCCAGATTAGAAGAGGTAAATTAGTTATTTCATAACTCCTTCATTTCAAAATCTATTTCCCCCATTACAGTTCTTAAATTATCTCTTCAACATTGTTTGAAACTCTCTTGAATGGTTGGCTATTTGAAAATTGAGATACTGATGTATTTGAGGTGATTTCTTCAATATTTTTCAAATAAGTGATTCCTTCTTGGATTCATCCTTTTCCCTTAGGGTTTCCTCCAACTTTCATTATGTTCTAAAATTTCCAGAAGTTAGGTTTCGAATTTAGGGTTTGATATGGTGACTTTTTGGTCAAATAGTTTGGTCTACGGCTGGATTTATCTTCATTGTGGTGTGGAGGTGGTGCGGTTGGAGTTTTGCACTAATTTTGGAGGGATTCCACACTTTCGGTAGGTGGTTGAATGTGTAAACAATTATTGATGAGTTAGCTTGCTGTATTTACTCATTTTTCATAATCCTCGTATATTGGGTGTCGTGCAAAAACTTGTTATCATTGATTTGATTATGTTTTTAATTTTATATTTTCTTTTTAACATGAAATTGGGTGTTTTCATGTGTAACAAATGGGGTATTATTTGGTTGTATATTATAACTTATATAATCGGTTTACTAAATCATGTTTGGAAAGCCAATTATTGTTTCGTAATGTATTAATGTCATGTGGGAAAAAAATATTGTTTTTGGAATAGTTTTGTTGTCTAAAACTTCGTTATACTTCATTAGTGAATTTTATGAAAATGGGTGTTTTCATTTGTATCTTTCGTGGTATTATCCATGGTGATTTAATAACACTTGAAATGTATTTTATAAATGACTCTAGGGCTGCCAATTCTACTTTTTTAGTGTTTTGGTGTGTTTTTTCCCTTAAAATAATGTTTTGAAATGGTTTTTATGAGAAAATATTGGGTATACTCTTTGGAATTGTTTTATGATAGATTTGAATGATTTAGTGATTTATGTAAGTGGTGAAACAATATTGGAAAAAAGTTTTTGGATTTTGTATTTTCTGAAATGGTACATTGTAAATGTGATAGGGGATTTTTTGTGATGTGTTCCATCTTGGAAATGTTTTACAAAAACGTATGAAGAATTTACTAATGTGTGTAAGAGATGTGAAAGTGATGTGGGATGTTTTGTGTCAGTGTGATTGGAAATATGGATTTTGGTTATGAAAAAGGGTATTATGTGACATGTGAGTGGTCTGTTATGTGAGTTTTAAAATATTGTAATGGTTTTATAAATTTTTTTAATGGTTTTGTGTAAGTCTTAATGAAATGTGAAAAGTTTTTTGGGCTATTTTGGTGTGAGTCGGATTTGAAATCAATTTTAATGAAAATTGGTCTTTTGTGACTTGTGTGGAATACATTTGGGTTATTTTGGTGTGAGTCAGATTTCAAATCAATTTGAATGAAAGTGGTATTCTGTGACTTGTGTGGTATACATGTGGTCTTATTGGTGAATTTTTTATGAGCAAATGATATTTGAAATTGAATATTAGACTTATTGACTTGTTGAACTTGTTTGAACACATAGCGAAAACCCAGGTATCTAGGTGGGTGGACGTGTACTTGTATTCTAGTGAATCCATGGGGTTTGGCATATGTTTCAATTAGCGAGATTGATGCTTACAACTCTAACTAAATGATGATGATGATGATTGGGGACCACTAGGTTATGGGTATGTTCCCTCTAGTGGATCATGCTCGAGAATAGATATTTGTGATGGTTACTCTCACCGAGTTACGAGGTACCTGGGACCCACAATGAGCAAGTGCCTAAGGGTTATTTTTTATTGCTTGTGCTCATTATATCCTTTATACTTACCTTCGATATAAAGTATATTTTGCTTAAAATTTCAGTAGCTTTGGCATTTATTTTAAATGTGTTTATTATTTAAATTAGACTACTTGAAAACATATTTTTTAAGTTTCATCTTTTAGAAATTATAACTAGAAGTTACATGTTTTTGAAAATTTTCATGTTTTTTGTATTTTAATTTTTATCGCATGGAATCTCTTAGTAGTGGTATCCTACCGGGCATTGGCTCACACCCTACTTACTCCCAAGGGTGTAAGTAGACTTGGCTATTTTTTTATCATAGGTAGGGTGATGTTTTTAGTTCTAGTGGTTTGGGTTTCTAGAAGGTCCTTGGCAGTAAAGTCTTGTGGAGATTGCTTGAGGGAGGTGGCCCTTGCCATGATGGTTCTTGGTGTATTTCCTTTGGGTTTTGTACATTTTTTATAGTCCAGTTGAGTTGTTTTAAAATATTTAATTGAAATCTGAATTTTTGAAAAACATTGTTTTGTTTGAAAAATCCAGATTCATTTTATTGGATTGTTTTGTTGTTTTCTGTTTATAAACTTGAGTAAATCATTCCAATTTCTCATTTTATGATACCCGTGCACTTTTTCTAGCCCTTAGTGATTGGGATCACTCTTCGCGCTATGTTGTAGGCCAGGTTTGGTGCAGGTTTTTGGGGCAACCTGATTCGGTTTGTGATAGGTATTGTGTATCTATTTTGACCTAAAATGAATTAAATTAAAATAAATAATTATATAATAATATGTTAGTTTTAAACAATAATGTAGTGTTTTTCAATATTCATCGAAAATTCAAAGTTTTCAGAACAATACAAAAAATTCACCCTAAGCTAATTTTGATATTCCAAATCTAAAAATGAAGTCCATTTTGAAAAATAAAATTTATTAAATTTCAAAAAGTGGGTATTAATATTCATAACGGCTAGTTTGATTGGTCGTGGTGAGTTAAAACTCTATGTTGTGTACAATGCAAGCTACTACATTATTGAAAGGGAATTGTACTGTGGATGCTTGGAATGTTGCATAAAGGGCCTCTTAGAAAATGGAGGTTTCATAATTCTTCATGGGACAGGAAGTTACCAAAAGTAATAAAGAATATTTAGGGAGATAATTTGTTATATGTTTCACGATAACTTTTACCCAATGATGTGGTTTGATGTGTATATAGGATGGGGAATTTTATGGGAGATACAGGTGGTACATTTTAAAATATTCTTAACTTTAAATAAAAAATGTAATTATCATGGGAAAGTAGTAACAGGTTATCCAAATTTTAAATATAAGGTTTGGTAGATGATAATAAAATCATAAAATCATTTAGATATAAGTTTTTGGGTATATTTTGGTCCTTATCACTTAGTTTATCCTCTTATTAACTATGAATAATTTTACCATAGTGACTAAATTTTAGCAGTGTTAATTATTTTTACAATAAAAAATGAATTTTACTATAAGAAATAATTTTAATATTCTTAATGTTAATTTTAATAAAATTTTATATTATTAAATTTATATTTGTGGTATTATTAATTTTAATATAAGTACCCATAACATAGGAAAATGTTTTTAAAAAAATTCCCGTTTTAAGCATAAAATGAATTTACAACAATACCATGTATAGTATTAGTAATCACGAAATTTATTACATTATAATTTAAAAATCTATATTTTTGTGACTTTAAAAGAAATTTAAAACTGAATATATTATTTTGAATAATTAATTATTGGAAAAGGACCTGAATATTTTTTTTAATAAAATATAACTTCAATTACAAAATAGAAAGCATGAGATTCTGAATCCAACATAATATTTCAGAACACTTTATTTTACTCATTAAATACTTATTTAATAAATAAGAAGGTTTTAAAAAATTTTAATTCATGTTTATATCATTATGTTTTCATAAATGTTATGGTATTTGAAAAAACAATGCTTTTCACTATTCTTTTTAAATTCATCTATTTTAGAAAAATACAAAAAACCCACCAATTTTTTTTTGATATAATGAATCATTAAATTTTTTTATTTTATAAAATTTTATTTTTAAGTTTAATAATTTATCTTATAACTAGAAAATATATAATATATAATAAATACATTGTTTATAAACAAGACATTTTTCTTTATCCATAATTAATAAAAAAATTTATTTATATGATTACTTAATTATTTCTAGGACATAACTAAATTATTTTTCCAATCATTCAATTTATTAAATTTATAAATTTTATTGGTATTATTATACAAATTTTTTTAATTTATCCAAAATAAATAATCCATTAAAATTATTTCTTCTAAATAAATGACACTTTTATATTCGAATTAAAATAATTTATTTAAATAAATATATTCTATTTAATTATATTATAATATTTTTAATTTTTTAATATAATAATATATTATTCATTTTAATTATGTGTTGAGTGCGTCAAAAGATATCTAAAAAGTTGAATATTTTCTAAAGGGAAATAGATACAAAAAAATGAGGTATTAAATTCTACCCCCATAAAAAAGTTTCTCCCCAAAAATTTCATTACCTTTAGAGGAATTGGTAAGGATACCTCCACCTCATTAAATCCTTAGATAAATATATTTCATTTTTTAACTTATGATTCTTATAGATAACATTAACCTAGTGGCCGGTCTATTTTTATAGTATAATATCATTACGTACTAATATTTCTATCGATTACTTCTTGAAAAAATGGTCATGATCTAGTTGTATAAACATAGTGTTCATTAAATGTAAAGGGTTATGTTTTTACAAACTGAAATATAATACCTGGGAAAAAATCATCTACTTGGGTGTGGTTTTGTGTTTATTCAAGACTGTAATCCACTAATCGAATATAATTGAAGATTTTAAAAGGGACAATGTATATATGGATCAAATTTCCCTTCAATATAGATATCTGTTTGGCACGGAATCCGGGGATGACCTCCTGGACGGGAGATTCAAACGTTCCGATCAGTTTCTTACGGGTTTGTTCGTAGAACCAGAAACATCCAATGATTCCACATCCGTTTGGACCTACTTTCCAAAGGTAGACGCTCATTAGCTTGTGGACTGATGAGGCTTAGAAATTTTCATTGGTCGAGAGGATGGAAGGTCAGACTCATCACACCTTTTTTAGGGGAATTATTGTCTACTCCGGGACTCTCTTTATAGATTTAAGTTATGTTCGTGAATCCTTATTACATTACCAAGTATAAAATGAGCTTTCCTTTAGTTTTAACAATCAATGATTAAATATGTAAGAAATTTAGAGAATCTTTTATATGTATTGGAGGTTCTTCATCAATAGAGAATCATCTGTATCTATTTAGAGATTCTTGGTCAATTGTATCCTTCAAAACATTTCTAAAAGTCTCTTGGTCATTATGATGACCAGGATGGTTTTAAAGCCACTCAGTGGGGCACTTGAAGTTTATCGTCATTCAGAAGGACATGGATTATTTCAAAATTAGGATCGAACACATAAATGGTCTACCTACGTATCCTTTGTTTTGGAAAAGGAATCAGAACCCACGTAGTTCGAGTAAGGGAGTATGATGTATATGATTGATGTCTCAAAGAAGGACTTCATAATTACTTTTACACTCTAAGCTCACGTGAGTCATGCTCGGTGTGAGAAACGAGAGGTATTGGTAAAAATTAGATAATTGTGCCATGAAAGATGAAATCATAAGAAATGGTTTGGGGTTTATGTATGTATTACTGCCCAGATAGATGAAGTTTTACGATTCACTTTTAGGGAGAAAAATCCATGAACAGGGTCCATAAAGGTATATGTGCTTCATGGAGATTTGTATACTCTAATCTTGGGGCTTACTCCTAAGGAGGATGCCCAAGTTAGGAGGGGACTTATGATTGGGTTTTACTCTTGAAAAGGAAACCCAAATCAAGGGTAAATTAGGACTGGTTAAGAGAAATTAAGAGACTTGGGGCTTACTCCTAAAAAGAAAGCCCAAAATTATGACTGGGATTTATTCCTGAAAAGGAGACCCAGGTTAGGGGACATGGAGCTTACTCATGAAAAGAAGCCCATGATTATGACTAGGTCTTATTCCTAAAAAGGAGACCCAGGTTAGGGATTAAGGTTTGGGGCTTACTCCTGAGGAGGATGCCCATATTTGAGATTGGGGCTTACTCCTAAGGAGGATGCCCAAATTAGAGGACTCGGGGCTTACTCCTAAGGAGGATGCCCAAATTAGAGGACTTGGGGCTTACTCATAAGAAGGATGCCCATATTAAAGGATTTATGATTGGGGCTTACTCCTGGGGAGGATTCCCAAATTAAGGTTTGGGGCTTACTCTTGAGGAGGATGCCCATGTTTGGGAACGTTAAGAATTCTGGTCTTACTCCTGAGGAAGATGCCCAGACTAAAGGACTTATAACTGGGGAGTATTCCTAAAAAGGAGACCCAGGTTAAGGATTCTCTCATCTTAAAGGATGAGGATGAATGAATGAACTCTCAATCTTTAGTGACATAAAGATGTGTAAATCACTAGGTTTTGAGAGATATTCCACCGAATTCCTTTCAGATAAGGAAGTCAAATCAAGAAATCATGCCATAAATGGCTTTGAAGAATATCTTGAAGACTAAATCTTGAATAGGAAAGGTGAAATGGCTTATGAGGGGTAAAATGGGCAAGATGGGCACCCAAAAAGGTAGTGGCGCGCAAGTCTTGAAAGGCGCGCAAGTCTTGCATGGGCGTGCAAGTATTGGTCACGCAAGTATAATTGCGCGACATGTGTGGTACTTGCGCGATTTTCAACCAGCATTAAAATACTTGAGAGACACTTTCTTAAATCCTTTAGAATCCTCTTGAGGTTCTCCCAGAAAAGGGATGCGCAAGTTCTATCGAAGGAATAAGGCGGCACGCAAGTGTGACTAGTTCCCTTAAGGGCTGGCCACTCAGGCGCGCAAGTGTTGATTAGTTTCAACACTTAGGCCTTCCTCCCTCTCTTTAGATCTTCCGTTCTAGGTAATAAATTACCTTAGAAGTGTTCCGGAAGCATTGAGAAGAGACTTGGGCGTCGCGAGCTTCAATCCGAGTTTCTGGAAAAACATCCTCTCGAATGGGGGGCCCACAGGGTCTATTTATAGGAAGAAGAAGACCCCGAGCGGTTACCGGGTGGTTATCACTTAGGTCGCGCAAGTCACTTGCACGACCATAAGGCGTCACGCAAGTAGACTTGCACGACCACTAGGCGGCGCGCAAGTGTACTTGCGCGACCATGAGGGAACTTGCGCGACCTATGGGTAATGTTTTCCTTGTTCATCCCTTTGTCAATTTTTGATGTTTTCTTCAAAGGTTTAATCACTTTGGACTAAGGTATTTCCCATTTTTCAGTCGTTGGACTCTGTGACGGAAAGGAGCGTCAACAAAAGTCCCCCTCCGAGTTGGATCCGGAGAGAAAAAAGGATTTGACTCTGAGGTGAAAAGAAAAACAAGAAATCTGGCAGTTTAAAGACATGCATGTCCGACATACAAAGGCTAATGTTTAAGGTCGAAATATATTTGACCGCAACGGATTAAAATTGACTCAATTCCTTAACAACTCATCTGAAAACATAGTACCATACTCAATTATGTGGGAAAATATGTAAGCTATGACTTAAAAATATTTGAATCTGAGGAATGATATGAAAAAGAGCTAAAAGGAATTTAGAAGAAGTAGTTTCCAAGAATGAAGTTACTATTATTTGACAAAAACCCGTTAGGGGGTTGAATTATGCAGGGCCACCTAAGGGAATTGGCTGCATGGTCAAATAAATAGCATCTTTCGGCTGACAAGTCTGTTATGTGGACTGTTTATGCAAGGCCACCTTTGTGCACATGCTGCATAGTCAGGCAAAAGAACTCTCAGAAATTTACTTTCCTAGTGATAAAAGCCAGTGAATGTTTATGGAGATTCAAATTTTCTAAAGTATAGAGTTTGTTGTATGGAAAGAGGTACTTGAATATGGAGAATATATTTCCGAAAAAGAATATCGAAGAAATGGATGAATATCACTCCTACGAAGGTCTGACCCAAACGTAGGGAAGAAGAATAAACCATAGACTTGAATACTTTCAGATCATGAAAAAGGATATGGGACAAATATGTTAAGGATGGCTATTTTTTCGGATCCCTACATACTGTTGTTTAAGTCAAATAAGGACAAAAGAGGCATTCTTCCCAAGAATGAAGTTACCATTATTTAAGAAAACCCGTTAGGGGGTTGAAATATGCAGGGCCACCTAAGGGCATTGGCTGCATGGTTAAATAAATAGAATCTTTTAGCTGACAAGTCTGTTATGTGGACTGTTTATGCAAGGCCACCTATGGGCACGTGCTGCATAGTCTGGCAAAAGAATTCTCAGAAGATTGACATTTTTGTGACTAGAATTCACGAAAAGGGTTATGAAGATCTGAAAATATTTAAGGTTAGGATTATAACACATAAATATGGGTATTGTCCAATGTATATAGAGATACATAGGTCAATGATAACCATAATCATGTTGTGGCTGGGTCCTGAATTGAAATTTTGGACTTCACTACGTATCTCATAAGAATGAGAATCAAGCCATACGTAGTTCTTCAAATGCAGTTTAACATCGTGCAGGACGAAAGTATGAGAGATCTTAGTTTAGGGTCATAGAATTCGGACCATAATAATTATTACACAGTGTGTGTTTCCATGAAGACTTTTCAGCTAAGGGACTGAAAGTGAAATTTGGGGTTAGGCCCAAAAGACTTGGGGCTGGATTCGAGGGATACTCGAACGTTCCTACGTATCCCATAAGGATGGGAATCAAGCCCACGTAGTTCTAGAACTACCCTTTTTACAAATTTGGTTTGTACATGTGAAGGGTGAAAGGGTACTTTAGTACAATGATTGTTTAACCCGAGATAAAAAGTTTAGGTATTACCATGTATGCACGTAGTCTTTTGAAATGAAACATGATTGAAAAAATCAATTTCAATAGTAGTTCTCTCTCAAATGAGGAAATCAAAGAGTATTTTAGTTTATTGTCATACCGGACAAAAGTGTTGCATATTTTAACGTCATATAAAAAGGACGAAAGTGAATCAATGTAAAGATATTGATTCCAGGGGTGGTTTCACGAATCAACATCATATGAGATGGTGGTGAACTGATGTGGAGAGATTGTTTCTGGGCTTGAACCCTGGGAGGTTGCCTACATACCCAGCTTGGTGGGCAAGGATCAAAGTCCGTGTAGTTCAATTAAAGAATGAATTAATGATCAAATTGTTCTTGGGGACAACGATCTAATAAAAATGTTGTTGGGAATTATACATGGTTAGCGGCCCAAAGAGAGTGTTACGGTTGAGGTTTTATCTAAGCTCACATGAGTCATACTCGGTGTGAGAAACAAGAGGTAAAAACAACCTTAACGATGCACAGTTTAATGTCATGTAGGACATATAAAGGGACTATACAGTTTAAAGTCTTGCAGTTAGGACTATTGGTGCTGCACAGTTTAGTGTCATGTAGCAGGGGCAAAGTACAGTTCAATGTCATGTAGGACATATCAAGGACATTCTGTACAGTTTAGCGTCATGTAGTTAGGACGATGGTGAAAATACAGTTTAACGTCATATTAGACGAAAGGGGGACTGTGTAGTTTAATGTCATGCAGTGAGGACAAAAGAGTGCACCATTTTAACGTCATGTCGGACGCATTGGGGATTTTTTTCCACAGTTTAATGACATGTTGGACGAAAGTGCGAATAGTTTAAGGTCATATGCATGGACCGTGATGATTATATAGTATAATGTCTTTTTAGACGTAAGGGACTTTTATACAGTTTAGCGTCATGTAGTTAGGACATCACAGTTTAATGCCTTGCTGGACATAAGGGATTTTCAAATAGTTTATGGTCATATGCATGGACAAGGGATGATGCAGTTTAAGGTCATGCTGGATGGTTTAGGGACTTTTTTCACAGTTTAACGTCATGTGGGACGAAGTTGCAGTTTAAGGTCATACAGGACCATTGCTGTATAGTTTAACGTCATATAGCAAGGACAAACTGGTGCTGCACAGTTTAGTGTCATGTTGCGGGGACATCTTCTTTTCTATAGTTTAACATCATGTTGGACGAAGTTTCAAATAGTTTAAGGTCATATGCATAGACCATGGATGATGCAGTTTAAAGTCATACCAGACTTTTAAGTGCTTATGTAGTTTAATGTCTTTCCGGACGTAAGGGACTTTCCTACATTTTAACGTCATGTTGGACGAATTTGCAGTTTAAGGTCATATTGGACCATTGCTGTATAGTTTAACGTCATATAGCAAGGAAAAATTGGTGATGCATAGTTTAGTGTCATGTTGCGGGGACATCTTCTTTTCTACAGTTTAACGTCATGTTGGACGAAGTTGCAAATTAAGGTCATACTGGACCAAAGTTGCAGTTTAAGGTCATACAGGACCATTGCTGTATAGTTTAACGTCATATAGCATGGAAAAACCGGTGCATGAACCAATTGTAAGAATCCTGGTTCTGGGGACCATATTTTGTGTTTATACAAAATATTTCTTCATAAATCTGGCATTGGTTGGAGTCGTGATAAGTTCTCCATCCATTGAGATTAATGAATAAGCTCCATTGGAGTAGAACTTATGTATTGAATAAGGTCCTTCCCATTTTGGTTCAAGCTTGGGAGGCTTATTTCCTGGTATCATTGGTGTTCTGAGAACCAATACCAATTCTCCCTGAATGAATGAACGAAGAAAAACTTTTTTGTTAAAAGCTCGTGCTATTCGATTCTGATAGATTTCCAAGTGGTGCAAAGTGCACAATCGTTTCTCATCTAATTTTTCCAATTCATTCAATCGCTTTTGGGATTGCTCATATGTAGATAACTGATCACAAATGGCTACTCTAAGTGAGGGAAATTGAACTTCAATTGGCAAGACTGCTTTTCTTCCATATACCAACGAATATGGAGTTGACCGCGTTGCATTGCGGGTGGTAGTCCGATAAGCCCATAAAGAATGAAAGAGTTTATCAGGCCATGATCTCTTATCTTTATCCACCATCTTTTGCAGTATATTTGAAAGAGTCTTGTTAAAGGATTCTATTTGGCCATTGGCCGCTGCATGATACCGAGATGAATGGTTGGATTTAATGTTGTATTCTTGATATAATTTCTTCACCTCAGAAGAAAAGAAGTTGGTGCCATTGTCCGTCAATATAGAATGAGGGACACCAAATCTAGAAATGATGTTAGACTTGATGAAGCTAACAATGCATTTAGAACTGACTTCGTTGAGAGGTACTGCCTCTGCCCATTTGGAAAAGAAATCAGTAGCAGTAAGAATGTACTTAAACTACTTGTCCGTAACTGAAGGGTAAGGTCCCACCACATCCATTCCCCATGTGGCAAATGGCCATGAGTATTTAGCCGTATGAAGCAACTCTGGAGTTTGATGAATGAAGTTGGCATGTACTTGACATGAATGACACTTCTTTGTGAAATCAACACAATCTTGTATCATTGAAGGCCAAAAGTATCCAAGCCTTCGAATTTGATCAGACAGTCTATGTCCAGACTGGTGGGCACTACAGACTCCTGCATGCACTTCTTTTATGACAGCCATTGTCTCTTCACCATCAATACATCTGAAGAGAACTCCATCAAAACCACGTTTGTAGAGAATTTTCTCGAGGTGGCTTGGGCCATCATAAAGAGTAAAATTGACCACACGTCGCCGAATTTGTTCTTTCTCGGCTCTATCAGGTGTAAGTGTTCCATTTTGAAGGTATTTTCTGATAGGTGACATCCATCCTGTAGTATGACCATACGGTTCAGGAATGGGACTAATTTCATTAATTTCCTATGTTCGGGCTTGAACATAAGGTGAAATAGCACGACGGTGGGCAATACTGATGGTTGTCTCGTCCTGATTTGGATCTGCTAGAGCTGTGGCTATATTAGCCAGTGCATCAGCTTGAGCATTTTGTGATCTTGGGACATAAGAAAATGTCGGTTCTGAAGGGAATTCCGCCATTAACTCTCTGACGTAATCATACAAAGGGATTAATTCTTCTTTTATGATGGCATAATCCCCATTGACTTGTTTTATTACCAGGTCTGAATCACCTTTCACCTTTAAGTGATTCACTTGTGTTTGGAGCGCTAACTCCAAGCCTGTAATGAGAGCTTGGTATTCGGCTTCATTATTGGTACCAACTTCCCACAATAAAAAGGAATAAGGTAACAATGCCTTATCTGGAGAAATGAGTACAATTCATAAACAAACTTTCTTAAATTTAGGATTTTCCATTTTCTTCCCTGTTGGACTTCTAGAAGCACCATCAAAATACATTTCCCATGTTTGAGGATTCTCTTGAATAGAGAAAACTTCCTCATCAGGGAGTTCAATATCTGAAGACGTTTCTTCTACTGAAGGATGGTCAGCCAGGAAATCAGCCAGAGCTTGGCCCTTTATTGCCTTTTGGGACACATACTGAATGTCGAATTGCTGCAAAATAACTGCCCACCTTGCTAGACGTCCTGTAAGCATTGGACGACTAATGATGAATTTGAACGGATTATTGTGAGATACTAATTGGACCTCGTGATGTTGCAGGTAGTGTCTCAGTTTCTGAACTGCAAAGATTAATGCCAGGCAGCACTTCTAAATACTTGAATACCGGGTTTCTGCTTCAAACATAGTTCTACTGAGATAGTAGACGCTATTTTCATTCCCAGCATCATTCTTTTGAGCGATAAAGGCACCCAATGATCGCTCTAGAGCTGTCACAAAGAGGATAAGTGGTCTACCTTCAACAGGTGGCATGAGTACTGGTGGACTCAAGAGGTATTTCTTGAGAACATCAAACGCTTCTTGACATTCTTTGGTCCACTGGTAAGTGACTCCTTTCTTTAATAATTTGGTAAAGGGTAAACTTTTGCCTGCCAAATTGGAGATGAAACGCCGAATATAGGCTAAGTGTCCTTGAAGTCCTCTTAATTCTTTCAAATTCTGAGGAGGTGACATACCAAGGATTGACTTGGTCTTCTCAGGATCGACTTTAATACCACGATGGCCTACAACAAAGCCGAGGAATTTTACTTGAGGGGCTCTGAAGGCTGTAGATTCCTCATCTTCTGGGGCCATTCGGATATGATTATATCCAGAATATCCATCCATAAAGGAAAGTACTTTATAGCTAGCCGTCGCATCAATTAAGATTTCTGTAATCGGAACTGGGAAATCATCATTAGGACAATACCGATTAAAATCTCTGAAATCGATGCAAACCCTAATTTGTCCATTCTTCTTCTTTACTGGGACAATATTAGCCAACCACTTGGGATACTAAACTTCTATGACGAAGTTAGATTTGATCAGCTTATCCACTTCAGCTTCAATTTTGGAAGCATAAGTTCGGTGTGTTCTTCTCGCGGCTTGCTTAAATCCTTGATGTTCTTTTGGTAAACCCAAATGATGAGTATCAACATCAGGATCAAGCCTAGTAATTTATGTATAATTCCAAGAAAAAATATCTTTATTTTTCTTTAGAAAAGAAATATACATCTCTTGCTCTTCAAGGGTCATGGCCGCACTAATTAAAGTGGGGCGTGGATCTTTCTCTGTACCTAGATTTATTTCTCTGAGTTCATCCACAGTGGTAGAGATACCTTCCTCAAATGCTGGAGGAGCATCTCTAAGATCTTGCTCTTCCTCTTCATCACGTGCTATTTATTCCATTTCTACATGAAAAGTAGATGACAAAACGAAATTCTCATGATCAAAAGAGATATCAAAATTTTCACATTTTGAAGAAGAAGCTTCCATTTCCGACCCTATTGATGATAAAGTTCATTCTTTGGGAAATAAAGAAGAGATGATGGATTGATAATCGACATCATTAATCACCTCTAGTGTTGCTATAACTTCTTCTGGCCTGATTGGCAAAGTATAGACTTGTTGGACTTCAGCAGATGAAATGAAAACATCACCACTTAGGCTTTCATCATTGTTTGGTAGGTTACCAATTTCTCCCATGTTGTCTGGCTCGATTTCCGTAATTGACATTATGGATATTTCCATAATAGTATTTTGATTTGGGCTTATTTTGTCAATTTGACTGATAGGTAACACATAATCTGTACTCACATGTGTAAATGGATTTATTGGAATTTTCTCCAAACCATATGGAGCATTAACTTTGGTAATTTCCTTCATTGTAGATTTTTCTTTTCCCTTCATGTGATAAAATTCTTCCTCAATGTATTGAGACTCACAAGTCTTGAACGGGGCCTTATCACCATAAAATGTTCCAACTTGACCATTGAAATAGTATTTGAGACATTGATGGTATGATGAAGGAATAGCTGCATGCTGATGTCGCTAGGGTCTTCCAAGAAAAACGTTGAAAGCTGAGTCTTGATCAACAATCATGAAATCCGAATTGGATACAAAATCTCCAAACTGAGTTCTGAGTGTAACTTCTCCCAGTGGTTCTTGTTCATTTTTATCATATCCTTGTAACATCATGGTAGAAGGAGATAAATCAGATTCCGTGAGGCCCAATCGATGAAGTGTACGAATGGGCATGAGGTTGACTCCTACACCGTTGTCAATGAAATCTATTCGGATATCTACACCATTGACTTTTCCAGATAAGTACAAAGGTTTTATGTGCCAATGCACAACATCATCTTCATCATTATCAGTAAAAGATATCACTACATGGAATTCTGCAGGATTATTCTCTATGTGATAGACTTCAGCTGCAACAATTTCAGCTTCAAACTCATGAGGAATTGACAAAGCTTCGATGAGTGCTTCTCGAAGATCTTTTGACAGATTCAAAGCATCCAAAATTGATAACTTGGCTGGTACTTAGGCCAAGTGTTTCAATATATCATACTTTCGATCTAAAGGTCTGCGTTTCCCAACAGGAATATGCGGTTTAGCAGGTACCTTGGAAGTAGATGCTTTGGAAGCTGATGCATCTTGTATAGGGATAGAAGTTGGCAATATCCTTGGTTTTGGAAGATTAGACCAATTAGATCCATTTACTTGTTGAGATAAAGAAGATGGAATTTTCAATCGGTCTTCCAAAATAACTATGCCAAGAGTGAGTTGACTATTGGCAGAAGAACTTGCTTGTTCTTTTTGAGCTCGCTGAAGGGCTCTACCACGAGTTTCTACTGCATACACTATGCTAGCAGGGGTTGAATTGGAGTAGTGGCTTTGGAAATATCCACGTCATCCCCTGTATCCTGAACCTCTGGAACTTCCTCGGATTCCTTTATTTGATACAGGGAATTCAGGCTCATCTAGACTGGAATATGGATCGGTTAATTGAATCATATTAACAGAACCGAAGATTAACTCTTCCTCTGATAAAGACTCTGCCTGATTAGCCTGTTTAGGCTATGCCGTTCGATGGGGCGGTGCCCGTTGCTTTGAAGTAGATGGCATGAAATCTGCCAAAGTCAAAGACAACTTAGGCCTCAATACATACTCATCTTCTTCTGATTCCTCTTTCATCATTGAATTGCGCTACCCTTTTGAGGATTTGTCTTTTGATAGAGGCTTCACTGCAGCTTTTGTAGGAGACACAATTGGCTTCTTCAATTGTGTTTGCAAAATGGCATGGGTCCGATTGATTGTCTTTCTGACCATCCAATCATCATATTTTTGCACAGTTTTGCTTTTGACTTCCTACAACTCTCCTCCTTCCTTTGGATCTGTAGCAGTAACACACGCTACATGAGCTGAAGAACCCTTCAATTTGACTTGTCCCAAGTCAACCATCTTTTTCAAGAGGTCTTTAAAGACAAAACACTCCTGGATGGGATGCCCCAACATTTGATGAAAGGGACAATAATTGGGACGGTCTTCTTCTCCTTCCTTGCTTGGCCTCTTGGGTACTGGTAATTGAACCAAATTATTTTCCAAAGCTGAAATGAAGTAACCAGGAACATGATAACTTCGGAAAGAGTATGTTTTACTCTTAAAATCATCAAATTGTTTTCGTTGTTGATCTCTTTGATCATTTGGATGAAACAGCCTTTGTTGTTAGCATTCAGGAGGTGGAGCCCTTCGAGAAGGTTAAGGTTTTGAAGTAGAAATAGGTACAGGGTTTTTGTTTAAGTATAACTGTAGCAGTTTCTGCTTTACCCATTCTCCTTCCTTGAGCTGATGTAATTACACGAGATTTAACCTTAGCCTGTATAAGGGAATCTTCAATCTGCTGAGCGATTGAAGTAAGGTCTCGAAACCCTCCTATGTATTTCACATGGATTAATGGCGTGCATAAATCGTCACGCAAATTTGCCACACAGATTGGAAACAGCTCCTCCTGAGGGAGTGCTAAACTCGGGGAATACGTTAATCCCTTCCAGCGAGCAATGAAATCAGAGACTCTTTCATTCTCCCTTTGCTTGCAGTTTGTAAGATCGAAAACTGTCATTTTTGGCAAAGTTGAGCTGAACTGAAGAAGGAATTTTTGACGAAGATCCTCCCATCCGATGATTGACCGGGATTGCAAGCTTGTATACTAGACAAAAGCTGGTCCTTGCGAGGTTCGCACGAAGCATCTGAGTTTCACTGCTTCTTGCTGCTCTGGAATTCCCATCATAGGATCACAACAAGACACATAATGCGTCAAATGTTGTTCAGGGTCGCTTGATCCATTGAAAGTAGGGAAAACAGGGTTTCCAAAACTAGATGGAGGAGAAATTTAATCTACCCATTCAGGGTAAACATTCTTTTCAGGTTGAACTTGTGTCTGTTTCCCTTCCATAGTTTCTAACCAAGCTGTTAATGACTCAATAGTAGTTATTAACATTTGAGAAACATCAGGTTGAACTTGGTTTTGGGTAGGTGCAATGAATGGAGCTTGGACAGACGTGGTGGTTGGTGCTGCAACTGATGGTAGTACTGCCAACCGTTGTTGCATTTGACCCGTAGGATTAGACATCTGAGGGTGTACTGATAAAGGAGGATATTCATGATCCATCTCAGTAGTTACAACAAATTCCTTCGGCTGTCAGACTTCAGCATTCTTTAGAAAAAGACTACTCTGAAGTAGTTCTGCATTCAACCTTCTTAATTCTTTCATTTATTCCTCCTGTTGTGCAAACCTTTGCTCTAATGAGAGCGATTTACCTTCTCCAGAGTAAGGATATGTAACCTGATTCTTTCCCTTCCCTTTGTTGGATACTTTTTGGAGAGAAGGAAGTGGATTACCTAGGTTCTGAGTAATCCTTTGACTTCGTGTACGCACACCTTCTTCATTTGTATTGGTGCGTACATTTTCTTGAGCAGGACGCTCTTCATCTGAGTCCCCTGAGTGAAGCTCCTCTGGTGGATTAGAAACAACGGCATTGATGACATTGATTGATACATAATGCATCGCATCTCTTCTATCATCATTTCTGTGATATTGTCTTCTTTCATGTCTTTGATGAGACATTGCCTTTTGTTGATTCAATCTTTTAGGAACTTCTTGATGAGCTATAACTTGGAGGGAATCTCCTGATAATTTGGCTATTGGTTCCTCTTGGGTCTTCTTCCCCAATCGAGAAAAGACCGATATTCACTGAGGAGGGGATTGATGATTTGAAAGAGTCCCCAGTCTCGAGAACTGGGGATGTTCCTGCTGCTTCCTCTCAACTCCTCGAATCACATTTTTTGAATATGAGGGTTGGGTTAAAGAAGTCCCCAGTCTCGAGAACTGGGGTGTCTCTTGACATGCTATGTCTGATATCTTCTTAAAATCTCTCTTGATCTTGCGAACCTTAGTTCGGAAATTAGCTGGATGCATTAGCCTGTATCCACTTTTATCACCTGGTTCAACAGACCATTGGATTATTTCCGAAACTTCTGTCATTTGATGATGTGTTTGATCCATATGAGAGGCTTGTGCAATATTCTCGCCTGCTTGATGTAGGAGTAATTCAACAACTTGTTCTCTATATGCTCGATTTTGAGAGGAACTAGTTGAAGCCTGTTCTTGAGCAGGCTTTTGATTACGAACAAAGCCCATTGACTGTGGCCGGCCATGGGCAATAACATTGAATGAGACCATTTTCAGCGGGCTTTGCTGACTGGAATGCACTGTGAAATTTAGTGCTCCGTGAATACCCCATCCTCTGATATGAACATCAGATGGAGCATTGGAAATTAACTGATGCAATTTTCTTAGTGCGCCAAGGCATAAACGTTGAAGGGTTCTCTGCTGCTTTTCAGCGTTCGGATACAGAGAGACTGATAGAGATGCCAAATCAATCTGACATTATATCCCTTCTATTATCTTAAGATTATTTTCGTATTCATAATAAGATAATACCTTCTTCTTCAATTGACAAAGATTTTTCCATATGTTGAGACGAATATCATGGATTCCATCATCCGTCAGCATCTTTGGAATGTCGTACTGGGAGTCAGCCAAAGGCCAAAACATGACTGGTACCTCACCTTTTGCTAGTTTTTTCCTCATGTTCAGCATTTCCTCTTTATCATTAAATGAATATTCTTCTACCTGTTTTGAACAGAGTTGGTGTTTCCTTGTTGCTTCATCGGATTCAATAAGATTGGTAGAGAGATCATTGATCAAACTAGAAGATGCATGACTTAGGGGTGGTTCGGAGAATGACCTACACCTTTGGCTATCTTATGATTGAGAAAGTATTTCACTTGTTAGCGATAAAGCATCAGACATGATTGGTTTCGCATTTTCAAGTGCCTCAAGATACGAGGGATTTCTCGGCACTACATTGTCCACTGGAGTATTTTTCAGGCAATGTGAATCACTACTGCGGAGAGGACTTTCGCAGCGAAGTTCATCATCATGGGGAGGACCACCATAATGGGTTACAGAAAAAGATGAGATCTCTTGCTCCTTGGTCTTCTGACCACACAGAGGGTTCCTGTGGCTCTCATCTGAAGAAGAAACTTCAAGATTGACCGAATTTTCATGAAGAAATCCTTCATGAGGAAGTGTCTGTTGAAGACCTTTAGAATTAATGTTCCCATTATTGGGAACTGAGGGAGTAGAATCTTGAATTCTGAGAGATAAATGTCTGAGGGCTTCAAGAACTCTAGCATCGAACAAGGCCTTGTTGTAGATTGGTCTTTGATCTCCTGACTGTGTTGGGCGGATCTTTTTCTTAGATTCCTTCTTACTCGCTTTGGAAACCACTTGTTGAAGAAAGTGGTTACTCTGAGCAGGTGTATGTGCTTGATCAGGAAAGATGGTCAGGTTAGGCTGACGATCTCCACTCAAATCTGGTGTATGTGCATGACTTGGTTGTCCGTATGATATGGGGGAGTATGCCCCATAACCCTCTTGGACTGGAACAGATGTGTGTGTCTGTTCTGGAGTGAATCGTTGATGTGTCACTCCACTGATAGGGATAGATTTATGTGTCTGTCCCTGAGATGATGTTGAAGCTGTTATTATATCCTGGCAACCATCCCGAATATGAGCAGGAATTTGCTTCTGCTCTTTCACCATTGACAAAATATGTTTGGTGACTTCAGCCGTCGGAACGGGGATATACGTCCATTCCGGGCTTGGAGTAGGTGTATGTGCCTTCTCCTGTCCTCCTTTTCCTGTCAGTGAATCCTGACAGTACTCAAGTGTGGAGGCAGAGAGTTGAGTCTGCCTCCTGTTTGTCGTCGGGGCTTTCCAACTGACTTCTATGTGCCCTACCAAGCGAGACTGTTGGTAGGTTTGATTAGTATTAGCAGATTTATGTGCCTGCTGATTACACTTCTCCAAACGCGGTTGACGAGATCCATCATATGTAGTCAGGCGAGCCAGCTGACTAACTGGTGATGTATAAACAGGTGTATGTTCCTGCCTATAGTACTCCGCCAGAATTTCCTGGCGGGATTGGATTGATGCTGCCAGACGAGTCTGCCGGACAGCGGAATTAAAACGGGCAGGTGTGTGTGCCTGCTCGTTGTTCTCCACCAAGTTAGGTTGGTGGACTCCATTATATGTATTCAGGCGAGCCTGCTGACTAACTGATGATGCATAAGCAGGTGTATGGTCCTGTCTATAGTACTCCGCCGGAATTGCCTGGCGGGATTGGCTTGATGCTGCCAGACGAGTCTGCTGGACAGCGGAATTAAAATGGGCAGGTGTGTGTGCCTGCTCGTTGTTCGCCACCAAGTTAGGTTGGTGGACTTATCCGAAGATGGCAGGGATGATAACCTGCCCATTGATAACTGGATTCCGTCTCTGGCGGTTCATCTTGCCTGCTCGGGTTCGAGGAACCTGAGCTGAATGCCTGGAGTCGGTACCCTCATCATGTTGAGGGCGCACTACCGCACGAGTCTAGCGGTGATAGTTGATGGGATCCCTCGGGAAGGACTCCTGTCTTTTTGAATTAAGGCCCTGAGGGACCTGCTCATTCACTTCCTCGGAGTAAGGGGGTGAATGGAAATTGCGTTCCGGGGATAACGACCCGAAACGGTTGGAGACGGTAGTCAGCACCGCCTGCTTCTTGATCACTGGCCACCGTTGTCCGGATGACCAGGTAGAGTTGTTAACTTGGAGGGCTTGATGAGCGGCCTTCAGAGTTGGGATAGCACCGTTGTGACGGTAATCCTTAACCAGTGCAATAGAAATCCAGCGTTGAAGACGTTGAGTTGGTGATGTCATCCTCAGAGCGGATGGCGTTCCAGCAGGAGTAGCAACATTTGTTTTCACAGCAGTAGACATCACAGTAGAGGTGTTCACATCAGCAGTATTCACATGGTCGAATTTAAGGAAAGCCATTTTGCAGAAGATCTTGAGAAAAGAGTGCTTATACCGTATAAAATACATAATCAAGATGAATCCAGCCACTGCATCTTTTGGATGAGGACATATGTCAATGATTGTTTTTGTTAGCCTTCCTATTGAATTTCAAATAGGGTCTTAACAAATAGGTAAAACATCATTTTAACTTGGTTAAGGATTCACGTCGGGTTCACCATTTTTGTTTGGCACAGAATCCGGGGATGACCTCCTGGACGGGAGATTCAAACGTTCCGATCGGTTTCTAGCGGGTTTGTTCGTAGAACCGGAAATATCCAATGATTCCACATCCGTTTTGACCTAATTTCCAAAGGTAGACGCTCATTAGCTTGTGGACTGATGAGGCTTAGGAATTTACATTGGTCGAGAGGATGGGAGGTCAGACTCATCACACCTTTTTGAGGGGAATTATTGTCTACTCCGGGACTCTCTTTATGGATTTAAGTTATGTTCGTGAATCCTTATTACATTACCAAGTATAAAATGAGATTTCCTTTAGTTTTGACAATCAATGATTAAATATGTAAGAAATTTAGAGAATCTTTTATATGTATTCGAGGTTCTTCATCAATAGAGAATCATCTGTATCTATTTAGAGATTCTTGGTCAATGGTATCCTTCAAAACATTTATAAAAGTCTCTTGGTCATTATGATGGCCAGGCTGGTTTTAAAGCCACTCAGTGGGGCACTTGAAGTTTATTGTCATTCAGAAGGACGTGGATTATTTCAAAATTGGGATCGAACCCATTAACGGGCTACCTACGTATCCTTTGTTTTGTAAAAGGAATCAGAACCCACGTAGTTCGAGTAAGGGAGTATGACGTTTATGATTGATGGCTCAAAGAAGGATGTCATAATTACTTTTACACTCTAAGCTCACGTGAGTCATGATCGGTGTGAGAAACAAGAGGTATTGGTAAAAATTAGACAATTGTGCCTTGAAAGATGCAATCATAAGAAATGGTTTGGGGCTTATTTATGTATTACTGCCCAGATAGATGAAGTTTTCGGATTCACTTTTAGGGAGAAAAATCCATGAACAGGGTCTATAAAGGTATATGTGCTTCATGGAGATTTGAATACTCTAATCTTGGGGCTTACTCCTAAGGAGGATTCCCAAGTTAGGAGGGGAAGTATGATTGGGTTTTATTCATGAAAAGGAAACCCAAATCAAGGGTAAATTAGGAATGGTTAAGAGAAATTAAGGGACTTGGGGCTTACTCCTAAAAAGGAAGCCCAAAATTATGACTGGGACTTATTCCTGAAAAGGAGACCCAGGTTAGGGGACTTGGAGCTTACTCATGAAAAGAAGCCCATGATTATGACAAGGTCTTATTCCTGAAAAGGATACCCAGGTTAGGGATTAAGGTTTGGGGGTACTCCTGAGGAGGATGCCCATATTTGAGATTGGGGCTTACTCCTAAGGAGGATGCCCAAATTAGAGGACTCGGGGTTACTCCTAAGGAGGATGCCCAAATTAGAGGACTTGGGGCCTACTCCTAAGAAGGATTCCTATATTAAAGGATTTATGATTGGGGCTTACTCCTGGGGAGGATGCCAAAATTAAGGTTTGGGGCTTACTCTTGAGGAGGATGCCCATGTTTGGGAAGTTTATGAATTTGGGGCTTACTCCTGAGGAAGATGCCCAGACTAAAGGACTTATAACTGGGGATTATTCCTAAAAAGGAGATCGAGGTTAAGGATTCTCTCATCTTAAAGGTTGAGGTTTAATGAATGAACTCTCAATCTTTGGTGACATAAAGATGTGTAAATCACTAGGTTTTGAGAGATATTCCACCGAATTCCTTTCAGATAAGGAAGTCAAATCAAGAAATCATGCCATAAATGGATTTGAAGAATATCTTGAAGACTAAATCTTGAATAGGAAAGGTGAAATGGCTTAAGAGTTGTAAAATGGGCAAGATGGGCACCGAAAAAGGTAGGGGCGCGCAAGTCTTGAAAGGCGCGAAGGTCTTGCGTGGGCGTGCAAGTATTGGTCGCGCAGGTATACGTGCGCGACATGTGGGGTACTTGCGCGATTTTCAACCAGCATTAAAATACTTGAGCGACTCTTTCTTAAAGACTTTAGAATCCTCTTGAGGTTCTCCCAGAAAAGGGACGCGCAAGTTATATTGAAGGAATAAGGCGGCGCGCAAGTGTGACTAGTTCCCTTAAGGGATGTCCACTCAGGCGCGCAAGTGTTGATGAGTTTCAACACTTAGGCATTCCTCCCTCTCTTTAGATCTTTCATTCTAGGTAAGAAAATACCTTAGAAGTATTCCGGAAGCTTTGAGAAGAGACTTGGGTGTCGGGAGCTTCAATCCGAGTTTCTAGAAAAACATCCTCTCGAATGGGGGGCCCACAGGGTCTATTTATAGGCAGAAGAAGACCCCGAGCGGTTACCGGGCAGTTATCACTTTGGTCGCGCAAGTCACTTGCACGACCCTAAGGCGTCGTGCAAGTAGACTGGCACGAGTACAAGGCGGCGCGCAAGTGTACTTGCGCGACCATGAGGGAACTTGCGTGACCTATGTGCAATGTTTTCCTTGTTCATCCCTTTTTCAATTTTTGATGTTTTCTTCAAAGGATGAATCACTTTGGACTAAGGTATTTCCCTTTTTTCAGTCGTTATACTCTGTGACGGAAAGGAGCGTCAACAATATCATTACATTATTATAATAAAATATTTAATGAAAACCCATTTCTTAGACTTCAAACTCTATATTTATTCCATTATTATTGACATAGACATTCTATTTAATTTTTAATGATTTAATTTTCCTTCAAATGGTTTGAATATTCGTATAAATTTATTAAACAATATTCAGCCCCAAAAGACTATAGTCTCTAAATTCATCCCAATGTATTGGAGTTTTCTATTATTCCCATAAAAGACTCATAGTGTTCCATATAAATACTATAATGGAATATTTTTTCATAAAAAATATAACAAGAGATGTTTTTAGTCCAATTCGAATTAGAAATCCACTAAAAATGTTGTCAATATATCTTCCGGGGTTTGAATGGTCCTCTTTGACCGACTTTCTACAGATGATAAATAGTTCCAAACTCAGCATTGTACTTAATTCATACCAATGAAATATCCATAACATCGAGGAAAATATGGGATCCTAATTATATAATATTAATTTTTTTACTTAATTCATTTATTCCAAATTCCTAATATATATCTTGGTTAGTTAGTTAAGTGATAAGTATTCTCTAATATTAATAAAATATGCCCATTTTTTAAGTCGATTGACAAAAACGAAAAATGAATTATATCCTTTATATTTCATAGGGATACCTATGAAAAAACAATTTTCATTTTTCCCCAGTTATAGAAGAGTATGGGTGATAGTTTCATAATCCCAATAGACTACTAATGATTAGGTCTAAAATGTTGGTATACTAAACATTGAGATAGATACTTAATAATATCAATTTTCATATTTTCCATACATAATTTATTTCTTATGAATTTATATATATTTATTCCACAATTGATGTATAGGGAATTATATGATATGTGCTTCATCAAATTACCCCATCAAGTTTGGTATAGATGGAACATTTATTTGGGTCATAAACCTTATCATTCCACCATGGTTAAGGTTGAACACTAGAATATTAATTACCTTATTTTGTAGATCTATATTATCCTTCTATGCCATTTTTATCTTCACATGGAAGGATTATTGAGAAAACATTTGAGAAAGAGAGGATTTATACCATTTTATTATAATTTCAAGGTCTAAACTCTATAAATACTTTAGTATTGGATATTTTTCAATACTTATCAAATATAGAGATATATGAACCTTTCAACATAGAGTGTTAGTCACCTTGTTTACCTTCCCAATGTGGAAATTTATTTAGCAATCATATCCTTCAACAAATCCAACCATCTCCCATAGAACATATTCAAATCCTTCTATTTATATATATTATTTAAGATTTTATGATCAATATATATAAATATATTACACATTTATTTATAATGGTTATTCGTACTTATTTTAAGGAAAAAATTTCTAATGAATGCCCTAAATCCGATGTTTGGTAATTTTTTTTAAGACCCTTCAATTAGTGATAGGAATATTCTATTGAAAAATCATTTTCAATTATAAGTCAATGTGAGTACATGTGCATTGATCAAACATATCTTAACCTTCTTGATATGTTTTCACATTCACATATTTAAGGAAATTAGATAACATTTATGTTAATTTGTTAATAGGTTTGATAGTCCTGAGAAATTTCATACAATTAATTGATATAATCTAGAAAATAAAATAAATGCACGTATCTTTGTCATAGTGGTTAGTCTGGGATATTTTTCATTGAATTCATTTTTTTTAATTTTCTATTGATATAATATTTATTATCATCGAATCACCGAATAAATGATAACATTTATAGAAATAATCCAAACATACAAAATTTAGAACACAATTTATTATTAAGATCTCCAATGAAATAATGCAATGATATTCATTTTCTTCCTTGTTCTTAGAATATATATTAATATAATATAAAAATATTTCCAAAAATTGAATGGGGTAATATTTATAGACTTTATTATTTATATCATGGGTGATGTAGTAATAATTTCTATGTATAATTGGAAACACTATTAATTTATAGTGTTTTTACATTGTAAGAATGATTGTCTTGGGTATATCTTTCCTTATAATCCTAAAATGATGATATCCATATTGAAGTTCAATCTTGTAGTTGTATTAATCCATTCATTGTTGATCAAAAAACACATCCTTATGGGGTATATGGTACTTATTCTTGATCAAGATCTTATAAAGTTCATAATAATCAATGAAATGACACCTTGAACCATATTTGTACTTAAAAAAAGAACTACTTCACCCATAGTGACATAATAGGATGTATAAATCTATTATGAATATTGTCTTGGGGTTTCTTATTCAATTAATGAATTTTAATAGGATCCATTATATAAGGAATATTTGAAATAGGCCTAGAACTATGTATGAGTTATACTAAAAACATGTCTTCACAATTTCCGGGAGATTGTAAAAATCCTCAAGAAATACATCAAAAACACATTAATAATAAGTATATATTCAATTCTAAGTTTCTCCCCCAACAATTTTTGTTAAATACCCCTTATGGATATGTATTAAGACCCATATAATGGAGGTCATTTCCACTGGGAGTTCATTGTCATCCTCACTTCTATAGATGATCATGGGCTGATTTGGGATATGAAATATGACTTCCTTACTACAAAATTGATATATTTTCTATATCAATAGATCGAATTTATGCCTAAAATTACATAAAATTATTATATAGGCAGAATAATTATACTTTTAGGAAGCACATTACCATAAACTCAAATTAGAGAGCAGCCATACACTTTGGATGCAATCATCATACAATTATAAATTTCCAAGGATAAATCAATATATAATAGTTGAGGATGTAATGGGATACACTTATAAAATTATCAGGTTATAAATGACTGCCTATAATAATAATCAAAATTAGGTAGATTTAGAGATTGGAGAATCCAACTATTATCATGGTTTTGGGTATAAGAATTGAAAAATGGATTTTTGAGTTAATTAATGTAATAAAACATTTGAAGGAAAGATAATAAATATTCCTTCGTGAAATAAATATGAAAATAGTCATGGGGGAAATTTCTATAAAGGTATAGGTAAATTATTCTTGCGGGTTGCTAAAATCCATCAGGAAAATTAATGCTAAATATATTTAAAAATGCCATCAAATGAAATGGATGGAGTGAAATATCATCAAAATAAAGAACTCATCCTTCAATCCTTCCACTAGAATAAGTATGGACGTTATGAAAACTAGTTGATGACACCCAGGGTTAATGATGAAAATCAACATTAGAAAACCCTTCATCCAAAGAATAATTTCAAGTCATCTTCAACCAAAATTGGTAAGGTGGGTTATAAGAATAAAGTAGCTAATGGTACACTTATCATACACTCATGATCTGTTAATGGTAAATATATTTTACACTCATATATTTGATCCTTATTTTACTGATTTTAATTAGTGAATGGTACACTTATCATACCCCATTTATTTTAATCAATTTCAAAAGGATAAATAGGAAAAAAAATTTAATAATATAATAACTAGATAATGAAAATTTAATTTTCTACTACACTGATCTATTACATAGAAATTAGTGGATATGGTGGCCCAATAAAGGAAGATGGATGTTACTACATGAAAGAATAAATAAATATTTGATCCTTCCTTTACAAATTTTTATTATTAGATAGATATATATTATTATTCATATCTTTAGAGAGTTGGGTGAGCATATGCATAATATTTTACATTTTATCTTCCATTATTTTTGGTATCTTGTGAGGAAGATCATTATATTGGATGTCACATTCATTATAAACATGATTCCACCTACTTATATCCATTAAACAAAACCTAAATCGATAATGTGAGTAACAATAATTAATAATCATAATTTCAAATCATATGATTAGGAAAATCATTACAAATATGTCCTAAATTATGATATCTTCTTTCAACCCATGTAATATTAGTTTTATCCAATATCAAATTTTTTTATAAATGGGTTTTCTCTTCAATTATCATCTTATTGAAAAATTAATAGACAAAAATAACAGCAATATTCTTTAATACCAACCAAGGGGACCTAATAAAAATTCATATTAACACATTTTAGATGAATAGTCAACACATATAACTAGGTATATCCTCTAATGAAACCATCCAAACTCATTACCTATATGGAATATGAAGTTGGATGGTTTCATTTGATAATATACCCAATAATGTAGGGGAAACTGAAAAGTTTATTAAAAAATATTGAAAATACATTTATAAAATAAATATTGATATATAATTTATAAAATAAGAAGAAATATAATTTTTTATTGGTATATTTTAATGATGAGAAATTCATAGAACATCAAAAATATAATAATCAAAAAAAAATCGCAGAATCATAGAAATTAATCTCAATAATTATTAATGTTCATGAAAGTAGAAAACTAAAGTCATGTGTTCAATGTTAAAAAATATTATTTTCCAAATTTTTTATAGGATGTTAAAATGTGAACCATATAGAAAATTTTATTAATATTTATTTTAAAACATTATAAAAATGGAAAATATATTTGAAAATTACCTTGATATGTCATTGGATTATATTGAAAATCATTCTTGAAACTATTTTAGTAATATATACATGGAAGGAAAATAGTTGGGTAAAAGACAATAATTCTTTTAAAAATTATTTTAAAGAAAACCACATGCAAATTTGATAAAGTTTTAATAAAATGTACTGAAAATGAATACAATATAAAGATGTTTAAATCCCAGTAATTTTCATGAAATGTTAAATATTCTTGAAAATTTTATAAAACACACAAAATAATGAAGGTGGTGAATATAGAACATATCTTAATAATGTGAAATTTAGATGATGGAAACCCAAAAATCAAACATTCTATTGTCCAGACACTCTAACCTACAGTATAATAAATTAATATTTATCATTAATCAATATAAACCCACATATATATATATTAATATCAATAGATATCATTCAGTTATAATTTCATATTAACCTTTTATTAATAATTCCAATGCTAAAACAAATAATTTGTGTTCACTATTTTTTTCATGCATATTTTGATTTAGAGGATCTGGCCCAAGAAAATTCATCATGGTTTTATCATCTCCATAACTTTCATGATATTGAATTATATGGTGTTGATATTTTTCTAGATTATTGTGGGCTTTTCATGGAACATACAGGGATGACTGTCATTGAAATATTAAAATAAATTAAAAATTTTGATTCCATAAAAATAATTGATTTTTTACATAATATATATATAACCATTATAGAATCATTTAATCAACACAGAGTAATTAATTTTACACAATATTATTGTTGGTGAAAAAACAGAACCAAACAATAGTATTTTAATACAACTAAATATTTAAGAACATGTTATATCGTAATGATAATATCACTTTTATACAATATTATTGATTTAAAAAACAAATATAAAAGGTAAAAAATTCATATTTAAGAAGATTTATATGAAAAATATATAGAAGAAAAATCAATAATAATATATTTCAAATGATTATAGAATTAATATACTCTTGAAGGAGGACTTTGAAATTAGAGGTATGAGATTTATTATTGAGTCCAAAGGGTCCCAAAAGTGAGAGAGTATTATGAGGGAGATAATTTTTAGTGATTTATGATAAATTTTATTTATCTAGAAGGTTTAATTTTGGTAATGGATGGTTTATTTTATAAGTGAGAGGGGTGCAACATTTGAAAATACTCTTAACATTAAATAAAATAATATAATTATAAAATAAATGTGAATTAAATTTTCCAAATATAGAGAAATTTATAGGGAGTTGATAATACACTAATAAAATCAATTCAAGATATGTTTTTTGGATATTTAATTCTTTATCACTATCACGACCCATCCCCCGGGGCCCGTGTAGTAACTACCCCAAGTCCGCCTTCCCTAGGCCTGGGGCTGACGACTAGTACCAAAGGCGTAAATCCCTATAAATGGGAAGGCATTGCCTTTATAAAACGTAAACACACACCTAACCAGAGTACAAGAGGAAGTAAACACTAAGTAAAGCAGTAACAGGTGTGCTGAAAGTACAAAGGGGTAGGAAATACAAGCCCAATAGAAAGTACAAGGAAAAGACAAAACAATAAGAATGTGACAAGTTGCTCTTGGATTGTCCTCCGGAGTTCCTACAGATGGCCACCTCAGCTCTCCACATCCTTCTGTCACCTCTAGGTACCTTCTTTTCTTGAAGTCCACCTCTGGGTACTATCTCGTCGTGAAATCCACCTCCGGGTACCATCCATCTCTACAAGCCTCAACCATGATCAGTGTTGTCCGTCGTCTGCATCCAACACAACGAGGTGCGGGCATAGCCCGTGTAGGGGTGTGTATAACAATACTCGGTGGGGACCCCAAGACCCTCAAGGTCTTACTAAAACCAACAAGGATAAACAAAAAATACAGATCTCAATAGATAACCTTTACTTAGGTATATGCCCATACATATACCTATGTTATCAAGTAAGCCATCTCAATAATGAGGTAAACACAAAGGTTATTGACTCAGCTCAAATCAGGATATTTACTCATGACGACGAAAATACGGCTGCTGGAGAACTACTCCTCTGTAGAGCGCAGTAGTCCTTCAATGACTCCGAGGTGCCACTCACTAACCTTAGACTGCTGAGGTACTCCTCCTGTCGAGTACCGCGGGTCTGCCACCTCACAATGTAGTGCTCCTCCGCCATGGGTCTGCCACCTCACAAAGTAGTACTCCACCTCATAGCCTACAGAGGTACGCCTCCTATCGAGTACTGTAGGTCCGCCACCTAAAAAAGTAGTTCCCCTCCGCTATGGGTCTGCCACCTCATAAAGTAGTGCTCCCCAATGTGTTATACATGTCACTCTTAATCGAATCGGACAAGCAGTCATCAGGTCTCCGCCAGCTACAAGGTCACCGTACTCCGTATGCTAGTCTCCGGGAGGATCCGCTCCATGAGCTACTGTTCGATACTTCCAAGTGTCACGTAACTCACGTTGAAGTATCTCAAAGGACTTCCTTGTCCTAGGGGTATCAACACAACAAATGGCGCGTCAAAAGGACGTCTGGTCTGTGAGTTATTAGCATTTCCAGTCCAGGGCCCCGTATGATTTCAGGTACAATCCAACCCGGACATACTACAAATGCGTCCAAACCATAGTTGAAGTATGCCAAAAGAAACCTTTCATCATGAGGAATCAAAAATAGTCAACAGAACGTCAATCGGACATCCGGTCCTCGAGTTATAAGCGTTTCTGCTCCGAGGGCACGATTTGTTTTGGGTTCGAACCAACCCCGATATACCCAAAATTCGCTGAAACCATGAGTGTAATATACCAAAACGACCATATCGATCCGAGGAACTCTACGCAACTGACTTTGAATCGATCGTATTTCCACAACTCATGTTATGGGCTTTTAACTGAAGAAGGTCCGAAAATAGGGGGTCCGGGCCCAGTCCGACCCGGCCCAACACCACCT
Organism: Viscum album; assembly: GCA_963277665.1. Classification (NCBI taxonomy): domain Eukaryota; kingdom Viridiplantae; phylum Streptophyta; class Magnoliopsida; order Santalales; family Viscaceae; genus Viscum; species Viscum album. The sequence continues at coordinate 1,462,347,303 of OY728150.1, read as the reverse complement.
GTGTTGTAACACCCCGAGATTTTATGAAAAATATTCTTTTTAATTTCACTAATGTCTTGTGTCGTACGCTACACCAAAATGAGCTTGCACAACACACATCCTTGATTTTCCTTGCATTACACGCAATCGTGACCATCCTCAATAGCGTGTGTAGTACGCAATAACGAGTTTCACTAAACAACAATATGATATTAAAATATTATTAAAACTAGCCGTTATGAATAGTAATAACCACTTTTTGAAATTTTGTAATTTTATTTTTCAAAATGGAATTCATTTTTGGATTCTTAATATCTAAATTAGCTTAGGGTAAAATTTTGGTGATTTTCGGATAACTTTCATATTTTGATGAATAGTGAAAATTACTAAATTTTAATTAAAAACAAATTTTCCAATAGAAATAATTAATAGTGATAAATTATTAATTTGAGTTGTTTTAAAGTATATTTAGAATATATTTTTACAATTTAATACAATGATGGTCGTTGGATGTAATTTCACATTTAAACCAGTCATAAACAAGTGTCAATCTTTTGATAGTTATTATCTCTTAAGAACACGCTATTTGTTTTGATGACGGGAATTAATTTTTAAATTAATTAAGGCAACTGATATGTTTTGAATTTGGTAAAATAGAAATCATTTTTGAGTTAATAATATCAAATATATCTTAGGCCTAATTTTTGGTATTTTTCTGAAAACTTTCAATTTTTGATGAATAGTGAAACCACTAAGTGGTAGTTAAAAAAAACTGAATTGTTCATCAAACTTAATTTTACCGCTTCTGTGAGTGGAATTTCAAAAATCCGAGAGACACGGTTGATGTTAGTAATTAAAATGTGGTTCAATGAGATGAAAATCATTTTTTGGTGAATAGTAACTTTTTACTTTTTTACCACGGTTAAAAGTAAATAGGGTAATTATGGGTAGAAATGATATTATTATTACCCTAACACATGTCCTAATTCTATTGGACAAGTGTAATTCGACCAAAAACAAACTTAGGAATAATGTATGGCCATTTAGGCCCACTTGGATTAGATTAGGACATTTATTATTAATTTATTTAAAGAAGGGTTAAAAGAGTTAAAATCAATGTTTATCTACTAAAACATTTCTAATATGGGGTTATACATAAGATAAATTCTACTGTAAAAATTCATTAGAAATATAAAAATATTTCATACATAATTGTATTTTATTTGTAATTTTTAGACATTAAATAATTTAGAATATTTATGACACAATGATGAAGCAGTAATTATCTTATTAATAAAATATTGACATAATTGATGTTATAAATACACAAATAAATATAATTTGAGACTTTTTATGAATTGCACTAATTTTATAGGTTAATATTACATGTTAGTATTGATTTAATTAACTTTGTTCGAACTTATCATTCTGTTATGATTTTCACAAAAATCAATTACTAAATAGTGTTAAAATTGACATAAAATAGTTTTTAAAACAAATATTATATTATTAATTGTTAGTTTATTCCTAAAAATATAAGGTTCGACCAAATGACTTATATAAGGTTATATATATTAATAATTAACAATTTAGGGTTCTTTTGGCTTCTTATAGTAAGTTTATTAACATTATAGTGTAAGAACACAAGAAGACACAGTAAAAGTAAAATTATTTAACTTAATGTTAAATCTAAATGATAAGGTTAAAATAGGAACCTAAACTTGTCTAAATTCTACTGGATGAGAGGATTTCGACCCATCCCCACCTTATCCTCGAAATAAATCAATTTTGAGTTATTTAAAACCGAACTTGACATTATAATAAAATAATATTTTTAGTTATTCCAAAGGTGCCCCTCTCCTCCCTTATAAAAGGGCACCTCCTCCCTCTCTTCCTCACACAACATTGAGCCTTCATGCTCGGCCAAACCCTGACCAATTATCCTCTCCACTTCCCTAGCAACATCCTAGAGGTTCTGGTCTTCCTCAAAGACCAATTTTAGTGCCCTAAAAGAAGGTCTCAAAGAAGCACTTCAAAGAAGAGGTAATGTCTGTTACCGATTCTTTCATCTTTATTTCTTCTTCCACTTCTTCTTCTTTAGTTGTTTCATTATGAAGTAATAACATAAGTATCACTCATATACTGATATGTTATTATAAGTATGAAACAACCCTATTTCGCCATCTATCCATCCTACGGAAAAAGAAATCACCGCGCGTGCGTACGTACGGAATACCGTCTCCACGCCGTGGTGTAATCTGTTTTCCACCACCACCTTACTTGGATTGGTATAATGGTGTAAATAATGACTATATATGACTATTATAAAGTGATATTGATTCTGAAATAGTATACATATACTCCAATACAATTCCACGATCATAGGAATGGTATCATCACTCGTGCGTACGTACGGAATACCGTCTCCACGATGTGATGCGACTCGTTCTACATGATCTTCATTTCATAATGATTATATAAATGAATTGAATTGAATGAATATGATATATATTACACTAATACCATTATGTAAATGAGGTATCTATAACCTCAAAAAAGAATAAGAATTTATTCGACAAAACACACATAAGAACAAAAAGTTATAAACACCCGAATAACAAGTAGCAATGAAATATTACTACTAAGAAGCTAATAATATGACCATATATGATATCATAAAAATAAGTATGATTCTGGAATAAGTAAATAACATTATTTAAATCATTATATAGGATGTTCGAACACTTACAAAGTAAGTCAGACCTAAGGTAAGGGAAATATCACAATCTCATTTTTATCCGAGATTGTTTATACTTTGGCATTTACTGGGGTGTATTTTATCATCCACATCCATGTTTCCTCAATATGTAATGTTATTTCCATTCAACTACAATTGTTTAATCCAATTTTACCCTTTGGTGAGTTTTTAGTAAAAGATATGAAAATAATCTTTTGTCTTTTTTCGTACGAGGTACATTTTGACTTTTCCGACAAAAGTACAAAAATAATGTTTTTTTAACTTATACGGGATGAATGGATTTTTAAAACATTATTTACAAGAAGCTTCCTTTACAAGTTTTCAAGTTTATTTTTAATCAACTTCTTTTAGTTTAAAATTGTATGACATGTTAAGAAAGGAAAATTGTTTTTGAAGTAGAAATGATATTTTCCTCAAGAATGAAGTTCAAGTGTTTTATCAAAATTATTTTCCATCTAAGATAATAAAGGGTTCTGTTTTTATCCCTATTATTACATTGATTTTATTGTGTTGTGATGGAATTATTTTTATGAATTCCTTTATCATATATGAATTTTTTTATGATGTCATGATGTTTAAGATTCCCATTTTTATTACATGGGTTATGCAATGATGTATGGTTTATGATTTTGTGGCACACATAAGAATGGTATCATTATGAGATGGGTGGGACCTATATCTCCCTCCAATGCATTGGGTAAAGATTTTATATCTCATGAGATAGACATGGCTGGAACGGTAGGTTATACCGGTTCAGTGAAACAGGACTGAAATGAGGGTGACTCGGTTCAGAAAGGGACTTTGTCCACTAATATAGTCTTGGCAATGAGTCTTGACTAACAAGAAATGATTCTCTATGATTATGTGTGTATGCCACAAAGTTTTATGTTTTATGTTATGATTATTTGGATTTCATTTCACTACTATGATTTATCCCATGTTATGAAATTATGCTCTCTTTTGCAGGTTAAGATTTCCAAAATGTTATGTTCTTATGAATATGATGTGATTGATATTTCTTTTGTTTACCCTTACTGAGCATTTGAGCTCACCCTTTTATGTTTTATTTTCCCCCGGATATAATGAAAGGTTTTAGGTAAAAAAAGGGGAATATCTTTATGGGATATGTTGAAGATCTTTCACCACGTTTAGAAGATTATATTCCGAGTTTCCAAAGACACTAAACTATTACGGTCCTTGTGTGTTTGTTTTTGTTATGTATTACGTATTCCGCAAAAGTGATGTAATTTCCATGTACGTTAAGCTTCGGGTCTCTACATGTGTCAGCCCAAACCGGGTCGACCCGACCCAGGTCCAGGTCCAACCTGGCTGGGCCTGACCCAGCCTGGCTAGAGCGGCCTGGCGCACGTGGACCTCGCGGCTGGCCATCCAGCGGCACCCAGCGGGGCCCTTCCTAGCCGCTGGTCGGATGGGGGGGGGGGTTACACCACCCAGTTTCTTTGAAACAGCCGGCCATGAAGGCCGACCCTAGTTAACCGTAGGACCCCCTCGGGTCCTGCCTGTTGGTGGTGCCAGCGGCCGGAACAGCCGGCTGCCCTTCCAGATCCACCGTGACTTTAGGCCGTGATTTCGTTCAACCGACGGGCACGACGGTGCCTCACCTCGCTGCGGCGACCCCTGTAGCTCTGGAGCGGCGCAACGGCGCCGCACCCCACCACCGCGACCCCCTCCATCTGCGGCCCCTATAGCTGAGACGTGGTGCGACGACGCAGTGCCCCTATGCCATGGCCCTTTCCAGCCGCGGTCCAGCTCTACTCTGTGCAGTACGACAGTGTCGTGCCTTTGCGGCGACCCAACAATCATGTGCTGATGATCCGCATGTGGTCGGCCCGACACTATTCGGTTCTTCGCAGTCCGCCTCCATCATCCAAAAAACAACAAATGAGAGGGGATGGGTCGGACCGTGTTCGTGCGGTCCAAACCCTTCCTCGTGAAGATGGTATCATGTGGCCAAACAGATCTTAAGAATTGAATAACAATGATGAACGATATTAAAACATGAACATAACAACCCCTACCTGGTAAAATGGTGTTAAACGATGGCGAGTCGCGGAATAAGGGTGTCGCGGAAGACAGGAGTCATTCCGTCAACGTCGGGAAGGAAGGAGCCGAGGGTGGCGTCGGCGTTCTTCGTTCTTCATTCTTCATTTGTGGAAGAGGAAAACTCACCAAGTGCTGGGAGCCGTGCTTTGCTGTTAGCGTTCCGCCGCTTAGAGAAGCCATCCAGAACTCCTTCCCCTAGCCTCCTTTATATAGGTGTTCGAGGGTTCATCGTTGGAATTCAAGTCATAAATGGAGGATTTATGGAAGAGGGCTCCACCCAATTAATCTGCTATGGTGGCGCGTTAAAATGGGAAGGATGTCAAAAAGGGGATTATTGGCACGGGTGGTCCCCACAGAAGAATATCCTCCAAAGGGAAGATATTTTCTGGCGGGCCCCATAATTAATTAACCACAAAAAGGAAGGGGTTGGTTAATTCTTGGATGGTCCCCTCATTAAAAAGGGTGGTTTTATCCTCCTCAATTAAGAGGGGGATTTAAACCTAGAGGCTCTCCCTCATAAATGAGGGGGAGTCAAGGAGTTATGATTCTCCTCCCATTAATGGGAGGCCTCATGTGGTTTCCACCACATACAACCTCACATGGGAGGTTGGATCTCAGTGGGCCCTACCACCATAACCTCTCATGGGGTTAGGGTGTGGCGGTCCCACCACCAAATCCCAAGTGGAACTTCTAACCAATTTATCTACACGACATGTGTTTAACAAAACAAAATATATTGTTTAGTTATTTTATTTTATTAACCAACGTAAAACCCCAAAAACTAGCTTTCATACCCGATCATCTGTTGTCTAGGTGAAAGTCTTCATAAGTGAAAACCTACATTGTGAGTTCAACGGTGCCCTTAGATTTCAATTCTGAGCACCGGTTCAAATGATAGAATAACCCACTCGTTTGTTAATTGAATGAACCCGAGATAAAATTTAGAAATTGATTCTAGGCACACTGGGACTCGGAATCAAGCTCTCTCAGAATCCACAGGCTCGTAAAATTTCAAAGAAATTGAGAAAAAAATTTCCTTGAAATTTCCGGGTCATTACATTACTCCCGCCTCAGGGCTTTACGTCCATGTAAAGCTACAACATAAACTAGGGAAACTAAATGAGGTACCGAGCACACATATGAGACTCCCACTCCCATGTGCTCTCGTGGAGGTTTCTGTGCTGCCAGGGAAAGCAGACAAGAGGAATCGACCGTCCATGTAGGGCCCGCTCCTGTCGATACTCAACCTCTACTAGAACCTGTGAAAGTCACCCTGTCATCGATGTCCAGCTCTCCGTGGTCAATGATGACGGATTGGTCTTGCACACATCTCCTCAGCTAAGATACTTGGATGACGTCGTGCACCCAGAGCATCTGAGGTGGAAAGGCCAGGCAGTAATCCTCCTTGACTACTCTGTTTGGGACCTGGAAAGGTCTGATGAAACGTGGAGATAACTTGCCTCCTTGGACAAATCTCTGTAGACCTCATCGAGGTGAGACCTGTAAGAAGACGTGTTCATCACCCTCGAACTCCAGTGGTCTCATCTCCAATCTGCATAGGACTTCTGTCTGCTCGGGGCAGTCTTCACCCAGTCCTGGATAATCTGCACCTTCTCCGTCGTAGCCTAAACCATCTATCGCTCTATAGGTGTTGACTCCATCACTATCCACAAAGGATATCTGAAACGTGGCCAGCTGATGTCTCGCCACTCCTATCACCTGAATGCCCGATCTCCTACTAAGAGCATCTGCTACAACGTTCCCCACCCAAAAAATATAAACTATCTCAAAGTCATAGTCTCAGAGGAATTCAAGCCATCACCGCTATCTCAGGTTCGTGTCCTTCTGAGAGAAGTTACACCTAATACTATCGAGTTGGAGAGAACCATAAACTATTCGCTCAACGAACAGTGGGTGAGACTAGCCAATTGTAAGATCTCATCTCCACCATTCTTCGTCTATGTTCTACTACATAGCTGTTGAGATTTCTCCTCTACCCAAAAGATAAATCTGGTCTCATCCCCCTGTATGAACCATGTTATTCACCTAATACAGTCAATCCTAACATGAACGGTAAAATTCACGTCATGGATGATGTCGTAAGGCCTCGATTCTACTACCAAGAGATCCAACTGTTACTCTCGCCTCTAAGGGTCGAGTCACACTGTCGGCATCAGTGTGTGGTTACTGTGTCTCTTCCATTAGTAATCTCACAATTGAGGTTCAAGTCAACAGTTTTAAACCGGAACATCTTAGTATCAACCATATAAAAAAGACAGGAAAGTAAACATCACAAAGATAAGTGTATTTTATTACTACAGCTGAAAGTACAAAGACACAAAGAAAACACAAAAATGAAAAAATGGAAATAAGAATCACCAAGATCAAAGGCCTCCATTCCTCGAACTAGTCCTTCTCCTATCCACCTTTTTTTGGAGATCCATTGTCATACGCTTCAGCTTCTTGAAGATGTGCTCTCTCGTATCCACCTGTTCCCTACGTTCAGGGTGGACCGCTGCCTCTGCTTGGTAGGTCCTTCATCTATTTTCTGATCATCTGCACGGCAGGTCGGACAGTCATGTGGCATGTGACCAAGCCCCCCTCAGGAGAAACACTCTCCGTTTCTGGCATGCCTGGCTGTGACCCCACCCCGGGTGCCCCGAACTACTGATCCTGAGTCGCACGGTCGACCACCTATTATCTAGTCCACTTGGATTTCTGTTTCATCTGTCTACTTCTGGCTGCAAAAGACACCACTACGGTCCGAAAAATCTACAACAAGGGAAGCAACTCCTGAGCACGCTCAGAGTGTAGTGTCGCTGGAATAAACTCCACCCTGAAAAAACTCTCGAAGTCTCCCTAGGTGATGGTCTTCTCGTCGGAAAACTGCAACATCTCGATCAACCACGTCTCAGCTGCTCTCTGAAAGAGACTAACAGATAGGTACACCATCAAGTCAGCGGGTGTCCCAACTCTGTGGAAAGCTCGCACTACAAAATCCAAACAGTACCTAGCCGTCTGAAAATACCACTCGCCACGAAACCTCAAAGGCCCCTATCGCTGGAACTCATACAACGCACTCATGCGCCGTTCACTCTCTTCTTGTGTCTCAACGAGTTGAGGGCCCTGTACTGAAGACTCGTGGATCAGTTGGCTATCATCACACTCCCCACTCAGTACCCACACTGACTAACTGGGTGAAGACATCCTAAAAGAAACAGATGGGACATGGACAAACGACTACACCTGGTGAGTTGAACTAGTTTGAGCTGGCTTACAAGAATCTTATGAAAACACACATATAATCAGTGTTTTCGTGCACTGAGTCGGAAATCAGAATTCAGGGTCCTGGTGTATGGATACCTCGGCCGCCCACACCAAAACTGCACTCCCGAATCTGACAACCACACTTAGTACCCTTAACACTATTTCTTCATAGAAAATAAAGATTAGAGTTCTGAGTTCTGCAGTAAAACCGACTCCTCTGATACCAATTTGTCATGACCCATCCCCCAGGGCTCGTGTCGTAACTACCCCAAGCCCGCCTTCCACAGGCCAGTGGATGGCGACTAGCACCAAAGGAGTAAATCCCTATAACTGGGAAGACATTGCCGTTATAAAACGTAAATACACACATAACCAGAGTACAAGTGGAAGTAAACACTAAGTAAAGTAGTAACAGGTGGGCTGAAAGTACAAAGGGGCTGGAAATACAAGCCCAACAGAATGTACAAGGACAAGAAAAAATAGCAGGAAGGAGACAAGCTTCTCATGGATCGTCCTCTGAAGTTTCTACCTGAAAGGTAGGTACAGATGGACACCTCAGCTCTTCCCGTCTGTCTGTCACCTCTGGGTTCCGTCTCGCCGTGAAGTCGACCTCCAGGTACCGTCTCGTATTGAATTCCACCTCTAGGTACTGTCAAGCTCTGGAAGCCTCAACCACGATTAGTGTTGTCCATCATCTGCATCCAACACAACGAGGTGCGGGCATAGCCCGTGCAGGGGTGAGTATAATGATACTCTGTACGGACCCTGATACCCTCAAGGCCTCACTGAAACCAACAAGGATAAACCAAAAAGAAATATCTCAACAGATAACCTTTACTTAGGTATATGCCCATACATATACTTATGTTATCAAATAACCCATCTCAATCATGAGGTAAACAAAAGGTTATTGACTCAGCTCAAACCAGGATTTTTATTCACGATGATGAAAACACGGCTGCTGGAGAACTCCTCCTCTATCGAGTGTAGTAGTTCTACCATGACTCTGAGGTTCCACTCACTAACCTCAGACTACTGAGGTACTCTTCCTGTCGAGTACCGTTGGTCTGCCACCTCACAAAGTAGTGCTCCTATGCCATGGGTCTGCCACCTCACAAAGTAGTGTTCCCCCTCATAGCCTACAGAGGTACTCCTCCTATTGAGTACTGTGGGTCTGCCAAATCACAACGTAGTGCTCCTCCACTATGGGTCTTCCTCCTCACAAATTAGTTCTCCCCACTGGGCTATAAAAGTCACTCCGAATCAAATTGGACAAGTAGTCATCAAGTCTCAGCCATCTACAAGGTCACCATACTCCATATTCTCTCCTCTGGAAGGATCCGCTCCATGAGCTACAGGTCGATACTTCCATGTGTCACATAATTCACGTGGCTATATCTCAAAGTACCTCCTCGTCCATGGAGTCTTAACTCAACAGACGGTGCATCAAACGGACGCCCGGTCTGTGAGTTATTAGCATTTCCGTTCCAGAGGCCCAGTTGGATTTTAGGTACAATCCCACCAAGCCATACTCCAAATGTGTCCAAACATCAGGTGAAGTTTTCCAAAATAACTTTCTCATCAAGAGGAATCCAACATAGTCTATGACACGTCAATCGGACGTCCGGTCCTCGAGTTATAAGCGTTTTCGCTCCGAGGACCCGGTTTGTTTCGAGTTCGAACCAACCTGGCCGTACAGAAACATTGCTGAAAACCTTATTGTAATATATCGAAATGACCATCTCAATATGAGGAATCCTACGCAATTGACAGTGTGTCGATCGGAGGTCCACAACTCATGTTGTGGGCGTTTAACTGAAGAATGTCCGAGAATAGGGGTTCTGGGCCCGGTCTGACCCGGCCCAACACCGCCTGGGTCGGCCCGAAATGGGTCTACCCGACCCTGGTCCGGGTCCGGCCTGGTTGGGCATGGCCCGAATTGGCCCGGAAAGCATGGCCCACGCAGCTGGCCAACCAACGGTGCCCAATGGGGCCCGCCCTAGCCGCTGGTCGGGGGTGGGGGGTTAGACACCCCGATTTCTTCAAAACGGCTGGCCATGAAGACCGGCCCTAGGTAACCACGGGACCCCCTCAGGTCCCGCCTCATGGTGGCGTCAGGGGCCGGCATAGCCGGACGCCCTTCCAGATCTGTCGTGGCCTTAGGTCGTGGATTTATTCAAACGGCGCGGCGTGCCGGAGCTACGCCCCGCCACCCCGGCCGCGACCTCTGTAGCTCCGGTGCGGCGTGATGGCGCCGCACTCCTCTTCCACAGCCCACCCCAGTCACGGCCCCTATGGCACCAGCGCAGCGCGCTGGGGCCGCGCCCCTCTGCCATGGCCCATTCTGACCGTGGTTCGACTCTACTCCACGCGGCACGATGGTGCCCCACCATTGCGGCGACCTGGAAATCATGCACTGACGATCCGCATGTGGTCGGCCGGACGCCGACTGGTTCTTCACAGTCCGCCTCCATCGTCCACAAACAAAAAACGAGCGGGGAAGGGTCATATCGTGTTCATGCGGTCCAAACCCCTCCTCGTGATGATGGAATCATGCGGCCAAACCGATCTCAAGAATTGAAGAACAATGATGAACAGTATTAAAACTTGAACATAACAACCCCTACCTCGTAAAACGGCATTAAACATTGGAGAGTCAAGGAAGACGAGCATCACGGAAGATATGCGTCGTTTCGTCAACGTCGGGAAGGAAGGATACAAGGGTGGAGTCGGAGTCATTTGTTATTAATTCTTCATTGGAGGAAGTGGAACACTCTCCAAGTGTTGGGCGTCGTGCTTCGCTGCTAGCGTTCTGCCACCTGAAGCAGATGTCCAGAACTCCTTCCCCTAGCCTCCTTTATATAGGAGTCGGAGGGTTCATCGTTGGCACACAAGTAATAAATGGAGGATTTATGACAGAGGGATGAACCCAATTAATCCACTGCAGTGCTGCATTAAAATGGGGAGGAAGTCAAAATGGGGGTTATTGGCCCGGGTGGTCCCCACAGAATACTATCCTCCAAAGGGAGGATATTTCCTGGCGGGACCCACAATTAATTAACCAAAAAAAGGAAAGGGGGTGGTTAATGCTTTGGTGGTCCTCTCATTAAAAAGGGAGGTCTCATCCTCCTCAATTAAGAGGGGGATTTAAACCTAGAGGCTCTCCCTCATAAATGAGTGGGAGTCAAGGAGTTATGATTCCCCTCCCATTAATGGGAGGCCTCGTGTGGTTTCTACCACAAACAACCTCACATAGGAGGTTGGATCTCAGTGGGACCCACCACAGTTACATCTCATGGGGGTTATTGTGTTGTGGTACCACCACCAACTCCCAAGTGGATCTTCTAACCACTTTATCTGCATGGTATGTGTTTAACAAAATAAAATAAATTATTCACTTATTTTATTTTATTTACCCACGTAAAACCCCAAATACTAACTTTCGTACCCGATCATCTATTGTCATGGTGAATGTCTTCTTAAGTGAAAACTCATGCTGCGAGTTCAACGGTGCCCTCATATTTCAATTCCGAGCACTGGTTTAAAAGATAGAAAAACTCGCTCGTTCGTTCACTGAGCGAACCCAAGCTAAACTTCGAAAATTGATTCCGGGCACACCGGGCCTCGAAATCAAGCACTATCAAGAGCCACAGGCTCCTAAAATTCCAAAAAATTTGAGAAAAAAATTTCCTTGAAATTTCCGGGTCTTTACAATCACACATGTTAACGTCGTCTTAATGATTGAAACCTTTACCATGGGGAGACAATTTTACCATGGTAATTAATTTTTATGACCAAAAATGAAATTAAACATATTATTTAATTCGAATATGATAAATAAAAAAATTAAATACAACTTAAATGTTCCAATATCTATAGAAGGAGAAAATTGTTTTTAATATAAGTACACATAATTCTCCTAAAAGTGTATTTAAAAATATATATTTTAAGAATTAGATGAAACTACACAATTGTAGTTAAAATTATTGATTACTTTGAAATATATTGGTGTTTGATTAAAAAAGTTATTTTACATTACAATTAGCATGAAACCTAATTTATCTTTTGGAATAATAAATTCATAGAAAAATACTAAAATATGTTTTTATTAGAATAAAATATAACTTTGGTTCCAAAATTTCTATCATAGGTGTGAAAATTAAAAATAATATCTATAATTTCATAATTTTACTCCTTCAACTTATTTTAGTTGAGTAATATTTTTATAAATCTTTATGCCTTTTTGATATCATGGTGAAGTCATATATGATATATTATTTTGTAGAAAGAATAGATTTTACTATTCACCAAAAAATCATCCATTTTGGAAAAATAAAAAAAAACCACCACAATTTAATTTGGTTATTCTGGATCCATAAATGAATTTCATTTTATTAAATAAAAAATTAAAACATTGAAATTTTTATTTCACATAGAAGATATATTATATATAATAATATAATGTTTTTAAATAGAACATTATTGTTTAGAAATTAAATATTTTTACAGTACTTATTATAAATTTTTAACTCTTTATTAGATATTACTAATTTATTTTTATTTTTATTCCTTGAATTTAACTGATAAATTTTACTCTTCTTATTATTCAAACGTTATTAATTTATCTAAAATATGAAATTCAATAAAAATAGTTACCATGACATCAATGATATTTTCCTACTTTATTTATAATAATTTATTTTTACTAATTATGTTCAATATAATTTTATTATAACATATTATGTTTTATATAATAATAAATTATTTTGACCTTTAAATTAGTGTTCCATTCATCAAAAACTATTAGACACATTGAATTAATTCCCATAAAAAACATACTAATATCGAGGGGAGTACCATGTGAAGATCATTCATCATAAAAATGAATGTTTATATAGCTTTGTGTGGATTCATGATATACTTTTGATCTAGTTTTATTTACATAGACTCTATTCCCCATGATTTTATCTCACATTTAGTGACAATTTTCCCACTCCTTGGTCCTATATATTATTCTCAAACTATGAAAATTTCTAGGATGATAATATACTTATTTTTCTTCTCTATTTTTTTATATTTCTCCCTTTTGACACTATTTCTAGAATCATTTTTTAGTTCTCCAGTATATATTCGTAATAGATTGGTATACTGAACTTATCTAATGTTAGAGATTATTTTTTCCCAAACATTCATTGATTAAGTGTTTTTATTTGAAGTGTATTATTATGTAATTTTTGGATAATTGTTGAATTCTTATGAATTAAATCACCCATATAAAACCAATTATAAATTATAATTACATCGAGTCTTTCACTCTCTCAAATCCAAATTTTCAAACCATGGAACAATACCATTGAAATTGTGTTATGTATCCTACATAAGGATTTTATTCTAGGATAAAAATACTCTGAGTAAAGAAAAAAATCACATTTTTTTAAATCATCTACAATTATTGAACGCACGCTTCATATCCAGCTATCCAACACCCATATTATAGAACATAACATAAAATATAAGAGGTTTTTTTAAAAAAAATTACCATCAACTCAAGTATATAAGATTATGATTTAGATGAAACCATCACCATTCTATGTTTATATGGATTTTAATGATTTTTTGTTTCAAAATTGAAAATATTATATGTTATTTGGAGACTATTATCAATGCGATGATATTTTTTATATTTTAAAATGATGTTCATCCATTATCTTTTTGAATGTGGTTTATAAATGAGATAATATTATTTATTTTAAATAGAAGAATCAGGTTATAAATCTTCAACACCATATGGGAATATTCAATGATTTGATCCTTTCCCAGTTTGGTAATAAAATATTAGGATAATTTAGTTTATTGGAATACAAATACATGTAATGTTTGATGAAATATTGAAGATGACTCATTTATTTCTCTAATTCACCAATATCATAAGGGTGTATTACCAACATCATAGTATCATAAACTTCATTAGGACACATATATTTTACCCATATAGGAACATCATGGTCATAGACACTTAACTATGAAAAAAATCTTATAGTCCTCCAAAACAAGAATTTACAACTCCTCTACTGCTTTCTCAATCATGGACATCAATTATTGGAAATAATTCACTATAAACATTATTTATTGGATTTGATATAGTTTCTCTAATTCCAGCAATGCATTATTTGATAATTTATGAAGCACTAAATTTCTATGTCCAAAAAATCAAGATGTTGACTTTTCAACGAAAATTCTTGATTGAACTACCATTTCTCACTATTATAATTCATTTAAAATCATCATACCTCCTTATATTGTGTGGTAAAATAATATCTCAAATCCTATGGTAGTGAAAATGTGTTAAATACGATGACTTCATTCACTAATATCAGAAAAAGTGGTCTTAGAGATCAATCTATATGTTCTCCACTCTGCCCATTTCCACAACATTCACTGAGAATTTTTTGACATTGGATATGATCTAAATTTGATGACAGGGATTGGAATTTACATGGGATTGACATAACCAAGGGATTATTTAGGTTCAACATACCATGATCAATATTCTTATTGTATGATATATTCCGTTGGGACCTATAGGGACTTAAAAGATCATGTAATGGATTTATAAACATCCATATTTTATGATACATTTATTTAAATATACATTATATCAATTGGTAAAATATATTATATAGAAATACAGAGATCTCTATTTTTGTATTTATGATATCTTATTTGAAATGTTGTCATCTCTCACCAACTTCCAGTGTGGGGGAAATATTACATGAGTTGAATCTTATATAGGATTTTTGGGCGACATTTAAGCCTGAAAATCAAGGTTCACTTCCAAAGTTCTATAAACACAAATCCAAATCCTTGATGTATTGCACTCTAATCAATGTTAAGGAATTATTTCTATAAGAAAGAAAATGGTTATGGTTCAACATGATTAACAATGGCCTCATATTCTATGTACAATGGATGATAAAAACCCCAATTTACTCTAAATCTATATTGAATGAATGGATGTACAATTATGAATGATGGAAAATGACTCCAATATCTACCATGGGATCATATTCTATTCTTTTTTGGATTATAATATATAATAACAAATTTACTTTGAAGATCAATTATATCCTTCCTAACACATCATTAATCGTGATAATGATTGATTAAAACTTGTAGAGGGAAGAATTTTTTTTCTTTTACATTGTTTGTGAATTAAATCCTGAATGTCCTAATCCAATAACTAAACCAATCCTTGTTTTAGAATTATATTCTAAATCGATATAAAAAATGGACTTATCAGTCTATTATTCACGGAATATCCTTATGTGTAGATGGATGTCTAAAATTATTAGCCATTATTAATTGCTAAGATCTATTGATTAAATCCATGTTTATGGATCCATTACCGATGAAACCTGAAATACTAATAGTGGTTCATAAATCATTTCCCAGAACTAACCTATATGGGATGTTTATGGATTCACCTCAACCCTACCACCCATGCATACATCTAGCCTAATAACTAATCCCTATATGAATGTTCAAGGGACCTAACTAGAAAGGGTGTTATATCAAGATCATATAGAGTGAAATAAAGAAGTTTAATTGATGTATTGATTGTTATATAATAACTATATATGCCAAAGAACATAGAGGATAAGTCATTTTAATATTAATTATTATTCATTAATTATATAGTTATATTCATTATAAAAATATTAAATAGGTTTCAATCGAAAAGGAAATAGTTTTATTACACTATTTTCTAATAAGGAATTATTTATAATTTTTATATTAAAATTATAGGATTTGAATTTGAAATTTTTTTTTCTTTTTTTAATTTTGAATGAAAAAATTATCCAACTATTAATTTATGTAATTTTCCAAAAAAATTTACTTTTAACAAATAGTGAATCATACTTATATTTATTGAACAATTCATTTTATTTTTATTTATTTAAAAAATAAAATTCAATTTTGTATTAGTTATAAATTTTCATCTGTTCATTTTGACCAAAAAATAAAAATATGACCTATTTAATTGTCATGACCCATCCTAGA
The DNA here is from genome assembly GCA_963277665.1 of Viscum album. Taxonomy (NCBI): domain Eukaryota; kingdom Viridiplantae; phylum Streptophyta; class Magnoliopsida; order Santalales; family Viscaceae; genus Viscum; species Viscum album. The sequence continues at coordinate 1,462,331,174 of OY728150.1, read as the reverse complement.
GGGGCCAATTCTGTGACTACCCCAAGCCTACCTCTGATAGGCTAGGGGATAGAAACTAGCACCGAGTAGGAATGTCTCATAAATAGATGGAATATTCCTATTTACCTATACACACGCACATATCTCAAAGCCCAAAATCCTAGAATGAAAAAGCACTAAGTAGACAATGCATGCATACACCAAGATACTATCCATGTAATTTGATAGTATGAAATAGGAAAGTAAATGGGGTCAGAATAAAACCCCACTAGAAGAATGAGTCTATAAAAGTGGATTCACAAGTTCCTGAAACTCATCCGTAGAAAACCCTACCTAAAGGGTAGGTGTAGTACAAATGTCTGAAACTTTAGAACCACACCACGTCCATCTGATCTCTCTAAGAACCACTTGGTCTCGGTCCACCAATTACTATGTCAATGCATCGAATATTAGCAAATGAATCGACACATGTGGGAAAATCCAGTGCATGGGTGAGTAATATAGTACTTAGTAGGACACCCTAAAACCATAAAGAAAACACCACAAAATAAATACCACCAGTGAATAGTATAGTCAGCTCAACATAGGCATGTGTTTGTATCATAAATACTAAGGATATCATTGTGTACTCATAATTATCCACAATGTAAATAGGTATGTCACAACCAATCACACCCACATGATCCTTCTCAAAGAGTTCCTGTTCTAGTAGAACACACTCCATGAACCATGATATCATTAGACACTCTCACAAAGAGGTCCCACTAATTTGGGCCCTTCCCAAATAGAAATAAACTATTCAAGGATAATAATATACCAAGAGGGGATCCATCCCTGAGAATACCAACAACCCAATCTGTATTATTCAACAACATAGGGGTTCCTTTATAGAAAACTCCAATTACCCTACCAATTCAGATCATAATATAGGGGATCCCTCTCAATGAATAGGAACAACCTTATCGATAAGGAATAATATATAGATGAATAAGGCCCTACTATATAAGGTCATATAAATTACCACATAACACCATCAAGGGTGATAGAAGATCTCTCCAGTCCCAAAGAGGGATACCATAGCTATATTTAGGACTCGACTTCTAGAGGGGCCTACTATCCAGTGATGTGGCCGTAATGATGTACTAAACCCTCGAGGAAAGAACTAAGTGAAAATATACACCTATACTATTACAAGATAAAATCCCACTGATATATATCAAAAGGAATTCATTGTTTCAAGCGTCATAATTCAGCAGACAGTTCATCAAACAAAACATTCATTTGAATGTTATGATCATTTTAGTAAAAAAATTTGATTCTTGTGATGTTCAGGTTCGACCCAAACTGACTTAGCCTGGCTCTCTAGACCACTGGGCCATTAGTCCACTAGAGTGGCTCGGCCCCTCTACTATATCCCATAATCATGTGCCGGTCTTGCTATATTGCACATGGTCTGTGGGGTTGTGTGTCTCTGGTCATTACGGTACTAACATGTTCAATGTGGACAACCCAAAACATCGGCTGCCCTACGACCTCACCACTTTGGGTTCCTCCAACATGGAATTGAGCCCTTTTCTATATTTCTTCTACATACCACAATCAATTTTGTAGCAGCCTGATGTGGTCGGCACCTTCCAACCACGTTGACATCCTAAAGTATTTTACCTCCACTTGCTGCCCCACCAGCGACCATGACATTCCGACTCACCGCCCACCTAGACCAACCCCCTAGACCCATGCTACCTCACCTGAACTAGTCATATTTTCCGCCATGCACCACCGCCATTCTCTATCATTCCATCCAAATCGCGCAATGACTCACCGTTGTACTTCTGTTATGTCATTGAGGCTTCAGATCCTCGATCTCCGATCATTGCGCCATGGATTATGGGAGTAACGGTTGATCATTATCTTAGGTATTTCAATTGAAAAGAATACATGAAGAACACAAGAGATTTAGAGAAGAAAATGATAATAAACAAACACTCAATGGATGGATCTTGTCCTTTGTTTGTGCGCGATTAGATTCTTCCTTGTTATAGGGATTATGAAGAACGATGTAATCATAAAAATTTAACCCCAAATTAAATCCCCGAAGAAATAAATTCTAATACTAAATGTGATCGAATCATGTATTAAACTATTCTTGGGATGGTCCACATTCATTATCGAATTTATGAATAGGGAACAAATCACAAAGAAACAACACCCTACATGGAATTAAGATCGGTTGTTGACAAAGGGATAAGCTGTGTCATCATCATTTATCGATTCATCAAATCTATGGTTCGTTAATAATTATTCATAATCCATCGATATTTATTAGTGGGGAATCATTCTCTTTTCATAAAAGGATGTCTAGGGTTTTGTTGCAACCCTTGAATCCTGACAATATGCAATAGTAAAAGGAAAAATAATGTTGCATCAAAATGAAATATTTTTATTAAATATTTTAATGACGTTTATGTCCAAAATATACCTTTTATAGTCGACCTGTGATGGTATATGTTAGGCCCTAACTAAGATAAATTCACTATTCTGAATTCAATGGTTCCCTCAGATTTTTGGTCCAGACAACAATTTAAGAGTTATTGTAGTTTTAAGGGAAAAACATCATGAACACATTACTAAAAACTAAACTTCATTCAATGAATTTTTTCAGGCACACTGAATCGTATAATAACATTCTATCTAAACACATATTCTCATAATTTTATAAATTAATTTTTAAATATAAAATTGGGGAATATTAAAGTCATTACATTCTGACCACCTTTGGGTTTTACATCCCTGTAATTTAAAACAAGGTCTATTAAACAAAAAGGTGAGGGTACAGAGCATGAATCTATGCCTACCACACCCATGTTCTCACATAGATATTCTCGTTGTTCTATTAGATGTGTAATAGAGGAATCGACCAACCCTGAAGGATCCACTCCTATCGATCGTCTATCTCCACCAGGTACATCAAAAATGTCAACCAATCGTCAATGTCCAGCTCTCCCTAGTTGATGAAGTGTGATGGATCAAGCACGTACCTCCTCAGCTGCGACACATGGAAGTTATAATGCACCTAGTGTAACTACAGTGGTATATATATATGATAAGCCACCTTGAAAACCCTACAGAGAAAAGTGTTGATGTATCTTGGAGATCACTTATCTCCCCACCCAAATATTTGAAATCCACATCGAGTTATGTCCTGAAAGAACACATGGTATCCTTCCATGAACTATAAGGGCCTCTGTATCCTATCAACAAATGACTTATGTCAGATCTATGTAGTCCTCATCTACTCTTGGGTGATCTACACCTTCTTTGTATTATCTCATACCAACTCTAGTCCCATGACTACTAACACACATGGGGCTATCCAACAAAGTGGTGTTCTGCAAGGTCACGGGTAAATGGCCTCATATGGTTCCATACTAATGGTGGAGTGGTAGATGTTTTTGTACACAAACTTCAACAGTGGTAGGTGATCCACACATCTATGACTGAAGTCCACAATGCATGCCCACAACATATCCTTTAGAACCTAAATGGTCTTCTCTGTATTTCCATCTGTCTGAGAATGAAATGTTGTAATCAAGTGTAACTAATTCCAAAACACCTCTAGAAATTACATACACAACTGAGATGTGAAATGAGCATTATAACTGGAAACAGTCGTTTATGGTATGCTCTGAAGATGAACTACATCTTGCACATAAAGGCTCTTCAAGATATCTACTAAACTCTACTCCCAGATATGTAGGAAGTGGGCCGACCAGGTGAGTTGTTCAATGATCACCCATATGGTATCGTGTCCCCAAGATGTGTGATGTAAACCCATAATTTCATCCATTGATATCCCATCCCAATTCTACTCAAGAACCACAAAAGGTTGGGTTAAGCCTCCTAGAACCTAATTATCAACTTACACTTTCTAAAAAGTGAGGCATTGAGAAACAAACTTTACCTTTTCCTTATTTATCCCTCGCCATGAGAACTAACATCTGATGTTATTGTAAATCATTGACATGCTATTATGTACCACCAAAGGGGATGTGTTGAACTCCCTCAAAATCATCTCCTCCAAGACCTCTGGTACAACTATGTGCCCTCTAAAATGAATGAACTAATTCCCAGCTATCAAATATCCATTTGGGGTATGCCCATTTTACAATTGAACACGTTGAGTTTCATAGTCGATATCTCCATGGTGAGCCTCCATAACTCAAAATAAGAGTGGAGGTGTTCCAACCATATAATGGAGGTAAGGTGCTCTATCTCCATCCAAAAAAGACATCTGCAACATGACCAACTGCTTTGACACCTCACTCAGCAACTGCAATCTAGATCTCCTACAAAGAGTGTTTGCCACCACATTCCCCTACATATGAGTATATACAATCTCAAAACTGTAATCCTGGAGGAACTCTATCCATCACCATTATCTCAGGTTTAGATCCTTCTGAGAGATGATATACTTAAGACTATTGTAGTGAGAGTAAATGGTAAACCACTTTCCCATAAAGTAACGCTGACACATATTTAATGTGGAGGCTACCACTACTAGCTCAAGATCATGGGTTTCATATTTCTTATCATGTTATCCCAATTGGTGAAAACAATAGGAAATCACATATTTAACCTACATCAGGATATATCCAAGCTCGGTCCTAGATGCATCACATAACACCACATAACTGATTCCCTCCACTGTTAATCTCAATATTGGGAGTGCTCTTAAACCTCTACCTGTACTCATGAAAGAACTATTTAAACTTTTTTTTCAACATGAAAGGCTTACCATTACATTAAAACGATTCCAGGGGTACTACTAATCTAGAAAAGATGGGTGAAATCCTCTAGTAGTACCCATCCAAACCCAAAAATCTTCACAACTTATTATCACTCTTGGGTGGTTCCAAAGGAAGCATCACCTCAATCATTGCCAGATCCACTGAAACTCCACCCTGTAAAATTACAATGTCCTAGAATGGGGACCCCCAGAATCCAGAACTAACAAATGTAGAAATTTCCAAAAAGATGGTGATATCTTAGTGTGTTTTGGACCATCCTAATGTCTATCGCATGATCCTCATTGAACGATGAGTACACTATGATATCATCAATGAAGACCACCATGAACAGGGCAAGGTAAGGCAGAAATATCCTATTATCGAGTCCCATGAACACTGCTGGGGACATTGTCGTTCCTAATGGAATTACCAAGTACTTGTAGTGGATGTACCAACATATGAAAGGCTATATTTGGTTCACCCTCATCCCATACACAAAGCTAGAGAGAGACTGATCTGAGGTCAATATCTAATAATCACCTCACTCCATTTAGCTAATTGAAGAGGTCATCAATCCTTAGTAGGGGGTATTATTCATTTAGAGAGACCTGATCCAAGTGCCAGAAGACCTCACATAACCTCATGTTCTCATCTTCTTTCTTGGAAATCAAAAATGGGGCAGCTCAAGGTGAAACACTATGTCTCATTAATCCCTTCTTCTATAGGTCCTCTATCTGTACCCTCAGTTCACGATGCTCTATCAGAGCCATCTGTAATGCTTGTATAGATTTTTTTGTCTTACTAGGTTACAGGTCAATATATATGTCTACCTCCCTGTGAAGAGATAATCTGGGGACATCCATAAGAAATACATCGTCATACTCATCCACCACTGTAGGAAACGTAGGAATCCTATCGTACACTCCACCATGGGTGAGGCTAACTAATTTATGAGTAAATGACTACACCCTCCTAGAAGTAAGTCCATAATATGCTGCATGAATTTCCTTTTAAAAAATAATGGAAAACCAGGTCCCATCACCGTGGACACAGGGAACTCTGTGCCTAAAATAGTCAATTTGTTCATGGAATATAGATAACCAGTCCATACCGAGAATGACATTGTAAGGCTTCCACACAAATACTAAGAGATTCCAAATAGAACTAGCACTTATAAGAGTATGTTAAAAATGTAATAACTAGTGTGTAATCCTCGAATACCATATTGTAAGAGTCATAAAGCATAAGGGTCAAGTCAATGGATCAATCAGAATCTCTGAGCCCAAACAAGGTATGTGGAAAGGAAATAATGTCTAGAACCTATTTCTATAAAAAAAATCTAGGTTGAAAAAAAAAAGTAAATCATACCTCTATTTATCCCTAGAGAACCTAGGTCATAAGACTCCATCTCAGGAAGTTATCCTCGTCCCAATCCTCTAGCTCACTTATCCTAGTGTGGACAATCTGGGGGTGGTGGAGGTAATATGATGAACCTCCACCCACCTCCTGTTTCCCTACCCACTTCTCTGTCACATCTGCCACCCTATGGAACAACCTAATCCTATCTATGCCTCTACCTCAATGGTCCCTCGACCATCCCCCAATTAATTGTATGTCTGGTTAGGTAATCGCGTGCCAAATTCCCCTTTCCAACTCATGCATAACACCATATTTCTCTAGGATGACTTGAGCCACCCCAAGATCCATGCATAGTGTAATTGGTATCCTAGGGTTATCTCGTGAAGATTCATACCTAGTTACTTCCCTTTTAATGACATTGACTACCAAATACTGATGTATCTGTCACTTGGTGCCTACTAGTAGGTCCCATTGTCAGAGTCTGCTCTGCTAGAAAGATAAAAAATAATAGATATTTCTCCAGTACCCCAGAAATATATAGGAATGATAAAGGATGTCATTGATTCCCTAATATTCCAGTGTAAACCCTTATCTGTGGTCTGATCTCTGAAGAACAGGTCTCGCACCATATTCGTGTAGTAGAGAGAAAGATATGTAAACATCACTGAGTACCCCACCATATTACGATTTCCCTACTCAATATTCAAGAGCTTATGGATAAATAATTATTGCAATGTATCTAGAAAGAACTCCTCTCTGAAGAGAACCTTGATGTCTTACCATGATAGAATAAATTCATCATGTTTCTTAGTCACTAAGCTCCATCATTGCCCCCACTGAACCCGGAAGAAGACTCACGACTAGGACTACCATCCGGTCAGAAGTCTTCCTCACAAGGAAGAAGACATGTGTAACTACCTCCAACCAATCCTAAGCTACCTTGGGGTTTGACTTCTCCCGAACCCTAAGAGGTCACTTCCACTTAAACCGACGCAACACACTATGCCTGCGTGCATCCTCAGGTGGTAACGCTGGTAGTAACCGTTTCTAGATGGGTGGTGGTATCATGGGTAATCCACTAAGAGGTGCTATCATCGGTACCTGTCCCAATACTGATACCTCATAGCTATGTGGATCATCCCCTTGCTCCAGAAACTAAATCCTAGCTGGTTGCCTACTTGGTGGCATCCGGAAATGAATCCCGATGTTCCATGGTCAATAGAGTATACCTTATGAGGGACTCAAGATGTACATGAGAATACACCCAAATCATATATCATGAATGTACCATTATTTTCCCTACAACCAATGTTTTTATGTACAATTTTGTAATGAAGGTTTCTAGAGTCCTTGTGTGGGGATCTGTTGGGTGCGGCACAAACACTGTACAATTTGGCCTAAAATCCGATTTCAAAACACTTGAAACTATTTCCCCGAACCAACCTCAGTGACCCTCAGTCTTGATATAGAATCAACCATCCTCTGATAACACTATATCATTAAACATCCCAGAGGGTCCTGTGTTGTGACTAACACAAACCCACCACTGATAGTTTTGGGGCTGGTGACTAGCACCATGTAAGAATCTTTGAGAAATTGTTGACATTTTCCTAAGTAATTGTACACACACCCACATATCAAAGCCCAAAATGATAAAATGTAAAAAATACTATGTTGAAAATGCACAAATACACTATTATACCAACCATAGAGTAAAATTTTAGAAAATTAGAATGTAATCATGGATAGATTAAAGGCCAAACAAAAGAAATAGTCTATAAAAGTGAATGGAAAAGTTCCTGAAACTCATCCAAAAAAAACCCAACCTGAAGGGTAGGTGTAGGGTAGTGTCTGAATCCGAATAAGCGCACCACATCTATCTGATATCTATTATAATCAATAAGTCTTTATATACCTAGGAATCTATAAAATTGTTGATCATCTGCACAACACATGACATGTCAGGAAAAACACATGGAAGGGTGAGTAAATTAGTACTCAGAAGGATACCCTGGAACCATAAATGAAATACTGTAAGTGAATAGTAGTGTCATTCCAATACATGTATATGTCTATAACACCGATTCCAAGGATATCTAGGTATACTGATAACCATCAACAAGGTAAAGGGGTAAGTCACAACCAATCACCATTAAAGGATTCTGATCGAGGCGTGTTTTTTCTGAGAGATCTCACTCATCGAGCACTGATATCATTGAATACTCTCACGAAGAGGTCCTGCTAATTTGGTCCCTACCAAAAGATAAATACAATAGTCAATGATTAAATATATATATAGGAGATCATTCCCTAAGAATACTAACAACCCAAACTATATTTTCCTGAAACATAGGGATCCTTCTTTGAGAATACGAACGACCCTATCGATGCAGATCATAATGTAGGGGATCCTTCTCATAAAATACAAAAAACCCTATCAATACAACCTAGTAGGTGGGGGACTAATGCCCTCTAGTCATAGGTCATTTCAATTCTCACAAAACACCATCAGGGGTGATAGAGGATCCCTCTAGTCTGATGGATGGATGCAATAACTCTATTAGGGACATGGCCTCTAGAGGGGACTACTATCCAGTGATTAGGACGTAAGAACGTACTTAATCCTCGAGGAAATAACCAAGGAAAACTCTTCACCTATAATGTTCTTAGATAAAATTCAACCATTCTTTATCTCAAAATAAATTTTTCTTCCCAAAGGTCACAGCACCGCAGTTTTTTTTTCAAATGGGCCTTCTATTTGAATGTTATGATAATTTTAGAGAAAAAGTCTGACTCTGGTACGATCCCCGTCTGACCCGAACTGGATCGGCCTGATCGAAACAGCACAGTCTCTTGGGTCGATGGACTTCTAGAGATGGTTATCTAGGACTCTAGAGTGGCCCATCTACACTACTCTAGGCCGCATGAAATGAACGATCTTGTTTCACTGCCACATTCCACCCGGATGGCCCGCGCCTCCAGCTGCCCCACGACCTTGCTGCCACAGGTTCCTCCAACATCGTAGGGAGTCACATTCCAACTCACCGTAGTGTCCCTATATCTCCCCAAACCATGTCTCCTTGTAACAATTGCGGCTTCCTACCAGAGAATACGCCCATCGGCCCCAATACAGACTCATAACACATTCCACCTCTAGCAGCTGCCCCGCCATTGGCCTCACCAGCGGCCATGGCCTGTCAGCCCACCACCCGCCTGGACCGGCCCCTAGAACGACACTGCCTCACCCAAACCAGCTAGAGACACAATTTTGAACCACCTACTTGCACCATTGTTCCATACAAATCACATTATCCCACTTCCTATGTGTCATCGAAGGTTCATGTCATGACTTGTCCTCGGGCTCGTGCTGTGACTACCCCAAACCCACCTTCCATAGTCCAGGGGCTGAAGACAAGCACCAAATATGAATCCTAGATAAAAAGAGAAGGAGTTACCTTTAAAACTGTATCACACATAGTCTGAACACAAGCAGTAGAAGCAAAAAGTACAAATATAGAAAAGAATGGTGTGCTGAAAGTAAGTGGGATAGTATACAAAGCCAACTGAACAACAAGTACAAGTAAAAGTAAAAAGGGGAAAGAAATAATGTATCATCCACCAGAAATACTACCTAAAGTGTAGGTACAGATCTCAAAAATCATGTCCCTATGGTACGTCCCGTCTAGTCCAGCTCCGAGCATCCTCCTGTCCGTCGCCCTCAGCCTCGATCACTGTTGAACATCGTCTGCACAGAACACAACATGGTGCGGGCGTAGCCCGTGCCAAGGTGAGTATAACAACACATAGTAAGGGACCCTGAGACCCCCAAATGTCTCCCTGAATCCACTAAGGATAAACCATAGTAGTAAGATACAATAACGATGTATCAACCATCCCTACATAGGTATATGCCCATACATATACCTATGTTACCAATCATAGTCTGTCTCCAACACTCGAGCCCAAGAACAACCAATTCCAGAATGGAAGTAAAGTAAATCATCTCAATGATAACAACTAAAAGACAAGAATCAGCTCACACATGTATACAACTCATGTAGAGGGGAAGAGATGATTAGGTGTATCCACAGAATCATCTCCTCTGTCAAACCCACATAGGAACCTGGAACAATATCAACGCTGTCAAACCCACGGAGGATCCCGGTATAGAAGTCATCACTATCGAACCCACGAAGGATCTCGGTACAGAAGTCATCTCTATCTAACCCACGGAGGATCTTGGTATAGTATCATCACTGTCAAACCCACAGAGGATCTTGGTACAGTAGTAGGTCCATGTAGGATCCTATCATCTCAGTCCCAGCCAGTCGTAGGGTCCCCGCACACATTACGCTCGATTCCAGGAGGATTTGCTCCTCGAGGCCAGAGTCGATACATCAACTACCATGTAGTCTTATGTTGATGTATCTTGTAGTTCTGTCACATCATAAGGAACCCAAAGTTATAGACGACACGTCAATCGGACACCCGTTCTGTGAGTTATTGGGATTTCCGTTCAAGGGGCCCAGTTAAGTTTTATGTTCAAACCAACCAGAACATACCCCAACGTTTCCCAAACCTCGATTAGAGTATTCCAAAAGAGCCTTCTCACTCTATGCCTTCTATCACCATAGGCGGTTCGTCAATCAGACACCCGTAGCCCAAGATAGGGGCGAAAATGTGTGAACATGCCAAATAGGTCCGGGTCCGGTCCGACACAGTCAGACGGACCCGACTCGACCCAGTCAGACCGAACCGGTCCGTACTGGGTCGCACCCCGTCCACGGATCCGAACAAGTCCGCAGAAGCGGCCTGAGCCGATCAAATGACCTGACCCGATGGGCGGCTCGGCCCGACGGGCGACTCGGCTGAAGGTGGCCCGGCCTGAGGCGGCCCGGCCGAGGGCGACCCACGTGGCCAGGTTGGCCACGCTGCAGGGGGGAAGGGGGTGCGTCACCCTCGACATCCAAAGGAACCGGCGCCTAGTGCATGTTCAGTGAACCATGGGACCCGAAGGGTCACTCCTTGTGGAGCACCAACCGGCGACCGGCTCAACCGGCCACCCTAATCCGTCCGCTATGGCCTTTGGCCACGGTTCCTCCCCGATGTGCTACGACGGTGCTACGCCCATACTGTTCGACCGCCATGCCATTCGTGGCCATGACTCCTTCTTCTGGAACAATGTGACGGTACCGTGGCCCTCCAGCATAGCCGCGACCCGATTCTCCACGCAGCATGATGGCCCCACGCTCCTCCAGTGACCCGACGACTCTTGCGGCACCCGTTCTTCTCACGACCGGATCATTGTCGGTCTCCATGCATACCACCACCACCATCTCCATCAAAAGAAGATAAACAGAGGCACGGTTGGTCATTTTGTGCAGCCTGCATCCTCCACGTTAAGATGATATAAAAAGGAAATTCTCAATCCGCAATTTGAACAACATAGAACAGAGAGTAAAACACAAACCCATACCTCGTGTTCGATGATCGATGATGGAGTCGTGGAAGGTGGACATCGTTCTGTCAATGTCAGAGGAGGAAGATCTCAGAGAAGATGAGTCGAGGTGACTTTTTTGGCGTTATTCGTGGTCAGAAACGCTTCCCTTTCTTGCCCCGGTTGAAGAAGGAAGAAGATGGTGTTAGGTTATCTTCAGTGGTGAGGAGTGTTCCTTGTGTTCTTCGACAAGAGGATGATGTTCTCTCAATTCTTCCAAGTTTCTCCAATTCTACACCGAAAGATATTTTTCCAAACAAAAAGAAATAATATCTTTGTCTATTATTTTATTATTGGAATGAATTCAAAAGAATTAAAAATGTTCCAATTAATTAAGTGAAGGAGTTGGCACTTTAATAAGGGGAAGGTGAAGAGGATCTCCACTTAATTGGGGGTTTAATGGGGTTTAAAGGCCGTGTGTCCCCAACTTCTTTGATTTCAAGAAGTGTTAAACCTTGGGTTGTTCCCAATAAAATAATATCCTTAAAAGGGAAGTTATGTGGGGGTAGGCCCCACCTCTAACATCAACATAAGGGTTTTAACCACCAAAAAAATAAAAATAAGTTATACTTATTTTTATTTAACTTTATTTAGAAACCCTAATAATTAATTTCCATTCTCGATAGAATGCAACTGCTGTGAAGGTCCTCTTAAGTGAATACCGGCACTGCGAGTTCAACGGTGCCCATGAATTTCAATTCCGAGCACCTTTTCAAATGATATAAAATCCCGCTCATACGTTTACTGAACATACCTGAAAAACCATCAGAAATTGATTCCTAGAACAGCTGGTCTCAGAATAAAGCGCCATTAGAAACTACAGACTTTTAAATTTCCAATGTATTAAGAAAAAAAATTTCCACTGAATTTCCAGGTATTTACATTCACCCCACATCAGGTATTTACGTCCCTGTAAGGAACAACTCACACTAGGGAAACAACTGTGGGTACTGAGCACACATCTTAGCCTCCTGCTCTCTTGTGCTCTCTTGGAGGATCCCGTGCTGCCAGCAAACGCATAATAGAGGAATCTAATATCCATGAAGGACCCACTCTTGTTGATCCTCCCTCTTAACTAGGACCTCTATAAAAGTTTCCCAGTCATCGATTTCTACCTCCCCATGGTGGATGATGTGAGAAGGGTCATGCACGCATCTCCTCAGCTAGGATATGTGGAAGACATCGTGCACCCGGGGCAACTGAGGTGAAGGAGCCAAGAAGTAAGCCACCTCGCCTACTTTGATGAGGACTTAGAAAGATCCGATGAATCATGGAGATAACTTGCCACCTAGGAAAAATCTTCATAGACCTCGTCGAGGTGAGACCCGTCGAAAGATGTGGTCTCCATTCTCGAACTCCTATGGTCTCCGTCTTTTATCAACATAGGACTTTTTCCTGCTCTGTGCAGTCTTCATCCACTCATGGATGATCTTCACCTTCTCCGTCGTAGCCAACACCATCTCTAGTCCCATAAGTGATAACTCCCTGGGGTCAGTCCAGCATAGAGACGATTTGGAAGTTCGGCCGTAAAGTGCCTCGAAAGGTGCCATCCCGATGGTGGAGTGGTAGTTGTTGTTATACGCAAACTCTACCTAGGGTAAATGATCCTCCCTGCTGTGACCGATGTCGAGGACGCATGCACAAAGCATGTCCTCGAGAGTATGAATGGTCCTGTCAGTATTGCCATCCATCTGAAGATGGAAGGCGGTGTTCAAGCGATGCTATTTCCCAAAATCCTCCTGCAACCCCTTCAATATCCAGGAAGTGAAAGGAGCATCTCGATTAGAGACGATTGTCGATGGAACACCATGAAGCCATATGATCTCTCGTACGTAGAGGTGTCCCAGGATATCTACGGAACCTTTCTCTCTAATCGGTAGGAAGTGGGATTACTTGGTGAGTTTGTTCAATGATCACCCAGATAGATTCATGTACTCTGGATGTACGTGGATTTACCGTCACAAAATATATAGATATACAGTCCCACTTCCATTCTGGGACCTCTAAGGGATGAACCAAGCCTGCTAAAACCTGGCACTCTGCCTTCACATGCTGAAAAGTGAGGTATCGGGAGACAAACTCTTCCATTTAATTCTTCATACCTGACCACCAGTGCTGTCATCAGAGATCCTGATACATCTTCACCACTCCTAGATGTACCGCTAAATGAGATGTGTGGAAAACCCTAAAAAATTCTCCCTAATGTGAAACTAGTACCATGGTATGTCCTCTGAAGGAAATGACGTGCTCCCCACCTACATAAAATCCATCAGGTTCCTGCCCTGTGGATATCTGTATTTGTGGAGCATCGCAGTCAACATCCCCACGGTGCGCCTCCCTGACTTACTGAAGAAGTGGAGAAGTGATTGTGAGTGACTGTAGAAAGGATCCCCCATCTCTATCCTGAAAGGATATCTGCAATGCAGCCACCTACTCTCTTGCCTCTCCTAGAAGCTGAATGCCTGATCTCCTACTGAGGGAATATGCTACAATGTCCCCCTTCCCAAGAGTATAGACTATCTCGAAGTCATAGTCCTGGAAAAACTAAATCCAACGTCCTTGTATTAGGTTCAGGTCCTTCTGTGAGAAGATGTACCTGAGACTCTGGTGGTCAGAGTAGACTGTAAAACACTATTCCATCATATTGTGACGCTGCATCTTCAAGGCGAAGACCACTACTGCTAATTCCAGGTAATGAGTAGTGTAGTTCTGTTCGTGATGTCTCAACATCAAAGAACCATAAGCGATCACAGCTTGCTCCGGCATCAAGACACACCCATGTCCGCTCCCTTATGCAACATAGTAAACTAGGTTCCCTACGACTTCCTCTAGAAGCCTCAAGATGGGTTCACCAGTCAACCTCTGCCTCAGCTCTTGAAAGCTCTACTAGCATCTCTCTGACCACATGAGGGGTTTCACCTTCTTCGTCAATGATGAAAGGAGTCCTGCATCTCTGGAGAAGTCTGGAAAAAATCACTGAAAGTACCCTGCCAGTCCCAGAAAACTCCGTACCTCTGTCACACTCTAGGGTGGCTCCCAAGAAAGTACTGCCTCGATCTTCACTGGATCCACTACAACTCCAGCCTCTAGGATGACATGTCCCAAAATTTGTACCTCTCAGATCCAGAACTGGAACTTCGAGAGCTTACCATAAAGCTGATTCTCTCAGAGTGTGTCCAGTAATACCTGAAAATGGTAGCCGTGCCTCTCCTCGGTAGCCGAGTAGATCAGAATGACATCGATGAATACTACCAAAAAGAGATCATGGAATAGATAAAATATCATGTTCATGAGTCCCATGAACACTGCTGGTTCATTGGTTACTATAAGGCCCCAGCCTTAAACCTTACTTAATCTTGAGTTATTACAAGATTACACATTGAGGATCTTTTTGGGTTTAGAGTTTTAGAGAATTAGATCATAAAACTTGCATTACATTCCACATATAAACAAAGTGGTTACATAAAGATAGTATTCTTCATTCCCATCAATGGAAACACATTTAAAATAAAACATGGATTATTTCTTGACACATCCTTGACTCTATCATCTTATCATGTACAATTCCCTTGACCTGTGAAAAACATTTCAAAAACTTGGGATGAGCATAAAAACTCTGTATGGGTTATAAAAAAAACATGGAAAGGAAACATGAGTTCATATATACATAAGAATAAAATCATACTTTACCCATAAAACATAGGCACTATAACATACCTCATAAAATCATGAATAAATCATAGAAATCATAAGACATAAAGGTAACTTGAGGCATTCATAACATTCTTACGTAGGGAGTAACCCTCTTGGTTACATTTGGAATACCCATCACAGTATATTCCCTAAATCTCTTCGGAGAAACCTTAACGTTTCACTCCTTCGCGTTACCCAATGCATTGGAGAGCTATAACGGGCTCACCCGCCCTTAGTTTATCACGGAACCACCCGTCTTCATAATAATGCCCAAGAACCATAACATAATCATATCACATAAAACATGCATAAAGGAAACATAACATTTCCACATTTCAATCACGAGATATCAATACAACACATTGATATAATAAAAACATTATGAAAGCGATTTTCAATACCAAAGTAAAACATGGTATTTATTTTTCTTTAAAAAAAGGTATGGCTTGTAGAGGAAGCCGAAACTCAAATAACGGTCACGACGGCAGAGAAGTCGTCGTCGCCGCATACGTACAACAAAAACATTCCCTTTTGTCGTTTAGTAAATGCTTCGTATAAAAAAGATTCCTTTTGAATAAACGTAAAATTCAAAGGGGTTTATACACCGTATAAAAGAAAGTTGTGTATAAAATAAAATATGCCTCAACGAAAGGAGATTGAGACGAAGTCCCATACCTCGTATCCGACTTGACCCGACCGTTCTTTAATCTCCTGAATAATAAACTTGAGTTAATCTCTACTTTCTTATGAATCTTTTTCAAGTTCATTATTCCTTTTATACCATGTTATGAACATCATGTAATCAGTTAAGTTAATAATGTTCATTTTGTGGGTATTTGGTTCTTAAGTCAAAAATAGGCTTCTTACACTTACATGTTGTTAATTTGGTCAAAGGTTCATTATATCCAGAATGGTATTCATGATGTAGATATCATATATGTCATATATATCCAGTACATACATGCATTTATAATATTACATCACATTTAGAGGTAAGAAATGAAATGCACCGTTCATGGAGACGGTAAGCCGTACGTACGCATGAACGCTACTTCCATTTCTATTTCATATTTTCTGGAATGGAATCATAATGATATAAGAGTATATTATAATTCCAGTATAATAACATATATAATATCATTAACTTTATCCTTTACACATCCCACATATGGTATTAATGAATCAAATCACTTTTAGGGGGCGGTAGTCCGCACTTCCTAAAATGAAGATATCGTGTTTACCCATAATGGAAACCATAAAGGTATGCCCAAAATGAAAAAAACAGAAGCTTAAGGAAAACATAAACATATTATATATCATATATAAAAATAGTGACATCATAATGGCCACATTTGAAGGTGTTAAATGAGGGTTGAACAATCATCGTTTCGGGAGGCAGAATTTCACCATCCACGGAAACCGTATGTTCTTTAACCATTTGATGTAGTTGTGTGAGAGTGTAGCTCAAATAAATATTATAATAACATCCTTGTATATTGAAGATACTGGTGTTGTTACAAAATAAGTAAATAAAAAGAGTTTAGGGGGTTGGAGAAGCAAAATAAAACAAATGAACATGAGAGAATGAATTACCTTTAAAAGTGTAACTCCTTTTGATTTGAGCCTAAAGGCTTCCTTTGAAAGGATTATTCCCAAAGGAAATCCTCTAGGATGAGGAGAGGGATGTGGAGAGAGTAAATGGGCAGGGGTTGGCCGAGCCAAAGGCTTGAGAAGTGTGTGAAATGAGGTAGAGGTAGGGGCCTTTTATAAGAGGAGAGGAGGGGCACTTTTGGAAAGTAAAGAAATATTACTTTATTTGAAAATGTGTTTCGGTTTTAAAAGGTCCCACATTGATATAATTCGTGGATAAGGTGATAAGGGTTCGAAATCCACTCATCCAATTGGTTTTGGACATGTGTAGTTCATAGATTTTATATTATCTTTCCATTTTATTTAAATCGTCAAATAATGATGTCATCGCTGCATCATTATTATGTCATAAATAATTTAATTAATTTAATGTCTAAAAATCATAAAAAAAATACTATGATGTAGAAAATATTTTTATATTTCCAATGACTATTTATAATCAAAAATCTGATCTTTATAACCCCATGTGAAAGTTGTTTTCGTAAAACATCTCTTGTTTGTGTCATTTTTACTTTAACATTTAATAAAAAGTTATTTATGTCATTTCCAAACCAAAGTGTCTCCATAGGGTCACCAAGTTGACCCATGGCTTGTCTTGGTCGGCCATGACACAACCAATAAGGTTGGGACATGTGTCTAGGTCATTTCCTATTATTAAAGCATTATTTATAACTTAAACTAACCTAATTACCACTAATCACGATTAAGAACTTAATAAGTTACTATTCACCAAAAAATTATTTTAATCTCATTGAACAACATTTTACTTCTTAATGACTACCATGTATGTCGGATTTTCAAAATTCAATACACATTAGTGGTAAACTTTCATTTAACTGAAAAATCAGTTTGCTTGATTACCACTTAGTGGTTTCACTATTCATCAAAAATTGAAGTTTTTCAGAAAATTACCAAAAATTCACCCTAAGCTATATTTGATATTCCGAATTCAAAAATGAAGTCTATTTTACAAAATTCAAATCATATAAGTCACTTTAATTAATTTAATAATTAATTCCCGCTGCCAGAGCAAATAGCGTGTTTTTACAAAACAATAAGTATCAAAAGATTGACACCAGTTTAAGTCTAATTCCAAAGTGAAATTGATTCCAATGACCACCATTGGATAAAATGGTAAAAATATATTCTAATTTCACTTCAAAACCAATTAAAAACATAATCTAATCATATAAATAAATTAGATTAAAAGCAGTTTTGATGTAAAATGCAGTATTTTTCACTATTCATTAAAAAATGAACATTGTCAGAAAAATACCAAAAATTCATACAAGGTAAATTTTGATATCCCAATCATAAAGAATAAGTTTATTTTGACAAGCATAGTCTATAAAATTTTCAAAATATAGATTAAAAAATGGTTTGCCATCAAAAGGCAGTAAAACAATCTTTTAAGAATATTAGTGTATTTCATGCATAAGATTGTATTTATTTTCATTTTAAGCCTCTATAACACTATCTTAATCATTAATAGACATGGATAAAAATATCTATTATTCATTACATACTTGGGATGTTACATCCTTCCCCCCTTTAGAAAATTGCGTCCCCGCAATTTATTTACTTATCGAATAAATGGGGGTACTTATCCCTCATTGCATTTTCAGATTCCCATGTTGCCTCTTCAATCATGTGGTTTTTCCACAAAACCTTTACCTGCTTAATCACCTTATTCCGTAACACTTGCTCCCTGTGGTCAAGAATCTGGACCGGTTGTTCCTCATAAGATAGGTTCTCTTCCAGCTGAACTACCTCTGGACTCAAAACATGAGATGGATCTGGCATATACTTTCTCAACATCGAAACGTGAAAAACATTGTGTACCTGAGATAAACTCGGAGGTAAAGCCACTCGGTATGCAACTGATCCAACTCTTTCCAGAATTTCTTATGGTCCAATGAACCTTGGACTCAACTTTCCTTTCTTACCAAATCTCATCACACTTTTCCAAGGAGAAACCTTGAGAAAAACTTGATCACCTACCTCGAAAGATAGATCCTTCCTCCGGTTATCCGCATAACTCTTCTGTAACATCCCCAAATGATAAAGGGTTAAATGACTAAATGATATGACTCATGTCAACAAGGTGCACCTTCCTTTTCGGGAGCCTACCTGATTAGAACTCCACAGTTAAGCGTGCTTGGCCTGGAGTAGTGATCAGGATGGGTGACCTTCTGGGAAGTTTCCCAGGGTGTGTGTGAGTGAGGACAAAGCACACCGGAAAGGACATGTGTTGGCCTGTGGGGAATGTCATTAGTCATATGACCCGTTCGGGCACGTGGGTGGACCCTGGGGTGGGCCCCACGTGTCTGCGGGGGCAACTGGGGGTACCTGGTGGGCCAGGACCCGACGGCCATGTTAAGGCGGGGTGGTTGTGCTGTCACCGGGACCCGGTTGTCACATTTGGTATCAGAGGAGGAACCCAGCCTTAAGTGCGGTGCACTGCCTGGGTTGAGATGTATGGCCCACAACGAGGGCGTTGTGCTCTAAAGGGGGGGTGATTGTAACATCCCCAAATGATAAAGGGTTAAATGACTAAATGATATGACTCATGTCAACAAGGTGCACCTTCCTTTTCGGGAGCCTACCTGATTAGAACTCCACAGTTAAGCGTGCTTGGCCTGGAGTAGTGATCAGGATGGGTGACCTTCTGGGAAGTTTCCCAGGGTGTGTGTGAGTGAGGACAAAGCACACTGGAAAGGACATGTGTTGGCCTGTGGGGAATGTCATTAGTCATATGACCCGTTCGGGCACGTGGGTGGACCCCGGGGTGGGCCCCACGTGTCTGCGGGGGCAACTGGGGGTACCTGGTGGGCCAGGACCCGACGGCCATGTTAAGGCGGGGTGGTTGTGCTGTCACCGGGACCCGGTTGTCACATCTTCTGCCTGCTCTGAGCTGTTCTCATGTGTTTCTGAATCAGCTGAACTTTTTCTGCCATCTCTTCTACCAATTCTGGTCCCATCAACTTTCTTTCACCCACTTCATCCCAGAAAGCTGGAGTTCGACACCGCTTCCCATATAATGCCTGAAATGGTGCCATCTGTATACTGGAATGAAAACTGTTATTATATGAAAACTCAACCAAAGAAAGATGTTGGTCCCAACTTCCCTGATAATCCATAGAACAAGCTCGTAGCATATCCTCTAATGTCTGAATTGTTCGTTCTGACTGTCCATCTGATTGAGGATGAAAAGCTGTACTAAAATTTAATTCAGTACCCAACGAATTCTGAAGGCCTTTCCAAAAGTTAGAAGTAAACCTGGGATCACGATCCGATACAATGGAGAGAGAAACTCCATGTAACCTGACTATCTCTTTAAGATACAAACGGGAAAGTTGATCAAGAGAGAAAGTATCTCGTATAGCAAGGAAACGAGCAGATTTGGTCAAGCGATCAACAATAACCCAGATTGCATTATTACCTCGAGATGTCTTCGGTAATCCAACAACAAAGTCCATGGATATATTCTCCCATTTCCACTCTGGCACTGGTAAAGGCTGAAGCATCCCTTTCGGTAACTGTCGCTCGGCTTTAACCTGCTGACAAGTCAAACACTTCACAGTAAAATCAGCAATATCTCTTTTCATTCCATCCCACCAGTAATACTCCCGCAGATCTTTATACATCTTAGTACTGCCCGGATGAACAGAAAACGGAGAACTATGAGCTTCACATAACAACTCTCTCTTCAACTGTGAATCACAAGGCACACACAATCTATTCCCAAATCTCAAAACGCAATCATTATCAATGTTGAATTCAGGCAACTTACCTTTCTGAACCAGCTCTACCTTTTTCTGCAACTCACTGTCTTGCTTCTGTGCTTGCTTGATTCTATCTGATAGAGAAGATCTCACTGATACCTGAAACAAAACAGAAGGAATTCCTGCACCAACAACTTCTATGCCAAAGTTCATCAAATCATTAACCAAAGGATCACGTTCCAAACGCAACATTGTTAATGAAGCATTACTTTTTCGACTCAAAGCATCAGCCACTTTATTTGTTTTTCCCGGATGGTAATGAATTGTACAATCATAATCCTTGATTAATTCTAGCCATCTCCTTTGTCTCATGTTTAACTCTTTCTGAGTGAATATATACTTTAAACTTTTGTGATCGGTATATATTTCACACTTTACTCCATACAAATGATGCCTCCAAATTTTTAAAGCAAAAACAACAGCAGCTAATTCCAAATCATGTGTAGGGTAATTTACCTCATGAGTTTTCAACTGTCGTTAAGAATAAGCAATTACCTGATCATTCTGCATTAGGACGCAACCAAGTCCTTTTAATGAAGCATCACTGTATATAACAAACTCACCATTCCTGGAAGGTAGTGCCAGAACTGGAGCATTCACCAATCTTCTTTTCAATTCTTGAAAACAATCATCACATTATTTTGTCCAGATAAACTTAACACCCTTCCGAGTTAGCTTAGTCATTGGACTAGATAACCGTGAAAAATTTCTAACAAACCTTCGGTAATAGCCCGCCAAACCAAGGAAGCTACGAATCTCGGTTACATTTGTGGGTCTTGGCCATTCTTCCACAACTTTTGTTTTTGCAGGATCAACAGTTATTCCATCTTTAGAAACAATGTGACCAAGGAATGAAATTTGTTGCAACCAAAACTCACACTTGCTGAATTTCCCATACAATTTCTTTTCTTTTAAGGTTTGCAAGATAACCCTTAAATGTTTTTCATGCTCCTCTTTACTTTTAGAAAACACCAAAATATCATCAATGAAAACCACCACAAACTTATCCAAGAACTCATGGAAAATTCTATTCATTAAGTCCATGAATACAGCAGGTGCATTGGTTAGCCCAAAAGGCATTACTACAAATTCATAATGGCCATATCTCGTACGGAACGCGGTCTTCGGAATATCTGCCTCCTTTACCTTCAGCTGATGGTACCCCGATCTCAAGTCAATCTTTGAAAAAAAATGAGCTCCTTGGAGCTGATCAAAAAAATCATCGATATGAGGCAAAGGATATTTGTTCTTAACAGTGATATTATTCAAGGCTCTATAATCAATGCAAAGTCTCATAGAACCATCTTTCTTTTTAACAAATAAAACAGGAGCACCCCATGGTGATGTGCTAGGTCTAATGAAACCTTTCTCTAATAAATCTTGCAATTTCTCCTTCAACTCTAAAAGTTCAATTTGTGCCATTCGATAAGGGGGTTTTGAAATTGGCTTAGCATCAGGAACTAAGTCAACAGTAAACTCAACTTCCCGATCTGGTATTAATCCAGGCAACTCATCAGGAAAAACAGCAGGATACTCATTTACCACTGGCACATCATTAATCTGAACAGTTCCTTTATTTTCAACGACGTGTGCAAGGTAACATTCATTTCCATCTTTTACACGTTTCTCGGCCTCCTGATATGTTATCAAAAGTAAGGGTTCATTCTTGTAAACAAACTGGAAGTCTTTCTAAAAAGAAACTTCTTTAGCTCTACAGTCAATCTTAGCATGGTAAATAGAGAGCCAATCCATACCCAGGATAACATCAAACTCTACTAGAGGTAGAAAAATAAGGTTTGCAAGTAGGTTCTTTCCACAGATAAGGATAGGAAGATTCTTATAAATTCTTTTTGCCTCGACATTTCCCCCAGGTGTTTTTACCAAAATTTCAGGAGTCATTTCTTGAGATGGTATTCCCATTTTACTAGAAAAGGTTTCAGAGATGAAAGAATGTG
Organism: Viscum album; assembly: GCA_963277665.1. Classification (NCBI taxonomy): domain Eukaryota; kingdom Viridiplantae; phylum Streptophyta; class Magnoliopsida; order Santalales; family Viscaceae; genus Viscum; species Viscum album. Next base: position 1,462,308,469 of record OY728150.1, on the reverse strand, counting down.
TAGACCCCGAATCAAACAACACACTGGCATAATCTGAAAAAACAAACAAAGTACCTGATACAACTTAATTTGATGGACCGACATCTGCTGAAGTAGTTGCAAAGGATTTCACCACCCCTTTCTGCTTGTAGTATAACTGCTTCCCATCACTCAAGCTCCTTGTCGGACACTCGTTTGCATAGTGACCCATCTCATTGCACTTATAACATTTCACTAACTGTAAATCAAATTTGTTCTTACCTTCACCTTGATCCTTTTCAGTGAAATCACGAGCCTTATGTCCCATCTTACCACATTGGTAGCACTTCCCAGAATTCAGAAGACATTCCCCAGCATGCCTTTTTCCACATTTATCACAAACTGGAAACTTAGTTCTCTTACCATCAGACTTTTTTGAAGAATTCTTACCTTTCTCCTGCCACCTCGGTCTCTTCTTTTGCTGGTTGTTATAGAACACTTGGTCATCGGCAAACTCCATTTCCACCTTCTCAGCACATCGAACAAGCTTTTCATAACTTTTAAACTCACGAGAAGCTAATGCCCTTCGATATTTTGGCTTTAATCCTGAGTAAAAACGATTGATTTTACTATCAAGGTCCCGGATAAAATTTTGAGCATACCTTGCCAATCGAGTGAACCTTTCTTCATAGGCAGCCACTGAGTCTTCCTCTTGCCTCAATTCCAAGAATTTATTTTCCATCCTAAGTCGAACAGCCTTAGGAAAATACTTCTCAAAAAACATACCTTTGAATTCATCCCAGTCAAGAGCATCAATCTCATCGGCGTCCCTGATATTTTTAACCATAGACCACCACTGATCTGCTTCACCCTCCAAACGGTAAATAGCAAGACTAACCTTTTGATTGTCTGAACACCCCATGACATCAAAAATCTTCTCCAGTGATTTAATCCACCCTTCAGCTAGAACAGGGTCAGATGATCCTCTGAATGATGGTGGATGTTGCCTCATGAAATGTTCCACCACTGACATGTTCCTCTGTGGTTGTTCAGGCTGATCTCGTGCATGGATACCACCGCCATTTATCGCTTGAGTCAACTGCACCATTACTGCAACAAACTGTTCAGTTCCAATTCCGACCATTTCTGGATGCTGATTCGGAAGGTTATTTCCTTCTGTATGCCTTCCTAGCACTGCTTCCCTGTTTCCTCTGCGGAAAACCATTCTGAACAAACATGTCTTAGATGAAGCAACATGGTAATCTTTATATGCTATATCATTTCGAAAAAAATATTTTTGGATAATCATTTAATAGAATTCTAACTCCTAAAGTTATCTAAACCGACCTCTGATACCAACTATAAGACCCCAGCCTTAAACCTTACTTAATCTTGAGTTATTACAAGATTACACATTGAAGATCTTTTCGGGTTTAGTGTTTTAGAGAATTAGATCATAAAACTTGCATTACATTCCACATATAAATAAAGTGGTTACATAAAGATAGTATTCTTCATTCCCATCTATGGAAACACATTTAAAATAAAACATGGATTATTTCTTGACACATTCTTGACTCTATCATCTTATCATGTACCTTTCCCTTGACCTGTGAAAAACATTTCAAAAACTTGGGATGAGCATAAAAACTCAGTATGGGTTATAAAAAAAACATGGAAAGGAAACATGAGTTCATATATACATAAGAATAAAATCATACTTTACCCATAAAACATAGGCACTTTAACATACCTCATAAAATCATTAATAAATCATAGAAATCATAAGACATAAAGGTAACTTGAGGCATTCATAACATTCTTACGTAGGGAGTAACCCTCTTGGTTACATTTGGAATACCCATCACAGTATATTCCCTAAATCTCTTCGGAGAAACCTTAATGTTTCACTCCTTCGCGTTACCCAATGCATTGGAGAGCTATAACGGGCTCACCCACCCTTAGTTTATCACGGAACCACCCGTCTTCATAATAATTCCCAAGAACCATAACATAATCATATCACATAAAACATGCATAAAGAAAACATAACATTTCCACATTTCAATCACGAGATATCAATACAACACATTGATATAATAAAAACATTATGAAAGACATTTTCAATACCAAAGTAAAACATGGTATTTATTTTTCGTTAAAAAAAGGTATGGCTTGTAGAGGAAGCCGAAACTCAAATAACGGTCACGACGGCAGAGAAGTCGTTGTCGCCGCATACGTACGACAAAAACATTCCCTTTTGTCGTTTAGTAAATGCTTCTTATAAAAAATATTCCTTTTGAATAAACGTAAAAGTCAAAGGGGTTTATACACCGTATAAAAGAAAGTTGTGTATAAAATAAAATATGCCTCAACGAAAGGAGATTGAGACGAAGTCCCATACCTCGTATCCGACTTGACCCGACCGTTCTTTAATCTCCTGAATAATAAACTTGAGTTAATCTCTACTTTCTTATGAATCTTTTTCAAGTTCATTATTTCTTTTATACCATGTTATGAACATCATGTAATCAGTTAAGTTAATAATGTTCATTTTGTGGGTATTTGGTTCTTAAGTCAAAAATAGGCTTCTTACACTTACATGTTGTTAATTTGGTCAAAGTTTCATTATATCCAGAATGGTATTCATGATGTAGATATCATATATGTCATATATATCCAGTACATACATGCATTTATAATATTACATCACATTTAGAGGTAAGAAATGAATTGCACCGTTCATGGAGACGGTAAGCCGTACGTACGCATGAACGCTACTTCCATTTCTATTTCATATTTTCTGGAATGGAATCATAATGATATAAGAGTATATTATAATTCCAGTATAATAACATATATAATATCATTAAATTTATCCTTTACACATCCCACATATGGTATTAACGAATCAAATCACTTTTAGGGGGCGCTAGTCCGCACTTCCTAAAATGAAGATATCGTGTTTACCCATAATGGAAACCATAAAGGTATGCCCAAAATGAAAAAAACAGAAGCTTAAGGAAACCATAAACATATTATATATCATATATAAAAATAGTGACATCATAATGGCCACCTTTGAAGGTGTTAAATGAGGGTTGAACAATCATCGTTTCGGGAGGCAGAATTTCTCCATCCACGGAAACCGTATGTTCTTTAACCATTTGATGTAGTTGTGTGAGAGTGTATCTCGAATAAATATTATAACAACATCCTTGTATATTGAAGATACTGGTGTTGTTACAAAATAAGTAAATAAAAAGAGTTTAGGGGGTTGGAGAAGCAAAATAAAACAAATGAACATGAGAGAATGAATTACCTTTAAAAGTGTAACTCCTTTTGATTTGAGCCTAAAGGCTTCCTTTGAAAGGATTATGCCCAAAGGGAATCCTCTAGGATGAGGAGAGGGATGTGGAGAGAGTAAATGGGCAGGGTTTGGCCGAGCCAAAGGCTTGAGAAGTGTGTGAAATGAGGTAGAGGTGGGGGCCTTTTATAAGAGGAGAGGAGGGGCACTTTTGGAAAGTAAAGAAATATTACATTATTTGAAAATGTTTTTAGGTTTTAAAAGGTCCCACATTGATATAATTCGTGGATAAGGTGATAAGGGTTCTAAATCCACTCATCCAATTGGTTTTGGACATGTGTAGTTCATAGATTTTATATTATCTTTCCATTTTATTTAAATCGTCAAATAATGATGTCATCGCTGCATCATTATTATGTCATAAATAATTTAATTTATTTAATGTCTAAAAATCATAAAAAAATAATATGATGTAGGAAATCTTTTTATCTTTACAATGACTATTTATAATCAAAAATATGATCTTTATAACCCCATGTAAAAATTGTTTTTGTAAAACATCTCTTGTTTGTGTCATTTTTACTTTAACATTTAATAAAAAGTTATTTATGTCATTTCCAAACCAAAGTGTCTCCATGGGGTCCCCAAGTTGACCCATGGATTTTCTTGGTCGGCCATGACACAACCAATAAGTTTGGGACATGTGTCTAGGTAATTTCCTATTATTAAAGCATTATTTATAACTTAAACTACCCTAATTACCACTAATCGCGATTAAGAACTTAATAAGTTACTATTCACCAAAAAATTATTTTAATATCATTGAACCACATTTTACTTATTAATGACAACCATGTATGTCGGATTTTCAAAATTCAATACACATTAGTGGTAAACTTTCATTTAACTGAAAAATCAGTTTGCTTGATTACCACTTAGTGGTTTCACTATTCATCAAAAATTGAAGTTTTTCAGAAAATTACAAAAAATTCACCCTAAGCTATATTTGATATTCCGAATTCAAAAATGAAGTCTATTTTACAAAATTCAAATCATATAAGTCACATTAATAAATTTAATAATTAATTCCCTCTGCCATAGCAAATAACGTGTTTTTACAAAACAATAAGTATCAAAAGATTGACACCAGTTTAAGTCTAATTCCAAAGTGAAATTGATTCCAATGACCACCATTGGATAAAATGGTAAAAATATATTCTAATTTCACTTCAAAACCAATTCAAAACATAATCTAATCATATAAATAAATTAGATTAAAAGCAGTTTTGATGTAAAATGCAGTATTTTTCACTATTCATTAAAAAATGAACATTGTCAGAAAAATACCAAAAATTCATACAAGGTAAATTTTGATGTCCCAATCATAAAGAATAAGTTTATTTTGACAAACATAGTCTATAAAATTGTCAAAATATATATTCAAAAATGGTTTGCCATCAAAAGACAGTAAAACAATCTTTTAAGAATATTAGTGTATTTCATGCATAAGATTGTATTTATTTTCATTTTAAGCCTCTATAACACTATCTTAATCATTAATAGACATGGATAAAAATATCTATTATTCATTACTTACTTGAGATGTTACATTTACACCAGATGGAATAACCAAAAACTTTTTAGTGGAAATACCAGCATTTGAAAATCGTCTTCGGCACATCCTCATCCTGTACTCTGAGTTGGTGAAAACCTGATCGAAGATCTATCTATGAGAACCAACACACACCCTTCAGCTGATCAAATAGGTTGTCAATCCTCGGGAGTGGGTACTTGTTCTTCATGGTCACCTGGTTCAGGCACCGATAATAAACACACAGATGCAAGCTCCCATCCGCCTTCTTGGAGAACAAAATCGGAGATGCCCAGGGTGAAACACTGGGTCAGATAAATCTTTTCCCCTGCAAGTCCTCCAGCTGTACCCGCATCTCACGAAGCTATGAGGTAGCCATCCAATATGCTGGAGTGGATATCGGTGTCATCCCAGGGTACAAGTCAATGTAAAAGTCCACCACTCTGGGAGGAGGTAGTCCTAGAACGTCATCAGGGAAGATATCCATGTACTGATCCACCACAACAAGAAAACTCGGACTCCGCACATCAACTGCTCAGAGAATGAGGATAGCCAACTGTTGTGTAATCGGTTTCCCCCTCCTCTGGGTAAGTCCATCCTATGCTACAAAGGCTCCCTTCTCACTGGTGAAGGTAAACCACATCCCATCCTCACGGACACACCGCACTTTCCACCTAATGTAGTCAATCTGAGCATGAAATGTGGATAACCAGTCCATACCCAAGATGACATTGTAAGGCCTAGACGTTTCTATGTGGAGATCCTTGCTGAATCTGTCACCACCTATAGTAAGCTCACACTGTCGGCACCAGTGCATAATCGTCGATTCTGCTCCTGTAGGAGTCTCTATTCCTAATGAACGAGCCAACGACTCTGTCAGAATCACCGAGCTCCGAATGAGGGCAGCGACAATAAAAGAATGACGTGCACCTGTGTCTATAAGTACATCAGAAAGGGTAGAGTAGACAAAGATAGTATCTCGAATCATCTCAGGTGCACCGTGGTCGTATGCCACGACTACATAGAGCTGATCCCACCTCCTTCTTCCAGCTCCCTGTGGTTGGGGTGGACCTTCTGGTGGTGGTGGTGGTAGGGCCTCGAGACATCATCCACCACCTGCTACTTGGCCAGCTCCTCTACCACGTCTGCCTTCTCCCAGAGGACCACTATGGTTGAACCTTTTCCTCTGCCTAGGAGGTCCCTCTATTGTCTGCTGCTCATCCACAAGGTGGGTCGGGCAGTCACGAGCCATGTGACCCTGCCCGCCGCATGCATAACCCTGCCTGCTCCTCATATGGCTAGATCTTACATGTGTGCCCCACACATCAGAACCAGTATCATGGGGTTTCCCACATGATGGCCTAGTCCGCTTGGACCTCTATGACAACTCTCTACTGCCGGCTACAGAATACTCTGCTATGTGTCACCCTATGGTGGGTATCGTTGCTGGTGAGTACTCAAAAAGAAAAATCTCCACAAGAAGGGCTCACTCCAGCACCCCTTCCTACGTCAGGATGATGAGGGATATCATCGAATCCATGATCACACACCTCAGTCACTACTTAAAGATCTGGGCCCTGAAGAATAGTTCCCTTACCATATTCGGGGAGTAGCGCAAGAGATTGGTGAACCTCAATGAGTACTGAGCTACTGTCATGCTACCCTACTGTAGGTGCAGTAACTCCTATATCCGCACCACATGGCAGGAACAGACTCTGACTAGAATAGACTCTCGAAGTCTACCCAGAGTAGTGATGCCTTATCATGCACCTCGAGGATTAGGCTCCACCATCTGCCTACTGATGCATGCAGGAGACTCACTGAAAAGATCACCAAGAGGTCGGCTGGTGTCCCTACTAATATGAAAACTCTCAGAACAGTCCCTATCCAATCCTCATCTTCATGTGGGTCCATCTATACACTGAACCTGAGCATCCTATGGCGATAGAACTCGTGGAACACATTCAGATGGCGTGCACTCTCTGCTGTTGGAGCTGGTGGTATCGGTGGCCCAGTGATTAGTCAGTGAAAGTTGCTAATATTCATTGTTAATATCTTTATATTCATTTTCAAAAGTCCGTAAACATTTGTTTTAGTGCATTACATAAATAGAACTTCATTTCTCATCTTAAATGCAATTCATGTTTAAAATGCAAATTTGGGCCCAATCATTCAATTGTTTTTGGACAACATTTTATTCATTTTATGAATTTGAAATTTTGGGATATGATTGATCACATTGTTTGGAACATTTTATCTTTTAGGTTTGATGGATGAATCCCAAGGTAAGATGGATAATTTTTCACCCGAATGCAGATATTTGCTGGAGAATGCATAATGGGCCTAAGGCCCATCAAACAAATGTGGGGCTCACAAAGCAAGCCCAATGATGCTCAAATTTATAAAGTAGAAAGATACAAATATGAGGATAATTTTATTCAACTGTAGACGGAGCTAATTCTGATGTTTTCATGATGTTAAAGGGATCTGAATCTGAGATTTAAATGGTGGACCCGACATTAATGCACATAAAGTCGTCCCAAAAGATTGACCATAACGTCTAAAAGGCTAAGCCAAATGTCCTGAAATGTTTACATCAGATAGAGGACAGATGGAAGAAGATATTTGTCTTCTACGACCCCTCAATATTCAGCCTCCATCAATTAAATATTCGAACGTCAAATTGGTGGACGAATCTGGATAGTTTTTCGGGTCAACTTCGAAACGCCAATTTCCTTTTGAATATTCACCCTCGTTTTGAATATATTAATTGTTGGGGGGAGAATTAATTTTTGGGGTGGAACTAAGGCTCCTAATATTTCTATATAAGGAGATGGTGGTGAAGAGAATTATCATCTAGCATTTTTCTTTGAATCCATGTTTTTCTTTCAATTGTAATTTCTCACTTTCGTTTTGTAATGACATCATCAATTTCTCTAATGTAAGTTTTTCATTCACTTTTAGTATTTTAATAAAATTTATTCTTATTCACTTTTTATTTTCCTTTTCTTCATACGTTGATACTGTTGAATCAAGGTGTGAAATTATTCACACCAGCACTTGTGATTTCAATCACACAACGGTGGAGTGTTCGTTCTTTTAATAATTTTCTTCTTCATTAATTCCTCCCCCATAAGTCTACATCCCGCTTCCATTGGTATAATAGCATAATTGGAGGGCTTACCTCTTAAAGGTTGATTCAAGGGAGTAGCAAGGTTAGGGATTGAATGTTATTTCATTTACTTAATATTTAAATCTATTCGTTATTTTAGAATTTCCATTTGATGAGTTACATTCTTTCTAATCTTTGCCAACTTTAACGATGACACATTTTGAGTGCTAGTACGATCTATTTCTTTTGAGTGCTCATTAAAGTGATCCTCAAAGCGAATTGATGACTGGCCTTGGAATTGTTTATGAATTAAATTGGTGAATGATTTGGAAGAATTATCTCATTGTTTGGATATGACTTGAATTAATGACATGAAATTTTCTAAGAAAAGAAATTCATCCAATCCACCCTAAGAAAAACCCTATGATCAACACATCATCAATAATTGTTTAGTTTACATAATTATTATTATATGATTTTTAAATTATATCTTTATTACTCCAATTAAAATCTACCTCAATGTTGTCCACTTCATAGCTAATCCATCAACAAATCATAGTGTCTCAAGGTTTCTTCTTCGGTCCCTGTGGATTCAATCCCTACTTGTACTTCAACGACCGCTTTTACCAGTAGGGTAAATTTGGGCGCAACCTAATTTTGGCACCGTTACCGGGGACCCAAGTAAGTACCTTAGACCCTCATCTTCATTTCAGACCCCAAATTCTCTATTCTCACCCCAATTTCTCTTCTCTTTTCCCCTTTCTATTTCTGTGTGTCCGAAAAATCCCAAAACCAATTTTCAATAAACTCCAATGGATTATCCACCAAAATACCCCTTAATAAACTAATTTTATAATCATATCAGAAATCAATATTGGGAATCACCTCACATAGGGAATTTCATTGACCAAACCTTAATTTAATACACCACACCAGATGAAATGTACAATCAATGGGATGATGACTATTTAAAAGATAAATTTCCATACCTATCAAGAATGATTGAAAATATAAATAATGAGGATGTGCACGATGTACAAACATCTATCAACTCTATTCCTGAAAAAATTCTTGAATGATTGTGTAATCAAATAGAGATAGTGAATTCTGATGTTTCATCTTTAAGGTTTGAACTACAAAACATTAAAACATGTGAAGAAATAACTTTAGAATTTGGGAATTCAGAGTTAGATAATGAATTTAATTAGTCAGGAAATGTTGAAAGTCAAACATAAGAGTTTTTAAATCCAAAGGAAATTGATTTTTTTAATTCAAAAGATAATAACTTGACATCATGGATTGAGTTTCCTAAACATGTATCCATTAGTGAATTTTTAGGACCACCAATCACTGAAAAATTGGGAGAAATACCAAAAATTGATACCATACACACTTCTGATATTCAACTGGACAATTTTCAAGATGAATCTTATTTTCAAAATGAACCAATTCGTTCTAAATGATTTGGATAAGAAACTGATTTTGATTTAATTTTTCAATCCCCTTTAAGAAATTTCAATGAACACGACCTCAAAATTATTTTACATTCTTCCGAACTCAAGAATCCCACTATAGGAGATAAGAAAAACCTTGTATTTGTTGTTCATTCTTCTCAAGAAACCAATAATTTTGGAATGGTCATTGATGTCTTAGGAAAGACTAGAAATTCAACCGAATCAACCATTGCCAAATTTCCTTGGACTTCCACACTCATTATTGACCATGGGATTTTACATGAATCAAATTCTAAAAAAATCAATCTTCATCAAGTTGAAATGGACAAAAATGGGGTCCTAAAAAGGTTGAAAGTTGGAATTAGATAATTTGGGAGTACAAGTCGAGCCAACGACGTTAAACAAAAGCGCTTCATGGGAGGCAACCCATGGATTTCTTGTTTCCAATCATTTTGAATCATTTTATTTTTCATATAATAAATTACCATAAGTTGTTGACCTGTTCTTCTTTTATGAGTAAGGATGGGTATGAAAGGGGAGTGCCATATTCATCCGTGTCACGTGGTGTGATCTCTGAGTAATACCTTACCCAGAAAATATAAAGAAGACAATGTATCATCAGTTTATTTTTTTTTTGTTTTATTTTTTTATAGGTTAAAAAAAATAAAAGGACATGTCGAAAGCCATAGGGAAAATCCATTCACCACCATCCAAGCTGCTGAGACTGAAATCCAGGATTGAAATGAGACTATGGCATGCACTATCATCATCAACCACCAAGTGACTTCATTCCCTGATTTTCATTTTAAATTTTTTCTTTGAACTCCTCTCCTACCCCCTTCTAAGTTTTCTTTTCATTAAACACTGGGGACAGTGTTATTCTAAGTTGGGGGGGGGATAAAAATTGATTTTTTTCAATAAGAACATGGATGGAAAGAAAAAATTTTATTAACCTTGAACATGATAACACACATTGCAAACTCTGAAATCGGATATCGAAAAATTTGGATGCTTTGATTCTAATTTTAATGCAAGTTTATGTTCATGAGCATAGTTTTTGGAAAGTGCGGTTGTCTAATGTGATTTTTCAATATTTACATTTTCATCCTCTTAATAAAAATGCCACAATGCACATCTACTGGATCGTGGGTGTAAATTTGAGTTCTTGGGTCCCTTTTATTATAACATAGGGTTCTGGGGTCACTTTTAGTTTAATTTTGGTATCTAAAAAAACAACAACAACAAAAATTAGAAAAAATATTGGCCACATAGAGAAATGTTTTGTCCAAATTCATGGCGTCCGACACTTGGGGATCGCGACTCCATAGTTGTCATGACCAGAGTTAGTATTTTCATATCTATTGTGGTTAACAAAAAACTGGATACTCATCTTATGTTTTAATGTTATTCCCACCTAGCGCTTCCATTTTATCCCCTTGAACAACAAAATGGGCCTTATATCTTTTGTGATGCACAACACTTTATCATGCTTAATTGGAATTGGATGAAATGTGGCGATGAATTTGAACAAAATAATGGGCTTGAGCTTTCAATATGATTATGTACCTAGATTGTTTTAAATGATTTTTATTGGTCCATAATTTATTTTGGTATGAGGTATTTGGGTGAGTAATGTGTATTAAAATATTTTTGGAAAAGGGGATTTGAATTTCATATTTGTAATTTATTTTGCTCGGGACTAGCAAAACTCAAGTTGGGGGGTGTGATTAGTCACTTAAAGTGGGTAATATTCATTTTTAATATCATTATATTCATTTTTCCAAAGTCCATAAACATTGTTTTTAGTGAATTACATAAATAGAACTTCATTTCTCATCTTAAATGCAATTCATGATTAAAATGAAAATTTGGGCCCAATCATTCAATTGTTTGTGGACAACATTATACTCATTTTGTGAATTTTAAATTTTTGTATATGATTGATCACTTTGTTTGGAAAATTTTATTGTTTAGGTCCAATGGATGAATCCCAAGGGAAGATGGAGAATTTTGGACCCAAATGCAGATATTTGCTGGAAAAAGCATAATGGGCCAAAGGCCAATCAAACAAATGTGGGGCTCACAATACAAGCCCAATAAAGCTCAAATTTATACAGTAGAAAGATAAAAATATGAGTATCATTTTATTCAACTGTGGATGGAGCTAATTCTGAAGTTTTCATGATGATAAAGAGATCTGAAGCTGAGATTTAAATGGTGGACTCGACATTAATGCACATAAAGTTGTAATAATAGTTTGAACATAACTTCTAAAAGACTAATCCAAATGTCCTGAAATGTTTAAATCAGATAGAGGACAGAAGGAGGAAGATATATTTCTTCTACGACCCCTCAATATTCTGCCTCCATAACTTAAATATTCTAACATCAAAATGGTGGACGAATCTGGACAGTTTTCCGGGTCAACTTCGAAACGCCAATTTCCTTTTGATTATTCACCCTCGTTTTGACTCTATAAATTGTTGGGGGGTGAATTAATTGTTGGGGTCAACCTAAGGATCCTAATATGACTATATAAGGAGATGGTGGTGAAGATAATTATCATCTAACATTTTTCTTTGAGTCCATGTTTTTCTTTCAATTGTAATTTCTCTGTTTCGTTTTGTAATGACATCGTCAATTTCTCTAATTTAAGTTTTTCATTCACTTTTAGTATTTTAATAAAATTTATTCTTCTTCACTTTTTATTTTTCGTTTCATCACACGTTGATACCGTTGAATAAAGGTGTGAAATTATTCATACCATCACTTGTGATTTCAATCACACAACGGTGGAGTGTTCGTTCTTTTAATAATTTTCTTCTTCATAAATTCCACCCCCATAAGTCTACATCCTGCTTCCATTGGTATAATATCATCGATGGAGGGATAACCTCTTAATGGTTGATCCAATGGAGTATCAAGGTCATGGATTGAATTTTATTTCATTTACTTAATATTTAAATCTATTCGTTATTTTTGGATTTCCATTTGATGAGTTACATTCTTTCTAATCTTTTCCAACTTTAACGATGACAAATTTTGAGTGCTAGTACGATCTATTTCTTTTGAGTGCTCATTAAAGTTATCCTCAAAGTGAATTGGTGATTGGCATTGGAATTGTGTATCGATTAAATTGGTGAATGATTTGGAGGAATTATCTCATTGTTTGGATATGTCTTGAATTAATGACATGAAATTTTCTAAGAAACGAAATTCATCCAATCCACCCTAATAAAAACCCTAAGATCAACCAACCATCAATAATTGTTTAGTTCACATCATTTTTATTATATGATTTTTAAATTATATCTTTATTTCTCCAATTAAAATATACCTCAAAGTTGGCCACTTCATAGCCACTCCATCAACAAATCATAGTGTCTCAAGGTTTTTTCTTCGGTCCCTATGGATTCGATCCCTACTTGTACTTCTATGACTGCTTTTACCAGTAGGGTAAATTTGGGCGCAAGCAAATTTTTCCACCATTACTGAGGACCCATGTAAGTAACTTAGACCCTCATCTTCTTTTCAGACCCCAAATTCTCTATTCTCATCCTAATTTCTCTTCTCTTTTCCCCTTTCTATTTCTGTGTGTCTGAAAAATCCCACAACCAATTTTCAATCAACTCCAATAGATTATCCACCAAAATACCCCTTCATAAACCAATTTTATAATCATGTCAGAAATCAATATTGGGAATAACCTCACATAGGGAATTTCATTGACCAAACTTTAATTGAATACACCACACCAGATGAGATGTACAATCAATGGGATGCTGACTATTTAAAATATCAATTTCCATACCTATCAAGAATGATAGAAAATATAAATAATGAAGATGTCCCTGATGTACAAACATCTATCAACTCTATTCCTGAAAAAATTCTTGAACGATTGTGTAATCAAATGGAGATAATGAATTCTGAGGTTTCATCTTTGAGGTTTGATCTACAAAACAATAAAACATGTGAATAAATAACTTTAGAATTTGGTAATTCAGAGTTAGATAATGAATTGAATTGGTCAGGAAATGTTGAAAGTCAAGCTGAAGAGTGTTTAAATCAGAAGGGAATTTATTTTTTTAATTCAAAAGATAATAACTTGACATCATGGATTGAGTTTCCTAAACATGGATCCATTGGTAAATTTTTAGGACCACCAATCACTGAAAAATTGGGAGAAATACCAAACATTGATCCCATACACACTTCTGATATTCAACTAGACAATTTTCAAGATGAATCTTATTTTCAAAATGAACCAATTCTTTCTAAATGTTTTGGATAAGAAATTGATTTTGATTTAATTTTTCAATCTCCTTTAGTAAATTTCAATGAACCTGAGCTCAAAATTATTTTATTTTCTTCCGAAATCAAGAATCCCACTATAGGAGATAAGAAAAACCTTGTATTTGTAGTTCATTCTTTTCAAGAGACCAATAATTTTGGAATGGTCATTGATGTCTTAGGAATGACTAGAAATTCAACCGAATCAACCATTACCAAATATCCTTAGACTTACACACTCATTATTGACCATGGGATTTTACATGAATCAAATTATAAAAAAATAAATCTTCATCAGGTTGAAATGGACAAAAATGGGGTCCTAAAAATGTTGAATGTTGGAATTGGATAAGTTGGGGGGTACATGTTGAGCCAACGACATTAAACAAAAGCACTGCATGGGAGGCAACCCATGGCTTTCTTGTTTCCAATAATTTTGAATCATTTTATTTTTCATATAATAAATTACCATAAGTTTTTGTCATGTTCTTCATTATGAGTATGGATGGGTATGAATGGGGAGCATCATATTCATCTGTGTCACATGATGTGATCTCTGTGTAATACCTTACCCAGAAAATATAAAGAAGACAATGTATCATCAGTTTATTTTGTTTTGTTTTAATTTTTTTTAGGTTAAAAAATAAAAGGACATGTTGAAATCCATAAGGAGAATCCATTCACCACCATCCAAGCCGCTGAGACTCAAATCCAGGATTGAAAGGAGACTATGGCATGTGCTATCATCATCAACAACCAAGTGAATTCATTCCGTGATTTTAATTTTAAATTTTTTCATTGAACTCCTCTCCTACCCCCTTCTATCTTTTCTTTTCTTTAAACACTGGGGACATTGTTATTCTAAGTTGGGGGGGGGGATAAAAATTGATTTTTTTTCAATAATAACATGCATGGAAAGAAAAAATTCCATTAACCTTGAACATGATAACACACATTGAAAACTCTGAAATTGGATATCGAAAAATTTGGATGCTTTGATTCTGATTTTAATGCATGTTTATGTTCATGAGCGTAGTTTTTGGAAAGTGCGGTTGTCTAATGTGATTTTTGAAAGTTTACATTTTCATCCTCTTAATAAAAATGCCACAATGCACATCTACTGTATCGTGGGTGTAAATTTGTGTTCTTGGGTCCTTTTTATTATAGCATAGGGTTCTGGGTCACTTTTAGTTTAATTTGGGTATCTAAAAAAACAACAACCAAAAAACAAAAAATATTGAAAAAAAATATTGGCCACATAGAAAAATGTTTTGTCCAAATGCGTGGCGTCCGGAACTTGGGGATCGTGACTCCATAGTTGTCTTGCCCAGAGATAGTCTTTTCATATCTATTGTGGTTAAAAAAATGGATACTCATCTTAAGGTTAAATGTGATTCCCACCTAGTGCTTCCATTTTTTCCCCTTGAAAAATAAAATGGGCCACATATCTTTTGTGATGCACAACACTTTATCATGCTTAATAGGAATTGGATGAAATGTGCTGATGAATTTGAACAAAAGAATGGGCTTGGGCTTGAGATATGCTTATTTACCTAGCTTTTTTAGGTGATTTTGATGGGTTCCATAATTTTTTTTGGTATGAGGTCTTTGGGTGAGCAATGTGTATTAAAATATTTTTGGAAAAGGGGATTTGAATTTCATATTTGTAATTTATTTTGCTTGGGACTAGCAAAACTCAAGTTGGGGGTGTGATTAGTCACTGAAAGTGGATAATAGTCATTGTTAATATCTTTATATTCATTGTTAAAAAGTCCATAAAGAGTGTTTTTAGTGCAGTACATAAATAGAACTTCATTTCTCACCTGAAATGCAATTCATGTTTAAAATGCAAATTTGGGCCCAATCATTCAATTGCTTGTGGACAACATTATATTAATTTTCTGAATTTGAAATTTTGGGATATGATTT
Source organism: Viscum album (assembly GCA_963277665.1). Classification (NCBI taxonomy): domain Eukaryota; kingdom Viridiplantae; phylum Streptophyta; class Magnoliopsida; order Santalales; family Viscaceae; genus Viscum; species Viscum album. The sequence goes on along the minus strand of OY728150.1, from coordinate 1,462,292,825 downwards.
ATGACTTTGTTTGGAACATTTTATCGTTTAGGTTGGATGGATGAATCCCAAGGGAAGATGGAGAATTTTGCACCCGAATACAGATATTTTCTTGAGAAAGCATAATGGGACTAAGGCCAATCAAACAAATGTGGGGCTCTCAAAATAAGCCCAATGAAGCTCAAATTTATACAGTAGAAAGATAATAATATGAGGATCATTTTATTCAACTGTGGATGGAGCAAATTCTGAAGTTTTCATGATGATAAAGAGATTTGAAGCTGAGCTTTAAATGGTGGACCCGACATTAATGCACATAAAGTCGTACCAATCGTTTGACCATAACTTCTAAACGACTGATCCAAATGTACTAAAAGTTTTAAATCAGATAGAGGACAAATTGATGAAGATATATGTCTTATACGACCCCTCAATATTCGGCCTCCATCAATTAAATATTCGAACGTCAATATGGTGGACTAATCTGGATAGTTTTCTGGGTCAACTTCGAAACGCCAATTTCCTTTTGATTATTCACCCTCGTTTTGACTCTATTAATTTTTGGGGAGTGAATTAATTGTTGGGGTGGAACTAAGGCTCCTAATATGACTATATAAGGAGATGGTGGTGAAGATAATTATAATCTAACATTTTTCTTTGAATCCATGTTTTTCATTCAATTGTAATTTCTCACTTTCGTTTTGTAATGACATTGTCAATTTCATTAATGTAAGTTTTTCATTCAATTTTAGTATCTTAATAAAATTTATTCTTCTTCACTTTTTTATTTTCCTTTTCTTCAAACGTTGATACCGTTGAATTATGGTGTGAAATTATTCACACCAACACTTGTGATTTCAATCACACAACGGTGGAGTGTTCGTTCTTTTAATAATTTTCTTCTTCTTCAATTCCGCCCCCATAAGTCTACATCCCACTCCCATTGGTAGAATAGCATCAATGGAGGGATAAACTCTTAAAGGTTGATCCAAGGGAGTATCAAGGTTAGGTATTGTTTTTTATTTCATGTACTTAATATTTAAATATATTCGTTATTTTAGGATTTCCATTTGATGAGTTACATTCTTTCTAATCTTTGCCAACGTTAACGATGACACATTTTGAGTACAAGTATGATCTATTTCCTTTGAGTGCTCATTAAAGTGATACTCAATGTGAATTGGTTATTGGACTTGGAATTGTGTATGGATTAAATTGGTGAATGATTTGGAAGAATTATCTCATTGTTTGGATATGTCTAGAATTAATGACATGAAATTTTATAAGAAAATAAATTCATCCAATCCACCCTAAGAAAAACCCTAAGATCAACCCACCATCAATAATAGTTTAGTTCATATGATTTTTATTATATGATTTTTAAATTATATCTTTATTTCTCCAATTAAAATCTACCTCAAAGGTGGCCACTTCATAGCTAATCCATCAACAAATCATAGTGTCTCAAGGTTTCATCTTCGGTCCCTGTGGATTCGATCCCTACTTGTACATCAATGACAGCATTTACCAGTAGGGTAAATTTGGGCACAACGACCCAGCGAGTAGTGGTACCACTGGTACCTCCACTGTGATGGGGCCCTACACCGAGGCCTCATCTCTCGGTGGGCTACCATCTCATATAAAACTCAGAACCCTACCTATCTGCCTACGTGGGGCGATCCTGAAAAGAAACATGTGCACCACGGTCAAAAAAATATACCTGGTCAGTAGACACAAAGTAATCACGAAGAAATTTTTCAAACGAAAAACACATGCAATCAGTGTTTTCATGCACGGAGTCGTAAGTCAGATGTTAGAGTTCCAGTGTATGGATATGTCAGTTGCCACACCAACACCGGTTTCCCTAAACTTATAACCTCACCCAAAAAACTTAACACTATTGCAAATAAAAGAATCAGTGACTATGTTCTTTGGTAGAACCGACTCCTTTGATACCAATTTTTCACAGCTCGTCCTCGGGCCCATGCCGTGACTACCCCAATATCACCTTCCATAGACTAGGGGATGGCGACTAGAACCAAAGGCGAATCCCCGATAAAAAGGGAAGGCATTTCCTTTAATCCTGTAACACAGAAAGTCTGAACACAAGAAGTAGATGCAACAAGTACTAATATAGAAAAGAAAGGTGTGCTAAAAGTAATTGTGCCAGTATACAACCCCAATTAAACAACAAGTACAAGTACAAGTAAAATGGGAAAACAGCTCCTGGATCATCCACAGGAAATCCTACCTAAAGGGTTGGTACCGATCTTGAACAACTCATCGCTATGGTACATCCCGTCATGTCCAGCTCCGTGTTGCCTCCCATCCGTCTCCTGCAGCCTTGATCACTACTGATCAACTTATACACAGAACACAACAAGGTGCAGGCGAAGCCCATGCATGGGTGTGTATAACAGTACTCAGTAGGGGACCCCGAGACCCCTGAAGTTCTACAAGAATCCACTAAGGATAAACCACAGAAGTAAGATACAATCACGAAGTATCAAACATCCCTACTTAGTTATATGCCCATACATATAACTATGTTACCAATCACAGTCTAACTCCAACACTCGAGCCCAAGCACAAACCATTCCACAATGGAAGTAAAGTTAATCATCTCAATGACAACAACTGAAAGAAAAGACTCAACTCACACAGGTATACAACTCTTGTAGAGGGGTAGGGATGATTAGGTGTAGCCACTGAATCATCTACTTTGTCGAACCCATGTAGGATCCTGGAAGAGTATCAGCGCTGTCGAACACACAGAGGATCCCAGAATAGAAGTCATCACTGTCGAACCCACGTAGGATCCCGATACAGAAGTCATCATTGTCAAACCCACCGAGGATCCTGGTACAGTATCATCACTGTCGAACCCATGGAGGATCCTGGTATAGTAGTAGGTCCACGTAGGATCCTATCATCTCAGTCACAGCCACCCATAGGGTCCCTGCACACAGCACGCTTGATACCGAGAGGGTCCACTCCTCGAGTCAAGATTTGATACATCAACTAACACAATGTCTCGAGTTGATGTATATCATAGTTCTATCACATTATTATGAACCCAACGTGACAGATGGCGCGTCAATCGGACACCCGGTCTGTGAGTTATTGGCATTTCTATTCTAGGGGCCCGATTGGTTTTTAGGTACAAACCCACTTGACCATACCCCAATGGTGTCCAAACCTCAAGTAGGATATGCCAAAATAACCATCTCAATCCAATCCTTCCATCAGCATAGGTTGTTCATCAATCGGACACCCATAACCCAAGATAGGGGTGAAAAGGTGTAAACTGGCCAAATGGGTACGGGTCCAGTCCAACCAAGTCAGACGGACCCTACCCAACCCGGTCCGTAATGCGGTCCGACCTGGTCCACGGATCCAACCGAGTCCAAGAAAGCGGCCTGAGCCGAGAGGACAACCCGACCCGAGGACGTCCCGGCCAAAGGCGGTCGGGCTGAGGGTGGCCCGGCCTGAGGCGACCTGGCCGAGGGGGGCCCGACCGAGGGCGGCCCAGCTGAGGGCGGCCCGCGCGAGGCCGGCCCGGCTGTGGGAGGCTCGACTGGCTGGCATGCCCGCATGTCCTGACTGGCCGGCCTGCGTGGATAGTCTGGCCACGCCATGGGTGGGGGATGGGGTGCCGCGCCCCCCGACATCCGATGGAACCGTAGCCTAGCACCAGTTCAGTGAACCGTGGGACCCAAAGGGCCCGACCTTGTATAGCTCCCACCGGCGGACGGCTAACCTGGCCGCCCTCCTCCATCCGCCATGACCTTTGGCCGATGTTCATCCCCGACGTGGCCAGAGGGCACTGCGCCCATACCGTCCGACCGCCGCGGCTCCTTCCTTCGGCACGGTGAGATGTCATTATTCCCCTCCAGCACCGCCATTTCCCGCATGGCTATGGCCCGATTCTCCGCACGCCGTGATGGCGTCACGCTCCTACGGTGACCCGGTGGCCCTTGTGCCACTGGTTCTTCTGGCAGCCGACTAGTTGTCGGTCGCCATGTGTATCGCCACCACTGTCACCATCAAGAGAAGATAAACGGAGCGAAGGTCAGGTTGTGTTTGTGCGGCCCACACCCTCTGAGTTAAGATGATATAAAAAGGAAATTCTTAATCCACAATTTGAACAATGTAGAACAAAGAGTAAAACCCATACCCCTACCTCGAGATCGGTGATCGATGATGGAGTCGCGGAAGGCGGATGTCATTCCATCAATGTCGGAGGAGGAAGAGCTCAGAGAAGACAGGTCAAGAGGACGTTGTCAGTGTTCTTCATGGGCAGTGATGCTTCCCTTTCTTGCCTCGGTTGAAGAAGGAAGAAGATGGTGTTCGTTGATCTTCGGAGGTGGGGAACGTTCTTCTTGTTCTTCAATGAGAGGTTTAAGTTCTCTCAATTCATTCAAATTTTTCCAAGCCTCCACCAAAGGAGAGTTTTCCAACCAAAATGAAATAATAGATTTGTCTATTATTTTATTATTGGCATGAATTCAAAAGAATTCAAAATGTGCCAATTAATTTAGTGACGGAGTTGGCACTTTAATTAGGGGAAGGTGAAGATGCCCTCCACATAATTGGGGGTTTAAGGGTGTTTAAAGCCCATGTGGGCCCCACCACTATGATTTCAAGATGTGTTAAACCTCGTGTGGGTCCCACTAAAATAATATCCCCCCAAAGGAGATTCTGTGCGGGTGGGCCCCACCTCCAACCTCCACATAGAGGTTTTAACCACAAAAGCAATAAAAATAAGTTATACATAATTTAATTTAATTTTATTTAGAACCCCCAAAAAGTAACATCCATTATCGATAGAATGAAACTGCGGTAAAGGTCCCCTTATGTGAATACCGGCGCTACGAGTTCAACAGTGCACTCATATTTCAATTCCTAGCACTGGTTCAAAAGATATAAAATCTGGCTCGTACGTTTACTGAATGTACCTGAACAAAACATCAAAAATTGATTCTGGGCACACTGGGCCTCAAGATTAAGGGCCGTCAGAAACTACAGACTCGTAAAATTCCAATGTATTAAGAAATAATTTTCCAGGGAATTTCCATGTCTTTACAATTCATATCCTCAATCTCATATCGTTGTACCATGGATTAGGGGTGCAACAGTTGATAGTTCACTTAGGGGATTTAAAGGAGATAAATGCATGAAGAAAATGATATATTGAGGAAAGAAAAGGAGAACTACAAGAACTCCTAAAGGACATTTTGTGGCCTTTATTTATGTCAGATTTGATTCATCCTTGTTAGAGAGATTATGTAGAAGGATGTAATCACACTTATTTAACCCTTATTTAAATCACCGCAAGCATAAATTCGCATCCCACAAGCGATCGAATAGAAGATTAAACTATTAATGGTTTTCTTTTTTTGATCAATAAATTTAATAATGTGGAAAAAATACAAAGAAGAAAAACCCTACCTGTAATTTGGATCTATTTTTAATGAATGGTGAAGCAACATAATCATCATTAATCGATCCATTGAATCTGAGGTTCGTCGATCTTGATTCCCTGATCCATCAATGTTCATTGGATGGAGCAACTTATACTTTCCTTATAGGATTTATAAGGTTTTTTTATAACCATGGATTTCTGAAAATATTCAAAATTCAAAAAAAACTAAAGATGTGTCAAAATAAAATATTTGTAATATATATTTTTATGATGATTACTTCTAAAATATAACATTCATGGTCGACCCATGCTGGTTGATGTTAGGCCCCACATAAGGTAAATTCACTATTCTGAATGAAACATTGCCCTCATATTTCTGATCTGGACACCCGATTAATAGTTATTCCATTTTTAACGAAAAACTGCATGTGCGGTTTATTAAAAACAAAACAACATTCAATTAATTGATCTGGGAAAATTGGGACTCAGAATCACATGTTGTCTCAGCCCCTAGTCTGGAAATTTTCCAAATTAATTTTTAAAAATAAAACAAAATAAAATATGAGTCACTAAAAGAATTAATTTTTACTTGAATTTTGTATAAAATTTTTTAATTCTTTAAAATATATTTTTCTAAAAAAAATTCATTGTTTTTGGCAGATTAATTTTAAATTAAATTCATAAAATAATGTTTTTTGAATTATGAAAAATTGATTTTATATTTTTAATCATTAGATCCATATTTGGTAAATAGTTCCCTATTATTTTTAGTAATTATGAATAGTAATTAAAAGAAACTGTGTTACCTGACTAAAGGTAAAAAAAGTTATTTAAGGATAAAAATAATGCAATAAAGACTAAAAAGTAACCCTAAAGTGATATTTAATTTTATTTTATGAGAATTTTTCAAAGATATTCATATAAAATTTTATTATATGACATTTTTCTTCTATTTAGACATTATGTTGACCTTTATATCAATTGAGTAGAAGATAATTAACAAAATTTCACTTCTTTGTTTTTAATATCTATAATATTTTGTGATAATGATAAAAACAACATATAGTCGGTTTTAAAATGTAATTTTAAATATAAAAGATTATTTATATTGCGTTAATCTATTTTTAATTTTCGTAGTTAATTAATTGATTTAAATTCCTGCACAATGCCGACACAATATTTATCAAATTAAAATGAAAATAAAATAAAAGATTTTAAAATATCAAAATAATATAGTAAATTGTTTTTTTCCAAAAAAAATTAAAAAATTATAATATATTTTGGGTGTGTGAAGGGTTTATATTTAAATTCCTATTATTTCTTGATGTTTTTAGAGTCAACATAAATGAATAATGTCAAAATCATCATTATTGATGTTTTATAATAAATAATGTTTTATTAAATGAGTTAACATTACATAAAATATTATATTCATCCAAATAAATTGGATATGGTTAATAATATCCCACATTGTCTATTAATGGGGGTTTTTTACTTCTATATTATCTCTTTTGACCCCTAATTATAAAAAAATTTAATATACAATGGTAATTGTCCAAATGGGTTAACATTGATTAAGACAAAGATGTACTGGTGAAAACATCTCCTAATATTGTCCAATATTAATTGGATGAGTGTTTTTGTACTCATATATATATTGAATTTTAATCCTATCAACTAGTATCCATTTGAAAAAAAAATCTAATCATTTAATAATTTAAGAAATTCCAAGAGTTCCCTCCACTCACTTATAAAAGGGCACATCCTATATTATTTTATACATAGCTAAAAACACGTTTGGTCAGCCAATAACTACCCAAATACCTTCCTCGAAACCCTACACACATCTTATAAACCTTGGTATTACCTAAAAAACTACATAAGAAATATTTTGGTGTAAAATGTAAGAGGTTGTCCAAAGAGGAGGTATTGATCATAAGGAAACATTTTTATTTTGTTTCTTTTTCTACCTCCAAAAAATCTTCTTCAACCATGATGAAATAATAAAACGAATATATTAAATATACTGATATGTTATTATATTAATTTTATAACCAATATCCATATCCTCTTCCATAAAATGTGAAACTAAACCGTAATTCGTCTATACAGAGCACTACCACCTAGTGAACTGATGTAATGTATTTTTTACTACCCCCAACTACAACTGGTCATAATAATATATTTGACATATATATATATATATATATAATGATAATAATGACATTATTATCATTAATAAAATATATTATATCATTTACATTATTACATTTCCTTTCACTGAAAAATGATAATGATATTCATGTGTATGTATGGACTACAACCAATGTAGCGATGTCATTGGTTCTACAATAACATTTCACATAGATGATATTTATATAAGTATAAATAAATAAAAATATGATATTTATGATATAATTATCATTCGGTAAGGATAAAATATTACTTACCTTCTTTCTATAATGATCATTAGAAAATGGCAAGTTTACTTAGACGTATGTTTGGTCTACATTCTCCATGATTGTGCATAGATTATTTTTCAAGACAGTATTTAATGAATGGTTTTTAAAGTATAATCGATATATAGAAATGATATAAATATTTATTATTATTCTTGATATGATGTAATAGTTAAATATTTGACCATAGTCAACCAACTAAAGTTGGTACAGAAAAGTGAGTCTAATATCCTCAAAATGTCTAATGTTAAATTAATTGATTAAGTAATTAATTATAAAATGGTAAAAGGAATAATAGACATGAAAAATATTCTTATTCAAGTAAATCATTAACCTAATTTATTATTTTGGAATATGAAGAACTTATGTGATTATTCAAACTCGATTGAAGAAGATTTCTTTTAAAAATATTCTTTTAATGTCTTCCTTCCAGCTATATTTATTTCATTTCAATATTTATTAAAATATTTTATTAATGTGTTTATATTGATCTAAAATAAATATAAAATAAATTTAATGTCACTTTTTTACTTTTTAAAATATTTTCAAAATGAATATTTTTTTTGAATGTTTTGACTTTCTATACAAAAAATGTAAAGTGAATGTTATATTTTAATGTATATGATATCAATGGATATTCCCACCACCCAAATCATTTTTTTATGTTTGGATTCCATTATAATATTCCATGTTCTCATAAAATAAAAAACATTTTCAACATTTTTGTTTATTTTAGTATTAAAAAAAATTATAAGAAATGGTATTTGGATATCCAAAAGTGCCTTTCATATGGGTTTTAAAGAGATTTTCAAATTTATATCACAAAAATTTGAAAGAATAAATTGTTTTAATCATAATATGGTACATGTGAATTATATGTGATGAATGAATTATCCTATTTTATCTTATATGATGGGTTGATCCACAATATATATCCTTATGAATGGGTTATCCTATATACCTTATACGATGGGTGGGCCCCATTATATCTCACCATTACATTGGGTAACATTCCTTGTATTTTAATTCTAGAAGTATGGATTTAACTAGTTTTTTTTCTCTTATGTATTTTACTCAGATCTGGTAATTTTTAACATTGTATTAATAAAAATTATGAAAATAATAATACACATTTCCTAAAATGGGTTTCCAAATTCGTTACATGGGTTTTAAAGTAATTCATTTAGAGATTAAAATTCATTTAGTAATTATTTATTTATACACACTCAAAGAATAATTTGGAAAAGAAAAAAAAGCGGTTTTTAGGTTTTTCAATAGGCTAATAGATTTCTTATTTTTATGTACTTTACTGAGAATTTGTTTCTCAGTTCATGTTTTAAAATGATTTCACAGGGTCTGAGGGTGGATAATAATAGAGAATAAGTCATGTTAAAAGGTATAGGGATTTTTCATGAAAGTAAAACATGTTTCCTTTTACAAGTTTTATATTTTTAGAAAAATGGATACTAATTATATGTTCCATCTTTTCAAAATATATATTTTTCAGATATATGTGTTATGCCATAATTCATTAAAACTATAAACCTGAAATGAAACTTGAAATGAAATAAAGTGAATTATTATATAAATAATCATTATTATATAATTATTTATATCTAGATTCTTATTTTTGGTATCTATGGACGGTTTAGATAAATTTCATGTTTAAGATAATGTTAATTTCATACACTTGAATTTTTTAACCTTATTGTTATGTTTAAATGGTATAGCATGTAAATATTACCATTTTCCATCATCTAATATATATCTATTCATAATGGTCTTCTACAAAGACAATATTGAAGTTTTTTTAGGATGTAACCTAGATGAAAATATCATTCCAAATTATTATCCTAGAATGGTTGGAATTATAATAGAGAAACTTGTTGCAATAATGGATCTTTGACACATGTCATTAATGGTGGTGACATCCATGTGAGAGACAAACCTCATTCACCATATTGGACCATGTCAATAGTTTGGAATTTCATGATAGAACACACTATTAATTTTTTTGAAACTTTAGATCCAATTAATGACAATAGATTGATATGTGTTCTGGAAAAGGCATTTAAAATCATGGTATTTTCAAAACATCAAAAAGAAAACCTCTATATTTATCATTTTGATGGTGAAGCTAATCGATGGTGGTCTTTGGATAATATTACAAGATAAATATATGATATTGATGTCATCATATGGGATTAATTTCCACATATTTTTCTAAATAAATATTTACCTAAGGTTGTTTATCATAGGATGGAGTAGAAATTCATGAAATTTATACAAAAATATTCAGATTTAATAGTCGCATATGATGTGAGCTTTATAATATTATAAAGGTACATAAATAGTATTATCTAGGACCTTGATAGTAAAATTAAAATATTTCAATATTGATTGAAATTAGTTTAAAATAGACATTTCATTACCTTGAGATTTAAACGTTATAAGTATTTTTTTTCTATGTTGAGAATTATGAAATGGATTTTTATAAAAATATTTTTCCTCAAGATGGAAAAGTAAGAAAGGGTCTAGGTGGACAGAAATGGAAAAGAAACCACCAAAACAATCTGGAGGTAATCCCCCAACATCTTCCAAGAATGATAAAAATCATTCAAAGTAATATTTCATAAGTTATGGATTGTTTTATGAATTTTTTATTTTTAGTCACGGTGTTCATGTCGGCCATTAAAATAGTCCTAAACAATTAAATAATAGTGTAAACAATACATATCTATAGGCGAGGTTTTTCAATGGAAATTATTTGGGAAATTATGAAAGCGTGTATCAAAAGTTTGTAACTTATAGTGGAAATTAAAAATAATAAAAGAAAAAAATGTGTAATTTTTATTTCAAATACATTGGTTGATTTTGGGCCACCAAAATGAATGGGTGGAAGGTCTCTTACTGGTTTATTCAAATTATGAAAATTCTCTATTTGAATCGGGATCATTACATTCATTCATTTTTCATAAAATTTCATGTAAAATTTGAATATCACCTAATTAAAAGAGGATTTATATTTTTGTAAAAAATCTATATGTAAATAAAAACCCCACCAAGATTTATAAAAATTTTCATGTTATTATTTGTGGGATAGAATTTTCTAAAAATCATGATGAACTGACTATGTTAGAGTTTGATATTATTTTTCTTATCTGTTGGGTTTTAGTTTATCATGCTAAGATAGATTTAAAATTTAATATAGTTATATTAAATGTTTTCATACCATTGATAAACTACCAAGAAGTAGAGAAATTGACTAGATAGGGAAATTAAAGATACATATATCATGCTATTAAAAAAGAAACTATTAAATTTAAAGATATTATAATAGTGAATGATCAAATGGTTGTATATTTATGATGATTTTTCTAACATCATTTTTATTGGGTAATTTATTATTTGATTGAATTAGTCTCTGATGCTAATACAATTTCTAAACCCCCTTATTGAATAGCCCTAGTAGAATTTATGGAATTGAAGAAAGTAGTTTCCAGAGCTACTTGATAATAGTTTCCTTTATCCAAGAATTTTTCTATGGTGTTCCCCTATATTATTTTTCAAAAATAAATATGATTTAAAGAGAATTTTATTTATTATATACCATTGAATAGGATCAAAATTATAAACAAACATAATTTCCCTCATATAGATGATTTATCTAATCGACTCCAGGGAGTGCATTATTTTATGATTGGTCTCAGGTCAGGGTACCATTAGTTGAAGGTTAAGTAGGAATATATTAAAAACATAGTGTTATGGACCAGATATAGGTACTATGAGTTTGAAGATGGGATTTTTTGATTTTTAATGCACTAGTTGTAGTTATGGACCTTATGAATAGATTTTTCCATGATTTCTTGGATATTTTTATGATTTTTCTTATTGACGATATATTGGAATATTATAAATGTTATTTGTATCAAGGAAGTCACCTAATGATGGTTTTTAAAAATTTTAAATATAATAAAATCTATTGAAAATTTATTATGTTTGAATTTTGGTTGCAACATATTCTTTTCCAAGGGAAAATTAATCTAAAAGACATCATATTTGTTGACCATGATAAAACTAAACATATTGGATAATGTAAAATACCTAAAATTGGCATAGATATTCATATGTTTATAGATTAGAATGATACCACCAGAAATATGTTGAAAAAATTTCTTGGATATATATACCATAGAATAGGTTAACTCGGAAAGAACTAAAATTCATAAAGATAGAATAATGTGAGGATTGTTATTAGGAAATGAAAAGAAGATTGTGAATGCTATGGTTTCGGTATTTCCCTTTATAAATGGTGTATTTTTCATCATTAGTGAAGATTAATTAACGGTACATGATTTTATTCTTATGTTGTATGATTAGGTAATTCTTTAGGCATAATGTTAACTAAAACATAGTGAATTAAATTATTATATTTATGCTCTAAAATTAGAAAAAATGGTCTTTTATTTCTAAAATTTACGGAATCATTTGACAAGTGTGAAGTGTGAAGTATATATTGATAAAAAATATTTTGAAGTATATATTCACCAAGAAATAGTTAATCATAAGGTAGATAAGATGATTTTAATTAATTAAGGATTATAACTGTATAGTTCACTACTATCATAGAAAATAAAAAATTGTATTTGCTGCTTTGAGTTGTAAAAATAACACTATATTAACCATGTTACATTTGGAAAATGACCCTTTGGTTAATTGTTTAATGAATTTTGGCCTAGAATTTTGGGATTGAGGTACTGTGTTTTATTTCCGGTGTCAACAAAATCATATTTTTTCAGAATAAATTAAGCAAGAACATAATAATGATAATGGTTGATAGGAAAAGGTTGAATCAGATAATAATGGGTTGTTTCTGGGGTTTATTATTGATAATGAAGTTGTTATTATGTTTGGGAGAATGTTATATGTTCCTTGTGATGTAACACCATGATATATTGTGAAATAATTTATTGGAATAAATTTAATATTTTTGATATTTTGAGTTACAGACAACCCAATGTTCAACTTGTGTTACATGAAACACCGATTATAGCTCATTTTAAATAAAACACATTGTTTAAATTAAATGTAAAATATTATGAAAAATAGAATTATTTAATATGATATTTATAACCTATCTATTGTGATATTAGGTATGAATCAAAATAACTAAATTATGAAAACATATGTTTTCAACATGTATATTTAATGAATTACTTAATGAGAATTTATTATAAATGATATTAAAAATCATTATAAGTTAAAGAAATATTTTTCCCGAAACTCTTTTTATTGGCAAGAATATGTTTTATATCAATAAATTAAATATATAAATTATTTTGAAATTTTTTAATGAAATTTACTTAGTATATATTCAATAAAATGTTCAGCATTTATCTTATGTGTCAACTATTCATGATATAAGAATAAATCCAATTTTTTTGCTTAAGATTATATTTATCTACAAAACATTTTTATCACATTTTGCTAAATTAGTTTAAAATTATTTTTTTTCCTGTTATAGAAAATGTTTCTAAAAAATGAAATTTATTTTTGAAAAAATTATGTTAAAATTATCTTATTGTGAATTTCATAAAAAGATTAATTTTTCATCCAATAATGAAAAATATAATATTTTTTAAGAATTTTAATTTCTATTAATGATTTTAAAAACCTACAAATTATTAGAAGACAGTTTAAAAGAACAATTTGTTTAATTATATATCTATTAATCCAATTTATATCATTTGAATCATTTTCATATTGAAATTTGATATATATTTTGTGATAACTGTGGAACTTTATATCCTTGAAAACCCACTTCATCCTCACATTTGTGGGATAAATTTAATATTATTATTTTGTATCTTATTTGAATGAAATTTTTAAAAAAGGATTATGTATTTTAAATCTTAATAAATTCTATTATTTGATTATGTCAACATAATGTTTTTGAAAAATAAATAGTAAATTTTTTACCACAGTTAAGGTAAAAATGGGTTTACCTAAGAGAAAAATAAAACCCATATGGTTTAAAGATGACCACAAAAATTTCTAAAGGCCATATATAGACCTTATATTTTATGTTTTTAATAATCACAGATTTATTAGCTATCTTCCATTTGAAAATGTGGGTACACCTTTTTCTTTCCATAATTACCAATATGCCACTCACCTCACTTATAAATGACCACTACTCTACTCTAATATTCACACTTCCAAAATCATATGGTACACCAAATACCTACCCAAATGACTACCCCAATTCCATCCTTTCATCATAGAATCATTTTTTTGGTCAAAAAGCCTTCCTAGTAACCCTTTTGGTGCAAACCAAAAGATTTTTTCAGAATAAGAGGAAACATCCCTAATCGAGCTTTTTATTATATATCTTCCTCCACCACTAAAAATTAAAATAATAAACTATTATATAATAAAATTATTATATTCAATATAAATTTATTTTTTCATGGTAATAGCACAATATTAATTCTTCGCCTCTTCCATCAAATGGGTTATGAATTCATCATTTCCATGTACAATAGACAAGTTCCTCATGAATCTATGTCATTATTTTTTACATTAATACCACTCACATATGGATATTATGCTGACGTAAATGTTTATATATGATATTAATTACATCTTTATACTTTTTGGAATTATTATATTAAGTATACCTTTTTACCTTACATTCTATATTGCTCGTCTGTACAACAGACTACTACCTTACGAAGCGAATCAATTTATCCACTCTTCATTTTGTAGGTAATAATGATATTTTTAAGGATGATATGATATATATTTTTACTAAAAACGGTTTTCAAATTTTAATATTTTATTTAATGTTATTTCATTAATCCCATCAATAAAATGGAAATAACGTTTATGCATACGTAAGACCTATCATCTCATTAATGATATATTTTATTGTCTATATAAAATTTTATGGATAAATAAAAAATAAATATATATTATATTTATATCATGGTTAAATGTTTTGAGATTATGTAAATATGATCAAGTTGTGATAACAAAAAATAACAAATCTAAACATGCATGAAAAAAGCGGTTATTATCTAAAACCAGAGTTTAACAGGTAATTGTTAATAAAATGGTAATAAAATGTCATAAGTAAATAATATATGGTATAATATATATAAATATGGTTATTTATTTTATTTATAATAAACTTATTTTTATTATCCAGTAGTTTTGAATGTGTATGAAGGATGTCGATACATACAGTAAAATATTTAATCCCACTTTTTACTTCTATAATACACATGGTATATTCACCAATTATTTATTTTATTTGTTTCAAATATGTCCCATGAATTTATTTTATAATTATTATACCTAAAATTGTCGTAATTTATATATCCATTGTAGGGAATCTATTTTATATGTTATATGGTTCAAAAGTTACCAAATCGGTAAGGTATATTTGTCATAAATTTACTTCTTTGATACATATATTATGTTATGAACCTATAATATTTTATGAGTTTTATATTAATTCCATATTATATGTAATATCATTAAATTATTTATTTTCATTCCTTGTATAATTTTATTTTATTCCTGAATGGGGCTTAAAAATCAATGTAACCAAAGGGGTAGGGGTTTTATGTTAGAATCTCAACATTTATCAGGATTTTTCATGATTATTCTTAAAATTGGGAACTATTATAATATATATATCTTAATAAAATCATGTATTTTATTCTCATATATTTATTTCATTATAATACATAATTTACCTATATTTTTCTCTATTTATGTAGTCAGTTTTACATAATATTTTTTAGGAAAATAAAACATTGTTTCTCTCATCGGTAAAAAATAATTTTTCTTCCAAAACCATGTTTTATAAAAATGTTTTAAATTTTTTTTAAAAAATTTATAAAAATAAATATTATATACATTTTACCCATGTTTTAATTTTTTAATTAAAATGTTTAAGGTAATTTTAATGTCATTTTCCAAACAAGGACTATTTGTATTTTGCAAAAAATGTGAAATGAAGCATTCCTTTAAAGTGCACTGTATGAATGGTATTTTCCATAATCATTACTAATTAATTTTTCAAAGTATCATTTATATGTTTAATTTTAAATTTCAAATAAAATTATTATTGAAAAGTATTTGATTTTAAGAAGTGTTCTTCAAAGTGGAAGGGCTATATTCCTCAAGAAATGTTTCAAGTGATAATTTAAAATAATTTTCTATATAAGATGGAATACATTGATGTTAATTATTATTTATTAGGGATAATATTTAATGGTAACATCCTTATTATTTATCTTTTTTGTTTATAGTTATATTGATGAAATTTTTATAAAACATGTTTTCATTGGAAGGGTTATGATATGGGGATATAATTAGTGTTTTAGGATATTGTGGAACACATAAATATGTTTTTTATTATAATATGGGTGGGACCTATATATATTTCCCATGGATTGGGTGAATAATTATATATCATAATATATAAATGGGAAACATGTTGATGGGATTGATGCATAATGGGTAATATTTGAGTCCTACCCCACTTTGGATAATTGGTGTGCCTTGATCCATAGTGGGAAATATATGATAAGTCATAATCTTCTATGATGATAGTAATGGATTTTAACCGGACATATTTAATATTTTTATATATTTATTATGGTTCCACACTTTTATGACATGATATTTGGCTTTATGATTGATTTGTGATGATTTATCACTCTAATGTCCCATGTTTTTTAAAATGATAAAAATTATGGCAGTAGTCATGTTTATATTCTATGATAGTTTGGTTATAAAAATTATTTGTTATTTTCATGATGAGATACCATTATTCTTATATTATATTTCATATGATCATAGATTTTTATTCATTAGGCTTACCCATGTTGAGAATCTGAGCTCAGCATTTATTCTGTTTCATTCCTTAGATATACGGAAATGGTAAAGTAGTGTATTCCTAATAGGATTACTAGGTGAGAATATATTTTTTTGGAGATATGTATGATATTTCCCTAAATAAGAAGAGTTGTTTTCTAGTCTCCAAATACACTAAACACTTAAAACCCAAGAACATTTTTTTATTAAATGTATTTAATATTAAATAAAGAAGATCTGATATTTTGGAATAAAAATCATGTGTGTGTATAGTTGGAATCATTGGAAAGGTTTAGTAATCCTTTAGAAACTACGAATATAAAACATTACTAAAATTACTATAGATATTTGTAATTATATTTCTAGGTATTTATCTAAATATAATTATAAAGATGAGTCAAATTATAGGAAAATGAACTGGATTTTGGGTAAAGGATAGTGTGAGTTATTTCCAAGAAATTAAATCCCTGTCTGGATACTACAATTTGATGTGTCACAAGAAAAGATTTACATAGGGGTAATAACTCCCAATACTGGGAATTCAGCAGAACTCAATCATCACCTGGGGGAAAAAACAGGCCTTGCTACACAAATAGTCTAACACCCCTAGGAAATATGATTTAAAAATTCACAAATTCCTAATGAACCATCATAAAGAATTAAAATAATAACCAATAATGACCTAATTTTAGAATAAGGTTTCAAATAATTAAAATAAGTTCTCCTAAGTTAGTCATCCTTTGATTTATTGTTTAGGATTATGTGGGTATACACTATGATTAATATTGATGAATCTATAATTTTAATTGTATTTAATTGTGGGAGCTATATGGAATTGGGTGAATGTTTAATGTGATAGACAATGTATTGATGACCAACTAAATGGGATAATGACTGGAGTGAAGGATAGTAAGATTATTCATAATCATTTGTCATGAAATATGACAAAAAAATCACTTTAACAACCTGTAAGACTCACTAAATAAGATAAGTATTGAGTTTATTGAGAGTTTGGGTGGTGGAGAACAAAGGGGAAAGAATATTAAATTTTATATATGTCAATAATTTATGAATAATCACTCTATGAAATGTCTCAAAGGAATCATAAGATGTTTGAAGTGTGGAAAATTTCACAAAAATTTTAATTTTTTAGATAAAATGATTTTTTTTAATTACATAATGGATAAGAGTTATTGTATCCCTATGATATCAACAATGTTCAAATGTCTCAAATGTGGAAATTACAAGCACTATGAAAATTGGTGTACTGATTGGAAATAACATAAAGGAATGCATAATGTTTTTACAATTAATGGCTATAATTCAGTTGAAGAGTAGACTATGAATAATATATGAAAGGAAATAAGTGGTATGGAATTAAGATAATGAATCGTGGTAAATATTGTAATAATAAAGTGGAATGATTTTAGTGTTAATGTATTGGACTTCAAGAATTTTGTTATATGAATTTTGATATATATATATATATATATATTTTACTATAAAACTTTTCTATTGAGGATTTTCCAGAATATGTAGAATAGTATTGATGAACTATAAAGTTTATTTAATAAAATTTTCATATTTTATGAGAAAACCCATTATTAAGACAATATAACCCTTAACATGTTCCTGATGTTTTGAAAATTATTGTTAGTTTGGATAAAAATATTATTGATATAGATAAAGTAAACATGATTGTATTGATGATTGAAAAACAAAATAATGATTTGTTAACAAATTGGAAGGTTTTATCATTTATGGAGTTCATATAATTTTTTGATATATGAATTATATTAAATAATACATTATTTTATGAGTAAATATTATATTTTTGAATGAATTTATGTATTCATTGTTGGTTTATTCTAATTATGGATATTTCCATGCTTCAAGAGAATATATTACAATGGTTCCCACATATTTAGCTTGCGTCAACCAATATCTACCTATTGGTATTTTTTGGATTACTGTTATATTGATTTTGTGATGTTTAGTGATATTATATATAAATTTTAAGTTCTAAAAGGGATATAAGGTTAATCAATTGTAGATTTTTTGTACTCGAGGTCCTAATGAACTACCATAGTGGTGAATTGGGGTGTAATAAAATTTCATTTTCATAAAAAAAGACCAGGACTTCACATTAGTATAGACACCAAGAAATATTTTTTCATTGGAACAACCACACAATATAATCATTGGAAAGAATGAACACAAGATTTCACATAGTTCACCAAAAATAGTCTATATTCAAGGACATCGTCCCAAAATTATGTTGATATTCTAGAGTATCACTACTTCAAAACTATGTGTTTAAATATATAGGTAGAGATGATTTCCCATACATGGTCAATAACCACTACCACTCATCTACAAAATACTTTTAAGTGGGATATAATAATGATATAGACATATAGGTAGATCATATAAAACATAAATCATAGGTTTGACATAAAACAATAAATGTGTTATCGATATTTATTTTTTCTTCAATTATAGTTATTTTAACAAGTTCACTACACATTCTATCAGTCAGTAATGATCTTAAATGTAATTTATCCACATAGATATTATTTAACAATTCCAAATGTTCAACAGATCTCCTATTTTTTATCCTATATTTCTCAATATATGCATATCTCTTACATTTTTGGTTTGTGTTCTATTATATCATTTCTCATATTTTTATCAATTATATTCTCTACAATGGATTTGAATTTAAAATCTTAATTCAAATAACTAATTAACATATATTTAAAACCATAATTATAATAGGTTACCATATAATCTCAAACATTAAATTTAAAAAGTGTAGCTATTAGCTGCTGAATTAACTATCAGAAAACCAATTGACTACCACATTATCACAATAGTTCAAATATTGTAGAAATCATTATTCATGGTGTGGAATTCTAATTCACAACATGATATAGTGGTTTCCTTGTAACTTATTCCAAATGTTAGATGGTTCATATTGGGACATTAGTCCTCACAGTTAGGGGATTTCCCAAAAACCCACTAAAATTTGGCTACTAAAAATAATTATGTTTTTTAAAATTCGATTGATATGATATATTTAGCACATGAAACACTCAAATTCATGAAAATACCTATGTGGAGTTACATTTTATGTCATTACACAGCTATATCATTACCAAAAACACTAAAAATACATCAACTATATTCACACTATGTAAATTATTTGGCATCATGACACTGAAATAGAAAAATGCACTAAAATTATGAATAACCATCGTTTATTGAGTTTCCTAATGAGCCATAACGTGTTACATAAATAATTTAATTTGTAAAAGGATAAAACATCCTTAAGAAATCATTTTTTTCATTACAACCTCAAAATATTCATTTTATATGAACTATAAGTAGTTGAAATTGAACACTATGAAAATCATCATTGTAGCGTGACACATGGTTCATAATATGAATTTAAATTTTTCTACGTCATTACAACTAGTATATATAATCTAAAAAATCTGTCATAAAAATTTCAAAAATACATTATAATTGAGGACACATAACCTTTTCAACAAACAAAACCAGAATATCAACTAGTAGTAAAAATCTCACAATTTTAATTTTATTTTTATCCTTAAAATTTTTTCAATCATCAACACTTTTCAACCATAAATATCATATATCATATACACCCTTTTAGAATGATATACATGTAGGACCCCTCCCTGTAATTATGATATCTATTACCTCCCCTTTAATGTTCCTTGTTATTTTTCATCATTATTCTCCCCTAATGTTTTATAACCCCTTAATAATAAAATTCAAAGGGTTATTTTACATTTTTTATAACCATTTTTTGAAACACATTCTCTATATACAATTAAAAATCTTAGATATTAACATACATTCAATCTATAACACTACATGATTGAAATCTCGGTATAAGAAACTAAATAAAATAGTTTAATGTATCAATATTGTCTATATTTCCATTTACCAATATCATTAAACTATTAATACCCATAAATATTATCTCCCCATGAATTATTACTTTAAAAAAAATTGAATTCCTTAAAAGCACAAATAATATCCAAATATAGAATTAAATTTAATGGACAAAGGATAATTCCAATCCACTTAATTTTGGGAGATTGGCTAAACTCTAAGGTTTATCCTATTTCTTTTTAATAAATGAGTTACTAATGCTTTTGTGATGTTATCATCCACCTGAACATGATTTTGGAAAAATTATATCCCTACAACTTTATTCTACACATTATTCTGTAAAATATGATATCATATCGTAATATGTTTTATACGATTTTGTTTAAATGGATTCTTTGTTAATAAAAAAACTTTTGTTCACTTACTAAATTATTATTTGTTATCGCTCTACTTCAATATGTCTTCCAACTTCTGGGTCATACATATAAGTAGTGTAAAATAATTTTTTATTGAGATTTAATCTTCCACTATTGTTTTTAAAATGACATAATATTATTGACTTCTTAACTATGTAACATAATTTCTTACAATGTAACATTCCCCGCCACATGTATTTGCATTCCTAAATGTTACCTGACTAATCTACATCTGAGTAGGTCAAAAAATTAAAATCCATTCCAACCATGAATACCAAAATATAATTTAGTTTCCCTAATACATATAGATCATATTTCTTATCACTCTTTGGATACTCTATTTTATGGGACTAGTCCAGAAATATACTACCATGTATGTTGTATTGAAGATGTATAGCCTAGTTACAATGAGATATAGTGCACTCTGAATATTTTTATATATAAATATTAATATAATTCCTTAATATTTTCATACATTCAATATTTATTTCAAACAAATATAAAAGTACAAATAGGATTACACTCTTCTATTATGAATTTTTTTTTTGCATATTTCACTTGGCATACCAATTTATTCCATTCACTTTGATAAAGTTAAAGCCCTATAAAATAAGTTAATTATATGGTCATTAGCAATGATAACTCATAAATCAATAGTTTAGTAAAATTTTGTTTAGAATTCATCTTTATGCCTCTAAATATGATGTCTTTTACATACAATAGCAATATAATACACCCATTGTTATAGATTTTCACATATAGGTCTATGTTAACTCCCCCTCTATTGAAATACATTTACTTATTGAACATATTCATCCATGTGTACCAAGAAATATGTTCTTTATTTAGGTTATAAAATTACTTATTCAATTTATATACATTAATATAATAATTTTTGATAATGAACTAAACTTATTGGTCTATATATACCACTTCTTTCAAGACTCCATTTGGAAATGTCATTTTCCCATCCATCTAATAATATTATAAAATTTCATTTAGTTTAAACAATTAGGATGATTCTAATATAATCTATCATCACCACTAGTGTAAATTTTACTTCAATAAAAATTAATTCATCTAGATTATATCCCTTATTAACCAACCTTGATTTATTCGAGTTCAATTTTCCATTTTAGTCACGATTTTTCTTGAAAACTACTCTATGAAAGTCACAGTATAATTTTTCAGTGTGTCCCCATGATCTGCAGTCTGATTTTTGTTTCAATCAGATCAAATTATTCATTTATATATTTAACATGTAATTCCTTCATTTTTATACATATAATGATGTAGGTTCAATATTACTTAATAGAGAAGTGTTATCATTTTTGTTCATCCTACATGTCTATGTTAGATTATATTAATATCTAATTATATCCTTTGAATAAACGTGAACCCTTTTCCATATTGATTGAGTCAGAATCATCATCAACAAAAATATTTTTTTTCCTTCAAATCTATTTATTTATTTTAATATTCATCAAACACTTATTTATAAAAATAAATTATAAAATCTACGATTTCTTATTTCTCATTAACATTTACATCACTACTCTTAGATAAATTATTTATCTCATTACTAAAACACATGTATGTCGTACTCACAGATAAATAGCATTAGAATATTCATTCATCTACAACATCATAATATTTTCCTTGATTTCTCTTTTTATTTGAGACACAAATAAATCTAATAAATACATTGAGATTATATAAATACGGAAAAAATTCCATTATCAATGAATAATATATTCAATATATTTTTTACTATTGTTTTGATATTTTTATTGACCCATTCTTTATGGGATTTATCATTGTATTCCCTTCATATATAATTCTATCATTTTAAAGGTAATTAAAACCTCATAGGATGGGTACTATGTTCCTTTACTCAAAATCAAAATTTTAACGGTTCATGAAGTTTCATTTTATTTTCCTTTTATATAATTGATCCATAAAGTATTTTATAAGATAAAAAGATCACATTTAATTCTCCTATAACATCCACAAGTCGGATGGAATAAATCTCCCCATAAGTTCATGCCAAACCAATTGGACCACACACAATAATGTGAACCAAATTCAGCAAACCTAATTCTACATTCTTATTTGGATAGTATAGATTTTGAAACATCATTCCTCACATACAAGATTCAGAAATATTTTTCCATTCTCACTAATATTTGAGAATATCTACAAATGATTTAATTTTGAAAATTTATTAACGCTTCATGGATTAATGATTCCAAATTATGGGTTCTATAATATGTTTCCTTCTTCCAAAGTAATAAGACATTTATATTATTTGTGATCCACCTGATAAAAAAATGAATTTTCCCCTAACATTCATTAGATAATTCTCAGACTTTCCTTAGATGCATGAATTAGCCAAAGCATTTCCTAAATATATAATATATCATTTCACATTAATATTAATTAAATGAGACCGTAAACTACAACCTGGAATCTATAAGTTTAGTTTCATATGATATTAGATATATAAATAACGTTTTTTATAACATTTTAAAAATCTCTCATAAATAGTATCCTAACATAATTCATTTTTTAATAAATCATTCATAATACACACATATATAACCATGGGAATTTGGACCCAATAAATGTTGAGCTTAGATTCTGAGTAGGGGTAAAGATTAGTGTTGTCAATTAGAGATAATAAGTGACTATAATATAAGTATAAGGGTATGAAAAAATAAATAATTTTAATTTTTTTAAAATAATATAATCATTCCAAATAACATATATATTATAAAACTCGAGTCTTAGTATATGGGTTTATTACAACATAGGATATGAATTATATGTGAGTGGAAATGTGAGTTAGAAATCATGATCCATGTTAACATAACATATTTATTTCTTATAACATAAGAATCTATATTAAGAATAATCATATATAAAATAGAATTTGTTGAGGATATCCACTAAGATATTCATATAATAACTGGCTCAGATAACCACCATCCCATCACATAAGATAATTAGGATAACCACATGTATCCCTTAACATGGTTTATTTTTTTCCAATCACCCTTATTACATCCATATCTTATGAGATATAAATCTTCTCCCAATTAAATGGAGGAATATAAGGTACCCACCAATCACATACTGATAAACCTTATATATATGTTCCAAAAGATCTTGAAAACATATATAATTCAATTATAGCTATATAAACCCCTAAAAATGAAATGGGTATCAAAATAAATAAATAATACATTATCATAATATATCTAGACAAAGATGTTGGATTGTGTCATTAGATAATATTCCCAATGAATCATAAGAAAAATTAAATCATGTAGACATAGGTGAAAATCACTAAAGATTACATATAGTAATAAGAATAAATTCACTGTACATTTTTTATACCATTTAAGGAAAAAATAAAAAAAAACAGTGAAAAAATAATTTTTTTAGAAATAAATGAATATTTATAGAGTATGAAACATTAAAATATATTCTTATAAAAATTTGAAAATTGGTTCCAACTGAAATGGTTAGGAATATTTTTCATTCATTTATAATGAGTAAAAATTACAATAATAAACCATACTAAAACTGTTAAAAGAATAGTACTTTTTTTAAATAAAGCCAGTTTCATTGAAAAGGAATTTATGAAATCATTGAATAATAAATAAGGATATATAAAAAATAATGTAACGAACATTTACATGGAGGATAAAAATTCTTCATTTAAAATATGTGGTAAGGTTTGTTCTTTATAAGAATAACTTTAGGTAAATATTGAACTTTGGGGGCTGAGAAATGATAATAGGAAATTGGAGAATAAAAAAATGTTGAAAAAAATATTGGTAATTATATAAATAACATTAATCACTACAATCTCAAATACAAAGTGATATTGGAAAGGAAATCCATACATTTACTCTTGAATTCTAAAGAAGCACTTTAACCTCATTTATAAAAAAAGTATCCAAAAGTATCAAATATTCTATAACATTATTAATTTCAATAGCCTATTATAATATTAAATTATAATCACTCATTACCCATATATTAGTTTCTTATTGTTTACTTTCATCAACATATGTTATTAATTTGGATCGTTTCGTATATGTTTCATAATAGTGATATGAATCCTCAATATTTGAAATGTTCACATTTCCTTGATTATTGAAGTTATTGGAATCATTATTTTCAATAATTTACATAATCTATTGGTTAGTTTATGAAATCTATTGGAATATTTTATTTTAATGGAGCTTATGAAATTCATTTATCAAGTAAATTGTTTAAAAGAATGAGTTACTTAATAATGATCATTGATTTTTGTGTTGTCCCATCATAAACATATTCATGAAATATATTAATAATTAATATCTTATTTTTTGAAATAATAATGTATTGATACTTATTCATGGTGAAAATGGTGATGTCAGAATAGCATTTTTAATGGAGTTTTTTGAACCAACTCAATGAATAACATGAAATAATAGTGAATAATAAAGAGGTAAAAGTTATATAACAGTATTATAATTTTTATAAATGTAAAATTGTGTTAATATGACTTAATTACTTTATATGATGACATTTTGAAATATTATAGAGGATATGGTAATTTGAAAAATAATAGAGGGAATTAGGTACTTGATGAATTTTATCCTTGACACATGTTCCTTTTTGAATACTGGATTTAGGCATCATTTTCAAAAACATAAAAAATCAATTGTACAAGAAGGATTAGGAAAGGGATAAAGTGGTAAATATTAGAGAAATAAATAAATGGTTTGAGTGGTTTTGGATGGGTAGGGGATGGATCCTTTTATAGGTGAGTTTTGAGAATCATTTTCACAAATATACAATTATATAGTAAAAGGTTGTAATATTAATTGGGAAGTTGATTAATAGTGAAAAATAATTAAGATGGGATAATTAATGGCTGATAAAGACCACATAAAAAATTATGGTAATTGTTTTTATGAAAATTTAATCTTATAAAACTTATTTTAACCCCCTTTTTACTTCATTTAACCTTTACCAGGGTAATTCAATTTTTAGTTTCATAATTTATATTTATGTATAAAATATAAATTGACCACCATACAATATTTAGATGTTATAATTAAATGTTTTTACACCATTTATCCTATTTAAACTTCGAAATGGGGGGAAATAATTTTTAAAATAAAACCATAAAATATTTAAATAAAATAGGTTTTTATTTAAAAATAACTTTTACAAATTAACTATTCTTAATTATTTTTCATATGAATTACAAATAAAATTTTTGTTTATACATTTTCTAACTAAAATAATACATTTTATGCATCATTAAAGAGTGGTAACTAAATTTTATTAACATAAAAATAAAAAATACTTTTAAAATTTTGTTTCTTGAAATTTACCATTAAATAACTTCAACCAAAGAAATATTAAAATTAGTTATTCATTTTATAAAATTTTAGTTTTATCAAGATATTCATAATAAAAGATATATATATATATATATATTAATTTTATAAATACATAATGTCATTTTTAATAATAATAATAATATGTAATGCGTAATGATATATTTTTATGATAAAATTGTTTTATATAAATATTATCTTTTTTTACTTCTTTATAAGATTATATTAATTTATATTTGTTAAATAAAACTAAAAAACATCAATATACCTATTGGATACATTCATACCTAAATTTCATATATTTAATGATAAAATTTTCAACAACTATATTCCAAACATCTATACTTCCTCTATCCAACATTATAATTACTATATATATAATAGTAAAATTTCATTCTAATATACAACAATACATAAATTATTTAGAATCATTTATATTATTTATTTAATTCTCTCTCATCATGATTATTATATTTAACATTATTTTCCTTATTTCCATAGTTTCAATCAATTTAATGATATCCAATGAGAACTTTGCATACTATGATTTAATTTTAACAGTCTTTTTTTAAATATGTTTTTATTACTATTTTAATTTTATTACTGATGTTTCATAATGAATTCTCATACTGCATTACTTTTCATCTTCTATTTTAATATTTTATTTCAATAAAATGTATCAATTTTTATTGTAGTTTGGTTTTATGTGTGAAACATGTTATTCGACATATAATATATTTAATAGTAAAAATAAATATTAAAATTATAGTGTTCAACATTCCATACCCTCCCTAAAAATTACATTACTATAATAAAAAAATGAGGGTACTTCTTCCTCATTACATCTTAGGGTTCCCACATTCATTAATCAAATAGATGACACCTCAATATAACATTAAAAAAGATATTAGTCATGTTTTGACATACTCTATATGTAATATCCATGCTTTATACCATTTTTCCTTATATGAGAGGTCATGTTTAAATTTTACTACCTAAATGTCTATTGGATGTGAAGGATTGGTTATGTACTTCCCCAAAAGTGATACAGGGAACACAACATTCACTTTATATAGGGTTAGTGGAAGCATAAGGTGATAGGACACCATACCCACACAATGAAGGATTTACAAAAGGACAATGTATCTTTTTCTCAATACTCCCCTTTTCTAAAATATCTACCATCTTCCATGTTTATATTCTATGTAAAACCATAACTATGTCCTCAAACTACAAATTAACTTGATGATTATATTTATAGATCTTCTACCAAATTTTTTAGTTTTAATATGAAAAGGAATAGTTTGAGTATTCTCTACCATTTCGTGAGTAATATATGGTCTGAACAACTTATACTCTCTTTCTTTTCCCCAATGTGTTTCAGTTTTACACCTATTTCCAAAAATATCCAATAATGGTTCCATTTTAATGACATAATGTCTACTTTTTTAATATAAAATCTACCCCTTGATATGTTCTCAATCACATAATCCTTTTAGATCCATTGAATTGTATATCAAAATATCCTCTAGAGTTCGAATAGTCATATCACATTAAACATTATTCTGTAGAATATTTATAGTGTGGAAGCATGAATATTTTTCCAATTATTATTGAATACTTCTCCATAAATTTGAGTTAAAACTATGATATAAATCATATACAATTGAGAGTGTTAAACCAGAATGACTTGCCACTTTATTTATGTATATCATAGAAATTTGATTATGTGAGAAAGATTATAGAATAACAATAAAGTGGGATGACTTTATAATGAATCCGAGTATAACCCAAATGGAATTATAACATTTAGAAATATTGGAATGTATTATAAATGAATATATGGTGATATTCACATATTTAAATATAGTTGTGGGTAATATTTACATCATAACCTTTGATTTATAATTTCTAATATTTACATTTTGCATAACAAATACTGGGTTACATACTCTATAATATCCCTTTTTATCCTCATTATGGAGAAGGTAGAATGATCCATTCTTTTTAGTGAATCAATCACCTTGTTTTCCCTCTTGGTGTGATAATGTATCAAGATTCCATATACATTGATTTTCTCTAATCATATACATTGACACATGTTTAACTCCTTATATGGGAATATATAACATAATATATCTTGACATATTTATATTTCAAAATTTTCACCATTGATATGATACATCCATATCTTCAGTGAAAATATTACTGTCAATCGATCCAAATCATGTCGTGGGTAATTTTTCTCATGATTCATTACTCAATATGAGAGATAAGCTAAAACTATGACATTCTATATATTGATACATCCAAATACATTAATTAATACGCCATTTTATATTTCAACAGCTACTCCCCTATAGTGCTTTGTGAGTACAGGTTTAGTACTAAACTTATCTTCAGCTTTGTGAAATTTCTTTACATTCATTTATGCATAGAATATTGAATCCCTTTTAATTTAAAATTGATACTATATTTAATAAAAACTATAAATTTCTCACAAATAATTTTTAATATCCATAAAATATAAGAAAACTAAGAATATTTGTTACAATGGTTGGCTTGTTCCATTCTTCAATTACATATATCACTAAATTATCCATATATCTACCCTATATCGTGATTAAATGACCCATGAATGATACTTTATACCATAAAAATCACATTATCTAAATTTGGAATTCAATTTCTACTTTATCAATGTTTTTATAATAATACTAAAATGATATTCATTATTTTACATTTTCATGGAATATATGATAATGAAATCTATAATGACTACCATAAATTGATCATGGTAATTTATAAATAATATATTCATTAAATTCATCGAGAGTGTTGGGGAATTTTTGAGTTTTAATTGATTTCCTATGAATTCATATCTTCTATAACATGTATGAAAAGATATCATTGATATACCATACTTTTTAACCATTTACTAATGATAACCATTCCAAATGTTAATGTTTAATAAATATTCATCCCCTCACTACTCATCGAGAAATTCATCAACATAGTGTAGAGTATTCATATTCTTATTCACAATATTGTTAAGTTCATAATAGTCAACATAGAGATGCACTAATTCATAATTTTTCTTAAAAATTAGTATTGGTTCACCCCATCAGGAATTACTTGGTTATATAAAAAATGTGTAAAGGTTTTATTAGAGCCTCTTATTTAGTTCCACCAATTTTGTTGAGTCATTTCTATACAGAGTCATTAATATATACAGAGCACTAGTTTTGAGTTATATTGAAAACTCTACCTCTCGATCTAGGGGTGGAATATGAAACTCTTTTCTGAATACCTTAATATATTCCCACCTTATTGGAATATCATTGGTATCATGTTTTCCCATAATAATTTGGGGTAAATAACCATCAGGAATGACTATTATGACTTATATAATTTTAATAATTTCTATAGGTATTTCATGGTCATATTTTCTACAATTAATGATCATAGATTTATTTTAGAAAAGAAATGTGATTTCATTGTGCAGATAATTGAAATGGTATTTATATAGAGATATTAATTCATGCTTGAAATCATATCAAATATGACCAAAGAGAGAAAAATAATGTCATCAAGAAACTAGTTCCCAAAAACATCTATCAGAGAAGAGTTGTAGACTTTTGATGAAATCATCATATACTTAAGAGTTTTCACCAATAACTCAATATCTAGTTTCTATGGAATTGATTTTTTCCCTTATAAAATTTACCAAATATAATGGATTATGTAGTACAAGAATAAAATCATACATGTTAGTAATAGATTTTATTATTAGTGTACCTTTTTCACATTGTTTTTATGAACCCCTTCATCTGTTCTGATTGTATAGGATATGCTCTTATCACTTAAATATGAGGGTTGTTGATGTTAGTTGTTTTCATTAAACCTAAGTTTGGTAAACTTTGTATCTTAAACCCCATAATCCATAAAATTTAACATCTTGATTGTGGGTTAATAAATCATGTAATACCTCCTTCAGTCCATTTAATTAGTTTCACTCTATATGTCTTCAGAATTTATTTTCCTCCCAAACATAATCCATTATCTAGTTATTTTGAGATAATTTCCCCTATGATTTTTAACAGGTTATTTATGTATAAAGGACAATGTTATTTCCATCATGGGTTTTATCCATTTCATTTCCTCAAAAATCCATTTTTATCATCTTGTATTCAAAACCACGAGAATGATGGGAGTTTCCAATATCTATCTCTACCTAAAGGTCACATAAAAAAATTCATATCTACCAAATTCTTTAATATACAATTATTTTCAGATACATAGTTAATTCCCCCAAAGAAACATTATTTTTTTTTCATTTGGGAGAAATGATATATTTTTAGGCATATATTTCATGTCTTGTGATGTTTTATTCATAAGTACCAATGGATTCATCCACATTTTTTTGACTCGATGATTTATCTCTCCATTTTCATGAAAAGAGGATTAGTAAAATATAAGATAAATAATATTTTCATAAACTCATCTCATTCCATATTTTAAATTTTCTCTTTTGGTGTAAAATTAATAATGATATTCCACTATTATCCAATTTCAACATTTAATGAAAAAACCTAAGACAAAATGTTCTTGCTTCGTACAATGGGTAACATGGAATATTATTTTTAAATTAATCAATTTCACATATTTAATATTTCTAGAATGCGCAATAAGGGAGGGTGGTCATCATCATATGAAGAACATAATGGAATTTTATTACATCCTCAGAACAATAGGGATTTCAACATGATTCATATTATTATACATATATTTTGATTGTTTATTAAAATTTACATTTTTTATACACCAGGACCTATCTAATTTGGTATCTCACTAGGATAGTTATTATTTTGTTCATCACATTAATGTTTAACTCAATTATTCATAGTTCCTATTATTTACTAAAACAAGATTTTTAGTGTCTGTATGAAGTAATAAAAATTAGAGGAAGTGGTTATATGATAATTAAAAATAATCCTAATATGTCCTAAATTATGAGTCCTTAATTTCAAACTTTGAAATTTTAGGTCCATCCTATATCACTTTTGTTTCATCATAGGTTGTTTTATTTTTTTATCCCCTTATTTTTCATATCCTTATCTCCAAAAAACTAAAACCTACTCTAATTAAAGCTGAGGTGAAATAAGAATTTCATGAATGCATAATACATCATTTATCAAGAATATTAATTTTATCTCACAATAAATAACACCCCAAAACATATAGGTCAGTGTATTTGGAGATTCAAATCAAAATAACTAATTTGAAAATAATTTTTACATGTCCCATAAATACTCTTCTCACATGATACACATTATGAAACAAAAAACATAATACTATTATTTATAGACATAGTAATTAGAACACAAGAATTGGTGAGATTATATGCTTAGTAAGGGAAAATATAATAGATATAAATATAATATGATAAGTGAAAATATTATAAGAATGTGGGTATAAGAATATAAAAAATCTAAATGATAACAGTATAATAGAATCATACTAAATAAAGCATAGATAATAAAACATAATTCTTGGTATCATGATTTTAGTATAACATAAGACATGATTCATGGGAGAGTGGAAACACAAGTTAGTAATAATGATACTTGAAAATATAACAAAGGTATTCAATATAACATATAAATATTGAAAATACATAATTATATAAATAAAAACATATTCCAAATCAAAATCCCAAGTCATTCACATCATAATGGGCTAGGATAACCACCTTCCCATAACAAAATAGATTTGGGCTAACCATCTTCAGTACTTAACATAGTGTACATCAGATAACCAATATTATACTATACCTATATTTGGAGATATAAATTTTTTCCAAATAATTTATATGGTCATAATAGACCCACACATCAAATAATGATAAAAAAATGTATATATGTTCCTCAAGAATGTGAAAATATCGATAATTACATCAAATCATAATTAAACCATTTAAAAAAAATGGGTTACATGAAAAAATACCTAATAAAATAACATAATTCATTCAATGAAATAAGGTGGATAGTTTTATTAGATAATATTTCCTATGAAGTATATGAAACATTATTAGATATCGACCCAGATGGAAACCACATTTATAAGAGCATTAAAATTGGATTTCCGAAAGAGGAAGAAATACCATTTAAAATTTTGACATCTGTTAAGAAAATATTTTATAAAAAATAAATATATATTTCTATATAATATCCAGAAATGTTGGAGAGGAATGTTTATAAGTATAAACGGTTAAAATTTTGGAAATGGTTTCCATTCATAAATCATTAAAATATTCTTTTCATACTTTTATAAAGGGTCATGGTTTCTCGAAAAAACCATAATGGAAAATTTAATAGAATATTAATTTTTGTAAATAAAGTCATGTACATTAAAAATGACCTTAATAAATCATATAATGATATAAAATTTGTCCATAAGTTAAAAATAATAATAATTTCATGGAAAAGAAATATTTCTTACGTAATTGAAAATTTCACGACGGTTTCCCTTGCATACATTACTTTTGGGAAATTATTAATAAGAGTTGAGGTGAAATGGAAAGAGGTAATATAAAACCCAGGGAAAACTATAGTAGAATATAATAGATGTTAGTTTAAAGGCAAAAAACAAAAAATTTCTCACCTTTATAAATGATTATAACTATCAAAAAATCAAATACAGAATGAAATGAAATTTTTTATCTTCAATCATGACATTTTATAAAGTATTTTAAAATCATGTTAAATAAAAAACTTATTAATTTTATATTATTGATTTCTATTAAAATAATTTAAATTTTATATATTTTAATTATAATCCTTCATTACACAAAAATTAGTTATTTTTATTTTCATCATTGGATGTTTTTAATTTTTTTTATTTCGTAGAAGTTTCATTAGGGTGATATAGGTGCCTATGAATTTTTGGGAGATTATTTATTCTAATTGGTCATTAATAATGGATAAATGGTTACAGGGATATCATGCTTTTAGATGAAAAATGGTCCAAATGATCACTCATTTTCCCAGGGTTCCCATACCATGATATGGGATTTCATGAGGCTACATATTTTTAAATGATTTACATCACTATTCTAGATGAGTAGAAAAATCTATACTTTCTAGTTCTAGGTGTCAAGAACAAATCCATGATTCTATATGACCTGAATCCTAAACTGGTTAGATACATGGCCCAAAAGGCATCCCTAATAATCCTGGGTTGGCAACTAGCATTGGGAATCTATGATAAATCCAATTGGAAGGATTTAATCACAAACAATGAGGTTAAAATAACCAAACATTGCCTGTAGAAAAAGCAACAACTAAACATCAATAAATATACAAACAAATCTAGAAAACATATTTTATGAACATAAAAAAATGAATTAAAAAAATTAAACCACACTAACGTGATCTCCATGTGACCCCTAGTAACACTACTGAAAAAACAACCTATACCCACAGTTCAAAACTGTGGGTATAGCCCCCAAAACTGTGGGTATAGGCTATAACTAAGGTTTTGGGAACCGTGGGCTGGAATGGTATAGGGGTCTCAACCTATACCCACAGATTTGGAGAACCTTCGTTATAGGGGAGTCAAACTGTGCACCATGGCTGTCCAGCGTGGCACACAACATACCCCACGGTGTGGGGTAGGTCTCAACCTATACCCACAGGTTTGTATAACCACTGTTATAGGGGAGTCAAAGTGTGCACCACGGGTGTCCAGCGTGGTAGAAAACATACCCCACTGTGTGGGGTATTTTAATTCAAAAAATCTGCAACAGAATAAAGTCAAACCTGAAATCCTGTAGTGCCTCATGGCTGCGCAACACCAAGGGCCCAACCGAGCTGTGATTTCATTTTTCTATATATTCATAAATCAAGGAATATATATTAATTTAATCCACACGGGTACTTAAAATCCAAAAATGCAGGAAACAAGATTTGAACACTCACTCCTGCAGCGCATCATGGCTGCGCAACACCAAGGGGCCAACCGAGCTGCGATTTTATCTTACTATATATTCATACATCAATGTATATATATTAATTTAATCCACACAGGGTACTTAAAATAAAAAAATGCATGGAACGGGATTCGAAACCATGTCTAACGCAGAGCCTTACAGCCACACACCATCAACTGACCAACAGAACAAATATTTTTATTTGTTATTTATATATATATATATATGTATATATATATTAATATAATCCACATCAGGTATTAAATTTATAAAAATGCAGACTGAGGGATTCAAACTCGCATCTCATGGTCGTGGCTCCACTTGTAACCAACCGAGCGAAACAAATTATGAGTATTTAAATTTATATTTATATAAATATATTAATCTAAACCTTGAAAAAATATCTTCCCAAATTTTTTTTTCGTGTCCCACCTAATTTTCATTCCCCTCCATAATCTCTACCAACGGTTATCCAGAACCGTGGGTATAGGTCCTCAAAAAAACCCCAAATACCCACAGTTTTGAAGAACTGTGGGTATAGGTCTTCAGAAAATACCCTATACCCATGGTTTTCAAGAACCATGGGTATAGGTGGCCTATACCCACGGTTTTGGAGAACCGTGGGTATAGGTTCACGTACTACCCCTATACCCATGGTTTTTTTCAAACCTGTGGGTATAACCCTTTTTTCCAGTAGTGTAAACACAAATTATAAGACCAGAATGATGCAAAGTCAAACCGAACCAGAAAACTGAACCTGCAAAACAACTTAGGTCTACTGACATATAGTGGAACATGTATGGTATGGGATTATAATAGCTTAGTATCCAATCAATAAAGAGTAAATATATTTAATTCCCCAAAAAATTCCAAAAAACTTGTTTTAAATATATAAATAATATATTCTTTAACATTTTTTGGAACCAAAAATAACATTCAAATATTTTCTATTTTTAAAACAACACCCTCATCATTCATATTCGAATTGGTTTTACATTTCCAAAACCCAGTTAAAAACCAAAACCCATACACAAATCCGTACCTTATGACCAAAAAATGGGAAATGTTAAAAGTAAAGATTAAAACTTATGAAAACGTAAACTATCAGGGGTAATATCCACATGCTGTAGAAGTAAAAATAACATAAATATAGTCAATCAGGGTCATTTACTAAATAAATATGAAATAAATCTTTTGACGTACTCATTTTAGACTCGCCTACTAGTGTTTGGTGAATCTCCAAATTTAATAACCAAATAGCCTCTCTAATCTAATAAATCCAGTGGCATGTACCACTTGTCATCATCTAACCCAGGAGCACCAATATGTCAAATTGAGCTCAATTAGCAACCATCACTTGACCCTATAGATGATTCTCTGTCATCCCATGAGAGTAATACATGGTGAATGGGGAGTTCCTCCGATGAGGGGATCAAACTAAAACCCACAACCACCATGTTTTCCTTTCTCTAACACTAAAACCACCTATGTAATGAGCCCCACCTTAGAGGAGACACCCTATAGGTTCCCATCTCACATGAATCCGTAAATGTGCTCCAAATGGGCCTTTACATCACATTTTATTTTAAATCCTTTTCAAAACCATTATAAAGTATAACCTAGGATTTTACATCATGTCACTTCAAAACCAACTTTTCTAAGACCTCAAAAAGTAACAATTGTGAATTTAACAATTCAAATCCCAATCCACATACAAAACAAGTACCAAAACATTACCCGAATTTCAAACAAATAACACCACAAACTCAGCTTGTTCTAAATAGGCCTTTGTGTTATTTAGTGGCAAAACACATCTCAATGTGCAAAAAGAGCATAACCGTACAGAACACATATTAAAACCCACTTAAATTAACTTAAATCACCAATTCACCATTTAGAAGTCGAGGAACTATTCTGAAAGAAAGTGTACCTTAAATTAACCATTCGAGGTGTAGAAGAAGAGAGAAGAAAGAGAAAATGAGAGAGAAGCATTTGAAAAACATGGTCTAAAGAAACATCTTTCATAAGGGACATTTTCATTTCTTTTTTCCATACATATGTGCAACCCAAAAACATATGGATGAGAAAAATTCCAATGAAACTATTCCAGTATCCTAAAAAACACCCAAACCCCATTTTTAAAGAAACATCACTCACTTCACCTCTATGAACAAAAATCCACACATAAGTATCAGACCCTAAATGTAACAAATTCTAATATACAACACCCTGTTCACAACCCAACCGCATTACATAAACATAACCAAGTGAAAACACAAACTAAAAAACCAAATTTCATATTACCATATCAATTTACATATTATCAAGTCCTTTGTGTGAATATATATATATATATATATAAATAATTCGTTTGAAACCCACTTCAACCAGTTCCTTCCAACAAAAAAAAACCATACCAAATCGAAAAAACACAGCACAAGCATGCGGGATGCATTTTTAAATTATTTTATAGCATTTAAAAATCAAATGGAATGTTTTGGAAAGTAAATGGATGGAAAAAACTACCTCAATGATGTGTGAATGTAATGAAACATGGAGATAAAGAAAAACTAAGACCATGAGATGATTCAAAAACCTAAAAATAAAATGAAAAGAAAAATACACATCAACCCTTGCTCATAGGTTTTGGAAGACATAGAAACCACCATGAAATACTAAGAAACGAAGAGAGGATAAATATGAGAAGAGAAATTCAACCAAAAATTCAAGGAAAACATTCTTATGATCCTTTGAGGAGCAATAAAAGAGGAAGGGGAGAATGGGTGGATGGTTTCCAGGAGCCCCCAGTGAACTTAGGTTAAGAAATGGAGAAAAATGCTGAAATGGGGTTAAAACATATGAGGGAGTGATTAAAATTTTACACATACAATAACCTTTTAAATTATCAGGGATGGGAAACACCGTTTGAAAAATAATGCACAAAACATGCACACCCTACTCAAGAGAAGGGGTAACCCACACCATTTGGCCCCACAGTTTTTGAAACCTTGAACTAACCATGAGCTAGGGAACTATCTAAAAATGATAACCCCTAACATAGTTTCCGCATTTTTTTTAATCGTACACAACCTGTGTGACATTCCCCATAAACCAACACCCAAGATGCACGGTTTACCCTCAAACTAGGAACATGAACCATACACAAGTCAAAAACTCACCCAAATCCTCCGAAATTTAAAATATCATACTAGGAACATGACCTAAACCTCAAAAAAAGGAACCAAATCCAAGAAAATAATAAAATAAATGAAAATAAAAGGTCGTGGTTTAAAAAGTTACCCCACCACACACACTTTCTTTCCAAATAAATTAACCTATTTTAACGATAAAAAAACACTATCCCAAACCTGAATAAAGTTAAATGAATCCAAGAACCTCGCAGTGAACATTCACTCCACCAGTCGTAGTTGACCAACACTAAGAGAAACATCAATGAGAAGAACCATTGGAAAAAGAGGAGGGTTATCACCACCATAATAGAATGACTAACACCACTTCCAAAATTAGGAACACATTATAAACCAACCCAAAACTTCATCACACAGGCCAAGCAGTACAACCATTAAAAACCAAAAAATTACCATAGAAACTAAAAAATAAAACTAGACCATTATCTAAATTGTGATTCATCATTTCTATAAGACTCTTGTATATCCCAAAAAACACAACAGAAAACCAATACCAATCTACAAAAGGTTGTGCACACATAAGAGAGAATAATTGTTCAAAAACATTCATCTACTAGATACAACCACTATAAATATAAGAGAAAAAACATCACTAGATGATTCATATAAAAAAAGGAACATACAACAGCTACAAAAACTATAACATAGAATCTTCAGTCATATCCATTCCAACACTAGAGAAAAAAACTAGGTCAAGGTTCCCAACACCCCCCAAAATTCAAGATAGTGTGAAAGGATTCACCTCAAGGCCTATTGATGGAGCACTATTCTATTGAATCATCTACTACCCTGTTGTTAGGATTTGAAATACATTGATAAATATGTTTTCTTTTTGAAACTCTTATTAAAAAACATATCTAGATGACCCAAATGGCCAAAATGACAATACACCTTTTTAGTATTTTGAAAATACTACTTCGAATTCTGAAACTGACTACACTAAAATAACATAGAAGAATGTTTCAATTTACGAGAATCCAAAATAGATGAAAAATTATTATTAGAAAAAGAATATTATAGGACACACTTCTCACCAGTAGGGGAACCATTATGAGAACCGCATACCACCAAATACACCCCAAGAACCCACATAAATAAGAATGACTCATGAAAAAATCTCAAAAGGGGCTTTATCATATGAGAGGACCTGATCCTTCTTCTCTCGTCGAAGACCCCAAATGAAAAAAATGAGATTTTACATGATCCACGAACCCTGGATTGAGATTTAACAAAACCAACTACTTGAAAATATCATCATTGGTCTTCACTGTCAACTAACCTTTCTAAAAACCCAACAGATCCACCACATTCTATGCCTTCACCAAAACTAGTACAATCCATCAGATGAATGTGGTCTTAAATACTAGCAAAAAAATTCCAACTTTCAATGATGTTGGTAAAACATCTTTCACTAGTACAAAGATGGTCCTTCAAACATGATCAGAATAGCAAGAAATATAATAGATTCAAGGGTTAAGAACAATCTTAAAACAGTCTCAAAATGTTGAAGCCATTCAACGACCCCAAACTAACCTCGATTGCCATGGAAAACAGGTTGTAATCGAGATGAACCCATAACTAGATAAGGCCCACTATTATAGTTTTTGGATATTTCTAGGTGGTATATTCTGAACAATATCATCACATAGAACCAAAATCAACATAAAAATGGAATCCAAATGACCATCCACAACCAAAAAAACCCGATCAGAAGAAAAAAGTTTCAATAGAACCCAAATCCATTTCTCAAAAAACACCATTTCCATTCCAATTCCAAAAATACCATCTTCGGAGGCTACTTTCTAGTTTCCAAAATCCAGTTTCCAATCGAACCCAAACATTATATTCAACTTTTATAAAAAAATCATGCCCAAAAATCATTTTCCAATTTGAAAAATGTTTTTTCAAAAACCATGTCCACTTTGAAGAACACTATTACCAAAAACGATTTTTCCCTGGAAAATCAACCCGCACAAGCCTAAAAAAACAAATCAAAACTCACACCAAAATCCCAGGATGAAGAACTATTGGCCATGAATAACTCAATGACATGGTTTGTATGTCATATCTGAAGATATAATAAATAACTAAAAGGGCATTGAACCATGCATTAGAACTCCACAAGGTTCACTAATCCATGTGATATTAGAACCTGAAATCATATCACCTCTATTTTCATTCCTCATACATGGTCCAAAAACCAAAAAAAATACACATATTTCTAAAAACCCATTGAAATTAATGGTTTAAAATGAAAAAGGGTTCATTAATTCCTTCCCATACCAAAATTTTGAGTCATGATAGTCCTAATATCTAGTATACATGTCACCACAAATAACTTAGGGCTCTTGTGATGCAAATTTTTTCATGAACTAGTTTGGGATTACATCTAAAACTACACTAAACCCTGTCTAAGACAATAACTGAGAGGAATCCTCGATCCTATTAGGATAGAGACTATAACTAATAATCAAATATTAATAAAATGTGAATGATTTATTCCCCAAAAACTAGGATCAAATAAAAAAATAGAGCACTCCTGAAAATAAATAACTAAAAATAAATAAATATTCAAACCTATCAATATACAAAAGCGGCTAAACATAACAAAACAGAATACACAATTAAAATTGAACCACACTAACGTGATCTCCATGTGATCTCCTAGTCACCACTAACAACAAGAACAAACTTCTCTAATGTAAAACCAAACCAAATACAAAAATAGGTAAACTATATTGGGTCTATTTAAACCGAGTCGAACAAGTAGGGTGTGAACATACAATAGCTGAGTAGGAAATCACCATATTGTCCACACATTTCAATTTCCAAAAAACTATATGAATAATAGTTTGAAAAGCATAATGAAAGTATGTTTTATCATTTTAATGAACCAAACACAACATTCCGAGATTTCACATTTTAAAAAAAACATACCCATAATTTCTTTTTTTAAATGGTTTTACATTTAAAAACCCATTTCAAAACCAAAACCAAATAAAAATCTTTTACCAATAATAATAAAGGTTCTATGATTAAATTAAATCAAACAAATCATGAAGACATAAAATAGTTGGGATAATATACACATGCAGCAGAATTAAACATAATATACTTATAGTCAATTATGATATTTTTCTAAACATCTCCTGAAGATATCCCTAGATGTACTCAGTTCGGAATCACATTCTAGAAATGGTGCAGCTCCACAATTAATAACAAACTGGCTGCTCTAAACAAGTTAATCCAATGTCACATCCCACATACATCATCTAATCAATGGTTTACTAACCCATCTAATCACGGATGACAAGAAACCATCACTCTACCCTATAGACGACACACAGAAATCCCATTATAGTAAGAGATGGTGAATGGGGATGTCCCCACATTTGTGTCTCAAAATCAAACAGACAATCCCCATGTTTTCCTTGAACAAACACTGACCCGACATATGCGATGATCCCCACCATGGATGATCCACCATAATGGTTACCATATTACATCAATACATACACATGTTCCAACAAGTCCTTAACATCACACTAACTTTGAAATCATTTTCCAAACCATTATTAAATACCAATAGGGCTTTCACATCATGTCACATAAAAACTAACAATTCCAAGATATCACAATGTACCAATCGGGAAATTAACAATTAAAATCCTAATAAACATAAAAACCCATTTCCAAACCATTACCAAAATCCAAAACAAAACACACCACAAACTCGTAACTTGAAAAAATGGGCATTTTACCATTTAGTTTCGAAAACACACCTCAATGTTCCAAATTGTCCAAGACTTAGAGAACACATTTGAAACCACATTTAAATTCACTTGATGAACTACATAAAAATATATAAGTCAAGCAACTAGTCTGAAAAAATATTATCTTGACAGAACCATTCTAGGTGAGGAAGAAGAGAAAATAAATAGTAAAATGAGAGTGAATCCTTTAAAAACCATGTATAAAGTAAACATCATTCTGAAGGGATATTTTAATTTTTTTAATCCATATGTAAAATACTTAAATATATAGATGTGAAAAATTACCATGAAACTATTATATAATCATAGAAAATACTAAAAAACCATTTTTAATGATACATCACTTACTTCAAATCTGATCACAACAAGCCACACGTAAGCCTCAAACCATATAAGTCAGAACATCCTATATAAAACACCCATTTAGAACCCAACCACATTATCAAAACACAACCAAATGAAAACACCAAAAAAGTGCCCAATTTTACTTTAAAAGATGAATTTAAATTTTTCAAACAACATATGTGTATATAAATATATAAATATAAATTAAATAATACCTTTAAAAACCACATCCACTAATTGTTTACAACACGAAAACACCATACCAAACCAAAAAATATGTCACATGAATGCGATACACATTTATAAATTATTTATAAAACACAAGCA
The DNA here is from genome assembly GCA_963277665.1 of Viscum album. Lineage (NCBI taxonomy): Eukaryota > Viridiplantae > Streptophyta > Magnoliopsida > Santalales > Viscaceae > Viscum > Viscum album. Next base: position 1,462,250,687 of record OY728150.1, on the reverse strand, counting down.
TCAAATGGAATATTACAGAATAGAAATGGATGAAAACACATACATTAATGATGTTGACTGAAATGACACTTTGGGGAAGTAAAAACCAAACTTGAGGAATTATTCACACACCATAACATCAAAAGAAAAGAAACTCACACATCAACCCCAGCTCCGAGGGTTTGTACAAGAGATAAACCACCACGAAAATACCACAAAACTAAGATTGGAGAAATATTACAAGTGGAAATCAACCCAAAATACAAAAGAAACATACCTCGTAACCATTTAGAAGATTCAATGGAGGAAGGGATCAAGTGATAATGGTTTCTAAGAGCCATATGGCGAGACTAGGCTGATCATGTGAGAAAAGTATAGAAATGGGGATAACACATAGTAGGATAGTGATTGGAAGTTAATACTTTTATGACCTGGGAAACTCACACGATTTAGTCTCATTGTTTAGAAAATTGCAAGGAAACCATGCACACCATATTAGAGAGAAGGGGAATCTCTCATAGTATGTCAGAATAGTTTGAAGAACTGTGCACCAACCAAGTCCCAAGGATATATAAAAAATGCAGAACCCCTAGAATAATTTCTATATGGATTTTATAAAACATTTAGAAGAATACACCATACCCCATACCACAACCCCCAAGCTTCATAGACTTCCCTCAAACAGTGCACATGAATCATGTGTATGCTCTAAACCCACCCAAATCCTCTAAAACTCAAAAAATTAAACTAGAAACTCCACCTGAACCTCAAAAAAATATCCATATCCAATATTTGAATGAGATAAAGGAATATACAATGTTTTGGTGTGATATCAGGTTTGTGGATAGACCTGATATGTGGGTGGAAACATTGGGAATCTTGGGTATGTTTTTTACTAGTGAGTTATATAAAGTCATAATTTTGGAATAGATAAATGGATGGTATTCCTTTGGAATAAATTCTTCCATTTTAAATTTAATTTACTATCTTTGATGCTTCAACATAATGTATTTTTTAGGGATACTACCATTAAATTCAAAGGAATTCATCTTTCTTTGATGTATTTCTATTTTTTCACCAAAAAATAGAGGCAAAAGAGAATTCCATTCTTTATAGTGATTAAGAATGCCCAATTTTATAAATTATTGATTCGTGTCTTGAAATTAATATTTTTATGCTTTCCTATAATTTTTTAATCACTGAATTTTTAGGTTTGTGGATATTGATTCAATTGAAGGAACATCCTTATGTTTTCTTTTTTCTAAAAGATGTTGGTTGTTATGGAAACCCTAAAATGTATCCAAGAACATGGGTTCATGGATAAATTTTTCAATCTTGAATATAAAAATATTATTACATAGTGATGATATCATCTCAGCATGGCGTAGGAATATCTTGACTCTTAACTTTTTATGACATTCACATTGTGTTTCATCAGGACCATATAAGAGGGGATATGAATGGTCAAGGGAACTGGGTATGGTTGTGGAAATATAGAGTTTTTATTATATGAATACTAATGGTACTTATATCAATGGGTGAATGAAAGTAGGAGGCCCCATTTTGGATTTTTTTAGGTGCAATGATATTAGTGTTTATCACTTAATTTTGAGATGGAAAACCAATCACAATAAGGATTAAAAAATTCTTAATGGGATTCTTCTTTGTAGGCTTTACAACTTTCCTCCTATTATCATGGAATTTGAGTCAACTAAGACTACAAGATTTTCTTGGAAGGCATTCACCACCCCATTAGTATATTTTTTTTCCTCATTAGGGAATGTAAAAGGATCTTCAACTAGGATGCATAAATTCCTCGTACTTTTCAGGAGGGTAATAAGGATGTGATTATTCTCTCTTGGAACATGGATCCCAATAAAAACTATTCAAATTTATATTAACATTGTTACCCTTCCCGAACATAATTTCAATATTGTTTATATGTATTCTCTTGGGCTTCACCATGTTATACCTGCTTGTTCTATTTTGGTATTTTTATATATTAAAAAAAAATTGTGCGTGGATGTTGGTAGATGAACAAGAAAAACAAGAACACATTATAAAAGTGAATGAATAAGATATTAGGGATATATTACAGTAATATACTTTTATTATAATCATAATGATGTTAATATAATATCATTATAGTGTCGAATTATATTTATAATGAGTGAAGATGGTAAGATAATTGAATTAATAAGGTAATAACTAAGAACCTTACACGATGAATTCAATACTCAACAAGAGTTCCTTTTATAATTAATGATTTAGGATCCCTTCTTGGAATAGAACCAATTGATTATTCATGAAATCTTTTGGAGAGGTTAAAGGGGTACTGGTTCAATAAAGAACTAAATGTTTTGAGTGTCTTGGGAGTGGTAAATGTGACACCCACATGTGACTAGGGTATTTTATTTCATAAGAAATTATTTTAATCTGGTTTTTTTATTTTGTACATTTTGTGAATTTGAAATTTGAAATATTAATAGGTTTTAATGGTCACATCACTATCCCCATTGGTTAGTAAACCTTATGGGAGTAGTGTGATTGGGTCTATCACTGGAAATTTCCATTTGGAACAGTTGGCCCAGGGTTAGTATACTACGTGAGGCCTAACAGGAAACTATTCATGGTCAATTTGGCCAAGGAAGTGAGTGTCATAGGGTTACCACATTTTTTTTAAAAAGAAAGAGCCCATGGATAATAAAAGAAAACAAAAGTTTACATGAAGCAAAAGGAAGGAATTTTATTACAATCTCTTTCATAGAGGTGAAGAAAATCAGCTGGCAGCACATCCAGCCAAGTCATGTTCTGGTGGACACCTTTATTGGCAAGGGCATCAGCAACTGCATTTGCTTCCCGGTAGGCATGTGTAGCAATGTAGTCGATCTTCTGGAGCGAATTCAAACAGTTCATCCAGCGCATAGTAAGCGGCCAGGCTAGATGAATGAATCCGTTCCAAATTGCTTGAACAATGGTGGTAGAATCACTTTCAATCCACAGTTTACGCCAACCTCTTTGCAGAGCAAAATCAACAGCATGGATGACTCCAAGCATCTCTGCTTCAATGGAAGAGGCGATCCCACAACCTCCGTAGAAGCAACCATGACAATGGTCATCAGAGTCTCTGTAAATGGCCCCACAACTAGCAGGTCCAGGATTGCCTTTTGAGGCGCCGTCGACATTCACTTTAATCCAACCCGGCATCGGAGGTTGCCAGAAAACTTCAAAGGGTTGCTTGAGCTTCGGGAAAATACCCGGGACACGGATACGTCTGAGGATCTCGAAGTCTCCAATATGATTGCTACAACAATCTTTTTGAATTGATGCAGCTTCATGAATCGCAATGAGAATTCGAGCTTTTCCTGCATTAAGACTGAAAGAGTGATTATTATGGATAAGATCATTTCTTGCATACCAGATTTCATGAAGGAGTTCAGCCACTGCTGCAAGAAAAATGTTTTTGACTTGCCGAGAGGCGCCATATTTAGTACATTTCTTCAAAAGTAAACAAATCGGGTCAGATAAGGACCATGAAGAATTAAAAAGATCAAAAATATAGTTCCATAAAGTCGTAGCTGTAGCACAAGACAAGAAGAGATGATCAGAATCCTCTCTGTGTTGATTACATAAATGACATTTAGAGCAAAGTTGAATGCCAGAGGCTTGAAGCCTATTTTCAGTGGGCAATCTATTGTGAGCAATACGCCAAATAAGGGTGAACCTGGAGGGTTTAATCCAAGTCTTATTGAAAGTACTCACCCAATTATAATCAGATTCATTGTCAGAAAAATTGTGCATGTAGAAGTTTTTTGAATCAAGTATGCCATTGGGAGCAGGTTCCCAAACAAGGAAGTCCCCAGACGTGGAGAAGGTATAATTTTCAATAATTTGAGCAATGTCATTGGGGAGATCATGTTTATGAAGATGCATAACATCTTTAATAGTGTGGGTGGTGTTTATAGAAGTGTTATTAGGGGGCAGCATGGAAATTAAAGGAGTACCTATCCAGTTGTCACACCAGAATTTAATGTTAGAGTCAACGCTGACCATCCACCTGGAGTTAGCCATAATCTTCTGATAAGAGTTTCTAATAGGGGGCCAGATTGAAGAGTTGATGAAATTAAGATTTCCTTTTAAAAGTTTATTTAAAAATCTATATTTTAAAAAGTCAGTGGCTTTAGAGTTGTTATTAATAAGGCGCCAAGTGAATCTCGTTTGCAGAGCATCGTTGAACAATTTTAAGTTTTTGATGCCAATGCCTCCATTATCAAGAGGTTTCCATATATTTTATGTTTTTTATTCTTTAACTTTTATTATTTTTTTCTTCCCCATAATATTTACTCTATTTTCACAATGCTCTCCCCTCCTGGCCAAATCCTTCATGTGTTACCTCCACTCCCACACATCCTCCTTCCTTTAGAATTTTCTTATGTATTCCATATAAATTGAGGTTGGATCTCTTATGTTGGATCTAAAATTCCCTCTTCATACTCCCTGGTATTTTTTTCTCCATCCCCCTTATTGCTTAATATTTTCTATGATCCCTAGGGGTCTGGGTTGACTAATCTTTTTTGTTTCTCTTGTGCCTAGAGTGTGTGATATATTTTTTAGTTCCCATTTTTTTGAATTCAAAACATTCTACCATTATTAAAATATTTGGGTTAGGTTTACCACCTTCTAACACATAAAAGTTGGAAAACCAAATTTTATTGGTCTATAATATTTTTTAAAAAATATAATAGAATTATAAATTATATTTATTATATTTTTAAAAATAAAATTTTATTTTATCTAGGTTTCCATAAAAATAATGTGTTTCAATATTACAATGATTTTTTCAATTTATATTTTATTAAAAAATGAACCTTATATTATATTTTGATGCCTGATTGGCTCTTTAAAATTTTTATATTAATTATTAAAAATGTTTTTGTCTTTAAATTTAAATTTTCAATGAATTTTTCTTGGTATTTTAAGTGGTTCCTGACATTCCAAGTGTTATTAAATTATGAAAATTATTTACATTAAATAAAATGTGTATTATAAAAGTAATTACAACCTATATGCTTCAAGGAATATATAAAATGGATAGGCCTAAGCTTTCTAGAGTGATTTTATAAATAGTGGAATATATATCCTAATCATGTTTCAAATAATTTTTTTAATATTTAATTATCATGTAAATAATTAAAAAATGGTTTCAAAATTTATAAATGGTGGCCTTGGTATCACAATTCCATTTCTATTAATGATTAATGGTCACCTTAAGGTGGTTTATAAATTCTGTGGGTGTGTGTGTCTGAATCCCTCTAAAGGATGGTTTAATTTTTATTGATATTGATTTTATCCCATGTATTATGTTTTATATTTTTTTAATATATGGTGGATGTGTGATTGAAGCTTTTCAATTAGAGTAACCTATATGAAAGGGTGAGTTTTTTGTTATGGATGGTATTGATTGTATTGCTAAATGTTTATTATACATGATTATTTTTGGTTGTTCTCATTTATTAATCACCCAGGATTTCATTTGGTCATGGGAATCCGGGTTCTAACCAGTATGCCTAGCCAGAAGTGATTCTTCTGACTATTTATTAATAATGGAAATGAGTACAGAGGAGACGAGCGGGGTCAAACTAAGGGGCATACCCTCATCCTTCAAAGCACAAAATTAATGATCATAATAAGACACATCATTACCACAATCAGAGTCATTAGTAGTTTCCCATTCAGATTGGGACTTATCCTGATTAAGGATCTTAAGAATATCAGAATTAAACAAACCTAATAGCTTATAAGATCGAGTACACACAGTGCGAGGCATATCAGAGTAATACATCCACGGACTTTGCCTCGAGGGAGTAGGAGTGTGATCTACCTAGCCTTTATCAGACATGAGTGCATCTTTGAACGAAGTAGATCCATCGCTACCTATTGCAACCCCATCCGCCTCTGAGATGTCACCCCACTTATCATATATCCTGGAATAATTCAATAGATTCTGAATCTCCGGATGACAATGAACCTGTTGACCAGAGTTGAAAGTCATCTCAGCTATCTCATCACGTAGAAAACCTACACCAGGGATATCAGTCATGCATGTATTTGAGGGGTCAGTGCAAGCAGGAGACCGTGCAACAGAGAGAATAATATTTCTTCCAATCCCAAAAAATCCAGAGGGAGTAACTGCACAACCATCCATGGGTGTAATCCCCTTGGAAACTCCAACCCAAGCAACCGAAGGACCACTCATCAGGGATATAGAGTTTTGCTGACTATTAGATGGACCACTGTTGGATCTCAATTGTGAAAAGTCCACCATAAGTCCCTTCCCTTTAAAAGTCAACTAATGTTATTCTGCAGAATCCAACACATCATCCTTATTGGACGAGGGCTTGATGTTATGATCAAGGGGCTTTGACACCTCTACAGGCCAATTATGTGTTACTAGCACCTTCCACTAAAATTTATTGAATTATGTTATAGGTTACCTAGACAGAGTAATTTTTGGTTAGATCCCATTATAGGTATCCTTTTTCTAATTATATAACATGGGGGATTTATTTAACTTTTTTATCCCCGAGTTGTTTGGAATGTGTGTCACCTAGAATTGGTTTATTTTAAATATTCATTTTAAATTTTTCCTGGTTTCAATGTAATTATTTATATTTTACTTATATATAGTCTTTCGGGATTTATTAAGTGCTTTTAGAGATCATTTTTAAAGAAAAATTTAAAATGAAAAATTTCCATTTCATATGGAATGTGTGGCTTCTAAATAATTTTGTTTAATTGTTTATTTTCATTTAAGATGAATGAAGAGGAAATATCCTGAAAACCATTCCAAATTTATATTTTTTTCAAATATAATTAGATAATAAAATATGTTCTCTTTTCATATTTTCAAAATATACTAAAATGGATCTTTAATTAAAATTTAGTCATGTTTCAATTAGGGTGGTAGCATACGAAGTGCTTTTTTGATCATTACTATATTACCTTTCATATTAGGCTACTATTATATTTTTGTTTTATCTTGGGTTGGAATCTTTTTCAAGATTGGTTAGTGACTATTGGGTATTATCAATAATCCAATGGTATTTATTACATTCGAGTAAGTGTTATGTTTAATGGATTTTTTAGGATTTACCTTTTTTTCAAGAACGTGTGTCCATGTGGGCTATTTAAATGATATCACTACATATTTTTGATATCATTATTGAGGTATGGGATTATGTATGTAGAGACTACATTATTAGGAGATATAAATGTTGTCAGAGGTTGGGGGAGTGTAGGGTCTGGGCTAGGTTAGGGGTATAGAGGGTGAGATGAGGGTTTTATTTTCTCTTTTACTCTATCTACTATTTAATTATTCAAATATATCTATTGTTTCATATTTTTTATGTATGTATGCCATATTTATGTATAATTCAAAATTTTATGTATAAATATATCATTTCTTGTACTCTACATTAATTTTTTATGGGATAAGTATTCCTTGATGATTGAAACTAATTCCAATTAAGATTTTCATCATCTTAGTGGATTGGGGACTCTAGTAATGAATATCGTGATACTTCATAGGCATTTTATGGATAGAAAACAAGAGCTGTTATGTGATATTATATGGGGATCCTTTTATAGGTGTCTTCTGAGTGGAATATCTATTAAAATTAATTTCATAGGGTGTAAGGTTTCCAGTTTAATAGAAAAATGGAAAACAATATGGATAATAATGGATATAAGATAAGGTATAGTTGATAAATCAATCATATAATGAATTAGATATTTATTTTTTATAATATTTTACACCTTTAACACTTATTTTAAAATGGTTTTACCTCAATTCACCTTTATTGTGGTAACTACATTTTTACCTCATCAAATTATTTTTATATATAAAAATTATATTAACCTCTTTTGGTAATTTAGATGTGATGAATAAATTTAAACTATATTTTATCTAACTAAAATTTTAAATATAGGAAGTTCATATTTTAAATAAAAACTTTTATATAAAAATAAACTTGTTTATATTGAAAAATTACGTTTAATGCTTTCGGGTTCTTAATTATATTTTATATCAATTACTAAAAAAAATGATGTCAATAAATTTGTTTATATACTAAAAAATTACATTATATTCATTATTAAAAATGTATTATTTTATTTATTTAATATAATAATAATAAATAAACAACTAATATTTTTTTTAACATGAGTATATAATTTTAACTGAATCCTATTAAAATTTGTTATTCATCTTCTACATGATTTATTTTATCAATATAGATATTGGATAAAACCATACCCAATGACTATATATCAAATAACCATATTTCCAATGCCTATATTTCTAATGGGAATATTTCCAAAAACCATATATATGATGGTTATATTTTATTATTATATATAGACTTACACAAATTATTTAGAATCATTAATCGTATTCATTTATATATCTCTTAAAATCTCTATTTCATTTATAATAAACTTACTTATTTCCATAATTTCAATCAGGTTAAAGATCTTCATTGAAACTCATTTGGATAAGGATTACATGTTCGTGATTTTTTATTTACTTTTGGTTTTATTCCTCTGTTAATTTTCTTAATGATATTTTATTTTACATTCTCATAATTTATTGAATGAAAATTTCATTTTTATTATCAAACACAATTAAGGGAAAAATGGGAAACCATTAGTTCAAGCATAAAATAAAGACACCAATCCATTAATTGGAAATTTGATCCTAGAAGTTTTAATCTACCTAAATAATTTCAATAAAATAGGTTTTTTTTATTTTTTGGTTCATCATTCCGAAGATCTTCAAACTGAAATGTGAAATTTTTTTAGGACTTGATATACTCTTATATGCTGATCATCCCATTACCAAATCACATTATTAAAATCTGGTCCTTTTGTCGATCTTGGTGCACTTATCCTTATAGGGAGCCACCGTTAATTCCATTCCCATCATTCTTTCATCATCTTTATTAGAATATTAATTTGAAATAAAGGATTCAACCATTTCTTCATCCGATTTTATATGCAATTTTATGTTTCTTCAAGCACAATATTAGACTTCCACTATTAAAAATCATCCTTAGAGTATATGAGTGTTTCATTGTCCATTTTATTGGATTTTGAATTCTTCAAGGATGTAGTCTCCATTGGCAGTGGTAAATATGAGTAATCTTTTATCTCTTTAGGGTTTCCCCTCTAGATCTTACATCTCATCGGGATGGGATGCCAACTACCCTGAACCTCATCATCTGTATTACCTACAAAGTTGTTAAAAAACACATCATTGGACTCAATCCCACAGAACATCTTCTCATCCATCAAGGGGATAACACGATCTTTTTTAACTCCTAAACTGGATGATCTTTGTTCAACCATTAAAATTGGTTTCCCAAAACAATACCTTCCACCGCCCTTATAGGACTTGTCATGAACAAGGACTCGCCTGTAAAAATTATTCCAGAACATTGTAACCTATAAGAATACCCTCCCTGGGATACATAAGAATCACTACCTGGCCACTATCACTGATACAATTCTCTAACCACCCACCCCAGCCTATGACGCACCGATGGGAGTCTTAGGACCTCCCTCATCCACAATTTTTGATTCCCAATCCAATTGATACAACATAATATTTATTTTATAGAAAAAAATAAATTTTAAAGTCATCATGTGTAACCCTGTTGAAGCCCATCGAAAAAATGTAGCTTCCAAACATGAGTAACAATGTTGAAAAATTATAAATAAATTATATATAGTACATCAACATAAATAATATTCATTAACTCACCATTAGTTATTTGATTCTTAATACTTCTATTAAATTATAACTCTTCATCATTTTTGAAGGGAAATGTTCCATCAAGTCTTCCATTAATAGTTTTCAACAAAAGAATATTATCTATCATATGAGATGAACACCTACTGTTGAGAATTTGGTGTTTTTATTCTTTTTTTTTATTTGAAGACATTTTTAGCTATGTTTTTCTTCCTAATATTATTCATTTCTGTATAAGATAATCCCAAATAAGTTGAATTTTTTCCACTCTTCTCATTATTTTTTACAATAGGAAATAGGTCTAATCCTTCTTCACCAAAAGGATATAAACTTTTTTTCAAAGTATTTAAATTACAATAACCCCCATTCACATTAACTATTCTTCTAAAATAATATATTTTTATTTTCTACCATAATTCCTCTACTTTGGTATGAAATTCTGAGAAATAAAAAAATAAACCGTATAAATAATTTATGTTTCAATACAAAGAGTATGTTACAACTCTCTATATCCAACTTCCAATAGCTTATCCACTTAGGTAACTCTCAACTTAGTTATAGTAATATATAGTGTTTCCATGAAAATCACAATACTATAACATTATCTTTAGAAATATCTTTTTATTTTAAACACACTAAATATCTTCAAAAATTTTATAATTTCATAGGTATTAAAAATTTCCCAATGATTATTAATTTTATCCTATATTAAACATCCTTTTGATCATAATATGTTTATAATTTTTATTTTATTTTTCACTATCATAAAAATAATAGTTTTCCTTCTGAAACATCATCTTTGATCACCAAGTATTTCTTCTAACATTACTATATCTTGTAATGTTCTTTATTTCAAAAAAAATAATATGAAAACATCCCAAACTGAAGCCTCTAACATTAACCCTCTATTTTATTTTCTTGTTCAAGGTTCATTATCATAGATTAAATTTATTAATCTACTCTTTCAATCTTTATTACCTTATCATTGAATATAATGGTAATATCATCAATGATTTTTATTTGTTCTTCAATATTCAATCTATAACTCACAACTTCTTTATATCTCACATGATTATTTTAATAATTTTATATTAATTTATAATGATGACCAAAATTGTTATAATTCTCATTAATGTAACTTGATGAATCATTATTAAGACATCAATTTTATAATTATTTTTTTGTATAGTAAGTAATTCAATATCTCTTTTCAATTACACCTGAGGGACTATTTATTCCTCTAGCTGTCCATTAAAATTTATTTTAGCTTCATAATTCTCCACTAAATCAATAATTATATCCTCTATAACAGATATCAACTCATTTTCAATATATTTTAGAATAATTTCATCATTATCCTCTTCTTATTTGAAAAATGTAATATCTAAAACTTATTTCCCATTTTATTACCATATTTGAAATTACGTCTATGTGGAATATTATTATTCTTATTGTTTATAATTTATACCCTCTATTCCCATTATCAAGCCTCTTTATACTCCTAAAATTGATGTGTACCACAATCAAAATCAGATAATGTTTCCTGTACCTAAAATTCAACTTTACCACTTGAAATGTTTATTTAATAATTGTTGAGAAATTATCACTTAAATAATATTTCATTGTAACCTCCAAAAATTATCACTTATCTATTACCATAAAGGCTATATTTTTAAATGAATGACTATAATATATCTTTATTTTTACTCATATCTTGTATAGATCCCAAATTTAATGTTATTAATAAAAATAAAACTCACCATGATTCATCTCATAAAGATCCAATGATTTTATACAATACATTAAATGTAATATTCTGATAACATTCCTCACTATGTCAGAATATTTTATTCCCTAACCATGTTAATGAATGACACCAGAAACATTAGATTAATTATTAAATAAATCATATATATTTTCATTATATTACATCTTTAGATCACCAAATAATTTTATGAAACCCCAATCCTAGCCTCTTTTTCTTTGGTGTCACCATTAAGAAAATCATAATGTTTATCCCAACCACCTTTGGTCATTTAACAATCCTTCAAGTTTTTATAAATCTGATTGGTCAATTGTATTAATAGATAATTATATGATTTGACATCATCATTCAACATCTTCTTGTCTACTTCCATCATAGATCTACTATTGAGATCACTAAATTGAACACCATTAACTCTGGATTATTAAACAATTACGATAAAAGATTGATGATGTGATATAACATTATTATTGTAAATTAGTTAATTGTATCCATTGAATATGAGTATTTTTTTATTAGCAATATTCTCCATAAGAGAAAGTATCTCTCAATAAAATCAAGAAAAATAGTGGCTCTAATTCAACATATTTTATCCTAAGGTCCCACTTAACACCCTTAGGGTCAATTAGAGTATGATAAAATTTATTTGCCTCTAATACAAATAGAATATTGTCTTCAATTTGAAAAATATTGCCTGAGCCTATGCTTATTTGAAAAATATTGCATGAGCCTATGCTTTATTGGAACAACTACAATTCTCGAAATATAAATTACATAGGCACACATTTTTAATTTTTTTAAAAAATGGGATATATCCAAGGATCGCATATCAGCATTGTTGTGACGTGAAAAATCATCACTATAGTTCTTGTAAGTGGTTAGAACTTTATTAGGATATCACTACTTATCTAAGGACCGTGGATTGTTAATCTCTTTCATGTACATCATTAAAGTGGGATAAAAATATATTATTGAAAAATATTTTGATATTATAAGACAAAAATAAAATTTTTGACAAAAAACCTCAATGGAGTTCTCTATGATGTCTTTTCATTCATTGTAGTTATAAAGAGAACCATAATGGTTCAACCCAAGCAATCAACCAATCAATTTTTTCACAAACCCAAGGAATATTCATAATCCCCCCCGTGCTAGAGACATGTACGAGGTTATAAATATTGAATGCATGGTAATGGATTTACTATCAAAATAAAAATAGATATCTATAACTAGTTTTAAATAAGATCCTGACATAAGGTATCTATGAATTATAATACCAAGACAATGTAAAATAATTTTTTCTAAAATAAGAACATCCAAACATTGAATAATAAAAATTATGGTACCATAATATTTTTCTATAAATTTTTAACATATTAAATAAACCATTTGATAAAATGGTTTTAAAAAAAGTAAAATAAAATATTATAACAAAGTAGGAGGTTGGAGAGGCCGATACACCCACACAACTCAACTGTTTCAACAAACTCAAGAGGATGTCCTCATCATTACTATGTGACTATTAATTCCCCACAATTAATGAAGAAACACTCATTTCCCAATGAAGAGTGATATCAAACCATCATATAAACTATAACCTAGGATCCTATAGAAACCATGAAGACTAAATATCAATATACATAAGTATGTTGGGTATGAGAAAAAAATCCAATAGGATACCACCTTTAGTATATTAAAATCATTTTATAAAATAACCAAGTCCACAAGTTTTATTGTAACTTCAAAATAAATTTTCATTATATTTATAAAAAATTGAAATAAAATAGATAATGACATAGATCATTTATAATAAAGATAGAAACTCTAAAACATTCATCAAAGAGGACTGACCAAGATAATTTCATCTCAAAAACCAACCATTACCTTTAAAAAATATTTCACTTCTTTAAAAAAGTTAATTGTTAACTTTTCTTTTAATGTATCCCATTTTAAATATGAACCATTATGATATGTTTAAATGATTTTCAAAAAAAAATCTTATAATGAATTTAATTGAAAAAACCCTTTCCTCCACCTTTTTAGATTTTTAATACTCACACTCCCCAAAAATGAGTAAAGAACAAAGGGAAGTTATAATAAATAAAAATAAATAAATAGTCATAAAAAAAGAAAATGATAACACAAGGTAAGTCTTACAAAAAAAATTATAAATGATAAATAACCAATACATCAAATTATTTATAAAAATAAGAGATAAGAAATTGGTATGAAAATAAAAAATAATAGTAATTATATATGATAAATAACATGATGAAACACCATAGTGACTTATGGTATAAATAGTAGATGTGAAGAAATAAAACCAGCTACTAGTTGGTTAACGGTCACACAACATGTCACCTATATCACATTCACTAGTCTCATTAATTATATCCACTTAACTAGGTATTATAATTCAACTAGGTGATTCTGACCAATTTTTAAATCTCAACTCGCATAGGTAACATCAGATGTCTCCCGAAATATTATCTTAGGTTACCTCATGTCATATCTAATAGAGGTGGACCATAGTCAGTCCAATATCAAATGTATGACAATCACATGGCCCAAAGGTAATAAAACACAATAATAAAATATACTGCACCTCCAATACACCCCTTCTATATTGATCCCCAAATTCAAACCATATAAAGTGAATTATAATTTATTTAACCAAAAAAATGCACAGAAGCTTCAGAAAGGGATAATGATGTGTCTCAACTAGGGTGTAATGATTATCCAATAAAATTCACCTTTCACACAAGATTCGAAATGGTCCTTTTCCTTCATCCCATGGACTATAACATTACAAATAACTTTTTAAAAAACAATATTTAAAAACAATGTGTAAATCCAAGGGAACATACAATGATACCAAAGCATAATAGCGATAAAATAATAAAAATCACTAAATCATCACATTAGACAAAACATACCCTTTCAAGGATAATGATATCTTCTTGAAATAAACAGTCCTATTTATAAAAATTTATCACACCTTTAAAATAATAAATCACCTTCAAATAAAATAGTACTCCATTTTATAAATTCAAATAATCATAATTCACTATGAACCAAATAATTTTTCTTATAGAAAAATATTAGAAGAACTTAAAGAATGGGTGGGGGAAAGATATAAGAGAAAACCTGTAACCATAATTGGATAAGATATGTTGATAAAAAAAGTGATATCCATGCAGATAACATGTGATATAGAGAATAAATTGAATCAAAGAATTTTATTTGTATACCAGGCTCATGCAAATTTCAAATAATCACATATCAAAAGTAGATAAAATATTTATTCTCAATAATTTAATAAAAATAGTGTAAGACTAAATTAAAAGCACCTACATCATTTTTGATCATTTTTGTTGAGAAATATATATTTTAGTAAAGGAGAGGTCCCTCTTTGTATGATGCCTCTAAATGCACCTCGATCAAAGCACCCATCATCTTTTAATATGATTTTCCAATGATGAATGATAAAACAACTTCTCAGTCCACCTAGGGTTTTTGTAGCGTAGTCTGAAAATTGTAACATGTGGGACATCATATAGTTTTCTCTTGGTTAGGAAATTTAAAAAAATAAATGAATAAAATATTAATTTATTTTATTAAATACCCCTTCCACCTGCTTCATCAACCTAACATCTGACACTTACTAACCATAGGTCATTCCTAGGGTAAAACCCATATTCTATAATCAATTGTGGTCTCATATTTTTTATCTAAAATTTTTTTTAGATTCATAATACAATTTATGGAAAACTACACACATGTGATATAAATATTTTTAATATTTTTATAATATACAATACCATGTCATCATGCATTTGAATATCATTCCAACTTAGTACCTGGATCTAAAAATATTCATTAATATATTCCAAATCTTTTGAGGAAGAAAAAAAATCATAATATACTCCCCTACCTCATGTTTTTTCTCCCTGATAAGAACAATATATAACAAATATGGGTAAACTGATCCTACATATGTATCTATCTATTTTAGGATCTCTCCAACATTCTTTCACGCTAACATAGCACAAAAAAGTGAGGGAATAGTCCATCCTCATGGATCCCCTCCTATCGATCATCAATCGCCATCAGGTACTTCTTGAGGTGGATTCATCCTTGATGTCTGGATCTCCCTAGTCAATAATCTCTGTCTGATCATTCACATATCTGCTCAGCTGAAACACATGGAAGACATTAGGCACCCAACCCATAAATTGTCAAATTCCAAATATTGATCAACCATTCCAACCCTCTATAGTATCTCGAACTACCTAATTAACCTCCACGATAACATGTATCTACAATAAAATCTCTGTTATCCTCATCATGGGGGGACACTCAGAAAAACATGGTCTCCCTATCGAAACACTAAGGGACTAGGATGCCAATTTGACTATAACAATTTTCACCTATGGGATGTCTTTATATGATCAGGGATCACTAGTAATATCTACATCTTCATTTAAAGAAAATTTGGCCTCAAAAGAGAAGTCTATCCAAGCTTATACTAACATAATGGTGACCTATAGGGTCTCCTATACAGTTCCTTGAAAGGTTTCATATTGATCATAACATTAAAGAATTTATTAAATAAAACTAAAACAATGTACACTGGTCCTCCCATATCTGGTTGAATTCTAACACACAATCCCTCAGTATATCCTCCAACACCTAGACAGTATTTTCAGTCTGCCCACCCGTCTAGGGGTGAGATGTCGTACTCATCCTCAACTAGGTCTTGAAGGACTCCAAAAATCCTATCCACAACCATGACATAGTCCACACATCATGGTCCAAGGAAAAAGATGATGGTACCACATGTATTTGGAAGATATCCTTCACATAAAACTACCCAAAACACTCCAATGAACTCTACTCTTGATAGAAGCAAAGTGCATCGACATAATAAGTCGTTCAACAGTCACCCAGATGATATCATGGCCTCACACTATCTATAGAAGCCCTGTTAGAAAGCCCAATGTTGTTTTGTCATAATTACATTAAGGGATATCAAGAGTATTTTTTCAAGTTGAAAGATGCCAGTACTCAACATTCACATATTGTTGTCTAAGATACTGAAATATGAACCTGGATACACTCTTTCTCATCCCATCCGAGAAAAACATTCACTGATTGTCCTTGTACTTATCCTGCACACCAAGATGTAAAACTGAGGGGGAAGTGTGAAAATGCCACATCAACACCTCTCGTAACATGACTTGAACCACTATTGGTCCCTAGAAAAGGATAATGTTCTCCCCACCTTCAGAGAATCCACATGATAAATATTACGATGATATCTAGTTAAATAAAACCTCATTGTGAAAGTCTACCAATTATTCATCCCTCACATGTTGAAGGAGAGGAGGATTCCATACCCTAAACTGAAAAAAATATTCACCCCTATACTCCATCAAGATTTTTTGAAAAGAATTTAATTACTCAAATTCCTCCCTCAGCTATGTGGATGGGACTTCATACAGATAGAATCCTCCCACATGATCCCCAACCCAAGAGTATAAACCTCCTCGGAGTCACAATTCTATAATTAATACAACCCACATCTCTTTCTCATGTTATGATATCTCTGTGGGAAGATGTAAATGAGACACAAATGTTCTGAGTAAACAAAAAAATTCTCACCCAAAGGATACTATCATTATATCCTTAGTGTGAAGATTACTCTTACCAACTCTAGGTTGCAAGTAGCATAGTTTTATTCAATGGGTATGAACTACCTAGACCAATATGTGATAAATTTCTATATTTTCATTAATATGTATTTGATACCAAATCTATAGGCAATTAAAACACTACATACTCTATCCCATAATTTGATATCCTCAAATTAAGAGTTTTGGCCATCCTGATACTCAACTTCTTTATGGTTCCGTGAAATTTCCTAATATAGATAAACGGATAGCCTTTCCACCTCATTGTAGTCAAAGGGTACACTATCTAAGAAATATCATCTAAAAACAACAAATAGTACCCCACTAGGACATAAAAACTATGAACCTATGTCACACTCGTTAGTTTTACTCAATAAAGCACTACATCAATAATTTCCAGGTCCATGACTAAACTATGATCAGAAATGAAATGCCCCATAAAGTAAACGTCATGGATCCATAACTGACACATTGAAATATTGTAATAAATTGAGTGACAATGATGTAAGTCTAGGACCAAGATCAAGTGCTTTATCTACTCCTAATCAAACAAGGAGTGAATGAGTACGTCATTAATGAATACATCAAAAAAACATTATATGTATGCTTGGAATACCTACTTCCTAAAATCCATAAACACATTGGAGGAACTCTTCACACAAAAATGTTTCACCATATACTCAAATTTCCTTAGAAACATTGGAATATTGTGTTATGAATATCATCCTAGAAAACCCTTGAAAAGTGTTAAACATACTAGAGATCAATCTTCAAGAACCAACTCACACCTCACAACTGGTCAAATATGTTTCCAATAATCAAGAATGGGTTCCCATTCATTAATTTTATCAAGTTCAAAAAACAAAAATGAACATATATTCTCAACACCACATCTTTATTTTCACAACAAACACTATAGTTGATGAGGGGAAACACTGGTTCTAATAAATCCCTTCATTTGATAGTCCTCCAATAGAAACCTCGGATCTTGGAGCACGATAGGGGACATAATATATTCCTTTGAAGATATTGTAGTAGTCCCTAGGAGAAAGTAGATTCATAAGTCTATCTATCTATATAGAGGTAGTCCTTGAACATCCTTAGGGAAGATATCCATAAATTCATCCACTAATAAAGGAATATAGATATCATAAGAGCCTTCTATGACAAGTGATAAACGTTCCAAAGGATGGGTGATGTGTTGCATCTTCTAACGCTCAAGACCCACTTATTCCACCTTGAGATATCTCTCACCAACAAATTAGAATATCATCCCATATTTCCATAGGAATCTAAATAACTTCAAATGATTGTTAATATTGGATTGGATCATAGACAATCAATACATACCCAAGATGACTTCATAAGGTTTCGTTGTGATGACTAAGAGATCCCATGGGAAACACTCTCTACTATGTGATAACACTCAATTATAAAAAATATGTGATATCAAAGATTCACTCCGTATAGGTATTCCTATCCATAGATGTTTGGATAAGGTCACAACTAGAAGCTCTATCTCTCACACCATTAATAAAGATATAATGGAATGCCTCGCACTCGTTTATACTAGTACAAAGTAAAGAGTGGAATAATAGCGGATTTTACCCTGGATTATCTAATCATTTTCCAGGTCAGAACCCTTCTTGCCCTAAAACTATCCATAACCCCAACCAGTAGATCCTTTATCGAGACATGGGAAACCTAGTGGTGGGGGTGGTTGAATATAATATAATCATATTCAACTAACTAATTTTCTATCAAGAGATTCTTCTAATCTTATACTTTCACCACCTCCCTATGGGCCACCCTAGCACCACCTAGGGGATCCTAGATCATAGTATCTCCTATGTGGATGTTGTCCATCCATTGTTTTCCTATCTTGCTGAGTACAATTGGATGGGAAATCACAGGCCAAGTGACCTTTCTCATTGAAAGCATATCATATCCTCTTTCTGAGATAACTAGATCCTCTACATTATCGCTAATTCACAAGTCAATGTGTTTGGATCTTAGAATGTGGAAGCATTCTCTATCAATAACTCAATGCCAGATGCTTTCTACCCATTTTAGAAGACATGAAAAAATGTTCACCACCATTATCTCTAACCACCCAACATTCCACTTCTAGGACATTCTCCATCACAAAAGCTCATTCAAGCACTCCAATATAAGTTTGATGCCATAAAGAGACCACACTAGCATGGATGTATATGTGCATACCCATCATGAACATCCTCACTATAGAGAATACATATTTCACCATATCAAGGGTGTTCCACATAAGGTTTTTGAACCTCATGGAAGACTCATCCACTAACATATCACCCTTTTGCACCTCTAAAAGATCCTCGATCAAAACAGAGCATAATCATGAGCTGTAATACTCCCCATTAAATGGTTTTTGGAAGTTTGGTCATGGGTTTATCATATCATCATGGGTCTATCTAACATAGATAAACCAATACCCAACAAATCCATAGAAATGAATGGATTCATGTGCATCCATTTGATCTAATGAGTTTTGAATGAGCCTAAAGACCCAGATCACTGAATCAAGCCAATCCTCCTCTACTATAGGATTTTTCTCACTATATAAACTCAGTGGTCTATGTATATGAAACTCATGGTGTTCACTAAGATTATGTGTATCATTAGCCTGAATTTCTGGTACTATATTCTATATAATAGGTGAAGGGGATGTTCCTTTACCACCAAGAGGGAACCCCTTATAACATGACCCTTGAACAATAGAATCAGCACTTATCAGATCATCATCATGATCTTGAATCTATAACCTAAATTTCTATCTTCACAGAGGAATCCTTAATGTAATCAACATGTAACATGGAAATATGTGAATATATTTAAGGGGAGATGACAATAGAAGGAAATTAAAAAAATCAATTATTTATGATGCATGTTTCATTTTCCCCAACAACTAAGGTCTCGGTATTCTATGTCTACAAGTAGGTAGTCAGATACCTAGTGAATTGATATGTCAGCTAGTACACCAACATTAGGATCCCTAGAGTAAAAACATCCCTTGGAAAACTTTTACATCATTTTTCAAAGTCCCAAAAAAATCCATATAAGGGGACAACTCTGAACACCATCCTAAGGAATGATCTTCTCTAATATAACTATGCAATGAGTCAATACACTAGGTTCTAACTGGCTAGTGGAAAGTTGATCCACCATAACCCCAAGCCCATCATCAATAGGATATGGAATAACAATATGAACCGAGAAGGAACAATATAAAAAGGTTGTCCCTTTCCTAATGTACCAATACACATTCTCCCAAAAATATCTATAAAAATAGTTTTGAATAATATTATAAAGACTATAAGATATAAAGGAATAAATTATTATAATAAAATATAGGACAACATGGGGTACTAATATATAAACCAATGGAAAAATGAATGGGAAAAAAATACACACCCAACCATCAATGAAGTCAAAACATGATAATAATCAGAATAAATGAAAACTAAGAGAGATCCTGGCTTTGGATCTCGAAGTCCCAACCTCCATACATGGTCAATTCACCCACTTATCCCTATGTTCCACCAAATTCACCATCAATATGTCTTTTTTCTTCTTGTGAAATGACATGTGTGGGAAATGATAATGCAGAGTTGAGTATATAGAAACCTAGTAGGATGCAGCAAAAACTATAAAGGGGAGATAGAGGGATACATAAAAAGGTCAAAATAAAACATAGTAAGAGTAAAAAGAGAACCCAATAGAAATATATAAATTCTCATTATTAAACACTAATGAAAGAGAAAAAGGATCTCTATCTCACAACCCAAACAATGTCATTGAGTTTTCATGTAACTCGATAATTCCATATTCAATGTCCACCATCAAACACAACCTCACCAAAACATATGCAGTGGGGCCCACACATTTCTACTATGATCTATAGTTAAGGGATCTATAGGACCCCTATAAAACCCTCATACCGTGGGAGCATTAATATTTTGCAGTTCTGATCTATTGACAGAGGACTCACTCCCTGTGTAAGGGATTACTGCCTCTATATGTATAAAGAGTATGGGTGGCCCCTTCCCTAGTGTGATTAGAGAATTCCAATCCCAACATCTATATAATGATCCTACCCTAATCTCTATAATAGTCTATAACTTCCTAATTAATATTCATGATCGGAACACCTCTCATCATATCTTATATGTGACATATGAGAGGAAGATATTTTGGGATGGAATAAATGGTATGTATAGGGTCCAAAAGGCATGTCACCCCACCTCATTTCATACCTTTATTCTCCTCTAATAATGTATTGTAATCCATGTAATCATACATGGAGTGTATATGTGGTACATTGTGTGCCTTAGACACATGGGGCGTACCTGTGTTCTCGTGGCCATGCTTATGTACTTCATAACATTCTTGTGTACCTTTCTGCATACTTGGAATAGATCATGTGTCATCCCATGACCATGTACTATTGGAGTACAATGTGTTTCATCCATCACAACATCTTGGGAATGTGCAATAATAAAATGACCCATTTACTTGGGTTGGTTCACATGGAATGTAGGTCAGGCCACATGGAATTCATTCCATAACATAGCTGAAAACCCTATCCACTGCAGAAAAAGAAGTACATGGTACGTGTTCCTCTACATGACATAGTGTGTAGTCACATTTTTCACAGAAACTATATATTCTTCACTCAAATTTCTGATCTTATTCTACCTTCACAAAAATCATCATTTTACCACATGATATTGAATTAAAACACCATCTTTCCTCATTTATCAACACCCAGTGGATGAAAATAGAATATGATTATCAGCATGAAGTCGTACTTCATCTTATGAACCTCCCATAACCCATTTCTATTCATTGTTCATATATCTATGAATAATCACCACCAATATGTCCTAATACATCCAAAAAATGCCAATATTTTCATCTTTCACACAATCATTGTCAATTTGGGGGTTTGATCATGCTCAAGACCTTCTCAATAATGTCAAATCGTGACCTAATAGTCCAAAAATTATGAACATAATGAATGAGTGGGGGAAAGGCATAAGAATAAAGAATTAGGTATATTTGGCCAAGAATGTTTTTCCATTTAACATGAAAAAATTTATATCCATGGTGATAAAATGGAATAATATGAATAAATTTTATTAAACAATTTAATTCATATATCTGGATCAAGTGATGGATTAAATAATAACAGATCAACAAAGTTTTAAATATTCATACTCAATATTTTAATCAAAAGGTGGAAACTAAAATTAATAAGTCTTGACGCGATTTTAGTTGATTATTGGTGAATAATATGTTCACTAGTGATTGAAAATTCCATCTTCATTCAATTGCACTCGATACACCATGATCTAATCATGTGTCTCCCTCTAATGTGATCTTCCTATGAAGAACTGCCAGATATCCTATCAATTCTCTAATGGTTTATATAGTTATCCCTAGAAAATTATTATAATTGGGCCCTTATATAGTTTTCTAAAGGTTATTCCATTTAATTAAATAATTTATTCCTTTATTTATTTATTTTATTAAATGAACATTCCAACGATGTCTCAATTGGATATCCAATGACAACAAACGTTATGGTGAACAATGGGTAAGATTTGCCTTCTCGAGTCAGCAGTGAAATTAGATTTCCGATCCAAGACTCTGATTGGGATTAATTAAACTATATCAGGATAACTACAAGCTCATGAAATTAAAATATTTAATGTTTTTATAATATCAATACCATGCTCACTAGGTCTCATAATCTTGCACTGACCTAGGGTATGAATTATAAAATATTCTTTAATATATTAAAAATTCATAAAATTTGAATTTAGATTCACTGTAAATATTTTTTTTATTACTAAATCCCTATCCTAGTTATCTAATTCCCTATTCACCATTAGTAACATTATGTCCACCATTTACAAGTATATTTATAAGAGAAAACTCTAGCTCCTAAATTAGTAATACATCAATATTAATCTATTTTTTATATTAATCATTCTAACCAATTATATTAATACCAATATAATGAAATTAGTATCAAATATATACAAAAGTGTTATTATAAGGCTATATAGACCTTAATTTATTTCTCTTTAACACCTAATTACAAAAAAACATTCATTAGTGTATTTGTATAAACTATTGCCTCTATATATCAATGTCTTCAGTTTTCTGTAGTACCTCTCATGGGTTGTTTTAATTTATATATTTATGAATATGTATTATTTATGTAATAAAACTACAATTTTTAATTTTAAAATTATTTTATTCCCTAATTCAAACTCATTTCATGATAAATGATAATGTTAACTATGCATCATGCAGACCACGACCTCTATGAGAGATGAATTTAATTTTTTAGTACCAACCAAAATGGAAGGATTTAAAAAATTACGTATTATATATATATATATAATATTTTTATTTCACTATTAATACTCTAGATATTATTAATATATTTTAAAAAACTTTTTCTCTTAAACAACAAATATAAAAAATTATGGTGGAATTAACTGAACAAGCCCAAGAAACCAGCGTAAGTTAAAAGTATTCTAAAAACAATAAAATGATAATAAATATAATTTATTAAATTAAATATAGATTAATTTTGTTACTAATAATTTATCTAATAGACCTAATTTGAATCTTCAGGAATTTATGCCCCTGAAAAAAATAAATCAAGAACAAGGTAAGGGTTTGTGCTAACGCAATTTTATTACATTGAGTTCAAAATCATCTTATTGAACTATATTATTAATTTTTTTTATTTATTTTTCCCAATGAATAATGTTTCTAATTTTTACTTATTATTTTATTTTGACAATATAATTATTCATTTTAACTTTATTATCAAATGATTCTTAGCTCAAATATTATGTTACATATAAGGGTTTCATATCTCAAATTTACACCCCATGAGACATATTTCTTATTATACGTCATGTTTAATTTGGGATGGTGTATCTATGTCCTAATCAATATTTTTTTATCAATATTCTATTATTTTTAATAAAAATAAAATTTTTTAATAAATTTTTTATTCAATGGGGTTTTGGCTCAATTATTGCAAAATTTGTCAGTGTTATTTCTCTCTATTTTTAAATCCATAAATCATGTTTGATATTATGCACCATATTTTTATTTTATGTTTTATTAAAAACCCTATATAATAAATCTATAAGAATTAGCTTTCACTATATTATATTTTAATTTCATTTATCCCCCTCTTCTACTTTTTAATCATACATTACAATTTATATAACGGTATTTCAATCCAAATTATTCATTATTGAGATATAATTCCTATTCATAACTTATTTCCTTTTTGTGGTTTATATATTAGACTTTGATAAATATCTAAATCCTATCACTATATTTTTTCATGAGATTATACTGGGAGAAATCCATCACTACATTTTTATTTCTAAAATACTTCATTATTTATAATAATTATTTGTTCTTCCTATGTATTTACTCTATAAAAACTCTATATTTCCATCATTGATTAAAGGGTGTTCACCTAGCATCTATTTTATAGTTGACTAGGAGAATTATTGACATATAAGTATAACCATTTCTCTAAATTTTGTATGTTTGTGGGATTACCACATTAAACTCAATTCGATTTATAAATTGGAGAGCAATTGAAAATATATCAATTTTTTATTTCGATATGTATTTTTATTATTTTCCACGGAATGTTTATTATTAATTGTTCAATGAAACAACTTCAATATATGTCTAGGTTATGATAATTTTATCCCATTTATTAACATGAGAGAAAGTGCTTGCATTAAATATTTTTGTATCTAAATACATTTGTTTATGGATTAGTTAGGAAAATTGGTTAAGTTTTGTTTAGTATTTCCATTCCTTCTTATGATGGATGCACTATAATTTATTAGTGATAGGTGGGAACCATTATAGATATCACCTAAATGTATTATTAGATATCATGTGAAAAACTATCATGGGTGTTTTTGTGTATTCTAGCAAAAAACAAAATATTTCATAGACATAGGGACATGATGATAATTTACTGATGTCAAATATCACTATATCTTGTATTTGGGCATCAAATTATTAGCCTGGAATTGTTCATTTCATCACCATGGAACTAGTTATTATTATCCATGGGAACTTTTCATTTCCATTATTGTTTCTGGATATATTATACATTTAGTTTCATTATATTATGGAATAATTTTTTTGGTTATTTATTAACGTTATGTTATTTATTCTCATATTATTCACACATTTGATATTTTATAGTTATCAATTATGATTACCCTTAAAGATAATTATATCTGACCACCTATTTGGTTTTCCATTTCCCCAAGTTATGAATAAAAGTTTTATGTATGGTATTTCTATATGATTATATTGTGTAGAGGATTTTTGGGTGCTGATGAAGACATGTTATAGATTAATTAGTTTTTTATATAGTGGGAGATAATTTTCTAATTTTATAATATCATGAAGTCATGTCTAATTGAATGAAATTATTATCCCAACCATATTTATTTCATTACTAGAGAACCATTTATTATTAACCATCGCATATTTTTATTTCCATTGTTGTATATGGATATAGTATATATTTCTTTTCATTTTATTATGGCATTATTTTATGTTATTTATGCATGTTATGCTATTTATTTTCAACCCCTCCTAACCTATGATATTTTATAGTTAACAATTATAGTTACCCTTAAAACAATTCAAGATCACCCCTTATATTGTTTTCTATTTCCCATGGTTATGAAGAAAAGTAGTATATCTGATATTTATATACGATTATCTAGTGAAGATGATTTGTGGGAGATATTGAATAATTTTAATTGATTAACTAGTTGTCTATATAGTGGGAATAATTTCTTATTAAAATAGAGTACATTGGATCAACTAGTGAAATATTTTTCCTAATTCACTACTACTCTAAACCTAAAAGGTTCTTAAAATATAACTGACTTGATATTTATAAGTAATATTTTAATTATTAATCGTTAAAATTGGGTCACCCGGTTCATTTAAATATTGATATGAAAATATACGTTTATTCACCCTAAATTCTGAGAGTGGGTGTTCACGGTGCTATATAAAATAAAAAACAATATTAATTATCATATACATCATTAATTATAATTAAAACCACCATTAATGAATAATGAAATAAATTAACTCATTAATAAAATGGAATAGAACAAAAACACTTACTTGAAGCGCTGAAACCATGTCTCCTTCGATGGAAACCACAAGAATATAACTCAAGAGATATATCACAACCCTTAGAAACAAATATCCCTAATTATACCAAGATACTACTAATGAAAAATGTCCCACCATTTCCATTAGTTTTTGAGGAGGAGAAAAAATATAGATAAATGAGCAGAATAAGAAAAGAGGATATATTAAAATTATATTTTTGTGCAATGACACCAATAAATCACTTCAAATCCACTTTATATGGTCATTAATGGAGATGAAGAATAATTTAGAGGATCCTATGCTGGCTTGTTCATGTGAGGGAAGAGTGGGGATGAATTATTTCTTAAAATGGACCCAAAAAGTCCAAAATAGCCTCTTTTGAGTTGTGTGTATGGTTTACCCACACAGTTTACCAAATCGTGTAGAAACCTTATAGATATCATATTCATAAAAATGCTACAATATGTATAATTAGGGGGTATGGTTTGAAATACCATGTCGAAATTGTTCTTCTAAGAAAATTTTCTAAATTTCCACATTCTTCACCCCAAAACACCTCAAAATAAAGGAGTAAGATATATGATGAATACATACACCTAAAATTTACATTGTGGTGTAAAAATTTTCCATTATGCCACTTTATTCTAGCTAAAATTCATGATCAACTAAGGTAAATGAAAATTTATAGACCAAATCACTTTTAATAGGAACATGAAAAAACACTCACTTCCCAAACCATAGATGAGGAAACCAAACCCAAATATCCCACTCTATAAGAGGTCTAGAAAAAACATGATTCTAGGAATAATCCACAATTATAGATGATCAAATAGACAATGAGATGAGACATTGGGATTACTATTCCTCTATTCTATTTGTATTAATGAGTACTCGCATTCATAACACCTACAGTGTTTCCAAAATATCAAACCAACCCATTGGTACAAATGCATCTGGGACAACAAAAACATCTAAGGTAATAATAATTCAATAAAAATGAATTCCCATCCAATATTAAATTGGATTAACACCCTATATAAATAATAAGGCACACTAAGATCAGAAACATTTCTCTCCACCATTTTTTATTAATCTAAAGTGGTGGAAAATTGGAGAGCCAAACCCAAAATAGTGAACATTGAAAATATATCATACTTCTCTAATCATGGAAAATGAAAAACCTATAATTAAAAGAACTATAAGAGTTAACACGCCTAAGAAACATAAGAAATGGTGACCCAACTAGATCACCATGATATCACACTCCAAAAATTAGGAGAAACACCCCAAACATGGACATACCTAAAAAAGGAATGAAATGGTTCTGACATTGGGTTAAGAAAATACAAAAATAGTAACATAGGATTAAACATGTGAAACAATCATTTTCTAGACCTCATGTGAAAATCATAACTCATTTACTCTCATGGTTACCTAGAAACCAAAATATTATCCCTGCTACTCTAGCACACACCATATCCATTCCAATATTATCAATAAATAAAATCTCAAACCATGTTCAACTCCAAGAAAAAATGAAAACAATGACTACAAAAAATGAGGTATTTACATAAATTAAATCCAAGAACATGATCCCTGATATCTTTTATTCATTACAAAAAATATATGTAGTTTACAAAATATAAGGAATGATGACCAATAAAAATAGGTGTAAGAAAATAGAGCACTCCCCAAACCCCAAAATATCTTTCAATTCTTTCATGGACGTAATTACACAATGTAATTCTTGGGTCAATGATAGGTTTTAGAATTAATTTTATGATGCCTTTTCAACATGAAAAACCTCATAATGTTACTAAGGATACATTAATGATGATAGATCGTTTGATATATCATATAATAGGACCTAATGTGACCATATTTTCTACTTTGGAAACACAGAACTGGCATCCTATTTCCACTAGCTAGATCACCTTCACTTACTCCAGGCCTTGTTGACATATCATCTCCCATAGCTTTTCCTATAAGAAAACCTCTATGATGAAAAATTTAAACATAACATCTTCAAAAATAGTAATTATTACTGAAAACCCACTTAGATGAGATCTAGATAAAAGACTATAACGAATAACTTTTCCTTCTTTGAATCATCAATATCTAACTCACGAGAGAAATAGGATGATGTCGTGAAACATTCAACATAGTTCATCACGGACTGGTCACCTTGAGGAACTCCAAAGAGTTCAATTGCTTTCCTGATTTTCACCCCATTGAAATAAAATATATGAATGAATATGGGCTTAATGTATCCAGATGAAAAAACTAAAAATAATTGTATATGGATAGAGTATCTCCACCAATCCAAAACAAACCCTTCAAACAAATTATAAGTGAACCTCAATCTCCAGGTTTTTATAGTTTAGAGTGACTCAATGGTCTCTTCAACCATAGATAAAAACTCTATCACCTATAAACATCCTTGATAACTTTTTAGAACTATCATATTCTTACTCAAGAACTCATGTACCATATATATGAGCGATGAAGAACAGGGCCCTACAAACCCAATATGAGTCTATGAATAGTTAGAAACTGCTAAAACATCATATGAATCTCAATAAATATTTTTTGAGTGATTATCTTATTAACATGCTAAATCTTATCTGGGGGGGGGGAACATATGAGAAAATCATGAAGACAAAAAATTCAATAAAAACACCCCAAATATTAGTACAAGTAGAACCAAATCATAAAGATTTTTTTTAAGGAAACAATATTGTAACCTTTGAAATTTAATTTTTAATATTTTAAACAAGTCTGTCATTCCATTTTGAAAAATGCCACATAGTTTCCTAAAATCATTAATATATTTTACTCTAAAAATGAAATAGATTTACTTCTTGAATTCCATTTTCTTATTTGAACCACATTCACAAAAATCTTTTTAGGTGTTCAATCACACATAAAACCTAAGAAATTATTTCTTTTCAAACCAACACAACCCAAAATAATTTTAAACACTCAATAAAATTCTAGAATTAAAATACTTCTCAAAAAAACAAACTAATAACCAAAAAATCTTTTAAATAATATCAGAGACCAAATCATAAAACACTACTTTAAAATTTTATCAAAAAATATATAAAACCCTATAGTATTCACTTTATTACCCATATACATCCTCATTAATAAAAATTGGGGATAAAAGCATCAAATGAGGGGAAGAAATCATTCATTAAACTTTATGCATGGTTTGGGCTCCCAGTTTTGTATACTGCACACCAAACATTTGATTGTCACAAGATTATTTCTAAAGAATTCCATGGGACTTGCACACAGTTTGATAGATTGTTCTCCTTACCCTTTCATCACAATTTTCCCACTAGTTTCACTCTGAAACATGAAACCCATTAATTCATCACCCAGGATCATCCTATAATTTATATTAGTATGAAAAACATAAAAATATCACATGAATGAATGATTATAAATCTAAAAATAAAAACAAACTCTAAACCACCAATGGAAACTCATGGTCTTACATGAGTATGTTTAGTTCAAGTACTCCTCAGTACCCATCACTCGATATCTAATATTCCTAACTCTTTTCTTCGATCATCCCAAATCACAAGAGGGATTTGATACTATTGGGTAATGAACTGGACTAAATTTAACGATCACATAACCTAAGTTGTTCTAGAATAATGTTCAACATGAATATATGGATGCCCTTTTCTACAAAAAATCACCAGGGTATCAAAAGTCAATAAAGGGTAACAATTTCACCCTAAAAATGAAAACATGGATCAATAAAAGGTTCAAACTAGGAACTCATCATAATGTCACTATTCATTTGAAAACTATGAAATGGTAAAATAATAAGATCCAAAATAAGAACATTCAAACATGGTATAAAAAAATAATGATACCAAAATCATTTTCACAATATTTTTCTCATATAAAGAAATCTATTTTATATAAATTATTTACAAACCAAAAATAAGTAACTATAGATAAAACAGTAAAGGTGGCTATAGAGACTGAAACACAACAAGAACATATTGGTCCCCCAAATGTAGAAGGAAACCACAAACACCACCATGTGACTATCAGGACACCATTATCAACCCAAAACACCTAATTCACAATGGAGAGTGGAAGAAACCCAATCTACAACCCAAAACCATAAAACCTGTAAATATTTTGAACCCCATGTGCCAGAAAACATCAGTATATTAGATGTGAGACAAGTCTAGTAGGATACCACCCTTAGTTTATTTCATTCCATTTATAAAGTAAATAAATTACACTAGTTTGAAATTAATATCTAAATTAATTTTAATTGTCTTAAAAAAAATGGAAATAAAATCAATAATACATTATATCTGTTCTGAATGAAGACCTTTTCTAAAACATTCCTCACAATGTTATTTCCAAGGTAATTTCATTTCATAATCGACCATTACCATTAAAAAGACTTGTATTTCAATAAAACAAGTTAAAAATACAATTTTAATTTAAAACATTCCTTTTTTTTAAAACATTATCATTATTTTAAAAAAAATAAAAGACATACTCATAATGGTTTTCCATTAAAATAAAGGTTCCTTTAAATTTTTAATACTTCAATGTCTACACTCTTCGAAAATTATAACTAAAAAGGGAAATATAAATATAATACAATAAATATAGAGTCCTAAAAATGATTATAATTACACTATACACTCCTTATCACAATAATTTGATACCATAATTTACTAACACAACCTAGGCTTATAATATGACATAAGAAACTAGAATGAAAAAACACAAATAATAGTTATAAAATAGGATACATATTATGAGGGAAAAAAGGACTAATGGGACAAGTAAAAGAAATGTAAATGTTTAACCAAATACCGGTAGGTTAATGGTTTCAAAACATGTCATCTGAATCACCCTGAATCGTCCTATCAGTAAAACCCCACTATCCAGTTAAATGAATTCAATAAGGGGATACTGGCCGTTTCATAAATCAAAAGTAACATAAAAAACATTACATGACTCCTTACATTGTCAACTCTGGTTCCTCATGTCATAGATAATGTAGGTATACCAATATTAAGCCAATGTGAATTTCATGGACGTCAAATAGCCAAATCTAAACAAATAGGAAAATCAAATACTTTCCACCTCCAATACACACCCATTAATTACCAGTCCCAAACCCAAACCACATAACATGAATCAAAATAAATTTCCCCATTAAAAAACACTATATAATATGAAAAATATTACAATTGGGCTAAAATAGTGTGAAATATTAGCTAATAAATTTCTCCCTTCAGGAAAGATGCAAAATGGTCATTTTCATTGAAACCGTGAACTACACCATATTAAATACGTTTTTAAAACCCACCTTTAAAGAAAAAAATATCAAATTTAACACACAATGATATCAAATTATATTATCAATTTAATTAAATAAATCATCAAATGACCATATCACCCGATACATCCACTTTAAAGGATAAAAAATCCACTTGAAAACTATGTAACACCTTAAAAATAAGGAAATGCTCCAATAAAATAAGGAAATCCCTTTAAAAGAAGGAAAAATTCACTTTATATATCCAAATTAGACTAAATCACCACGAAATATTCATTTTTATTGTGAAACCCCATTAATGGAACTACCCCAAAGACTTATAATGCATAAAATACCATTTAAAAACCACGTGTTGTCTAATTAAGTAATTTGGCCATTTTTTCCATACAAAAAATCAACTCATGAATGGAAAACCATTGAAAAAACAAAAATAAATTCCATATTCCATATCACAGAGGTTTTGAAACATTATTAAAAAAATAAGAATTTATGGCACTCATTAATAAATTACAATGGAATAGAAATACGTACCACAGAGATGAAACCACGTTGCATTAAATGTAAACCACTAGAATAGTGATCAAGGGAGGTCCTATAACCCTTAAAAAAATCCCAATAATATAACAATCCAAATAATGAATATTGTTCAACCATGGCCATTAGGGTTAGAATATAAGTTAAAATATTATAAATAAAGAAAAAAGAAGAGAGGATCTATATTATTTTAATTTGGTTTGAAAGGGTCTATGAAATCATTCAATATCTACATTGGATGACATTTGTAGGAGAAGAATAGAGCACAAGATGATCCTAAGTCAACTGGAAAAAGTGGGAGTACATTTTAAAGAATTAATTGAATAAAATAGACAAAAAAGACCAAAATTTCATCTTATAAATGGGGTGTAAATTTTACCCACACAATTAACTAAACTTTACAAAAATAATGACGATCTTTAATGTTAAAAACTATAATGGGTTTCACACATAGGCCAAATGGTTTTCAAAACCATGTGTAAATCTGAAAATCTAGAAAAATTGAAAACATTCATATTCTTCAAACTGAAATGCCTACAATTCAAGGGACAAAGATATATAATGAATACCTACACAGAAAAGTGACATTGGGGTTTCATATGTTCATTAACAAAATTTACAACACTCTATCTCATTTATTATTTGTTTTCAATGTAATTCTTCTGTACTAACATTAATTAAAATTTATATATGTTCAATAGATCTTATACTTATAGTCCTCTATTTCCCTATATATTTAGATCTCTTCCCTTTTTATTTGTTTTATTTTACCTTTCTCATGTACTTATTTGTTTTATATACAGTCTAAAAATTTATGATTTTAAGTTAAAATTCAAAATATCGATTGACCTCTAGTAAATATTATCCATAATATTTGTTCCTAGATGATCTCCCCCATATAATTTTTAATGGGTTGGTACTAGGTATTGAAATAATTACCAAACCATCAATTGAATAAAATATAATCATTACAGTTTGAATCATGATGAAAATATAATTCATTATGAGACATTCAACTTAAATTCTTGACATAAATATTAATCTATAATTTCTATCATTTTTATATAGTTCATGTAGATAAATAATCCATTATGGTGTGAGTCTAACCTATGCAAAAATATATTAATATACACAGAAATTTTCACGGTGTTTCTTATCTTCTCATGACATGATAGCTTGTTATCTAGAAAAACATTATTATGCTTGGACTTCTTCACAAAATATCATTATATGTTACATAATATGCATAACATCTCCAAAACCACAAAAAAGTTCGTTCAACCAACTTTATGGAATTTCAATGAATTCATAATGTAGAACACCAAGAAACAGAATCTTTAAAATTATTCCCAACGAGCCTTTATAGTGAGACCTAATGTGTCATAGATTGTATATTAAAACATGAATTTGTAAATTGATAAAATAATACATACATATAACTTCTTATTTAGTTATCCTTTGAATTAGAGACACAAATTAACCATACATGGTTTCAGTGAACCCTACAAAACTCTTTTTTACAACATGACACATGGTTCCCAACATGAACCACCCTATCTTGAAACTTCCAAAACCTAATCCAAATTCTTCAAACTCTTCCCCAAAACTTCTTAAAATCTTTTAATTAAAAAATCAACTTGAAAAAAAATCATACCAAAATACTCTTATTGTATGAATATTTCAATCAATTCCTGTGAGAGTTGCTTGATTGTTTTATAAGACATCATTATATACATAATAAGAATAAATGGCCTATTATTTTTTCTAAAAGGAAGATAATATATCATTTTAGGGGGTTATAGTGATGTAATCTTCTATACTGGCAACGGTGATATAATAACTCTACAGGGATTCTTTTTTTTCCTCAATGGTGGAGTAATCTATTGGAATAGTTCTAAGAAAACTATAATGAAAAAATATAAAACAAATGTTGGGGACATAATTTAATAAGATTTTTCAAAGAAAGGAATCTGAATCATGAAGTTTATCACATACATAGGGTGGTTCATATTCCTTTAAGAAAAAATGATCTTTTTGTGACAGCAATAGAGATAGTTTTTATTATAAGGAACCCTAACCTCACCAAAGGACCAAACACATCAATCTAAAATACTGTATAAATCAATAAATTTTTGAGATGGGTGATATAAATGTATATTTAATGGGTAGATATTTGAATATAAAAAAACCATTAAAAATATATTATTTCCACAAAAGCATGATATTCATATAAGGTTTCTATTTATTGGATATATGAGGGACTGGATGTACTGGTTGTTTCTAATTTAAATGAATATGGGTTTTATAATTATGTAAATCTCTATTAATTATTCATTAAATTGTATTTCAAACATAATGTGATAATTGGAATAATAAAATCCACACAATGTATGAAATTTAGTTGTATCGATTCAGTTTTAATCATTGAGTATTATGAGTAATGAAGATATTTTATGATTACTCCGAATTGAATCACATATATTATATAGTGTAAACTCATGAGATAATAAGTAAAGACTTGTTATAATGACTGAAGAAGAAAAATATATTACATATAATTTCATATGATCATTAATATATAAATAATTTTATTCTTTTTTTGAATCCCCAACACAAGAGGTCTGAAATATATTTATAAGTTGAACCACCTACTTTGATTCAGTCCTACACAAGCCTTAATGTTAAACTAATCAGGGGTGGTAGAGTTTTTCATTGATCATATTAAAAATATTTAGTACTCAAGATGAAATACATCCTATTGTATGAAATGTATGATATTTATTCCCTTGATCGAATTAGACTTAGAAAATGGAAGTACATTCTTCATTTACTAATATGGGATGTGATTAACAGGTTATACAGTTGACATGTGGGGTATTCATTTAATTTGATCAATCTATTTTGATGAATCTTTAGTGTATGATTTTTTATATAACACACTGAAAAGTCTTTAATATAGTTTTTAATTGATGTCTCTTACAAAGGGAGACTATACTCATTCATATGACTCATAGAGGTATATCTAATTATTTTCATGCCCATTTGAAGATACGGGAATGTTTGGTCTATATCAAGGAAGAACTCTTTTTAGATTGAGTAGAAATGACATTTTTTAAGAAGATAATCATTTCATAAATTTTTCTATTGTGGGATTGATAATCATTTTGGATAATACAATGTCTATTAAAGTTACAGAATAAGCCATATATTAATGATAAATTTTGGTATAAAATTTATGTCCATGATTTAATTGATTTTATATGTTAATTATATCCCATAATGTTTGAAAACATTCACAAGGAGTTCAAATTATTTGGATAAATTGGGGGATGTAATTTAGATATTATTATTTATATACACAGAAGCATAAATCTTAATGTAGTGAGGGACACAATTCGCAAGTTTGTGTTATGATGTGGTTTGTTATACTATGTTGTGTTGTTAATAAAGAATGATGAGTGATATCAGTCAGCTAATCCCCCTATATTTGTTATTATATATCTACTTTAAAATATATTTAATGATGATATGTGTTTTATTATGTAAATGTTAAAAACAATTAACATTTCACTAAAATAATTATAAGACATTGTAAATTTCATAAAAAAGAAACCAATGATTTGGACATTTCATAACATATGGAACATTTTTACTCAAAGAGGCTTCTTCAATTAATAATGAATTATTTTAATATGAAAGTTGATGGACCTCATTTTTACATATTGGTGATTACTCTTTATTGCATCCATGAAGTCACAATTCATACTAAGAGGAGGTGAAATACGATGTTCAATATTCTTTTTTGATTATTTAAAGTTATTTTGTTATTAAGAACCCATGAGAATATCTACTCAATTAAATCAATAACCCAAAAAAAACCAACTATAAAATTTAATTTAATTTTACACAAAAGTTTTTACTTGGTTTACAAGTAAGGAATGGATTTAGGGAGTATAAACCAATAGAGTTCTATTGTAAAAAAATTGTAATATATCACCTTTGAGATATTATAATGTTTAGGAATGGTTCAAAACTAGATCCAAGGATCTATCATTACTTATATATATACTCACTACATAAAGAGAAATAAATAAGGAGATGGATGACAGTTCACTTATAATGAATATAATGAAAAATAATCAAAAAAATATGCCAATTTGGGTGTTTAGAATTAGCTTTAATTTTATCAACAAATCTGAATCTTCAAGGGTATATTAGTAATTTTTTGAGACACAACAGAAAACACTTTAGATCTAAAATGGTTTTTTGTTCTCTCTTATTTGTTGTGCCCCACACTATATTTTTAGATTTATTCTCTTTATTATTTTCCAATAATTTCTCTAAAACAATATCTCTTCATATGAAACATTTCCCAACTATATTATCCATTAGAAAATATTCCATGTTCATGTCAATTAGAAAACTAAATTTCATATTTTATTATAATTAAAATTCGAAAAATAATTATGAACAATATAAGTAATTTGTTAAAAATATGATGTGTCCATGATCTCATATGGAAGATAAGATGTAAAATAAGAAAAAATCTAAATCTAAAGGTCTCAAAAGATGTGGGAAGATAAACCCAATTGAAATATCAAAGAGAGCATTACTGTTATATCATTTTGACCATAAGGAATTGTTTCATCATCTATCTAAGAAGATGAATGTAGAAGATCAGGCCCAGGATAAGGTTGTTGGCTTAAAGATAAATTCCACTGAGGTGGTCAAATATTCTGTTAACCCATGCTTTTTTGACTTATATCTCCCTCCCCTGGAAGGATTATTCATAAAGTTAAGGCAACCCTTGTATAAAAATCTGGATGTAGTCAAAGAGAGGGTCAACCTATGTTGGTATTCAATAATAATGATATTCTGTTGTTCAGAAAGGTTAAAAGATTTGGAAATTTAATAACCTCACACACAGGATTGCTGAGATCTAGGGATTTGGTGATTGGAATAATACTGTAATGGGGATAGGGTAATACAATGTGGTAATTCTATTTAATGATCACAAAAGTAGATCCTAGATCACTGGGTCATCATCCTTGAGTCCCGGATTTCTACTATTTCAAGAATGAGATACAAATTTTGACCTGAATATAATGTGAAACACTCAAAAATAAATCTGGATATGTATATATATATATGCTTAATTAGAACTATTATCATCCACGCTTCCATTCATACATTTCTTCTTGCAGGGGGAATCCAATTAGAATGGAATGAAAAACTAATAATTAGATTTTTGTAAAAAACATGAGGAATATAGTGGAGGTTGCATGTAAAATACCCCTATGGAGGAAGTGTTTTTAACCACAATGGATGATAGCATTAACTTTTTGATATAGTTTGAAAGGAAACTGATGTTTTTACAAGTTTTATGTCATTTGGTCACCTCATATCTGAATTTAATAGTGAAAAATATTTATATTTCTACAATATTAGGGGGAATGAATCCATTAACGTTCAAAGGAGGAAGGGTAGATACATTTTCAGTCTCTTCAATGTTGACAAGATGGAGTATGAATTTGTGACTGATCATCATAAGGACTCTGAATAGACTTTTCCCTCTCCTGTTGACATCTAGAATCCCCAGAAAGATGATGTGTAGGTGAATCAGTTTATTTGTCTGATGGGGAACTCCCTTATTGAAGAAACTTAGGGAAATTCTTGTGACATTCTTATATATTTCAATGAAGTTGGGGAGGAATGGAACAACCCGATGTTACTTCATGATGGGGATTAGTGTGATAGGTATAAAAAACAAATTCCTAATACTAAAGTGGAAATAGAAATTCTGAAACCTAAAACTATTTCAACTAATATCAACAACATAGGTACTCAAAATTAGGTTACCCAATTTGATGGAGTTCATAGGAATTTTGTTGCAGTGGCTCATGTTGGAACCTCTTGTTTTTTTCTAGGGTAAAAAATGTGACAAATGAGGTCATATAAAATCATGAATAGATCCCCCTTATATGCCAATAATTGAATTATAGGAATGAGACACACATATGCACTATTTATATTAGCAACGAGGGGCTACCGGGGGCTGAATTGGAAGACAGTACATAGGGACAATAGGTTCACAGCCCTTAGAAAACAATGTATGGTGAATGTCTGGACATCCCATTAATGACACCACCTTTTGAAAGATATTCTGATGCACATGAATTATTCCCATACTACATGGGATGGATAGAGTAGATCCTCCATCCATGAAAAATGATGTGTACTCTAAAGGATAGGTTAATGTGGTTAAACTGAAATTTGATAGACATGCAGTGAGGAATGAAGCTGAGGAACTCACTATTGGGAAAATTTTGACTATACATGAAACCATAATTCATATAAATATGCATTGATAGTTTGTTTGGAATCTTCATCAAATTGATCATCATGCTATTGAAGATCTTGTGACTGGAGATTTCACCCAGGTCTCCGCATCTAGGGCTACCAAGATAAGGGTTTCATTGGAAAGCTCCCATCAACATATGGAATTCCCTCATAAGTTCACACCCCTGAGTAGTGATTTTTTCTTTGATGAGGCTTAGAATTCACATCTCGTTGAGAAACCTCATAATACTAATGTGGAGGATAATATTTAAACTACTCTAATTTAAGAAACAATAGTGGAAAAAAACTCAAAAGAGGGGAATAAAATGAGGAAATGAAGAAAAGTGGTACCTCATTTAATGGTGTACACAATAAGAGGATCCTATGATAAGAGTGAAACCCTAAAAATGAAGATATTGTACTGGAACTCTCATGGTATATGGAATTACCAAACTACAAAGGTTGATAGACATAATATCATAGCATATTACCCAATGCTTCTTGGTATTGCTGAACCCATAATTCTACTTGATAATTGGAAATATATCATGTGGTTACCCCTTGGATATAGAATTTTCTCAAAAAAATACTAATTACTTCAATAATGATCACTTACGGACACTCTAAAAGTAAATAATTTAGGTGATGACATGTAGTAAATAGTCCTAGAGAATCATAATTTATTTCAACACACTTAGTGGGAATTTTTTTATTTTTTTTGGGTATGTTTCTACATCATACATCAGAATATGAGACCAATAAAAGGATAATGAGATATAAGAAAAAAACATGATTCAAAAATGGGTTACAACCGGTGAATTTAATGTTTTCTAGAAACCATAAGAAAAATTAAATCTAGATTCGATAGAGCAGTAGTGCTGGATTTTTCCTCTTGTATTAAACATTACAATCATGTGGATGTTCCAATATTGGGAGATGAATTTACATGGAATAGGTTCACCTTTAATGGAAGTAAAGTAACCAGGATTGATATATTATTTGATCATATGGAAGATATATGTGCTGAAAATTGTGTCTCTCTCCAAACACTTATGAAATTTCACTCATATCATAATCCCATTGTTGTGTACATCCTTAATCAAATTACAATGTCAAGGCCTCTTCCATTTCTCTTCAACAATGGGTGGATTATCACACTATGGTTCATGGATATTATTTTGAATGATTGGTAATGTAAACCTCTATGATGTCTAATTCACATTCTTTTTGAGATATTAAAGCAATACAATGTACCTTTAATGGAATGGAGCCAATATCCGTTCCCTCTGATTGATCTTGACATCAAAGGAGCTGAAAATGAGGATTATCATAATTAAATTATTAACTACTAGTATAATTTCCCCTCTATAGAAAAAATACAATCCCAATCCAAGATGGATTATCTTCTTGATTTAAGGGAAATGCTTGATCGAAGTCATTTAAATGCTAAATGGTTGAAGTATGTTGATAGGATCTCTAAATTCTTTCATTTATTGCACAATTAAAGGTGATTCAAAACATGGAATAGTGACATGAGCATTGAGGGGAACCAACATATATATATGAAAATGTCATTTCAAAAGAATTGGTGGGTTACTTTAATGTTTTTTTATTATGATGATGTATGGTATTGTACTTTTAACATGATTGGAAACATAACTCACTATATTGAGGACCACCATAACTAGAAATTAATTATGACTCCCTTAAAAGATGAAGATAAAGTGTATTTGTTCTGCCTCAATACGGAAAATGGAGCGAGTCCATAAGGGTTTAAAAAAATTATTCATTTTATATATGGTTAGTTTACATGATGAAGTGATTAATGTAGTTAAGGATTTATTTATCCATTCCTTATAGTGCCGACTCACACATCATTTACATAATATATAAAAAGGAAGGTGTGATTTATATTAAATATTTTAGCCCAATTACTATTGGGAATACTATACCCAAAATCATTATTAAAATCATTATGACCAGACAGGGAGGAATAGTTAAACAACACATCACTAATAATCAGTTTAGGTATGTACAATGATGAAGTATTCAAAATTTATTATTCATGGCATCAGAAAGTATAAATTTAATTAAACGGAAAACAAAAGAAAGAAATTTTCACCAAACATTGACATCTATAAGGCATTTGATACTCTGAAATAGAGCATTCTTTTTGTTATTAATAGAATTTATATATTTTTAGAATCTTTCATCAAACTTATCTGTACTATTCTTACCTATATAAGGTTTTACATACTAATTAATGGATCACCAAGGTGTTTTTTTAATGAACTAGAGGTTTCATACATTGTGATCTACTGAAATAGTTGTTGTTTTCCATTGCATAATATTATATGAGTATGTGTATTAATTATATTGTACAACTTTGAAGTTAGAAGTGTATCAAGGATGGAAAATATGATTTCACCTCATCAAATCTCTTGTATGAAGTTGAAATTATTTTTTGGTTGGGCTTTCAAGAAAACTATAAAATAAATCAAGGCTACGTTTTCTCATTATTAGGATGTTTCTCGGAAATCCATTAGCTGGAAATAATCCTTCATTTTTTTGAGAGAGAATTATGGTTTCTATGAGAAATAAGATACCTAGAAAAATTGGTTTCCAATAAGGATCCCTCCCTATTAATTACCTTGGTGTTCATTTGTTTTGGGTAAAAGAGAGGAGGAATTTTTTTAGAATATCTATGCAGGAGTAATTAATCAATTGGCTTGTTTTAAAGGGAAATCAATGTCCCAAATAGGGGGGATGATCCATGTCAACTTGGTGATTACTTCTAAATTTGTGAACATTTTCTCTTTTTATAGGTGTCTAAAAAGACTCATTAATGAAAATAATGGTATTATAAATAGCATCATATGGACTAGATCATTTCATGAAAGGAAGTTGATTATGGTGGCATTGAAAGATTGGGTAAAGTCTATTGAAATGGGAGGGCCTAGAATTAATGATCATATTATCTTTAATGATTCTCTCATTAGAAACTTTACATGGAATATATTGAATTCTGATGAATTTTCCAGTGATTTTTTATCAAGAAGGTTCAGAATGAGGTAATGGAAGGATACAAACAATACCATTAATTTTTTGTTTAAGCCTTAATTATGAAATATTTTAATGAAATCATGAAAAATTTATAATGGATATAGAGAATTAAATATATGATCAACATTGGGAGTTATTTATAGTCAGATATCCCATCAGATAAATTATTAATGTAGAATTGTAAAATGAACAAATGACTATTTCTGATATTTTTTTATAGTTAAATATCCTTGAATGAATTATCCCTTTCTAGAAAAATAGAAATCTTGAATTATCATTGCATGGATATGTACTTTCATATATGGATGCTCAATAGTAGTGGAAGGTTCCATACTATGGATTATTATATGATGCAATGTAAAGGCTCCAACATACCACCTACATGGTTGTTAAAATTAAAGGTACAATTTATAC
Source organism: Viscum album (assembly GCA_963277665.1). Taxonomy (NCBI): domain Eukaryota; kingdom Viridiplantae; phylum Streptophyta; class Magnoliopsida; order Santalales; family Viscaceae; genus Viscum; species Viscum album. Next base: position 1,462,208,523 of record OY728150.1, on the reverse strand, counting down.
AACCTTGAAGATTATTTATTATTTAGGTAGTGTGGATAACATGACTTCCTACACCTGATCTATTTAATAGGGTTGTTCAAGTCATTATCTTATCTTGTTGTTTATGTTCTAATGCTAAAAAAGAATATACATCACATCTTCAGGGGCTGATAATTTTCTCAGTGATTAAGTAATTGTGTAGGAATCCTATTTGGTATTTCCTTATACACTGCCCTATATCTTGATTATCTTTTATAGGGGATATTTACATATAGTTAGAGTTAAAAGATCCTTAATGTACTTCTCACTACTATTATAATTTTGATTTTTCTTATTTGGAGTTCACGAAATGAATGTATTTTTGATAGAAAAATACTTTCCATACATGATTCTATATTCACTCTTTATAGAGAAATTCATGTGGCCTCAAATGTTTAAATTTGATCTATAAGAAAATCTTTTGAAGACTTGGATATCTTGAGAAGGACTGGTGTGTTGAAAAAACACAAGAAACCTCTTTTCCTTAAATCAATTCAATGTATTCCCCTAATAAGTCCATGAAATAAATTAAACGTCGATGGTGTGGCCTCTGGAATTCTAAGACCCTTAGGCTATGGAGGTTCATTCTGCACCTACCACAGCTATGTAAAAGAATGTTTTTATGATTACATTAGAACTTGATTTTCAAATGAGGCTGAATTATGGGATATTATATATGATATAAAACATGTGTTTCGGTATAATTAGAACTCATGATGGATCAATATGATTGTGAAACTATCATCAAGTCCTTAAATGAATATAACAGGGATGTTCCTTTTAATCACATACCTCACTGGATTTATTTTATTTGATATTCATTGAATCTCAATTTAACTGTCTCAAATTCCTATAGGGCGGTGAATAAAGTGGTTGATTCATTGTCGAAGTGGATGATTAAGGAAATGAACTCAATGTTTTCCTTCTGAATTATATATTATTGTGTATAAATTGTTTATTTTGATATGTGAGTAGTGATATTATCCCATATTTGAAAACCCCTTTGTTCTAATTGATGTTATTTATTCTCTTTTTTAGTAAATTTTAGGATTATGCTATCCTAGATCCCAAACTTCTTGGGCATGATATGTCCATGAATACTCTAATTAACTGAACTGTTATAATTAAGATACCCCTTTTCATTTAAATAAATGTATTATTATGTATTATGGTTTTAGAAAACACATAAAATCCATAGGTTTTATTATACCCTATTTTAAAATCATTAAGCATATTTAAAATTGATAATATTGTAATTGTACAGTGATCAAATGATTAGTATAAAAATAACGTCTTAACATATCCAATTGACACTGAAAAAGGATGTGATGACCACAACCAGAAGGATCATATCCTATGGAGCCCATTTATCATAGTATCAGAAGGAGATAGAATCACTAGGCTTTTCCATTTACCAATCCCAATATTATATCCAATAACATAAGCATGAGTGAAACCATTTATGGGAGAAGATCAATCTCATTGAGATCATGACCCAAAACATGTATATCGAACCACCCCATGAAAGTCTAATAATCAGACACCTTAATCTAAGATAATATTCTAGTGTATTAAACAGATATGTATCAATAACTCATAAATATGTTTATGTACATTATTTTTTATAAAATAATTAATATATTTTTCTCCTATTATTGTTGTTTATAAATGATTTTTATTTTGATTCAATAAAATAAAATTAGTAGATTGAATTAATATTCAAATTCAATTAAGTAATGTATTTTAATGTATTTTCAAGATATATAACATTTTAATAAAATAATACTATTAAATAATTTTTAACAAATACAAAGGATCATATAATTTTTGTAAAGTCAAATGAATTTTTTTATAAGGTTTCAAAAAGTGAGATTATCAAAAAACCCAAAATTTGTCCATTAATGAAGATTAATATTATAAAATTAAAAATAAACATATTTAGAAAAAATATTAGACAAAATGAAAATATTATTTTAAATAGAATGTTTAAATTATCCAATGTTGAAATTTTCATAATTTTCTCAGATAGTTGAATTTTCAGGAAAAACATGAATACACTATAAATATACTTTGTGTATTAGGAACTAATAATTTCCCAAAAGTGATGTAATAATTAAAATAAATTTTTTACATTAATAAATATATGGTTTCAATTTAAAATAATATTATTTTAAGTTTATTTTTAAAATTTTATAAATCTTTTTTTAATCCTCTAAAAATATTAATATATTTTAAGGTTTTAAAATCATTTATTTAAGAGCATGACTCACATACACATAATCAAATGTATTATTTTATTAATTTAGTCCCTTTTACTTATAAAATAAAAAAAATGTCCCATTTTTTAGAAATCATGGTAGAAAACCATGGGATGGTTTGTGGTTTTGGTTATTTTATTATATAGAGTCAAAACCCAATATTTGAGAAATGATAAATAATTCACCACACATTACATATATACAACCAACTAGTATCCCATTTATATTCTCTATAAATCCATATATAACTTCATTAATATTTCTTATCCTCTATTATGTTCTCTTAAGGTTCCCCGAAGCTTCCAAGAATCTCTTCCTAAGCATTTAGTGTCACACACTCATGTAAGGGATATTTTTATTTCACCTCTTTATTCAAGTATCTTCATTACCTTATATATTTTACCTTCATTTCCATATTATGGGATATTTTATTACATATTCCAATTAATTTCCAATTTATATCCCAATTATTAGAGACCATTTTTCTCTCATCAACCCATTTTATGATTTTTTAATCAATACTGTTATGCTGCTGAAATTTCACCACAATTTTCAATGCCAAAACAATTATATAATTAATAAAATACCCATTTATTATGAAGGGTATTCATATTTATAAACATATAACTATTTTAAATAGGTTTTACATGTTTTCATAACATACTCCTTTATGTTGAATAAAAATTTATTGATGAATGAATCCACTTTGTTTGATCCATATAGAAGAGTTAAGCATGAGAATGAAATGAAAGGGACGGGTGCTCCAAAAATTATGTTGCGCACAAACTCATTGGGTAATGATTAGAATTATGGGACATCATGTTGGGATAGGGAGTGGACTTGATTATTTTATTGAAAATTTCCCTTCATGATGTTTTAGCTAATTCTAGATCTGAATAGAAACATGGATCAGAAGGAGCATCCAAATAACCCAAAGAGAGGATAAGCAGTGATTGAATATTTTATGCAAGAAAGGCCTCTAAAATTCAATGGATCATATGATCCCTAAATCGTAAAAAAATTGTATCAAATACATTGAGAATATATTTTCCATCTTTAAATGTTCAGTAAAAGATAAGGTTATAATATTTTTTTATCATATGGAGGGATAAATTGATTAGTGGTGGACATTGATCAAGAATGAGAAGCTTGTGGAATAGATCGAAGTTATTAGGAGGAAATAATTAAATAAAATGTATTTTGATAAATATATTCTGTGCACATTATGACATAAAATGGATTTGTATTTCCTTACCCTTATGAAAAAATACGATTAATATATTAGGGCATATTATGGAAACATCATAAGACATTCACGATACACGTTTATCTTTTTTTTTACCACTAAATGCAAGATTGAAAAATTATATGGTGGGAAAAAACTAGTCTATGAAAATACCTAGAAATCTGTGACATTGATACTAATGAGTACTTTTTATAATGTTCCCTCAAAGTTGATGTTAAGAACTTAAAAAATATTAAGGGTACCATGGGGAAAGAGACAGAAAGTTGAGTTTAATTCTGGTAGTCTGATGGAGAAATTTAATAGTATAAAAATATTAAACTTCCCACTTGACAAATGTGAAGAAAGCATCACCCTAGAAATTTCATAAGGGGGTGAGGAAATGCTTTAGGTGTATGAAGGAACGTTACCTAGCTAGCGATTTCCAATAGGAGAAAACCACTAATGTGATGGAGGAAATGAATTATATGGTCAACCCCCTCTACATTTTTCATTTCATAACATTCAAGGGATAATGGAACTTTACAAATAAATAAATAATGCTATGGGTTCTCAGAGACAACAAATAACCTCCAAGGAATTAAGGGAGGACTTTTGTTTTCCCAACTAATAGGGTGGATCCAGAAAATGAAGTTGTGATAGGTACTATAGTTATTAAATCAAAAATATAAAATGTACTTTTTGATTATGGATTTACTCATTCCATGTTATCATGAATGTTTATTATAGATATTCACACCCTACCAAAAATCATGGAAGTAGAGTTATCAGTGAGAATGGAAAATGGGCAAATTATTTTATCCCAAGTATATAACTCCTCCCCTATCAGAATATGTGGTATGAACTTACCAGCAAACCTTGTCACACTACCTTTGATTTAATTTGTTGCAATTATGGGTGTATATTGGATTTCCTTATATAGAGACAACATAAATTGTCATGAGAAATAAATCAAACTCTGTATCGTGTAACAACACTTGATTATGTACAAGTGAAAGGAGAAGGATGAATATTATTTGGCACCAACATCACAAGCATGGATATAATTTTACTTGGACATTGTGTATCTAGATCAAATTATCAAGTCTATGGAAAAAATCATCATCGAAGACATGCCATTTTTAATGGAATACACTTATGTTTTTCCCAAGGGATTGACTGGAATTCCTCCAAGCCAGGTGGTTGAATTTTCATTAGAACATAAACATACAGAATCTCTATTATCCATGAATCCATATATAATGGATTTTTTATAACATTAAGAGTTTATGAAACAACAATAAGATAATTTGGATAAAGGGTTCATATACCCAAGTGCTTCATCATGGGTGCACCAGTCCTCTTCTTCAAGAAGAAGGATGGGTCAATGTGCCTTCGAATTTATTATCAAGAGATCAAAAAGATTATGATATAGAATATGTATCCTCTACCATGGATTTATTAAATGTTAGATCATCTACATTGACCACACTACTTATCCAATGTGGATCAATGTTTTGGTATTACCAATTAAGGGAGAAGAAGGTGGATATCCCCATGACCGCTTTTTCAGATAAGGTATGCGCACTACGAGTTCATATTAATGAAATTCAGATGTACTAATTATCTAGAAATCTATATGGATGTGATGAATAGTGCCTTAATATATTACATTGATAAGTTTATTGTATTATTTATAGTTGATATTATAATATTTTCTAAGACCAATTATAAACATGAGGAGAATCTAAGCACTACGCTAAAGACCTTTTGAAAGCAGATGCTTTATGTCATATACAAAAAACGTCAGTTCTGGTTAAAGGAACTCTCTTTCATGGGGAATATCCTCATAATAAATGGGTTACATATGGACGTCTAAAAATATAAGTAATTTAAGGATGGTCTCGGCCAACATATGTGATAGATATCCATAGTTTCACTAAATTAGATAGTTATTATCATCAATTTTTAAGAAATTTATACTGATTGTAGTACCCTTTAAACAAGATTACTTAGAAGGGAGTCATGTATTCATGGAATGATGAATATAAAGGTATATTCAAGGATCTGAACATGAGGCTTATCACTTCACCTATGCTAACACTTCCCACAAGTGGATACCGTTTTATAGTATTCAACGATGCTTGGAAGAAGGTATTAGGCTACGTGTAAATGTAGAATGACAAAGTCATACCCTATGATTCAAGGCAGTTTAAAGTTTATGAAAAAAACAACAGAACACGTGATTCGGATTTTGGATTTAGTGATCTTATCATTGAAAATATAGAAGAATTATCTCTTTTGGGTGATGTTTGAAATTTACCCGGATTAGAAAATCCTCATGTATATATTCACACATAATGATTTGAATATGTTCCAACAAAGATATTTAGGTCTAATCAAGGACTATGAAATCTCAATCCACTACCATCATATTAAAGAATATAATTTTTTTAGTGCTCTACAAAAAAGGATCTATAAAATCAATCATTTATTGGAATTCAGAGGAATCACATCTTATTAAATTTTAAATGGATAGACATAGGAATTATAAAGGAAGGAACATCGTCTATACTTTAACTAATGAATGATTAACCACACCTTCTAGAAATGATAAAGGATAATTAGTGAAATGATGTTGGAATTTTGAATAGAGATTTAATTATAATGAAATGAAAATCCTTAGAGTTCAATGTTAATGAAGAAGGTATTGGTAGATTTGGGTCAAGAAAATGTGTACCATCAAATTCTGCTTTAAAGAAAATGATGTTGGTTTATTCACATAAATCAACCTTCTCCATCTACCCAAGAAGAAAAAATATGTATATATATTTCAAATAACAATATTTGTTGGACAATATGATGATTGATATCATAGAATATACATCAATAATTTTTTTATGACAAAAAGTTAATGTGGTAAGGAAAAAATCAAAGGGGATATGAAACTATTACCTTTACCTACATTGAAATTGGAAAATATCACCATGATCATTGTCACTAGTCATCCTAAGACATCAAGATGTAATAATGATATTTGGTTTGAAGGGGATATTCTTCAAAATAATGCACACTTCATAGTGATTCGAGAGGATTTATTGTTTGATTAACTTGAACTGATATACATCAGAGAGGTAGTAAGGGTGCATAGAGTACCACGATCAGTTGTATCTGACCATTATTTGAGATCCACCTATATGTTATGGAAATGTATTAAACGTGATCTAAAAACTAATTTGAAATTTAATATGGACAATCACCTCCAAAATATTGGAAAATCTGAGTTGAGTATCCAGAAACTTGAGTACATGTTGAGATTATTCTCAATTGACTTCAAAGACAGATTGGATCAACATCTTCCACTAGTTGAGCACTCTTAAAACAAAATTTTCTGCCCAATAACCCAAATGTGTCTCTACTAATACCTTTATTGTAAAAGTTTTAAAATAAATACATAGTTGGATAAATATATCAAACAAAAACTGATAGGTCTGGAACTAGATGATGAAATTGTAGAAAAGGTTAAGACTATTCAGAATCACATCAAGGCTACTCAGAGTTGATGGATGAGTTGTGCTATAAATTGTCAAAAATAATTAGATTTTCATGTTTGATACATGGTATTACTCCTTAGATCAATATGGAACAATGTTATGATATTTTGAAAGAAGGGAAATTTAGTCCTAGATACATCAACCCCATTGAGATCCTTGATCAAGTTTGAGCATTGGTCTACCAACTAGTACTCAAACATAAATTATCTCATGTAAATGATGTATTCTATATCTCCCCCTTTATAAAGTTAATAACATTCCCTCACATATAATTAATACATAGGTGGTATCATTGGATAATGATCTCTCTTATGAATAGATTTTGGTGAAGATCTTAGATTGTAGGGACAAATTTCTACAAAATGGGGAGATGCACCAAGTCCAAGTGTTGTGGATAAAGTAAAAGTTTGAAGAAGTGACATGGGTATCTGATGAAGTGATGAAACAATGTAACCCTCGTCTGTTTTATTGTGGAAAATGAAAATTTCAAAGGTGATATTTCTTAATGTGGAATATTTTAATGATCCAAATAGTTACAAATAAACTTTTCCCTTTATATTTAATTAAATGTTGAATTATGTATTATGGTTATAGAAAAAACATGAAATCGCAATGTTTTATTATATCATATTTAAACTAAAATCGATAATATTTACCATTAATTATATATTTATTGAACAGTGACCACATGGTTAGTTTAAATATAGTTTTTTAATAAATCCAAATGACACAGATAGGAGAATTGATGACCTAAACCTGTAGTCACGTACCATATAAATTCCATTTATCTGATCTTTCAAGGGAGATAGAATAACTAGGAATTCCCCTTGACCAATCCCAAGATGAGATCTAACATCTTAAGAATGATAGAAACCATTTACATGATAAGATCAAGCTTATCGAGATCACATTCTAAACAATGTACATTGAACCACCCCATGAAAGTCACACCATCACACACCTTACTCTAAGAGAGTTTTATAGTGTATTAAATGGATATGTATCAAGAACCTAGAAATATTATTATATATATTATTTTGTATAGATTAAGGATTATATTTTCATCCTATGATTATTACTTTATTAATGATTTTTATTTTGATGTAATAAAACACAAATTGTATTTTTGGTTAATATTCAAATTCAATTATGGAACTTATTTTAGAGATATTATATAAATGAATAAAATTTTAATAAAATATTATTATTAAATAATTTTTAACAAATATAAATGATCATATAATTTTTATGAATTCAATTATAATTTTTATAAGGGTTCCAAAACAATTATTGTTAAAAAAACCCAACATTTCAGAATAAATGGAGATTATTATATAAAATGTGGAAATTAACATATTTGATAAATTATTTAGATAAAATGTATAATATTTTTGGAATCATAATTTCCAAATTATTCAACAATGAAATTTTCATAATTTTCTGAGAAAGTTGAATTTTTAGTTAAAAATTAAATACCATATAAATATACATTATGTATTATGACATAATAATGATCCAAAAGTGTTGAAATAAATTCAATAAATGGTATCAATGACAAAATATATTTTTAACCTTTAAAATAATATGATTGTATGTTTATTTTTAAAATTTTATAAAGCATTTTGGAATTATCCAAAAACATTAATATATTTTAAATTTTTAAAATCATTTCCTTAAATGTATGAGTCACTTCCACATATACAAGGGAATCATTTTATTAATATGGGACCTCATAATTTTTAAATTATTAAAAACTATCTCTTTTTTTAGAAACCATGAAAAATGTTTTGGTAATGAATGTGGTTTTGGTTATTTTATTATATAGAGTACAAAAGCGATGTTTGAAAAATGATAAAGTATTTCTCACTTTTTCCTATATAAACTCACCCATGATCCGATTTATCATCACTAAAAATCCTTGTATAATTTTCTTACTCTACCATCCCCACTCTTTATTCCTCTAAAGGAACCTTCAAGCTCCAAAAAATCACTTCCCAAGTATTTAGAGTCACACACTCAAGTAAGAGATCATTTTATTTATCCTATTTATTCACGTATCATCATTAACATATTTATTTTATCCTCATTTCATTATGATAGGATGTTTTACTCTATATCCCCATACATTACAATTGATTTCAAAATTAATAGAGATGCATTTCTCATTCATCAACCCATTTTTGGAATTTTTAAGCGACGCCATTATGTAACTGAAATTTCATCTTCATTTTCTATACAAAAACAATTCTGTAGTGTGTAAAATACCCATTAACATTTAAGGGTATATAATTTTACACACATAAACATATTGTACTTGGTAATTACATGTATCAATTCCACACTCAATTATTATAAAATAAACTATTATTTTTACGATCTATTTGCAATACTTAATCGTAAGAATTAAATTAATGTGATTGGTGTTCCCAGAATTATATAACACTCCAATGAATTGGCTAATGTTTAATATCATGAGATTTAATTTTGGGAATGGATTGAACCTGATTCCATTATGGTACAATTTCAATTATGGTGTCATGGAAGTATTCCTTGACATATTTTGATTAAACAATGATTTATTTTATTTCCACATTTCCCATATTTCCTTTATGATTAGCATGTTATATCATTCCTTATTACTCATGTTAATGATTCCCACTCCTTTTATTCACTATTGATATGTCTATTGTCTAACATGTATTATCTTATTCATTTTATTCCATTTGAATTTCCTTACTAAACATTATATATCACCTCTTCATTATGTATGTCCCCAGGTTATCCCATGCAGTTCTAAGTGTGAGCATGTTATTGAAGTTTTCAATAAGGATGGTTTTTCCGTATATTAAATTAATTTTTAATGTAAAAAATTCCAAAATAAACTATACTTATAAATCATCTTGTTTTTATTAAGATTAATATTATGTAATAAATTATGTATAAATACATACTAAAGAGAAGGGTTGTGATAAAAACCATGACATGGTATCTTAATCAATGGTTTGATCATGAAAATAAAACCCTCCAAAACCCCATACTTTTGAGAATATATTATTATATTCATTGAAATTTCATATCTTATAATCACCATTTTGTTTCTTTATTCTCACTATTTCATAGACATTTCCAAAATTTTCAATTGGAATTAAAAATATACATTTAGTGTAATTGTGTGTAATATAACTTTATCCATGATCACAACAATCATTTTTTTGAAAATCCACTAACTGGGGTTGTAATTTTGTTATACACAATTGAACTCATAGATTCTGAAAAATATACACGTAATCCATGAAATTTCCAATAAATTCATTTATCCATATCCCTCCATGTTTAATGTATCAATCCAAACTATGATTAGTTATCAGATAATTTCATTGAAAACTCCCCATTTTAGATCAAACCATGTATACTATTAAAACATGGTTTTTTTAATCCTATTGTTTCTATGTATTCTATCAATATTTATTCACAAAAAATAGAGACCACCTTAAATGTTTTTTCCAAAAAACAGCATGTCTATGATACCATGACTTGTTTTTTAAGACAATATTTGTTATATCAAAATTGTATTTTGATCATATTATATAACATTGTACATTTAGATAAATTAGATTCCAAAATTCCCCCATAATTTTATTATTATAAACCATAAGTCAAGTCTAAGATTAATCACTCTTGATAAAATCCATAAAATAAGAGAAGTTCACTTCTATTACATTAACTTTTTATGAGTAATGTTTGGTATATAAAATAAGAGTTATCGAATGTACTCTATCCTTACCAAGCACAATTTTATCTATTTACACTTAGTTCAAAATGAATTCCCATATAACCTTTAATTCATCATGATAATGCCAATGAATTTTTTCTTCCCTACTTATTCAAAAAATTATCCTCTCTAAATTTATATTTATCTCTCTTAATATGATATCCATACACCTTATTCTCTTTTTAAAATTTTTTTTCCCAATTATACCATTTTTCCCCTTTGAAAATAACCCCAAAGGGTAACATAATTTAAATATATATGTATAAATATTAACTATTTTATACATATATTGATAGGGAGAACACCAAAATCATGGAAGTAGAGTTATCAGTGAGAATGGAAAATGGGGAAATTTTTTTATCCCAAGTATATAACTCCTCCCCTATCAGAATATGTGGTATGAACTTACCAGCGAACCTTGTCACACTACCTCTGATTTAATTTGTTGCAATTATGGGTGTATATTGGATTTCCTTATATAGAGACAACATAAATTGTCATGAGAAATAAATCAAACTCTGTATCGTGTAACAACAATTGATTATGTACAAGTGAAAGGAGAAGGATGAATATTATTTGGCACCAACATCACAAGCATGGATATAATTTTACTTGTACATTGTGTATCTAGATCAAATTATCAAGTCTATGGAAAAAATCATCATCGAAGACATGCCATTTTTAATGGAATGCACTTATGTTTTTCCCAAGGGATTGACTGGAATTCCTCCAAGCCAGGTGGTTGAATTTTCATTTGAACATAAACATACAGAATCTATATTATCCATGAATCCATATATAATGGATTTTTTATAATATTAAGAGTTTATGAAACAAAAATAAGATAATTTGGATAAAGGGTTCATATACCCAAGTGCTTCATCATGGGTGCACCAGTCCTCTTCTTCAAGAAGAAGGATGGGTCAATGTGCCTTCGAATTTATTATCAAGAGATCAAAAAGATTATGATATAGAATATGTATCCTCTACCATGGATTTATTAAATGTTAGATCATCTACATTGACCACACTACTTATCCAATGTGGATCAATGTTTTGGTATTACCAATTAAGGGAGAAGAAGGTGGATATCCCCATGACCGCTTTTTCAGATAAGGTATGCGCACTACGAGTTCATATTAATGAAATTCAGATGTACTAATTATCTAGAAATCTATATGGATGTGATGAATAGTGCCTTAATATATTACATTGATAAGTTTATTTTATTATTTATAGTTTATATTATAATATTTTCTAAAACCAATTATAAACATGAGGAGAATCTAAGCACTATGCTAAAGACCTTTTGAAAGCAGATGCTTTATGTCATATACAAAAAACGTCAGTTCTGGTTAAAGGAACTCTCTTTCATGGGGAATATCCTCATAATAAATGGGTTACATATGGACCTCTAAAAATATAAGTAATTTAATGATGGTCTCGGCCAACATATGTGATAGATATCCATAGTTTCACTAAATTAGATAGTTATTATCATCAATTTTTAAGAAATTTATACTGATTGTAGTACCCTTTAAACAAGATTACTTAGAAGGGAGTCATGTATTCATGGAATGATGAATATAAAGGTATATTCAAGGATCTGAACATGAGGCTTATCACTTCACCTATGCTAACACTTCCCACAAGTGGATACCATTTTATAGTATTCAACGATGCTTGGAAGAAGGTATTAGGCTACGTGTAAATGTAGAATGACAAAGTCATACCCTATGATTCATGGCAGTTTAAAGTTTATGAAAAAAACAACAGAACACGTTATTTGGATTTTGGATTTAGTGATCTTATCATTGAAAATATGGAAGAATTATCTCTTTTGGGTGATGTTTGAAATTTACCCGGATTAGAAAATCCTCATGTATATATTCACACATAATGATTTGAATATGTTCCAACAAAGATAGTTAGGTCTAATCAAGGACTATGAAATCTAAATCCACTACCATCATATTAAAGAATATAAATTTTTTAGTGCTCTACAAAAAAGGATCTATAAATTCAATCATTTATTGGAATTCAGAGGAATCATATCTTATTAAATTTGAAATGGATAGACATAGGAATTATAAAGGAAGGAACATCGTCTATCCTTTAACTACTGAATGATTAACCACACCTTCTAGAAATGATAAAGGATAATTAGTGAAATGATGTTGGAATTTTGAATAGAGATTTAATTATAATGAAATGAAAATCCTTAGAGTTCAATGTTAATGAAGAAGGTATTGGTAGATTTGGGTCAAGAAAATGTGTACCATCAAATTCTGCTTTAAAGAAAATGATGTTGGTTTATTCACATAAATCAACCTTCTCCATCTACCCAAGAAGAAAAAATATGTATATATATTTCAAATAACAATATTTGTTGGACAATATGATGATTGATATCATAGAATATACATCAATAATTTTTTTATGAAAAAAAGTTAATGTGGTAAGGAAAAAATCAAAGGGGATATGAAACTATTACCTTTACCTACATTGAAATTGGAAAATATCACCATGAACATTGTCACTAGTCATCCTAAGACATCAAGATGTAATAATGATATTTGGTTTGAAGGGGATATTCTTCAAAATAATGCACACTTCATAGTGATTCGAGAGGATTTATTGTTTGATTAACTTAAACTGATATACATCAGAGGGTGAATAGAGTACCACGATCAGTTGTATCTGACCATTATTTGAGATCCACCTATATGTTATGGAAATGTATTAAACGTGATCTAAAAACTAATTTGAAATTTAAAATGGATAATCACCTCCAAAATATTGGAAAATCTGAGTTGAGTATCCAGAAACTTGAGTACATGTTGAGATTATTCTCAATTGACTTCAAAGACAGATTGGATCAACATCTTCCACTAGTTGAGCACTCTTAAAACAAAATTTTCTGCCCAATAACCCAAATGTGTCTCTACTAATACCTTTATTGTAATAGTTTTAAAATAAATACATAGTTGGATAAATATATCAAACAAAAACTGATAGGTCTGGAACTAGATGATGAAATTGTAGAAAAGGTTAAGACTATTCAGAATCACATCAAGGCTACTCAGAGTTGATGGATGAGTTGTGCTATAAATTGTCAAAAATAATTAGATTTTCATGTTGGATACATGGTATTACTCCTTAGATCAATATGGAACAATGTTATGATATTTTGAAAGAAGGGAAATTTAGTCCTAGATACATCAACCCCATTGAGATCCTTGATCAAGTTTGAGCATTGGTCTACCAACTAGTACTCAAACATAAATTATCTCATGTAAATGATGTATTCTATATCTCCCCCTTTATAAAGTTAATAACATTCCCTCACATATAATTAATACATAGGTGGTATCATTGGATAATGATCTCTCTTATGAATAGATTTTGGTGAAGATCTTAGATTGTAGGGACAAATTTCTACAAAATGGGGAGATGCACCAAGTCCAAGTGTTGTGGATAAAGTAAAAGTTTGAAGAAGTGACATGGGTATCTGATGAAGTGATGAAACAATGTAACCCTCGTCTGTTTTATTGTGGAAAATGAAAATTTCAAAGGTGATATTTCTTAATGTGGAATATTTTATGATCCAAATAGTTACAAATAAACTTTTCCCTTTATATTTAATTAAATGTTGAATTATGTATTATGGTTATAGAAAAAACATGAAATCGCAATGTTTTATTATATCATATTTAAACTAAAATCGATAATATTTACCATTAATTATATATTTATTGAACAGTGACCACATGGTTAGTTTAAATATAGTTTTTTAATAAATCCAAATGACACAGACAGGAGAATTGATGACCTAAACCTGTAGTCACGTACCATATAAATTCCATTTATCAGATCTTTCAAGGGAGATAGAATAACTAGGAATTCCCCTTGACCAATCCCAAGATGAGATCTAACATCTTAAGAATGATAGAAACCATTTACATGATAAGATCAATCTTATCGAGATCACATTCTAAACAATGTACATTGAACCACCCCATGAAAGTCACACCATCACACACCTTACTCTAAGAGAGTTTTATAGTGTATTAAATGGATATGTATCAAGAACCTAGAAATATTATTATATATATTATTTTGTATAGATTAAGGATTATATTTTCATCCTATGATTCTTACTTTATTAATGATTTTTATTTTGATGTAATAAAACACAAATTGTATTTTTGGTTAATATTCAAATTCAGTTAAGGAACTTATTTTAGAGATATTATATAAATGAATAAAATTTTAATAAAATATTATTATTAAATAATTTTTAACAAATATAAATGATCATATAATTTTTATGAATTCAATTATAATTTTTATAAGGGTTCCAAAACAATTATTGTTAAAAAAACCCAACATTTTAGAATAAATGGAGATTATTATATAAAATGTGGAAATTATCATATTTGATAAATTATTTAGATAAAATGTATAATATTTTTGGAATCATAATTTCCAAATTATTCAACAATGAAATTTTCATAATTTTTTGAGAAAGTTGAATTTTTAGTTAAAAATTAAATACCATATAAATATACATTATGTATTATGACATAATAATGATCCAAAAGTGTTGAAATAAATTCAATAAATGGTATCAATGACAAAATATATTTTTAACCTTTAAAATAATATGATTGTATGTTTATTTTTTAAATTTTATAAAGCATTTTGGAATTATCCAAAAACATTAATATATTTTAAATTTTTAAAATCATTTCCTTAAATGTATGAGTCACTTCCACATATACAAGGGAATCATTTTATTAATATGGGACCTCATAATTTTTAAATTATTAAAAACTATCTCTTTTTTTAGAAACCATGAAAAATGTTTTGGTAATGAATGTGGTTTTGGTTATTTTATTATATAGAGTACAAAAGCGATGTTTGAAAAATGATAAAGTATTTCTCACTTTTTCCTATATAAACTCACCCATGATCCGATTTATCATCACTAAAAATCCTTGTATAATTTTCTTACTCTACCATACCCACTCTTTATTCCTCTAAAGGAACCTTCAAGCTCCCAAAAATCACTTCCCAAGTATTTAGAGTCACACACTCAAGTAAGAGGTCATTTTATTTATCCTATTTATTCACGTATCATCATTAACATATTTATTTTATCCTCATTTCATTATGATAGGATGTTTTACTCTATATCCCCATACATTACAATTGATTTCAAAATTAAGAGAGATGCATTTCTCATTCATCAACCCATTTTTGGAATTTTTAAGCGACGCCATTATGCAACTGAAATTTCATCTTCATTTTCTATACAAAAACAATTCTGTAGTGTGTAAAATACCCATTAACATTCAAGGGTATATAATTTTACACACTTAAACATATTGTACATGGTAATTACATGTATCAATTCCACACTCAATTATTATAAAATAAAATATTATTTTTACGATCTATTTGGAATACTTAATCGTAAGAATTAAATTAATGTGATGGGTGTTCCCAGAATTATATAACACTCCAATGAATTGGCTAATGTTTAATATCATGAGATTTAATTTTGGGAATGGATTGAACCTGATTCTATTATGGTACAATTTCAATTATGGTGTCATGGAAGTATTCCTTGACATATTTTGATTAAACAATGATTTATTTTATTTCCATATTTCCCATATTTCCTTTATGATTAGCATGTTATATCATTCCTTATTACTCATGTTAATGATTCCCACTCCTTTTATTCACTATTGATATGTCTATTGTCTAACATGTATTATCTTATTCATTTCATTCCATGTGAATTTCCTTACTAAACATTATATATCACCTCTTCATTATGTATGTCCCCAGGTTATCCCATGAAGTTCTAAGTGTGAGCATGTTATTGAAGTTTTCAATCAGGATGGTTTTTCCGTATATTAAATTAATTTTTAATGTAAAAAATTCCAAAATAAACTATACTTATAAATCATCTTGTTTTTATTAAGATTAATATTATGTAATAAATTATGTATAAATACATACTAAAGAGAAGGGTTGTGATAAAAACCATGACATGTTATCTTAATCAATGGTTTGATCATGAAAATAAAACCCTCCAAAACCCCATACTTTTGAGAATATATTATTATATTCATTGAAATTTCATATCTTATAATCACCATTGTGTTTCTTTATTCTCACTATTTCATGGACATTTCCAAAATTTTCAATTCGAATTAAAAATATACATTTAGTGTAATTGTGTGTAATATAACTTTATCCATGATCACATCAATCATTTTTTTTTAAATCCACTAACTGGGGTTGTAATTTTGTTATACACAATTGAACTCATAGATTCTGAAAAATATACACGTAATCCATGAAATTTCCAATAAATTCATTTATCTATATCCCTCCATGTTTAATGTATCAATCCAAACTATGATTAGTTATCAGATAATTTCATTGAAAACTCCCCATTTTAGATCAAACCATGTATACTATTAAAACATGGTTTTTTAATCCTATTGTTTCTATGTATTCTATCAATATTTATTCACAAAAAATAGAGACCACCTTAAATGTTTTTTCCAAAAAACAGCATGTCTATGATACCATGACCTGTTTTTTAAGACAATATTTGTTATATCAAAATTGTATTTTGATCATCTTATATAACATTGTACATTTAGATAAACTAGATTCCAACATTCCCCCATAATTTTATTATTATAAACCATAAGTCAAGTCTAAGATTAATCCCTCTTGAGAAAATCCATAAAATAAGAGAAGTTCACTTCTATTACATTAACTTTTTATGAGTAATGTTTGGTATATAAAATAAGAGTTATCGAATGTACTCTATCCTTACCAAGCACAATTATATCTATTTACACTTAGTTCAAAATGAATTCCCATATAACCTTTAATTCATCATGATAATGCCAATGAATTTTTTCTTCCCTACTTATTCAAAAAATTATCCTCTCTAAATTTATATTTATCTCTCTTAATATGATATCCATACACCTTATTCTCTTTTTAAATTTTTTTTCCCAATTATACCATTTTTTCCCCTTTGAAAATAACCCCAAAGGGTAACATAATTTAAATATATATGTATAAATATTAACTATTTTATACATATATTGATAGGGAGAACACCAAAATCATGGAAGTAGAGTTATCAGTGAGAATGGAAAATGGGGAAATTATTTTATCCCAAGTATATAACTCCTCCCCTATCAGAACATGTGGTATGAACTTACCAGCGAACCTTGTCACACTACCTTTGATTTAATTTGTTGCAATTATGGGTGTATATTGGATTTCCTTATATAGAGACAACATAAATTGTTATGAGAAATAAATCAAACTCTGTATCGTGTAACAACACTTGATTATGTACAAGTGAAAGGAGAAGGATGAATATTATTTGGCACCAACATCACAAGAATGGATATAATTTTACTTGGACATTGTGTATCTAGATCAAATTATCAAGTCTATGGAAAAAATCATCATCGAAGACAAGCCATTTTTAATGGAATACAATTATGTTTTTCCCAAGGGATTGACTGGAATTCCTCCAGGCCAGGTGGTTGAATTTTCATTAGAACATAAACATACAGAATCTCTATTATCCATGAATCCATATATAATGGATTTTTTATAACATTAAGAGTTTATGAAACAACAATAAGATAATTTGGATAAAGGGTTCATATACCCAAGTGCTTCATCATTGGTGCACCAGTCCTCTTCTTCAAGAAGAAGGATGGGTCAATGTGCCTTCGAATTTATTATCAAGAGATCAAAAAGATTATGCTATAGAATATGTATCCTCTACCATGGATTTATTAAATGTTAGATCATCTACATTGACCACACTACTTATCCAATGTGGATCAATGTTTTGGTATTACCAATTAAGGGAGAAGAAGGTGGATATCCCCATGACCACTTTTTCAGATAAGGTATGCGCACTACGAGTTCATATTAATGAAATTCAGATGTACTAATTATCTAGAAATCTATATGGATGTGATGAATAGTGCCTTAATATATTACATTGATAAGTTTATTGTATTATTTATAGTAGATATTATAATATTTTCTAAAACCAATTATAAACATGAGGAGAATCTAAGCACTACGCTAAAGACCTTTTGAAAGCAGATGCTTTATGTCATATACAAAAAACGTCAGTTCTGGTTAAAGGAACTCTCTTTCATGGGGAATATCCTCATAATAAATGGGTTACATATGGACCTCTAAAAATATAAGTAATTTAATGATGGTCTCGGCCAACATATGTGATAGATATCCATAGTTTCACTAAATTAGATAGTTATTATCATCAATTTTTAAGAAATTTATACTGATTGTAGTACCCTTTAAACAAGATTACTTAGAAGGGAGTCATGTATTCATGGAATGATGAATATAAAGGTATATTCAAGGATCTGAACATGAGGCTTATCACTTCACCTATGCTAACACTTCCCACAAGTGGATACCGTTTTATAGTATTCAACGATGCTTGGAAGAAGGTATTAGGCTACGTGTAAATGTAGAATGACAAAGTCATACCCTATGATTCAAGGCAGTTTAAAGTTTATGAAAAAAACAACAGAACATGTGATTTGGATTTTGGATTTAGTGATCTTATCATTGAAAATATGGAAGAATTATCTCTTTTGGGTGATGTTTGAAATTTACCCGGATTAGAAAATCCTCCTGTATATATTCACACATAATGATTTGAATATGTTCCAACAAAGATAGTTAGGTCTAATCAAGGACTATGAAATCTCAATCCACTACCATCATATTAAAGAATATAATTTTTTTAGTGCTCTACAAAAAAGGATCTATAAATTCAATCATTTATTGGAATTCAGAGGAATCATATCTTATTAAATTTGAAATGGATAGACATAGGAATTATAAAGGAAGGAACATCGTCTATCCTTTAACTAATGAATGATTAACCACACCTTCTAGAAATGATAAAGGATAATTAGTGAAATGATGTTGGAATTTGAATAGAGATTTAATTATAATGAAATGAAAATCCTTAGAGTTCAATGTTAATGAAGAAGGTATTGGTAGATTTGGGTCAAGAAAATGTGTACCATCAAATTCTGCTTTAAAGAAAATGATGTTGGTTTATTCACATAAATCAACCTTCTCCATCTACCCAAGAAGAAAAATTATGTATATATATTTCAAATAACAATATTTGTTGGACAATATGATGATTGATATCATAGAATATACATCAATAATTTTTTTATGACAAAAAGTTAATGTGGTAAGGAAAAAATCAAAGGGGATATGAAACTATTACCTTTACCTACATTGAAATTGGAAAATATCACCATGAACATTGTCACTAGTCATCCTAAGACATCAAGATGTAATAATGATATTTGGTTTGAAGGGGATATTCTTCAAAATAATGCACACTTCATAGTGATTCGAGAGGATTTATTATTTGATTAACTTGAACTGATATACATCAGAGAGGTAGTAAGGGTGCATAGAGTACCACGATCAGTTGTATCTGACCATTATTTGAGATCCACCTATATGTTATGGAAATGTATTAAACGTGATCTAAAAACTAATTTGAAATTTAAAATGGATAATCACCTCCAAAATATTGGAAAATCTGAGTTGAGTATCCAGAAACTTGAGTACATGTTGAGATTATTCTCAATTGACTTCAAAGACAGATTGGATCAACATCTTCCACTAGTTGAGCACTCTTAAAACAAAATTTTCTGCACAATAACCCAAATGTGTCTCTACTAATACCTTTATTGTAAAAGTTTTAAAATAAATACATAGTTGGATAAATATATCAAACAAAAACTGATAGGTCTGGAACTAGATGATGAAATTGTAGAAAAGGTTAAGACTATTCAGAATCACATCAAGGCTACTCAGAGTTGATGGATGAGTTGTGCTAAAAATTGTCAAAAATAATTATATTTTCATGTTGGATACATGGTATTACTCCTTAGATCAATATGGAACAATGTTATGATATTTTGAAAGAAGGGAAATTTAGTCCTAGATACATCAACCCCATTGAGATCCTTGATCAAGTTTGAGCATTGGTCTACCAAATAGTACTCAAACATAAATTATCTCATGTAAATGATGTATTCTATATCTCCCCCTTTATAAAGTTAATAACATTCCCTCACATATAATTAATACATAGGTGGTATCATTGGATAATGATCTCTCTTATGAATAGATTTTGGTGAAGATCTTAGATTGTAGGGACAAATTTCTACAAAATGGGGAGATGCACCAAGTCCAAGTCTTGTGGATAAAGTAAAAGTTTGAAGAAGTGACATGGGTATCTGATGAAGTGATGAAACAATGTAACCCTCGTCTGTTTTATTGTGGAAAATGAAAATTTCAAAGGTGATATTTCTTAATGTGGAATATTTTAATGATCCAAATAGTTACAAATAAACTTTTCCCTTTATATTTAATTAAATGTTGAATTATGTATTATGGTTATAGAAAAAACATGAAATGACAATGTTTTATTATATCATATTTAAACTAAAATCGATAATATTTACCATTAATTATATATTTATTGAACAGTGACCACATGGTTAGTTTAAATATAGTTTTTTAATAAATCCAAATGACACAGACAGGAGAATTGATGACCTAAACCTGTAGTCACGTACCATATAAATTCCATTTATCTGATCTTTCAAGGGAGATAGAATAACTAGGAATTCCCCTTGACCAATCCCAAGATGAGATCTAACATCTTAAGAATGATAGAAACCATTTACATGATAAGATCAAGCTTATCGAGATCACATTCTAAACAATGTACATTGAACCACCCCATGAAAGTCACACCATCACACACCTTACTCTAAGAGAGTTTTATAGTGTATTAAATGGATATGTATCAAGAACCTAGAAATATTATTATATATATTATTTTGTATAGATTAAGGATTATATTTTCATCCTATGATTCTTACTTTATTAATGATTTTTATTTTGATGTAATAAAACACAAATTGTATTTTTGGTTAATATTCAAATTCAATTAAGGAACTTATTTTAGAGATATTATATAAATGAATAAAATTTTAATAAAATATTATTATTAAATAATTTTTAACAAATATAAATGATCATATAATTTTTATGAATTCAATTATAATTTTTATAAGGGTTCCAAAACAATTATTGTTAAAAAAACCCAACATTTCAGAATAAATGGAGATTATTATATAAAATGTGGAAATTAACATATTTGATAAATTATTTAGATAAAATGTATAATATTTTTGGAATCATAATTTCCAAATTATTCAACAATGAAATTTTCATAATTTTCTGAGAAAGTTGAATTTTTAGTTAAAAATTAAATACCATATAAATATACATTATGTATTATGACATAATAATGATCCAAAAGTGTTGAAATAAATTCAATAAATGGTATCAATGACAAAATATATTTTTATCCTTTAAAATAATATGATTGTATGTTTATTTTTTAAATTTTATAAAGCATTTTGGAATTATCCAAAAACATTAATATATTTTAAATTTTTAAAATCATTTCCTTAAATGTATGAGTCACTTCCACATATACAAGGGAATCATTTTATTAATATGGGACCTCATAATTTTTAAATTATTAAGAACTATCTCTTTTTTTAGAAACCATGAAAAATGTTTTGGTAATGAATGTGGTTTTGGTTATTTTATTATATAGAGTACAAAAGCGATGTTTGAAAAATGATAAAGTATTTCTCACTTTTTCCTATATAAACTCACCCATGATCTGATTTATTATCACTAAAAATCCTTTTATAATTTTCTTACTCTACCATCCCCACTCTTTATTCCTCTAAAGGAACCTTCAAGCTCCCAAAAATCACTTCCCATGTATTTAGAGTCACACACTCAAGTAAGAGATCATTTTATTTATCCTATTTATTCACGTATCATCATTAACATATTTATTTTATCCTCATTTCATTATGATAGGATGTTTTACTCTATATCCCCATACATTACAATTGATTTCAAAATTAAGAGAGATGCATTTCTCATTCAT
This sequence comes from Viscum album, assembly GCA_963277665.1. Taxonomy (NCBI): domain Eukaryota; kingdom Viridiplantae; phylum Streptophyta; class Magnoliopsida; order Santalales; family Viscaceae; genus Viscum; species Viscum album. The sequence continues at coordinate 1,462,185,584 of OY728150.1, read as the reverse complement.
CAACCCATTTTTGGAATTTTTAAGCGACGCCATTATGCAACTGAAATTTCATCTTCATTTTCTATACAAAAACAATTCTGTAGTGTGTAAAATACCCATTAACATTCAAGGGTATATAATTTTACACACTTAAACATATTGTACTTGGTAATTACATGTATCAATTCCACACTCAATTATTATAAAATAAAATATTATTTTTACGATCTATTTGGAATACTTAATCGTAAGAATTAAATTAATGTGATGGGTGTTCCCAGAATTATATAACACTCCAATGAATTGGCTAATGTTTAATATCATGAGATTTAATTTTGGGAATGGATTGAACCTGATTCCATTATGGTACAATTTCAATTATGGTGTCATGGAAGTATTCCTTGACATATTTTGATTAAACAATGATTTATTTTATTTCCATATTTCCCATATTTCCTTTATGATTAGCATGTTATATCATTACTTATTACTCATGTTAATGATTCCCACTCCTTTTATTCACTATTGATATGTCTATTGTCTAACATGTATTATCTTATTCATTTTATTCCATGTGAATTCCCTTACTAAACATTATATATCACCTCTTCATTATGTATGTCCCCAGGTTATCCCATGCAGTTCTAAGTGTGATCATGTTATTGAAGTTTTCAATCAGGATGGTTTTTCCGTATATTAAATTAATTTTTAATGTAAAAAATTCCAAAATAAACTATACTTATAAATCATCTTATTTTTATTAAGATTAATATTATGTAATAAATTATGTATAAATATATACTAAAGAGAAGGGTTGTGATAAAAACCATGACATGGTATCTTAATCAATGGTTTGATCATGAAAATAAAACCCTCCAAAACCCCATACTTTTGAGAATATATTATTATATTCATTGAAATTTCATATCTTATAATCACCATTGTGTTTCTTTATTCTCACTATTTCATGGACATTTCCAAAATTTTCAATTGGAATTAAAAATATACATTTAGTGTAATTGTGTGTAATATAACTTTATCCATGATCACATCAATCATTTTTTTTAAATCCACTAACTGGGGTTGTAATTTTGTTATACACAATTGAACTCATAGATTCTGAAAAATATACACGTAATCCATGAAATTTCCAACAAATTCATTTATCCATATCCCTCCATGTTTAATGTATCAATCCAAACTATGATTAGTTATCAGATAATTTCATTGAAAAATCCCCATTTTAGATCAAACCATGTATACTATTAAAACATGGTTTTTTTAATCCTATTGTTTCTATGTATTCTATCAATATTTATTCACAAAAAATAGAGACCACCTTAAATGTTTTTTCCAAAAAACAGCATGTCTATGATACCATGACCTGTTTTTTAAGACAATATTTGTTATATCAAAATTGTATTTTGATCATCTTATATAACATTGTTCATTTAGATAAACTAGATTCCAACATTCCCCCATAATTTTATTATTATAAACCATAAGTCAAGTCTAAGATTAATCACTCTTGAGAAAATCCATAAAATAAGAGAAGTTCACTTCTATTACATTAACTTTTTATGAGTAATGTTTGGTATATAAAATAAGAGTTATCGAATGTACTCTATCCTTACCAAGCACAATTTTATCTATTTACAATTAGTTCAAAATGAATTCCCATATAACCTTTAATTCATCATGATAATGCCAATGAATTTTTTCTTCCCTACTTATTCAAAAAATTATCCTCTCTAAATTTATATTTATCTCTCTTAATATGATATCCATACACCTTATTCTCTTTTTAAATTTTTTTTCCCAATTATACCATTTTTCCCCTTTGAAAATAACCCCAAAGGGTAACATAATTTAAATATATATGTATAAATATTAACTATTTTATACATATATTGATAGGGATAACACCAAAATCATGGAAGTAGAGTTATCAGTGAGAATGGAAAATGGGGAAATTATTTTATCCCAAGTATATAACTCCTCCCCTATCAGAATATGTGGTATGAACTTACCAGCGAACCTTGTCACACTACCTTTGATTTAATTTGTTGCAATTATGGGTGTATATTGGATTTCCTTATATAGAGACAACATAAATTGTCATGAGAAATAAATCAAACTCTGTATTGTGTAACAACAATTGATTATGTACAAGTGAAAGGAGAAGGATGAATATTATTTGGCACCAACATCACAAGTATGGATATAATTTTACTTGGACATTGTGTATCTAGATCAAATTATCAAGTCTATGGAAAAAATCATCATCGAAGACATGCCATTTTTAATGGAATACACTTATGTTTTTCCCAAGGGATTGACTGGAATTCCTCCAAGCGAGGTGGTTGAATTTTCATTTGAACATAAACATACAGAATCTCTATTATCCATGAATCCATATATAATGGATTTTTTATAACATTAAGAGTTTATGAAACAACAATAAGATAATTTGGATAAAGGGTTCATATACCCAATTGCTTCATCATGGGTGCACCAGTCCTCTTCTTCAAGAAGAAGGATGGGTCAATGTGCCTTCGAATTTATTATCAAGAGATCAAAAAGATTATGATACAGAATATGTATCCTCTACCATGGATTTATTAAATGTTAGATCATCTACATTGACCACACTACTTATCCAATGTGGATCAATGTTTTGGTATTACCAATTAAGGGAGAAGAAGGTGGATATCCCCATGACCGCTTTTTCAGATAAGGTATGCGCACTACGAGTTCATATTAATGAAATTCAGATGTACTAATTATCTAGAAATCTATATGGATGTGATGAATAGTGCCTTAATATATTACATTGATAAGTTTATTGTATTATTTATAGTTGATATTATAATATTTTCTAAAACCAATTATAAACATGAGGAGAATCTAAGCACTACGCTAAAGACCTTTTGAAAGCAGATGCTTTATGTCATATACAAAAAACGTCAGTTCTGGTTAAAGGAACTCTCTTTCATGGGGAATATCCTCATAATAAATGGGTTACATATGGACCTCTAAAAATATAAGTAATTTAATGATGGTCTCGGCCAACATATGTGATAGATATCCATAGTTTCACTAAATTAGATAGTTATTATCATCAATTTTTAAGAAATTTATACTGATTGTAGTACCCTTTAAACAAGATTACTTAGAAGGGAGTCATGTATTCATGGAATGATGAATATAAAGGTATATTCAAGGATCTTAACATGAGGCTTATCACTTCACCTATGCTAACACTTCCCACAAGTGGATACCGTTTTATAGTATTCAACGATGCTTGGAAGAAGGTATTAGGCTACGTGTAAATGTAGAATGACAAAGTCATACCCTATGATTCAATGCAGTTTAAAGTTTATGAAAAAAACAACAGAACACGTGATTTGGATTTTGGATTTAGTGATCTTATCATTGAAAATATGGAAGAATTATCTCTTTTGGGTGATGTTTGAAATTTACCCGGATTAGAAAATCCTCATGTATATATTCACACATAATGATTTGAATATGTTCCAACAAAGATAGTTAGGTATAATCAAGGACTATGAAATCTCAATCCACTACCATCATATTAAAGAATATAATTTTTTTAGTGCTCTACAAAAAAGGATCTATAAATTCAATCATTTATTGGAATTCAGAGGAATCATATCTTATTAAATTTGAAATGGATAGACATAGGAATTATAAAGGAAGAAACATCGTCTATCCTTTAACTACTGAATGATTAACCACACCTTCTAGAAATGATAAAGGATAATTAGTGAAATGATGTTGGAATTTTTAATAGAGATTTAATTATAATGAAATGAAAATCCTTAGAGTTCAATGTTAATGAAGAAGGTATTGGTAGATTTGGGTCAAGAAAATGTGTACCATCAAATTCTGCTTTAAAGAAAATGATGTTGGTTTATTCACATAAATCAACCTTCTCCATCTACCCAAGAAGAAAAAATATGTATATATATTTCAAATAACAATATTTGTTGGACAATATGATGATTGATATCATAGAATATACATCAATAATTTTTTTATGACAAAAAGTTAATGTGGTAAGGAAAAAATCAAAGGGGATATGAAACTATTACCTTTACCTACATTGAAATTGGAAAATATCACCATGAACATTGTCACTAGTCATCCTAAGACATCAAGATGTAATAATGATATTTGGTTTGAAGGGGATATTCTTCAAAATAATGCACACTTCATAGTGATTCGAGAGGATTTATTGTTTGATTAACTTGAACTGATATACATCAGAGAGGTAGTAAGGGTGCATAGAGTACCACGATCAGTTGTATCTGACCATTATTTGAGATCCACCTATATGTTATGGAAATGTATTAAACGTGATCTAAAAACTAATTTGAAATTTAAAATGGATAATCACCTCCAAAATATTGGAAAATCTGAGTTGAGTATCCAGAAACTTGAGTACATGTTGAGATTATTCTCAATTGACTTCAAAGACAGATTGGATCAACATCTTCAACTAGTTGAGCACTCTTAAAACAAACTTTTCTGCCCAATAACCCAAATGTGTCTCTACTAATACCTTTATTGTAAAAGTTTTAAAATAAATACATAGTTGGATAAATATATCAAACAAAAACTGATAGGTCTGGAACTAGATGATGAAATTGTAGAAAAGGTTAAGACTATTCAGAATCACATCAAGGCTACTCAGAGTTGATGGATGAGTTGTGCTATAAATTGTCAAAAATAATTAGATTTTCATGTTGGATACATGGTATTACTCCTTAGATCAATATGGAACAATGTTATGATATTTTGAAAGAAGGGAAATTTAGTCCTAGATACATCAACCCCATTGAGATCCTTGATCAAGTTTGAGCATTGGTCTACCAACTAGTACTCAAACATAAATTATCTCATGTAAATGATGTATTCTATATCTCCCCCTTTATAAAGTTAATAACATTCCCTCACATATAATTAATACATAGGTGGTATCATTGGATAATGATCTCTCTTATGAATAGATTTTGGTGAAGATCTTAGATTGTAGGGACAAATTTCTACAAAATGGGGAGATGCACCAAGTCCAAGTGTTGTGGATAAAGTAAAAGTTTGAAGAAGTGACATGGGTATCTGATGAAGTGATGAAACAATGTAACCCTCGTCTGTTTTATTGTGGAAAATGAAAATTTCAAAGGTGATATTTCTTAATGTGGAATATTTTAATGATCCAAATAGTTATAAATAAACTTTTCCCTTTATATTTAATTAAATATTGAATTATGTATTATGGTTATAGAAAAAACATGAAATCGCAATGTTTTATTATATCATATTTAAACTAAAATCGATAATATTTACCATTAATTATATATTTATTGAACAGTGACCACATGGTTAGTTTAAATATAGTTTTTTAATAAATCCAAATGACACAGATAGGAGAATTGATGACCTAAACCTGTAGTCACGTACCATATAAATTCCATTTATCTGATCTTTCAAGGGAGATAGAATAACTAGGAATTCCCCTTGACCAATCCCAAGATGAGATCTAACATCTTAAGAATGATAGAAACCATTTACATGATAAGATCAAGCTTATCGAGATCACATTCTAAACAATGTACATTGAACCACCCCATGAAAGTCACACCATCACACACCTTACTCTAAGAGAGTTTTATAGTGTATTAAATGGATATGTATCAAGAACCTATAAATATTATTATATATATTATTTTGTATAGATTAAGGATTATATTTTCATCCTATGATTCTTACTTTATTAATGATTTTTATTTTGATGTAATAAAACACAAATTGTATTTTTGGTTAATATTCAAATTCAATTAAGGAACTTATTTTAGAGATATTATATAAATGAATAAAATTTTAATAAAATATTATTATTAAATAATTTTTAACAAATATAAATGATCATATAATTTTTATGAATTCAATTATAATTTTTATAAGGGTTCCAAAACAATTATTGTTAAAAAAACCCAACATTTCAGAATAAATGGAGATTATTATATAAAATGTGGAAATTAACATATTTGATAAATTATTTATATAAAATGTATAATATTTTTGGAATCATAATTTCCAAATTATTCAACAATGAAATTTTCATAATTTTCTGAGAAAGTTGAATTTTTAGTTAAAAATTAAATACCATATAAATATACATTATGTATTATGACATAATAATGATCCAAAAGTGTTGAAATAAATTCAATAAATGGTATCAATGACAAAATATATTTTTAACCTTTAAAATAATATGATTGTATGTTTATTTTTTAAATTTTATAAAGCATTTTGGAATTATCCAAAAACATTAATATATTTTAAATTTTTAAAATCATTTCCTTAAATGTATGAGTCACTTCCACATATACAAGGGAATCATTTTATTAATATGGGACCTCATAATTTTTAAATTATTAAAAACTATCTCTTTTTTTAGAAACCATGAAAAATATTTTGGTAATGAATGTGGTTTTGGTTATTTTATTATATAGAGTACAAAAGCGATGTTTGAAAAATGATAATGTATTTCTCACTTTTTCCTATATAAACTCACCCATGATCCGATTTATCATCACTAAAGATCCTTGTATAATTTTCTTACTCTACCATCCCCACTCTTTATTCCTCTAAAGGAACCTTCAAGCTCCCAAAAATCACTTCCCAAGTATTTAGAGTCACACACTCAAGTAAGAGATCATTTTATTTATCCTATTTATTCACGTATCATCATTAACATATTTATTTTATCCTCATTTCATTATGATAGGATGTTTTACTCTATATCCCCATAGATTACAATTGATTTCAAAATTAAGAGAGATTCATTTCTCATTCATCAACCCATTTTTGGAATTTTTAAGCGACGCCATTATGCAACTGAAATTTCATCTTCATTTTCTATACAAAAACAATTCTGTAGTGTGTAAAATACCCATTAACATTCAAGGGTATATAATTTTACACACTTAAACACATTGTACTTGGTAATTACATGTATCAATTCCACACTCAATTATTATAAAATAAAATATTATTTTTACGATCTATTTGGAATACTTAATCGTAAGAATTAAATTAATGTGATGGGTGTTCCCAGAATTATATAACACTCCAATGAATTGGCTAATGTTTAATATCATGAGATTTAATTTTGGGAATGGATTGAACCTGATTCCATTATGGTACAATTTCAATTATGGTGTCATGGAAGTATTCCTTGACATATTTTGATTAAACAATGATTTATTTTATTTCCATATTTCCCATATTTCCTTTATGATTAGCATGTTATATCATTCCTTATTACTCATGTTAATGATTCCCACTCCTTTTATTCACTATTGATATGTCTATTGTCTAACATGTATTATCTTATTCATTTTATTCCATTTGAATTTCCTTACTAAACATTATATATCACCTCTTCATTATGTATGTCCCCAGGTTATCCCATGTAGTTCTAAGTGTGAGCATGTTATTGAAGTTTTCAATCAGGATGGTTTTTCCGTATATTAAATTAATTTTTAATGTAAAAAATTCCAAAATAAACTATACTTATAAATCATCTTGTTTTTATTAAGATTAATATTATGTAATAAATTATGTATAAATACATACTAAAGAGAAGGGTTGTGATAAAACCCATGACATGGTATCTTAATCAATGGTTTGATCATGAAAATAAAACCCTCCAAAACCCCATACTTTTGAGAATATATTATTATATTCATTGAAATTTCATATCTTATAATCACCATTGTGTTTCTTTATTCTCACTATTTCATGGACATTTCCAAAATTTTCAATTGGAATTAAAAATATACATTTAGTGTAATTGTGTGTAATATAACTTTATCCATGATCACATCAATCATTTTTTTTAAAATCCACTAACTGGGGTTGTAATTTTGTTATACACAATTGAACTCATAGATTCTGAAAAATATACACGTAATCCATGAAATTTCCAATAAATTCATTTATCCATATCCCTCCATGTTTAATGTATCAATCCAAACTATGATTAGTTATCAGATAATTTCATTGAAAACTCCCCATTTTTGATCAAACCATGTATACTATTAAAACATGGTTTTTTTAATCCTATTGTTTCTATGTATTCTATCAATATTTATTCACAAAAAATAGAGACCACCTTAAATGTTTTTTCCAAAAAACAGCATGTCTATGATACCATGACCTATTTTTTAAGACAATATTTGTTATATCAAAATTGTATTTTGATCATCTTATATAACATTGTACATTTAGATAAACTAGATTCCAACATTCCCCCATAATTTTATTATTATAAACCACAAGTCAAGTCTAAGATTAATCACTCTTGAGAAAATCCATAAAATAAGAGAAGTTCACTTCTATTACATTAACTTTTTATGAGTAATGTTTGGTATATAAAATAAGAGTTATCGAATGTACTCTATCCTTACCAAGCACAATTTTATCTATTTACACTTAGTTCAAAATAAATTCCCATATAACCTTTAATTCATCACGATAATGCCAATGAATTTTTTCTTCCCTACTTATTCAAAAAATTATCCTCTCTAAATTTATATTTATCTCTCTTAATATGATATCCATACACCTTATTCTCTTTTTAAATTTTTTTTCCCAATTATACCATTTTTCCCCTTTAAAAATAACCCCAAAGGGTAACATAATTTAAATATATATGTATAAATATTAACTATTTTATACATATATTGATAGGGAGAACACCAAAACATGTTTATATTTCGGAGGAATTTGAACAGCAATATTTTTACGACACTTTTTAACATTTTTGTGGCCAATGGTTTCATGAATATTTCTACCACTTACTGATTTGTTACAAAGTTCTCTGTTAATACAACCCCATTATTTAATTTTTTCTGATATATTGGTTTCAATTTTAATATTCAAAATTTCTTAATTCTATGATAGATTCTTCTATATAAAAACATTACTTTTGATATCACAAAAAAACTACATAGGAATTTTCATCTATACAAAAATATCTTCTAATTATTACTTTTTGAAAATTAATTGACTGCCAAAATATATTAGTATTTAACTACGCCATAAGATTTTTTTCATTTTTTAGGTCCAATCAACAGATTTTCTTCTGGTCAAAAATGCTAACCCTCATGTGGATTTTCTATACAGAATTTATTCAAACTAATTTATATCTGAATAAGTTATCATTATTAATCCATTACAATTCCATATATATATATATATATATCGTTAATCAATAGTTATTTATAGTTATTTCAATATTTTTCAATTCCCCAAATACATCCTTCCTTTGTGTTTTTTAAAAAGTATAGGCAACTAAATTTTAAAAACTATATCAAGACTCATTGTTATCTACTATAACAGACTCCCAATCATTCATTGGTACAGTGTCTTATTTATAAAAATTTCAACTTAAAGGTTATTTTTTTTGTTACCATAGTCATTTGTACTATAACCAATTTTAAAATTTTCATCAATTTTTTTTCTATATATAATTTTTATATTTATCATATGAAAAAATTATATACACAACATTTTTATTAATTTGTATACAAATAAAGTAAGTGAGTTAATAAATTATTAACATTATGAATTGTGCCTTATATTTTTTACAATATTTTTTATAGATTCATTTTTATTTCCACCAAAAATAATATTATCAATATAGATTATCATGGTACATTTACATTCCATTTATCTTCATATAGTGGTAGTGGTCAATTCCACCACTCTTGAAGTAAAATATATTCAAATGAAAATATGAAAAAATATTCAAAGATCGTGATGCTTATATAAGCCAATTAAATCATGTTTACATGACATAACTTACTTTCATCGCCAACTAGTTTAAACTATACTAATTTATCCAGATATAAATTATATTTAAGATATCTATATAGTATATTCATCACTATATCCATTTATCATATCTTGAAAAATATATAAATAGAATCCTTAAAAACATTTAGATACACTCAATTGACATAAATAGTGAAAATGTATTCAAAATATTTATGTAATTAATTTTTTATAAACTTTGTTAATCTTCCATTCTTTTTTTCTAAATAACATTATCATGATCCTCTTTTTTATTCATAAACACCCATTTTCTTCCAATGATTTTATCATCATAAGAACAATCCATAAGAATAGATTTTTATTTAATATTTAGTTTATATTCATGGATATTACACATTCTAAATAATTTTTATATTCTTCATGTGATTTTAGTAGAACTTGTTATAAAAAAATTGTGTCATTGACACTTCTCATAAATAATGGTTATGTTGGATTAATTTTAACAAAAATAATATTTGACTCAAAAAATTTAGCCCACTATTTTCTCATTTGAATCTATAAATCACTGCCTTAACCTCACATTTCCACTTCCAATTCATCTATATCATCATAATCATAATATGTGCTTTTTGGTTCACCAATATTTTTGTCACAATCATCATTTGACAAAAAATTAATCACCCTATATCCGAACATCAAAATTTAATTCTAGAATTCTATTCAAAAATATCAACATTATTTTTTCTAAAAATATTATTGAGCATATTATTGAAACATTTATAATAATTAATTTTTAGTTAGTAAAAAACAAATAAATATTTTCCCCTGCTTTACCATATTTACAATTATTACCTTACTTATTCTGAATAAGAAAAATTAACCCAAAATACACTAAAATGTATTAGACTTGGATTCCTTCCATGTCACATCTCATGTATATTCAAATTCACACATGAAATTAATAAACCATTATATTTAGTATACAATTCCACTTATACTACCTCTTTGTAATAGTGACATAAAATATTATTCTCAATTATTAGGGTATTCGCCATATTTATCAGTATTTGGTATCTCCTTTCACAATGTCCTTTTTCCAATTGATTTTATACCAAGAAGAAATAATAATTTGCATAATGTTTTTTAAGGATGTTATTAACATAAATAAGAGGGAAATCTATACCATTTATAATCATTAAATATTTTCCATTCTTATAAAAGCAGTTCAGAACACCTTTAATATCTCTTAATTTACTTAATCACTTGTTTTTTTGTTTACAAAAGCATTATGTATCCCATCCTTCTAAATAATTTACAAATAAATTTGAAATAAATTTGTTTTCTTACATACCAATATGTTTCTTGGAACCACAATCATTTTTTCAGACCAATTTAATGAATTGTAAGACTCTCCACTCTTTTATGTTGTAGGATATTCATATTATTTTACCCTCATTCTTGCATTTCATAAATTTTACATATCTATATTTTTATTAGTAATGTATATCACTAGTATAAGAAATATATACATTATATTCCTTTATAAAATATATTGCTAATTCATTAATGGCATATATGATTTTTCATTTTCATAGTTAGAAAAAAATCAATTACTTTTCCAGCTGATAGTGATTAAAAATTTCTTTTCCTCATTAGATTAAAAAAAATTGTATCCTTTACATTGATTTTGAATACCTTTCAAATGAATGCGACTTTGAGTTGTGAGTTACAAACTTGAATTATACCTAGGAGACTATACTAAAGTCCATATAGAAATATCACATCAGTGTTCTTCAACTCTTCTATAGATATCCATACAATACCACTATAATAGATCATTAATACTTCATTATTTCAATAATTATCTATTTCATATACATTACCCACTATATATATTAAATATGTTTCATTTATCATCATATGAGATTAATACCAACAATTATGAATTCATGATTTATTATACAGGGTCACCACATCCATGGATTCATCTAATATTGTTTTTCCATCTAACTTATTTTACTTTTATGAAACTCCAGTTCGAGTTGAGGTACTAGTGAATGAATTCTCATTGATTTTAGCACATCTTTTTATGAAATCCATTAACTATTACAATTTGGAAAATTTATTCTCCAATTCTATATTATTAAAAATTTGTTTTTTAATTATTACTGATCCATAACATTATTTGTTTCTTTTTATTCTAAATTTATTATCAAAATATTTTCCCAAAACTATAGCACGGAAAAAAATATACTAAAAATTAATTTCATGTTTGAGTTGTAGTATATTATTCAATTATACATTGTTTACATATGGTTTCTCAATATTTAAGATAACTCTTTTACTCATTAAATAAATTCATGGTGTGAAATAATTTTCTATAAATCATAACTTTATTAGGATTAATATATATTCACATTCACTTCATATGATTTATATCTAGAGGCTATCTTATTTTTTTTGAAAACTTTTAATAATTGATTTTGATATTTTCCATGAACCATTTCAATTCACTTCTCCAATGATTTATCAATTCTTATTTGGGATGATCCCCCATTACATATATACCAAATATTTTCCATGGAATTGTACTTTTTATCATTAAATGAATTATAAAAATTCATTATACATAATTGGACTCTTTCATTGAATTATTTATCTAAATACATCATGAAAAACAAAAAATTCTTCGTAATTTGTCTAAATTTTATTCATAATTTTTATTTTTATGTAAATTAAAAACCCCTTTCATCAAGAAATTCACTATTTTTTCTATTGTTAAAGGAAATCATTAAGGTAATTGATTATTATCTCATGTTTCCAAATCAATATATTAAAGTGATTTATATCTATATGTTTTTCTTTTATAGCAACATGATCTACAAAAATATTATATAACCATGTTATTTTGGATTTGATTTGGTAAAAAAACTCCAAAGACCTTTTTTGTAGTATATTTACCTAATTTTTTTCAATAATTGAATATCTAACAAATTAATTAATCTTTTAAGATATATTATAATATCAATTTCACAATATAGTTGATCTTTCTATAAGACTTTACATTAATTATTCTCAAGTATAACGATAATGGTATCTTGTAAATCTAATTTATCTTCAATTTCTCATTCATTAAGATAAAAATAAAAATTTTATTCCTCTTTAATAACTGAATAATTCCATATAAACATCGTCTCAAAAAGATTCACAGAATCAACATTTTATCTAGGGAAACCTTCAAATGTCAGTTTGGTGTAATTTAAAACTCACTATATTCTATATATTTCCTCTTTAAATACCATAGTGCTATGTTTCCAACCATTCCAACATAAAAAATATATCTATTTTTTTCATCAATTATATATTTAACTTTTTTGGAAATTCTATCCCCATGGGAGAGAAATTTATCACTCACGTCTTATTTATCTCTATTATCATTAATTATGTAAATAATATTTATTTATTTGAAATTTATATACATTGATCAATTTATTGTTATTCATTCAATTATTAAATGAACATCATATGTGAACATGGTATGGTATAAGACATTAAAACTATTATATACCAAATTCTGTTCATTAACCATTAATACATCTAGGTAATAAAAATATGAAATTCTTCCCAATGTCCATTTCATTTATTTCAACACCAATTAAATGAATATATCTTACAACATCAATAATAAAATTAAAGAAATCGTTAATGTTTTTGTTAGGTTATTTTAATTTTCTAACTTATTATAAAAATAATAATTTTATCCTATTTAAATCTATTTTTCCTCCATAAATTCTACAAAACCTGATCCAAATTTCTTTTAAAGAAGGGAAACTTTCCACCTCCATGTTGAACTGATTTAAATGTTATTAATATAAGTAATTTTATACATTTTCATCATTATTGAGAATATTATATTTTATTTTATTTTATGTAATCTGAGAGGGATTGCTTATTTTAATGTCATGTATATCATTACTGATAACATAAAACCTAAAAGATTATAAAAATGATCATATTTTATTCCCTCAAAGATAATAATTTTAAACATTGAAAGGGGAAAAATTCTATAAATTAATTATTTTCTCTATGTGAATACATTTCTTATATAAGACTCCCTATGTAATGGATTATTGGATCTGATAACACTTTCCACAAAAACAAGGTCCCAAATCTACCTAAGAGAGGTTGGAAATTAGGGTTCTAAACTTTATTCTTTAATTAAATATTATTACCATGTCAGAAAGGACATATGAAATTTTTAAATAATCTAATATAATGAAGTAATATAACAATATATTAAATATATAGTGCATAACCATAGGGGTGATTTCCAATGAGTATACACTGGTTGTGTGCTGATGTACCAAGAAAATCACTTACTGTCTATTATGTTATTGCATTGATTGTAAAATAATAACTATTGAATCTAAAAATTACTCACTCAACATATCTATAAACACAGTACATCAAAATATGGATGATTATGTGAGTCTAAAAGGTTTTTCATAAAAAATATTTATAATAATATTGAATATATCAAACCAAAATGGGTGTTTTACTTGATAAAAATTCACATATATATCAGTTAATTAAAGTAACATAACTAAAAACTATTTAGATAAGAAATTTTTCTTCCTTTTCTATTCTTAAAGTGCCTTCCCCCATTGTTATTTAACTTATTATTCATAATATAATCTAATATATTCAATACAAAGTTATATCTCATTATATTTATCAAATCATAGTAATATTATCGATTAAAAAATTATCAACTTTAATGTTTTGGAACACATAATCATTATATCATTCTATAATTTTAAATCCAAATAATTCTATAACATTTAATAAATTCCTACAAAACATGACAGGGAAATGTAATACGTGACATTGTATCTTAGTCAATGTTTTTACAACGAAAACTAGAACCTCCAATTCCTTTTCCACCTAAAAATCAAGTGATTACATTTATTGGATATTCATTTCTTCAGTAAACCAAGATGTTTGTTTCACTCCCATACTTCTCTATTATGTTCTAATATTTTCAAGGGAGTTCAAAAACTAGGTCTATTAAAATTCATTTTACCACAACCTCAACCAATATCACATTGAATATTTTTTAAGAAATAACATTTATCTATGGTCATAATTCCTTCATACACCATCTGAGACGTGTACTATTTAAAACACACAATTGAACCACAACATAACCATGATATGTTTTTGTAGAACTATTACAGATTTCCGAACATTAGTATAAACAATTATTATTCCACCCTTAAGAGAATGATGTATACTATTATTACAATAAAATTTTTTAACACTATGACAATGTTTAAGTAATGTAATGATTTTTATGGAATCAATCTCTATTATTTTATTTGTTTTGGATTTTCAAAATTAGGGTTAAATTTTGAGGAATAATTAGGATCCCAACATGTTTAGGTCGGAAAAACCCAAATAGAGACATCCAGACTTTGGGATTCTACCAGTCATATTTCACTACAAATGGTACCCCCCACGATTGTGGATTTTAAATTATGATGTGGTTTTTGAATCCACAATCTGGGATTTCACCCAGGAACCCATTGGCTCTATATTTTCTTCAATTATTCTATTTCATGAGCCATGACATATAAAATTTACATATAACACTACATGGTCTGGTTATATTTAAAAAAAATCATTAAAATTACCCAAATAAAATTTAAAAAACTTTTTATCTTTAATATCTTCACATTTTCACCTTTACCTAAAATTCCCAAAAAACATAACAGAATTTTATAACACTTTAACACACTAATATTTTGATTGACTGTTGTAACATACTTTTCTTGAATAACCTCGGATCAAACAATTTCATAGGATATTTAACATTCTATCATACTCTTATCACCTTTTACCATTTAATAGGTAGTTATAGGAGAAATTTGAAGGAGAAGAGAACCAACTTAAGCATTTTATTATTCTATATCATCTATTGGATAACTTTAGTGGATGGATTACCTTTATTACTACTAATAAAACATATCTAAAATCAGTATTGTAGAGAATTCAATATGAACAATGTGATATAATTTGTTATAAATATTTATCTTTACTTTATAACGTTATGTCATTTATTTTTCATCATTTATTTTTATATGTCATATGTTATGTGTTATCTATATAATAATAATATTGATATATATCTAAAATTAATTTTTTGGTCTTTTAATGTGGATTTCTTGAAATATAACAATATCCGATGAATTAAAAACATATTATGTGTGGTATATTTATTTTCAATATTTATTATTTTAAATATTAAGATGTTCAAATACATTGTTACAATAATTAGAAAATATCCAGGACCCACATGATAGTAATTGGTTTATTAGTACATTAAACATATGAACTCCATCATATGTTTAATTTAATGTCATATATAATGGTCTATTGGAGGGGAATACTTTTTCTATAATAATTAATGATTGAGTTGGAACCCAATTCGATGAGAAAATTTTACTGATTGAAGCCATGAGAAAACCCTAAATGCATCTATTTTGTCTACTATGATTCACTACACTATTAAATTGATTTAATTCACACTTTTGATGCACACAACCAATATTCTTCGCAAATTTTTACTCTCAAATGAATAGTTTTGTGAAGAGATTATCCATTTGTGCTACCATGTCTATGATGCACCTTCTTTATCACCTCAATGCATTGTTTTCCATGCTAGGGAAAAACAATAATCTAGAAAACGGTGCAGCCACCTATAATTCATTGAACATTTCCTACCCCTATTCATAGAAATTATAAATTTTGGAGTGTTTAGGATTTGAACTCAAACTAATGGCTTTTCAACATGGATTGTTTCCAATGAATCCATATTTGATTTCAATTTCTAGTTTTCAACTACGTTAAAAAAAATTTTCAACATTTTTGTTATATATTCTATTTCATCACTCCAATAAATTTAATTATATATGTTAGTTTTGATTAAATATATAATGGTTAATGATCTTCATATACTAGGTCATGATATATAGAATATGATGGTTAAAATAACCATCATATACTATTATAATTGCTTTATCATTACAAAAAATATATGAATGTTTTTTTAAATAATTATTAAATATTTTATGAGTAAACACAGTATCTATAATATTTATTTGAAATAAAAATAATATATGTAGATATATATATATGTATTTTATTAAAAAAACAATTTACAGGTGTGTTTTTTTGTTAAAATATTTAATACACCCAATACTACTTCTATAAAATAAATAAAAACAATATTATAATAGATTCCAGATACAACTGAACAAAAATTTCAAAAGAAAAACACACAAATAAATAAATATAAATTTTTTCACAAAAAACAACCACACAAATTTATATAAAATTTATGATATAGAATTAAGGATTTTATGAGAGATGAATAAAAATAAGAGGAGGGATTTTATAAATTATTTAAATATTTGGAGAAAGAAATCCTCTTATTGTGATGGATTATTATGTTTTTCTGCAGGTTGAAATGAATCATTAATCACCATGAGCCAATAAGAAAATAAAATTTCCATAAAAATATATTGATCTAAATATGTTCCTCATATGTATATCTTGGGAAATATAGATTCCATATAGTGTTAAAGTGATTGGTTTGAATTTCCTAGAAAATTCATTTTTAGGATCAATCAACTAGCGATATTTGGTAATGATAAAATCCAAGAACTAATCTTCTGATATATATATATATATATTATCTTTTATTTAGAATATTTTTCTTTTATTTACATAAATATGGAGTTCTAATAATTAAGAGGTGTATAGGGATTTATGAGAAGGAGGTATAATTTTTTAAAAAAGAATAAAATTTATAATATATGACATTTTTTAAAAATGTTTATATATATATAAAATAAGATAGTTATTTAAAAAAACTAACAGATATTATAATGACAAATATATGAATATTTTTTAATATTATATCAGATAAAAACACAAACATATGTTATTTAAAATAAAACATCATATATAAGTGTTCATATATCTAAGATTCTATATTAGTTTTGGTTCATGGTTTCATAAAATCTAAAAAACTAATTAGATATAGAAACCAATATCATTGATCACCATAAGAGATAAATTAAATAACACATAAACATGAAATGAAGATGTTATAAATATTTTACTTACACTATCAATACTACTACTATAGTGACCCACAAATAACATTAATATACATCACATCATTTTTGCAGAATACATTTTACATTACACAAATAGATTTCCAAAAGCCATATTAGTTTAGTTCCCTTGGAAACATGGAATCATAAACACTGGTACAAAAGTGAGCTATATTATATCCCACAAGGTTCTTCCTGAAAACACCAATCTTAGACACGTCATACATAATAAATATAAACATAACCCACGGAAAGAAAAAATAAAAATCAGTGAGCTTAGATGCTCAGTAAGGGGAAAGAAGGGAGATATGTAAGACTAAAATTAAGGATAGGGGTATGATAATGTTATTGTAAAATTAGAATATCATAACCTGCTTATCAAAGATCATAAAAATGATTCATGACATAAATATTGGACGTTTATAAGACACTAATCATAGGGGAATCAAGAGTAGAAGACATGAAATCATAACATAGTAAAAACACAAGGAATTGTGGTAGACACATAAAAATATAAATTTTATTTCCATAATAGTAAAGGAATCTCTTTCAAGTCCATCTTAGAGTAATGGTTTTACTCCCCAAACAATCTTAGTAGTCAAGGTTCACTCCCAAGACTATCTTATAGGACAGAGACTTTTAGATTACCATTTTCTCTCCATGTTCAATAAATGTCTATCTCATGAGATCTAAATATTTACCCAATGTATTGGAGAGAGATATAGGTCCCATCTATCTCATAATGAAATCATACATACATTTTCCACGAGATAATAAATAATTACATCATAACTCATGAAATGAAATGGGTATCATAAACATGTTATCATCTCTTAACCTATATAAAAGTGCATGTTTTCATAAACATTTCATGAAATAATAACTCTTCAAAATAGTGGGGTTTATAATCATATAACCCATGAAATAGAAAATACTTTTATAAACAAGTAACCCATGAATGATAAATAGGTTTTATAAACATCATTCCATCAAAACATACACTTTTCAAAGTAAAAATATGAATATAATATTTGGATAATTTACCCATAAAGGTATGATTAACAAAAACAGTTGACATATTATATAGAAAATAATTTGGAAATTTCTTTTGAAAAAATTTTATGAGGAAAATATTATTTTTGGTTTGAAAAACTCTATTTAAAACATTAGAGATTTAAAAAAAACAATTTTCATTGAAAAAATATTTGAAAACTTATAAAGGAATATCTTAAAACCATAAAACCTTTTTAAAATATATATTCCTTGAAAAAGTTCATAATAGATCATTTTAGAATAAATTTAAAAATCAATTGTGAAAAAATTATTTTTTAATAAAATATATTTTTGACTGGAGAGAGAAATAAGTTCTAATTTTCTTAATTTTTTTGTTATCTAAAGTAACAAAGAGTGGGAAAATCATACTAATACATTCATATATCATCAATATCTAGATGTTAATAAATTTCGTTTTTTTCTTGAGTGATGGATCATATGGTTTGAGAAATGGAGTCATAATCATTAACAATCTTGATAAACAACGAGGTTGTCACTATTAACTCTTACCACATTCGTAACATGGAATAAAACTACACAATTAATAAAATTTCATTACATTAAGCTGAAAATATAATTACAATAAGTATATTCATGATATAACATATAAAATGGTTTTATATAGACCTAATAAATGAATATAGGTGCATTTGAAAACATCTTTTATCAAGATGGAAAATTGAGACAAAACTACCTTACCGATTTGGTAACATCTGAACCGTAAAACACCATCAAACATAGATTAAAAAATGGGTATGAAAATTCTAGTAACATTAATTATAATTATAATATATTGCATTAATGGGTAGTATATACATCTCTCAAAATAAACGAGTGGTGAATAAGGCATAAGTGTCACTTGAATAAAAGTGAGTCTAGAAATCCCCTTACCTCATGTCTTGACTCTCGTCGTACTCATTAAAAAATCATGTAAAATAAATATAAGTTTATTATAGACATATATAAAAGAACCATATTCATTTATATAATACCACATATGATTTAATTATAAGTTTATATGACTCATTTATTGACAAGTCGATGTTAATGTTACGTTTTTGGTGATAAGCACTTTATTTTTCACATGTCTTTTGATTTGTTATATTTTTTTCCTCATACTTGTATCTTAATATAAATAATTTAAACAATGATATAAATATCATATATATTCATTATATATATATTTAATACTATATAAAATATATAAATTAAAAATGAAATACACCGTTCATAAAGACGACATGTCATGTGTATGCATGAACGATGATTATATTTCATGTAATATTAAAATAAAGAAAAGTGATTGATATATAAATTATAATTACATTAAAATTATTATTTCATATATATCATATATGATCACTAATCCCATACAAAATGCATTCAATGTAATGTGTGAATGAATCACATCTCTTTGGGGAGGTGGTAAACCACACGTCCCCAAACGATGTTGTTATATTTCCACAAAAGGAAAATCATGAAGGTATGTGTTCTATAATAATATCATAAGAAAAAATAAATCATTATTATCATATATATCATATAAAAACATAAATTACATCATTATTTCAACCTTTAAAGTTGGAAATGGAAGAACGAGTTACATCGGTTCTTGAGGTAGTAGGAAACTATATATACTAATGATGATTGTGTATCACATTTGATGGAAGTGTGTGTGACTTTAGGTCTAAAACATAATATTGGAACATATATTTATATGTAGGATACTATTATTATTATTGAAAAATATAATAGTAATAGTTGAGGGTTGTATAATGAAAATAAAACCAAATATCTTCTACAAGGATGTTACCTCTTCTTCGGTTTACTCCTTTTGGTCTTCACCAAGGGGTTACTTGGTTGGACATATTCTAAAAGATAATATTTTATGAAGAATTTATCGGTTGATTGTACTTTTATAGTGTGGGATAAGTGGAATTAATGTAAATAGAAAAGGTAAACACTATTGTGAGGTCTCCCTTACAACATGTGCGTCAAATTATATTCAATTTTTTTATAAAGAGGTTTATTGGCCTAAATATGTTAATAAAATAGATTTTTTAATATTTTCTATGTTATTTTTCACTTTAAATTAATATTTAACCACTTAGTAATCTTGATTTTACATTGATCGTTGTAATTAATATTAATTATTTCCACTAATGTTTTTAGTAAAAAAACAAATATGAACTTATTTTACATTATAAATTATAATAAATCCATATATGAAATAAAAATATTTAAATTATAATGACATAATTGGAATAAATTAATTTCAAATTAATCATACATATGTGTCATGGTAGTATGTTTTTTAAGAGATAATGATTAAGAGTTTGAAATGTTTTTATATCCAATTTCAATGTATAATTGGGTCCAAAAAACTAAATTGGATTAATTGATGTAATATTTATGTATTTACTCTTAAAAATTATAAAATATCATTAATCATTATAAATAACTTTTTATTAAAAATCATTTTTGAATTAATATTCTATATTTTTTACTTTTCATCAAAAAATGATGTTTTTCAAAAAAATTGAAAATATTCACCATAATATAATTTAAAATTATGAATTAAAAAATGATGTTTGTTTGTCAAATACAATTTATAAATGTGGATAAAATTAATTTTATTATTATTCACTAAAAGACATAAAAGTAGTTCATTTGTGAAAATAAAATTTCAAGACATATAAAGACATTACCAAAAAAATATGTTTTCCCTGAATGGCCTGAAGGCCTTATTTTATTTTGATTTATGATAATCCCCCTTTCTTAAGGGTTTATGGGGAACTCTTACAAGACCCATTGGCCCAAGGCATAAGGCCCACACATGAATAAATACATGAAATCAATGGCCCATGACCTTGACACACTATAAATAGTTCCTCCCTAGCATGTGCATCTTTGAAGGTGCCTAACTCCCCAAATCACCTTGCTGAATAGCTAGTATTTCCCCTTATAGAGCTACACGATGCCTGGTACTGATGGAAATTTCCATACCCTCTCATTTTTTCGATCTGGTCTGCTTAGCTTTTGGTGGATGCAATTATTTGCTATGAATCCTCATATAGGCCTTCTCTCATGTGGTATGCGCTTCTTTTGGTCTATTTCTTTGGCCCAAAAGCCCTATCCCTCAAAGGCCTTGTGTCTTATAGGAATTTAGTGGCTCGAAGGCCTTTAGACCTGTAGGCCCATACTAGTGGCCCAAAGTCCCAATTTGGATGGATAGTGTCAGCTACTACAGTAAAAAATATTATATGCCATAGTGATGCTACATTGCCCAGAAATTCCCCCTCACCTGGATTTGATCTTGGGTCTCTTGGATGCAAAGCAGGAGTCTCTACCACTCGGGTACATGCTCATTGAATGTTATATGTTTTATTTTAAATGTGTTTTATTTATATAAAATAATTATAAATAATATTTAAAAATTAGTTATTAATATTCATATTAATATGTTTAATGGATATGTTATAACTAGATAAGTTAAATAGTTATTATAATAAGATTATGTTTCATAGAAACTCTATGTTATGTGTAGCACATGACATGTCGGTGTTTCATGTATTGAAATCTTGTCTTGATGGAGAATATAATGAAATATTAACTTGGTGTAGCATGTAATGAATGTCATTAAATAAAATTAATTTATTAAAAAAAGGTTCAAAATAACTCTGTTTGTTACATTTTACCCCACATAAAATGATATTTCCGATGAAATTCTTCATTCTGATACAAATAAACAAGGATACTTTGGAATCGTCATATACTCAAGTTCCAATGTATCATACTTAAACTCGTGATTTCTCAACATATCATTCACTAGGTGAGGGGTTCTATTTCATATAACTTTCTCAATATGATACAAAATTTCAACAGGTTGTTCATCATAAAATAGATCATGCTCCAGTGATAAGACCTATGAGTTCAGTAAATGTGAAAGGTTACTTCCTACGTAGAGATACATAGAAAACATCATGTAATTGAGATAGATTTTGAGGAAGTTCCATGTGATAGGCTACCTACCTGATGTGATGAATAATTTCAAATTGATTGATATACCTAGGATTAGTCCCCATTTCTTCATGAATCTCAAAACCTTCTTCCGGGGAGAGATTCATAGAGACACATTCTCAGCAATTTAAAATTCTAGATTACATTTATGGTTATCGAAATAAACATCCTTCTATATTTTATCTACATTTATATGTTTCAGAATGGTTCTAACTTTCATGACCATTTCTACACCTATCTCATTTCTCAATTTCTTTTTTTCTCCAACATCATTATAGCACATTGGTGATCTACATTTCAATCCATGGAGGTCATTATATGGATCGAAAATATTCATTGAGTGAAATAAAATATTTTAGAAACACTCAACTTGTGGACGGTTTTTATACCAACCACCTTTGAAATATAGAGAAAAATATCTCAATATATCTTCCATTTTTTGAATTTTTATTCTGGAATGAAAATACATCTGAGAAAGATAAACAGTTTTGAAACTCACATTTGTATCAACAGATTACTGAAGACTTCTCTAGAACATTAAGGTAAACCTCAGACCCTGATTAGATATAATAGAATCTGTTACTCTATTAAACCATACCACTTCTTTATTATATATCCTGGAAAACTAATCCATAAGGAATTCTTATTTGATATAAATATAGCGTGCTGACTAATTAAAGGGATCAACTACCACCCTAATTTAATTAAACCTTTTAGAGTTTTTGGGTTTTCCAAGAAAAATACATGACGATGTTCTCCCTTTTCCATTCAAATATGGGTATTGGATGACATATCCCCTTGGAATTTTTCCTTTTGGAATTAACTTATAGTTATACCAAGCACAATGATACAAACTCTGTGATATCCTTCTTCATTCCATCCCACCAGAAGTATTCATTCAAGTATCTATACTACTTAATACTTCTAAGATGAATACATAATGATGAACATTGTGATTCCTCTAATATCTCCATCATCAAATATGATTTGGATGAAACTATACATAGTTTATAAACCTTGTAATTCCATCATGATCATGGTTAAACTCAAGAACATTCCTAACCTTCTTCTACAGGTCTGTATCTTCCTTTTGTTCCTCTATAATCTTAACATGGATAGAGGGTTGATAATTTAGCTAAGAAAAATAATATTTTCCCCCTTACTTCAAAATTTTCATGTCTATACTTTTAAAATCTAGAAATATTGGATATTTTTTGATCCACCACATATATAAGCTAGCACGATCCTTTCAACTCAAACCATCTTCCACCTTTCTCTTTTTCCCATGGTGGTAATGTATTCAGTTTTCATAATCATTTATCAGTTATAACCATTTTCTCTGAATCATGTTCTACTCCTGTGTGAATATATATTTTAGACTATTGTGTTTAGTATATATATTTCACTTTTCTCGATAATGATAATTACACTTTATATTTAATGAAATAATACCATAGTGTAATTTAAAATCATGAGTTGGGTAATTTTTCCCATCAACCATAAATTTTATTGAGGAATAAGTTATAATCATCATATTATGAATAACAACACATCAAATTCCCTTATTGGTTGCATCATTATAGATTACAAATTATTTTATACTATAGGTTAATGTATTCATACATGCACTAACTTACCTTCTCTTTAGTTCCTAGATTTTTTCCTTGCATTCATCTATCAAGAGGAACTTGGAACCCTTCTGAGTTAACATGATCATATGGTTTGATATTCATGATAAATTCACCCTAAACTATCAATAATATCTAGATAAACAATGAAAACTATGGATCTCAATAATCTTGGTGATTCTAGGCTTATATTCAGTAGCATACATCAATAATGGATCTTCAGTAATACCCTCTCTTGAGATAATATGACCCAAAAATGAAAATGTGTGTAACCCAAATTTAAACATTGTAAATTTTTCATAATGCTTATATTTATTCATGTTATTTTTTATAATTAATAAGTGTTTTTCATGATCTTCATTTCTTATTGAATAAATATGAATATCATCTATAAAGACTACAAAAAATTGATCAAGTAATCTCTAAAAAATACATTCATCAAATCAATGAATATAGAATGATAATTAGATAGACCAAAATGCATCACTTTATATTCATAATATCCATAGCCTATATAGAACATTATCTTGGGTATATCCGCTTTCTTGACCCTCAATTTATGATATCAAGAACAAAGGTAAATCATTGAAAAGTATTGAGCACCACGTAGTTCATCAAAAAAGTCATCAATAGAGGGAAGATGATACTTGTTCCAAATTACGGTCGTGTGAAACTCCCAATAATCAATACAGAGTTTAATTGCCCCATCGTTATTTTTCTTGAAATGACCAAGTGAACCCAAAGGTGACACACATGACTGAATGAATCCCTTATCAATATTTTATTTAAGATGATTCTTCAATTCCTGCAACACAATCAAGTCCATTATAAATGGATTAATTGAAATTTTTGTTGAACCAGTCATGAGTTATATCTTGAACTCAACATCAGGTTTTGGTGGAAGGCTAGGAAACTCTTCAAAAAAAACATACACAAATTTCCAATCAATAGAAACATCATCAATATAAATTTTCTCCCCAACCATTTGAGATAATAATCCATTATGAATTGTAATTAGGACCCATACGTTGGATGTAATCTCCATAGGAATTTCATACATAACTTGACATTGATAAACGGTAATATGTGGTTTTAAAATATCAAAATTAACTTTCCTTCCTAGAAATTTAATGTGATATTTATTAAAAGAAATCCAATACATGAATAAGATTACATATAATTAATCTAGAGGAATAATGAAAAGATTTTCAGGAATCATATTCCCACAAACATTAGTTGATGATGAATCTTAGATGTGAGAATCCATCATTTTAACATTAGGTATTATCAGTACTAATTTCAAATAAAATCTTTTTTTAGTCTTAAAAACCTTTTATAAGGGTCTAGATATGAAATAGTGATTAGATCCAGAATCCAAGAAGAAATTTGTAGTTATAGAGTGGATGATAAGTGTACATTTCATAGCATCATTATCATACCCCTTTTTATAAATAGAGATAATATGATATTTTCACTTGACCCTCAGATTAAGTGTTATTGGTGTCAATAATCATCACTAAACTCTTATTTTGGGAAGTGGTTAGCATAATTTCCATTATCATTACACTTGTAGCACAAAATAAATAGAGTTTCAATCTGTGTTGTTTTCTCTCCATTCACAATGTTATCTAACTTCTTCCCATCACTTTTTCAATAAAATTCCCTATGACTTTCCTTTGCACACATAAATCATTTATTAGACCCATAAAGACAATTTTCTATATGAGTATTCTCACACATAGACCATACATGAAAACTCATATTCTTCTATCCATAGTTATTTGATTTTCCTTTGAAAACCATTTTCCTTTCCTATAAAAAACATGATATTGATACGTAACTCCACTATCCATTTCAACCCTGATTGTACAACACACAATATCTTCATATTTAAAAAAGTATCTTATCAAAAACAACCTTATGAGACCTGGAATTAAGACACTAAAATACTTATCAAATTTAATTTCATGTGGGATGAAAATACCATAAGGGTACCTCAAAATTATTATAAAATTAGCCTCATATGCACCATTAGATTCATCATACCTCTATATAACTCAATGATCTCTTTCTCCATCACTGTACAAATATTTCAAGGAAATTACATATTGAAAAAAATCATGAGAAAATACCAATCCATGGGTTCAATTTAATCTTATATCCTCGAATTTTGGATTAGAGTACACCACTGGTATGATTTGCATCCTAACTAACAAATATCTAGAATAAAATTATCATCTTCCGAACATTGGAGAATGAAGAATATCATTGGAGTGGTACTGATGAAATTTTTAGCTATTTGTGGATCAGAATACCCATTGAAATATGTTGGGAATTACCTAGTTAAGGACTCAACATAATGTTATTCCCTCCTTTGATCATTTGTAAGTCCTTCAGAAATCATATATTGAGAAATTTTAGTGATCATAACAATCTAATTTATCATTCCAACGCCCATAGAATTTGGATTCTCATGAGAAAAGTCATTTCATTTTATGTCACACATTGCATTGACGTGGTTCCTCTAGGATTCATACATTGAATAAAACCAAAATATGTAGAGTAAGAAACAATAATCAAATTAGGTAACCACGTAATCAAGGGAAAACACTTTTAGGATGTCTAAATTATGACACAATATTTAATATATCATACCATATTTTATCCTAAGTTATTCATAGAAAACATCTATTTAAATAATTAATGATGGCACATGATTTTTTTTGAACTTCCAAAGAATATCCCCCAAGAGTTTCAAACTAGGTGTGCATCAAGACCATTTTTCATGGATTGGTTCTTGATCGAGTCTAACTCAATACGGGGTTTTCAGGGTTATTACCCCTATTTAAATTTATTCTGGAGCCACATCCACTTGTAGTATCCATCCAGATAAGTATTTCTACGAAAAAACTCACACTATTCTTAAAAAAGTTCTAAGACATTTTACTATACTTTAACTCATCCTTCTACTTATCCTTGGTTAAATGTTCTTTGGGATCTGACAAATGTTTTCTCATCCTTGTTTCCAATGTATAACTAAACTTTTTCTATGATACCAATAATAGGAAACATCACTTATCATGAATATAAATTATATCATTTTTGTGAAATATATAATAAGTTACACAAATCGATTCCCAAATAATGTATTAGGTTAGTGCCTTTGGAAACATGGAAACATAAACACTAGTGAATAATTGAGCTATATTATCTCCCACGATATTTTTCTTGACTATAAAACCTCATAGAAAAATCATATATAATACATATTTCCACATCCATTTCCTTATTTTCAGGTACCTTATTGTATTATATTCTTTGGATAAATATACCCCTTATGTTTTCTCCAATCCACTTTTGAATATGGATAAATTTGGAGGGTTTTGGGTGGCTACAATAGGTTGTATGATTTGGCTGCACAGTTTACAAAACCATGCATGAAAACCGTGAATATCGTCCTTGACATCAAAAAAAAATTCCCATGTTTTCTCATCATAGATTAATCCTCATCCCACATTTTCTTCCCCCATTCGACCCTAGCATCCATGGAGGTCTCCAAATCTACTTCAACCACTCTTTGAACTCAATTTTGAAGGGTTTTGGTGGGAAAACATCATGTACCATCAAGTAAGGGATTTCTTCTTTCATTTTATTCATTTTCAATGGGGAGTCTTCTCACATCCTTGAAGTTTCACATTTACAGCAACTAGATCATCGTACTTAGGGTTTGATTTTTGGATTTCTGTTCCAATATTATGTATATAGGTTCATTTTCACTCTCTTGTGGGGCGGCGATGGTGAAACTAAAGTGTCACATAAAGATTTGTGTTTTTTGAAAAATATGGTAGGGAATTCCTTGTGTAAGCATTATTTTATGTGTTAGATTTTCTGTATTTAATTTTTAGGTTGTTCCTCTTCCATTGTTCTAGGTGTGAAAACCATTTTTGGTAATATTGATTATGCGGTGGATTTTAAAGTAGTTTTTTTTAAATGAGTGTGTTTATTGTGTATTCCATGCTGTATTATTTGGGGTTATTGTATGGTTAATGGAGTGGTTTTATTAATTGATTTCAGGGATTCCAATTCGGGTTTGGTGTGTGATTGGTGTGAATTTAGGTTTAAAAGAGGGGTTTTCAATGGATTTCATGTGCAATGTTTTGTTAATTTTTTGAAAGTTTTAATGAATATTTTAAATGGTTTATTGGGTTATACAAAGGGTGAAATACAGGTTTAGTTATAGTTTAGAGTGTGTATGACCAGAAATGGTATTTTAATGTGTAAATGGTATTTCATAGCATGTGTATCATGTTTGATCACAAAGACGGAAAGCCGGGTATCTTGGTGGGTGGACAAAGACTAGTATGATAGTGATCTTGAGTGTTATCTTCCCTGTTTCACATAGAAAGTTGACGATGAAAACACTAACTAAACCATAATGATGTTGGGGATCACTCGACAATTTATTTCTCTCCTCCTAGTGGACTGTTCATGAGAAGGTAATGGATTTTGGATGCTTTTACACCAACTTATGAGGCACCTAGTCCCCACAACTAGCTAATGCCAAGGGGTGTTCTGGTGATAGGTGATCATGAACTATTTTGTAGTTAACATTTTAATGTGGTGTTTTTGGATGTAAAATTAAGTAGCATTCATGTTTTATTTAAAATTATTCATTATATAATGATCAACCTTGAAAACTATTTCATTTGAAATATTCACCCCTTTAGAAATTATTTCTACCATTTCTTGTTTATAAAAACCTGAAATATTTTTATCTTATAATGTTTTCACATGAAATATTTGCGGTGGTATCCTATTAGGTTGAGGATCACTACCTACATATACCTTTGGGTGTATGTATAATTGGTTTTGTCTGACATAGGTAAGGGAATGGTTTTTGGAGATGGCAGTTCTGGTTGTTAGCTTCCATCTCTGTTGTGTGGCCTGGTAGGCCATTATTTCATTGAAAATAATTTTCCTAAATAAAATCAAAGTGTGCTCATTAGAATAATATTAGTAATACTCATGAGAAAATGAGATATTGTAAGAAATCCTCGAAACACATTTACATTTATACAAATTTCAATAAGATATATATGATACATCATGAATAATCAAATGATCCCTTCATTCAAGATTTGTAAATTCAGTGAGACCAGAAACAAGACAATATCATATAGTTTAACTCATTAATTAATGATTATCCATGAAAATATTGACCAATTTAATGTCCTACCATCGTATAAGGACACTAGCCCGTGCTTGGGTCGAAAACCCTTTCATTAGTACCCCATGCAATCCTTCCCATATGCTAAATGCTACCGAACTGTAGTTAGGGTGTAGGGTAGTATCATGGGGGACTTTACCCCCATATGAGTGTGTACAATAATAAATAAAATTAAATAAAAATTCATCCACAATAGTAAATAAATGGAATACACAAAATAAATGAAGAATAGTTATTAATAATAATGAATATGGAAGTAACTAGTCATAAAGAATCATGGTAAGGCTAATTAATAAGACTAAACTCCCAACAAGATGTTCACATATTCAATATAAATAAAATAATAAACGAAATTGAGGCTCCATTGTCATCCCTAACCCTCACCCAATCATAGTCATTAGAGTCCATCTTATTTTTCCTACTTGATCATGAAACTATGGGCCACTTATTTACTAGAACCAGCAACCCGTAAAGGTTTCTTTGGTACCCAAGGGCCATGGATTCCCTAGTAGGGTGTGAGTACAACATATTAGAGTAACACTAACATTGTATCATGAATAACCAATAAATTAAAGGTACAAATTTAATATTCTCTACTGAATAAAAACAGTGGATACACAAAAATAAAAAACCATCATCGAACCTTAGGTTCTACCATAAAACACCTGATTGATGTAAACTCACTTCATTAAATGTCAGTCTTCCTCTGAGAACTTCACACAACCATTCTAACCATAATCAAGACAATGATAGATTCCTAGGATCATTTTATAGTAAATATAATAACATTATTCTCCATAAATGATTCCTATGAATACATCCTACTAAATACAAACCAATAAACCATCAGTTGAACCCAAGGTCTGTGTCCAAGGAAGTACAACTGAAAAAAATAGGTGAATACCTGGAATGTGTCTAATTCATTCCATCTCCAGTACCCATGATCTAATTTTAATGGGTGTGTCTAGTAAATTCTTACTCTAATACCCAAGATCCACATCCATGGAACTTGTCCAAGGAATTATAACTCTAAAAACACATGTGGATCTAATCATTATATCCAATGAATCCCAAAACTTATTCAGAAAGCCTACATCATCCCCAAAAACTAGTCTATCTTTCCCATATTCAAGGATCAGGTCTATTGCATCCCAAAACCCATTAGGTCCTATGTCCTACCCTATATCAAGTACACCAAAATCCATAGCACGATTCTAGATAATATGAAACCATATAATCTTGGCAGATTATTCATTCCACCATATAGAACCATAGAGAATTTCTATGGAATCCCATTTAGTGTTTAAATGTCTTAGTGGACTATATTTCCAGCCATACATATCTGAAGATCATTTACAAGGAATCCCAAAATGATCTCAAGTATGAAGGTTCTATTATAGGATCACATCATAGGAATATTATGCATCTCAAAATATTTGGGGGTTATTACATCCCACCCAAACATCATATTTCATAGTCACCGCTTCCTCATCAGACTCATATCGTCGATCATGTTTCTAAAGTGACACATGTAATCACCACTAACCATTTCCCATGAACACCCTATATAAGGTTTTCATTTCACTAAAAACCCCTCTTAATACCCCTAGGGTCATCATATCCATGATAATCATCATGGGACCTCTTATATAAATCTCATTCTCTAGTTAACACTATACATTCTTATGGAATAGTGTCACACGCCATCTCTAAAGTCACATCTGGGCTCAGTGTCCTAGGAAATATTACTAATTTAGATGGATTCAATCCAATTCCCATCTTATGTCACCATATGTCGATTCTCACACCCAACCTATAAATAAATCTATTTTGGGTATACACAACAATGTAATCATGTCTCAATGGGAATGTAACACTCATACAATCGTCACCCCATCAGCTCAAAGTCTCTACACTGCCTCATGGTTTTCACATAACCAATCCGTAGGACATCCAAATAAATTCATCAACCACCTACACATGGTGGTCACAAAGGGAATTTATCACTAGTGCCATAACCACTTATTAATTTTATATCATTTCACTACAAGAAAATTGATTGTTCGCGGTAGTTTTTTTGGGTATGGTGGCGGTTTTAACCGTTGCAATATGCTTCTGTGGTGGATTCCGCAACCGCTGCTATATTTTGTGTTAGGAAAATATTGCTTGTAGTTAAAGATGTTTTTCGGTTGTTTCTATGGATCTTCATAGTTTGTGCAGTTCATGACAGTTGTGATGTTTTTTAGTGGTGGTTTTCCTGGGGAAGGGGATCACTTTTTTCACAGTTGTTATAACCGCCACTAAAAAAAAGTCAGCTGCTCACTAGTAAAGTTGCTGCTTAAAAAATTATAACCACCGCGAACAGCGCACAGAAGATGGGAATTTTTAGCTGTGGTTATAACTGCTACTAAATTTAATACTGTAGAGGTGGTTATAACCGCTGATAATACAAAAATGATGACCTTTTTTGGAAGTTAAAACCTCTTATAAGTATTTTTATTACATTTAGAAGAGGTTAAAACTGACTCTAACAGAAAAATACTAACATTTAGAAGTGGTTTTAATTGACGTGAATTATTGCAGTAATGGTTCGCAGCGATTAAAACCACCACTAAAAACATATTTACAAAAAAATAGTTTTTGCAGCTTCTGTACAAGTGCCCTGAAAAAAACATTCCAATAATACCAAAAGACCAACAGAATACATACTACATTCAATATGAAAAGAGATGCATAACTAATCACAACCAAGGGAATTCTGATACATGTTTAATAAAAACATATCAAGTGGTGTGAGAAATATATTTTTATAAAATATCAGACTTCTTTTTATGGCATATTAATCTCTTCAACATTATCCACAAGATAAAAATTACCCCTATAATGAGTTTGATTATTTTTCCATATATGAATGTTCTTAAGTATTGGAGATAGAATCTTTTAAATAGATTTTCATTATCGTTTTTTATCATAATAGTATGAATAATATATTTTCATAGAATTACATAAATCTAAAATAGAGTTGGTGGGTAGAGTACCTTCAGACATTCTAGAGCATCTTTCTCCCACATGACTTCCTAGAGATAGAAAAGCCATTTAGTGAGGATAATTGTTACATCCTAGTTTCTATTATTAAACATTTTTAATGTTTAAGAGTTGTTACTTCTGTTTTAGAGAAATTTTAAGGTAGTCACTATGTTTTGGTTGGGATTATATTGTAGAGGACATCATTTTAACCATAAATAATTCTACTAAGGTGTGGAGAGGTTGGTTGTGGTGTGTGTGGGGGGGGGGGCGTTGAGAGGATTTTGGGGATACATCCATTTTTGACATGGCTACATTGTAGAGAAGGTTCACAACATGGACCATCGAGTTATATGGTGTGGATTGGTAGGCTACAACATTAGGGATCATGAATGTGTTTGGGTTATTCATCCATTTTGGTCATGGATTTGGAATTGTCACCTTAGTTTTGTTATGGTGTCAGAGGGAGAGTATTTTTTTGGGTGGGGTGGGGTTGGGGGTTTAATCAAAATTGGGGTAGTGGAGTCATGGATTTGGATTGTTTCATAAGACCCCCTTCCTGGTTGGGCTCTCCGAAATAGATCTCTTGAATATATCATGGCCCCTTCTAAAACATTATCAAATTTCGTCACAGATATAACTGCAATTCTCATAGGATTCCTTAACCAGTCTCATTATGGAAAGGTCCTTCCCATTATTTCATAAACCCCTCCCTTTTCTGTAATTCTCCGGAATTGTGAATTGCGCTGCACCAAGGTCATCTATTTTCTAGACCACCAATATATTATAAAATACCCTTAATCGCACACATTCTTCTATAATTTTGGTCAGTTCATAGATGACCCAAGTATATCCCTAAGTGGAATTCTAGACCCTTTTAATTAGATTTTAACCTCGATCTTGGGAGACCAGCGCTTAATCCTTTTAGGTGAGTTTCCTTCTTCTCTTATCCTCATTTTCTTTCCATATTCTTCACTTTGGTAAAGTTGTTGGAAAGATAATTTTCGGTTCTGTTAATGCATTGGTAGGGGACGGATGTAGGCTATTGTGTTCTAAATATGAAATGGGCTTCATGATTCCTCGAACAATCAATTCAACATAAATTTCCTTCATTATTTATTTAGAGAGTTTTGGTATGCAAGGTTGGTTACAATGCCTCAAATTATATCTAAAAACATTACTAATCACCCTAGAATCTATGAAATTCCTTTTATATATCCACATTATAGGACTGACATCCCCATAACCAGTCTATAATGCTTTGAAGTGGGATGTTCACCTACGACCGACAAACCGAATAAATTTTGGAATATTAAGTCTTAAAAAATTAACCGTCATAATAAAGAATTGACATATATGGTGCATACCACACTCAAGAAATCAAGAAATAAAAGGAAACATTAGAAATCAATAAAATACATAAAAGGAATCATGACAAATCAAGAAAATGTTAGGTCATGAAATTTTTTGGGGGAAACTATGTGACACACATGATACATATACAAACCGATGATAAACACATATAATCAACCTCTCCACCTCCAAAATATCAACAATACAACTAATCACTGTCCGATGATGAAAAAATATTGTCACCCTCTCCACCTCCATCTCCACTTCCTACTACAACCGGTACAAACATTATATTGATAATTAAATATTATTACATATTTATATATTAAACATTAAACCAATAAAGGTTTTCATACTAAATGATTTTTAGTTTTTGTGATTCAACTGCTCACCACCAGTCGATACAGTACCACCGGGGGCATATCTGCTCATTTGCTAACATATATCAGTTAATGATTTCTTCAAAGAGGATATCGAATCCCCCTTTTCGTGAACAACACTTCATAGAGAAACAATCTCTCTCTCTGCATCTCCTATTATGGAATAACTACAACCAAGAGTATATGCAGCTACAATCCCTAGTGGCCTACCAAAACCCTCAGATGGTATGGGTCCCAAACCCATCCTACACACTTTACCAAGATGCTCTTTCCCAAGGACATTAGCAACCGGGCAATCCTAGGAGACTGAGTTGGACTTACCAGGATTGGAATCCCATAGTTCTTTAATTTTTACAAATAAATAAAATATAAATATATATAAACATAGTAAAAAATGATAATATGTTATTATAATGAAGAAATGAGTTCATACCCCAACTTCTTTGGTAGGATCATTATAAAACATCCATCAATTGTTTTGTGAACATCCAACAACACTTCAGTTCAAGATGCTTCGTGCCATAAACTCTGTCACTACATTAAAAAAAGATAAATCAAATTTTTAATATATTAAATAGAAAATATTTTCTTATAAATATTTAAACTAATGAAATTATTACCATAGTTGATCTGCTTCTTGAAAAGCTTTTGGACCCTGCAGTTTGAGGGATGACTTGCTTAGCCTGGCTTGATGCATTTTTTCTTGAGAGATCATGAAATAAATAAAATTCAATTTAATAGTAATGTATTCAATGTCATCTCTTATTCATATACAGGTATAAATGTAAAAAGAGGTTAATATAATAATATATATCTAAATACCATCTACTTCTCGTCATTATGTCTATCAACAAAAATTATCCACTATTATTTAGGTACCCCATTGGGTAGCTTCTTATACATTTGTTAGACGGTCAACAAAGTATCATTGACATCGCCCCACAATCTCTATTTTAATTCTTTCCATTTATTATTATGATTTTTTAATGTCCACTTTCATACTATCACATCAGCAATTGTGAAGTGGAAAAACGTCTGCATAAAAAAATTCATTTTAATCATATTATTAACATGACATTCATTTACACCATAATGTATTAAAATTACCTTTATTTGGGAATCAAAAACTCATTTTTCAAACGTGGAGGCATATGTCTCCAATCATCATAAGAAATCTGATCGGAAATGTGCTCTGCTACCAGCTGGCCTAGAATTTGGCCATGTAATCCCGTTATGTCATCCGTTGGGACACCATATGAATCAAATGAGACAACTACCTTCTCTCCATTCAATTTCCACACATCTGAATGTTTTATATTTTTCTCCACTGCTTCATCTTTTTTCATCTTTAATGAAAAAACAGTTAGTGTAACACCCCATGATTTCATAGTGTGTTATTTCTTCAAAATAATTCAATAACTTGCACTACACGCAATACCGAGTTTAAGCACACCATGGCTTACCAAACAAGCCATTAAAAAGAGGTTATGAATAGTATTAACTAAATTTTAAACATTATATAATCGTTATAATTTTAGAATCCATATTATGAGTTTCTTATACATAATGTTAGAACAAATTCATTTTTTTTCACTTTTACCAATTTTAATAGTGTAGCATTTTCAAATCCAAAATTTTAAACTTTTATATATTCAATTTGACTAAATAAATTTACTTTTTAGAATGGGGACATCAAAAATTTAAAATGAAACATCCCAAGCTTCCACGGTACTCTTTCCGTTGAATAATATAGTAGTGTGTGTTGTACGCAAGTTCGAGTTCTAACACACAACACAACCAATCAAACTAGCCGTTATGAATAGAAATACCTAAATTTTAAAATTTTATAGATTTTATCTCTCAAAATGGACTTCATTTTTGGATTCATGGTATCTACTTTTTTCTAAGGTGAATTTTTTGTACTTTTCGGATAACTTTAATATTTTGATGAATAGTGAAAATTAATAAATTTTTAATTAAAAACAACTTTTTAAATAAAAATATTTAATAGTGATAAATTATGAATTTGAGTGGTTTTAAAGTATATTTAGAATATATTTTTACCATTTAATACAATGTTGGTCATTGGACATAATTTTACAATTAAACCAGACATAAACAAGTATCAATCTTTTGATAGTTATTATATCTTAAAAACACACTTTTTTGTTTTGACAATGGGAATTAATTTTTAAATAATTTCTGCCACTTCTGTGTTTTGAATTTGGAAAAATGGATTCCATATTTGGAATTAGGATTTCCAAATTGTGTAAATAGGTAACTTTTATTTTTAGACATTTTGAATAATTACTTTGGTAAATATTTTATTTATCATTGTTAAAGGTTAAATCCGGTAAATAAGTGTTAAAAAATAATATTATAATAATACTAAATTACCCTAAAACGTGTCCTAACCTTATTTGTGGATACAGGTCCGACCATGGGCATATTTGGGTCAATTTTGGGACCCCATTGATCCACATGTAGGTGATAGGGACACTTTATTTTAATTAAGTTAAAATAAATACAAAAATGACATAAGCATATATCTTTTAGAAAAACAATTTTTACATAAGGTTATATATTTTTTATTTTCGACTATAAATAGTCATTAGAAAGATAAAAGAATTTCATACATAATTGTATTTTATTTATAATTTTTAAACATTACAAAATTTAATTTATTTATGACCCAATGGTGATGTAGTAATTACCTAATTACTGAAAAATTAGAATAGTTGATATTATAAATACCCAAATAAATGTAATTTTAGACTTTTTATAAATAACAATAATTTTATAGGATAATATGACATGTTAGTATTGATTTAATTATCTTTTATCAAAGTAATCATTCGGTTATGATTTTTACAAAAATCAACTATTGAATAGTGAAAAAATTGACATAAAAAAGTTTTGAAAACAAATATTATTTTAATAATTGATATTAAATTACTAAAAATCTAAGGTTTTGCCAAGAGACCTATATCATGATATTTATATAATTAATGGACCACTTGGGGGTCTCTTGGATGTATATAGTAGGTTTATTAACCATATAATATATAAATACAAAGAGACATTGAAAAAGTGAAACTAATTAACTAAGAGTTAATACTTAAAGATAAAGTTAATATAATAACCCAAACCACTCTAAATTTTAATGGTTCAGTGATTTTCGACCCATCCGAACCTAAAATTTTAAATAATCCACTTTTTTCCATTAGAAACCGAATATGAATTTATTATAAATTAATTCTTTAAGTTTTTCCTAAAGAGCCCCTCCTCCCCTTATAAAAGGACCCAACTTCTAACCAATTCAACACACCTTAAAAGCCTTTTGGTTCAGCCAAACCCTACCAAAATACTCTCTCAAATTCCTTCACTTAAACATAGAGGCCTTATTTTGATTAGAAAGCCAACCTAAGGATCCCTTTGGATCAAATCAAAAGGAAGAACCCAAAGAAGAGGTAATGTTTTCACCACCCTCTTCCAAGTTCCTTTCTTCTTCAAATTCTTCGTTCTTTGCTATTTCTATTCTAAAATAAAAACACTATTATCTACCATATACTGTGATGATATTATAAAAGTGGTACAACCATATTCAGTATTCAATCCATCCTTTGAATGACATGTCACCATACGTGCGTACGTACGGCTTACCGTCTCCACGTCGTGGTGTAATTGTTATTCAATACATTATTATTTGGATGGGTATAATAATGATGTGTATTTGATGTAAATAATTAATATAACATTATAAGGATTCTTTATATATGATATACCATCCAATTATATATTATTTTAATATCAAAAGAATGATATTTTCGCTCATGCGTACGTACGGATTACCGTCTCCACGACGCGATGAGATTCATTTCCAAGTTCACCATTCATCGACGATTATAAAAATATATATTACTAAAAAGTATGTAATATATGAAATAATAATGATACTGGAGATATATATATTTATATATATAAGTATTTATGTACTTACTTATGTCTTATTCACTTACTTCCGTTCAATACTATATGAAAACAGAAACAACGTTTATGCGTAGTACGGACTACCGTCTCCATAAATGGTGTTTTCCATTTAATATATATGTATACTATAAATATTTATATTCTAAATATATATGATATATTTTTCATGTTTTATATTCTGGAATTATTTAAATCATGATCTATGTGATACAACCAAGAGTAACAAGTTAAAACATGTACGATAAAAAAGTGATTATTACCCGAAATGTTAAAATAACATGGAAATTATTATTAAATGGGTAATATAAAGTCATAAATGAATCATGTATTATATCATAAATATTAATATGGTTCTTTTATAATTTAATAACATACTATTATCTTTATACAGGAGGTTAAACATACCCTCGACTAAAGGAAAGTGCAAGGTAAGGGGTTTTCACCTCACTCCTTATTCCCGCGAGATTCATGCCATATTGACACTATTAACTTTTGTGTGGTGTATGTACTTCCCATAGTTGTATTATTTGTGTAATAAAATTTATTTTATGTGTATTTACATATTCATTGTATGATACCTCTTTCACGGGTTGTATGGTTCGTAAGTTACCAAATTGGTAAGGGTTAATTCCGCAATCTCATCATTATCTGAGATTGTTTATGTGTAAGTATTTACTGGGACATTTTTATCATCCATGTCCATTTTTCATAAAAATTATTTCAAAATGAAGATTTTAATGATTTTGAAAGGTACTCTTTATCACTATCAGAATTTCAAATGTTTTAAAGATTTATCTTTCTAAATCTTTTAAATTAATGTCCATGTTTTGAAAATGATTTCAAGGATTTATTTATATGGACATGAAAGTTTTGAAATGACAATTCTTTTAAAATGTTTCAAAGTGGTATGGGAAACTTTGATTCAAAATTTTCTTTTAAAATTACTTCCTTTATAAATGTGTGACTTTTAAATGATTTTACAAAAAGGATATTTCTCTCAGAAAATTTTACTCATCATTTTAATCTATGTCAACATCCTTTGATGGATTTTAAGCTCAATTGAGGTTGATTTGTTATAAAAAACAAACATTGAAGGTTTTGTGATATGTTTGACTGTGTATGTGTTATTTTTATACCATTCATGGTTTATGGAGAACGTATTGACATTTCGTATGCTAGATTTAGTACAAATGTTTATGTTATGTTTAACCCTATTCATACGAGGAATGCATTGGGCTTAATAAGTGACAGGTGGTTCCCTCTATAGCTCCTCGATGCATCAGTAGGTCTCATTAGACATTATAGTGTCTTGGCATGAGGCCTTGATAAAATCTTATTTGTAGTCTTGGAACTAGGCCTTCGCTACATTGTTGTGATAGTCTGGCATTATGAATTCCATCATTATGAAAGTGCTTAGTGATATTGAATGTGATTATTAAATTAGTAGAATATCCATGTGAATAAGTAAATAGCATTATTTCATTTTATTTCTGCCATATTATGCTGAAGTTCAAGTTTAAAAAGCTTTTGTTTTAGTTTTATACATTGCCATAAATTTTTATGCTGATTTTTGAAAGTTTCTGCTGTGTTGCTTACCCTTACAGAGAATTTGTGCTCACCCATTTCGATGTTTTATTTTCTCCAGGATTCCAAGAAGTGTAATGTGATTGATATGCAGGGTTATGTCAAGGGAATAATGGCGTTCATAAAGATTGTTTATGTTGTTTATGGGATGTCCTAGAAAGCCCCATTGGAAACAATTAAAGTGGTTACTCAGGTATGTGTTCATGTCATTTGATTTGTGTAATTGTTTTGGAAAAAATGATCCTTACGGTCAAGATGTAGTTGGTTTTGTTGATTATAACTACACTACAAGTATAGATACCATAAAATCTACTAGTAGTTATATATTCTTATCTTGTAGTGGTCATATTTCATGGAAATGTAATATGTAGTTCATTGTTTTCCTTTCCACCACTGAGACTGAATACATAGAAATAACTGAAGCGATCAAAGAAGCAATTTGGCTAAAAGGATTAGTTAACGAACTGTCTTTATCTTCTGGTAATATTGAACTCTTTTTTTATAGTTATTTAACATTATCTTTATAAAAATCAGGTTTTTCATGGAAGATCAAAACGCATAGACATAAGATTTAAATTTGTTTGGGATGTCATTAAAAATGAGACAGTGTGTGTCACTAAGATACATACTTCAGATAATCTAGTCGATAGTTTGACTAAGACTGTTCAATTGTCCAAGTTTAAGCATTTTTTAGGACTTGTGTGTTGAATCGGAATTTCCACTACTGTTTAGTCGATAATTTGACTAAGACTGTTAAATTTGTTTGTGGATTTAATTTAAATTCCCTAACTACTTGATAGCCATCGATCCTTAATAACCCACCAAAACACAGATCCATTGGTGCAGTCCACTCATAACTCCCTCCAAAACTCATGTCCGGAAATCCCATTAAATAATTATAATTTTATTAATTTATTTAATAATTATTCCAATTAAGCATAATTTTAAAATATTCCTCAGGCCACCTCAACACACAAAAATAGATGTCAATCCCATTTTAATATTGTACAGTGCCCCTAACATCTAACATCGTACCCATAAAAAAGTTAAATTAATTTAACACACAACATTTGAAAAATAAAAATAGAGATATACCAAAACCAGAACATCTTGAAAAAACATGAATATGTTGAATCTTGATGGCCTCCACATGAGATGTGAAAAATACACATCAATCTTAGATGATTTCATCATCTCCCGGTAAAATCATCATCGAATCCCTATCCAAAATCAGGTGGAAATCATTAAATATAAGAAAGTAACAAGAATAGAGGGTAAGGTAGATGAACCTATATTAAATAAATATCAGTTGAAAATCAAAATCATCCTTACTTGAAGGGGGATTAAATGGAGGATGAATGGTGGAGATACCTACTGAAAATGGAACTCTATGACACCACTAACCCTTGAAATCTAAGGGGATAAAACTCATAAATGATGGTTTATAATCTATTTAAAAACAAAATGGGAACATTTTACAATCTGAATAGGGTTTCATTCAATGAAACCTCCTCCAGACATATTTTTCTTAATAAATATATATCATGAACATGTTTTTGCACCTAGAATAGCCTACATATACTATTTACAGTAGCCTAACCACTTTGAACTTGTCATGATGTCTCATAAAACACTAAATTCACCATCTAATCATCAAAAAATATTCAAAACCATCAATTAAATTGTTGTTACATGGTGAAGAAACATGTTTTAATAGAAATGATATCTTTTCGAAAACTGTAATGTTTTTTAGTTTCCTTATATTATAGGATGTGATATTAATAATATATATATATATATATATATTATAATATTATTATAAATGTATATGGACATTTAAATTAATTATTTTTAAAAAAAATATATTTCTATAATATTTACTTGTTTTTTATGAATTAAAGATTTTCTAACTCAATATTATTTGTCATTAGCCTCATAAAAAATA
The DNA here is from genome assembly GCA_963277665.1 of Viscum album. NCBI lineage: Eukaryota > Viridiplantae > Streptophyta > Magnoliopsida > Santalales > Viscaceae > Viscum > Viscum album. The sequence goes on along the minus strand of OY728150.1, from coordinate 1,462,143,354 downwards.
TGTATCTATAAATATATGTATAATTCCATAACCCAAACGTTTTTAACACTTAATAAAATATGTCCTAGTTTCTATTATAATGTATTCAATAAAAAAATTGAAAATATTATCTCACATTACTTGATTACATCATATGTAATTTTCATATATAGGAAAAATCCAAATATATAATTTAAAACATGTAAAATTTTTTATATGGGGGTAATGTATTTTATTTAGATCTTATTAAAAATTTATAATAATTTCATTTATATATTACTTCTCAAAAACTTTTATAGACGATATTATAAAAACATTTACTATGATATTAAAAATAATTTCTTTCCACTCAATGAAACCTTTGGTTTTATGTATAAAATTTTATTATCTAACTGATTATGGGAAAATGTCATAAAATAATACATAAAAACAATTCAATAATCATATCCACTAATTTTGTGTAGGTTAAAGAATCTCTTACACTAAAACAAACTTTGTTTTCTTTCTCCGAAATAGAAATTGATTTTCTATCATCAATTACTTTTAATTTATGAAGTCTTATATATGTTCAAAATAATTATATAATTTAAAATTAGTATTTTTAGAACTATATTTAATATGTTAACCTTGAGGGGTGGATCAAGGTATTTACTAATTAAGAACACTTACCCATTATCTTGTTTTCCCCTATTTTTGAATCGTCCCCCCTTGTAAATAGGTACTCATTCAATCATTTACTCATGATGGGGCTCTCACTGGTATATAAGAAAATGATGAAATAAAAGAAAAAAGAACAAAATTAATTTACTAATCCCACCAAAAAAGTATGATTCAATGTATAACATTCTAATGATGTGTCAATTTTCCCTAATAAACTAATGAATTAGTTTATTGAATACAAATTTTTGGAAGCAGTCACTTCAAACCAAGGCACACTTCCTTTTCACGTTTTAAGAAAGACACTACTGATCCATGGGTCACTCCAACTTCTAATCTTATATGCACTAGTTTTGGAATGCATGATGAATTTATATACTCGAGGCTTACTTCAATATTATGTTCAAATGAAGGACTCTTCCAAGTTGAATAATTTTCTATAACACATTGCGTCCTCACCTCCTAATATATGCTCAATTAAGATACTCTACATTACATTTATAATCATTCAAATTAGGGTCAGATCATATCCTTGAAAATAATTTAATCAAATATTAAGGGTATTCTAAAAAATATTATCAATTAATAAAATTTTGTCAAAGTGATTTGAAACCATTAAATCCAAGAACATTTTGCCCTAAAAAATTAAGTCAGATAAAACTAAAAATAGAGAACATACACATTACAAAAGTGTTTCCTATTTTTTTCCTTCAATAAATGATTGATGAATATCAATAAGGAATAAATAAATTGATATTCCATCTATGTTATATCCATGGGTTTCCCTGAATAACTAATTTTTTTTGGGAAATACTTTTAAATAATCCATGACAAGCTAGTATCTCATATTAATAACGAAGTGGAATGAATAAAGCTTTGAGAGGCAGAGATTATCGACTGTAGTTTTCTTGAGGATCACACACATCGACTCTTGGATAAAACTCCTTGGTATAATCATAGTGGATGCTCCTTAAAACCATTCATTTACTTATGATTCATAAAAATAAGAATATTTCCTTTGGTTACATATCATGTAACCCTAAAAAATCATGTATCTAAAAACATTCTGTCTTTTGAAATTATTAATAATTGACAGTATATGTTTAGAATATTCATGTTTTAACTACATAAAATTTAATTTCTGTCTGTGAATCAATGTGGAATCAAATTAATCATACCACATGATTAATAACACTATAATTTCTCAATGTCATGTAACACAAATAGATCATGTATTATTTATAGAAAATATCTATATTATAAAAATTGATATTATATAAAGGCTTAAAATAAGTCTTTTTCCTTGTGTAATGCATACTCTACAATATACCATATCATAAAAGATGACATCACATCACATTGGGACATTTTAACATTAATATCCCATTTCCAAAAAATCATTATATAATGTTTTTCTATTTCACATTATATAGTATCATATATGATAACTTATGAAACCATATCCAAAAATCCTTTTAGTAATATTGAAAAATAGTTTAATAAATATATCATCAACTTCACTATATATCACATCATGTCACACCCTAACCGTATTTTTCATTATTATTTTATTTAATTAATAATTGTTTGATCCTGTACTTTAATTTTAATGTCGATATAGTCTAGATTTTTGAAATATTTGTTTTCCAGAATAAGCACATGTTTGGTGCACATTTAGGGGAAACCATGTTCTGAATATACATTTGGTTCTACAATTTAACAAATCCAAACAACATAGTTGGTGTATGGTTTTTCTAATCATGTGTCTTTATCATGCGGGCTACTCTATGTCCTCCAGTAGAAGGTGTATAGTTAGGGAATGGTTTGTTTAATAGTGTTTCCAAACCATTCACAGTGTAAAACATATTAAAATTTTTGGTTTTCAACATAATTTCTCATTTATTTTTTATCCTAGTTCAAGATACTCCACCTCACTCATTCATGTTGTAGACTTAAAAGCCAAGGGAGACACCTCACATAACCCTCACTTCTCCCTCCATGGTTTCCACTTCTTTTATCAATCCATATTAAAGTTATTTATATTTATCTTAGTGTTTCCTTCCCTCAAAATCCTTTATTATACCCTTATCTAGATTTTAATTCCCTTCATTAACTACACATCAACCTAATTCAAACCCTAGGTATTATTTTGATCTATATTATTTTTCTCATTTTTAATTGATGAATTTTTTTTATTTTGGTTTATTCTTCATCTTTTGAGGTTAATTTATACTTGATGGGGTGAACATAGAACTTAGTAATACAAATTACTGAGTTCCATGTTGCTTTCCTATTTTATTTGGTTTGAAAATTATAGAACTACAATTTCTTTTTTTTAATTCTTATTTTGATACTATATGATGAAATTAAATATTTTGTAGGAATATTTTGAAGGAAAATAAATTTTTAAATTATTTTAATTTCAATATTGTCAATTTTATTAATTTAAAAACATGGTAAAAAACTATTTAAATTAACCTCACACACCATGTATTTGGAAAATTTTCTAAATGGTTTTTATAAGATATTTTGAAATATTAAAAAATAGAATTTAAACTAATTTCAAACATACCACTTGAGTTTCAAGGGTGTAATATTTATTTAAAAGAGAGATGATTCATTTTATAAATGGTTTTAAAGGTCTCATATTGAAAAGAAGATGGTTTTAAGAATGCTTTTTCCAAATACGGATTTAAATTATGATTGAGTGGCCAAGATAGAAATGTAAAATGAATTTGTTAAAAATCAAAACCCATGGAACATGCCCCTTTCCGGTTTTGAATATGACGGTTGTAAAAATATTATTTAAAAAATGAAATATTTTACTGAAAAAATGTTATTTAACAAATTCTTATCAAAGGGAGATAAATACACGAGGGAGGATTTAGAGGTTAAAGATAATAAATATTTTTATTTTTTTGAGATCATATATAATTTTGTATATTTTTCAAATTATCACCAACAATTACATGTCATGGGAAGCCTGTGTACTTGGGTAAGAAATTATATATTTGTATGTGTTTCCCAATACTGTCCATTCAAGTAAAGTAAATTCATTTTCCCATTGGTTAGTGATGTGATACTCATTACACGAATTAAAGGAACGACCCTAGTATGTGTTGTTATATTATAATTTCCCCATACCATAGTGACCTTATCTTATTTCTACAATGTTTACAATTTTAAATTATTATCTCTGTGGATTTTTAATCTTGTTACTATAATCTTCTTTAAATTTATTCTTTTTTAATCATTATATCTCTTTATGAAATTGTTTTTTTATAGTTTATTGAAAAATAATTTTTAAAAAATGGTTTTAAAATGGGTGTTTTAACAAAGGGGGATTTATCCTAGAAATTATCTCAAAATGATTATAATAATTTAAATAAAATTAAGAAGAAAAAATAAAAAAAGATTTTACAAATGATATTATATTTTCTATGATTATATATTTAAAACCAATAATTAATAATGTATTTTAAATTATACTGAAAAGTATATTTTATTTATTGGATATTCTTGTGGTTTGTTTTCTCTAATCAAATAAACATTATTTTTTTAATTATTAATAATATTTATGTCTCATGTTCATGGATTAGTTCATGATAGCCCATGGAGCATTGTTTAGGGAATCATTTGATAGAGACACATGGAGTAACATAAAGGTATATCAATAATTCTTTCTTCTATATTGATTCCATTGTCACATAAACTATGTAAGACATTATTTATTAACTTTTTGTTAATTAGAGGTACATTATATATTTTTATAGTGGGTTATTAATCTCATGGTCCGTCTCTGTGGTGTGAGTCAGAGGTGGGATAAAGGGTGGTTTTTTTTAATTTCATTATTATTTATATATTGTTTATATTCTTTTAGTGTATTTTCCTTATACATATAAATTTTTCATGAACATTATTCTAATACTTGTTTAATTTATTTATTGGGTAAATTAATTCCCTCTAGATTTTCCATCATTCTATGATGCATGACACCATCCTAGGTTTATCTAGAATTTGGCTTAGGTATGTTGTGGGGCACCATTATATGGCCCAAAGTTTGTTCATATTTTTTTTGTTATATTTTAGGTTCATTAGACAGTCCATGTGCCAAATTTTACATTTTTTATTTGTTTTTTCTATTATACCAGAGATAGGGATATCAAAACTCCAGAGTTTAGAGTGTAAATAGTGTCACAAGATCTTACTCATTTTGAATCTAGAGTATCTATGTCGTGTTAGGTTGTGAATATTAGTTTCTATGTTTAATTTATTTATATCTGGTATATTTTATCTTTTTCAATTGTTTTTAAAAAAAATAATAAATTGTAATATTTTAAATGATATTATCTTTTCATGGATAATAATAAGAGTGAATCGGGGTCACATAGTGAGATCACACTGCCTAGAAACCCATGTGGAGATTATGTTCAGGGATCAACCTAACTCTCAGTGGTATTTTTATGATTGGAACATGGTCTACTAAACCATATAACTGAGTCGTCAATAATTACTAGTCCCTCTTAAGGGAGTCTTGGTAGTGTGTAATTCTATTTATTGGGTGTTGAGTTGGAGTTTTTTGGTTTTTAAACAAAAAAATATTTTTAGATCAGACATCATTAAATTTATTTTATATTGGGAAATTGGATTTAGAATGATGCTTTAAAATTTTAAAAATTTAAATGAAAATATTTAAACATTAAAAGTTTTTGTTAAAAATATTACTTTTAGTAGATGTTTATAAATGAGTTTTTCTAAAAAATGGAATAACTCAAGAGATTTAGATTTCAGAATAATTTAAATAAAAGATTTATGAAAGTTTGAAATGCATTATAGAAGAATATTAAATTATTATTGGAGCTTTACAAATACTTTGAAATGATTATAGTACTCATATTTTTAAAATAATACTAAAAATATATATTTGGATTTGTAAACTACTTTTTAAAATATTTTTTGAAAATTTGAAATTAAATATATACTAATTTTAATTTCAAATGTATAAAAAATTAAATAAAATATAGTTTAACTTGCATTCTCTTTGAGAAAAAAGTATTTTAATCTCGTTTAATTTTATAATGAAACAATGTATTTTAATTTTTTATTTATTTTAATCGTTAAAACATTGTAGTTTTGGAATTATTTTGAATAGTCTCTAAATTTTTCTCCTCAGTATCATAATTGGAAATTTTTTTTATTTAATATTTGAATTTTTGGGTATTAATGATTGTGATTTTTTCCTTGGGAGTAATTATCTTCCTATGGTTCAACTAGTTTTATATGAGTTAAATTATTGTGTGTCTTAATTTAAATTTAATTGTTTATATTAACTAGTGTTCCCATATAAATTTTATTGTAAATTTTGTGAATTTTATGTTTTAGGATGCCCCTATGTTTGGTTTGTTGTGGTTAAAAAGTTTTATACATTAATTTATGGTCTTTCCCAAGATTTTTGGGTGGATTTTCATTTATATTTTGATTCATGTATTTTTTGTTGAAACTATGTTTAAGGATTCATGGTATGTATTGTTTTTTGTAGAGTCATGTATTCAAACTATTTTTACAGGGTTTCTCCTATAACATGGCTCTATTTGAGAATGTGATCACTTTGGAAGTGATAGTGATATTGAAATTGAGGGGCTAACATTAATTGGGTGGAGAACATCATTCATTAAGACTTAATGAAGGTCATCTCTCTTGAAAGGAGGGGATCCTTTGTCTGATTTGGTGTTTTGGGATCATGTACTATAAGTCATCCTCTTATGATATCATAAATTCTATCATCATAAAAAATGTTTGATCACTATTAAGGGTTTTTTATTTTGGTATTGGTTTATTTTTTATAATGTAATATTCCGAGTGATCTTATTTGGGGCAGTTCCATTTATCCTTTTCTCTTTTTGGATTTTGGACATGATTTGTGTTTTGTAGTTAGGATACCATTGAATGAATGTTTTCAAGATCTAGATACTGGAGTCGATGTAAATTATGTATATTTCCTTAATTTAGTTTTTTAGATGAATTATTTTACTTTAGAGCATTTTTTTCATTTGTAATTTTCCCATGGGGTGTTCTTTGGTTCCATAATCATTTTATGTTAGTGGAATATTTATGATGGGAAGACCAGGTGTCGGTCTCATTTATCATTTTAGGGGATGTAATTCTTGTTAAGGTTCTATATGCACTGTGATATTTATAGTTGTCGGTGGATTTTCCTATTTTTTGGAATAGGTTGGATATCAATCCTTGGTTATAGTTCATGATGATTATTTTAGTGGAATTATAAAATGGTAGGGATACCACCATCAAATGTTTGGACCTGATTCTTTTAGTAATCCTAAATTTGCCCTATGGGGATTATTTATTCATTGTAATAGTTTTTAGTTTTTACATGTAGTAATCCAGATTCTTAATGGGGATAATTTGAGCTATGGGGAGAAAACCCTGTGGGTCTTATCTAAATTTTGGCTGTGCAGCAGATTGGTTTTTCAGATTGATCCACTTTGAGGAGGTTTGGTCTCAAGCCTTTTAATTGAAGAACTAAATTTTCTATGGATTTATGTGGAAAAATAATTATGGTGTGTGGTATTGTCACACCCCGACCATATTTTTCATTATTTTTTTATTTTTATTTAATAATTTATAATTCTATACTGGAATTTTAGGTTGATATAGATAGATTTTATAAAATTTAGGATCTCTAGCATGAATTCATGGATGGATTGTGGAAAGATAAAACCATATAGAAACTGTGCATTAGGATTTTAGTTTATCAGAGTTAATGTTCAAACTATGAGAATCATTTTTTACCATTCGTCCCTGTAATGAAGGAACTTGGTTCAACCAAAACCATCACCTTATCTAGCCAACTACGTGGCATGAAGTTTTTTCTCGATAACCATGGGCTAGTGATAAGCACCAGGCCTTGAAATCAATCACCTAGATATATTTTCACAATGATAAATTGGAATGACCCATCCATGAAATAAGACAACCACATCATTATCATCAGAGTCAATGGTATAAAATGAATCGTCCGGAGTGAAAAAAATGGAAAAAATAGATACCATGAGAAAAATCAAACATCTAACACAAATCATTTCATAAATACATATACTTGTCATCTCATTTCAATATCCCAAAACACAAAATAATAGGTACATGTCCATACAAGGCCTCTTTAAACAACCCAACATATTCAAAACAACAAAGGACTCCACAATATAAAACTCCATGAGACCACATATCCTATAAAAAACATCGAATGATGGTAATCATTAAGATCCACCTTGATAGAAGAATCCTTTCTATTACATATTTCTGAAAAAATCCTTCAAATTCCCAAGGGCCTAGGCAAGCTGTGAGGCACTAATCCTAGTAAGAAACCACTATGAATATATTTAAGGCATTTACCCATGTAGACCAATAATCTAATTTCAAGAAACCATTAAAAACTAAACTAGCGTGAAAACATCCCATTTTCAAGTAAACCATTCAAGTACCTATGGTTTTCCATATATTATAAAATTTGTATTCAAAAACAATACTCAACAAGGCTCAAAAAAATTGTCAAGGCCCATGGAACAACATGAAAAATATATCCAACAAGTCATAACAAGGGTGATCATAAACATCATCAACACATAATCAATAATAAAAAATTAAATGGGAATACCATATCTCATCATATCAAACATGGATATAATAAAATTCAAAAATTATAAAAAAATACAACTTTAGTAGTTTCCTCTAATGTATTTATCCATCATCCCTATCATGAGTGAGACTAAACACGTCTTTTAACTAGATATGCAACAATGGAAGCGCTCACAGTATTCCTCAAGCCCAACTCCAAGAGCTATCATGGTCTCTCAACAACAAATAATGGGAGCTATTATTTTATCCCAACCTAAAGGACCTCATAGTCACATAGAAACTAAAATGGAATCATAATCATTCTTCCCCACAAAGGATCTCATGGTCCTTTGAAAAAACCCATCACTCAGACCTGGTTAATCCATATGTTACACCCTGCCTACAAAATCTTAAACATATTCCATACCAAACAATCCATTTAACAAGTCATTTTCCACAAAAAATATATCAATTTTATTAAACACCTTTTTACAATGTATAAAGGTTTATCAAACCATTTTAGAAATCCATTTCTAAATCATTAAACCTCATTGATTTATTTTATGAAACACTTGTTGTGAACATTAGCCACACCCATTGGAAAAACCCTCATTAAACCATAAAAATTAAAAACGAACCACTTAAACAAACCATTAATTGAATAAAAATCAATCATAAATAATTTCTAAGGAAATTAAAATAACACAAACTAAAGGTGATTCATAATTTAGAGTTAAATCCTGGAAAATTCCCTTAAATAAATACACCTACCTCAAATTCACTTACAATTGTATCACCTTCAATAAAAACAATTAAGAATAGGAATATCAAGGCTTCAATCACCTAACCCAGAAGGAAAAAAAATTATTTCCTCCATTATATTCCATATATTTATCTAACACTAATCCTAGGGTTATATATATACCTGTAAATTGAAGAAAAAACCTAGAGAAGTGGATGGTGAAGAAAACTCAAGCAATTAACTTTAATCAAGTGAAATGACAATTAATTTAATGATAAATCACCACATTGGGAGTGGTAGATCTCCATGGAATATTAAGAAGAGTAGTAAAATATATGGAAATGAAAATAAGGACAAATGGTTATAAATTAGATAGGGGAAAATGGTAGAACGTCACTTTTTAAGTGAATTGGATAGATAATATGGTTTGGTGGAATAATTAGGAAAACCATACCGTAACCATGTGGATGCCACTATCCATCCAAAAAATGGTTCACGTAGTTATTAATAGTTGTATCATGGCATGAAAAAGTATATTTAAACAATGAAAACTCACACCCCCCTTTATCATTAACAACACCCTTGCATAGTTTGTACCATTGTTAGGCAAACCACACAGGAACTTTGTACTTTAGTATGACTTCTAAAAATCATTCATTTTCAAACCCTGACCCCCTGGGTACTCTATAAAAATACAAAAAGGGAATAAAGCTCAAAATTAGATGTATTAAAGACCTAATATGTGTCAAAAACACCCCACCATGACACCTATTTCCTCGAGAAAGTCTTCAGGTTTTGTCAAAAGGAAAAAAGTGATGACACGGCCGCACCACCAAATATTCACACTCCCATGTCACATTGATATTTCCAACTCAATTTCATATAACAGAGACCAATGGGATTTATTTACTATATATCACATTGATCTTATGAACCAAGAAAAAACAAGCTATGCCACCATTGTGGCATCATGATCTAACTCTAAATCTTCCAATTCTAACACATGAGATGGGTAAGGATGGTATCTATTCCACTAGGAGATATGGAATATGTTTTAGATCAAGTTCATTCGCATTGATAACTCCTACTAATATTCTACCAAACTAATATTCTTCATAACACTAAACAATCTAACATTACATGACAGTAATTTACCTTATTTTCCAAAATGATGATGTCCTAGTCGAAAAGATACCCAAAGAAATTCACAATTATCAATGTTATACTTCAATAGAAATAGCGATTTTTGGAATATGAATTAAATAAAATTGGATCCCTCATTAACCATTTCTAAATCAAAAGAGATATATTGGTCATCTCCGAGATGACTCTTATCCCGACTAAGGAACATTATCCAACCACATCCCACTACAACATGGACTAGCATATCCACCCATAAAATTCTTCAAATATTGTTATCCTGATTGAGGCCCAATAACAATTGTTATAACCAATCTTATCAAATAATAGGTTACCTCTCCATGAACCCCAAAAATCAATCAAACACACCATAAACATATCCTTGTGAGTATGGATTGTCTACTAAGACTATCCATATGTTTGTGTGCGATATGTCATGATCAATCTCATCTTGGTTCCAAAATCATCTTATATTCCCTTAAAAAATTGATATCTGAAATGGGAATTATGAAATAACACTATAATTTAGGGAGTTCCATAATGGTTAAAGACCTCTCAAACATATAGGCTTATGAGTCCCTATACCTTAATTGACTTCCTACTGGGAAAAAAGTGGGTTGATTCAATCAGAAAATCAATAATAACCATATAAAATCATTTCCACATAGATTTCAAGGTAAAACTATTAAAAAATATATAAAGATAGTATCCCACTATTATAATATAATCATATGTGGCTGAAGAATCCGAGCTGGAATCTGATGCTCAACTTTAATCCATTGGCATGTCAATCATTGAGAAACAATATCTTCTACTATGTGTCTCATCTCGGGCCACTTATAACAACCTATCAAGGTATAAAACATCTATTTTTCACCAATATGAACAACCCAAATAGAATAAAACACACCATAAATCACATACAACCTAAGGATCACATGAAAACCACCATCTTTTGAAATAGGATAAAAACAATAGGGAGACCGAAACCATTCACCAAAGGTGTCCCCACTATTTAAAGCACTTATAATCTTTTCAAACATGGGGTAATATACCTACTCACTCCTAAACCAATTGATAAGAGTGGGTGTAATATGCACACTAGCAAAGAACACATTCCATTAATCTACATTCACCCCAAACACAAATCATCTAACAAACTCATCATACCCCAATTATGCATGGATTCTATAATGGATAGCACTAGAATTTTCATGATGAAAGCATCACCAACCACAGTCCCCTCGCAGGGGTATACGTTGTCATGAAACTAAAAGTCTATATAAACACCAACTAGAATCTCTATATGAGGTTTATATCCCTATGGGTGAAAATATACCTTAGGCCTTTATGATCTGAATAGACTATAAAATGGTCCATAAATAGGTAATATCCCCACATCTTTAATTAATTCATAATATGTACCAATTTCAGGTCATGGGTAGGATAATTTGATCTTGTGGTTATAGCTTCCATGAATTATAATCCACCACATGGTTATCCTACATCAGCATCCATCTTATACCCACAATAGAAGCATCACAAGACATAGTATAAGTGAACCTATGATTAAGAAGCATAAAAATATGTCCATATGTGAAATAGGCATACAACTACTCAAAAGAACATTTTCACTTCTCATACCACTTAAACAGCAACCATTTCCTAGTCAAGGTCATCAAGGGAGAAGATAGTCTAGATAAGTATTGAATGAAATAACTATAATACCCATCCAATAAAAAAAACTATAGATATTGAACACATTCTTGGGATAATCCCAAAAAATTACCACTCAAATTTTACTTGGATCAATTGAAACTATTTTCTTAGAAATCACGTGGCCCCAAAATGTAACTTCACTAATCCAAAATTGGAACATTTTAGGATTTTTATATGGATGGTTCTCTATCGATACATCAAAAAAAACCTTCATATGGTCTGTATGATCATCCTTAATGATTGAATACAGCAATATTTTTTCCAAAAACATAACCATGTTGGAGTCTAAAGAGTTAAAAAAATCTAATTCATCAATTCCATAATGACCACATGAGAATTAGTAATCCCAGATGGAATTACTAAATACTTAAAATATTCATTTTGAATTCAAAAAGTAGTATTTGGAACATCATCTTATTAAACATTCCGCTATAGGTAACCGGATCTCATATCCATCTTTGAAAAAAAACTATCCACTCTATGCTAATCCAAAGGGTACTCAGTTCTAGGTAATGGGAATTTATTCTTCAAGGTCACCTAGTGAATCTTAAGATAGTGTATGAAAAGTTAGAGTCTCCAATAAACCATTTTGAAAATAAAATAGATATTCCCATTGTGAAATGGTGGGGTGGATATATCCCATTCCCGTAAGATCCTAGAGTTGTACATTCAACTCGATAATCTCATTCAGATCCCTCTTATAAGGAAGCAAGGAAATCGAGCTCATCCTAGGGAGACGATCAATAGTAAACATGATCACATACTGGGGATGAAATCCTAAAAAATCATTCATAAAAACATAGAGGTACCTGTATAAGAATAATATATGTTTTCTTAATGATCTCTCCTCAATAACAACAAGAAAAAACCTAGAAAACTGGAAAAATATACACCCTAAATCTGAATCAATTGGCCATACCCTCCATAATCACTTATCCGAATCACCCTAAAAGATGTGAGTGATCCCATTAAGAGTATGGAAATGGATCCTTAAATGATTTAATTTTACTAGAACCTTGAAGATTATCTATAAATCCCTTTCCATGATATATTTGAAAACATCAATGTCCAAAACAAGAAAGTCCCAACTGATTTCAACACTAACTACAACAACTTTCCCTCTAGAATCTTGAAACCTTGATCCTCCAACTTACTCAATGATATTTAAAAATCAATTAAAAATAGCATAAACTAATCTCACATACCCAAAGTATCAATTAGTTTAAAGAAAATTAACGAAATGGAATAATTAATATCAAATAAAATTGATTCCTTATAAGAATAAAAATACACCATTACTCTCAAGACAGCTGTATCGGAATCCAAGTCCTCTGGAATATCCTCTTATACATGGAGAATCCATGGATCAAACATTTTTTTTCCTATTATTCCATTTGTGAGAATCCCCCTTTTCTTATGGGTGATATCCTCCATCCATGAAATATTTTGACCTCACATGAAATCCTTTCAAGAAAGTGTATCTGACACCACAACCCAATGAACATAACTAACAAAATCACTAGATATTTCATGGTTGTACACATTGGTGTAATGTTTTTAGAGTCTCTGAGATATTAGGCTTGGTGTTTATATCTGTACCATACTAACAATAGAGAAATGTTTTATTCCTTAAATAATCCATAGGAACTAAACCTGGTGATTTCTGGACACTATTTCCACTAGCCCTCTTAGACTCAACCCATATTGGATTCTTCACTAAGAAAGAACTCTAGCTTCTACCCAAAAAAAGAAATACACTTAGATCTATCTTAATAGTCATATCAACCACTACCATAGAAACCATATCAACCATTTTTCAATAGGTTTGTAAACAAAGAAGGGTGATATTTTTTCTAGTCTCTATCCTCAATTCCATATAGATATTTCAAGCCTTGAAGTGAACATTCACAAAGATATTTGATGATACAAGATCCAACATGATAAATGTGGTGGCATAATCCATCGCTAAATATTACCCTTGATCCGAATTCAAGAACACACATACCATCATCACCCCCAACTCCTTTGAATAAAAAAAAATCGATTGAAATCAACCATGAATGTGGTCTTAGTGAGGTCCTCATCCCTCTATGCGACCTTCATCGAGTCCCTCAACTTCCTACCTAGTCCTTCTAACACATACATGGATAATCCGACATTGGATGTCTCAGGGGTCAAACTGAACACAAATTTTTTCCTAATATTATACATCCACTCTTTATTATCATTCCATTCCTTTTTATCATGGAGCATTGGTGGACTTTTCCTTATAAACTCTTGAGAATGGTCCACCATCTGTGTCTCCTCGTGACAACACACCTAACCCATGGACTGGATCATGAAATTCCCTGACTCCAACAATGATGGATCATGGAGAGGTTTTTTAGGTTTCCTCTAGGGGACCATGTCGAATCCAAGATAAGTTTCTCTTGTGAGTCGGGGTCTACAAGATATAAAACACAAGCTTCATTAAGCCTAATTCAACCTCAATCAACATCAAAGGAATAAAAAAACCCTTATCATGGGTAACCAAAATAAAAACTATTATAAAGAGGTAATAAAAATAAAAAATAAATAGAGACATCAAAATATCCATAAAACAACCCACTAGCGAGCTCAAAACAAAACCACAATCCCAAACCACCCATGGAAACATCAGATTTGACAAGAAGAAGGGATGTCCGAGCACTCCCCCATTCCTACCTCTTGAGTCCCAATGGTCCAAACCATGGTCTACCACTGACTCTCACATAAAAACCTACTCTAAAACCATTTTTTTAAAAAAACATGCGTTGACCACAATCGCCACCCGATCTGACCTACTACATGGTCTGAAGCATGTTATCGTTCACCTTGGGTTGGTGACAAGCATCGATCATATTCATCGATCTCTTTGTAAGATGTTATCCATAATAATATCTAATAACACATCCATGAATATTTATGATCATACCACTATCATTAGATTCAATTAGATAAAAAAGTACATCTAGAGTACACAAAAAGGGGAAATAAGATACCAGGATCAATAATATACATTATATACAAAACATGTCGTAACACAACATATACATGGAATATATTTTCAAAATAACTAAACTCAAAATAATGGGTACATGGAAAAAACCCCCTAAAACAACCCAAAAGATAAAAGTCCCCCAAAAGAATCTATATTATCCAACTTTATAAAACATCATATCCTCCATAACGAACCGAATTATGGTAATCAATAAGATCCACATAGGTAAACATTACCCATTCCCTAACACATGTCGTAAAAAATTCTCTAAAAGTACAACAATCTACAAAGGGTGTAGGTCAGGAATCCATGTATTATGTCATTATAAATCTATTTAAGTATTTTACCCTTTCAAAATAATAAACTCGTTTGAAAACACTTATCAGAACTCAACTATAATGAAAACATCCCATTTTCTTGAAAACATTATAATTTAATTTTTTCCCCATTTCAAATAATTTTTTTTTTGAAAAATATAATAAACATGGATCAAATGAAGAATAAAGGGCCATGTTACATCATTCATAACATATCTAACAACAAATAACATGGTAGAGTACGTAAATCATCAACGCATGATCATTAATCAAAAATAAAATGGGCATTCCATATCTCATAACATCAAATATATAACTATTCAAAGTAAAATATTATATAAACCAATTAATTATGAGTCATGTGAACCAAAGGATCTAACCATCAGGAATATCAAGAGTGATTCGAAACAAGTTTTCTAACTAGATAGCCAATAATGGATGTTTTAATGGTATTCCCTTGGCTCAACTCCAAGAGCTCTCATGGTCTCTCAAAAACCAATAATTGAATATCTCATGGTTTTCTCACCCAAAGGCTCTCATTTTCCATTAGAAAACAAAAAGGAACAATATAGTATCTTCCCCTTAAATTATCCGAGGTTCCTTAACAAAAAGTCCCTCATACTCCAATTAAGCCATGTGCTAATCCTTGACAACATAATCACAAATTAGTGTTGTATAAAACAATCTATTTTACAATAAATTGTACATAATAATACATTACAATTTCATTACACACCAATCCAAAAAGTTAAATTATTTCAAAACCCATTTTAGAAATACATTTTTGAACTATTCAACCCCATTGGACCATTCCACAGAACACATGGTGTGAACATAAGCCACACCCATTTGGAAAACCATCTATAGACATTCAAATTTCAAACCTATCCATGAAACACACCAATCGGGGAATACATAGAAATAATAAATCATTTAATAGGAAATTAAAAAACAAAATCCAAATTCAATTCATAATTTATAGTTATTCAATGGAATACACACTTAAATTGAGACACATGCCTCATATTCACTTCCAACTACATCTCCTTTGATGATAACCACATTAAATAAGAAGATCAAGTACTCAAACACATAACCCATAATAAAATAATCCATTTCCCCCATTATATACCCCTTATTTATACAATAACCATATGAGGGTTACACAAATCCTTGGAAATGGATGAACATGAATGGATAAGGGAAAATAAAGAATATAAATCAAGAAATTATTTTTCATCAATCAGAAACACCTTGAATATAAGGATAAATCACCACCAAAAGAGAGGTTAAGATCAAAGGAAAATAGGAGGAAATTCATGTGATAGGGAAATGAAAATGAGGGATAAATCTTATGAGTTAGATTGGTGTAAAATGGTGAAGAATCTCTTTTTATTTAACATGGACGAGCCACATAACTTAGCATCATAGTTAGGAAAACTATATACCCAATTTTGGGTTCCACTATCCACCAAAATAGATGTTATAGGGTTACTCATAGGTGTCGCATGGTTTGAAAAATAATGCATAAATGATGAAAAACATCAGTATTCCCATATGAATCACCCTCCCATAGTTATCCACAAGGTTAGACAAACTGTTTTCTAACCATACACCTTGGTATGGTTTCCCAAAATCTCACATTTTTAACCCAACCCCTAGGAAATCCATGAACCCACAAAAGGGGAATAAAAAATCAAAATTAGATATATCAGTGACACAGATGGTTTCACAATTAAATATGTGTTGGGTGGTCCAGATCTTCTAGTAGGAGGTACACGGTTCACACACTGTAAGGACAACTATGTGTTCAAACCATGTGTAATGTCTGGCCAATTAAAATTGTTGGTTTTACCTAGTTAGAGTCCCTCCTCATCTCTCATTTGATTAACACCCCATGTATCAAAGTTAGACCCCTCATGCAAACCTCTTATACCTCACCACAGTTTCTTTGGATCAACTCCCTCTATTTTCATGTTATGCCACTTCAGTTGGGTGATTCCTTCCCTATTTTTCTCTCTTCCTCTCCTTCTATTTATTTTTCTTCTCTTCCTTCATTATAGAACATCCTAGGCTAAATTCTAGGTATATTTTTTGGTCTATATGTTATATGGATCAACATTAATTAAGTGTTATTCATAATTATGGTTCCTTTTAGACATATAAGGTTCCTTTGACCTTGTTGAGGTCGATTTGTAACTTTTTTATAGATTGAAATGAGTTCTATATTGGTTTTCCTTTAAATTTTGTCATTAAAATATAAAAAAATTTATTTCTATTTTTTTAAATTATTTTTTTATATTAAATTATGATGGTAAATAAATTTTATGATTATTTCAAAATAAAATAAATTTTCAGTTTTTTTTATGTTTCAAATAATAGTATTTTCTTAATTTAGAAACATGAAAAAAATTTACATAAATTAACATCACACACAATGTGATTTGTAAATTTACAGAAAAGAATATATAAATGTAATTCAAAAACTTAAGTGATGATTTCAAATTTAACATTGTTTTTAAATATACCCCTTGATTATCAATGGGATTTTTGGACATTCAAAAAGGATTTTTTTTATATGGTAATGTGTCTTAAAGGTTTTATATTGATGAGAAATTGGTTTTAATAATGGGTTTTAAACTATGATTTTATGGTACAATTGGATATCTTATTCTGCATGTTTAAATGAATTCATTGAAAATGAAAACCCATGGAACATTTCTATTCAAGGTTATGTATATAATGATTGTTATTGTATTATGTGATAAATTAATCATATAATGGAAATTAATCTATTTGTTAAATTTTTATGAAAGTTGGTTAATTCCCTGAGGGGGTATTCAGAGGTGTTGAGGAATAATTTTTCCCTTCTATTATTATGATCATATGTATTTTATATATCTTTTAAATAATCTTTTACATTTAAATTATATGGGATTCCCTTGCAGTAGGGTATGAAATACAAGATCGGGATGGGTTCCCCCACCACTAACTATGGTATTGAAGTAATTGAAATTTCGCACTGGCTAGTGATCTGATACTCCTTCCAATAATTAAGGAAACAACCCTAGTTAGTAATGTTATATTCTATGTGACTCTATCCCTATTTACCTTAGTGTATTCTTCCCATGTTTTCTATTTAAAATTATCATTTATATGGTTTATACATATTGATATTACCATCCTTTTTAATTTTATTATTTCTTAAGAACTAGTTATCTTTATGAAAAATGGTTTTATAAAGTGTATTGAGAAACATATCTAAAACTAGAATTTTAATGTGTTGTTTAATAAAGGAGGCTTAATCTTTGAAATGTTTTCAAAATGAATATTTTCATTTGAATAAAATATAAAATAATTTTTATAAAATGATATTTTATATTATGTTATTATACATGAAAAATATATCTTTAGTAGTTTATATCAGAATAGCATAAGATATATATATCTTTTAAATCGTATGTTTAAGGTTTTGTTTCACATTGAAAACATAATAGGTATTTGTTTATTCACATTCCAATATTATATTATATACTATGTTTTTGGGATAATCTCATGTCTTCTCACGGAGCATTGTTTATTTGTGGACTGGATAGGGACTCCTTGAGTCACATTGAGTTATGTGGATCATTTTATATTGTATTTATTATTCTTTTTAATGACATCCAAGTTGGAATTTCATGATATAATCATATTTAGTTAGTAGCACATTATATATGTGGAGACTAGGTGATTAATCCTATGGGTTGTTTCTATAGAGGGTGTTAGAAGTGAGATGATGGATTACATTGGTTATATGATTTAATTTTTTATATATTATTTTATTTCTACCAACACAAGTAAATTTAATGAATTAAATGGTTGAAACTTTTTTATAATTCCATTTTAGTTAATGATTTTGGAAAAATCATTCCAACTAGATACATTATGATATAGTGACACTTTTCACTTACCAAGGTTGATTGGGAATGCATATTTGGTGTGTCACCAGCAAGCATCAAGTGGTATAGAGTTTTTTCATGATACATAATATGAAATAACACGTGAATAAGCACACAAAATTATTTTGGATAAACTCTAAAATACCTTATTTTAGGTCTCTATGAATTGTAAAACACAATACCCATTATGATAAAGATACGTTTCACCCCAAGAGCCATTAAATATTTTATAAAAAATATTAGTCCTTTGATCAATAAATGTAGGAAAATATTATTCTCTATAAAAGCATAAATACTATGCAAGATAGAAATAGATATGTTGGGAACTCTATCAAACACATGAGTATTTATACCTTTTTCCATGAGCTACATCATAAACAAGTTACTATTTTCAAATAATCCCTTTATCCTAGACATCGAGTGAACATGTAACAGATACTATTTCAATCCCATTTTTCCTACTCAGAAGATTCAACTCTCCATGTATAGAATGATCATGTCAATGGATATATGATAAGCCACTCATCATAGTGGGTGATCACTTCTCAAACCCATTGCCTAAGAAGATAATCACATCATATTCATTATCAATGTATGGACTTATATTTCCATATCATATCTCAAATGAGGTACCAGATTTCTTACTCATCTTATTAAAGGACAAATCTCATCTTGGTTATGCTATAACTAACAAAGTAATCAAAAACATACATAGTCATCTCATTATTAGCTAAGCATCAATACTTGTGCAAGAGAGGTAAAAAATAATGAAGATTCTCACGTTAGGTATCACTCCAAAGTCAAGTAACATGACTCTAAATATGAACAAAGAACCCATATTATGCCAAATAAATAATATACCACACTCATTGTGGTAGACATAATGGGACATACATTAAATAAAACTTATTTTGTGCCTTGTTAGAATATTTCATATCCTAATACAAGAGTCATAAACATTCGAACCATAACATTTCATCACAATCTATAATAATTCATGAAAAAAATCATCTTTGGATAAGTCAAAGTTATAATTTAATTGGTCAATTATCATTTCGATTTATGAAATATATATCAATATATAAATATATACAATAAACATGAAATAATGATAAAGTTGATATTACCATTTTTACATGACATATATAATATTATTATAATATTTTAATAATACTTAACAAAACAATAAATATATACCTCTCTAACATATTATATTTGAATGAATTCTAGATTTGACATATGTTTTCATCACTTTCACTAGTTTTGTTAAACTTATTACAACTTTTATATAATTCATACACATATCTATGTGGCCACTAGATAAAACTCACCCAATAAACTAATTATTGAGTATATCTATGAAGAAATATAGTTTAGTAATTTTGACACATAGGAATCCGATTTATATATTTTTATTCCATGAAGAGATTCATACTTATTAACTCTATAAAATTAAATTTTAACAATGTTAATAAATTATATTTTATACATAAAATTCATTCTATGAGAGTCATCATAGTTCTTGAAAACCATTCCATCAAAATATTTTCAATGGTTTTGTTTTTAATTAATGTATCTATTCCCATTATTACATTACCAACACATCCTAAACTACATTAGTTTATTAAGAAACAATCACTTAATATTTTGACTAGCATACTCTTTCCATTGTTAACTTTGAACTTCTCAAAGTCCAAACATATTACCACTAGTCTCTTAAACATGATATTATTTTTAGAATATCATTATGAGATTCAAAAACTTCTTTGTGTCAAAAAATAATCCATGTTTACATTAGTATGAATATTTAACAAATAAACTATTGCTTCAATATAATATTTATTGTTTTATTTTTGTAGTATTTTTTTGGGAGAACATATTATTATTTAAAAATTTCCACTAATGGTGTTATAATAATAATTCATCGTATTTTTAAAAACATCTAAAAACCCATTTTCTAGGGGAAAACATTTTTTTATCCAGACATTATTTTTAATTATATTATATAATCTGAAAAATTATAAACCATGTGAAACATATCATATTATTTTTGTAATAACCAATTCCTATTAAAAAACTTCTCCTATAATACAATATAAATAAGTTAAATATACACAAGATTTACTAATATTCATCTTATCTTGATAAATTACACTACAATCAAATCAATGGTAAAATGAATCTACATTATCACTTGAATGGAAACCAAAATATCTTCAAATTATTCCCTTGATTTTCAACTCATATATATTTATATTTTTTAAAAATATACAATTATTATCAGATACCTTTCAAAACTAATTAATTTATTTCAAAAAAAATAAATACCGAACATAGACATTCCATTATGATCCAAACTCTTTCTAGAATCTTGTAAAATTCCATCAAATTGAATTAGTGATCTCACTATGAAACCCTGATTTGGTTTCAATAATATAGACTATATACTTGAAAGAGAACGATCATAATTTTTAACATACATTTCTTCTTTTATATTGAACTTTTTTCAATAATATAATTTTAATACAACACAAAAACCTATACATAATATGAACAATTTAATAATTATCAACACTTAATTAATATTGAGCATTGTTTTCTGATAATCATTCAAATTTTTGAATATTTCAATTGATGAAAATATAATGAAATCATGAAATAGACAAAACATGAAGAAACCCTCGAGTCTCTCCATGCCATTACAAGACTCAAACATTTTGAGTATAAGAGTAGTGACTAAAGTTCCTTTATTGATATTTAATATAATTCAAATGAAACCTTAATTGAATCCTCATATATCTTATGATCAACTGGATTTGGGCATTTAATATCATCAATTTTTGGTTACTCTAAAAGGGGTTTCTCCATCCCATATGATTTTCCTTTTTTCTTATGAACCATTTTTATGTTTTTGTAAAAGTAAAAGTAATTAGTTCCAATAAGTTATTCATTCTATAATATAGTTCTCTACTTAAATCATGAATATTATTATGATTACATTATCTATAATAAAATATTTTATTAGATGAGTATCTTTTTTTACATTATTTTAATTTGGACTCTAATTAGATGTGCATTGACTAAAATTATGATTTATTAGGAACTTAACATATCAATTATTTGGGAAAAAGATTCATCAAGAATTAAATAATAATTCATGTTAGTATTTTATGACTGTATATATTAGAAAATTGTTTCCAATCATATCATATATGACTCATGTATATATTATTGGATAATTATTTTAACAAATCCATTATATGTATTTACCCAACTTGATTCCTCTAGAATATTAACAGTTAGGTTTTTTTAATGAAGTGAAACTAAAATATAATTCTAAGAAGAAGGAACCTAAAGGTTATGATGAACTATTTAGTTTATTTTCTTACAGAATTTAATCTAGGGCCACCCAACTTTGGCATGACCTACTCAGTTAGATGATCATGGTCTTAACATGTTTCAATTTTTTAGGAATCTGAAACCTAATATTTTGAATGGGATTTAATTTCATCATCTTATCTCATGTTATTCTATATATATATTCAAGAAGAAAGTGATTTAGTTCTAAAACCATTTAATTCCTCTACAAAAATAAGTTCAATTTATATTGATGTGTAATTATTTATATTACTCACAACTTTTTTTACAATAAAAATAAAAAAAATTAAATTCATACATATCCAAATGCATCATATTCATATGGTATATGAATCCTTTTGAAATAAATGTTTATAATCATTTTAAAATTATAATCCATACATGAGGAAAACTAGATCCAAAGATATTTAACACTCAAATTTATAAAAAAGGTGTAGGACTCTAGCATAGTGAGCAGCCTATCCTATGTTATCTGTAACTATGGAAAATTTATTGAAGAGAAATTTAAGTTCCATAATATTTTTTATATATAATATGTCAATTACATTCGAAGTAGGCATTTTTTTCAGATTGATAAACACGTTAATCCTACATCCAAAAAACCAGGGTTCAAATCTTAGTAATTTCCTGGGGGAATGTATGATGCATACATGATGTAGTTGGGTTGTGATGCTGATATGATGCAAGTCTGGTAACACAAGAAGGAAAATACATGCATGATGGTGCACTAGGCCTTCAGGCCATGTTTATTGGCCACTTGTCCATAGGACTATAGGCTATTTAATGGGTATCCCTCTACCCAGATACAATAATAGGTATTTTCATTCATAATAAAAAAATCCTTTGACCCTAACTTCTAAAAAAATTTATTTAAAGATAAAAATTTTTTATAATGAGGTTTGTATCAGTTTTCCACATCTTATTTGTGTATATTTTGGTATTATAGGTGAAATATGTTTTATACTCCTCAGAAATATTTTTCATATGCTTTCCTTATCAATCATAAGTTTTTTTTGTTAACATTCAAACAATGCTTTTATAGTCTTCTTGTTCCCAATATCATGATGACACTCACCATTCTAGCTAAGTTTTTATGAGTTTTTATAAAGGGGATAAGTTGGTTTTTGGATATATTTCATTTTGTTGTCAGACAAATTACATGAAAAAAATGATTTTGTTTCCACTAATGATCAGAGAGAAAAGAATTAATGCCTATTGGATGAGTATATAAGACATAATCATGTGATGTTTTTAGATATATAGTTTTCATGAAGATAAAATTGTATACTGATGAATATTCAAGTTATAAAAAGTTGGAATATGTAAATATAGGAATTACATTTTGAACAAATATCGATCTATGAGGTTTTTATCGAGAAAAGGATTATAGAACTAGGATGTTGAAACTATAGTAGAAGAAGAAAATTATGTAGGTGATAAAAAAATGTACAATGTTACATCAAAATATAATATATAAATATCATTGGATATAATGAATTTGTGGATATTAACATACTGAGTTACAATTAATAGGCATCAACAATGTCCATTTGACAAATAATTCTTTGTAAGGAAACTAAATCACATAGAGAAAGAAGAGGAGATGTACCCGATAGAGAAATCCATTTCCACCATTAAATTGTTTTTCGAGACTTGACTAGACATGTTTATAAGGGAATTACATATTAATGAGAATAAGAAATTGAAATTCAGTGTTATTGGATTAACATTTATATGATGTTTTATTGGTATGGGTTTTAAAAAATTCTCTATATGATGTTTGAGCAGACACATTAGGGTTAGATTGAGATATGTCGACTCGTCAGATAGATTAAGTTAGATGAACATATTTGAGTCCATTATACATAGGATTCGAGGGAAGAGAACTAGAAAGACAATCATTAAGGTTCCCAACTATTTCAATCAAATAATATAGAACAAATAATTGAGATTTGGAAAAAAACAACATCATAAAAAAGATTTTCATATAAAGGCATCACACAAACATTATTTAGATACATTTTTATAAAAATTTATAAAATATATAAAATATATATCAATGATGATTCAAAGATATTATTTCAATGTTAATAATTATTGTTGAGTTCTGAGTAATTTTGAAGAATGTTTTTGATGGAATGTTTTCATGGTATTTCAAGAATGTTATATAATGTTTCAAATGAATTATAACGAATCTAAGATGAGGGGGAAATTTTGAATTTTAAATTTTGGGTTCCAAGGATTTCACCTTGAATTTTAGACGAAGTGTGTATATAAAAAGAAGTGAATGAATAAAACAAAATAACATTATTTATGCATGAGAAAGAGAGATAGAGTGCTGATGTTTTTTTATAATAGGAATGTGAGTTCCCCAATAAGGATTCTCCTAGTTGATGAAGATATACTAATTAGAGTTACTAGATAGAGGTGTAAAAAAATTAGGTAATATACAAAAGTTTATCGTAATGAGTTACCAAATAGAAGTAGAGTCGCACTAGATAAATTCTTGCTAAAAAATTCCAAGGTACACTAGATGTGGTTATACTAGATGGAGACTGTACGTAAATGTAAATTGTTATACAATGTTATGTGAGTTATTTTCAATATTTCTTATTTTCTATTGGCTCTTAAGTATAATTAAACTTTTTAATTGGTGGGATATATTACAATTACATATTTGGATGCATAAGGTGCTTAATAAGAGTTGTATTAATTGTATTAACATTATATCATATTGAATTTCTATGAATAAATAAGTGTTACCATGAAAAGGATTGTGTCACCCACACTAGGGTTACACCTAGTAAATATTGTGTTCTGTGATTTGATTTTAGATCCTCACATATGAGTGTATTTGAGATATAATATTCAAAATTGTATAAAATCTTACAGTTTTTATGAGTTGATTTCAAGATAAAATAAATTTTAAAATGTCATTGCAGATTCCACCCCTTTCTTGGTTCACAAATTCTTGAGAAATTAAAGTAGTATCATGGTATATAGAATCCCTCTATAATATCCTTAACATTCATATATTGGATAATATAATATAAATTAATAGAATAGTTATTCATATATTTGATGGAATAAAATTCTGTAGATGGAAAAATTGAATGATACCCTATATCCTGTTTCTTAGACTAGAGGTTATTAATGTGGCTATTGTTGGGTTTCAACCCATTGGGAAATATTTTCCAAACAAATTTTATGTAAAAATTAATCCTGACATCATTGGGAATGATCAAAAATATATTTTTGTTACCTTATCATAAAATTTTTATATAAAGGTAATTGGTCTCAAGAAAGAAAAAGAAAAATTGGGGTAAACAGGAAAGCAATTTTTAGGGAAATGTTATATTAAAGAAAAAAATATTCAAATCCTGAGAAACATGATCGAAGATATCAAAATCATATAATATAAAACTATTTATATCTATATTACCAAAGATAATGAAATTGCTATTATCATCAAAGGATTTTGGGATGTCAAGGGAGATAAAACTATTGTTAATATTTTAATGAGTAACTTTCATATCATGTTTTATCCTAAAATCTATACGTTATAATATAAAAATGTCTTATCTCTTGATGAAAATATTAATGTTCATGTCATATATGAATTTAGGAAAGCTACAAAATTAAATAAAATATTAACATTAAGATATATATTGAAGATATAAGTATGTTTAAAATTTTAGAATTAGAAAAGGAGGTTGTTGGCCACAATCAATCAAAATATAAAGAATATGTTGTGTAATTTATTGACACTATTATGTCCCATATCGCCAAATAATTATTTGAAATTTATAGTGAGGTAAAAATGGAAGCTCCCACTTAAGTGATTCATGTGTGGAGGCATTATACATTTCACTGTGAATTTTACAAAGCACAAAGATGGGGAATATGGTGATGATTTTGAATGAAATACTTTGTTGAAGAAGTGGATAAAAACATCTATTGAAGATAAGAATCACATTAAGTGAAATAAAATGATCCCTACAAAAAGTAACTGAAGCATGTTGAGTAGTAATGTTGACTATAACTCTACAAAAAATATTTAATTAGAAGATTAAAATATGTAAAATATGATAATTTTTTTGATAATTATGAAATAATAAAGGTACTTCAAATTTTCAAAAATAATTAGGTGAATAAACCTATAAGGAATATCAACCAAGATCATAACATTTGTTATGTATTGAAAAAAAAACAAATAACTCATGAATTAATTTAATATGTTTAAGAAGTAACTTGAGAAGAAAAATTAAGGAAATAAATTATTCAGTAAAAAAAGATGATTTTAATGAAAATATGAAAAATATTAAACTGAATGTTGTCGAATAAAGAAATATGGTGAAAGATATTGATGAAAAACATGCGGTTGAGGAATATGAGCTTTTTATGAATCAATAAACATGTATTGAAGATGAAATTACAATGACTATAATTATATAAAATTTTAAAAAAGATTCAAAGTTAAATGTGAGAACATCAAACAATTATAAAAGAACACATCCCATGAATCTGGTGAAATTAACTCACACTATACATAATAATTAATCTCATTTGACTATGTAGATGTTAAAAAACTATGGGAAATATTGGTTTAAAATGGGATTTTATAAGATATCACATCGATAGAAGTTAAAAATAATTTTCCAAAGAATATTTCCCCATACCAAGGGAAATGAGATGATGAAATACATATTAAACCTCAACAAACTCATCATAATGAAAAATAATATTTATTTAAAAGATTTAGGTTCAATAAATATATCTATTTTTATGTTATATTCTGGCATATGGATTATATTTATTACTACAAAAATTATCTCACAGAGAGTATGCATGAACTAAGGGGTTTTAACATTGGAGGCATAAGGAGTAACTTTATAAAGTTACAAAAATTAAGAAAATTTAATTAATCATAAGTTAAATATCTATCAAGGATAAATCAATCTAACTGCTCTGATAATGTTTTTAGAAGGTTTGACCAACCAAAAAACTATACTAAAGAATGTATATCAACAGTTTTGGGAAAAAGTTCTTATACTAGACAATAAAAGAAATCTAGGATGAATAAAACTAAAGGGAAAGATTTTGTGGTTGAAACTACATTAAAATTTAGAAAAGGGAACCAACCATCGAAACTTGATTTTTTTTATTCGTCAAAAATGATATGTGATATAAAAGTATTTAAAAATATTGATTAACATTAGCGGGGAGGAGTTACTTGCGAAATCTATAGTTCCTAAAAAAATTAAGGGATTTGAATGAATAAGATTGATGTATAAAAACTTATTTTAATGATGTTTTGGTTATTAATGGGATTAAGAACAACATATCATGTGTAAATCACATTTATGATGATGGAAAAGATGTTATCATCTGAATGTTTTTTGCATTATTATATATTTTGATGATAATAAAGCTGTTACAATGGGAGAAAGAACCAGTGTAAATCTTTTCCAGATTAGAGATCAATATAATTCATGTTACTTCAGTAGTAAATATGAAAATTATATGTAGAACCAAATATATATCTAAATTGAATGGAATAACGAATTTCTCCCTATGAGAGGTGGTACAAGAACATATTATATTGATGTACCGTATGTTTTTTTGGGTATTCATTTCTTTATAATAATCAAAAATCAAGATCAAGGAATGATTGATGAAAAACATAGATTTTAGAATTTTCATGGGATATTCTATTGATGGAAGAATCCAGAAGTGTTAGAATAATGCAATATAGAAGTTGGTTGACTTCATTGAAGTGAAATTTCTGGAAAACTATTCCACCCAAAAAAAGTCATTGAAGATGATAAGGACGATGATAAAAAATATAAAATTATGACTTTTATACAAGAAAATGAGAATAAAGATGGAAACACAACTAATACTATAAAGTTGATTCATATAAGTCTTGTGATATAGAAATAAACACTAGAAGATAGTTACTAAAGTTCTAATCTTTATTAATATTGGATTAAACTGATTACATCATTTAAAACCAAGGATATACATTTCCAAAAATACATAAATTGTGATTACATAATTAGACATTTCTTATCGCATAGGTAGAACCACTATCTATTTCAATGGAAGTTGAATATCAATAATATTAAAATGAGATGAATGAGGAGTTGGATAAAATTGATAAAAATGAAACTTGGGATCCTATTTGATGACTATGAGTAAATAATGTAATTGGATAAAAATTGGTGTTCATAAATAAGATCAATTAATATGAAGAAATTTCATGAAGTAAATCATGGATAGTTTATAATGTTTACTTTCATATGGAAGGTTTTGATGATGAGGAAATTGTTTATCCGATTGTGAGACTTAATAATACGAGGATATTTTTACCAGTTTTTTCTCAAAAAAATATTAAATTCTAGTAGATGGAGGTTAATACATCTTTATTAAAAAGATATATTCAGAAAATATTTTTTTATCAAGTAAACATGTGGTTTCATACTTGATAATAATAGATCTATGGTGTGTAAACTGTAGAAATATTTATATGGGTTGAAACAAGACCCTTAGGCCAAGTATTCAATGCATCATAGCTTTCTGAATTATTTGGAATTTTGTAATGGGAAAGTCAATATTAACATGTATGTGAAGGATATAAGTAAAGGTACCCTGATTATCCTTATTTAAATTGATGATATAATTCATTTAGGTGATAATGATAAATATTTTTAAGAGTTCACTTAACAAAATACGAGAAACATTGAGATTCCAATGCTAGGAGATTTGAACTATTTTCTTTCATTACAATTTCAAGGAAAAGGGAATTATATATTCCACTATCAAAAAATTATACAAATTAATTATTAAAAAAAGATTGTCATTTCATATTCAATGGAGGATTGTATTTATATATCAATTGGTCTGAAATTGAGTTTATATGAATCTAGAAAAGGTGTGAATCAAAAAGTCTTCTGGAAGTTGAAAGGAAGCTTACTCTATCATAATACCTCAGGACCAAAAAATTTATATATTGTTACATTGTATTAAATATATGTCCAACTGTAGGTATGCAAACTTCGCCATATTATTTTCAATACTGGCAGAAGTGATTTAGTGTAGAACCTCCTCTTGGAAGTCGTTACTATATTATTTTATGTTGTATGGAATCAATGTAATGAGAATCTATTTAACAATCTAGATCCATCTTTTTATCATGGAAGAATAGTGAAACACAAGGTGTTTTACACTGCTTCAATGATGAAGATATGAGGTATGTACAACTGTTTTTCTGATATGAAAATAATGTGGATATTGGGTGTGATATGCAAGTCAAATAAACCAAAACTTATGAAATATATAATATGGATTCCACCAATTAACTCATGGATCAAAGTCAATGTGGATGTTTTTGTGTCTGGAATGATGGGTCCCTCATGCTGTGGAGGGTTTTCCGAACCTCTCATGGTTTTTTCAAAGGATGTTTCTACCATTACATTAGAAATGGAGTGGCCTATGATGTTGAGTTATGGGACATTGTGTATGTAGAATGGTATTTAATTAAATATAACTAGAGTTGTTTATGGATTTAGTCTGATAATGAATGTATTTTCAGGACATTTAAAACAAGAGAAAGGAATGGTCCATGGAAAATTATTCCACATTGGATTGAATGTCTGCGGAATATCACTAGGCTCTGAATGGTCATCTCACATTCATATTGAGGGGAAAATCTGGTGGTGGATGCTCTATCAAAAAAGGGTAGCATGGAGAATAATATGATGAGGTCCTTCAAGACTCTTGGATATTTTGATCCACTGGTGAATGTGGATATGGATGGTCTAATACACACCTGTTTTTGTAGTAATTTCTTATAATTATTATCTAAACATGCTACATTTCAATAATTCTTTTTGTTGGAATAGGTTCCACCAGATCTTAATCTTTTTGGTATCACAGTTATCGTAAGGAGTCACACATACATGAAGATAAAAGGATACTCAAGAAATGAATCTTAAACTATAGGCAAATGTATAAAATATGTAATGACATGAACGTTCATGGGTTGACTAATGTTGATTGGTATGGATATTATTATGATATAATATGAACATCAGGAGAAACTTTCTTATTGGGGTAAAGTTGTGTGATATAGAATAGAAAGAAACAATGTTATATTATCTTGATTATTGTGTAATTATAATTTTGTTTCTACCCAGTCTTGTATGAAAATTAAGAGGATGAAAGTTCTGATAGAATATTTTAGGGTGAATGTTAGTAAACCATTAATGAATTTTTTGATATTAAAAGTTCCATTTATATTTACAAAAATATTATAAAACATTCCAGATCAAATAACATTGATATTAAATATCATTTAAGTATAAATTTTTAATAGATATGTTATTCTTGAGTATATTTCCAAAAAATATCAAATTGATGATGTTATTTACAATGCTATCACAGTGTAAATATTTGAGGAATTGTGGATGCAACTAAATTTTCATCCACCACCAATGACTTAAAAAATTTATTACGTAAGATCCACCATGATACTTTGGATTTATTTTTTAATTGGGGAATAGAAGTACATCAATGTTGGAATAAGTATCAATCATTTTTAGAGAATGTAATAACAATGTTATAAAAGAAAGTTGAGAAAACGTTTGAGGGGGATTTAATCTTATCATGTTCAAAAAAAATTATTATCACTGGGGAATGAAATTCCGTTAAAAACATTTCTCTAACTAGAATTGTGGTATCATGACAGTCTCTATGAGATATTTGAAAAATCATTGAGAAAATGGTTTTTAATATGGCTTGTAATATTTCGATCAAATCCAAAGGGGGATATTGAAGAACCATTTAGTTAATTTGTAATGAGTTTTTTATTTTTTTTAGTGTTTGTTTGTGATTTTTTTCATTTTATGTGATAGTATATTACTACTCAATATATGAAATTATGGCCTACATTAAATATCAATCATAATAATTTTTTCATGTAGAGTCATACAATGCTTTATTGATCTTCAGGTTCCTAGTATCATAAAGTCACTCATGATTCAACCTGATCTTTCCCATGTATATAAAAAGGAGAAGATTTTTTTTCTGGAAGGAGTTAGTGTTGTTTCTCTATAATGTTCAAGAAAAAAATTGATTAAGTTGAAAATAATAAACCTATAGAAGTGAATATAGTCTGGTTTAATGAGGATATCAGACAGAGGTATATGAAGGTTTCATACTGTGATTTTATACAAAGTTCAAAATTTATCACAATAATGATTCATTCTATATAGACTAGACAGATATGAAGTCATCATATTCATAATGAAAATGGTTTATATATGATATTTTCAACAGAGAAATATTTATTGGACTACTGTATTGGAACTCAAAAAGATGAAGAAAATTATGACGGAGATCAGATAGAAATGTAAAAAAACTTACACCAAATAGAGGTATATCAAGCTGACCTGAAAACGTGAATCTATGAAAATTACAATACTAATATCTAATGAATGTATGATTACAATTTCCATTAGATCATGAATTATAAGGTAGAATGTAAATGTTAATAGAATGATAAATATTAGTAGTTATACTGGGAAAAGATATTTCATTCTATCACCAAAATTTTTCAAAAGATCAACCAGATAGTTGTTTGAGGGATCAATGGAAGGATGAGAATCATACCTAGATACATTATGTCATTATCAAATAATTTCTCTGAATTTTTATAATACCTATTTTTTTCTGAACCAACAACTATAGGAAGTTTGAGCTAACTTTGTATGGTTGGATAGAGATATTCAAACGTATTGGAAAAATCAAGCCATACCGACATATGTGATTCCATCAAAAAAATGATTTATATGAATAGAATTAAAATGATAAACCATCTGTATTAAAAAATGAGTCTATTTGAAAATTTATAATATACAAATGATAGTATAAAAAACAACATCATACATAGATGTTTTTATGAAGGAACATAATAAACATTATCCATATAGAGTTCTAAGAATCATTACATAACCATAGTAACATCATTAACCCTGAAAATGATAATATATTCCTTCAAAATTCATTAATTTAGAAATTTTTTGAGGAAGATGGAAGAATGTATTTGATGATGACTTTTCATGAAACATCAATAATGTTTTAGATGGTTTGAGAGGAGTTCTAGTGAAGATGAGATAAATATTAAAATTTGAGTTTCAAATTTTGGAACCCATGAATTCTCCTTTAATTTATGATAATGGTATGAAACAACACTCTTAATTAATTAGAGAGAGTTAGAAGTGTAGTTACAATTCCCAACCAAGGATTCTATTATTGGAAGGAGATGTACTTGATAGAGGTTCCAGAAACAAGTGTATCCGATAGTTGTACTTGAAAAAAAAAATCAAACAAAGGTATAACCATAATTTAGGACACACTAAATAGATTAATACCATATAAAGTCAGAGGCACACCTGACAGATTCATATCAGGGAGAGGAATGTACTAGATAGAGAATTTACAACAAAAATTTGTAATATATTTTCAAATTATATTATGTTGTTTTATCTCGAAAGTATAATAAAACATTGTCAATTATAGGAGACAATATAATTACATATTCTGATATATAATGATTTTAATGGTGTTTTTCACAATTATATTCCACGCCTATCGTAGTTATTTTATATGGACTGATAGGATTCAACATTACAAGGATGTAATCGCCCACACATGGGGATAACTGTGTAAATCATGTGTGCCCTAATTTTCATTACTATCATTTCATACAAGTGTGGTTGATATATAATGTTCAAAAGGGTGGAAAATATAACATGTTATAGTGGTTAATTTCAAGAGAAAATAAATTTTAAAAGATCACCACAAATCCCCCACTCTTTCTTTTTGTTTCTCACAATCTTCGGAATATCATTGTGCATAAACAATAATTAAACATTAAATTCAAGCTCATAAACTTATACAATCCAAATTTAATATAGAATAAAATTAAATCCATTGTTATACCAACAAATTTAACTCTGTGTATGCATGTATGATAATCTTTATATGTATTTTAACAATAATTAACTAAATCATACAAATAATAATTCATAATATAAAAATTTTAATTATAAATAAAATATATAATTAAACTGAATAAATAAGCAATTATTAAATTTAGATATGATATAATAATTTATGAAAAATTCCAAAATTTATAAATAATAAATTTTTTATAATTAAATAATGTATTATTATCAAACCTTAATTAATATTAATATGAATAATGTTTAACTATTCTATAATATTAATTCATTTATATTATTCATTATATGACATTTTACATTTAATATATGAAATTTTTATGAAAATAATTTTTTTATATTCTAATTTCAATTATTTAAACATTTTAAAGAACCTAAGTATCACATATTTAATATCATTTAATTATTTGATTAAATAATTTATCAAAAATCATTTTAATATGGTTCAAATAATTTTTCAAATAAGGAAATTAATTTAAACAATTCAAATTAACCAATTATGAACAATTCGTAACATAAATAAAAATTCTTTTATAAAGTGCCTTATTTTTTAATTTATAACACAATTATAAATTAATCTTATAAGTTATATATAATCCTTTTATATATAAATTTTAACTCTATATATATAATTTGAAAAAGGAATTTTAATATTAACATTTTATATTATGGAATATTCATTTAATAAATATTTAATAAATATATAAATAATTTTTATAAACAATTTAATGTTTATTAAATAATAAAGTATATTATAAATTACAAAAATATCCCAAAATTCCTTATTTTATCATATATAAATACATTATATTCAATATTAATCATCTAAAATCTGAAACATAAGAAATATAAAATTTTGACCCTCAATTGTACTTAATGATTTCATAGGAATTGTAAAATAATAATGATAAGGCTATAAAATTTAAACAATTTATGCACTATCCATAATATTTTATATCTAATAACCTTATCATAACTTATGATATATGGATTTCACACCCTATGACATGCATGAATATCTTATTTATGATACAATACCCTATTTTCAACCCGGAGACATATAGTAAATTATCATATAATGTAATGTAGTGACCCAGACACATTTTATGTTATCGTGTAACATAATTTTTTACCCTCAATGAAATTTTCTATATCACACAATGTAATGTAATCGACCTAGATATATATTACATTATCACATAACATAATGTTGTTACCCTGATTATTGTTATGTTATTCCATAAAATAATGTCAACTGGATTGGAAATAGAATATTTTATCTCAGAACATAATGTTAGGACACTAACATAGGTTGTGTTATCATATAATGAATTTTTTTTGAGTAAATATTATTTTATGATATATAAAATTACATGTTATACGATTTCAAATACATCATTTTCAGTAAGACTTCATAAATATAAATACAAGTTAGTAGATTTAATACCACTAATAGGATTATAAAAAATGATTGATGAATAATAAAAGTTGAAAAAGTGATTATAAACCATTAATCTCAAGATAACAATGCCTTTGAATCAAAAATCAGATAAAACTAGAAATGATGTATTTTTCAATTACACCATTGTATATTTTCTCCACACCCAAAATCAGTTCTTGTTGAATATCCCTATGTAATTACTGAACAAATATTCATTTTTAGGTATATACATGGGTTCTCCAAAATATATTCCAAATAATTGGGAAGGATCATCCAATCCTCCATGATATGATAATATCATATATTTCAAAAGAAGTATGATGAATAGTGCTTTGGGGGGATGTGAGTATCAGGTAGATATTTCCAATGGATCTCACAAATAGAATCACGAAAAACACTAATTTATATAGGATCAAATAATTCTTCCAAATCCCATGTATTTACTCATACATTTCAAAAACATTTAACTATTCATTAGATTACATCTCATAAAACCCTCAACAATTAAATCTACTATTCATTTTTATTTTACTAATCAACTAATAAAAGATATATTATTTGTATAAGATTCATGTATTATTTTTTAACACATCACTGACTTTATTGATTTATTAAAATATTAATTGAGTCATAACATCTAATTATTAACACTTTGGTTCCTCCAAGTCCTATAATATGACTAACCAAGGTAGTGTTTATATGATATCTTTATATCATAAATTATGATATACCATAAATGATTAATATAATACTTCTTCCATGTGTATTTCATACTCTACAACATTCCATATCATACCATTTTATATCACATGGATTTGGGGAATATTCAATTCATATATTTCACTTACAATAAAATATGTGAGTGTCCTTTTATTGTGAGGATCAACTCTTTCTATTAATAACAATCAATGTTGTGGACAAATTATTATTGATGAATATTTTCCCACACAAGAATAAACTAACTAAAATTTTTATTCTTCTCTAATATCCAAATATTTCAATAGAAATTAGACTTCCTATTTTATCTTTATTCCATAAAATTAGATGTGATCATTGGAACTCTATTGCAGATCTTCATCTATTTTTCCATTTAATCAATATTTACACTATTGCTTCAACTAAATCATTTATATAATCAATATAAGTAGTTTTTATAATTTTATTAAATCATATAACCCTTGATCTAATGGTTGGAGTCAATTTACTTCCTATAATTTTCCATAATTAACCATTTCATGCTAGTAATTTTGAGAGGTCAAAATTTATACAATTTAGTAGACCATATTTTAGAAAATTCTTGGTAAATATCACACTTTTTAAATTAAAATGGAATCTTTTATATGTATTAAAAACTTTTTTTCCAATGTGTTCTACTCAAAATTATGTTGTGGTCTTCGTGTACTTTATTGAGATTATTTCATGATCCCCTCTACTATTGCATAATATTCAATCAATGTCTTGATCCAAAAAATCATTATAATACCTTGTTTAAAAATATCTAGAAGTCATGAAATTTTAATATAAATATTTTTGAGTCATTAAGATGATTGTTGAATGATATCGCTCGATAAAATGAAAATAATGTTATATCTAGCTAATTGAGATTTGTGGATTTATACGAAGAATTAATTCTCTGTATTGTAAACACTATATCCTAACGTGATTAATATCACCACTTAACCTATCATGATATGGTTCATATTCTTTATTGTGACTCCTCTATCTATAATATTAAGGATCTATGTCAATTTTTACAAGAATATAACTGAAATGTGGTTTCACCCCAATGTCTTTAAGTCACCATAAATTTATTCTTTGGTATCTTCTATTGTGGCATTAATTTACATGTTTTGGTTTGATAGTCCATAAGTTACTCTTACATAGAACATGTTTTAATCCTTTAAGGATAGATTTTTATATGGTATTATCCTAAACAATGATTCACTATTTAATTGTAGAATGGTGGTACCAATTACACATTAAATGTCCATGACATCATTACAGTAAAAATTAAGCATCATTGTTATTATCACATGAACTAAAAACGTAATATGTGTACTACTAAGTTTCAATGAAAAATGTGGGTTCTAATTCTCATCAAAAGGGATTCATAGAAAGACCCAATCATCAGTATAACCCCAACACCAAAATATAAACCACCATACAAGATAGTGATAAAATTTAGGATTCCCATATGCATGGCTTTAATCTATAGCATCGCAAACTAATAAGAGAAACATATAAAACCTTTGAAATATAAATATGTCTTCATCAAAAAATGGTTTCAATTGATAACCTGAATGGTAGAAACATATCCCAAACAAATATTTGGGAAGGATTCATGAATATGTATTAAATTTATAAGAGAGCCCTAAAGATGGAAATAATTCCCCCTAAAAGGTGAGATGATCGCATCCTCCTGGCCTCTCTGCCAATTCATATTTCCGAGTGTCGATTGAAAACCTCTATATTCCTAACTGCCTTTGGAATAAATTTTAGCGAATGATTTCAAAATGTCATGTATTTGAATCTCATAAATTTTTCCATTGGAAACATACATTTATTAAAAATAAAATTGATAGAAGATATATATTTCTATTATTCTATTTTTTAAATCAACATTACAATATTATTATGGATGTTTTATTTGTTAAATGATTTTAAATTTTCATAATTGGATTATTATTAGATATTTTAAGAAAATCAATTTTTTTCCAGTGTTATTTTAAAATTATTTTTAATATTGTTTTTTTGTATTTATTAGGGAGGGTACTCATCCTTTTCGACCGATTTGATGTAAAGTTAACAGATGGATAAGGGTGATCCACACTTCTCTTTTCTCATTATGGTTCACTAGGGAATAACAAACTAGGATGTGGGGTATGAACTTGTTCCTTCTCATCTATTATTATTATTTCATATTTTCCTTTTCCAATCATTCTTTTTACATATATATATTTCTACATATAGGGTTCATGGAACATGTGAGTTTTTCTAGCTTAAGTTGAAACATTAAAGAACCATGGGGATTTCACCCTAGAGTGATATAAGTGTCTTTTTTGAGTTGTTCACACTCTTTTGGGAGTTTTATTTTTAAAATATTAATTTATGATAACTATTTTTATTATAGTTATTAAGAGGATTACATTATTTTTGTTTTTTGTTTTTACAAAAATTACGATTCTTAAGCATCAAATAATGGTATTATTACTATAATACCCATGTTGTAATGGTTTGTAATTATTTGATCTTCCCATTATTTTTTGTAACGTTTGATACATGAGAATTATAATTTTTTTATTTATATCAATGTTTATTAATATATTTATATAATATTTAAATATGAGTTTCATTTTTTATTGAATTATATATGTGAATAAAGTTTGAATTATAATGTAAAGTGTGTATTTTCTATTCCAAACATATTTTATAAACTCCATTTATTAAATAAAATTATTGTTTGATTTTGTTACAATATTAATACAACATAAAATTGGGATGTGATTTATTGTTTATGATAAATAGGTATTGAAATGGTTTTGAGATATTTTGTAATGTATAATGTCTTGTTTATATTGAAAAAATTGTATTATTTTTTGTATCCTTTTATTACCCATATATAATTTTGAAAATTGTTCAATTTACAAAGAGGGAATGGCATCGTATTTATGAATCAAGGGAAGCTTATATAAAATGGTGTTATTATGTGAAATTAAAGAAATTATTATCAATTTATTGATTTATATTTATTTATTAATTGATGTCTCTGCGAGGCATAATGTATCTATGTCATGTTATTTTTGTGATAATTGTAACTCCTTAGCTCGGTGCACCCAAATAGTGAATTAGATGGGGACCAATCCAAACATAAAATGTCCTATATATTTGATAGAGGCTAAAAACTAATTGAAATAAGCTAAAATAGTCATGGAGATACTATTACAAATAATATAATATATAAGGTTTAATCATAATTCAATAAACAAATTCAACATAAACTGCTCAGGAAATATGAATAAAAAATCCTATAGGCAAAAAACCATGATCTAAAAGATATTTTATTCATATCTGGGATCATCATTTAGGAAATAATCTAATCCTTCATCCACTAGGCTAGAGGATAGTGACTATAGATGAGGTATCCATGCCATTATTAGAGAAATCAAATCTAATAATTGTATCACCTTCTATGATACATCTACATCCTCTATAATATGTGTGGAATATAAAATTGAACATTATAATATTAGAATATATATAAAATATCTATGATAAAATCCAAACTATTATATATGAACCACTAGGTAAATCAATAACATCTCAAACAAATTCCATGCCAAATAAAGATGACATGAGGGTGAATATCAACATATTGATCTTCACTCCATCAACCTCCAATTGCCTGAAGGCCTTCATTTTTTATTTATTTTGATAATCCACCTTTCAAGAGGTGAGGTGGAACCCTTACAAGGCCCGTAGGCATAAGTATTACATGGCTCGTAGGCCTTAGAGGAATTCGTTGCCCGTAGGCTTCAAACAGTACATACAACCAAAACTAACTACATGGAACTATTCCTCCCCAGTATCTTCAACGTCAAATCATCTCTCCACCTTTGCATTGATATTTGGCTAGGCATTCCTGTGCATGCACAGGCTGGTCCTGATGGCAGGTGCCATACCATCTCATTCTTGCAATCTGTTTAGCTTATGCTGTGGTGAATGCTCCTTACTCATTCTCCTTGTAGAGATTGTTAATTGTAGGTTGTCTGGTTTGCTTCTACACTTAAGGTGGCCCACAGGCCTTGAGGTGGCCCTAAGGCCTTAATGACCCGAAGGCCTGGGTAGCCCAAAATCCTTAAAGGACCCAGGGACCAAATATGTGGCCCAAAGGCCCAAAAGGAGACATATTATTGACTATTATAGTGCCGAGCAGTGCCTTCTACAGACCCGCTACATTACCTACTATAGTAGTTTACAGTTCCCGCTACAGTACCTGCTATAGTACTACTACAATTCCCGCTACAGTGCCTGCTACAGTACTGCAACAGTACGACCAGATATTCTTCCTCTGCCTGGATTTGATCCCTGGTCGCTTGGATGCACTTAAAAAGTCCTTACCAACCGGGATAAGGCTCATGTTATTTACTCCATCAATAACCAAGATTTTTTATCCATCTCCCAACCCTGTGATGATTCATCATTGGTATTTTCTAATCTTCATGGTTATAATGATAACAACAAGCAAGTTATCTGGTATGAGTGATTATAAAAATAACCAATATGGTAATATCAACCCTTGATCTAATCCTATAAACATCTAGTGTTATTTTCGATCAATAAAATCAAAACATTAAACCATATGAAATCACCTGATGTCGCTAAAAGGAA
Source organism: Viscum album (assembly GCA_963277665.1). Lineage (NCBI taxonomy): Eukaryota > Viridiplantae > Streptophyta > Magnoliopsida > Santalales > Viscaceae > Viscum > Viscum album. The sequence continues at coordinate 1,462,102,974 of OY728150.1, read as the reverse complement.
TGACCATGAACAATCCTAAATAATATACCTATATCTCACTATTATCTTGCTCATTAAATAAAGTTTTTCATCCAAAAATATTAGAATGATATAAAAACAAATTAATAGATTTTAGAAATCTGATAATTTACCCTATATATGATGATGATGTGATAATAGAGGAGATATATGTATCTGGCTTTCTAAAAAGTATAACTGAAAACGTGCATCTTTCCATATCTGTATAGTGTGATTGAAATACACATCTCCATCACGCCATAACAAATTCATGTCATGTGAGACCATAGATGATACATATCCAAACACTGAAGAAAATACATAACTATAAGGATAATTTTATATTGTAGAATATTAGAGAAAATGATAATTTTCGAGGAAGTAGTATCATATGTATTCCTCTAATATTCATATCCATGGAAGGATGAAAGATATTATCTAATGTATCCTCTCCCACCTTGATTCCATCTATTATAGAGAAGATATGTTTCAATATGAGTGAATTAACATCCATATCATTCATACCATCAACATTTTGGAGGAACAACTCATCTTTATCTATCTCATTCATCATAGCCTCACATCATGGATTATATAAGAAAAAAAATCATCTCCATCTATACTGAACTCATGATATCAATAGAAATAGTTGTCCCTAATTATCTCTAAGAGATATCACATATATATTGTAATAGAAAAACATGGGTCAACTAGACTCAGTACGCAAGCCATCACATTATGGGGTGGGGTAAAACAAAGATAAAGAAAAAAGTCTTACATATAAGAAAAACAATACATACAAATGGAGTACCATGCATAAAACACAAAAAAGATACAAATGGTCCAACCAACTAAACTATAATGTATGTTAATGCTATAAAAAATAGTCTCCATGTGACAATGTCACCCCCTAAATAGTCTGGAATAAAATAGTGACATATAGAGAAAACATGCATCACAACTAAATGCACTTTCCTTTACCTCAATCCTAAAAAAATTCTACATCCACCCATAGGAAGAAATAGGGTGAAATAAAAATATACCAGTGGGAAACCATCATAATATCCATACATCCTCTAATAACAAGAATGAAAAAGTTCATACTTTAAAATAATAACAATTTTACAACCAGTCATTTTAAAAGATCAATTTGAAATCCTTTTATCAAAAAATAATTTTTTTACTCATATTGTATGCTATAGTTGAGAAATCCAAAAAACAATTATGTATATAAAGAAAAATATATGTATACATATAGTCTAACATCCATGAAATAAACCATCATGTTCTACACAACCAGAAAAATCAATGCACCTACATGCTAGGCTCTAGCCTATAAGACAATAAATACTAGGAACTAACAAGAAAAATAAGGTATAAAGTTGGATCTAACCTAACATTGATGCTTTCTATTGACCATCAACATACAATAGGCTACCTCCTAGTCATTTCAGACACAAAATTTCTACTTGTGTCTCTATCTTGACGTACCCATGTTTCCCACTATGCAATTTTTTTCAATTTATAAATAAAAAATCATGTTCAATTTTTTTGTAAAATAATTTCCAAGATTTGATAATATGAATTAGGGTTTGAAAATCAATTATACATTTACAATCATGTAAATTCCATTTTCAACGGAAACTCCCCTCCACCTTTAAAACATGAACCCATTCCCCTATCAATTTCAAAACATGCAATTACATTTAAAATATCATGGAAAACAATTGAAACTATAATAAATTAATGAAATTTGAATAATTGAAAAGATATTCCTACCTTAATAGCATAGAAAACCTAACCACCATTGACAATGGGGATTGGAAACCATAATATCTACCATCAGAAGAAAATTCACTACCAAAGACTATAAAGGATTTATGGAATACACAATCATATGAATAATCATTACAAAAAATGGTGCCTCAACCCAAAATGAGGGAGAAACTAATAGGAAGGTTTACCTAGAGAGACGAACAACCTTTCACTAATGATCAATCGTTAAATGAATCGATCTATATGGAATAAAGACAGCAAAAAAACCTATGTTAAGTGATTTTCCAAAGAAGAGAATAATTCAAGATTGAATGGAGGCTCACAATCTGGCATGGCACCTTAAAAACAAATAATCATTTTATTACATGAAGTTTAATACTTTTTCACATCAAGAAACAATTTTATTTTAGATTAAGCTAAAAAATGATTCCCTTCAGAATAAAAAGATAATTCTCCCCATTACTCAATGTGTAACCCTTACATGATTTGTAAATACTCACATTGGGAAAAAAACTCATGAGATAAGTTTGGTCGACAATACATATCATGAAATCTACGTACACATCATGTAACTTCCGTGAAAATTAAAAAATAGCCTCAGAAATGATTGAAATTTCAAAAAATCTGTGACTTCAACATTACTATTATCTTCCCAACACAAAGCCAAAAATAATCTCCCAGAAAAAAAAGGAAAAAAGATAAATTTCAGAACATAGCTGATAAAAAGGTAACGGGGTGTTACAATCTTCCGACCATAAAATCAGTTTGTAAAGATAAAGAACTCAAGATCCTGAGTCCTTAAGAAGAGTAATACCCTCTTTACTCATCAAAAAATCATGCTCTTGTGTCTCTTCATGATCTTGTATGAAATCCAATAGTTTCTAGAATAATGGGATTCATTTTGCAATGTAATACCTTATCCTGGAAATCCAAAATCTGAACATGCTACTCAACTAATCTGGAATCAGGCTCAAGAACATCATCCTCCCATCTAATCAAATGGGAAGGATCTAATATATACCTCCTTAACTAGAATCATGAAATATGTCATGTATGTAAGCTAATCCAGATAGTAAAATTAACTGATAGTCCACCCTAAACAATCTCTCAATAATCTCAAACTTACCTAGAGACCTTAGTGTCAACATACCCTTCCAACCCATCTGATGATGTCCCAAGAGAGGTGAAACTTTATGAAAGACCTGATCCCTAACCTCAAACTGTAGTAGTCAATGATGATGATCCACATAGGATTTCTCATGACACTGTTCCATGATCAAATTCATCTTGATAAACTACACAACCTATGTCATCTGCTACACAACACTTAGCCCAACCGAGTTCCACCCTCTAGACTCTTCCCAACACAAGGGAGATCGACATAGATTTCTATACAAATCCTGAAATGGATCTATCCTAATAAATTCTTGATAACTATTGTTCTAGTAAAACTCAATCAAAAGAAAATTTCTATCCCAAGATCCTCTAAAAACTTTCACAAAAGCCTCGAGCATATCTTTATGAACCTGGATAACCCGATCTATCTTCCTATCCATTTGTAGATGATAATTCATGATTAATTTCAATTGGGACCCAATAGTCTCATGAAAACCTTCCCAGAATATAAATGTGTATATCGATTCTCGATCATAATAAACAAGAGAGGGAACCCCATTAAGCTTCACAGTCTCTCAGATGTACAAGTCCCCACAATTGTTCACTTTCGTCATCTCCTTTATTGGAATGAAATGAACGGATTTAGTGAGTCTATCCACAATCACCCAAATTGAATTCTTTACACTATGAGTCTATAGTAAACCAAAAACTAAATCCATGTAAATATCATCCCACTTCTATATTGTAATGGTGAAAGGCTGCAATATACCTACAGTTCTCTGGTGTTATGCCTTATGTCTCTGATAAGTGATCACCTCGATATAAAATATTCATCTTACCACCTCATCAGCGGCCACCAATGAAAATGTTTCAAAACATGGTACATCTTTCCGTCCCCAGGTTTCATGGACCAATTAGACTAGTTTCCACTATCTAACAACTCCTTAATAATGGAAATAGAATCTAATAATATTCTATTAAAGTACAAGGCCCAGATGGGATACTTAGAAAACATGCATGAGGTATCCCTACAAATTAGGATTTATCCTAAGAAAACGATATCATTGTATATCATCTTCTCATGTAAAACTCATTCATAAAAATGACGACTCAAACATTATTGATGTCAGGATCACTGGTCCACCAACCTCTACTGCTCCCAGTCTCATCTCACCAAATAAACCCATCAAAAACCACTGCTCAACTGATTCCCAAACAGCTTATGTTAGAAATTTTCTACTCAAAGCATCGGTCAAAAAATTCCATTGACTGGGAGTATATATGATATAAAAATCACATATATAAATATACTAACCACATTAACTTTTATGATAGTTCATATCTATCTGATTAAAAATATACTTCAGGAAATTTTGATTAGAATACACCTAAACCGCTCTCCATAGAGATAGTGACACAAAATTTTGATTGAATTAATAATAGCTGCTAACTCAATATCATGGGTAGGGTAGTTCTTCCTATGAGAGAGAAACTATCATGATACATATGCCACAACATTTTTCCTCTATATGAAGACACATCCCAAACCTATACCAGAAGTATCGTAGAAAACATCATTACCTTTACATGGTTCTCGAAGAATCAATACTGGTGTTGAAATAAACCTCATCCTTACCTCCTCAAAATGTCTTTGACACTTTTCATTATATTCAAACATTACACACTTATGGGTTAAATTTGTAATATAATATGCAATGTTGAATAAATATCAAAGAAACCATCAAAATTAACCTACCAAACTCAAAAACCTCCACATCTAAAATTTTCTATGGGTTGATCCTAATACATAACCAAATAAACCTTTTCAAGAACAACTGAGACAAACCTATCCTATATCACATTCCTTAAAAACTATACTTCATGTATGAAAAACTATCACATAGAAAACAGACCATATAGATGATGTTTTCCAAATTTTTAAAGAATAATATCCCTATGGTCAATGTGATCCTTATTTATATTGGTGTATACCAAAATATAATCTATGAACATGAAACTGAATGATTCCAAGAACTTGTGAAATATTCAGTTTATCAAATATATAAAACCTCCATGAGCATTAGTGAGTCTGAATAGAATAACTAGAAAATAAAAAATCCCATATCGTCTCCCATATTTTATTTTTGGTATATCCTATTCTCATACTCTCAACCGGTGGTACCCTCAACTGCAATTCAATATTAGAAAACCAATGGGCCCCTCGTACGTATTAATAGATATTTGAAACTCTATGTAAAAGATACTTGTTCTTACAAGTTACACGATTCAACTTTTGATAGTCAATACATTGTCTAAGACTTATTTATAACTTCTTAACAAAGAGTACTTAAGAATCCCATGCTGACATGCTAGGATAAATAAATCATTTCATCTCTATGTCCTCAAACTAGGCTATAAATTAGAACAAATGATATGGTTCTATTCAATAGGATGGCGTAGAAATGGTGATCGTTATAGGTAATAGGTAAATAGTAAACACGACCTCTCTTTGTGGCGGGAATCTTGTAAAATATTTCGAAATGTCCTCAAGGTACACACAAAATATATCATCTAGTTGACCACCCAATAATGGGTCAACATCATTACGGAAAATTTATGAAAATTTTAAGAGATTAAACAAGCATAAGATTCAACCAGCCCTACACTTCCCGATCTAGAGTCCCACTAACCCTTGAAAGCATGAGTGGCCTCATCAATAGATAAGAAATGTACATTCTAGATAAAATAGTCTATGGGAGCCTTTAACTTAACCGTCTATTCCATGTCAATGACCAAGTCAAAGATGTCAAGATCAATCAATAAGAAGCCCCATACCACCTTGAAGTCACTGATCACCACCCGACACACATGACATTTGAAAACTTGTTTGGAACACTTTCCTAAATTCATGGAAAGATAAAATAATAAAGCCATTTATTTGAAAATAATACCAAAATTTCAACCAAAATTGATGATATATAATAATGAATATCACCCTTATCAAACAAAGCTATCACCATAGAAGATGAAATAAAAATTGTACTTAAAATTGTAGTTGGACCTACTTTATAATCCTCTAGTTCACACTTAGATGCATAAAGTCATCTGGAATTATCCACTTTGAAAGCCCCCAAGAGTGAGAATGAGACCCACCACCCTTGGATGTATCAATATATACCTATAATCCCTTGGTGAAATTGGATCACACCTTACTGCCTTAGGGAATCTTATCAAAGAATCCATTTACATGGACAGATCTCCTACAAAGATTTAATAATCTAGCAGCTACCAAACACTAAGGCCCAGTATGACCATGCCTCCAAATATAATACAAATTAATTTTTTTTCTTATTTAATCCACTAAAACTAGACCTGTATAAAAATGACCACTCAAGTGATTTCTTTTCTGGATAGAAGAAGAACCATGGCTAATTGATGTACCCACTGAATCTCTTCCCAATCCAGTCTTTACAACTATGTCAACCTCATCCTAAGAATCTTTATCCACTACCTCCATAACGGTAGTAAGGAACAAAATTACTAAAATTTATTTAAAATTGGACCTCATCTATATCTCAAACATTTGATACATCAGGTAATCATTGGTGAAAATCTCTAGTGATAGATTCAATAACACTACAATGCAAGTGGAGTATTGTATAATTGTATCATCCCCTTACTCTAGTGTCAAAAAATCATTGTTATAAGATGCATGTAATTTCTTAGGATAAAACTGATGATTGAAAAATATCATTAAAGAGACACAGGTAAGGCCTTCATGCAACAAAGATTTTAATATTGATTCATGCCATCTTCTTCCTAGTACATTGATCATATACATTTAAAAATGCACATGAGAATCCTCAGGTGTCTTAAAATGGATGATTATCCACTCAATCTATGAAAGCCACTCCTCTAATTATTTTAGTCCTTTATCACCATTGAAGATAGGTGGATGTTGCTCGGTGAATTCTGAGCCATGATTAACTACCCATCCCTGATTCATTTTGTTGACTAACACTATCTTTTGAAGTGTAGATATCACTAATTTCACTAATGGGGATTCCACCGGATGATCTTCATATGGAACCTTCGTTACAGTTCCCCTATTATATTTGGAAGATCTCTTTTTAGTGGAATTTTCTGTTAAACACAAGAAAACATCAAATTAGCCGTGATAGAATTCCAAATTCATTGAACCCAAAATAATAATCCAAAACCATGATTTAAAACATTTTCAATTTAAATCAGTTATGAATTATACAAAAAAATTCCAACAAAATTTGAAATGAATAGGTCCATCCAAATAAACACTCCACATAGTCTATTAAATAGACCATGCACACACCAATTCATTATAAATGGTAGATAAGATGAACTAATTAAAATTCAGATTGAATTTATTCATATGAGGCTAAAAACTATGTCTTGGACTTAGTGAAGATTTACCAACCGCCTATGGAAACTCAGATTTAATAATAGGAGTGTGCTGGTGAAGCCCCTTTTCCACACCTATTGTCTTAATTCTGATGATCCTACTCTTATTTACCCAAGATTCTGAAATAACATAGGAAGTGCTCACAAATTTTAGGATGAGTAACTCCTCTAATACCAAAATAAAAAATAACATCCTAGGATAACTAGACCAATCACCCAATCCAACCAATTATTGGGTGGGGGATAAACAATAAAAATGAAATAAGTCTTGAATATAAGAAAAATAATACATAAACCTAGAGTCGTATAATGAGAAAAATTAACGATACCACTAATCCAACAAACAGAACCTTAATTTATGAAAAATCAATACAAAATTGTCTCCATGTGACCACATCTCCTCTAAACTAACCCAAAATGAAATACAAAAATACATAGAATACCAACCTCACCACTAAATGCACTTTTATTTACCCAAATCCTATAAAATCCTACATCCTCCCATAAGAAGAATTAGGGTTTGAGTAACAGATCCCAGTAAGATACCACCAAAATATATATACAAGCTCTAATAACAAAAATTATCATGTTCACTGTTTAAAATAAAAAATGGTTTTACATGTTGTTATATAAATAAATCAATTTGAAACCATTTTTAATAAGTCCTTTAGTTTTAAAAAATTTCATGCTATAGATTGTAAATCCCAAAAAAATGTAACGATAATGAATACTTTTGAGCCAATATCCATGAAATAAACTATAATGTGATAAAAAATGAGAATCAAAAATGTGCATAACATTTAGGATTTAGCCTATAGGATATGTATATTAAACAATTATAAGGCAAACAAGGAATACATTTTTGTCTGAACTAACATCGAGGCCTACCATAGACTATAGAAATATAATAGGTTATCTCCAAGTTGTGTCAGAAACACTATGTCTACACGTGTCTCTATCTCAATGTACACAAGGTTCTCATTATGCAATATTTATCAGTTATTGATTTAAAAACCATTATAATATTTATTATAAAACTATTTCAATTCTAGAGAATCTACTTTAGGGTTTTAAAGTTCATCTTCCATTTAAAATTAAATCAATTCAATTTTCAATGAAACCCCCCCCCCTTTAAAAAAATGTACTCATGCCCCTTTCAATTTTAACACATGTAATTACATTTAAAATCTCATGGAAGATAATATGTACTATAATGAATTGAAGAATTTGGAATAATTAAACAGGTACAACTACCAGAATAGCATAGAAAAAAAAACTTCCTTTAAAAATATGGATTGGAAACCATGAGATTTGCCTTCAGAATCATGTCACGAACGAATAATATAAATTATTAATGGAAAACAACATCTTATCAAAAAAAGACTTCAAAAAGAGTTTCTACAACCACAAATGAAGGAGAAAATAAGATGAAGGATTACTTATAGAGATGAAGAATCTCTCTCTATTGACAAATCTATAAAAGAATCAACCTATATGGAAGTAAGACAACGAAAATCCCATAGGGTACGGGATCTATTTTTTAGGAGAAGGCTCTAAGACTTAATGATGCCTCAAAATCCTATTGGACTGATTAAAAACTGAAACTCATGGTATTACATGGTGTATAATTCTTTTACACATCATGAAATACATTTAATTCATTTTATGATAAAAATTCATAGCCATAGAATAAAAACACATATTATTACATTACATGACATGTTACCGATACAAGATATATAAATATTCATTCTCTGAAAAAAAATCATGGGATGAGTTCAGATAACTTTACATGATGTGAAATCATACTAAAAATCATAACACTTCCAATAGAATAGTTTAAAGCTGAGATTATAGATTAAATCCAAAAAAACTATGACTTTAACATTACTGGTATCCTCCAAATTCAGGGCTAAAAATACCTACCGATTGAAAAAGTGAAACTAATGATAAAAATCAGAACATACCTGACTGAATGGTAACATGGCATTACATATCTCAACCCAAAGTGTTGAATATGTAAAATTATATACATAGATTATTCTTCGTTAATCTCAACCTAAATTAGTGGGTAGGAAAATGTAAGTCATATCCCATACTAATCTATCCCAAGTATAGTTGTAAAAAGAGCAACCATATTATCCAATGATCGTAAATATCCTTCCATTTCATATTGTATCACATCTCATATAATATAAGAAAACACAACGAATCACCTTAATCATACTTAATATCTCTTTATCGATCTCTCAAGACTTCCAAATTAGAATAAAAACTATAATATCATCATCATGGTATCCCCACTCTCCATGATCATAGAAATAAAATATAATTCATAAATAGATGAATATTAATGAATAAATTATCATTCTATTAACACCATAAAATAATTAATTTTTATATTTTAATATTCACCACTATAAGTCACAAAATAATCTATGTTTTTTCTTGTATTAAGGTCATCGCCTATTAGAGATAATAATTGAATAATTACAAGTGTTTTGTTGGTTTATTTAGATTGGGTTTTTATAAAGATATTTAATTATATTTCCATCAGTTTCATCAAAACATTACATATCCATTCACATGGATCAACATAATATTTGTTGAAAATATTGTTCATCCTTTTCTCTAAGATTCAATACACAATAAATTATTAAATTTTCATTGATTTCAATTCATTAATTATGAATTTCACACTTCCTTATTATTACTTCACATCATGTAAATGAATTTGATTTACCAAAGTTAAAAATACATAAATAATTCATTGATACCATGATTTAATTATTCAATCTCATAAATATTCACACAACATGAAGAATGATATATTTAGTGTCTTACTGAATAAATACGTTAACATCTTAATTTACTACACTTGTGATCATTTATCCAAAATTATTCTCCTCTAGACCCTTTTATAGATATCTCATATAAAAAATTCATCTTCATAAAATGGGCATTAGAAACATAACAAATGTGAAATCTCAAACTCTTAGTAAGGGTAAATATATAATTGAGTAATATATATTAAACATAGAAGATAACACGAGGAAGAAATAAATTTCATAATAATCTTTCGAAAGACCTTATTTGATAATCAAAAAATATATTTGAGTAAAATAAGATCATAATCATGTCATTAAGGGAGCATACACGATATGAAATGGCTCAAACACACATCAATAATCATATAAAAAATGAGAAAGACATTGAATTATAGAATAATTTAAAAATAAGGAATAACCATGAAAACATGGAATTTCATGGAAATGAAATGCATATTCAAACATTAGCATAATTTTCCAAACAAATTTTAAATATGGAAAAACTGAAGTCATGATAAAATTATTTTAAAAAATAAATCTTCCATCTTGGGAATAGGATAATAATCCTATGAACCTATGGTCATGAGATAAATATTCTTTTTTACCCCTTTATCTTAGAGATAAATCCAATCACATTACCTTTTTCATGGGATAAATCATCCAGTTTACCTCATTGGCTTGAGATAAATAATCCCTTGTACCATTTATCTTTAGATAAATCCTCTTATATAACTCAATTTATTGGGATACATTATCCCATGTACATCATTGCCTTAGTATAAATCCTCCCATGTGACTTTTTTACTATAGATAATTCAACTTGTGTACCCTTTATAGACCATGAGACATAAATTTAATCCAATGCATTGGAGGGAAATATAGGACACCACTCATCCTCATCCATAAAAATGCATGTCATTAGAAACATCTATCAAAAACTATGATAATGATCCCATGGGAAAATAATGGCTTTCTCAAACATCCAAAATTTAATCATTAACATTTCAAAACCAACTCATGAAATTAAAAATGGTTTCATAAAACATCCAATCGGTATGAAATAACATTGTGAATTAAATCATTTGAAACTCAAAACATGATCACCCAAAATAATAACATAACATGAAATAAATAAATCATAGGATATAAAAACTCTGATTTTCCAAAAGATATTATATCATAATAATATATAAAGGGTGATAAAAACATCGATATATACAAGATAATCTTTTATATGAAAAGAGAAGTAATAATAAAATATTTTTCAAAAAAACATTTAAACCATTGATGTAAAAATTACATTCAAAAAAAATTGAGAAGGGAATGAAAGTAATTTTAAAAAATACTAACATAAAGAGCTCCAAGTAATGATTTTTTTTTAAAAATGTTTTCAAACAATGTTGTATGAAAATAATTCAAAAAAAAATTACATTAAATTTTTTTAATAATAGTCTTTAAAAGTACAAAAAAATTGTTTAGAAAATAATGTGAAAATACATTGAATGATTTTACTTTAGAAAATATATTTAATAATGGAAACAAGAAAAAAGCATAAATACTTAAATCAAATAAGTGAAAATAATTTAATAATGTTGATTTTTAAAAGTAATGCATGATAACAGAACCTATAAAATGATATAAATGATTTGAAAATGATATGTTATGGTGATGAAGAATAATTATTTGGAAAGGAATGGAAATCCTTTTTTACATTTTTAAATAACCTTATTGAAAACCAACATCATTATAATAGTATTATTTTCACCTTTTAAAAATGAGGAATTAATTATGAAAATACTATAAAATTATCCGTATTATATTTCTAAAATAATATGAGAACATTGGATGGAAGAAAAATAAAGACATGGTAAAAAAGATCCATTAGTAATAATGACAGTTATTTTACCAATGGTAAATATTTATTTAAAAAAAAAATATCGAATAATTTTATATTGATAAATATAATTAATTTCACCAAAGACAAATAATTAAATACCGAATAAAAAGGTGGAAAAAAGTAATATCATATAAATATTAAAAATTATATTTTGGTTTGAAATGAAATGACCTAATTAAAATAATTGAGTCACAAAAACTCTTTATAATATTAATAACATTTGAATCAAAAACCTCAATAATAATTATAACATTAAATTAAACATTTAATATCCTAAAACATAATATGATTATAATAAAAAATAAAAATAGGGAATTATTTACATCGTTGCAAATTGAACATAGTGCATATCTGTCACGACCCGTCCTCGGGGCCCATGCCGTGACTACCCCAAGCCCGCCTTCCATAGGCCAGGGGCTGGCGACTAGCACCAAAGGCGTAAAATCCCGATAACTGGGAAGGAATTGCCTTTATAAAAGAAAACAAGCACCACAGAGTACAAGCGGAAGTAAACACCAAGTACAAAAAGAAGAGCTGAAAAGTAAAAAGGGGCCGGAAATACAAGCCCAACTGTAAAGTACAACTCGAAAGGGAAAACAGCGACTGAAAAGTAAAGCTGCTACGCTGAGATGTCCACTGGAAATCCCACCTGAAGGGTGGGTACAGACAGCTCCTCTGCTCCTCGGGTCCCGCCATCCGCTCCGAGTATGTCCCGCCCAGTGGTCCACCTCCGGGTACCGCCTCGTCGTATAGTCCACCTCCAGGTACCGTCCAGTCCTCGAACACTCGGCCTCTGCCAGCACTGTCCGTCGTCTGCAACCAACACAACGAGGTGCGGGCATAGCCCGTGCAGGGGTGAGTATAACGATACTCAGTAGGGATCCCGAGACCCTCAAGGTCTCACTAAAACCAATCAAGGATAAACACAAGAAGATCACAACAGATAAACTCTACTAAGGTATATGCCCATATATATACCTAAGTTATCAAGTAACCCATCTCAGTCATGAGGAAACACAAGAATCATGAGATCAACGGTTAACCACTACCCAGGTATATGCCCATACATATACCTAAGTTATCAAGTAACCCATCTCAATCATGAGGAAACACAAAGGTCAAAAGTCTCAGCTCAAACCAGGATTTTCATTATCGAAACCGTAACTGCTGAAGAGCTCCGTCTCTGGAGTGTGCAGTGGTCCTGTCACGACTCCGAGGTACTGCTCACTAACCTAAGACTGCTGAAGTACTCCTCCTGTCGAGTACCACGGGTCAGCCACCCAGACACAGTAGTGCTTCCCGCCGAGGTATGTCACCCAAACTCAGTAGTGCACACCCCCTAGTAGCCTGCTGAGGTACTCTCCGGACGAGTACCGCGGGTCTGCACTGTCACACAGGTAGTGCTCCGTCCGCCATGGGTCTGCACCTCAGAAAGTAGTGCTCCGTCCACTGGGCTAGTCGACTCACTCCAAGTCGAGTCGGTCAAGCAGTCGTCAGGTCTCAGCCAGCTACACGGTCTCCGTACTTCGCACGCTCGTCACTGGGAGGGTCCGCTCCACGAGCTACAGGTTGATACTCCAAGTATCTCAAAGTCCCACGAAGAAGTGACTCGAAAGTCCGTTTCGTCACAGGGGTCTCAACGCAACAGACGGCACGTCGATCGGACGCCCGGTCTGTGAGTTATTAGTCTTTTCGTCCCGGGGGCCCGGTTGGTTTCGTGAGCGAAACCAATCCCGGCCGTATCTCAACTGTACCCCGAACTCTCATAGGGTATAATCAAAGGGACCGTTACTCAACGTAACCACCAACGCCGCTGACGGCTCGTCAAGCGGACGTCCTGTCTGTAAGATATCAGCTTTCCCGTTCCAGGGGCCCGGTTGGATTTCGGGTGCAATCCAACCCGGCCATACTCCGACTGCATCCAAAACTCGGGCGGAGTATGTCAAAAGTTCCGTCTCATCAAGAGGAAGTCAACGAAACAGACGGCGCGTCAATCGGACGCCCGGTCTGTGAGTTATTGGCTTTTTCGTCTCCGGGGCCCGGTTGGTTTTTAAGGCAAAACCACCCGACCGTACTCCACCTGCGTCCAAACCTCGGGCGGAGTATGCCAAAAGATCCGTCTCATTAAGAGGAACGCAACGCGACTGACGGCGCGTCAATCGGACGTTCGAGGCTCAAGATATGAGCGTTTCCGCTCCGAAGGCCCGGTTGGTTTCGTGAACGAACCAACCCGGCCGAACTCAAAGTAACCCGAAACCTTGAGTGCGATATACCGAAACGACCGTCTCGATCCAAGGATCGCGTTGCCGCTGACGGTTCGTCGATCGGAGGTCCGAGGCTCAAGATATGGGCCAAAAACCAAATCTGGTACGAAACGGGGGGGGTCCGGGTCCGGGCCGACCCGGCCCGACCCCCCCCTGGGGCGGCGCGGCGGACGGCGGACGGCGGCGGCGGGCGGCGGCGGCGGGCGCCGCGGCGGCGGCGGCGGGCCGCGGTGGCGGCGGCGGTTGCCAGCGGGGAGGCCGCACGCACGCGGGGCTAAGCCCCGCGTTTCTTTTGTGGGGCGGCGCGACACAAGGGCCGCGCCCCATTTTTTTAAAGAAGCCCCCCCCCCACGTGGGGGGCCTGCTGGAGCGGAACCGAGGGGGCCGGCTGCCCCCTCCTTCAAAGAAACGCCCCCCCCCCCCCCTCTTAAAGAGGGGGGTTTTATTGAGGTGGCCGGGGAATTAAATTCCCCGGTTTTAAAGGTATCCGGTCGGCCAGCTGGCCGGCCGGTTTTCTCTAACGGGACCGGAAATTCCGGTCCCCCTTCGGCTTCCGACGCCGGCGGCCCGGCCGCCGGTCTTTTCTTCCGCCGCGGCCCGGAACCGGCCGCGGTCTCCTCGTCTCGCCGCGGCCCGGAACCGGCCGCGGCGTTCGTCGTCCGGCGCGGTGCGTCGGAACCGCACCCCTTTCGCCGTACCATGATTTCTTTCAACGCGGCGCGACAGCGTCGCGTTCTTGAAGATTTTTCCTCGTCGTGGCGCGACGGCGCCACGTAAAATATATGCACGATCAATCGCGTGGTGCGACGGCACCACGCCACTTGCTTCCACCCGCAAGAACAAACAAGAACGTTGGAGGGGGTTCGGCCGTGTTCGTACGGTCCGGCCCCCTCACGTTAAATTAATAACGCAACTTTAAATAAACAACATCCTCACGTTAGTCATACGAACCACGAGCAAGAACGAGATAATTAAATAATAAACAACATCACCTACCTTGGTATAAGGTTCGAAGATCGTTCTACGTTCCGCGGAAGACGACGTCGCGGAGGTCGGGCGACGCGGTCGTCGTTCGTCAAATTCAACGACGAAGAGGCGCGTCCGAAGAGGCACGTCGTTGGCGAATCCTTGTACGCCGACGAAGGTTGTCCGAGGAAGGTGCGGTGTTCTCTCTTGTTGACACCGAAGACGAAGAAGAGCGGAGCGGCGTTCTTCGTCGGAAACTTGAGCGTTCTACGTCAAGTCTTGAGGAAAGTCAAATAAAAAGGAAACAATGAACTCAAGAACCCCTACCTTGATAGTCGCACGTTGACGGAGTCGTGGAATATCGGTGTCGATTCCTTTGACGTCGGAGGAAGAGTCGTTGTCGATGGCGTTCTTCGCGGAAAACCGTCGCGGAAGAGATGACGCAGAAGAAGTACGTCGCGTCGTGGATACGGCGTCGCGGATGGATCGTGTTCTTCGGCGGAGAAGTTCTTCGTTGAAGAACGACGTTCTTCACGTTCTTCGTTGAGTTTGAAGAAGAAGAAGAGGCTCTCCAAAAGCTCTCAAAGAGACAAACAAAGAACCCAAAATAAAATAAGACAACTTCTTATTTTATTATTACAATACACATTAGAATTTCAAAGGTTTCAAATTCAAAATGGATAACTCCAAAATTAACTCACTTATTTAATATACATGAATTGTATAATCAAGTAGAAGTTAACTTGTCAAGCCATTAAGAGGGAGAGAGGGGAGTTGAAAAGGTGGGGGTTCGTGTGGACCCCACCACACTTAATCCTCCCAAGGGAGGTTAAGTGGGTGTGGGTCCCACTTCCAACCCCCTTTGGTAGGATTTTAACAAACTAAAAATAAAATTTGTCTTACACAAATTTTATTTAGCTCAACTGAAAACCCAAAACTTAACTTTCAACCCGCAACAAACGCAACTCCCGAAAAGGTCTCTTTAAGAGAATATCGGCGTTGCGAGTTCATCGGTGCCCTCGGATTTCAATTCCGAGCACCGGATCAAAAGTTAGAAATTCCCGCTCGTTCGTTCATTGAACGTACCCGAGCCAAACTTCGGAAATTAATTCCGGGCACTCCGGGCCTCGAAATCAGGTGCCGTCTGAAACCGCGCTCTTGTAAAATTCTAAAGAAAATTAAGAAAAAATTTCCCTTGAATTTTACGGGTCTTTACATTACTCCCACCTCAGGGCTTTACGTCCCTGTAAAGATACATCAAAAACTAGGGAAACAAAAGAGGGTACTGAGCACGCATCTGAGCCTCCCGCTCCCATGTGCTCTCCTGGAGATTCCCGTGCCGCCATCTGTTGCGCACAAGAGGAATCGATCGCCCATGTAGGACCCGCTCCTGTCGATCCTCTATCTCAACCGGGACCTCCGTAAAAGTCGCTCCATCGTCAACGTCAAGCTCCCCATGGTCAAAGATGTGCGTCGGGTCGTGCACGTATCTCCCCAGCTGAGACACGTGGAAGACGTCGTGCACCCGGTGTAACTGAGGTGGTAGAGCCAGGCGATAAGCCACCTCACCAACCCTGCTGAGGATGGAAGGGTCCGATGAAGCGCAGAGATAATTTGTCGCCTCAGCCAAATCTCCGAATACCACGTCGAGGTGAGACCCGCAAGAAGACGTGGTCACCATCCTCGAACTCTAGTGGCCTTCGCCTCCTGTCAGCGTATGACTTCTGCCGGCTCTGAGTTGTCCTCATCCGCTCCTGGATGACATGGACCTCCTCCGACGTGGCCCGGACCATCTCTGGTCCCACAAGAGCTGCAAGATTTCTTCTTTGCCGATAAGAGAAACCTGGTCTCATCCCCTGGATGAACCACATTCTTTGCCTAAAACAGTCAATCCTAACATGGATGATACTAATCCATACCAAGGATGACGTCGTAAGGCCTCGACGCTACTACTAAGAGATCCAACCGTTACTCTCGCCTCCAAGGGTTGAGTCACATTGTCGGCATCAGTGTGTGGTAACCGGGTCTCCTCCAGTAGATGTCTCACAAGTGAGGGTCAAGTCAACAGTCAACTGGAACCTCTTAGTAACATCACAAAAGAGGACAGGAAAGAAAACATCACAAAGGTATGCGTCTTTTATTATTGCAGCTCATATTACAAGACGCTACACAAAAGCAACATCAACATGGAACTAGAAGTACAAAAGACGTATCCACTAGTTCCTCCCCTGTCCACCTGCTCCCAGAGCTCCAGCATTTGTCGCTGCCTCAACCTCGGTGGCTCCCTCCAAGCCTGCGGATCGAGGAGTCGGACAGTCACGTGCCAGGTGACCCTTTCTTCCACAGGAGTAACATTGTCCGTTTCTAGCACGCCTGGCTCTGACCCCACCTCGGGTGCCCCGCACCACCGGTCCTAAAACCCGAGATCGCCCAACTGCTGGTCTGGTCCTCCTGGACCTCTGCATCATCTGTCTACTGCCCACAGATGACTCGGCTTCTGATCGAAAAACACGCGGCAAAGGCAGAATCTCCTGTACACGCTCGGGGTGTAGAGATACTGGCACAAACTCCACCCTGAAGAAGGTCTCAAAGTCTTCCCATGCAAAGTTCATCTCATCGCAAAACTGAAACAAGTGGCTCCACCACCTACCTGCTGCTGCGTGTAGTAGGCTCGCAGTGAGGATCACCATGAGGTCTGCTGGTGTCCTCACTAGCCTAAACACTCGTACCACTGCCTCCAGTCAGTCCTCTGCAGCCTGGGGATCCGTCTCCCCGCGAAACCTAGGCGGTCACTGGCGCTGAAACTCATGCAGTGCGCTGAGGCGACGTGCATCGTCAGCGGCTGCTGCTGGAAGCATCGGGGGCTCGGCGGGTAGAGCTACCGCCGGTGCCACTGCTGACAAAGGGCCCTGCACCGAGGCCTCGTCGCTCAGTGGGCTGTCGTCACGTTTGATTCTCGGAACCCTAGCTGGCTGCCGTCGTGGGGCCATCCTGAAAGAAACAACGTAACACGATCAAACGATTATACCTGGTGAGCTGACCTGGTTTGATCTGTTTTAAGGGGAAAAACCTTTGAAAACACACACGCAATCAGTGTTTTCGTGCACAAAGTCGGAAATCAGTTGTCAGGGTCCTGGTGTATGGATACGTCGGCCGCCCGCACCAACACTGGACTCCCTGAACTGAAAACCACACTCGGTACCCTTAACACTATTGCTTCACAGAAAGAAAGATCAGAGTCTGCGGTAGAACCGACCCCTCTGATACCAATTTGTCACGACCCGTCCTCGGGGCCCGTGCCGTGACTACCCCAAGCCCGCCTTCCATAGGCCAGGGGCTGGCGACTAGCACCAAAGGCGTAAAATCCCGATAACTGGGAAGGCATTGCCTTTATAAAAGAAAACAAGCACCACAGAGTACAAGCGGAAGTAAACACCAAGTACAAAAAGAAGAGCTGAAAAGTAAAAAGGGGCCGGAAATACAAGCCCAACTGTAAAGTACAACTCGAAAGGGAAAACAGCGACTGAAAAGTAAAGCTGCTACGCTGAGATGTCCACTGGAAATCCCACCTGAAGGGTGGGTACAGACAGCTCCTCTGCTCCTCGGGTCCCGCCATCCGCTCCGAGTATGTCCCGCCCAGTGGTCCACCTCCGGGTACCGCCTCGTCGTATAGTCCACCTCCAGGTACCGTCCAGTCCTCGAACACTCGGCCTCTGCCAGCACTGTCCGTCGTCTGCAACCAACACAACGAGGTGCGGGCATAGCCCGTGCAGGGGTGAGTATAACGATACTCAGTAGGGACCCCGAGACCCTCAAGGTCTCACTAAAACCAATCAAGGATAAACACAAGAAGATCACAACAGATAAACTCTACTTAGGTATACGCCCATACATATACCTAAGTTATCAAGTAACCCATCTCAGTCATGAGGAAACACAAGAATCATGAGATCAACGGTTAACCACTACCCAGGTATATGCCCATACATATACCTAAGTTATCAAATAACCCATCTCAATCATGAGGAAACACAAAGGTCAAAAGTCTCAGCTCAAACCAGGATTTTCATTATCGAAACCGTAACTGCTGAAGAGCTCCGTCTCTGGAGTGTGCAGTGGTCCTGTCACGACTCCGAGGTACTGCTCACTAACCTAAGACTGCTGAAGTACTCCTCCTGTCGAGTACCACGGGTCAGCCACCCAGACACAGTAGTGCTTCCCGCCGAGGTATGTCACCCAAACTCAGTAGTGCACACCCCCTAGTAGCCTGCTGAGGTACTCTCCAGACGAGTACCGCGGGTCTGCACTGTCACACAGGTAGTGCTCCGTCCGCCATGGGTCTGCACCTCAGAAAGTAGTGCTCCGTCCACTGGGCTAGTCGACTCACTCCAAGTCGAGTCGGTCAAGCAGTCGTCAGGTCTCATCCAGCTACACGGTCTCCGTACTTCGCACGCTCGTCACTGGGAGGGTCCGCTCCACGAGCTACAGGTCGATACTCCAAGTATCTCAAAGTCCCACGAAGAAGTGACTCAATAGTCCGTTTCGTCACAGGGGTCTCAACGCAACAGACGACACGTCGATCGGACGCCCGGTCTGTGAGTTATTAGTCTTTTCGTCCCGGGGTCCCGGTTGGTTTCGTGAGCGAAACCAATCCCGGCCGTATCTCAACTGTACCCCGAACTCTCATAGGGTATAATCAAAGGGACCGTTACTCAACGTAACCACCAACGCCGCTGACGGCTCGTCAAGCGGACGTCCTGTCTGTAAGATATCAGCTTTCCCGTTCCAGGGGCCCGGTTGGATTTCGGGTGCAATCCAACCCGGCCATACTCCGACTGCATCCAAAACTCGGGCGGAGTATGTCAAAAGTTCCGTCTCATCAAGAGGAAGTCAACGAAACAGACGGCGCGTCAATCGGACGCCCGGTCTGTGAGTTATTGGCTTTTTCGTCTCCGGGGCCCGGTTGGTTTTTAAGGCAAAACCAACCCGACCGTACTCCACCTGCGTCCAAACCTCGGGCGGAGTATGCCAAAAGATCCGTCTCATTAAGAGGAACGCAACACGACTGACGGCGCGTCAATCGGACATTCGAGGCTCAAGATATGAGCGTTTCCGCTCCGAAGGCCCGGTTGGTTTCGTGAACGAACCAACCCGGCCGAACTCAAAGTAACTCGAAACCTTGAGTGCGATATACCGAAACGACCGTCTCGATCCAAGGATCGCGTTGCCGCTGACGGTTCGTCGATCGGAGGTCCGAGGCTCAAGATATGGGCCAAAAACCAAATCTGGTACGAAACGGGGGGTCCGGGTCCGGGCCGACCCAGCCCGACCCCCCCCTGGGGCGGCGCGGCGGCGGAGGCGGCGGGCCGCGGCGGCGGCGGCGGGCCGCGGTGGCGGCGGCTGTTGCCAGAGGGGAGGCCGCACGCACGCGGGGCTAAGCCCCGCGTTTCTTTTGAGGGGCGGCGCGGCACAAGGGCCGCGCCCCATTTTTTTAAAGAAGCCCCCCCCCCCCCACGTGGGGGGCCTGCTGGAGCGGAACCGAGGGGGCCGGCTGCCCCCTCCTTCAAAGAAACGCCCCCCCACCTCTTAAAGAGGGGGGTTTTATTGAGGTGGCCGGGGAATTAAATTCCCCGGTTTTAAAGATATCCGGCCGGCCAGCTGGCCGGCCGGTTTTCTCTAACGGGACCGGAAATTCCGGTCCCCCTTCGGCTTCCGCCGCCGGGGGCCCGGCCGCCGGTATTTTCTTCCGCCGCGGCCCGGAACCGGCCGCGGTCTCCTCGTCTCGCCGCGGCCCGGAACCGACCGCGGCGTTCATCGTCCGGCGCGGTGCATCGGCACCGCGCCCCTTTCGCT
Organism: Viscum album; assembly: GCA_963277665.1. Taxonomy (NCBI): domain Eukaryota; kingdom Viridiplantae; phylum Streptophyta; class Magnoliopsida; order Santalales; family Viscaceae; genus Viscum; species Viscum album. The sequence goes on along the minus strand of OY728150.1, from coordinate 1,462,081,840 downwards.
GTACCATGATTTCTTTCAACGCGGCGCGACGGCGTCGCGTTCTTGAAGATTTTTCCTCGTCGTGGCGCGACGGCGCCACGTAAAATATATGAACGATCAATCGCGTGGTGCGACGGCACCACGCCACTTGCTTCCACCCGCAAGAACAAACAAGAACGTTGGAGGGGGTTCGGCCGTGTTCGTACGGTCCGGCCCCCTCACGTTAAATTAATAACGCAACTTTAAATAAACAACATCCTCACGTTAGTCATACGAACCACGAGAAAGAACGAGATAATTAAATAATAAACAACATCCCCTACCTTGGTATAAGGTTCGAAGATCGTTCTACGTTCCGCGGAAGACGACGTCGCGGAGGTCGGGCGACGCGGTCGTCGTTCGTCAAATTCAACGACGAAGAGGCGCGTCCGAAGAGGCACGTCGTTGGCGAATCCTTGTACGCCGACGAAGGTTGTCCGAGGAAGGTGCGGTGTTCTCTCTCGTTGACACCGAAGACGAAGAAGAGCGGAGCGGCGTTCTTCGTCGGAAACTTGAGCGTTCTACGTCAAGTCTTGAGGAATGTCAAATAAAAAGGAAACAATGAACTCAAGAACCCCTACCTTGATAGTCGAACGTTGACGGAGTCGTGGAATATCGGTGTCGATTCCTTTGACGTCGGAGGAAGAGTCGTTGTCGATGGCGTTCGTCGCAGAAAACCGTCGCGGAAGAGATGACGCAGAAGAAGTACGTCGCGTCGCGGATACGGCGTCGCGGATGGATCGTGTTCTTCGGCGGAGAAGTTCGTCGTTGAAGAACGACGTTCTTCGCGTTCTTCGTTGAGTTTGAAGAAGAAGAAGAGGCTCTCCAAAAGCTCTCAAGGAGACAAACAAAGAACCCAAAATAAAATAAGACAACTTCTTATTTTATTATTACAATACACATTAGAATTTCAAAGGTTTGAAATTCAAAATGGATAACTCCAAAATTAACTCACTTATTTAATATACATGAATTTTATAATCAAGTAGAAGTTAACTTGTCAAGCCATTAAGAGGGAGAGAGGGGAGTTGAAAAGGTGGGGGTTCGTGTGGACCCCACCACACTTAATCCTCCCAAGGGAGGTTAAGTGGGTGTGGGTCCCACTTCCAACCCCCTTTGGTAGGATTTTAACAAACTAAAAATAAAATTTGTCTTGCACAAATTTTATTTAGCTCAACTGAAAACCCAAAACTTAACTTTCAACCCGCAACAAACGCAACTCCCGAAAAGGTCTCTTTAAGCGAATATCGGCGTTGCGAGTTCATCGGTGCCCTCAGATTTCAATTCCGAGCACCGGATCAAAAGTTAGAAATTCCCGCTCGTTCGTTCACTGAACGTACCCGAGCCAAACTTCGGAAATTAATTCCGGGCACTCCGGGCCTCGGAATCAGGTGCCGTTTGAAACCGCGCTCTTGTAAAATTCTAAAGAAAATTAAGAAAAAATTTCCCTTGAATTTTACGGGTCTTTACAATATCTTAAACATGTCTCATGTAATTCATATTTGAGAGAAATAAAATTTTGTGACCTAGGTAAAAATTCAATAAAATACATCATAAAATGGGGAGCATGGAATTATTATTAAAAACCATGAATAAAATAAATTTCATGAAATTTGATATCAATTAGGTATTATAAACACTACTTAACTAATAATAGGTTTAAAATAAGAACATGTGTCAATGAAGTGAAATTGAGGTGAAATCTTTCACCTTGTCCAAGACTCATTCTGTGCGTAGGCCTAACCTCTAAAATAACCAAATGAAGTTTATTAGAACCATTATTAAGAAACATTCTGAAGAATCAAATACTTATATTTTTAATTTAATATAGATCAATTATTATCATGTTATATTTATTGATTATATAGTTTCTCCTTTTGTCTGCTTGAAAATTGAATCGATGTCCGCTTATTTTTGGTTCTTTTAGTGAATGAAAATGTTACTATAATAATAAGTAAAATAATGAATATAATATTTCTAAAATCATATAATAAGGATTATTTTCATAATATTGTGTAATATTTTTTTCCTATTTTCCATTGATATCCATAATCATATTTTAAATAATAGATTATGTAGGTGGTTATATTAACCCAAACTTGAACACAATTTAACTTGATTAATAATTATGGTTAAGGAGGTGTTTCTTTTGATAAAATATCATTATAAAATAATTATAATTTCTTTATTTTAATTTTTTCTCATGGTTAACAATATTATAATATTTCTATATAATTTTTGAAAATCCCAAGGGAAATAAAAAAAGGTTTCATCATAGAGGTGATAGTCCTCACATATGTTGGTTTAGCATTTTCATTTCTCATTAATTGAGTGGAGGTGAACATGGATATTAGATTGAGAATTAAGAATGATAGTTGAATAGTATATATCATATTTATTCATCATTACCAACATTAATACCTAATGCTAAGGGGGTTAATGAAACAAAATAATCAATATCACTTAATAGAGGAGGTTGTTTGTGCAATGTACTTACAGTGTACTTTTGTTTTTCTAAGTGGATATAAATGATTACGTAATTATTGTAAAATAAATATAAAAATTCAATCTAATAATTATACTTAATTAATAATATAATTATTGTCATAATATATTTTTATGAGTAACATTTAAAAAGAAAACATATGAAGGAAAAAATACTTTAGTTGAAGACATGATGTTTTCTAGGAATATCCCTTGAAATTGAAGGGATTTTGCTAACTATGAGTTAACAGGGGAATATTTTTTTAGATAGTGTTATAGGAAGATTAAAATTAAAGGTATTAATAGATTATATTAAAGGATATGCGTGTCTTTTAAGGGACTAAGAGGAACCAAAATATAAGGTGTGGAAATGGGATGTTTTAGAAATACTAATAATTTTTTAAAATTTTCATGAAACTATTGTGGGATAAATGACACAATATTAGATAAAGATGGTCTTTTAATATTATAAGGTCTAAAATTATCACATCCATTAATTTTGAGAAAATGTAAGAGTGATTTGTTTCTTCTTTTCCTATATTTAACCATTTACCTAAATTAACTTTTACATTGGTAATTACTTTTTAACCATAGTAAATAAAATTAATGAAAATTTAATAAAGTTTGGTCATTTTACATAATTTTAACCCTATGGTTTCAAATTTAAAAATAATATTAACTAAAAAAATTTAAAAATTTAGAAAATTTTAATTTAAATATAAAAACATATAATTATGTAAAATTTTTTTTTAGAAAAATAATGTTTTTAATATTAAAACTTGTATATAATATATAGTTATCTTATATGATGATTTTATTGAAATACATTTATTCATTAGTAAAGAAGTAAAATTTATGATTCATTTAAAGAAATCCAAAACAGAAATTTGATCATCTAACCACTTAATTAGTGGTAAATACTTAAATACATTTTTTATTGAATTAACATTATAAGTTAGTTTTAAAAAATATTGAACATAGAATTATAAGTTGAAATAATATTTCAAAAATAATTATTTTATTAATTAAATACATATTTTATTACATAACATCTTTTTAAATTTTCTAGGATATGTTTACTTAATTATGAAATCAAAAAAAGTATAATTTTTCAAAATTCAATAATTTTCATCTGTAAATAATCCTTTTAAGAAAAAAAAACTAAAAAATTTTATAACAAGTACATTTTAATGAGAGTAATTGAAAAATGAATTTTATTTTAGAAAATATAAATTCTATATTTTTTTAAGATAACTTTTAAAACAAATAACATAATACAATGAAAATTGATTTTATTGAAGATGATTTTTTTAATATTAACTCATATTAATTATTTACCATATAAATATTTTATTATATAAAAAATTTTAATTTATTATAAACAAATTAATAATTAGATCTTATTAGGTTTTTTTATGTTCGGTGTTGTATGTGACACATGTTATAGAACATAGTATGTATTTTAAAGGATTGAAAATATTGGGTCGTTACATCCCCCCATCCTCTTAAAAAATTACAAACATGAAATTTTAATTATCACTTAATAAAAAATATAGTTAAGGGTATCCATAAGATTTATGTTACTCATAATCAATTTACAATATGGTATCACCCTTACTAATTCATGTGATATTATGAAAATCTTATATTTCATCTTAAGAGGATTATCTAAATATTGAGTTCCTTTCTAACCATTTTAGTTAAGAATCCTCTATGATTAGGTATCATAACATATATAATGGAAAAAGTTTTCCAAGAGGGTTCTATTCATACTTTTAATGATATGTGATCATAATTTTATTTTAAATATGAATCATGGTTTATTTATTATCAGAAATGATGTGGAATCCATGTAAATAGTATTATTAAATTTCTAAAAACTGATTAAATACCCCTCAAGGAAGTATTTATAATATTCACCAGAATAATATTCCCATATATATCATAATAGGATATAATAATAATATCAAATAATAAGGTTTTTTATTTAATGCTCTGAGAAAACATCCTCAGCATTCTAGGGTCTCTGGAACTATATTCTAATTGGATAACCACCAATCTTGATTAGAGGGTGAGTATATGTTTAACATTATTTTTATGACCTATTTTGAGCATTAGGGGTAGCATATTATTTCTCTTGCTTCCTTGCATTAGATTCTCTCCTATGTTTGTTATCCTAATTTCATGTTGGGTTAGGGAATCATTTTTTTATAATGTCAAAACTCCAAAAAATTGAGTAATTCCGTATTCTTCACCTCTATTTTATTAATTATATTCTTCATCCAATCTCAACAATAATGACCTAAATATAATATCCTTACAAACTTAAAACAATTTATAGTTCTTATGTGACATTCACATAGTTTCTTCGTCTCAAAATGTTTTTACATGTAGGAAGTTGAATATTTTTTCATTCATCATATTTTATAAGTAATATTCTTTGAAAATAAATCCATCTCTTATTTCAGGTGCTCTGAATTTTAGAAATACTCAATTGAATAATAATTACATGAGATAGTTGGGTGAGGATAAACATAAGGATTTCAATTACAACTTTTATGAAACTTTTTTTCTATTACTATATTGTTTATATCATTCGGTATAAACATAGTTTCTCATTTATCTATGCATCTATAAAACCCGAAGAGTTAATACTTAGTGATAAATATTTAAATCATAATGTAATTATTATAAAAACCTCAAAATATGTTAAACCATAATATTATAATTTAGATCAACCTAAAAAACTCTTGGTTCAATCTATGTTTCTTTAGGTTGGGTTCTTCCATAATTTGTTTCCAAATAAATAAAATATAATAAAGGCCGATTAATTTCTTTTATATATAATTTATTTACCAAATATATCCCCTAGGATTGTTAAACCAATCATAAAGTTTGTACTCTGTGTTACGCACCTAGTCAAAATTGAGTAAATACCGAAGAACTTATCTTCTAGGTTGTTACCTGAAGAAATATATATTCCAGAGCCTCCATCCACATGTACTATCTAGACATGGATGTATTTATATGGAAAATAAACTTCTCAATAATTTACTAATATTTCAGGATGCTATATTTTATTGAGACTCGTCCTTTAAATATTTTCCTCAGGTTGCCTCTAAAGATATCTATAATAATATCCAAAACTAACTAAACAAACCCATTAAAATAAATAAACCATTATTTTGATTACAACTATATAAATATAAGATAAACATTAAAAAATAATATATAAATTCTATGATTTAATTATTACATATCACATATAGTCCCATAAATGAAGGACTGATAGTTTAAATGTTTTTGAGATTAGCTACAAAAACATCATATTTTACAAAACGTGAGAAAATTTTCTACAATTATACTCTTCTTGACTGGTTTCAATATATGTCACATGAAATAATAAAAATCATAAAATGGGATTGGAAACATAAGAAATGGGTGATCTCAGATATTTATTATGTGAAAAAACATATCATAGAGTAATATATTGTATACATTTATGAGAACATGAGGAAAACATTAATTTCAAAATAAAATAATAATAGTCTCTATATGATAATCATAAAAAAAGTTAGAGTAATATAAGATAATACGAAAATCATTTAGGATACATAAAAGATAAGGCATAGATAAAAAAACTAAATAATCATATAATAAGTGAGTATAATATTAATGAGATGATAAGACAAAATCATAAAAACATGGAATTTCATGGCAATTAAATTCATCATACAAATTCAGCATATTTTGATAATGAACTTGAAATTGTGGTATAACTATATTCATATGAAAATTATAACAAATAAAATCCATGTACCTTCTTGGGGAGGTGATAAACCTCCCGTATACTCTCAGGCTTTGGATAAAACCTACTATGTACCCCACTTGGCATGAGGACAAATCCTCCCATTTACCCATGGGATTTTGATAGATCTTCCCATGTACCTCATTGATTTGTGATAAATTCTCATATGTGCTATTTAGCTATTGATAAAACCACCTATGTACATCATTGGCTATAGATAAATCATCATGTGTACCACGTCATATTGGGATAAATCCTCCAATATACCATTTGTATTGGGAAAATGTCTCTTATGTTCTCTTTTATGCTCATGAGATTTAAACATTAAACAATTAATTGGATAGAGATATATCTCCCCACCGATTATCATCTAAAAAAAGTGCCACAAAAAAATCAAACATAAACATATCCTAATAAACCAATAAAAAAATAATGGGTTTCTTTAACATCCTAATAAATATTGTTCACTATTATAAAAAACCTAGGGAAATAAAATGGGTTTCCAAAAACATAAAAATGTTATAAAATAATATAATGAATTAAATATTTTGAAACCAGAAACATGATCACAAAAAATAATCACCTAACACGAAAAAAAGATATAAAAGGATATTAAAATTATCATTTTAAAAAAGATATCAAATAATAATAATATATACAGATTTATGAAAACATCACATAATTAAAAATAAATATTGGACTGTAAATAGAAGTGAAAATAATATTTTTTTTAAAACCTTTTAAAAAACATAAGAAAAAATTACTTTCAAGAATATTTTTTTTAATTTAAATGAAAAAAGTTTTAAAAGTTTTAATATAAATCATTCCAAATAAAACATCGTATAAAATACATAATGGTTTCAAAAAATTGAGTGAAAATACATAAAAGAATTATTACATTTAAAATAATATTTTAAATTAGAGACATTAAAAAGTGATAATATTTTTATGAAACGTAAGTTAAAATACAATTAAAACATTACATTTATAAAAACACTTTAATAATACAAACATGGAAAAAAATTATTTCAATAGAATAAGTGAAAATAATTTAACAACATTTATTTTCAAAAATAATATTTATTAATTAAACCTAGAAAAATCATAATATTTTTCGAAATAAAATTTTTAGTGGATGATAAAACATTTTATTCCGAAAATATGGAATACTATTTGAATATTTTAAAATAACATTATTTAAAACCCAAATAGTTAAAATAGTATTAACTTTTCAATTTAGAAATGTGATAATAATTAATATAATAGTATAAAATAGACCATATTATACTTTCAAAAATGGGGATTAAACTGGAAGGAAGGAAAATATAGACATGGAAAAAAATATCAATTAGTTAGATAGGGAGTCTTTCATACCAAGAAAGTAGTTGTAGTTTAGAAAGGATTTTAACAAAAAATTTAATATTTATAAGGAAAAGTAATTAAAACTTATAAAAAATCTATAAAAATAAAGTAGGATAAATTTAAAGTTTACATAAATCATAAAAATTGTATTTTGGTATGAAAGGATATGACAAATTAAAATAATTGTATCCTGATAACTCATTACAACATTTGTAATATTTGAATTAAAAAAACCATGAGATGTATAATGATTAATAGGAACTTGAATGTCATGAAATACAATTGGATAATGATACCAAATTAAAATAGGTATTAATTCAAACCATTGAAAAATAAAATTGATTATAGTTTAAAAATGTGTCAAGGGACTCAAATTTGAGTCAAAGAAAACATTACGGCCTGGGTGTAAATTCAATCAAAAACCCCATAAAAGGGAGAGCATTGAATTAAGCATAAAGTACCATGAATAGAAGATACTTCATGAAATTTTATATCTATTAGGTAGTGTATATACTACTTTAATACTAATTATCACATAAATAGAAACTATTTATCGATGAATAGAAATTGAGACAAAATCACTTATTCTAGATTTGTTTCGATCACATGATTAACTTCATGAATAACCAAATTATGTTTACTAAATATATTATAAATAAAATTATCCTTATAGTTTAAATTTAATTTGGATAATTTATTTCCATATTCTTCTTATTTATTATATAGTTTTTCTATATGTTTGTGTGAAAATTGAATCGTTGTTTACATATTTTAGTCATCTTAGAAAATGAAAATGTTACATTTTTAATATGTATTATAATTAATATAATATTTCCAAAAAAAATATTTTAATAATTATTTTAACAATATATTATAATAAAATTGTATTATTAGTTTCCATATACACCCTTAATCAGATTATAAATCAATTTTCATGTAGGTGGTTTAATTATCCCAAAATTTAACAAGCTTTAACATGATTGGAGAGTTTGACTATGGAGAAGTTTATTTTAAAATTATACCATGAACATAGAAGTATAATGTTATTATTTTTATGTATTTGTCATGTTTAAACATATTTTAATATATTTATATAATTTTTGAATGGAAAACCTAGAAATTATCAGCATGGAAGCGGGAGTCCTCACGTATACATGTTTAGTGTTGATGTTTCACAATGCTTCAGATGCGGTGAATGTAGATATTAAATTGAAATTAATGAATTGTGACAAAATGATATATATCATATTTATTCATCCTTTCTAGTATTAATACCTTATTTTAATGGTGGTAATGAAAAAAAACAAATGATTTCGCTTCATGGAGGCAGTTATCCGCACAACGTAGAAAATATGTTCTTTTGTTTTTATATTATTATAGAAAAAAATAACTAAGGGTTCTACCATTAATATAAAAAAATTAGTATAATAATGATACATAATTCATAATATTATTATGGTTATGGGATATTTGTATGATTATTATTCATAATAAAATGTTAATAATGAAATAATACTTACATTGGAAACTTTATCATTCTTCGATTATTCCATTGAAATTGAAGGGTTTATACTAACATTGAGTGAAAATATATTATGTTTATGGGATATGACTCTATGATTAGTATTATTTCATAATTTTTAACAGTAAATTGAAATATAAGTGCCTTTATAAGGGGTGTACCCTTTTATAATAGGAGAAATGGGTGATTTTGAAAATACTCATCGTTTTTCAGCAATGTCATAAAAATATTCAACTGTAAGGGACTAAAAAGTGGTAAAAGAGTGGGTGTGTGATAATATAATTTTATACAATCCTTTGATATATTCATATTTAGGCAAGGTAATATTGATTTAAGAACTTATTTTATTATATTAAACATGTTAATAAAATTAACTTTTACCTTGGTAATTAATTTTTTTAACCTAAGTAATAAGCATTATTGAAAAATATTAAGACTTGAAGATTTTTCCTAGTTTGAACCTTATAATTTAGAAATTTAAAATTCTTTTAACACATAATAATTATAAACATGTGAAAAGTTTATTTTTAAATAAACACAACAAATCAGATAAAACATTTTTTAGAATAATAATGTTCATTAGATTTAAATTTATATATAATATATAATTATATTGGATACTAATTTTAATAAAAAAATATTTATATAATATAAAAAATAAAATAATGGAGGCTTTCAAGGAAATCCAAAACTGAATCTTACCATCTAAAAACTTAATTATAGTTATAACTAAAATCATTTTTTATTATAGTAACATTCTAATATTATTTTAAACTTTTTTTGGCATAAAATTATAATTAAAAAGAATAAATTAAAATGAATATTGTTATTCATTAAATAAATAAATGATTCTAGAAAATGTTTTTTAATTGTAATAAATATACTGTAGAAGCCCAAATCCAATTCCTTACTTTATTACATTGACCTAATTACAGAGAACCAAATACTAAAGAATCATTGTGTTTTTTAGTTTATAAGAACTAGATTAAATAAATGGATCACATTTTACATTTGAAAAAAAACATATATTACATAACAAAATAAAATTTTCAACATCCTTGAAACTCATACCAATTATTAATCATTATACCTTGGGGAAAGGAAAAAAACAAGGGAGAGATCAAATGATCAGTAAGGGTAAAGAATAGAAGAATATATCATTAATTTATAATGAATTATCAATATGTCACAAATAAAAAATTATATTATAATTTCATATAAATAATCACATGAGTTTAAAACATGACAATAGATATTCTAAGTAATCAAATATTCATAGGGATTAATAATAAAGATGGAATCCATAATGTTTGATGTCTGTACTGTGACTATTTATCCCCCTGATAGTTACTATCATGATCTATTATCATGAATATTTAATTATTTGGGAATAAACCTATATTATTTGTGTCAAAATCTATCCTCGAGGAAATTTAAAACAACTTTGAAATAAACTTGAACTGTTTATCACAAATTGATTTCATCCCATGAGACTACTACTATATGAAATGGATTTCATTAACTAATACAAAACATTAAAAATATATTTACAAAACATTTATCATATATTTAGAAATCAATTTAAATTAAAAAAATGTGCCTTATTAAATATCTATATTGAGTAAAGGATACATATTTATCAACATTTCCCTAATAAATAATCTAACATTCAAAGAGAACGTTGTATATAAAAATTCTATATGTTTTTGAAAATAATCATATCCCTGATACAATAATATGAATATTAAAATAAATTTATTTTTAAATTAAAAATGATTACATGAAATTGATTCTTTCAAGTGAAATTTAGCAATCACAAAAAATGAGGTTTCAATGAAATATTTTACAGCTTGTAAATTTTCAAAAAAACCCTGAATTATATAATTCAAATAGAATGTTATAATAAAATAAAATATGATTTATTTGTGATATTAAATTATAAAAGATCATAATACATACCACATGAACGAAAATAGTCGTGAAAATGGTTCAGTCCTTGCAGATGAAAAAATTAGACAAGAATCCCTTACCTTGAGTCTCACTTATCAAATGTGTCTTTAACTTCCTGAATAAAAATTTAATGTTAATTATTTACTTATTTGAATAAACAATTAATGGTTATTATAAATTTTAATTCATTATTTATTATTTTGTATAAAACTACTTAAAAATTTAATTTTAAGTTGGGTGTTGGGACCAAATTCGGTTAATGTGTTTAAAAGCACATTTGTAGGTCAACTATGGTAAAAGTGATAATTATATAAACACATCCATAATAATAATCATGATATAATTTTCATATTTATACATAAATTATTATATAAATTCAATTATAAGATATAGTTATGAAAAATTATGCAATGTTACACTCATGGAGAAGGTAGGTCATACAAACGTAAGAGTAACTTTCAATTTTTCAATGATCATTATAGAAATATGTTGAATAAAATTTTATCATTTCATAAATATTTTAATATCATAATTTCACATTATTTCATCACATGTACTTATATATAGAACAATTTTTATGTAAAATGAATCACATTGTGTCGAGGAGGTGGTAGTCAACATGTCTACGAATGACGTTATAAGTTTTTTTATCTCTGAGAGGAGTAATAAAGAACATGATATATTATATTAGATAAATGTAATTATTACATTAATAATATAAATATTTATTTTATCTAAAATATTTTAAATTAAACCCATAAATAATACATTCCATGTAATGTGTGAACGTATCACATTGCTTCGAAAAGGCTGTAGTCCACACGTCCACAAACGATGTTATAGTATTTACACAAAATTGAATGCATTAAGTTATGTGTTATATAACAAATAAAGATGTTTTAATACAAAATTATTATCACATATATCATATAAAATAGTTATTATTTCATAGTTATAAACCATTGAAGTTGGTAAAGGAAAAAATGAATGATATCGTTTCGTGAGGTGATAGTCCACCGTACACACGAATGGTAAATTCGTTACCCATTTGAAGGAAGTGTGTGTTTTATTAGGTAAAAATATTAACCCAAAAACATATAAGTAAGATTATTATTATTATGTTTTTATATATTATTTGAATAATATGAATTTAATGGTTTTAGCAATAAATAAAACAAAAATGATCATTGAAGAATGATACCTATGTTCTTGGTTACTATTTTTGGTTATCACCACAATACTTCCTTGTATTTCATTATTCCCATAGTAACGATTTTAGGATTATTTTAGGGATTATGGGAGCTTATTTTTGAAGGGTTAGGATAAGAAAAATGGATTTATATGTGTGATGATGTGGGAGGGTGAGTTTCTTTTTATAGTGGAGGGGGATTGGCATTCTAGTAAATATAAAAATGTAAATACTATTTGGAGGTATCCCTTATCTCATGTGCCTAAAAATTAAAAAATACTGGATAAAATTTAAATAATGTTCTAGAAAAACCTCTATCGCTGAAAAGGAGGTTCAATTTTATATGTTTTTTCCTTAACATCTTTGTTTCCCTACTATTAAAATTTTTATTTTTATTTAAGTAACTAGTTTTCTATCCCAAGTAATTTAACCATAAAGACTAAATATAAGAAATATTTATTAAAACTATTTACCAATATTTTTCTAATTTTTATATATAATTAAAAAAATAATGGTTCCTTGTTTTTTGTAAATTAATATTAAAACAAGTGCATGTAATGCAGAATGACACTGTTTTAACTGGAATTGTGCTAACATTGTTTTTACTATTTTGGGGTCAATACGTTCACTATAAATGAAAAATTGTTCCATTAATAGAACATATGTGATATTAATTAACATTTAAAAATAAATTTACACAATATAGTATTCTTATTAAATTTTAAATATTTAAATAAAATATCATTTATTATAAAACAACATTAATGTAATTTTTGACATTATTTACATAATTTAAATTTAAAAATTTCTAAAAAAATATGGAATTAAACTATATTAATTTCACAATATTTGATTATGGAATATTAATCTAAAAAATAATGTAACACAATAATTTATCCAATTTTCTTCACATTTAATATTTTCAGTATCATTTGTTTTATTTAATTATTAACTAAATAATAAAGTCATTGGTGTTTCATAAGATTTTAAAGTCACTAATTCATTTTTAAAATTTAATGATAAATAATTATGAGAAAAATAACTCATTTGTAATTTAAAATATTATTTATAAATGAAAATATTATTTTTTAACATATATCAAGGCTTCAGAAATGTTAAATGTGAAGAAGATTCCTTTTTGCCTTTTCCTTACCTAACTTATTATATAGGTCACTATCATGGAATAATATTCCACTAGCTCATAAAATTTGAACCAAGAGGGGGTATGGATGAATTATGAGCATCCCATGGATTTTTTACAAGTGAATAGGTTGTTTTTCTCTTTAATATTAATGATTACCCACTAAGTAATGAAATTTTTACCTTAATCGTTAAGATTAGTTTTAATTTTATCATCTAATATTTTTTGTAAAAAATTATTTTTATATTATTAGACTATAAATATTCTAATTATTCACACTCTATATAACCTTTTTCTATTTCAATTCACATTAGTGGAAAAAATAAATTTAATGTTAATCCCGCAGACGTGGCGAGAAAGCAGGGTCTTAAGTGAAAATGTTCAAAAGTTAATTATGTTTTTATATATAAATTCATTATAAAAATGATCCCAATGACATAAATTTTAGTAATATGTTTATAATTTATATATTTTGACATTAAATCCTGTTAAAAATTAATTTAACATTAATAATTATTTAATGTAAGACACAGTTTTTAACTGAAATACAATATTTCTTTACTATTCATAAAAAAATGCAACTTTTTAAGAAAATTAAAAAATTTCACCCTTATATATATTAAAAATTACACATTTAAAATTAATTTGTATTTTGAAAAATGATATAGAATTTTCATAATTTAGTTTTAAAATAGGCCCCCATTAAATGGTGCTAAAATGTCTTTAGAAAAATATAGATTTTTTATGCATAAACTAGATTTTGTATTATCATATGTATTTCAAAATTATTAAATGAATTTAAAAATAATAGAATGAATAAAATATATATATATAATAAATTAGTTAATCTTATCCATAACCACTAATTTAACAACATAGAGATAACTGTGAAATTAGTAATACTAATTATGAAACTTTGTCTTTCATATAACACAAGATAACCATGTGTTATGTGTAGAGTAAAATTTGCATGGAGTTTCATATAATTAAATCTTAAAAAAAATAAAAAATATTCTAAAATGATATTATTTTAATGTATTACGGTGTCACAATCTGCCCACCTTAATTAAATAGTATCTTCATAATTAATCATTATTTCTGTAATAAAGGGTTTGGTATTTAAAAATATTATTGTTGAAAATAAACATCTTAAATAGGATTAATAAATAATTTTTTTTTGAAATAGATATATGAGAATTCAAATATCACCACAAAACTAGCCTTTCAAATAGGAGAACATTATTGAAAACATGGACGAGGAAGAAAAATATAAATATAAAGTTCTCATTGAGAGTGATAGAGAACATGTTCAGTATAAAGTTAATTACCACAAAGACTTAAAACAGAGTTATGAAAATATTCAATGATATCACCAAAAATTATGATAATATGATAACATTTTTGTTTCAATACCTTTTTCCTAGAGTTCAGAAATTAGTTCACTCTCTAGGAATATAATTAAATATACTTGCTTGATATATTTATCTTTTGTAGACATAATATTATCCATTGGTTCTTCCATAAAGTATTTATAATTTATCTCTTAGAACATGTTGCATCATATGGTTAAGTAATATATTAACTAATGAAATCATATCCTTTGATCAACATAAGCTACTTCATTATGTTTTATCCTTATGAACCTTCAATGTATTATGATTCAAAACATTAGAAACAATTCCAAGGTATAGTTAGAAGTATCCAATTTACTTTATCCATATCAATCATCTCTTTAACCAAACTTCATTACCTCAACATTAGGATCATATTAAGGTTCGTATTTCCTTCAACCATGTTTTTTCCAAAAATTGTAATTTACTACTAAATCTCTTTTCATGGTACCATTAAGATTATTATATCTAATCCTTAATGAATTAGTACTATAGTAAAATCCTAATATTTTTCATAATTCTCATGACCAGTACCTTACTCATAAAATAATTAAATGACATAATGATGGAATTCAAATACATGTATATTAATCATTCATATTCCTTTATTGTAGTATCAAAATCTTCACCATGAACCATTATCCCTATTTGGGTATATTCCTTTTCCCATTGAGACATTTATTTTTGTATTATCACATCTCTTTATAGATGAATCGTTATATATTGAAAACATTTTTACAATCCTTAAAATCACATGCTTGGTGTCTTTTTATCGATAATTTTATAAAAATATCATTACCTTTAATAATGTACTAAGGTGATTATTTCTACAATTATTACATGTGGGAAAACACTTTTTCCATTCTTCCATTTATGCATATTTTTTCCAGTTGTCCTCTTATTCTCGTGCTTCTATACAAATCCATAATTCTAAGAGAATTCAATTTCCAACTCATTAGGACATGATACTATGTCATAATATTATGATAATTCTTGGGAAACTCATTAACATTTAAAAATTGTCTTAAGACAATAAAATAAATGACCATTCTTACTCTTTGGATCAAGTTCATTGGTGAGGCTGACATTAATTCTGCTAGGCTTCATTTCTAAATGATGACATAAACTGGATTATATATAGTCATGTATGATCCCAAAACAAGTGAAATACGTAACATAATTGAAAATTTTATACGTAGATAATCTCATAATAAAAAACATGGTATCATTGATATTTTTTTCTATACATATCCTCAAAGTCTATCATATGATTATATTCTCTAATATATGTTTTCCTAAATCAATTTTTCACGGATTCTATTAAACTTATTTTTATACCAACTATAATACCCTGACCCGAGAAGCCCGAAAGTAGTTTCTTACCATATTAAATTGGAAGGGTTATATAGAAATCAAATCTAAAAGGGCTGATTAGTTTATAATTTTTGGAAAACTATATTACACACATGTAACCCTTTTTAAATTGGGAATAAAAAACAATACTTAAAATAAAATAAAATGCTCCGCATTCATAAAACTAATTCTAGGAATTCATCTTCACTCCCTTAGGACGTGAAACTAAATAAGGGTGATCTAAAATGATAAGTTAAAATGATAGTGAAATATGTCAGGAATTAATAAAAAATAATCAATATGGAAATAATAAAAAATGATCACATAATTCCATACAAATAATAACATGAGCTTAGAACATAACCATGGTTATTCAAACTATTAAAATAATGACATGAAATAATAATAATGAAAGAATGAAATTTTTTGGATATCTTCACGGTCAATATATATCCTCGATATAGTTACTATCAAGATCTATCCTCTTGATAGTTTGCGTATTTGTTTATAAACCCCTCTAATTTTTGTTAGGATCTATCCTAGGAAATTTTTTAACTTCTTAGAAACAAATAAGAAGGGTCTGTCACCATCTAATTTTGTCTCATGAGACTACCAATGAATCATGGGGTAACATTAACTGGTCCCCAACATTTATAATTTATGTCCAAAAAATTTAAAATATATTAGAAAATTAATTAAAAAAATAAAAAATTTGCCTAATAAAATATCTATATTGCACAAAAGATATAGATTTACAAACATCTCCCTAATAAATTATGTAACGTTAAAAGTGAAAACCATATTTACAAATGGTATATTGTTTTTGAAATTATCATATATATCATAAAATCATATTTATATTTAAATATATATAATTTATAATGAAAACTAGTTATAAGAATTTTATTATTTCAAGAGAATGTAAATCATCACAAAAGAATGTGAGATTTCAAAGATCACTTTTACAACCTGAATATTTTCAAATAAAATTGCATGGATGAGATAATTAAAATTAAGAATTAAAATACAATTAAGTTTGACATTATCATGATATTAATTATAAAAGGGAATAATATACACCACACAAATGAAATAAGTTGTTAAAATTGTGTATGCCTCATGGAAGAAAAAGTGAGACAAGAACTTCAAACGTTGAATATGCCATGTCACATTTGTCTTTATCTTCATGAATAATAAACTATTTTTAAGTATTTAATTATTTTAAAAAAAATTTAAATTTCATTATAAATTTTACTTCACTTATTATAATGTTATATACAACATGTTAACAATTAAATTTATGTCAGGTGTTTTGACCACATTCAGTTCATGTATTAAAAACAACTTTGGTAGGTCAACTATTACCAAAGGGGTAATTATATAGACATCTACAAATTAATAATCATGATATAATTATCATATTTATAAATAAATTATACTTTCAAAAAATTCATTAAATATGGTTATTAAAAATGAACAAGTTTTACAATAACAGATATGATAGGTCATACGTTCACTTGAGTAACATTCTCATTTTTCAATGATCACTATAGAAAGAAGTTAAGTATCATTTTATCTTCCAAAAATTATAATTATATCTTAAATAAAATGTTATTAAATAATATATACTTATATATAGTATTATTTTTATGTAAAATTAATCACATTGAATCGAGGAGGCGGTAGTGCAAGTGTCTATGAATAACGTTATCAATTCTTCTTTAGTGTATGAAATGATAATAAAGAAAATAATATATTATATTTATAGAAATTTAATTATTTCATGAATATCATATTTATTTCATTGACATCACATATTTTTAATTAAGAATAACCTTAATACATTCCATATAATGTGTGAACGAATCACACCGCTTTACGAAAGTGGTAGACCACACATCCACAAACGATGTTATGATATTTACAAAAAATGGAATTCATGAAGTTTTGTGTTATATAAAAAATACATACATTCAAAGACAATATAAATATTACATATATCATTTAAAAATAGTTTTTACATCAAAATTACCTTCCATGGGAGGTGGTAAAGGAAATACATAATGACATCATTTCATGAGACGGTAGTCTGCCATACCCACGAAAAGTAGATTTGTTACCCGTTTGACGAAAGTGTGTGTAGGAATGGAATAACTCATTAAATTACAAAATATTAGTATATTTAGTGTACTTATTTTATTATATAACCATATAATAATAATAATTTAATGATTTTAGAATGAAATAAAACAAATGTGACAATTAAAGAGTGTTACCTTTTTTTCAGGTAACTCCTTTTCATTTTAACCAAAGGACTTACTTGGATTGATTTCTGCCAAAATTCTGGATTTTAGGATTAATTTCAGGATGTTGGAAGATTATATGGGTAGGGTTTTATGATCCAAATGTCTTTAGATGAATTTTGAAGTCGGAAATTTGAGTTCCTTTTTATAGTGGAGGTGGAGTGTCATTCTTGTAAATATAAAAAAGGTAAACACTATTGGGAGCTCTATCTTTCCTCATGTGACTCAAAAATTAAACAATTATTGATTAAATTGAGATTATGGTCTATAAAATCCTTCAAAACAAAAAATATAAGTGAATTTTAATAATTTCACTCTTTAACTTCTATGTTTCCCCACTTTTACCCTTTTGGTTTTTATTAAAGTAAATAGCTTTAAATCCAAAGTAATGTGACCGTTAAGGAAAAAATAAAGTGATTTTTTTTATAAAATATTGTCTACTGATTTTTAAATATTATAACCAATTTTAATAATAAATATCCCATTTTTTATATTAATTTTAGAACAAGAACATGTAACACACCCAAAAAATACTTTAACGTGCATCGTGCTGACAATGTTTTTACTATTTAAGGGTCAATATGTTCATTATAAAAGTATTATTTGTCTATTAATATACAATATTTGAAATTTATTAATAATTAAAAATCAATTGGAATAAGATATTATTTTTAGTAAATTTTATATCATTAAATAAAATATCTTTTATTAGAAAATAACATGAATGTCAATTTTGACATTGCTTACTTATTTTAAATTTAAAAATGTAAAAATAATGATGGAATTAAAAAAATTTAAGTTCACAGACATTTAACACGAAATATTCATCTAAAAATAAGGTAACTCAATAATTCATTCAATTTTCTTCAATTTTAATATTTTTAGTATCAGTTATTTAATTTAATTATTAACAAAATAATCATTTCAATGGTGTTTCTTAATCATATTATATAACAAATTATTTTATAAATTTAATGATAAATTATAATGATTAAACTAACTCATTTTACAGTATATATTTTATTTACAACCTAAAATATTATATTTTTTCCATATTTAACAACTTTATAAATATTAAATGTAAGGAAGGTTAATTTTTTGTCTTTTTCTCGTAGTTAACATGTTATATAGATTTATTTAATGGAATAGTATCCCACTAACAAGTAAAATTACGACCAAGAGAGGATGTATTTTAAATATTATCATCCAATGGATTTTATAAAAGTTTCTGTGTCATTTTACCACTTAATATTAATGATTAATAACTAAGTAAACTAGTTTTTTCCTTTATCATTGTGATTAATTTCAATTACATTCACTAATATTTTTGTTCAAAAATTATGCTGATCTTTTTTTATTTTATATATTATCCCAATTCAAAATACGTATATCCATTTTTCCAAAATCAATTTATAGAAGTGTAAAAAAATAAAATTAATGTTAATATCCGAGATGGGTGAGAAAGAAAGGTTTTAAGTGAAAATGATCAAAAAATTAATTTTTTTTTATTTCAAAATTAAAAAAACAATAATCTAAATGACATAAAATGTATTATTATATGTATAATTTTATATTTATACTTTAAACCCAATAAAAAATATAATTTTACATTAATAATTATTTAAAAAATGGGAGTTTTAAACTAAAATGCAGTATTTTTCACTATTCCTTAAAAAATGAAACTTCTTAGAAAAATTCCAAAAAATCACCATAAGATTTTTTATTACAATATTACTTCAAAAATTATGATTATTTTAAAATATAATTTATAAATGTTTCAAAATGTAGTTTTAAAATAGGAACTCCATTCAATGGATGTAATCCTCACTTTTTAAATATATACATTTTTTATAAAAAAAGTGGATTTGTTCATATCATATATCTATCAAAATTTTTAGATGAATGTCAAAAAACAATATTGAAAATAATATATATGTGTGTGTTTGTGTGTTTGTGTGTGTGTGTGTATTTTTGTTATTTAATTCTAAAAATAACCATTATTTTAACATCTTGGAGGTAACTATTAAATTAATAATATTAATGGCAACACTCGATCTTGCGTGTAATGAATGCTAAGTCAGTGTTGTGTATTGTGTAAGATTAAAATGGTGTTGTATATATAGATATAAGTCAAAAAATTTATTTTTATTCTAAAATTAAAATATTCTAATGTCTTTTGTCATACAAATACTTTTTTAATGTAAGCTTACAAAATGATAAATTCTTAAAATGTACAATTTTCTCAAAAATCATAATTTTTGACTGAAAATCATGTTTTCAATAATAGTATAAATGTTATTACTAAGTATAATATTATGTGAGTAATTAAAAAATTAATTATATTTTATATAATATAAATTCGAAAATTTTTATACTTAGATTTTAAATGAAAATACATAGTATAAAGAAAATATATTTTATTGAAAATGACATTCTCTATTATTAAATTCTATTATTATTGTATCTTATGTGGGGGAGGGAACTATAAACCTGTAAGGAGATCCATGCTGGGATTTTTCCTCCATGTCGCATTCCTCACCGCCACTACGGATTATCTCCCTTCTCCTAGATCCATCATCCCAATGTGTTCATGGTGTGGTGTCTCTTCCTATGGGAGTTTCATCGACTCTATGGGCTGATGTATCTAAGATAATATCTCCATTTGATGACCTTTTTTTAGGCCCTACATTTTGATCTAGATAGGGGTCACATGGCAGTGCGTTGAGGGTCCAATTTTTGAGTTTTCAGCTACTATGGTGAGGTTTTCATCACGTTTCTGTGTCGATTGTGGGTGCATTAGGTGGATCTGGTTGTCATGTGTAGGATTAAAGGCGGTGGTGGGGTTGCGGTTCAAGTTTTTGGCAGTTCATCATCTAGATTGTTCTAGAATTCAAGTGATCTTTTTTTGAGTTGGTTTTTGTTTCCTCCTCCAGGGTTTTCATATTTTGATTTTGGATGTTATTCTAATTCACAGGTTGGATCTGGGTATATGTTATGTGGTTGGTATGATCCAGCATTGTGGTTGTGGTATAGAATTAGTGGTGGTCGTTGATGTCTTTTGGGGATTTTGTGATTCTATCGATAATAGAGCATGAAGGATACATGTTGATATTTGATCAATTTTATGAAGTTGTAGCAGTATGGACGGAGGAACTGCAATCAATGAACGAGTTTTGTGCAGGTTTCTCAAGTGATGATGATGAATATTTTTCTTTGTGGATAATTGTTTGTTCAATTGTTGGCATTGTGGTATGTGGTTTTCATTTAAGGGAATTTACAACTAGTTCACCTACAACGGGGTGCTCCTGAGGAGGTTCAGAAAAAAGCGTTTCCATCTGAAATTTCTATTCAGATTCAGATGTGTGAGAGGGTATGTCATCACCATTGGTACGAGGCTCATGCATTCATGCATGAGATAGATTTCCAAGCAATGATTTTTAGGTGGAAGAATGTCTTCATGATTATGATTTTGGGTTAGAGACTCAATTATTAGTTTTTAATGGGTAAATTTTATCCTTGAACTGGCTATGAATGCATGGTTGTGGTCTTAGTGGTGATTCCATGTTAGGTTCCCCCTCAAACCTTAGTAGGGGGTTTGTGATAATAATAAAAAATTACTTTTCATTCAATAATAACTGCTATAAATTATTTACGTTATGAATATGTAATGTTACAGTAGTGAGAAGCCGCACGTTTTGAGTACACCGTGCAACCAAGGACGCACACCTTTATGGGATATTAATAGTTGTTAGAAGAGGCATATAGAATGTTTTCTATATAGATTCTAAAATCCAATGCATAAATCATGAAATGTCCCCCTTACGGTGGATAAGGGATCACATTTGGCACACGGTTTGGCCAACCAAGCGGTCAAACAATGAATCCTAGTTAAAATATGTAAATTTATCTTTTTCACTTAATTATTTTAAAATATAAACCCATATATTCTTTTTAATATCTCTAGAATGCAGGGATAATTCTTACTACTATCACACTCCCCCTCCGTCGAGCTGGTTTCCATGATTACTCCACCATCTGGACTCAAAATCAAACATCGCATGTCTCATTGGATATGCACAGATGAGTTTTTCTATTATTATTATGCCGTTATTTGTATTCTATGATATTCGATGTAATATTTAGGTGTCTACTAATATTCCCTATTTCTATTATTTTTTATCTTTCTTCGTTTTTCCATTGATCCAAACCGAATCATGTGTTGATACTATAAACTTACTCTTCTAGGGGTGTACGGTAAGTGGTCTATACCTTTTTTACATTATGGTTTGGTTTTTTATAGTTTTTCATAGATTTTATACATGTAATAAATTTTGATGTTGACCATAAATTTATTTTAATGTATTGATATAACAATTTGGGTCCTCTAAAAGTTTCCCACTAGTACATTTGTGACTGTTGGAGGTTATTAGATCTATCCTAGGACACCCATGGTGTGTTCCCTTGTATCATACCTATGTTGTACCACCCCATTAGGTGTTGTGATATCACTAATTTTAGTGGGATACTTAATGAGAATTTATTTAATTGTTTAAGGTTGTTAGCATCATATTTTACGTAATTATTTATAAATGTACAGATTGAACTAAATTCAATTTATAGGATAAAGATGTTTCCTCCATTGCATGTGATAGTATACGTTTTAATTAGTTAAATAGTTTAATGGAGATGGTGAAAGGTTTGGAAGAACAAAATGATTTTTGAAATGATTAAATGTGTATGGTAAATTGGTAATGGTAGTGGATGCCTTGGATGAGCTACTTAGATATTGATTCCATTAGATTCCATATAAATTTCTACTCCATATATATTGATTATGGCAGTGGATACCTTGTAAATTTTTACTCTTTCAATCATTATTATGTAGGATGAAATGGGTCTTGCTACCCTTTTGATACAGATTTATTGTACTCGCATTTTACATGCTCAGTTGACATGGTCCTTGGACTCCACCCAAATCGTGACGAATATTCCATCAAGATGATCATAAGACTCAACGATGATGACATGGTCTTCTATACATTAGATCTGATCCTTACACTACTATAATTTGAGATATTTCTGATGGGTTATTTATGGTGGGAGCCTGCCACAAATGACATTGGAAATGGGGTCCCGTCGCAAATAAAATGTTCCAGAAAACGGCGTCGCAAATAGCCCCATCACAAATAGTTCTCTGTTTATATATATAAATACTGGATGTGACAGGTCCATCATAAAAACCTATTGGCAACGACACTGTTTTCCCATCACAAATAGTTATTTAATAATTATATACACTATTTGCAATAGAAACTCATCACAAAAGGTCACGTCTCAAATACTTTATAAAAAATATATTTAATAAAATTAAGATAAATTAATATTAGAAAATAATATTAATATCAATACTATTAAAAAATAATATTATAGTATATAATAATAATACTAATATTAATAATATCAAAAATTATACTATTGTAATATTAATAATAAAATAATAGTAATAACATAATAATGTTATTTTTATTATTATTATTATTAATTACAAAAAAATAATATTATTATTAAAATAAAAAATTCTCAATATTCACAAAAAGTATAAAAAAATAAAAAAATATTATTATTATTATTAGTATAATAAATAATCATTTGAAAAATAACACTAATAATAAATAATAAAGAATAAAATATTTAAAAAAAATAAATTAAAATAAATTATGAAATATTCTTACCTAAATAAAAGACAAAAAATATAAATAGTTAATATTACAATAAACATTTAATTAAAATGGTTTAAACCTAAAAAAATCACTAGGGTTGTCTTCTGGAGGAGGTAGAGATGGAGGAGATGGTGGAGGAAATTCCATCCCTAAACTACGAGTCAGATGGTGTATGTAGTCCATCTATTCATGTTGCTACTCTTCCCATCGAATCATATTCTCCTTGTATTGCTACTGCTATTGTCGACACTCCTCCTCATGATATTGTTGGTGTTTCCGCATCTCCTCCTCCTCCTTATGCACACTCACTATAAGCTCACTCTGAGATCACCAATGCTCCTGATACTATGATCCAGAAGATGATGTGTCTCCACGATCTCCTCTTAAGATGGATGCCGACATCATAGCATTAGATAAAATTTGTTATAAGAGTCAATAGAGAGTTGATACCAACAACTCAGCCATTCTCGAAGGCATACAGGGTCTCTAGCATCCATGTACCTTGATCGAAATGGTGGGCATTAGTCTTAGTAGCTGTCTTGACCTAACTCCCAACTTATGTTTGAGAGCTCTCAGCCTCATATGACTCCTTTAGTTCCAATTTTAAATTAAAATAGTGAAAATATTATATGCAGTTAAATTTCAAATTGAAAATGAAATAATATTGACCACAATCTGACGCTGGTGATCCCCTCTAATATCTCCAGGGGCTGGACCATTATACAGGATCTGATAAAATTCGTACTTCATAATATTAGGCTCCTCAACTATCTATAGGAATATTTAATATAATATTTATATTTAATGTTAAATAAAATATTAAAAAAAGTGCTTACCTGATTATCACTATGCATACTGAATTTACAACTACTGGATCGATGAGTCACCTCCTAGATCCACTGTTTTTTCCATCCCAATGAATATCTCGTTTGAAATCCATCCCAAACCTGAGATGAAATTTACTCTGGTTGGTGGTCTCTACATGACTTATCAAATACAGCCGCTCATTCTTTTTCATGGCCATATTTCTCAAATTGTGCAAAAACTAAAATAAATAATCATACATAGACACCTCTAATGACATGTGGATAGAGTCACACATTCTATCATCGATGGGATACCATAAAACCTCAAAATAATTTTTAATATCAATTTGTTATGGAAATAAATTTCAAAATAAATATTATTTTTTACCAACTAGCCAATAATCGAACATGCTGAGGTGCACGTCAATGAGAATATGTTCCCATGTGACCCATGTCGGAGAAAAATAATTGTGCAAGATTGTGCTCCCCTGTCCAATATCTATATAAGAAAAAAATTGAAAATATATCAAATAATCATACCTTAATATGTAAATAAATTAATGAAATAAAACTAAAATACACAGGTTACTATTGGTTGGAGTGGATACTCAAGAGGGGGGTGAAATGAGTTCCAATTAAAATTTTCTGTTAAAAACAATGTTCATTAAAATCCCCCTATTTCAAAAACAGATTAAACTGTAGTGAATTTATACAGATTATAAAGGTTCAATTAGTTTCTCAAAGATTGATTAGTTCTCAGTTAACTTAATCTTATGATTAAATTAACTTTTGAAACTAACTTACTAGTTTATAATATATATAAACACATGCGAGTTTAACTATCAAAGTAGCTTTGAAGGCAAATTATATTTCAAAGTAATAGCACCAGAATATGAAATAAATATGTAGTATGGATATAGTATGTAGCTATAAACACAGAGAATTAACCAAGAGGTTCAGTCTCAAGCCGAGACTTAGTCCTCTCAAAAGTTTATATATAAAAATGATCCACACCCTGGATCGGGGTTAACAACAGTGAACACACTGTCCAGGTCACAAGAACTCTACCACAGTTCTGCGTGGGGAAACAAACAACATCTTAGAGCTGTCCAGGTCTCACACGACCTCTACCACTATCCAAAGTGGGAAATGAAGTGAAAAAAAGGTTTGCTAAGGATTTACAGATCCTACAGTGAAAGTACAGGAGTCAGTGTGTGTGTTTAATACAGCAGATAACACACACTTCTCGAAATGTAAAACAAATGTATCACAGAGTAGAGATGTAGAGTTTAGAAATGGCTCTGGTGATTTCAGTGTAGCTCTGGACTCTTTTTTATTTGGTCAGAATTTATTCTGAGTCCTCTTCTCGTTTTTGTTTGAGAAGAAGAGTGTCGTATGCTTTAGGTTCAAGGGCAGTGAGATGTAGTCGATGAAGTTCTTCAATGTTCTTTTGTATGCACAGAACTCTTCTTGAGTAGGCTTGATTGTGTATGAGGTTCTGTTCTTCTAGTTTCTTCCTCTTCTTTCTTTCCTTTATGTTCTTCTTGTGTTCTTCCGTCAACTCTGTTCTTCAGTAGAGTCTTCTTCTCGTATTTATGTCACGTGCTTCAAAAGACAGAAAACGTTTCCTTTCCGCAGGTACAAGGTACGGTTTCCTGACATCCGACAACCTTTATTAATTAATTGACAGAGCATTAAAATATACCTAATATGACCGTTGGTTAGATAAAATAAAGATAAAGATAAATAAATTCAAACAGTGGTTTATGACTATTGAAGAATCAAGTGATCGGTAGGTCATCAGCATTAGTGAGTAATGATCGGTGACTCAGATAAATCAGCATCGGTGAATCAGACTGATCAGTATCGGTCTGTCATCTGATTGGTGAGTCAGTTTGATCAGCATCAGTGAGTCATTTGTATCGGTGAGTCATTTGATCAGTGAGTCAGTTTGATCAGCATCAGTCTGTCATCTGATCGGTGAGTCATTTTGATCGGTGAGTCATTTTGATCAGCATCGGTCTGTCATCTGATCGGCGAGTCATTTGATCGGTGAGTCATTTTGATCGTTGAGTCATTTTGATCAGCATCGGTCTGTCATTTGATCGGTGAGTCATTTTGCATCGGTGAGTCATTTGATCAGCATCGTTTTGTTGATATTGGATCGGTGCGACCGTTGTCCTTTGATATTGGATCGGTGCTTCCTATGTCTGTTGATATTGGATCGGTGTGATCGTTGTCCTTTGATATTGGATCGGTGCTTCCGATGTCTGTTGATATTGGATCGGTGCGACCGTTGTCCTTTGATATTGGATCGGTGCTTCCGATGTCTGTTGAATCCAGAAGACTTCCAAAATACTTTGTAAGTCAATAAGCATAGACAAAAACATGATAACAGATTCATTAACAATTTGTAATTAAGTTTATGAGAAATCAAACCAGATTAAGCATTAATGGTATGTGATGATTTGTGATTATTAAAACATCAATCATAGACATGAAATCAACAATATTCCAGAGGTCCCAACAGTTACAATACCTTCGCATGTATGGATTGAAGCCAAGATGTAGGAATTTCTCAGGGATATGGTTAGGAATCATCAGTCACACAAGACCGCATCCCCTCCATATTCCCCTTGAACTGCCAGTAGGCTAAGGGTAAGATGATCCAAAATCCTCCACATCAAATTTTTGGTCTCCCTCCTACAACTAACGAAATAGATCATCATCCATCTAAAATTCCAAATGATTGTTGTTAGAAAATAGTGGAAAATAATTATTATATATAGATATATATTAGTTATTATTATAACCATCATTTAACTCTGTCAATTCTCACCTTTATCATCATCTTCATATTTGATGATGTCAATGTCTTCATATTCCACCTTGGCATCATCAATATCCACATGAGTTTCAGTTTCATCATCTCATGCCATTTCAAATTCATTTGTAACATCATTAACATCATTGTCACCATCATCCATTAAATGTGGGGTTTCATCATTGATATTCATGTCTCTTAGAGAAAATGATGGATTTTGAGTAGTCTCTTGAAGAAATTAAATATCCTTCACTTAAGTGAAACCACATTCAATTTGAGTAAAATGATTTTCAAAAAATTTTATTTTTATTATCCTCCACCAATCACTCTGGTCTCTTAATGTAGCATAATACATTGCATAATAAAATTGATGTTATTGTTGATCTAGTCAAAATGGCGCATTTAATGAAAGAATACATTAATATTTAATATCACTGATTCCTTGAGTCGGATGAACATATAAGCCTCTCTCAATATCCAACCACTGATATTTAAACATCATTGTGTAATTTTTTTTCAAGATTCCACAATTGAATAATTTGGTCCATTATGATGTAAAAGTCAACTTCAGTTTCAATATGATGAGATCCTCACAACAAAACTCCATTGTTCATTGTTTTTTATTCCACATATGCATGTGTATAAAATATAAAACCATTCAACACAAATTCATTATTAGATTTATCCAATTTGGATGGTGGGATACTCAATATACACTGTCACTTATCAATATTACTTGCATGTTGAGACACCTCAATTTTTATTAAAATAATTTTCAATATAAGAAATAATAAACTGAATTGATATGATAAACCATCAACAATTTATGTTACCAGTTTTTGAAACTACTAAGAAATGTTTTTGTCGGCGTTCTTCAAGAGAATATGAAGTAATTTGTGGAAGATGTTTCTTGATATGATTATTATATAACCTAAAAATAAAACATGTTTTATTACTGTATCATAAATTATATAATAAGTTATAGAAGTACACAAAGTAAAAATGATGTCATTTTATCATAGTTAAGCAGAATATATATATGAGCTTTGTGATGTTCATCATCTGCAATCCATCGTTCATGATCTCCATCAAAGTAAATCTATGGATGATTAAAAAATGATAATTTATTGGCCATTTCATCATCAACATTCCCCTCATTCTATCCCATGTGGTTGTGTTTTGAATTATATTCAGATTTAAAATAATGAGATCTGAAAAAATAAATTTCATGTTGCAAATAAGCTTCAGAAAATTGAGCCGTCAACTGGTGCTTTGTTACGTAAATTTTTCTTCAATTTCTCCACGCATATCTTAAATTGGTACATCCATCGAAACTGTACCAGACCTCCACATTTTAATTCATGTGTAAAATTTAATTTGAAATGTTCTATTGAGTCAAATAAAGACGAATTGTTTTTTAGAGTTTACATATAATTACAAAAAAATATTCATCCAGTTTTAATTCTACATCATAGTCTATTTTCCCTGCAAAAATGGCTCAGAAAAATTATGATATGTCTATTATTACATCCCAAATAATAATATTCAACAATTTTTTAATCCAATCAACATAATTCTTTCCACTATAACATGAAAATATGGACCTTTTAATCCAATAATATGACCATTCCAAACTCATCTACCCAAATTGGAAGCATAGACATTTAGTAGTCTCAAATGTACAATACACAGAAAAAATAATATTAAACTCTTTTTGGACAGTTTATTAGCTACTTTTGGATTCATTAACCTATATGATCTAACATTTTTAAATAGTTCAAGATCTGTTCACCAGAAAATTTGGGCAAGATCAAATCGTTCCTTTACATTAACTTTGGTCCTACCTAGTGTATCTGTAACTATATAAAATAAATTATCCAAAATTTCCATCACAATATTAATGACATCAAACATGTGGCGGACCAATAAATCTTACCAATATTAAATAACCTAAAAATTTCTCTGTTTCATCCAAATTTTTTCATTCCCAAAGACATGAATATTATATTCGTTTATTGTTGGTCCAAATGTGATGGGAGGTAATGAAAATACAACTGATTTTAACTCTAAACATGAGATCATTTTTGATGTTCCATCCCTATCAATTGTGCTTTTTATGAAATTATTTTTGTTTCTATGAAAAGGATATTCAGTTTTAAGAAATCTACGATGACCATAAAAATAGAAAGGGTTTTTCCATTTACAATAATAAATGTTTTGTTGTCCCCCATACAGTAAGGATATGATTTCAGTGCATTGTACTCCACCTAGATAACATGCCATATGATGGGAAGTCACTAATTGTCCTCACCAAAACAGCTTTTAGTGAGATTTTTTTTATAGAAACAACGTATGTACTAACACCATTACTTCATAATGAATTTTACTCCTAAGATCAATTTTTCCAAATAATCATCAACTTTTTCAGATTTCATAGGATTAATAAGGTAAAAAAGATATAAGTTTCCTTCAACAACATCCACGAAGGTAAATTGTATGGATTTATAATGACATGCTAACATTAATACTAACTATCATAAGAACCAAACTAATAGAAACTATCAGTAGAAATACCTAATCAAACATTCTGAGATTCTAAATCAAAAGACGGATGCACTCGGTCAAAATGTTTCCATAAATCACCATCAGATAGGTGATTCATGTTTTTACTGGCTAAAATCAAGGTTTTTTCCATGACATCATTGTTGTTGTGTACAGAGAGATAAATAAGTGATGTAACCTGGATGTAATAGGGAAATATCTCTATTGTTATACAAGAATTGATCTAGACATCCTCGACTGAGTTTTTTTATACCTTGATTGTCCACAAGTGGGTAAACTATCCAACAACTCATTTTTACTAGAATATCAGATGAAATCATTAGAACATGAATTAATATTTTGATATCTAAGGGAATAATTATGAACCAACCTCTTTCTCACAAAGTAATTTGTAGGAAAAACATTTCCATTAGGTAATAGTGTTTTAACCAATGAAAATAACTTATCAAAACAGTTGTTTGACTTTCCATTATCTTATTTAATAGCCATAAATTTTACAACCATTTCTAATTTTATTATCTTGGAACAATGATATAATATATCCTTAGTAGAACTCAACAACTCCTAAAATTCAAATGGTGCCAACTGAGGAGTTAAATCAATATCATCCTGAGTTTTATTTTGTCTAACAGATGGACCTGCAACATCATGTAGTAAATTTTGAAACCATAATGGATCCAAAATAAAATTATTAGTATCTTTCCTATAATTTTATTCACCGTGTTTATACCAAAAAAAATAATCTGGATGATATCCAAAATGCAAGAGATTCCCCCCAATGTTGTCAAATGCTTTAAATGTTCGTAGAGAACATTTCTTATAAGGACACATAATTGTGCCTTCTGAAATAAATTCTAGTTTTGATGATGAAAATGATAAGAAAGTCTATACACCCTAAATATATACAGGATTTAAACTAGAAGATTTTATATTTCTACAAGGATTTATCCAAGCGTAATCATCTAATAATGATTGTTGTCTAATTCCGTGTTCCATTTTTTCCTCAAAATATAAAATCATTATTATTTTGAATAATTTGATATAATAAAAACACTATCCAAAAAAAGGAAGATAAATAATTACTGGAACTTCTCACCAATTACCACTAATTACGGGAGACATAATATCGAGTGGATTGGTGGCTGCTCTTCTCCCCAACAGCTTATTTACTTACAAAATTCTAAAAATGAAATCACAATGAAGAATCTGATGGGAGGTACGCATAAACATTCTTTTACATACAAGAATGCATAAGCATACCTCTGACCAGATTCTTCATTGTGATTTCAGTGTAAGAAAGATGCATGTAAGTGAGTCGTCAGACATAAGAGCCCCTTTTTCCTTGATTAATCTTCTTCTTGAAACTGTCACCACCTAAAAACATTATGAAAAATGTGCTCCTACATATGCATATCTAATCTCATACATATGTGATTGGATCTGCATACATATGAGCAAATTTTTTTAATGTTTTGAGAGGTTGAGAGTAGAAAGGATAATTGTTATTGAGAAAAAGGAGTACTGCTAATCCACTAGAAATTGTACCATTATCTTACAGTTTATTACAAATATCTTTATTTATTCTAAATTAATACTATTTATTTCTAATCATTTCTATTTATTGCTAATTATTTCTATTTATTTCTTATTATATCTATTTATTGCTATTTAGTGATAATTATTTCTATTTACTGCTAATTATTGCTAATTGTAGATGTTATTACAATTTATTGTTAATTATTTCTTTTTATTTCTAATTATTTCTACTTATTTCTAATTATTTCAATTTATTTCTAATTAATGCTAAATATTTCTAATTATTTCTAGTCACTACAAATTAATATTAATTATAGCTAATTACTCCTAATTATTTCAAATTACTGCTAATTATTTCAAATTAGTGCAAATTATTGCTAATTAGTGTTATTTATTGCTAATTATTGCTAATTATTACCAATAATTGATGATTATTACTAATAGTTGCTCATTATTTCTAATAATTGATGTATTTTTCTAATTATTTTATATTATTGCTAATTATTCATGATTATTTTAAATTATTCCTAATTATTTCTAATTATTGCTGATTATCACTAATTGATAATAATTATTATTAATTGTTTCTAATTATTACTAATTCTTGCTAATTATTACTAATTCTTGATAATTATTACTAATTGATGAAAATTTTTACTAATTGTTTATAATTATTAATAATTGTTGTTAATTATTACTAATTGTTTCAAAATACTACTAATGGTATCTAATTATTTCTAATTGTGGTGAATTATTACTAATTATTGTAATTATTACTAATTATTTCCACTTATAACTAATTATTTCTAATTATTACTAATTTTTGCTTATTATAACTAATTAATGCTAATTATTACTAGTTATTGAAAATTATTACTAATTGTTGCAAATTATTACTAATTGTGTCTCATTATTACTAATTAATTCTAATTATTACGAATTACTGCTAATTAATACTAATTATATCTAATTATTACTAATTATTGCTAATTATAACTAATTATTTCCAATTATAACTAATTATTTTTAATTATTACTAATAATGCTAATTATTAGTAATTATTGCCAATTATTACTAATTATTACTAATTATTTCAAATTTTTACTAATTATTGTTAATTATTACTAATTATTTTTAATTATTTATATTTTTTACTAATTATTAGTATTTATTACTAATTGTTTATATTTATTAATAATTATTAGTATTTGTTACTAATTATTTGTATTTATTGCTATTTTTTACTAATTATTACATTTTTACTCATTAGTACTATTATTACAAATTATTACTATTTTTAAATAATTAGTACTATTTATTACTAATTATTACTATTTATTGCTAATTATTACAATTTATTGCTAATTAACGCTCTTTATGTCTAATTATAAGTATTTATTGCTAATTATTATTAGTTATTGCTAATTATTAGTAATTAATGCTAATTATTAGTAATTATATCTAATTATTAGTAATTATTGATAATAATTAGTAATATTTTCTAATTATTAGAAAATATTAAAAATTATAATTAATTATTACTAATATTTAGTAATTTTAACTAATTATTTTAAATTTTTACTAATTACTACTAATTAATACTAATTATTGCTAATTAATACTAATTATTACTAATTAATACTAATTATTACTAATTATTTCTAATTATTGCTATTTATTAGTATATGTTACTAATTATTACTAATTTTAACTAATTATTGCAAATTAGTAGTATTTATTACTAATTATTACTTTTTATAATTATTTATTACTAATTATTAATATTTATTCATAATTATTACTAATTACCACTAATTATTACTAATTAGCTTTAATTACTATTAATTACTCCTAATTGCTGCTACTAATTACTAATTACCGCTATTTATTTATATTCATTACTAATTATCATTAATAATTATTAATTAGCACTAATTATTAATAGTTAGCACTAATAATTTCAGTTAATTAGTACAAATAAATACTGATATCAAAAAAATCTATATTTCATTTAATTACAACTAAGTAACAATAATAAAAATTAATATAATAATTGAAATAAGTATTAAATTAAATAAAACATAAATACCTTTAAACTTGACCTCTTATAGGTGTCGACGCCTTAAAATCTCTTCGTAAAAAAATTTTAACGCATAGAAATTTTAACTCTAAAATTAATGTTTTGAGAGAGAGAGAAAGTAAGAATACATAGGAAGAATGAAAAAAATGGATGTGGGGTATATATAGGTTAGATTATTTACGACGAGACCCATCGCATATACTTTCGGTCGCATTAATTATTCTAGGTAGTTAAAAATGTATTTGCCACGAGACCCATTGCAAATAGTGACCTGCCGACACTCTATGTGCGGTGAGGTCATATCACGTCACAAATAGTTTTTTCTACCACTAGTTATTTTCGATGGGGGTGTTTCCCCATCGCAAATACTATTTACTAGCACAGGGTATTTGCGAAGGGCTGGCACCCCCCATCGCAAATACCCATCCTGCGGTTTGGCGCACAAACTGCACCAAACCTTTTGCGAAGAGACCCCTTTTCCCATCACAAATAACTAATTATTTATGACGGGATGATTATCCCAACGCAAATAACTTTTCGACATACTATTTGCGACATGATCTATTCCCATCGCAAATAAGCCAATGAAAAAAGTTCACTGTCCCAATGTGTTTGTGGTTATACACTGAATTACACGATGTTGTTATTGTGGAAGTTGACACTTGATAACACAACATGGTCATTGTGGACATGATTTTTATGTTTACAAATACACCTGGTATAGGCATCAAATTATAGTTGTTATATTGGAATACGTCACACCTATTTATATATGCTTTATTGCTACCCTTGTTTATGGGAGCTTGATTATTGTTTCATGGGGAGAAATTTTTGGATGTAAAAATCACATTTTCATTTGAAACACTACTTTTATTATTGTTTTACATGTTATATATTGCACACTTCTCTGGTATATATTTTATAGACATGACAAGTTATAGACTCTATTAGTGGTGTCCTACTAAGTGTTTTCTCACACCATTTTCACGCCACCATTAGGTACCCGAATGGACTTCATGGGTACATGTAAGGACCAAGGCAAGATCTAATTGTATAATGCTTCATTTGATCATTGCTTAGGACTAGGGGGACCCAAGACTGGGCTAGGCTTATGATGCTATCTGCAGATAGTCATTTTTGATCATTTTTATATGTTAATACATGTATTTCGTAGGGATGCTTATTACCATGAATTTCTTTCCATTTTGTATATAGACATGGAATGGTCATCATATTGTATAAGATTGCATTTGGATAATTACTATTACAGTATTTTATATGATTATCTTTTATCCATTCCCAATTAATTTTCATGCGTCCTCTACTTGATTTTTATGATTTTCACCATTGGGCTATACTCTGACAGTATGGCATAGTCTCCCAATAGAAACACCCTAGGCTGTCATTTCTAGTAGGAAGCCTCTAACATAGGGGGAGGAACGCATGAGGCCATTTGACCCACTGGATCAGGGCACTAATTAGTGGATCCCAGTTCGAAACATTACAAGTTTTATGAAATGGGGTTTTTATTTTATCGATTCACTATTTTGATATAATATATTGTAGATTAAGATGTGATATAATTTTTTAATGATATGTTTCTGGGAGTAGTTAACCAACGTATTGGAAAGAAACCAAATGTCTTCAAATGAAAATTGTTTTTTTTATTACAGTTACTCTGATTACGTAGTTTGGTGATGAACTTGAGGATTGATTTTTATTGGGATTACAAGTTGTTATACTTTTTCAGTTAAGATGAGGGTATTCCATCTCATGAATCATTTTAGTAACCTTTTAGAATTCACATTCAATGAATTATACCATATGATATATGGTGAAACACTTGACTGCATGACTCATTATGTATTCCATGAGTTATATATATGTTGTTTAGTGAATGATTTTTATAGGTAATTATCAAAAATTATTGGTGACATTCCACATGCTAAACGGTGTATTCCTTCATAGACTACAGTGGACACCCTAAGCAGCCATTTATGGCACGTTGAGTCATAGACTATTGATCGCATGGACTGGAACATATTAGGGTATGAGTTAAGTGGACACCATACATTGGTTCATGGGGTGTGTGGGACCTTATTAATCTGAAGTGGGGACCCATCTAGTTAAACCATTTAAATAACTGTAAAATAAGTATGAATATAAATGAAATTGATATTTTAATAAATAGAGAACTTGACCTTAACCCGATTTTAGAGTGGTTGGTAGGTAGTGTATCTGGGGATTTTTTGAATATTCATTTCAACATCATACTAGATTTTGGTTAAGGAAAATGGATATGACTTGTATATAAGAACTATTTTACATTCCCTATTATTTTTTCATTGATCTTTTCATTATATTTATTTTCCTAGGACGTTTTTATGGAATTTTGGAGACATTCCACCACAAAGACCTCCAGTCATATGCCATATGTGTGGAAATGTCCATGATCTAATGGTCGTGGGTCATGAGCTACTAGCAGATACTCCGTTATTTTTATATTGAGAATTGGTATTAGTACTAGATATGGGTGATGAGACATTTCATAGTGAGAGTTTTTTTCACTTTATACAGACTGTTCAGGGATCCCTGCAACATTACTCATTTATGGTAGAGCTGACACATGTGTTCCAAAAGTATAATTCTTCCATTATTTTTGGGGATGTAGGTCCATAGACTGTTGACCTATGGATTAATACTTCTTTTCCATTTTTTCATTAATTTTGATACACCTTCAGAGAGGATAGTGGGGCTCACAAATTATATCATTTATGTAGAATCTATGAACTTTTTGGATGTTTTGAAGTATTTTGTGGCACTTCCGGATATGGGTTAGTGAAATTTTCCATCAAAGTCATATAAATACTTATTTTTAAATACCCTAAGAGCTGATGGAATAGTGAGTTTATGAATATAGTGAGGGGTGTTATGACTATGAAGGATTATTCAAGACGCTTTATAGAGATTCAATTTTTTGCACCAAAATATCTTGCTAATGAGTCATCAAGGGTTGAGATGCTTCGAGAAAGGTCTCATGTGTGTCATTCAATCATAGTTAAATGTGTTTCATCTTACTAGTATTTTAGAGACAATGAATCATACACTTATTACTTCATAGAACTTGATGGAAGCTTGGGGTGTAGAGAAAGGTAGTTCAGCCACTCGACCAAGTGGTTCAGTGATGGTAAACATGTAATAATGTTTTGGGGATTAACATGAGGGGTGTACCAAACAGGCTCTTTGTTCTGGTAGTTTCATTTTTAATCATTGTTTTTGGTGATGGGTATATATGTGGAACCAGTGTGATCAAAACCTAGTTGAGTTCCAAGAATCCAGTAGAATGGAACATATACATCATTTCTATAAAACCATACCCCCAATAATCAGTGGAAGGGAATCAACTCTAATTCCAGGTTATTTAGTGGGATTGAAATCTCCATATCAGGCTAGGAGCTAGAG
Organism: Viscum album; assembly: GCA_963277665.1. Lineage (NCBI taxonomy): Eukaryota > Viridiplantae > Streptophyta > Magnoliopsida > Santalales > Viscaceae > Viscum > Viscum album. Next base: position 1,462,044,328 of record OY728150.1, on the reverse strand, counting down.
TAGTATCAGTCATTTAAGATGAGTTGGTAGTCGTGTTGAAGGAGTCCAAGACACAGTGGTAGCTAGACAGTATATTGGGCCTGCTTTGTGTAGTGAGGTTGTTTCATAGGTTCTTAGTTTAGGCTAGATATATTTTGTACACCGAAGACATAAGGGGTAGAGAATCATGTGGTCAATGGTGAGAGGTACTATATCAATGGCCTCTACTCTACTATCATCTCTTTTCGATAAAGGTACATCTCTTAATTTCATATATTTATCATTTTTGGAGAGCCTTGGACTCATTCAAAAGTTTTATAATGGCATTATGATGCCTGAAAATCTATTGGGATCATAACGGAGGATGTACACTAGTAATGGGAGTTCCCCCATGAGATAAGAAGGTGTCACTTCATATGGTATATTTTTATCCTCGAGATGATAGGGTTTGACGTCATAGATGGAAATGAATAGATGGATTCTTATAGACACCATGTTTATTGCAATCATCATAGGGTGGCTTTTACAACAACAAAGGGAGGGGATTATATTCACAAGGGTGAATGGGATTTCTAAGTAGGTAGAGCTAGAACCAAGCATCATGGAATTTGGGGGATGATAGCCAATATTTCTTGTTTGTATATGGATGATTAAAAATTGATTTTGGAATATTTTTTTCCAGTGATAGATCATTTATGGGTTGTTTTCTTGGATGAATTCTCGGTTTTACCTCTTGATGGATAGGTGGAGTTATCTATAGATCAAGTTCATGCAGAAGCATCAATATTCATTTATTTTAATAGTATGGTTCCTATATAGTTTCAAACCTAGGAGGAATATAGAGGACTTGGAAGGAAAGAGTTTATATGACCTGGTACTTATATGTGGGTTTGATGGTCCTTTTGCAAAAAATGAAGATGGTACTCTCAGGTTATGTGTGGATTGATTAATATTGAACTAGATAAAGGTTAAGAACAGGTATCCCTTTCCATGGATTGATGACCTATTTAACCATCTTTGAATAAATCATGATTTCCTGAAGATTAATTTAATTTTAGATTATCTCCATGTATGTGTTCTTCCTATAGATATACAAAATACATCATTTTTTAGAATATATGGTCAATATGTGTTTCTGGATATGTCGTTTGGTCTTACAAATGTGAATGCAATTTTTATGGAACTGATGAACCAAGATTTCCATATGTGGATGCATTTGTGGTTGTATTCATTGAATATATTTGGTGTATTCTAACAATGGAAATGAAAATTCCAAACATATTCAAATCATTTTGGATATACTGAGAGAGAATCCATTATATGATAGGATCAATAATTACCACTTGTATATGAATAATTTTTACTTCTCGTGTCATATTATCTCAGATATAAGAGTATCGGTTGACCTAGAGAATCTGAGAGTTATAGTTTTTTTGGAGAATCTGAATAATTTTCTTAATATAAAAAGTTTCTTAGGTCTATATAGATATTATTGGTGTTTAATACAAGACTTATCATTCTTATATGAACCTATAACAGGATTTACTAAGAAGGGTGTGATGTTTTTTTTACAGATATATGCGAGACAACCTTTTAGGAGACGAATGGGAGAATTACTTTAGTGATGGTCTTGATTATTCTAGAGTCAGGAAGAAGATACACATTGTATTGTGATGTATCAATAATTGATCTAGGAGGAGTTTTGATGTAGGGAAAATCCATGGTTTATGGGTCTTGTCAGTTGAGGCCAAACGAGAGGAAATACCAGACGCAGGATTTTGAATTAGCTAATTTTTTTATCTCTTATGTTGTTGGAGGCATTATTTACTAGTAGAGAAATTTTTAGTGTTCAAATAACACAAAAGTCTCAATAATATATTTACAAAACAAGACTTTAATCTGAGGTACCTAAGGTGGGTTGGGTACCTATACTTTTTTGACGTCAATCTTTCCTACACACCCAAAAAGGGACAAGTAGTTGCTGATGCACTATGTTGGAAGACTCAAATACCTAGAGTTCAAGAGGCATTTAGTGAGTGGGAGATTATGGTATTATTCATAGATATGAACTTGGAGGTGTTGTATGTCTAAGAAAAATATATTCTCTCATCCTTAGTGGTGAAATATAATCTTATATATAGAGTGAGGATGAGGTAGTTATCAGATTCTGAGGGCCTGGTCATAAGGGAGTGTGTGGAAGGTGAGGACATGACTCCTAGAAGAACCATGGGAAAGGATGAAATTATTTGTATTCATGGTTGAATTTGGGTTTCATCAGACATATGTGAGGAGCTGATGTGGTAGTTTCATACATCGGCTAGGGAAGTATATCCCCACATTACGATTACATGTCCTGACTTGCATCATCGGTAATGGTCACCGAGGATGAATCAACAGTAATTGGTTTTTTATGAGTTGTTCCACCTACAAGAAGGTGAAGGTAGAACACTAGTGATCAATTGGGAATTTATAGTAGTGACCCATTACATAGCATAAATGGTAAGATGTTGTGCTGAATTTTGTGGATGGGTTTCTGAGGTCGCCTCAATGTAGTGATGTTGTATGGTTTTAGTGGACAAGATCACCAAGATCACTCATTTCTTACTGATCAGTATACCTTCATAGTATATGTGTTGGGGAGACTTTATATTTGTGATATTTTGCGTATTTATAGGGTTCCTAAGACTATTTTCTTAGATAGGTACATCCAATTTACATCTATATTATAGAAGAGTTTATAAAGGTATTTGGGAATACAAGTGGTTTGGGGAACCACATACCACCCTCAGACTAATAGTGCATCATAACTCACTATACAGGCTCTGGAGGACATGCATAGTGCATGCATCCTTGATTTTGGGGGCTCTTGAGAGAGACATATACTCCCCTGGTTGAATTATCCTAAAATAATGAATATCAGGTGATGATAAAAATGGAACCCTGTTAGGATTTGTAAGGTAGGTCATTCTAATCACCGTTGTGCTAGTTAGAGGTAGGAGACGCAACACTGCTCAACCTGTTTCTCATGAAGGAGACATTAGAGTTGGTTCAACTGATTTATAAGTTTATTGCTAAGGTAATGTCTGTACATAAATCTTAGACTGGTCACCATTTATGAAATTTGGAGTTTGTGGTTAGGGGTATGGTATTTTTATATATCTATTATAGGCTAGGAATCCTATGGACTAGGAGATAGGTTAAAATTTAATTGTTATATGTCTGGTCATTCGAGACCCTAGATAGAATCAGGTCGGTATCCTATCGGTAGCAGTTACCTCTGAGGTACTAGATCGTGCACAATGGCTTACATATATAATTTTTAAGCCATTACCACTCAAACCCATATCACATTCTTAATTTGGATTAGGTTGAGTTAAATATAGATGCATCATTTGAAGAGAATCCTATTTGTATCATTGAATAGTGAATGAAAGATAGATGAGGTCAGTCAGTTCTTCTAGTACGGTGCCATGGAAGAATAGTAAATTAGAATATGAGACATGTGAGTGGTACATCGACATACATGATTAGGGGTAAAAGCTATTCTCAATAATTTCATGACCACCCTTGAAATGGAAATTTGATGAATATTTTATTTAAAGGGGGAACATTTAATTATAATGGGTTTCTTGATGAGGTATGTATATTTTATATTTCAATTTATATTCTTTGTTTTGACCTAATGTAAATGCCAAATGATTTAATGGGAGTTTTAGGGGTGTTTGGGGGTTGTTCAAAGCATTGAGGCCTAGTTTTTGGAAAAGGTATTTGGGTGGAACAATTAGTAAAAATCTTGTCCCAAAGCCATATATTTGTGAGTAACCATGTGAAGCTAGAAAGAGGGAAGCGGGAGGTTGCACAGTTTGAGGAACCCACGAAATCAATGATACATGCTCGTGCATGGGCTCTTTAGTTTTTAGAAGATGCGTGAAACATGATTTGTACACAGTTTCTGAAACTGTGCACATGAACCAAGATAGGTCCCTATTGAGGGAGAGAAGGGCACATGGTCGGCACACGGTTTGGATAACTATAAAGAAAACCCATGAAACCCAGTTAAAATTTTGAAATTTAGCATTTCCATTAATTATTTTAAAATATAAAACCCTCACTTCTTTTATTTTCTCCAACGTGTTGGGATATTTATTTCTCCAATTGAGCTCCTCCACTATAGAGCTAGGTTCCTTGATAACTCCATTTTCCAGACTCAATATCTAAAATCTTAGAACTCATTGGATATATGATGGTGATTTATTCATTCAAATTTTTTCATTATTCATTTACCTTGATATTGGATTCCTTATTTGGATGTAATCTAATATTCCATACTTATAGTATTTTCATCCATTCATTATTATTATCCTAGTTTAGAGTGAATTAGAGTTTGATAATGGATGAGTAATCTTACACATACATAAGTTTGGTGGTCTATAACTGTTCCATTATGGTTTTCTTGTTTTATATGTTTTCGTAGTATTTCTTCATTTTGAACCTTCCGATGTTGCCTCAAAAATTAATTAATTGTATTGAAATAAATGTTTGGAACCTATTTAGGTTTTCCACTAGTACCTTTTTAATTTTCGGAGGTTGTTATTTCAATCCCATTCCACCGATGGGGTTTTCACAATTATATTCCCTATGTTATACCACATCCTTGAGTGCTTACGAGCAGACCAGAGCCTTAATGAAAATTTATAGAATTATTTAAGGTTGTTAGAACCTTGTTTTACCTATTCATTTGTAAATTAAAGTAAGTAATTGAATTTAATAGATAGGAGAAGGATGTTTCCTCCTTTTTATGTGATTTTATATGTTTTAAATGGTAAAACAGTTTTTATGGAAATGATGAAAGGGTGTAAAAACATTCTCGTTATGAAATGATTAATGATGTGTATAGTAAATTTGACAATGGTAGTGGATTCCTTGGATGAGCTCCTATGGATCAGGATTGCATTATATGACATGGAAATTTATACTCCATGGTTATTTATTACAGTAGTGGATTCCATGGAAATATTTACTCCTTGGATCCTAATTCTCTTGGATTCCATGGGCCTCACTACCCATTGGATCCATCTTGACTTTAATTGCATTGGAAAAGCTCCATTGACATGATGCTGGGACTCCACCCAAGTATTTACCAAGTTTACCATAAGATAAATGATTCATTGGTCTTAAATAATTTGGATTCACCCCTCACTGGTATGATAATAAATTACATGGTATGGTCATTTTAGATGTTAACACTTGATTAGACATAATAGGTATTGTAGATCTGTTTTATTTATTTATAGATAGCCCTGGTACGGGTATCAAATTTCTATTGTTAGAGTGGACTATATTACATAAGTTTAGTTAGGCATTACATCTACCCTTTTTTATAGTATCTCAATTATTGTTTCAGATGGAGACATTTTGGATGGAAAAGATAAAATTTTCATTTTCTACATTGATTTTATTACTCATGTACCTGTTATATATTTTATACTTCTTTTTTTATATTACATAGAATGTATAGGTTATATAAACCACCGGTATTGGATTACTTAGTGTTATATCACATCCTATTTAGTCCCATGTTGGTTACCTGAATAGACATCATGGATGTAGGTATAGATTGGTTAAAACACCCATTATATGATGCTTGATTTGATCATTGAATAGGATCAAGGGATTTCATGACATATCTAATCTTGAGATGCTATCTAGAGATATTTCATTATTGTTATTATTTTGATATATGTATTGTACTGGGATACATGTTACCATGTATTTTATACAATTTTTTTATAGTGACATGACATGATCATCATATATTATATGACTGCTTTAGTTTATTTATTATTAAAATATTTTGGATGTTTATCTTCTGTCTATTTCCATTTATTTTATCTACTTCCACTGCTTGATTTTTATGATTATTTCCACTGTGATACACTTTAAAATGAGGTAATAGTATCCCCACTGACACAACTAAATCCCTTTCTTCTAGTCAAAAACCTCTGACATACAGGGAGGTGAGCTTGAGAACATATAACCCACAAACTTAGGGCACCATTTAGTGGCTCCAATGATAGGATGTTACAAAGTGGTATCAAAGGTTTTTTTCAAGAATAACTCTTTTGAGATAATATAAATGTGGTTATAAGGTGTTATAATTTGTTAATGAGTTGTTCCTAGGATTAGCTTACCCATGTATAATAAAAATCTAAATTTCTAGGAACAAAAAATGATGTTTTATATATTATACCTTTTATAGTTGTTCTGATTCCTTTTTTGGGTGACACATTTGAGTTTTGATGTTTATTTTGATTAATTGTTTTATAATTTTCAATTGAGATGAGGATGTTCCATCTAATGCATCGTTTTGGGGTTCTATTATAATTCACATGTCATGCATTATATTATTCCATATAGGGTGCATTGCTTGACTACATGAAATTTTTAAGTCTTCCTTGAGTGATATACATATTTTTTGATAAATGATTTGTGTAGGTAATTAACAAACATGATTGGTACATAGAGTTTATTTCTCAACCTAAACATTTTTTTCCTAAATAGGATGCAACAGACTCACCATGGAGCCAATTATGGTACGTTGATTCATGTAATATTGGTCGCATGGACTGGAATGTATTATGATTTGGGTTAAGTGGATGCCACACTTTGGTTCATGAGGTGAATGGCACCATATTAATTATAAGTGGTGACCCATTTGGTTCAAACATTTTAATAATAATAAAAAATTATGAATTAAAATGGAATTGAAATTATGAAAAATAGAGAACTTGACCTTGACCCAACAGTAGAGTGGGAAGTAGGCAGTGTCTCTGGTGCTTTTTATGTATATTCCTTTAACCCGGTTCTATATTTAGGAGATGAAAATGGGTATAATTTGTTTATAGGATATATTTGATATTTCCAATTCATTAATCAATGATCTTATTATTATATATCATCCATGAGGCATGTTTTTGTAATTGTAGAGGAATTCCACCCTGAAGAGCTCAAGTCATATTCCAGGAGGGTGGAGACAGCCATGTTCCGAATGTGGCGGGACGTGATCTTAAAGTATATACTCCTACAATTACAAATACAACATAGGTAGTAGTACTGGATATGGGTAGTGAGGAATAATTCAGTTAGAGTTTTATGAACATTATATAGACCATTCAGGGAGCCCCACAACCTTACTCATCTATGGTTGAGCTGATGTGTCTCTTCCAGAAGCAACATTCTCTCATGTTATCAAGGGATGGAAGAATGAAAATTTCGGATCTATGGATTGAGACTACATTATTGATTTTTAAGAAATTGGAGAAAACTCCTAAGAGGAGAGTGAAGATCATGAACTATATTATTTAGTGAGAAGCTAAGAACTGGTGGGATATTTTGAACAAGGATGATGCACATTGAGATATGGTTTGGAGGGATTTTCAATCCATGTTTAATGGACACGTATTTCTTAAGACACTGTGATCTAAAAGGCAAGGTGAGTATATACATCTAGAGTAGGGTGCAATGACTATTATAGATTATTGGGAACACTTTACATTGATTTTGTGCTTTGTACCAATCTGTATTTCTATAATGAACCATTGAGTATGATACTCTTTGAGGAAGGTCTCAAGCATGATGTTTGATCATAGATAAATGTGTTTCACCTAATGAAAATTTATCAGATATTGAATTAGGCACATATTATTAAATAGAACCTTAGGTAAGATGGTGGCATAGATCATGACAGTTCATCCTCTTTGCCTAGTGGTTCAATGATAGTTAGCAGGAACGTGATACTTTGAGGGTTCTCATGAGGTGATTACCAACCAGGATTATAGTGTTGGTAGTTTGTTTCTATCATCAATGTGGGAGGTGGGTAAATAATAGGAACTAGTTTGTTCTAGAATTAGTCGTGTTCTGATCATGCGGTAGGATGGTCCATTTATAATATTTCGGCATGAACTTCCCTACAGTAATCAAAGGTAGAGGATTGAATCTGAATCCATGTTTAGGAGTGGGATTCACAGCTCCATGTTATTATGGGAGCTAGAGTACTGTTAGTTTTTCAATCTAATGTTTTGGTTATTGTCGAGGCATCCAGTCACTGGTGGTACCTACACAACAGAGTGGGCCTGCTCCAGGAAGTGAGGTTGTTTCAGAGGGTTGTGGTTCATACTCAATATACATTGTATAGCCTACACCTGGGGAGCAGATATTTTGGACTTCCATGGTGAGAGGTAAAATATTAGTAGCCTCTACTCTAATAACTACTATTTTGAAAAACGTTTCATCCAATTATTTCATATATTTACCAATTTTGGAGAGCCTTCAACTCATTTTTTTCTGATGGAATAATGACATTTGACACTCCATTGAAGATTAGAATGAAAAATGTATTCTAGCTTAGGGAGTTCCCCCTTGCGATAGGTGGGTGTCACTTCATATGAGATATTTTTTTCCTTAAGGGGAGAGTGTTCGATGTCATACTCAGGGTGGAATGAAAAGTTTCTCATATATCGAATGTTGATTGATATCTCCAGAGGGTGACTATCACATCATTAGATGGAGGAATTTTTATACACATGGGTGAATGGGATGTCTAGGATGGTAGAGCTAGACCCGAGCATCGTGGGCGGGGTGGGACGACATATCTGATTTTTATTTTGTATGTGTATAATCAGAATACTCATAAAATATATTTTCCTCCAGTGGTAGATCATTTTAGAGAGATTTTCCCTAATTACTTTTCTGGTTTATCTCCTAAGATAGAGGTGGAGTTATATATCAATCTAGTGTTAGGAGATGTGCTGATATCCATTCCTCGTTATAGGATGGATACTACGAAGTTATAGAAGCTTAACAGGTAGGTATAGAACTTGGATGAAAATGGTTTGATATGTCCCAATAATTATATATGGGTATCTTTGTTCATTTTTTTGAAATTAATGGATGGTGCCCTCAGGATATGTGTGGATTACTGAAAATTGGACCGGATTACAGTTATGAATCAGCATCCATTCTCATTGATAGATGCCTTATTTTTTTCTCTAAGGAGATGAGGTTTTCTTGAAGATTGATTTGAGGTCAGGATATCACCAGGTACATTTTTTGCATATATAAATACCTCTTAAATTATTCAGTAACATGTATGGTCTATATGAGTATATGGTTATGTTGATCGGTCTTATTAATGTGCTAACCGATTTCCTGGAACCAATGAATTGAGTTTTGCATCCTTATCAAGATAAATTTTTTATATTATTCATGGATGATATAATGGTGTATTCTAACAATCGACATGACCATTCCAAACATCTTGAGATCATTTTGGATGCACTAATATAGAATTCATTATATGATAAGATCACTAATTACCACATCTAGATGGGTAATATTTACGTCTTGAGTCAAATTATCTTAGAAATATGAGTATTAGTTCACCAAGATAAGCTGCGATTATTAGTTTGTGGGATAATACCAAGAACATAATTCATATATATAGTTTCATGGGGTTAGCTATATATTATAGGAATTTAGTGATTAGATTCTCATGCATATAATCACTTGTTATGGGATTGAAAAAGATGGTTGTGATGTTTTTATGGACCGATATCTTTAAGATAGCCTTTATAGAGATAAAATGGAGACTAACATTAGCACTAGTCCTGATTCTACAAGCGTTGGTAAGAAGCTAAATTATATATTGTGATGCATGAGGTATCAGTCTAGGAGTAGTTTTTAGGTAGGTATAATGAGTCGTAGCACAAGAGTCTCTTCAGTTGAGGCCATGCATGTGGAATTTTACAATGGATGATCTCAAGGTAGATGTTGTTGTTCTTGTCATTTGTTGTTAGATAAACTATTTACATTGATTTCATTTTTTGGTGTACACATACCAAAAAATATTTAAGTATATATTTACATTGTGTTAATTTAATTTGACGCAGTGAAGGAGGAATGAGTACCAACAGTCTTTTGAATTTTATCTTTCCTACATCCCAAAAGGGGGAATGTAGTTGTTGATTTACTGAGTTGGATGAATCAGATATAGAAAGATCAGGAGTCTAGTATAGAGTAGAAATTTATGGAATTAATATCAAATATGATCTTAGAAGATTATGATGGACAAGGAAAAACTTTTCCCCCATCCTTATCAGTGAATAATAATCTTCTAGATATAGTGAGGATGAGATAGTTATCAGATTCGGATGGCCTAGTAATATGGGGGAGTGTGGAAGGTGAGAACCATCCTCCTAGTTGGACCATGGGTGGGGATGAATTTATTCATATTCATGGTTGTGTTTGGGTTCCAACAAACTTACGTGAGGGGTTTATGTGGTAGATTCATACCTAATCATGGGAAGTAGATCCCTACACTACCATGATTTATCATGACTTTTTCCATTGGTATTAGTTGTTATGGATGAAACATGAGGTATCTAGTTTTGTTACAAGGTTTTCCACATATCATTAGGTGAAGGTAGAATACTAGTGACTAGGTAAGAATTTATAGAAATTACACATTCCTAAGTGGAAATGAGAAGTTATTATGATGGATTTCATGACCATGTTTATGAGATCGCCTTGCAGTAATGATGTAATATGGGTTGTAGTGGACAGTCTCATGAATGTTTCTAATTTAATGCTAATCATGGGATCCTTCACTATAGAATATCTTCAGATATTGTATATTTTTGAAATTTTGTGCCTTCATGGGGTACCTTAGAACATTATATATGATAGGTATGCTCTGTAAATATCTCGATTCTAGAATATTTTATAGAGGGATTTGGGTACACAGGTGATTCTGAGAACATCATTCTTCCCTCATGATGATAGCCAATCATAAATCACGATACGGGTTCTAGAGGGAATTATTAGAGCATGATTCCTTGATTTCAGGGTAACCTGGTAGAGGTATATACCCCTGGTTGAATTCTATTACAAAAATAGCTATCTATTGATGATAAAAATGAAAACTTATGAGGATTTATATAGCCTGCCATATTGATAACCTCTGTCCTGGTTAGAGGTAGGAGAGGAATTATTGATTGGACTATGTCCTGTGTAAGAGAATTCAGAGCAAGTTCAAATGATTTGAAATAGAATGGATATTTCATAGTATAGAAATAAATCTTACGCCAATCACTATTGATGACAACTTGAGTTCATGTTTAGGGACTGATACTTTTTACATATCTCATAAAGGCATGGATATAGATGGATTAAGAGATAGGGTATATTTTATCCTTGATATTTCTGGTTATTTGAGATTCTAGCGATATATAGAACGGTCTCATATTGGTTTTAGTTACCTCAAAGGTACCATTTCATGTATGATTTCTTCTATGTACCTTTTTAGCACTGTTATCAATCTGACCCATCTCACAATCTACATACAGATTAGGTTTAGCTATAGGTAGATGCTTCATTTGAGACGAAGACTATTTATATCCTTGATGGAATAAAAAAAGATCTATGAGGATGGTCAGTTCATTTAGTATAGGTTTTATGAAAGCATTGATGTTTATAGAACGAGACCTGGTACCCAGAGGATGATGCATGAGGTTAGTGGCTGGAGTTATTCTCGGGCGATTCATGGCTACCCTTTGAAGGAAAATTTGGGGACATATTGATTTTATGCAAATCCTTAAAATTTATTTGTAACTCCTTGGTTTTGATCTAATGTGAGTGCTTAATGATATAACCGGAGGATCATGGTTGTTTGGGTCTTGTTTGGAGCATGGAATCCCAGATTTAGGAGAAGAAAATCATGCCACATGGTTAGTAGAAACCATGAAAACCAAGCTTCATGTTTATGAGTAACCATGTAGATATGGACATAGGGTAGAATGTGGACACCCAGTTTGAGAAAATCATGAAATTAGGGCTACATGCCTATGGGGGGATTTGGAGTTTTTAGAAGTGGTGTAAAATATAGTTTTCCATTGGTTTCACAAACCGTGCTCATGAACCATCCGAGGTCCCCCATGAAGAAGAGAAAGGTGCACAATTGGCACATTGTGTGGGCAAAAATGAGGCTAAACTCTACAACCTAGTTAAAATGTGTTAATTTATCATTTTACCTTACTTACCTTAAAACATGAAACCCTCTATTATTTTTATTTAATCGAGTGGGAAGGGATATTTCTTCATATCATTTAGCTTCTCCACCATCGATCTAGGTTCATTGATTACTCCACTGTTCAGACTCATAATTGAACATTTTCGGTCTTGTTGGATCCAAAACAGTGAGTTATTTATTCATAAAGTGTTTTTCATCATTTACCATGATATTAGATTCCATATTTAGGTGTCAGATAATATTCAATATTTCCAGTCTTTTCTTCCACTATTAATTTTTCTCCCAATCTAGACTAAATTAGTGGTCGATATTAGATGAGTACTCTACCATGGACTTATGGTCGGTGATATATTCCTTTTACATTATGGTTTGGTTTTTTATCTCTTTTTTAAGTTGTGTTGCATGTTTGACCATCCAATAATTCCCATAAAATTAATTTAATGTCTTGATATAACTTTTGGGGGCCTCTTTATGTTTCCCAATAGTACCTTTGTGATTATTAGATGTTTTTACCTTTAACTGATTCCACCCATGGCATGGTCCATTTTATATACCCTAGGTTGTACCACCCCATCAAGTTTATGTGATCTTATCAATATTAGTGGGATCCTAGATGAGAATTTATTGAATTTCATAGGGTTTTTATCATCTTATTTTGCCTATTAATTGTTAATGAAATTAATGAATATAATTTATTTTATACGAGAAGGATGTTTCCACATTTTCATGTGATTGCATATGTTTTAAATGGTTAAATGATCTTTATGGAAATAATGAAAGGGTTGGAGGAACTCATTAGTTATGATTTGATTAATGAAGAGTATGGTAAGTTGATAATGGATGTGGATTCCTTAGATGATCTCCATGGATCCTAATTTTATTTAATGCAATGGAAATTTCTACTTTATAGATCTAAAAAGAGCAGTGGATTCAATGGACATGTTTACTCCTTAGATCTGGATTTCATAGGATTCCTTGGTCTTTGATACCCAATAGATCCTATTTTTGTGGGATCACATTATACATTCTCTATTTACATGCTCCTAATAATCCACCCATGTATTTACTGAGTTTCTATCGAGATGATTAGGGACTTGAAAATGATTCCTATGTATTCTTTACCTTGGATATAGACCTTCATGTTTAGACACTAGATTACATGACATGGTTTGTGTGGATATTGACACTTGATTACACGGTGTGTCCATTGCATATATATTTTATATATTTATAGTTATCCCTTGTATGGGTATCATATTTCATTTATTGTATTCAACTGTATGACACATGTTTATTTATTCTTTACAGCTGCCCTTGTTTATAGATGATCGGTTATTTTTTCATAGGGAGCCATGTTTGGATAGAAATGATCAATTTTAAACAACTTATATTTATATTATAGATACTGGATAGGTTATAGACAACATTATTGGTGGCCTTATGAGTGTTATCTCACTCCCTATTTGGGCTTCCATTAGGTACCCCTACAAACATTAAGGATGCAGTTAGGGAAAAGGGAAAGAACCTACTTTATTGATTTTTTATTTTATAATTTCTTAGGAGTAGCGGAGCACAAAACCAAGCTAGGATTGTGATGTTATCTGAAGATAGTCTTTTTATTTGTATACATGTTTTGTAATGGGATCCCAGTTACCATGTATTTCCTACCATTTTGATTTGATACATGACATGATCACTATATTGTATATGACTACTTCTAACTATTAATTATTACAATCTATTGTATCTTTATCTTGTATTTGTTTCTAGTTTTTTATCTACTTATATTACTTGATTATTATGATTATTACCATTTTGATACACTCTGACATGAGCATAGTGTCCCCCCATAGACACACCCTAATTCCTCACATATGGTTTCCATCCTTTGGTGTATGGGGAGGCTCTCATCAAGCCATGTTACCCACCAACTCATGGCATTTTGTAGTGGATCTTGAGTCAGGACATTATTGTTCTTAAATATATGGAATGATATAATGTGAATTTGAATTGATCCAAATGATGATCTTGGATTTAATATATATATATATATATATATTATGATGTTTATAATAATGAAATGTTAGAAATTTTTGGAAATGGTTATGAGTATGGAATTACTTGGAGGACCTCCGTAGATTCATTATGAATCGTGTTGTTGTGGAGTTCCTTGGATGGGCCTAGGATTCCATTAGGGGATATATATGAATATTGCGGTATGAATTTAATTTTGGATTCAATGATTTCCAATTCTATATAAATACTTGATCAAGCCATTAGATTCAACATATATTCATTACCGTGATTCCATGATGTTGGCTCCATCATGGATTTAGGTAGTGTTAACACTTATTGAATGCCACATATTAATGTTATGGATTCTTGAGGGTTACCCTTATTGAATTTTTTGGATGATATCCTAAAATTTATATAGATTATATTGAAATAGAATTCCTTGGGTGTAAGCCTTGGATTCCAATTGAACCATGCCTCTGAATGTTAAGTGTGGTCCATTGAGCTCAAACATAAAAAAGTATTTATCTAGGGAATTATCAAGTGGTCATTATGAGTTGATCCATGTGGACTCCTTAAGGTATAATGATCATAGTTTTCTATGTGATTCTCCTTAAAACTAGATTGGGCCATGATACCTCCTCCATTTTCAGTGTCTAGTATATGTTATAGAATGTGGGGTTGGCTTGAATTATCTATTGGATACCTAAGGATCAATTTAATTCAATTAATTTCTATAGATTCAATTTTTCATGTATTTACTTATTTATTTTACACCATTTTTATTTACACTTATAGACCCTCTCTTAATTAGACACCATTGGAAGTGGCCTATATAGTTTCACGCATACCCAGTTCGGTCTACTATTTTGTACATCGATAAACCTCATGGATGTAGGTCAAGAAAAGGTAAAGTTCCCTATCACTTTTTTTCATTTTATGGCTAGGATTGGAGTTGGTAGCTGGGATATAGGCTTAATCTCATGAATTATGGGTTTTTATATTGTATGGATTTCCCCCTTTTTAAATTTGTAAGGATTATTTTACTTCAACTAACTTATTTTTATACTTTATGGTTCTTTATGTGACATTAGTATGATATTGAAAGGGTTGTGACATGGTATTTTATAACCTTGTTATTTTATCTGGATGTGATACATAAGATGTTTCCTTTATTTCCATCATGTTTTTATCTAACCAGAGGGTGTAGTCTCCCTATCGTACCACCCATGGCCCTTTCTTCTTTTGGAAGTGATTGGAATACAAGGATACATTCATAAGGACTTGTGGCACACTAGACTAAGGAATTAGTTCATTATATTTTGGGTTAGAATGTTGCATAATTCACCAATCCTTATTAGCACTACTTAATTCATTTAAGTAGTTGTATTACATTAAAAAATAAATTTATCACAACCAATATTCCAAAAATAATTCCTAAAATATTTTCATTACTCAACAATAATACTATTAAAATCTCAAAGAGTTTAATCCACTTAGTAAAACCATATCATTCAATCCAAACTAATAAATAATTCTATCAATTTATCTAATAATAAAATTTGATTATTATATCTATAATAATAAATTATAAATTAGTTTCTTTTTCAAATACTTAATATTTCTATAAGAATGTTTCAAAATTCTCAAAACATATTTTCAACAGGTATAAGATGTAATTAACGGTCCATCCCAATTTTTTATACATGAAACAGTGGTTGAACACGCCCTTAAATAACCTAAATACACAATGTCATTCAGGGGAGAAATGTGGCACCCCCATGTATGGGAAACATTGACCCTATTGATCCTCAAGAATCAATCTCTTTTCATCCATCCAATATCTATTTTATATGGATCAAACATACAATGTTGGTCCAAGTATTTTCCAACTATGTTTCCCTCTTATATTATTGGTTTCCAATATATTACTAGGCAATATGACCATGATTGTGTATTTTAATGACACATATCACATGATCCCAGATCACTAGAGATCATTTAATCATCTTATTAGATTTTGAAAAAAAATCCTGAAACTAAAAATAATATTTTTATTCACGCCCCCTCACTAGTGGTGATGTTTTACATTAAGTTTCATATAATTTTGATCAGGCGACTCGTGTTCTTTCCAGAACCAGCACACTTGAATTCTCATAACATGTAAATTATGTGGTTATTCAACTTGGTTCAATCATCAACTATTCTTGCAAAATTCCAAATCTAATCTAATTTTAACGCCATAATTCTAGATCAGAACGCAGTTCCTTGAAATTAGAAAGATATATACCTCAAATATTTGATGGACTTTAAAGAATTATAGATTTACCTCTATAATATCTTTGAATAAAAAACTATAACTAAACAAAGGGTAATTGATTCATCTATTTATGACCATTTCAAAATGGTATGGTAATGTTCACGAATAAACCAAAAAAATGTTATCTATAGTGTTTTGGAAACTCCCCTAGAACTTATCTCTATTATATACTAAAATCCATTTATTAGATTTGAAAAAATATAATGGTTTTATATTCTATATGAAATAAGGAATAAAATAATTAAATTTCATGGGTATTCTAATTAAGTTTGAGATTAAAATAATGCACAAGGGTTTTTCTCAAAATAAAGGAGTCAAATAAAAGAACCATACTTCTATTCAGGCTCCAATGATCCCCAAACCTAGATCCTCTGATCTCTGGTGATCTGATCCAATGGATCCATGATGATAGATCCTCCATTAATCCCAATTTCCACTATAATTTATGAATTTATAAGAGGGATAACTTCATCATGTATAAATAATAATTTATTATTTATAAATATCATATTTAGTAATGTTTCACCACCATTTCGCACCATGATAATCATGCTTGAAAATCATTTATACACCTACCACAGGGTAAACGCCATATTCTATAATCAATGGTGTTTTCTATTTTCTAACGTAACTCCTAGATCAAATGGAAATTACAATATCTACCATTCCAATAAAAAATAAACATTTCCACTGAAATTCACAAATGATGATAAAGAAACCCAGTAAAACACACCCAATAAATTTAAATGAGATCCAATAAGCCTATCAACTCTAAATCAAGCATCATATTCAATCATAGGAATAATGGATCTGGGGTAATTAGATGTAATTTTAAATACTAATGACCTTAAAAATTTTCATCCCAAAAAACAATCAACCCGTTGAAAGAATGGCCTACACATTCATCAATATCCCATTCAAGTAGGGGGAACCCATCAAATAAATTATTCACCAAAAAATGAAAAAATAATGACTAAAGGGGTAATTAACCAAAAAAAATAAAATATTTCTTTGATATAAGGTTAAAAACACTTCTCTCTCAATTATTCTATCCATCTCAAGGTTTACAATCAATAAACATTTCATTATCCAATTGAACATAAGAAGATACTCATATATTAGAAGACCAATATCCTAAAAGAACATAACTAAATCAATGATTAAATCTATTTATTGTCCCACATGACTGACTATATAATAATCTCTCACATCTAATTAGACATCAAAACTAAATAATTTAGGTTATATTTTCATGAGAGAGTGTGTCTCCCTCAAAATATTCATCAAAATTTCTTCGACATTCATCATCCATACCTAGAATGTTATTAAAATAACCTATTTATTGAAATGTCTCACAGTTTCTAGGATAATTTAATTGATCACAATTGATCTCATTTCCATATACCTCCTTTTATTTTTCATTTTAACGCAAAAAGCATCAATATATGATTATTATATGTTCATTGTATTTCATAATCTACACTCTGTAAGGGCTTACAGGACATTAGACAATACCACCAAAATGTAATATTTGATAGCCAAGTTTACTATAACTATAAATATCCTAAAATATCATCAATAGGTAAGAAAAATACCATATAACTATTCAATTCTTATTGAATGTGATTAACTATTTAATCAGAGATAAATAATTAGTCAGTTTCTCTTTCACCTCTTGCCCCAAGTACAAGCTTCTCTTAGAATTGCTAATTAATAACTTTAATGAAACATATTAAAAGTGACAGATCAATTCAACTATACAATTCCTAACATATCCAAAAAATAACATCACATTAGAATTAATTACCCCCTTGGATATCAAAAAAAGTTACAAATAACAACATAATTTCATAATACATATATATAACTCAGTGAAAAAAACATCCTTTTAATTTTCCACAATCATATTCCCACGAGGAATAATAATCTTACACATCTTTGAATTTATATTAAGGATAAAACACAAATCAACTTTATTATATACTATAATATTACCATGTATGATGACAATATGTTCATGACACTCTTTCTTTTTCAATGTTTATTCACCACTAAACATAGGTTGGATATGATTTCCAAATACCCAGGGAATTGTTCGTTAAACTCATCATCACTCTATGGGGGAGATAATGAAATGGATGGTCTTGTATCCCCAAACATAATTATTAACCATATAACATAAGTAGTAATAATATATTGGTATCAATGACACCAAAAATTAATTGTGTGGTCCTCAATATGAAAAAATAACCCATACTCTACTATTTTAGACTCTAGATTTTTAGTTGACCAGAGAAGAGAGGCATTAAATATTCAATTTAAATGCTCAACATTAATATTTTATGATCCTAAATATAGTGTTCATAGCGTATTCTTAGGATATATATAGATCCATACCAATAGAAAAAACTTACTGAATTAAGAACCATCATTGTATTTTTATTATAGTGTCATCCTCATATGGAAACATGAAATAATGAATTGTTTTCATACATTTAGATAATTTTAAAAGATTTTTGTTATTGAGAATTACAAGTAATGAAGTCATTCATAAAAAGTGTATTATTCAATGATAGAGCTCTAATATTCAACTATGCTTTAGTAGTTCCACTCCGATTAAAATATCTAAAAATAGAAAAAATATACTAGCAGAACATTAATTTGTGAAAAATAAATGCTATAACACTCAAATTTATATAGAAGCCCATAATTCCCAAAATACCATGAAAAAGGAACTCATAGATCAATAAAACCATAAAATAAAGAAGATAAATTATTAAAACATCATGGAATTCAACTATCACCCCATAAGAAACCAACAATACAATGTTACAACTAGATCACTATCTTTGTCTATTTGGGACCTTATAAATTATTTATCCAGAGCTATTCCAAAATGTTTCATCATTTATCTCTATATCAACTGTCCATCGTAACAACCAATGCACAACATAATGTATAAACTTCATAAATATCAATACATTATCTTCCAAATTATTCCACAATATAGAACTCATAGAAAATGATGATAATATTGATATATCACCTGCCATAATATCCTATATAAAAATCCATCGAACAAATTAAACTAATAATAACATCAAAAAATCATCAATTTCATCTATATATGGAACATCTCCCTTTTTAAAATTGTTTTTCATACTAAGGATTCGGTCATGTGTTATAAATAAAAGTCATTTTATGGAATATATTGATTTTTTAATCCTTTACAGAGTCCCATATTATGGAAACATGCAATAGACTTCCCTGGTAAAACTCACTCTAAAATATCCCAGCCAATACACACATGGGTTTAACTCAAAACTCTACGTTAATATAATGATACAAATATATCAAATACTAAATCACTAGTATGTAAAATCTTAAATCATTCCTCCATTCGGATAGGGTCTTGTGACTAGTGATGAGGTATCCATAAAATTATTCGAGGTATTATTTCCAATAAACCTTTCACATTCTATTATACATTTAAATAATATATAATATGAATGGAATTTAAAACTAAACTATATAAAATATGCATATATATAAAATTATTTGATAAAAAATGGGAAATAATGCATAATAATCACCATGTATGTCTATCACATCGCCAAAAAAAATTTCTTCCCAAATACAAACAACAAGGGAGTGTTGTAGTCAAAATAATATATATTATCTACAGGCAGTTCACATCTGATGTCTATCACCTATATCAATGATCATCCATCATCCATATATGATGATCTATGTGGGAATAAGGTGAATAACTCACCTTTTTAAATGAAAGGGTAAGTAAAACAATAAACGGTGTAGTTCTCCTATATAGTGAGTTCACCCCCATTAACCTTTAGTGTCTATGTTCATAAACATAATGTAAATTATTAATAACATAACATCACACAATGTCTACAGTAGGTGAAAACATAATCTTTTCTGGATAGTCTACCAAAAACTATCTTTTTTCATACTCTCCAAATAATAAAAATTCTCTGAAACGAATTAAAATATGATATCATGATTTCTTTATAGATTTTTTCTCATATCATAAATCACCCCAAATGCACTAACTATGGGTTCATTAGAAAATTAATTTCTATAAATATCTCAAAATTACTAAATAAATACACATATTTTTATATTTATGTAGATTCTAGGAAATACACTTATACTCCCATATGGAGGAAACAATATTTCCATATCCAACTACATATACATGTCCAGATGTTGGAGAAAATAAAAACTGTTACGGATAAATATATATACATGAATATTTTAGGAAATAAAAATCACCAGGGTTGTATCTATATTACTAGTATTCTTGAATCCCATAGAAGTGGGAGGAAGAGGGATTGTATCGAGTGAGTCACCATCCACTGTAACCCTAACCATGGGAGAGAAGGGGTGTCACCACCCATGTGAATTATCATCCATCACATTCATACATCAATTATAATTGTTGAATACCCCTACTGAAAAATTAGATATTTCCATGGACCAAAACTATTGAAATAGTCACATGGATCATGGCGATAAACTATGGACATGACCAAAGGGATCATGGGTGGTATCACAATTGGAATAGCCAGTGGGTTGTATCCAGGGTCTTGACAATGGTCATGTGCCTGAGGATATGATCTTGAATCTGGTCATAGCCCTCTACAACCATGGATGGGATAATGGAAATAAAAATTACGAAAAGATCTTTTAGAGAGTTTTCATCCAAAAATATACACTAAATTACATCTAATATTTAACTAATAACTTTAGAAATATATTTTATATTCGTAATTATGTATAAAAATATAAATATAATTGTTTAATATTAATATTATTATAAATTATTTAAAATAAATCAGATGTTCGGCCTCGTAAAATACAACCATGTCTAACGTTGATTGTGGGCGTAGGTCCATGATATTGATGTGGTCAATATTGACCTTGTTCATATACCATTATCATTGTATTCCTATATATTCCGTACTAAACTGTAGTGTTTCCCCTATCGAAAAATGACCATGGTCTACACGAACCATGGAAATACGCCACCCTACTGATATAATTATGTTTGGTCAATGTGAGATGACATAATGGACAATAGTTGGGAAAATAGTCCTTTTAAACAAATTAATGAAATTAAAATTATTAGAGATATGAATTGTGAAATTATGAAAAATAATATTGCAGTGAAAAATAAAACAAAAATCACACAATATTTTATAGTAGTTAGGACTACCAATATCTAATATCTACACTTCAATCATCTCTAATCCACAAGAATATTGGTATTCACTAAGCAACTAACTTTTGATAGGGAGGGATAACCATGATATAAATGTACATTTTGGTAACATTGTGATTTAACACAACTACCTTTTACAAGAGAAATAACCCACAACCTATTTAAATTTTGTTTATGAGTCACAAACAGAAATTACATTTGAATTGGAGGGATAACCTAAATAAAATAACATTAGATGGGAATAGATTAAACTATCTTGAAAAGAAAAAATATATGAATGAAAATATATTATCATGAAACCCCCAAATAAATTAAGAACAATAGTAAAGCAGTTGAAGATGAATGTTGATATATCTCAAGAACATTGATCATTTTAGTAGTATATGATTAAATGATGAATTTATTTCATGATCTCACTAATTAAATTGTTCTCACAACAAGGATTCAGTAATTTCCAATTCTCATATGAACATAAAATGTTTTCCATGTGTGTTTCTTGAATAAACTATGTGGATATTTTTTAATCACGTTCCCTCTTGATCACATTTTAATAGCTAATTCAGATCCACGTTATTCTAAATAATTTTCCCTTTTCATGATGATAAATCAATTAAGTCTATGTTAGAAAATAATAAACATGGAAGTATAAAAGATACCAGTTAATTGAAATATTATCCTCATTTCTATAGAATTTTCACTCATTTATTCTTGTATATAATTTATTTTAAACACTTTGAATGTGATCATTTACACATATAAGTATTTTAAAATTAATTAAAAAATTAGGAATGTACCAAATATTTTTTTTAATTCAAAATTATAAACATTTTCTAAAATAGTGTATCGTGAACTGCAGACGACACATGCTACATGAATCATGAGTTTCTATAAGAAAAACAATTAAAAATATATTTTGCAACTTTGCTTACTTTTATGTGTAATTAAAAACTAAATAAATAAATTAAAATTATTTAATATATGTTGTAATAAATATTAATCAAAAAATGAATAAAAACATAGTATTATAAGGATGGATAGAAAAATGTGAAAAGATCTATATGAAACTCATCTTATATTTAGACTATATTTACTTACCCCATAGTTCTTCTATGTTTCATTAATCACTATTGAATACCAAGTTTGGTAATCTAAAAAATAATGGAAACATATACAACAACATCTCATATTTAGTTAAACATGAAGAAATAATCTTTATGTATATAGTGTTGAAAATGAGTATGCATATTATTATTCAAAGAAAACCACAAAATCATCTTCTGGATTAGAGTCTATGATTCCTACCTCAATTATTGGTGTTAATATTTGTATGTGTTTCACAATAGATATGGTGGTTCGAGCTTCCAATTCTCAAAGAGTCTTCAAGAAAAATTTAGGGCTTCACTATAAGAAGTGTTATTATGAAATATCATGAATGTTGATGTACCGAATCACAGTCAATCTCCCAAGTCGGATGAATATAGTTTCTTGAATGAAGAATGTGGCAACTTCACAAATCTTGGAAGCTTCTAGGTGTCATAGTGGCTTCATAAATTAGGATGAAGACCTCTTCACGGTAGCCTGAGTTTACTTGTGTGGTCAGTTATCTTTTTCATTTAACAGTTTCTTGTGATGGATTGACTAGACAAGAAAATTTATCAAGAAATAGGATGAAATATCATGATAGCTTAATATTACCCACATGGTAGGATGAAGGAGTATTATTAAAATTATATCTGATGTTCCTCAAGGTCGTTCGATAATTATATCATGTGATTTACTGTGTTACAACATGTACAATTAAGTTTATAGAAAAATATGAAAAAAAATTACTGACCACATGAATAAAAAATAATTTATCGCACGAAAAACAAAAAATTATGAGGCTGCATGAACAAAAAATAAGTTCCCACAAGAGAAAATTTAAGTTACGTAAGAACAAAAAATAAGTAACTGTATTAATAAAAAATAAGTGACCACATGTTCAGAAATACGTGACCATAATAAAAAAATATTAATAATGAAATCATGAGTAAAAATTATCTATTTTTAAAATATTAAAAATGTAATTGTGTGAAATAATAATTAAAATAATATAAAATAAAAATAAATTAGTTGATAGGAATTCTAATTTAACAAAAAAATCAAAGAATGAAATTCTAACTCTCCAATGCTATAAATCCACCAATTTTAAATTAAAAAACAAAAACATTAATTCATTAATTTTTTCCCATTTTGAAATTTATCACAAATTAATAATATTGAATTATTAAAATGAAAATAATTAAAAAAAAATTCGTTGTATGTATGCACGAAAAAAATATAAAATTCCCTTAAAATTTACTCTCTCTCCCACAAAATACTAAGAAATTAAACAAGATTTATATAATAGTATTTTGGTATATACATTTAAATAGATTAAATTATAACTTCCCTAATAGTAATATAGATAAATTGAACATTTTAGATAAAAAAATATAACTTCATATAGTCAAAAATCAAATTGCACCTGATTATTCTTTTAAAAGAAGACTTAAATCATATTAATTTTATCATTTTTTGAAATAATTTCATTTAAGAGATAAATCTCCCAAAATTCAGTATATTATAACACATATAAAAGAAAATTTAAACCAATAATATGCATGATTATGTAATACTAAAATTTATATTTCAAATGTTTCTATTTTTACATTTTTATTAATTTTAATGGGTGGGTATTAGTTGATTAATTTATTGGTTTATACCATTTCCAAACCTCACCGATTACAATGATTGGTAAAGATAACTGCTAGTTGATTTTATGTTGGAATAAATTTTAGAATGATATCCCCTTTAAAAGATGATCTCATAAAAGATGAGATCTAACAATAATAGTTTTAGTCCACGAATTTTTTTTAATTATATTAGATGTTGAAATATTATATGTATTGCCATGATGTATAGGTATTTTTTTATTAATAAACATTAAAATCATATTTTTGTGGTTTTATCCAAGGAATTTGATAACAAATATTTGTCTAAACTATGTAATCATCCGCATTTATGGATAATGTAAATGATAATTATGTTATGGGGATCCATGATATTAAACATTTACTGAGTAATTCAATCATACTTGATGTTCTTCTTCATTCAAGTCTGTATCCTCCAAAATCGTATATAGAATAAGATAACAAATTAAAACAACCCTGATTGGAGTAAAAAAACATAGCAATAATAATTCTTTAAACATATGTTATTACTCTGTTAACTCTCATTAAATTACATTATTTTGGATTGGTCTTAAATAATTCACAAATGAAGACTGAAAACCTAATAACAATCAATTATATAGTTAAATAAAGTTGTTTTCCTATCATTCTTCTATATTTTTAATCCTTCACATATTTTATAGATTTTTCCACATCTAGTTTAAAATTTGTTCTCATTATTGTTATCATAGTTTTACATGAATCAAGATTAAATTTCTTAATCAAATAATTTGTATATTTTATTTTATTTTGAAATATACCATTATCTCTTTAGAAAATATGATGAGTAAAGAAATAATTTAATTCAACCATTAAGATCATTCAAATTTATTTGTAATTAATTTTTACAGTTCATTACTATGATTATATTTTATTGAACTAAATACAATTTCATCAAATATATTTATATAATTAAAATATTATTACAAACTTTTTTTATAAATAATGTTGGACCAATATTTCCATTTTTAAAATAATTTTCAATAAAAATATAGTTAATATAATATACCATGCTATTGGATATTACTTTAGAAAATTATTTTTATTGTTTAAAATCATGATTTGAAATTCTCAATTTTCAAAAATAGGTCGTGGATTAACAAACAACACTTTAGTAATTACAAAATTAAAAAAATAATGTTCTACATCCATTTGAAATAATTTATAATTATGATAATAATACAAATCTAATAGAATTTAAATGGATTCTATTATAGAAATAGTTGTAATTGATCATTACAAATCAACATGTTGTGCATTAAAATACCATTGGGAATCTATCATATCATTATGACTTACAATATTACCAAATTCATCCATTTTTAAAAAATCACTTGCCTCTAGTGGACTATTTGTCTTTAAGAATCTCAACCAAATTCTAGACACTCTTTATTACATACTCCTTATGTTTTTAATACATATTTTTTTTCAAATTTGAATAATTAAATGATTCTTTAACATTAATAGGCATAAATTAAAAAAAATTAAAAATTAGCACAAAATTGTTTTAAAAAATTCTAGTTCTTATTCAAGATTCAATATTACCAATTATATTTTGTAAACAATTTTCTCAATGAGTTTCCCAATTCAGATGAATAAATTAATAAGATATATCCCCCCCTCAACAAATACATTATCATTTTCAAGTTTATCATCACCAAAATTTAAATCATTAAATTAATCATTAGGATTATGAAAATATTCATTATGTTATTCATTATTTTCAATGAACATTACATGAATAGATTCAAACATTTACATGTATATATTTTTATATACTATATAATATTTACTATTATTATAATATCAGATAAAAATTCCTTCATCACATTTATCATAAAAAATTCCAAGGTTATCTTTGGGATTTGAAACATAAACTTTGCGACCAAATACATTAAAATGGCTAATCTTAAGTTCTTTTATTTAAATAGTTTATTAGGTATTTTCATTAATAGTGGTCTAATTTAAACTATATTTAATATATATTATGTAGTATTAACTAATTCATCCAAAAAATATTTTGGTTAACTAAAATTATTAAGCATAGTAAATTCTATTTTATGAATTGGTATATTGTTCATTTATACTAAACCATTTTTATATAGTGTTATATTAGAATAAAAATAATGAAACTATGTATTTAATAACAAAATTTCTCAAATTATATGCTAAAAATGTCAACTCTTCCATCATATCTGACTGAAATTATCAGATGATCTTTTTGATATTGAATTTGTTTATAAAAGGCAATAAAAATGTTTATAGTTTTAATTTTATGAGATAATAAATGTGTCCATGTAAATCTAATGAAATCATATATAATTACAAACATATATTTTCTATCACATAAACCAATAATTTTGATAGCTCCAAATAAATCAAGATGATTAAATTCTAAACATCTTACGGTATTAACAATGTTAATATATTTAAATGTATCTTTGTGTTTCTTACCTTTTAAACAAGAATCACTCCCAAAATACTTACTTACCAGGAATTTTGGACATTTCATAACCTATTCATATTTCCCTACATATTCATTTATTAAAGATGAACATATACCAATATTAAGTTCTATAGAATATTGTCTGTTTCTACAAAATTTATACATTTTACATTTTATTGGGTCAGTTATGAAAATTTTACATTGAAAATTTTCTCTTTTTCATTAAAATAAAATAAAATATTTCTATTTTTATAAACTATATATTAAGTATCATCAAACATAAAACTAATTACATCATTAAAAAATTGTGAGATGATAATTAAATTATGTTTTAATCCTTATACATATGGTATTTAGAAATTATAACATTATTGAATATTCATACATCTCCAAAATCACTAACCTGGCCTTTATAGTTATCATTGAATGTGAAATTGACTCTTTCACATGAATTAATGGATAAAAATTTATAAATATCACCCATCATGTGCCTCAAACACCAATTTTTCATATATGATGTATCTTTAAAACTCATTAATCATATTTCATAAAAAATTATTAAGAAGATCAATTTTTTGGTATCCAAACTATTTTGGGTCCAGCTGGATTAGTAAGAAAAAATTGTGGCACCCATACTGATTTAATACATTTATTATATGGTAATATAGAAGATGTATTCTTAGAAATAAAATAATCAGTACGAAAAAAAATGATTGAGTAAGTCTTCATGAAAATTTGTTTGGATAATGCCCTTATAAATTACATCTAAATCATGTAACACTTAAGACATTCCCTTAATTTATTTTTAAAAAATTATTTCAGTTTATCATAGGAATATCATTATTATAACCAAACAATATTTTATCATTATTAGGGTTGTTCATAGGAATCATCTTATCAAATTTTTATTTTTCCTCCAAAAAAAGATAATTTTTCCTTTAAACCTAGGATATCCTTTTTAAAATTTTCATTCTATTTTTGAGTAACTTATAAGTCATAATAGATTTTCCCTTTTGAACATGATATTTCATTTCCTACTTTCTTCTTTTATTATTTGGGATTTTTTGAATTCTTTTTTAACTATACCTAAAGCATCAGAAAATAATTGAAATATCCTTTCATGATATCCATTTGTTTTTGTTTTTTAAAAATATTTCATTATTTTATTTACATCATTGAGAATTAATGGTTCAGAACCTACAACACGTCTCTCTTCAATATTATTTATGGATGAAAATTGTAGTTATTATTTTATTATTTAGTTTTCTTATTTTCTATTTTCAATTCTATACATTGTCTATTCATTCCAAAAATATGATATCTAAACTTTTCATTTTTTTCAGTTAATTATTTTACTTAAGATTAAATTTCAGACACATATTTTGAACTAGAATCAGAATCAGTGCTCACCTTATACATTGTTATTTCCATCAAACTAATATTGTCTTGTTCTTTTCCACTCTTAGAATCATCACTACTCAATTATCGATCCTTAATAATACTCCATCCTACATGATATGCACATTTTAACTCATTGTATTTCTTATCATTCCCTTTTTCTTTCAATTTTGGACAATCTGATTTGATATGTCCCTTTAGCATACACTCATAACATATTAATTCTGAAACATTATTATCTTTATTATCATTACCTTTATTACATCCCTTTCTTTAATCCTTTTAATGATATCTTCTAGTATGATTCCATGAACCTCTTTTTCTTTTCATGTATTTATAAAATCCTTTTATAATATTTTGTATTTCACCTTTCTTTCTTTACTAACACTCATAATTATATGTATGAGAAGAATCATTGATATTATATTTTAATGATATACCTTTCCATTTGTTGTTATCTTCACCATCATTGTTCTTCAACTCCAACTCATATGGAAGAAGTGATCCTATTAGTTCATCTCTATAATACCTATTGAATTCCTTTATTTATTCAATTAGTACTTTTTTTCAGTTCCACCTTTTAGCTAGGCCTCTAAGTATATTTTTTATAAAAACCTCATTCATTATGTATTTCATGAGTATAACCCTGTTGTTCACAATTTTAGTCAATGTTTTGTAAATCTTATTGATGTTGTCTTGATAATTCATTCTGAATTCATAAAACTCATTCATGTTAATGACTAACTTGGTTCTCTCTATATAATCCTTCCAATATACATAATCAATTCTATTTAATCAAGTCAGTCTGATTGTATTCAAGAACTAAAATTCCAAACAAACCATAAAATAATAGTTGATCATTACTTAGATTATTTGGTCGAACATAATGCTTAGTATAAAATGATAATGAAAAATTAATCACCAATCAAATCCTTAAAAAGTCACTACACCCTTTGATACCAATTATTAGTTCCATGTGAGATGGGATGATGTACTAGAGTGAGGTGAATAGTTATTTTTAAAATTTTAGTTAAATTAAAATAATCAAAATAATAAACAGTGGAATGATGAAGAGAAACAATGAAATAGAAAAAAACAAGGAGTGCATGATATTTTATAGAAGTTCAGATCATAAAGATCCTAAGTCTACTATTTAAAAATCTCTACTCGAAAATAAGATTTGTATTCACTAA
The DNA here is from genome assembly GCA_963277665.1 of Viscum album. Classification (NCBI taxonomy): domain Eukaryota; kingdom Viridiplantae; phylum Streptophyta; class Magnoliopsida; order Santalales; family Viscaceae; genus Viscum; species Viscum album. Next base: position 1,462,014,902 of record OY728150.1, on the reverse strand, counting down.
GAAACTCAATTTTTATATAGAGTGATAACCCAGTTGCTGACACACCATTTTTTGACCTAGTGGTATAACCCAACCAACTTTTATAGGAGTCACAAACCATGACCAACATGACTTCTGGTTAGGGGAAACAACATAGGCTTTCTTTTGAATAAGAAGAGTAAACTAGACAAACAACTTCTTGATCGGAAAATCTTAAACTGACTTAAAAAGAACAAAAAGATGAATGAAAATATTCAACAATGAAAACATATAATAAATTTAGAATAGTAGTGGAGAAAATGAAGATTATTGTTGATACAACTAAATAACATTGATCACACCAGTAGTATATGATCAACGATGATGTTTTTTTGTGATCACACCAATGAAACCTTAGTTTTAGCATACATTCATCAATTCATTGTTCTCATATGAATATTGTATTTTTTTCTATGAGTCTTGCATGAATAAACTTTGTCAAGTTTATTTAATCATATTCCCCTTTGAAGTCACTACAACTACTATCCCCTCCCAACATTATTCACATAGACGTGAGATATTATTGGTGAAAATCATATAATGTCACATTATAAAATAATTAACATGAAAATATACTTTTTACCAGATATTTTAAATATTACCCTAGTTTTTTACAAATTTTCACACATTTATTCATGCATGAAATAGCTCGGAAACACTTCTAATATTATTATTAAAAAATAATTGTATTTAAAAATTAAAAAAAATTAGTGAAAATGTTGAATAAATATACTATAATTCTTAGTTATAAAATAATTCTAAAATAGATTGTCATAAAGTGTAGATTACATATTCAACTAGAATCATGAGTTCCTATAATACAAATACATAAAAACATGGTGTATACCTTTGTTATCATTTATGTGTAATTATAAAATAAATAAGATAATTAAAAATATTTAAGCCAATTTACAGTAAAAATAAATCAAAAAAATTAGAAAAACATAGCATCGTAAGGATGATGATAAAAATACATACCGATCAATATGAAACTTCTCTCATCTTCTGACATTATATACTAACTCCATAGTTCTTTTGTGTTTCTTCATCCTTGAACAATATCTATAACAAATAGGGAATGGTAAACTAAAAAAAGGTGGCAATGTATACTACAGTAGTGCATCTTTAGTTGAACATGTAGAAAGAAGCTTCTAGTATACAAATTTAAAAGATATTATGCATGTGTAATGTGCGTATTCTTCAAAAATGAATCCCATTAAATCATAATATGGATTTGTGTTTGTGATCCGTACCTCAACCGTTTTCCCTATTTTTGTATGTATTTCCCTCTACATGTAGTGGCATTATCATCCAATCATATATGCATTTTTAGAGAAAATGATGGGCTTAATTTCATGAAGGGTGACTCTGAAATATCACCCAGTCGATGTGCCAAATCACAATCGGTCTCCCTAGTTGGATGAATATAGTATCTTTAATGAAGCATGTGATAGGTTGAAAACATACAGTAGCTTCACATGGTCGGATTAAGACCTCTTCATGACAACCTGGTTTTAATCATGCATTTGGTTCTCTGGATCTTGTGGTGGATTCAAGCGAGGATCAACAAACTATGGCAATTATTCACATGATATGTTTCATGAATATTATTACATTTGGTTATGAATTTTATCAAGTTAGGTTAAGTTACCATATGAATAATTATGTGTACATCCCAGTTATGAAATTATAAAAAAACATATTGCATGAAAAAAATTAAGTAACTGCATGGAGAACAAAAAAAATAAATGACCGTATAAACAAAAAATAAGTGACTACAAAAAAGTGACTATATGAATAAAAAAATGGCACTGTGAATAAAAAAATTAACTCCTTGAACAAACTTTAGTGGATATAAGAAATAACATTAACTGATGACGCCATAAATATACAATATATATTTGTAATATATAAACCCTATAAATATGAAAAATTGTACTACAACAAAAATATAACAAAAAGAAATTTATTAAGAGGGATATTAGTTTAACAAATAAAAAAATAATAATATTCAATCTCCTCAACAGTAACATACTATCCATGGATTATAGAAATAGGATTCTTTATGGGTACGATCTTAGTAAAATGGATATAGTACTATGTCCATAGACCAATTTTCTAGTAATGAACTCAACTCCACCTATCACATCCATCAAGAAATACCCATCTTCATCAATACCTTACTTGTGTTATTGTATTATATACATTCCACCTAAAATATCTAAAAGATATCCCATCTATTTCAAATTAGAGTTGTAGGTTACTTGAGTAGATATATGAAGTAGTATCCATGGGACACTACTAGGATCACTTGGTGGGAAAGTTTAAGTCAACTTATATTTAGATTATTATCATCTTAGGTTCATCTATTGACATGAGGTTCAGGTACAAGGTGGGATGACCCCGCACCCAGAAAAACAAAAATGTGACACCGGGTCCTCTTTTTCTGTAAATAGATTTTAAAAAACAAATTACATTATTTTAAATCATTGTACAATAATTTCCTTCCTCGCCTATAAGGATTCTGAAAAATCTATTACTATAAAATTTCTAATTCAAAATGTTATTATAAAATATTTTCAACTCTGATAGATATAAAATATTTAATAATAATTATTATTATTAAATATTAATGATAAATATAAATAAAAATATGATTCATTAGTTTATGATAAGATATATATAAATATATTAAAATATTTTTATGTAACATAAAATTTGAATCCAATCTATATATTTTAATTATAATTTTATATTTAAGAACATTTTTTATTTAATAAAAATTTAATAATAGTTTTTATTCAATATTAATAATAAAGATATTTTTAATGTGTTAATAATAATGACAAATAAAAATATAATACATTGAAATTTTAATGGAAATTTTCAGTGCAAATTTTCATTTTTAATATTAAATGAAAATTATTACTCTAAAATATTAGTTGATAATTTTCACATAAAATTGGAATGAAACGTTGCACTAAAATTTACCAATTGAAATTTAGACTAAAATTTTATAGTTTAAATTTTCAATGTAAATTTTTGATAAAAACTATCATTTTTTATTTATACATAACTATAACTACATATTTATTTTAAGGTTGTATTTGAGCTGGAAATTCATAGTGGGAGCCTACAATAAAAAATTTAGGGGAAGTTAGAATTGTAAATTTTTGATGATATTTTTCACAAAAAAAATATTATATTATAATTTTAAATTTTAAATTTATATTAGAAATTTTAATGGCGTGGACCACTATATTCCATTACTTAGTGAAAATATTGTATTTTGAGTGTTTTGGGAGGTTAGAGTGACTCATTTCAAGAGTTGTCCTAAACTCTTATTTTGGAATGGTAGCTCATCTGATGGTGATTTTTCCACCAGTAGGTGGTGACGATATGTTGTAATTGTGTATTTGGACCGATGAGTCAAGACCAGTGAGTCGGAACAATGACTCGCACCAGGGACTCGCAAAAGTGAGTCACTGATGGTACGTCATGACAGAAGGTCACCAGCAGTGAGTCCGTCTAACAGTGACTCATCCAACAAGGAGTCACCCAAAAGTGGACCATCCATCGGCATATCGTTAAATTATGAGACACCAAATGGTGGCCCATCTACCAGTTTCTCATCACTGGTAGCTCCCATTGGTGACTCACACTGATGACTCGTGATGGTGACTCACCCAATGGTGAGTCATTGTTAACAATTTGACAAAATTCCATAATTATCCAGTTTTCTAGTTTCACATCATTATAATTTCCTTTGATGTAAAATGAGTTTTAAAAAATATTTAATGGTTTTGGATCCATTTTAGATCGTATCTATCTTCTAAAAACCTGAATCTTCCATTGACATTCAAACCGTGTGGTCTTGGTCAATACCTTCCTTTAATGGACTTTAAAAGTTATTTCATCCATTGATATAGGATCTGGGATTTTAAAAGATGAGATCCTTTCTTCCTTACCCGCTCCCATTTTATCGTGGTGTGCCTCATACCTTTCTTCCCCGAAGAGCCATATGTTTTGTTTTTGACATTGGATCATGTTTTCCACGGAGGTTCTTTCTGCTTCCTGTACACCCCCTATTTAGTACAATAAAGAAGTATTTATTGTTTGTCCTACCAATTAGGGATCCATTCATCTCTCTTCAATTTGTGCATCATGATGAGTGGGTATATGAATGTCTTCATTACGATGACAGTAGAATTCCAAATAAATAAGGAAATATGAATCTATTTAGGATCAATATACTGAGGCTGGGAAAATGTAACGCATGATTCTGATTTATTAATTGTTTTTGATATATTTTTTTGTATTGTCTAATCACCCACTGCAAATCATGGTCATTTGTGGCATATGTGTGATCACCCGTGATGGCATGTGAATGCTTATTATTATTCTTCTATTGAATGGATGTAGGTTTTGGGAATTGATTAACCACTTACTCTCAACCAATAAATTGATTCCCTGGGATCAAGGAGTTTTTATGAAAACCTAATAAGTAAATTAGTGGAATTAAATAACATATTCTTTATAAAATTTTAATATGTTTTTTGGTTTTTTGGTGGTATATTTGTGGGGACCATCATGTGTTGTGAGGTGGTAAGGGTGGTTTAATAGAATCTCATGTTGCGATATTGATCAGTTCTGTGGATGTGGTAATCTGGGTAGTGTTGTGCAGTGGAGATTCTAATCGGGTTGTGCTATGTTTGTGTTGCAGGATGTGATGGGTGTGGTGTGTTTATGAAGTATGAATACCGAGAATGGTTGTGGTGTTCTTGGATTCTAGGTGCGGCTTTGAGTTGTAGTTTTTTTGGTTGAGATGATGGTTTTAGTAGAATGACTTTTAATAATGATGATGGAAGTAGTTGGTATGGGCAATTCACATGGAGTTTCTCCATGCGTAACATGTAGAAAGTATCACCCCGTATCTCAGGATTGATGTCTGTTATGTTATGAATTGGTTTTAAATAGAGAGGAATGTTAAGTAACTTTAGTTTATATGGATAATTACCTTTTGAGATGAATTTAGTTGTGTTTTCAATTTTAGCATGTGTTTCATGGTTTCCCGGGTAGTGATGGAATGAATAAATGATTTTCTAATAAAAATTAATTTTTTTAAAATTAATTGTTTTGGGTATGATTTCAGTTTGTGTTTGATTTTTTTTGTATTTAAAGGTAGTAGTAAATGTGGATTTTATGAGTTTGACTTTTTGTTGAGAACCCATTGGATGGAAAGGAGTGATTGGTATTATATATGTATTTTCATTTGAGATTTCTATAAACACCCAACACTTGGTGAGCACTATTTGTTGAAAAACTATTTTAATGGGGTAGGGTGTCTTTCCCAATCATATTTATGGGAGGATGGATGGTTGGAAACCTGCTCTTCCTTGCTCCATCTTCCAGGTGGTGATAACTAAAGACTCTTTATGTAGGTTGTGGTTTGTGAGGTCCAAGTGTGTGTAGGGAAGTTCTGATTGAAAAATGTCTTCTAGATGAGATGTGTTGGGATTCATAGGTGGTGATACCCCCATGATCTTGTAGGAAGGTGGGGATTTTTGAGGCCAATGTGTGTGAAGCCATGTTCTATTTCCCATGTGTCTTTAAGATGAGATGTGTTGTGCTTCCCAAGTGCCTTCGGGTTGAGGTGTGGTTGTGGCCTAGGTGCCTACAGGCACGATTTTTTGTGGTAGTGTCCCAGGTGTTTGCGGGTTGGTTATGATGTGTTTTGTGGCCTAGGAGTCTATGGATGAGAAACGGTTGTGATGTCTAGGTGTGTGAGGGTGGGTTGTGATGTGGTTCTTTAATAAGTGGTGGGAGTTCCCGAATGTTTGTTGTTAGGGTATGAGAGTGGCTAATTCATGGGAAAGTGGTGGGGTACCCTATCATCGATCTTCTTAGATTTACATTTGGACATTTACTTTGGAATTCATTTTTAATTGTAGTATTTTTGTTTTAAATATGCATTTGGGATGGTTTTGGCTTTCTTATGTGTTTGTGTGTGTATATATTCGTCCTAGAGTTGTTTTGAGGTTGATACATCTTATGTCTCAATATTATTTAATTTAAAATTGGTAATTCCTCCCATTTTGTTAAATTTTTATACCCATGGTGATGTTAACCACATCGAGACCTGCTAGAGGCGGGACTCGAGGGGTCATTATCTCCCTTTCTTCATTATCCATCCAATAGGTGCATATTTGGAGGGAGGGGTCAAGTTAGAATGGTATTAGAAGTGGTGGTTGAGAGATAAGATGGAGTTTGGGGTTATGCATAGTGATAATTTCATGGTTTGGTAGTGAAACAGTGTCAGCTGACCTTGGTGAATGACATAGGTCAGGGAAGACTGTCTAGGATACGAGATTTTAGGTCCCCCACAATCCTATGGAAGGAATCTGAGCCTATCGAATGACAAGGTGAGGCTACACCATTTTAAGGGTAGAGACCCTGGGAAAGGTACATGTATTATAATGACCAGTGTTTCTATTTGAGTTACGATGTTTTTTGATATTTTATATTGATAATGAAATGGATTAAATTAATTGAAATGAATCTTATATATAATTCCATACTATTTAGGATTAGGAATTTCTTGTTTAAATTTTTAGCTATGGAACCTTGTCATCATCCACATGTGTCTCGAGTAATTAAGGCTCAACAGGCTGATCTAGTTCACTGAAAAATGATTGATCTAGTAGAGGAGGACAGCCATTTGAAGAGAATGTTATTTTCCTTCCAACGATAGGCATTAAGAAAGTTCATGAGCAGTGTTTCAGACATGCAGATGGATAGCTGACTCAATGATATTCATATCACCATTAGTTTTATCACAGATCTATTTGAGTACTAGGTTCCATTGGTGGTGAGTCAGTTGTGGGGAGCTACTCATTAGTGGTGGACGTTGTAGCAGTGGATATGAAGGAGGATGGCGTTTTGTGGGTTGATTTTGAGGAGTTCCGAGCATAATTCTTTTCATCGACCATGATGCCTAAGAAGTTGAATGAGTTACTCTCCCTCTAGTAAGGGAGTATGTCAGTACATGATCTAGGGATCACGTTCAAGTATCTCGTTCATTTTTACATTGATATTTTTCTAGATGGGGAGTCTCATGAGAGGTGCCTAGAGGAGGCACTTCATCCTTCTATCCAGTATGTGGTCACCGCCTTTACATTTCCATTGTACATAAGGATTCATAATGAGTCAAAATTTATTGAGCAGATGCACTCACAATGGGGTCTACTGTGTGAGGGTATATAGTAGGGTTCTTTTAGTGGCAGGGTTAACAAAATAAGGTCTCAGGAGCCAGGGCCTTTGAGGATTAAACTAGCAAGGAGTCGACCTCAGAAGTTTCTGTTTTAATCTTTTGGTCCTTGTGCCATTCCCAAGGGATTGGGGCTGAGGTGTTTCATTTGTCGAGTCCATGGGATACTTTAGAATCATTGTAAAGTGGTCATTAATTCTCATTATGGTTGAGGTGGACAGGATCCACACCATCCATTGAAATAGTTTACGGTTAGGCCGTTTCAGTAGTTGGGACAACAGGCTCATGCTCCAATGAGGGGAGACAGAGCATATAGAGGCTGAACATAGGGTGTTCCTCAGGGAACACGAACTATGTGTGGTTGTGGAGTAATCCATCAGTAGAGAGGAACAGGAGCTGGTCATGGTTTGTTATAGGCTGTAGAGCCAGATTTTTTAGTAGGGCCAGAGATTGTCATAGGTACAATCAGATTGTTTAGTACTCTTTTTTGTGCTTTTTTTATTTAGTAAAATCATAATCCTTTGTTTCACCATGTCTATCCAATAATATTGAACTATATATAGAGATGATTCTAATTCCCTTGGTATTTATTATTCTAGTAAGAGGTCAACTATCTTTTTTGATGTAAGTTAGAGATGTAAACAGACGATGTGACTACATCAGTCCCATGAGGATATTTTCTTACTACAAATGCAGCCATATGATGTCATTCTCATCATCGAATGGTTGTAATCCATGCATTCTATTATGGAAAATTTCTATAAAAGAGTCATGTTTTTAGATGTGAATGGTGAGTGTGAGGATTTCATCGGTGAACGAAGCTGTCAGTTGGGAAGCTGGTATGTGGAGCCTCTTCCTTCCTTGTTGGAAGAGATATCAATTGATGTAGTGGATAGTGAAGTCCATAGGGTTATTGGGAAGTTTTAGGATATTTTTTTCTAATGTTCTTGTGAATTTACACCATCAACATGATTGTGATTATTGGATAGAATTGCATCTCAGTGCTTCTTTGATTTTGATGGTTACTTATTAAATGACACATTATATGCTGTGGACATTGAGGATTTAGATAGATGATCTGATGTAGAAGTGTTTTATCCAACCCAATGTGTCATCATGGGGTAGTCCAGTCCTATTTTTAAAAGAGTATGGGGTTATGAGGTTGTAGAAAGACTAATGGATGTTGAATCAGGTAAGTGTTAAGAATCGTTAACCCCTCTCGAGGATTGACGATCTTTTAGACCTGTTGAGATAAGTTAGTTGGTTTTATTAGATCAATCATGAGTCTGAATATCACCAGTTGAGGGTGAAGAAAGATGATGTCCTGAAGATAGCTTTCAGATGTAGGTATGGGCACATTGATTTCATATTCATGTCTTTTGTTGTTATGAATGTACCATCCATGTTCATCAGGCTTATCAAATATCTCTTTTGTGAGTTCTTGGACTGTTTTATCATTGTATTCATTGATGAAATCTTGATCTACTCAAAGTCATAGGAGGCATATACAGAGCATAACAAAACTTTCTTGTAGGTCTTTCGAAGCCACCAGATCTATGGAATGATGTACAAGTACATGTTATGGACATGAGAGGTGCATTTACATTGGAATGTGGTGTCACATCAGGGTGTAAAAATAGACCCATAAATGGTTGGGGCGATTGTTTCTTGGAAATAAACCAAGAATATTGAATAGGTTCAATGCTTTCTTAGTCTAGTGGGCTGTTACATAAGATTTAGAATCGATTTCTCTTGATATGAAGCTCCATTGATAGTTCTGACTAGAATTGACCAGGATTTCATGTGGTACAAGCAGTTCTAGGAAACATTTGGCTATTTGAATGAGAATATGGTTAGTACTCTTGTTTCCATAGTTGGGAGTGTTTTTTAAGGTGTATTCTGATGCTTCCCATCTGGTCTTGGGATGCTTATTGTTGTATCTGGTGGGAGTTATCTCTTATAGGCATAGGCGGTTATGTACCCAAAAACATAACTATTCCACCTATGATCTAGAGCTAGCTGCAGTCATGTTTGGGATGAATTTGTGGCAACATTACCTCATTGGGGAGTTCATTGTTGTCTTCACGGATCAAAATACTTTGAAGTATATCTTTTCCCTATGATATCTAAACATGAAATAGTGGAGCTTTATAGAGATTCTTCAGGACTACAATTTCATGATCACCTATAGCTTAGGAAAGGGAAATTTCATGGTTGATGATTTGAGCATAAAGTCACAGAAGGGGGTAGTTTGGGAATCTACAGATTCTTGGAAGTATATGGAGGAGTTAGTAGCCTTTCACTTGGATGCAAGGGTGGACATCGATAGAGTCCATTAGTTTCTAATGAAAGTGTAGTATTCTCGAATGTAGTAGGTGGATGAGTCTTAGTGGGGATACTCAGAGGACGATGTGATGTACGATAGTGTTGACCATGTTTATTCTTCAGAAGTATGGTTAGAAAATGGAAAATTCAGATGTTTTTTCATGGAGGGATATTTGTTCTCTTGATGATGCATGATGAAGTCCACTGTGATTTTCATATCTCTCCCTTTGTTGTACACCTAAGAGTTACCACGATCTTTCGTGGCTTTAGGATGTAGTTTTTGTGGTCCTGGATGAAATGGGAAGTGGCAAAGTCTATGGTGAAAAGCATAGTGTTCCAGTAGGGTAAGGTTGAGCATTGTGTTCCCAATGGTTTATTGCAAACCTTAGATATCATAATGTGTAAGTGGGATGACATCAAAATGGATTTTTATCACAGGTTTTCCAAGGTCTAAGGGAAGCTACGATGCTATCAGGGTAGTAGTGGATTGGCTGATGAAACTGGTTCAATTCATTGAGATTAAGGAGTTATGCATATTGAATTCCTTGGAAAAGATCTATGTGGATGATGTGGTGTGGTTATACAGTGTTTTGAGATCCATTTTCTTGGTTCGGGATACATGCTTTACCTTACGAGCATGTAGGGGATTACATCATGTTTTTGGCACTCAGTTATTTCTCAGTACTACCTTCTACCCTCAGATTAATGGGTAGAAAAAATTGACTATTTAGACTCTTGAAGATATACAGCAAGCATGCGTCTTGGACTTTGGCAAAACTTGGGTGTGTCACTTATCCTTGGTCATGTTTACTTATAGTAACATCTATCAATCTTCCCTTATCATGTCTACATTTGACGGTTTTTATAGAAGACTGTTTCATTCACCTTTGTGGTGGAAAGAGGTTGGTAAGATAGTTATATTTGGCCTTATGTTTGTGCAGATCCTGATAGAGAATGTTTATATCATTAGTTAGAGGATGAATGCATCACATGACCGGAATAATTCATGTGCTGATATTCGGAATAGGTCCTCGTAATTTGAGGTTGGGGAATACGTGTTCTTGAATGTTTCCCCTCAATGTGGGAAGCCGAGTTTTGGAATAAAGAATAATCTTTATCCTAGGCTCATTGAACCTTTTGAGGTGATGGGGAGAGTTGTTGAGGTGGAATAATAGTTAGCACTACCACTACTATTGGAGGGGATCTATGAAGTCTTCCACATCTTTCAACATTGTTGGTATTATCATGATTACTCTTAGAAGGGGGAGAGTTGGATATTGACGATGACATGCCATTCATTGAGTAGCCAACAATGATCCAGGATCATCATGAGAAAGTGTTGTGTGGTTGGGACATTTCTTTGGTTTGTGTGTTGTGGGGACATTGTGGCATGAAAGAGAGTACTTGGGAGTGGTAAGCGTAGATGTGTGTCATGTAACCAGATTTGTTTTGAGTTTTTCATTGTTCTTTTTTACTTTGTAATTTGATGCATGAACATATTTTGTTACGAGATTAGTTGTTTCCTTGTTCAATAATGTGCAATAAAGTCCTGACATGTGAAAAGGAGAATGCCATATTCCTAATCGAGATGCATTAATTGCGATGTGATTAACCCCATGTCGGAATGTCATTGCCTCCCAATGCAGATAGTATCTTGACAAGGAGGGAGGGATTTCATGATTTGTGTGTTCAAACAGTGTGGTTGATGTGCTTTTGTGGTGTCTCTTATGCTCAGTTGGGTTAGTAGATGTCGGAGGAGGTGTTCTTGGCAGTTTAGGTTTCACTCGACCTTTCGAAAAACACAGGGTGGTTTATCGCTAAACCTTTATGTTAGCAGCGGTGTTTCAAGAATATCGACATCCTTGTGAGATGTCTATGTAGGTGGTTGTTCTGACCCCTAATTTCTTTCTGGTTTTGTTTTTGAATTATATAGGGAGATAATAGTTTGACAGGTATATGATGTATTGTCCTGGACAACTATGATCCATTATTTTAGGAAAATCCAGAGTTTAGAGAGTTATGGGAAGTCACAATGACCCATTATTGTTGGTCTTCTGTTGAACAATTGTATGTTTATTAAATTTAATAAACAAACATACTCAGCTAATTAATAGATGCTCTAGAATCAAATCGTTTCTATGAAAATTCTAGAAGTTAACAAGTGGTGTTAAAGAACAGATGACTTATCAAATTTGAATATGTTTTGGTTGGTTTGTGTGGTGGTACGGTTTTGATAACTATCATGTATTGTGGGGTGGTATGAGAAGTTTAATGGAATCTCAGATAGAGTTATTGATTGGTTTTAGGGATATGGTAATCTGAGTAGTGTTGTGCAGCGGGGATGCCAATCAGGTGGTGTTTTGTCTGTGCAGCAGAATGTTATGGGTGTGGTGTGATTATGTTGCAGGGCTATTGATAATGGATATGGTGAGATGTGTTGCTAGGAATGGTTGAGATTTGGGGTTTTTTGGGGTTGAGATGATGGATTTGGAAAATGACATTGAAGAATGATGATGGAGTGGTTTTTAAGGTTAATTCACCTAAACTTTCCCCACAAGTAGCATGCAGAAATATTCCCCCCATGTCTAAGGATCATTGTATGTTATGTCAGGAAGGGATCTTAAATGGAGAGTAAAGTGAAGTTTCTTTAGTTTATATGGATTTACACATTCATAGATGACATTAGTTTTGTTCCCTACTGTGGCTTGTGTTTAGTAGTTGACCAGGTAGTGAATGAATGAATACACTAGAAGAAATTCGTCTATTTGCGATGGGGACCCGTCGTAAATTCCCCATTGTAGAAAAGTGCATCACAGTTCGATTCCCCAATTTTTTTAAAAAACCTTCATGTGATGACCCATCAAAAATAGAAATCTCTTGTTTCTTTTAAAACCTTATTACGACGGCCCGAGGCAAATTACATAAAAAAATTGATCAAAATGATAATAATAATAAAATAATATTAGAAAATAATAATAATAATAACAATTACCAAATTATTAATAATAATAAAAATAAGATTATTAATATTAATATTAATGAAATAATAATAATAATATTAATATAATTATAAATAAATTATTAAATAATACAAAACCCCAATGTTCACTAATATATAAAAATAAAAAAACAAAATAAAAAAAATAATAAAAAAAAAATAACATAAATAATTAATAAAAAATACAATATTCACAAAAATATAAAAATGCACTATATAGAAATTAAAATAGCTATTACAAAAATATTAAATACAAATTTTTTATCAAAAAAATTAATAAATCACTTTGGGGGAGGGTCTTATGGAGGAGCTGGAGGAGGTGGGAGAGATGGTGGATGGAACTTCATCCCTAAACCATGAGTCAGATGTCACATGTACTCCAGCATCATATCATGCTGCTGTTACGGCCAATGACACATCACCTTTTACTACTATTGTCATTGATGATAGAGCTCTTCATGCTCTTTATGCATACTCTCTATAAGCACACTAAAAGCTAGTAGCTACTCCTAATACTATGTAGAAGATGATGATGAACCATCATGAGCCCCACTCAAGCAGCATGCCGACATCATTTTGGAACCACAATAACTCTCAGGTATCAATCGAGAGCCAATACCAATAACTCTGCATTTATCAAAGGCATATTGGGTCTCATAAAATCATGTTGCCTCATCAAATTTGGTTGCACTGGTCTAATCATCAGTCAAGGCCTGAATCTCAATATACGTCTGATACATCGCATCATAATATGACTCTATTAATTGAAATTTAAAATTAAAATTGTTAAAATATTATTTATAGTTATCTTTGAAACTCAAAAATCAATTATATTGACTACAATCTGATGTTGTGGATCATCTCTAATCTCAATGGTGACAAGATCACTGTAAATCCTCCTATAAATATCAAACATTATAATATCGGGCTATTTGAATGTCTATATGAATATAAAATAAAACGTTTACATTTAAAGTTACATAATGTAATTCAAAAAAGGTACTTACCATATGTTATCTATTCATACTGAATATGTGCCTACCAGCTCGATGTGTCACCCCCTATCTCCCCTAGTTTTTTCAACCTACTGATGGTTTCTTTTGAAAATGACAACCCATGTAGTGTGAACATAATCAATCCCAAACCTAAGTAGAAATGTAATTAGGCTGGTGGGTGTAGTAGGACTGATCAAACTATGGGACACCTGATTTTTTCATCGTTATAATATTCAAATTGTGAGAAATTTAATAGCAACACTCAGACATACAACCCTCCAATGCATGCTAGATAGTGTCACACATGATCTAATCGATGAGATATCATAAACCATATGAAAAGTTAATAATATAAAATTATTAATTAAATAAATTTCATAATAATTATTTTTTATTTACGTACATGTCAATGATCGAACATAATGTGTTGAACATCAATTGGAATCTGATCCCATGTAACCCATGCCTCTGAAAAATAATTTTTCATTATAGCACTTCTCAGTTCAATAGGTATACATGTAAAGCTATGATAAAAATGAAAATATAATAAAACAATTATTACATAAATTATTAAATATATTTAATTAAAACTAAATAAAATATATATGTAAACATACCTCTTCATGCATTAATGGAATCCAAGATTTGTATGTCGCTCGAGTATAGTATATGGATTCATCAATTGTGTAAGATCATGTCCCCTCCAAGTCATACCGGGATTGCTAGTGATTTGAGGGTAACATGATCTGACATCCTACTATTAATTAAATACATCATCCTCCTACTGCTGAAGAAATAGATCTGAGTCCATCTGAAACATTGAATGATTTTTGTTCAAAAATAGTTGAAAACAACTATTATATATAAATATATATTTTATATGATTATAACCTGTATTTATCTTTTTCAATATTCCTCTGGAACCACATATTCATATATGATAATGTAAATATCTTCATATTCTTCCTCAGCATCATAAATTTTAATATGAGTTTCAATTTCATCATCTCTGATCATTTCAAATTCATTTGTAACATCATTGACATCATTGTCACCATCAATCCTAAAATATGGGGTGTCATCATCAATATTTTTGTCTCTTCAAGAAAATATGGATTTGGAGTAGTTTATTGAAAAATATAAATTCTGTGAACATTAGTTGAACGACATTCACTTTTAGTAAACTGATTTTCTTAAGATTTCATTTTTATTATGCTTCACTATTCCCCCAACTCTCTTGAAGTTACATAGTAATTTTCATAAAAAATATTATTTTTCTGATATTCTAATAAAAATTGTTCATTTACTACAAGAAGGATTATATATTTAATATCAACAATTCCTTGGATCCAATGGATACACAAGACTCTCTGAGTATGCAACCACTGACATTTAAATATCATTATATAATTCTTTCCCAGATAACATAGTTCAATAATATATTATTTAATTCCATAAAATTCAACATCAAATTCTATATGATAATATCATCTCATTAAAACACCTCTATTCATTATTTTTTATTCCCCATATGCACGTGTATTAAATTTAAACATATTCACCACACATGAATTATAATATTTAACTATTTTTTATTGTGAGTTACTCAATACACATATGCATTATCAATTTTATCAGCATGTTAAGATACTTGAAAATTTATAAACAATTTTTCAATATAAAAAGTAACAAATTGATTTTATATATTTAACCCAAAATAATTTATTTTACTAGTGGAAAAATTACTTTTTCAACATTCTTCAATAACAGCTTCTATAATTTGTGGAAGCTATTTCTTGATCTGAATATCATCTAACTTATAAATAAAATAATATTAATTTAATATAAAAATGATTACAAAATAAGTGATAAGGTCACTCATAATTGAAATGGTGTCATTTCTTCATATTTAAGTAGAAAATAAGTATGAGCACTATGATGTTCATCCTCTAAAATACATCATTCAGGAACTCCACCAAATCCATGTTTGGGAAAATTAAAAACTGATAATTGATTTCTAATTTGATCATCAATATTCCCCTCGTTATGGCCCATGAATTTTTTGACGTATATTAGTATTAATAATAATGAGATCAAGAAAAAAAATTGCTTCTAAAAATAAGCTTGTGTAATTAAACCTTCACCTAATGAATTGTTACATACTTTTTTATTCAATTTATGCATTCTTCTCTCGCATGGGTACAAAAATAAAAATTGTACCAGACTTCTACATTTTTCGTCATGCAATAAATTAATTATCAAATGTTCCATTATGTGAAATAATGCAGATGAGAAAATTTTATCCAGTTTACATAAAATTAGAAAAACATATTCTTGTTGTCTTCTTAGTGCATCATAGTCTATTATCGCCGCTCAAATATCTCAAAAAAAATATGATATGTCTTTTATTTCATCCCAAATCATAGAGTTCAACAAATATCTTAATCCAATCAGAATAATGTTTTTCATTATTACATGATAGTCATGAATTTTTAATAGAGTAATATGACCATTTTTAACACATCTTCCCAAATTAGAAGCATAAACATATGGAAGATTCAAATCTTTAATCCATTGAAAAAATAATAATCCATTTTCATAGGATCGTGTATAAGCTTATTTGGACATCATTAACTTCTGTGATCGGACGTTTTCAAATATCTTATATTCTGGTCACCTACAAATATGGGTAAGATCTAATCATGCCTTTATATTTGGTCTTACCTGGTGTATCTAAAATTTTATGAAATATATTATCAAAATAGTTCTTCTCAAAATTTATGTCATCTAATATGTTATGGAACTACAAATCTATCCAATATAACATATCCCAACAATTTCTCTTTTTTATCCCACTGTGTCCGTTCACAAAACCATCAATTTTATGTTGGTTAATTGTTGGTCCAAATATAATAAGAGGTAATGATGAGACATTTGATTTTAACTCTATACCTGAGATCATTTCTGTAGGTTCATCTCTTTCAAATGTGCCTTTTCTGAGATGATTTTTATTCCTCTAAAAATAATGATTGTTGGAAGGAATCTGCAATGAAAGATGATAAAACAAGGATTTTTATAATGATGAGAATCAATGATTTGTGGTATCTCATTTAGCAGAGAAATAATTTTGGACTATGTGTACTATAACTAGACAACTTGTCATATGCTGGTAAGTCACTAGTTATAAACATCAATTCACCTTTATGTTGGAAGTATTGTTTTGCAACAGCATCATATGTACTAACATCATTACTCCATAATGAATTTAACTCATCAATCAATGGTTTCCAAGAAACATCAATATTCATTTTCAGATGTCTGGAAATTAATAAGGTTACAAAGATACATGGATACTTCATTAATATCTAATGAGGTATATTTTATGGAGTTATAAAGTTAGGCTAACATGAATAATGACTATCATGAGAACCAAATGGAAATAAATAATTAGTATAAAGTCTCAGTCACATTTTTCAGTCTTCTAATGAATATTGTGGATGCACTTGGTCAATTAATTTACATGAATTACTATCAGAGGGATGATTTAAGATTTTATAGGTTGAAATATTTTTTTTGTGCCATGAAATTAATGTCATTGTGTTCTGACCCAAAAATAAATTCTACAATCTAGGTGTAAGTGGGAAATATCTCAACTGTTTTACAGGAATAGATTCAAGCATTCATTTTTATCCTCTTTATACATCAATATTCCACATGTGGAAAAACGATCCAATGACTCATTTTTATTATAATATAAGATGCAACCATTTTAATATACATGAATCTTATGATAACCAAATCTTGGATTAATAACTGGACTCTTAATCGGATATAAATTTGTAGGAAACACATTTCATTGAGGTAACAATGTTTTATACAATGAGAAAGTCTGACCAAAATAGCTATTTTACAATTCATTTTCAGATTTAGTAGCCATAAATTTGCAACCGATTTAAATTTTATTGTCTTGAAACTAGGATATAAAAATTCCATAACATACAACAAGAACGAATAAAATTTAGATCGTTCTAACTCAAGAGTTTAATCAATATCATTCTGAGTTTCAGTTTGTTGAAAAGAAAGACCAACCACATCATGTACTAAATTTTGAAACAGTGATGGATTCCCAACAAAATTATTAGTATTTTTTCATGAATTGTGTTCTCCATATTGATACCAAAAAATATAATCAATTTGAAAACCAAAATGAAACAGATGACCCTCAACATTGGAAAATATGTCAAACATCTAGAGACCATATTTTTTGCAAGGAAACATAACTGTCCATTCTAAAAAAACCTGTTTTGAAGATGAAAATGACAAGAATTTATCAACACAATCAATATATTCAGGATTTGAACAAGAACTGTTTGGATTCCTTTGATGATTTATCAAAGCGCTATCATACAATAATAGTTTTTTTTACTTCCTTGTTCCAGATTTCCCCAAAAAATATTAAATAATTAGCCTTTTTTAATAACTTGATATAAGAAAAAAATGATTCAAAAAATAACTATTCATATGTATTCTTAATTAACACTATTTATTACTAGTTACTGCTAATTAATACAAATTATCTCTAATTATTGCTACTTATTATTAACTATTACTATATTACTATTTATTGTTATTCATTATTATTTATTCCCAATTATTAATAATTATTACTAAATATTTCAAATTATTAATAATTATTTCAAATTTTTAATAATTATTACTAATTATTCCTATTAATACACATTTATTACAAATTACTATCAATTATTCTAAAATATTCACATTTATTACAAATGATTATTAATTATTCAAATCTATTCATATTTATTACAAATTATTAATAATTTTTATTATCTATTTTTATTTATTAAAAATTATTATCAATTATTCTTAATAATTATTATTTATTCCTATTTATTACTAATTATTACTATTAATTACTAATTATTTATAATTATTACTAATTATTATTATTATTTTCTATTTATTACTAATAATTACTATTAATTACTAATTATTAATAATTATTAATAATTATTAATAATTATTACTGTTATTACAAATTATTGCAATATTTTACTAATTGTACATATTTATCACAAATTATTTCAATTTATTTCAAATTATTCTTATTTATTACAAATTATTTCTATTTATTGTAAATTATTAACATTTATTTCTATTTCTTACAACTTATAAATAGTTGATACCATTTATTGAAAATTATGGCCATTTATTACTATTTATTTTTAATTATTATATTTTATTACTAATTATTACTATTTATTACTAATTATTCCTAATATTTACTAATTATTACTAATTATTACCTATTATATCTATTTATTTCTACTTATATCTATTTATTACTATTTATTACTATTTATTTCTATTCATTACTAATTATTAGTAATTATCAATAATTATTAGTAATTATCACTAATAATGGGAATTTTTCACTAATTAATAGTAATTATCACTACTTATCACTAATTATTTGAAATTACCACTAATTATCACTAATTTTGTCTATTTGTTCTTAATTATCACTGATTATTACTAATTATCACAAATTATTACAAATTATAACTAATTGTTTCTACTCATCACTAATGGTTTATAATTATCAGCAACTATACCTAATTATCATTATTTATCAATATTTATCAATATTTTTTCCTAATTATTAATAATTATTACTATTTATTATTATTTATTACTATTTAATATTATTTATTACTCTTTATTTCTAATTATTACTAATTATATAAATAAATAAGAAGACACCAAACCTACTCCACCTACTATTTGTGACGGGCGGCATAATGTCTAGCAGATTGGCGACAGCTCCTGCCCGATAACTCATCTCCTTGCAACTTTATCCAAATGAAATCAATATTAAAAATATGGTTTGGTAGTGATAAATTATTTTCTAATAAAGAAAAAAAAATTAAAATTGATTGGTTGGGGGTATGATTTGAGTTTGAGGCTGATTGTGTGGTTGTGCATTTAGAAGAAGATGCAATGACAGTTTCTGTGGGTCGGTATTTTGTTTGAGAACCCTTAGATTGGGTAATAGTGTTTGGTATTATCACAAACCGACCTAGTATGTCTGGTGATACATAAACAGAGTCAGTACTGACATAGCCCGAAGTGTGTTCCAGATCTAAATGGGTCGACGACTAGCAACGGGCATCATACAAACTGAATGTGGGACCGATTTTGGCTCTATCAATGTGAGAAAAATAGAACAAGACATTAATCATATCAAAGGAAACATCTATTGGGTGTAAAGTACCAGAATTTAAATAGGATGAACCACCTAAGTACTACAACCCATATAAAAAAAGGTAAAAACTAACCCAATGTACATAAGAACACAACTCACCATGACCAATGTTCAATAGTAGGATCAACCTCTAAGAGATCTTTTTAGTTTTCTCAAACCAAGAAGGATATAATCTACAAACACCTGAAGGCACATGTTGGGTGTGAGCTAAAGCCCAGTAGTATTTGACCCAATGAATCAATAACAGAAGTCAATATCAATTTAACTAAAATGTGCATTTGATTTTAAAACCAACGGGTTTGGCATTAACAAAGCATATTTAAACTAGTAATGCTCTATAGTTTAAAATATGGAAATACCATTATAAAATCATGATATAAATTTCAAATGATTGAAAACATTTCAAAAGATGGAAAACATTTCAAAAGAATGAATTTTTCATCAATCAAAGGATACTGTGCATAATCATAAATTCTCACAATAGGATTAAATAAACACTTTATATAATCTGTTTATATAAAATCTCAAAACATATAAAACAATTTATAAAAATGGAATATAAAGGAATTAAAAAAAATGAATGAAAGTGAGTAACTCTGTCATGTACTAAATAGGCATGATAATTCCAGGATATAGGGATCCAACACTGTGAATACGGTAAAGTATATACATACAACCTATTAGGCCTAAGGTTAAATGATCTCCTCACCATCACCTAAGGAATGTGGTGTGAGGATATAATGTTTTACAACATTTTATAATCATAATGTGTCTCCAAAAATAACTCACCAACTACCTATGTCTTTCATGTACTGAAGTAAAAAATCAATGATGGGAAATTCATGTTATAGTAGAAAATGTAATTCATCCCATTCGCCATTTAAAATATTCTAATTTTCTCATTAAAAACTATAATGGGTTTTTAATAAAAAAACATGTCTTTTCACAATGATGAGACCTTAATCATTCCATGAAAACATTTTAAATCATCTTTCACAAAATCATGATTTGATACCAAATCAAACAGTTCCATCTTTTTCATCACAAACCCTCTATTCTCTTGAATCAAGATTTTTCACAAAAATTCCAAAAAATAAATTTTCCTTTATATAAAATAAACATTTAAATTTATACAATTCCCATTATAACTAATATTTAAACTGAACAATTTAGATCTCACGAATTTCCAATTCCAAGATAAAAACCCATTTTCCCCTAAAAATCCCAAGTTCATCGAAATTGGGTTTTTCCAACACTACGATTTAAATCCATTTACTAAGATATAAATATTTTCATTTAAATCCATACAAATGAAATTTAAACCATGAAATTTGTTCAATAAAAATTGGGTATCCTAATGGAACCACCTAGCAGAAACAATGGTCCTCGAAACAACAAACCTTAATCGGGATTTTCCACGAAGAACGAAGATTACACAAATAAGAATAAAACCTAGGTTTAAGATTCCAAAAACAAAGGTTGTTATATACAAAAATAAATACCAAGATCCATGAAACCCTAAGGAGATGTAGAGATATCACGAGAGAAAGAAAATAAGAGGAGGAAACTAACCGGATAGAGATCGACAGACATTTTCCTAACATTGGATTGCTTCTGGAAGGTGTTCGAGGGGCCAAGAATTCTTCTTGGGAGATCCAATGAAAGTAGATATGTGCTTGGGTCGAAGGAGGTCTTCCGAAGACCTAAAAATGGGGATCATGAAATTTAAATAAATATTTTGGATCTATAAAAACCAATTCGCATAGTTCATGGGCTATTTCGCACGATTAGGGAAAATCGTGGGCATGTCGTATAGAGACTGATGTCCAATACATGGCACTAGTGAACGGTTTTACAAAACATTTATACGTCTTGCACAAACTGTTTTCCAACCAAAAATTGTTGATAATTTTTGAAAATCACCTGAAACAAATCCAATCAATACCCAACCAAATCTCAACCGAAAGAGGGGTTTTCAAATACCTGAAAATGGTGATGGGATGTTACAAGTATTAAATCTATATACATGTATTTTATTTTTTGATTTGTATATACACATCACCCTAGTTGAGATCTATGTTCTGAACACTCCCATTATCATTGGGGGTGGTTTCATTCCCAAAAATCTTGGTGGGAGGATGGATGGTTGGCCACCCGCTCTTCCTTTCTCCTTCATCCAGGTGGAAATAACCGAAGATTCATTGGGAAGGTTGTTTTTTGTGAGGCCCAGGTGGGTACATGAAAGTTTTAATTCCTAAGTGTCTTTGATATGAGATATGTTGGGTTTTTTAGGTGTCTTCATGATGAGGTGTGTTTATGGCCGAGGTGTCTATAAGAAGGATGTGTTGTGATAATGGCCCAAGTGTTTGCGGGCAGTATGTGATGTGGAATGTGGCCCATATGTTTGAGGTCGAGAAGTGGTTATGAGGACCAAGTGGTTGCAAGTGGGTTATGATGTGGTTATTTTAGAAAAGGAGGGAGTTCCAGGATGTCTGTTGTTAGGGTGTGAGAGTGGCTAATCTGTGGAAAAGTGGTGCGGGTTATCCTATCATTGATGTGCATAGCTTTTCTTTTCATTATTTACTTTGGAGTTTTTTTTGTTTTTTATAGTTTTGTTTTAAACATTCTTGTGTGGTGGTTTTGTCTTTAATATGTATATTTATATCTTGGAGTTGTTTTGATATTGATGCATCTTATATACAGATATTAATTGCTATAAAAGGGTAATACCTCCCATTTTGTGAGATTTTTATACCCTTGGTGCTGGTCTCCACCCCGGGGCCTACTGGAGGTGGGAATCGGGGGGGGGGGGGGATCATCTACTTTTCTTCACTGACTGTCCATGAGAGACATCATTAGAGGGAGGCGGTCATGATAGAAATTTACTATTCAAATTTTCAATGGAAAATTACATTATTTATGTTTTAATATATTTGAATTTAAACTTTAAACAAAATTTTATTTTATTTTTTTAACATTTTATTAGTATAATTATAAATGAACTAAAAGTTTATAGTAATAATTTTCCATTAATTGTTTTTGAAAAATTATCAATGCACTAATTTTTTATGTAAATTTTCTTAGTGGAAATTTTTACTAAATGTTTTTTGTAAATTTTTATTAATAAATCTCTTTGAAAATTTACATTTTCTGTTTAAGTATTAGTATAAGTTTAGTATTTCTTTATGTGGTGGAAATTTGTAAATATCCATTAAAACTTTTTACTTGATATTTACATTGGGAATTAATTTATTAGACAATCAACTTTTTAATAACTTTTTTAATTATCAGAAATTTTCACTATAATTTTTTTTCAAGAAAATACATCGTATATTTATATTAAGAAATATATGGTGTTTTGGAAAATGTATTGAAATTTTGATCTAAAAATTTGTGTGGGAATTTGAACTACAGTAATCTAGTGGAGATGTGTAGTGAAATATTTATTTTTAAATTTTCCATGAACATTTATATATATATATATATATTAATATATCAAGTATGGATACACTGAAATTTTTCACTATAAATTTTCATTTAAAATATGAGTAGAATATTTATAATTGAAAATATATGATGTGTAGGAAATAATCAATGGAAAATTTTAATAGAATTTTCCATAGGCTATTTCTAGTGGAAAATTAAAATTTCAACTAGAATATTGTATTTTTTATTCATTTATTAATATACTTTCACTTATAGTATAAGTGGAAATTCCTACTAAAAATTTAAGATGAAAATATTTATTATTTATATTCATTATAATTTGTTGATGAAAATTTTTAAGTTTTTTTGTATAAATATATTGATCAAATCAAATTAAATTCACACCAAACATTTATAAGAAATATCCCTTGAAAATTTATAATGAAAATTATTACTGAAAATCATGGTGTATGTATGTACATACTCAAAATTTCTAAAATAAATTTATACTATAACATTACATTGTGATTTTAAATGTATACATAAACATATATGTCTTTTCCAATCTTTATTCCATTATACTCTAGAAAAGTAACATGAAAAAATTTATGTAAATTTTCAGTCTAAATTTCCAATATGTATGTACCAGAAATATACAATGTAATATTATGATATATATTGATATTAGTTTATTCTTGGGTGTGTTATTTTTAGTGAAAATTTATATGGTTCATTCTATGTAGTAAAAATACATTGTAAAATTTTCACTCATAATATTCAGTATAAATTTTCATTGGAAATTCTCATAGAAAAATTATATAGAAAATTCACAGTGTAAATTTTCACTAGAAATTACAACTATAAATTTGTGAATGTAATTAACTAGTTGAAATTTCCTTATGGAATTTGTAGTTTAATTTACTAGTTTCATATTAAAAATATATAAAATCAATATTATATATACTAATATCATAATAAATTTTATTTATATACTTAATAGAAATTATAACTATATATATATATATTTATAATTATTTTCCATTGATAATAAATAATCAATAATAATTTCATTATAATGAAATTTAAAAAATATATAATACTTTCAATAGTTATATTTTAATTATTATGTATATTTTTATTATTATTAAATATATGATAATATATTATTATAATAAATACCATAGTTGATGTAAGTATATTATATATATATATATATAAAGAATAAGTAGTAGCCAAATCAATGTGCACAGTATGGATCCCCTTTGCACGATCACTTCACAGCCATCCTATATTTGCATCCCTTCTATTGGATGACCTAGGATGGGTCATGTCATTCCTTTCTACATCGACCCCATGGATTCTTGTTGCAACCAAATCACTGGATCGATTGGCTTGGATCGCACAATGTTCCACGATACCTGATCTCCATTGACCATCTGATCATCTGATCTAAAGGTTAGAAAAATTGTTGTCATCGATATAAGGCTATACTGCACCTCCCTTTCTAAGGATGATATAGTGCCTCGAGCATCGTATGATATTTATTTGATAATCCCCATTATTTCCACCACACCCTCCTCAGACTTCTCATCTCACCTTCATCCTTTCTCAATATTATAAACTCTACGATGCATTCCATTTTAGATTTTTTTTAATATGATTAAAAAAAATTAAAAAATAGCTACGTTAAAAATAATTTTAAAAATATTCCCCAATGGGGGAATTGCTGATGCCTCCTTTCCACAAAAACCTAATGAAAATTTATTATTATTTTTTAAATTAATTTTTAGGTTTTGTTTTGTAAATATATATATATATATATATATATACATAACAAAACAAAACTAAAATTAGAATATTTTATCTTCTATTTAAAATCTACCAGTACAACCATTACAACAGTATAGATTCTGATAGAAGTACACACCCATGACTATCTTTTATAAGAGAGTACTCCCTAAATTCCTTACGTATTTCCGATATGGGATTATGGTTCTCCATTTCTTGCATAGAACAGTCACCATTTCCCATGTGGGATTCTAAACTATTTTAAGTATATGGTTTTGAAATACTATAAAATTTAAACTATAAGACCAACATATGTGAAACTATAAACATGGATTAAAAAAATAGTTTAAAAGAATGCATTTCATAAAATTTGTTGATGACAAATAATTTATATGTTTTCAAGGACACATACTTGAAACTTAAAAATGTTTCAAGTACATGACTTCGAAGGTCTATAATATATAAAATATTATACCAACATAAATGAAACAAAAAACATGGATTTAAGATATAAAAAATAATTGAAAAGAAATAATAATTTTGTTAAAACTGTTGATGAAAAATAATTTATAATCTTTCAAAGACACCTACTAGAAAAATAAAAATGATTCAATTGCGTGACTTTGAAAGACTATAAAATATAAACTATAAGACCAATATAAATTAAAAATAAAAAATAGATTAAAAATATAATAAATAGTTGAAAATAAATATAATTTCATAAAACATGTGATGAAAATTAATTAAAACGCTTTCAAAACCACCTACTTGAGAAATAAAAATGTTTCAAATATATGGCTTTGGAAGACTATAAAATATAAACTATAAGACAAATATAAATGAATCTTAAAACAAGTATTAATGATATAATAAATAGTTAGTAATTAATTAGTTAATTAGTAATATAATTATTAGTTATATAATTACTAATTATATAATAATTAATTAGTTAATCATTAATATAGTTATTAACTATTAATTATTGATTATTAATTATTAAATATATAATTAAAATTTAATTAGTAATATCATTATTAATAATATAATAATTAATTAGTAACCTAATTATTAATAATATAATTACTAATTATATAATAATTAATTTGTTATTCAATAATATAACTATTAATTGTTAATTAATAATTATAGAATTAATTTTCTAATTAGTAATATCATTATTAATTATAAATTAATGAATAATTATCATAATTATTAATTATATAATTATTAATTATATAATAATGAAATATTTAATTAGTAATCTAATTGTTCATTATATAATTATAAATTATTTAATTATAAATATATTTATTAATTATAAAATAATTATTTATTTATTTTTAGGATAATTATTCATTATAAAATAGTTAATTAGTTAATTACTAATATTATTATAAATTATAGTTATTAATTATTAATTATTAATTATATAATAATTAAATAGTTAATTAGTCATATAATGATAATTATATATTAATTTATTATTTAATTAGTAATAAGATTTTTTATTTTAATAATAAAATACTTAATTATTAATATATTTATTATTTATAATTATTAACAATTTAATAGTCAATATTTTATTATATAATTAGTAATATAATTATTAATTAGAATTGTTTATTATTTATTATATTATAATTAATTACAAAATTAGTAATATAATTGTTGATTATATTTAATAATTGTATTACTAGTTAAATAATTAATTATTATATAATTATTATTTATATTTCTAATTAACTAATTAATTATTTTATAATTAAATATATATAATTTATAATTAACTATCTTATAATTATATAATTAATATTAATATAATTAATAATTATATTATTGATTAAATAATTAATAATTAATAATTATAATGAATAATTATAATGTATAATTATAACGAATAATTATATTAATAGTCAAATAATTATTTATTATATAATAATATTTAACAATGACTCTTTATTAATTATATTGAAAAATAATAATTTAAAATTATATTACTAATTAACTAACTAACTATTATACAATTAATAAATATATCACTAATTAACTTATTAATTATTATGAATTAATTTTTAATAAATACTAATTAATAATTTTAATGAATAATTATAATGAATAATTATAATTTATAATTATACTACTAGTTAACTAATTATAAAAAAGGGTCTCGCCTCGATATTTTTCAAAAAATTAACCAATTAAATATTATATAATTAATAATTATATTACTAATTAAGAAATTTATTTTTATATAATTAATGATTATTAATTACTAATTATATTAATAATTAACTAATTAGCTATTATATAATTAATAATTATCTTACTAACTACCTAATTAATTATTAAATAATTAATAATTATATTACTAATTAACTATTTTATTTTTATATAATTAATTATTACTAATTACTAATTAACAAAGTAAATATTATATAATTAATGATTATATTACAAATTATCTAATATATAATTAATAATTAATAATTAGTAATTAATAATTAATAATTATAATGAATAATTATAATGAATAATTATAATGAATAATTATAATGAATAATTATAAAGAATAAATATATTACTAATTCACTAATTAATTATTGGATAGTAATTTTTAATAATTACTAATTAATAATTACAATGAAAAAATATAATTTATACTTATATTACTAATAATTAATTAGTTATTATTTATTTAATAATTGTATTTCCAAATAAATATTTAATTACTATATAATAATTATTAATAATTACTAATTATTAACTCTAATAAATGAAAATAATTTTTAATTATATTACTAATTTAATTATTAACTATTATATACTTAATAATTATATTACAATTTATTTAATTAAATTTTATATAATTAATTTGAAATTAATACTGATTAACTAATTAAATATATTTTTTTATTTCTAATCCTTTTTTTAAGTTTCCTTTTTATTGGCCTTACTCAGAATGATGTTAACCCTAGGTTATGAGCACATGATTCAAAAATTTATTGAAAATAAAAGACCGAGTGTACAAGGGACAAACAAGATGAGGATTGGAAACATTTGAAGAAACACCTCAATGAAAACAGGGGATCATCGTTGGAATCAACCACCACCCCTCCCTTCAGATGATAGCCCCACCTCCTTGTTTTAGGCTGCTTCCAGTCACCATCATTCTCCTTTATTGGGATATCCTCCAGGGCCCATTTAGTCTCAGCAGATTAAATCCTTACATTAATCGAGGGAGCCCTATGAACACTTCCAAATTCGTTACTGATGAATTCCTTACTTTTAGACCTGTAAAAATATCCAACATACTAATAATGTTTTTACTAGAGTTCAAATCCTCTTACATCACATGAATCTAAAAAGTCTCACCCCTTCCGTATCTATCCATGACATCCTCAACAAGCATATCTTGCTTCTTTTCCTTAAGCACTTTATGCGGTTTATCGTGCAAACAACCATCAATTTTGTTCTTCCCTATGCGATCAAAAGAGGTGATTAATTCCTCCTGATCCAATTTGATATTGGATGAAACCTGAGCGTCACATTTCTTATCAGAAACCACATGCTCACCACCATGTTCATTTTTCACAGAAGTAACATTTCCCACATGTCCTTCATGAGAAACCTGTAAAAAATATTTAGTACTAGGCCCTGCACCAGAGTCACTAAGAAGAGACTCTCTATGAACAGTTGCAGTATGTGACTTAACCTAAAATGTAGATAAATTATCCACATGAGTATCACTATCTATATTAACTTTCTCAAGCTGAGAATCAATACTCTTATTCATACAAGCAACCTCATTTAGGGTGGATTCACAAACCTTCCCCATGCCCATTGGGGTGCGAGGGTCAAGGAAGGCTGAAACTTTATCATCCTATGCAGTCTCCTTGGTTGGTGCATCCCCTCGATTAAATCCCTACACTGCATCTTTGGGTGTAAGGGACTTGATCTTCTGAACCTATCTACATTGAGAAATATCACACTGAAAAAACATTTAAATTTTTTAGAACTTTGGCAAGAATTCATACTCAGTGTCAATGTCAATTTTTTCAAAATTCGCAATGAGATACACACAATATTTGCTGGGAATTGAGATGTCAATATCAACAAATAACTAGCATAAAACCCAAATTTTAATTCAATAGTATTATCATCGATCTTAAGAGGTGTTTCGATAAAAGAGGCGATGTACTTAAAAATTTGTGGGAGCCAAAAAAACTCAACTTAGACAGTGAAATCGTACCCAAAATTGAGCATTTCAATGTTTCTGATGAAGTGGATTAAAAATGAATTGCCATTATGAAATTCTCAAAATACCTGTGTTTAGGTTAAAAAACTAGAACCCCAAGCCATAAACCATTGATATTGAAATTTAATGATTAAATGTAAGTACCCCTTAATAATGGGGATGACTTTACAGCAATGAAAGCCACAAATTCGGCTAAGTTTTCTTTTTTGGTCCTCCACAGTCGGTGGTTTATCACCTTTTTCGATGATCATCCTTCCAATCAATGAATACTGTAAGGCCTCTAGTCATTCATTGTAGGCTCTTTCATTAAAAAATACAGAGATATTACCTTCATCAAATAAAATCTGAGGCGGAGTCGAAACTTACACTTTCATTCCATCATATGCAAGAAACTTCAAACAGAGGACCTCTTCGAATGAAACACCTTTCGTAGGAGCCCTTGATTTGTGTTAGTAACCACAGGATCAAAATCCATTGATTCAGAGACACCAATTGAAAGTCACCAGAACCAGTGAAGTGGAGTTGAAAAAGCGGTTACCCCATCCATCGTAGGCACCAGATGTAGCTCTGACGAGACTCATCCTCACCAATGGACTAGACCGTCGATTATGAGAATAGATTGAAATCTAAGGTCGGGGGACCAGAACTAGTAGGCAACCTTGAAAGCTTATAAATTATTTATCATCAACTTTTATTAATAAATTATTTATATTTTAAACGATTTGTTAGATTTTTAATCCATGTTATATGTTTAATTTTTATTGGCCTTATAGTTTATATTTTATAGACATTCAATGTCCGGTACATGAAACATTTTTATGTTTCATGTAGTTGTCTTCAAAAACGTAAAAATTAATTACCATCAATATTTTTTAAAAAAATATTTTAATTATCAACTATTTGTTAAATATTTAATTCTTTTTTATGTTTCATTAATGTTGGTCCTATAATTTATATTTTATAGGCTCTCAAAGTCAGGTAATTGAAGCATTCATAAGTTTCAAGTAGGTGTAATTGAAACCATATAAATTATTTTTCATCTCCACTTTTATGAAATTCTTTTTGTTATCAACTATTTATTATATTTTTATCCATGTTTTATGATTCATTTATATTGGTATTATATTTTCTGTTTTATATCCTTTCAAAGCTATATACATGAAACATAATCTCATATTGGAAATGTAGAATGGTCTGTGTCAGAAAGGGAGATCCAAAATCCCACATCTAAATTGAAGAATGATTTCTAGGGTAATCCCTCTTATAAAAGGGAGCCCTAAGTGAGAGCATCAGTTAAAATCCAGATTATTGTAATGACAGTACTAGTAGATATTAAATATGAGATAAATTTTGCTGAAATATTTATTTTAATTTTAATTTTTGTTTTGTTATACATATATACATACATATATATATAACATAATAAAAATAAAAATAAAATAAAAATATCAGAAAAATTTATATCTTATTTAAGATCCAACGGTACTACCATTACAACAATCTCGATTCTAAAAGAAGCTCTCAACCATGACTCTCTTTTCTAAAAGAGTATGTTTCGAAAATCATTTTTCATTTTTGATATAGGATTCTTGTTCACCCTTTCCTGCACTGATCATTCTACATTTCCCATATGGGACTCTGTTTCAAGTATGTGGCATTGAATGATTATGAAATATAAACTATAAAACCAATATAAGTGAAAGTTTAAACATGGATTAAACATATAATAAATAGATGAAAATGAAAATAATTTTGTGAAAAATGTGGATATAAAATAATTTTTAATTTTTCAAAGACACCAACTTGAAACAAATTTTTTTTCAAGTACATGACTTTTATAGTCTACAAAATATAGACTATATGATCAACATAAATAAAACATACAACATGGATTCAACATATAACAAATAGTTGAAATAAAAAAACATTTTGTAAATTTTTTTATGAAAAATAATTTATAATCATTCAAAGACACCTACTTAAAACAGAAAAATGTTTCAAGTGTGTGACTATGAAAAACTATAAAATATAAAATATAAGACCAATACAAATGAATCTTAAAATATAGATTAAAATTATAATAAATCGTTGAAAATAAAAATAATTTCATAAAAATTGTTGATGAAAAATAATTTAAAAGCATTCAAAACCACATACTTGATACATAAAATTATTTTTAGTATGTGGCTTTGAAATATTATAAAATATAAACTATAAGAAAAATATAAATGAAACATATAAGATGAATTAAACATATAATAAATATTTAGTAATTAATAAGTTAATAAGTAGTATAATTTTTAATAGTATAATAAATAGTAATATAATAATTAATTAGTTAATCGGTTATATAATTATTAATTATTAAATTTTAAATTTTAAATTTTAAATTAATAATTAATTAATTATTTTTAATATTTTTATTAATTATATATTTATTAATAAGTAATATAATTATTAGTCATATAATTATCAATTATATCATAATTAATTAGTTAATCAGTAATATAACTATTCATTATTAATTATATAACAAATTTACTAATAATTAATATCATTAATAATTATATCATAATAAATTAGTAATATAATTATAAATTATATAATTATTAATTATATAATAATTAATTAGTTAATTAGTAATATAATTATTTATTAGTCATATAATTATGAATTATATAATAATTAATTAGTTAATTATTAAAATAATTATTAATTAGAATTATTAATAAATTATTATATAATAATTAATGAGTTAATTAGTAATATAATTTTTCTTTATAATTCAAAATTATATTACTTATTAACTAATTAGTTACCATATAATTAATTATTACAGTACTAATTAATGAATTAATTATTAATAATTACTAATTAACAAAAGAATTATTATATAATTAATAATTATATAATTAAAAATTATTTTACTAATTAACTAATTAATAATTATTAATTAGTAATTAATAATTAAAAATTACAAATTATAATGAATAATTATATTACTAATTAACTAGTTAGTTATTATATAATATTTTTTTAATAATAACTAATTAATAATTATAATTAAAAATTATAATTTATAAATATATTGCTAATTTACTAATTAACTATTATATAATGAATAATTATAATACTAATCAACTGATTAATTATTATATAATAAATTTTAAAAAATTCTAATTATTAATTATAATGAATAATTATAATTTATTATTATATTACTAATTAAGTAATTATAAAAAGGTCCTCGACTATATCTTTCTCATATAATTAACTAATTAACTATTATATAATTAATAATTATATTACTAATTAACTAATTAATTATTATACAATTAATGATTATATTTCTATGTAACTAATTAATTAATATATAGTAAATAATCGTATTACTAATTAACTAATTAATTATTATATAATTATTAAATTATATAAATATTTATCTAA
This sequence comes from Viscum album, assembly GCA_963277665.1. NCBI lineage: Eukaryota > Viridiplantae > Streptophyta > Magnoliopsida > Santalales > Viscaceae > Viscum > Viscum album. The sequence goes on along the minus strand of OY728150.1, from coordinate 1,461,982,097 downwards.
TTAATAATTTATAATTAATAATTAATAACTATAATGACTAATTATAATGAATAATTATAATGAATAATTATATTAACAATTAACATACTAATTACTATATAATAATATTTAATAATTACTAATTAATAATTATAATGAATAAATATATTTTATAATTATAAAACTAATTAACAAATTAACTATTATATAATTAATAATTATATTACCAATTAACAAATTAATTATTATATAATAATTTTTAATAATTACTAATTTTTAATTATAATGAATAAATATAATTTATAAATATTTTAAAAATTAACTAATTAACTGTTATATATATTTATTTTACGAATTAAATAATTAATTATTATATAATTAATAATTAATTAATTAATCATAATATAAATATATATTAATAATACTACTTAACAAATTAAATAATTTATTTTATGTTTATTACATGTTTTATTTTTTTATTGGTCTTATAGTTTATATTTTAAAAACATTCAAAGTCATATACTTGAAACATTTTTTAGTTTCAAGTTGGCGACTTTGAAAACTTATATATTATTTTTCATCAACATTATTTTCAAAATTATTTTTATTTTCAAATATTTTTTACATGTTTAGTACTTGTTTTTCATTTCATTTTCATTGGTCTGGTAGTTTTAATTTTATAGACTTTTAAAGTCACGTACGTGAATCATTTTTTAGTTTCAAGAAGGTGTCTTTGAAAACATATAAATTATTTTCCATCCACATTTTTTAGGATATTCTTTTTAATTTCAACTATGTGTCATATGTTTAATCTATGTTTTAAGATTCATTTATGTTGGTCCTATAGATTATATTTTATAGTCTATCAAAGTCACATACTTGAATCATTTTTATGTTCCATGTAGGTGTCTTTAAAACAATATAAATTATTTTCCATCAACATTTTTAATGAAATTCTATTTGTTTTCAACTGTTGATTATATTTTTAATCCATTTTTTTGTTTCATATATATTGGTCTTTTAGTTTATATTTTATAGTCTTTCAAAGTCACATACTTGAAACAGAATCCCACATGGAAAATACAGAATGTTCTGCACAAGAATGGGAGAACCAAAATCCCCAATCAGAAATACCGAATGAATTCCATGACAAATTGTCTTATAAAAGACATTCTTCGGTGAGTGCTTCTGTCAGAATCCAGACTGTTGTAATGAAAGTACTACCGGATTTTAAATATTATATGTGTTCTTCTAAAAAATTTATTTCTGTTTTTATTTTTGTTTTATTTTGTTTATATATATATAAACAAAACTGAAAAAACAAAAACAAAAACTAATTTTTTTGGTGGGGGGGGGGGGTTGGTGGAAAGGTGGAATTGAGGATTCCTCCTTTGTGGTCTATTTTTAAAAATATTTTTAACCAAGATATTTTTAAAGAAATATATTTTTTAAAAACATATTTAAAAAAATCTTCTAATCAATGTGAATATTCTTTATCATCCTATTTAATAGAAAATAAATATTTTCATATATTTTCACTTGGGGAGATCATCCAAACCTCTAAAACAAATCATTAAAATTTAAATTTATACTAATAAACCCATCTGCATTGAACTGAGCATTGGATCTTGATCTCATGCAAAGGCATTCATGATGACCCTAATTATTACACATATATTCTCTATATATATAAATAGACTGCATGATGAATTGATAGATATGCGAGCATAAAAAATCAAATACACATCATAAGCATAATAAATAATACATACATGACTCTATCATGGACCTATAAAATAACACTTATTAATAAAAGAAATATAACGACCTCTTCCCCCAATTTAGAAAAAACATTATACTGAATCATTGACCTACAATTCAATTCAAATCCTGATTCATGTTTGAAGATAAAAAATTATACCTGTTATTAAAAGAACTCATGAAGGTCTATGAATTTGTATTGAAACCCTTTCCATGTACATGAGTAATTATTATGATCAATGACCTAGTAGGATTCTTCCACGCATCTAGATACACTATATAGTGATCTGGTGAATTAATGTTCTAGTATGTGTTTCATGCATATCTTTTGTCAGTGTACCTAAATCCATATGAAAACATAATTCATGAACAATTAATAAAGGCATACATGTATTCTGTCATGGATAGAGGATAGATTCACCCTAATGACTCATTTAATACTATCAATCTCGGGAAATGTCCCACCACCCTTTAATCCAGGAGACACATACACTATTGACACTACCACAAATGCAAGAAAGGGAAGTGCATGAGTTTTATTATCACAAATAAAAAGCCATGATAGGGGGGCTATAAGCACTAAAAAAGGGCTGATAAATCAACACATTATCAGCGCTACTATAAGCAATGATAAAGGCCCCCCTTTATCAGCGCTAACAGAAAGCGCTGATAGAAATGAGACTTTATCGGTGCTAATAGTAGCACTCATAAATGTTTTTAAAAGAACCTATTATTAATTTATATAAATATATTTTAATTTTATTAAAAAATAGTTATTATACGTATACATTAAATAGAAAACACAAGTTTATTATGTTTATTATGTTTATTAGTTTTAGTTATATATTTATTATATATTTATTATACTATATATATGCTTTTAATATTAAATATAAATAATATTTAATACATATATATATTCAAATACTTATTAAATATATATATATTTTTAAATAATTTTATGTTTCCAAATGAATCTGTCAATTGATGCGTAAATGGACAGTAAAATTCAGCTCAGGAATATGTTCATTAATTACCATAATGTTGGTTATATATATTATAGTACTATACATGGTGCATTCATTCATTTTCTATAATGTGACGCTTTATATTCTCATTAATACTTAAATCACAATAAATATATTTAAATAAACAATAAGTATATTTATTTTATTTAAAAATATAATTATTTAGTTATATATAATTAAATATTTTTTAAATATATTATATAATTATAAATATATAAAAATAATTAAATATAAATATTTTTAAATAATTATAAAATCACCAATATGTTTTTAAACGATATATATATATATGAATACATTTTGAATATATTTATTTATAATTACATGTCTTTAATGAATACATACACAGAAACAGATATATATATATAAATAGTTAAGGAATTAAAATTAATATATATATATATATATATATTTAATTAAACTTTATACAGAGATATGGATATATATATATATATATATAATTTTAAATTTAAATTTTAAATTATAATAAATATATTAATTAAATATATTTATAAAAATATAAATGTAATAAACATATTAGTTATAATTTTATAACTATAAATAAAGGGCATGTTTTATTAGGGTTAATTAAAAAGTGATGGTAAAACATACTCTGATCAGCAATGAAAAACTCTCATAAAATACATCTTTATCATTGATAAAAAAGTGTTGATAAATGTATGTTTTATCTGTGCTTTTCATTTTAGCACTGAAAAAACATACTTTTATCTGTGATTTTTACTAGCACACATAAATGGTTCCCTCGATTTTATAAATGAAACCTAACTACATCCCCTTCCATCCATACCCCACAAGCTCCCGTGAAGGCATAATGATGTGCTACCAAATCCTCCTCCTCTGATGTTATGACCATCGATTTGTCCTCCTCCTCCGTTGCAGACTCCTCCTCCTTCTCCCCCTCAATTTCCACTGCTGTGAACACGTCGTCCTACTCCTTCAATACCGTTTCCACCTCATGCTCCTCCTTTTCCACCACTGTCACCTCCTTCTCCTCCTCTAACGTTGTTGATGCCTCCATTGTTGCCTCCACCACTGCCTCTTCCACTAACATTGGTGCCACTTCTACCAATGATGTTTCCCGTAAACTTCATTGACCATATATTGTAAAATATTATTGATATTTAAATGAAATATAGATTATAGGTATGTTGACATGGAATAATCAATACAGTAGGTCTAGGAACATTTATAATTGATAAAAACTACAGGAATATAAGCTATATTTACTCAAAAAACCAAGGGAAATGTAAGTGATCATTTTTTTTAATTTATTGGTAGCCACATATGAATATTTTCCTACTTACAATCTATGTATTATTTCATGTAGTAGCTTGATTATTTCACATAGAGTTACTCCAGTCTCATCATGTAGTAGTTTACTATTTGGACTTTCGATCACTCCAGTTACTTCATGCGATGACTTGATTCCTTTTTAATTTTTACACATGCATCCCAATAGTATTTACTTAATGTGGTATCTTACCATTTTTAATTTCCACATGTGTGACACCTCTATTTTATTTATGCAACCCATCAAATTTTGAGCTTTTAGTCGATTTTATAGGGGCATGGTCGATTGAGGGTACCATATTGTCAAATGAATTGTTGAATTTTTGTTCGCGTGGGAGCATAAAGAGTGACGCATTTATATAATATACATTGGACAGTAGCTCGAAATCAATGTGAAGTAGTTTTACACCTTTTCCAATTTTTTAGGCATAGTCAATGCACTGACTGCTTGACTATTTCCATTATTATCATCACTAAATTACAAATATAGTAAAACAATCTATTCAACTTACATTTTAAATTTCAATATTTGAAAAATATCATTAAATTTAAGAATTAATTATAAATGAAAAAAGTATAAAATATAAAATTTTGGTATAATTAATTACCGAATTAATTTCAATAAATTGAATAATTCATTTAAAATAATAAAATGATGCTATATTAAATGTAAAAAATCAAACTGAAGAAAAATTAATCAATTAGACACATAAACACTATATATGAAAAGAATATTCAATGAATAACATATTCAATATATAATTATAAAAAATTGATAATTTATCATAATAAAAACATTTCAATAATCAAAACATTAGAAAAAAATAGATGTGGAAAATATATTAAATAAATTACACATCATAGACCATAAAAGAATTAATATTTGTGAAAACTCCATTGTTTTTTGTTATAAATGGGGACTTAATATAACCATTTCTAGTTATATATGTTTTTATAATTTTCTCAAAATTATTCCCAAATATATCTCTAAACATCTCTAACCACATTCCTAAACCCTCAGTGTGACCATAAACTTCACCTATAAGTACCTAAGTCAAATCCAATGGAGTAACTCTAATGTAGAGGTAAAGTTATAACTTCATTCATTCATGTTTATTTCTTATTCTACATCCTAGTAATAAATTATAAAAAAACTAATATAATGACATAAGTTTCACTACTGTACTAAAATATTATTATGTTGATCATACAACCATTTTATCCCATTTTCTTCCCAAGGGAATTGAAAACATCCCTTGTGCATACATACAGACTACATCGTCCACAAAACGATGTATTTAGGTTTTCATCACTACATCACATTGAAGATTATAAAGATTTAGTTTATAAATATATTTGATATATATTAAATAATTATGATTATATAGAGATAATATGTTATCATCCTTCTTACCCTATAATCTATTAGAATACAAAAATGTCAGACATGTATACAAGTAAACTACATCCTCTATAAGAATTGAAAACAACACTCATGTGTATGTGAGGACCAACAAAACCATGAAACGATGTAATTCATTTATCATAAACTCCATAAATGGATGGTTTGAGAATATTTTGAATATATAATAATGACATTTTTATCATTTTTATGTTTCTTCGGATGAAGGAATAATGACCGTATTGACCATGGTCAACACACCAATGTTGTTTCGATTTGAACATACCAAAAACATTCAGAGTGAATTTAAGGTACATATAATGTTATGAAGTGGTTTAGTTATTTTCTCTAATCACTTGAGTTGAATTACCCAATGTGGTATTAGGTGGTTTTTTATTTTGGAATCTGTGTTGGTTGAGTTGGATTGTCTTGAGGCTTTGAGGTAAATTTTATTTTATGTATTATTTTTTATTTTTGTTGGTTCTTTTTATGTGAGGATTTTTTAATCGAGTTTTTTAATATTATTTAGGGTATACATGTTTATTATATGGAGTAGTATAAGAAACCATATCATAAATATGTAATCCCTCAATTATGTTGGGAAATAATCCACTAATAAAATTTAATCCCACACTATCCATGCTCAGTCTGGGAAATAGATAGTATATGAACATTACTTGTGTTATAAAAGATCACACAAAAGAATCAAATGTTTTGGGGTCAGAATGATATATTGTCAAATATATAAATCCCAATAAATTGGGAGGTTGGTTTGGTAGAGACTCTATAATAATGACTTGATTAATAGTATATATAGTTACATGAGGTGGTAAGGATAAGGGCATTTCAATTCTAGTGGAATAACGGAGAGTGGAAAAATTATGACACCATGAATTGGGAATATCATGTGGCTTGTTAGTACAAGTGAGTTATAAACCTTTAGAGAGGATCATTGCAAGAGTGTTAAGCATAGAGAGGAATTTCAATAAAGTGGGATCTAACATAATGTATCAAGTATGGTTGTAAAGTAAGGATTGAAGTCTGTATTGTCTAACATAATGTATAAAGTGAATCTCTTCAGATTTATGTCTTTGTAAAAATGCATATGTGGCTCTTTTAAAATGATTCAAGTGTCTTGAAATGTTTCTTAAAAAATTATATGTGTTCAACATACCCTTTTTTGGTTTTAATTAGCCTTAAATGGTATAAAAAGAATTTGGGGTTTGGTAAAGGATATTTGGAACTAATTATTTTATTTAAAAAATTCATTGTTATTTTCAAGTGGAATATGTTTTAATGGTTTGTTTTTTTAATGGGATTTCACTATGATTTTTATTGGGATTTTAAATATTATTTTCAAGGAGTGTGATTTTTTATAAATATTTTTCAATGGTATTTCATCTTTTTAAATAGTTAGCATAAATTAGGTCTTTGTTATTTTATAAATAGTTTTCAAAACAGTGTGTTATTTTATCCTTGGATAATTTTTATATCAATTTTTTCTGTATTTATTTTGTTAAATATTAATATCAATGAATAAAATAGAATTTATATCAATAAATAATGGATAGATTCCAATTTTCTAACAAAAGAGTATGAAAATGTGTTAAAAGAGTTCATCATGTTTTTAAAAGATCATGTACATGATCATTTTCAAATCCTTTGTCTGTGTTTACAATGTTCATATTCAAGAAATGATACTCCATAAGAGTTAGAAGAACACTTGATCTATCATGGAATAGATCTATGTTATAAATGTTGGAATAAACACATGGAAAATTAAATGTAGCTATTCAATGGGATAACACTGCATTTTATGGATCATTTGATATGATTACTAGTGTGGACAATGGAGAAGAGTGTATAAAGGAAGAGATTACAAATGAGCAGGATGATGATGATCGTATTAAGAAAATTACAAGGACAATTGTAGATGAGATTTGTATTTACATAAAATTGTTTGAGAAGTTAAAGGGTTGTGAAAAGACTCTAATGTATGGTGGTTGCTATAATTATACAGAATTGTCAGCCATAATGAAGCTGTATAATTTGAATTCAGACAATAGATGGAGTGATACCAGTTTTACAGAATTACTTCCACTCATGAATAACATTCTCTCAAGAGATAATGACATCCCTTGCTGAACATACGATGTGAATCTAATGCTACGCAGATGGGTACAATCTTTGAAAGAAGGCATGCCTACCTGAATGAATATGTACAATTACTGAAGGACCGCAAATAACATAGAGAATTCCCAAAGTGTAGTTATTATTAATAAAAGGGAGATGAATGCAGTCCTACAAAAGATTAATGGTACTTTACAGTCATTAAGAATATTAGGTGCTTATATGGTAGTAAGGAGATTATAGGGAAATTAAAGTGGCATGCAAATAGCAGAAATAAAAATGGAAAACTATTGCACATAGTGGACTCTTCACATTGGAATAGAATTGATCATGATTATCTTGACATTGGAAATAATCCGATAAACCATCATCTTGTGATATCTATAGATGGAGTGACTCCTTTTTCTTTTCAAACCAGCACTAATATTACATGACTGGTTATGTTGGTAAATTTTATGTTTCCACCATGGTTATGAATGAAATGAAAATACATCATGCTATCTATGATTATATGAGGACCAAATCTTCAAGGTAAGGATATTGTTCTTTATTTATTTCCATTGATCGAGGATTTGATATTATTATGGGATTCATGTGTTATGATGTATGATTCTTATAGAAATGAGGATTTCATGTTGAGATCCGTGTGGTACTGGATGAAAACCCACTTTCCTGCTTATGGAAAAATTTTAGGATATTGTATTAAAGGAACTATTCGGTGTCCCATTTACAGATAAGGTTCACAATCAATTAGATCGAAACATTCTTTAAAAACTACTTTTCAAGGATGTCACAAATTTCTACCCTGATGACATATATACTAATATAGGACGACATAATTCTATGGATTTTTAGAAGAATTTACACCATCATATCCACTAACAGGTGATCAAATATTTGAGATTGTTAACTATGTTGACACTACTTTTGGTAAACCATTTTCGAAAAACCATACTATAATTGGTTGGAAAAATATATTAGTTTTTTTTTGAATTTCCATACTTTAATTTTCTATAAATAAGACATTTTCTTGATGTTATTATTATTTACAAAAAATTTATGTGATAGTGTCATCGAATTATTGCAAATTGAACCTTGAAAAACAAAACAAGGAATTATGTATAGGTTAGACATGGTTGACATGGGAATACATAAAGAGTTGTCACCTGTGGAGGGTGAAAAAGAACATTTATTCCCCCCTTATGCTTATAGTCCTTCCAGGCATGAGATATATAAGTTTTGATACTTCTTTAATGACATAAAATATCCATATATGTATTCATAGAATATAAAGAACATCATGTCAATGCGAGGCTTAAAGATAAAAGGTATGAAATAACATGACTACTAGGTTTTGATGCAAGATATACTTCATATAGATTTTCATTGCATTTTTTCCAGGAATGTCCATCCCATATTAATAAAGCTCTGTTTATTATTCAGAAATATATTTAGCAATGTTATAGACCCAACAAAATTGCTGAATATGGATAGAGAAATTGTCGTCATATTATGTTAATTAGAAAAAATTTTCCCGCCAGCATTCTATGATATGAAGGTTAACATGGTTAGAGAGATTTGGTTATGTGGTCATGTGCGCTATATATGGATGTAGCTCATTGAACAATATTTGAATATTTTGAAGGGGTATGTTAAAATTTTAATTTGGCTATAGGGTTGTATTGTAGAGCGATATATTGTTGTGGAAGCCATTGAATTCTATACCGAATTCTTATATGGTGTGAAATGTATTGGTCTAACAAAATCTCATCACACTAGGAGACTTATGAGTGAAGTAATTTATAGAAATATGTTGTCACAATCAATATTATAGATCAATAGAATTCTCACCTTTACATTTTTCATAACAGTTTGGATGTTGACCCATATGTTGAAACCCACAATGAAATTCTTAGGCTTTCAAATCCTTCAAGTGCCGAAAAATGGATATCAAATAAACATAATAAATAGTCTATTAGATTGTTTTAGGACTATTTTTTTATGAAGTAAAATGAATATCAAGATTCAATTTCATAATGATTTCGATAGATAGCTGGAGGACCGAGTGTGTACGCATTATCATACATTGCTTATGTAAATAATGTTTTTACATTCTATACCAATGAACATGATTAAGATAGTACCAGATAGAATAGTGGAGTTACACTTTTGGATGGGTCGATTCATTTTTCTTGTGAAAAGGAAAAAATCTCAATTTACACGAATATGTCATAGTTTGGCATCATCAAAAAAATATGGGTGTTGGATAATAGGACATTCTGAGTTCCTATTTTTCAAAGCTAGTGGGTTGATAACTGAAGTGATGTTGAAATAGAGGAATTGGGATTTGTGAAAGTTGATTTCAGTAAGGAAGGGTACAAAGTCAACCCATTTTAATGAAATCAAAGTCAGTTAAAGTATTTTAGGTTCCAGATCCTGCAATCAAAAACTTGTGAATTGATCAGTTATCGACCAAAACCACTAAAGAGTCAGATGAAAATTCAACCAAGGATGACCTTTTAATTGGGACGTCACAATCATTTCACAACGGTCCTGGTGTAGATATTATTTCACATGTTCTAAGAGACCACAATGATGGGATTTGGATATTTTATATAGGGGTCAAATCCATTCACCCTTTAAAAAAAATAGTTCAATAATCAAGTTATATATTTTTTCTAATATATATCATGTTAATTTATATTAATATCTACTCACTACTACTTTTATGTTATCTAAATAAACAGTTCAACCACTTTCATAGATAATGACTCTTACACATAATGATTCTCCCAATCACCAAGCATAATAGGTTTCTCAACCTATTGCTTCTCATAGTGCATACGAACAACATGTTTTTCAACTTTTTTCCTTATTTTAATATCTATTTGGATGTAACATTTATGTTATCTATATAAAATGTTAAACAAATTTTTAAGATAATAAATTATGCATGTGATTATGCTCCTAATCCCAAGGAACAACAGGTTTATCAATGTGGTTCTGCTCATAGTGCAGACGAAAAACATGTTTCTCAACATGTTTCTGCTCTCAGTGTAGCGGTACAACCACTATCTGCACATGCTAATGCTAGCCCTCTAGAGCTGGAGGAACATATTTATAATGGTGGATCCAAGGAAATAAAAGGTTAAAAAACACCAACGACACATAAAAATTATGACTGTCATACTATGATGGTATTAGAAAAAAAATTAAGGATATAGATAAAGGAATCAAATATGACATTGGATGGAATAAGCGGGGCCAACATGTTAACCCCAACAAGTCCATGTTCAGTAGTTACATTAGAATCATCACTCAGTAATGTGTGGTGATTTGTGTTACTTCATGGAACCATGTTGTGGCTGATATTAAGATAATCATGTGGGGAGATATTATATTAACATTATGATATAATTTCTTAATTTAGAAAAATTAAATATTAAAACATTGACTGAAACTTCATTATATATTGGAGAGTGCATGTATAGTATAGTATTCCCACAAAGAGTTTTTATTAAGGGTTCAGGGTGGATTTATTGGGGTTTTTTCATAATTTTAATGAAATACAATCTTAATGATGTTGAAGGGAAATTAAAACTACACCCACCTCTTATTTTCGAACACCTGATAACCCCAGCATCTTGAGATGCATTTACTAGCTGTCGTGCATAGTAGTATTTTCAAGTACATTGTGTCTGGTAACATGTTGTTTGAAAGTATGTATATTTATCACATTAATTGATAGTGTTCTGTTTATGAGTCAAATAATGAGAGCTGAAAATAAACAACGGGCATCACAACTAGTATACCCCTACCGTAAAGTATGTATGGGGTACACACCACTTGAAAATATTTTGTTACGTATTTTAAATAGACCATGATAAATTTATGTGACATCTAACAACACAATAACTATATTTTTTTGTTTATCTACAGCTTGAAGGGTCCAAATCCAAATAAAATTCCATCCCACACAATGTGATATAGAAGGGGGCACATGTAACTAAATATGGAAAACTAATAGATAAAGATATACAAAAAGTGTGGGAAACATGTGTATGTATGACATAATAAAAATATGTTTGGAATTAAATCACTATAACAGAACAATGATTAGTTATTTTTTTATATTTTTTCACTGAATGAGTCAGAAGAATTAACAATACTTATATTGGATGCATACATGATTTCAGTGGCCTTGAAGTAGCAAGAAAAGAATGGTCGTGTCAAAGGTGTGTGTTTTGGGGTGACACAATGAAAATATTTTGAGAAAAAAACAAGAAGAGGATCAAAATGAGAAAATAAAAAAAATGACAGAAACATTAGCTATGTTTCAAGAAGAATTAAAAATCTAGAGATAGATGATAATAAGTTTGATGGGGGAGAAAAAGAGATGAAACAACTCAAGAACAACCTATGCATGCAGATCTCGTCCGACCCCCTACCTGTTTTGAGTCGAGCCATTCCACTTAAAAACAATTTTTAACTCAGGTAGTCAATTTTCTAATAATTGTTTCTATTAAATGAGAATCTGATAGACACTAGAAACTGATACCATTCTTATATTGATAATCCACATGGTCGAAATGATTATGATTTATATCTATCAACACCCACCCATCACATTATAGAGAGGGATAAAGTGTTCAATATCTAGAATGTCATGCTACACAATAGGCCACTTCTGACAGGTCATGTCAGAATTTCAATTACTATATCCCTAGCAGTGAGTGTCGAGCTATCAGTTCCAATGGATGTTGCAGATATTTATTTGATATAACAATCTCTTGGAACATTCATCTCATGACAATCACATCTATTAAAAAAACATGCCGACAATGAGGTATTCATTTCACATTAAATTTTCAAGCTAAACAATAAACATTTAATGAAGAAAATGTCTTAAATGAAGCATGTTATTATATAAGGACAAAAGGAAGTGGGTGAAATGAATGACCGGTTCAAAACCATCTCCAGGATCAACCAACCGATCAAAATGGCCTTCCAAAATCAACATACCCCATTTTATATCCACATTTATTGTCATTAAAGGATCATGTGCATAAAAAAATTAATGATGGTGGTACTCACATAATTGATTTGGATGATTATATGTACATAGGGAAGATCTAGACTTCATTGTTGTTGAGAGTGTAACTGAAATCCTCAACTATGAATGGTTAGGTGGATCAGTTGGAAATGATTACATGAGTCGTGTTTTAATGATTTGATATACAAAAAGATGATATAATATGATAATTATGACTATATATGTTTCATATTTCTATAGGCGTATATATGAAAAACAATTGAGGGGATTTACCTAGGAAAACATTTTGACTTGTTAGCCCTCACGTCACCTCTAAAACCCAAAGAGATATAAATTCCGAGAAAGATGGTGAAATAGTGGTAGGCCTGATCAAATCCATTGAAAAAATTATAGATGACATACTCTTCTTAATACCGACGATGCAGGGGCAAAACTGTACAATTTAATCAAATCAAAGATATTTTAATTTTTTTCACTACTTATTATTTTTCGTGTTTTTAGGCAACATTTGATGGTCATTGTGGTAAATTTGGATACTCTAAAGTTTTATTTCATAGATTCAATGATTGGATATCCAAAAAACTAACCAAAAATGATGCAATTTATCAATTTTTAATAAAATAAATCTTAAATTTTAGAACTAAACATGTAGTTATATAATTTATATAATATTTCAATGAGGATTCTCTTATGATAGGGTGGTGCGTGACTATCATTTACATCATGGAATGAGGCCAGGGAAGAGGAAAATAAACATGAAAAGTACTTCGACTGGATAAAAATCAAGGTATATATAATAATATTTCACTATCCAAACACACATAAAAAAATAAATTATTTTTCTCATTGTTTATGCAGTTCCCTAAACAAACAAATGATAAAGAATGTGGTTATTATGTTTGTAAGTTTATGAAAGATATTATATTCCATGAAAAACCCAACATCCCTAAAGATGTTTTTTTGAATATAATAATATTTAATTTGAAATACTTATTAATCCTTTGTGTATTAATATTTCTTCCATACTACCATGACTTCTAAAAATAAACATATTCTCAAGATGATATAGATATGCATAGAAATAGATCGGTAAATACCTGATAGAATAATGTACATAAATAGATTGAATATGGTAAAATCATCAAACAATTTTAAATATAATAATCTTATCGACCATATATTCCTATTCGTTTTGTGGTAATGTTGTAATTTTTATGGGCTAAACACCCCACTAAAAATCATGGATTTTTGTGGTCTTAGTTCAAGCACAAAATGAAATGCATGTTGGTTGTTTTTTTAAAATCAATTGGTGGCCCTCATTTATAGGGTGTGTTTGTTTTTGATAGAACACAAAAGATAATGAGTATAAATAAGGTATTTCCCAATCAATTGAGTATCTTTTGGTGTATTGAGACATAACGGGAATAGGATCTTACTCCATTGTTCTCGTTTTCAACAACGAGAAGTGTTTCTCTATAAAAAAACATCTATTTAATCTACAGTATTGGAAATTCCCCGATTTTGTCTTCCCAGTGAATAACCAACTATAATATATACATTTGGAGGTCCTGAATATATGAAATTTTGTTCTTCACTAGGCAGACTAATGTTATACTACAGAAGGAGGTTTTTATTCCATGTCAACCTTACAAGGATCAAAGGTTTTTTATAATCCTTATAAAGAGGGTAGATTGAGCATATTGAATAGGTCAAGTCTCTTTTTTAGTTTTTAGAGGAAAGGGTGCATTTATTTTCATGGAAATAATCCATGAGTCACTTGTGAGATGTTGATGTCATCCCCACCTCAATCCGATGACTGTTGTGACTGGTATGACTAAAAGTGTCCGCTATTAGTTTAATATTGACATTTTTTTTCAAAATGTGTCACTCATTAAACACAAAGAAAACAAACTATGATTGTATTACAAATTATGATATAAAGTTTTTAAGTCCTTTGTGACATGTATGATGTATTCTCACATCAAACAGACACACGGTACGACCGGTATGACCACAAGATCATGTTTTTTGTTTGAAATGACATTTTAGAAAAAACACACAACTGAAAGACAAAAAAATAATTAAATTCATTAGGTTTTTTGATACATTAGGACAATGATCTATCAATAATTTATGATGTGTTGGAATAAAATAAACCTAAATCTGATGCACGATGCCATTGGTATGAATCCAATTGTGTCTTGTTATTTAAAATTGACATTAATTGAAGTAAAAATCCACAACCGAAATATTGAAAACCAGGAAAATGAAATAGGATTGTTTTGATAATTTAGGAAAATTATCCATGAGATAGTTGTGACGAGTAGGCAACAACACCTCCTAAATTTGACAAATGGTGTTATCAGAATTACTAAATGTGTCTGTTATCAATTTAAAATTGACTTTTTATCTCAAATTATTTCACTCATTAGAAACCAAGAAAACACCATCCGATTGTCTTCTAAATTATAGAAATAAATTTTTTGTTCCTTTGTGATGTTTATGAATCCATTTAATATAAAACTAACACACAATGTGATCAGTATTACTCAAATTGCATGTTTCTAGTTTGTAATGACATATTAGTAAAAAACAAAACTGACATATTGAAAACCAATGAAGCACATTCCAATTGTTTTGATAATTTCGGGAAATTATCCATCTGTAATTGTTGATGTTTCAGAATCAACCACACCTCAATCTGATGCACGGTGTCACTGGTATGACTCCAAATGTGTCTTTTTATTTAAAATTGACATTAATTCAAGCAAAAAAACACAACTGACATACTGAAAACAAAAAAAACACATTCAGACTATTTTGATACATTTAAAAAATTATCCATGAGTTGGTTGTGACAAAGGAGAATGAACCTCACCTCAATCTAACACACCACATGACCAGTATGACTAAATGTTTTTGGTATGAGTTTCAAATTAAAATTTTAGTCTAAAAAATATCACTCACTGAAAACAGATAAAACACGCTCTGATTGTCTTCTAAATTATGGAAAAATATTTTTATGTCTTTTGTGATGTGTATCTATTAGTGCCACATAAAATTGATGCATGATATGACATGTATGACTCAAATTTCTTATTTTCGGGTTGAAATTACATTTTAGTAAAAAAAGACATATGACATTATAAAAAAAATTGGAATACATTCTGATTGTTTTGATAGTTTATGAAAATTATCTCCCTATCATTTTTGATATATAGGAATCAACCTCATCTCAATCTGAAGCATGGTGTCATCGGTATAACTCCTAATGTGTCTTGTTATATACAATTGAAATTAGTTCAAGTAAAAAAACACAACTGTCATTCTGAAAAATGAGCAAAGACATTTGGATTGTTTCAATACATTAAGAAAATGATCTATGAGTCAGTTGTGAGTTTTTAGAATCAACCCCTTCTCAATATGATGAACGGTGTGATCGGTATGATAAAAGGAGTTTGCTATCAGTTTAAAATTGACATTTTAGCTCAAAATTTGTCACTCATTGAAAACCAAGACAACACACTCTTATTGTCTTCAAAACTATAGACATAAATTTATAAGTCCTTTTTTCTATATATAAAGTAGTCTCCCATAAATCTAATTCATGATGCAACCTGTATGATTAAAATTGCATGTTTTCAGTTTGAAATGATATTTTAGTGAAAGACACTACTACCTTAACGAAAACTGTGAAAGGCATTAATATTATTTTTTTAAATTAGTTATGCTATCCATTATTAATTTTTGACATTTATAAATCAACCCCTCCTCAATACGATGTACGTTGTGAATATTATAACTCAAAATATGTCATTTTTATTAAAAATTGACATCAATTCAAGAAAAATAACAAAACTGATGTAACACCCGAGACTTTTATGAGAAATATTTTGTTTTTATGTTATATAAATCATCAAAATGATCTTTCAATACACACAACACTAGATTGGATTGCTTTACACGCAACTGTGGCCTTCCTCGATAGCTTGCGCCATACGCAATACCGAGTGTCACTAAACAATGATATGCTATTAAAATATTATTAAAACTAGCCATTATGACTAGTAATACCCACTTTTTGAAATTTTATAAATTTCATATTTTAAAATGAAATTGTTTTTTGGATTTGGAATATCAAAATTAGCTTAGGGTGATATTTTGGTACTTTTCGGATAACTTTCATATTCTGATTAATAGTGAAAATTACTAAATTTTAATTAAATACAACTTTTTAATCGAAATAATTAATAGTGATAAATTATTAATTTTAGTGGTTTTAAATTATATTTAGAATATATTTTTACTATTTAATACAATGTTGGTCATTGGATGTAATTTCACATTTAAACCAGATATAAACTAGTGTCAATCTTTTGATAGTTATTATCTCTTAAAAACACGCTATTTGTTTTGATAGTTATTATCTCTTAAAAACACGCTATTTAAACCAGATATAAACTAGAGGTCCTGGTATTCTTCAATGACCAATTTTATTGCACTAAGAGGAGGTCTCAAAGAGGTGCTTCAAAGAAGAGGTAATGTCTGTTACTGATTCTTTCTACTTTATTTCTTCTTCCACTTCTTCTTAGTTAGTTGTTTCCTAATAAAGTAATAACATCAGTATCACTGATAAACTGATATGTTATTATAAGTATGAAATAACCCTATTTCACCATATATCCATCCTACGGAAAACGAAATCACCACACGTGCGTACGTACGGAATACAGTCTCCACACTGTGGTGTAATCTATTTTCCACCACCACCTTACTTGGATGTGTATAATGGTGTAAATAATAACTAAATATGATTATTGTAAAGTGATATTGATTCTGAAATAGTATACATACACTCCATTACAATTTCTCGATCATGGGAACGATATCATCGCTCATGCATACGTACGGAATACTGTATCAACGATGTGATGCGACTCGTTTTACATGATATTCATTGCATAATGATTATATAAATTAATTGAATGAATTAATATGATATATATTACACTAATTCCATTCTGGAAATGAGGTATCTATAACCTAAACAAGAATAATAAGAATTTATTCGACAAAACATGCATAAGAACAAAAAGTAATAAACACCCAAATAACAAGTAGTAATGAAATATTACTAATAAGAAGCTAAGAATATGAACATATATGATATCATAAAAATAATTATGATTATGGAATAAGTCAATAACATTATTTAAATCATTATACAGGAGTTTCAGACACTAACGAAGCAAATCGGACCTAAGGTAAGGGATAATTTTTCAAATCTTATTTTTATCCGAGATTGTTTATACTTTGGTATTTAATGGGCTCTATTTTATCATCCACATACAAGTTTCCTCAATATGTAATATTAGTTCCATCCACCTACAGTTTTTTAAATCCAATTTTACCCTTCGTTGTGTTTTTAGTAAAAGACATGAAAGGAATCTTTTGTCATTTTTCGTACGAGGTACTTTTTGACTTTTCCGACAAAAGTACGAGAAGAATGTATTTTTTTAACTAATACGACATGAATGGATTTTTAGAACATTATTTCCATGAATATTCCTTTACACGTTTTCATTTTTATTTATAATCATCTTCTTTTAGTTCAAAATTATATGACATGTTAAGAATGGAAATGTTTTTGAAGTAGAAATGATATTTTCCTCAAGAACGTAGTTCAAGTGTATTATCAAAATTATTTTCCATCTAAGATAATATAGGGTTCTGTTTCTATCCCTATTATTACATCAAATTTATTATGTTGTGATGGAATTTTTTTTATGAATTCCTTTATCTTATATGAATTGTTTCATGATGTCACGATGTTTATGAATCCCATTTTTATTACATGGGTTATGCAATGATGTATGATTTATGATTTTGTGGCACACATAAGAATGGTATCATTATGAGATGGGTGGGACCTATATCTCCCTCCAATTCATTGGGTAATGATTTTATATCTCATGAGATAGATATGGCTGGAATGGCAGGTTAAACCGGTTCAGTGAAACAGGACTGAAATGAGGAATGAACTCGGTTCAGAAATGGACTTTTTCCACTAAGATAGTCTTGGAAATGAGTCTTGAATAATACTAAATGATTCTCAATGATTATTTGTGTATGCCACAAGGCTTCATGTTTTATGTTATGATTATTGTGATCACATTTCACTACCATGATTTATCCCATGTTATGTAATTTTGATCTCTTTTGCAGGGTAAGATTTCCAAAATGTTATGTTCTTATAAATATGATGTGATTGATAATTCTTTTGATTACCCTTATTGATCATTTGAGCTCACCCCTATGTATGTTTTCTTTTTCCAAGTCTGGAAGAAGGTTATTAAGTAGGATATGCCAAAAGGGACTCTAGATATGATGAAATAAATGGGAGATAGTGTAGATTCATTATGAACCAGTTGTTTATGTTTCCCAGTTTATAAAGACTCTATTCCTATATGGTCCTTTCATGGTTTTGTTATATGTTGTAATAAGTATACTTCAATTTTGAAGTATTAACAATGTATGAAAAGTATGGGATGTTATAGTTGGTATCAGAGGAAAGGTATAGTCAACCATTGGAATCTAGGATGTGAAAGCCTTAGTAAGAACCTTAAGGATAAGTCTAAGCATAGAACACAATATTAGTGTTTTAGAAATGGCCATGAATAACCTATGATAAGATCTTAAGTGTGAAATTTCCTTATTTATTATGTGGTTTTCCTATTATAATTAGGGTTTCTCACACAAATGTTCTTGGTTTTAGTCAATGGCTGGAACCTGAAGGAACCGTTTTAATGCAGAATGCGATGGGAAATGCAATGATTTTCCCCCTGAGCAACCAAACGTTATGGGTGCTGGAATAAAAAATCTTGTAGCCATGCTCACACAACTTTTTCAAGCTATGAATCATGCAGGACTTCCAAACGAGCAAAGGAAGGAGCAAAATTTTGTTGAATCCTTCATGAGGCAGCATCCACCTTCATTCAGCGGGTCTACTGATCCATTAGTTGTTGAACAATGGACTAGTACAACTGAAAAGATATTTTCAGTTCTTCAATGTTCTGAACATGATAAAATCATCTTAGCAGTGTATCATTTGGAAGGAGATGATGATCAATGGTAGAATCTTATTATGAATACTAGGCAAAGGGATGAAATTGAGTCCATGGAATGGGACGAGTTCAAGAAGTTATTTTTCCATAAGTACTTCTCTCATATTCTCTGAACAAAGATGGAGAAAGAGTTTCTTGAACTGAAGCAAAAGGATGATGAATCTATTGGTACCTACGAAGCAAATTTTATAAGACTTCCAAGGTACGCTTCTAGTATTATTATCAAACCTGAGAGTAAGATCGATCGATTATTTAGTGGATTAAAAACAATTCATTGAAGGGCCTTAACCATAAGGGACTTCTATAGCTATGAAGAAATCATTCGATGTTCTCTCAAAGTTGAGATGGAGATTGGAGTAACCCATCAGTCATATGGGTTTGATAAGAAGAGGAAAATGGAATTCAATGGAATATCTAAAGAGCACACTAAAAAGAAGATGATATTTCCCTTATGCTCAATGTGTGCAAAGAAACATGGAGGGAGTTATCTTAAAGGGACAAGTAAATGTTTCAAATGTGGAAAGGAAGGTCATCAGGCATTTGAATGCCGTAATGATGTGAAGAAGTTGTCTAATGATGAAAAAAAAGGAAGGGACACACAGAATAAACCTACTACCTTCAATGTTTCAAGTGTAAGGAGATGGGGCATTATGCCAATCAATTCCTAAATTCAAGGGTTGATGATGATGTTCGACGTCAATAAACTCTTAAGGATAAAGACAAAGGAATGTCAAATGCAATTTCTTTCAGCAATGTGGAGTACGATAATGATGTGGTAAAAGGTACACTTATCATCCACTCTAAAGTAGAAAATGTTTTATTTGATTCTGGATCCACCCACTCTTTTATTTCTGAAGAATTTTTTAAGGGTATCGTTGTATTACATCAAAAATTAGATGATGAGTTAGCTGTGACAACCCCTAATGGAACAATAGTCGCATCAAAAGTTCATAATTCTTCTCCGATTGATGTTTGTGGGAAAGTGATTCCTGAAAATCTTGTGATCCTTCTTATAGTGGAATTTGATGCGATTCTTGGCATGGATTGGAATTCTCTATATGGATCTCATACCAATTTCCAAGGAAGGGAAGTCACATTTCATATTCCAGATCAATCTATGATCGTCTATCGATGCAAGGATGAACATAACCTTCCAGTGGAAATTTCATCCATCTTATGGGTCTTGATTCCACTAAATGAGGGTTATTTATCTCAAATAGTTGGTGAGAAACTCACGATTAAGAATATTCCCATTGTACGGGAGTTTGACGATGTTTTTCCAAAGGAATTTCCAGGTCTTCCACCAAATCGTGAAGTTGAGTTTTCAATAGAACTCGTACCAGGTGCTTTTCTTATTTCAAAGACACCTTATTGAATGGCCCCAATTGAGTTACAGGAATTGAAGAAGAAACTCCAAGATAATCTTGATAAGGGATGCATACGTCCTAGTGCGTCACCTTGGGGAGCACCTGTTTTGTTTGTTAAGAAGAGATATGGATCAATGAGACTCTGCATTGATTATCGAGAACATAACAATATCACTATCAAGAACAAATATCCTCTCCCGTACATTGATGACTTATTTGACAAACTACACGGAGCTCAATACTTTTCCAGGATTGATCTTCATTCAGGGTATTATCAATTAAGGGTCAAAAGGGAGGATTTACCAAATAGGACTTTCCGTACAGGGTATGGACACTATGAATTTATAGTGATGCCATTTGTTCTTACTAATTCCCCTGCTATCTTCATGGATCTGATTAATAGATTTTTTAGAGACTATCTTGATCAGTTTGTGGTAGTCTTTATAGACAATATTCTTTTTATTCAAAGAGAAAGGAAGAACATTAAGATCACTTGAGAATTGTATTGAAGTCCCTAAGAAAGGAGAAGCTTTATGCCAAATTTTCCAAGTGTGAATTTTTTATTAAAAAAGTTGCATTTTTGGGTCACATAGTCTCAAAAGAGGGGATATCTATGGATCCAGCGAAAATAGAGGTTATCGAAAAATGGTTGAGTCCAACAACAGTAACCGAGATACAAAGTTTTCTTGTTTTGGATGGATATTATCGAAGATTTGTGAACAATTTTTCACGATTATCTAATCCACTCACCATGTTGACTCGGAAAGGAGTCATGTTTGTTTGGACGGTGGAATGTGAAGAGAATTTCAAGGAGATGAGAAGAAGGTTATCCAGTCCACATGTACTCACATTGCCTTGTAGTGGAGAACGATTTGTTATCTATAGTGATGCATCCAAGAAGGGGACGGGGTGTGTTCTTATGGAAAATGATAAGGTGATAGCATATGCCTCACGATAGTTGAAAATCCATGGGCAAAATTACCCAACTCATGATTTGGAGTTAGCTGCAGTAATCTTTGCATTAACAATTTAGAGGCATTATCTTTATGGAGAAAGGTGTGATATTTATACTGATCATAAAAGTTTAAAGTATATTTTCACACAAAAGGAGCTGAATATGCGCCAAAGAAGATGGTTAGAGCTGATTAAGGATTATGACTGCTCAATTCATTACCACCCTGGGAAAGCAAACAAGGTGGCAGATGCATTAATTCGACAAGACCATGCTAGCTTATCCATGATGAGGATCAGAAAAGATCCAATATTTATGGATTTACAAAGGATGGATCTTGGAATTATAATGGAAGGGGGGAAATTGTATCTTTCTCAAATGAATGTTCAACCATCAATACATGTGAACATTAAAGAGGCGCAGAAAGAATATGTAGAGTTACAAAAAAGGTGAGAAATATTCCTGAAGTTAACCTTGATTGTGATGGGATAATAATGATTAGGAATCAGTTTTGTGTACCTCCCATCCCAGAATTAAAGAAGGAGTTGCTGGATGAGGCTCATAGTTCTTCATTATCTATTCATCCTGGAAGCACGAAAATGTATAGGGACCTGAAAGAGTACTTCTGGTGGGATGGCATGAAAAGAGATGTTGCTGAATATGTCTCTCAATGCTTGGTTTGTCAGCAAGATAAATATCAGAGACAGAATTCTAAGGGGATGTTACAACCATTACCCATACCTGAATGGAAATGGGAAAACATCACTATAGACTTTGTCACCGGACTTCCTAAAACATCCAAAGGCAATAATGCTATCTGGGTTATAGTTGATCGTCTTACAAAGTCGGCACATTTCATTTCTATTACAGAGGATTTCTCTCTAGATTAGACTGCCAGGATATATGGGAAAAAAGTGGTAAGATTGCATGGAGTACCACTTTCTATTATATCTGATCGGGATCCGAGATTTACCTCGAAGTTCTGGCGAAGTCATCAGCATACTCTGGATACAGAGTTGAGTTTCAGCACTGCTTATCAACCGCAGATAGATGGTCAGTCTGAGAGAACAATTCACACTCTGGAAGATATGTTAAGAGCTTGCTCTATGGATTTCAAAGGTGGTTGGGATCAATAGCTACCTTTGGTGGAATTTTCTTATAATAATAGATTTCATTCTAGTATTCAAATGGATCCTTATGAATCTCTCTATGGAAAGAAATACAGGACTCAACATGCTGGGATGAAGTTGGGGAAAGAAAGTTATTAGGACCTAATCTTGTTGATGAGATGGAATAAAAGGTTAGATCTATTCATAAACACATAAGAGCAGCTCAGAGTCAACAAAAAAGTTATGCCGAGAACCGAATAAAGGACCTAGATTTTGAATTGGATGATAAAGTGTTCTTATGAATATCTCCCTGGAAGAGGGTCATGAGATTTGGAAAGAAGGGGAAGTTGAGCCCTAGATATATCGGTCCTTTCGAAATACTGGATCGTGTTGGTAAGGCATATTACCGATTGGCGCTTCCACAGAATCTCTCTCAAGTTCACGATGTGTTCCATGTATCTCTCCTGAGAAAGTACATACTTGATCCTTCACATGTACTCAGCTCAGAAGTTGTACCGCTGGAGCAAGATCTTTCTTATGAAGAACAGCCGATAGAGATTCTGGATCGTAGCAAAAACGTCCTACGGAACAAGAACACTCACTTGGTGAAAGTTTTATGGAGGAACCACCAATTAGAATAAGCTACATAGTAGCTTGAGGATATGATGAGGGAGAGGTATCCTCATCTTTTTGTTAAAAAGTGAAGAATTTCAAGGGCGAAATTCATTTTATGCGGGGTAGAATGTAACACCCGAGACTTTTATGAGAAATATTTTGTTTTTTTATGTTATATAAATCATCAAAGGAATCTTTCACTACACACAACACTAGCTTGGCTTGCTTTACACGCAACAGTGTCCTTCCTCGATAGCTTGCGTCATACGCAATACCGAGTTTCACTAAACAACGATATGCTATTAAAATATTATTAAAACTAGCTGTTATGACTAGTAATACCCAATTTTTGAAATTTTATAAATTTTATATTTTAAAATGGACTTCATTTTGGGATTCATAATATCAAAATTAGCTTAGGGTGAAATTTTGGTACTTTTCGGATAACTTTCATATTTTGATGAATAGTGAAAAATACTAAATTTTAATTAAAAACAACTTTTTAATAGAAATAATTAATAGTGATAAATTATTAATTTGAGTGGTTTTAAAGTATATTTAGAATATATTTTTACAATTTAATACAATGTTGGTGATTGGATGTGATTTCACATTTAAACCAGATATAAACAAGTGTCAATCTTTTGATAGTTATTATTTCTTAAAAACACGCTATTTGGTTTGATGACGGGAATTAATTTTTAAATTAGTTAATGTAACTGATTTGTTTTGAATTTGATAAAATAGACATCATTTTTGAATTCATAATATCAAATATAGCTTAGGCCTAATTTATGGTATTTTTCTGGAATCTTTCATTTTTTGATGAATAGTGAAACCACTAAGTGGTAGTTAAAAAACTGAATTTTTCATAAAACATAATTTTACCGCCTTTTTAAGTGGAATTTTGAAAATCCGAGAGACACGGATAATATCAAGGACTAAAATGTGGTTCAATGAGATGAAAATAATTTTTGGTGAATAGTAAGTTTTTACTTTTTTTTACCATGGTTAAAAGTAATAGGGTAATTAAGGGTAAAAGTGTTATTATTATTACCCTAACACATGTCCTAATTCTATTGGATAAGTGTAATTCGACCAAAAAGACCCTTAGGAATAAAATATGACCATTTAGGCCCACATGGATTGGATTAGGACATTTATTGTTAGTTTATTTAAAGAAGGGTTAAAATAGTTAAAATCAACGTTTAATAACTAAATCATTTTTAATATAGCGTTATACATAAGATAAATTAGACTATAAATATTCATTAGAAATATAAATAGATTTCCTAAATAATGGTAGTTTAATTGTAATTTCTAGACTTAAAATAATTTAATTTATTTATGACACAATGATGATGCAGTAATTATCTTATTAATGAAATATTGACATAATTGATGTTATAAATACCCAAATAAATGTAATTTGAGACTTTTTATGAATTAGAATAATTTTCTATGTTAATATGAAATTTTAGTGTTGATTTAATTATCTTTTTTCGAACTAATCATTCTGTTATTATTTTCACAAAAATCAATTACCAAATAGTGTCTAAATTGACATAAAATAGTTTTTAATACAAATATTATATTATTAATTGTTATTTTATTCCTAAAAATCTAATGTTCGGACAAATGACATAGATAAGGTTATATATATTAATACTAAACAACTTGGGATTCGTTTGGCTTTTTATAGTAAGTTTATTAACCTTATAGTGTAAGAAAACAAAAATACACGGTAAAACTAAAATTATCTAACTTAATGTTAAATCTAAATGATAAGGTTAAAATAGTAACCTAAACTTGTACGAATTCTATTGGATGAGATTATTTCGACCCATCACCACCTTAGCTTTGAATGTAATCAATTTGATGCTATTTACAACCGAATGTGAATTTATAATAAAATAATATTTTTAGTTTTTCCAAAGGTGCCCCTCTCCTCCCTTATAAAAGGGCACCTCCTCCCTCTCTTCCTCACACCACATTGAGCCTTCAAGCTTGGCCAAACCCTGCCAAATTATCTTATCCACTTCCCTAGAAACATCTTAGAGGTCCTGGTCTTCTTCAAAGACCAATTTTATTTTCCTAACATGAGGTCTCAAAGAAGCGCTTCAAAGAAGAGGTAATGTCCGTTACCGATTCTTTCAACATTATTTCTTCTTCCACTTCCTCTTCTTTAGTTGTTTCATTATTAATTAATAACATAAGTATCACTCATATACTGATATGTTATTATAATTATGAAACAAACATATTTCACCATCTATCCATCCTACGGAAAACGAAATCACCGCGCGTGCGTACATACGGAATACCGTCTCCACGCTGTGGTGTAATCTATTTTCCACCAACACCTTACTTGGAGGGGTATAATGGTGTAAATAATAACTATATATTATTATTGTAAAGTGATATTGATTCTGAAATAGTATACATACACTCCTTTACAATTTCACGATCATGGGAACGATATCATCGCTCGTGCGTACGTACGGAATATCGTCTCCATGATGTGATTCGACTCGTTCTACATGATCTTCATGGCATACTGATTATATAAATGCATTTAATGAATTAATGTGATATATATTACACTAATAAAATTCTGGAAATGAGGTATCTATAACCTAAAAATATGAATAAGATTTTATTCGACAAAACACGCATAAGAACAAAAAGTAATAAACACCCGAATAACAAGTAGTAATGAAATATTACTAATAAGAAGCTAGGAATATGACCATATATGATATCATAAAAATATGTATGATTCTGTAATAAGTCAATAACATTATTTAAATCATTATACAGGAGGTTTGGACACTTACGAAGCAAATCGGACCTAAGGTAAGTGATAATTTTGAAAATATCATTTTTATCCGAGAGTGTTTATACATTGGTATTTACTGGGGTATATTTTATCATCCACATCCATGTTTTCTCAATATGTAATATTATTTCCATCCAACTAAAATTTTTTAAATCCAATTTTACCATTTGGTGAGTTTTTAGTAAAAGATATGAAAGGAATCTTTTGTCATTTTTCGTATGAGGTACTTTTTGACTTTTCCGACAAAAGTATTAGAAGAATGTCTTTTTATTAAATTATACGACATGAATGGATATTCAGAACATTATTTCCATGAATATTCCTTTACATGTTTTCAAGTTTATTTTTAATCAACTTCTTTTAGTTCAAAATTATATGACATGTTAAAAAAGGAAATGTTTTTGAAGTAGAAAGGATATTTTCCTCAAGAATGGAGTTCAAGTGTTTTATCAAAATTATTTTACATCTAAGATAATATAGGGTTCTGTTTCTATCCGTATTGTTACATTGAATTGATTATGTTGGGGTGGGATTATTTTTATGAATTCCTTTATCTTATATGAATTGTTTTATGATGTCATGATGTTTAAGAAACCCATTTTTATTACATGGGTTATGTAATGATGTGTGATTTATGATTTTGTGGAACACAAAAGAATGGTATCATTATGAGATGGGTGGGACATATATATCTCTTGAATGCATTGGGTAATTATTTAATATCTAATGATATAGACATGGCTGGAACGGCAGGTTAAACCGGTTCAGTGAAATAGGACTGAAACGAGGAATGAACTCGGTTCAGAAATTGAGTATGTCTACTAAGATAGTATTGGCAATGAGTATTGACTAATAAGAAATGATTCTCTATGATAATTTGTGTATTCCACAATGCTTCATGTTTTATGTTATGATTATTGTGATTACATTTCACTACCATGATTTATCCCATGTTATGAAATTTTGATCTCTTTTGCAGGGAACGATTTCCAAAATGTTATCTTCTTATGAATATTATGTGATTGATATTTATTTTGCATACACTTACTGAGCATTTGAGCTCACCCCTTTGTATGTTTTCTTTCCCCAGGTCAGGGAGAATGTTATTAAGTAGGATATGCCAAAAGGGACTCTAGATATGATGAAATAAATGGGAGACAATGTAGATTCTTTATGAACCATTTGTTTATGGTTACCAGTTTCTAAAGACTCTATACCTATAAGGTCCTTTCATGATTTTGTTATATGTTGTAATAAGTATAATTTAATTTTGAAGTATTAACAATGAATGAAAAGTATGGGTCGTTAATACTGACAAACTGAAAACTAATAAAATGCATTCATATTGTTTTCATACTTTATGAAAATGATCCATGAGTCAGTTTTGACGTGTATAAATCAACCCCACCTCGATGCGATGAACGGTGTAACTGGTATGACTAAAGTGTGTGCTATTAGTTTAAAATTGACATTTTAGCTCAAAACGTGTCACTCACTAAAAACTAATAAAACACCCTCTCATTGTCATCAAAATTAAGGACAACAATTCATATGTTAATCGAGACCTGTATGAAGCAGACATCCATCAAACTGATGCACGATGCGAACTGTATTACTCAAATTGTATGTTTTCAGTTTACAATTATATTATTGTTAAAAAAACAGAACTAACATTTTGAAAACGAAGAAAAACATTCGTATTGTTTAGATAATATAGTAAAATGATCCATTATTCCTTTTAGACATGTAAGAATCATACCTATCTCAATACGATGCCCGATGTGATCGGTAAAACTCCAAATGTGTAATTTTTATTAAAAAGTGTCATTTTTATTGTATTCTTTTTATTAATTTTTAATTTATTTTTTCATATTATTACAAATGTAATATTTGTTTCTTTATATAGGTGGAACCATTTTCTTGAGTTGGGATGATTTTTTTGGTGACTATTACCATCAGAGGACTTTTCTATAGGGGAACACAGATGTCAAAAGAGAAAACAATAATATTTTTAACTGTTTGTTGGATATTTGTAAATGCATTTTTATAAAACATTAATCTAAATTTATATAGAATTGTCTTTTGGTATATACCATGAGTGAATATTTTTTAATCATGATGTTAATTAAATATATGTAGCATTGTTTTCCAAACCTTAGTGTGCGATGCTTTTTTCTCATCATTTCACATCATGTATGCGGTTATTTTTTATATACTATGAGCGATTATTTTTTGTGCAGGTTTTTCTTGGTTTGTGTAGGTTATTTTTGTTGGTTTGGTTATTTTGGTTGCCTTTTGGGTGTTTTTTATTTTTTGTAGGTTTCTAGGTGTGATGTTATATAAACACTACACCCAAATAGGTAATCCATTGTCAGCGCTTCAAATAACATTAATAAGAGGGGTCCTTTATCAACACTAAAAAAGAACTGATAAAGGGGGTCCTTTATCAACGCTTCAAATAGATATGATAAAGGGTGGCCTTTATTAGCACTTTTCTGCATAGTGATCAATCGTGTCCATTATCAGTGCTAAAAATAGCGCTGATAAAGGGGACCCTCCCTTTAATAGAGGGTCTATTATCGAGCACTTTTTTAGTGCTGATGAAGGCATTTTTAGTGGTGATAAAAGAATATTTAGTGGTAGTGTGACCCAATGAGGTACCCCACACATCCACTATAATCTCAATAAATATAATCTCAAGATGTCTTATAATATCCATAAATACAATCTCATCACCGCTCCACTCGACCCCATTGTCACCTTACTTCCCATCATTAATCAAAACCTAAAAATATCTATGGAAATAATGATAAAATCATGAAATAAAACAATGAGATATGAAATATGGATTAACCACCAATATCCATTATAAATGAAAAATGAATAAAATAAGGGAATTTATATTGGTCACAAAAAAATATTTTAAAAACATCCAAGTATAAAATAAATGAGCAAAATAAAGAATATGACCTTACCTAATGGCATTACGAATTCATCACTCAGGGATTTCCCAATCATATCACTCATATACTCACTAGAGTTTTCATCTATAATACTTGTAGTGCACATTTGGCTATTCCTCAAATATCATAAATCATCCTATGATATAGATCACACTACATAATCGTACATCCCTTAGTCTACATGTTAATTCATTGTATCCCACAATAATTCATCATCTATGTTCCATGGCCATGGTCTTACTACTTGTGAAATCTTGGAGTAGAAAGTAAATATCAATATATTTTTAATATATATATATCTATTTGAAACTCTCCACCATCCATCCTTGAGTCTTGTTAAACATCATTATGTTCCCTTATGCCTAAAAGGAATCAATTAGTGCATCTCTACATGAAAATAAAATTATAGGTTCCCCTCATGGAAATAATTTCTCTTTGTTTTTATCCTAGTAATAAACTCCCAAAAGGTTTATAGCATGATCAATAGGATTTTTATAATAGTATCACTATCTCACAAGCTAGGTGTCCAATTTTTCAATCCCGTATTTTCATATAACAACATGACTCTAGTGAGAACCCAAACTCATACTATAAAAACATTAGGGAGGAATTCACTATACTCTTAATCCCACCTTAAAATTATAATAAGTATCATTAAAATACTTGCACCACATCATATGATTTATAAATTCTCCATTAATCGAATATACTAGGGATTACGACCCGCCCTAACAAATGTTGTGAAATTTTTCCAACACTCCTATAAAAACAATGGTGTTAAATTACTCATCCAGATTATAAATAATTACCAAATGGATAATGGTAATCAAGTCACTAATGTGACTATCCGAACATGTGTCTCACACTAATCCTCATCGTTCATATGATTATATATCAAAGGAAACCTTCTTGGAGGCCCAACCAAATTAAAAAAAACAATCACTGAATGAAGGGTTGTTATGTATGATTCATTTATTATCATGTATCTGGAGATAACAAAAACAAAACCATAGATTTAGAATCCCATACGAGCATTCAATCCTTAGAAAATAGGACATCACCATCTCACAGTAACCCAGACATTAAAATTTAAAAAATAGTATTCTATTTGATTTACTTGAAAATGAATGTTAATAGACTCTTTCAAAAAATAAATTAAAAAGGGAATCACATTATGACCATACCAATGCTAGGAATTTACTAAAAAATTAATGAAAACTACTATTGAAAAAAATGATCTTGTATTATGAATATAATTACAAAACACATACATTAAAAACCACACAATATATAGAAATTACAAACCAAATACACATTTTTAGATCTTATATAAGAGAAAAAACCATTCACTTTTTTTAAACCATCTCAAAACCATCTCACACAACCCTGAAATCCACATAATGCATCATTATCAATTATTCAACCAAGACAACACCAAAGGGATGTTTTGAAATTTACTTCATCATTACTAATGATTAGGCCAACATGATACCATAACATTTTTTGATAGATGAAAAATCATACAATCACATCACAAAAGTAATAATCACTTACAAAAAAATATTATTCCATCTATCAAGAAAAACTATAAAAAAAATAACTATTCGTAACCCTTAAAGTCCACCCACCTTGATCAAAATGTTTATTAGGTGCTTGGGGGTACAATTACATTCCAACACACAAACACACATACACCCCACACACAAGATGAAAAGGCATGCCATAGACCCCCATGGGGATATTCTGCCCATAAAGCCTTATTTATTTAGTCGATGGAATATAGGATCAGTGGGAATGAAGCCCATAACATGGCCTTAAAGCCCAGTGCAACATCACGCCTACATCATTTTTCTTGCACCACCAATCCTGTATCTTGAAAGATAATATCATGTAAGAAAAAAAATGAATTGAGAAGTTTTGCTCACTATGATTCATCTATAAACAAAAGTTTAACTCTGGATACACTACTCTATCCCTCTCTTTCATTATTAACAGAAATCTATGTTATCCAAAAAATCAAGACTCATACTGATCCTACCATGACTATTATCACTTCAATAGAATTATTTTACTTTTCACTATTACTCAATACTCTCATAACCCAAATCCTATTTCTTAATCATAATGCTTTTATACATCATGAAAACAATAAAATGTTGTACATATGTAATTACTAACTCGAAAAACCCATTTAACCACACGTCCAAGGCATTATATATCTCTCTAATATAATAATTTACCAACTGAATCCAAATATAAAGGGTCTAATCAATTAAACCATAAATTTTATGTTTAGACACTTAATCCCTACTACAAAAACAAGATTTTTTAATCATTAACAGTAAATTTATATAATAAAAAATAAAAAATATTCAGGACAAACAATGTATAAACACTAAAAACCAAAAAAAAAATTTAGAAAACATGGATTGAATATCATTTACACCAATCCAAATATTTTTACAAATGAAAAAACCAATGTTATATTCTCAAATATCCCCTTGTAATTTTATGTTTTGTTAAGAAAAATGGTTTAAAATATCCAACCTAACCAATACTTTTCTGAAAACTATTCCCATTAGGAAACCTGAATTTTAAATCAAAAATTAAAAATCCCTTTTTCCAATTGTGCCAATACCATAAAATCCTAAACCATTTACAAAAATTTTGTACCCATTTTCCTTTCCATGTGAAACCATTTTTTTATATTACTCATTATATTATATAATTTTTTTGAAAATTTAGCATTCCATTTCTCAAAATATCAAATATACCAAAACAAATTTCATATGGAAAATGGACAACATAAATCCAAAAAATTTATCAATAGAAAGGACTTTATAATCCTTATTAATTTATTCAACACTTATAATATATTTTGGAAGGAACTAAATAAAATCTATGTTATTTTTAATTAATAATGAAAACCCATCAATGTGGAAATCCATACACCACCACTTGTAGAAACAAGAATTATATTTTAATCATGAAAATTACATTATACATTAATAATATAACTTGATCCTAGTTGAGACCTACAAAAAATTCATTGTGTTTCTTTTTATAGAATACCTAAACAAAAAACTCACTGAACAAAGTTATGCCACCCTTAAATGTTTAAAATGTCTTTCAATAATGTATATTAACTAAATCCATGATTTCTAAGAATTATTTCATTCTACCTATCTAGTTCTAGACTCTTATATCCAACACTAACCTACTCTGTAGCAATAAAACACAAACTTTGATACTATATTTATTTACCCAGTTTGGTTCACTTGAATTATGATTGATACATGGATTTATCTAACAAAAGGAAAGCTTACCCATACATCAGAGGATACTATTTAGAGGTATGTTTTTGAAACATTCATGGGCATATTTTTAACTAAAATATAATGTATAAGGTTCATAAACAGATTTATAAGAAATTAAAAATGAACCATATGTTTATCTATCGTACCAAATCCCTATAGACCTAAAACATGGAATCAAGAGGGAATATCATTTTTAATAGTAGATAAGTAGATAGGTTACATAATGCATCCACATATACTAGGTCAGTTGAATTTTCCACAGTATAACACAAAAAAGAGAAAGAAAATAAAAATAAACATGAAGGATTGGGGACTTGACCCCATGACCTACACCTAACACCCCAATCCCATACCACTCCACCACCAACGGCAGGGAATGTATCCAAATATAAAATAAAATAATAAAATAATACAAGAACAACATAAAAAAGATCAATTTTCATTATGTATGGAACATATGCAACAATGACGAATTAAATAAAATAAATACAATGGACCATATACCAAATTATAATATGTTTCCTAAAAAATCATTAGTCGCTGAAAGAATTTTGGTCCAGAACTATACATACAACTCTAGGATGATACATGTTCCTAAAAAATGATGATATACCCATTTACATCAAAATATATTCCATATTCATGGGTATGTGGTGAATCTAATGATACTATAGCTTTACATTACTCACCTCTATATATTGAGTGATAGTGATTAAGTGGATGCATGTAATTTCTAGTGGTTCATGAGTGTTTGTTGTGAGTGTAACTAAACCAACCTAAATAATAATGCCAAGATTATCAAACAATTACATAGCTACATTCCATCAGGGATAAAAGATACACACTATGAAACATCCTATTTTTTTAGTTACTCATATACCGTTATTTTGGACATTAATTGGTTGGGGATCCTTTAAGGGCACTTTCAGAGATATTTTGATATTTTTTGAATGTTTTTTGGGATGTGCATGGTTTTCTCACAGTTATCCTAGACCGTGTGCCCGCCCAGGGTAAACCGTAAAAATAAAAATTTTAGGGGTTTTTAAGGAACACATATGGTTTGAAAAACCATGAACCGACCATGTAGAAACTGTGTAACCCCAAAGTATGGTCACATGATTTGGCATTATGGTTTGAAAAACTATGTGGCCCCTCTGAACTAACCATATGTGATAGATTTAATTATTTTTAATTTTTTATAATTCTAAAAACCTTATTTTTTTCCTCTACATAACCATAAATAAGAATTGGACATCCTCATAGGTTACTAGAGATCTCAAAAACCCATTTTGGCTTCTCAAAATCCTCTCTAAGGAATATCAATGCACGGAGATCGTCATTCGATCTCCCCCTGTAAGAGTTCTTATATGTTCTTTTATCTTCCAATCTATTCTTCTCTCCTCCATTGGTTTTGTTAGAAATATGCATTATTGTAGGATCTAATCATCATTTTTTAGATCTTGAGTCTAGGATTGACTCTCAGATCTCCATTTCAAATGTTCTTCATTGGAGTTTCCCGTTTTCGGAATTCTAAAACGTTGTATTTTTGTTTTGGTAGGTGGTTTTGTTTGTGATTGGGGGATTAATTTAACCTTAAATTTCATGATTTAAATTAAATAAATTTCAATTAGATTACGAAAAATGAAATATCCATTGAATTGGGATTTGAATTTCATTTTGAAAGAAATTTAGTGAAAACCCTTAATTCCAATGAATTGGGGTGTGATTGTAGAATTTGATGGAAAATATGAAATTGATCTGAAATTTTTATTTTAGAAAAATTTATTAAATTGTTTTTATAATTTATTTTAATGGTTTAATCCTTGAAAAAAAGTGACTTGATTAAAAAATCATTTTTGTATTAAAATGGAAATTCGATTATAGAAATGGTAAATGGGGAAATTGTATTTTGAATAGTTTTGATATAAATTTCCCATTAGTGATTATTTTTTGTCCACATGAAAGCTTAGGTAGTTATTGATTTATTTTTTATAACACTCTATTGATGATTTGCAACTCTAGAAAAACATAGTTTAGCCAGTCACATTCCCAATTGGTTGGAAATGTGTCCACTTGGCCTATGTCTAAGGGTGACATGTACACATATTGTCGTGATAACCTATTCTAGTGTGTAGGGATATCATAACCTAGAACAATAATACCACATTGAAGATGACCATGTTTCTCGTTTGTGATTATATTGATATATTCCATTATTTTTAAATTTATTTACACAAGCCTTGTGAATTTATATAAATAATTTAATATTAAAAGTTTATTATGCCATTATTTGAAATATTTCATCAATTAAATTGTATTGAATGATTTGTTTTAAATGAAATTTTGTACATCCATGAATATTTATTTAAAATTGATAGCAATTTTTAGTTAATTAATGTGGAATATTATTATGGAATCCTAGGTGAGAGAGTATTGGGATTTTATCTCACACCCTACATTTTTCTTCAAGTGTTTGTAGATTCTCTTTTTCTAGGTTCAAGCAAGGGGAATATATCCCTTGGCGGTGGTCATTGTTGTTGATCGTTATAACAAGGAGATCTGTGTCCATTGGGTCTTTCATTGTTTATTTTTTGTTCTTATAGTACTTTTTGGATGTCCTTGGGGTTTTGATACCAATTGGACTTCTTGTATAGTCTCTATGTAGAGTATTCTTTTGAGAATACTGAATTGTAATAGTTGTTTCCACTATTTATCAGGCAAAAGAATTTGGAGTTTTATATTGTGTGATGCCAGGTTCTAGTATCCAACCCATAGATATTTCTAATTCCCTTCATGATATATCAATACTATATTTGTTATCAAGGGACTAGGGTATCAGAGATTGTTCATGAAAATGTGTTATTAGATGTGCTGGTTAAGAATCTTACCTTGAAGTCAGTATGAAGTCTGAAATATTATTGGGATGTAAGAGTTTGATATGAATGAGTATCTGGAAAGCTCACACTGTGATGATCCTTATGTCACCAAGGGTAGCATGGGAAATATTTTTTGAGAATTAGTTTTATTCTTTCCCTTATTTAGATTTTGGTAGTTGAAAGTCAAATCTTACTTATCTATCTGTTGGGATTAATTTCTTTATTGATTTTGTTTCAGTGTTGATATGTGTAATTTTATGACATCATCAATTTTTTCTATTGATGTAGTGTAGCATTATGCCACTGAGAATACGTACAAATATGATCCAAGAAGAAGAATCTGATGAACCCTAGTGATTAAATCCTCTTATGGGCCAGAATCTAGTTGAGTTCATAGTGCATGCTCTCTACGATATGTGAGAGAAATATACTCCCATTTCCATTGAGTCTCTAGATATGGAACCTTATAGGGATGAATTTAGAATATTTTCTTATGAGTTACTTTTCCAGAATCCACCGGTATTACGTGGCTAAAAAAATCATTAAGAGGATAAGAATTGGTTGGGGATGGTTAATCTTTTATTTTCATTCGTGGAGACAACTAATACTATCAAGGTGAAATGTGCCACCTTCAATTTAGAGGGACTGAGCAGATGATGGTGGGACACTATGGTAATGGCAATAAATAATTAATGCATAGAGTGGAAATACGTTAAAGCACTTTTCACTGAGTTGTTCTACCAAGAGTTTCTGGTGTTTTTCTAGGCTATAGTGTTTTTCAAACTATAGTAGGATAATAGTACTATGATCGAATTTGAATACCATTTTAAAATTGTTGTTCCATTTTCACATCAGATATTATCGAATGTGAAAATGAAGAATTGTAGTATTGAGATGGGACTTAGATCTGATACTCATTATCATGTTTTCTTGGTGAAGATTCCTTCTTATGATCATGTGATTGATAAAGCATTCATGGTTGAGATGGGAATGGTTGAAATGTTAGGGTTGATGAGAGTTCATTTTTCTTTTATTGGTAGTTCTATGAGTTCCTTTAAAGGAAAGCATAAGTGTGATAATTTTCATAGTGGTTCTCAAAAGCAGGGTTCTTTTAAACCTCCTGCAGTTCCTGGAAGAGGCCCTTTCATCTGCTACCAGTGCGAAAAGATTATGATTTTGAAATGGGTTTGTAATGAGGCACCTAATATATCTGGTTCATGTGGATGATAAGGTAAACTACAGATGTCTTTTAATGTCTATTCAACTCCACATAGTAGAGCATGCTCATCTAGTAAAAATATTTTTTTTTCAATCATATGAATCATGAACAAAGGGGTTCCATCCTCATGAAATAGGAGTGATGTTTCCTCACACAGTGTAAGTGTCTACAGAAGAATAATATATTGATCCAATGATGATGAGAGGTACTATCACTATAGATTCATCATTAGTGACTGCTTTATTCGATATTGGTGCATCTCATTTGTTCATTTAAACTCGTATTGTGAATATACTAAATATTTCTATAGATATTTTATCTTATGTGATAGATATTAATACACACAATGAAATGAAAAAGAGATCATGGTATCCATCATCCCACTTGTGTATTTTCTTTTTTAAAAACTGATCTATCATGGTATTTTCTAGTTTTGGAAATGAAATCTCTTGAACACATTTTCTGGATAGATCAGATCAGTTATAGTAAATCCCAAACTAACTGCTATCTTTAGTGGGACTGCATTACTATACCCAATGGGACGTGTTATGTCTTTTAGGGATAATAGGACCTAAGGCTGAGTAGATCTAGAATATATTATCTCGAGTAGGGTAAAGTAATATTGGAGTTTTATTTTCACATGGTGTGGGAATATTTGAGCGATGATATCCCTATAGTTGTGGTAGTGATTTTTAATGATTTTCAATTTAACTTATCGGGTTTTACACCGGTAAGATTGGTGAATTTTTCTATTTAATTAGTGTTGGGTACCCAACTGGTATTTTTTCTGTCATACCACAAGGAACTAGCTAAAATAAATATTTTAAGATTTAGTTGAATGATATTTTAGAAAAATAATTCATACGCTTGAGTGTGTCAACTTGGGTGGCACATGTTCTATTTTCGAAGAAATCAGATGAGTTACTTCAACATTGTATGGATTACTAAAAACATCATTGATTAACAAGAAACAAAAAGAATCTATTTCTATATATTTAATATCTTTTTGAAAATTTTAATGGTGAAAAGAGGGTTTTGAAGATGGATCATTGATCCTGTTATCACCAGTTGAAAATATAATAATCTGACATACAAAAAACAAACTTTTTGAGTAGGTATTGACATTATTAGTACCTTATCATGAAATTTTGTCTAACTAATTCTCATACAGGCGTTATGTATTTGGTGAACAAGATCATTCATGAGTATATTGATATATTAGTTGTTTTCTTTTAGGATGAAATCCTTTTTTACTCTATGTTGGAGGAGGATCATGTGAGTCATCTAAGAGCAGTTCTGGAAACATTGAAAAATCTCCGACTATATTCCAAGTAATCGAAATGTGATTTATGGATTCAGAAAGTGAAGTTCAAGGGACATGTGGTAATGAGTTATGATATATAATTTGATTCTGATAAGGTGAAGAATATTATGACATTGGAGAAACTATGTATTATTTTTGAGATTCAGAGTTTCTTAGGTTTACCTGGTTATTATAACCAGGTTTTAAAGGACATATTAAATTTTGATTCTCATATGATTAGTTTTACTCAAAAGGGATTGATGTTTAGTTGGGATGAAAAATGCTAGATTTATTTTTATGATATGAATCATATTTTTACAACTGCACTGATGTTGACTCTCTAGAGGCTCTATAGGTCTATGTTGTCTTCTGTGACACATCAGTTTTCGATTAGGGTTGTATTCTTATGCAGGGTGATCACATCATTTCCTATGGATAACAAATATGATTAGAATTATCTAACCCATGAACTTTAAATTGTTGTTTTCATGCATGAACAAAAGACTTGACGACATGACCTTTTTAGAAAACGTTTAACTATGTATTCTGAATACAAGTGCATGAGGCATATATTATCTCTGAATGATTTTAATATCCACTAGTGGAAGTGGGTGTAATAAGCATAATATTTCAATTTTAAAATATCTTATACCTTGGGGAAATGGAATCTCATTGCTGATTCTTTGAGTGGGAAATATACAACCCCGGAAGTGAAAGAATCATAAGAATAGTAGAAATAGATGACTCTTTTTTCATAGTTGCCTATAAAAGTCCTAGAATCTAGGTCATAGATTTCCTTGGCTAGTGTTCAGTTCACCTTCACACTACTAGATATGTCTACTCATGAAGAGAAGTGTGTTGATGAATTATATAGAATTAGAAACTCACTTTATGGAGGGAAGACCCTGGCTGAGTGGTCATTCTCCATGAAGGTATTTCTATGTTTTCATAATCAATTTGTTGTGTCATTAGATGTGAGAACATAAATTATGGGGATTTTTATAATTCCAAAGGGAAAGTACACCCACGAAACAGAAATATGCTATGTGAAATGAGACGATGCATTTGGTGGCCTTGTATGGGGTGGGGAATTGGTAATTTTATATTCGTTGTTATATGTTCCCACAGGTAAAGGATGAGTACCAAAAACCTTTTGGTTTTCTTTATCCACTTCCTGTCTTGAATTGGATGTGGGATGAGATATCTATAGACTTTCTGATGGGTTTTTTTGTACCGACAGAATGAATAATGCAATATAGGTTGTTATTACTACAAAATCGGTGATTAACAATGCTGAGATTTATCAGCACTAGAAAAAAAGTAATGATAAATGAAATCTTTTTCAACGCTAAAGAAATCACTGATAAATTTAACAGTTTATTAGAAATGTTTTTCTCCCTAATAAAGGGCAGCATTTGTCAGTTCTTTATTTTTAGCACTGATAAAGGGTAGCCTTTATCATTACTTTAATATTCGAATTGACAAAGGGTACCCTTTATCGGTGCCATATTTTTAGCGCTCATAAATGAATCCTTTATGAGTGATTTTTTAGCATTGATAATAAATAAAATGATATAATTAAATAAATAATCAAATGAGTTTATTTAAAAAAATTCAAATTTTAATATTTAAATAATGAATTTTGAAAAATCATATATTTATTATACTATATATAAATTGTAAATACTAACAAATTGTATGCATTAAATATATAGATATATGACAAATGAAAATTATACAAATTAAATTTAAAAATATGTACATTGATGAAAATATTAAACATTTTATTAATTAGTTGATTATTGATAATGTTAATAAATTGTATATGTTAAATAAATAGATATATAGATATATAGATATATATACATATTTATGTATATAAATATAATTTATATATTTTAAATTATTATATATCATTACATTTAATAGTAATATATATAATGAATAATGGTTTACAATTAAAAGTCAATATTAATTAAAAATATCGGAAAATTGCATCGAGTAATGGACATAATAGAATGTGGTTTCACTTTTCATTTTGTAACATAGATGAAATGTATTATATTGACGTCACATATGCATAATTAATGCATTTTTATATACGTACGCACACACATAAATATTTTTTTTGGAATTTAATCAATTCATATTATTTATTTTTTATCTATTTTTTACTATGTTTTAATACTTTCAATATGTATTCATATTTATTTAAATATATATACTTTTCCATTATTATTTTTATTAACCAAATTTATTCAAATTGTCAATATTGTACTCAATTATAATTAATCAATTTAATTAATTTTTAACAGGTATTAACTTTCTGTTAAAAATTCATTAAGAATATTAAAAATAAAATTTTAAAAAATATTTATAAACGTATATTTATTATTTTTATACATTTATTATTATAAATACATAAAGAATATTTTTTAAAATATTAATTTTATATTTATAAAAAAATAATTAGAAAATTATAATAAAATAATATAAATAATGAATATATTCACTACACATATATATAATTATATAAATATATTTAATGATAACAATATTGTTTATAAAAAATTGTTTATATAATTATAAATAAATAATTATATATTCAATGAAATATTAAATTTTTATTTTATAAAATTATTATTATAAGTATTTTTATTATATATAATAAATATATTTTTTAAGAAACATATTTTAAAAAATGTATTATAAGTATTTAACATCATTTTTTAGCACTAATAAAAAAATATTTATAAGTTATTATTAACTTAGCACTGATCAAAGGTATATTTATCAGTGCTTCTTTTGAAGCCCTAATAAAAGTGTCACGATCTATTTTAATAACTCTTACCATCGCAAAAAAGTTTGCGATATCCGAAGATCTCCACGGAAGAGACCCACTATCTACGCTCCTCATTGTCGAATCTATGCTTGAATATAGGCAAGAATCAAGACTACCACTATTCAAAGGATCTAATCATTATCTCGAGTGATTCAAGAGTTGAACAAAACCGCAAATTGAACAAAATCCAGGTTTTTGGATATCTCTAATTTCCCTCGTTTATCCAACAAACCATCTCATCCAACATCTGTGTATCCCAAAAAAGTCTAGTTACACTATCCTATTATAAAAAAACCCCAAAATTCATTATTTTTTAGATATATTAAATTATCATCTCCCCCAATATCATGTGGGTATCCATGGGACAACATTGGTACTATAAAACATGAAATATATCAAACCCACTGTTGGGACATGT
Source organism: Viscum album (assembly GCA_963277665.1). NCBI lineage: Eukaryota > Viridiplantae > Streptophyta > Magnoliopsida > Santalales > Viscaceae > Viscum > Viscum album. The sequence continues at coordinate 1,461,940,489 of OY728150.1, read as the reverse complement.
TATTGTGAGGCATAATAGGATCCCAATACCTATATTCCATGAAATCCACCTCTTTACAGTCTTCAAATATTAAAAAATTAATCTATATAGCGGTATATGTTTTAATTAGTTTGGAATATCACATTGAAAGTCACATGGATGATGAAACGTCTTACATCATCGGGGTCTTATATTATGTTGGGTAGCAATTGGCACCAAGGGGGTTGAGTGTGGCGGAACATAAATATAGTGATACATATTTCTATTTTAAATTTAATTCATGAAGTTGTTTAAAAAAGGGTGATGAAATATATGACGCAAGGGAACAACTATATAATAATTTCTTCATGAATGTTTTCCTAGGATAATGTGCACTGAAATATGGTGTAAAATTAGTGGATTTATTTAGGATAACTATGAACTACTTCACAATGAATGGTATAGATTTCGTGGTCACTTAAGAAATGTAAAAATAAAATGATTTTGATGAATTTGTATAATCAGATAATAACGAACATTATATATGTACGATTTGTTGTCATATTTATTTAACTACATCATGAAAAAATATAATGTTTTCAGTTATTATTTTTGAAATATTTAAATTTGAATTTAAATTATATGACATAAATGGTGGAAAAAGAAAAATCAAAGAGGCCTATGGTTCCAAAAACTGGACTATATTATACAGGAAAAATTAATTTTGAGATAAAATGTAATTGATATTTTTATTTTGGTCATTAAAATATTGTTAGAAAAAAAACAATTAGAATGACTCATTTTCTTGGAAAAACCTCAACATCCTAGAGTTTTAAGAAACAAAATACTCTTTCATTACAATGTGCATAATAATAGTACATTATTGATAGATTTTAATGTTCTCAATCCATTAGGATTAATCAAAAGATTCCAAAAAATTTATATTTTATTTGAAAAGTAACTTATTTAATGTGAATATTTTTATATTATTTAAATTTTAAATAATAATTTAAATAATTAAAGAATAAATCTTATACCACTTGATTTTAATAATTTTAATAAAATCAATTATTAACATTTCATGATGTAAATTTAATAAAAAGGTATTAATAAAATATATTTTTTAAACATAAAAAAACTTTTCCAGTATAAAATCATTACACCTTTAGAATCCCACTTCAAATATTATTTTTCAGTTTTTATTTAATAATTTAATTATATACGATGTTCAATAAGGATTTTTAATTCTATTGGATTTTATGGTTTACAAACATAAACATAAATCCATTTAAATGTACTTTTAGTTGTAATATCATTCCCCGCAGACAGGACCATCTCTATTACATGGCACAAAAAATGTTTCATTACAATACATTACCAGGACCTATTATGTTAAGAGTTTTATCTATTTAGAAAAAACTAAGAAACCCATGTATTTTTAAACTAATGGATTTTTTGGAACATTATATGCAACAAATTGATCTATAATAATCCTTTAGTGTTATTATTCAGATCAAGCTCTTCATGTCACATTGTTCTTTTTCAGATAAATCTCTACATGTATATATTTGATCTAATTATCATCCCTCTCAGTATCTTGATTTTTTAGGATCTACTTTAGAAAAAATGATTTTTTATAGAGTTTTAATCTTTTGAGTTTTCATTGAAACTTTACAATCACCAATGTCATTTTATTCATTGATCTTAGCCATTCATGTATTTCTTGTAGTTTATAAAAATAGATCTATATTTGTAATGTCAACCCACTCATTAATAATTTTTAAAAATTACTTCATTTCTTTCATCACACATCTAATATACACTATGTAATTCCCCGATACTTGTTACTGTGATTTAGAGCATTATTACATAACATTGGTATGATTACAAGGAATCAAATCCCAAAGGGCCTATAAGTTTAGCAGTCTTGGAAAAGATATTACATACATAAACATCACATTAAAATTTCTAAAATAAGTTACAATATAGATAATACTTTGATAATTACATTATTCTATTGGGTTAAACCTGTATATAAATAATCATACACTTCTTGGCATCCTGATAAAATAAAACATAAGAAATGTGTGAGCTCTGATGCTCAGTAACAATAATCAAAATAGCAGAAGCAATCATAATCTTTTATGGAAAGTTAAATAATTGAAACGGTAGACCATTATACCTAAACATCAGTATAATATGGAAAAGATAAATTACATATTTACATTTACTTATTCAAATCGATATTTTACTAGTCTAATAATAACATTTAACATCAATAACTAATCTTATAATGATGGAATGCATAATTCTAGACATCTTAACCACAAATTCAAGGCCTCATACCAAGACACTAAATATTGATTTTTTCAAGGCCTTCTGCCAAGGCACTAGTTTGTATCATGATACATACTGATACATCAAGGGGCTATAGCATGCCCCTCCCATCCAATACTAAGTCTGATGCATTCCTTATATGAAAAGTATGATACATTATCTAAACATTCATATTAAAACTAGCATATGAAATGTCAACACTTTAACCACAAACCCTGAGTTGTATAAATGTTGCACATCCATAGTCAAACATAACTCATTAAATACAATATGGAAGATCATATTATAATAAATAAACATCAATAAACTATAACATAAAATGATATATATTGACATAGAATAAAATAATTAGTAAAACTATTTGGGAGAAATATACCCATTTTCTTGAAAACATCCCAAAGTTCCACTGTTTATCAAAGAATTTTTTTAAATAATATATTTGAATCAAAAAATCCCATACTAATTTTGAAGGTTCAAAATAATTTCAATTATTAAACATTCAATCCAAAAAAAAAAATCCTTAAAATCATTTTTAAAACATGGACATCAGTGATAAAGATTTAGAAGAATAAATTATTAAAACATTTAAATTGATATTTTAGTTGAAGTGTTATCAACCTAACAAGAGATGATTGAATAAAAATTATTGATGAATAAAATTATTCAAAACATTATAATAACATTATAATAAATGGATTCATGATATTATATGGAAAAGGATAATATATACACCATATAAAAGTGAATTGGTACATATAAATAAAGAAGTCTCAATGGAACATAAATTGAGATGCAATCTCTTATAAAGAACATATCCTTATATCAAGGATAATACAATGAAATAACTATGTGTGAAAAATATAAATACACACATAATGATTGGATATTCATTTTAAATAAACAAGAGAACATTCAGACATATTCATGTAAAAACAAAACCAATGGCTTGGATGTTTAACTCAATGAATAGAAATTGAGTAAATATTACCCATATCATGTTCATATCAAAGTCTTGAGAATTTATTGATGGTGTGATTATTAGTATCAAAAGTATATCCACAAAATGGGGAGAGGAAATTACTACATAAATAAATAAATAGTGATTCCAGACATAATCTTGGAGTGAAGTAATCAATGAACTATGCATAAAACATAATGAGTGGAAACTAAAATTAGAAATTCCCTTACCGATTTGGTAACTTATGAAACAAATACATGATGAAAGGAGGATAATACTATAAATATTTACATAACTATAAATTAATGTATATGACAAAATTAATACAATAATGGGCAGTACATATATCACACAAAAGGTAACAGTGGAAAATACAACATGAATCTCATGAGAATAAAAAGTGTGATAAACCCCCATACTTTATACTTTTTTCAATAGAGGGTATGATTAATATCCCTTATAATGGTAATATCACTATCATTATATTATAGAAGAACCACATACATAAATATGATATCATATATCATCCTCTAAAATTTCATTTTTAATAATGTTCCAACAGAATCATTGTTTTGGGTGTAAACTGATTCATTTTCTTTTATATGTTTTGTTTCGTAAGTCATGTTTTTTTATGGATAGGATGTATTTATTCATATTAATAATTATATTATGTTCTTATAAATTATTTTTTAATCATCAAATAAAAATAATTCTTTAATGGTTACAATGGGGATTGAAATTTCTTCGCATCGTGGAGATAGTAAGTCGTACGTACGCACAGGTGACAATATCATTCTATTGATGGTGGAATAATACGTAATTTGATGGTATATTATATATAAAAAATAATTTAAATGTTATATTTATTATTTACATAAATTATACTCATTATTATACCCATCCATCAAATGAAGTTTTGAATAACAAACTACACCATGATGTGGAGACAGTAAGTCATACGCACGCAGACATAGTGACATGTCATTCATAGGATGGATAAAATAATTAATATGACTGTAACATAATTATAATGAAATAACAATACATATAAGGTACTGTGGTTTTTATTATGGTATGGAAGAAAAAATGAAATAAGAAGTGGAAAAATAAATTAACTTTGAAAGAGGTGACAAAACAATTACCTCTTCTTCGGGTGCTACCTTTTTTTATTTGTACAAGATGGATCCATCGGTTGGATTTATGATCAATGTAATGCCTCTAGTTTGAATTTTGGGTATTTGGGAGAGATATGATCTGGGTTTACCAAGCCAAATGGAATTGTGGTGTGAATTTTAGAGAAGGGGAAATACCCTTTTATAAGGGAGGTGATCGGCACATTAGGAAGAGCTTGAAATATTATTTAATTCTGAAATTATTTTCAGTATCTAATAGCCCCAATTGAATTTATTTTTAGGATAAGGTGGGTATGTGTCTAAAACCTCTCAACCAATATGTTTTAGAAAAGTGTGAGTCACCATATTAACCTTATCTTTTATATTTAACTCTTAGATAAATAGTTTAACTTTTACCATGTCTTCTAGTATTATTATAAGAAATGGTTAATAAAATTTCTATAAAATTATTAGAGAACCTAAAGTGGTTCATAAATGACATATCTATAATTATATAAGTCCTATGGCCAAATCCTAGATTTTTACAACTATTATATAATTTAATAAAATTGTATTTGTTTTAATAACTCATTTATGTCAATTTTGACACTATTTAGTATTTGATTTTTTTGGAAGTCATAAAAAACTGATTTCGTTGAAAACAATACATTTAATATCACCTAACATTTATTATTAACCTTTAAAATTCATTTATGGAATTAGATGTTTCATTTTTAATTTATTTTAGTATTTATAATATCAATTATTTTAATCTTTCATTAATATGGTAATTATTGCATCATCACGGTGTCATAAATAAATTTAATTATATAACATTTAAAAATTATAAATAAACTACTATGATGTAGGAAATATGTTTATATTTATAATGAATATTTATAGTCGAATTTATCTTATTTATTACCCTATATTAAAAACTGTTTAGTTATTAAAATTTGAATTTGAAACTTTTATATCGTTTTTAAATAAAATACAATAAATGTCCTTATCTAATACAAGTGGATAAAAAAGAATAATATTATTTTTTTGGAGTTGATTTTGGTTGAATTACACTTATAAATAAAATTAGTACATGTGTTGGGGTAATTATAATATCATTTTTACCATTAATTACCATATTTACGTTTAATCGCGGTAAATAAAATTCAAAAATTACTATTCACCAAAAAATATTTGCATCATATTGAACCACATTTTACATAGTGATTTCAACCATGTATCTGGGAATTTGTAAATTTAATTCATAGAAATAGTAAAATTATGTTTAATGAAAATTTTCAAATGTGCCTAGAAGGTGTATAAAATGCAGTAAAAAGTTCAATAAAATTGTGTATAATTAATATTATTATGAAAGGAATTCAATGAATTAAATTGGTCTAATATAGGTATTATTTATCTATTTTTACTTTAAAATAAATTTAAATTAAATGTAGTTATTTAAATAAATAATCGGTTTTAAATAATAATGCAGCGTTTTTCACTATTCATCAAAAATAGAACGTTTTTTTTACAAAAATTCACCAAAAGCTAAATTTTTTTATTCCAAATTAAAAAATGATGTATATTTTACCAAATTAAATGCTTTGAACTTATATTAATAAATTTAAAAATAATTCTCATTGTCAAAACTAGAAAGCAAATTTTTGCGAAGTATAAACTATAAAAAGATTAATATGCGTTAATATCCATTTTAAATGAAAAATTACATCCAATGACCAACATTGAATTAAGTAATAAAAATATAATCTTATTATACATCAAAACCATTCAAATGTATAAATTAACACTATAAATTATTTTGATTGAAAATGTTGTTATCTATTAAAATTAAGTATTTTTCATTATTAATCAAAATATAAAAGCTATTAGAAAAGCACTAAAATTTTATCCAAACTAATTTATTTTGTCCCAATTCTAATGAAGAAGTATATTTTGAAAAATTGAATATATAAAAGTTTCAAATATTCGATTTATTAATGGTTCTCCATTAAAAGGTGGTAAAATTGAATTTTGTCAAAAATACTTCTTTTATCTGAAAATTTCAATTGGTTCTTATATTATGTCTAAGGAACACATAATGTTGAGTTCAAAATTATATAGATTGTATAATATTCGAAATTTAGTTAAAACTATTCATAACCTCTTTTTGGAAGGATAGTTTGATAGGTCGTGGTGCGCACGAACTCGATGTTGCGTGTAGTGAAAACTATTGAATTACATTAAGAAATATAACTTACTATGAAATCATGGGGTTTTACATTTCTCCATCTTTTTGGAAATTGAATCCTTGCAATTTTAGAATTGGGCTTCAGAACATCATTGAATGTCCCATATCAAAAAAGTGTTAATAAAACTATCAGTTTAAAAGAGAGAACGAATGTTCAAAGGTCACCTGAGATTACCCTTACATGGATTTTAGTAACAATCCATGGATATGGAAGATAAACTATGTGTCATGTTCGGATTGAGAGTGATAGAAAACATGATTAGAAGAAAGATAACAACAATAAAACCACCAACTTGTGATGGGTTAAATGGTTATTTGTTTCCCAGTAGGAAAAGTAAATGGATAAAATTTTTGTTCTATGATCCATTTCTTAAGGTTAAGGAATTTATATATGAGATTGACTAAGAACATAAAGAGATATACATAGATTTCAAGTAGAGTTTCATTCTTTAATAAATTTCTACCACTAACTCAGCTTTTCTCTAAATGATGAGTATTCAAGATGACATGGTCACACCTAAGGCACTAGAATAAAAATCTAGAGAATCACATAATCCACAAAAGATGAAATAAATATTTCCCTTTTCTTTTGAGATTATCCAAAACCAAAATGGTTGGTAAAATATCAAATGATCCCCAAAATTTATAATCCATTATAGAAATAAATACTAATCTTAATTTCTTAAATTAAAAAAACAATACCCAATGCTCAATAAAACTATTCAATAAACAATTGTCCTTAAAATCCTTCAATATAATCATAAACTAAAATTGAAACCCAAAACTCAGAATAATTTTATCACATATTCTTCCACAGTAAGTTTTAACATTTATATCTGAATATCATCAATTAATCTTAAAGTCTCTTACTAAAGTGTAATTAAGAAAATCAAATATTCTCTATGACAGGTTAGTCATTTACATTAATACATTGAATATCTATAAGTCCAAAATAAAAACATAGATTCTTCAAAAATAAAAATCCCCCATTACTTTTAAAGTGAAATCCCATTGTATTTTATTTTCATTAAGAATATAGTGTTCCAAACGGAGAAAACGTCTTCAAAATAACATTTATCACTTAATCACCAAATCATTTTCCAATACTAGGGATATCCATTTGATAGAAACTATGATCCCAAATCAACTTATTATTGAAAAATAAAATTACTTAACTAAAAACAATTAATCACAATAACTAGGGACCTTACATAGTCTAGTGGAAGGCGATAAATCCATGTCCCAATTTGGTTGTGGGTTCGATTCCTACAACTTTTTCCAATGCAACAGGTTGTGACACGGTCTGCGTGTTATCCTTTTTCAAATACTATATTTCATAACATTCCCAAAATGAGATAAATTTCTCTACATAACCATAAAATAATTTAACCACAAATTTTATCTCATACCTCGCATTTTTATCCTAAAAATATTGACATGTAATTTCCTCAAATTCAAGGATCATATAAACCAAAATTGTTGTTTATAAAAACATCATAAAAAAGATAATTCTTCATCAAATATCAATTTCAAATAACAAACTGTAGAGTTACACACACTAAACGAAATTATTCCAAAGTAATTCCATTATCAAAGGGCATTAATACTTTTAAAAATTTCTCTATCCATTTATTTCCACATTGTTTTTTCCATGACCTATTGGTTATCCTATAGAATAGTTCCTTTACTCGAGTAATTCCTAGGTCCCGTATATTTATAGAAAATGACTAAAATGAATTATTATGATTATATTTATTATCTTCCAAAATAATCTTCATTTTTCCTCAGCAATTATTTACATTATATCCTTTGTTCCCACACATAAAGCATTTATTTGTTCCATTGATACTCATTCCAGTGTGTCTCCTTCCACATTTCCTGCATGATTGAAATTGAGATTTCTTTCCTCTATGGTCACCACTATTGGATCTCTTTTCATTCTCTGTCATTCTTTTCTTTGTTGTGTTTTGGAGTTGGTTAAAATATAATTTTTTAACATATTTTTGGAAACCTACCTCGACATGAACATGATATATTTTACACCTATCAATAATCCATTTAGTTTCCCATTTTCAACATCTTTTCCACCTTGTACATCATGTACAATGTTACTACGAAGTCCTTGGAATCGAGCCATTGACTAAAACCAGAATGCATAGTGTGAGTAACAATAGTCATAGAATCCTTAGAGAATATAATGACACTTTATTTTAAATCATAAACTCCTTAGTATTAACCATGGTTTTTTATTCTCATCTTATATTAAAATCCTTTAAATAGGTTTGTAATGAAAATGTGAATTATCTAAAGCATATCCCCCAGGAGTGTCAAACTAGGTGCGCAGAAAGGCTCGTTGTTGTGTACCATGGTACCCCAAGTCAGGACCAAAATTCCATGGTAGTGTTATCACTCCTTAGTGTATCTGTTCTAGATCCTCATCCACATATATTATCCAAACATGGATTTATTTCTTGGAATACTCAAAAAGTCTCTAAATTAACAAAATTATAAGAAACACTTCTATACCAATCCTCAAAGATTATTTTTGGGAAAATGTTTCCTAATCAGTGTTTATCTAAATCTAGTTTCCAAGGTTATTTCTAAACATTCTCTGATACCAACTATAAATCCCTGATCATAGATACCTAGAGTCAGTGCATTATTATATAACATTAGAATGACTGCAAGTAGTCATTTCATGAAGGGCTGATCTATTTAGCAGTCTTGGAAAATAGATTACATACATGAACTTTGCATTGCGATTTCTAACGTAAAATAAAACATAGATAATACGTTGAAAATTCCATTATTATCTATGCTTAAACATGAATATAAAACATAATACACTTCTTGGAATCTTGAGAAAATAAAACATAATAAAAAGGCGATCTTAGATGATCATTAAGGATAAAAAATATAGCATAATCTATCATAAATAATCATAAACTATTTTGGTGGATTATAAAATTGAAACACATGCCATTTAAACATAAACATCAATATAATATAGAAAAGAAAAATTAAATACTAAGATTTGCTTATTCACATGTATATTATACTAGTCAAATAATCACATGTAACATCAATAAAAAATCTCATATTGATGGATTGCATAATGCTAGCCTTGTTATCCACATAGTCAAGCCTTCGTACCAAGACTATAGATATAAATTTTTTCAGGCCTTATACTGAGACCCTAGATTGTCTCATGAGACCTACCGATACATCGAGGGGATACAGTGGGCACAAACCAACACATACTAAGTCCAATGTGTTTTTCATATGAAAAGGGATAAACATAATCTAAACATTTGTATTAAAACTAGCATATGAAATTTCAGTAATTTAACTACAACCCATGAATGGTATAAAAATCACACATCCAAATTCAATCACAACACATTTAATACAATTTGGAAGATCTTATTATAATAAATCAACCTATGTCAAGAATAATATAAAATTTAGGATATTGAAATAGATTGAAAATATTAGAAAAACCTTTTGGGAGAAATATCCACATTTTCTTGAAAACATTTAAATTCACAATATTTATCAAATAACTTATTTAAAATATATTTTTTAATCAAAGTGTCCCATACCAAATTGAAACTTTTAATGGATATTTAATTATAAAACATTCATGTCCATATTAATAAATTCTTAAATCCATTAAAACATGGACATCAATGAGAACAATTTAGATGAATAAATCTTTAAAACATTTAAAATGATGTTTTAGATAAAAAGTTCTTAACCAAATGATAGGAGATTGAATAAAAATAATTGAGGAATAAAATTAATAAAAACATTATAATATAATTATAATAAATAGATTCATGATATAATATGTAAAATTACAATATATACACCAGATAAAATTGAATTGGAACATGACAATAAAGAAGTCTCAACAGAACATAAATTGTGATGAAATCCCTTATAAAGACAGTATCCTTAGATCAAGGATAAATAAATAAAATAAATTTGTGTGACAAATATAAATAAACTCAATATGATTTAATATTCAGTGTAAATAAATCAGAGGACATTCGCACATATTTTTGTAAAAACAAAACAAATTATTTGGATGATTAAATCAATGAATGGAAATTGAGTTAAGATTACCCATATCAAGTTCATATCAATGAATTTAGTATTTATCAAAGGAGTTATTATGTGAATAAATTGTATATCCACACAATGTGTAGTTGAAATTACTTCATAAATAAATAAATAGCTATTCCACACATTATCATGGAGTAAAATAATCAATTAAGTATGCGTAAAAGCTAATGAGTTGAAATTGAAATTATAAATTCCCTTACTGATTTGTTAACATACGAAACGCACACCCCATGAAAGAAAGATCATACATGGAAGATGTAAATACCTTAAAATTAAATTATATTACAAAAATAATACAATCATGGGTAGTACATACACCACACAAAAGGAAATAGTGGAAAATATAGCATGAATCTCACGGGAATAAAAAAGAGAGAAGAAAACCCCCATACCGTAAACTTTCCTTTAGTTGAGGTTAAGTTTAACCTCCTTAAAAAGGGTTAAATAATTGTTATTATATTATACTAAAACCACATACATAAATATGAAATCATATATGATACTCTAATATTTCTTTGTTAATATTATTTCAATTGTATCATGGTTTTGGGTGTAAACTGATTCATTTTCCATTATATGTTTTGTTATGTAAGTAATGTTTATTACGGAAAAAAATATATTTTATTCATATCTAGTGTTATATTAAGTTGTTAAAAAAATATTTGTAATCATAAAATTAAAATTATTCTTTAATGGTTACGATAGGAAATGAAATCTCATCACGTCGTGGAGAGGGTATGTCATACTTGCGCACGAGCGACAATATCATTCTATTCATGGAGAAATAATATGTAATTGTATGGTATATTATATATTCAAAATCATTGAAATTTAATATTTATTATTTTTATAAATTATACTCAACAATATTCCCATTCAAATATTGATGCGTTGAATAACAAACGACACCACGACATGGAGGCGGTAAACCGTACGCACGGACACATGGGGACTTGTCATTCATTAGACGGATAAAATAATGAATATTGTTGTAACATGTTTACAATAACATCACAGTATGTATAAGGAAATGGAGTAATTATTATGGTATGGAAATAACAAATAAAGAGGAAGTGTAAGAAGAAAAAAACATTGAAATAGGTGACAAAATAATTACTTCTTCTTCGGATGCTTTTTTTTTGATTTGGACAAAATGGATCGTTAAGTTAGATTTATGATCTATGTAATTCCTCTAGTTTATTTTAGGATAGTTGGGAGATGATTTTTGTAGGGTTAGGACGATCGAAATGGATTCAGAGGTGTGAATTTGAGATAATGGGAAGTACCCTTTTATAGGGGTGGTGTGGGGCACTTTAAGAAGGGCCTGAAATATTATTTTATTATAAAATCATTATCATTTTATAATATCACTAAATGGATTTATTCTTATGAAAATGTTGTTATGGGTCTAAAACCTCACAACTAGTAGGTTTTAGACATGTTTAGTTATGTATATTAACCTTATATTTTATATTTAACTCGTAGTTATATAGTTTATCTTTTACCATGTATTCTCATATTATTATAATATACAGTTAATAAACATACTAAAAAATGAAAAGAGAACCAAAAGTGGTTAATTAATGTCATATATATCATTATATATTTCCTTTTTCTGATCCATCAATTTTTAGGACTATTATATTATTTAATAAAATAGTATTTTTTTTTAAAACTGATTTATGTCAATTTTGACACTATTTAGTATTTGGTTTTTGTGAATGTCATAACAATATGATTTCTTCAAATAAAAATAGATTAAATCAACCCTAACATGTAATATTAACCTATAAAATATGTTTTTGGCATCAAATATTTCAATTTATATCAATTTTAATATTTATAATATCAACTATTTTAATCATTCATTAATAAGGTAATAACTTCATCATCATTGTGTCATTAATGAATTTAATTATCTATTGTTTAAAAATTAAAAATATAATAATTTGATGGAGGAAATATTTTTATATTTATAATGAATTTTTATTGTTTAATTTCTCTTATGTATAACCCTATATTAAAAATGGTTTAGTTATTAAAAATTGAATTTAACACTTTCAACTCTTCTTTAAATAAAAATAGTAAATGTCATAAACTAATCCATGTGGATAAAAATGAATCATATTTTATTCCTATGTTTGATTTTTGTCGATATACACATGTCTAATAGAATTAGGACTTCTGTTGGGTTAATTATAATATCATTTTACCCTTAATTACCCTATTTACTTTTAACCGTGGTAAACAAAATTCAAAAGCTACTATTCACCAAAAAAAATATTTTATTCCTATTGAACCAAATTTTACATGATGAAACCAAAATTGTCTCTCTAATTTTTGAAATTCAATTCACTGAAGTGGTAAAATAATGTATTATGAAAATTTTCTAATGAGCATAGAAGTTTGGTAAAAGATTTTAAAAAGTTCAATAAAATTTTATATATCTAATATTATTATAAAATGACATCAATGAATTACATTAGACTAATATAAGTATTAATTATGTATTTTTACATTAAAATAAATTTATATTAAATGTAATTATTTAAATAAAAAGTCACTTTAAATCAATAAAGCATTGTTTTTCACTATTAATCGAAAATTAAATGTTTTTAGAAAAATACCTAAATTTCACCCTAATATTGTTTTGATAATCAAAATTAAAAAATTATATATTTTTCAAAAAACTAAAAACATAAAGGTTGTATTAATTATTTCAAAAAAAATTCCATAGTCAAAACCAGAAAGTGGGTTTTTGAGAAGTAAAAACTATCAAAAGATAGACATGTGTTTATGCCCAAGATAAATGTAAAAATTCTTCCAATGACCAACACTAGATTTAATGATAAAAATTTAATATAATCATACCTCAAAGACATAGAAATGTATAATTTATCACCACATATTAATTTCTTTAAAAAATGTAGTTTTTAATGAAATTTATTATTTTCATTATTCATTAAAATATGAAAGTTATCAGAAAATCCAAAAAAATTTAACCAAACAAAATTTTAAGTCCCACTTTTAATGAAGATGTATATTTTTTAAAATTGAATATATAATGGTTTAAATATTGGATTTTGAAATGGATTTCCATCAAAAGGTTGTAAAATTGTAATTTTTTTAAAAATACTTCTTTTATATGAAAAGTTGAATTTTTTCTTATATTATGTCTAAAAAACACATAATATGGATCTTAAAATTATATGAAGTATATAAAATTCAAAATTCAGTTAATAATATTCATAACATCTTTTTGAACGGCTAGTTTGTCAAGTCATTGTGCGCTCGAACTAGGTGTTGTATGTAGCACAAACTATTTAATTTCATTATTGAAAATAACTTACAATGAAATCAGGGGGGTGTTTTACCCTATGTATGTTTTACTTTAATCCATATAAAAATAGATCGTTTTTTATAATTACTTTGGGTTCAACCCTTAAAAAATCTCTGATCAACATCAATGTAATTCTCATAAATGGGAGGCATTAACCTCTAATAATAAATATCTTATATGTATTTATATATTAATTGTAAAAAAATGGAAATTTTATGAACCCAATAGGATATCTTTACTTTCTCTCAAATGATTCAAAACATCAATCCAATGTATATTATTTTCTACTCATCCATATTTGTTGATTGATTGTTTGTCCTGATCTATTTTGGTTTTTATCATCATTCATGATTTACCATTGGTTTATCCCTATTGTCAACAATGTTTTTACAATAAAATCATTATGCATAGAATTAATGTGTTATTTTATATTTAGGCTTTATTTATTTATTGTAACGCCCCGATCCTAGTTAACCAGAGTCGGTGCATTATTACATAACATTGGTATGATCACAAGAAAGATCAAATCTCGAAAGACCGATTGGTTTAGTAGCCTTGGAAACACTGAATATATTCATAAGTCTTACATTACATCATAAAATGAAAAACTACTACAACAACATAGTGTCTCCATAATCCACACTCATATCCCCACATAATATCCCTGCAGGTCATTCATAATTTACTTCTTCACTTCCTGGGAAAAATAAAACATAGAAAAGAGGTGAGCTCAAATGCCCAGTAAGGATAACAATATAGCGGAAACTTTCATAAATAAGAATAAACATTTAAGGCAATGTATAACTAAAACAAAAGCCTTTCAAACATGAACTTTCAACATAGTATGGCATAAATAAAATGAAATAATGCCATTTACTTATTCACACGGATATTCTACTAATCGAATAATCACATGCAAAATCAATAACCACTTTCATAATGATGGAATGAATAATGCTGAACTTTAATTTCTTTGTCACGGCCTCGTCCCAAGACCTTGGGGCTAACTGTAACCGGAACCCAACCCGGAGTGCCTCTAATAACCGGACACCAACCCGGAGTGCCTCTAATAACCGGAGACCAAACCGGAGTTCCTCTAATAACCGGAGACCAAACCGGAGGGCTTATTTTTACCGGTCCCCAACCCGGAACATACTTGTCAAACACATTCATCTGAATGATAGGTTGAAATATAACATAAACATTCGGATTACAAATAACTTATGAAATGTAAATAATCTAAACAAAAAACATGAGTGACATAAGAATAACTTATCCACAGTCAAAAATATCACAAAACCTTCAATAAAATATGGATGTTTTGTATCATAATAAATCAACTTCAAATAAGCTTAAATTCCATCAAAGGATGTTGACATAGATGAAATAAATACTATTTTAGAAAATTATCTCTTTCTATTTTGAAATCATTTAAGAGTCTTATATTTATGAAATAAAACATTTTTTTAAATATTCTTATTATCTTGTAAGGGAAGCTTCGACGATTTTATAACGGCAGAAAATAGCCACACCCGCCGTATAAAAAAAACATTCTTACCTTAATTTTGTCGAAAAGGTTAAAAAGCACCTTGTTTGGAAAACGACGGAAAGAATCCTTTATTAAACTCTTATAAAAATTCAAAAAATGGTATAAATGACATTAACCCATATTCTAGTAAATAGTAAAAATGTTTTGAAATTCATTTTTAAGAAACATGGATGTGGATGATAAAGAGATCCCAGTAGATTATTACGTATAAACAACCTCGGATAATGAAGAGATTGCGAAATAACCCTTACAAATTTGGTAACTTATGAAACATACAACCCATGAAAGAGGTATCATACAATAAATATGTAAATACACATAAATTAGAGTATATTACACAAAGAATATAATTATGGGCAGTACATACACCACACAAAAGGTGATGGTGGCAATATGGCATGAATCTCACGGGAATGAGGAGTGAGATGAAAACCCCTTACCTTGTACTTTTCCTTGGTTGGGGTAGGTTAACCTCATGTATAATGGTGAAATAATTGTTATTAAATTATACAAGAATCATATACATTAATATGATATCATATATGATCTTTTATTATTGATTTGATTATTATATGTTAGTATTATCGTTGTTTCGGGTGTTAAATTACTTGTTTTCATTTATATGTTTTGTTACGTAAGCCATGTTTGTAATGGATAAGTTGTATATTATTCATATCCAGAATTATATCAAGTCCTTAAACATCATTTTTAAATCATCAAATGATAATTATACTTTAATGGATACGATGGAGAATGAATCTCATCGCGTTCGTGGAGACGGTAGTCCGTACGTACGCACGAGCGACAATATCATTCTTTTGAAATAATATATAAATGGTTGTCATATCATATATAAATAATCATTAACATGTTATATTTATTATTTACATGAGTTACATATCATTATTATACCCATCCAAATAATAATATATTGAATAACAATTACACCACGACGTGGAGACGGTAAGCCGTACGTACGCACGTATGGTGAAATGTTAGTCAAAGGGTGGATAGAATTCTGAATATGGTTGTACCATATTTATAATAACATCACAGTATATATATGATAATGGAGTTATTATTTTAGAATGGTAATAACAAAGGAAGAAGAAGTGGAAGAAGAAAGGAACTTGGAAAAGGGTGGTGAAATCATTACCTCTTCTTCGGGTTCTTCCTTTTGATTTGATCAAAAGGGCTCCTTAGGTTGGCTTTCTGATCAAACTAAGGCCTCTAGGTTGTAGTTAGGGAAGTTGGGAGAGTATGTGGGCAGAGTTTTTCCGAACCAAAAGGTTTTGAAAGTGTGAAGAAATGAGAAGGAGGAGTGCCCTTTTATAAGAGGGGTGAGGGGCACCTTTGGAAAAGCTAGAAATATTAGTTTATAATAAATTCATATTCGGTTTCTAATGGCTGAAAAGTTGATTATTTAAATGTTAAGGTGGGGATGGGTCGAACACAAATCAACCAATAGAATTTAAACAGGTTTGGGTACTTATATTAACCTTATATTTAATTATTAACTCTAAGTTAAATAGTTTCACTTTTACAATGTCTCTTTGTATTTTTATATAATATGGTTAATAAACTTACTATATACATCCAAGGGACCCCCAAGTGGTCCATTAATGATGAAACTATCATGATATAAGTCTCTTGGTCGAACCTTAGATTTTTAAGAATTTAATATCAATTAATAATATAATATTTTTTAAGAACGCTTTTATGTCAATTTTGACACTATTAAATAGTTGATTTTTGTGAAACTCATAACAGATTGATTACTTCGAAAAAAGTAAATTAAATAAATCCTAATATATCATATTATCCTAGAAAATTAGTTTAATTCATTAAAAGTTTCATATTATATTTATTTGAGTATTTATAATATCAATTCTTTTAATTTTTAACTATTATAGTAATTAATTCATCATCATTGTGTCATAAATAAATTAAATTATTTAATGGATAAAAATTATAAATAAAATATAATTATGTAGGAAATCGTTTTATATTTCTAATGAATATTTATAATCTAAAATCCAACATATATAACCCTATGTAAAATTTTTTTTCTAAAAGATATATGCTTGTGTCATTTTTGTATTCATTTTAACTTAATTAAAATAAAGTGTCCCTATCACCTACAAGTGGCACCATGGGGTCCCAAAATCGACCCAAAGATGCCTGTGGTCTAACATGTATCAACCAATAAGGCTAGTACACGTTTTAGGGTAATTTAGTATTATTATAATATTATTTTTTAACCCTTATTTACCGTATTTACCCTTAACCATGGTAAATAAAATATTTACCGCAGTAATTATTCAAAATGTCTAAAAATAAAAGTTAGCTATTTACACAATTTTAACATCATGATTCCAAATATGGAATCCATTTTTATAAATTCAAAACATAGAAGTGGCAGAAATTAATTTAAAAATAATTCCCGCTGTCAAAACAAAAAATGTGTTTTTAAGAGATAATTACTATCAAAAGATTGACACATGTTTATGTTCGGTTTAATTTTAAAATTATGTAAAATGACCCAAATTATATTAAATGGTAAAAATATATTCTAAATATACTTTAAAACCACTCAAATTCACAATTTATCACTATTAATTATTTTGATTAAAAAAAGTTGTTTTTAATTAAAATTTAGTAATTTTCACTAATCATCAAAATATGAAAGTTATCCAAAAAGTACCAAAATTTCACCTTATGCTGAATTCGATACTCCGAATCCAAAAATGAAGTCCATTTTGAGAGATAAAATTTTTAAAATTTTAAAAGTTAGGTATTACTATTCATAACGGCTAGTTTGATTGGTTGTGGTGTGTTAGAACTCGAAGTTGCGTACAACACACGCTACTGTATTATTCAAAGGAAAGCGTAACGTGGAAGCTTGGGATGTTTCATTTTAAATTTTTTGATGTCCCCATTTAGTTAAATAGTTTAAAATATTGTATTTAAAAAGGTTTCACTATTAAAAGTTGATAAAAGTGCAATACTGAAAATGAATCTGTTCTTGCATTATGTCCAAGAAACTCATAATATGGATTCTAAAATTATAAGGATTATATAATGTTTAAATTTTAGTTAATACTATTCATAACCTCTTTTGAATGGCTTTTTTTTGTAAGTCATGGTGTGATTGAACTTGGTGTTGCGTGTAGTGAAAGTTATTGAATTATTTTGAAGAAATAACACACTATGAAATCTCGGGGTGTTACATTCTCCCCTCCTTCAATAAATTGCGTCCTCGCAATTTGAAAATTTTTCTTCGAAAATAAAAGGTTTAAAATAGAAAATATATTTGTGGGAAAACCCACATCAGGAATTTGGGTTACTAAAATTTAGTCTTAATATGAGGAAAAGAGAAATGAAAGGGTCACCAGAAAATTATGATCTCGATTAGGAGAACATTGGTGGAAATTAGAGACATATAATAGGAGGAAAAATGTAAATATTTATAGGTAGTGATTGAGGTCATCAATCACAATCAATTATAAAATTGAGGTCCTCAAACTCATCAATCTATGATGATTTGAAATACCATCGGTTCAACAAAACATAGGGTTTTGGGATAACACATTTTAGACGTTTCAAATTATCTTAGTTGAAATCCCACATCGAAAAATGAATTAATGAGGCCTCTATTTAAAATAAAGAGTGGAAAGTATGAAGATTACCGAAAATAACACATACTAGGGTTCCATGTAGGAAAATATGGATATGGAAGAAAAATCTAACCATCAATTATCTAATGGAGAGTGGTAGAGAACATGGCAATGAAAAGGCCAACAATCCCAAAGCCATAAATTAGTGATGATTTAAGGTACCATCTAGGACAACATTTTTGTTCTAAGTTTCTTTTATTAATGTTGAGGAATTTATTTATGAGATTGGCTAAGATCATAAGGAAATGTACTTACATTATAATTAGAGTTTTATCCATTAATAAATTTATACCACAAACTCATCTTTCACTCTAAAAGATAATAGAACATAATTTTTTTTTCTATTTATACTATTCGTACAGGGTTCCAAAATAAATGAATTTATAATTCATCTACCAGATCTTTTAAAAAAACTACATTATTTAATCCAGGACATCTCGTGGGCCAGTGGTAGGTGATACACCCTTGTTGCCCTTCGGTTGCGGGTTCATGTCTCGCAGCCTTGCCGGACGCGACGGGTTGCTGCCCGACCTCCGGGATGTCCTTTTATGGCAATCCAAAATAATCCAAACTAGAACTATCCAAAATACATCAGTCCAAAATATATAAGGAAGGTAAACATAATGTAGATCCTTTTTACCCTGTAATAGAATATGAATACCTTCATCATGTATTTTTTTAATACACTGAAACATCCTGAATTACCATATTCCTTATTGATTACATTCATGATCCCTTATTCCATATAGAATGCTGGATATACTTCATCAATCCAAAAATATTTTAAACCCAAACAATGACGGAATATACAAATCATTAATCAGTTCCAAGGTAGTCAAGAATATCCAATATAATTTATCCAAAACAATCATGTATTATTCCAAAATCACTACCTCGGTATCAGAACTATATTAGGGTTTATCATTCTCTCAACCATATATTTTCCAAAAATTTATCCTGCTATTGAGTCACTTTTCTGTGTTCCACACAATCTCAAGTCCTTAATGAAATAGTACTGCAATACAATCCTTATATACTCCATAATTATTATAACAAGTACATTGTTGATACAACACTCAATTGACATAATCAACATAAGAACTCTAATCATTCCTCTTCATCTGTGGTAGTATCATAACTTGATTATTATCCAATAGCATCATTTGCGGCATAGTCTGATGACTGGGACATAGGTTTGCGTAGTGTCTAAACTCCTTGAAAATAAAGCATTGTACATTTGAAACCATTTTCTTACCCTTGCAGTCACGTACTTTTTTCCCTTTTCCTCCACACTTATAACAAACTCCCATTCCTTTCAGGCAAGTTCCAGGGTGTTTCTTTCCACAGTTATCATATATGGGAAAATTCTTCTTTTCCCTCTTCCCTTTATCCATATTTATTTCTTCCATCCTTTTCTTCTCTTGATTCCCTTCAAAGCCATAGGACTCAGTAAACTCATTACTTATCTTATCAACAGATGATATTATTTCTTCATATGATGATAATACATGTGAGACTATTTCTCTTGTAAATTCTGGCTTAAGACCATAAAATATATGATCTTTCTTTCTCTTTGTATCATGTGCATTGCTAGAGTTCTCATTCCATCTACTGGGTGCCATTTCTAAACAATGGCATACATTATATTAGTTTATGAATAACAATACCTAATCCCAAACTTGTAAAACACATAACATAAATTAAATAGTTTATGGATATAATCCATAATCATAAAAATGTCTCCTTTGAGGAAGTATATACACATAAACCCTTCATAATTATTTGTAAATAAAATGAGAGTTATCCTAAGCATATCCCCCGGGAGTGTCGTAACCAAGAATGCAGCAATGCCCATTGTCGTGCACCAGTTCCCGTTCGAGTCTAGCTCAAAGCGGTGTTTTCGGGTTTTACCCCTAGGTACATCTGTGCCAGAGCCACCTCTACCTGCTCATATCCAGACAGGGAGGTATTGCTTGGAAAACTCACAAAATCTCTACAATACCAAAATTCAAGGAAGTTCTTCTATACTAATACTCAAAGTTCATCTTAGGTCTACGTGCTCTAATCAGAGTTTATCAAAATCTAGCTTCCAAGGTTTGTACTAAACTTCCTCTGATACCAACTGTAACGCCCCGACCCTAGTTACCCAGAGTCGGTGCATTATTACATAACATTGGTATGATCACAAGAAAGATCAAATATCTAAAGACCGACTGGTTTTGTATCCTTGGAAATACTGAATATATTCATAAGTCTTACATTACATCATAAAATGAAAAACTACAACAACAACATATTGTCTCCATAGTCCACACTCATATCCCCACATAATATCCCTAAGGTAATTCATAATTTACTTCTTCACATCCTGTAAAAAATAAAACATAGAAAAGGGGTGAGCTCAAATGCCCAGTAAGGATAACAATATAGCGGAAACTTTCATAAATAAAAATAAACATTTAAGGCAATGTATAACTAAAACAAAAGCCTTTCAAACATGAACTTTCAACATAGTATGGCATAAATAAAATGAAATAATGCCATTTAATTATCCACACGGATATTCTACTAATCGAATAATCACATGAAAAATCAATAACCACTTTCATAATGATGGAATGAATAATGCTGAACTTTAATTTCTTTGTCAAGGCCTCGTCCCAAGACCTTGGGGCTAACTGTAACCGAAACCCAACCTGGAGTGCCTCTAATAACCGTACACCAACCCGGAGTGCCTCTAATAACCGGAGACCAAACCGGAGTTCCTCTAATAACCGGAGACCAAACCTGAGGGCTTACTTTTACCGGATCCCAACCCGGAACATACTTGTCTAACACATTCATCTGAATGAATGGTTGAAATATAACACAAACATTCGGATTACAAATAACTTATGAAATGTCAATACTCTAAACAAAAACCATGAGTGACATAAGAATAACTTATCCATAGTCAAAAATATCACAAAACCTTCAATAAAATATGGATGTTTTGTATCATAATAAATCAACTTCAAATATGCTTAAAATCCATCAAAGGATGTTGATATAGATGTAATAAAGAATATTTTAGAAAAATACCACTTTCTATTTTGAAATCATTTAAGAGTCTTATATTTATGAAATAAAACATTTCTTTTTGAAAATATTCTTATTATCTTGTAAGGTAAGCTTCGACGATTTTATAACGGCGGAAAATAGCCACACCCGCCGTATAAAAAAACATTCTTACCTTAATTTTGATGAAAAGGATAAAAAGAACCTCGTTTGGAAAACGACAGAAAGATTCCTTTATAAACCTCTTATAAAAAGTAAAACAAGGGTATAAATGACTTTAACCTATATTCTAGTAAATAGTAAAAATGTTTTGAAATTTATTTTTAAGAAACATGGATGTGGATGATAAAGAGATCCCAGTAGATTATTACATATAAATAACCTCGGATAATGAAGAGATTGCGAAATAACCCTTACAAATTTGGTAAAATATGAAACATACAACCCATGAAAGAGGTATCATACAATGAATATGTAAATACACATAAATTAGAGTGTATTACACAAAGAATATAATTATGGACAGTACATACACCACACAAAAGGTGATGGTGGCAATATGGCATGAATCTCACGAGAATAAGGAGTGAGATGAAAACCCCTTACCTTGTACTTTTCCTTGGTTGGGGTAGGTTAACCTGATTTATAATGGTGAAATAATTGTTATTAAATTATACAAGAATCATATACATTAATATGATATCATATATGATCTTTTAATATTGAATTGATTATAATATGTTAGTATTATCGTTGTTTCGGGTGTTAACTTACTTGTTTTCTTTTATATGTTTTGTTACGTAGGCCATGATTGTAATGGATAACTTGTATATTATTCATATACAAAATGATATCAAGTCCTTAAACATCATTTTTAAATCATCAAATGATAATTATACTTGAATGGATACGATGGAGAATGAGTCTCATCGCGTCGTGGAGACGGTAGTCCGTACGTACGCACGAGCGACAATATCATTCTTTTGAAATAATATATAAATGGTTGTTATATCATATATAAAGAATAATTAACATGTTATATTTATTATTTACATGAGTTACATATCATTATTATACCCATCCAAATAATAATATATTGAATAACAATTACACCATGACGTGGAGACGGTAAGCCGTACGTACGCACGTATGGTGACATGTTATTCAAAGGGTGGATAGAATATTGAATATGGTTGTACCATATTTATAATAACATCACAGTATATATATGATACTGTAGTCATTATTTTAGAATGGTAATAACAAAGGAAGAAGAATTGGAAGAAGAAAGGAACTTGGAAAAGGGTGGTGAAATCATTACCTCTTCTTCGGGTTCTTCCTTTTGATTTGATCAAAAGGGCTCCTTAGGTTGGATTTCTGATCAAACTAAGGCCTCTAGGTTGTAGTGAGGGAAGTTGGGAGAGTATTTGGGCATAGTTTTTCCGAACCAAAAGGTTTTGAAACTGTGAAGAAAAGAGAAGGAGGAGTGCCCTTTTATAAGAGGGGTGAGGGGCACCTTTGGAAAAGCTAGAAATATTAGTTTATAATAAATTCATATTCGGTTTCTAATGGCTCCAAAGTTTATTATTTAAATTTTAAGGTGGGTATGGGTCTAAAAAAACTCAACTAATAGAATTTAGACAGGTTTGGGTACTTATATTAACCTTATCTTTAAGTATTAACTCTAAGTTAATTAGTTTCACTTTTACAATGTCTCTTTGTATTTTTATATAATATGGTTAATAAACCTACTATATACATCCAAGCGACCCCCAAGTGGTCCATTAATGATGAAACTATCATGATATAAGTATCTTGGCCGAACCTTAGATTTTTTGGAATTTAATATCAATTAATAATAAAATATTTTTTTTAAGAACTCTTTTATGTCAATTTTGACACTATTCAATAGTTGATTTTTGTGAAACTCATAACAGATTGATTACTTCAAAAAAAAGTCATTTAAATAATTCCTAATATATCATATTATCCTAGAAAATTATTTTAATTCATTAAAAGTTTCATATTATATTTATTTGGGTATTTATAAAATAAATTATTTTAATTTTTCACTATTATAGTAATTAATTCATCATCATTGTGTCATAAATAAATTAAATTATTTAATGTCTAAAAATTATAAATAAAATATAATTATTTAGGAAATATTTTTTTCTTTCTAATGAATATTTATAATCTAAAATCCAACATATATAACCCTATGTAAAAATTGTTTTTCATAAAAGATATATGCTTGTGTCAATTTTGTATTCATTTTAACTTAATTAAAATAAAGTGTCCCTATCACCTACAAGTGGCACCATGGGGTCCCAAAATCGACCCAAAGATGCCTATGGTCGAACATGTATCAACCAATAAGGCAAGGACACGTTTTAGGATAATTTAGTATTATTATAATATTATTTTTTTAACCCTTATTTACCTGATTTATCCTTAACCATGGTAAATAAAATATTTACCGCAGTAATTATTCAAAATGTCTAAAAATAAAAGTTACCTATTTACACAATTTGAACATCCTGATTCCAAATATGGAATCCATTTTTCTAAATTCAAAACACAGAAGTGGCAGAAATTAATTTAAAATTAATTCCCGCTGTCAAAACAAAAAGCGTGTTTTTAAGAGATAATTACTATCAAAAGATTGACACTTGTTTTTGTTCGGTTTAATTGTAAAATTATGTCCAATGACCAAAATTATATTAAATGTTAAAAATATATTCTAAATATACTTTAAAACCACTCAAATTCATAATTTATCACTATTAATTATTTTGATTTAAAAAGTTGTGTTTAATTAAAATTTAGTAATTTTCACTATTCATCAAAATATGAAAGTTATCCGAAAAGTACCAAAATTTCACCTTAGGCTGAATTAGATACTCCGAATCCAAAAATGAAGTCCATTTTGAGAGATAAAATTTCTAAAATTTTAAAAGGTAGGTATTAATATTCATAACGGCTAGTTTGATTGGTTGTGGTGTGTTAGAACTCGAAGTTGGGTACAACACACGCTACTGTATTATTCAAAGGAAAGCATAACGTGGAAGCTTGGGATGTTTCATTTTAAATTTTTTTATGTCCCCATTTAGTCAAAAAGTTTAAAATATTGTATTTAAAAAGGTTTCACTATTAAAAGTTGATAAAAGTGCAATACTGAAAATGAATCTGTTCTTGCATTATGTCCATGAAACTCATAATATGGATTCTAAAATTATAAGGACTATATAAAGTTTAAAATTTAGTTAATACTATTCATAACCTCTTTTGAATGGATTTTTTTTTGTAATTCATGGTGTGATTGAACTCGGTGTTGCATGTAGTGCAAGTTATTGAATTATTTTGAAGAAATAACACACTGTGAAATCTTGGGGTGTTACATTTATTTTCTATATTAATCATATAATAATTGTTTTATTATAAAAGTGGATTGTTTTATTCAAGTTGGGGTGGTTTGTTGGAATATGCTCACACTCACGAGGGATTAAAAATCGAGCCTATAACCGAGATAATGACAACAAGGAAAATGTGTCATGAATGCATACAACCATCATGAAAAAGTGAATTCATATTATATATTTAATTAATATTATCTTAATTTTAACTTCTATTTGTAAGTTAATTTTATTATCATTTTTATCAAATACTTATTTTTTTCATATATCATTTGGGAAGTCATATTTTTCTTTCAACTATCTGAAACAAGACACAAAAGAGGTAAAGTGATTATCTCATCCAATATACCCACATTTTCCATATTCATTGCCTTTCATTATCGAGCTGCCGACACTACATATTGATTTGATGTTGTTAGCTGAAAAACCTTTCCAATTGTTGAAATCCAGGAGAGTAATGGAATCTCATTTTCTCATTGTGGTCAATTCTTGTGATAAAATGTTCATATGAGCTTCTTTTTATCTTCTGAATTTCAACAATGAGCATTTTTTTGCTATGAACATCAACTCAAAATGCAGTGTTGGTAGTTTGACATAGAAATATAATTTAATCAAGGTTATAGTGGTAGTTAGGATTTGTTATAAGACATTGGGATGTTTTATAATCAACTGCACCTCAATCCAACGAATGGTGTGATAGGTATGGCTCCAAGTGTATCTTTTTATTTATAAATCACATGAAATTTAGTAAAATGGACAACTAACAATCTCAAAATTAATAAAAAATAGTCTATTTATTTGGATAATTTATGGAAATTATCTAAAAGTCCTTTAGTAAATGTAAGAATTATCCACACCACAATTCGATGCATGTTGTGACCTCTACAACTCAATGTATCCATTATTATTTTAAAATAGATACTTCAGTTCAAACAATGTCACTCACTGAAAATAAAGCAAGCACACTTGGATTTTCTAGATAACATAAGAAATATATTATTAATTTATTTTTATTTTTAGGAAGCAGTCTCACGTCAAACTGATTCATGATGTGATTATTATATGTTTAAGTGCGTGTTTCTAATTTAAAATGAATATCTAGTTAAGTAATCAACTGATATACTCCAAATAGTGAAAACTAATTCGTATTATTTTGATACATTGTGAAAACAATGTATATGTCATTTGAAACATGTTGGAATCTGTTGTACCTCAATACAACACCTGGTGTGACTGGTATGACTCCAACTGTGCCTTTTATATTTAAAAATGACATCAATATTAATAAAAAAATGATCTACTCAAAAAAATTAAACACATTCATATTGGTTTTATACTTTAGTAAAATGATCCATATTTCATTTTATACATACAGGAATCATACGTAGATCAATCAACCACACAATGTGACCAATATGACTCCAAGGGTGTCTTTTTATTTAAAAATGACATGAATTTTATTAAAAATGAAAAATAACCTACTCAAAAATGTGAAACCACATTCATAGTATTTTTAGACATCATAGAATTAATCTATATGTCATTTTTGACAAATAGTAACCAGCCTCACCTCAATCTGATATAAGATGTGACCGGTCTGACTCAATGTGTCCGTTATAAGTTTAAAATTGAAATTTTAGTTCAAAAAATGTCAGTCATTTAAAACTAAAAAAATTCTCATTGATTATCCTAATAATTTATGAAATTGATTAATAAGTCATTTTTTATGTGTAGAATTTTGTCTCACATAACAATGATACACAATGTTATCGGTATTAGTCAAAGTGCATGTTTCTAGTTTGAAATGACATTTTAGTAAAAAATACATGTGATATAATAAAAATTGAGTAAATTAATTAGGATTATTTTGGTACTTTATTAAAATGATCCATAAAAATTTTTTATGTGTAAAAATTATTGTCACCTCAATCTGACGCACAGTGTGGACGATATGACTCAATGTAATTCTTTTTATTTAATATTGACATCATTTTAGTAAAAAGGATAACTCACAAACTCAAACCCAAGAAACACATTACGATTGTATTGATACATTAATAAAATGATACATATATAATTTTTTACATATAGGAATAATACGCATGATAATATGATACAAGAGGATTCCTATATGACAAAATGTGTCTATTAATAGTTTAAAATCAACATTTTAGTTCAAAAAGTGTTGCTAACTAAAAATATAGAAAACTAACAAATATTTTACGTATAATTTATAAAATTGATTCATAATTAATTTGTGACATGTAGGAATTAGTATCACATAAAACAAACACACAATGTGACTAGTATGAGTCAATGCGCATGTTTTTAGTTTGAAATGACATTTTAGTAAAAATTTACATGCAACTTACTCAAAACTGAGAAAACAGATTCTGATTATTTTGAAACATTCCCAAAATGATCCATAAGTCATTTGAGACATGTAATAATCATCCTCACCTTAATACGATGTACAGAGTGACTTGTATGGCTCCAAGATCATTTTTTGATTATATAAGTATCATTTGGGTTTAAAATGTGCATCACATCGCCAAAATCAATAAAATGAGCCTAGATTGTTTTCTATTTATTTAAATTCAATATTTTGGATTTATTTTTATGATATTTGGGTGTTTTCGATGCGGTGGTGTGCTGATATAGCACAATGAATTGGTGCAACAATGTGCTGTTACAACAAACTATAGTATGCCCCTTTATTACTGATTATACAAGCACTGAGAAGGGGATCCATTATTAATGTCTTTACAAGCAATGATAAATGATCCTTTATTGTCCCTTTTATAATCATAGATAAAGGGATCCTTTATAAATTATTTTAAAAAGCACTGATAAATGGTCCTTTATCTATTCTTATAAAATCACAAATGAAAAGCATGAGCTTTTAATCTCGCCCCAGTAGTCAGTGCTTCTCCTGTGCTGATAAAGGCCTTTTAAGCACTATTTCTATTTTTTTATATTGTGTGATGAATAGGTTGACTAAATCAGATCACTTATTACCCATTCATAATATAACCAATGATTAGCATTGGGGAATTCCCTATATGAAAGAGATTTTGGGTTTTCATAGAGTTTCATATACTATGGTATCTAATAGATATCCGTGTTTTACTTCTCCCTTTTGGATAGGCCTTCAAGAGTCACTACAATCTCAAGTTCATTTGAGTATAACATTCCATTAAAGTCGCATGGATAGAAAAAATGATATATACAGATTATGGGGGATATAATTCATGCATGTGTTTTTGACATTGGTGGGGCTTGGGATGACCATATAATGATCGTTGATTTTTCTTATAATAATAGTTACTAGTCCCCAATTTGGATGAATTATTTAGATACCTTATACGGATAGCCTCATAAACAACTATTTTTTGGGTTTGAGATTAGTGATTGTTCTGTGGTAGGATCAAGATTAGTTCAAGATACTATAAAAAAGATTAAGTTTATTCGATGTAGAATGTGACAAAATAGATTTGGTATAATCCTTACACTGATCATTGTCACCGACTGGTGTAATTTTTTGTTTGTGACTAGGTGTTTATGATAGTTTTACCTCATTCATTGATGGATTGGGTGAAAATGAAAAATTTCTCCTTTTTTGGGACCTTTTGAGGTTGTTGAGTTGGTAGGTAATGTGTATTCATTCTCTAATGTTGATGTTAATACATAATGGGTTACATATATCATAGATTTGAAGGTATCTTTTTGATCCATCTCATGTTCTGAGTCGAGGGTATCTTGATGTCGAGGCTAGATTATCTGTGACTGAGCATCCATTAAGGATAGTTTATTCGAAAATAAAGGTACTTCATGGTGGAATATACCTTTGGATTGAGTTTTATAGTGTCATGGTTCTTAAACTCATGAGACTTTGGAGATATAGACACTGATGTATGAGCAATGGTCTCATATTTTTGACATGGAAGTTGCTTAACATGATTTATGGGGATATAAAGTGTCTATGGTATGATTTTTGTAATAGCTTGTTACAATTTTTATTACTCTGCAACCTCTATTTTGATCATTCTTTGGTTTTGGGATCATTTAAGAGTGTTTCATGAGAAATTTTGATTTTTTTTTTGAACTTATGGGGCTTTTAACAGTTGCCGCATGGTTTTCCCAAACCTTGCACCCAGCTAGGTAAACCGTGAAACACAAATAGAGTGGGTTTTCATGGATAACACATGGTTTGAAAAAATATGTAAACACCCTGTTAAAACCATTAAACCCCAAAGTAGGGGAATGCGGTTAGGGTTCACCTTTTGACAAACCGTGTGTCCATTCTTAACTAACCATGCATGAAAGATTTATTTATTCCAAAACAAAATTAAAATTACTTAATCCATTTTTTCATCCCCCAATCAACACTAACTAATAATTGGATATCCTCCTCTATTATTGGATCTCTCAACGACCCATTTTGGATCCCATGAACCCTCTCCAAAGTGGATCGAAGATAGGCGATCACCATTTGATCTCTCCCAGATAAGAGTTCTTCTCTCGTTCTCTATCTTCTGCTCTCTTCCTCTATACTCATTAGTGTCTCCTAGTTCTCCTTGTTGTTCGAGAATATAATCTCTATTTTTTATATTTTAATTCTATGTTTGATTCTTGGTTCTATTCTGCTGATGTTCTTTATTGTAGTTTCCCATTGTAGGCGTTGTGAGACAGATATCATTATTTCATTAAGTGGTTTTGTTTATGATTTTTCAACTAATTTAACCAAAATATACCAATTAAAATAAAATTTATTTGAATTGGATTATGAAAATCCAAATTCTCATTGAATTATTATTTCAATTTTATTTGGTATGAAATATGGGGAAACCCCAATTTTAAGTGATTATGAAATTTGATAGAAATTACAAAATTAAATTTTGAAATTGGTTTTAATTTTTTATTTGAGAAAAATGACATAAAATGTTTTGGTAAAAACCTTGGTTGGTTTTATCCTTTAAAATGAATTAAATGATTAAAAAATTGTTTAATTTTTTAAATGGAAATTGGGAGATTAAAATGGTAAATGGGTAAATTGTAAATAAAATAGTTTTGATATGAATTTACCATTATTTATTGTTGTTTCAACACATTAAAGACAAGGTATTTAGTGAGTTGTTTGATAAAACACTATTTATTCTTTATAACTCAATCAATACATAGTGGAAGATGGTTGCATCCCCAATGGGATGGTGATGAGTCCTTTTTTACATGTGTCTAAGGGATGCATATACACATATTGTTATGATATCCAATTCAAGTGCATGGGGATCTCATAACTTGGAACTATCATAACCGTTAGAATATGACCATGTTGATAATTTTTTATTATTTTGATATATTCAAATGTTTTTAAACTATTTTACAAAAACCATGTGAACTTATAAAAACAGGTTTTTGTAAAATGTATACTAAGATATTATTTGAAATATTTCCATCAATTTAATTGTAAATCATAATTTTTTGAAATATTATTTTTTAATTCCATGCCGTTTAATTTAAAATTGAATAATTTATTTGGTTAATTAATGTGGTTTCTTATTTTATAATCCTTCGTAAGACCCTACAAGGCTTTCAGATCACACCCAACCTGTGCCTTCAGGTGTTTGTAATGTATCTTCTTCCAGGTTTGAGCAAGGGTAAAGAACCTCATAAAGGTGGTTCTTATTGTTGTTCCTTATGAATTTGAGACCCATATATTGGGGCTTTATTTATTTATCTTTCATTTCATAAGGTAATTTTTGGTTATAAATTGGGATTATATACCTATATAACTTTTGGTATAGTCTCCCTTTGGAGTTTTCTTTTGACCATACTGACTTGTAACTGTTTATTCCACTGTTTATGTGGAAACACCATTCCCTATTTTATCTTCTGTGATGCCATGTGCTAGTATACAACCCTTGGAGATATGGAATGCCCTTTTGGCTATGTTAGGATCGGCTAAGTTATTAGGGTACCAAGGTATCTAAGATAGTTCATGACACATATCCCAAAGAGTAAACTAATAATACCCAACATGGGATAGATTCCACTTGTATTTAAGTGAGGACACATATACCATTAGGAACCAATTAGGTATCTGATACAACCACTACCATATAATCAAATAAAAAACAAATAGGTTACAATATATCTCTATTGAATCACTTATTCGATTCCCACATGACCACATGTTTAACTCACAACTTGTTAATAATCAAAACACAAAATATATTGGGAAATAATAATGTTATTGATTAATGTATGAAAATAAAATAAGATAGTTCCAAACCATGAAAATCAATCCTCAAATGACACAAATAACAAGAAATTTATTTAATGGAGGATTAAAAATAAATTATATTAGGACATCAATCCCATAAAAAAATGAGCGAAATAAAGAATATGTGAAAACCAAATAAGATAACCATCCTACTACTCATTCCTTTCTTCATCTCATATCATTGGTCCTTTATAGATCTATATTCCCAAATACTAATTAATCACCTCATGAAAAATTATATATATTTAAAATGACCAATGAGGCTTTCACCCACTACTTTATTGTATATCCCTAAGTATATATGTTGATCCTTGGATGACACATCATGTTATCATCATAGATTGTTTATTTCATGGGATTGGTCTTACCCTAGGGGATGCCTGGGGAAATTATCATATCTTAACATTAAATTATGATGCCCTTTTCTATAGTGATATCTCCACCAATCCTATTAGAGTCTCATTAATCATTGATATATGGTTTTACATATATAATTAGGACTATATATAGTGTGATTATAATCTCTACTAAGAAAAAAATCAACACAAAATACCTTGTAAATAAAATTAATATTTTTCCATTATAAGGAATATGAACTCTAGGATTATATTATATTTCCCTATCCATTATATCCATGTCCTGATCTAAAGGTGATACATGTAATTATCACTTCCTCATGTTCCTATTTTCTCTGTCTCACATTAAAACAAATCAATATATCTCAAGATAGAACCTGTGGTTATCCTCTCGAAAACATGAGGGAATCATCCACAGATCATCTAATCCCACCCATATAGCCTTACCAATGAATATTATATCATTAAGAACACTTCTCATTAATATAACATTAGTGCAATAAAATATCAAAGGGGCTATCAAATTCATTAAAAATGAGTTCCAATCAAGAGGGATCTCATATAAAAACATAAGTGTCTTATCCCTCCTAAAATTCACAATAATTACACATAGGTTAATAGTTAAAAAGTCACCATCGTATATATCATCACTAGTATTGCACATATATAGAAAAAAATCACATAAGTACATATAAAAGTAAAATTAATTGTTATACAAATACAATCAAACCAACTAATCACCTAAAATAATTCTTTTACCTATAGTTTATATGATATCATGAAATTTGAGATAACAATAAAGGAAACCATAGAATATGGAGCTCATAAAATAATATATGATTTTGAAAATAGGGAACCACCCACATAAGATCAACAAAATAAAAACACATATAAAAAATTTATATTTTCTTTCCTTGAAAATACTATGTAATATTGTATTAAAAAAACACTTAAAAAGGGAATCATATGACGATGTCACTCATGTTATGTTTCTGGCTAAGAAATGTTGAAAAAATATTTGGAAAACACACTTACTTTTCCTCTAGATAACATATAAAAACTCACTCTACATGACCCTTTAAATAAATTGAAATTCCAAGCCATATAAACTTCATTTACAATCATATTTTTTTATGATTTTTTCTAATTTTGATTACTATGTAAAAATAATCACACCCCCAGGATTTTTTTATAATGGGAAAAAATACCTATTAGGATAACAGACAAAAAATGAATCATTTAGAAAGTTATATGATCGTTTTTTACTATAATTATACATGAGACCGTCAAAATTATTTATACAAATAATGTTATTCAATCCATCCATAATAATAATAATAATTAATCACATGAATATAATATATTGGAGGTCAATAAATCAAGCATGAAATCATGATTATCAATGTCTAAATTCCACCAACCCTGATCACATCAATATTTATTTAATAGTGGATTTTATTGATAATTTTCTACAGTAAAAAAACCCATTTCATTCGAAAATTCTAAACAAACAACTAATTCATTTATCATGAAAAAACCCAATCGAATAACTAATGTGAAACTCACCTGACAATGTAACAACCCAAAAACCTCTATAAAAGTGGTGTGGTCCACTAATGAAACATCTCCATATCTAAGTCATAAAAAATACTGATCATAATACCAAATTATAATATTAATTACATCCAAATTCATGAAAATCTCTATAAGATATCATTATAAAACATTCCACTTGAAAAATATTATGAAATTGAATAATTACACACTTTATTATTCACCTCTAAAAAATAGAAACCATATAACAACAATTAAGATAACATTTCCCCATGATTTTGTGGAATAAAAATTCTAAAACCTTTAAATGATTATCTAAATTAGTTTTAGAAGAAGTGGAGAGGCTATAGAGAAGGAAGAGAAAAGGTTTAACTTCAATTTTCATGATGAATCGGTTATAGAATATCCTGATTGAAAGTATTGAACATCATAGATGGGAGGAATTTGAGGGGTGTTTTCACCCTCTTTTAGTTTTCAAGCATTAGAGGAATATATGGGGGTTAAAATAAAGTCCCTTAAAAACTACCCAACCACCCCTATTTAAAAAAATAGGACCTTCTAGGAAATTAATAGCCTTCCACATGGTACATGAAAGATCACTAGGTATTTAGTTTAAGACCATTAAAATCCAATGTCCAAATAAGTTGGATAATAAAATAAGTTATTCATCAGGGTAATTGGTGGTACTGTACTTGTATTCAATGAAATGGATAGATAATCTTTATTTTTCAATAACTAAATATGTTATAAATAAATTTATGTATTTTCTATGAAACCTTTATACTCTAAAATATCTATTTATACATTTAAAATACGTCTAAAAATTATTCCCTTCAATCTATTTACAAAATTAAAATTTATCCATCAAAAAAATTAAGAATGTTTGACCTTCCTTCCTATTTATTGACACATGATGACATGGATGATAAAAATAGTGTTTTTTAGTCATGGTTACATTTTGAATAGAACTATTGGTTCTGTTTGTAATCAACCAAATGGGTACCCCATGATATGATTTAACCTTAACTTGTTGGAGGATCTTGGTCATGCTTTGACTGAGAGATTTATGTTCCTGGTTATCATTATTACTACTCAGATAGATCTATTTTTAATGTCTTGGTCAAGAGTTATTGTTATAGCCGTGTAACCATTTCCATGGCGCACTAATTTTATCATGGACTATTCTTGGGTGAGTGTTTTGATTTCAAATAACATTCTATGATATATAAATGAATAATCTTTTTATAAATGAAAGAAATTTAATTTCATGTATTTTAATATACTTTTTTCTATTTGGTTTAACTTAATGGTTTCAATTATTTTTCAACAAATTGATAAAAACCCAACTTGATTATTTATTTCATTTAGATAAATTCATAAAAAAGTAAAATCTAATTTAATTTCAAACCATATGTTGTCATTTATCTTATAAAAGTTAGTATGAAATATTATTGGAGGAATCCTAATAGGATTTTTTCTCATTCCATACTTTTACAAATTTTATGTTCATATAGAAGACATTATTATTTCATAACATAGTAGTGTGATTAAAAATTCATATGATAGGAATTAGACCATTATCTTAGAGATATCTTAATGAAGGTGGTGGAAAATTGGGATGGTAACATGTGTCATATAGAATAGGATGTGTATTAATTTAAATTATATTAGTTTTATTTATTTTCTACCTTAAATCTATATTTATAATTTTCACTTACATATTGTGTGTTCTATGAATCTATTTTCTCTTATTATATGATTTAAATTTAGTTTTTATTGGTTTATTAATGTTTAGTTTTGTTATTGGAATTTTATAGTAATAATTTCTCAATAAAATGGTTGTTTAGACCACACCATGGTGACATTCATAACCATACACATTATATGTTAAATTGTAGACTTAATTACATAATTTATCTACTATATATCATGAATTGTTATTCATAATTTTGTTTCATTCATGATGAGTTCGAAAAATTTTATATTCATTATAAGATAAAAATACAATGGATAATCAAGATAAAGTTTTCAATGAGTTAAATCATTAGAGAATTTTTATCAAAATCATTTAATATGACAAATGTTTTTTAGTTCAATAGATGCATGTATAAATTGTTTTGATTCCAATAGTATGTGTGAAAAACTCCCATTATAACTAATCCAAGATAAATATAATTATCAATCAACTTCTACCACCATTGAATATGATTCTATTAAAATATGGTAAAGAGGGATATCCTTCCTAATCATTAATAGATTCATGAAATCCATTTATACCCTTAGAGGATGGAACTCATTGGACAAATCTCAAGGATATTTATCTAAATCATGTGAATAATTTGGATTAATAGAGACTAATATTTTTTTTATAAATTACAAAAGTAATGATAGATCCTAGAATTTTTTGGTTTATAATGTAGTTTCAATTATGTTTTGATGTTAACCATCAATCCATAACCCATCAACTGTATTAGATAAATTCTATTAATATTTGGATTGATATTAATATTAAAATGAAAATTGGAATGTTATTTTTCTAAAATCAATGACCTAACAAATTCAAAATGGGTTTATCTCTTGTGTTTTTGTAGTACCATGACAAGACACATTTCAAAATGCATGTTCTTTTATTTATTTTACAATACCTTGTAATAAACTTCTTTGAAATTGTTGTAGTGGTCCACATTGGGTTTACAAGAAAATAGTGAATCATTTTTTTATTACATTATTCCATGTTTAAAATGTCATTATATCATAGTGGTATTTATAATTATGATAGAACATAGCAAAGTAGAATAATAAAATTAATTTTCCATAACAACATGGTAACTCAAAAAGATTTATCCAAAACTGAGAAAACACACAAATGGGTAAATGGTTTCTCACCTAAAATGGGTTACTGTCAACACATAGTAAAATAAAATCATGGTATGTGGTCTGAATATAATGCCAGAATGATGTGATATTATGGATAAAATCCATGGAGTATCCCATTATAAATGTTTCAATTTTTGAACAACATGGAAGAGAGATAAAGAATAACTATAATTTTATTTAATTTTTTTAGATTATCAAACACCTTCACTAAAACATTGTTGGGGACATGGACCGAAACCAAGTGGGAATTTAAATTGTGAAAAACACATTTTATTTGATGCGATATCAGTTTAAATAGTATATATAGGGTCAATAAAATTGAAATATGAAAGTATTATTTTTTTATTTTTTTATATTATAAATGAGAAAATGAAATTTTTATATTAGTATCCTTATTAAGAAAATATTAGATTTATGTGAATGGGTGTATAATTTATGAAATTTTTATTATTTGATAATAAATGTTCTCACGAATGTAATTAATTTCCATACTATGATGGATTTAATTTAAAAACTATGTAACTGATAATATGAAAAGTTCATATTGGATAAAATTGAGTTTCTATTGTCAATATGTTCATAATTTATTCATGAATTCTTAATTAATTCTCCTCTCATTTATATATTTTTTAGTTGTTCATTTATTTTATATTATTCCATTGTTTGTTATATTATAAATATGTTTATTATTTAGTTTTAATTTTTTTAAACTACCTATTTAAATAATTATATATATATTTACGAAACTTTATTCTAGGT
Source organism: Viscum album (assembly GCA_963277665.1). Lineage (NCBI taxonomy): Eukaryota > Viridiplantae > Streptophyta > Magnoliopsida > Santalales > Viscaceae > Viscum > Viscum album. Next base: position 1,461,902,880 of record OY728150.1, on the reverse strand, counting down.
ATGATAACTAGATTGTTTTTCTACAACCATACAATGGTCTTGAATAGGCTAAAGAGTTACACATCACATAATTTGAGAATATTAATATGGTGTAATACAAAGGGATTAAAATATACATTAATAGAATCATACACACATAGAGAGAATGAAATAATAAAATATTGTGATATTAATTCCTCATAAAAATACAGATTTTCATATTCTCCCAAAGGAAAACACTTTTCACGACATTAATCATTCAACTAGAAATTTTATATCAAATATGGATGCCCATTTAATTATCTAGTGTCTAGAAATATACTACTTTGAAGTCCTAATTTTATTAGGGTGAACATAACTGGAAACCATAGGGAATGATATGAGAAGAACAATATTGATTTAATCCATATTATGGTTTGAGAAAGGATTTGTGTACTTAACCATCCAAGATTTATAAATGACATGGATGAAATAATGATCAACCTAAATAGATATGTGGTGAGAAATAATAAAAAATACTCATTACCCAGAGAAATATGGATCATGAAACACTAATGGGTATAGTGTGTTTAAAAGGGTTTATCATTGTAGTAAGATCACTTTTAATAAAATACCTTATGAAATGTGTGTAAATCCTAAATCTCATTTAATAAAAAATTATATGTCAAAAAAATGGAATCATTATCAAGCAACATGTATTTGAGAATATTATTAGATAGAGAAAAACCCAATGGAAAAAATATTCTAAACTAGTATAGGATCTTTAGAATTATTCCCCAGAAATATTAAATGTTCTATGTGTTGGATAAACCTCTTGTAATGGACGCCATTTTGAAAGAATCTTGCCAACAAGATAAAAATGCTAATTATAAATATAAAAAGGACCCATTTAATAAAAATATATTAACTATAGTTTCCAAAAAGTGAAAAAATAAAAATTAACATGAAACCATGGATACATATGGGATTATTGGTAATATAAAATAGTTATCATAAGATAATTTAAGACATGATATATACAATGTCATCGAATCTCTATTTTTATTTTATTTATTTGGGTAATTATACCTAAACAAATATAATCAGAAGGTATGGGTATAAAAATGACATGTTGAGACAGGTAACAAGATGTATCAAGAAATTCTTTAAAACCAAAGAAGGTTTCCTATATACATCACATTCCTACCTAATAATTAAAAAAAATTTATACTGATTTTCCTTTTATTATATAATACCCCTTATAAAATACATTTTAACACTCTAATATAATTTCAATAATATTTTTACCATTTTTTTATAATACATTATAAAAATATGTCCATACTCACCCCTTAAGTAAAATTGTGCTCTATTTTCTGTCCATTTAACCATATAAATTATAAATGTAATAATATTATCAATATGGATGATTGAGAAAACCCAAATATAATAATAAATGGTATAATTGGTGAATTTTTTATGAATTTTTATTGATTATTTTAATATATATAAGTATATTTATTAATAAAATGAATTGTATTTATTGGATTAATAATAAAAAAAATTGGTTCTTCCACACCCATGCCATCACTTATCATGAGTCTCCTCTCACCAACTCTCGGTTGGGATTAATGTCCACTATATACATTCTAGTGGATTTAATTTTTCATCCTTAGACTTATCCAATATCATTATACCTCATCTATCCATGCATCTCTATGTTCTTCACTAATAGTGTTACTCACATCATGTTAGTGATGAATTATTTTATTAATGGATCTATGCATGTTATAATTTTATTGTCATTTTATATTTTGGATTTCCTTGATTCATAGGTCATAGTTCTGTGTTTCATTTTAAGGATCTAGAGTTGGTATCCTTTTATAGGATTTTGGTCAGGAAAGTGTCGTGTTCTTAGGCTTGAAGGTCATTATTGACCTTCAATGATGACACCCTTTTTATGGATATGATAAAACGTGTATTTTCTTATAGAAAAGAGGATTTATATTATTTTTTTAGTGATTTAATTATATTAATTCACATTGTAACAAGTTGAACTTTTATAAATAAATTTCCCTTTGTATTGGAGTTAAATGGCCTATAATATATTATTGTTTTAGAAAACACATGATCTTTTTGGATTTATTATATCTTATAAGATTTATAAGACCATTATGCATCATAACCGTTGATAATATATAATTTTAAATGTGATCGTAATATTATTATAAATATAGGATTTTGATAAATCTAATTGACAGACCAAGGAAGTGATTGCCTCAATAAGTAGGATCATACCCTATGTAGCTCATTCTTAGAGATTACAATGTAGAAATCATCACTAGGATTTTTCCTTGACGAAGAATAATATGAGATATTATAACTAAAGTATGAGAGAAATTTTTTATGGGAGAAGTTCAGTCGCATCAAAATCATGACCCAAAATATGTATTTCAAACCATCCCATGAAAATCACACCATTGCACACCATAACCTTGTGGAATTTTCTGGTGTAAAAAGTTATATATTTCAAGACCCTAGTAATATGAATATATATATATATATATATTATTTTCAATAGAATAATTGTTATATTTACTTATTATTATTGTAACACTATAAATTATTTTGTTTTAGATTTGATAAAATACAAATTGTATTTTTGGTTAATATGTTATTGCAATCCAGAAATTCTTTTGAGGAATTAAAATATTTTTGATTTAAATTATATTTTAATAAAATATTCTTATTAAATAATATTTATATATAATATTTTTTTATATTAATTTATTCAGTAAAAAATAACTATTATAAGGGTTTGAAAAATTTTATTATCAAAAACCTAGTATCTCTCAATAAATATTGGTTATTATATTAATAGGGAAAATTCACATATAATGATAATTAATTGGTTAAAATAAATATTATTTTTGGAATCATTATTTTGAAATTATCCAATGTTTAATTTTTCATAATTTTCTAGGAGAGGCAAATTTGGGTGTACTAATTAAATATGATATAAATATTAGGTGTGTATTATGATGTCATAATGACCAAAAATGATGTAATAAATTCTATTAAGGGTATCCATGACCAAATATATTTTCCCCTTTAAAATAATTTTGTTTTGAGGTTATTTGATAAATTTTATAAATCATTTATGAATCCTAAAAAACCCATAATTTATTTTAAGGTTTTAAAATAATTTCTTCAAGAACATGACTCACTTACAAATCACCAAGTGTATTATTTTAATGAAATAGACAATTGGTATTATAAAATATTTAAAAATAACTACTTTGGTAGAAACCATGTCTAAAAAAAATAGGGGATGTATTTTGGTTTTTATCTCCTTATTGTATTGAGTTCAAAACCTATGATTGTGGAATAATAAATAAATCCTCTCTCATTTCCAATAAGAACCCACCCAAGCTCTTATTCCTCTTCACTTGAAATACTTGGGTAAAACACTTAATCTGACCTCTACTATCAATGTTTCTCTCAATATCCCCCAAGATATCAAGAATCTGCTCCGAATATTTTGGAATCACCCTCTCAAGGGAAGGGATTTTCCTTCCCATATTCATTCATGAATCTTTATAATTTCATGCCTTATATTTACAATTACTAAGGTTGGGATTTATTTTTCCACATCCCCATTACAATAACATTTATTTTAAAATGACGATACACACCCATTCACTCTTATTAATCCATTTTATGAATCATTAAGTGTTGTTGTTCTGCGGTTGATATTTCACTGTCATTTTTCTATGTCAAAACTTTCTATTTGGAATACCATCACTATTTCCAATCAAGGGTAATCACCTAGACACACATATACATCATTTAATATAAAATTACATGTATTTGTTCCACATTCCATGATATTTTAATTAAATGTAATGAAATATGATTCTATGTAGAATAATCTATATGGAACATGTACGCATTTAAATGATATAAAAGTGACGAGTGAACCCTGAATTATATTGAACTAAAAGGCATTTTGTTATTTTTTAGTCTCATGATACATCATTCAAGGGATTAGGGAGTCATCCTAATCCATCATGGGACATTTCCCACAACGTTAAGACATCTTTGATGTTATTGTTAACTTATGCTTACGATGTCATGTTTAATGTTGTTTTATTATTTCCCATATTTCCTTTATGTTACCATGCTATACCATACCTAATTATTCATGTTAATTATTTCTCCTCCTTTTATGTCCCATTTGAACTCCAAATATATAAAATTTTATAATTTGTTCATGTTATTTTTTCTTCATTCCGTTACATGGATTTATACCTCACCCCTTTCTTATATACATCCCTAGGTTATCCCATGTAGTTTTAGTGGATCGATGATCTATAATCTCATGTAATGGAAGTATTCGATAATGTTATCATATCACATGTTCTAGATGTTATTCTATGTAAATAATTACCAATTACACTATACTTGATGATCTTCTGGGTTGTATTACATGTATTCATTTCAAATAAATAATGAATTAATGTGTAATAATGAAAATTATTTTCGTAGTTGGTATCAGAGGAAATAATAGTGGTTTTGGGATTATAATTTAGATACTCTAGTGAATGTATTAGGGATTGAATAAATAAAAAATCATCCCTAAATTTTGTTTAAGTATTAAGTAATTGTTTTCCAAGAAAAACACCCCTTTCTGGATACAAAAAGTGGATGTGGATCTGGCGTATATGTACTTGGGGTAACACATAAAAACACTGTATTAAGTTAGAATCAATTACGAACTAGTGAAAAAAAATGGGTCATGATATACACATATCCTGAAACTCTTGGGGAATATTATTTGGTAAATTCTCAAGCTCATTTTGAACCATTATTAAGGGAACAAAAATTATCATAAAAGTTTTTGTTAAGAAATAGATCATCGATAACGTAGATTGAAGCGTATAAATTAATATGTTATGGAAATACAGGTCATTTATAAATTATCCCTTTAATGTTATTGGATTACCGTTTATGTGTTTAATATTTTAAATGAAATCATCCCTTGTTTTCCCTTTATTATAACCAATGTCCAGAAATAGGAGGAACCAAGAAAACTACCAATGTAAAGGGAAATGTGATTACTACCCACATGGGATGCCCAACCTAATATGAATAGAAATACCAATATTTGTGGTGATACTACTTCATTTTAATCTAGTTATGAATAGAAACCTAAATCAATAATAAAAACCAAATCCTCTTAAGAAAGAACAAGAAACAATTAATACCTTTATGTGACAAAGTCCTCACACTTTCAATGGATCATCTGACCCCTTAATCATCAGAAAATGTATCAAATACATTAAAATTTTCAAATAAATACTTCAAATATTATAAAAATGAGAAGGTTATATTGTATTTTTATCACATAAAGGTATAATCTGATCAGTTGTGGAAAATAATCAACAATACAAGGACAATAAATGATATCAAAGCAATGTTGTGGAAGTAATTTTAGAAATTTTTTCCAATAACTTTTTTCTTCATAATCCATAAATTAATATATAAAAAATTTTATTTCCCTGAAGAAAAAAATTATGAATCCATTGGTTTTATGAAGAAAAATTCACAATACCTGCATGATACACCTATTTATTTTTCATTAACCCTGAATGTAAACATGTACGCTTCCTTGGTGGGCTAAATCTGAGTTTAAAAAAATCCATGGCAATATGAGACATTGATAGCTATAGGGAATTTGTTACATGTTCCCTAAACGTTGAAACATATATCATAAAATCTCAAGGGTTTCACATGGATAATAAGTGGAAATTGAAGTTTAATTATTGTAGTGTGATAGAGAAATATAACGATGGTATTAAATTTTAACATCCCACTTCTCAAAATTGTTGAAAGTAGTACCCTAAATATTGTCTAAAGTGGATGTGGTAATGTTTTACATGTGGTGAGGAAGGGAACATAGCTAAAAATTTCCACTAAGAAAATCCCACCAATGTAATGGTAGAGAATAATTCTACATTAAAACCTCATCCTACTGTATAATGTTAAAACTATAATGAAAAAGGTCAATTTTTAAACCAATTCACTAAACTAAGGGTGGTCGGAAACAATCAGTGCCAATAACCTCCAAGGTAGTAAGGCCAAGCTTATTCTATTATAAATGCTCTGGTGGCTCCTAATAATGAAGTGGTGATATATACAATTGTTCTTTATTCAATAATAGATAATACATTTTTTATTTTTGTTCTATGCATTCCTTCGTATCATACAATTATAGTAGAACTATTCAACCTCCCCACAAATCATGGAAGTAGAGTTTCCAATGAAAATGAAAAAAGGGAAAAATTATTACATTACAATTAAAGAACTCTTAATGTGATAAAATCTGTGGGATAAACTTACCAAGTAATATTTTGATACTCCCTTTAGTGTAATTTGATGAAATTATGAGTATAGATTGACTTTCCTTACATAGATCCAACACAAATTTCCATGATTAGGAATCACTATTAGTATCACGAATCATCCTCCAATTCCATACATGTTCAATGAGGGTGATGAATTTTCCTTTGCACCAATATCTCAAGAGTGGATATTATATCCCAATGAGAAATCATATCTTTCTCAAATGATTGGTTATAAATAAATTATCACCCTTGAACACCTTCCCATTATGAGGTAATACACTAGAGTGTTTCCAAAATGAATTTTTTAGTGTTTCTCATAGCTGAGAGGTTGAATTTTCAATATAGATTATAGCTATGGATTTTCCAATATCCAAAAATCCATTTATAATGGAATTTTTGGAACATGAATAATAGAAGAAACAACTATAGGATAATATAGATAATGGTTTCATACGCCCATGTGCTTCACCATGGGGTTCGCTAGTCCTATTCGTCAAGAAGAAGGACGAGGCAATGTGCCTTTTAATTAATTATCAAGAGATTAAGAAGATCATAATAAAGAACATGTATCCTTGGCCATCGATTAATGAAATATTTGACCAGCTACTTCATGCCAAGAACTTCCCTATGGTGGATTTTTTTTTGAGGGTATTATCATGTAAAGGTGAAGAGGGAGGATATTCCTAATACCTCCAATGGCCCGAAGGAATTCATTTTTTATTGAGTTTCGATAATCCACCTTTCAAGGGGTGAGGTGGAACTCTTACAAGGCTCGTATGTGTAAGCATTACATGGACTGTAGGAATTAGAGGAATTCATTGCCAATAGGCTTCAAATATTACATACAACCCAAACTAACTACTTGGAACTGCTCATCCCTAGCCTCTTCATCATGAAATCAGCTCTCCACCTTCGCATGGTTGTTCGACTAAGCTTTCTCATGCATGCATAGGTTTGTCCCGATGGCATGTGCCATACCCTCTCATTCATGCAATCCGTTTAACTTCTGCTCTGGTGAACGCTCCTTGCTCCTCCTCTTTCTAAAGCTTGTTCTATGTAGGTTGTCTGGTCTGCATCTGCACTTTTATGGTGGCCCAGAGGCCTTGAGGTGGCCTGAAGGCCTTTCTGACTCGAAGTCCTAGGTGGCCTGAAGGCCTTAAAGGACTCAAGGACCAAATCAGTAGCCCGAAGGCCCAAATGGAGGCATATTCCCGGGTGTTACAGTGCCAAAAAGTGCCTACTACAGTTCCCTCTATAGTTCCTACTACATTACTACTACAGTAACCCAAAATTATCCCCCACCTGGATTTGATCCCAGGTCTCTTGGATGCACTCAATGAGTCCTCACCAACTGGGTTGAGGCTCATGTGCATATTCCTAATGCCGCTTTCCATTCAAGGTATGGGAACTATGTGTTCATTGTAATTCCATTGGGACTCACTAATACATTATAAATATTAATAGAATTGATTAATATAGTTGTTAGAGATTACCATGACAATTATTTGGTAGAATTTATATAAAATATCCTTATATAGTCCAAAAATAAGGAGGAGCATCAGAAGAATTTGAGCATTGTGCTATAGACCTTATAAAAGGAGAATATTTACAAAACATACACCAAATGTGAGTTCTAGTTGAATAATTTCTCATTCTTGGGGAATATTATCACACGTAATGGGATACATAAAGACCCTTAATTGAAAGATAAAATTTATAGATGGTCATGTAAAAAATCTATGAAAACACATGTGAAGTTTCCTTGTATTAGATGTGTACTATCGTCGATTTTATAGTAATTTATAAGAATTTTAAAACCCTATAATCTAGATAATATAGAAGTGATTTGACTTTTTTTGGGAATAAGGAATGTGAATAGAAATTCAATTATTTTAAAATGAGGCTTATCACAACACCTATACATACACTAGAAATACGTGTGGAAATTTTCATGGTTTAAAACGATGTTTTGAAGAAGGGTTTGGGTAGTGTTGTAACAGCCCGAGATTTTATGAAAAAATATTCTTTTTAATTTCATTAATGTCTTGTGTTGTACGCTACACCAAAAGGAGCTTGCACAACACGCATCCTTGACTTGCCTTTCATTACACGCAATCGCGACCTTCCTCGATAGCGTGTATAGTACGCAATAACGAGTTTCACTAAACAACAATATCCAATTAAAATATTATTAAAACTAGCCGTTATGAATAGTAATAACCACTTTTTGAAATTTTGTAAATTTTATTTTTCAAAATGGAATTCATTTTTGGATTCGTAATATCGAAATTAGCTTAGGGTGAAATTTTGGTACTTTTCGGATAACTTTCATATTCTAATGAATAGTGAAAATTACTAAATTTTAATTAAAAACAACTTTTTTAATCGAAATAATTAATAGTGATAAATTATTAATTTTAGTGGTTTTAAAGTATATTTAGAATATATTTTTACAATTTAATACAATGATGGTCATTGGATGTAATTTCACATTTAAACCAGTTATAAACAAGTTTCAATCTTTTGATAGTTATTATCTCTTAAAAACACGCTATTTGTTTTGATGACGGGAATTAATTTTTAAATTAGTTAATGCAACTGATATGTTTTGAATTTGGTAAAATAGACATCATTTTTGAGTTCATAATATCAAATATAGCTTAGGCCTAATTTTTGGTATTTTTCTGAAAACTTTCAATTTTTGATGAATAGTGAAACCACTAAGTGGTAGGTTAAAAAACTGAATTTTGCATAAAACTTAATTTTACCGCTTCTGTGAATGGAATTTCGAAAATCCGAGAGACACGGTTAATATCAAGGACTAAAATGTGGTTCAATGAGATGAAAATAATTTTTGGTGAATAGTAACTTTTTACTTTTCTTTACCACGGTTAAAAGTAAATAGGGTAATTAAGGGTAAAGATGATATTATTATTACCCTAACACATGTCCTAATTCTAATGGATAAGTATAATTCGACCAAAAAAAACTTAGGAATAAAATATGACCATTTAGGCCCACATGGGTTAGATTAGGACATTTATGATTAATTTATCTAAAGAAGGGTTAAAAGAGTTAAAATCAAAGTTTATTTACTAAAACATTTTTAATATGGGGTTATACATAAGATAAATTCGCCTATAAATATTCATTAGAAATATAGAAAGATTTCCTACATAATGGTATTTTATTTGTAATTTTTAGACATTAAATAATTTAATTTATTTATGACACAAAGATGATGCAGTAATTATCTTATTAATGAAATATTGACATAATTGATGTTATAAATTCCAAAATAAATATAATTTGAGACTTTTTATAAATTCCACTAATTTTATCGGTTACTATGATATATTAGTGTTGATTTAATCAACTTGGTTCTAACATATAATTCTGTTATGACTTTCACTAAAATCATATATCAAATAGTGTCAAAATTGACACAAAATAGTTTTTAAATCAAATTTTATATTATTAATTGTTATTTTATTTCTAAAAATCTAAGGTTCGGCCAAATGACTTAGATAAGGATATATATATTAATAATAAACAATTTGGGATTCGTTTGGCATGTTATTGTAATTGTATTAACCATATAGTGTAAGAAAACAAAAAGACACGGTAAAAGTTAAATTATTTAACTTAGAGTTAAATCTAATTAATAAGGTTAAAATAATAACCTAAACTTTTCTAAATCCTATTGGTTGATAAGATTTAGACCCATCCCCAATTTAGCTCCGAAATAAGACCCTTTGAAACCATTATAAACCAATTTTGGTTTTAATATAAAATAATATTTTGAGATATTCCTAAGGTGCCCCTCTCCTCCCAAATAAAAGGACACCTCCTCCCCCTCCCCCTCACACCAATTTGAGCACTCAAGCTCGGCCAACCCCTGCCAAAATCCCTTCTTCACTTCCCTAGAATAATCCTAGAGGTTCTGGTCTTCCTCAAAGACCAATTTTAGTGCCCTAAGAGGAGGTCTCAAACAGGTGCTTCAAAGAGGAGGTAATTTCCGTTACCAATTCTTTCACCTTTATTTCTTCTTCCACTTATTCTTCTTAGGTTGTTTCATTATGAAGTAATAACATCAGTATCACTAATATACTGATATGTTATTATAAGTATGAAACAATCCTAATTCACCATCTATCCATCCTACGGAAAACGAAATCACCGTGCGTGCGTACGTACAGAATATCATCTCCACGCTGTGGTGTAATCTGTTTTTCCACCAACACCTTACATGGATGAATATTATGGTGTAAAGAATAACTATACATAGTTATTATAACATCATAATGATTCTGATATATTGTATCATCCACTCCAATTCAATTCAATAATTATGGAAATGATATCATCGCTCGTGCGTACGTACGGACTACCGTCTCCACGGCGCAATGAGATTCATTCTCAATGATTAACCATTCATGAATGATTATAAATTATATATAATAAGTACTAATGAAATATATGACATAATAATGATACTGTATTTATGTATATTTATATGTATTTCATCTACTTACTCCCATTCAAGACAATAAGGAAAGAAAAACAGTGTTCATGCGTACGTACGGACTACCGTCTCCATGAACGGTGTTTTTCATTTCATTTATCTATCTATTATATATATATATATACTGAATATATATGATATATAAATCATATTTTATATTCTGGAAGTAAGAAAATCATGATATAAGTAATAATAATGTCAAGAACAACAAGTCAAAACACCTACGATAAATGAAACGATTTTACCCAAAACGCTCTTTAACATGGAATTTACAAAAGAACGGGTAAAATAAAGTCATAAGTGAACCATATATGATATCATAACAATTAGTATGATTCTGGAATAAGTCAATGACATTATTTAAATCATTATACAGGAGGTTCGGACACTTACGAAGCAAATCGGACCTAAGGTAAGAGAAAATCTCGCAATCTCAATTTTTATCCGAGATTGTTTATACTTTGAAATTTACTGGGGTGTATTTTATCATCCAAATCCATGTTTCCTCAATATGTAATATTATTTCCATCCACTTACAATTATTTAAATCCAATTTTACCCTTCGGTGAGTTTTTAGTAAAAGATATGAAAGGAATTTTTTGTCGTTTTTCGTACGAGGTACTTTTTGACTTTTCCGAAAAAGTACGAGAAGAATGTTTTTTTAAATTAAACGGCATGAACGGATTTTTACGGTTTTATAAAGACTTATTTTCATGAAGCTTCCTCCAAAAGATTTAATGACTATTTTCAATAAAATCTCTTTCTTTTAAAATTGCATGACGTTTTGTGAAAAGAAATTGATTTTGAAGAAGAAAGGATATTTTCCTCAAGAATTCATTTCAAGTGTTTTATCAAAATTATTGTCCATCTAAGATAGCATAGGGTTCAGTTTTTATCCCTATTATTACATTGATTTGATTATGTTGTGATGGAATTATTTTTATGAATCCCTTTATCGTATATGAATTGTTTTATGATGTCATGATGTTTGTGATTCCCATTTTTATTACATGGGTTATGCAATGATGTATGGTATATGATTTTGTGGCACACATAAGAATGGTATCATTATGAGATGGGTGGGACCTATATCTCCCTCCAATGCATTGGGTAAATATTTTATATCTCATGAGATAGACATGGCTGGAATGGTAGGTTATACCGGTTCAGTGAAATAAGACTGAAACGAGGGTTACTCGATTCAGAAAGGGACTTTGACCACTAAGATAGTCTTGGAAATGAGTCTTGACTAACAAGAAATGATTCTCTATGATTATGTGTGAATGCCACAAAGTTTCATGTTTTAAGTTATGATTATTGTGATTACATTTCACTGCCATGATTTATCCCATGTTATGAAATTATGCTCTCTTTTGCAGGTTAAGATTTCCAAAATGTTATGTTCTTTTGAATATGATGTGATTGATATTTCTGTTGTTTACCCTTACTGAGCATTTGAGCTCACCCTTTTATGTTTTCTTTTCCCCAGGATATAAAGAAAGGTTTTAGGTAAGAAAAAAAAAGGAAGATCTTTATGGGAGATGTTGAAGATCTTTCACCAGGATTAGAAGATTATATTCCGAGTTTCCAAAGACACTAAACTATTAAGATCCTTGCGCGTGTGTATTTGTTATGTACTAAGTATTCCGCAAATGTAATGTAATGTCAATGTACATTAGGCTTCGGGTCTCTACAGTTGGTATCATAGGAAAGGTTTAGTCAACCTTTGGAAACTAGGATGCGTGAACTTTATTGAGATCCCTAGTGATATTTCTAAGGTGTGTCTAGGGATGTCTTTAAGGTTAAGTATACGTATAGGTTATAGTACTATAATTACGCTAACGATCATAGAATTAAACCTAAGATGTTAGATATTGAAGGTACTCCCCATTTATTATGTTGTTTTCCCTAGCATGATTTTTGCCTCTCACACTATTCTTTTTGGGTTTTAGACGATGGCTGGAACCCGAAGGAACCGTGTTGATCAATGAAATGGACAATGCAATGATTGCCCTCCTGAACAAACAAATGTTATGGGAGATGGAGTGCAAAATCTTATCGCTATACTTACACAAGCTATGAATCATTCTGGACTTCCAAATGAACATATAAGGGAACAATATTCTATTGAGTCCTTCATGAGGCAACGTCCACCTTCTTTCAATGGGTCTTCCGATCCACTTATTGCTGAACAATGGATCGGTACCACGGAAAAGATATTTTCAGTTCTTCAATGTTCTGAGCATGATAAAGTCATCTTAGCAGTATATCGTTTGGAAGGTGAAGCTGATCAATGGTGGAATCTTATCAAGAATACGAGGCCAAGAGATGAAATTGAGTCCATGGAATGGGACGAGTTCAAGAACTTGTTTTTCAGTAAGTACTTCCCTCGTATTCTTCGAACAAAGATGGAAAAAGAGTTCCTTGAGCAGAAGCAGAAGGATGATGAATCTGTTGGTATATACGAAGCGAATTTTACAAGACTTGCAAGGTATGCATCTGGCATTATCATCCAACCTGAAAGTAAAGTTGATCGATTTTTCAGTGGCTTAAAACCAAGTCTTCGAAGGGCATTAGCTATAAGAGACTTCAATAGCTATGAAGAAATTGTGCGTTGTGCTATCAAGGTAGAAATGGATGTTGGTGTTACATATCCATCTCATGGTTTTGACAAGAAACGAAAGATGGAGTTCAAGGAGAAATCTCAGAATAATGGTGAAAAGAAGATGAATGTTTCCTTATGCTCAAAGTGTGGAAAGAAGCATGGTGGAGATTGTCTTAAAGGGACTAGAAAATGTTTTAAGTGTGGAAAAGAAGGTCATCGAGCATCTGAGTGTCGAAGTAATGGAAAAGGGTTTTCTAATGATGTGAATAAAGAAAACACTGCAGAGAACGCACCACCAACACTTCAATGCTTCAAGTGCAAGGAAATGGGGCATTATGCCAATAAATTCCCTAATCCAAGGGTTAGTGATGATCAACATGAGCAACCACTTAAGGCAAAGGACAAAGGGAAGTCACATGCGATCACTATTGGCGATGTTGAATATAACAACGAAGTGGTGGAATGATTAACTGTTTATGTAATGGGATTCCAAAATAATATTGTATAATGGAGTATGGGAATATTTATGTATTGGTCTAATGTGGTATTCAAAGTGATTGAGATATTTAACAGTATTCATGAGCTCATGATTGATATAAGGACTAAGTGATATCATGGTTTGGGTATATAGAATTTTGAGGATTTTGGTATGTGGAAAGTGTTATCTTTTAACTGCATACATGTTTTCACTAAGGTCCAATGGGTATTCAAGAAAATACTTGATTAAGGCCTTTGAATGTTTGGAATGTGACCAACAATACATATCTTATGATATATGGGGATCAACGATGGTATTAAATCTCTGGTAATCTTTTTCACTATATTATGAGAGTGGACTGCAGTATTATGGATAAGCCTAAAGATTAGAATGGATTATGTTGGACATAAGTTAGTATTGTTTAAGGATAGAAGATTTTCGATATTATTGATGGGATGTTATAGTAATATAGTTCTTAGAAAAAGGACAACCTGCAGGACGGGCGACAGCCCATCGCGTCGGACAAGGATGTGGGAATCGAACCCACAACCGAAGTGCGACTGGACTTTATCGCCTACCACTGGCCTACAGGAAGTCCCTGTTTAGTAGAAAGTAGTTTTACTATATTAAGCAGCATGATATATGAAGTATAAGTCCATTTTAGGAACCATATATGATTAATCTCACTATAGAATGACTTATGTATATTTAATAACTTTTGCTAACCTTTTTGTTTGAGACAGATGGAATGACCCGTCATTCTATCACATGATCTGCTAACACTTCACGAATAACAAATTCAACTTCATTTATTTAAGAGATGAAGTGGAAATTGTTCAAGGCACGAACAATAGTGAGATTGTACCAAAATAAAGTAAGTATTTATTCTAATTCTTCAACTTTAGGGAAACAATCTTGAAAACTAAAAATGTTGTCCTAGTGCTCTTATATCTGATTAATCATATGGTACCTTAGATCGTCACAAATTTATGGATTTGTGATTGTTGGCTTTTCCATAGCCATGTTCTCTACCACTCTCCATCAGAACATGATGGTTAGATTTTTCTTCCATATCCATATTTTCACCTATGTGGAAACCGAGTGATTTGTTTTTTTGGGGTAACCATTACGTTTCATACCTTTGTTTTTAAAGATTTGTTTTGGTATTCCTTTTTACGATGTGGGTTTCTATTAAAGAAACTTTCGAATAGTAAACCATTTATAACCCCGACGAATTTCGAGGGCGAAATTCATTTTAAGGGGGGTAGAATGTAACAGCCCGAGATTTTATGAAAAAATATTCTTTTTAATTTCTTTAATGTCTTGTGTTGTACGCTACACCAAAAGGAGCTTGCACAACACGCATCCTTGACTTGCCTTTCCTTACACGCAATCGCGACCTTCCTCGATAGCGTGTATAGTACGCAATAACGAGTTTCACTAAACAACAATATGCAATTAAAATATTATTAAAACTAGCCGTTATGAATAGTAATAACCACTTTTTGAAATTTTTTAAATTTTATTTTTCAAAATGGAATTCATTTTTGGATTCGTAATATCTATATTAGCTTAGGGTGAAATTTTGGTACTTTTCGGATAACATTCATATTCTAATGAATAGTGAAAATTACTAAATTTTAATTAAAAACAACTTTTTTAATCGAAATAATTAATAGTGTTAAATTATTAATTTTAGTGGTTTTAAAGTATATTTAGAATATATTTTTACAATTTAATACAATTATGGTCATTGGATGTAATTTCACATTTAAACCAGTTATAAACAAGTTTCAATCTTTTGATAGTTATTATCTCTTAAAAACACGCTATTTGTTTTGATGACGGGAATTAATTTTTAAATTAGTTAATGCAACTGATATGTTTTGAATTTGGTAAAATAGACATCATTTTTGAGTTCATAATATCAAATATAGCTTAGGCATAATTTTTGTTATTTTTCTGAAAACTTTCAATTTTTGAAGAATAGTGAAACCACTAAGTGGTAGGTTAAAAAACTGAATTTTGCATAAAACATAATTTTACCGCTTCTGTGAATGGAATTTCGAAAATCCGAGAGACACGGTTAATATCAAGGACTAAAATGTGGTTCAATGAGATGAAAATAATTTTTGGTGAATAGTAACTTTTTACTTTTTTTTACCACGGTTAAAAGTAAATAGGGTAATTAAGGGTAAAGATGATATTATTATTACCCTAACACATGTCCTAATTCTATTGGATAAATGTAATTCGACCAAAAACAAACTTAGGAATAAAATATGACCATTTAGGCCCACATGGATTAGATTAGGACATTTATGATTAATTTATTTAAAGAAGGGTTAAAAGAGTTAAAATCAAAGTTTATTTACTCAAACATTTTTAATATGGGGTTATACATAAGATAAATTCGACTATAAATATTCATTAGAAAGATAAAAATATTTCCTACATAATGGTATTTTATTTGTAATTTTTAGACATTAAATAATTTAATTTATTTATGACACAAAGATGATGCAGTAATTATCTTATTAATGAAATATTGACATAATTGATGTTATAAATACCAAAATAAATAAAATTTGAGACTTTTTATAACTTCCACTAATTTTATAGGTTACTATGATATATTAGTGTTGATTTAATCAACTTGGTTCGAACATATAATTCTGTTATGACTTTCACAAAAATCATATATCAAATAGTGTCAAAATTGACACAAAATAGTTTTTAAATCAAATATTATATAATTAATTGTTACTTTATTCCTAAAAATCTAAGGTTCGGCCAAATGACTTAGATATAGATATATATATTAATAATAAACAATTTGGGGTTCGTTTGGCATGTTATTGTAATTGTATTAACCATATAGTGTAAGAAAACAAAAAGACACGGTAAAAGTTAAATTATTTAACTTAGAGTTAAATCTAATTGATAAGGTTAAAATAATAACCTAAACTTGTCTAAATCCTATTGGTTGATAGGATTTCGACCCATCCCCACTTTATCTCCGAAATAAGACCCTTTGGAACCATTATAAACCGATTTTAACTTTAATATAAAATAATATTTTGAGATATTCCTAAGGTGCCCCTCTCCTCCCTAATAAAAGGACACCTCCTCCCCCTCCTCCTCACACCAATTTGAGCACTCAAGCTCGGCCAAACCCTGACAAAATCCCTTCTCCACTTCCCTAGAATAATCCTAGAGGTTCTGGTCTTCCTCAAAGACCAATTTTAGTGCCCTAAGAGGAGGTCTCAAAGAGGCGCTTCAAAGAAGAGGTAATTTCCGTTACCAATTCTTTCACCTTTATTTCTTCTTCCACTTCTTCTTCTTAGGTTGTTTCATTATGAAGTAATAACATCAGTATCAATAATATACTGATATGTTATTATAAGTATGAAACAATCCTAATTCACCATCTATCCATCCTACGGAAAACAAAATCACCGCGCGTGCGTACGTACGGAATACCGTCTCCACGCTGTGGTGTAATCTGTTTTTCCACCAACACCTTACATGGATGGGTATTATGGTGTAAAGAATAACTATACATAGTTATTATAACATCATAATGATTCTGATATATTGTATCATCCACTCCAATTCAATTCAATAATTATGGAAATGATATCATCGCTCGTGCGTACGTACGGACTACTGTCTCCACGACGCGATGAGATTCATTCTCAATGATTAACCATTCATGAATGATTATAAAGTATATATAATAAGTACTAATGAAATATATGACATAATAATGATATTGTATTTATGTATATTTATATGTATGTCATCTACTTACTTCCATTCAAGACAATAAGGAAAGAAAAACAGCGTTCATGCGTACGTACGGACTACCGTCTCCATGAACGGTGTTTTTCATTTCATTTATCTATCTATTATATATATATATATATATATACTGAATATATATGATATATAAATCATATTTTATATTCTGGAAGTAATTAAATCATGATATAAGTAAGAATAATGTCAAGAACAACAAGTCAAAACACCTACGATAAATGAAACGATTTTACCCAAAACGCTCTTTATCATGGAATTTACAAAAGAACGGGTAAAATAAAGTCATAAGTGAACCATATATGATATCATAACAATTATTATGATTCTGTAATAAGTCAATGACATTATTTAAATCATTATACAGGAGGTTCGGACACTTACGAAGCAAATCGGACTTAAGGTTAGGGAAAATCTCGCAATCTCAATTTTTATCCGAGATTGTTTATACTTTGAAATTTACTGGGGTGTATTTTATCATCCAAATCCATGTTTCCTCAATATGTAATATTATTTCCATCCACTTACAATTATTTAAATCCAATTTTACCCTTCGGTGAGTTTTTAGTAAAAGATATGAAATGAATATTTTGTCGTTTTTCGTACGAGGTACTTTTTGACTTTTCTAAAAAATTACGAGAAGAATGTTTTTTTTAACTTAAACGGAACGAATGGATTTTTACAGTTTTATAAAGCCTTATTTTCATGAAGCTTCCTCCAAAAGATTTCATGACTATTTTCAATAAAATCTCTTTCTTTTAAAATTGCATGACGTTTTGTGAAAAGAAATTGATTTTGAAGAAGAAAGGATATTTTCCTCAAGAATTCATTTCAAGTGTTTTATCAAAATTATTTTCCATCTAAGATAACATAGGGTTTTGTTTTTATCCCTATTATTACATTGATTTGATTATGTTGTGATGGAATTATTTTTATGAATCCCTTTATCGTATATGAATTGTTTTATGATGTCATGATGTTTATGGTTCCCATTTTTATTACATGGGTTATGCAATGATGTATGGTGTATGATTTTGTGGCACACATAAGAATGGTATCATTATGAGATGGGTGGGACCTATATCTACCTCCAATGCATTGGGTAAATATTTTATATCTCATGAGATAGACATGGCTGGAATGGTAGGTTATACCGGTTCAGTGAAACAGGACTGAAACGAGGGTTACTCGATTCAGAAAGGGACTTTGTCCACTAAGATAGTCTTGGCAATGAGTCTTGACTAACAAGAAATGATTCTCTATGATTATGTGTGAATGCCACAAAGTTTCATGTTTTTCGTTATGATTATTGTGATTACATTTCACTGCCATGATTTATCCCATGTTATGAAATTATGCTCTCTTTTGCAGGTTAAGATTTCCAAAATGTTATGTTCTTTTGAATATGATGTGATTGATATTTCTGTTGTTTACCCTTACTGAGCATTTGAGCTCACCCTTTTATTTTTTCTTTTCCCCAGGATATAAAGAAAGGTTTTAGGTAAGAAAAAAAAGGAAGATCTTTATGGGAGATGTTGAAAATCTTTCACCAGGATTAGAAGATTATATTCCGAGTCTCCAAAGACACTAAACTATTACGATCCTTGCTTGTGTGTTTTTGTTATGTACTAAGTATTCCGCAAATGTAATGTAATGTCAATGTACGTCAGGCTTCGGGTCTCTACAAGTGTAATAATAAATTGTGACTATGTGATAACATATGACTCACGGAAATTGAATTTTCATGAATAGAACTACCAAAAACATGATCTGGATTTGGATATAGTAAAATTCTCAATATAAATATTTTTGCATTATCCCTTTGGGAACAAGTGTGAAATATATATGGATCATAAGAGCCTCAAGTATATATTCACATAGATCGATCGAAAATTGATATTTTTATGGTTCATCTATAGGCATAAACTCCCATAAAAACTAGTAAAATATCATATCTATCTAAAGTGGTGAAGTCCATGTTCATCCCCTTGAACAAAATTACTACATTCCTGAGGAATGAATCCCAAACTAAAATACACAATCAATTGTTACTATGGAATACCCCCCCAAGAAGTGGAATGCACATAGAAATAGGTGAATATTCATACACAAAAATGGTTATGGATGATTAAAGTCCATGACTAATCAATACTAAAACAATATTGTGAAATTAAGTTTAAGATTCTCTAAGTAGAAAGTATTCGATAATTTTATCATTGACGAGAATTGAGAAGGATCCAATATTGTTATACTTGAAAAGGGTAGACATGGTAATCAGAAAGGAAGGAACATAATCAATCCTCTCACAAATTATTTCTCAAAAATAAATTCTAGATAAGATAAAAGATATTAAAAGAGATGATATGGGAATTCAAACTAAGGATGAAGCTATTTGAAAAGGTAAATCATCGTAGTTCAAAATTAATAAGATTTTTGTAAAAACAATGCATACCATCAAATCCAAAGTTATAGAATATATGTTGGATGATTTACATAGCTCGGCCTTCTCTATCTATCTAGGGAGGATAATGATGTATCGAGATATCCAATAGAACTATTGATAGATAAATATAAATACAGAGATCACATAATATATATCAAGGCAACTTGTATGTTAGAATGTTTTGGATAAAAGAAAAAAGTCTATGGGGATGATGCAACAATTATAAATAGTTTCCTAGAAATAGTATAATATAACAATGGAAATTTTAACTAGTATTTAGAATTCATTAAAAGGAAATAATTCTATATGGGTTGTAGTGTATGGTCTTATTAATACTGCTCAATTCATTTCAATATGAGAGGAATTCTCACTTGATCGACATGCACGTATATACATTGGAGAAGTGGTGAGGTTTCATGGAAAACCACTAGCAATTTCATATTATCAAGACCAAATATTTACCTCTAAGTTCTGGAATAGTCTCCAATATGATATAAATTTTGATTTGATATTTAGCATAGATTATCACCCTCAAACTAATGGCCAATATACGTGGACTATCTAGACACCTGAGGACATGTTGAGATCATGCACAGTGAACTTCAAAGGAGGAGGGAATTAAGATATTCTTCTGGTTGAGTTCTCATACTATAAAATTTTCAATCAATAATCCGTATAGATCATTGTGATACTCTTTATAAGAAGAGTTTTAGAACACTTTCTTGCTGGGATGAAGTTGGCGAACACAAACTGTTGGTTTCTAAAATAATTGAGGAATTGGTGGAAAATTTCAAACTGTTTATCTTCTCATTAAGGATACTAAGAGTTGACAAATTATCTATGATGACAATCATCAATGAGAACTGGAGCTTTCTGTTGGAGATAAGCTATTCCTCTTCATATCTCTATGGAATTAATTGATGAGATTTGTGAAAAAGGGAATGCTTAATCCAAAATACATTGGTATCTTTGAGATCCTATATGCAATAAATGTGGTGGCCTATTGACCATCACTCCCACCAAACCTCTATTAGGTACATGAAGTGTTCCATGTATCCCTCTTGAGGATGTACATACCATTAACCTAATATGTACTAAAACTAGTCTTGGTATCATTCAATAATGATCATTCAAATGAGGAGTATCTGGTTATGATCTTAGATCATAGAGATAAATTTATATGAAATAAGACAATAAACTTGGTCAATGTGATATGAATACAAAATGATTAAAGAATCCATGTTAAAACTTGAGGAGGTGATTAAAAAAAATTAGTATCATCTATTTTAGTGTGTTTAATGAGATTTTCTAGGGTGAAATTTCGAAATAAGGGAATATTTTAATGACCCAAAGTTTTAAAAATAAAATACCTTTTTTGATTGAATTAAATGATCTTTTCTTTATTTTGGTTATAGAAAAAAATGAAATTATTTTATTTTATTATATCGTATCAGATTTAAAATACCATTAAGCATCAAACCCATTGATAGTATATCCATCGAATAGTGGTCATATGATTTGTATTAATAAAGGGTTTTGGTAAATCAAGTTGACACATATAAAGAATTTGATGACGTCAAAAGATGGATTATATAATATGATCCACATTTATATGATCCTCCAAGGGATATAACATCACTAGTAATTTCCCTTCATTAAAAAAAGATATCATCCAGCAACAGAATCATAAAAACCGTTTATAAAAGATGTTCAATCTCATCGAGATCATGAACCAAACAATGTACACAAATCCACCCCATGAAAATAACACGATCGAACACCTTACCCTTTGGACATTATCTTTTATAATAAATGGATATGCATCAATACCCTAGTAATATTAATATGTATAAATTATTTTAAATATAATAATAGTAATATTAACTTTTTATTATTTTTACATTAAAAATTATTTTGATCTTTATTCGATAAAACAGAAATTGTATTTTTTTTGGTAATATGTATATTCAGTTAAAACATTACATTTGATGAATTAATAATTTTTTTAATTAAATTAAATTTAAATAAAATATTATTTTTAAATAAAACTTTTTAATTATAGTTTTGAATATAAATTTAAGAAGTGAAAAGTAATTTCTATATGTGTTCAAAACCGATTATTGTCAAAAAACCCCATCATTTCTCAAAAATTTTCAATTATTATTTTGAAAGTGAAAATTCACCTATATAGAAAATTATTTTGATAAAATAAATATTATTTTTGGAATCATATTGTTGAACATTTCTAGTGATATATTTTTAATAATTTTTAGGGATATTCAAATTTTTAGGTAAAAATTAAACATGGTATAAATATACAGTGTGTATTATGATATCATAATGGCCCAAAATTGATTTAATGAATTGTATTAAGGGAATATACGAAAAAAAATATATTTTACAATTAAAATAATATATTTTATGTAAATTTATTAATTTTAAAAATCCTTTAGGAATTATCCAAAACCTATATTATATTTTATGGTTTTAAAATCATTTATTTAAGAACATGACTCACTTACACACCACCAAGGGTAATATTTAAATGAGTTAGGACCTTAACCATATAAAATATTATAAAAATTCATTAATTGGTATAACTTTTTTAAGAAAATATGTTAACGTTTATTTTATTGACTACTTTATTATATTGAGTCCAAAACCAATGTTTGAGAAATAATAAAGAAATCCCCTCTCTTTTCCTATATAAACCCACACAAGCTCCCCTAAATCTTCACTAAAAACCCATAGAGCCTTCCCTTACTTAGACCTAACTAATATAGGTTACTCGCAAGGTAACACAAGTTCTTAATAATCTCCTCTCATGCTTTTCAAGTCACCCTCTCATGGTAAGGGATCTTTTCCCTCTCCTCTTTATTCAAGAATCTTTTTAAATTTTATGAATTTTATTTCCAATTACAAATGTTGGTATATGTTTTTCGACATCCCTATTTCATTACACATGATTTGAAAATTATAAGACACCCATATCACTCTCATTAAACAATTTTATGAATATTTTATTACTAACATTATGATACAAATATTTCACTACAATTTCCTTGCCAAACCTTTGTATTGTGAACACCATCACTATTTCAACTCAATGGTATTCACTTAGACATACATACACTTATTTTTTTTTTGTGAAATTACATTTATTTATTATATTTTCATTTATAACATAATTAAATGGGGTGAAATTTGATCTATGTGACACACCTTTCTTGTATATTATATGAAAGCGATAGGTGTTCCTATAAATATGTAGATGTTCAATTTATTGAGTAATATTTTTGTCAAATGAGACACCATGAAAGGGATTTATGAGTGAGCCTAATAAATAATGGTACTTTTTAAACCATGTTATTATGTCATGGGTTTATCCTTGATGTATGTTTATGATGTCATGTATAAAGATGTTTCCACATTTCCCATGCTGACTTTATGTTACCATGCTATACCATGGCTTATTTTTCAAGTTTCTAATCCCAACCCCTTTTATGTCTCATTGAAATTCCTATTTTATAACATGTTATAATTTCTTCATGTTTTTATTTTTTATCAACTTACATCGATTTTTATCACACCTTTTTCTTATGTATGTCCCCCGATTATCCCACATAGTTTTTGGGGACTGACGATTTCTAAGAGCATGATAAGTGTTTTTTATAAAACGTTATTGGATCACATGTTAAAGATATTATTATATGTAATTAATTCCAAAATAAACTATAATTAATGATCTTATGGGTCTATTATGTGTATTCTTCGGTAATACATCATTAAATATTGTTCAATAAAGATAAGGGTTGTCATATACACCATATGCATTCACCGATGTACATATCCTTTAGTGGTATATGATTGTTTCCCCCAAAAATACATTCATAGGACATTGGAAATTCTATTTGAATGACCTCTCATGAACTTGTGGTCATTTATCCTTGATATTTTGAATCACTGATGAGGTTTTCAGGGTTTTGATTGGAATCCATTTTTTCTTTATAGTGCGTGATTTTATTTTTTACACCCCTTTAAATGGAACATGTTTTACCAATCCATTAATTGGTCATATTTGAGAGTTGTAGGGTCCAGGGGATGTTCTTGGAGTTTTCATGGGATTTGAAAGTGCAACAAATCTTTTTTAGGGATTAAACGTCTTGTAAGTGGATTGCATGATGTGATTGTTTTTTTCACTGTTTTTCTGGGGAAGTATCATGACATGTAATCTTTTAACATGATTTTGGAATAGGATTTCAAAATTTGTAATATTTCAAGGATAATAATAAATAATAAAATGAATAGGTGGTGTGTTTTTAGTGGAAACTGAACCCCAGTGATTACAGGATGTGAAAGGGGATTACACGTCATTTAATTCCCCGATCTAGTGTGGTTTAAATATTATTTTTGGAGTTAATTTCATTCATTAGTATGTGATCTAATATTAACATCATTTTGTGTGAATCCAAGGTTCCCTTAGGTGTTCTTTAATCCCTCCCACTAGATCATTTTCCCTCGGTGGATGTTCTTTGGCGATTCTTGGTTGATTCGTGGTGAGTTTCCTTTTATTTATCATACATTTCCTTCTGTTATTCTCCAATAGATCCACTACAGTGGTGTTTCTTTGGATTGGGTTATATGTTAGGTTGTGTTTTTATGGATCCTTTTGTATTATAGGTTTATCTATGGTTCTTGTGTTATGGATGTGGTTCATGGTGATTATTTTTCACCCTATATCGCAAAATGAGTTGAAAAAAATATTCTTTACGGTAGGATTTCAATCATTTCACTTTATAATGTATCATGGGAGTGGGGTTTAATTTTATAATATAAATGGATTATGGATGTGTCAGATTCATTAAAGCAAATAGATATTGAATAGTTTAATTTGAAGTGTAGTGGGGTATGATTCACATGTTTTTATCATTTTTATGATTATGATATTGTGGATTGTATGGGCTGGATACCCCATAGATAATTATGGTTGTTGGGGGATTTGTTTGTAATGGATATATGTGTTGTGACTGTTGTGACTGTTGTTATTATTGTGATATCACTAAAAGGGAAACAAATTGGTTACTTACTAACACTTGGTCAATGAAGTTGTTGCCCAAGGAACATTCGTTGGGTGAACAACACCTAAATTAAAGTGGAAAGTGATAAAATTCATTTTGGTAAATTTGAAAAATGATATTTTTCGTGAACAAACCCAGCTCAACCCTTGACCGGTCATCCATGCCGATTTACGACATGGACTGAAGTACATTCTGGATCCCCAATGGCTGACAACTATTGTAGGGTATCAAATGAGAAACAAGAGGGAATTATTTTGACAAAGATAAATAAATAAATAAAATAGAGGAAACAAAATATAGAAACCCAGATATAAATATAATTGATACTGTATCCAAATTAAACATCCAATATACACAAATTTGAAAAATAAAATTGAAAAAAATGAACCTAATGACGTAAAAAACTCCATGTGACCCCAAAGTCCACTCTATGATACCAAAACCAGCCATTTTCCATAATTATCAATACTAAGATAAAACATTCAACAAAATCAAAAACAATAAGAAACTATAGGCATCAGTATTAAACATAGTAAGAATATCTGAACAATCTATTCATATTTGACATCCTTTAAAATAGAAGAAAAATAAATCTAATGTTTGAAATAAAATACATAAAAGTAATATTTTTTAAAATATTAACCATTTTTAAAGCAAAAAATGTCCCATTTTTCTTTCTACCATCAACAAACACACATTATTTTCAAGAAGGAAACATACGAATTTTTAAAAGTGAGTGATGGAATTTCAATTATAAGGGAAGGAAGGAGTGCAAGACAATTTTGAATCCTTTTTCCATAACCACTTGAAATAATTTTCCATTTTTACATGAAGCCACATTAATCAAGGAGTAAGATAAGAAGTTATATGACATGTTTAATAAAAATAAACTAACAGAATTAACCAACCAATAATGATTCTTAATCATTCACTATATGCAACTAAGTGCAAATAGTCATGGGTAAACCTAGGAGATAATGAATAATCTGTAAAATAATAATACACAAGAACCATTATCGGAAGCATGCCTCGCACAATTAAATCAAAAGAATCCTGAATAATCTCTTCCACCCTAACATAGGACAAATTGAGGGGAAAATTCAGTAACAATAAACACAATATGTCTACCTGTTATGCGCCACTAGCTAGTACATAATCTAACAAGTGTAGAAATCATTCTTAGGATATTTTATCACTATGCCAGATTCCCATGTCTCTCGTATATAGGCGGCGAGCCAACTGATTCCAAATAATGCCAACTGAGCATCCAATCACATACACATATAATATTAAATCAATAACAAGCACCACCCATGTCGCCCTAAGGATCGATCTCAATCCATGCAACAAATACATCATGAAAGAGTTCATAGGGAGCATCTCACTTAATAATAATGGATATCAGGGATTCCATAGTGAGGACATCCCAACCATTAAACATAAACAAGGATAACAATAATCCAATGGAGGTTTTAGTAATTAACATTTTCACTACATCCCCAAAAGATCACAAATGGGACTCAAGCTAATTTCACAAAACCATCTATATTAGAAGAAAAACCCATCTTCCCAAAAGGTTAAAACACGCTACCTACCATTTCACAACCATTTATAAAATAATTTATTTAATTAACTCATACCACATTTACATGACAAATACATTTTTATTAAAACTCCAAACGGGCCACAATACATCATCACCTGTAAAACCAATTTAAAAATCAAAATTCACAATTATTTTAAAATAAAAAACAGTTGATACTCTTTCAAGAAACCCCAATTCATAATTTCACATGCCACATAATTATTAAAAATTTCGAACCATTATTTATATACGAAAAATAAAGAACAAAAGAAAACTAAACATTTCATTTAACACATGGTGTGAAACATTTAATTAAACAATGCTATATACTTCAAAATAATAATGAAATCTCAAATTTGAATACTAAAGAATCAATAAAAGGATCATATATCATTATTTAGCATGTTGGGATGGTGAAAAATCCTGAAAAAAAAAATTAAACATAAATCATTAAGGGTAATGCAAAGGGAAACCTACCATAAAATCATGATGCTTCACCAACGCACAACTGATACCACACCGCAAGAGTTAGAGAATGTGAGAAGAACCAAGAAGAACCTTAAAAACTAAAATAACTAACATAAGTCAGGGGGAACAAAAACCCTAGGCCCTCATCACCACAGGAGAGGATAAATGCAAGATAAAATGGTTGAATGCTGAGTATGTAAGAGAGGAA
Organism: Viscum album; assembly: GCA_963277665.1. Lineage (NCBI taxonomy): Eukaryota > Viridiplantae > Streptophyta > Magnoliopsida > Santalales > Viscaceae > Viscum > Viscum album. The sequence continues at coordinate 1,461,875,306 of OY728150.1, read as the reverse complement.
ATTACCTTGAGATATTTATCCCAAAACCATGAAGAAATCCATAAATCCACACCATGGTAGGAATACAAAGTCTTAAATATCCAAGGAGGAGCCTCCCAAGGGCCTCACACACCAGGTAGCAGAAGAGATGGGTGGATTTGTGGTTAAAATCCCGTAAAGGTAGTTTAGGAATTTCAAGGTTTTTATGGTCTAGGAAGCTTGCATGATTTGGACTCACAATTTACCAATTTTAGTACCATCCATGCATATAGCATCCCGCCTTTTTATCACAGAAACTTTCATTACATTTTACAAAACCGAGGATCTTTAATGTTTAGTGTCTTGGAAACTAGGAACCTAAAAAATGAAAACATAAAACATTCTTCTTAAACACTTTAAAGGCATATCCTCATGTTCATCCTAGGTTTATTACTACATCTCATAACCTGGGGACATAGATCAAAAGAAAGGGTGAGCAGAATGCCCAGTAACGGAAACAAGAGAAACATTTTACTTGTGAACTTGAGATACTTCAATAAGGTCATGAAAAGAACATTAAGGCATGAGAAAGAAATCATGAGATATATCATAAAAAAAATAACATTTCTCATTACATGAAGATGTGGCTACAACATTTAATATTTACAATCATTTCATTTCACCAAGGTCCATCCCCAATGTGTCATTAAAAATTACCAAGGTTATTCACCAAGGTATCAGTCTAAAAGGTCATCTCTAGAGATTAAGTCTTTACCCAATGAATTGAAGCGCTATCTAGGTGCACCTTTGACATGTATTTATTATCATGTGAGCCACATATATCATCATAAATCATTTCATAAACAACCAATATAGCATAAAATAAATGGGTTTCATTTCATAATCATAATGTTTTAAAAACTTCTTTAAAGACATGATCTTTATGTCACTTTAAACCCACAGAAAGGGAAGGCGGGTTTCATGTATGTAAATCCCAGAATTTAAAATAGAACATTTTGATATATATGTGAATACCCTCTTAGAAATAAGAGCTATGATTATCCACTTAATAACATAAAATAATTTTGAGAAAAGAGAGAGGCATTTTGAGACGAAAATTCTGCATCATAACAGCTACGTTTCGGGGTTTTTGAAAAGATTGAAAAGAGAGGGGACATGGGTCAAAAATTCATAAATGACACATAAAACAGTAGAGGGACAGAATATTAAAGATATATGAACATTTTATTGAAATTTGGAATATTTACTACATGAAATGAAGAACATGAAAGGAAGACAAAAATAAGATTTCTCTTATGAAAATTCGGCAGCCTAACAACGTCACATAAACTTCAATAAATGAATTGACGAGATCAAATAGGGTCTCTCATCATATGAACATAAAATATCAGTATGATAGATATATATATCATAACCCAACATAATAAAAAGTAACTTTAAAGACTTGACATGAAAGTAGAACTTCAAAATGAGAAGGGTCAAAGAACCACTTAACAATTCGGCAGCCTAACGGCGCCACTTAAAACATCAAAATACTGAATTGAAGAGAACAAATGGGGTCTCTCATAATATGATAATAAAATATCAGTATGATATATATAGAGATAATACCCCAACATAATAAAAAGGAACTTGAAAGACTTGACATGGAAGTAGAACTTCAAAACGAGAAGGGTGAAAGAACCACTTAAACATTAGGCAGCCTAACGGCACCACTTAAAACATCAAAATACTGAATTGAAGATATCAAATAGGGTCTCTCATAATATGATCATATAATATCCATATGATAGATATAGATATGATACCCCAGAATAATAAAAAGTAACATTAAAGATTTGACAAGAAAATAGAACTTGAAAATGAGATGGGTGAAAGAATCTGTTACAAACATTTTGGCAGCCTAACGACGCCACTTAAACTTTCATAGAAGGAAATTATGTGAGTAAGAGGGGGTATCTAATCATATGAACATGAAATGGAAAGTATAATGAATATAAAAGAACATCCTCCAACATAAGAACATGGATCATAAATGAAATGACATAAAAGAGATCACTTGAAAAGAAAGAGAGAGGTCGGATCCCTTACCTTAAAACGTAACTCTTAAAACTCAATGGTTGGGACCTTGAGGGCTTGGGGAACCTTGGGAGGACTCCATGGAAGGTAATGAGACCAGAACATCGTTGGGGGAGAGTGGGGAGTCGAAATGGATGAGAGGATGCCTTGGTATTTATAGGGAAAGTGAGGGGACAAGGAATTAATGGCCCAGGGACACCTCACAAGTGGTTTTCTCAAAAGCATGGGATCTCCCATGGTATTTCCCATGGAGTTAGGCCACATGGGACCCCCATACAATACTTCATCACCTTTGGTCGGCCAACCCATAAAATATCTCATTACATCATCATGACACAGTTATGATGTCATTAAACATACCAAAACCCTAAAACAGTATTTTTACTATTCACTGAAAATTCAACTCTCAGAAAAATCCCAAAATTTCACCTTAACCAAATATCAATGCTATGATTTCAAAAATGAACTCCATTTTTTAAAAATAATTTTCTAAATATTTTTAATTTATTTTTTAAATAAATACACTATTCACTGAAAATTCATTTTTTCAGAAAAATCCACAAAAAATACCTTAACATAATATCGATGCTCTGAGTTCAAAAATGAAATCCATTTTATAAAAATAATTTTCTAAATATTTTTAATTTAATTTTTAATTAAAAAAACACTATTCACCCAAAAAACTAAAACTTGAATAAAAATTTATGAAACCGTTATTTAACCATTTTATTGAATCACATTACTTAATCAAGATGCCTAGATTATATTAATACTTTCTTTAAGTGAGATTACTAATCCATTTGGACACATTACTAATCCTAATCAAAAAATCACCATTCATAATTTACTATTCATCAAATATTAAGTTGATCTTATTAGACTCTAAATTTCGTACTGAACATAATTGTAGAAGAACATTTTTTGAAAATAATTACACATTTTTATTTATTTAAGGTTTACATGAATTTTTTTTTTTAAAAAAATATCCTCTCTCTAAAATTCACCAAAAATATGCATACTATATTTATCCGGACATTTGAAAAGTCATAAACATCATTATAAGAAGAAATCACAATTTTTATTTAAAACAAAGGATTACACAAGGTTGTTACAGTCACCTTACATAGCCCCTTATCACACCAGCATAGGACCTAAGTGTAACGTGTGCTAAGGTGATAGAATCCGAGGGAGGCTTGACCAACATCGCGCGAGTAGTAATTTCTATCAGTTTGAACTTCTCCCGAAGGAAATTCCGTTCTAGTTTCACACGATGATGTTCGGCTTGGGTTTGGTCCAGAACAAAGCCCAGTGGTGCTACCTCTTTCCCAAGTTCTGTTAGATGGGCTTCGATCGGTCCAAGACTACTGGGTGAGGCCATCGAATCTTATTTCTATAATAATTACCCAAGATTACTTGTATTTAGAGACAATAATCAAAACATTTAGTTTCGAGCAGTCATATTGACCAATTGTCATATAACAGTCAAAACCCAATGGTCTCATTTTAATTATACTCATGTTATCAAATGAAACATTTTTATTGAGTATAAAAATAAAATAAAATAACACATAAAATTATGAAACAAGATTTATTCAAAATTTTGGGTAGTTACAATCTTCCCCCTTAAGAAATTGCGTCCTCGCAATTTTTAAAATTGGATTTTGAAATTTCATTGAAATTCCCACATCAGAAAAGGAGTCAGTAAAACTATTACTTTAAAAGAAAGAAAGGGAAGTACAAAGGTCACCTGAGTTAACCCACACTAGGATTCCATGTAGGAAAACATGGACATGGAGGAGAAAAAAAATGGTCATGTTCTGAGGGAGAGTGATAGAAAACATGATTAGGAGAAATTTAACCATAAGAAAATCCCAAACTTATGATGTGTGTAAATGGTTTTTGATTAGCTAGTAGGAAAAGTAAACCAACAACATTTTTGTTTTACGTTCCTTTTCATAATTTTGAGGAATTCATTTACTACATAGAACAAAAACATAAGAAAATATTCCTACCTTCATGTATAGTTTCATCCTTTAATAAGTTTCTACCAAAAATAATCTTTTCTCCAAATGATGAGCATTCAAAACTACTTGGTCTCATCAAAACACAAGAATCGTCTTCTAGAGAATCACATATTCCACAAAATATTAACTATCTATTTCTTCAATCTTTATACATTATCCCAAAAACTGAAATGGTAAGGTAAAACAACTCTTCAAAAAGAATGAATACCATAGGAATGGAAACTACTTTTAAATATTAAACATTCTGTGGTACTACCCAAAGTTCATCATAGACCATTCCATAAATAACGGTCCATAAAATTCATCAAAATAAACCAAACTATGATTGAAACCCAAATACACGAAGGATTTGATAACATAGTCATCCAAAATAAACTTCATTGTTCATATCCAAACAACATCAACCACTCCATATATCATATAACAAAAAATACAAACCTAAACATATTTTACCCAAGATAGGTTAATCATTCCCATAAGTAACCTAAATTACTATAATTCCACCTTAAATTCATCAATTCTTCCAAATATAATTCAACCTTACTCCTCAATGAAAATACCGTAGTAATCTATTTACCTCGATCATATAGGGTCCCCAAAATAGTGAACGTCTTCCAAAATAATAATCATATTTTAATCACCTAATAATCTCTGTCATATTAATATGACAATCATTGCATTTCCTATCCCATTGGTTTTTGGGACATGTTCTTCCATTTCCCACCATTAACTAAGAATAGAAAGTATAATTAAGGGCTCAAATACTTATCCAATAATCATGAAAAAGAACTTAAAGCATATAAGGAAACTTGTAGAAGAAAAGTATACCCTAACTTGTGATCCCCAAGGTTCCCATCTAGGTTATCCATGATCATATATTCTTATGTGAATCTTTATTTTATTTTATCTTTGTTCCTTTAACAATGGTTCATACTAAGCTTATGAATTTACCAAAGCATATCCCCCAGGAGTGTCATAAACAAGAGTGAAGCAAGGCCCGTTGTTGTGTACCATTTCCCGTTTGAGTCTAGCTCAAAGAAGTGTTTTTGGATTTTACCCCTATGTACATCTGTGCCAGAGCCACCTCTACCTACTCGTATCCAGACAGGGATGCATTTGCTTGGAAACCCATTACTAAATACTCAACAAAATAATAGGAATATTTCCTATATATAAGATTTTCTATTGGCTTCTTCCTAAATTTTTCATATCCTAATTTCCACTAATAACTAAAACATCCTTTGATACCAAATATAGCATCCCAACTTTTTATCACATAAACTTTCTTTTAATTTTACACAACTGAGGATCTTTATGGTTTAGTGTCTTGGAAACCAGGAACTTAAATCATGAAAACATAAAACATTATTCTTAAACACTCGAAAGGCTTCTACTAATGTTCATCCTAGGTTCATTACTGCATCTCATAACTTGGGGACATACATCAAAAGAAAGGGTGAGCAGAAGGCCCAGTAAGGGAAACAAGAGAAACATTTTACATGTGAACTTGAGATACTTAAATAAGGGCATGATCAGAACATTAAGGCATCAGAAAGAAATCATGAGATATATCATAATATAAATAACATTTTTCTTAACTTGAATATGTGGCTACAACATTTAATATTGACAATAATTTTGTTTCACCAAGGTGTCATTAAAAATTACCAAGGTAATTCACCAAGGTATCAGTCTAAATGGTCATCTCTAGAGATTAAGACTTTACCCAATTCATTGGAGTGCTATCTGGGCGCACCCATGACATGTATTTATTATCATGTGAGCCACATATATCATCATAAATCGTTTCATTAACAACCCAAATAGCATAAAATAAATGGGTTTCATTTCATAATCATAACATTTTAAAAACTGCTTTAAAGACATGATCTTTATGTCACTTTAAACCCGCTAAAAGGGATGGCGGGTTTCATGTATGTAAATCCCAGAATTTAAAATAGAAATTTTTTATATATATGTCAATAACACTGTAGAAATAAGATCTTTGAGTATTCAATTAATAAAAAAAATAATTTTAAAAAAAGAGAGGGCCATTTTGAGACAAAAATTCTACAGTATAACGACTATGTTTCGGGGTTTTAGAAAATATTGAAAAGAGAGGGGAAATGGGACAAACATTCATAAATGACCCATAAAACAGTATAGGGACAGAATATTAAGGATATATGAACATGGTAATGAAATTTGGAAGATGTACTACATGAAATGAATATCATGAAAGGAAGACAAAAATAAGATTTCTCTTATGAAAATTCAGCAGCCTAACGGCGTCACTTAAACTTCAAAAAATGAATTGACGAGATCAAATAGGGTCTCTCATAATATGAAAATAAAAGATCAGTATGATAGATATATAGATCATACCCCAACATAATTAATATGAACATGAAAGACTTGACATGAAAGTAGAACTTCAAAACGAGAAGGGTGAAAGAACCACTTAAAAATTCAGCAGCCTAATGGCGCCATTTAAAACATCAAAATACTAAATTGAAGAGATCAAATGGGGTCACTCATCATATGATCATAAAATATCAGTATGATATATTTATATAGATCATACCCCAACATAATAAAAAGGAACTGGAACGACTTGACATGAAAGTAGAACTTCAAAACGAGAAGGGTGAAAGAACAACTTAAAAATTCGGCAGCCTAACGACGCCACTTAAAACTTCAAAATACTATAATGAAGAGATCAACTGGGCTATCTCATCATATGATCATAAATGATCAGTATTATAGATATAGAGATCATACCCCAAAATAATAAAAAGGAACTTGAAAGACTGACCAGAAAATAGAACTTGAAAATGAGAAATGTGAAAGAATCCGTTACAAAAATTTCGGCAGCCTAACTGCGCCACTTAAACTTTCATAAAATGAAATGATGAGTGTAAGAGGGGGTATCTCATCATATTAACACAAAAAGGTAATTATAATTAATATAAAATAACATACTACAACATATGAACATGGAGCATAAATGAAATGACATAAAAGAGATCACTCAAAAAGAAAGAGAGAGGTCAGATCCCTTACATTAAAACATAACTCTTAAAACTCAAAGGTTGGGACCCTGAGGGTTTGGGGCACATTGGGAGGACTCCTTTGGAGGTAATGAGACCATAAATACGTTGGGGGAGAGTGGGGAGTTGAAATGGATGAGAGGATGGATTTCTATTTATAGGGAAAGTGAGGGGACAAGGCATTAATGTCCATGGGACACCTCACAAGTGGTTTTCTCAAAAGCATGGGCTCTCCCATGGTATTTCCAATGGATTTAGGCCACATGGGGCCCCCCCGTACAAAAAATCATCACCTTTGGTCGGCCAACCCATAAAATATCTCATGCCATCATCATGACACAATTATGATGTCATTAAACATATCAAAACCCTAAAACTGTATTTTTACTATTCACTGAAAATTCAACTTTCTCAGAAAAATCCCAAAATTTCACCTTAACCAAATATCAATGCTCTAATTTCAAAAATGAACTCCATTTTATAAAAATAAATTTCTAAATATTTTTAATTTATTTTTTAAATAAATACACTATTCACCGAATATTCTTTTTTTCAGAAAAATACCAAAAAATTACCTTATCATAATATCGATGCTCTGAGTTCAAAAATGAAATTTTTTTTATAAAAATAATTTTCTAAATATTTTTAATTTAATTTTTAATTAAAATAACACTATTCACTAGAAAAAACTAATACTTGAATAATAATTTATGAAACCGTTATTTAACCATTTTATTGAATCACATTACTTAATCAAGGTGCCTAGATTATATTAATAATTTATTTAAGTGAGATTACTATTCCATTTGGACACATTACTAATCCTAATAATAAAATCACTATTCATAATTTACTATTCATCAAAAATTATGTTGATCTTATTAGACTCTAAATTTCGTACTGAACATAATTAAAGAAGACCATTTTTTTAAAATCATTACATATTTTTATTTATTTAAGGTTTACATAAACATTTTTAAAAAAAATATCATCTCTCTAAAATTCACCAAAAATATGCATACTATATTTATCCGGACATTTGAAAAGTCATAAACACCATTATAAGAAGAAATCCCAATTTTTATTTAAAACAAAGGATTACACAAGGCAGTTACGGTCTCCTTACATAGCCCCTTATCACACCAGCATAAGACCTAAGTGTAAGGTGTGCTAAGGTGAGAGAATCTGAGGGAGGCTCAGCCAATATCGCATGAGTAGTAATTTCTATCCGTTTGAACTTCTCGTGAAGGCGATTCTTTTCTAGCTTCACACGATGATGTTCGGCTTGGGTTTGGTCCACAGCAAAGCCCAGTGGTGCCACCTTCTTCCCATGTTCTATTAGATGGGCTTCGATCGGTCCAAGACTACTGAGCAAGGCCATCAAATCTTCTTTCTATAATAATTAACCAAGATTACTTGTATTTAGAGACAATAATCAAAACGTTTAGTTTCTAGTGGTCATATTGAACAATGATCATATAACAGTCAAAACCTAATGGTCTCATTTTAATTATACTCATGTTATCAAATGAAAAATTTTTCTTGAGTATAGAAATAAAATAAAATAACACATAAAATTATGAAACATGATTTATTCAAAATTTTGGGTCGTTACAAGGCACCCCTCACTGGACCCACCTCGGAACCTTGCATGGTTTCCAAACAGTGCACCAACTGTGAAAATGGTTCTTCCACAGGATAGGGTCTTCCCGTATGCTTTAGTGATGGTTTGACTAACCATTCATGGTTTGTGCACCCTAAACTAGGAGCAAACCAATGCTTGCAGGATTTTCTGGAGAATTCTACATGGTTTCCACTAACCATGTACAATCCATGCACTGACTAATATCAAGCTCAAAACCCTAATTTTTTTCCAAGTCCTCCCAAAAAATGATAAATAACCACGAGGTCAAAACGAAACAATATTATCCTCAAAACATTAAACGCCATCACACCCAGAACTTGATAGAAAAACCGAGATCCCCAAATGAAAAAAACAAATGATTAAAAAAAGCAAACCTGGGTGTGATAATTTTCCGCACCATTAATGCTTTCTGCCATCGTAAAAAAACAACATCTTCCACTAAATCAATCTATGACTAAGGACTTAGTATCTTCATAATCCAAATCATCAAATAAAAACATCTCAACACATCCAAATAGAACATACGCCTCCTACCGAAAATAGAACAAAAAACCAGAACCACTTCTTGAAAAGTGATGGGAAAACTCAAGCAATAACATTCACAACCATGCTTCGAACAGAACCATTGGGCACAATTTAAAAATCACAATGTTTACCCAAAACAAAAATAAATGTACATTTAGATTTCCTCTAAAAGAATAAAATTCCTCCCATCTAACACAAATAACCACACCAAACTATTAACATGGGAGGTATGAACAGACTCCCCACCATAAGAAACCAACCAACACTAATCAATCAAAAATTAAACACGATCCAAAAATTGGCCTTTCCCACATTGGAAAAAAACTCTTCCACACCAGCCTACCAAACATGATTTGGATGAATACATCAAACTCATTTAGACTACCCTTTTTCAAAAGGATGGGGATAGAATTGGTCCAATGCTCTCTACACCCCTGGCAGTTTCCTAACCATGTGTAAAAGCTTCACTCCGAGACCTACGACTGGAGATCTACTATTTGGAGCATCAATTGTACCACATTTTGGAGCTTGTAACCTCCAAATAGAACTGATTCTAATAAGTTAAACAAGAACATAGATTCAAAACATGCACATGAATTACCCACATAGATCGAAATAAGAAAACAGAATTTCTAAAAATATCAAACACACTTCCATTGAAAATATAAGTTCTCGAAATTATTATAACATTCAGTTTCATTTCAAACACCAAAGATAAAATGGAAATGGGAAAAATAAAACAAAAAATAACCCTATAATGACACTTATAACAAGTAAACATTAAGAGATTCCTCAAATAGAACATCACATTCATAGATTGGCTCCATGATGTTTTCTAGAAATACCCTGAAAAAATAACTGCAAGGGACCTATGTGTCCACATGCATTTTAAAAAAATAGATCACTTGGGAAAGATAGATTCATATGATCCGAATTTCCACACTAAATCACACTAGGATCTCAGGCCCTAAAGAGGAATAAAAAATATCTTGAGGTCTTTTGATACCATGAACGACACCTACAACTTCAGGTCGGTTCCCCAATTTCATACCGAAACTTCCATCACTACTCATATGGAATAGAGGAAGGTCGGGTACCTCAAAAACTACTTCTATCACAACCTCTTCATGGAATGATTTCTTCAACACATTATAAAAATTAGTTATTTTTAACTTTGACACCTTTGACCACAAACCAGAATTAATCCCACACTCTAAGTCCTAATCCTTCGAGGAATCATTAATGACATACCTCAGATCATATGGTACTAGATCCATAAGGATATGATTTAAATCCTATAACTTTCTGCTATCCTACTGTATAAAAAAATTATCCATTACATTTCTCACCCTCATCATCTTAGAAAAATACATTTGGATGAACAAACCCTTTATGAACACCCTTGTATGATATTCCCAAGACTTGATCCGTGACACCAAATTCTACCACTTCAAAGGATAACCTTCGAGCATAAAATGGGCATGCTTCTCCTTCAATGACACTGGTAATTCAAGGAGGTCATATATTCTTTTTATTTTTTATAACCATTATTCTACATTGAGAGGATCCCATTGAAAATAAAATATAGGTGGAATCAAAATTTGAATCTCAAGAACAAAATACGTAGTTTGATCATCTAGAAATCCTTCTAATTGGGATCCACTCATAGTTAAATCATGAATTTCCAGTGACTATTTATGTTGGTGGACAATAGGCAATAAGAAAACCAAAAGCTAAATCAAAATCAACTCATCAACAAGAGTTATCAATCTCCAAATACCATATGATCAAAACTACCCAAATCACTGGAAAAAACAACACAACATTGGTTTTTAACACATTAAAATCTTCCTTCTTGAAAAAACAAAGAAACAAAATGAAATTTTTGGACTGACCACTTTACAATTGTATTTTTTAGAGACTCACTCACGTGCACATCTCCGTGCCACCCTTATCACTGATACACATTTCCACACCTAACCATGCATGTGAGCGATTGTGAGAATATAAAGACCAATAAAAAGTATTTTATTAAAAAGTTTACAAAACCATTAAAATTACACCAACCAAGAAGTCAAAAACCATTTAAATTTCCACACATCACTCCATTTTAGCACTCTAAAATTTAAAAATAAATTTTTTTCTATCCAAAAATACTTTTTTTCTCCTTCATAATATTTTTCCATCTTCTCAATAGGTTCCATTCTATAATAATCATTTTTAAAAACTATCTTCATAATGATTTCATCAAAATCAAAGTAAAACTAAAATCTCATATTACATTTTTCCAAAATCAAACCATTTCCAATTCAAAATTTAGATTTTACAATTCCAAAATAATTTCATATTCAAAAGGAACTCAAATATACTCACTAAGGAAACTAGTGTCGGTGGGAGGCTTGGCAATCTGGTTGGCTGCCACATGACAATCATACCATCACCCCAAAAAGTATCATCAGACCATGTCCTTGGCTCCACTTATTTTTCTAGGCCCTATTAGTTCACTAAGATCACTATCATAACTCTCCTTTATTATCCTAAACACCAATAAAATACTAGCACCAAAGAGGCCAAATAAAACCGTATTTCCCATGGAGACCTATGGATAGGGATGAGCAAGGGTTCATAGCGTCCTTCCCATTCTTATCTCTTGAGTCCCAAAAATCCTACTTCATCCACCATGATATTCTTATGTTACAAGGGTGATCTAGATGGTGAATTCCTCTAATTAAACCTTCTTTGTTACCATTTTTTCGCAAACCAAACCGGGTCAACAATGAACTGGTCACCTGAGCCGATCTATGACATGGCCGGAAGGGTATTCCCGATCCCCATGGGCTAGAAACTTTTGTCGGGTATCAAAAAAGTAATTAGAGGGAATGATTTATCCCAATATAAATAAATTAATTAAATAGTTTAAACTAAATAGAGAATCCAATATATAAATAGAACATACAAAATATCCCAACTGAATATATTTTACACAAAAATATGATGAATAAAACTGAAAGCAAATTGAACATGGAGACCACAACTAATCCATGTGACCCTAAGGGTAAATATCCTATACCTATACCAATAATCACCAAAAAATGATCAATACCAAGCTAAAACCATCACCACAATATATAAATAATAATAAACTGTAAGTGTTAGTATTAAAATTTGTAGGAATTCCAAGACAATCTATTACAAATTCACATCCTCTTAAATAGATTAAAAATCACAATCAAGTTTGAAATAAAGTATATAAATGCAATTTTTTTCAACAAATTAACCATTTTAAGAGCTAAACATGGTCCATTTTCCTTTGTACCATATAAGAGAAACCATTATTATCAAGAAGGAAGCATATTCAGTATTAAAAGGGAGTGATGGAATTTCCGTTATAAAGAAGGGATGGAGTGAAAAACATTTCCAAAACTATTTTCATAAGAAGTGGGAAATAATTTTACAATTTTAAATAAAGTCACATTACTAAAGGAGTAATAAAAATAATCACACAATAAGGGAAATGAAAATAAATATTCAACAATAACCAAAAAATAATGAATCACAATATTTTTCTATATAAATCTATGTGCCAATAAACATGGGTGAACCTAAGTGATCGTGAATAATACAGAACATACTAATACATGGGACTCATCCCCAAATTCACGAATCACACATTTAAATAAAAAGATCCGTGAATACTCTCAACCAAACTAGCTTATGATAGACTGATGGGAAAACACCATAGAAATAAACCCAGAATATCTAAATATTATGGGCCACTATCTAGTGCATAATATAACCAGTGCCATAATCATTCATAGAAGATTTTATCTCTATGCCAGGTTTCCATGTATCACATAAAAAGTATGTGAGAAAATGGATTCCAACCAAGCATTGAATCACATACACATATAATAATAATTCTATAACAGACATCACCCGAGTCAACCCAAGAATTAATGTCAGCCCATAGAATAAATAGATCTTAAAAGAGTCCATACCAAGGATCTCTCATTATCATAATGTATATAATGGATTCCACATTGGGAAATATAATCCATTAAACATAAACAAGGTAATATAATCATCCTGTGGAGTTTTTCATAATAAACACTTTGAAAATATTCACAAAATTGCCCAAATGGGCCTCAAGATCCATTCCCAAAACCATCCCTTTTAGAAGAAAGCAACCATATTTCCAAGAGGATAAAATACACCTTTTTACATTTCAAAAAATATATAACAATTCCCTTAATGTACTAATACTACATTTACAAGCCAAATCAACATTAATTAAAATTCCAAATGGGCCACAATCCATCGTCACCTATAAAAACACCTTCAAAAGCCAAACACGCAGTTATATTAAGCATAAAAAAACTTGAAAATATTTAAAGAAACCCCAAGTGATCATTTAACATCGAAAAAATTTCTTAAAAAATATAAAAAATGCTTTAAATTCCATTAATTACTTAAAAAAAGAGTCATTCATTTTATCTAACACTTTGTGTGAAACATTTAACAAAAAAATCCAGATACATTAAAAAATGAAATCATTACTTTTATCATGAAATAATTAATTCAAGGATCATAAATCATTATTTACCATTTTTGTATGGTGTGAAAGCATGAAAAAAATGAATCTAAAATCATAAAGTCATGTGAAAAGGGAAACCTACCATAATCTCATGAAACATTAAAAATGCACACCCAAAACCAAACCAAAAGATTTCAAGAAGGTAAAAAGATTCAATAGGAACCTTAAAAAGCCAAAATACATAACACAAGTCAGGGGGAAAATAAATACTTGGCCCACATGTCCATGGGATAAGAGAAAAACATGATAAATTGAAGAAAGATGAGGGGGGAGAGTATAAGTGATTAACTTGAGAGATTTAACCCAAAACCATTAATAAATCCATATATCTGTACTGAGGGTGGAAAAATAAGGCTTGAAGATACATGGAGGGTCCTCTTAAAGGCTGCATGAAACAACTAGGGGAAGAAACATGTTGATTTGGGGTTAAAATACAATAAGCATTGTGTATGAATTTCAAGGTTTTTAAGAATTGTGCAGTTCACATTGTTTGGCCGCATGGTTTACCAAACCATGCACCCATCACTAGATACACCTAGGATCCTTGTACCATTTGTCCGCATGGTTTCAAAACTATGTACTAACAATGAAAAATATTTCTACCATGGTACACGGCTTCCCGCATGCTTTGAGCGTGGTTTGAATAACCGTGTGTGGGCTGTGTTCCCTCAACCAAGAGCATTCCAAGACTTGAACAACTTCCTTGAGCATGTCGAATGATTTCCACTGTTGATGTGCATTTCGTACATGGGATACTTTCATGCTCAAAACCAAATATTTATCCATGAACCACCAAACAAATATTGAAATAACCATGAGTTCAAAACTAAAAAAGATACACCAGAAAACCTCACACATCGTCACTCCTATAACATGAGAGGAAAACCGAGGTCCACAAATGAATATGAATAAAAAATGAAAAAAATAAATTCTGACAATCTAAAAATGTTGTTATGTGGGTCTATGCTTGTGGTATGATATGTGGTTGGGGCCTGTGGGGATAATGGTTTGTGTGGCCATTCTTTTTTGGGCGGTGGGGACATGGTTTTTTTAAGTTATTTTTTAGTTGTGTGGTGACTATATGTTGAGCAATTTTTGGAACATGGTTGTGTTATGATAGATTCATATGTAGTGATCGAAGAAATGAATGTTAAAATTTTTTTTGAAATGACATGGGTTGGTTTGGTTAATGGGATCTTAATTTTTATTGAATAATTAAATGGTGGGTTTTGTGTTTAAATTTGGTTGATGCAAAATAATGAAATGGATGTGTGTTAAACATAAAGTAAATGTGATTCCATATTAGAGTATTTGGTCTTTTCACCTTTTGAAATGACAACTGAAGATACAAATAAATGAATTGAGAAGTAGAAGAAAAAGTGATGGTTATGTGATAGGGATAGTTTGTTTTTAAACCCATATGTTGTTCTTCTATGCTTATATATATACACAATATTCATTCTAATGATTTTTATATGCGCCCCACCCATTTTGAGAATTATGTGTTGAACACCCGCATCATAATGTGGGGGTGTCTGTGCCAAACATCCTGATGGGAGGATGGATGGTTTTCCACCCTCTCTTCCCTACTCCCTCTCCCATGAGAGGTAGGTATTACATAGGATGTGAAGTCTACAAGACTTCTAGTGAATTAAATGATGAGATGTGGTGTCCCATGTTTCTACTAGATGAGTTGTGAAGTTATGTACCATGTGTCTTCCGGATTAGTTATGATGTAGTATCCTAGGTGTCTTCAGGATGTGATGTGATATGCTTTGGGGCCTAGGTGTGTGTGGGTGGGGTATTTTAGTAGGCCTAGATATGTTTAGGTAGTATGTGTTGTGATTCCCAGTTGTGTGTGTCCTAGATGTGATTTGGTATATTCAAAAGAGGTGGGAGCAACATACCTCTTTCTATTTGGGTGAGAATGTCTAATTAGTGGGAAAGTGGTGTGGGGTACCCTATAATATATTTTATTTGATTTATGTTATATTAATTATCTTTCATTATTGGGTGAGCGTGCGTTTATTAAGTTGGGATGGTTAGTATACCTATTTAGGTGCGGTTTCGTTCTATTGTTTACTCAGAGGTTTTTTATTATGCTTCTTTCACATGTGATCGAGATACTTTCATTTTACAAATTATTATATTTGTTTTCTCATCATACATATAAAAATCTATTTTTAGGTTTTAGGTGGATTTCTTGTACCGTGATAGAACATACTTGTTGTATTATTGATAGTTGTTGTGTCACTACTTTATCTTTACTTTTGGGTATTTACTTTGGAGACTTTTATTGTATCAGTTCTATTTATACATGCATGTTGGATGGTTTTTGGGTCTCTAGTTTACATTATTTAATGGGGTTTTTTTATGATTCATTCTATCTCTCTATCTTGTTTCTTATAAAAAGAAATTTCTCCCATATTGTGTAATTTCTACACCGATGGTTGTAGTCATCAACTAGGTCCTACTAGAGGTGAGGATTAGGGGTGATTATCACCATTTAATCATTTCCAACCTAGGAGGGGTATCTTTGAATGGAGGGGTCATGAAAGAGTGGTATCAAAGGTGATTTTGGATATTTATGATGTAGTATGGAGTTAGGCATAGTGATTAATTCATGGGGTTGTATGGAAACAGTCCTAGTTGACCTTGGTAAACGACATAGGCCAGGAAAACCATCAAAGAAACATGATTTTAGGACCCCATGATCTAGTGAACATAATATGAGGTTATTTAATGACTATGTGAGATGTAATTGATTGTAGGGTAGAGACCAATGATAGGTATATGCATCATAATGAATTGTGTTCTTTTTTGAATTGAGTTATTTTCGTAAATTCATAATGGAAAAAATGAAATAAATGGATTAAATTTAATTGAAACATATCATAATAATATTCTATAATACTTAGGTTTAGGTAATCCTTATTTTTCATTCATTAATGGAACCTAGTCGTTGTCCGTGTGTGGATAAGGTAGTTGAGGTTCAGCAGGCTGATCTGGTTGATCACCATAGTATTGATCCGGCAGAAGAGTATAAGTCTTGGAAGAGGTCATTTCAATGTTTCTAGCATCATGAGTTAGGGAAGTATGAGAGAAGTGTTTCAGACATGGAGATAGAGATATGGATGGAGGTTCTTAAGATCTCGTTCAATTTGATACAGGATGTGATGAGGTACTAGTCCCTTTAGAAGTTAGTCAGATGCGGGGAGCTGCACATCTGTTGTTGACATTATATTAGGGAGAGTGGATGGAGGCATATGTTTTGTGCGTCTACTTCTAGAAGGTGTTCTGGGAAGAGTTCAGTTCATCGACCATGAAGGAAGTAAATATGATGGAGCTTCATTCACTTCATCAATGGAGCATGTTAGTGCAAGTGTTTGGAATCAAGATCAAGGACATGGTTTATTTTTCCCTAGATCTTTTTCTATGTGATGAGTATTTTTTAAGGCATGTTGATGAGGCACTACATCCTTCCATCTAGTACGCAGTTAATCCTTTTAATTTTCCAATGTTTTTGGTGGTTCAGAAGAAGGAAAAGTTGATCAACCGAATGCATTAGTGAAAAGGTTTGTCGCATGAAGGGAACCATTATGTTTTTTATGAGGAAGAGTTTTCAGTCGATGGTCTCATGTTCCAGGACCATTGAGCTTTTGACTGGCAGAGAGTTTAACATGGTAGCTTCCTTTTTGGCCTTCTAGTGCCGGTGGTTTCCATGATAATATTAGGAGCTTTGTGGCATTGTGTTTTGGTGGTGGGGTTCATGGAAATTTCTAGAACTAGTTCCCAGTGGTTCCATGCGCACAGATTATTGTAGGTGGATTGGTTTAGTACTATCCTCAACATCAATTGTTAGTGAGACTGTTTCAACATCAGGGGATGTAGGATTATGGTTCAACTAGGGTAGGTGGAGTGGGTATAGGCTGACCTCATAATGTTCATTGTGTTTAGGGACCATGACTTGAGCATGTTCATGGAGTTGGTCATCATTTTGTAGGCATATGATAAGGGTGTGGGAAGTTGCACATAGTGGAGGAAATAGTTCCAGAGGGGCCAGACATTGTTATAGGTATGAATAGTTTGTTTAGTACTCTTTTTTGTTCCTTACTTGATTCTGGTGCTTCTCCCTCCTTTATTTCACTTGCTTCATCCAATGCTCTAGGACTAGACATAGAGAGGCTTCCCTCGCCCCGAGTGTTGAGTACAACAGTTGGAGTCTAGACCGACATGTTTGATGTGTGTCATGGAGTCTAGACTGATGATGGGGCCACGTTAGTCTCATTAGGATATTTTATTACTGCATATGATTTTATACTTATCATCAATTGGTTATATTCCATAAGTGCTATTGTGAACTGCATCCGGAGGAGAGTAATGTTTTCAGATGTGGATAACTATATCATGGTTTTCATTGGGGAGTGGAGTTGTATGGTGGTAATTCAGCATGTGAAGACCCTTCCTTCTTTATTGGATAAGTATACAGTTCCTTAAGTGGACACAATTATGGCGGAGGTTCCCTAGGTCATTGGGGAGTTCATTGATGTTTTCCCTGAGGTGGTTGTGATGATACCCCCTCAACGTGACAATGTGTTCGGGATAGATTTGAAACATGAAATTTCTTCAATTTTGATGGATCCTTATCAAATGAAACCATCTGAGTTGTTTGAGTTGAGGATTTAGATAGATGATCTGATGTATAAGGGTTTTATCCATCCAGTGTGTCACCGTGGATTTCTCTATTCTTTATCTCAAAGAATTCATATGGTAGTATGAGGTTGTTCATATAATATCTTAGGTTTAATTGGGTAAAGTTAGAAAACCATTACCATATCCCAATGATAGAAAATATTTTATACCAGTTGAGAGAGACGAGTTGGTTTTCTACATTCGATCTGTGGTCTGGATATCACTAGATGATTATGGAGGAGGGAGATATTATATGACTGCCTTTAGATGTAGGTATGGGAAATTTGAGTTCATAGTAATGTCAGTCAGTGTTAGGAATGCACCAACCATGTTAATGCGGGTAATGAACTCTATTTTATATGAGTTCCTGGATTAGTTTGTCATCGTATTCGTTGACAAAATCTTATTCTACTCGATGTCAGAGAAAGAAATTGGAGAGCATCACAGAACAACCATAAATGCTCTTCAATGCCACCTTCTCTATGGAGAGTTATCAAATATTAAGATCTATACATGAGAGGGGTATTTCCATAGGCATGTGGTGTCTTAGTAGGGCATGGATGTAGACCTGTCTATGGTTTAAGTAGTTGTTTTTAAGAACCACCAAAGAACATGGCAGAGGATTGAAGTTTTATTAGTATTTTAGGCTATTATCGGTGGTCTGTGCATGATTTCTCTTCATTTCCACCCCTATTGATGGCTTTGACCTGGAAGTAATTTTTTTGTGGATTGATCAATTCATGGAAGCATTCAGTTTTCGGAAGGGGATGATTTTTAGTTCTCTAGTGATATAGTTTCCTGAGGTAGGGGTGATGTTTGAGGTGTTTTGTGATGATTCTTGTAGGGGATTGGGATGTCTACTGATGTAGAATTGGAAAGTGACCTTTTAGGGGGCTAGATAGTTAATCCCGCATGAGAAAAACTACAACACCAATGATCTTAATCTAGAATCATTTCCGATTTCACAAATGTTTTGATAACATAAACACATTGGGTAGCACTCTTTGGTCTTCATGGATTACATGATTTTGAGTTATGAATTTCCTTAATGAGATATGAATTTCCAATAGTGGAGGTGGATGTATTTTCTGTAATATTATGAGTTTTAGATATCCTAAAACATAATAAAGGGGAATATATTTGTTGATGATTTGAGTAGGACATCTCAGAAGGGTGTTTTTAGGATTTTACAACTACTTGGAAAGTGATTGAGGAGTTGGAAACCTTGAACTTAGATGCAAGAGTGGATGATAGTTGAGGATATTTGTATTATATGAAGAGGCACTCTTCCATGCTGCAGTAGGTGGAGGTTTCTCAGTGGGGGACTCATTGATAGAGGTTTTTTTATCATGTTGGCCTTGGTGATGGTGTGGAGGGATGGTTAGAGGATAGTCAAAAGTAGATGTTTTTTTTTCAAGGAAGGATATTTTTATGATAGTGATGCATAATGGATTCCTTCATGAGTTTCATAGATCTCTTATTATGGCACACCTAGATGTTTTCAAGATGTATCGTTGCTTGTGGATGCAGTTTTGGTCACCCTGGATGAAACGGGAAGTAGAAAAGTTTTTGGAAAAGATCTTATTTTTACCACAAGTAAGGGTGGAGCATCATTCTATAGAATTTTTGTTGCAACCCTTGGATGATCCCAAGTAAAAATGGGATGATTTTATAATTGATTTTATAATAGGGTTACCCAGAGCTCAGAGATGTTTTGATGCAATCTAGGTAATCAAGGAATGGTTGATGAAATCATCCCACTTCTTAGTAATTAAGGAATCAGGTGAAGTAAGTTCTTGGATAAGAGTTACATGGATGAGGTGTTGTAGTTTAATAGAGTTCTGAGGTCTATTTTCTTAGATCGAGACACACAGTTTTCTTCAACAATCTATAAGGGATTACAAAAAACATTTGACACTCATCTATGTCTCAAAATAGCTTTCCACCCAAATAACGATAGAAAAAATTAGCAGACTATTCAAACATTAGAGGATAGGTTTTGGGAGTTCATCTTGGAATATTTTTTATCTTGGGTACAATGAATTCTTTTGGTATTGATTTCTTTTAATTATAACCATCACTCTTCGATTGGCCTGACTCTGTTTGAGGCTTTGTATGGAAGACTTTGATATTCTCCATTGGGATGAACAGAGCTTGGGAAGACAACTCTTCTTGGCCCTGATGTGGTGCAGAGAAATATAGATAATGTTCAGCACGTTCATATGGGGATGAAAGCATCACATGAATGATTGAAGTCTTATGTCGATCACAGAAGGAGTCCATTGGTGTCACGAACCGACCCTACCCGGGCTCGAGCCGCAACTACCCCAGGCCCGCCTCCATTGGCCTGGGGATGGCGACCAGCGCCGAAGACACAATAACTCGGGGAGGCCTTTTCCTAAGAACCTATACACACACACACGAAGCACACTCAATGCAATAGTGCAGAGTAAAAAAATAAAAGCCAAGTAAAGTAAAGGGAATGTGCTACGAGTACAAACCATAGATGTGCAACTACCTCTAAACGGTACAAAGTACAAGATGAAAAGAAAAGGGGAAAACACGTGCCCAACCAAAAATTGCCACAACCTGAAAATAGGTAAACAAAAAGAAATAGCTGACGGGTCTCCCACTTGAAACCCATCCATGACCACCGCACGCAGTCCAATCTCCCAAGCTCCTACACTCCACTGAAGTCACGCTCCACCTATCCGTCGTCTGCAAGGGCACACCATGTGCGGGAAAATCCCAAGAAGGGGTGAGTACAAAAATATTAGGTAGGATACCCCGAAGGCTCGAGGGAGCAACAAGTGAGGTATCGAAGGGTGAGCAGTAGAGAGAACAAGAAAAAGTAAAGGAGTACAACCGAAAGTGAAGTAAAGAGTACAGTGAAGAGTCCAGATCAACCCAACAAGAGGGAATAAGGTAGACTCATCCAGACACAAGGAGCTGGAAACGGTGAGAAGATGAACTTCCTGTCTAGTTTTCTCTACCTATAGTAGGAGAGTAGACTCGTCCAACCACGAGAAGCTAGACACGGAAAGCACGTGGCATACCCCATGCGTATTCGCCTCTCCGGGAAGGAGAGTAACCAAACCCAAGAAGTGGGTACTGAACAAGGTATATATATATACTTATGCTCAGCAAGAAGGCCGAACAATGTCATAAGGGGATCTTCGTCCCGTAGCTCACCCCAAGAAAACGTGTAGCCAACAGTCCTAGAAGAAAAATCCATCGATGCCCGAAATCCCACACGTCTGCCCCGAACTGCAACCCAAGGGGCTCAATCACCACACCTTAACACTATCCGCTTTGGGCGTCACTTACTCGCCCGCACAGTTTTAGGTCGCGTCAAAAGGATGCATCTTGGTGGGGAAAGCGCCCCTTGTACTTGAGAGTTCTATGGAAAGTCAAACCACACTTCGTCACCGCCCTCCAGTCGAGAGGTCTTCTCAAAGTTGAAGTCATCACAACACTGACCCGTATAACCAAGGGTCCCACTCCAGTAATCACGGAGGATGGCCACAGACTATCCCAGTAGAAAGGACTGAGTCTGGAATTCAAACAGGTGTCCCACTGCCCAGCCCCGCTAGAGGGTAATTCATAACCAGATATCGGATGACCCACTGCCCAGCCCGGCAGGAGGTTAAACCCTAATACATCATCAGGCAACCCACTGCACAACCCTGTTGGAGGGTAGACCTTAATACATCATCAAGAGACCCACTGCCCGGCCCCGCTCGAGGGTAGACCATAATACATCATCAAGAGACCCACTACCCAGCCCCGTTCGAGGGTAGACCTTAATACATCATCAGGAGACCCACTGCCCAGCCCCGCTGGAGGGTAGACCATAAATAAGTCGACAGGTGACCCACTACCCAGCCCCGCTGGAGGGTAGACCTTGAACTAGACGACGGGCGACCCCCTGCACAGCCCTGCTGGAGGGTAGACCCTAAGAGGTCGCCGAGTGACCCACTGCCCAGTCTCTACTAGAGGGTAGACCCTAAGTGCGTCGGGTGACCAACTACCCAGTCTCTGTTGGAGGGTAAACCCTAGAAGTTGATGTGTAACCCACTGCCCAGCCCCGTGGAGGGTAAAACTCAGAACT
The DNA here is from genome assembly GCA_963277665.1 of Viscum album. NCBI lineage: Eukaryota > Viridiplantae > Streptophyta > Magnoliopsida > Santalales > Viscaceae > Viscum > Viscum album. The sequence goes on along the minus strand of OY728150.1, from coordinate 1,461,852,607 downwards.
GCCCTGGCCATCTCTACTGGAGGGTACAACACTGGCCAACCGAACAAGGAGTGGGTATCACGCAATCAACCAACTCCAGAACAACTCCCCCAAAAGTGGTTCAGCGCCTATTCCATCACTGGGTGTCACTAGCACCGCTACCCGCCAATCCATCGAGAATGAAACTAGGGGAGACCACTCAACCCTTATGGTCAAACAAATGAGCACCGAGGGACCCTCTAGGTAGAGAGAGTTCAAAGTGCACAAAGTAGAGAACGTCGCGGACCTAGGTCCCACATGACGTGTGGCCCCAAGTCAATCCCTAACCAAGATCACAAACAGACTCAGTTACAAACCACACGTACCTCCAAGCGATCCCGTATACTCCCAGAGTATACCTCATTTCCAGGCCAAGGGCTATCGTGCACACAGCACCCAACTACCACGCGAAGGCATGACGTAAAATCTCCAACCAGCCACCTCAACAGCTGAGGCACATCCAGCCACATCTCTTCACTCACAGGGGAGTGCACGCGATCACACGCCTAGGGTTCTCTGCAAACACGGTGAGAGGAACGACCATCAGAGAACCTTTCACATTTCCACATTTAAAAAGATTGTGCAAGAGGCACCGCAAAACGAAACGGATCGCGTCATTGTAATCCTCGTGGAAAAACATGTGAGATAGGCCACTTACTCGCCTCAAATGGATATCCGACAGAAAAGTCACCAACACCGCCTCATGCCCGAACGACATCCCGTGATCCCGAGCCTCAGCCCCGAAAACAGTCGGGCGCATTGCACCATTGCGATACCCTATGGAAAAAACGTCAAAAGCACTACTCACTTGAGTGCAATCGATATCCAGAGAAAAAAGGTGTATTCCAGCGCACTGCACATGAGCGATGCTTCGTGGGACCCACAACCCAGTCCCGAAACACAACGAACGGATCGCACCGTTGTGATCCTTTCGAAAAAGTACACAAGATGGACTATTCCCTTCTCTAAAACTGACACCTAGTGATAAAGCTGGAAAATCACCGTCAATGCCCTAACGACCCCCGTGGTCCCCGCACCATCATGCTAAATTAGAGCGGGAAAATTGCACCATTGAAATCCCCTCGGATGAACATCCAGAATCGACTGCTTGCACGCCCCGAACGGACGCCCGACAAGAATGCCGTGCAATGCTGCACACAACTCGAAAGACGGGTCATGGGGCCCACGCCTCAACATTGGCCTCAACGCTTGAAACTGCACTGGGATGCTCCGCCTAAGCGCTAGGGTCCCAACGCCATTGATGGCGCATACAATGGACGTCGGATGCGTCCGCACCGTCCAAATGAAGAATTATCGGGAAGCCCGCTTAGCTTCTTTACGCACGTGTTGTGCCCTCGAGCCCCTCATCTCGGAAGCTAAAACTCCCAGAACCACCTAAAAAGGTCCGAATCTGCGTCAAGTCCACGCTTCCGCAGATGGCGCGCAAAACGGACGCCCGTAGAGAATGCTACAGGCATATGAAATTTAAAAGGGGGAAAACCCCTTGGGCTAGACCTGCCCGTTCCGGCCGGTTCTCCCACATCCGGCCCGCGGCCCGGCTGTGGGTCCGGTTCACTCTGCCATGGCCAGCTGGCTGCGGCCTGCCACCACCGACCGGCCATCAAGGCCGATCTCTTTCTCCCGGAGCGACCCGCGTTACGCGGGTTGCGGTCGCGCCGTACGGGGCTGCGCGCCTCGTGGCCTCCTCCTCGTTGCCCTACGCCGGCGCCGCCGCACGGAACCCCGCCCCACCGCCGTCCTCGCCGGAAGCCTACCAAATCCGCTCCACCCAGCCACTGAACCACCGCGACGCCCTGCCTAGAGGCACCCCCTCCGCTGAACGGTGAGCCGCTGCCGCACCAGGGGTTGCCGGACGGCCGGAAAACCCCCCAAAAACCTCCAGCAACCCCGTCGGATCCCTGCGGTCACCTCCGGGCTTGAAATTTTGATCCAAAAAGTGCGACGGAAACCCCATATAGAATACTATGCAACTAAAGGATTATCAATATAGTAAAACAGTGATTCGATGCAAATAAGACAATCCATGGGTGTTGCAGATATGAAAACGAAGAAAAACACAAACTCCTGCCAATTGGGTGATGCCAGGAGATTCACAGGGAGTCTGCTGCCGCACCGCACCTCGCCGGAGCTGCTTTGCTGGAGCTGGAGGAGGAGAGGGAGGAGTTCTTCCTTGGAAGGGTTTGTGCCAAGGAATTCCAAAGAGGGAGAGGGGAGAGTTTGGGGTTATCTAAATTAATTACCATTTTAATTAATTTGAAACCCTCAAAATAACCCGCATCCGCAACCCTCGACGGGGTCGAGGTTATGCCTCCCCAATACCAAACACCACCTCCTGAGCAAAATGGCGGTCTCATAATTTTAATCCGAGACTCCATTCAAATGTTATAAAACTGAACACCCGAGGCCACCAAATTACGAAAACACCCCTAGGGCCATTTTTCACAAACGGGTCGTGCCCGCAAAACATACACCCCTCCTAGGGTATAAGGCAGGCTCCAAACTCAACGGTGTCCTCATTTTTCCAATCCGAGCCACCATTTAAGAGATACTAGCATTTCACCATTAAATGAATTAATTAATTAATTTAATTATCCGTTTAACATTCCAGAAACGGGTGAGGGATCCAAACGTCTCGCGCCGACAAGTTTTATGTCATTTCTAGGATAAACACCTCATTTTGGACCCATCTACACACTCAGATATCTGATCTAAAACTCTGTTTTGGAGTAATCCCATTTATTTTGCGTTTCCAGTGTGAACGCACTAAAAATTTAATTCCGGCCACTCTAGGGCTCGGAATCGCACGCCGTCTGAAGGTGCAGCTCTAGAATAACATCAAGAATATTTCAAAGTCTTTAGCAGAAAAAAACGGGTTCTTACATCATTCCTTCCTTCAAGATTTCCTTCCCAGAAAAGCAAAACCAGGGAACAACTCAGGGTACTAAGCCCATGAATGGCTCTCCCGTAGCCAAAAGAACTCTTCCACAACTTTGCGCCACCGTACAAAAACCAATGGATTCAATCTGTTCAAGTGAGGTATGACCTCGCTGATGACGTGCATGGGAGCATGCACATATCTCCCTAGGTGAGTCACATGGGATAAATCCTGAATATTATCAAGGAGTGCCACAGTCAGATTAGCATATATGTATATACCAATAACATCAATGATGGGGAGCTAACTCAAGAAGGACAGTCAAGACTCAGTCCTATGTGACACACAAACAAATTTTTCCTACAAAAAGTGTCTCAGCATGCCGAGTTGACAAGCGGGATATCAACGTCCTGGTGAATGGATACGTCGGCTATCGCACCATCACTGGACTCCATGGCCTAAGAGCCGCTCTCGAGACTCATTGACCCTGTGGCCCTAAATCTCAACCAATTCTTTTTTAGGGACGTCTGAAAAACGTCTCAAGGAGAGAACCACCTCTGATACCACTTTGTTACGACCTGGCCCTACCCGGGCTCGAGCGACAACTACCCCAGGCCTGCCTCTATAGGCTAGGGGCTGGCGACCAGCGCCGAAGGCACAATAACTCGGGGAGGCCTTTTCCTATGAAACTGTACACACACAAACACACACAGCACACTCAACACAATAATGTAGAGTAAAAATAAAATCCAATTAAAGTAAAGGGAAACTACTATAAGTACAAACCATAGATGTGAATCGACCACTAAACAGTACAAAGTACAAGCTGAAAAGAAAAGGGAAAAAACACATGCCCAACCAAAAAGTGCCACAACCCGGTAACAGGTAAACAAAAAGAAAAAACTGACGGGTCTCCCACCTGAAACCCGGCCACGACCACCGCACGCGGTCCAAGATCCCAAGATCCTACGCTCCACTGATGTCATGCTCCACCTTTCCATCGTCTTCAAGGGCACAGAAAGTGAGGTCAAAGCCCAAGCAGGGGTGAGTACAAAAACACTCAGTAGGATACCCCGATGGCTCTTGGGAGCAACAAGGGAGGTACCAAAGGGTGAGCCGTAGAGAGAACATGAAAAAGTAAAGGAGTACAACAGAAAGTGAAGTAAAGAGTACAATAAAGAGTCCAGCTCAACCCAACAAGAAGAAAGAAGGTAGACTCGTCTGGACATAAGGAGCTGGAAACGGTGAGAAGATGAACTTCCCATTGAGTCTTCGCTACCTATAGTAGGATAGTAGACTCATCCAACCATGAGAAGCTAGACACGGAAAGGACGTGGCATACCCCACGCGTCTTTGCCTCTCCAGGAAGGAGAGTAACCAAACCCATGAAGTGGGTACTGGAACAATGTATATACATATCCTTATGCTTAGCAAGAAGCCCGAACAATGTCATAAGGGGATCTCCGTCCCATAGCTCAGTCAAAGAAAACATGTAGCCAACAATCCCAGAAGAACTCCATCGATACCCAGCATCCCGCACGTCTGCCCCGAACCGCAAGCCAAGGGGCTCAATCACCGCACCTCGACACTATCCACTTTGGGAGGCACTTACTCGCCCGCACGGTTTTAGGTCATGTCACAAGGACGCGTCTCTGTGGGGAAAGCGCCCATTGTACTTGAGAGTTATAGGGAATGTCAAACCACACCTCGTCACTGCCCTGTAGTCGAGAGGTCATCTCAAAGTCAAAGTTGTCACAACACTGACCCATATAACCAAGGGTCCCGCTCCAGTAATCATGGAGGAAATCCACAGACTAGCCTAGTATAAAGGACTGAGTCTATAATGCCAACAGGTGTCCCACTACCCAGCCCTGCTGGAGGGTAATTCATAGCCAAATATCGGGTGACCCACTACCCAGCCCGACCGGAGGGTAAACCCTAATACATCATTAGGCGACCCACTGCCCATCCCCGCTGGAGGGTAGACCATAATACATCATCAAGAGACCCAATGTCCAGCCCCGCTAGAGGGTAGACTTTAAAACATCATCAGGTGACCCACTGCCCAGCCCCGCTGGAGGGTAGACTTTAATACATCATCAGGCGACCCACTGTCTAGCCCTGCTGGAGGGTAGACCTGGAACGAGATGATGAGCGACCCAGTACCCAGCCCTGCTAGAGGGTATACCCTAAGAGGTCATCGGGTGACCCACTGCCCAGTCTATGTTGGAGGGTAGACCCTATGTGTGTTGGGTGACCCACTGCCCAGTTTCTTCTAGAGGGAAATACCTAGAAGTCGATGAGTAACCCACTGCCCAGCCCCACTGGAGGGTAAAACTCAGAACTGCCCAGGCCATCTCTACTGGAGGGTACAACACTGGCCAACCAAACACAGAGTGGGTATCGCGCAATCACCCAACTCAAGAACAACTCCCCCAAAAGAGGTTCAGCACCTATTCCATCACTGGGTGTCACTAGCACGGCTACCGGCCAATCCATCAAGAACGAAATATGGGGGAGACCACTCAACCATGCTGGTCAAGCAAACGAGCACCGAAGGACCCTCTACGTAACGAGAGGTCAATGTGCGCAAAGCAGAGCATGAAACACACCTAGGGCCCACACGACGTGTGACCCCATGTCAATCCCCAACCACGTGCACAAACAGACTCAGGTACAAACCACACGTACCTCCAAGCGCTCCCGTATACTCCTAGAGTATACCTCATTTCCAGCACAAGGGATATTGTGCACACGGAACCAAACATCAATGCGAAGGCATGACGTAACATCTCTAACCAGCCACCTCCATGACTGAGGCACATCCAACCAAATCTCTTCAATCACATGGGAGTGCACACAATCACACACCAAGCGTTCTCTGGAAACACGTCGAGATGAATCTCCCTCAGAGCACCTTTCACATTTCCACATTTAAAAAGATTGTGCAAAAGGCTCCACACAACCAAACGGATCACGCTATTATAATCCTCGCGTAAAAACACGTGAGATAGAACACTTACTCGACTTAAACGAATATCCGATGGAAAAGTCACCAACACCGCCTCAGGCCCGAACGGCGTCCCGTGATCCCGAGCCTCGGCCCCGAAAACAGTTGGGCGCATCGCACCATTGCGATCCCCTCGGGAAAACACGTCAAAATCACTACTCACTTGAGTGCAATGGATATCCGGAGAAAAAGGTATATTCCGGCACACCGCACACGAGCAGTGCGTCGTGGGACCCACAACCCAGTCCAGAAACACAAAGAACGGAACGCACCATTGCGATCCTCTTTAAAAAGTACACAAGATGGACTATTACCTTGTCTAAAATCGACACCCGGTGATAAAGCTGGAAAATCACCGTCAACGGCCAAACTGCCCCCATGGGCCCCACACCATCGTGCTGAATTAGAGCGGGCGGATTGCACCATTGCAATCCCCTCAAAAAAAAATCTAGAATCGACTGCTCACACACCCTGAACAGACGCTCGACAAGAAAGTCATGCAATACTGCACGCGGCTCGAAATACGGGCCGTGGGGCCCACACCTCATCTTCGGCTTCAATGCCTAAAACCACTCTGGGAAGCTCCGCCTCGGTGCCAGGGTCCCAACACCACTGACGGAGCTTAAAACGGATGTCGGACACGTCCGCACCGTCCAAAACAAGAATTTCTGGGAAGCCTGCTTTGCTGCTTTACGCACGTGATGTGCCCTCGAGCCCGTAGTCTCGGATACTAAAACTCTCGAAACCACCTGAAAAGGTCCACATCTGCGTCAGGTCCGCGGTGATGCTGAAATCGCAAAAAACTGATGCCCGTAGAGAAAGCTACGGTTGTCGGAAATTTAAAAGGGGGAAACACCTTTGGGCCGGACCGGCCCGGTCTGGCCGGTCCGCCAATTGCCGGCCCGCGGCCCGGACACGGGTCTGGTTCACTCAGCCGCGGCCAGATGGTCGTGGCCTGCCGCCACTGATTGGCCATCAAGGCCGGTCTCTTTCTCTCGCAGCGACACGTGTTACACAGGTAGCGGTCGCGCCGCACGGGGCTGCGCGCCTCGCGGCCCCTCCTCCTTGCCCTACTCCAGCGTCGCCGCACGGAACCCCGCCTCACCACCATCCTTATCAAATGCCTACTGGAGATGCTCCACCCGGCCACTGCACCACCACGACACCCCGCCTGAATACGCCCCCTCTGTTGAACGACGAGCCGCTGCCGCGCCTGGGGTCATCGGACGGCCGAAAAAACCCCAAAAACCTCCCAGAACCTCGTCAGATCCCTACGGTCACATCCGGGATCGTAATTTTGATCCAAAATGTGCAATGGAAACTCCAGATCAAATCCTACGCAACTACGGGATTCAATCGATAAGAAAACATCGTTTCGATGCAAATAAAACAATCCAAGGGAGTTGCGGATATGAAAACGAAGAAGAACACAAACCCCTACCTCTTGGGCGATGCCCGGAGCTTCACGGGGAGTCCGACGCCGCGCCGCGCCTCGCCGGAGCTTAAGGAGGAGAGCGAGGAGTTCCTCTTTGGGAGGGTTTGTGCATCCAATTCCAAAGAGTGAGAGGGGAGAGTTATGGGTTAATTAAATCAATTAACATTTTAATTAATTTAAAACCCTTAAAATAACCCGCATATACAACCCTTGACGGGGTCGAGGTTATGCCTCCCTTAGGCCAAACACCACCTACCGAGCAGAATAGAAGTCTCGGAATTTTAATCTGAGTCTTCTTTCAAATGTTATAAAACTGAACGCCCGAGCCCGCCAAATTACGAAAACGCCCCTGGGGCCATTTTCCCAGACAGGCCGCGCCAGCAAAACTTACACCCCTCCTTGGGTAAAAGGAAAGCTCCGAACTAAACGGTGCCCTTAGTTTCACAATCTGAGCCACCATTTAATAGATACTAGAGTTTCACCATTAAACGAATTAATTAATTAATTAATTTATCCGTTTAACGTTCCGGAAGCGAGCAAGGGATCCAAACGTACCGCGCCGACAAGTTTTATGTAATTACTAGGGTAAAAACACCATTCCGGAACCATCCGTACACTCAGATTTCTTATCTGATGCTCTGTTTAGGATTTATCCCATTTAAATGGAGTTTGCAGTGTGAAGGCACTGAAAATTTAATTCCGGCCACTTCGGGGCTCGGAATCGCATGCTGTCTGAAGGCGCTACTCTGGAATAACATCAAGAATATTCCAAAGTCTTTCACTGAAAATCTGGGTTATTAAAATTGGCTATTGAGGTTGGGGACCACGTTTTCTTGAATATTTCCCCTCGACGTTGGTAGAAGTGGTTTAGAAAAATGAGTAAGCTTTCTTCGAGGTTTTTTGGGGCCTTGGAGGTGTTGGAGAGAGTTGGTGAGGTAGTGTATCAGTTAGAATTGACACCGTGGTTGGATAGGATCCATGACTTCTTCCAAATCTCTTAGTTTCATCAATATCATTAGGATGAATCCCATGTCATTGACTGGGGATAGTTGGATATAAATTATGATGCTCCATTTTTAGAATGGCCAGTAGAGATCCTGGGTCATTAAGAGAAGGTACTTTATGGATGAACCATTCATTTGGTTTGTGTATTGTGGAGTCATGGTGGGATGGAGGAAAGTACATGTGAGCGAGAGACAAAAATATGTTCCCAGAACCCGGAGTTGTTTTATGTTTTGATTTTATTATTTCTCTTTGTAATTTTGTGTTAAAAAATTGATTTGTAAGATGAGTATTTTTCTCGGTTTGTGATTTGTGTGGTGTGATGTGTAATAAATTCCTCACATATGGAAAGGGGAGTACTTGATTCTTATTTGAGAAAAATTTACTGGGATGTAATTAATCATGTGTGGGTGATTCAGTGCCACGTTGAGCATGTAAAATCATTACATAAAATATGGAAATATTAGATTCATGTGTTCAGGATGGTACAGTTCATTGGTTGTTTTCATTCTTAGTTTGTGTAGCATGGATATTGAGATGACTCTACAGTGGTTGTGTGGTAGTGTGGGTGTGTGAGAGGAGGCGACTTGTGGTTGTCGTAATTTGGATGTGATGTGGTTTTATGGATGTGTGGGTGTGTGAGAGGAAGTGTATTTTGGTTGTGCTGATGTGGATGTGCAGTTTTTTTGTGCTCATTTGGTTTGGTATGTTTGGCTAATGGTAGTGTTGGAGGTATAATGAGATCCTTGAGGGGTATCATGTAGGGTTGTTGTTCAGACCCCATTTTTCACCTAGGGTTGGTTTTAGATTATCGAGGGATAAAATCATGTAATAGTTATTTAATGTAATGGTCCATGCCTTCTTGGTCCCTTAATTTTCTAGTTTTGAGTGTTGGAGGTGTTCTTGGATTGTTTTGGAAGTTCTCGTGTGAGTTAGAGGTGAACCATAACTTCTATAAGGATTACACATCGTGTAAGTAGACTACATGATGTGAAAGTTTATTTCATTTTTATCTAGGGAGTCTTCAAGACGTGTAAACTATTTAGATCACATGAAAGATGGATTCATGATTTGTAGTATACTAGGGTTAAAAATAAACAATTAAATGAAAAGGTGATTCATTTTTCTATGGAAACAGAACTTAAGGGATTACATGATGTGAAAGGGGATTACACATCTTTTAATTCTACAATGAAGTAAAATTTTATTAACCTTTTAAGCCGAACATTCATTCATTATTCTCTGATCTATTCCTCCTTAGGTTTTGGGTAAACCCAATGTGCCATGTGGTGTTCATCAATCCCTTTTACGACCTCATAGATCAATTGATCAAGATGGATATTTTTTGGAGATCCATGGTAGATTCGTGGTGAGTCCTCTTCTCTTTCAGATCCATTTTCTTACATCATTGTTCTGAGTGTCTATTGTGGTGGTGTTTTTGGTTTGGGTTATGTGTTGGGTTGTGTTTTGATGGATCATTGATGCAGTATGGGTTGATCTGCGGTTCTTGTGGTGTGGTTGTTGTCACTGAAATTCTTCTTCAACTTATAGTGTGCAGCAAGTTGAAAAAAAATCTATAAGGTGTGATTTACTTTGTATCTTTTTATGATGTATCATGTGTGAGGGGATTACTTTTTCTATCTATAGATTTTTTATGCCTACCTAATTAATGATATAGGAAATTGGATAATTGAACTTTAAGGGTAATGGGGTATACTTCGCATGTTTTTATATCCTTGATATGATTGTGATATTGTGGATTATACATTCTTGATTCCCTAACAAATATTATGGACGTTGGTGGATTTTTTTTGTGATGGATATATGTTTTGTGTCCATTGTGATTATTATGATATCACAGAAAGAGAAAAATAATATGGTTAATTACTTATACATGGATAAATAATTGGTTTACCATAGATTTGTTTTTGTTATAATGCTAAAAAATCAATGGGAAATGTGATAAAAGCCTTTTTTTAATTTTTTTAAAATGATCTTGAAGTTTTGTGATGTGATGTCATGCTTGTGGGATGATGATGTGTGGTTTGGGCATGTTGGGCTGATTTTTTGTGTTTCTGTGATTTTAGGGTGGTGAAGAGGTGGTTTGTTTGGCTTTCATTTTGGGGTGGCAAGGTGATGATATGTTGAGCTATTTGTGGATCATGGTTGTGTTATGCTTCAATCCTGAGTAGTGATGGAATAGATGAATGTTTAATAATGTTTTAAACAACATTGGTCGGTTTGGCGAAGAGGAGGGAAATTGATAAGGAATAATTAAATGGTGGGTTGTGTGGTTAAATGTGGATGATGCTAAATAATGAAATATATGGGTGTTAAACGTGGAGGAAATGTCAATCCATAATATATTATCAAGTCTCTTCACCTTCTGCAATGAATATTTCATATACTATTTAATGAATTAAGAAGTAGTAGAAAATGTGATGGTATGTGATCTAGTCAGTTTTCTTTCAAACCCATAGGTTGGGATTTTGTGCATATTTATATATATAATTATAAAATGTACTGTCTTATGATTTCTATAGGCACCCATCCCAGTTGAGATCTACGTGATGAACACCTGTGTCTTTTTTCATGGGGTGTATTTCGCAATCATCCAAATGATAGGATGGATGGATGGTCAACCACTCTTCCCTGCTCCCTCTCCCAGGTGAGGTTGGTATTACACAGCCTATGATGGATGAAAATATGTTAGTGTATTAGATGATAAAATGTGGTGCAATGGGTGTCTTCGGGATGATTTGTGATGTGATATCCTAGGTTTTATAGGGCTGAGTTGTGATGTGATATCTTAGGGGTCTTTGTCCTGAGATGTTATATGTAATGATGCCAAGTTGTGTATAGGCATGGTATGTTGTGAGGACGAGGTGTGTGCCGGAAGGATGTCTTTTGAGTCCCAGGTTTGTGTGGAAAGGATGTGATGTCGTATATTTGGAAGAGGTGGGAGTTCCATGAAATTTTATGCTGGGGTGAGAAAAACAAATCAATTGGAAAGTCGTGCGGGTTACCCTCTCGTCATTGTAATTTGATTTATATTAGATTTCAAGGAATGCATTATTTTATGAGAAATCCATGATGAGGTTGGGATTGTTATTATACCTATTTAGGTGCTATTTGGTTCTGTTGTTTTCTCATAGGTGATTTAGTATGCGGATTTAACATGTGAATGAGTGACTTTGGTTTTCTTACTAAGTATAATTTTATACTCGCCCTATGTATATAATATTATTTTCATGTGTCGATACATTAGCCTTACATATGGACATTTACTTTTGAAACTTTTATTATATCATCTCTATTTATACAGGCATGCAATATGGTTTTTTGGTTTCTCTTTTATATTATGTCTTTGAGTTGTCTGTGAATGATTTATTCTATATCTCAATCTTGTTTCTTATAAAGTTAAATTATACTCAATTTTTAGGATTTGTACACCCTTTGTGTTTGTTTCCAACTCCGGGCCTACTGGAGGTGGGACTCAAGGGGTCATTGTCACCCTTTCTTCATTGCCAGCCTATGAGGGGTATCTTTGGAGGGAGGGAGTCATGACACCCTTCGTGTTTGTGATTTCTTGATCAAATCCCGAAATTGTTAATTATCTTCACCTACCACCCCATTCCTTGATATCTTAATTGTATCCTCTAACGTTTTTGAAAGGAAAGACTATGTTTGATAGTGTATAACATATGGAATACCGAGGTTAAACGAACTGAATATTTTTATTACGTGATCGTTATTAACTGAACAATAAATTTGCAGGAATGAATAAAATAATTAATTTTTTAAAATATAAAATGGTTCCAATCATTAATAATAATTCTTATAAAATTAAGATCTTAATTTTAGTAAATTCAATTTATTCCTCTAAGACAGTTTCTTAAAGAATGATTTTTCTTACTTTTGTGAGTGAATAATATAATTTATTTTGTGAAATTATAGGAATTTTATTTAATAAATAAATATAATATTTAAAATCATCATATAAAAATTATCTTATCGTGAAAGTTTTAGATTTTTCTAAAATGTTGGATTTTTCAACAAATAGAAGAAAATGTAGGTTTTTATTAAAAATTGTATTTTCTTTTCAAGTATTGAAAATTTAAAATTATATTTTTTATTAGTTTTAAATTAAATTCATTCCTTTTGATTTCAAATAATCCAAATTTGCTTTTTTTAAAATGGATTCTATATTTCTATTTTGTGTAAAAACATTTTATGTTTCAAAAAGTCATTTTTTTCAAAAATTAATTTTTTATTGCATTTCATCTGTTTAATTTTAAATTAAATGATTCAACTACTGTATTATGAGTTTTTAAAAAAAGATTCAATATTTATAATTATATGTTAAAAATATAGTAAATATATCACTTTATTTTCGAATAATATGAATAATAACATTATAAATTTTTTTTACCATGGTAAAGGGTAAATCAGATAATTAAGGATAAAAATAAAATGATAAGGACAAGAAAATTGCCCTTAGAATTGAAAATATATTATTGTATTAGTAATATTAGTCCATAATAATTAATTTTTTGGCAATATGACCATTTATTTACACTTTAATTAGATTATGACCATTATAATTTTTTATTTAAAGAAATGGAAAACAATTCATACTCTTGTTTTTAATAAGTACAATTTTTTAATATGGTGTTATCCAAAATATATATTCCAATATAAATGGTATTTTGAAATAAAATATATTTATGTTCAAATTTAAATATATTTTTAATTTTAATTGATGAAATAATTAGATTAAATGCTTTCACAACACTAAAGTAATAATTTAATTAATAGAAAAATCAAATAAATTATATTAAAAATCTTAAAAGAAATATAATATTACTTAATTTATATAATACATGATTTTTATATATTTTTTACATGTTATAGATGTATTAAAATATTTTTTTCTATGTTATGATTTTTAATTTTTAATTTTAAAATTCAAAGTAATGAATACTATCAAAATTGATATTAATGATATTTTAAAATAGATAATATTTATTAAGTGATATAAAATTCCTATAAAAAATTATATTTTTAAAATTGATAAATATAGGGTTTCAAATATCAATCTTGATCCAATTATGGGTCATTTTTCATTTTAATGAAAAATTATTTACCCTCAAATCGTGAAAATCAATGTTGCCTTGGTAAGAATTAAATGGGTTAAATAAGTGTTAAAACTAACTGATAATGGGAAGAATGTGACATAAACTAATATAAAAATAATTTTATGTGAATATTAATACCCATAATTGCATTATGTTTTAAATAACACACATTTAAGCTATTTTTAAATGATAATTAATATATATTAATTTTATAAATCGAGAAATTCTATGAGCACCCCTATGCAATATTATAAAAGGACCAATTTTCATCGAATTAAAAAACATTTCAGAACCCGTTTGGATTAAAACATAACTACCCAAATTTTTTACTATAATCATTACCCTAATTAGAAAGTCTGTACTTTATTCAAAACACCATCCTTAATGGTCTTAAGTTGTTAAGAAAATGTGGTTGTCCGATGAAGAGGTATCATTTAAAATAAAGTGTTTCTATTTTATTATTTCTTCCATCTCCACAAAAAATTACTAAACCATGATAAAATAATAAAAATAGTATCCTAAATATGTGTATATTTAATTGTGTTAGTGGAATGGCCCATGTCCATCTATGATTCTAACAAATTTGAAAAGATTTCATCATTCGTGTCTACGATGGACTACCACCTTGCAAATCGATGTGATTAATTTTTATTCACCAACAATAATGATTGGTTATAATGATGGAATTAATATTTATATTTGATATTAAGGATATATTTATGATTCTGAAAAGTTAATATACCATTTATACTCTTACCGTTCGATGCTAAAAAAATGATAACATCATTTGTGTATACGTGTGGACTACCGCCTCTACAAAACAATGTGATTCGTTATTCATCAATACACCACATGAATAATATATATAATTAAATTAAAATAATTAATATGATATTTATGATATTATTATACATGTATAGAAATGAAATGATACTCATGTTCTTTCTACAATGATCGTTGAAAAATTAAAACGTCACCCATGCGTACGTATGCCCTACTGTCACCATTATTGTAAGTTGGTTCATTTTTGATATCAATATTTTAAGGATGGATTTATAAGTATAATTGATTTATAAAAATGATTATTATTTCATGATTATTATTTTTTAGATGATGGAATGATGATCTATTTGACAATAGTCAACGTATCGAAGCCACTTTTTTACTTCAGTACTAAATGTCGTCAAAACATCCAATGTGAAATAAAATGATTATGTAATTGCATATAAAATAGAAATGTGTGATATAAAAGGAATAAAATACCCAAATAAGGTTATAAGGAATGTAAAAAATAACATATTTTTATTATTGAAGATGATAAATAACGTACGTGATGAGTCTGACTTAAGGTAAGAGACTTTTTTAAATAAAACATCGTCTTAAATGTTTTAATTATTTAATTTCAAAATATTTATCTTCCATGTCATTTTTTATGAATGTATTAATACATACATAGATGTTATTTAAAATAATCTAATTTTTAAAATTTTCTCAATTGTATTAAAAATTGATTCTTTTTAAGGTTTTATATAAGGGACTTTCTTTTATTAATATACTTTTAAAGTTTATTATTAATTAAATAAAAATGAATGATTTTTTATCATACATGGAATGGAAGGATCTTCCCAATGTAATTATGCCTTAATATTTTGAACACTATAAAAATAGTTTACATGTTTATTTTAAAATAATTTTTTTTTATTATGAGTGCACAAATTTTTATAACAAGAAATGTGATTTCAAAATATAAAATTATTTTTCCTCAATATTTTTTTATGAAAGATTTATGTGTTATGATTATGTTATGGTTCATAGAATTTTTTATGAGGAAATATGGTTGCATTATAAAATGAGTGTGGTTGAGCCCTTTATATTTCTTTGATGCATTGGGAAAAGGGACACAGTTAACCTATGAGGTCTCTCGTAAGAGATTATGGGATTTTATGGTGAAGGTTATACCAAATGTTACTTTGGTGGTGACTCCTGGTGTAGCTATGTGAGCTACAGAATAAGTAAGAATGATATGAAAACGATTCCATAGGTTAACTTTGTGATTTTTGTATTATTTCAATGGATTGTATAGGAATTAATGATTTCATAAGGTAAGATAAGAGCTAATGTTTTATGGGCGAATTTTATAACATAGTGAAGTGTTTATATGAAAAATTTTGATTTTTGATTTTATGTTATATGAAGATATGTTTTATGGAATATTTTTGGAATAAAATGTTATTTTTTTGGTATAAAATTTTTTATAAAGGAATGGTGATTAGGGAGATTGACATGAAGATTCTCTCATCTTGGTTATATGAAAATTAGGGCATCTATTTTCATATCTGCAATCCGTGGAAGAATTTCTTGTTCAACGATGCTTCAACTCTCATAAGATCACAAAAGATCTTGGGATCGTGAATCGAAAACCAATGGATTCTATCCTAAATTAATTCAGTTCCAAAAATTTCATTTTCTTCAACTATCAATGTTTCAAATGTCATAATCTGTAAGAAGGGATCATTTTCTCTGGACAATGATGATATTGATGCAATATAGGAACAACTCGAGATTGGGGAACACACCATCCAGGAGCATTGAACATCAAAAAATGAGACTGAAAGGTCAAGCCATTTGAATTAGGTAACACTTCAGTTCAATATTTTTTGAAGGTATACAGATTAAAATGGATTCTTTGGAACCCTAAAATATTATATGTCATTGCCTCAGCCTTAGAAGTATAGATTAAAGTAGATAATGAATTTGAAACTCCAAGATATGGACCCTATGCTAGATTCATATTTGAAGTCAATCTCTGTTCTCAAATAATTGATATGGTTTATTTCTTGACTGATGTAGATGAATATGAACTAAAAATTGAATATGAAAACTATCCCTAGTTTTTTCTAGACTATATGACAATAGAACATGATCGCTCAAACTATAAGAGATCTCTTATTTGTGCATTATTCTATTTAAGTTGGCATGACATTAGTTACTTCTTCCAAAAAAAACTCTCGAATACTAGTTCCTCTAATTTATTTACCCATATGGACACGATTAATGGGGTTGCTTTATCTACTATATATACTACTCATTTTTTGTCACAACATGTTGCTTTGGATCCCTATAATACCCTAGGAAGTATCCAAGAGATGGTAAAACTATATCTTATTACTGATGAACATTGTGATGTCAATACATTCCATGGAAAACTAAATTCCCTTGATTTGTTTGTGAAACCTAAAATTATTTTTATACAACACAAAACTCAGTCATGGGCTGAAATTATTAAGAAGGGAAGGGATGGTGAGACCCATGATGCTGAGGATCACACTCCAGATCTGGAAATTGTGGGTCTCACTGCTTAGGGAACAACACAACGCCCGCACTCTTGAAGCGAACAGAGTTTGTCTGTTGCTAGTAAAGCTGATTCATCTATCTCTACTACAACTTATGGTTTTGATAAAAGTGATGGGAAAAGTCTTATGTACCCAGCACTGGAACAACACCATGTGGATATTTTAATGAATGTTGTACATTTTGGAGAACCTACAATAGTTCCCTCAAAGGATGAAAAACTTCTTGCTGATGATATTGGAAATTATGTTCACAGTTTTCCACTAGTTCTATCACCTATACAGACTGATCCGAGTCCATCTTCACAATTGCAGGTGACCAATACTAACACATTTGAAGCTCTGAATATTTTTGCAGGGCATATTGAGGTTGATGCTACTGATCCTCCAAGGGAAAAAGAACATGATAACTTGATGAAATCTCCATCAAGACAGCCTCACCCTTAACAGATGAAATATGAGACTCTAGTAGAAAACCTAGTTCTTACATAAGATGAAGAGGCCTTGATGGATCTTAGAAACAGAATAAATCATGGAAAAATGATGGATTTCTAGAAGTCATGGGTGATGTCATGGATGTGTAGACGTGATATCAAAGAAAGGTGAATCACTTTTTGTGGATTCAAACTCAGATGACACAGACATCGAATGAATTATTCCAAAAGAAAGAAATCTGGAGGCACTTCACACCATGGGCCATGGATGATAGAGAGGACATGTGATTGACTGGGATGCCTTGAATGATGCAGAATGAATGATTTCATTTAATATTTGAAAAAAATTGTTCCCTCCTGAAGAGTTCCAGAGATTGGTGAGAAATGAACAGCTACTCTCATTTTTCTTGTTTTTTTATTCTATCTCAATGAAAAGGGCCTTATCCCTTGCCTTAAAAGAAGGCATGAAATTTTTTTTTGAGGCCAAATTTTAATTTTAAAAAACAAAAATAGACCGACGATTACGTTCATTCTTTTAATGCTTAATGTAAAAAGTTTTGTACTCAACCCATGTTTTAAAATATTTTTCATTTGATTTTGAAAAATATATGAGACAATGATGATTTCAATATCAAAATTTTGAATATGATTCATAGAAAAGAAATTTTTTTTAATATAAAATGATTTTTTTGTCAAAAATGGATATTGGCTAAAAGTATTCACATATAATTTATGGTTTTGTTATGTAATAGAATCTTATAATTATATAAAACTTCAATCATAAAATATATATATTTGAAAATAATGTTATTTTATGTTTTAAAATAACTATAATATTTTTATGGATAAGCCCTTATAGTGGGTACTAAAGTAGGGTCTAGACATCATTAGATATTAGGTTTATTTCCAGTGAGGTTATCTTATGAGTTATAGATACCATCATGGGTTTATAATTTTAAGGTTGATCATAAGACCAATGTATTAAGAACCCATTTATATGATTTTCATTATGAAATATTATAGTGTATTATTATATTTTTAGAGACATTTAATTTGAGGTAATTATTGGTTATTAAATATTGGGATGTAAAAGAAAAGGCATTAGATAACCTTTGAGGTTAAATGATTTATATAATATTGAATTTAATAATGTTATTAATAAAAAATATAATATTTTTGGGAATTATATAATATTCATATAGGTTTAGAAAATAATGGACCATCGACTTTGTGATAACCTATCGAGCCTGGCAAGGCCATGTGAATTGAACCCACAAATTAAGGGAGACATGGGTGAAGCACTAACCACTGGCCTACGTGAAGTCCTAGTCGGTATTATATTTTATTTTTTGGTAAAAACATTATATAGATTAATAATATATATATTATGAACATTGGGTTTATCTAATAGATAAACATGGGACCGTAAAATGATTTAGAGATTATGTGATTAATTTTATTTCAAAAGACATTCACTGTTTTTGGAAACCAATATGACAAAGGTAAATAGAATTCTTTGATATTTTTTTTTGAATAATGGATGAATTATATTTAAGAAGAATATATATTTTTTGTAGTGTATTTATAGAGATTTAGGAATTATTAAATAATATTGATGATTGCATTGTTAGGAAAATTACTTTTTGGTATATGACTTTAAGAGACATTGATGTTTTTAGGGGATAAATATAAATACTATTTTGGAAGCCTATATGATCAAATCCATCTAATTTTGGGTTTTAAATCTTAGTCTAGAATACATATGAATAATTTTAAAGATATTTATTTTCTAAATGATCTACTTGTACAATATATATGATTTTAGTAATTTATATAATTTGATTCTAATGCTCTAGGAAAACAAATCATCTTGAATACTCATCTTTTGGAGTAAAAGGATGAGATTATAGTAGAATTAGATTAAAAAATGAAAACATATTTTTCCATTATGTATATTTCCATACATTCTTTATCCGTGTTGTAAAATAATTCCTCAACTCTCTAAAAAGTATCTTGAAATAGAAGCTTTATATGTTCACTTCTATTACTTTGAAATCAATAACCTTTTATCCCATAAAAAATTATAGTTTTCTGATGGTTATGTTTCTCATGAATATGTTATGTATTACTCTCTATCTATACATAGTTATTACATTTTCTCTTATATGTCATGTTTTCCCTATAAGGAATCCTAGTGATGTGTTATTATGGATGACCGATATACTTCCCTTATTTTCTTTTAAATTGAATGTTTTATTAAATCCTATTTCTGAAGTGAGGTTTCCACAATGAAATTTTGAATGGTAAAACCTTAGTTTTCCAGACCAAAATATATATTGAGAGGATGAAATTTCAAAAAGTTGAAGAGAATGTAACATCCTAATTTTTAAAATTAAATACTATGTTAGATAATGCATAAGATATGCAGCATCGAGCTTAAACAAACAACTAAATATTGTTATTATGTGACTGTTATAATATAACCCTTAAATTGATGGAAATTAAAAGTATTAACTAAATAATAAAATATTAAATGGTCATAATCATTAATAATTTATGATCTACAACTTATAAAATAAATCACTTAATTTTAGTAAAGTTATAATATTCTTCAAATACACTTTCTTCAAGAATCAGTTTTATTACATTTGTGAACGAACAATATAATTATTTTCAAGAAGTTTTATTTATTTTTCAAAATAAAATAAATATTATTTTTTAAATAATAATATCATAAATTATCTTATGGTGAAATTTTTTTAAAAAATTTAAAAAATTATTTTTCAATGAACTCTGAAAATAATGATTTCTATTGAAAATTGAATTTTCTATTCATGTATTTAAAATTTGATATAATTTTATATATTATATTTAAAATTTAATTTTTTGAATTTTGATTTAAAATAATACAATTATGGTTTTTTAATTTTATTTTATATTTGAATTTAGTAAATAAAACAATTTATGTTTAAAAAGGGAATTTTTCCCAAAAAATCATTTGATCATTGTGTTTTATTGATTTAATTATAAATTAAATACTCAAAAATATCTAATTTTAATTTTTGAAAATGGATTATTTATTTAAAATTATGAGGTTTAAATTTAATAAATAATCCACTTTTATTTTCAAACAATATGAATAGTAACTTTAGTAATTTTTGTTACCACGATAAAGGGAAAATAAAGTATTTAAGGGTAAAAATAAAATGTAAAGGACAATAAAATGACTCTTAAACTTTCCCCAATTTTATTTAATTATTAATTTTCATCTTTAGACTTTTGATTTTATGTTATATGTCCATTTATGGCCACTTAGATTAGATTATGACCTTCATAATATTTTATTTAAAGAAAATCTAAACATGTCACACTCTTTTTCTTAAAAAGTATAATTTTTTATTATGGTATTATGTAGAAAATATGTTAAACTATAAATAATATTTTGAAATAAAATGTTTTTATCTTCAACATGGTAATTTTATTTTAAATTTTTGTGAAAATATAATTTCATTAAATACTCTCAAAATACTCATGTAATAATTATTTAACTAATGAAAAAAAATTATTATTATTAAAAATATTAAAATAAATATAATACATTGTAACTTTTGAAATAAATGAATTTTATAGACTACATTCACATGTTATAGATTTATTAAAATATTTTTTTGAAGTTATCTTATTATATTGATAATTTTTAAAGTCAAAGTAATTAATAGTTATGAAATTTACATTAATAATATTTTAAGATAAATAATATTTTATTAAATGATATAAAGTTAATAAAATTATTGAATTTAGAAATATTATTAGTATATAGTTTAAAATATCAACCATGATAAAATTATGTATTTTTTCAATTTATAGTAAAAATACTTACCCTCAAATAGTAAAAATTTATCTCATTATGGTAACAGTTAAATGGGTAAAATAAAAGTTAAATTTAAATGATAAGGGTAATAAAGTAAGATAAAATAATATAGAAAATATTTTATGTGAATATTTATATACATACAGTTATCATATTAAAAATAACTCGCTTTTTATCTATTTGGAATTTAAAATTAATTTATATTAATTTTATATTATGATAAATATCAAAAGTGCCCCTCTCCTCTCCTATAAAAGTTAAGTTATCTTCTCATTTCAAAAAACATCAAAACACATTTTTATCGAAACATATCTACCTGGATTACTTAATATAATTCTTAAACTCATTATAGTGTCTTTATTTTCGGATAAAGACCAACCTTAGTGGTCTTAAGGTGTTAAGAAAAATGGTTTTCCGAAAAAGATTTATCATTTTTAATAATCTGCATCTGTATTATTTTTTCTTAAACCTCCTAAATATATTCTTAATCCATGATAGAATAAAAAATCAATTAACTTTAATATAATTATATGTTATTATGTTAGTTTTATGACCCATATCTATCTCTACAACCATGAAATGGGAAAAGAATTCACCATTCTTGTATACGCCATACTACCTCCTCGTGAATTGATGTGATTCATTTTCTATAACCATCTCCCACAATTGGTTATAATGATGTAATTAATGTAAATATATGATAATAATGACTTATTTATCATTATTATTAGAAAATATATCATTTAAATTATTATCATTCTATGCATATAAAAATGATAATGTCATTCGCACGTACGTGTGGACTACCACCTCCACGAAGTGATGTGATTATTTTTCATCACCACAACACATGAATGAAATATATTTGTATATTTTAATTATTAATATTATATTTAAGTTATTATAAAAACTTTTTGAAAAAAATGTCACTTACCTTATTTTTATATTGATCATTGAAAAATGAAAACGTTATTCATACGTACGTAAGACTCATTGTCTCCATGATTGTAACAAATTTAATTCTTCCAATAAAAATTTTATGGATTTAATAAAAAAGTGTGATTGATTTATAAGAATTAAATCTATGTGATATTTATTATTATGGATATGATGGAATGACAACCTCTTTGACTATAGTTGACATTGAAAATTCATTTTGGACATAGTTACTCAATATCGTCAAAACATCCAACATGAACATTACTGATTAATTAATAGTATATAACATTGAAATTCGTGAAATTAAAAGAAAAATAAATATGAAAAATATTGAAATGATATTATAAATTAATATAAATTTATTTTTTTAGAAGAAAAATAGGGTACGTGATGATTCTGACTCATGGTTGGAGAATCTTTAACGAAAAAAATATAATTTTAAATGTTTTAATTATATATTTTTTAAATATTTATCTTTCATTTCTATATTTATCTATGTATTCATGTAGAAAAAAATGATGTTAATAAATCTATTTATCAAAATTCTCTCAAATTTGTTAAAAAATGAATCTTTTTATGGTTTTTGGTAGGGGGGTTTCTTTTAAAATTCATCATTAAATGTTTTTTTACTAAAGTCGAATGGAATATTTTTTTTACTTAATACGCTATGAGTGGATTTTATTACCACCACTGTGACTTGATTTTTTGAATCTTCCTATACAATTTTAAAAGTTTATCTTCCAATAAATTATATTAAATTATGATCGTATATGTATTTTTTAAAATAAATGTTTTTTCATAATGGAAAAGTTATTTTCCACAAGAATGTTTATATGCATGATTTATGTGTTATGATTACGTTTTGGCTATTGAGAATTTTTTATGGGGATGGGTGGTTCTATTATAATACAAGGGTGGGTGATTCTATTATATTTCTATAATGAATTTCAAAGAGGGAAAAAATTATGTGTTGAGGTTTCTCTTAAGAGATTATGGGAATACACTACGATGATTATTCGAAATTTAACTGCGATGGTTACTCACTATGTAGCCACGAAAGTAACCAAATTTCTAATAATGATATGAATATTATATCTCAAGATAATGTGATGATTAATTTATTATATCTATGGATTTTATTAAGAACTTATTGTTTCATAATGTAAGTTAATATCTTATGTTTTATGACACCACTAAATGATAAAGGGTTATATAACTATATTAAATCACTCACGTCAACAAGGTGAACATTTATTTTTGCGAGACTACCGGATTAGAAATCCATAGTTAACCATTCATGGCATGGAGTAGTTATCATGATGAGTGACTTTTTGGGATGTTTCCTAGGATTTTAGCAAATGAGAAAAAACACTATAAAGAACATGTGTTAGCCTATGGGGAATGTCATTAGTTAAATGACTCATTTAGATACATGGGTGGGCCCCAGGGAGGGGAAAACATGTCTATGGGTACAATGGTGGTGCCTTGTGTGATAGGACATTATTACCATGTTATGTTAGGGTGTCTATGCTATGAGTGATCCCCATTTGATACATTTGGTATCAGAGGGAAAACCCATCATTAACTGTGGTCGCAATACATGGGTTGTAATTTAGGGTTCAAAATGAGGTCATTGTGATCATGGGGCTGTAATATAACACCGTATAATGATAAAAAGTTATATGAATAAATGATATGTCTCATGTCAATAAGGTGCACCATTATTTTCAAGATCCTACCTGATTAGAGCTCCATAATGAGGACATTTCTCTCTAAGGGGTGGTGGTGAATGTAACACTCTAGAATGATAAAGGGATATTAAACTAAATGATATGACTCATGTAAAAAATGTGATGTTTTTTAGGATCATATCTGATTAGAACACCATAGTTATGTGTTATGGTATTGAAGTAGTGATCTGGATGGTTGACCATCTGGGATGATTCCCATGATTTGTGTCAGTGATGATAAATCACATTAGAAAAATCATTTTTGAATTTCTAGATAGTCATTAGTTATATGACTTATTCCGACACATGGGTAGGACTTAGGGAGTGGGACCATGTTTCAGTGAGTCAATTGGTGGTACTGAGTAGTCCAATACCTGAAAACTATGTTAAGGCAGGGGGTATGTGCTGCCAATGGGGCCCATTTGTTACATTTTTAATGGGTGATGTTTACAACATTGTGAAAAAATTTCGTGAAACATTATTAGTTTTTATTTAATGTTCTCTCATAAAATGTTTTACATAATTATTTGGGTAGAAAATGTTATTTATTGGATAAGAAAATGTTTGTTTTGAGAAAAAAGTTTATTTCAAAAATGAAAAATGAACTAATGATTTATTTCTTTTTTATGTCTCTTTCTGATATTTTTGTTCTCATCCCCTATTTTAATTTTTTTCACTAGATTTTATGGAGGATTAGGGAAAACAATGTTTTCAAGATAAAAAAATGTAAACATTAGTCAATGAAAATAAGACATGTTTTATTTTAAAAGGCATTGTTTTATTAGTAGAAAATGAATATTGAGTAAAAGTAATCCTCTGTGATGTATATATTTTTTATGTAAGAGTTGTTATTGTTTTTATCAAACTCTAAACCCAAATAAACATTGGTAAAATAATGATATATCTAATTAAAAAATTTGAATATGTATTGTTCGGGGATGGGTCCTTATATGAATTCCATGAAGGGACCCCATTCACCACCCTATCCAGGTTACATAAGTTGGTTTCTACCCAAATGATGGGATATTAATGGATGATTTTATATCAGAGTCTAGTTTATATGCTTACATATTTGGTTCACTGGTATCCAATTATGGTTTCCCAGATGATTTTTGATCAGGAATGACATCATTGGAATCCCCATTGTGCATAGATTCATGTCTTTGACATTACATTCTATTTTTTATGACGCTCACCCATCCATGGAATGTTTTACTATGGGGATTTAGTTGATCAAAATAGTGAAAGTGGTGAAAGATGTAACTATTATTTTTTTTATTCATTGATACTGATCTATTTGAATAGTTGGGTTTTCAATATACTAGAAATTCAATCACCTTAAAGTGTGTAAAATGAAGAAATAAATTTTAACGGAAAAAGTAAAAATTTATAGTCATTAATTATAAAACATTAATAAAATAAATCAAACACATATATATTATTTACAATAAAATACTATTTATGATAAACACATTATCAACAAGATTGGATTGAAAACCCCATACTAAAATAACAGATGAAAAAATGGAACAATTATCACCAAATAATTTACAGTAGACATCATTGGTGGTTGGCTACAGAGTTGCAGTTACACCCTATTTCAGCTACTATTTAGTACCTAGATCGACCTCATTGGTATATTTAAGGAAGAGGGAATGTTCTCTATATATAATGTTTGATTTTATTTATATTATTGGAGTCGGTAGCTAAGATCTAGGCTAGATATCAAGACTTATAATATTTTTAGGTCCTTTGGGTTTTTCCTTTTGTTAATTTTTGGATTGTTTTACGTGACCAAACTTATTGGTATGATTTCTTTTTCTGTATGTGGAATCATTATAACACTGTATGGGTTTTGAAATAGTATCTTAGCACATATTCATTATATATGGACATGATTAAAAAGAAATTCCCATTAATTACATTATCTTGAAATCTATACAAAGGGTATAATCTCCCCACCGTTCCACATATGGACCCTTTCAACTTGTTTCCATCATCTAGCATATAGGGAGACAACTGTGAGGACATGTTTCACATTATCTTGGGGCAGCCGTTTAGTGTATTCCTTGTTGGGATGTTACAGAATTCACCAATCCTTATTAACACTACATCCATTATTAAAGTAGTTGTATTGCATTATTCAATAAAAAAATTACATCCAACATTCCAAAATTACTAAAAAATATTTACTTTATATTTTTATCCTCATCAATTCCATTCTCATACTATCATAATTAAAAATTCATTTTTCCTAAAATTAATTTGAATTCTTCATCTAGAATTAACAATATATTTTAAGGAAAATTCATTATAATGGTTAATAGTTATCGTCCTAATTCCATACCAAATCATCCCAACCATTAAACAGTCATCACATACCATTCACCCTCTCCTATGTTTATGTATAACATAAAATATATAAATTAATGCCCTTTCTATTATGCTAATATAACTTCTCCTAATTTTTCTTATTATTCAATAATAATAATATTTACATGATAATACATGAATAATAGACATCTATGTCTATAAATCCACATTTCATAGAGTTATCTCCACTCAGTAAACCCATATAATTTGATCTAAATTAATAAATCATGCTATTAATTTATATGGTAAGTAAAATATATTGTTATATTTTTTATAATAATTTTTTAATTAATTTTATTTTCAAATACTTAAAATTTTTAATAGATAGATGCAAAATTTACCAAACATATTTTCACTAGGACTAGGATGTCAATATAAATCTGACTAGATTTTTGATACCTAAAATGGAGGTCTCACACACCATTGAATTAATAAAACACCTTATATTATTTAGGGATGCAATGTGGCTCCCTATGTAGGAGTCACATGAACCGTGAAGATCCCATTAGATCGATCACTTCACATCCGTCCAATATCCACTTCCTATGGATAAAATATCCATGGATGGTCCATGTCTTTCCCGACTATGTTTCCCTACACCATTATTGGATTCCATTATATTGGTGGTTTAGATTACCATGATCGTGTTATGTAATGACCCATGTCACATGAACCCTAATAATTAGAGACCAAACAATCTTTCTATTAGATATTTAGAAAAATTCTTGGAACTTAAAATAATATTGGGTCACACACCCCCTTTCTTGGGTTGACATTGTTCCTCTAGTTCTATCCGATCTTGATCGGAAAACTCATGTTCTTTCCAAGACACCCTCACCAAAATTATAATTACATTATTATCATCTACCTATATGTTTTTATCAATGGAGATTTGATTAGGGTCAACCATCAATGAGCACTATAATATTTTAATTCATGGCTAATTTTCTCCCCTAACTTCTTGATCAGACATCCGTTTCTTGAAATTTTAAAGATATATACCTAAAATCATAAAGAGATTTTTAATAATTAGAAATTTATCTCTATAATATATATGAATCCAAAACTATGACCAGAATAAAAAGGTTTTGGATTCATATAATTGTGAGCATCAATCAACCAAACAATAATGTTATCAATACTTTTTTGAAAACTCTCATATAACATCTCTCTAATTTATCCTGAAATCTATTTATCTGATTGTGAAAAATCCAATGGAAGTAGATTATATATTAATTAAGTAATAACCTAATAAAATATTATTGTTATTCATGTTAATTTTGATTAAAATAGTGGTAAGGAAGACTAGGCTCAAAATTAATGAGTCAAATCAATGAACCACACAAGATATTCATGCTTTAATGATCCCCCATCCATGATCTGATGATCTTCGGTGATCCACTCTAGTGGATCCTCTATTAAGACAATTCCATTAAACCCAACTCCACTATAAATGATGAATTTATATTTGGGATATCTTGTTCGGGTATAAAGAATGACTTATTATTTATTATAATAATTTCTTATTAATAGTTTACCACCATTGAAAAGCGCCATAATCATGACTAAAAACTAATCAAATACCTACCCTATGTTGAAATACATATTCTAGTATGAATAATGTTGTTAAATTTCCATCATAACACCCAGATCAATAAAAAATTTCCATATCTACCTTTGTAATAAATAAACATTTCCACTGAAATTCTCCCATGTTTATAAAGAAAACCACTGAAACCCATAAATTAAATTTAAATAATCACCAATAAGCTTATCAACACCGAATCATGAATCGTATTCAATCATTGGAAAAAGCATCTATGGGGTGAATACTTGTACAGTTTCACCCCCTTACCATAATAAGTATCATCCTTGAAATGAAACAAATCATAGATAAAATGATATAAACATTCATCAATATCCCTTTCTAGAAAAGGGAATCCATCAAATAAATTATTAAACAAAAATTTAAAAATAGTAAAAAATGGGGTAATTATCAAGATCAACTAAAACTGTTCAATGATATTAGGATAAAACAATATCTCTCTCTATTGTGATAACCATATCATGGGATCCATTGTAGAAAAATTTAGTTATCCAAATTAATTTGAGAAGATATTCATATATATATGAAAACCAATATCCTAAAACAACAACAAAATATCAAGGGATAATAATTTTGATTATATCTGATGACTGAAAATAAATTATCTTTGTCAGAGTAGAACACTCAAGAGGGTAGAGAATTTAGTTCCTATAAAAATTTCTGTTAAAAATTTTACTTAAAAATATTCCCCCATTTTAAAATAAAATCGGCCCACTTGACATGGTAATAAAATTATAACAGTTTTACTATTCAAATAACTTCTCAGATGATTGATTAATTATCAATAATATCAATATGAGATATTAATATAACTATTGAAACTATTATAATAGGGAAAAATAGTTATAATTATTATCTGATACTAACTATCAATTTACAATTTTGTTTTCTGATATATAAGTTAAAATAGAGAAAAACTAAATCGAAATACAAAATGGATAAGTCAAGTTGTTCAGCCTCAATCCAAGACCTAATCCACTCTACATGGTGATCACCATCCACTATGAAATAAATATATAACGGTTTGATCCACACCCTAGATCAGGTTTAACACTATTACACATGACTATCCAGGTCACAAGACCTCCTCAACTATTCGACTTGGTAAATCGTACGACAAAGTCACACAAGACCTCTTCCACAGTTATATGTCGATGAAACAATGTTTTAAAAGGATATTTGAGTGATTATATCGTGTATCCTATAGTTAAATTCAGGAGACAACGTGTTTTAATACATACACACACATTGATCGAAATGTAATAAAACAGTACACATCAACGAAAAAATAAAACAAAAGGGATAAAAATGATTTGAGTGTTGTTCATTATAGCTATTGAGTTTTAGGATATTTTAATAAGTTATTTTCAAGTCCTCTTATAAAAAATAGAGTATCATTGGTCTTCAGTTGTGCTTTCCAGTTCAATGGGATGTGTTCCTATTGGAGTTTCAGCTGCATAAATGTTTGAGGTTTTGATCTATAATACTTTTTCATTCTAGAATTGAGAGTTCTTAATGAATTCTATAGTATTTGTGTTCTGCTATTTTTTTTCATTTATTCAATTTCTTGAACTCTTGTGCTCCATTTCCATGCTTTCCTTTTTATTTCGGGTGCACATGTCAGAACTGATTAGAAGCATGATTTCTACACCTCGTACCACATATTGTCTAGTGAAATGTCTATAAAGAAACAATAATTATTCAATGTCATTAAATGACTCAAATTTGACCATTAGAAATAACTTTTAATTTAAATTGAAAAAGACATAAAAATATTTATGTAATGAATGATGTCCCAATTTTTCTTGAAATGGTGTTACTAAAAACAATATTTTCTCCTTTTCTTTTGAACGGTGAGGCAATTACAGTGAGATAGTCACAATGCCATAATTGAATTGAGACTAGAACTGGTATCCCAGATGCATTGTCTTTTTCTTTATGAAAATTAGAAACCGATAGCATGTGGTTATGATATAAATATTGATATAGGAGATCCATTATGAGATTTGAAACTGATTGCGTGACCACGGTGTCTAGTATTTTTCTAAAACTGGAAATGATGTCTTGGACATGGTTGAAAGTAAACTATGTCATTTTATAGGCGAAAATATTGACTTGGTTACGGTGTATGAGTCACGATGCTTGGGTTACAATGTAATTGTTACGGTGCCAGTGTTATTTTTTCAAGGACTTTTCCAAAATTCATAAGTAGAGGCCAACATATAGTTTCTCAGACTTAGAAAAATATCTGTCAACAGTCTTAAAAATTAATATTCAAAAAATTGATTATGAATAACCATATTCAATCTGAAACATAATTGAACAAGATTAAACCTAGTTTACAAGATTCAATCATGATTTGTAAGATGTTAAACATCTCAGGTGAGTATTAAAAAATTATTTATGTTTTTTGAGCATTAAAACATGATAAATGATTTGTGAGTATTAATACATGAGGGTCCCAAAAATCACCACTTTTTGTATGATAAGAAAACATGGAATTTATCAGCCATATATAGAAATAAGGAAAAGATATTGATCATATATTTGATAAGATGTATAGAAACTATTCTTCTCCCAAGAATATTATTTATCCATAAATGACTTTTCATAATTCTCCCCCTTCTACAATTATCAAAAAAAGAATAAGAAAGAAATATAAAATAAATAATGAATGAAGGTAAGTAAGAAAATAAACAGAAATATTGTAGATGCATTGAATTAAATGAGATAGTACATTACAAGAATACTGAAAAATAAAATACATCCCTATAGAAATACATCCCTCAACTCTCTATAGAGCCAGTGGTCTTTTCCTTTCCCTTTGTAGAGAAATCAAGAGGATCCATAGGAGAAGATGTCGAAGTGGTATAAGGGATATATTCAATAGTGACAGAAGTAAATGTCACTCCGTCAAAGACAGAGGGTGAAAGAGTTATTTTGGGTGAATACCGAGGAAAGGGTCTCTCAATAATATTCGGTATGATCTAGCTCAGAGCCTGATATATATACATGTTAGCAGGAGCAATGGTAGTGAAGAAGGAAAGAGTTGAACTAGGTTGCAAAGGGGCACCAGCAGGAGTTAGAATGGCAGTACATTGAACATGAAGATAGGTATTTATCAACTGAATGAAATCAGTGATGAAATCACTACCACAATCTATAGCCATATCGAATTCATCTTGTTCTCTATAAACATGTCCAGTAAAAGAGTGAATTCTTTATGATTCTGTACATGAGTCTTCATGGATTGCGTGACATGAGAAATTTTCAAATTTTCTACATGGTACATGAAATGATTGGTCAGATCCTTCTTAGAATAAATTCTGTTAAAGTAGAAATACACTATCTTAAAAATTTATTAATGAGAATCATTTTCAATCTTATAATGATTACTCACCAAATCAAGTACTCAGTCACTATTCTTAGTGACAATAGAGAAACCTTCCTTATCAATACCACAGACCACAGACTGAATCTCATCTTTTAAAATTTTTTAGATCAGGTTAATGACCATAGGCTGAGATGGCTATCTAGAGGTAGTCTAAGATGTTATAGAAGAAGTGTGAGACTTATGATGATTTATTACCATTTGTAAACATCCCTTATAATCATTATTAGTCTTTTAATCCAAAAACTGGCACATGCATCTCATTGAATATCTTGGTGTTTCTCTTAGCCACGTTTTCATTTATTGTTGTCAGGTTTGGTTGAATTAAAGATACAAACATC
Organism: Viscum album; assembly: GCA_963277665.1. Classification (NCBI taxonomy): domain Eukaryota; kingdom Viridiplantae; phylum Streptophyta; class Magnoliopsida; order Santalales; family Viscaceae; genus Viscum; species Viscum album. The sequence goes on along the minus strand of OY728150.1, from coordinate 1,461,821,073 downwards.
TGAGGTATTTTCTCACCAACATACTTTACATGATGAGGTATAAGATCTTTTCTAGTTTTCAACACATTCAATATATCTTCAACCATATATCCAATTGACTTTATCGAATCACTCAACTATTTATTATCAATCCAAAATTATTTTATTTCATGAAGCATTTTTGGTTGATTTTTCCATATGATTATCTTTCATAGTAAGGAAGTATATATTTCATTGATATTCATCACTAGGGTAGGTTGTGACTTCATGATCTTTTCAAATCCTTCTGACAAGGTGATTCTAAAATCATCCAGATCACTATGACTCACAAAAATAGAAGATTCTAGAGTAGGTTAAGGACTAGAAGATGAACCTAGTTTAGGATCCTTAGCATAGGTTACATCAATGACAAAAATTGGTTTCAATTGAAACATAGTGGAAAGATATATTTCTATTACCAATGCCTCTTGGGTATTATCCAATTAAAAATAACTAGGAAACATATACTAAGTATCATCAAATAATTGTTTAACATGATTGGGAACTTGATAACTTTCTAAATTTAAGTTCTACTCTCCATCAATAGGTGCATCTCTTCAGTCTCAAAATCCATTTACTAATTCTACTCTCTTTCAGACTCACCCATATATTTTTGAGCTAGCTGAAAATCTTGTCCCATTTGTTCCTCAGTAGATAGAATACTGTAATTTTCAAACTATTTTTCTATCTATTTACCAGTAGCAACAGCTTCCTCAATAACAATTTCTTATTCTATAATAGGCTCTTCTTCAACACTAACAATTCTATTAGAAGAAGAATCTTCTTTTGAAACTATTTCTTATGGAATATGTAGGTCAATGTTTTCTTAGTCGAAAGAAAAATCTTCATCAGGTGAAACTTCTAAACCTTATACCTCTTCATATGTGTATTTAACTAATTCATCTGGTTCCAAACTATGGTCAGATTTTTTCTTAAGTCATGAAGGATTTTAAATTAGATTGAAACTAACCTAAATATATTTAATTTTCTTCCACTATAGTATTTTTCCAAGGATCCCAACTAAATTTCAACCTTCTAATTGTTTTCTTCGAGATACAAAACTCAAAACCTTCAATTACATCTTCATATGGACCAACTACTCCTTTGGAAATCAACAATGCAGAAATGACCATTGAATAAAATAGAGAGGTTTATATTCAAGTTGTCAAGATCATTTCACACAAGTGAAGTATAATATACTTACTCAAATTTATCTTCTGTATGTTCTTCATAAGACGTATTAAGAACGCATCTTGATACATAAGGGTATAAAAATATTATTTCATTGGAAACATATGATTTTGAATAACCATACCTAATAGTCTTGTCTCAAAATAAATATTAGCTAAAAATACTTTTCTCTTCTTCTTATTTACAGTTTGACTTCCATGATCCTCTTCTCGGCTAAACACATAACTAGGAGAGGGATTACCTCTTTGGTAATCATAAAAAATTTCTTTATGAGGTTTTCTTATGTAAGAATCCCTCATCATCAAAGATAAGTTACATATTGGACCTTTTACCCAGATTGTTATAACAATATAATCTTCAGAGATGAATGAGAACTGAACATTCTGATAAAAATATGAAACAAGATTTAGATGAATCAGTCTATTGTTTTTTTATCTAGTTTAGCCATCCCATTTCATTCAGTACTTTCATAATAATTAACATACTTGTCAGCAAAAAATTTAGACAGAATTATTTCTCGAGTACTACTATTTTATCAGCAATTCCTAGATTTAATGGTCCCTCGTGGAATATTTTCGGAGCCTTTTTCATTTTCTCCGTAGATCTATGCTTCTTAGAAGTGGATGAGGATGAACGCTTCATTCTAGGCATCCAATGTGGAATTATGAAAGATGAAATATTGAAGGAGGGATACCAGTTTGAGAGAGAAGTGTTTCATTTTCAAGATGGGTGAACACAAGTGAAGAGAGGATTGAAAAATATTAGGTTTTCATCATTTAGGGATTTCAAACATTAAAAACACAAAAAAGCAGAATAAAAACAATAAAATAATCGATACAGTGATATGAGAAATAAAATTCTAAAAATAAAAATTGGATTCATTGTGGTGAGATCAGAACAGGTTGTCACGAAGCCATCATTACAATGGGGCTCTAAAGAGTATGACCATATCATTGAGATAGAAAGTATGAGATAGTTATCGATATATATTATCTGTGAGACCATTTATGTGAGAAAATAAACTTCAAGATAGTAACTTGTGAAACCATTAATCATGAAACTGTACATTATGAATTAGAAAACTGTTCTCTTGAGGGTAATCATTCCTAACTCATGTATGATGTAATTAATTCTTTCACAATTTAATGGCTTAGTGAATATATCAGCAATATTATTTTCTGTGCTAATTAATTATAATGAGATATCACCCTTTTTATAATGATCACTGAAAAATTCATGTCTTTCATCAATATGATTTGTTCTTTAATGTGAAACATGATTATTTGAAATATTAATAGCACTTGTATTATTACAATTTATAGGTACATGTTTTAATTGATATCAATAATCTAATAAGGTGTGTTTCATCCAAAAAATTTGTGCACATCAACTATCAACCACTATGTATTCAGCTTTGATAGTAGATAATGAAACATAATTTTGTTTCTTACCACACCATGATACTAAAGACTTTCTAAAAAAGTGACATGTTTTAGAGGTTCTTTTTCTATCTAACATATAGACACCAAATAAGCATCTTAATAGATAAATAAGTCAAATGATCGTCTTATAGGATAAAACATCCATAAATTGGTTGTATTTTTGGGTTATTTGAATATCCTTTTAACAAAATTTAAATGAGACTCTTTGGGATTTACATGAAGTCATCCTGACATGGAAACAGTAAACATAATATAATGCTGACTAGTAGTTAAGTGGAGAAAACATCCGTTCATTCCTCTATAACTGGTTTGATCAACAAATTTACCATTTTCATCAAGATCCATCTTACAGGTAGTTCTTATTGGAGTGTCACTACTCTTAGATCCATCCATGAAAAAACGTTTTAAAAGATATTTAGTATATTTTCATTGAATTGAAATAATTCCTTCCTTATTTTAAATGAATTGAAATCCATGAAAGTATTTTAGTTCTCCCATTAATCTCATTTCAAATTCATTTTTCATCATCCTTGAAAAATTATTACATAATGAATTTTTTAATGATCCAAAAAAAATATAATCTAAAAAGATTTGATCAACTAAGATGTCTTTATAATTTTTTTTATAAGAAGAATTGGATTATCTATACCTTTTTTTAAATCTATTGGAAATAAGAAATCTACTTAATCTATCATATCATGCTCTTGGAGCATATCATAAACCATATAATGGTTTTGTTAATTTAGAAACATGATATGGAAAGTCAGGATTTGTAATGTCTAGGGGTTGTTCAATAGAAAAATCGTCAACTATTTACCCATTTTGGAATTTACTAATGGACTCTATTTGATAATGTTTGACATTTAGAAGTGATTAATATGCAAGAAAGAATTTACAGGATTCATTTCTAGAAACATGTATAAAGTTTTCTTCATACTAAGTTACTTCTTCTTGATAATAATCTTGTGTAACCAATCAATATTTGCTTCAAACTATTTTACCAGCTTCATCTACTTGGTTCTTGAACACCCATTTAGTGCCTATGGTCAAGGTTTAGTTGGGTCTGTCTATTAGTTTACAATCATTATTCCATTCAAAATAATTTAGCTCCACTAGAATTTACATCACCAAAAATTCATCATTGAGAGAATCATTGATGTTTTTATGTTTCTGCTGTGAGAATAAAGCTTAATGTTCAACCTGATTTCTTAGATAATCTCTAGTATGTGTTATATTACATAAATATCCAACTATTTAATCTAATGTATGGCTCTTAAAGGTTCTAAAGGCTCATGAAAAATGACTAGTTATTTTCAATTCATCAATATGATCAAGTTTATTATGGCATGAACTTGGAGAATTTACATAACTGGTTGTTTTAACTGATTCCATTATAATATGGTCAGATGAGTAATCATTATGTTCTATATTTGATATATCATTATCAAGATTCTATAGAGAGGTCTTAGGTTCATGTCGGCATATTCAATCAAATTTGACATGTACAGATTCATCCACATGTTTTTTCCCTTTGTTAAATACTCTATTGGATTTAATAGAGATGGAATATCCCAAAAAAATTATTCATCAAACTTATAGAAAATCATATCAAGATTACACTTAGTGTTATGGATATAGACATTACCATAAAAAACATATAAGTAATTAATCTTGGGTTTTCGGTTGTTCCAGAACCCATTGAGAGTAATTTTAAGAATTGTTCTTATTAACACCCTATTGATTATGAAGCATGCTGTATTGATATATTCTAACCAAAAATAAATTTTTAGGTCATACCCACTAAGCATTGATCTATAAATTTACTATAATGTTTTATTTATTCTTTCTACAAGTACATTTTGTTGAGTAGTTATAGGGGTAGATAAGTTATGACTATTTCTATTTCAAGTTAAAAAGTATTCAAACTCATGGTTTTAAAAATCACTACCATGGTCACTTTATAGAGATTTAATTCTAAGAGAACTAATATTTTCTATAGTATTAGCATACATGGTGATTTAATAACTTGATTTACTTTTGTGAGGTAAAATGTAAGCTGAATTATACCGAGAATAGACATCTATAGCAACAAAAACATATAGATCCCCATTAAGACTTAATACTCTAGATGGTCCAATCAAATCCATGTGAACCAACTAGATAGGTTGAGAAGTTTAAACTTCTTTGTTTTGTTAGAAAGGGATTTTATGTGGTATACCCTTTAGACAAGGATTATAAACTTTATCATTTGGAAACTAAAGTTTGGGCAGATAAATGACTAAAACTTTTCTAGTAATACTTCCAAGGGAGTTTATATTACATTGTACTGTTCTTCTATTCCAAATCATAGAATTTATGAAATACACTTAAACATGAAACATTGTTAGAATCCAACAGTTCTAAGTTAATAGCGTAAAAAGTTTCATTTCTAAAAGAATGAAATACTAAATCATTTTTGGAGTTAAAAATGATAAAATCGTCATTTTCAAATTTAACATGAAATCTATCATCACATAGTTTAGAAATACTAAGAAGATTATATTTTAGTCCATCAACAAAAATTACAATAGAAATTAAAACTGAGTTAGAGTTACAAATATGGAGTAAGACAATTAATTTTCCATTATCATTATAAACAAAGGTGACGTCTCCAACATCAATATTTATTAAATTCTTGAATCATGAGTAATATCATGTCATGTGTCTTAAATATCCTATGTGCATGTACTATAAGATTTTATAGATCTCTTCAGAATGATTTCCTATATGATAAAGAAAAATCATTTGGTACCAAGATTTGTTTGGGTCCAGTAACATTATTAAGCAGTGCTTTAGGTACCCACATTTTCTTCAAGGGTTTCATATAATAATTATGTAACATATTTGAAAAATATACTCTAATTGGTCCATAAAAACTATATGTAGAAAATAATTTTCCAAAACTAGAACTAGTAGCAAAATTTTCATTTTTGCGTAGAAAAATAGATTTCCAAGATTTTTTTGCAAACATGTTTTTCATAATATTTCATTGCGTTGGTTGGTATCCTATACTAGTAGTGTATCAATGGGTAATTTTTTACCATGAATCTGTGTATGATTTTTTTCCATTGGTTAGATTCTCTAGGTCCTTTTTAAATTTCTCATTAGATAACTTATGTTCATTTTTCTATTTGAGTAATTTAATTGTTTTTTCTGTCTATAAATAATGTTTTGATTTCACAATTGTAGTTAAGGCATGTTATTTCTTTAAATATTTGTATTTATATTTTAGTTCATTGAAAGTATCATTGTGAAGATTATAGTATTAAAATAACTCTTAACTAGTCATATTTTTATGAATCAATTTCTTCTCCATAATAATAAAAATTTCGTATAGGAGACTCAAGGATTACCTCACATGTGATTTCATAAAACACATATTGGCCTTGTCAGCCTTTTCATTATGTGAAGACTCTGAGTCACATGAACTTTCCTCAAAAGTAGTCCAGGTTTCCTTTATATACTTTTTATACTTTCTATATTTATCCTCATACCTCTTATTATATTTTATCATTGTAAAATCAACTTTTACATGTCCCTTTCTCTTACATTCACAATCGACTATTTAATCAGATTTTTCATTTCTCTTATAATCATTCTTCAAATTTGCGTTGTGATCATATCTTCTTTTGAAGTTGTGATTTCTGAAAAATTTCGTTCTTCTATAAAACCTCATAAATTCTCTGGATAATTTTTACATTACCTCATCACGGTCTGATGGTGGTTGTTCACTGTTGAAGCATTACATAGGGGTTTGTAATTTCTCTTTTTTAGATTTCGGTAGTTTTAGATGTAGTCATTTTGAAGTCCACTGACTATCTCTTTGGTTTATCTTCCTCTTCCTTGTTGAATTTTAATGATTCATAATACATCATAAAAACTTCTATCATCTCCTCGATAAGAATCTTGCTAATATCACAAGATTCTCTAATTGAGACAGTGGTCCCTCTCCATATATCTAGTAAGCATCTGAGTATTCTTATAATTTTCTCATTGGATGTAACATCTCTTCCCAGTGAGATAATAGTTTTATAAATCTCATTAAACCTGAGATAATGGTCAGAAATAGGATCATCAGGCTTCATTTTAAAGTTATCATATTTAATAGTATATTTGTAAAGTAATTTTTTTCAATAACACTAGAAGTTCCTTCACGTGAAATAGATAATGTATCACAAATTTCATAGGCTATATTATATCTATAAATTTTGTTGAACACTTTATCTTCTAAAGAATAATTTAACGAATTAATGGATTTGAAATTATAGTTATAGTAATCTTTAGTTGTTTCATCTCATGTTATCCTATTAGTAGAAGGAATATTACATTCATCTATAATGGAATACCAAATCTCAAAACACATAATTTCTAAGTGCATCTTCTTTTTAATTTTCTATTGTGCATAATTTGAAACATTAATTAATGGTGTTCTATTAGTATCATTAACTTGAAATATATTATCTACACTATATAAGAAAGTGTAGATTTTTTGTTTTCAATGAAATTTTTTTTTCAACTAATATAAATTTTGAGATCATTAACACACAACCATAATCAAAAATAGAAAAATATTTTAGAAAGATTGAAAATATTAAAAATATGTATTTTAAAAACTCCTCTAATAATTTTTTTTGTTAGAGTAGGAAAATCAAGCGGGGTGAATTGATTTCATTTAAAAATTTCTGTTAGAATGATTATTTAAATAATTCCCCAAATTTAAAATAAAACGGTTTAGTTAATCAATGTAATAAAATTATAATATTTTGACTATTAAAATAGTTAATCAGAAGATTATTAATTCTAATTAATATAAATATGAGATATTTATACAACTTTAGAAACTATCATAATAGTGAAAACTGTTTTAACAACCATCCAGGACTAATTATCAAAGTAAAATTTAGTTTTTTGAAATATAAGTTAAAATAGAGAAAAAATAATTTTAAATAACATTGGATAAGTCAAGTGGTTTAATCTCAAGATGAGACCTAGTCCACTCCACTTGGTGATCACCTTCCACCAATAAATATATATATATAATGCATTGATCGACACCGTAGATCGGGGTTAACAACAATACACATGATTTTCCAGGTCACAAGACCTCTTCCATTATTCTATATGGGAAAGCTAAAAACCTGGTAACAAATGACCTCTTCCACAGTTATACGTGGGTGAAACAATGTGTAAAAAGGATATTTGAGTAAGGATATCTTGTATCCTCAAGTATATTTCAAGATACAGAGTGTGTTTTAATACAGACGCACACATTACTTGAAATGTAATAAAATCATACACAATAGAGAAAATATAATAATAAAGGGTTAGAAATGCTCTATGTGTTGTTCTATGCTGCTCTAGACTTTTAAGATATATCTGATGTGATTTTTGACTCCTATTGTACAAAATAGAGTATCCAAGGTCTTGTGTTTTGGTTTCTAGTTCAATGAGATTTGTTCCTCTTAAATTTTATGCTGAAAAAATGTTTGAGGTTCTGATCCATTGTAGTTTCGCCTTTAGGAATCAAGAGTTCTTCACATGTTCTTCAGTATAAGAATTATAATTTTTTTCACACGCATTCAATTTCTCAAAAATTTATGCTCCATTTCCATAGATTACTTTTTATTTTGGGTGCATCTATTGGAGCCGATAAGAAGTATGATTTCTACAACTCGTACTATGTATTGTTAGGTGACATGTCTAAAAAAATAAATAATGCTAGTGTCAATAAATGACCCAAATATGACTGTTAGAAATAAATTTAAAATGAAACTCTAAAAATAAAAAAATAGTTATGAAAGGTTTGGTGTCACAACTTTTCTTGAAACAGTGTAAGTAGACATAGTATCATTCCATTTTTCTTTGAGCAGTGAGGCAGTTATAGTAAGAAAGTCACGGTGCCATAATTTCATTGAGATATGGAATCGGTAGCACAGATAAGGTGTTTAGTTATTTACAAAAAATTTGAAATTGGTAGCAATTGGTAATGGAGGAAATATTACGATATCATATCCTTTGTCGGATTTGAAACTGATAGCATAGTCATAGTGTCTGGTCCTTTGCTAAAATAAGAAATGGTATCTTGGAAACAATAGAAAGGAAACAATGTCATGTCTTTGGTGAAATTATGGGACTGGTTATGGTATCTGAGTCATGATGTCTGGAATACAATGTTATGGTTACAATGTCATGGTTACAGTGTCTAGGTTATGGTGTCAGGGTTACGGTGTCATGGATACAGTGTCAGGGTTATGGTGTCAGGGTTATAGTGTCAGGGACATTGCCAAAATCCAGAACCAGTTGCAAACAATATGGTTTCTTGGACATATCCAAATATCTATAAACTCTTATGAATTAATATTCATATATTATAATAGGACTAACCAAAATCATACTGAAACATAATAGAAAAATCATAAACCTTCATTACAAGATTCAATCATTATTTATAATATGTTAAACATGATACGTGAGTATTAAATTATGGTACATGATTTGTGAGCATTCACACATGATACATGATTTGTGAGAATTAATATATCAAGTTTCCAATAGATTAAACATACATATCTAATCAACCATAAAAATTTAATATATATATATAGTGTAAATTTTCATGACAAAGTGTGTCTCCCCCAAGAAATTCCTCCATATTTCATCAACAGTCATCATCCATAACTAAAAGGGGATTAAAATACCGATTTTTATTAAAAGATAAAAACTTCTACGAAAATATATTTGACCATGAATGATATCATATATAACAACCTCCTTGGATTTTTCATTTGAACCAAAATATAATAAATATATGATGATGAACATTACATTGCATTCAAATAATCTTCATGATGTAAGGTACCACATAAATCTTGATAATACCACCAAAATTTATGATTTGATATCCATGTTAACTAAAAATAGACATTTCCTAAGATCTTATCATTAGGTTATAAAAATACCACATTACTAGTAAATTCTTGATGGAAATGGTTCAAGATTTAATCCTAGATAAAAACTTAGACATTCCCCCATATCACATATTTCCCCAAGTAGAAACATCCCATAACATTTATAATCAATCAATCTATTGAAATATTTTCCAAATCCTAACTCAATTGAACGAGACAGTTCCTAGAATCCCTAGAAAAATTCTATCACATCATAATTCATTATAATCTTAGTGATCACTATAGTCAACTAATAATTTCTTAATATCGTAATAGTTATTTATTACTCGGTGTAAAAATATTATTTTGATACTTATAGTACTATTACAACATTGAGAGCTTATCTTAAATGAATTTGAATTTTTATTAATGAGGAAAATCAGATAAACTTTCATATCTACTTTCATTTTATCATGCTTTATGACCATGAATTAATAATCAAATCATATACTCTAACTTTTTCAATGTTTGTTCAACACTAAATATAGGATAGATAAAATTTCTCAATACCTAGAGAATGGTTTGGTAATATCATCACCATTATATAGGGGGAACTATATAAATAGATGGCCTTATATCCACATATTTCATTGTTAACTATTAAAAAAAATGAGTAATAGTTAATTGGGAACTATGACAACACATAGCTATTGGGTGGTCATTTTTAAGAAAAAATAACTCCAAAATGGACAATTCTAGAATCTATCATATCACATTACAAAAGATGATAGAAACTAGACATTATACTGTAATAATCGGCATTAATATTTTAAAATCCTCAAACTAGTGTTCATAGTGCATTCACATGATATATATAGATCCCACAAAATATAAATCATAGACCAAAATGAGAAACATCATAATACATTTTCATATAGTATTACCCTCATCTTGAAACATATAATAATGCTCAATTTTATTCCCTTTAGTGAAATTTAAAAGCATGTTATTGGGGAGAATTCCCATTATGTAAATCATTCATCACAGGTGAATTCATCAACACTAGTGCTCCAAGATCCCACTAAGCTACTGTTGTTCGACTTTGATCATAACATATAAAAACATATAAAATACACTAGTGGCACATTAAACTATGAAAAATAAATGGTATAACACAACAATTCATATATAAGTACATTGAATCCAAAATAACATGCAACAAGGGATATCATAGTTCAATAAACTCATAACATAAAGAATAGAAATTAAAAAAACATCAAGTAGTTCCTCTAACATCCCATAAGAAACCAACAACACCATATTATTATATCATTATCTATGTCTATTTAGGAGTACATAAATTCATTATTCACAGCTATGACATAATATGTTATTATTTTTCTCTATCTCAACTCTTCATCATAATAACCAATGCATAAAAATTGTATAAATTTCATAATTCCCAGTTCACTATCTCCAAGATAACACCTTGACCTAGAACTCAATGGAAATGCCGATAATGTCGATATATCACTTACCAATATAGCCAATTTAGACAATCAATTGACCTAACAAACCAATAATGATGCCAAAAAATTATTATTATTTTTTATATATGGAAATACCTCCCTTTACATAATTATTTTTCATACTAATTACTAAGTCATGTGTGATAAATAAGAGTCATTATTGCGAATATTTTGACTAATGAATCCTTCATATGGTCTCATATCATGGATAAATGCACTAGTGTTCCATAGTATAACTCACTCTAAACTATCCAAACCAATATAAAATAGGGAATTCATCAAAAAACTATATCTTATTTCTTTGATACCAATTGAAACATGACTAATCACTTATAAGTAAACTCTAAAATGATGCCTCTGTTAGGCTTGGGGATAATGACTAAAAATGAGGTATCCGCACAATAATTGGATTAATAATTTCTAATCAACATTTCACCTTCTATCATATAGGATTATAATCTATAATATTAGTGGAATATAAAACAAAAACAATATAAAATATTCATATTAAAAAAATCCTTGATATATTACATGAAATGAAGCGTTTGAATCACCAGGTACATCTTTCACATCCCAAATAAATGTCATCCCAAATAATGAAAACATGGGGGGTTTCATCATTATAATAATATCTACTCTATAGGAAATCCATATCTAATTTCCATCACATTGATAGAAGATCACATATCATCTGTATATACAGATTTACATGGACATAAGGTGAATAACACAAAAGTGCACATATAGGGGTGAGTAAAAAAATACCCAGTATGGATGTTCTATATATTTAGTTGACCCCTATAAACAACTAGTGTCTAAATTCATCAAAAGAATGTCATTTATTTAAATCTTGACTTCATGCAACGTTTCTAGATTGAAAAAACATAATTTTTTTTTGATATTCTACCAACGAATAACATTTTTCATACTCTCCAAATAAAAAATTTCTTTCCAAAAATAATATGATATATGATATATTGATCCCTTCATATATTTTTTCCCATATCCCAAATCATCTTAAATATACTGACCATGACATTATAGAGGAAATGATGATCTTTAAATATCTCAAAAATCACTGAGGTTAATACTGATATTTTTTAATCTTTATAATGTCTAGGAAATACACAACTCCTATAAGATAGAGGAAAAACTCATGTCAATATCTAACTAAATATAATTTTCTAGAAACTAGATAAAATAAAAATTTCATGGGATAAATTTATATAAAATAATATTTTCAGAAATAAAAGCCTATATGGTTGTATTTATATGATTGGTATTCTTGAATCCTAGAGTAGTGGGAGGTGTAGGGATGGTACCTAGTGAAATATCATTCACTATGATCCAAAAAAGGGAGATAAGAAGTGACACCACCCAAGTGAATCATCGTAAATCATATTCATACTTTTAGGATACTTGTTAAATTTCCACTACTTGAAAATTAGCATATACTATATAACAAAACTGTGGAAATACACCATTGGATTATAAACATAACCTATGGACATAACCAAAGGGATCATGGTCACTATCCCAATTAGAATAAATAGTAGGATATATACATGGTATTTATAATGGTCATAGGATTAAGGAACCGATCCATATGATAGTCATAGCCCTCTACAACCATGGTTAGGACCATGTCAACAGAGACTACTAAAATAATTATAATCTAGAAAGTTTTTATGCCACAATATCACCAAATTGATTCTTAACATATAATAAGGAATATGTTACATATAAATACATACACACATATATACAAATATAATTGTAACTAATTTTAAAATTAATTATTATAATTTTTTAAAAATGAAACATATAGTTTGTTAGGATGACTATGGCCAGATAAAATGTTGATTATGGTCATAGTTTCAGGATACAACCATGGTCAATATTGACCATGGCCATAAACCTTTCTCGAGGACTTCCTGTATATTCCCCCTCCAAATTGTGGGGTTTCCATTGATGGCCTATAACAATGGTCCATAAGAATTGTGGGAATATGCCACCCTACCACCAAATTTATATTAGGAAAACGTGATATGGAATTATAGATTAGTGGTGGGGTAATAAAGATTTTTAAAATTTAAATAAAATTAAAAATATCATATAAATAAATAGTGTAATGATGAAAAAAGTAATGTTTTGGATTATAAAACAAATATCAGACAATATATTATAGTAGTTAAGTGTACTAAGATCCAACATCCACTCTTCAATCATATCTACTTGGAAAGTATATTTGTATTCACTATGTAAATCAATTTCTGTAGGGAATGATAACCAAATTATAGACATAATCATTTATCACTAGGTGATATAACACAACTAAATTTTACAAGAGACATAACCCAAAACAAAACTGACTTTTTTTAGGAGTGAAAAGATGACTTTCCTATCAAATAAGAGGAATAAACCAAGAAGACAGATTTTGGACGGGAATAGATTAAAATGAAATTGAAATAAAAAACAAAATATTTAAAAGATACAATAATGAAAAAAAAGATGTTAGGTATATTAGTGGAAAATACGAAGATGAATGTTAATGTTGCTCGATAACTTCCATAAATGTAAGAGTAAATGATTAAATTATAAAGCTCTATCATGATCACACCAATGAAATAGGTTTCATAACTGAGATTCAACACTATGAAATTATCATCTGAACATCATATTTTTTAATTGCCTATTCTTTGAATAAATCGTATAGTGTTTATTTAATCACATCCACTAGATTAAATTTCAATAGTTATTCCCACTCTACATTTTTGTCGAGAATGTGAGATTTTTTTGGTGAAAAATTAAATAATTCCATGTTATAAAATAATAAACTATAAAATGTAATATTTTTGTGTTATTTTAAATATTATGCGAATTTTCATAGAATTAACATTCTCTTTTATCCTTGCATGAAATTTCTCCAAAACATGAGCAATATGATCATTAAGACATATTTGTATTTTATGATTAATAAAAAAATTAGGAGTATATCAAATAAAATTATAGTAATTAAAAATTATAAAATAATGAAAAAACAGAACATTCTGAACTATAGACTGTATATGAACGTTGATCCATGAGTCCTGATAAGAAAAAAAATAAAAAGAAATTTGACACAATTGTTATCATTTCTGTATAATTAAAAAAAATAAATTAATTAAAATTATTTATAAAAATTGGAAATAAATAGAACTCTATAGATGAAGGGAAATTGACTATCATAAGGATTAAGAGAAAAAATTTCAAAGATAAATATGAATCTCATCTTGCAATCATAATTTATATACAAAATCTATTGTTCTTTTTCTTCTCTGTGCAAGTAATACTGCAATCCGAGTATGGTAAACTGAAAAATATTTTTAGTGTATACTACAACATATAATCTTTTTTCGATAAGAAAAAATATGATTCAAGTATATAGTGTTGAAATGGAGTATTCATATATACTGTGCATATAATAATTCAATTAAAATCATAGAATCATCATATTTGATTGAGTGAATACAATTTACCACAAGTGTTGGTGTAATGTTATGTATATATTACACACTGTATATAGTGGTTCAACTTCTAGTCCTCTATGAGGCTTCACGAGAAATTATAAGATTTACTATAAGAAGAGAATATATGAAATATCGGGCAGGTAGATGTATTAACTCATAGTTGGTCTCAAAAGTAGTAGGAATCTGGTAGCTTGGATGAATCATATGGTAGCTTCATGACTCACATTAGCTTTGGGGATTCATTGTAGATTCATGTATTAGGATAAATAAATTCTCACAACAACTTTAGTTTACTCTCGTGGTTTTTTGTCCTTATCATTTGTTATCTTCATGTAATGAATCAACTAGTCATGAAAATTGATCATGAAGTAGGTTGAAATATTAACGCAGCTCTATATCACCCATGTATTTGGGTGAATGATTATTATTACAATATGTTCTGAAGCACCTCATGGTTGGTAGATAAGTGTATCATATGCTAGGCTAAGTTACCACATGAATAGTTAGTTGTATAGAAAATTTATCAAAAATAAACAAAATTGACCCCATGAATAAAAACTAAGTGACCTCATGAAAAACAAAAAAACAAGTGAGCACAGGATCGAAAAATAAGTGACAATGAGAACAAAAAAAGCGATCATATAAACATAAAATATGTAACTATATGAATTAAAAAAAGTTACCACATGGTCAAAGATACGTTATAGTAAGAAAAAAATATTAATTGATGACATCATGGATAAAAGATATCTACTTTTATAAAATAAACACTATAAATGTGAGAAAATTTATTTTAAAAAAACTAAAATAAAAATAAATTAATTGAGAATAATTATAATTTATCAAATAATTCAAATCATAAAATTCAAACTCTTCATCACTAACATTCCTTCACATTTATATTTTAATAATTTGTAAAACTAATTCACCAACTTATCCAGGTTTTTGAAATTAATCTAAAACTAAAAAAATAAAATTTTGAAAATGAAAATTATTGGAAAACATTCCTTCAATGAATAAAAGAAAGAAATATTAAATTCTTATAAAATTTATTCCCATTAACACATAACACTAAAAAATTGAAACAGGTTTATATAATAGTATTTTCAGATATAAAAGTCATCATATTATGTCATAAAATCCCCAACAGTATTGTAGAAAAATAATACATGGTATATAAAAATATAACATCAGATAGTAAAAAATGGAACTGCACATGATTATATATTTAAAATAAGGTTTAAATCTTATTAATTTTAGCATGATTTAAAATTAATCAATATATAAATATCTCTACCTAAATTCCATGATTTTATATTACATTTATAATAATATAAACATAACTAATTGGAATTTTTATATGATTCTAGATTTTATATTTCACTGTTTTTTTTACTTTCAACAAATTTCAAAAAGGGGGAGAAATTGGTAAATTAATTGATATTTTTTATAACATTTAAAAAACACAAAAAATCCAATAATTTGGTGATGATATATACAATTTTATTTTCTATAAGAATAAATTTGAGAATGATATACCCGTTATTAACATGATCACTTAAAAACTGAGATTTAACATCAATATTTTTATTCTTATAAGGTAGTAATGTATTTTTAAATATTGAAATAGTAAATGTATTGTCATAATATATTGACATTTATATAAAATAAACATTTAAATAAGGTAGTTTTTGTTTTATCTAAAGAATTTGAGCAAAAAAAATTATAGAAAAAATGTACTAATACATATCTATGGATAATGAAACTGAAAATTAATTTTTTGGAGCTTGTTATTATTAAATTTATACTAATTAATTGATATATACCTGATGTTATTTTTTTGATCAAATATACATCTTCCAAATACATTTTCAAATAAGATAGAAAATTGAAATTGTTCTGACTCGATTAAAAAATTAAATGTTAATCATTATTTTAACATATATAATTAGAATTTTAAATTCCATTAAATTAAATTATTTCTTTTGAAATAAAAAAATTCAAACATAGAGATTAACAACATAAAAATAAGACTTGGAATAATTAAATAAAGAAGGCCTCCTATTATTCATTGATATATTTTATTATTAAAATACCATCCAAACTCATCCACATATAGTAAAATTATTTTCTCATTAAAGATCTAATATTTAAATATGAATCAAGATTAAATTTTCCAATAAAAACATTATAATATTTTCTTTGATTCTTCAATATATCATAATTTATTTTTAAAATTTGAAGACTTAGGAAAAATTTGAATTTTGACATTAAACACATATCAAATTTATTTTTCATATATTTTTAACATTACCTATAAATAATATATTTTTTTAGATCCAAATAAAATTCTGTGAACATATATTTATATAATAAAAATATCATTAGAAACATTATTTATAAATAAACTATGATTAAATTTTCTATTTTGAAAATCATTTTTCAAGAAACATGTAATTAGTCTACCATACCAAGTTATTAGATATTACTTTATAGGATGAAATGTTTTATATAGTTTGAATACATGTTTTAAAAATTCTTTATTTAAAAAACCTAGTTGTTGATTAACATAAACAACTTAAAAAATCATACAATTTAAAAAATCAATTTTTATATCCCTTTGAAATAATTTAAAATTTTGATAATAAGAAAAATATAATTGAATCTAAATAGATTATATTCTAGAAACATGTTTAGATGAATTTTCAAAATCAACTCAATATCATTGTATATATACATAGGTAACTAGACAATATTTATTTCTTACTATATTTTCAAATTCATCCATTTCATTTTGAAAAATTTACATGGTTCTAGTAGACTATTTATCTTTAATAAAATCAACCAAAATATAGAAATTATTTCTTTCAAATTTATTAAGTTCATCAGGAATATAAATTATCCAATTTGAATTATTCTATGACTTGTTAACATTAATAGGTATAAAATCAACAATACGGGATGAATTATTAGAAAAACTCAAAATTATAGTTCTTATTCTTGACTCATCATTTCCAATTAAATTTTCCAAAGAATGATCACTATGAGTTTCCCAGTTCATAGGATCATATTGGGAAGATTCCTCCTCCTTAGAACATATTCATTATCATTTTCAGGTTTATCTTAAACAAAATTATACACTTTAAATTATTTATCTAGATTATGAAATTATGCATTTTGTTTTTCATTATTTTCAATGAACATTACATGAAAAAATTCATCCATTAACATGGTTTTCTGGTTACATACTCTATAATATTTACAATTATTTGAATATCTTATAAAAAATACTTTATCAATTTTGTTGTCAAACTTGAATAGATTATATTTGGAATTTAAAACATAATCTGTTAAAAAAATACATTAAAGTGACCAATCTTGGAATTATTTTCTTTAAATAGTTCATATTGATTTTTCATTAAAACATGTCAATTTAAAGAAATATTAAAGATAAAAAACTATTATAAACCAATTTAGTGTAAAAATATTTTGGTTATTTTAATTTATTAGTAATAGTTCTTTTAATTTCATGAATAGGTATATTATTTACTCTCTATAAAACCATTTTTCTATGTCATTGTAATGGTAGAAAAATAATGAATGTACTTATTTTCTTAATCAAATGTCAAAAATTGTTGGTTATAAAATTCACTTCCTTCGTCACTTAAAATTGAAATTATTATATGGTTTTTTTAATTTTGAAACTATTTAAAAAATAATAATATAATTTTTTAGGGTTTCAGTTTAATGAGATAAAAAATGAATCCAATTCAAACTACTCAAATAATCTAAAATTAAAAAAATATTTTCTACCTAATAAACTAATAGTTTTTAAGGGTCTAAATAAATCAAGATGATTAAAATCCAAAACACATTTTGTATTAACATTATTAATAGATCTAAATGTAAATTTTGTTTTCTTAGAAATTAATCAAGAATCACAAAAAAAATAATTACATACCTTGAATTTGGAATGTATTAAAACCTATTAATGTTTTTTAACTTGTAAAATTAGCAATTATGTACATGTACTAAACTTCTATGCTGTAAAATATGGTTAGATCTATAGTATTTAAACACTTTACATTTTTCTTAGTCACTTAAGAGAAATATATATAGTAGATATATTTTTTAAAGAGGTAATACCTAGGTGTGGAAATTCCAAACCCTCTATAAAAGGGAACCTCCTCCCCATGAAGAGATCACTCCAAATAAACCCAAAATGGGAAGTATAAATGATAAATTTGTTATCTTCAAACACGAAACTAATTCTAGCATTAAAAATCAATGAGATACTAATTAAATTGTGTTAGTCTCTATACATACATTTCTTTAGAAATTATAACAGATTTTAATATTCAAACATCTCAAAACATCTAGTACTTTCTTTAGAGTTATCATCGAATGTGATAATGACTCTATCACATGACTTAAAAGATAAAAAATTATAAATATCAGTTTTCATGTACCTCAAACATCCATTTTCCATATACAAAATATCATTAGCACAATTTAGGGATATTTCCAGTAAAATAGAGGAATTAGATAATTATTTTGGTACCCAATCTATTTTGGGTCCAACGAGATTGGTGGAAATATAGTTTAGAAAACATAATGATACAAGACATTTACTATATAGTAATATAGAACATATATAATTGTAAATAAAATTATTGGTATGAAATAATGATTTACTAAGTATTATTGAAAATTCTTTTTCATTATACCCTTTTCAATTACATCAAAATCATGTATCACTTGAGACATATACATTACTACTTATAAAAAAAGTTGTTATTTATAGATAATGAATCTCATAATTGTAAAAAGCTTATTTTATCATTATTTGGTTTTTTCATAGCCATCATATTATTCAATTTTTATTTTCCTAGAAGAAAAACAGATAAGTATTACTTTAAACTAGTGATATCCTTTTTAATATTTTCATTCTCTTTTCAATAACTTCCAAGTCCTAATAGATTTTCCCATTTGAACATGATATTGTATTTATTAATTTCTCATTTTCATGTTTTATATTTCTTTATTTACTTTTTATCTTTAGATAAATCATTAAAAATTAATTAAAATTGCATATCATGATCATCATAATTTTTTAACGGAATCATTTTGTTATTTATTTATCATTATTGAGCATTAATGGTTCAGAATCTGCAACCCTTTTCTCTTATTCATTATTTAAGGAAAAAGTAATCATTTTTATATTTTATTCTTAAATTTTATTATTTATCTTTAAAATTATATATATAGTTAGTTAATTCTCAAAATATAATTTCAAAACATTTCATTTTTCATAGTTAGTCTATTCAATTTAGTCTCAATATCAGACTCATATATTGAAATACAAATAGAATCAGTTCTTTCCTTATTCATTGTTGATTCCATAAATAATAGATTGGATAATTATTTTCCACTCTTAAAATCATATCTACTCGAGTGTGGATCCTTAATAAAGCTACATCCATCATGATTTTCAAATTTTAACTCTTTCTTGTATCTATTGTATTTCCTTGACAAGTTAAATTTTGGAAAATATGATTTGACATGTCCTTTTTTACTACACTCATAATATATTAATTCTGAAACATTATTGTATTTATTTTCAATACCTTTATCACATGCCTTTCTATCATCCTTTTGATGAACACGGCTAGGATGATTATTCGAACATTGTTTTATTTTAACATGTTAATAAACACCATTAATAAAATTTGTTATTTTATATTTCATTATTTTTTGAAACATAGTATTAGAGTTATTAATAAAAACAATTTTATTAGATATTAATTCTATAACTTTCCTTTTTTCATGACCATAATCATTATTTTTCTTCAAATCCAACTCATAATGAAGAAGTGATCCTATCAGCTCATCTTTCGAATACTCAGTTAATTTATTACTATTTTAAATAACAAAAATTCGTTAATTTCCACCTTTTATTGATGCCTAAATGTTTTATATTGATAATAAATTCATCAAAAATGGTTTCCTAGAGTACAACCATGCTGTTAGAAATGTTAGTGAATTTTATTTACATATCATTCATGCTCTCTTGATAATTCATTCCGAATTCTTAAAACTCTTAAATGTGAATGACTAATAGGGTTTTCTTAATATAATCCATCTAATTTACATAATTTATTCCATTAAAATGAGGTATTTTGATGGGATTCAACAACTCAAATTCTAATAATACCATAACAAAATAGTTGATCTTTCATTAGACTATTAGGTCTAAGATAATGGCTTGTATAAAAAAACAATGAAACATTAATCACCAACCATATCCTTAAGAATGAACCACAAAATTTGATACTACTTGTAATGTCTAAGTGAGATGAAAATATGTACTATAGTGGGGTGAAGAGTCATTTTTTAAAATTTAATAAAATGAATATTATCAGGGAAATAAATAGTGTCACTATGAAAAGAAATAATGCAATATAGAAAATAAATAAAGAGTGCATGATATTTTGTTGTTGTTCAAATCATCAAGGTCCCGCATATGCTATTAAATTGTCACTAATTGGAAGTAATATTGGTATTCACATGGAAACATACTTTTGATAGGGAGCGATAACCTAGTTGTAGATATACCTTTTTCTTACCTGGTTGTATAACCCAACTAACATTTATAGGAGTCACAACCCACGACCATCCAAACTTTTGTTTTTCACTAACAACATGGCCTTCCTTTTGAATAAGAGGAGTAACATAGGAAGATATATTTTGGATGGTAAAATCATAATCCAACTTGAAAACCACAAACAAAAAAAATTAAAAGATACCACAGTTAAAACCTGATAAGATTTAATAACTGATGTAGAGCATATAAAGATGAATGTTGTTGCAGCTCAAGAAATTTGATTAGTTTGGTAGTACATGATCAAACAATTAAGATTATTTATGACCGAACCAGTTAAATAGTATTTTGATTTGAGATTAAACACATCACATTTCTAATTTGAGTATTGTATTTTTTCCATATTGTATTTCTTGATTAAACCTTGTCGAGTTAATTTAATCATGTCCCCCTTGATCGCATTTCAATATCCAATCCCAATCAACATTATTCTAAAACAAATTGAGATTTTCTTATTATAAAATCATATAATGTTGCATTAGAAAATAATAATCAGGAAAATATACATGTTACCTGTTATTTTTAATATTTCTCTGGTTTCTAGTGAATTTTCACTCTCTTTTATTATTGTATAAAATAACTCCCAAATTGTAATTATATTATATTTAATACATATTTTTATTTCAAAATTAATAAGACTATTAAGAATATACAAAATATAATATTAAAATAATTCAAAATTATAAAACAATTCTAAAATGGATTTTCATGAAGTGCAGACTGTATACGAAACATGAATGAAGATTTCCTACAAGACAAATAAATAAAAACCTGGTATAGACATTTGTTAACTGTTATTTTAAATTATAAAATTAATAATTAATTAATATTATGTTATACAATTTTCATTAAATCTAAATCTGAAAATGTATAAAATAGATTATCGTAAGGATAAAGAGTAAAATGCATAATGATAAATATGAAACTCATCTTCATTTTAGACTGTATATACAAATTCTACAGTTCTTGTGTGTTTTTTCTTCCGTGTACATGATGTACTAAAAATAGAGTATAGTAAACTGAAAAATAGTGGCCATATATACTACTGTAGCTCATAATTAGTTTAATAGGAAAAAAATCATTATGTATACAATATTGAAAGAGAGTATTCATTTCTATTGTTTGTCCTCTTCGTTAAAGAATCCCATTGAATCATTATATGTTTTTGAGAGTGTGATGTATATAGAAACTATTGGTGCCATGTTTTTTATATGTTTCCCACTACATATTGTGGTTTGAGATATTATTCATCCATGAGGATGTAGAGGAAATGATGAGATTCACTATATGAATCATGATTTTAATGTTTCATGACAATCGATTTACTGAATCATGGTCAATCTCCTTACTAGGATGAATATGGTTACATGAATGGAGCATAAAACACCTTCACAACTTATGGAAACATCATGTGGTTAGGTAAAGACATCCTCATGATAACTTGAGTTTAATTCCATGGATTGTTCTTAGGATTATATAACAAACTCATGTGATGGAACAACTAACTATAACAATAGTTCACTTGATAGGTTGGATGGTTATTCTTACGGATGGTTTTGTATTTTATCATGGTATGTAGATAAATATAATGTGGTATGTTAGACTATTGAATGAATAATTATGTGTAAAAAATATTTAAAAAAGAATGACTACATGGATAAAAAATATGTGTTTGTGTGAATCATAAAAAAAGTGACCACATAAATAAAAAATAAGTGACAAAAAAGTGATCATTTGAAAAAAATGGTCGTCTGAAGAAAAAATAATTGACCACATGAACACAAACAAGTGGTTGTAAGAAAAAAATATTAACTATTGACATCATGAACAAAAAATATCTATTTTTAAAATATGAACATTGTAAATAAGAGAAATTGAAATTAAAAAAAATTATTTAATATGAATTTCAGATTTACAAAAACATAATATAATAAAATAAAAACTCCTCAATACTAACTGGTAATTAATGGACCATGGAAATAGGTTTCATTATCTGTATGGTCTTGTTAATAGTGGATATATGATTATAGCTGTAAATTAATTTACCAGTTGTGAACTCAAATCCACTTATCACATCCATCATGTCCTTACATAAAGGAAACAATAGGAATAACCCATCTTCATAAATCCCATATTTGTGATACTGAAATAAATACTCACTAAAACTATCTCCAATATATATCCCATCATTTACAAATAGATTTGTGGGTTAATATAAATAGATTCATTTATTTTCTTCCATGGGACATTACTAATATTAATTGGTGATAAAGTTTAAGTCTTCTTACAACATAATATTTCCCTATGGATATCTTCAACCACATACCATCTCCATCAATATCAATTTTTTGCACAATGTCATGCCTTTTAGGGGGTTCAATGCACACCACATGTGCACGCTGCACAAACATTGTGGGTCCCCTCATATTGATTACTACACATCTATCCAATATCTATATCCCATAAATTGGAGGACCAAATATTGGTCAGGTAATTTTTGACTACATCGACCCCATGGTTTCTTGATATAGTCAAATATTGATTGTATAATTCCCATTATTTCCACCTCACCCTCCACAAACTTCTCATCTCACTTCCATCCTATCTCAATAATATTTATCAATCAAAAATTCTAATTGATGTAATTAAAATTAATATAGATTCACCTTATTAATAGGTTTCAAAAAAGGTATTCATGAATCAACCAAATGAAAATATTATCAAAAGTTTTAAAATATTCATATGATATTATCTTTAATTTATATCAAAATAAGTTCATTAGACTAAAAAATACAAATTTAGTTTAATCACAATGATTGAAACAATAAAATAAGAAACTATCATGGTTGTATTCAATCAATTGATTATAAAAGAAATTTATATAATATTATCATCAAAATAAAGGATTCAAAAAATATAAAATTTAATATTCATGATTTAACGCCCCTTAAAACATGATCCCATCATCACCGGTGATCATCCCTAGGTGATCCTATGTAGTTTTCCTCCAATAAAACATATCCCTCACCATATAGTGAATTTATAAGTGGGATAGATAGGTAATGATTTATTAGCTACATTAATAATTCATAAAAAATGCTTGACTCCCACTGCAAACTAATGTGATCACATCTGAAAATTATAGAATCCATAATCTTTGGGTAAAACCCATATTCGAGACTCTATGATGCATTACATTTTCCAATATAATACCCTATTCATGTTGAATTTTCATTATCATCCTTTCTAATAAAAAATAAATATTTTCATATATTTTCACTCATGGGAATCAATAAAACCTATAAAAACCTTCATTTAGATTTAAATGAATGCTAATAAACCCAACAGAATTTAATTGAGCATTTGATTTTGATCACATGTAAAGGCATTCTCTAGTGATAACCCATACTGTTACAAATATATAGTTCATATATATTTAAGAATACTACATGACGCATTAACATTAATGAGAGAATAAATACATCACACACCTCATTAAAATAATAAATAATGAATATAAAAATCTATCCAGGACCTATGAAATATAACATGTTAAATATATGAAATTTTATGACCTCTTAACCATACTAGAATAAATATTTTACTTAATCATTGACCTCCAATAAAATTCTCATCATGATATATGTGTCCAAATCCGGGATTGTACCTCTTATTAAAATATAACACGAAGGTATACCCAAGTGTATTGAAACACTTTCCATGTACCTAGATAACGGTTGAGGTCAATGAAGAAAAAGGATTTCCCCAGTCACCTATATAAACCGCATGCTAGTGATCTGGTGGATTAATGTTATAGTATGTGTTCCATGAATATATGTTGTTTGTGTAATTAAATCCACTTGAAAATATAATTTATTCACACTTAATAATGTAATACATTCATTCCCTCATGGATATAAGATAGATTCACCCTAAAGACATGCCTATTACCACCCAACTCCGGACAACTCCCACTACCATGTAATCAAGAACCGAAATACTCTCTTGATCTAATTATATATCCCACACATCCACTATAGACTCATTAAATATAACCTCAATAAGTCTCATAGTATATATAATGATAATCTCAACACTGTCCTACTCGACCCCATGGTCACCTCAATTCCTGTCATTTTCCAAAACCTAAAATTTTCAAGGGAGTAAATGATAAAGTAATGAAGTAAAATAGTGAGATATAAAAGGTCGAATGACCACCAATATCAATTTAAAATCAATAATGAAAACAATAAGGTAAGTTAAATTAGACTAAAAATTACATTTGAAAAAAATTCCCTTGATAAAATAAATGAGAAACATAATGTATATTCCCTAACAAAATGGGATAAAGAAATCATCACCCATGGATTTTGCCACCCCATCTCTCAGCTCACACACTAGAGTTACCGTCTAGACTTCTAATACTAAAACATTCGATATTCACTAAATTTCATAAATAATAATAATGGATGTCTTGCACTAGAAAAACATATAACCCTTAGTCTACATGATAATCCCTTGAATCCCAGATTAAGTCATCATATATGTTCCATTTTCAAACTATTACCACTAGTGGATCCATGGAGAAGGAAGTCTATATCAGTAAATTATGATGCTCTATAAATTTCTAGGGAACTCTCCACAATCATTCTTCATGTATTATAAACCATAACTATGTTACTATATTTCTAAAAGGAATCAGTTAGTCCATATCACCTTGAAATGAAAATTAATGGTTCCCCTAAAGGAAAACATTGAACCCCATGGTTTTCCTAGGAATCATCTCCAATAGGTGTCATATAGTGATCAAGAGGTTTAGCATAAAAGTCTCAATATCACACAATCTATGTTTGTAATTTATCTATCTCACATTTTCATATACCATCTTTAATTTGGTAGGAACCGACATTCATTCTATTAAAACCATTAGCGAGGCATCCACTTAACTCTTAATCCCACCCATAAAATTATACTAAGGATCAATAAAAACTTCCACCTCTTCCTATAAGTTTTACATCTTACACTAATCAAATACACATGGTATTATGAACCAACTTAACCAATAAGGATAAATTGAGATAACAAGTCTGTAAAAACAATAGTGTCCAATCACACATTGAGAATGGTATGATTTACCCAAATTCTAATTGTAATAATGTATCCTACTAGTCCATCAGAGCTAGTGTCTCACACCTATCCTCATGGTTAATATTATTATTTGTTAATGGAATCCTTCTCGGTGGCCCAACCCAATCCAAAAAACAAAGCATCAGAGGAAATTTTGTTTACATTTGATTCATTTTTTTATCATTCAACTAGATATAATAATAAAGGAAACCATATATTAAGATGATCATACAATCGTTAATGCCTTAAAAAGGGGCATCACTATCATAGGCTCACTAGGAAAAAATATTAAAAAAATATTATTCTCTTTAATTTACATGAAAATATATGTTAATAGAATATTTCACAAATCACGTAAAAATGGAATCACAATATGAATTTACCCATTATTTTCCTTTACTGAAAAAATATTGAAAAATTATTTGTACAACTCCTTTTTTGATAAAATTTAAAAACTCATACATTAAAACCTATCCAATACATAGAAATTACTAACCAACTATAATTTTTTAGATCATATATAAGAGTATAAAAAATTATTTTTCGAGAACCATCTCAAAATCATATCAAACAACCATGATATCCATATAATGATTTAATGACACTCGTTCAACCAAGACATGACAAATGGATAGTTTGAAATGCTACTTAAACAATATTGATGATTTGAATTACTTGATACTTTTAAATTTATTTTGAGATTGAATATCATAAAATCACACCACCAAAATAATAATAACATACACAAACTAGATATTCCATTTGTTAATAAAAAAATAAAAAATCACTATTTTTAAATGCAACCAATATTGATCAAAAATCAATTTAAAAATTGATGATTGTTTCAATCACCATAAAATCTAAAAATAACCAATGTCATCCCTAAGAACTCAAAAATAAATAAAAAAAATATTTTTTCATAAATAAAGTCCATCGAATAACAGATGATAAACTCCTTGATCAATATAATGGTGATAAATCCTTGAGTAATGAATTATAGTAATATCGTTACACACTATCATTAATAATACACACAAAAATTCCAAATATTAAACCCTAATTGATTATCATTTTCATCCCAATTCATCAGAATCCCATGAATTACTCACTAGTCGATGTAAAATATACAAAATTGGTTGAAATGACATGCTTATAAGGGTTATAAGCCTAATA
Source organism: Viscum album (assembly GCA_963277665.1). NCBI lineage: Eukaryota > Viridiplantae > Streptophyta > Magnoliopsida > Santalales > Viscaceae > Viscum > Viscum album. The sequence goes on along the minus strand of OY728150.1, from coordinate 1,461,793,497 downwards.
TATACATTGAACACCAAATATCCACATTTATGATGTGATTTGAACTTGAAAAAAGGGACCATAGTACATAAATAAAGATGACCCAAAAAAAATAAGTGGACGAATGTGAAAAATAATAATGGAATAGGGAGATGGTTTACCACAAAATTATACAATGAATCACTCTTCATAAATAGAATTAATAAGGGAGGAGAAGGTTATAAATGAGAACTAACAGGGGTGAAAACCCACTTTTGAAGTCATCCAACACCAGAATAACCTGAGGGGTGGGTTAAAATGAATCCATATAAAATTACCAAGAGTTAACTTAAAAAACTAAATTAGTTCATATCTTTTACCTAAGAGGCTTAGATTGAGTAAATAGTGGATAACTAGGTACATGAGGGAATTATGTTGACCACCTAGTCACCTAATTCGTGATACAGACCCATAGGTGATTTCATTTCCTACTAAAAAGTTTTGGAGTAGGTACACATTGGTATGATACTACCTCCTCCCTTATAACATTTATAAACAACTGCCCAATAACTCACTTTAGGTATCTTCTATGAATATTATTCCTTTTAAATGCTAATTTATACATTCAAAATATGTATGAAACTTCATCTGTTCAATAAAATTCTAAAAATAAAAATTCACCCATCAACTACAATTACTGAAGTTCAACCTTCCATCCAATTCACCGATATGTGATAGAGCATATCTTTACAAACTCCCCACAATAATAAATCTTATCCTTTATAAGATTCACTAATAATGTATTCATAAATCTCAATTTTCATATACCATTAATTCATCACTATCTCTCTATTCTTTATCGCTAAAAACATTTTATGATCTTTTTACACTAGTCCATCCCTCACATTAACTATTAATCGAAGGTTATGCTATCAAATAATCGAGACTCGAATTGGTCTCTCCTAGATTAAAATCACTTAAATTGATTTATTTTAAATTTTACTATTAATAAAAACTATCATAACCAAAATATGATTTCCTAATCATGATTTTTATATTAATCATGAAAACAACTAAATGTTTTATAAATTTCCTGCCAACCCAAAATAAAATTTAATAATACATATAGGGCATTATATCTCTCTCCACTATAAGAATATAACTTCTAAATCCCAATATAAATGGTTTAATCAATTTAACCAAAAAATATTTATTCAAACACTTGATCCCTACATCGAACACTATATTCTTTAATCATTATTAGTACATGTATATAACCATAAAATTAAAAATATTGAGGTCACTCCATGTTTAAACATGAAAAACCCTAGGAAATAAGTTCAATAAAATGAATTGATTATTTTTTAGAGTAATCGTAATCATTTTATAAATGAAAAAAACCTAATGATATTTTCTAAAAATACCCTTGGAAATTTATTTTTTTCAAATCCAATGGTTTCAAATCTCAAACCTAACTAATCCTTTTCTCATATCCATTCCCATTTTGAAACCCCAAATTGAAATCTAAAACCAAAATCACCTTTTCTAATTTCATAAATACCATAAAATCCTAAACCATTCCAAAAATTGAATGTGTCACGATCCCATCCCCACAAAGATACCATTATGAGGGGAGTGACATGGTGACTTTTTGATTCCTGCCTCTAGTAGGCCTTAGGTTGGAGACTAGCACTAAGGGAAAAATAATAATGAATATGGGAGGCATTACCCTTTATGAGAAACATTAAAAATATGGATATAACTAAGAAGGATACAAAAAAAACACATTCCATGAATAAATATTTATATAAGAAAACCATAGTACAAAAATTAAATGTCATACAATAATAAAGCAACTGAAAGTAATCTAATAATACCCAAAAATGGTAAATATAATAGTGACCATGAAGCACAAACATCTCCTAAAAACCCAAATATATTATTATCCTATTAAATAACCATGTTACTCTAAATTGCCTTAAAAATAATTTATATATACATAGGGTGAGTATAAGAGTATACTCATATGGATCCTCCCAAGACCCTCTTTGGAAAAAGATAAAGAATGTAACCCAAAGGATAATGATCAATAGTGAAACTGACTCATCACCAAAAAAGGTATACTATGTTCCCAGCATCATGATGTATAGCTCTAACCCATTATCGCACACATGAGAGAACCTAATATAATAATAAAATATAATGCGTACCCCACTTATACTTCCCCACCAGTTTTCTGCTCTACCCCAACACCGCACGTCCAGAGGCATCGCTCAACAATAGTAATACAACCCAAGGAAACCTGGGAAAGGTATCAGAAAATGCTCCTCGTGTATTACATAACCACACCATCCCATATTACATGTATTCATATAATAACCATGTAGTTTCTATTAGACACTATGGTATTTATGATGTATATCAAGTATCAAGTATTACACCTCCACCCATTACAACCCATGCACCGATTAAGTAACTCAAGCCATCATAGCCAATACATGTCAAACGTATAAAAATTGTTTTGATACTATATCAGGAAATACTTATGTGTAAAATGTCTACAAGCCACAAAAACCCCCTACACAAATATATGGGAAAACTAACAACCATGATAACCAATACAAGTAAATTTTAACATAAGATAGTATGGCCAAAGGGGGGTAGTTAGCCATCTATCCTTTCACCGAGTTACTAGGGAAAACAACTTCTTAGAGTCAACTATGTGTCACTTTCCCAAAAAATGTGGGCCAGGTACCATATAAAATCAAAAAATATACATGATATAATATTATTCAAAACCACACTATGAGCATAACATAGTCTTAGACTCAACTGGAAAAAAACACCACTTAGACAATCAGCATCCAATGTAAAGAATATATATCCAATAAGAAGATATGAATTTAATGAAACTCATTATTATCTTTTATCATTTTTCATTCAATAATTAATTCACTAGCCATTATTTTACCATTAATATTATTCCATATTACATTGAATTTAATTACATTAAACATTATAGTTAGGTACATTCTCTATAAAAATAATCCAAACCAACTCCATGGATTATCGAGATCAACATTTTTTTATCATTTTCATTCCATTGCCAACTAACCACATGGGTCAAGAATTATTTTTTCATTATTAACACCATTATGTATCCATTTACTTTAGGAAACCTATTACATGCTACCACTATGAGGAAACATACAACCAAACACATTTGGTTTCTCTAGGTAGTGTAGAAAGGGATGAAATTAAAACAAGAAACCCAAAAATCAACTATTAAACAAATTCATAAGATCGAATAATATATCTCATTAACTCATCAATGGGTAATCCCATATTTAACTCATTCCATCACCTCTGATGCCATCCTCAACACCCACATGAATATACTGATTCATCAACCCATCACAAGCCTCTACCACTACCACTTCTTCTGGGCCACCCTCCCACCTTTCACATCATCCATCATAGGCTCAACCATACTAGGATCACACCACATCCAGAAATTCCCACCTCATATCAAACATCCCAGGCTTAGTTGTATCGGTCTCATATCACAAGGCTTGAGTCTTGATTACATCACAAAAGTAGTAGTAACAAAAAATTAACCAACATGGAAATCATGCCCTCAAATCAAGGAACTCATATTTCTCATGAAAACATGCTCTCACATATCCAATACAACTCACTCAGCATGCTCATAAAAAATTTAAACTCAGGCCCTATAAATTTTCATTATAAAAAACTAGTTCTAATTTATGAAGCCTTTTCAAATATTATAACCATGAATAAGCATGACTCACATCATCTATTAATTCCATTAATCATATAAAATATCAATTTAAATTAAAAAATAGAGATATATGAATTTTATCACCATACAAATACATTAAACACTAGATTAAAAATGTGCCTCTTCCATAATTTTCAAGAAAATGAATTATTAATTAATTTCATTTTTACTTTCATAATAAATTTCAACGTGATACTACAAGCATAAAAACATCATATTAAAGCATTCAACATTGATATAAAATTATCTAGAAAAAGATATGAAAACTACATTCATGATAATAATAAAAAAACATCATCAATATAAAATCGCAACCAATTTAATAAATTTGGTTCAAATAATTATTAAGTTAATTAAATTTCTAACAAAATGACTAAACCATGATGAATTCATGATGGTAAATAAATAAAAAATAGAATAAAAAAATCCCCTGCTATAAAATCCATTAACATTATTTCTATGACGAAAAACCACTTCATAGATCTCTAGTCACTTCTCTTATAAGAACTACATCCATCTACAGATTCCATGGACCGACTACAGGAACATCAACAAATAGAAACACTATTTCAAACAATGGAGGTAAAATTCTATATCATAGTGAGAAAAAATGGGACGAAATAAATTAAACCATGATATGAAAAAAGAAAACTAAAGAATAACACGCTTTATATAACAAAATATTGCCACAAATTGAAGAAAAAACTGAGAATAGATCCTTGATTGATGGGATCATGAAATGCTGAAAGGGGGAGCTGATGGTCCCCTAGAACAAGAGACAACCATATGGTTTAGAGAAAACCTGAGTGGATGAAAAGTTCATAAGACTGCTACATGGTATATTTATATGTCATGTAAACCATTTACACATCATGGAAATATAGGGCACCTGTTTTCATCAAAAAACGCATCGCCTTTTATTATTTATCCATGAATATTTATATGTCATAAATCACCCAATGAATGAAACAAAATAATTCAGGAATTTCATTAACATGGTATGTAAAGATTAAAAGTTGTGTAATAAACCTGTTCAAGCATTTTTACCATCTAACACCTTCATGTTACATCCAAGCCTCCTTCAAGCACCATGATCCTCAGAAACATGCAATTTTTTGGTCCAAATGAATCTGATCCCTTAAATTTAATACAAAGCATGAAATTCTCATCCATTAGAATCCAAAAAAACTAGAGAGAAACTAATAATTGGCCATACACACATCCACCCAATGAGATACCTATAAAATATATCTCCATCTCAGGAGATAAACCTCCTCAATTTGTGGAAATGAGTTAAAAACAAATAAACAATAAAAACCATCTTCTGAACACTATTCCAGGGGAGATACATCTAAAACAAGATTAATTAAAATAAATTAAACAATACAAAACAATCTCCTAACTAGAAGGTCCACATACACCTGAGAATAATGTTGCAATAGAAGATCTAAACATAAAATAGCTCAGACTACTTATCACTCATATGTGAGTCACGTTCCCTAGTACTCATCTCCGGGGAACCATTCCACAAGAAGGAAAGATCCAAGGGAATAGCACACCCATAAAAAATTATCCAGATGGTCTTGGATCTCAAAAGTCCACTACAGGATGTTCACAAAATTTTAAACATTCATCTTGTCCCAATTGAAAACATGATAGTCCTTATGAAGATAACGTCAGATCTATGATAAATGAAAAACATTGCATACCTGGATCATATATGAGGGTATTTCTATCAGATATTCCATGACTCCAATAAGATCCAACACCTCGAAAGGCCCCACAAAATAGGGAGACCATCTACTACCAAGGATAAACATTTTCTACCCACGACAAGGTGTCACCTTCAGAAACATGTGTATCTAACAAGGAACAACATAGGTCTCAACCTATGGATATCATAGGAATTATGATAATCCTACGCTACCATCATCCTATTGAGAATTACCTAAACCATCTGTATCATATTTTGTAATAGTCTAGTCCTGAAATTAATGCTCTATAACCTTAGTCCAAGGCAAGAGAGAATAGAAATAATAGAAGTACTAAGCTTCAAATTGATCCATAACAATGGTGGATTGGAAAATATTATTTTATGAAAACTAGACCAACTGTAGGTGCCTCATCTGTGAACATCCAAAATCTTGGAAATAGGATCGCAACGTGACTTCAAGAGTCTGGGTTGTCAGCTCGGTATGACCATCCATCTATGGATGAAAAGTATTGATATGGCATAACTGAGAACCAAAATCATAATGGAGACATCTCCACACCCTGTTGTTAAAACAAGGAACTAAATCCGAGATGATCATCCCCATGAATCTTGGGAGTCACATCACCTCTTTTAAATACTACATTAAAATATGTCCACCGAGCTCAACTCCCAAATCAATATAATATGGGGTTATTTTTTCACAATATCCACTATCATAATTATTGAATTATATCTTACCTAATATCGAGGTAAACTGGTAATGAAGTCAATCGATATGTCCTCCCACTCCCTCTAGTGGACATCTGACAACCAAAGTAACCCAAGGGGTACACGGTGCATGACTTTCATCTTTTAGAAGAAAAAAAGCCAAGAAATAAAATTTGCAACAATGCACTTCAACCCAGACCAGCAACGGTAACCTCTAAAAGATGAGTAAACCTTGGTCACACTCAGATATATCACAAAGAGAACAATGGATGTCTTAAAAAACATTTCATGCATAGATGATGAAATGAAAATCCATCTGATGAAAAATTCATTGTGTTGCATATCCTCAAACCAACCATCAGGGGAATCGCTGAAAAAACTCTGTCTCTCTAGACCCCAACCTCAGAATCCCCCAAATGGGACTCCTCGACATGCTGCACCAAATATTACTACACTATCATCTAGAAAAGAAAACATCTACCACCATCCTCTATTTTATCAATATACATTACTGATATTTCTTCCATCACTCTCTAGGGAATCCCATCTTCATGCATTACATCACCTCATGACTTTATTCTTAGTGCATCGGCCACAATATTCACCATTCATAGAATTTATGAAATCCTAAAGTTGTTATACTGTAAAAATTAAATTCACTAACATTGATGAAAGTTCATTTCACAATTGGAGAAGTAATACCAAAAGCACATATAGTTTGTAAAAATCACCAAACGCTCACCGATGAGGTAATGTTCCCACACAATAAAAAAACACCACTACCATAAACTCAATATCATGGGTGGGATAGTTATGCTCATGGGGACATATCTTATGATACCCAAGAATAAAAACCCGATATATGTTGCATCCTATTTCAATATAATACAAGATATAAACCATCAAAGAAAACCTCTAACTGAACTCCCACGACTAGAAAATGACGGTTTGGAGAACTGACAAACATCTCCCAAAGTACCAAATAAATACATAACACTTGTTATTACACAATAATGTTCGAATATTATTTTTCAAGGTAGTAATGTGGGTCACAAACTGAAAGAAAACAGATATGAACCTCTTATAGTAGCCTTCAAGATGAAGGAAACATCTCACATCTTCCATTGAGTTGGTGATTCCCAACACACAACTTCCACTATATTTAAAGGATCCAAAACTAATCTCATATATGATACAACATTCCCAGTGAAGTGGAATTCATGACCCCAGATATCACACTTTGAAAACAACCCAAACAACTGCTATTGATGAACAACTCCCCAAAATGACATGAAGATTCTCTGCATGCCACTCCTTAGATGAAGAGTACATAAGTATTTCATCGATATAAATAATCATGAAATTATCTAGGAACTAACTAATCACTGAATTCATAAACCCCATGAACACAACTGATGTATTCACTAGACCAAACTACATAACATTGAACTCATAATACCCATGATGATAATGGAATGAAGTCTTCAAAATATCCTCATACTTAACAGGCATCTAAGGATATACTAACCACAAATAAATCTTCAGGAACCAAATTTCTCTTTTTAAAAATTATAATAAATAATAAATCCATTGAATATGATAGAGGTTCCTCACAATCACATGGTTCAAGAGAATATAATAAATATAGATCCACAAACTACGATCATCCATATTCATATTAAAAATTGTTACACCACAAGGATGAACACATAGCAAACAAAAACATGAAGAAACAAATCATTGAGATATACTAATAGATCCTATAACTCATAAGTCTTCAGCCTATATAGACACATTGGGATATAAGACACACCTAGTTATTGCTCATTCCCAAAATAGATATCCCATCAAGGGGGTAAAATTACATCCTCTTCTAGAAATAAATTTTTATAATCATCCAAAACACTTGGAAACATCGACTAAAAAACATCTAATGAGCTCTACATTATATCGAACATCAAAGAAGACAAGGAAGAAACATGCCTCTAATTAAAAAGAGGGTCTCTCTAGAATAAAAATACCAAGGGATCTCCATCAACATCATATATAACTAACTACATCCTAAATAAATTCTTTATATCCCACACCATGTACTAACAATCAATGTTGAGGATGATTTCATATGTGTATATCAATAAAAGTAGAAAATATCCTCAAGAGTGGTGCTACCCCAACACTAGATCATAGTCTCTATTTAATTCTTAAAATATAGTTTGACTTCTATTTAGCATAGTCAATTACAAGGGAACATGAATTTACTCTACCTCATGTCCCAAAACATGGATGAGTGTAGGTGATATAAAATATTGTGTCACAAATAAATCAATAAAATCTTGCAACCATGTAGAAAACACAAAACAAATACCTTGACCAATTTCTAGATTAAATAGAGATAAAAATTCTCGACATCTAATGTGAACATTAATTGATCCATCACCTCTTTGACTCTATTGAAGACTACCTTGATGGTCACGATCTGCTCTCTGATGATTATGAGAATCTAAGGGATGCAATTTTCGAGCTCTATCTCCTCTCTACTAGTCCAAAAATAGACCATCATACTATTTCTGCCTCAGATGAAACTATCTCAATAGTGGAACCTAAAGATGAACACCTAGAATGTGATGAATTCATAGAATGGTCGCGTACTATCACAATTTATGACCTCATCCTCCGTAAGAAAAACACATGTTTGATCCTAGGCATAGGTATGAGGGTTTTGCTCCTTTGAGAAAGGAGGAGATGACGGCTAGGACCTAACCCCAACAGGACAAAAACACTTCTTTCATGACAAATGGGAACCCCAAACCATATCTCTACATCACTAAGACTCACAATGACTCCCCTCTCAGGAGAACATGATTCTAGAGAGTATTTTCTCTATAACATTTTCCCTCACAAGAACATTGACATACATATTGAATTAAAATTGGGTGAACTAGCACTAGATTGTTAGATACTAATCCTCCTAAAAATTCCTCTCCCTATCCGCCTTATCTGGAAAAAGGTCTTATGTACGTTGAAAAAGGGACCTAAAATGAATCCTAAACTCTCACACATTGGAGAGTCCATGTCAAAGCCTAAACAGCTGCTGGAGACTATCCACCTTCATGGTCGATGAAAGAAACTATGCTCTGAACTTGTCTCAAAACTTCTCCCATGAGACTACAAACTCCTTGAGATCCACAACTATTAGGAAGAACCACTCCCTCGTCACTCCATGAAGTATCCCCACAGCCAATGAAACATAGTGATCCGTCCAATCATAGATCGAACTGAAATATTTCTTAACATACTCTATCCAGTATTCTATGACTATATCAGAAACTGGTCCTTTATTATTATATTGAATCTAGAGATAAATCACCTAGAGTGTCCTCCTCCAAGTGTCTTCATCATTGACCTCTAGTATACGATGATCTACTGACACATCCTACAGAATATCTTTAGTGTAGTCCAGATGAAGTTGTCAACATAGACCCATGTAGGAAAAAAAGAACAATGTTCTAGAGATCTTAAATCTAGAATATAGAATACATAAACTGAATTAATTAAATAATTAATTAATTTTCCTTATTTTAAGTTTTAACTTATCCTAAGGTCTACTCATTTCAAACATAAGATCAAATAAGAATGATGCATGATCTTTTCCTAGATCTCCACCCAACAACAAGTATCACTTCATTTAGTAGGATTAGTAAACGTAATGGTCTGTGCATCAGATCACAAGGGGCCATAAATACCCACATCTTAGTCCCCCCTGGTTACATCTCCAAATAAATATATCTCACACTATGGCCTTACCTATCAATGAAACCTCACTTATTCCTAACTCCAAACTCTATCATATCCATCAAACCTGAACCATTGATACCACCATATCATGACTCCCTATAGACCAAGATAACGCAATGATTTGGGAGGTATTGTAATATACTTGAGTCCCATTTCCAGTCCTCCCCGAGTTGGTGACTATCATAATAGTAAACATGCATATAGGAGGCATTAACCTCTAATAGAATCATGCATAAGAGATAGAGAGATTAGAAGGATACACCAAACAACACCTTCCAGACACACACACACAAATATATATATATATATATATATATATATATGTGTGTGTGTGTGTGTGTGTGTGTGTGTAAATTAAAACCTATTTATAAAAATGGAATGTCATTCAATACTAAAACAACTAGAAGGAAACTAGAAATTCCCTAAAATGGTAAAGAAGAGAGCAACCATGAATCCCAAACATCTCTTATAAAACCTAGAGAAAGTAATATAGAACTCTATCAGCAACCTACTTTTTCTTACCTGAACTATTTCCTATATATACATAGGGTGTGATAAATAATATACTTAGTATGGTCCTCCCCAGAGCATCTGGTTCAGAATATAAAGAAAGAATGATAAATCATAGGGAACAACAATGAAACTAACTCATAAATTAAATAGGTATACTATGTAAACAATGTCACTATTTCTAACTCTCACAAAGAATCACATTCAAGATAGAATATAACATAATAATAAAATATCAAGGCTACCCTACTCCTGATTCCCCATTATGTTTTTCTACTCCTTAATGTCGCACGTCCTAATCCATCTCTCTCCAGTTATCATACCATTACGCATTTTTATGTATTATAGTCCATTGATTTGAGGGTGAAATGTTTGGATCTCTTTTCAGGTTGTTTTCGATATTTTACAGAAACTTTTTATAAGGTTTTTCGGCCTTTTCATGGTTTTCACATTGTTTTAAAATGGTCCAACAAAGTGTACAAACTGCTGCATGGTTTGTTAATGGTTTAAAAATGTGTGAAATCTACTACCTAATTTCTTCCTAGTTTAAAAAAAGTGTGCAACCAAGGAAGAAGGGTTTCATGGTTTTCTAATGGTTAGTACTAACCATGGTCTTGGCCCTAGAAACCATATGAACAATAATTAATGTTACGAAAGTTGTAATTAAATTAACATAACCACCTAATTAACACTAAATTCCTCCCACTCGAACGTTAATCAATTATTTAGCTTTTAGGATCCCTTCAAAGGCATTTTGGCTCTCCCAATCTTATTTCTTAGTGGATTTAATCACCAATCAAAGTGGGGATCTTTTATTTCAGTGATTTATTTAATTCATAATCTTGGATCTTCCTTCTCTTCTTGATTCCTTCATTCTAAAGGTTATATTGACCTTCATTTTTATTGGATATTGGTATAGTTTTGTGCTATATTAGAACTAGGATCTCTTTTGTGTTCCATAAATATCTATCTTCTTAGTTATAGTGATCACATTCGGAGGAGAAACATCTGGGTTTTGTTGCGGTTGGATTATTTAATTTCCAAGTAGGCTTTTTTTATGATTTTCCAAATCTTTCAGATTAATTTTTTTTTGATAATTCATAGATATATGTATCATAATTTTTTTTACATGTTATTTGAAATTTGTTCATTTAATTACTTATAAAATATTATTCTACAATATTCACTAAAATTGATCATGATATTAATTTAATGATATAATAATGATATCTATAACCTTTTTATGAATTTTTTAAATTCAATCATAGTTTGTATTTATTTTCAATGAACCTTTAAAGAGTGTTTTGGACAAATTAAGGGCATTAGAATGGGATTTTATTTATCAAATAATTTTTTTTAATTAAATGAATTTATTTATTTGATGTTTTCTAACAAGTTTAAAATTATTGAATTCATTAAATGAGCATTAATGCCATTTTAATGTTTTTATAGTTATTTTGAATATTGGTGTTCTTGGGTTATTTAAAATAAATGATTTATTCACAATAAATGTGGGAGTAAACACTTGTTTTAAAATGTATTCAATACTATTAAAATTTTAATACTTCATTTCAATACTTTAGGGTTTCATTAATGTAAATTATTGTTTTAAAGAAATGTTTCGTATATTAATGACTAATTGTGAAATGAATAAGGTGTTATTAACCCTTTGAATATTGAATTATATAAAAGGATTTGAATTTAAATTGATTATTCTTGACGGCCCTGGAAGTACTTTATGATAATTATTCCATGTGATTATCCTACAATGTAACACCCCAAGCTTCCATAGTACGTTTCCCTTTGAATAATGTAATGGCTTGCATTGTACGCAACTTCGAGATTTTAACACACCACAACCAATCAAACTGGCCATTATGAATAGTAATACCTAATTTTTGAAATTTTATAAATTCTATCTCTCAAAATGGACTTCATTTTTGGATTCGTAATATTGAAATTAGCCTAGGGTGAAATTTTGGTACTTTCCGGATAAATTTCATATTTTGATGAATAGTGAAAATTACTAAATTTTAATTAAAAACAACTTTTATAATAAAAATAATTAATATTGATAAATTATGAATTTGAGTAGTTTTACAGTATTTTTATAATATATTTTTACCATTTAAATCAATGTTTGTCATTGGAAATAATTTCCCAATTAAACCAGACATAAACAAGTGCCAATATTTTTATTGTTATTATCTCTTAAAAACACGCTTTTTGTTTTAACAACGGGAATTAATTTTAAATACTTATGTGTCTTGAATTTTAAAAAATGGATTCCATATTTGGAATCAGGATGTTCAAATTGTGTAAATATGAAACTTATATTTTTAGACATTTTGGATAATTACTTTGGTAAATATTTTATTTACCATGGTTAAAAGGTAAATCCGGTAAACAAGGGTTAAAAATTAATATTATAATAATAATAAATTACCCTAAAACGTGTCTTAATTCTATTGGTTGACACATGGTCGACAATGGGCATCTTTGGGTCGATTTAGGAACCCCATGTATCCACATTTAAGTGATAGGGACACTTTATTTTAATTAAGTTAAAATAAATACAAAAATGATACGAGGATATATATTTTAGAAAAATAATTGTTACATAGGGTTATATATTTTTTATTTTAGAATATAAATATTAATTAGAAAGATAAAAATATTTCCTACATAATGATATTTTATTTATTATTTTTAGACATTAAATATGTTAATTTATTAATGACAGAATGGTGATGCAGTAATTACCATAATAGTGAAAAATTAGCATAATTGATATTATAAATACCAAAATAAATATAATTTGAAAATTTTATTGAATTTAACTAATTTTCTAGGTTAATATGACATATTAGGATTGATTTAATTAACTTTTTTTTGAAGTAATCATTCTGTTATGTGTTTCACAAAAATGAACTATTGAATAGTGTCAAAATTGACATAAAAGAGTTTTTAAATCAAATATTATATTATTAATTGATATTAAATTTCTAAAAATATAATTATCGGAAAAGAGATTTATATCTTGATAGGTTTATCATTAATGAACCACTTTGGGGTCTCTTGGATGTATATGGTAAGTTTATTAACCATATAATATAAAGATACAAAGTGACATTGTAAAAGTGAAACTAATTAACTAAGAGTTAATACTTAAATATAAGGTTAATATAATGACCCAAACCTATATAAATTCTATTGGTTGAGTGTTTTTAGAACCATCCCTCCCTTAAACTTTAAATAATCAACTTTGGAGCTATTAGAACCCGAATATTAATTTATAATAATTTAATATTTCTAGCTTTTCCAAAGGTGCCCCTCACCCCTCTTATAAAAGGGCACTCCTTCTTCTAATTTCTTCACACCTTCAAAGCCTTTTGGTTCGGCCAACCCCTGCCCAAATACTCTCTCACGTCCCTAACTACAACCTAGAGGCCTTATTTTGATCAGAAAACCAACCTAAGAAGCCCTTTTGATCAAATCAAAAGGAAGAACCCGAAGAAGAGGTAATGTTTTCACCACCCCTTTTCAAGTTCCTTTATTCTTCCACTTCTTCGTTCTTTGTTATTACCATTCTAAAATAATAACTCCAGTATCTTATATATAATGTGATGTTATTATAAATATGTTACAACCATATTCAGTATTCTATCCACCCTTTGAATAACATGTTACCATACGTGCGTACGTACGGCTTACCGTCTCCAAATCGTGGTGTAATTGTTATTCAACATATTATTATTTGGGAGGGTATAATAATGATGTGTAACTAATTTAAATAATAAATATAACATGTTAATGATTCTGTATATATGATATACCATCCAATTATATATTATTTTAATATCAAAAGAATCATATTGTCGCTCGTTCGTACGTACGGACTACCGTCTCCACAAACGCGATGAGATTCATTCTCCATCATATCCATTCAAGTTTAATTATCATTTTATGATTTAAAAATTATGTTTAAAAACATTATATAATTCTGTATATGAATAATATACAACCTATTCATGACAAACATGGCTTGCGTAACAAAACATATCAAAGAAAATGAGTAAGTTAACACCCAAAATGATGATAATTCTAAGATATTATTAACAAATCAATGTTAAAAGATCATATATGATATCATATTATTGTATATGATTCATGAATAATTTAATAACAATTATTTAAAAATTATACAGGATGTTAACCTACTCCCATCAAAGGAAAAGTACAAGGTAAGGGGTTTCTTATCTCACTCTTAATTTCGTGAGAATTCCATTGTTCACCACTTATTTATTGCATGTGGTGTATGTGTACTGTCCATGATTGTATTCATTGTGTAATATACTTTAATTTATGGGTATTTACATCATCATTGTATGGTCCTTATTTCATGAGTGCATGTTTCATAAGTTACCAAATGGATAGGGGAATTTGAAATTTCAATTTCCATTTATTCGGCTTTATGAAAACTTCATTGATTATTTTACTCCGAGATTATGTGTGGAATCACTATTCATTTGCTTATGTCATAATTTCCACTCCCCTTTTCTATGTATATACTTTTGATACACATAATCACCCCATTGATTATTTCACAAGTCATCGATATGAATTTGATAAGAGTAATTTTAACTCATTCTCCATTTGTTGAGTTAAACATACAATTCATTGGTGTAGTTTTTACAAGATTATGTGTGAATGTACATTGAATGTTTTACAATGAATATTCAATCAAATTTAGTGTATTTATATTTTTCACACATAATTATGTCGTTGATTTATCCTTAACCTAAGGATACGGCCTTTATGAGAGATTTCATCTCAATTTACATTCCAAGGGGACTTATTTGTTGTTATACACCAAATCACTTTTATGTGGTGTATATAATGTACATTGAAATAGTATATCATGAATTAATTTATTCTCTGATATTACAATGCTTTGTGTACCTCAATTATATGTATTCAAGTGTCTCTCTTTGGGTTAGAAACTCTAACTAAAATACCATTTTTAAATGTTTTAAAGACATATTCTTCTAAATCTTGCTCATTAATGTCCATGTTTTAAAAATGGTTTTAAGGATTTATTTATATTAACATTAATGTTTTAAAATTAAAACTCCTTTTAAAAAGGTTCAAAGTGGTATGGGACACTTTTATTCAAAAATCTATTTTTAAATGGCTTCTTGACAAATAGTGTGACTTTTAAATGAATTCATGAAAATGGGGGATATTTCTCTAAAATAGTTTTGATGATTATTTTCATCTATGTCAACATCCTTCATTATTCTTTATTGAGGTTAATGTGATACAATACAATCTTCCATATTGTATCGAATGAGTTATGTTTGACTGTGGATGTGCTATTTTTATACCATTCATGGTTTGTGGATAATGTTTTGACATTTCGTATGCTAGTTTTAATACGAATGTTTATGTTATGTTTAAACCTGTTCATATGAGGAATGAATTAGACTTAATAAGTGACGTGTGGAGCCCTCTATAGCTCCTCGATGCATCAGTAGGTCTCATGAGACAAAATAGTGTCTTGGCACAAGGCCTTGACAAAATCTTATTTGTAGTCTTGGCATTAGGCCTTGGCTATGTGGTTATGATAGTCTAGCATTGTGCATTCCATCATTATGAAAGTGGTTATTGATATTGCATGTGATCATTCGACTAGTAGAATATCCATGTGAGTAAGTAAATGGCATTATTTCATTTTACCTTTGTCATTTTATGCTGAAGTTCAAGTTTAAAAGGCTTTTGTTTTAGTTATAAATTGCTTTAAGTGTTTATGCTTATCTATGAAAGCTTCTGCTATAATGTTATCCTTACTGAGCATCTGAGCTCACCCCTTTCAATGTTTTATTTTTCCAAGGATTATGAAGAATTAATTTATGAATGACCTGAAGGGATAGTACGAGTGGATATGAAGACAAGATGTTTTTATATGATGTAATGTAAAATTTTATGAATGTATCTTGTGTTTCCAAGGCTACTAAACTAATCGTTCTTTCGAGATTTGATATTTCTTGTGATCATGCCAATGTTATGTAATAATGAACCGACTCTAGGTAACTAGGGTCGGGGCGTTATAGTTGGTATCATAGGAAGTTTAGTACAAACCATGGAATCTAGATTTAGATAAACTCTGATTAGAGAACGTAAACCTAAGATAAACTTTTAGGATTAGTATATAAGAACTTCCTTGAATTTTGGTATTGTAGAGATTTTGTGTGTTTTCAGAGAAATACATCCCTGTCTGGATACGAGCAGGTAGAGGCGGCTCTGGCATAGATGTACCTAGGGGTAAAACCCGAAAACACCGTTTGAGCTAGACTCGAACGGGAACTGGTGCACGACAACGGGCCTTGCTGCACTCTTGGTTACGACACTCCCAAGGGATATGCTTAGGATAAATTACATTTTCATTACAAATTGATTTAAAGTATTATATATATAAGATGAGAGTAAATGACCTTGGTTAATCCTAATGTGTTTCAAATTGAGAATATGGTGACATGTTAATCTCTAAATGATTGTATTACTACTATTACTCACACAATGCTTTCTAATTTTAGTCAATGGATGGATTCCAAGGAAGTCATAGTGACTTTGAGAATGATGTACAAAGTGAGAATGGTGGTGGAAATGAGCAAAAAAATGTAATGTTGATAGGCATAAAAGATATCATCTTTATGCCAAATCAATTTTCCAAAAAATATGATCAACAATATATATATTAAACAATTACCAAACTCAACAAAGAAGAGAATGGCGATGAATGATAAGAGATACAGTAGTTGAGACCATGGAGAAAGAAATCCTCAATTTCTATCATGCAGGAAATATGGAAGGAGACACCAATGAAAGTGTCTCAATGGGACAAAGAAATTTTTTACGTGCGGGAAGGAAGGACATAAAGTGAATAATTGCCGAAGAAAAATGAAGATTACAATGGAAGAAGATAAAAATGGTCCCAAGAATCAATTTACAGTCATTTCCCGTAAATGTATGGGACATTTCCATTACCCGAGTGAATGTCCTATTCTATAGGATATTTTCTTGGTCAGAGAAGAAGCTATGTGGAAATAAATGGTTGGATAAATGTTTAAAAATTATTAGTGATCCTTGTTGAAGGGTTTACTTTAGAATAATTTTCTCTTGTATTTGTAACCCTAACATTTTCCATGTGAGAATGATATTTATAGAAGAATTATCTTTTCTCTTGTGGATATAGTTATAAATAACCATTTGGTTTTATATGATCATTGGGTTTGAGGATATTATGAATTATTATAATTTGGGATGGAAATTAAAGGTATGAGATAACATTTGTGGTTAAATTATATTATGGATATTTTGAGTAATTTATCTCATTTTGGTAATGTTATAAAATATAGTTTTTGAAAAAGGACAACAAGTAGACCGTGTGACAACCCGTCGCGTCGGAAAAAGCTGCGGGAATCGAACCCACAACCAAAGTGCGATTGGGATTTATCACCTACCACTGAACTACGTGAAGTCCCTGGTTAGTGTGACTATTATTTTTAGTTAAATGATTTTCTTGATCAATAATAATTTGATTTGGGATCTTATGTCTTATCAAATGAATACCCTTAGTATAGGAAAATTATTTGGAGATTAAGTGATAAATGTTATTTTGGTAGTTGTTTGCTTTGTTGAGAACACTATATGCCAATGGAAAATAGAGTAGTATGGGATTTCATTTGAGGAGTAATGGTGGATTTTTATCTATGTTTTTATTGTGGAATTATAATGATTTGGGTTATTTATGGAAATGATTAGGTTAATTACTTTTAAGTATGTGAATTTAAGAGTAATTAATGTCATTTGGAGATACAATTTAACATGGAAGACTACATTTTTAATAAGTTTTGGTTTTCAATATTAGTTTTGATTATATTAAAGGATTCTAAGAACAATTTATTATTGAATGGTATTTATATAACTTTGTGGTATTGTTGGTTTAATTTTAGAAATTAAGATTAGTGTTTATTTCTCTCAAGGAATATACTTATGGGGGATCATTAGATCTTGTACTAACCATTTTGGTTTTGATTAATCTCTAAAGACAATGTAAATATATAGTTCATCCTGCATGGATCATGTGATTCTATAGAAGTTTATTCTAGCTCTTCCAGTGTGACCATGTCTTCTTGAATACTCATCGTTTAAAAAAATGTGTTAGTGGTGGAAATTTATTAAAGAATGAAACTATACTTAAAAGTAAGTATATATCTTTATATTCATAGTCAATATCATAAATGAATTCCTCATCCTTATGTTATGTAACTTAAAACAAAAAAAAAATGTTGTCCGTTTACTTTTCCTACTAGGAGACTAAGGATCGTTTGTCCCAACACAAGTTTGTGATTTTCTTATTTTTAACTTTCTCCTGATCATGTTTTATACCCCTCTTAATTAGAACTGAACACTTAGTTTATCTTCCATATCAATGTTTTCCTAAATTGAATCATAGTATGGGTTATCTTGGGTGACCTCTATACCTCTCTTCCTTTCTTTTAAAGTGATAGTTTTATTGACTCTCTTTCCGATGTGGGACTTTCCATTATATTCTCAAGCCCAATTTTAAAAAATTGTGAGGATGAAATTTATTTAAGGAGGGGAGAATGTAACACCCCAAGATTCCATAGTACGTTTCCCTTTGAATAATGTAATGGCGTGCATTGTACACAACTTCAAGATTTTAACACACCACAACCAATCAAACTAGCCATTATGAATAGTAATACCTACTTTTTGAAATTTTATAAATTCTTTCTCTCAAAATGGACTTCATTTTTGGATTCGGAATATCGAAATTAGCCTAGGGTGAAATTTTGGTACTTTTCGGATATCATTCATATTTTGATGAATAGTGAAAATTACTAAATTTTAATTAAAAACAACTTTTTTAATCAAAATAATTAATATTGATAAATTATGAATTTGAGTATTTTTAAAGTATTTTTAGAATATATTTTTACCATTTAATTCAATGTTTGTTGTTGGACCTAATTTAACAATTAAACCAAACATAAACAAGTGCCAATCTTTTGATAGTTATTATCTCTTAAAAACATGCTTTTTTGTCTTAACGGGAATTAATTTTAAATTAATTTCTGCCACTTCTATGTTTTTAATTTGAAAAAATGGATTCCATATTTGTAATCAGGATGTTCAAATTGTGTAAATAGGTAACCTATATTTTTAGACATTTTGGATAATTACTTCGGTAAATATTTTATTTACCATGGTTAAAGGGTAAATCCGGTAAACAAGGGTTAAAAAATAATATTATAATAATACTAAATTACCCTAAAACGTGACTTAAACCTATTGGTTGATACATGGACGACCATGGGAATCTTTGGGTAGATTTTGGGAACCCATGGATCCACTTGTAAGTTATAGGGACACTTTATTTTAATTAAGTTAAAATAAATACAAAAATGACACAAGCATGTATCTTTTATCAAAAGAATTGTTACATAGGGTTATATATTTTGGATTTTAGTCTATAAATATTCATTAGAAATATAAAAATATTTCCTACATAATGATATTTTATTTATAATTTTTTGACATTAAATAATTTAATTTATTTATGACACAATGGTGATGCAGTAATTAGCATAATAGTGAAAAATTAGAATAAGTTATATTATAAATACCCAAATAAATATAATTTGAGACTTTTATTGAATTACATTAATTTTATAGGTTAATATGACATATTAGTATTGATTTAAGTAACTTTTTGCTAAGTAATCATTCTATTATGTGTTTCAAAAAAATCAACTATTGAATAGTGTCAAAATTGACATAAAAGAGTTTTTAAAACAAATATTATATTATTAATTGATAATAAATTCATAAAACTCTAATGTTTGTCCAAGAGACTTATATCATGATAGGTGTATCATTAATGAACCACTTGGGGGTCTCTTTCATGTATATGGTATGTTTATTAACCATATAATATAAAGATACAAAGAGACATTGTAAAAATGAAACTAATTAACTAAGAGTTAATACTTAATGATAAGGTTAATATAATGACCCAAACATGTCTAAAATCTATTGGTTGAGTGCATTTCAACCCATCCCCACCTTAACCTTTAAATAATCAAGTTTTGAGCTATTAGAAACCGAATATAAATTTATTATAAAGTAATATTTCTAACTTTTCCAAAGGTGCCCCTCACCCCTCTTATAAAAGGGAACTCCTCCATCTCATTTCTTCATACCTTAAAAGCCTTTTGGTTCGACCAACCCCTGCCCAAATACTCTATAAACTTCCCTCAATACAACCTAGAGGACTTAGTTTGATCGGAAATCCAACCTAACGATCACCGTTGATCAAATCAAAAGGAAGAACCCGAAGAAGAGGTAATGTTTTCACCACCCCTTTTCAAGTTCTTTTCTTCTTCCACTTCTTCTTTCGTTGTTATTACCATTCTAAAATAATAACTCCAGTATATTATATATACTGTTATGTTATTATAAATATGGTACAACCATATTCAGTATTCTATCCACCCATTGAATAACATGTCACCATACATGAGTACGTACTGCTTACCGTCTCCACGTCGTGGTGTAATTGTGATTCAATATATTATTATTTGGGTGGGTATAATAATGATGTGTAACTAATTTAAATAATAAATATAACATGATAATGATTCTGTATATATGATATAACATCCAATTATATATTATTTTAATATTAAAAGAATGATATTGTCGCTCGTGCGTACGTACGGACTACCGTCTCCGCGAACGCGATGAGATTCATTCTCCATCATATCCATTCACGTATTATTATTATTTTATGATTTAAAAATAATATTTAAGAACATTATATGATTCTGGATATGAATAAGATACAACCTATCCATGACAAACATTGCTTACGTAACAAAACATATAAAAGAAAACGAGTAAGTTATCACCCGAAATGATGATAATTCTAAGATATTATTAACAAAGCAATGTTAAAAGATCATATATTATATCATATTAATGTATATTATTCATGAATAATTTAATAACAATTATTTAAACATTATACATGAGGTTAACCTACCCCCAACCAAGGAAAAGTACAAGGTAAGGGGTTTCTTATCTCACTATTAATTTCGTGAGAATTCCATTGTTCACCACTTATTTATTGAATGTGGTGTATGTGTACTTCCCATGATTGTATTAATTGTGTAATATACTTTAATTTATGGGTATTTACATCATCATTTTATGATCCTTATTTCATGGGTTCATGTTTCATAAGTTACCAAATGGATAAGGGAATTTTAATTTTCAATTTCCATTTATTCAGCTTTATGCAAACTTCATTGATTATTTTACTCCGAGATTATGTGTGGAATCACTATTCATTTGATTATGTCATAATTTCCACTCCCCTTTTCTGTGGATATACTTTTGATACACATAATCACTCCATTTATAATTTCTCAAGTCATCGATATGAATTTGATAAGAGTAATTTTAACTCATTCTCCATTTGTTGAGTTAAACATCCAATTCATTGGTGTTGTTTTTACAAGATTATGTGTCAATGTACATTGATTGCTTTATACCGAATATCCAATCATATTTTGTGTATTGATATTTTTCACACATAATTATGTCGTTGATTTATCCTTTACCTAAGGATACATCCATTAGGAGAGATTTCATCTCAATTTACATTCCATTGAGATTTCTTTATTGTTATACACCAAATCACTTTTATGTGGTGTATAAAATGTACTTTGACATAGTATATCATGAATTCCTTTATTCTCATGATATTACAATGTTTTGTTTACCTCAATTATTTGTATTCAAGTGTCTCTCATTGGGTTAGAAACTCTAACTAAAATACCATTTTTAAATGTTTTAAAGACATATTCTTCTAAATGTTGCTCATTAATGTCCATGTTTTAAAAATGGTTTTAAGGATTTATTTATATGAACATTAATGTTTTAAAATTAAAACTCCTTTTAAAAAGTTTAAAAGTGGTATGAGACACTTTGATTCAAAAATCTATTTTTAAATGGCTTCTTGACAAATAGTGTGACTTTTAAATGATTTCATGATAATCGGGGATATTTCTCTCAAATATTTTTGATGATTATTTTCATCTATGTCAACATACTTCATTATTCTTGATTTAGGTTAATGTGATACAATACAATCTTCCATATTGTATCGAATGAGTTATGTTTGACTGTGGATGTGCTATTTTTATACCATTCATGGTTTGTGGATAAAGTATTGACATTTCGTATGCTAGTTTTAATACGAATGTTTATGTTATGTTTAAACCTGTTCATATGAGAAATGAATTAGAATTAATAAGTGATGGGTGGAGCCCGCTATAGCTCCTCGATGCATCGGTAGGTCTCATGAGACAAACTACTGTCTTGGCACAAGGCCTTGGCAAAATCTTATTTGTAGTCTTGGCACGAGGCCTTGGCTATGTGGTTATGATAGTCTGGCATTATGCATTCCATCATTATAAATGTGGTTATTGATATTGCATGTGATCATTCGACTAGTATAATATCCATGTGAGTATGTAAATGGCATTATTTCATTTTACCTTTTCCATTTTATGCTGAAGTTCAAGTTTAAAAGGCTATTTTTTAGTTATAAATTGCTTTATGTTTTTATGCTTATCTATGAAAGCTTATGCTATAATGTTATCCTTACTGAGCATCTGATGTCACCCCTTTCAATGTTTTATTTTTCCCAGGATTATGAATAAGTAATTTATGAATGACCTGCAGTGATAGTATGAGGGGATATGAAGACAAGATGTTTTTTTATGATGTAATGTAAAATTTTATGAATGTATCTAGTGTTTCCAAGGCTACTAAACTATTCGGTCTTTCGAGATTTGATATTTATTGTGATCATGCCAATGTTATGTAATAATGCACCGACTCTAGGTAACTAGGGTCAGGGTGTTACACACAATTTCATCTTTTTTTATTCTTATACTTCACATTTTTGTGGGGGTTGAAAAAGGGATTATTTACTTTGTGAGAGTTTGGAGGTGAGAGTGTAATTTTAATGATAAGGATACCATTTTGATCCCCATAACTTGTTTATCTCACCACTTCTTTTGGCTAGTCATGGGAACCAAGATAGTTAGATAAAATAAACAAGATACATGATTCAATAGAAGACTCACACCCTTCTAGTGGATCCATAGATAACATTAAAGGCTCAATATATAGATGTGCATCTAGGAAAGTGGGTGTTCCTAGTACTAGATTTTTTTCAACCCATAAAACTAGTTGAAATACAAAAAATTAGTCATTTTTAGCTATTATGAGATTTAATCATTATCATAGCCAGGTTTTACACATGAAATCCATATACTTGATCTCGATACATGAAATCTTTGATTGTCACTATTTGACATTAGAGTTTCCTTTCTTATTTAATGTACTATTATTATTCACCTTGAATCTATTATATTGAATCTTGTTCATCTTTCTATATCAGGTGTATATTCTCATCATATCATGATTATTTTTCTTTGACTTGTGAAATGGGTTTCCATGATTTTCTTGAAAATGATAATATTTTAAATGTTGAAATGGAATGTTTTACAGGTTTAATTTAATTAATGATTTTAAATGTTTAAATCTCAATTTTTAATCTAATAATAATACACTAATTTTTGTACACTTCTTTTAGAATATATGATTAATCTTATGAAGTAATAATGTAGAATATTTTGTGGAATCCTACTCGGAACTTTATCTCACACCATTCTTAAACCTTTTTGTGTGTGTATCCCTTTTTTGTCTTATAGAAGGTATTCACGCTATCTCTTTACTTTGTGGCATTCGAGATAGGGTGACCAAGGGAGGATGATTTGGGAAATGGGGGGTAGACGTGGACCACCAAGGTACTAGTTTCTATTGTAATGTCCCATTTACAATTTTCATAGCATCTCATTATACGTTGATTTGTATGTATTGATATATATATTTGATTATGCTTCCACATTGAACTATGTTATTGTAATAGTTGATGGAAAAATCATTCCCAATGGTTATTTTTTGATGCCTAGGTGCTAGTCTCTAACCATTGGGGAATGAGAATGCTCTTCGGGTTAGTGGGGAATCAGCTTGGGTATATGTTTAGATGGTATTTGAGAACGGTTTGTTACAAATGGGTTTATAGAATTTATTTCCTTAAAGGGAAATAGATGAGTTTTAAATCCTTCTTTTATTTGGTGTATGACCTCGTATAATGGCGATTAATAATGGTCCAAGACTCAAGAGGTAGTCCATGAGAAGGTGCTTGATCACTACCCCTTCATTTTTAGACTTGGGTTACCAGGGATGTTGGTACCTGAGTATTTATTTGAAGTTATTGGTTTTTTAATGACAATTTATATTTAGATTACAAATGAGACTATCTTTTATTAGTGGAATCCCGTATGAGTTTTTAGACCAGAATGTAAGTATTAAAATAGTGGATCCATGTTTGCATATACTTGTAACATTGTGGAATCGTTGTGACTAATTTTAAAATCCACCCATTTCTTGTTGTGAGGTTGGTTCTTGTTTTACCATCCCTTAAAACAAATACATTTACTGTTCAAACTTGGATCTAAACATGAATCTATATCCATTTTCTTACAGGTGACTTCACTTATATGAGGATGGTTATATGGGTTATGGATATGGGTTGTTTCATCTTTATTCCCTTGTTAATGAATTGAAATACTTCTTGAAAAACAAATCTTGTCATAAAACATGTGTTGGGTTGTTCTTTGAGAATTTTTTTTCAATTTGCAAAATGTGACTTTAATGAAATGCATGTTTTTGGAAAACTAATTTTCCACGAAAATTATGTTATGTGAAAAACAATTATTTAAGAATAATTTCATTTTTAATGGATTTAAATGGAAATGGTTTTGATGATCATAAATTGGGATTAATGATTTTAAAACCTTGTAATAATTATCATGTGTTGGTAAGGTGGTTTTCAAAACTGTTACTGATTTAAAGTTAGATATATCATTTTGAACAGAAATATTAATGTTTAATAAATGTTGAAATATATATTTTACAATGTCAATGGTGTATTGATTAATGTGGGTTCTAAAATTATTTAGAAACACTTATTATATGTTCTAGTATTATTTGATGCATGAGTTCATATAACTATTCTTTTTGATCTTTAGAAATGTCTCCCAGAAATTCTTTCATGAATGAAAGAATGTTGGTTCAATGGTTTGGTACTCAAGTTAGATCTTCATGTTTTAAAGAAGTAGAATCCCCTGTCAATGAATCTACCCAGACTCTATAAGAAGTGGTGGAGCAAGAGACCTTCAAGCCATTGAACCACATCCTTGAATTCGAGGATTTTAACCCACCATATAAATATGAATGTGTTTTTCTTGAGGTTGTAAAGTGTATTGAACAAGTATATGGGATATTCAATTATCTATAGACTCATAATACTCTAAATGGTATGTTTAACAATTATTTATTTGAGGGACCTAGTTTAGAGTGGTGTAAATTAGTGATTCCCCCATATCTCCATGCATTATAGTCTTGGTAATTATTAATTTCATTATTCATTCAATTGCACTATACCGAGGAGTGAATAAAGATAATGTTTCCATGTTCTTGGGTTATGGTCATGTTGAACTATCCATTAAAGTGTATGCTACGAAATCATCATTTTTTGTATGTATAATACTTTGGATATTCCATAATGATGTTATTAAGGATATTTTTTTATAATAGGTCTTCATCCATACCTTATAACCATCATGCCAACATATGGAATGATCTCTTATTCTATAATTCTCAATAAAAATTTATCAGCCATAGTGGACCCAATGAAGCAACCAAAAGAAAATAATGCATCTTTCACAGTTCATAAAGGACATACCTCTTGAGAAATGTGGAAGCCTCTTATGGGTTCCCAATGTACAAAACCTGGTAATTCTAAAAGGTAGTATTTGAATGCACCAAAGGAGTATGGATGATGTGGCTATTGAGGTCACCATTAGAGGATTTCTATGAAGTAAAACTTGAAATAAAAAATATGATTAGAAATATCATCTCTTGATTGAGGGTAGGTAGATACTTCATGATAATAGTTCTCCAACCATAGGCCATAGAGTGAATATTTTTTCATGGAGTGGGGAATCTTATGGTTTCCAAATTGTTTTTTCTAATTTCGGATTGTAAAATGTTTGAGTTTTTACTTTTTGTGTCTTATCTATTTTGGAAACCCTTTTTGGGTTCATTGTGATGGTATATCATGGAACATGGTTTTGTTCATTTTATGATTTCTAAATTAATAATGGGTTTATATTATGGATATATAGATTTTTATTATTTAGTACACTCGTTTTTTTGACTTGGTGGTCATAGGTCAATTTTGAAATGTCAGATGATCTCCCTTGAGAGAGTGTAGTTCCCTTGTGCACATAGACCTTGATGTGTGAGATTTTTCTAGTTAGAATTGTATATAAAACATTAATGTAGTTAGGTAACTATTATGATGTTTATTTTTAATATACCAAGCTCCTGATAGTTCCGGTATTTGTTTCGATGTGTTTATTGAGGTATGAGGTTCATTTTTGAAAAACAATACTATGTTACCATTATGTTATTTTAAATGGTAGAAATCCATTTCTTCTCTTTAATTTTCTTGAGGATTCCTGATCATTGATGTTTCTCCTTAGTGAGTTTGTGAAGTACAAACTTTGGGTCTAAGAGATGTTCTTTTGTTATGTTCCACCATTTTGGTAAATCATTAAATGATGGTGAGTTCTATTCTCGGTCTCTATAATTTATCTGGTTTGGAGATATGTGATGATATTGGTATGTTTATCTTGGTGTTTTTTATGTTTTTAACCTTTGGGAGAGTCTCAGTTATTGACTATGTATTGTTCACCTCACAGAATGAGTGATGGAGTTTTTCCTATGTTATCTTGTCCTATATTTCAGACAAGAAGCAATTTGGGAACAAAAATTCATATAGTGGGGAGGTTGTAACATAAAATTACTCATTTTTTATATGTTTTGACAAATCGATTTGAGTGCCCATTTTTTATCTCTATTATTAGGTTGTTTTTGGTATTTTATTTGACAATTTATTAATGGTTCTTGGGCCTTTATGTTGTTTTCCCATTGTTAATCAATGTGTGCAACATGTTATATGGTTTACTCATGGTTATCATATTGTTAAACAAAGTGTGAAACTTGTTGCATGATTTTCACATGTTTTAAAAAAGTGTGAAACCTAGGTAAAAGGGGTTTCATGGTTTATGCATGGTTTGTAATAATCATGCACCATGGACCAGGAAACCGTGCAAATGGTAATTAATGTTATTAAAAAGTAATTAAATTCCCTTAACCCACCTATTCAACACTAAACTCTTCCAACTCAACCCAGAATCAATTCAATGGATTTTGAGAGATGTATAGACGCATTTTGTCTCTCCAAAACTCATTCCATGTATGATTGAAGAAGCAATCGAAGTGAATGTCTTCTCTTTGAGTGAGTTCTTTTATTCTTAATCATGGATCTCCATTCTTCTCTTGATTCAATATTCCTAAAAGTTATGATGGACTTGTAATTTTTGGATCCTGGTAGATTGTTGTGGAATGTTGGATATATGATCTCTTTTCTCTTCTCTTAAGATCTATTCTCTTAGATCAGGTGATCACAATCAAAGTTGACACATCTCGAATTTGTTGCGGTTGGATTTCTTAATTTCAATTAGATTTTTATATGGTTTTATTAATTTTTTTATCCATTTTATATTGATAATTCATATATTCATGTTTCATAATTTCAATCACATGTTCTATGAAGTTTTCATTTAATTCCTTATAATATATTTTGCGACCTATTCTCATATAATTGACTATTTTATTAATTGAATTGATATGATCTTGGTATCTATAAAAATTTTAGTAATTCTTTAAATTCAATGTGTGTTAGTATTTGTCTAAAAATATACATTGAAGGGGTTTTTAGTGAAATTGAGGGATTTATCCCATGTTTTTTATTTAATAAATGATCATACGTGATTTTAATTAAATTATTTGAACTATCTATTGTATTCTAAATAGTTTAAAATGAATGAAATTATTAAATGAACAAGAACCCCATTTCAACGATTTTATCCATATTTTGGAAATTGTTGTTCTTAGGTTATTTTAAAGAAATGATTTATCCCCATGAAAAGAGGTTGTAACCTCATGATTTGAAATTTATTCAATTGTATTAAAATTTTAATACTTCATTTGAATGATTTAGTATAACACCCCAAGCTTCCATGATATGTTTTACTTTGAATAATGCAATAGCTTGTGCTGAACACAACTTCAAGTTCTAACAGACCACAACCAATAAATCTAGAAACTATTAATAGAAATACCAAATTATTGAAATTTTATATATTTTATTTTTTAAAATGGCTTCATTTTTGAATTTTTAATATCAAAATTATCTTATGGTGATTTTTGGTATTTTTATGAAACATTCAATTTTTGATGAATAGTGAAAAACACTGCGCTATTTATTAAAACCTAATTTTTATTTAAATAATTATTTATTTTATTTAAATTTATTTTAAGCAAAAATAGATACAAAATACTTATAATAGTTCAATGTATTTCCTTAGAGTCATTTTATAATAATAATTTATGTATTAAATTTTACTAAACTTTTTAACATCTTTTACCCACCTTCTA
Source organism: Viscum album (assembly GCA_963277665.1). NCBI lineage: Eukaryota > Viridiplantae > Streptophyta > Magnoliopsida > Santalales > Viscaceae > Viscum > Viscum album. The sequence continues at coordinate 1,461,764,215 of OY728150.1, read as the reverse complement.
GGTATGTTAAAAAATTTTCCTAAAACATAAATTTATCACTTCTATAAATTGAATTTCAAAAATCAAAGATTTATGGTAGAAATAATTAAGTAAAATGCGATTCAATAGGATGAAAATAATTTTTTGTGAATAATAACTTTTGAATTTTATTTACCATGGATAAAAGTAAATTGGGTAATTAAAAGTAAAAATGTCATTATAAATACCCTAAAACATGTACTAATTCAATTAGATATGTGTATTTAGAACAAAATAATCCTTAGGAATAAAATAGGATCTTATTTGATCCACTTCGATTAGATTAGAACATTTATTTTATTTTTTTAAAGAAGAGTTAAAAGTGTCAAAATCAGTGCTTCATAACTAAAACATTTTTAATATATGGTTATACATAAGATAAATATTACTATTAATATTAATTGGAAAGATAAAAATATTTTATACATAATTACATTTTATTTTTAATTTTTAGACCTTATATAATTAAATTTATTTATGACCCAATGATGATGCAGTAATTAACATATTAATGAAAAATTAAAATAACTCATATTATAAATATCCAAATAAATGTAAATTGAGATTTTTCATGCATTACAATAATATTATAGGTTAATATGAAATGTTAGGGTTGACTAAATAAATTTTGTTTGAAGTGATAAAGTTTTTATGACTTTCTCAAAAACAAAATACCAAATAGTGTCAAAATTGACATAAATGTGTTTTTAACACAAATACTATATTATTAATTAATATTCTATTCCTAAAACACTAAGGTTCTATAAAAGGACGTAGATAAGGTTATATATGTCATTAATTTACCACTTGAGGTTATATTGTTATTTTATAGTATGTTTATAAACCATTAATTATAATAATACAATAATACAAGGTCGAAGTAAAACTATTTCACTAAGATTTAAATCTAAAAGATAAGGTTAATATGGTGACCTAAAACTGTCAAAAAACTATTCGTTGAGAGGTTTTCGACCCATACCCACCTTATCCTCGAAATAAATCATTTTAGAGCCATTATATGCCAAATATTATTGTATAATAAATTACCATTTCATGATTTTCTTAATATGACCCTCACCTCTCTTATAAAAGTGTACTTACCCTTCCCTCAAAATAACACCTCTAATGCCATTTTTATTCTCCAAAACCTGATCAAATATCTTACTAACTACATTAACTTCAACATAGAGATCATACATTGATCATAAATCCAAACTAATGAACCCTTTTGATCAAATCAAAAGGAAGCACCCGAAGAAGAGGTAAAAATTTCATCACCTCTTTCAATGTTCCTTTCATCTTCCAATTCCTATTTCTTTTATGTTTCCATACCAAAATAATAAATCCAGTACCTTATACATTCAATAATTTTATCACAACCCGACTCTACCGGTCTCGAGTTGCCACTATCCCAGGCCCGCGTCCATAGGGTTGGGGCTGGAAGCAAGCCCCGAAGGTGTAACAATCTCGGGGAGGAATTCGCCTAAGTACATGTACACCCACCCTCAAAATCCACTACCCAACCTAGCTGGCTGGTAAACCCTAATAGGTCTTCGGGTAACCACTGCCCAACCCCACTGGAGTGTAAACCCTAAGGTTAATGGGTATCCCAATGCCCAGCCCTGCTAGAGGGTAAACCCTATGGTCAATGGGTAACCTACTGCCTTGCACGACTGAAGGGTAAACCTAGAACTTGTCCGATAACTCCACATTGCCCATGCCATCACTAGGTGTCACTAACATCGCTACCATGAATTGGTTCGGAGTGTGTCAATGGAACCTCTGAATAATGCCCTTTCATATTTCCAAAATTAATGAGATCTCAAATGAGGCTCCGCACACCCAAACAGATTACATTGTTGCAATCCATGAAGAAAAAAACAAGAGATATACTATTTACTTGCTTGAAATAGACTCCTGACGAAAAAGTTATTTAACACCACTCTATTCCCATACAACCTCTCATGGGGCCCACATCTCAGATCCTAAAAAGGTCGGGTGAACTGCACGATCGTGATTCTCTCGAAAAAAACACACCAAAATGACTATTCATTCACCCCGAAGAGGCGTCTGATGAAAATGTCACAGTATGCACCACACAGCTTAAAAGATGGAATGTGGGGCCCATGCCTCAACTCCGGCTTCAATGCCTAAAACCACCATAGACCACGTCATCACGTCGCCAGAGTCACAACATCACTGACGACACCTAAAATAGACTCTGTATGTTCTCACACCATCCAAATCAACAATCCCGGTGAGGCGCTAAGTATCACCTAACGGGCGTGTCACGCCACCGATCCCCCGTCCAGGGAATTCAAAATCCCTAAGACCATATAAAAACCTCCATATCGATATGACGATCACGTATCCGCAAAAGGCATGCGAATCTGAAACTCAGTTTGTTCTTTAAAGGCATTTTAACGCCAACGGATGGAGATGGGGTGGGCCGGACCGGTTCGGTCGATCCCCCCCTTTAGACCAGCGGTCTCCGGCATGTCCGCACGGACAGCCCGGTCCACCACGGCCCACGGTTCACTGCATGGGCCGCACTGCTCCACCCGGACCGGCATGAGCCGGTCAGGCTTTTACCCCACGAGACCTACGTTTCATAGGTCTCGGTTTGCTCCGTGGGTTACGATGACCCCAGTCTCGCGCCGCACACCGACCGGTGAAGCCGGCCGGCGCATCCCGCCCCATGCCACCTAGACCGCCGATGCACCGGTCCGCCGTACCGCTCACCCGTGCCGACCACTGAGGAGCAGCGACACCACCTGAGATCCACGCCACTGCCTGGGGACTCGCCAGACCGCCGCGTGGAGCCACGAGACCACCCTAGAACTGCCAGAAAATGAGGATATTAGCTGGAAAACTTCCCGGGGCAACCCCGGACGCCCGAGCCTCGGATTTTTGATCCGAATAGAGCGTTCGAAATAATAGATATACCCCTATGCATCTATGACATTAACTCAACAATTTAACACCATTTAGATGCTAAAATTTGAGTTTGAAAATGTTCCGTAAATTTAAAAGGAAAGCACGACAATCCTTACTCGCAGGGCGTAGCCCGTGGCTTCACAAACGATCCGCCGGAGCCACAACCACCTTGGAGATGTGTGGAGAAGAGATTGAAGAAGGTGGATCCATTTTTGAGATAGCATACTCTAGGGAGCTTGTGAGGGGGAAGAAGTATGGGGTGGATGTTTTTAAGTAGGGAAAAATGAATTAAAAATTAATTAATTTTAAACACCCACCAATAGGGATGTACCCGAACTCACGAAGGGGTCAAGGTTAAGATGCTCATAGGGTAAAATCCATGTTATGAGTACAACGGTTGTCTCGTAATTTTAATCAGAACCTCCATTCATATGTTATAAAGATCTCTCCCGAGGCTACTAAATTTCGAAAATGCCTCTAGAGGAGTTTTCCACAGAATGGTCACACCCGCGTATGTTACACCCCTCCTAGGGTAAAAGGCTTGCTCCAGACTCAACAGTGCCCTCAGTTTTCCCATTATATCAAAGATTTAGGGTTTATTCTGTTTATTTGGAATGTCTAGTGTGAACGAACTTAGAATTTAATTCTGGCCACACCGCGGATCATAATCACACACCGTCTAGACGCCCTGCTCTGGATTAACATCATGAAAACATCAAAGTCTTACAGGCTCAAAACCTGGGTTCTTACACCATTCCATTCATTATGTATTTTATCCTCGAAAAACAAAACTACTATAAAAACTCGGGATACTGAGCCCGCATCTGGCTCTACCGTTCCTAGGTACCCTCTTGCACCCTCCCGTGCTTCCACTACAATCGAACCAGAGGAATGGTCCGTCCACGCAGAGTCCAATCCTTCAGGTACTTAATCACCCTTGAGTGTTTTGCAATGGTGGCTCCATCTATAATGACCATCTCTCCACATTCGATGAAGTGTGTGTGGTCGTGCACATATTTCCTCAGTTGCGACATGTGGAAGACGTCATGAACCCTCTCCATCTCTGGGGGTAGAGCATGACAGTAGAAAACCTCACCAACCCTGCGTGCGATCTCAAAAGGCCCAATTAACCTCAGGGATAGATTTACTCTCCGTCTGAACCTCCATGTTCCACGCCGCGAGCAGACACTCAAAAATACATGGTCCCCTTGCTCGAACTCCAAATGCTTGCGACGATGGTCTGCGTAAAGAATTTTGTCTGCTCTGAGCCATCCACATCCACTCCCAAATGACCTATACCTTCTCCGTTGTCGCCCGCACCAACTCTGGGCCCATGAGGGAGTTCTCCCCAACCTCCTTCTAGCACAACGGTGACCTTCAGGGTCTCCCATAGAGGGCATCAAAACGTTTCATGCCGATAGTAGAGTGCTAACGATTGGTATACATGAAATCCACCAAGGGCATGTTTTCATCCCAGCTTAGTCCAAAGTCCAACACGCACACCCTGAGCATATCCTCCATCACCAGGCTAGTGACCTCTATCTGCCCATCCATCTGGGGGTGGAAAGCTGGACTCATCAGCTATTGAGTCCCGAATTCCTCCTGCATGTCTTGGTACAATCGCGACGTAAACCACGCGTAACGGTCAAAGACGATCTTTGAGAGTACTCAATGAATTCAGATGATCTCCCAAATGTACAACTTCCCTAGACTCTCCACCGAGCTCTACTCCCTGATGGTAATGATGTGCGATAACATCGTGAGTCATTCCACTATCACCCAAATGGAATCATGGCATTTCACTGTGCACGGAATCCCTCTGATGAAGTCCATAGATATGACTTACCACTTCTACTTCAAGTTATCAAGGGGATGCAACAACCCTTCCAGAACCTGATGCTCTACCTTCATCTACTGATAGGTAAGAAACCGAGAAACGAACTTAGCTATGCTCCGCTTCATTCAGGACCACCAAAACTACCACTGAAGTTCTCTTTACATCTTCCCCACATCTGGATGTACAGCCAAGGGAGAAGTTTGGAATTATTTCATCACCACCTCCTGCATTTCCACTGGTACTACAGATCACCCTTGGAATAGGATCTTATGATTCCCTCCTTCAGAATACCCATCAAGTGCATCGCCCGTGGATATCTGATCATGCAGTACCTCCCTGTCGATATCCCCCAACTACGACTCTCTCACATGCTCAAGGAGCGAAGGAGTCAACACCATCGACTGTAGAAAAGTCGTACCCTCTTTCTCCACCAAGTTAAACTATTGGGAAGGCTACAGCTCTGATTCATCTTGCACTAGAAGAGCACAGGACTTCCTTCTAAAGGAATCTTCTACTATGCTTCCTTTCCCTAGAGTGTAGACTATCTTGAAATCATTGTCCTGAAGAAACTCCAGCTAGTGCCTTTGCCTCAGATTCAAATCCCCCTAAGTGCAGATTTACATTGGCCTCTAGTGGTCTGAGTCGACCACAAAATGATCACCCAGAAGGTAGTGTCTCCAAAAGCTCAAGGTGATGACCACCACTGCCAGCATCAAATCGCGAGTCGCATAATTCTTCTCATGGGGCCTCAACTGCCTCGACCCATATGCAATAACTGCCTGCTACTGCATAAACATGCACCCGAGGCCAGCTCCTGAAGCATCTCATTACACCACGAACTCAATGCCCCCCTCTGGAAGCCTCAACAGTAGAGAACTAGTCAGCCTCTCCCTCAAATCCTCAATGGCCTTCTGGCACTGATCAGTCCAGGTGAACGGTCATCCCTTCTATGTCAATGCAGTCAAAGGGGCAGCAATCCTGGATAAGTCTTCAACGAACCTCCTATAGTACCCTGGCAGGCCACAGAAGCTCTGCACTACAGATGCATTCTTTGGTGGATCCCAAGCAAGCACTGCATGTATCTTTGTAGGATATATTACTAGAACCTATTCCTAAATGACATTCCCCCAAATGTGAACCTCATGAATCTAGAACTAACACTTCGAGAGCTTCCCATACAGCTGCTGCTCCCAGTGTAAGTCTAGGACCATCCTCAAAAGCTCCACGTGCTCCTCCTCCATCACAGAGTAGATGAGTATGTCATCAATAAAGACAACCACAAAATGGTCCATGTACGGCTGTAAGATCTGATTCATCAAAGCTATAAAAATGGAGGGGGAATTCATCATGCCAAAGGGCATCACCATAAAATCATAATTCCCATAACGATAATGGAATGCCAAATTTGAGATGTTAGCCTCGAAAACCTGCAACAAGTGGTACCCGGATCGAAGATCAATCATGGAGAACCACTTCGAACTTCTCAACTGGTCAAAGAGGTCATCAATACATGGAAAAGGGTACTTGTTCTTTATCATGGAATGATTCAGGCAATGATAATCTACACAAAGTCACAGACTCCCATCTTCATTTTTTACAAAAAAACTGATGCTGTCCAGGGGGACACACTGAGCCTGATGAATCTCTTCTCACGAAGGTTCTCCAACTAATGTTGTAGCTCCCAAAGCTCTGTGGGTGCCATCCGATATGCTGCACATGATATCAGGGATTTCCCCAACAACATGTCAATGCAGAACTCCATCTCTCGCCTCGGAGGTTGTCATGGGACATCCTCAGGAAAAACGTCCATATAGTCCTCTACAATAGTAGGGATCCAAGCGCATGTAGTGTCTACTGCTCCGAGATCCATACTCTCCAACTGATGAGTAAAAGGTCATGTTCTCCTTCTCATTGTACCCATCTGTGCTACCTCGAGGTCTTGTTCACCTAGAATGGTGAACCTCATCCCATCAGAATTCAAGCCTCTAACTCATCTATGACGACTGTCGATCTGGAAGTGAACCATAGAAATCCAATCCATGCTCAAGATTATGTCGTAAGGTTCCATCAGGATTACCAGTAGGTCCCACGGGAAACTCTCTCCTCCGAACGAAAGTTTGCACTGGCTGCAAACAAAGTTCACTAACAATGCACTTCCCATTGTAACCTTGAGGGTAAGCGCAGGCATCAACGCCTCAATTGGAAGCTCCAACTCCCATACCAAAAGCAGAGATATAAAAGAGTGGATAGCGCCTCTGTCTACTTCGACTAAATTAAAGCATAGAGTAAACACAAAGCGTACCTCAGACCATATCGTGTACTGGTGGGGAGGGGTCACGAACACCCATAACCTGAAGTTGCCAATGACCCCTACCGCCAGCTCCCTTAGCCTAGCGTGGGATGCCCGGTGGTGGCAGTAGAAGGACTTGAAAACATCATCCCCCACATCCAGTTCATGCCGCTCTACCTGTGTCGCCTTCCTATGGACCACCCAGTCCTTGATTGGGAGATCCCTAGTCACAGCGCTGCCTCTGCCACTATGGTGCCCCTACTGGCTACCACGGCTGCTCGGTACCCCTGGTCAGGCAGACCCAGGAAAGGTTAACCCATCCTTCACAATCATAGAACCAGCTCTCTCTAGACATCCCCAGTGCACTATGGTGCCACTACGGTGTACGAACCTGCCCCAAAGTCTTCCAATGGAAGGGTCTCCTCGACTGAGGCTCTTCTCTCTACCGCCTGCCTATTACAAAAGTCTCTTCTCTAAAGCGGCCACTGCTAGGCCCTACCCGCTAGCATCTTTCAACCATGAATCTTTCTGTCACGAGTACCCGCTCTAGCATCCAGACATTAGTAGGGATGCATAGGGGAACTACACTACCACAAATCTCCCTGAGAAGACCATACTCATACTTCCACTCCCGTAAGTAACAATCACAGATCATATCCATCGAGTAACATGTTAGATCGGTAAACTGGGCTGAGTACTTCCCCGCGTTAATCCCACCTACTTTAGCTCCAGAAGATCCCGAATCCAAATGGATTGTAAACAAGAGTGAGATTAGTCCTCCTGGAAGAGCTTATGGAAGTTATCCCACGTGAGAGGAGATTCATCATCGATCTGCATAACCAACTCCCTCACCAACACCCGGCCATCCCGAGGAAGAGGCTGGAAGCTAGGGCTACCATCAGGACTACCGGGGCCTATACCATCCTGAAACGTTGGTCCACAGACTCTATCTAGTCTTCCACTGCCTAGGGATCCATTTCCCCATTGAACATCTACGGTCGCTGACGCTGGAAGTCTCAGAGTGCACTCATCCTGCGCTCAACCTCATCTTATGCTGCCGGTACTAAATACTGATCTCTAAATGTAGGGGTTGCTGCTGAACCATTGGGTTGAAGGGGATCACGTGAGGGTCCCTGAACTGACGCCTCATCGCTCACCAGGTCATCATCACAAACTAGGGAGGGTAACCTGGCTAGGTGCTATCATGGGGGCATCCTGAAATTTATCAAGGATCACCATAATCAGTTGAAAATATATAAATAATCTCAAAGGGGAGATGACTATAAAATGACAGTCAAAGGCTCAATCCTACCATATTCATGTTCTAATGTTCCCTTCTATAATGTCTCGGTGTGCCGAGTTGAGAAGTGGGTTATCAGGGTCCTGGTGAAATGATACGTCGACCTCCCATACAATCACTTGACTCCCCGTCCTGAGAGCCGCTCTCGAGACACGTCAACACTATTTCCCTAAATCCAAACCAATCCCTTTGTAGGGATATCCGAACAATGCCCCAAGGAATGAACCACCTTTGATACCACATGGTCATGGCCCGACCCTACCGGTATCGAGCCGCAACTACCCCAGGCACACCTTATAGGCCAGGGGATGGCGACTAGCATCGGAGGCATAACGATCTCTCGGAGGCCTTCGCCTAAGTACATGTACACACACACATCCCACTCAACTCAAGAGTGCAGAGTAAAAAAGAAATCCCATATTCAAAAAAATATAACACAACTACAGTCATGCATCAACATTTAAATAGAACAAGTAAAGTGCTGAAAAGTACTGACTATGAAACTAAACAAAAAAGGGAAAAACACGCGCCCAACCTGAAAGGTTCCACAACCCGGCAACAGGTAAACGAAAGTAAGAAACTGGAGATCCCCACATCTGAAAGACCTACTTTGAACACTGAACACAGCCCAAGATCTTGTGTTTTCTACACTCCTCCATAGTCTCGATCAACCTATCCGTTTTCTGAAAGGGCACACCATGTGCAGGCAATGCCCAAGTAGGGGTGAGTATAAAGATACTCAGTAGTATGCCCCAGAAACTCGAGGGAGAAAAAAAGGAGGTACTAAAATAGTGATAAGTAGATAGAAGAAAGAATAGATTAATAGTATAATAGAGAGAGTGTAGCTCAAACCAACAAAAGGAAGTAAGTAGACTCGTCCATCCAAGAGGATCTAGACACGGAAAGCACATGGCATACCTCCCACGTCTTCGACCCTCCTAAAAAGAGTGTTACTGAACCTAGGGAGTGCGAAAAAAAGTAGGGTATGTATATATATATATATATTCACAACAAGAAACCTGATCGAGTGTGTAAGGGGATCTCTATCGCAAACCTCAGCTCATAAAAAGTCGCCAATAGTTCTAAGGATATCCATCACTGATGCCCAAAAGTCTCGAATGCCAAAGCTGTCTCATCGTTAAACTGTATAACCAAGGGTCCAGATCCGGTAATCACAGAAATAAGTCAATGACTATCCTAATAGAAAGGGTTGTGTATAAAATAATTTATCGGGTAACCCACTGCCCAGCCCAGGTGGAGGGTAAACCCTAAGAGGTTGTCGGGTAACCCACAGCCCAGCCCCGCTGGAAGGTAAACCCTAAGGTGAACGGGTAACCCACTACCCAGCAATGTTGGAGGGTAAACCCTAAGGTAAATGGGTAACACACTTCCAAGCCCCGCTGGAGGTTAAACCCTAATACGCCGATGGGTAACCGACTGTCCAGCCCCGCTGGAGGGTTAACCCGGAACTGGTCCGATAACTGTGCACTGTCGTGCCATCACTGGGCATCACTAACATCACTACCATGCATTGGATTGAAGTACATCAATGGAACCTACTACCAATTCCCTTTCATGTTTTCACATTTAATGACATCTCAAATGTGGATCTGCCCGCTCAAACAGATTACACTGTTGCAATACTCACGGAAAAACACGCGAGATAGACTGTTTACTCGCTAGAAAGGTACTCCTGAAGAAAAAGTTATTTAGCACCGCTTTATGCCTTTACAGCGTCTTGCGGGGCCCAAATATCGGTTCCGAAAAAGGTTCGGTGATCGATTCCATTACGATGATCTCGTAAAAACATGCCAAAATGACTATTCATTCACCCCAAACAGACGTCTGATGAAAATGTCACAGTACACTGCACATTGCGTAAAAGACGGCTAGTGGGGCACACGTCTCAACTTTGGCTTCAACGCCTTTAAAAACCATGGACTAACTCGTCCTGATTCCATGGTAACAACGCCACTGAAGGAACCTAAAATGAACTCCAGATGTGCTCTCACCATCCGGAACAAGAATCTTGGCGAGGCGCTAAGTAACCCTTAATGGGCGTGTCGCGCCACCTAGCCCCTGTGTTGGGAATTAAAAATCCCCTAGACCATCTCAAAACCATAGTCTTGATCGTAGGATCACATCTCCTTAGATGAAACTTGAATACAATACTCGGATTGTATGTTAGAGGTGTTTTAACACCAACGGATGGAGATGGGGTGGGCCGAACCGGTTCGGCTGGACCTGCCCTTTAGACCGGCGGTCCGCGGCTCGGCCGCCCGGTCCACCACGTACGGAGGTTCACCACACGGGCCATATAGCTCTACCCATTCAAGAATGAGCCGGTCCCACTTTTACCCCATAGGACCCGCATTTTGCGGGTCTCGGTTTGCTCCCGGGGTTGCAATGACCCCGGTCTCGCACCCACACCGACTGGCTAAGCCGGCTTGCGGACCCCGCCCCGTGCCTTTTTGCTACCGAGGCATTGGGTCGCCATTCTGCTCACCCATTCTGACCACCGTGGAGATGACCCACTACATGGGAGCTGCGTCGCCACCTAGGTACTCGTCGGACCGCCGTGCGGAGCCACCGGACCGCCTTGGAACTGCCAGAAAATGAAGGTATTGTCCGGAAAACATCTCGGGCCACCCCAGACTCTCCAAGACTCATATTTTCTATCCGAAAAGATCGTTGGAAATTTCAGATCGAACCCTATGCATCTATGACCTTCTATCAACAATTTAATAGTATTTAGACTCTAAAATATTAGTTCTAAGTGGTAGTAGAAATTTAAAATGAAAGCACAACGTTCCTACCTCGTAGGGCATAACCCGTCGCTTCACAAACGATCCACCGGAGCCACAACCGCCTTGGATAGGTGAGGATTAGATCTTATAAAAGGAGGATCCTTTGTTTTGAGAGCTTCCTCTTGGGAGTTTTTAAGGGGGATGTAGGAGGGGGTGGATGTGTTTATGTAGGGAAAAAGTAATTAAAAATTAATTAATTTAAAACACCCACCAGTTGGCCAGAACCAGAACTCTCGACGGGGTCGAGTTTAAACTTCCCCTAGGGTAAAATCTACATTATGAGCGTAGTGGTGGTCTTAGAAGTTTAATACGATCCTATGATCAGAACTTATAAAGTTCTCGCCCGAGGCCGCTAAAATACAAAAACCCCCCTGGTGGCGTTTTCCACTGAAGTGTCGCACCCGCGAATGTTACACCCCTCCAAGGGTAAACGTCATGCTCTGGACTCAATGATGCCATCAGGTTTCCCATCCATGAAACCATTTAGGAGTAATTATATTTATTTTGTGTTTCTAGTGTGAACGCACTTAAAATTTAATTCCATCCACATCGGGGCTCAGAATAACACGCCGTCTGAATGCCCTGCATTGGAATAACATCAATAAAATTTCAAAGTCTAACAGGATCAAAACCCAGGTTCTTACATATTATATTATATATATGGTACAATCATATTCATTTTTCTATCAATCCTATGCATGAAAAAGTCACCATAAGTGTGTATGTATGACTTACTGTCTCCATGTCGTCGTGTAGTATGTTATTCAACTATTAATTATTTGGATGGGTATAATAATGAGTATAATTGTTGTCAATAATAAATATAACATGTTAATGATTATTTATTTATGATATAACATCCAATGACATTCAATTTCACTATCAATAGAATGTTATTGTCACTCTTTCATATGTATGGATTACTGTCTAGGCGAATGCGATTTGATGCATTATCCACCGTAAACATTTAAGAATAACTTTCATTTTTGAGTAAAAATAATGTTTAATAACTAAATATAATTCTGGATATGTATCAAATACATCATATGCATAAAAAACAAATCTTACATAACAAAACATATAAAGGAAAACAATTAAGTTAACACCTGAAATAATTATACTACTGAAATATTATTAACAAAGAAATATTATCTTATCATATACGATATTATATTTATGTATGTGGTTCTTGTATAATTTAATAAAAATGATTTAACTATTATACAGGAGGGTAATGTACCCTCGAACAAGGAAAATTACAAGGTAAGGGTTTATTTTAAAATTTCATAATTATATGAGGTTGTTTATACGTAAGCATCTACTGTGAATTATTTATGATCCACATCTGTGTTTCTTAAAAATGTATTTCAAAACATTTTTACTATTTACATGAATATTGGATAAAGTAGTTTAATCCATAATTTTACTTTTTATAAAAAATTTTAAAGGAATCTTTTTTTTTCAAATAAGGTACTTTATGTCCTTTTTGACAAATTAAATTAAGAATGTTTTCTAACATAAATGGTGGGTGCGGCTATTTTCTGCCGTTATAACACCTTCTAAGCTCCCATTACAAGTTTATAAAAATATTTTCAAAATAAATGTTTTATTTTATAATTATGTGACATTTAAATGATTTCAAAATGGAATGAGATATTTCTCTCAAATAGTTTTGATTTCATCTATGTCAACATACATAGATGGATTTTACACTTGTTTGAAGTAGATGTATTATGATAAAATCTTTAATATTATACTGATGGTTTTTTGATATGTTTGACTATGGATGTGTAATTTTATACCCTTCATGGTTTATGGTTATAGTAATAATATTTTGCATGATTGTTTTAATAAAAATGTTTTTGTTAGGTTTCAACCTTTAGATTTGTTAAATTCATTGGACTTAGTAAGTGACAGGTGGAGCCCGATATAGGTCCTCAATGCATTAGTAGGTCTCATGAGACAAAACTAGGGTCTAGGAATAAGTCCTTGACAAAATCATATTTGTATTCTTGCCATGAGGCTTTTACTATGTGTTTATGATGTACAACAGTATGCATTTCATCATTATGAAATTATATATTGATATTAAATTTGAATATTCGACTAGTAGAATATCCATGAGAATAAGTAAATGGTATTATTTTATTTATATATTCCATATTATACTAATGTTTAATTTTATAATTCTTGTGTTTTAATCTTATAAATTTCCTTAAATGTTTAGGCCTATTGAAAAAAATTTCTTCTATATTGTTATCATTACTGATCATCTGAGCTCACCCCATTCAATGATCAACTTTTCACTGGATTAGAAGAATTATATTATCAATGACTTTTTGGGATAAGCATAGGGATATGCGTGTGTTCGATGGAGACAAAATGATGTAGTTTTTAATTTCATAATGTAATGTAAAACTTATGTCCATATCTAGTAATTCCAAGGCTACTAAAATAATCGCCCTTTTGAGACTTGATCTCTTGTTATCTTTCCAATGTTATGAAATAACGAACTAAATCAATGTAACTAAGGTTATGGCATTATAGTTAGTATCAGAGGAAGATTAGTACAAAACTTGGAAGCTTAATTTAGAAAAACATTGATTAGAGAACATTTACCTAAGGAAGACTTTTCATATTAGTATAGAAGAACGTACTAGAATTTTGGTAATGTAGATATTTTTTGTATTTTATAAGAAATACATCAATGTTTGGGTATGAACAGGTAGAGTCGACTCTATTACATATGTACCTAGGAGTGAAAACTCTAACAAGGATTTTTGGGCTTCACTTGTGGTATCCTAGTACATGACAACGCGCCTTGCTGCACTCTTGGTTATGACAATCTTAGGGGATATGCATAAGATAATTCACTTTTTCATTAAAATCCATTATGAAGAATTTACAAGTAAATACTTCCTAAAAGAAAACATTTTTATGATTTGGATTATATGCATAAAATTTTCAATTTATGTTAGGTACTTTATAAGTTTGGAATTACGCATTGTGATTCATAAACTAACCTATTGTATGCCTTTGTTTAGAAATGTCACCTAGTGAAAGGACTGGAAACCATATCAATGAAGGTAATCCTTATAAGGATTTACCTCCTACACAAGATAATTATAGTTGATCTGGTGATGCAACTAGTGTGGATTATCTTATAACCATATAGGGAAAACTCACTCTGGTTATGAATAATAACCTTACCCGTATGGATCACCCTGACCCACAACACAGAGGATCAATTTTAGACCACTTCATGAGGAAAAAACCACCAATATTAAATTGGGCTACAAATCCATTTTTAGTTGAGAAATTGATATGATCCTTAGAGAAAATATTTAATTCTTTAGGGAGTAATGAAAGGGAAAAAGTTGTCATGGATGTTTATAACCTCACGAGAGATTCAGATCAATGGGGGTCATTAATTCAAAACACAATAGAGGATGAAGAATTATAAAATATGGAATGGATGGAGTTTAAATATATTTTCTTATAAGAATACTTTCCTTGTGACTATCAAGCGGATATGGAAAGACAATTTCTATGTATGGGGAAAAGGAGGATGAAAATGTCGCAAACTATGAGGCTATCTTTATGAGTTTAGCAAGGAATGGATCATATTATATATATAACCTAAGTAATAAGATCGATCAATTCATTGATGGGTCAAAACCATTTATCCATAGAGAATTAGTCTCACAATCATTCTCATCATATGAATATATTGTCTCATGTGATATCAAGGAAGGAAATGAATTATCTAAGTCTTATGACTTTAAAGAAAAGAAAGGGAAGAAGAGATCTTTTGAACACTTTGGAAATGGAAATAAGGGGAAAATAGGAAAATTTGAATTTCCATCGGGCAGTAAATGTTGTATAAAACACCCTGGTACATGCTTGATGGGAATGAGATTCTGGTACAAGTGTGGTGAAAAATGCCACCAATCTCGTGATTGCAAGGGAAAGATAGAGTCTTTTAATGTTAAATGCAACAATTGTTCATAAATGGGGCATTATGCGAATGAATTTTCTTAGCTTTAGGGAATCATACCTCAGAAAAGGCCAAGGGAGAAAGGCCAAGCTTATGTGATCACTACTTCTGAGGTCAAATAACTAAATGATGTGGTGGTAGGTAATTTAATGGTTTTATCATGTTTATCCAATGCTTTATTTGATTGTGGATCATCACATTGTTTCATATATTCCTTATTTCATAACAAAATTAGATATATCAAATTTTATTTAACAAGGGAGTTTTCAGTGAAAACTCATAAGGGAAGTATTATTGCAATAATGTTTTGTGAATCAGTTCCCGTTAGGGCATATAATCATGGTTTATATACTGATATCATCATCGTACCCATGATTTAATTTGTTATATCCTTGGTATGGATAGTCTTTCAGAACATGATGTGAAAATTTAATTTAAGAAGAAGGAGGTCATAATTTTCTATGATGATAAAAAGTACCTTATCTTTTGAGAAGAAATGTCACTATCCAAATCTTATCTAGATCCACCCCCTCAACTCTAATAAATTCATTTATTATCAAGGAAGGGAGTGAAATAACTATGGGTGAGGAAAGGAATGTTCAAATAGAGGACGTAACTATTGTGCAAGAATATGTTGATGTGCTTCCAAAATATTTACCTCGACATCCCTCAGAATGAGAAAATGTGTTTTCCATTAATTTAGTTCTTTTTCAAGTCCCATATAGATGCCCCCTTATAGAATGGCCATGGTCGAATTAGTTGAAGTAATGAAACAACTAAGGGAATTTAGTAAGCAAGGATTTATTCACCCAAGTGCTTATCCATGGGGATCCCATGTTATTTTTGTTAAGAAGAAAGATGGATCTATGTGGTTGTACATTGAATATAGGGATATCAATGCTATAAAAATGAAGAAAAACTATATCCTTCCTCGTATTGATGATTTATTCGATCAAATTCATGGAGCATAATATCATTCAAAGATTGACTTTCGATCCGGATGTCATCAGTTGTGTGTGATGAAGGAAGACATTCCGAACAAAAAATTTCATACCAAGTATGGGAATTAGGAGTTTATAGTAATGCCTTCTCAACTGACTAATTCACCTTCTATCTTTATGGATCTAATGAATATAGTTTTCAAGAAACATGTTGATGAATTTGTAGTGCTATTTATTAATGATATATTGGTTTACTCCAAAATCTATGAATATCATGAAAATAACCTGCGCACTATTCTAAAGACTCATAGAAGGATTGAATTATATGGGATGTTTAGAAAGTGTGAATTATACCTTGAGGAGATTTATTTTCTTGTCCAAATTGTCTATGAGGATAGAATCACTATTTATCCTTCTACAAAAATTTAAATACAAGAATTTCCAGCACCGAGGAGTATAATTGAGATACACAGTTTTATTGGTTTAGCAGGTTATTATCAGTGTTTCGTCCATAATTTTTCCTGATTAGATAACCCATTAAGCAAGCTCCCACATAAAGGATTTAATTTTTTTGTAAAAAAGAGTGTGAAGATTGTTTTGAAAAATTGAAGATATTATTATTCAATGATTCCTATCTTGATTCTAGCATTGGGGAATGATGTGTTTGTAAATTATAGGGATGCTTCAAATAAAGGACTTGGTTGTGTCCTTATGAAAAATGATAGAGTTATTTCATATGAATCATGACAGTTAAAAAATCATTAAAATAACTATCCCACTCATGATCTTGTGTTTGCAAATATAATCTTTTCTTTGAAGATATGGAGACACTGTCTCTATGGTAAAAAATATGAGATTTATACTGATCACAAGAATCTTAATTATATTTTCTCATAGAAAGAACTCAACACAAGGCAAGGATGATGGCTTGAACAACTCAAGGATAAGGATTTAACTATACACTACCACTTGGGGAAGGAAAATAAGGTGGCAGATGCTTTGAGCCGAAAGGATCATGATGTTTTGAACAAGATGAGAGTTTAATGGGGTGTTATGTTCACAGATCTAGTGATGAAGAATATGAGAATAATCATGGAAGGCGAAACATCTATATCTTTTCAAATAGTTTCCAATCCATTTTTACAAGAAAGGATAAAATGTTCTCAGACAGATGATGAGGAGTTTCAAATGAAAATTATTATTGTGAACGATGTGAGATTTATCTACTTCTTATATGAATATGGGATTTTAAAATTTTGGAAGAGGCTTTGTGTTCCAGACATACCTAATCTAAAAAGGGAATTGTTGGATGATGCTCATAGCTCTAATTTCTCAATACACCCTGGTAGCACTAAGAAGAATTGAGATTTGAAGGAACATTTTTGTTTGGAATACATGAAGAGGTTGATTTCTGATTATGTGTCATGATGTATGGTTTTTCAATAGGTGAAGGCTGGAAAACAACATCATATAAGATTCTTGCATCCTCTTCCCATACCTAAGTGAAAATGGGAAGATATTATGATGGAATTTTTCATGGGGATTCAAAATACTCCTATGAGGATTGAGGGAATATGGGTCATTATTGATCATCTTAATAAGTCATCACATTTTCATGCTATAAGAGAAGATTTACCACATGAACATTTAGCAAGAATGTATATTAATGAAGTTTTAAGACTTCCTAGGGAATCCCTATCAAATTTTTCTGATCATGATCCACATTTTATATCATTATTCACGAAAATCCTTCAGAAGGACATGGATACTGATCTTCATTCGAGCACTGCCTACCACCCTCAAACAAATGCGAAATCAGAATGTTCTATTCAAACCATTAAAGACATTTTGAGATCATTCTCACTAGAATTTCAAGGTATGATGGATCAATATTTACCTCGGGTAGAATTTTCCTATAATAATAGCTTCCATTAAAGTATTCAGATGGAACAATATGAAGCGATATATGGAAAGATATGTCGCACAATAACTTTTTGTGATGATGTTGGTGAATGAAAAATGGTAGGCCCCGAACATGTTGAGGAAACAATGGAAAAGGTGGAGATTATCCAAAACCATATCAAAGCATCTCAATGTAAGAAAAAGAAATCTACTGATAACTGAATGATGGATTTGAAATTTCAAATAGAAAATCATTCTTTATTGAAGGTATCTCCATGGAAGTGTGTTATATGATTTATATAGAAGGGTAAATTATGTCTTAGGTAGAACAGCCCTTTCAAAATTCTAGAACGAATTGGAGTTGTAGCTTACTGTTGGGAAATGCCTCCAAGTCTCTCTAAAGATCATGATGTGTTCCACACATCACTGTTGAGAAAAAATACATGTCTGGCCTAATGCATGTACTCACCTCAAAAAAAATAGAACTGGAACTTGATATGTCTTATTGTGAAGATCCACTCAAGATTCTTGATACCAGAGAACAAGTGTTGAGAAACCGAATGACACATCTAGTAAAAGTTCTATAGAGAAACCATAAGATGGAAGAGGCAGCATGGGGACCTGCGGAACATATGATGAAGAACCACCTGAATCTTTTTATGCAGTAGTATTTTAGAAATTTTTTGGACAAAATTATTTTAAAGGAGAGAACAATGTAATACCTCAATCTTCCACGATACATTTTTTCATTGAATAATGCAACAGATTTCATTATACGCAACATCAAGTTCTAACACACCACAACCAATCATATTATCCATTATAAATAGTAATACCCACTTTTTTAAATTTTATAAATGTTTTTTAAAATGGACTAGGTTTTTTAATTTGTAATATCAAAATTTTCGTAGGGTGATTTTTTGCTATTTTTCAAAAAAATTCAATGTTTGATGAATAGTGAAAAAAACTGCATTATTATTTAAAACCTACTTTTTATTGAAATAATTATTTATTTTATTTAAATTTTTTTTATGTAAAAATAGATACATAAAAATTATATTTGTTAAATTTAATTTAATGAAGTCATTTTATAATAGGATTAGTAGTATAAAATTATATTGAACTTTTTAACATCTTTTACCCACATTGTAGGCACGTTAGAAAATTTGCATAAAACATATTTTTTTCTAGTTTTATGAATTAAATTTCCAAATTATGAGACATGAGGGTGACATCAGTACCTAAAATTTGGTTCAATAGGATGAATTTTTTATGGTGAATAGTAACTTTTGAATTTTATTTTCCACGGTTAAAAGTAAATAAAGTAATTAACGGTAAAAATGATATTATAATTACTCTAACACATGTCCTAATTCTATTGGATAAGTGTATTTCGACCATAATCAACCTTAGGAATAAAATATGATCCTATTTGATCCACTTGGATTAGATTAGTTCATTAATTATATTTTATTTAAAGAATAGTTAAAAGTCATACATTCATATTTTAATGACTAAAAAGTTTTTAATATAGGGTTATACATAAGATAAATTCGACTATAAATATTCATTGAAAATATAAAAATATTTACTACATAATGGAATTTTATTTATTATTTTTATACACTAAATAATTAAATTTATTTATGAAACAATGATGATAAAGTAATTACCTTATTAATGAATGATTAAAATAATTAATATTATAAATTTGCAAATAAATGTAAATTGAGTCTTTTGATGTGTAACCCTAGTTTTATAGGTTAATAAAACATGCTTGGGTTGATTAATGATATTTTTTTGAAGTGATAATGTATTTATGACTTTCACAAAAACAAAATACTAAATAGTGTCAAAATTGACAAAAATGAGTTAATAAAACAAATACTATATTATTAATTGATATAAAATACCTAAAAATATAACGTTCAGCCAAAGGACATAGATAAGGTTAGATATGTCATTAATGAACCACTTGGGGTTCTCTTTGACTTTTATAGTTGGTTTAATAACCATTTATTATAATAATACAAGAATACATGGTAATAGTTAAGCTATTTATCAAAGAGATTAATCTAAATGATAAGGTTAATATGGGGAACTAAACCTGTCTAAAACCTATTTTTGAAGATTTTTTAACCCATACACAACTTATCCTCTAAAAAATCTATTTTTAACCATTATAAAATGATTTTTATTATATAATAAACTAATAATTTAATCTTTTCCTAAAGTGACCCTCATTTCTCTTATAAAAGGGCCCTTCCCCTTTTCTCGAAATCACACCTCCAAAGACATTTTTCTCAGCCAAACCCTACTCAAATATCTTCCCAACTACACTTAATTAATCCTATAGGACTTACTTTGATCATAAATCCAACCTAATGATACCTTTTGATCAAATCAAAAGGAAACACCTGAAGAAGAGGTAATAATTTCATTACCTGTTTCAAAATTCTTTTCTTCTTCAACATCCACTTTAATTATTGTTTCCATACAAAAATTATAACTCCAGTACATTCTATATACATTTATGTTATTATTAATATGGTACAATAATATTCATTATTCTATCCATCCTATGAATGACAATGCCACCATACGTGCGTACGTACGACTTACCATCTCCACGTCGTGGTGTAGTTTGTTATTCACCACTTCATTATTTGTATGGGTATAATAATGAGTATAATTGATGTAAATAATATATATAACATGTTAATGATTTTTTATATATGATATACCATCCAATTATATACAATTTTACCATCAATAGAATGGTATTGTTGCTCATGCGTACGTACGGATTACCGTCTCTATGAACGCGATGGGATTCATTCCCCATCATAACCATTCAAGAATAATAATATTTCTATGTTTAAAAATAATTTTTAAGAACATAATATAATTAAATATATGAATAAAATACATCCTATCAATAACAAAAATGACTTATATAACAAAACATATAAAGTAAAATGAATCAGTTGACACCCGAAACAAGGAAAGTACTGAAATATTATTAACAAAGAAATACTAGAAGATTATATATGATATCATATTTATGTATGTGGTTATTGTATGATTTAATAAAAAATAATTTAACTATTATATATGATGTTAAAGTACCCTTAACCATATAAAATTAAAATGTAAGGGTTAATTTTACAATATTTTTATTATCCAAGGTTGTTTATACGTATGCATCTACTAGGAATTTTTATCATCCACATCAGCGTTTCATAAAAATTTATTTCAAAACATTTATAATATTTACTATAATATTGGATAATATCATATATACCCTCTTCTGACTTTTTATAAAAATGTTTTAAATGGAATATTTCCATAATTTCCCAAACAAGGTACTTTACAACCTTTGGGACAAATTAAGGTAATGATGTTTTTTCACTTATACGGTAGGTGATGCTATTTCCAGCCATTTTAACACTTTATAAAATTCAATTATAAGTTAATAATAATATTTTCAAATTAAATTTATTTCTTTATAATTATGTTACTTTTAATCAATATCAAAATTGAAAGAGATATTTCACTCATATAGTTTTTATTTCATCTAGGTCAACATCCTTTGATTGATTTTACACTTGTTTGAAGTTGATTTATTATGATACAATCATCCATATTGTATTGAAGGTTTTGTGATATGTTTGACTGTGTATGTGTTATTTTATTCCATTCATGGATTATGGTTAAAATATTAACATTTCATATGCTAGTTTTAATACGAATGTTAATGTTATATTTCAAACATTTCAATTGAGAAATGCTTTGATTTTAGTATGTGATGGTTGAAGCCCGCTATAGCTCCACGATTCATCCAAAGGTCTCATGAAAAAAACTAGTGTCTTGGTATAAGGCCATGACAGAATCTTATTTCTATTTGTGGCATGAGGCCTTGACTATATGGTTATTATGTCTGAAATTATGTATTCCATCATTATGAAATTAGTTATTGAAATTTCATGTGGTTATCTGACATTAGAATATCCATGAGAAAAAGTAAATGGAATTATTTGATTTATCTAATCCATATTATGCTAGTGTTTAATTTTAAAAGGCTTGTGTTTTAGTCTTACACAATTACTTAAATTTTTATCCCAATTAATGAAACTTTCTACTATATTGTTATCATTACTATGAATTGGAGATCACCCCTTTATATGTGTTATTTTTCTTTGGATGTGAAGAAGTATGATGTGACTGACTTGCAGGGATAAGCTAAGGGATATGAGTGTTTTCAAATGAGACAAAAGTTTGTCGTTTTTTATTTCACAATATAATATAGAACTTATGTATCTATATAGTAATTACAAGGCTACTAAACTAAACGGTCTTTCAAGACATGATCTATTGTGATCATGAGAATGTTATAAAATAATGTACTGACATTGGGTCAATAGGTTCAGGGTGCTACATTTTGTGTTTGTTTGAAAAAAATGATTGTTTTAAATGCCCTTTTGGAATTTTAATGATGAATTGTGAATGTAAGTGAGTATTATCACCCTTTTCAATATTTAATTTTATAAAAAGATTTGAATTGAAATTGAAGACAATTGAGGGCCGGTTTGACACTTTATTATAATTCTCCCATATAGAAATCCCTTAATTGAAATTTGTTTGACTCTTATACATCCATTATTGTGGGGGTTGAAAAATGGATTATTTAATTTGAGAGAGTTTGGGGGTGGGAGTGAGATGTTTTTTATAAGAATCCCCAAGTGATCCTCGTAATATTTTTATCTCATCCCCTATTTTTACTAGTCATGGGATCCTATATACTTAGATGGGATGACAAAGATATAAGCATTATTACCAGACTCACACACTTATAGTGGATCCATAAATAATTTAAAAGGTTCAGTATTTGGAAATGTGACAAATAATGCTTGTGTGCATAAAAATATTTTTCTTTAGACCTATGAGACTTGATGTAAGCCCAAAAATTAGTTATCTGAGTAACTATTATGAGGCGAAATCACTATCATACCTTGGTTGAACCCTTGACATCCATATACTTGATATTGATACATGAAAGAGTTAGATGTCACTATTTGGCACTAGAGTTTTTTCTGTTATTATGAACCTTGAATCTATTA
Organism: Viscum album; assembly: GCA_963277665.1. Classification (NCBI taxonomy): domain Eukaryota; kingdom Viridiplantae; phylum Streptophyta; class Magnoliopsida; order Santalales; family Viscaceae; genus Viscum; species Viscum album. Next base: position 1,461,741,066 of record OY728150.1, on the reverse strand, counting down.
TATTGACTCTTTTTCGTATTTCCATGATAGGTTCATAGTATCATCTTTTCTTGATTATTTAGATTTATATATTGAAATGGTTTTCATGGATTTTCAAGAAAATATCTGTTTTTTAATGGTTAATGGGAATGTTTTACATGTTTATTTCAATAAATTATTTTAAATATTTACAACACAATTTTTAAAATAATCCACTTACTCTCTCATTTGTAATCTTCTTTTAGCATATATGATTTACCGTATGAAGTAACTATATAGAATATTTGATAGAATGCCACAAGGATCTTTAGATCAAACCCTGATAATAACTTTTGGGGTTTATAGCCCTTTATTATCATACCATAGGTGTTCATGCTATATCATTCCTTTTTGTTTTTCTAGTTAAGGTGACCAAGGCTAGGTGACTTGGGACATGGTGGGTGGTCGTGGAATACCAGGAGGTAGGATTTGGTTGTATGTTCTACTTTTAGTTTTCTTAACATCTCTTTGTAATTTGATATGTATGTATTGATTTATATATGTGATGATATTCTATAATTGTACTATATTAATATAATTTTTGCAAAAATTTATTTTCCAAAATGTAGTTATTGATTCTCTGGTTCTTGTCACCAGACCATGGAGATCATGAATTCACATTGGGTTAGTATAGAATTTTCACTAATATCATTTTAGATGCTATTTCATGTTGGTTTGTTAAATTAGAAATGTATGTGAGCCTGAAGTCATGTAGGAAAGGCATGAAAACATGAGCCTCATGCTTCACAAAACCACACCATCCCATATCACTATTCTTTATAAAGTAACCAAGTTGTTTCCTGGATCCACCACAACCCATATGACATATATTGAACATCATGTATTATACCTCAAGCCATTATAGCCCATACAATGAGTGAGAACCCCAAGAAATCATGGCCTATACATGTCATACTTATAAAAATCCTTTTGATACTATATTCTGTAATACATGTGTGAAATTACCACAAGACATCACATCCATCTAAAAGATATATGGGAATTCTAACAACCATTTATACGTACACAATTTGTTACCAATAGTAGACATTGGGGCATAAGGGGGTAGTTAGTCATCCATACTCCCATCATGTTTTTGGGGAAAACAGGTTCTCATAGTCCACTTGGCATTAGTTTCCCAAAGTCACATTGGTGGGTTAGCGTGTAAGGATACAAAATATACATGATATCATTTATCTCGCCACCACACTATGGGCATAACATTGTCTTATAGTCAACCACAACTAATATTTATTAGATTCCTAACATCCACTGATAAGGCTAGATATATTATAATAAAAAATAATTTAAGGAGTTACGTTATATTCATTATTTTATTTAATCATTTTCCTTTCATTAATTAATTAAATAGAAATTAAAAAACTATTAAAAATATTCATAATTAAATTACATTGAATTAAATTAAATATCAATGTAACCTCTATTCCCTCCAAGAATAATCTGAACAAACTACATGGTTTATCAAGATTAACATCTTTATATAATTTTCATTCCATCACCATCCACACCCATTGGTTACGAATTATTTACTCGCCATTAACATCATTCCATGTCACGGTACTCTAGGAATACTATCCTAATCTACCCCCAAGAGGAAACAAGCAACAAAGAACATCAAGATGCCTCATGTAGTGTAGAGAGGAATTAAAATAAAACAATCCAACTCACAATTAACCATTGGATGAAATGATAAGAGAGAATATTATCTCTTAGTATATCTTCGATGGGTAAGCCCTACATTAACATGTTCCATCACTTATGATGCCATCCCTGACACCCACATGCATATACCCATGAGTATCTACATCACATGTATATAAAATTTCCACGTCATCTGACCCTCCCTTCTTACATATCACGACATCCATTACAGGCTTATCCATACCAGGATGGTATCACATCCATGACTCCCCACTACATATAAGTTGTTCTAAGCTCATCCATATCAAGATTATTTCACAAGGCCCAAATAATGAGAACATCACTAAATTAACAGGGAAAAAAGAATGAATCCTTGAAACTAGGACCTCACAACAATTTATTCATACTTTTCATCAAAATGAGCTCTCATGGCTCCATGATAATTCACTCGACCTTCCCAAGAAAATAAGAAACTCTGGACATAGAAAATTATCTTTATCAATTAAATGATTCTAATTTGTCAAGAATTTTCAATTACAATCTCCATGTATAAGCATTATTTATGTCATATATCAATTCAATGAATCATAAATAAGATCAATTTAAATTAAACATGGACATTTCCTCAATTATATCATCGCCAAATTACAAAAGACACCAAATTACAAGCAAGCCTCTTATTATATTTATTGTTTTAATTAATTATCAAATGATTAAGAATTTTTTTATCAATTTCAACATGATACTACAATCATAAAAACATTATATCAATTAATATAACATAGATATCACACTATCTAGAAAAATAAGGGGCAAACTTCAATCACGGTATAAAGAAACCAAATCATCAATATGCGATCACTATCAATGTCTTTAATCCATTTCAAAAAATTATTACGTTAATTTCATTGCAATAAATGGTCAAATACATGATCAACATACAATTTCACATAAATAAAAAGTTATTCAATAAATACCCTACCTCTAAATCAATCAATGGTCTTTTCTTGAGAAATAACCAAGTCGTGGATCTTCGAACACTTATCCCATAACACTTGCATCCATACTAGGATTCTGTGACAAAACATCACCCAAAAAAGGGAAACCCCACAAGAAAACAAAGAAAAAAAGAAATAATGGACCTTGGATATCCACAGATAAACATCGATCAATGAATCCTCATATGTAAGAACCCCAATAGAGAAGAAAAAAGACTAAATGAGATCAAATTGGGATAAATTTCTAGAAAACAAAGGAAAATGGACCTTTGATCACCACAGAGCACCATAGATCAAAGAAAGTAGCCGAGAATGGATCCTTGGTTGAAGGGATCTCAAAATGCTAAAGGTAGACTCCATTGGTCACCTATAATGACATATATATGTAGGGCTTGGAGGAAACCTGATCGATAAAAACATTTATAAAAGCACTTAATAAGATATTTATATGATGTGTAATCCATTTACATATTGTGTAAATGTCGGGCATCGGTTTTCACTAAACAATGCACCACATTTTATTATTTATCTCTAATTACGTACATGCCATGAAGCACCATGTGAACCATCCTCAATAACTCTTGAACCTCATTTAGAAGACATTTACGGACTACACAATGTGTGATATACTTGTTATAGAATTATTAGCATACAACAACCATTGGACACTTCCAAAACATCTCTGAGCACCAAGAGCCTTGGAAATATGAAATGGATAAGTCTACATGGATCTGGGACACTACAGATCTCCGTTGTTCTAGTCCATGTGAATCCAAATTAAAAACACACTGTATACATGAATCATTATATCATATATGTTTTTTTGTTGAAAATTGAGCTTTCCATTTCTCCAAACGCGAAACACACCGAAAATATATTCTAATGGAAACTAGACAACCACTAATAGAAAATGATATCGATATAAAAAACCTTATATTAATTATGAATTTAGTCATCGCATTTAATTTATATGGGAAATAATTCAATAAAATCAATGTTATTATTGATTAATAAGGGAAACTCATAGAATTGGTATTCCATATACCGCCACTGGAAGGCAGATGCATCATATTTTAGGTATGATAGTAACATAATACATTAATAATACAATTCTCTCATTGTTTAACCATATTAATAACTCCCAGTTATTCCTATACTAGAATAACCAAACCAAAAACTAACACAACCAAGTGACCCCAAATTAAAATTTCAAACATTCTCTTAAATCATAGCCTTTATCTAAATCCAATATTTATAAGAATGCACTTATTTGACCAACAATGTTATAGAATCTGATCCCCACAGCTAACTTTCAATGTACCAATAAAACATTTACATAGATACTATTTTTAATTCCCCAGTTTGGTGCACTCAAACAGTTATTGAGACATGGATTCTATATTACATAAAACAAGCCTACCAATACATCAAAGGATACATGAGGGGAGTGGGAATGAAATTGTCATGGGGATATTTGTTCCTCAAATGTAAAGTATACGAGATATACACAAATCTATTTAAAATTCAGCAAGAACCATCCAAACAACCACATATAATTGAGTAGAACAGATCAAATATACAAGACTGTAATATAAAAAAAATTACCAGTTCGGACAGAATATATGCAATATAACTGAATAAATAAAATAATTACAATTACCCATAGACCAACACATAATATATTTATTAAAAAATCATTACCCTCTAATAAATTTTTTTTAATTATATGCATACATCTGTAGGATGATGCATGATCTTGATGAAATCATATCTGGAGAAAGTCTAATTTAAAATTAGAAAAAAATCAACCAAAGCGACCTTTTAAATAAAATAAGTCATGCTCCTTGATCCATGACATAAACTCTAAACTTATCCTAGTATCCACCTTCTAGTTTTTTCATATCCTAATCTAGAGGTTATTCACGGAAGTCTCAATACCTCACATCCAACATGCTTTGTCTATCAATCACACATTTAAACAAACCAACACCTCTCAAGAGAAAACCTAACGTTACATTATTTGAATGAATGAGTGAATAATATAATTATCTTGTAATACCACCCCTAGATCCATACAATAAAAATTATAACATAGGGACCACTTATCATAAATTTAATATTAGTGGCCAACAAAATAGTGAGGAGAGTATTAATTTCCTTAAAAACGAGGTCCAATAAAGTGGGAAATCATCTAACAAATAACGTTTAATAATAGTCTAATAATAAAAAAATCACCCAGGGATCTATCACCACTACTATTTCATATATACCCCAAATCATCATATAAGTATATATCAAAGGATAATTACATATTATACTAATAAAATAAAACCAATACATCACATAAGAAGCATTTTTTACATATATTTCATATGATATCTTTTAATTTGAGATAATAATAAAGGACACTGTAGATCAATAATTTCATAAAATAATATCTGATTTAGAAAATAGGTCACTGCCCTCCTCAGATCCTAAAAATTAAAAACACATATAAAAAATGTCTATTTTCTTTCCTTGAAAGTAATTCAGAAGTCTATTTTAAAAATTACACAACAAGGTAATCATTTGTTTTAAATATTTATTTTTGGTATCTAGAAAAGAAGTAACTAACAAATCTTCTTGAAGAAAACCCATTTTTTCTAAATAACACATCAAAAATAAGTCCATAATACCATTTAAATACATTGAATTTTAATTCCATTTAAACATCATTTAGAATCATATTTTAGAGGAAAAATAAGGTCATTTATGATAACCATGTCAAAAAAACTTGCAGCCCCACAAAATTATAATAATTTAAAACCAATAGTCATTAAACCAAGAAAATAATAATGAACCATTTAGTTAGTTATATGATCTTTTTAGGAAAATAGTCAATATGATTCCATCAAAATTTTGGAGATTCGTATTTTCAAATAATCTATCCATAATAAAAATAATTAATCACTTGAATTTAATATCTTTTTGGTCCAAAAAAGCATTCATGAAATCATTATTCGCAATGTTTAAACACCACCTACAACGATCATATAAATATTTACATAATATAGTATTTTGTCAATCATTTGTGACTTTAACATGTGTAGGATCGAATATTTATAATGACATCCTCAAATACAAGAGGGGGGTGAATTGTATACTTTAAAAATTCCTTGGGATCCTTTAAAGTTGGTATAGGACTTTCTTAATGAAAGTTTCATAACCTTAAAGAAATCTATTTCTTAAAGGTAGATTTTAACTTTAAGAAAACGTAGTTTATCAAAGATAAACTAACTTCACAAACCCTCTTAATAAAACCTTTTCTTAGATTTTGTAACCATAAAATAATAACATAAGAAATATTTTACTGAAGGAAATATTTTACCTTAATGTGTATTGAATCTTTGATATAATCAGAGTAACCGAATTCGAAAGTATAAAGAAAATATTTTTTCTAACATTAACAAAGTTAAAATAGCAGCAGAATAAAAACAATTTGAAATAGAAAAAAAGTAACAAAAAGATTCCTTTAACACAAAGAGAAGGGTATCCAAAAACCTTCGATAAAGGTTACATGATTTATACTTTAAAGAATTTCTGTCTTACTCATACCCAATTAATCCCTCAATCCAAATATCTATATCTGTCTTTCTATCCTCGCAAACCCTCTATTTAGAAGTAATCCGGAACCTCTATCTTCCAAACTCGGAAGTCCATGATCAACATGATCATAGTATGCACTAAGAATGTGTGAACATGTTTTCATGTCTGAACATGTAGTTCACGACATCCGCACAAAGTAGTGAGAGTTGTAAGATCCCCCCTCTCTATAAATCATTTCACAATACATGATCTCTTTTTTATTCATTGTTCATCATTGAATTTTACTCTTTTTTCATCATACCTAGCTCATTCAAATGAACATGTATTTACAAGAAAAAATTCTCAATGGTCAGCTCCACTCCAACAGTCATATTTTTCTTAAATTTCAGAGTGACCTTGACACGTTTATAATAGAGAACGGTTAGTTTGTAATAGATTGTATGACATTGTTTATTTATAAGAAAAAATGTTAAGTTTATGTTAAATGTTAAGTATAAGAAAACTTAGAATTTGATATTGTTGTAATGATACATTAAAAAATTCAAACAATAGCATGAAAACAGATTATTAAGAAAATGAAAATTGGATTGAGAAAAGGGTGTCACTATCTTTGGGTACCAGTACCATAAAAGCTCTATGACATTTTTACCGGAATCAGTTTCATTTAAACGGTATTAAATTTTTACCAGAATCATTATCATGAAAATAGGATGAAATTTGTATCAATATCTGTATCAAAAAAATGGTATAAAATTTGTATCAGTAGCGGTATGATAAAAACAAAATGACATTTGTACCAATATTGGTATCATAAAAATCGGTTTTACATTTGTAACGTAATGAAAAAACTATTAATAAATGTTATGACAGATATATATGTAAATGTAATGAATGATATATAAGTAAACATAATGAAAAATTTGTAAGTATAATAGAAGGAGAATTCTGTATGTATCACATAACAAGATTTTTGTAGGTAAATGTAATGAAAGATTTGTAACTAAACATAATGAGAATTCTTATGTAAATTTCATGAGAATTCATTTTGTATAACGGAATAACAATATCAGAACTTAATAAAAAGTGTTTGTGAATTTCAAAACATATAACCATAATGAATAGAGATGTCATAAGATAAACTTATTGACTCAATAATATCCCACTTTTTCTAAAGCAGAAACAACTTTGTTAAGGAAGAATATATTGACTTTTATAATTAAGTTAGAAAAACTTCTCTCCCACTTTGAATGAGATTTAAGATGAAAGCGACTAACTCCCGCTTATGTTATATTTCCCAGGGATATTATTCATTAAATTTAGTATTCTGTTTTCTTTCTTAATGAAATATCTCCCCCTTAGAGAAACATTTCTTCTTAAAATAAACTCCCCCTTACTTTGGCATTATTATTTCTGACCATACTTTCCCTTAGTAGATTCCTCCTCTTGGGAATCTTCTTTAAATTATTCTTTCAAAATAAATTATCCTCCTTGGTGATTTTCAAAAAGGAATAGAGAAGTATAAGGTGTACCTGTAAGGTTAAAGAACCATACATTAGAAAACAAAAGAAATATATGATTGAAATTTATTATAGAAATTTTGGAAAAAAAATTTTAGATTTCCACCAAACAACAGAATGTAAAAAAATCAAACATCCTTCTTATCCTTTGTCAACATTTTCTTTATCAGAGATTTAAATTTCTTCACATCCTTATGATCTTCATGAAGCTTCTACTGCAAATATCGTGATCCAAATTCTTCTTTTCTAAGAAAAATATCCTTTCTTCTTTAGCTTTGATTCAATCATCATGATTCTTAATGAACTTCTCCTGAGCATCAACCTTTTTCACTAATTCATCCTCAACTTTCTTTTTAGTGCTTACAGACCGGGCAATGGAGGTGAGTTGACAAAAATTATCAGAAATGGATTCCATGACTTTTTGAACATGGATTCACAATAATTGAAATCTCTATTTGTGGAATCCATGAAGTCACTAAACTAACTTTTCTCTTCATTGATGGTTTGGGTGTAGTTAATGTCTTTCTTACAAGTCACCTTCTGAGCTTTATAATCAGTCAATATATTAATTAAGTCCACCTTTTTCATGACCCCTTCCCAAAAAAATATTGGTAGATTCCATCATTAGATTCATGGCCTCTTAAATCATTTGACTTGGGGAAACTATATTTTCATGAACTAAAATAGTACCAAACAACTTTCTTAGAGACAAAAAAACAATGTCACGCTTGATAGAGGGAGAGGATTTAGAATATGAATCATCTTTTCCTTTCTCAAATCCACTTGGAGTTAAGGAATCTGGTTTATCTCTGCTTTTGGATGACTTTTGAGGTGTATCTTTTTCATATGAGGTAATCAATACACACTTGACTTTGATAGGAATTAGAACTGGAGTTTGTTCATATGGCACTTGAATAAAATTATTATATCCATGTACATTTTGTTCCGCTTATGACTCTAGTTCTTGAGATCCTTTGTGTCTTTCTTCTTCCTGGATATCTTCCTCTTCATCATTTTGTTGTTAAACCTCTTATTTCTCTTCTTCTTCCACTTCAATCTCAACTTGTTCTTCACATTCAACTTCATCTTCTTCTTCAATATATTGATCTTCAGAAACAGATTTAGTAGCTGAACTCTAAGGATCCCAAATGTAATCTTCCACATCCCTAATAAAATCACTATTGTATTCTGAAAAAATAAGCTCTTCCATTTTTTGAACTGGTTATGATATTTCTATAACATTCTTGTATTTCTGAATTTCCATAGTGGCAACCGATTTCTTATGAAAAACATGAGATTCTGGTACTTATGGAGATTTCCTCTTTACAGTTTTTAGTAAACACTGACACACTTGAGCTTACAATGATTTCATCTTCAATATCACCTCCTTATTTTATTTCTCTAGATTCTCACCTTGCTTGATTTTTAATTCCTTAGCCTCTACAAGATTTTAGCTCGATGAAAGATCACCTTCTATTCTGGTGGCTTTCATCTCTCTCCATTATGCAACCGTTGCATCAAAATAGGATTTGGGATTCTTTGTAGGAGGAGGTGATGATAATTGAACATTAGGAACCATTTCTAGTATGCCTGGTTTTTCAAGTTTCCTTTTCTTAGGTACCGATTTTAATGATTCTGGAATATCAACCTTTTTATGGACAACCATTTCTTCAAAATGGTTTAGATTCTAGAAAAATCACTACCTTTATTATACATAGAGTATCATCACTGAGAAAAAAAATCGTAAACGACTTAGAGACTGATCAACAAGGGACATTTATCTCTTGAAGGCATATAAAAATTATTCATGAGATAGTTCCTAGATATATAAGAATCATTGATCTGATGGTTCTTCCTACTACTTTTTGGATGGTGAGAGAGATGTACTTAATCAGGTTGGTCTTCCTTACATAAAAAATAGTCTAATATAAAGATATCACATATCATTAGAGAGTCCTTATCCTCTTTACTTGAAATAAAAAAAAACCTTTCATCCATAAGGGTACCAGTTTGTGATTTTTTGTGAGATTTTTAATACTATGATACATATCATACTTAAGACCAAGGTAATCCCAAGCCTTGTATTTTTCAAAATAAACTTCTTTGGAAGGAAGTCTGTGAGAGAACAAGATAACATCTCCTTCATATGGTATGTTTAGAACATTTGGAGACTATTTATATGGAGTTATATAAGCCTTGTCACAACATTTGAACATGAACATATCATTCCAATCCTTTAGAATGAAATAAACGGATTTATAGAATTGTATGACTAGATTAGGGTAAACTGCATCATGAGATTTCTCCTTAGCCATACAAAAATAGTCACATCTGTTAGTTCTTATGACCTCAGATATGAGGGAGTCATACTTTTCAAAGAAGTTAAGTCATACTAATCATTCCTTAATGATTGAACAATCCGTTATTTCCTTGCTAATATGAATCTTATATGATGAGGATTCCAAAGTCATTTAGACTGTAAGAAATTGTGGAATTAGTCTGTAGACATTAAAGGAAACAAAAATTTCGAAAAGAGATCAGGGAAGATGAATTTGAATTCTATAAATGAACCCCCACTTATATAGACATAGCTATGACTTTTTAACTTCCATAAGATAATCCAACTATTGAAAATAATGTGATCTGATCCAACAATTTTGGATGAGTGTAGAAAATATGAATTCTTCACTTTTGAGGTAAGATTAAAAATGAATTGAAAATCTTTAAATACAAAAAATTGATACATAAAATTATAAATAGAATAGTAATAAAATGTACCTTTTGGAATACTCTGAAGAATTTATCGGTATTATAATAATTATCATTGATGTTTTAGAAACCGTCAAATTTTTTCTGAGGATTTAAATTCTGAAAATTTCAATTCTGAACAGAAAGATAATATGTTTTTTCTTAGAGATAGATGAGAAAAAAATTCTTAATGATAGAATAAGAATGGAATACAAAAAATCATATATACTCCCCCTAAAATAAAGAGTTACTTAATTTTAGGAAATGATTTAACCAAGAAGTAGATGTGAATGATTACCTTACAGAGATCATTCCTTGATTCTGTTTAATGTATTCAAATCTATCATAGGGTAATTGTTTTGTAAAAGTATCACCATGTTGTTCGTACATTCCGATTAATTCAAGAATAATATCTCCTTTAAGTGTGTGATCCCTAAGAAAGTGAGGTCTAATATCTATATTCATTGTACTGGAGTGATGATCAGGATTTTTATATAGGGAATTGGTGCTGCTGTAATCCCACATTATTTGTGTTTTAGTGTAACTCAAACCATGTTCTGTGAGAGTGTGTTGCATCCACAACACTTGAGAAGAACAACTTCTAGCTGCTAGATATTCATCTTCATTAATGGACAGTTCTATTTAATATTGTTTCTTGAAAGACCACGAAACTATATAATCTCTTATGCAATGACAACTTCAAGATGTACATTTAAAATCCATTTTACCACCACCAAAGGCAGCATCTGAAAAAATTTAATGTTCAAAAGCATTTCTAGATGAATAAAATTGTCTCAAATCTAATGTTTCTTTTAAATATTGAAAAATTATTTTTATAGCCTTTAAATGGGATTACATAAGATTTTCCTAGTATATTGCACATAAGCATATCAAAAAAATTGTGTCAGGTCAACAAGTTGTTATGTATATTAAATTTAATATCATTCCTCTATAAGATTTTTGATCCACAGGTTTTCTTGCTTTATCAATATTAAGAGTATTAGAGGTTCTGATAGGAGTAGATATAAACTCATTGTTTCCATACAAAAAATTCATAAGAAGATATTTTATATAATTATATTGAGATATGTAAGTTCCTTCTGGGTTTTGAGAAATTTGAAAACCAAGAAAAAAAGTTAAATCACCCATCACACTAATCTCAAACTCATATTTCATAAGATTCTCAATGGAATTAGTTAATGATGGCAGAGTTGATCTGAATATGATGTCATCAATATAGATTTTAACAATAAAAATATATTTATTAACATTATTAATGAAAAGGGTTGGATTAACGATTCCATTAACATAGTTATCTTGACAAAAAAATCCTGAAAGTCTATCATATCATGCTCTTGGGGCTTGTTTAGGTCCATATAAATATTTGGTAAGTTTATAAACATTATTTTGTTATTTTTATCTTCAAAACCAGGGGGTTGATCTGTATAGAACTCCTCTTGTACATAACCATTGAAGAAAGCACACTTCAAATCCATTTGATAATGTTTGAAGTTAAAGAATGATGCAACAAATAAAAGAATATAGATAGATTAAAGTATTAATACAGTATCATAGTTTTTTCATAGTATATTCCTTCTTGTTGATTATAGCATTTAGAAACTAATATTTCTTTATTTCTAACAATAATTCCATTTTCATAACATTTATTTCTAAAAACACATTTTAATCCAATAACATAAGTTTCTTATGTCTTTCAACAAAGGTCCAAGCATGATTTATTATGAATTCATTGAGTTCATATTTCAAGGCCTTTTTACAATATTCATCACTCAAAGATTTATTTAGAAGTATTTGGTTCAAATTGGTAAATAAAAGAAACATTTTTAACTGCATTCCTTAAAGAACTACTACTTTTTACTGTTTGATTAGAAATGATATTGTCACTGGGATGATTCCAAAGTAACAACAGACTTGGGTTTTGAATTTTTTTCATCCACATAGGTTATAAAATCTTCAAGAGTAAATGTCTCAGAAATGAATTCTTGAACATTTTCATTAACTGAAGCATCATCAATCAACGTATGGTGATCATTTTTAGAAAATATATCAAAAATATGTTCTGATTATTTGAAAACAAAAGGATTAGTTTCATCGAATTTTACATGTACCGTTTCTTCCACAGTGCATGTGTTTTTATTAAAAACATTATATGCCTTAGAGTTAGTGTAGTAGCCTAAGAAAATTCATTCATTAGATTTGGGTGAAAATTAATGTAATTTATCATTAGTATTCAAGATAAATACCATGCAACAAGAAAAATTGAAGTAAGAAACTTTTTGTTTTCAGCTAGCCCATAACTTGTAATGTGTTTTATTAAGAAATCGTCTTATTAAAACTGAATTTATAGTATAAGAAGTAGTACTTATAGCTGTAACTCAAAAATTTTTATCCATTGAAAACTCACTCAACATAGTTATAGTCATATCTTCAAGAATACGATTTCTTCTTTGAACAACACCATTTTGTGGAGAAGTCCTTGGGGCGGAAAATTTGAAACTAATACATTTTTTACTACAAAAAGTTTTAAAATACATATTTTAAAATTCTATACCATGATCACTAGGAATAGTTTTCAATGGTAGATGTTTCTCGTTTTTAACTTGAGATCTAATGTTTTTTAAATATGAAAATGCTTCATATTTCTTTGCAGGAAAATAGACCCATATAAATTTTGTTTAGTCATAATCTAAGACAAACACATAGTATTTGCCTCCAATACATCATGTTTCTATTGGATCAAATTAGTCCATGTGCACTAACTCTAAGGATTTAGAAGCTAAAACTTCACTTATATATTTAATGCTAGATTTTTGTTTCTTTATAAATTGATAAGGATCACAAAATTTTGAAGAATAAAACCTATGTTCCGAAAAATCCTTAACAAGTGATTTCATAGAATGTTTACTAAGATTACTTAAGTTATAGTGTCCTAGTTTTCTATTCAAAATCCATGATTAATCTACGAATGCACTATGGGATGGTAGATCTTGATTTCTATGGTCTTTTAGGTATAAGGTGTACACATTTTCCTGCCGAGGGGAAGATAGAATAAATTCAACCTTGGAATTATGAACTAAACATTTATTGTTTCTAAAATTTACAAGGTAACCTTCATAAAATATTTGGGTTATGATAATGAGGTTGTGAATAAGGCCTTTTAATTTTTTTTTTAAATAATAGCTTTACAAAGAAAAATAATGTTACCTATACCTACAATTTCTCCTTGACAGTTATCCCCAATAGTCTCTTTTCCTCCTTTAGTGTTCAAAATCGTGTTGAAATAGTGTTTTTTACCAATCATGTTCCAGGAAAATTAACTATCCATGTACCATATGTTGTTGGTACATACTTTATTATCCTGAAAAAACAATGATTTTGGTTTTTGGATTCCACACTTACTTGGATCGAAAATTGTTAGATAATAAAATCTTGGGTATCCACATTTGTTTAGAAAAATAAGATTTCTGAAACCCAAGGGATTGAACATTATTTAAAGAACAATTCTTTTTCTAATTCCCACCACTTTGACATTTGGTTCAAAGTAGAGCTCTTGAAGTGAAAAATAATTTTTTCTAAATATTGGATTTTTATGAGAATAACCTAGTACTTGATTTTTATCATGAGGTCAGATATGAGAATATATAATATCAAAATTTTCCATTCCAGATGAAAAACTTGCAATATGTTTCTCTAAAGAAAATATTTCAGATTTTAGTCTCATGACTAAATTCTTATCCCCTAGAATATTAGATTTAGAGTTATCTTTATCCTGTAAAGCAACATTTACTGAAAACAGATTTTTATGATCCTTAAGATGTTTATCATTCTAAAAATTATCTTCCTCAAGTTTTTAGAATGATTTTCTAAAACAAAGTTTTTCTTATCACGATCATTGGTAAGATCCAAAATTTATTTTGTAAAAATAAATTCTCTAGAATTTTATTTTTAATTTTTCATATAGACTTTCTAGATTTTCATTTCAATAAACATAGAAAATCTAAAAACTTCCTCTTATGAAGGAAAATCATTATTATTGTCTAATGAAGTGGATTATTCATATTGATAATAAAGTTTATTAGGATAATTTTCACATAAAACGTTTTTGTCAGAGATTTAGCAGTTCATAACATAGCCTTAAGAAAAAAATATTGAAATGGAGCTCAAGATATTAAACAAATATTATATTACTCATAAGATTCGTATTCTGAACAATCATTAGAAGAATCTCCACCACCTGCATACCATTTTTCATTGGCATTCAAGACATTCTTATACTTTTATTTGTAGATCTTCTTCTTGTTCCTTTCAGAAATCATGTCCTTCATCTCTCCCTTCATCAAAAAGAGACAAATAGGTACAATATGACCAGTTCTTCTATATTTATAGCCTATCACTTCTCCATCTCTGTTATCTTTTTCATCATTCTTCTTGTATCTATATTGAAAGTTCTTCTGTCCAACAATCTTGTTCATTCTCTATGAAATATTTTCTACCTCATTTTTAGAAGCTTCGCTTTCACTAGATTCAGATGGATTAAAAACCTTCTTAGATTTAGATTTTGTAACTCTCTCAGGTGTCTTGGGTATTGTATGATTAGAAGTAGTTATAAAAGCAACACCTCCATTTCTATTCTTCTTTATAATATTATCTGCATAAATAATCATTCTAGTTTCATGTTGAATAAGAGTTCCAAACCGCTCATAAAGGGAAATCTGAGTAACTTTCATATTCTCATTTATTTTTGTCCTCTTAGATTTCCATTCATTGTGTATGATGTATATAATATTGTCAATAATAATTTCATCATCTAAAACTTTCTCACCCATCGATTGTAAGCTGTTGACAATAGTCATGAATCTTTGTTGTACCATACATATGGGTTCTCAATAAGGAAAATAGAAACCATGATACCCAGCTCTGAGTATGGATCTTCTAGTTTCATCGACATAAGAAGTTACATAGTGGGTTACTTGAAGCCTCATCAAAATTTTATTTGCAACTTCACAAGATAATATTTGGTTATATATATTTCTAGTCATGGAACAATGCAAATTATTTTATACATTAATGTTCAACTGGTATACCACCAATTATGGATTAGTGAAGGATATATGTTCTTTATCAAGAATCTTATAATCTCCAATTAACATAATATAATTGTCAACAACTTTGTTAATCACAAAGGTCTTCATTCTGTCTATCGAGTACTCATAGTCAATTCCCTTGAAAATCGGTGGTCTAGTAGGATTTAGATTTTCCAGAGATCCAACATGAGATCTTTCCATACTAAAATGAATATTTCATTCCACAAAACATGTTAGAAGTCGAATTTTGTAAACAAGGTTATAAAATATAAAGGAGTTATGAAAAATGAAATCTTGAGCAAGAAAAATTATATATTAATATAATTATTTCATAAACATCCTCTGATTGCAATTGTAGGATCAAATATATAAAATGACATGCTCAAATACAAGGGGGGGGTGAATTGTATATTTAGAAATTATTTTGGAAACATTAATGTTGGTATAAGACATCCATAAATAAAGTTTCTTACCCTTCCAAAAAAAATTCGTAAAGATAAATTTCAACATTATGTAAACTTTGATTAACAAAGTTAAACAAAATTCACTAACCCTCTTAAAGAAACTATTTCTTAGACATTATAAACATAAAATAAAAAGAATTGAATGATTTTCTAAAAGTAAAGATTCTACATTAAGGTGTATAGAATCTATATTATAATCAGAGTAACCAAATTAGAAAGTACGAAAATGTTATACATTCTATCTTTAACAAAGTTAGAATAGATGTGGGTTAAAAACAACTTGAAATAGAAAAAAAGTAACAATAAGATTATTTTAACCCAATGAGAAGGGTATCCAACAACCTTGGATAAATGTTCCTTGATTTATTATTTCTAGAAAGTCTACCTTACTCATACCTAGGTAAGCCCTCAATCCAATGATTGGTATATGTCTTGCGATCCCCGCATGCTTTCGATTTAGAAGGAAATCAGAACCTTTGTCTTCCAAACCCGGAAGCCCACGATTTTCATGATAGAGTCTGAAAAATGAATGTCTAAAAAAGCCTAAACAAGTTGTTCATGAAATATACATGAATACCTAAGAGTTGTAGGAGTCAATATCTCTAGAAATAACGTCACAAGCTTTGATCACTTTTCTATTCACTGCTCATCATCGATGATCACTCTTTTTTCATTGAGTCTGGCTCATTCAAATGTACTCGTATTTATAGGCCAAAATTCTAAACAGTCGGATCCACTCCAATGGTCATTTTTTCCTTAAATATTGGAGGGACATGGACACATTTCAAACATACAATGGTTAATTTGTAACAGATTGTACGGCATCGATCCATGAATAAAAATGATATTATGTTTAAGGTAAATGTTATGTATAAGAAAATGGAGAATATGATAATATTGGAACGATACATTAAGCAATTATAACAACATCAAGAAAAACAATTTTTAATAAAATGAAAATTGGATTGAGGAAATGATATCACAAACCTTGGGTACCAGTACTATAAAATAGGTATGACATTTTTACTGGAATCGGTATCATGAAAACGGTATGACATTTGTACTAAAATCGGTATCACGAAAAATGTATGACATTTGTATCAGTATCGGTATCCTAAAAAATGGTATGAAATATATATTGGTATCAGTATCAAAAAGATAGAATGACATTTTATCCAATATCAGTATCATAAAAAATCGGTATGACATTTGTAATGTAATGAAAAATATCTAAGTAAACATAATGACATATATATACATAAACATAGTAAAAAATCACTAAGTATAATGAAATGAAAATTCTGTAAGTAAAACAGAATGATATTTTTGTAGGTAAATGTAATGAAAATTTGGTAAGTAAATGTAAGGTGAATTCTGTAAGTAATCATATTGAGAATTCTTTAAGTATAAGAGAATGCAAAAATAAAAACATAAGAAAAATATTTTGTGATTTTCAAAACATAAAACCATAAGGAATTGAGAATAACTAAGGTATCCTTATTGAATCAACAAGAATAACCTAAAACATCCATAAATTCTCAAAAATAAATAACTAATTAATTTATCATAAAAACCCTAATGATTTAACAGATGTAAAACTCACTAGTAAATTTACAACTGTAAAAACACCTGAAAATGGGTTGTGTTCTACTACCAACGAATCCCTAAATCTATGATACAAAAAATACCCAAACATAGTACCCAAATAAAATTTCAATTCCTCACAAATTTTTTAAAATCACTAGAATTTATGATTATCAAATATTAATAATGAAAAATAGTTTGAATGGAATGATTCCATGAATCCTAAGCCCCCTCTACACAACCCACAACCAATAAAAGCATTTATGTTTTGATATCCCCATGATTTGGTGGAAACAAAAGTCCAAAACATTACCAAGATTATATAAATTAGTTGAAGAAGAAGTAGGGAGAAAAGGGAGGGAGAAGAGATAACGTCTAACATGATTTTTCATGAAGAATTACTTACAAAATATCTTGACTAAAAAGGGTTTAAAATAGAAAAATGGTGTACTATGAGAGATTCCCCCCCCCCTCTTTTATGTAGAAAACATAATAAAAATCATAAGGGTTAAACTGAAGTCCCCTTAAAACTACCAAACCACCCCTTGTAACAAACAATTGGTCCTATAAAGTAATTAATACCCTTCCACCAGGAAATTATAAGATCACTAGGTTCATGTTAGAAGAACATTTATAACATAATTGAAAAAACTATGGGATAATTCAATAAGTTATTTCTCTATGTACTTAGTGGTACTGTACCATTTATTCAATGTAATGTTATAATCACCTTCTTACATTTTTTAATCACCAAAACCATAGAAATTACTATATTTATTTTCCACCAAATCATTCACCTCTAAAATACAACTTTATACATTTAAAATATTTTTAAAAATTCACCCCTTCGATCTATTTAGAAAAATAAAAATTTATCTATTTCCTAAAATAAAGTATGTCAACCCTTCCTTCTTATTTAATGACACATTATGATAAGGATGATAAAAATATAATTTATATGTCATGATTTTATTTTTAATTGAACAATTAGTTATGATTTTACTTTGACTAATGGGTACCCCATGTTATAATTTTACTCTAATAAGTGAAGGTATCTTGGACATGCATTGATCGATAAGGTTATGTTCTTTTTTTTCATTACTATTTTAAATATTGATCTATTTTATATGTCATGATCATGAGTTAATTTTAAAACAATGTAAACATTTCTATGGTGTATTGATTTTTCTTGGATGATATTTGGGTGTGTGTTTAAATTTTAAAACACATTGTATGATTTTTTAATGCATTATTTTCTTTATAACTGATTTTAATTTGTTTTCATGGAATATATTATCCTTTTTTTATTTTGTTTAACAATAATGGTTACCATAATTAATTAGTGGAATGATAAAAACCCCCACATGATTATTTATTTCATTTAAATTAATTCATCAAAAATTAAATTCTAATTTAATTTAAAACTATAATTTATTATTTATGTCCTAAAATGTAGTATATAAATTTTTTAGATGTATCCTTTTGAGGTATTTCTTATTCCCTATATTTACACATTTTATTTTCATATAGAATGGATTTTTATTCCATCATATAGCTATGTGATTACACATTCCTATGATATAGAGTTATCTGTTGGCTTATACATAGCTTAATGGAGGTGGTGGTAAATAGGAATGGTCACATGTGTCACCTAAATATGGAAATGTATTGCTTTTAATTAAATTTGGTCTTACAGATTATCCACATAGTCTCAATCATTATATTTTCACTTAAATATTGTATATTTTATGAATCTTGTACGTCTTATTAAATTATTAGAAGTTATTTTTTAATTTTGATTAATTTTAAATTTTGTTATTGGATTGGAATAGTAAATACACCACCACTACATGGTGGTATAGACCCCACTGTGGTGCTGTCATTGACAATGAACATTATATGATAACATTTGGGATTCATTTTATAATTTATATAATTTATCTCATGATGTGTTATTCATCATTTTATGTCATTTGTGAGGAGTTCATACATTTTTATATATTCATTATAATTATAAAAAAATGGAGAATAAAGGTAAAATTTTAAAATAACTGAAACATTAGACAAATTTTTTGAAAATTCATTCATAATAAAATTTTTATTGTTCCTTTTCTTCTAATATAAGTTGTTTTGATTCCTCTAGCATGTGTGCGACACTCCAATTAGAACTTATCATAGCTAAAAATAATTATCTATCAATTTCTCTAACTATTGATCATGATTATATATAAATTTGGTAATAAGGGAGAACCTTCCCAAACATTAATACTTTTAGGAAACCAAAGGACACCCTTAGAGGAAGGAACATAATTTCTGATTCTTAGTAATAGTTATCAAGATCATATGAATAATTTGGATCAATTGAGAAACATATTATCTTTCATTATTTATTCTAAATGAATATATTAATACTTGTATATTAGGTTTTAATTTTGTTTCCTATTATTTTTTTGATGATAACTATCCCTCCAATACCCTTAAATTTTATTAAAGTTATTTTATTAATGTCTAGATTTTTTTTAAAAAGAAAAAGAAAATGTGGAAATTGAATTTTTAGAAAATCACGACCAAATGAAGTCCATAAATGGTGTTGTTTTATTGTTTTTATAGTAACATGACTTATCCCTTTAAAAAATTCTTATTTTTTCATATTATTTTCAATACAATGGTAGAAAATTATTTTAAATGGATCTAGAGGGCTGAAATATTTTTTCTGGAAAATACGGAAACATTTATTATTAAACTATTACATGTTTTAAAGGATAATTTTATATTGCGGTATGTACTATGATGATGTAACATAAAAATTAGAATAAAAAAAATACAATTTCCATAACATAATTGTAACTAAAAATAAATTATCTAAAAATGCCAAGTGCCCAGAAAACCATGGATGAATGGTTTTCACGTAAAATGGATGAAATTCCAAAATACATAAAAAATATTCGTGGTCTATTTTATGAATATATGACCCAAATAATATGAGATAATATATAAATGTCAAAAAGAATCTCATTATAAATATTTTACTTGTAGAACTCTATGACATGGAGATAATCCATTTTGATTAAAATTTCAAAGAAAAATGGTTTTTCTAATTCTAAAAAACCTTAACGAGTGCATTTCTAGAGACCCATACAAAAACCATGTGTGGATTTAAACTACGGAAAAAAATATTTTAGTGGATGTGATATTACTTAAAATTATATTTACATGGTTGAAATTATTATTAATTTTAATGTTTTAATTTTTACATATGATTAAATTATAAAAGTAATCAAAATATATTTATAGTAGTATCCTTATTTGAAAATAATGGATTTCTATATATGGGTGTATACTTTATGAAATTATTATTATTTTATAATAATAGTATTCATGAATTTTATACATTTTTAAAACATGATGGATTTTCTATTAAATTCATGTTACTGATAATATGATATGTTCATATATGATAATAGTCAGTTTCTCATGTATATATTTTTATATTTTATTCATTTATTTTTGTATGAATTTTCAAATAATGTATATTTATGATCTCATCATTTATTTTATATTTTTCCTTTATTTTATGTATTATTAAAATGTTCTTTCTTTAGATAACATGTTTCTAAACTATATAATTAAAAAAGTAATCAAATATTTAAGAAACATTAGGCTAATTGTGATTACCATATTATTTTTCATATACCATTACAATGGTATTGATTAGTTTAAAGAGTTACACATCAATATATTTTGAGCATATTAATTTGGTAGAGTGAATACAGATTCAGATATAAATCGTTAGAAGAATACATACAAAAAAGGAATGACATAAAATGATGGAGATATTAACCCCCCTTTAAAAATACTAATTGTCTGATTTATTATAAAGAAAACACTTTTCAAGACCATAATCATTCATTATAGTAGGTTATTCTAATGAATATTTCCCCATATGTTATCCCGTTACGAGAAATAAACTGTTGGGTTGACTGAATAAGATTTTGTTAAAATTATATTGGAAACCCTTAGTAAGGATAAAATAAGAAGAATATTGATTTTATCCATATAATTGATTGGGAAAGGATTTCCCCACTCAACAATCCTAGATTCATATATGATATTGTTGGAATAAAGGCCAAACAAAATAGATATATGGTGAGATAAATTTTAAATAATACTCATCACAAAGTGAAATATATATCATGTACCAGTAATGGGTATGGTGTGTTTGAAAGGGTTCATCACTTTAGAAGGATCACATTTAATAAAATACCTTATTAAATGAATATAAAATATAGTACTCATTTGATAAAAAATTATATTATACCAAAAATTGAATCTTTTTCATTCAACATGAATTTGAAAATAATATTATTGACAGGAAAAAATAATGGAATCAACTTTCTAGACATGTATAGGAACATAATTATTATTCTCAAGAATGAAAAAAAGTTACATGTGCTGGAGAAAACTATTTCAATGGAAACTCTTTGGAAATAATCATGTCAAGAAGAGGGAAATGTTAATTATAAATATAAAAGGGAATCATTTTATATATCTATATTAATTATGTTTCATATATAGTGTAAACAAAAAAAATTATATGAAACCTTGGATGCTTATGGATTGATAGATAATCTAAAGTAGTAACATTAAGAGAAAGCTATATATGAAATATATGATGTTATTAATGCTCATTTATTTATGATTTCTATTGGTAATTATACCTTAACTGATGCAGTCAACATTTTTGGGTTTGAAAATTACATGGAGAGACTAGTTGAAATAAGGATCCATAAATTCTTTCAAACTGAAGAAGGATTCCTATATACCTCAAGTTTTAACAAATTTACAATGTCATCTATTTTTTTCCTTTTATTATATAATCCTCCTCAAAAAATAACATTTACCTCTCCCATTCCAAATAAATAATATCATTATCATTCATTTATTATGGTATTATAGTAATATATATTCATACTCACACATTAAAATATTGCGTGCTCTATTTTTTTGTTGGATTAACCATGTACATGATAAATTTAATAATAATATCATTACAGATGATTAAAAAAATAGAAAATATAATTACTTATGGTATTAATGTGAATATATGTTATGATTTTAGTCATCAAATGGATATATATTATTATTATTTTTTAAAATGTATTCTTTTTATTAATGAAAAAAACTAGGTCCGCTGCAACCATCAAATCACTCAGCTTCAAGATCTTCCCAAGAACTATTGGCTGGGATTTCCCTCTACTGTATACTTTTAGTGGGTTTAATATTAATTCCTCATACATCACCCCCATATTAATACCTCATAAGTCCATGCATATTTATATTCTACACTAACAATGGTACCCATTTCTTTATAGTGATAACTTATTATGATTGATATATGGATCAATGACTGTGAACAATGTCTTCTCATTTTATGTTTTGGATATTCTTAATCCATAGGTCATAATTGTGGGTGTCATTTTTGGGAATCTATAACTGTGATCTTTTTCATGGTTCAAAGCCGTGAAAGTTTCATGATGTTAAGATTTTTGGTTATCAATGACCCTGAATGATCG
This sequence comes from Viscum album, assembly GCA_963277665.1. Classification (NCBI taxonomy): domain Eukaryota; kingdom Viridiplantae; phylum Streptophyta; class Magnoliopsida; order Santalales; family Viscaceae; genus Viscum; species Viscum album. The sequence goes on along the minus strand of OY728150.1, from coordinate 1,461,717,812 downwards.
CCCTCCCCATTTATGGATATGAAAAAGACCCTATTTTATTATAGAATAGATTATCTATAATCTATTTTTAGGGATTTCATTATTTTAATTCACACCATAATCATTCAATGGAGTATATATCCATCATTGTTCTATGATCATTCCCCCCACACATCATTTTCTATTTCTATTATCATTCTATTCAATAGACCCCGCATAAATATGAGTGTATATATTTATGATTTCTAGAATAAATGATGGGGTTTTCGTGGTTTGGTTTATTTTTTTTATTTTATACTACCTAGGTTTATTTTTATTCCAATTATGTTTGTGATGTCTATCTCATGTCATGTAAGGGTTAATTCTCAGGCCCGACTACAATATTCCTCAATTTCTAAATTATGTGAAGGGACCCTATTCATCATCTTGAACATGATGAGGATTTTGGATTCTACCCTAATTATGGGAAATAATTGTATGAGTTTATATAGTAATATATTTCATGTGATTATAGATTTTTTTCATCCATATCCTATTTTGGAGGTCCTGATGATGTTTTGATCAAACATTGTATCAGTAGAAGCCCCATGGTGCATGGATTCATGTATTTATATTTACCTTATAATTTTTTGGGATGCTCTCCCCCATGGACTATTTACTAATGATTACGTTTTTAACAATGGTAAAAGTGGTGAAAAATATTACTAGGGTTTTCTCAATCATTGGGATTAACCTTTTGGATCAGTTGGTCATTATTATACCGAGTATTCCACTAAATTAAAATGGGCTAAATGTAAAACATTTATTTAAAGAAAAAAAGTGAAAATTTGTATTCATTAATTATAATCCATTAATAAAATATATCAAAAAATTATATAATATTTACCTGATAATTTTGGTTTTTTGAATCACATTATCCTGAATGGAACAAGCCACCATACTAAAGTAAGATTCGAATAATTGGATCAATTAACACCTAATAATTTATATTATCTATTGATGTTTATTAAATCAGTAATAAATATATATTTTTATTCTAATGAATTAAATAAATAAAATTATTTATTTGATACAGATGAATGATAAACATGATTTGATTATATAAGGTGTTAGAGTACGTTCAAGAAAGCTTAAATGTAAGGTAGATATTTTCTTTACTCAACTTCCTTTAACATAGTTATAAAATTTATTATTTTACTGTAATATTATTTGTTGGTTGTGTTCAATTATTTAATTATATTTCTCGTTTTTATATCTAGGTTAAATTTCCTAATAAATCACATTTTTCGTTTAATCAAATATAATAAAAATACGACATTGTAATGGATGGTTTCCCCCTCTATTTTTTATTTTTCATTTCCATATCCAAATTATTTCATAACATAGATGTATTTTATCTTGTAATTAATGTCAAATATGTATAATATTTTATATCATTTATATTTCTATTTAATTCATTATATGTTTTAAATTTTTCTATTTTTCATCGATGTGGTTTACTTAAATCACTAAAAAATCATAAAAAGAATTTATTTTAAATTTTATATCATTTCTTCTAGATTACTCCAAATTTGTACAAATTTAGAGGTATTTATTTTCTAAGTTACATCATTGGGATTATTATTATTAAAATAAATTTCTTAATGTATTTTTTCATCTATTGAAATTTTTTTAAGTAACTTATAACTTTTATTTTTTGACAACTACTCCAAAAATGTTTTGAAAAAACTATTATAATGATTTAACATATTTTACTTGTTAATTCTATCAATGATACACTATCTATGGTTTTTATTTTTCATTTATCAACCTCTAAATGCTCACATGAAATGTTTCTTTTAGAATATTTAGTATAGGGGTTCATTGGATGCAATTCCTGGTCACTAGTTATGTGAAAGGTCATGATGTTGTTACCTAAACCATTATATTTCAATGGATTAATCCATAACTGATTTCGATGGATATATGATAGTTTTCATATTCCACTCATACTTTTGGGATTTATGTAATAATTGGGCCGAAAATTTTATACCCCTACAATGCATTGTGGAATGCTTTATATCCAAGTAAATCGCTTTGTTATTTTTTGATAAGCTATAATTATATATGTTCACAATGTAATGCATGGGTATGATTATGTTAGTTGTGTTTATACTGTTATTCCAGTAAATAATGAAATTATAAATTTTTATTATGTTAGGATGGTCTTAGTAGATATCCTTAACACATGTTAAGATAGTATCTACTTATTTATAGGTTATATTACAAATTCATGTATCAATTTTCATGTTTTTCGAGTTCTCATTCTTCTACCATGGTATATGTTATAATTTCAGGATGACCCTTTTTAGTTATTACTGGTTAGAGTGGATAAATCAAGAGGTATTGAATTGTGTTTACAATTAAAATGTTTTTTTATTTAAAATTTAAAACAAATTCCCCTAATTTATTAAATAAGAACTCATTTAAATAAAATAGTAAAAGTATTCAATTTTGACAATCAAAATGAATCTAACAAGTTTGATCACAAATCACTTAAAAAAAGATTACAACTCTATTATCTTTTGAAATATATTTACATATATAAAAAAACATATAATACACTTATTAAATATGTATATAAATGTTGTATTTTAATGATGAGGTCTGAAAACTAGAACATGTATTTTAAATAAAGAGTTAACAAAACACAAAAACACATTGTAGAATAAAAAAGTATGTTCTTTATAAATCCAAGACCCAGTCCTCTCCACCATGAAACAAACCACTTCTAAGATTCTTATTCGATAAATAAAATAATAAAAAATGGATTAGGGTTTTACAAATAACAATTTCACACATGTATTATAGGATAAATGCTCACTTAAAAAGTTCTATATGTGATAAAAAATGTAAAATAACTAAGGAACGAATGTTTGTCACTCTTCAATACAATACATGATATTTTTTTAAAGAATAAATAGTGTGTAGAAAATATAGATAAATTCGTAAAAATAATAAACCATGATAAAAGAATAAATTTTGACACAGAGGATGAGTTCTGTTGTTCTGTCGATGATTCTTCCCATATCTATGTTTATTATTTGATTCAACAATGACATGGAATATGAAATATGTTCTCAATTTTTTCATAGGTGTTCCAATAAAAATAGAGAGCTGTGATTTCCTAAAATCTCATCGTCTCACATATGCTTCCACTATTCATTTATCTTCTACATTTTCTATGACTTAATTTATATTAAATAGAATAATTTGTTGAAAAAGGGACATTGAGAACTCATAATGGAAGATTCTCATACTCGACATTAAAATTGGGATCATTAAATGATTTTGAGACAAATTTAATCAACATAGAAAAATTGTTGGAGTATTATATTTCAAAATATTATACTCACATTAGATATTATCTCTTTAAACTGTTCTATGTTACAATTCAAGATATATTTAACACTTTGCAAGAGTTTTGACCAGTTCTCTTGAGAAAAGGTCATACTGTCGATCACTTGAACTTAAAATTGATCACTAAAACATATGGTCGATCACTTTAACATGTGATTGATCACCTTAAACAATGTTCTATTATTAAAAATTTTGGTTATCACATAATTTTTTCAAATTTTTAATTCTCTCAACAATCTCTTGAACAAGTCACGTGATCGAATTATAACGTTATCAAAAGTCCATCATTATCAAACAATAACTTACCTTCAACTTGTAGTCAAATGGAATTTTATTGAAGCTCAAATTTCATTATTAAACTATTTAAAACATTATGATATCTTTATTGATGGACAGTCACTTCAATTCAGCATTGTAGTTGATTAAAATCATCACGTAGTTGATACAAGAGTTTGTGAAAAATATTCATCATTGGGATTTCTTGTGATATAACATTCAATATCTTATTTTTATTAGGTTAGCTTGAGTAACTTTTGATGTCCAATATTTTATATTCATCTAATTTATTGTTAATATCATACTCTATAAAATTAAAGAATTTGGACTCAGGGATGATGGTATGGATTGCTATGATTTACCATTAATTCAAGAATTACAAAACATTTATTGTGTTCCAGAAAATCAAATATATTTCATAAAACATATAACAGATTTGAATAAAGATAATCATAACCTTTGATTATTAAGTTAAGTAATTGAAAGACTATTCCAACAATATCCCCCTTTTTATGATCATAAATAACAAAATAAATAAATAAATTCCATATAAACCAAATTATAATCTACTATGACATGCAATTGGAAATAATAATATATAACAATTCTAGTTTATTTTGATTTCATATTTTACACCCCATTAGGGATTAATAAAATAAATAAAAATTTGAAATAGTGTAAAAAGTAAATAAAATAAATCAATGAAAATGATGAGATAAAAAGTATAATAAAAATATATTTCATTAATTTCAAAAAATATTACATGGATCTTTATAAGAATATCTATCCTCTATTTTACTCCTCATTGTCAGAAAGGGTATAAAAAATAAATGGGTCTTTTACTTTTTTAATAATAGTGGGTGGAGGTTAATTTATTGAATGTGTAGTAGCTCTGAGAATGTTTATACTCTTGGAAACTAGTTTGATCCAATTTAAGGTCTGAGAACGGGTTAGGTAAAATGTATTAGGTTCAATTGGTGTGGATGAAGTTGGGTTAATGGATGCTACCAAAAGTATGGATGATGTTACTATAAAAGCTATGGAAAGCAATGAAATTATGATGGGAATATGTAATATAATAGGTTATAGAATATGGGATCTAATATGACAACTATAATCCTCCATTTAAGTACTAAAACTCAATATGCCTTGTTTAATATGTTATTTTTTTTAGGAAAAGATTCACTATATGATTAAAAATACACATTCAATAGCGTCGACAATATCTTCTTATTTGTCATAGTTATTTTACAAATTAATTATAGAAAAAAATTCATTTTAAACTTTTTTAGGATCATTTTTAGACTTATTTAATTCTATATAAGTGTCCAATAAAGCTATAAAAGATGGTACAACTTTCTATGATGGATCAGATTGAGTTTGAGTATATTCTAGAGCTAAATTGATATAATAAGAAGAGAAGAAAGATCTAGAGACACTAAACTCAATAAATAGATGTTTTCACCATGGTTATCCTTTAGGATAGAAAATACGTAGAATTATATCGACTTCTCTAATGGATGTATCTGATTTTTACACTAAATCTTCCATAAACACCACTTATATTTTGGGGAAAGATCCATAAATTGGTTCTCCCTAAATCATTTTATGATACTTCTACTAGAGAGGAAGGTGTGTCATAGGGTATCAACTGATTATGATAGGTATCAATGTGCCCTAGAACTAGAGAATAAATCTTTCGAAAAATTGGGTTTATAGATTTTGAAGCAAGAAAGTCATAATAACCTTCTATCCATGGTGTAATTTCATCATCATCACCATCATCCTTTCAATATTTATTACTTATATCGACAGGAGTAGTTATGTTCATGTCAAATAAGGGGTTTTTTGGAGGTGAGTCATCTCTTATAGGTGTGAAGTATATGATAGGTTCCCCCTCTCTCAAGTATTGGTGGACTTTCACAAATTGGATCAGTTTTAATGTTATTATTTGATTTAGAGAAAAATGGTAAAAAAGGGATATAATAATCCCCACTCAAAGTTACTAATCCTTCCCTATAGTAAACAATTCTAATTAGTAATTGGAATTTACTTTAAGATTATTGAGTAGGAGTGATGACTAAGATATCTTCATAGGATAACCAAACTTATTCTGCTACATCAAAAAGATCATGAAAAACTTCTACATCAGAAGAGTACTTTTCCTTAATTTTTTTTCTAGATCTAGAACTATATCAATGATATACCATGGCCTTGTAGGTTAATTCATTGGATTTAACATTTTATATAACTTTTATTATTTATCTATCCAAACACCATTCCAAGGATTCTAAAAAATCTTTGTATACTTTCAAGTGTTAGGATTTTAATAGATTTAGTCATAAAATCATAACATATCTACTCCCTAAAGAATTAACCTCTTCTATTTTAGAAAAAATAAGATAAACTTGTTGTATGAATGTGTATTTAATCATGAAGTTGGTTTACTTAATTATTCTATATATCTCATTAATAATCTAGGATGAATGATTTGAATACCGAGAACCTTAACATAGAGAAGAAATATATCTTGAATCTTGATCAAGCTAATGTTTCCCTTTTGAGAGAAGGTGAAATATTCCATGAACTGTAATTATAACATAAATTATCCAATTACTCATTTTCACTCATCTTTTGAGGGGTTCGATCATCTATAAATTCTTCCAGTGCATTTCTCTATTCTGATTGATGATGGATCATAGGATACAAAATCCAATAATCCTAATATTTTACCAAATGTTGAACTCTTAAATTTTGATCCAAAAATATTGATGAAAATTTTCATTCATGACCATCCAAAATTGTCCTAATCATATCTTCTTAGTCTCTAAACTAAAAAATTAGGTATAGGTAAAAAAAGTTAAATAATCATGGATAAAAGTTGTGATTCTATTCTAGAATCTATCTCTTCTATCCTTAATGAAATAACACTCACCAAAAAAAGGAACAACTCATCCTAAACCATTTTATGATGGCTCTATTTTCTGAAAGAACATCATAAGAAAGAATATGGGTATTCAAAAGATCATGTGACCCACTTGTACTTTCCTTTTATTTATTGGGAGAACAAGAGGATTCCTAAACATCTTTCTCAAATTTTCTCTTAATCTTTACTAAGGAAACAGATATTCATAGATCCAAGAATCTATGATTCGGTGAATTTAGGTTCATAAGAGGGTTGGGTTTGAGTTGGAATGTAATAAGGTGATTCAGGTTCTAATTTGAGATATTTCAAACATTTATGGATTTTTAGAACTATAATGCTTGTGAATTTTTTAACATACTTACAAACCCATATGGGTATATTTTCGAAAATATTGAAAATAAAATAATATTATTTATATGAAGATATTATATATATATATATATACTCATAACTATATTAAAAATAATATTTTAATTATTCTATAGAACATTTTAAACATAATTAATATTACCAAACAAAGTTCTATTATAATTTATCCTCTCATAATTAATAGTATTTATAATAATGTGAGTAAGTTGATGTTTTGGGTTAATTAAATCAATAGTAATGTCCCGTTTTGGATAACGACCTCCCAAAAGTGATGTCTTATATCAACAGCTTTTTCCTAGAATGAGGTATAAGTTTTCTTAAATCTTAAAAACAATTATGTTATTATAATTTATATGTGAATGTATGAATTTATATCCGTAGTATACTAAAGAATGATTCGTCCACAAATTCCCAGCATAATAATTTCTTGAAAATTTTTATTAAACATAATAATTCAAAAATTCAACAAAATATTTTTTTCTTAGTAAACAATTAAACTAGATACTTGACAAACAAGGGACATATTATAGATATTTGTCTCCTGTAAAACATAATACCACAAAAATATACATCAAAATAACTATATCAAATGATTTTACTATTGAATAAAACAACACTAATTTGGTTTTACATTTTGTTAATTAAATATTTATTTTTAAAACACTCAAATGTGATTCTTATTTATTTTCCTAAAAACATGGAAACATGGACACAACCACGCCCATTCACTGATGTTGTCGCTGGAAGATCATCGCAAGTACTTGTTGCTGGCCTTAAAGACAACGTGGTTACGGTCATGAAGTTAATCCAAAGTATTTTCGACACCACGGGCAGCCTGCAATTTCATTTTATGATTTGGAGGTGAGTTATCTTTCTTGAGATTTACACCTTGTTTTGGTTGGTAAGTTTCCTGTTCGTAGACATTCACTTAGTTTTCATAGAAGAGAATTAGAAGGGATTGGTTTTTTAGATTTCAGCATCAGTCTGGTTAGCTCACGCATAACAATATTTCTATTTGCTGCTGAGGATGTCTAATATAGTCATTGGTCTTGAAAATCATGGTTTTCTGGTGGATACCTCATGAAAGTACTGAATTGGACCCCGAATTTTGACCCATTAAAGGAATCCGCAATTGTTCCACTCTGGGTTGGTCTTACAGGCCTACCCCTACACTTGATCAAAAAACATGCCCTATTCCAAATTTCCAATCTCATTGGAACCCCATTAAAGATATACTTGTAAACTAGTAATCTCTCAAGGTCATCAGTTTCACAAATCTGTATTGAGACTGAGGTTTCAATTGAATTTCCTTCTCAAATCTAGATCCAAAAATGGTGAAACCGGTTTTTTGAAGATGTTGTTTATGAAAAATTTCCTTCTTACATCCAATTTTTCCTTAGACTATGACATGCCTCAAAGGAATGTGGAATCAAATACGCTTATCATCAAACTAAAAAGAATACTTGGATTGAGAAGGGAATGATAAATCTACCACTTCTTTCAACATCTGCACCTAGAATATTTCAAGATGGGGCTCAGACCCCCCCCCAAGGAGGTTCCACCTCCGGTTGTGGAATCAAATAACCATTACAGTTCACCCCCACCTCTTGAATATGTGCCAATAATTAAAATACAAGATGATACTTAGGAGGAAGAAAATGAAAGGTATGAACCATATGAAATTATTGATTCACCTCATAAGGAAGAAGATAAAACCTCTCTTATTGAGGAAGATTATTTGCAAGCAATGGCCAGGAAGGGGAAAACCCAATAGTTGATGATGATGGGTTAACCCTAGAAAAATGAGGAAACGCAAAGACTACTCTCAACTTGAAACAACCGCATTCAAATGTTCATTGGACATCTCAAGATAGGAAGTCTCTACCAGTGACACAACTCAGCATGTAGAGTCCTAACAACATGCTAAAGCGGACAATTCACATAATGTTACTTGTTGTGAAGATCATAAATCTATGGAGAAGCTTCAAGATGAAATCCTATATCAATATTTTAGAATAGGAGAGATTTCAAAGGATACTTACTTATCCATCAAGTCAGATATATTCAATGAAAGAATGAGGAAGGAGTTTCAAAAAACTCTTTACCTCATCTTATTGGTTTGGTGGAGGATAAAAGACCTTGATTATGGGAGTCGATTACTATCTTGCTATGGTCTGATCTTTGGAAATTTTTTCTTTTGAGATGATCTTGCTGTTTTTTCTCTAGAAATTGTGGATTTCTACTTCTCTGTCTCGACTCTGTCTGGCTGGAACCTGTACATTCTATACCAATTTAAGTAGCCCAGTTCCTGCTCTGTTTTTTGTATTCTTGATTCTGATACTTTGCTGCTTGATCATTGCATCGGTTCTTTGGTTGTGGCTCTGCCTTGCTGAGGAGCTATCCTAGAAGCACATAGAGAATAGAATTTATACTCTACCATCATGATCTGTAATTTGAGTAGGCTGGAATTTTGAGGATATTCTTTCCTTAACATTATGAAGAACATATCACTCATCTTGAGGTCTAGGATTATGAAGTTTCATATGTAGAATTACAAAAGAGATTGTCATGCTGGTCCAGTTCTTGGCTTGGAAAAAGTAATTCAGGAATACACATGCCAGCGTTTTTGCTATCTTTTCATGCTATCATTACATCTATTTTATTTGATGAGTAGGTGTTTTCAGGAAAATACTAGAAGGCTCATCACCCCATTTTGATGAATTTAAAATCAGTATTGCCCTCTTTTTGTTTTGTGGATCTTCAAGGAACAGAGGTAGCTATTTTTTTCTACATTGTGCTCAAATATTGGAGTTGTGGCGTGGGTGAGTTCTGATTGGAAAGGTGTGCAGCTAGGCAGATGCTCTGGTGAGTGTTGAATCTATCATGTTGTGCTATCACCCACACAGGGATGATCCAGAGGTTCCAATATCATTTCTTTCCATTTATTCTATTGCTGGTACAAGCCCATTCTACCTCGTGTATTCATCTGACATTTTCTTTTATTTATTAAATTTTGGGGAGCATGGGTTTACGCATGCTCTGACCCTTTCAAAAAAAAATTCCTGATAGATAAAAGTTAGGTATAGTATACTTATTATAATACCTTTTTAAATGGTATGATCAACTAGTTTCCCACATTTATCAATAACCAACTTATAGGCTATACTCATGGGAGTATTACTACCTTTGGTTCTATCAAAACCAAAATGGTTTATATGATATTTATTGTTTTTTTGTTTATAAAAATTCTATCCTTATTTGTAAGGATTTCAAAATCAATAAATAATTTTATTTCACCCATTAAACTCAATTCAAATTTAGTTTACATTGTATAGAAAAACTTATTACATAAATAATTTCTTAAAGAAAAAATAATAATATAATCAACATAGATTTAAACAACCAAAAAATATTTTAAAATATTTTAATATTAATATAGGATTAGAAACACCGTTCTAAAACCCCTTTGATATAAGAATAGTTATGAAACTATTATACAAATCCCTAGGAAGATTGTTTTATACTATAATGTATTTTTTATTCTAAAAATGGGATTTAAAAAATAAGGGCCTTTACATCAAAATGATGATACAAAGTCCTCTAAAATTTATTATTTATGAAATCACTATTAACATACATTTGATATAATTAGAAATTTAGATGACTTTCATAATCATGAAGTATTCAAATTTTTTCAAGTCATACAATAGGAGAAAATATTTCCTCATATTCAATCCCTTATTATTCATTTTACCCTTACTCAACAATTCTAGATTTATTTCTAATTATTATTAAAAAATCATCAACCTTGTTTCTAAATACCCATTTTTTTCTAATAGTTATGTATTATTTAGGACTTTACTTTAGTTCCTATAATTTTTTTCATACAAACTAATTCAACTCATTTTGAATATCCATTACCCATAATAATAATCAAAAAATTCCAGGATGTTTTTAGGATCAAGCTGTCATAAGAAGGCTTGATGTTCCACTTGATTTTTATGAGAATATTTAGTTTTAGTACCTCTATTTGGATTTCCTATTACAAAATTTGAAAGATATTATCTATGAGTCCTAATAGATCTAGGTATAGAATTAATTATAACATAATTATCTTTTTTAGGTTCTAGTTTAAAAAATTATTCAGTGATAAGTGAAATTTCAAATGTTGGTTTCAAAAAAAACATCATTAGCTTTGGATGAGATATTTATATTCAAATATTAAAGACCATCCTCAATGATTTATAATCAATTATTAGGTTTTTGTGAATATATTTCATCAAATTTGACATCTACAAACTCTTCAACATGGTCGGCTTCTTTATTGAAAACCCAATATGATTTACTGGTGGTTGAAAAACCAAAGAAGATCCTTTTTTTACTTTTGGATGAAAATTTATCTAAATTTTCCTTTGAATCAAATATGACAACATTACAAACAAAAATATAAATTAATTAAACATTAGTTTTTATTCCATTACACATATAGAGTATATCTTAAAAGTGGTTTAATAATTAACCTTTTAATTATATAGAATGTTTTTTTGAAAACTACAATTGAATAATAAATAGGTATTTCTTACTCATTGAGAATAGTCCTAAAAATATATTGAAGAGTCATATTCCTTTTTTATAAAACACCATTCTACTAGGGAGTCCTAGGAACATAAAAGTTGTGATTGTAGCCACATTGGGAGAATAAAGATTCAAATTCCTGATTTTCAATCTCATGACAATGATCATTAGTTAAGGTATTAATATTTATTCCACAATTATTTTATAAATACTTTCTATATTTTGACAAAATTCTGAAAGATTCTCTTTTTTGAGCTAAAAAGGATATTATGCTATATCTATAATAGTAATCTACAAGAACATAGGCATATTGATTACAATTTAAAATAGAAATTCTATAAGGTCCTCACAAATCCTTGTGAACCAACTCTAATAGTTAATAAGTTTAATCTTCTATATTTTATTTGAATGAAATGTAATACAATTTCCCTTTTTTACAAGGGTTACAAATTTTATCTCAAGGGAATTATAGTTTAGTACGATTCATAACTAAACCATTCCAATTAATATTCATAAGAGAGTGAATGTTTTAATGAAATTGTATATTATATCGTAGTGATGATTCTTTGTGAAAGGTATATAAGGGAGAAATAATTTGGAAAAAACAAGAATCAATATAAACTGCATAAACATTTTCGTTAGATAAATAGTTAAAATCTAAAAGTTGTTTAAAAAAATAAATTTTGAAGTAATTATTATAATAGATTACATTATTCCCATAATAAAAAAATATTTGATATTTTAAGAAAATTATACTCTAACTATCAATAAATAAAACTTTAGAAATTAATATAAAATTAGAATTATCAATTTGACTAATTATAATTATTATTCCTTTGACGTTTTCACAAAAAAATTACATGTACCCCATCGAATGTGATAAGGATTTTAATTCTTGATTAGTATCCAGGCATGTGTATAAAACATAAAATATATAGTAACCATAAATTTTTTCTGGTACTCTTCAATCAAGTTTCCTACACACATTTTTATAAGAAATTATTTTGGTATCTATACTTTTTTGGGTCCAGAAATGTTAGTAATTTAATATTTTGGAACACACAGTTGTTTAACTATTTTCCATATATATACATAAGAATTATATAAATAAATAATTTATTAGTTCCAAAATAATACAAACTTATTATGTAATTAGATTATCTTGGTATAGGAATAAATTTTTATTCTTGTAAATTCTACTTTGACTGGGATGGTACCCAATCCCAATTATATACAAGGGTTTTTAATTCTTTCCAATAATTCTAGTAACTATTTCTATACCATTTTTAAACCTTTAATGATAATTTAAAGTTAATAATTTTTCATTTTAAGTTCGTTATTTTATTTTAATAAATTATCCTTCATCTTTTTTTATAAAAATTTTATATTTAACATGAATAGAAAAAGCATTCTATTTCATTAGAAATTTAAACATATCTTTAATTTAATTTAATGTTTCTTACAACATATTATATTATTGAAATAAATGATCACTTTTAATATTTTCACCAATATTTTCAGTTTTATAAAAATAATAATATATAAGAACAAGAGATTAAAGGACAATAAGTATGACCTCATATGTTTTTTTGATAACATGCATGTTTTATCTATGAAAATTGTATTCTCTTATTAATTCAGAATCACTGGAACTGTCCTCAGAGGCATTGTCTATAGCTGTCAAATATTTCATTATCCTTTTTAGTGTATCCTCAAATATATACTTATACTTTAATTTTGTACATTCACCATTGATATTATCATTCCATTCTTATTCATAACAGGATACTTCATTTGATTGATTTTCCTCATTCATGTTTCCTATAATGTCATAAATTCTTCCATATTTTTAATACTTGATGAATTCATTATTCTTCAAGATCTTCTGAAATCACATGGGTAAATCAAGAATTTCCACATAACTATCTAAAGGAAACTCTTCCTCACTTGAATTGAATTCCTTTATTTTATCCTTCACCCTTGAATCAAAATAATTTAGAAGAACACACACTATTTTATTATTATCATATTCAGTATGTACTTTTATTTTCTAATTTTCATTATAATCATTATAATTATCTCATTCATAGATAGTTTACTTATATCACAAGATTATTTAATGGAGGCATAGGTTCCTATGTATTTATCTCATATGCATCATTGGAGTCTCATCAACTGATATTTATCATTACTTTTTATCCCAAGTTAATGAATTGTATTTATAATATTTTAAAACCCCAGATAAATATCTAAAATTGATTCCTCACTATTAATTTTAAATGTTGTTCTTTTAATAGTATTTTTATTAATGATATATTATTATAATTTAATGTTCTTTCATGACAAACAAAAGCTACATAATTTTTTTAATAATAAGTAGTAGATGATAAAATTATATTAAAATCATTTCCCAAAAAGAAAAATATAATTAATTCATAAATTTATAGTTACCATCACAAGTTACCTTAGTTGAATATCTAAAATCATCTCAATAAGTTTTATTTAATATCTATCCTCTATTATAGTTCAGTAAGAAAATACCATGATCTCAATATGTATTTTAATCTCAATATTCCACAAAGTATAATTGGATCCATTTATATTAGGATTTATATTTTTTGCAGTACCTTAATGCCTGTTGTAGTCCATAAAATATTAATTTATATTTTTTCTTTGGGTAAAACTCGATCCCATTTAGAATAAAAATAAAGTCATTTTATTCCAACTGTTATTCTGAGTGTACAAATAAAGAGGCGGGAGGGAATTGAGTTTCCAATATAAATTTCTATTTAAAATTACTTAAAAATAAATTCAAAAATTTATTAAAGAACAGCCTAGTTATCTATAATAGTAGATGTATGTGTCAGTTAATTTTTTTTAAAAAAATATTATAAATATTGAAACAAATTTAATTATAAGAAATACCATATATAAAATGTTTTCAGAAAGAAACTATTTAATTAGTTTTTTATTATTGAGTTATTAAAACTAAAGTATATTTGTTTCGAAAAAGTGAAAAACAAAGAAAAAAACTGAGAAATAAGATAATAAGTTTAGTCCTTAGCTGATACTGATTCCCATCAACATAGAAATCACTTGTTGTCAAGCTGTTTATTAAAAACATTATCTTATCCAACTCATGGATCTGTTTTTTATAAATAAAATAATAAACAACTGTAGTATAGAATAAATATAATATTAAACAAGTATACATATAAAATCACATATAAAATAATTACAGAAATAGTGAATGGAACACTTTAATATAATGCAGAAGAATGGGATATATAATAAATAGAGTATCCAAAACCTAGCTTGAAATGTAAAAGGAATAAAGAAAGTGAAGATAAAATTTTTTGGTGTGGGGGATGAGTTCTTCTATTCCATTAACGATTCATCTATTCTCATGGTATGAATTATGATTTAACAGTGATATGTGAGATGAAATATGTTCCTAAATCATTCATTAGAGTTCATATACGAATAGATTATTTTTCATTCATAAAATCTCATTAGCGCGTGTATGTGTCTTCTGTGTATCTCTTATCCAATTTTTCTTTGAAATTAGTCAACACTAAAAATAATAATGTCTCCCTAATGAGCTATTAAAAATAACACATTAGACATCCTCATACATGACATGAAAATGATATTTTTTAATTATTTTTACACACATTTAATTATAAAGACCACCCTATAGTTGGGGTTTAGCTTAGTGGTAATCACCTTTTAATCCTACATGAAAAATGGTGTTTCAAACCCCATTGGGAACATGGCACTATAGAAGCACTGTTACATACTGTAGTAGTGGAAGCACTGTAGAAACGGTAGGCACTATAGTGGCGGGAGGTCATTGTAGCGGCGGAAGGGCACTGTAGCAGCGACGAGTACTGTGGGGAACTGTAGCAGGCAGGGTACTGTAGTAGTACGATTTACAGAATGGGTCTTGGACCGAATATTTAGGCCTACGGGCCATGTAATGGGATAAATTCCCATTGGGCCTTCAGACAATGTAATGGGACTCCCTATACCTAGTTAAACAGGTCTTTACTTTTCTTTAATAATAAATTAGGCTTCATCCCCAAAAACATAAAAACAATTATTAGGACCCACCCTTATACATTACATAATCATGATTTTTTTCCAAAATTCATTTTATTTCATTTGAAAATCATTGTGGTTTGTATTTTTATAGTATTGGTCTATCATCTTTATATAAATAAAAATTACATCACAAAGTGGAAACATTATCTTAGAATCCATCTTACCCACAAAAACAAAACCAATAATATATAACATGTTTTATTATCATGGTATATCTTCAAACTTTTTATCTTGACTTCATCCTTGACCATACTAATCCTTAAATCCCTATGTGTTTTTTTTAAATTTTGGATCTGTACAAAAATCTCAAAAAGGGATAAAAAAATAATCCTGTTAGTCTATTTAAAATTCTGAATGTTTTCCATTTTAAAAATAAACATTTGGTTCAAAATTAAAATTTTATTTCTATAGAAATCAACATCACTGCCCAAATATTTTTGTAAAACATTTCATAAAAAATAATAATGAAAAAAATAAATCTCATAAAGGTTTTGTTTTAATTATGAAAAACTCATGAGTTTTTTTAAAAAAGATATAATTTTCACCATTAGGAAGTAGAAAATATTTTCCATTAAACATAACTCATTAAAATTCCTCATGGAATCATGATAATTCATTAAAATACATACCAAAGAGAATTAAATCTTGAAGGTAACGTGGTAAATCATTTTCATATCACTCATATAAATTTAGTATCCTCCCATTTCAACATCCATAATGATCATTTCCTAATATATTGGAGGACTATAAAGGAAAAAACCATCTTTGGTTTAACACATAAGCAGTCGTCCATGGTTTATAAAGGACCCTCCCATCGTTGTTTTATAGCACATCCTGCCATCCCCAGTTCATAATAGAAAATACCAGTTTTGGGTTAATTAAAAAACCTTCTTTAATTATATTAAATTCCTATGAACCATAAAATAATCATTACACTTGAAAGGTCAAACAATTATAAAAACAGTTCTTACACTCACAAGGGAAACATTTTAAGATATCAGAATATTTATTCCATTTTAATCTCATTTTGAAAATAACTAGAACATACAGCATATTGTTTTCATTTAAATAAAACATTAATTATTTTAATGTAACCCAAATATCATATAATGGTTGTGGAACAATAAAAACCATTAACGTCGTATATGTTAAAATAAAACATTCATTTAATATTTTATAATGAAACTGAACATGTGCAAAAGATACCTTTTGAAAACCACTTTAATAATGTGAAAATGGACATAAAATGTTCATTTATAATTAATTTATTTATACCTATAAAATAATTTCATGAATATATATAGGGAATAAAAATATTTATAAAATAAATATTTAAACCATTTAAAACATTGTTTTAATTTAATGCATCTTTACCTCAAGTATAAATCATCACACATAGTCCTAATCGACCTGAATAATAAAAATATTTTAATTATTTAAATTATTAGGATTTTTTTCAATTTTTTTTCATTTTACCAATTTATATTCAATCAATTAATTTATTATGTTCATGTGGTATGTTTTGATGATATTCGACTCATTTAACGAAAATGAATTATCAATGTTAACTATGGTCAATGAGGTCATTATTAAATTATATTCAAAATAATAATCATGAAATATGTTTTTTTGTACGTAAATTATTTTTTCATAAACAACTATATTATATGGTTATGAAAAATTTAATTATTAAGAATCATGAAGATGGTTGGTCGTTCATATATATGAGTAACGTTTCCATTTTTCAACAATCATACTGGAAAAAATATAAGTATTATTTTATCTTTTTAAAATTGTAATTTGTTAAAAATTAACATATTATATATTTAAATGCACTTATATATATATATCAATTTTATGATGTGTGGATGAAAAAAATCACATCACTTTGTGGATGTTGTAGTCTAGAAGTACGTAGAAATGACATTATCATTTTTTAAATAATATAAAAATAATAAATTAGTTGATATATTATCCTCATAAAATATTAATTATTTAATTAATATCATATATATATTGAAAATCCATCATTATAACCATCCATGAGAGGAGGTGATGGAAAATGTACTACATCACTTCGTGGGGTTTTAGTCTTCCCTACACTCGAACGACATTTTTGTTTTCTATTTGATTGATGAAGGGGATTGATATATATTATGATATTTAACAAAAATAATATAAATAAATTTGACATAGTTATTTTATAATATCTTCATTATTGATTTATATTATAAGGATGTGGAATCATAAATTAGACTAAAACATTCAGTTAAATGTTATACCTTTTCTTTAGAGAATCTCCCTTGCTTTACAGCTTATGCACTCTATGGTTGGTTTTCAATATAAACCAAGAACTCAATAATAATGGGATGGATTCTATTAATGGATTGGTGTAGGGATTTGGCTGAACCAAATGGATCGTGAAGTGTGTTGTAATATAGAGATGTGATGCCCTTTTATATTGAGGGGAGGAGAATTCATGGAATTACATAAAGTAATAAATTAATTTATATTAATTTTCATCTTAAAATGGATAAAAATTGATAAAATTATAATATAATATGACGATTTTTAATAATATTATCATACAATAAAAATTATAAAACTTTTACAATTGTTTCACCCTTATCATTTTGTTTCAACACTCTATTAACTACTTTGATGATTACCGTGATGACAATGTTTTTTACTCTCCTATGGTAAAGATATCTAATATAAAAGAAAAATTGACCCAAAAATGGTCTATGTTTGATATTTTAAGTCATATCCAAATCAATTGTCTGATGATAGGTTTTTTAGATTTTTTAAATCATTTAATAATATATTTTTTATTACAAAATGTCATTATTGTCTTTTTGGAAATACCTGAAATATAATAATATATTATGTGACACAGTCATGTGAACTAGTTAAAAATGACATGGATTCATGGATATGTAATATATTGTATTAATATTAAATTATAATCAAAATTTTATTGGTTTTGATATCATTTTCAACCATATATTTTGGATTGACCCATTGGTAACCAATTTCAACAATAACCATAGTAATGAATTTTTCAATATTATAAGGATATAATTTTACTTATAAGGTGAAAATTAGATCAAAAATGGGAATGGTATTAAATTTTACACCATACATGAATTTGAAAAAAACATGACCATGCATGAATTTGAATATAATCCATTCAAACATACCTAAAATTATATATATAAATATTTATATAATTAATGGAAGACGGTCAATCATTCTTATTATATTACTATTTATATTTTAAAGAGAGTTTATTTTATTTTTTTCTGGATTGAATAAATACTATGTCAGAATTTCATAATAAATTATTTTAATTATTTCATTAACAAAAAGTAAAAATAAATTTCATGGATAAAAAATATATTTCTATTTATGTAAATATTTATAACTGAGGATAATTATTTTATCACTGCCACAAAATATTATAGATATTAAAACTGGGAGAGTGTCATTTTTGACTTTATCTTTTAATTAAATATTAAAAACGTCAAAATCTGTGAAATATAGAAAAACATTTCCCTTATTTTTTAAACATGGATTTACAGGGATGAAATAATTTCATTAAATAAGATAAAGTCAAGCATTAAAGTAATTTTTTTTGTTCTTATTATATTATTTGTAACCTTAATTACCCGATTTAACCATATCTAGGTGATAATTATTTACTATGGTTAATATTCATTATAATAAAAAAGAGAAAAGTGAAATATTTAAAAAATTTGTACATATTAATTCCAAACACATAATCAAATTTTCCTAAATCATTTTATAGAAGTTGAAAATCGTAATTAAATATTTAAACCAAAAACACATCAGAAATTTGTTTTCATCATAAAAATTGGTTTTTAAGTATAAAAATATTATTATACCTAATTTAACCATAATAATTATTCTAATTAACATTATTATATTATTACTAATTTAATATATATAATTTTACTCTGATTGTTTTTTTAAAATATAAAATTTTAAATTCAAGAATCAAAGATATATTTTTCATTAAAAACTAGTATTTCTTATTATTCATCAGACAATCAATAATTAAAATAAATTCCCCCAATCATAATTATTATATGATGATTTCAAAATTGAAGTTCATTTTATCAAATAAGTTTTATAAAAGATTCAAAAATTAATTATAATACTCCTTCAGAGAAAAAAATTAAAAACATTTTCAAATACAACTTATTTTTAAAGAATAAATTGAGTTTACTAAAAATATAAGGTTTATTTTATAAAAAATAATTAAAAATATTTTATCATGTAGGAACTTCATATATATATATATATTCATATTTTA
This sequence comes from Viscum album, assembly GCA_963277665.1. Classification (NCBI taxonomy): domain Eukaryota; kingdom Viridiplantae; phylum Streptophyta; class Magnoliopsida; order Santalales; family Viscaceae; genus Viscum; species Viscum album. The sequence continues at coordinate 1,461,697,848 of OY728150.1, read as the reverse complement.
ATGTTTTCATTCTTATTCACACCCATTAATTTAATGACTATATTATAATTATCTAATATGATAATAATATTTCATGGATCATTTAAGCTCAGTGTTGCATGTCATATATTCTATCAAAAAAAATGTTATTCTTTCAAAATATATGTGTATTACATTAATTTTTAATAAAAAGTGGTATCCATATTATATTTATAATATAATACTCACCTTATATACAACTCTTTTAAGTGTTTCACATCACCATCCAAGGTAGTTTTAATATATTATGAGAATTATGATAAGGTCTCTTAAAAAAGGACATATAGTAAATGAGATGAACTTATGTTCAATTACAAGATCATGAGGATGATCATTTGAACATAACATTGATCACTTTAGATTACATTCAATCACTTAAACATTCAATTTATCTCATACTTTATTTAATTATGACTTCTTCCTATAGTCTCATTATCATGTCATGTAGTCACTTAATCACTTTTCCAAAAGTCAAAATTTACCAAATGGTCACTTACCTTCAACATGTATATGATGTGAATCCATGATTTTGTTAAAACCATTGATCAGTATAGTTTCTTGAGATACAATGTAAGGTCACTTGGTTTTTGTTAAGATCCTCTAAGTCTTTTGTGATGTCTTCTATGGTTGATGAATCTATTGTGTGTTTGATCTAATACATTATAAATATACTTTCTCTGGTGTCATATTCAATGTTATGGATTTGTATGATTTTTGGTCAATTAAAGACATAGGAATATTTAAATACATCGTAGAGAAAATGTTTTCTTCTAGAAAACATTAATTGGATTATAAAAAACATAAAAATGATTTCTGATTATTAAAATACGGAATTTCAATGCTGATCCAATAGTTCTACATTATAATTATATATCATAGGATTATGATATGGTTTCTATGATCATTTTAATGATTTTTTTATAATAATCAATTAATCATTCCATTTTTTGGATGTTGATCATCAATAAGTGTTCATGATATCTCGATAACTCTCTTTTATGTCATTATGTATTCCCATAACTTAGTGTTTGAGTTCACCATTTCCTATGTTTCTTATTTCACAAATTTATGTAGAATAATATTATGTTTGATATATTTATAACTCAACCAATTTTGAAGATTTATTTGGATGAAACATAAATTATAACATGAAATAAATAGGATATATAGTGGTGTTCCAATCATGATAATTATCTAATGTTTATAAATCTATATTCTATTTGTCTTGAATACATTGTAGTATTTTAGAATTTAGATTCAATCCATGTTGAACAATTGTATCCAAAAAAAGTATGTGAGGAATTAATTTTTATGTGATGGAGTTTCAATTGCTTGATTGAGATAATTTTGAAAAACGAAGACTAAAAGTGTTTAGTGAATACCATATTAGAGGAGAAATCAAGGATTATCGATTAAAATAATTTTTTTAAATATAATGCTAATTATAAAAATATATTAATATTATGCAATAAATAGTTTATGTATGTAAATAGATAAATTGGGTTAATACCCACATTACTAAAGATTTCTGATCACCTTGATTGAGTTTTATAGTATTTTATAGGAACCATCATTTATAATAATTTAATATGGAACATAATCAAGAAAAAAATTAATTATATAAATTAACTCAATTTAGAAGTATATATAAATTTTATAAAATCATCAACTCATTTATATAAGTATTAATATGAATGTTAATCACTTTAAATAATTAATTCCACTGAATAAAATCAATATATTATCGGAAAATAATAATTTATAAACCATTTAGTGTAAAAAAATGTGTTTCATCTTATCATTAACATTAATTTGAATTAGTATATATCATTCTGATTGGGAGAGATATGAAACAAGATACATTACAATGAACATATTCTATTTCCATATATTGATCCCCTATCATCAAATACCATTCTTTATAGAATATTCCTTTCCACTAACCAAATTACTTCCTCAGGGAGTAACACTCCAATTAAATTAATCATGTATAACTAAAATTTTGTCTATTATTTTTATAAAGAGTTTGTTCACAACATTAAGATCCTTCCTAAAATATTTTTAAGGATATAAAAATGATTCATTGGATTGATTTTTCTAAAATTATTACATATTATATATTATATGGTAAAAATATTACATAAAATTTCAAAAATGATATTTTAATGATATTAAAAATTGAGTTTTGATATTGTTTTAAAAGTTTTAAAATATTATGTAACATAAGGTATAAGCATTCTAAGTCATTGGGGAATTAATAAATGTGAAATATAATTTAAAAAGGCTATTTGGATCACAAATTCATTGAATGTATCTATTATCATGTATTTTTTAATTGAACAAAAATTGAAGAATAATAATGAGAATATTTATGCATGAAGAATCATATAAAACTATAAGATTCTATATTATTATCAATAAATTACTCAAAGGAATCAATTTTATATTTTATTATTTAGGTTTCACATGACTGATGGAATATTAATATCTATAAATGTTCACAATATATTAAGGTTTTGGAAGGATTTAGAGAAGATTCAATCACATCTTTGACCAGACATGGTTATTAATTTAATTAAAAAATTATTTTTAGAATGTTTTGACTATTTATTAGGAACTATAACCTCAATGAGTTTGAAAAATAAATAAAAAATATTGTTAATATGTTTAGGGTATTTGAGTAGATCATGTGAGGTCTATTATCATGTGTTTTGATGACATATAAATTGATATGTGAAATATCTAAATAATGAATGCTATTGAAGGGTCCCAGTGAGGCCTTGACCTGAATCATCGTGTCTGGGCTAGAGTTCTACATGACCTCATGTTTTCCAACCTATTTAAAAGAGGGTTCTTACTAGAAACATGTGTCTATAGTTGTATTAGAGAGACTATACCCTTCGTAAAAAAATATAGAAACTATGTAATAGATGAAAAAAATTCTAAATAAATTTTAAAAAAGGTAAAACATATTCCAAAACAATATTTCACCCAAAAATATAATTTTGATTACCATAGACCAAAAATTTGGATGGAAATAATGTTTAATGAAAGAAATATGTAAATAAATGCAGTAGTAATATTCCATAGTACATCCTGACAATAACTCTAATTGTAAACCTTCATATCCTTGACTCACTTCTATTTGGGATTTTACCTTCATGGTATCCCTAGTTATGTAATTTTCAAGGGCATTGAGATTCCCTTGTTGGGTTTGAGTATAATTCATTAGGAAACCACCAATGTTTCCTTAACATATTCGAATATGTATATAGAGGTGTATTCTATGATGATCAAATAAATGAAAACACAAACTATCAATTCAATAATTATAATCCATTTTCTAAACAAGCCTTCATGAACCTCAAACTAACTCACTTTTGATCAATGGAAAAAGAATATCTAAATATCCACTGAAATCTCATATGTAGCGAAGACAACCACAACTCTACTTAGTGGTAGTACAATCCTAAGTCCACATTCTGAGTGACAAAAGGAAGTCATGCTCTGTATCCATTCCAATGGCAGCAATTCAATCTATATAAGGCTGTCTTGACCCTTCTCAACTTCTGTCTCTTATTTGAAGTCACTAAAGTCCACCATGCTCCAATATTAGGCCACACAAGGTTATAATTCCCAACAAACTAGCTTGGTCCTGTCAGCTTGTTAAATGCGGTGTCTGAAATTCTCTTTTTCTTAGGCCATCAAGCCATGAAGGGGACAATTTTTACTCTTTAAGACAATGCATAGAAAAATAATAATTTAAATTATAAAAAATATATCGTATAGAAACAGTTTTATCATATTGTTCACATATATACAGAAGCAAAGCACTACTAGAATTGGGCTCATGAGCTACACAAGCAAGCACATGTGTACCATATCAAAAAATGGTTCTCTATGATAAGTCTACACACATGCCAATATTTCATGATACACATGTCACATATGGATATAATTACACATAAAACAAAACATTTCAACCAACAGATGATCAATTCCTAGTATGTTAAGGAATTCCTACCTCAAGAATTACAATTTCAATGTCATGGTTCATCAATATTGTCATCACACAAAACAGATTCCCAGAGAAACCATAATGAGACCACACACTAAGATAATACTATTACTAATTCTAAAAATGAATAACATGGTCAATTGAGTGAGGATGATAAGTGTGAAAAAGTTAGAGGGATGTTCACCCAATTGAAAGGACCCACCATATTCATAAATTTTATTGGATGTACAACATGGAAAAGGGAATTAAAGGTGATGAATGATATTGAAATAATTATGCAATTATTTCATTAATGTATGGATGTTCACCCATATTGGATATTATTTCAATTGGAATAATGATTTATTCTTACAGGTAAACACCTAATATAGTTCAGTCGCTATCAGACATAAACTATTATCAAAAGAGCATGAAGTATTTGTCTTGAAGAAGAGTTTTTAATTTATTTTTATAAAGATAATATCTTATAGGGGAGATTCTTTAAATATCAAAAACGCATGATATTATTTTTAATATGAATATAGTATATGTATTGCCCTAATAATAAATTGGGGATTAATGTATGGTTAATAATTTCTTATGTCTCATCCTGTTTACGAAAAATCGAGATAAAAAGGGGATTTAATCCTAGGATTATGGTGGAAAAAATACATTTAATTGAATATTTGTATGTGTTTTTTCAAGTGGAGTATCATTTTATATTATTTTATGATAATATATTTAGAAATCACTAATGATCTGAATTTTAGAATTGGTAACATATTGAGGATTGTATATGGATAACCATGATAATTTTGAAAATTCACACTTTTTATCAATATTTGGTTATCCCACATAAACATTTATTTCATTTACCTAAGGATAATTTATTTGAAACTTCTGGTTCAACAGTTTGATAAGTAATTACTTGAGTACAATGTAAGTGGAAGAAAAAAAGGGAGAAGAATATTCTTTAATTTAGAATTGTAAGGGGAAGAAAATATTTCCCTTGGACGATCTTGATTTTCATATATTGTATGAACAAATATGGGATAAAAAATATTTTCTTCAATAATATTTATTTTTATGAAGGTGTGTAGAAAAAAGATCTTTTAATGAGTTGTTTACATGAAACAATGGTATTTTGATGTTTAATATATTGATCAATATACAATTTGATAGATTAAACTGCCCAATTTTTCATGTTTACTTTTTTTTCATTGAGAATAAAAATATATGCCTTCGAGATGATTGGTGATGGCTTAAAAATCCAATATCATAAGAAAATTATGATATCAAAATATCAATGGATTCTAGTATCGTATGTTGGAAATGGATTTTGGATGATCTAGCTACTATATGAGCACCCCACAAATAAGATGATTGATTATCCTATTCCTCATGTAAATTTTTATTCCGAATCTTTTATTCTAGTCAAAAAAACATTAGAGGAGTTGAAGAAGAAAAATGGGTGAAATTATTATAGAATCTATTATTATAAACATTAAAAAATTACTTAAATGTATATATAATGAAGAATAGCTATAGATAAAACATTAATGTGTTTATAATCTTGGATTTTGTTGTATTATGTGTTAAAGAAAACATGGATGAAGGATAAAGTTGGTTGATTTGGATGTTGGAAGATTAAGGAAGTGAGGTTTCATAAAAACACTCTATCTTTATAATATAAGTGGAAATTACATATTAAAGTGATTTTTGAATTTATAGTTTTTTTAGTAAATTCCACAAACTATTTTGACATTAATTTGAGGTGATTAAAATGTCCTAGATATGGATTTATGGATCCCTAGATTGAATATAGTGAAAATTAGAAAAATAAATAAGTTCCGGAATTATTTTAGAGGATTTAATTTTTTTAAAATCCATTTAATAGTTCTCACATAAGGGGATTCATCAATTGAGAAACAAAAAAATGGATTCCTATATTAGGGGATTATTTTGTGTTAATCAATATGTAGGTATCCATGTTTGTAATAGTTTTATTGGTACAAAGATCATGTAATAGGATTAACATAAGGTTTTTGAATCACTAAATAAGCGGTTTAAAAATTATTTCAATAATATAATGGTATTTATAGATGAGGGATCCATATATTTTTATCTATAACTATATATTCAAATAGGAGGAAATATTTAATTTTAAAAATAGAAGAATTCTTTGATTTTTAGATTTTATGTTCTTAGGTGGAAATCATTTATGATGATGCGTTTACTTATTTTGTGAAATAAAATGATACAAAATAAAATGTCATTAAAGCTCTAAATTTCACTGAATACGATTTTCAAATTGAAGTGAATATGATCAAAGAATGATGTATCTTTAGAGTCTTTTTTAATAAAAATAATTTGGGTGTCCTATATATTCATTATTCTAAAGAATTATTACTGGGATGATGAAAGGGATATTAATAAATGGTTAAAACATCATAAATGTGTTGTTATTCAAGGTGGTTGTCTGAGAATGATAATATAAATGAGAAATTAGTTTCTTGGAAATGAATTAATTCTGATCTGATATGCCCCCATATTAATTATATCTAAAAATTATGTAAATTTAATGATTCATTAGTTGAGGAAAATGAAAAATATTGGAAAAATAAAAGGTAAATATTTTTCTTTAATTGGTGAAAACCATTGAGGAGGAAAAAGTAAATAGAGAGATCATTGGAGAAAAAACCATATTTTGAAACTGTGATAAAATTTAAATAGTGATCATGGAATTAAATTTGATAGATATTTTTAATATTATGACTATTTTAAAATAAATATTTCGGACCTGCATATAAAATATAAAAATAGAGTGAGAAATTTTTTTGTGAAATTATTGAGTCTTTATTTAGATAATGATCCAAGTGTGATGAACCAATGGCCATTAATGAAAAATAATAATTAGGTGGTGTTGATTTTATTATAATAATATATATCATCTAATCATTGATGAAAAAGTTATTATAATAATCTGACCAATATTCTAATATAATGATCTAGTCAAACTAGTTCAATGAATAAGTTGGAAAATAATAGTGAAAATAATAACTATACTGATATTACTTACATCATTTATGTAAATCAATTTTTAGTAAATAGAAATTATAGAATTGATAGGACTATAAAAGATCATTTTTGTTGTAAAATACAAGGGATTTGGTTTTAGGGAAGATTATTAAGGTGAAGATGGATATAATGATCGATTTAAATATTTTTTTTGATGTCCTATTGAATTCTTAAGAAATTATACTAAGGTGATGTGGATATATTATATATATTTAGTAACATCCCAATTCTTATTAACAATCCAATTATATGGTAGTAAAATGAGTATTTGTATGTAAACATTATAAGACATGGAAATAGTGTGACATTGGGTATGCAACGAGATAATAGTATGGCTCTATGACAACAGTATATAGTTATATGTACTGTATTCACTATGAGAAGTATTGATAGTGTGTGAAGCACTATGGGAGTTTGAAGACCTACTATACTCACCAAGTAGCTTTAATTAAAATAATATATGATTGGAAAGAATAAATAATAATAATATTGTATAGGATTCCTATTATATTAGCAAAATATGTAAAAATTTCACATTGCATATTTTATTTCTTTACTTACAATCCATGTGGTTTCTTCGTTTAGGTAAAATCTAAAAATTATTCATTTAATCACTAATATGTAATTGGGATTCAAATTCCTTGGGTGTAAAATATTGAAGAATAAAATTTAATTTTTTTAATATTAAGAGACATCTGATTCAATACCCTATTAGTTTTATACTCTCAATCATGAGGGGAATTTTAGTTGTGTACATTTGGGGTGCCCACAATTTGTAGTTTATTATAGACTAGTTTATTCGTTGTTTTCCCCTATTCAAATCGAGAAATATTACTCTATATAAAAAATTGATTAAAAATTTCATTTGGATATTGATTTTGAAAAAATTTATGATAAAATAATAATTATTGAAACAAAAATGATATTTTTTTAATCAATCGCTTTCATCACTAAAGGATTAGTATCATGTTCACTACTATTTTTTATTCTTATTTTTTTATATGTGGGTCCAATTTCTACTTGTCCTTAATTTTTATTCTAAATGATAGTGGAATCTCTATTTACAAGAGTAGTAATGATAACACTGTTTAAAGGATGATATGATGTGATGTCATCTCATCTCAATAATGAATTGTTTCTTAATCCACAACTATCACTACTATATATATTTCCTTTAGTGACCGTGAAAAGAGGTCGCTAAAGGCCTATAGAGACCTCCAGGTGACCTCTTGTGCCGATTAAAATTGTATCTTCGAGGTTGATCAACAGCGATCATTGTTGGCTGTCCCTAAAACCCCACCCTTTTTTTCATGTCACTGGTGAATTCGGTGCAAATAGAGATGCAGATGGTACGTGTTGTTGGGGGTGAGATGGACCGAAAGGTCTGGCCGCTGACCATTGACGATCTACGGCGGCCGGAGGTGGGGCAAGTGCGACGTTGAGGTCTTTTGGGAAGCTTGTAGAACATGGGGTTGGAAAAAAGGGTTTAGCGGCGGGTGTGTAAAGGGAAATGTGGGACGATGTTTGGTGGAAATGGGGGTGACCGTAGGCGGCGGGGCAGTGACACAGTGTCTGGAGGGACTTGCAGCAGCAGAATCGGGAAAGACAGGGGCGGGGGGCGGGAAATAACTTGTGCATTTCTTTTCAGTATTAGCGGCCGATGTTGGCAGTCACTAATACTATCTATAGCGACCGCCGCTGGGGGTCACCCATTTCCCCTAGCGCAAATGATTATTATTCTTGTAGTGTATATTAATGTTTCATGATTATTCATGAGATCCATTCTAGTAAAAACCCTAGAAACCCTTTTTATGAAAGTGATTGATGAAAATAATTCTTTTTTTGAAACATTATATATTAAATATGATTTCTATCATTATCCCATTGATTAATTTTTCTGCATTTTAATGTCATATATCCTATCGATAAGGAAATTATCAATTTTAAAGTGGTGAATGGTGTTGTAATATTGTGATTGTGCCCAAAAAATTGGCTTCCAATATGTCCGTATGAAGGGAATATGAACTCACATAGTTCAATTCCATTCGACGAGGAATTTAATACCTTTTAATTTTTTGTATCAAGGATTATTTGTGTTTCTTTTATCTTAATGAATTCAAGAACAAATGTTGTTAATTATTATGGTAGTGAAACTAGGAAAAATATTGAGTAGTTAAATTTCAGGTAGAATAGAATATTTCTTCTTATTGTTTATAATCATTCTATTACAAACTTTTGGTGTGAGTTCTGAATAATGGGTTTTTGTGGTCCTTACACATCAGTGGTGCTTTCTAGTAAGGGATTACACGAAATTGGAGGCCCTCCTTATTTCACATCCATTGTATTGGTGACTGGACAATTTGCACAGATCGATATATACATATAATATTAAAATTGGTGGGAGAATTGTAAGGGATTGTGCTTGTCTGGAAGGCAGTTTATACCATTGGTTCAATAATTGGGTTGATATAGGATGATTGGATACCTAAGATCTACAGAGGATAGTTTTCAGTAAATAGGATGAGTGTCTGGATCATATAAAATTTCAACTGGTTATTTGATCAGATGAATACTTGTTATCAATGTAATACATCATATAATACAATCCATGGATCCTATTTGTAATGGAGGGAAAGTATGGAATTCGTACTATAAAAGGGACACATGATCAATGGAAGTATACGAATGTGATAAATAAATTGATTATATATATGGATTATATGAATGAGGCCAATATGGGTTTATATTTTTAATAGTTCAGTATGATTGAATGTATAAAATCAAGGATGGTTTAGAAACTAGATAAATTCTATTGAATATTGTCTATGGTGGTAACCTGAGTAAATGAGGAAATAATATATGGTCTTAAATTATACGAGTGTTTATTTCACGAGGAGAAATGGGTGTCATTGTTAATAACCCTAGAATGGGTCTTTATTTAAGAGGCTTACTAAGGAAAAATATTCGGAAAAGATTGATCACATTAAATATAGAGAATAATATTTCTCGAAGCCTTGATTTTGAATAATATTTGAAATTTATTTGAGTAGATAGGGTTGACATTGGAAATAGAGGGTTTATATTGGAAACCACATAAGATATATGCCATAGTTGTTTGGATGGTGTGCTAATAGTTTTCCATAAACGAATTTCATGGTTACATAAGGATAGATATGTTATTATATAGAGAGGACATGCTTAGGAAATTCTAATATGGATGGTTCATATTAATGAAATATAATTAATAATATAAAATCTTCATTTAAAAAAAATGAATATTTCATTTGTATATGTGAAAATTAGTGTGTTTTTATAATTATTATTCATTTTAATTTTTTTGATGATTTTTTATAAATTATTAATCTCATGATTTAATTTATGAATATTTTTTTATTTTTTTAAACCATACATTATATATATAAATATATAATGTTTTTTAATATTCACTGTGATATATGATTATGTTTGAAGTGGAAAAATACTTAAATACATTTTCATACATTCATATAATGTGTTATATGAATTGTATATTAATAGATTTAATTTTATTTTACCTTGAATTTGTCTTGTACATGTATATGAGATTGAATTTAATGTATTAATTTGTTATCTACGTATTAGGTGTTTGAATTTTGATATAATTGTAATATTACTTCAGAAAAGTATACCGGGGTAGATGGACTGTGGATCAAACTGGTAATTGGGCTGGTTGATTAAGCCTTATCATGTAAATTTGGGGTTGGATTACTTTGTATCTAGGATTTAAATTTTGTGGATTTATAATTTCTTATGATTCTATTACATTACATGAAAATTATTCAATTACCTCGTCCCTAGGAAAAAAATTTATATTTATAAATAAAATTGGCTTTTAATTTTGTTTAGTAACATAATTTTTGATTTATTTAATGTGTAACATATAAACGTGTTTTAAAATTATTGAATAGTTGGACGAAATAAGATTAGAAATTAAATAATTTATAATCATACATACAAAAAATTGAATACCATCTATATGATGGTATTATAAAATCCTATTTGAAAACCCATATATTAGATACCTTCCAAAGTGATATTTTTTCATATCCTTGATCATTTATTTTGGGTAACCCTTACCATTATTACTTGTATCAACCCATAGCGTCCCCAATTAGTCTTAAAGTATGATTAGTGAGACCCCCCAAACCTGCCTCTAACAAGTCAGCGTATGGTGACTAGCACCTAATAGGGGAATCACAAATAATGGGATGCCATACACTATATCAATCTAAAACACACACACATCTCAAATAAAAAAAATAAAAAACAAAACAATAAGTATATATTTAAATGTATTTAAATTAAATTTATATAACACATGAATCAAAAAAAATTTACAAAAAATTCCAAATAAGAAATTCTAAATGAATTGAGTAACTAACAAAACAATAATTTTGATAATCCTAAGATATTGGGAATCTTATCCTCACTATTTTCACTCCTAGAATGATCTATATCCTTAATTATCACAATAACAAACCCCATCCTCCATTCTCTATTATATACTTCCATGGATTTCCAAGATTCAACTCTAATCAAGACACACTCGCTCTATATCCACCAAGGCTATCTACAAACCAATGTTTTGTCTACACAAACACAACAATTTTGGGCACAAAGCATGCATAAGGCTAAGTAAAAACATACATAGTTGTAAAACATAAATCTTTAAAGAAGAAGAAAATAAATATGTTAGCTAACAAATATGTATTAGAAAAGTAACTATGAGAAATATAAGGAATGGAAATATATATCTGATCTAAAAATAGAATTTGAATATAATATATCCCAATCAACATAGATACAAACCATGGTGTATTATATATTACAGGAAACAAAAGATGGTATATGTTCTAAAAATCCCACAATGTTTGATGTAAAAAAACACAATTGTATATCACACCCTAAAGGTATTCCATCGTTACATAAAGTGTAACATGACTTGAATAATTTTATTTTTAACACCTTTATTAAACACCCTCATTTTAATCCACTAAGGGGAGGCAAATCCTTGCCTAGGTATATGCATTGTTAGATGAAGAATCACACTTTACTAATAACCCGAATGAAACCCCATTCTAAGAACTCATATGGGGACCCCCTACTTATAAGTGTTAAACAATATCAGGCGGTTAGTGACCCCTTATATTATAACCAAATATAGTTTGTTTAAAGTATACAGTGTCTTGTGAAGTTTAAAATTTCCCACACTTTATATATTATCCATAAGAGAATCAATAGATATCCTCAAGAATCTGTACGACCCAATTAGCATCACTTTAGACACTATAGAATTGCAATGGTGAACCAATTAATCAAAATATTGGTATAAATAAGAAGAGGGTTAACATAAATAATAAGGGAAGAAAATTAAAATTGACACAACATAGAAAATGAGAGAAGAAATCATATGAAAGAGAGGCACATGACCCTTGATCACTCTAATCATCACACCCAAACCCTGAGATAATTCATCGAGAGGTAAATAAAATTTCTATCTATCATTCAATATAAATGAATTAAAAAGAGAAAATATACTACCTATATTAGATCTACATTGAAAAATATTCATAATAGGCTATTTATTTTTCTCAAATAGAAAGAAGTTAAATAAATTTTTTAGAAACACAAAATTAGTGAATAGACATCCACATGACAAACTCATGGAATGAAACATATCAAAATATGTTTGGTGATGTGTATAACTAGATTGTGAAAGATTGAAATTCATTCCATAGAGTGTGTTTCCTTGAAACTCACTTGGGTTGTATCACCTGGAGGGGCAAGATTGTTCAGACTGAACTAAACCTTCTTTGAATTGGGATGTGCTTCTTGAACCACTAAATTCTACCTACTATGCTAGCCTAGATGTCTTTGAAAGATGAAATAGCATTGACCATGTATCATGTTTACTTCTAGGCCTAGGTGACTAAGATATCTTTCCCATACTATTTGGTCATGATATATAGGTTGGGTTTGATGCTATAGAAGAAATGCCAATACCTTCATGTATAAACATTTGTCTCCTACACCAGAAAATATCTATGTGAAGCTTAATGAAAACAAAACCAAAGATCCGTCTCAGACAATCCCATAGTCTATTTATTTCATTGATCCATCTCTTACCATCCTTGTGATGAACTATCCTATAACCTCCCCACATTCTTATCCTTCTCTCATTTAATATACTACACTTTTTTCACCTGATGATAACCGTAAACCATTGTTTCTCCCTCAATTGGACCAATATTGTCGATCCATAGTCACATTGACCTCCCCTTCTTAAAATGACCCCCACATAAAGAGTCTACATCACCTCACCATTTACATCCACTAATAGTGATGTAATAGCCACTCAACCAAAAATAGTTGGGAGAGAACATAGAATAGAGGGGGAGATGATGGAGTGAAATGAATAAGAGAGGAGTGAGATTAAGAAGAATGAAAATAATTCCTTATAGATTCACCGATGTAACAAATTATAACCAAGAATACATTTAGGAATTCTTATTTTATATCCTAATAACCAATATATCTCAAAGTTGAGTGTTTTGTATGTGATATTTGAAAATAACCAATAAAAAATCAACAAATAAAAATCATTAATTATTAACAAACCCCAATTAAATGATGAAGGAATAATAATTTTTTTATATAACTCTAATATATATATTTTTATTAATAGAGAAAAAAATAAAAAATAACCCCTACATTAGGATTGGATATTTCAATGACATATAACACATCTACATATCCAATGTTTAATGAATTTGACACTTTTTTATCTATCCAACGTCATTGTAATTCATGATCTAGTATCCCCATCATCTACCTCTTTGTAGGGTTTATGATGACAATAATCCTCTTACCCAATAGATACATCATAAATAGATTTATACAGAGGGGTTTTATTGTTTCTAATTAAATAAAAATGATCATTAATTTATTTAATTAAAAAAATTAAATTAAACTATCCCCCAGTAATGATTTGAACCCAGAAACTATAATGTAAACCGTATTTATAACATTCTTAGGGTAAAAACCCATTTTGGATATAAAAATCTTTTGTTTTTCCCATCCATGCCACCACATAGCATAAATCATAAAATCACCACAAATATTAATCCACACGATAAAAATTTTTTATTTTACTTTATTATATTATTATGAAATCCTCTAAACACTAAAAAATCTCTAATGGGTGTGCTTAGGGTAAAATTATGAACCTATAATTAGTTGATCTGCCAGATAATTTTCAATGGTATATTCTTAGGTTAATTTACTATTTCACCAAAATATAGTTCCCTGAACACTTAAAATAAAAAAATTTCTAGTTATTGTTCTAGTAAAAAATAGGCCACATATCATCCAAGTGTTAAGAAAAATTTATCACCTAAATGTGGACATCCATATCTTCAAAATAAGAAAACTCATGAAATAAAACCATGTGGAAAACAACTGACCTTTAGATGGACTCACTACATCATTAATGAGATGGTTTTAAAGAAAAATTAATATAAAACCACCTATTAAGGGATCATAATAATCCATAACCAAATTCATTAAATATATATTACTATAAATAAAAACAAAAATGGGAACATGCAACATCTCTATGATAGTCTTTCATGTTTCTATAACGAAAGCCATTTTCCTATAGAAAGGAAAATAAGTGACATGGGTCCAAAATAACCTATCAATCATCAAGATATGATCTAAAATGGTTCATTTCCACGTCTTTCTATGGTTTAAATTTTTACTCCCAATCATTAAAGAAAATTCTCGATGGATTCCATATGAGAGAAACTAGTTTACACTGCAAAACACCTTATGAACACTTGGTAAATATTTCACATAGAATCTCAAAGATGTTTCATGGATGTATTCTCCTCTGGACCTCTTCTAATTATTCTACCATCTACTTCCAACAAGATAAATGCACTTGTTTTTTAGATTAGGATGCAAGGAAGAATGGGCCTTCCTCTAAATCATTTTCACTAATAATATTTTGAATACATCATCCATACCCACCCTATAGTACTTTCATAAACAATACCAAAAACATTTGAGTTACATTTTATTAACTCATTTATAATATCCAGTGATTAACGCATATGAAAAAACTACCTCGATTATCTTCTCAATTAAACGTCTACTCAATAGGATGCCTAATTTGTTACAATCCAAAATGATTGGTCCTTATCATTCATATGAGACTATGCTATCAGCTTTGGACCCCATGACATCACCTTACATGTTGATAAATGTCTATAAATTCATGATAAACTCTCCTACCATACCACATAGAAGTTTCCATGTGATGGGTACACACACAATGATCCTATGTACAAACCAAATTGAGGGTCATTGTATATTAGGATGGACTCCAATTAGGATTTTTATACTAATATTTATCTCAAAACCTAGAGAATACTACAATTAACCTGTTAAAGTGGGTGACATGATCCCAATTCTTAGAAAAACACTCAAGTATATTCTCTAATAGCATTCAACCACGTAAGACCATTATCTTGACATTATAACATTACACCTCCCTCCCGTATAGGAAATGTGAAGGGAAAACATCATCAAAAGAATTTGATTAATTCCCCCAATCAAATCTAGAAAAAACATCTAAAAATAACAACTTGAGTTCCTTATACATAATGAATTAATATATTCATCCACCTAAAGAATTACCTACCAATCCGCAACAAATATATGTTCTTCTAAAATTCTATGACCATGACTTCATACAGATTTACCATTACACCATGAATCAATATCCCACCATATGAGAGTTATTTGATAGAAAGTACTCCCATGGTAAACTAAGGTAATTTAGTTTAACACATAATAGTCTCCTCCAAAATCCTAACCAGGGGGGTTGTACCAACACTTCAAAAATATTAAAGAGAAGTTTATCATTCCACACAATCAAAACTTTAAATTCCATCTCAATGATGTAATTTATAGAATACATTGTTATTTTTCCATTGGAAATCTACAGGTATCCCTTAAAATGAAATTCTGTTTTCTTCCATAAAAATAAGATTATAATTATCATCTTTTTATATAATGTATTAATCCTTGATTTCCGTTGAACACCCAGCTGGCTATTACTCCTTGATTGTTGGATCTTCTCACACACCTAGAGCGTTCCCACTAACTTCCAGGGGTGGTCCTCACCAAAATTACTCAATTTAAAAAAATGATAGTATTAATGGGTAACCAATTCATATTGAGGGTTATTCCTCTAAAACTCAATGCTTCTATTAAAGAAATTCTTAAAACAAAACACTACTATCTATGAATAATCCTTCTTTAGAAAATAGGGGTGATGGAATGATGACTACATTAGACCAAACTCTCTTGTAGAAAAGGGTATGGCTATGTTCCCTAATGGAATAAATGATTTACAAACACGTGATGTTTAAAAAATAACTCACTTATATACAATATAGTACAATGGTCTATGAATAATTGAAACAAACTATACTACAATCTATAACCATTGACACCTGACAAAAATTATCCATCACATGAATCATTCAAATACTCTAAATTCTAGAACTATTTATTGATAGGATTTAAATGAATATGGTGTTCTAGGGAGTGGATTGATTCATCATCCATCTCTGATTACTCTAATATCACTATGTATTTCTCCAAACAACCTCCTAGCTGACAATTGAGCCTATAATAGAGAGATCTTGGACTAGAGAACTATATTTAATTTATAGGTCCATCCAATACACTATTATAGATATCTTTTGGTAATCTAACATCATATTCATAGGATAATGTGTATTCCTCAAATAGATTCCCATTTTTAAACTCTTTCTCTATCGACTCATACACATGCAGTGTTATATGAAAAAACAGTCAAAACATATAAAATCATCTCCTATTTCCCCACTTAAACAAATTATTTCAAAAAATCCAGCCACAAACCATCTATCAGAAACACATCTTGTTGTTCAGAGGCCTCAATGCATACTCGATCACAATCAAACTACCCCACATAGTGTACAAAATATAATGAAAAATCTCAATGCTTGATAAGTGACTAAACACCATCCATGGTAGAGAAATCAATCATGTGGTTTTAGAATAAAATATTCCACTATTTGATCAATTTTCCATACAAGAATCTCAACCTAGGAATACTCTCCAAGATAGATATTATCTATACTGCATAGAAATGTGAGTCTTAGAATATAAAAAACTTCTCCTAGTCGAGGATCATTCTCCCCTAAATAACATTAATTCATTGATCAATAATTCATTAAAATTTCTCATCATATGTGTAGTCTCATCCAACATCGTTGAAACGACCACCTTTTCTGTAAAAAGAAATATGGTAAGTATAAAATGGATATAAACTACCTCAAATGATAGGGAATGAATATATCTCTATATAGTCTTGGAAAATAATGCCTCTTTACTCACTAACCATTTGAAAGATGCTCAATTTTGGTAATATTGTCATCATAACACTAATTTTTCTTCATAACATGGTTATCAATCGATTTCACTCTTCATATTTTTTGACTGACCTATATGTATTATAGAATATGTTGAAGGGTTGAAACATGATGGACATGAAATATCATATGTGAAAATTATATGATGCATAAAATAACATTATTATACCCTGTAATCAATTTCATAGTGTTCCAAGTTGACTAAATGTTTATCAGGGTCCTGGAGAAAGGAAATATCGATTGATGCAACCAATATAGTGACCCATTTTTGATATCTGAACTCAGTAACCCTTTAACATCATTACCCTAATTTCCTAAATCAATCCTTTCATGGATTATAAATTCAAACCATTTTTCTAGGATAAACCTTATCTAACACCTCTATAAGGATACATGAACCATTGAGGCCATTTTTGGTATGGTTATAACCCCAGGATGACACCCCACCACCAACTCCAATAGTCCATGTGATTGTGACTAGCATTGAGTGGGGATATTGCACATAATGGAATGCCTTTTCCTATAACAACATGAAATAGAAATATATCTTCAATGAATAAATTAAGAAAACTCAGTAGTATATATATATATACAAACAAAATTGATCTAAATACAACATATTCTCACTACATTAGATAGGGACACACCTCGGTGTATCATCCATTTCATTTATGTACACGGAGGCTCTATGTACTGGAACTGCATGTTTTAAAATAAAAAATAGAAGATCATTAACTAGATTAATCCTTGATAAAAAGTGAAATTGTTTGATCCATCTAGGGAATTTTATTTCAAGGATAAATTTCAGGCATTTTCTAATGATGATATATCACCTAAGGAAGGGTAAAGTCTTCCGCCAAAAAATAGAGGCATTTATTTTATAGAATACCACAATGGATATATGAAATCATATAAAAGAATATTCTAGGAAATATTCCAATATCAACATGTTTGAGGACATTAATCTCTATGTTACAATGGATATTAACATTCAATAATAGATATTAGATCTATGAAAATATTATATTTTATCTTGTTTATGTTATTCCAAGGGAGATAGACCCTGATCATTTAATGTTATTAAATCTAATATTGGAAAATTCTGGAAGGTATGTCACTGTAAACATCTTCCTATCAGGAAGAGACACATTCACTATATTTTCAAGAATAAAGTGTATTCCAAAGATTCATGTAATATGGTTAATGTCCATGTAAATTCTAGTCTCCTCAAACTATTCCAATGATATTATAACCTTTTTTCACAGAAAAAAGTAAATTCTCTTGTTTGAACATGATTACATGTTATGAGCTGGCTCTTTTGGAAACCATGAATTCTAAATGACCTTGTACCATGCATAAAGAGATTGATTGAAATTTAAATTTATTCAATAGATCATGATATTTTATTTTATTCAATAATTTTTTCAGAGGTGTATATGTATTTGAATCTTTAAAAAGTTGTATTTTGATTTATAATAATAAGATAATGGTAATGAAGGTGGAATTTTAATATAATCCTCCATATTATGGAGTATGTAAAATGGTTGGAATGATTATTTCAAACCATAAAATAACATAGAAGTAGGTTGATGTTTTAACTGGTGATAAATGTTGGAATGAATTTACTAAATCCTAGAAATTTCTCACACTTAGAGGTGGGAGATACCAATAATAATTTGTTATATATGAGAACTAGTCTGAAGGATGTGTCCATATAGAAAATAGAGGGTTTCATAGATTGACAAGGTGGAAGTGGAGAAGATAAAATAATATAAAAATGATATGATGATATGTACAGAGTGAAAATTATTGAAATAGATGATTATAGTATTATATATGAATTCTACCCGGAAAAAAAAACTTGTACTTCATTCTCAAGAATATCTCTATCCTAATGTTTAATATCATGCTAGTACAATAGGTGAAGTAGAAAATTGGTTTGTGTCCACTAAAGAGGGTATAACAGTTACTGTATATGCTACTTCTTTGTTATCCCTATATGTTGATTTCCTTGATAAAAAACATGAAGATATGGGTATTGGAGATAATGAAAGACTAAAAATATATAATTAATCCCCTAAAAATATAGAAGATACAAATAATACATCATTTCATTTTGATGATAATATCAATTAAAAAGATGTTGGTCTAGATAGTAATGGTATAGATAGAGTCAAAAAAGAACAGATTTGAAGGAGGTTTCTTCTATTCTATTTATAGTGGAATCCATTTCATCTCATTCTTATGACCAGGCTGAATTTGTAGAGATGTAAAATTTGGTTGCATGAACAATAATTTCAATAGATTATAACAAAAGTAAATTAGGTACTTCAATGGATTCAAGGTTTTTTAGAAGATCACCCTGATTCATAAAATCGAGTGTAATGGATGATGGGGGTGGAACCACCAAGCCCCCAAAATTATGAAGATCATGTTCTGGAACTATCGTGGTTTGGAAAACCTATAAATAGTTAACACACAGAGGATTTTACATAAAAATCAAATTCCTGATATCCTAGGGATAACTGAACAAAAAATTAACTTCTGTCCTGGTGTGATTACACATGAAAGGTTGGGATACATACTAGTGGACAAAAATATGTACACATATAATATAAAAAGGATATGTGTTATTACAAATTGTAATCATGGGAATGCTTCTCCTATAATATAATTGACAAAATGGATACCTATAAAATGTATGTCTTAGGGTAGCAACCCATTTCTTCCATGGTTTAAGATTATAATTCATAATAATATCACCAAGACTTATGTTAGGAATGTGCTTCCCTGTGAGATTTTTTTCTTGACCATGATGTCTACTTGGGGACATTAATACCATACTTAACTCTGATGAAAATATGGGTGTTGATAACTTTAAAATATCATCCAAGGAATTTAGATATTTTTTATGACTACAACCTACTTGAGTTAAATAGGGTGGGATATAAATATACATGGAACAAGATATTTCACCAAATATTGGTTACTAGAAATATGGATATAACCTTTGTTAATGACGATACCTTGGGTATCTGGGAAGATATTTCATACTATACCATATCAAAAATAAATTACGATCATCATTATACTATTTTAAAGCTTAATTAAATTGATTTAAATCCATTTTCCCCTTTATATTCAACAATGAAAGGTATGAGAATACTGACTGTGTAAAAATTATTCAAGACAATTAGTGTTATTTGAGCTTTAAGGGTGATTCATTTTCATGTACATTAATATTTAAAAACTTTAAGAAGAGGATAAAGGAATAGTTCAAGATCATTATTCAATATAATTGTTGAAATATCTCCTCTTTATAGGCATCCATGCATGATATTTTATTAATAAGTACACAGATCGAAATTGATTATGATTTTGAGAATGAAAAATATACCACTTGTGAGATATCCCAACCTCTAGATATTAAATAAAATTTCCATAACAAAACCTTTTAGGTTAAAAAAATTAATAAATTGAATAAAATATAATATTATTCAATTCATTATAAAATTTAATCAACATTTTTGTTGAGAAAGTGTTTTTTTCAACAATAAACAATGTTTTTATTTAAAGGGGGAGTTTTGATGAGAACAATTCTCTATCACATTATGAAAATTCTGATGTTCCCAAATACCCATAATTATTTTCTAATTATTTTATTTTTATGATTATTTTTGGAATTTATTATTCATTATATTTTATTTAATTTCTGGTTGAAATATTTAAATTCTTGAACAACGAGAATTAATTTCTAAGGTATTCGCATTTAGCGCATTCTGGAAACACTTTTCATGCTCTACATATTCAGGATCTGATTTAGCATGTTCTAGAAACACTGTTCATACCCTATGTGGATAAATGTAGTTTATGGAAGAAAATTTGTGTATACATTATGAGACAAGAGAAAAGGTATGGAAGAGGAACCAAACGTTATTGGAAAAGTATGAAAAAGAACCCTACGTTAAAAAGGAACCCTGCATTTAGGATATTAGAAAAGTATGGAAGGAGAACTGTACGTAAGTGTTAAACGTTATGTTTTTTTCTCAAAAGTATGGGACATCAACATTACTTTTGCAAACAACCATACGTTCTGGGAAAAGTATGTATTATGAAAATGTATGTGTCTTTTATCATATGTTTCAAATTTGAAGATAAAAGTATGGATGACTAACCCTACGTTTATGATCAACCTTAGGTTTGATAAGAGTGACGTGAACCGTACGTTTGTCATCAACCATATGTTTCCAACCCTATAACTCAACCTTACGTTTGGCATTGGAGAATTTAAAATCTATATTTTAATGCAACAGTCAGCAAACTGATTATTAGGCTGATTTCAAGCCGGATTTAATGAAGATTTTAAAGCGCGACTTTGACTGATTCAAAGTTATTTTATTAATTGTTTAAGGATCAATTTAAAAGTTTATTTTTATGCTGAGTCTTTAGGGATGTTATGACTACTCTGTAAATTCAAATATTTGAATAACACGAGTCAAAAGGTGACTTTTGTGGATCTAAAATTTGCATAAGAAGTGCTTATCATTGTTATTATATATGAGATTTTCTGAACAACTAACATGAGATATTATGTGATCTCTCAATAATTCTGAGGAAACAGGAAGATACACAGAGGCTATCAAAATATACAGATTTACTGATTCAAGAGAACGACAATGATATGTTTGTTAAAGAAGAAAAATCAGGATAGATGATTCATTCGTTCTAAATCGAAGATCATTTGTGAATCTGCTACTACTGATGTTGTGAATAATATTTCTATATCTACTACAACGGGATCATCTCTGAATGAACCTTTTTTGAAGATCATTATTTCTGAAGGTGAAGATCTATCTAATGTCAATTGCATTCATTTGCAATTGTGAAGAACATCTAGAAAGTATTTTCCGAATAAAAAAATATTTATTTTCTATTATTGTGTGACAGGGTTCTCGTACTATTATTTGTAGGTTTTTTAAGTGAACTAGAAGGCTTTGTTTTTCCTTAGATTGTAAAGGTATCAACTACCTGTACTCAGTTGTTGAATGGTCTGTTGAAACGAGGACCAGATTGTTAAAATCACCAAGCACATGGAGTAGAGCGTTGGGGGAGTGGACTAGGGGCCTTCTATTCAACGAACCACTATACATCTTGTGCCTATGATATTTAAAGTTATGTTGTATTAATTCATCTAATTAATGTAAAAGGATAGAACACAATCTCACAAAGATTTCTAAAAAGACACAATTCACCCCCCCCCCTTGTGTATATTTTGTATAATCTGATTCAACAATTGGTATCCGAGGTTGTGCTTTCTGATAAAGCCTTAACAATCTGAAAGTGATTATTCACAGAGAAATATGACTGATACAAGAGGGGGAATTTATATGGTTAGAGCACCGTACTTCAATGGAGAAAACTATGGATACTGGAAGTCGCGAATGTTTATCTATCCGAAAAACCTTGGATTCAGAGTATATTCTAAGATTCTGACTCCACATGAAATACCAGAAAAACCTGAAACATGGATTTCAGCTACTGAAACAGAATATGATATGAAATCTAAGGCAATGAATGCAATTATATGTGGTCTAGGACCTGATGAATTTAACAGAGTATCTAAATGCCGAAAATCATATGAAATGAGGAAAACTATTGCTGTTTATTTTGATAGAACTAAATATATTAGGGAAATGATATATGAAACATCTATGCATAAATTTGATACTTTCAAAATGGTTGATGGTGAAATTATTACTCAAATTCATGGAATATTGACAGATATTGTCAATAAAAAATCACTTTGGGAGATCCTATTAAACAAGCTGATCAAACTTTAAAAGTACTGAGGGTGTTGCCTACAAAATGGAATGGAATATCTGCTACAATCAGACAGTCGACACCTGTAAAAGTCTTAACTATGAGAGAACTTATTAGAACACTAATGATGTATGAATCAAAGATGGAAGATGAAGAAAATGAACATAAAGTGATTATCAAAAGATATGACCCTGCCTTGAAAGTGTCATCACAAAGAAAAAATAAAGGATGAAGAAAAGTGTAAAAGAGAAATCAGAAATATCTGATTTATCAAAATATGATGTTGAACTGGCTCATATATCCAAGAGATTCACTAAATTCTATTAGAAGAATAATGTCTTCAAGAAATCCTTCAAAAATCATTACAAGGAAGTCAGATGATCTGAATGCAAGAAAATGGGGCATATCAGACCCGACTGTCCTCAGCAAAAATAAGACATGAAAAAGAAATTATTCAAAAGAAATAATAATGAGCATAAGGACAAGAAAGAAATTAAAGCTACATGGAGTGTATCTAAGGACTCCGGAAATTTTTTTGAATCAGTCTCAAAGAAGGAAGAAGTAAATCTGAAATCCGACATGTGTTTTATGGAAGCAACATATGAGGTACAATCTTTGTACTCTTCAGACTCTAGTTCTGAATCTAGATACTCTAATTTAAAACATGCAGACTATTGTAATATTCTGGAAGAATAATAGGATTCACTATTTAATAAGCATAATTCTTTAAAGAATATTTATAAGGCTGTTTCTAATGAAAGAGATACAATGCTGAAAAAATATAAGGAGTGAAGTGAAACGTTTGACTCAATTAACACTAACAATACAGATTATGAATCAAGGATAAAATCACTACAAACTGAAGTGGAAACTTATAAAAATGAAGACCTTTTTTTTAATAAAGGATAAAATATTTTAAATTAAATTCTTGGAAAAAATTTAATTAAAAAAGAAAGATTTGGAATTGGCAGTAAAGGTGAAAAAACCCAAGCTATACAAGAATTTTTTTATTCTAAGTGCAAAAAGACTAGATTGTAATTAATGTGGACTAAGGAGACATATTTCTAAAAACTATTTCTTAATACAACCCCAAATAATTTTTATTAAGATGTATTTTATATTGAATGATTTATTTGACTCTTGTGAAATTAGAAAAACAAAGCATGTTTTTATTCCTAGATCTTTGCTGGCTAACACCCCTGGACCAAACAGAATATGGGTACCAAAAAAATTGTGTAAATTCCTTTTTAGAGAGCAGGTCACAAAATCAAAAGGGACATATGGTATATGGATAGTGGTTGCTCAATTCATATGATTGGAAACTGATCAAATTTCTCTACACTCACTCATAAATATAGTGGAATTTTCACTTTTGGTGACAATACCGAAGGGAAAATCATTGGTATTGGAACAGTTGGAGACCCAGAAGCTATCTCAATCAAAAAAGTACTTTATGTACAAGGATTGAAATAAAATTTGATAAGTATCTCTCAACTATGTGATGATGGTTATGCTGTTGATTTTTCTAACAATTGGTGTTCTGATTTCAAAAATAAACTGCCTAAATTTAGAGCACCTAGAACTAACAATGTGTATACCCTGTATTTAAATTCCTTGTGTAAACAACAAGTAAACTGCTTAACTGCTAATGTAAATGAATCTTGGAGCTCGCATAAGAGACTTGGAAATTGTAATGTATTTGATTTAAATTAATTATCTAAGAAACAATTAGTTTCTGATTTTCTAAGTCTCATATTTGAAAGTGACAGATTCTGTGATGCATGTCAAATTGGAAAGAAACACAAATAATCTTTCAAATATATTAACAAAATTTCTATATCTAAACCTCTAGAACTTATCCATATGTAATGTTTTGGACCTTCAAGAGTAGAAAGCTTGGATGGTAAATTATATGTATATGTTTTAGTTGATAACTTTTCTAGATTTACATGGATTTTCTTTTTAAAATTTAAAAATGAAGCTTTTAGATTATTTGAAAGATTTTTTAAAAATGTTCAAATTGAAAATGGTTTTAAAATAATTTCATTACGAAGTGATCATAGTAGAGAATTTGAGATTCTGGAATTCAATTCCTTATACTAATAATTGGGTATTAAACACACCTTCTCTACACCATGAACACCTCAACAAAATGGAATTTTTTAAAAATAAGTAAGACTACTCAGGAAATGGCTATGACTATGATAAATGAATACAGTCTTCCTACCAATTATTGGGCTGAAGTTGTAAGCACAACCTACTATGTAATGAATAGAGTTTTAATTAAAACTTTTTTGAGAAAGACACCCAATGAACATTGGAATAACAGAAAACCTAAAGTAAATTACTTAATTATTTTTTTATGCAATGTTTACATATTGAACACTACGTAAAATCATGGTATGTTCGATCCAAAATCGGATGAAGGAATTTTATTAGGACATTCAGCTACCTCCAAAGCTTATAGAGTCTATAAAAAGAATCCAAGGATCATTGTAGAATCAGTTCATGTGAAATTTGAACAATCTGATCCCATTGATAAAAGGACAGATCAAATGGATGAATCTGACTCTAATGATAACATGAGACTTGAAAACTTGAAAAATTATTTTGATAAAGATATAAAATATATTCAGTCAAGTTCATAAGAACATGTTACTGAAGAACCTGTGAGTGAGTTGGCTAGAAAAACTAGAACTGTAAAGAATTACCCTTTAGAAACTATGATTGGTGGCTAAGAAACCTGAATAAAATATATAAGAAATATAGGGAATCATGTAGAATTCTCTGCCATTCTATCCCAATCAGAGCCCATGTTTATAGAATAATATTTAGATGATGAAAGATGGATGATAGCAATGCAAGAAGAATTAAACCATTTCAAAAGAAAACAAGTCTGGGAATTAGTTGAAAGACTGCAGAATTATCCAGTGATATGAAAAAAATGGGTCTTTAGAAATAAGAAATATGATCATTGAATAATAACTATAAATAAAGCTACACTTGAAGCTAAATGATATAATCGGGAAGAAGGTATAGATTATGATGATACTTTTTCACCTGTATCTATATTAGAAGACATTAGAATCCTTTTTTCAAATGCATCTCATATTAACTTTAAATTATTTCAGATGGATGTTAAGTCTGAATTTTTAAATGGTTATTTAATGGAGGAAGTTTATGTTGAGCAACCTCCTGGTTTTGAAAATTCTCAAAAACCAGATTCTGTTTTTAAACTTAATAAAGTTTTTTATGGCCTCAAACAAGCACATACAACATGGTATGAAAGATTAAGCTCTTTTCTATTGAAAAATGATTTTACTGTTTGAATGGAAGATCCATCAATTTTTAAGAAAACTGTAAATTCTAATATTTTATTGGTTCAAATTTATGTTGATGATGTAATTTTTGGATTAAATGATAAATCTCTTTGTCATTAGTTTTCAATGTTAATGAAAACAAAACTTTAAATGAGCATGATGGGAGAACTAAATTTCTTTTTTGGCTATTAAATTTATCAAAAAGATTTTGGAAATGTTTCAAATCTAATCAAATACATTACTAATTTATTAAAGAAATTTGGACTTGAAAACAGCAAGACATATACAATTACTATGTGTACTAATATAAAACTTGAATTGGATGAAACTGGAAAATCAGGTGACAACATGTTATATAGAGGTATGATAGGTATCTTATTATATCATACTACTAGTAGGCCAACTACAATGTATTCATTATGTCTTTGAAAAAGATTTCAATAAAATCCTAATGAATCTCATTTAACTGCTGTTAAAATAATTTTTAGATACTTAAAAGGAACTATTTTTCAATCTCCTCTTTATCTGAAAACTTCTAATTTTAATTCAATTTCATATTCAGATACAGACTTCGGTAGTTGTAAATTATATAGGAAAAGCACTTCAGGAACTTCTCACTTTTTAGGGAAATCCTTAGTGTCATGGTCAAGTAAAAAACAACTTTCAGTTTCCCTGTCAACAGGTGAGGTAGAATATGTTTCTGCTGGTAGTTGTTTTGCACAAGTGTTGTGAATTAAAAACACTCTTATCGAATTTGGACTAAATTTTAATAATACGTCTATTTTATGTTATAATACTAGTACTATATATTTTTCAAAAAATCCTATTAATCATTCTTGGAAAATCATATTGATATCAAACATCATTTTCATAGAGATCATGTTCTTAAAAAGGATACATCTTTGGAATTTGTAAGTACTGAAATTTAATTAGCTGATATTTTTACTAAACCACTTCCCACTGAAAGGTTTGATTTTATTAAGGGGGAGAAAAGTATATTTAACTTTAAATAATGTTTTTGTTTTACTATGAAGTATCTCTATATTAATATTGTTTAAAATAATATAGTTATTTGTTTTTGAAACCGAATATGTTTTTTTCTATTCCCTTCTCTTATCTTCATTTCCCCACGTAATCAATTTTATTTATATTTAAAATCTATGTAATTATTAATGAAAACACAGTAATCAAGGCTTTCAGAAACCATTTCGACTTCTAAACTATTTCATTTCTACCAAAACCTTTCGAACCTGCAAAACCACACAACTGCTCGTCAAACCCTAATTTTTGAACCTCTAAAACCCTAACCTTCAATACATTAGAGATTCTCATAGGAATGGAAAATACTAAGAGAGATAATGAAGACGAGACCAGAAATGCTAAGAAACAGTGCTGAGAAGGAAGGAAAATCTTACAGGGAAAGGTAATTGATCTCGACCTTCTATTTTAGATGAAATTGTTGTTAAAACTAGCATTGTTGTTTCAGAATCTCGAACAAACATTCAATAGTTAGAATATAGAGTTTTGGTATGAATAAAAACTGTGATATTTCATTAAGTCTATACAATTTAGTATGGGAGACAATGAGTACACTATGCTGGCTAAGATAAAGGATCGGGATTTTTTGATCTCTTCAGTAGAAATTGGTTAGATTTTGAACTACGCTCATGAAGTAGTCTTTAATTTTGATTTAAAAATATAGGAGATTCTGTACATAAATCTGAGGAAATTATGTCTTTTATTTGTGGTTCTACTTCTATAAATAAGATATTTATTAAGGACCTGGATCCATATCCGAAAATCATTGTGAAATTTGTACAAATAGGGATAACACCAAGAATGTTGGAGATGGAAAAGATATTGTATCCTCACATGTACATAATGTATCTTCTTCTTAGTGATATAAAATTATATTTTCCTAGGTACATGGTGAGGTACCTACGTTACTACTATCATAGTGAATCCAGAATGAACGTCTACCCTTTTGGTAGAATCATTTCCAAACTATTCTTCAAGAAGGATATGGTAAGACTGGTTGATGACAGAGTAAGATGTCATCACAGTAATGTTTTCAATGCTGGGACTTTGAGAAAAATTGCCTATTTATAGAGCACTATCAAAGGGAAAATTTTTCCATTATGAGGTGAGGAAGAAACATAGGGTGTTCAAGTTCAATCTGATCAGTCCAAAGAGGGACCAGTAGTATCAAGAGTAAACACTGTTGCAAGAAGAACCAGATTTGAAATAGAAGATACTGAGGAAGAAAGAAGTCGGGAGGGACATTAGTTTCAGAGAAAAATAACTATTAATGAGGAACTTGTTTCCCCTATACTGGCAATAAGAGATTTACTACCTTACCGTTTTGTAAGAGATACTGCTGTTGAAAATGCAACGGAAACTATTTTTGAGAGGTCAAAACTAGTGGAAGAACCTGATATTTAATCTGAAATTCAAGAAGAAGCTGAATGAGAGACTCAATAAGAGGCTGTAGCTAATGTTGAAGGTACACTTCAATAGGAAAAGGATACCTATCCTGGTGAGGATGTGCCCAGAACATATAATACTCTAGAGGATATTCTTTTAGAAACTCTCACGGATGAACAAATTGCTAATATTCATGATCAGCATGTTTCTGAAGCTCTAACAGAAGAACTTCATGAGGAATTTTCTGTGGATGAGTCTGCAAAAGACTCTAAGGAAAAATTTGTGGATCAACTAGCTCCAGAAAAGGAACAAGAAAAATTTGATGCAGATTCACTACATTTAGTACTGCTACATCACAGTAGAACTGAGAATGAAAATCAAGAATATGGTGCCTCTGATTAAAATAATAAATACGTTGTAGAGCTGTACAGAAAAGTGTCTCAATTAGAATCTGAAAATGATACTCTGAGAAGAGCCTTAGAATCTGAAGAGTATAAATTTTTGAGACCTAGGGATAGTACAGTCTCAAGGGAAGAAGTTGAAATTTTTAAGAAGGATATGCTGAATGCTGTTGAAAAATTAAAGTTTGAAATGGTTATGAAGTCAAGTTTATCATATCTTGAATTATTTATGGAGACACAATCTGCATCTGTTGGAACTAGTGCTACTAGTGTGTCTGGTACTTCACCTGATTTACTCAGAAAGTTTCTATCTATCATAGCTGCCATGAGCAATATGAGTGACAGATTGCATGATCATCAATGCAACAGTGCTCCTTTATCCGTCTTGTTAGACAATCAGAAATTTTTGGTTGATTAGTTGACATTAAGTGAACCATCTCTTAGACTTGTGCTGACTCAATTCACGGATAAGGTGTAATTGTTTATGGAAAATGAAGAAATACTTCATTAGTTTTTCAGAGTCAACCTCATAAAATATATTGGTATGACTCAAGAGACCATAGATCATATTATTATGCTTGGTGATGGAATGATGCGAAGACTCAGGGATCAGTTAACAGAAATAAAGTCTGCAGTTAAGAAGGGATAGACCATACCTAAACCCTGACACAACCTTGATTCATCTATTTTTCATATTTGTACATTTTATTAAAATCTGTTTCATTATATTTATTTATTTTATTTTCCTCATTTTGATATGCCAGTAATCCAGATATAATAATTGACAAATAATTATTTATATCATTTACTTACGTTCAGTGCTACATTAATCTGTGTTATATAACATATTTTTTCATACATTATGATATCACAAAAAGGGGGAGAAATTTGGATACACACAACATTTTTTTATTTGTTTCATTTTATTGGGGGAGATTAAGTTAACTCTAATATTGTATTTATATTTTCAAATTTAAAAACTATATTGATTTTTGTAAGATAATTTCATTAATTATTTTATCGATTTTGTGATCATCAAATAGGGGGAGATTTTTGAGCAAGTTTTGTTTTCAACAATACATAATGTTTTTATTTAAAGGGGGGGGGGGGGGTTGTTGAGAACAATAATCTATCTCTTTATGACAATTTTGATCCTCACAAATACCCTTAATTATTTTCTAATGATTTTATTTTTATGAATATTGCATTAATTTATAATTCATTATATTTTATTTTATTTCTGGAAGAAATATTTAAATTCTTGAACAACGTGAAATAATTTCTATGGTATTCACATTTAGCGCATTCTCGAAACATTGTTCATGCTCTACATATTCAGGATCTGATTTAGCGTGTTCTGGAAAAGTATGGAAGGAGAACCTTACATAAGTGTTAACCATTACATTTGTTTCTCAAAAGTATGGTTCATCAACCATTATTTTGTAAACAACCATACGTTCTTGGAAAAGTATAGATCAATTAAAAGAATGTATATTTTATCATATGTTTGAAAGTTGAAGAGAAAAGTATGGATGACTAACCCTACATTTATGATCAACCTTACGTTTGATTAAAGTGACAAGAACCTTACATTTGTGACCAGCATTATGTTTCCAACCCTACAACTCAGCCTTATGTTTAGCATCAGATAATATAAAATCTCTATTTTTATGCAATGGTCAGCAAGCTGATTAATAGTCTTATCTCAAGCGGGATTTAAAGATGATTTTAATGCGTGAATTTGACTAATTCAAAGCTATTTTATCAATAGTTTAATAATTGAATTAAAAGGATCTATTTATGCCAAGTCTTCAAGGATGTTATGACTACTCAGTAGATTCAAATATTTTAATATCAAAAGTCAAAAGATGACTTTTGTGGATCTAAAATTTGCAGAATAAGTGCTTATCATTGTTATTATATATGATTTTTTCTGAACAGCTAACAAGAGATATTATGTGATCTCTCAATCATTATAAGGAAAGAGGAAGAAAAATAGAGACTATCAAAATATACAGATTTGCTGATTCAAGAGAACGATAAAGATCTGTTTGTTGAAGAAGAAAAATGACTATAGATGATTCATTCATTCTAAATCGAAGATCATTTTTGAATCTTATACTACTGAGGTTGTGAATTATATTTCTAAATCTTCTACAATGGGATCGACATAGAACGACTCTTTTTTGAAGATCATTATTTCTGAAGGTGATGATCTATCTACTGTTAATTGCATGTGGTTTCAATTGTGAATAACATCTGGAATGTATTTTCAGAATACAAAAATATTTATTTTCTATTCTTGTGTGACAGGGTTCTCATACTATATTGTGTAGGTTTTGTAAGTGATGGAGAATGATTTGTTTTTGCTTATATTATAAAGGTATCAACTGCTTGTACTCACTTGTTGAAAGGTCTGTTGAAACAATGAACAGATAGTAAAAATTACTAAGCTCATGGAGTAGAGCGTTGGGGGAGTAGACTAGGGGCCTTCTATTCCCTGAAACAGTATACATATTGTGGGTCTACTATTTAAATTTTCACTGCATTAATTCATCTGATTAATGTAAAAGGATAAAACACAATCTCACAACGATTACTAAAAAGACACAATTCACCCCCCCTCTAATTTATATTTTTTATATTCCAATCAAATATTTTTCCCACATTCTTTAATAAATTATTTTAATAATATCTTGATTGATAGGAATGAAATTTCAAATCATGTGTTTTCTTATTACATGTTTCTATTTAATGTTCTGGGAAGTAATGTAATCCTAATGGAAGGGGTAATTCATACTCTTTTGAATAATATTGATAATTATATTCATACCACCTACCTTATGGAAGGTGAAATAATATGATATTTGGTCAATATTAATTTTGGGAGCTCCCCATGTCCTCATGGATACACCAATCATTTGTTTTGAAATCTTTTGGGATCTTATCCAAGAAGAGGTTTGTATAATGGTTCAATATTTTTTCAAAGGATGGTTTCCTACAGAAGGAATAAATGAAAAATTTGTTTCTATGATTCTAAAAGTTGATAAAGTGAATGAAATATATCAATTCAGGCATGTTTCACTGGAGGACAATATTTATAAAATTATTGGTAAATTTATTTCCTCCAAACATGAAAACAATTCCAAAAAAAATAATCTATTTCAATCTATATGGCTTTATTCAAGGGAGGAATATATAGGATTGTATTATAACTACATCTTAATGTGTTAACCTCCTTCAGAAATCCACCAAAGGGGGTTATATTGCTTTAAATATTGATATCATGAATGATTTTGATACTATGGGTTGGGGTTATATTTATAAGGCGCGATCTAGTTTTGTATTAAATGGTATATTCATCAATTGAATCATGGATATTCTTTATTAAAAATATATTTCAATATCAATAATTGGATCTATTGACGGATACATCACCTTATATAGAGGGGTGAGGTAGGGTGATCCTCGGTCAACAATTATTTCTTCTATTGGAAAATATTCTCTTGTGATGACTACTATTAAACCTCGTTGACAATGGAATGACTAATCCCAAAATGGATAATTGAGGTATTATCATTCCTTCTAACTTATTATACATTAATGAAGTTATTCTATATATGTAGGGTCACCTAAAAAATTCCAAGCTCATCAGAGAATTTTTTCAGCACACTCAAATGGTTTCAGGGTAGGAAATAATGTGGAAAAAATAATTTATTTATTTTAGAAAGAATATGAAATTTTCAAGGAAAAATGAAATCATTCATGAGATGGGTATCAGGAAAGGTATGCTTCATTTCACATATATTGATATTACATTGTTTTTTGGAATGCTTCATGCTTTTCACTTCAGTGATGTTATGAGTTAAATTATCAAGCAATTATCTACACTAGAATGTAATTCCATATCAATGGATGGAAGAGTCTTCCTTATGAAACACATTTTTGCCAAAAGACTTGTGTACTCATTTATGGTTTAAAAATTTCTAGTTTCTTTTATGAGGAAAGTCAACATATACTTTAAAATTTTCATCATGAGTGGGAATATTCTTGAAAGAACAATTATCACAATACCTTGGAAACCTACTGTAAAACTATTGATTTTGGGGGACATGGTATAAATAATTTTGTGATATTTAACTCATATCGTAATGAACATTTTATGTGGATAATGATTAATGAAAAATCGGATTCTATAGATTTTATATGAGATATATTATTTCACAAGACCAAGGATGGATATATCAGTTACATGGATTCCTCTTTTTATCCTGCACTCAAACACTCCTTCAGCTATATTCTTGCCCAATATCACTAGTTTGTGAACAATAATTACTCTCTTAATTTATTGTATAAAAATTGGTATGGTTTCCCCCATTAAAATTTGAAAAATGCCGATGGGTTCCTGAGCAGTCTAAATGGTACAATCAACGCTTAGCTTGAAAACACAATTGACATGTTTAATGAAGCTAAAATTTTTATAAATAACTATTTACTCTTAAATCAAGATGATTTTCTCATCTGTGAGCTAGAAACTAACGGTATTATTATGAAAAATAATTTTTATCATAAATTGATTAAATGAATTCAACATGCATTTCTTGTAAGGCTATATAAAAAATGGATTTATCAATCTTGATTAATGCTTATATGGAGAATTTCTCATTTGAAAATTCATCTTGTTGACTATTTATATGTTTTTTGTATCTCTCTATTATTTAGATGTTATTTATTTCTCTAACATAGTGAGTATATAAGCAATATATTGTTTAATTTTTCCAATAAAATTTCATTTTGGAATTTGATCTTTTACATCTTTCATGTTAGGAATTCCTAGACTGATTCCATTCTTGCACATCTACCAGACTGTAATAATGTTATTTTGTTCGGGAATATCCTCTATATTTTTCATTTTTGTAATGATGAATTTATACATTGTATCTAGTTGATTTTAAATGATTCCAAATATGAAACCACTACTTTTAACATTGATGATGCGCATCTGCATATTATCACGACAATTAGAGATGAAAATTCCATTTTGTAAGGAAGATGCAGAAACCCATTGCATAGCCTATATGTATTATGATTTTTTTAAATTCCATCACTCCTTCCACTTTTTCATGGTATGCATGTGGTTTTCTATATCTCTCTATTCAAGGACTAGATAAAATGTATTGTATATGGGGCTTCTAAGTGAATTCATGGAAATATATGATTTGTAGAGGCCTTTAGGGATTACAAAATTGAAATTTTTGGGATTTATTTTTGGATATGGTTGAATTGAAATATCATTAAAGGTATTTATATTGTCTATAATAAATTTAGTATCATGGATGAGTAAATAAGTGTGAAAAATGTATTGTTTTAATGTGATTCCAATATCATAGTTCATAAAGTGAGAAATGGATAACTTAATTTATCATAGACTCTAATTTCACAATTAATTATTTCATAAAGGATAATATCAAAAATGTTCTTCATTTTCATGAATGTTTTTTGAAAAGATAGCTATCTGGAGGATAGTTAGGAAAATAGTGGAGTTAGTATGGATGGTTGCCTTTGATTCTGATCATATTCTAAATGAGCTCATTCCCCTTCTACAAAGGGATTATTGTAAAAGTCATTTTTTAACTTTTATAATACTTTCTCATTCAACATTTAGTGAGTCTTTACCTTGGGGTGAGTACTCATCTTTTTTTCAAATTAAAAAATATACGGGAACCAGAAAATATAGGAAAAATCCGAATGTAATCCATTTTCTGAAAAGACACCCATTCTACTAGACATAGGATAGCTAGAAGGTCTTCCTCACAATGTACACACATAGATCAATATATAGACAAAAAAAATTCACCACCAATATGGACCCCCGTACCTCATCATATACTCCTATGTTTCACAAAGAATCAGTTCCAAATATTTCATAAAATCTCTACATCAAACCATACCGTCTCAAAAACTATGTATCATTGGAACACAAAAAAGAACATGTGGGAAAAAATCTGAATCATGGGTGAGTATAAAAATGCATAGTACGACACCCAAAACCAGATAAGTGAAGCAATGAAACATGTAATCTCAAAAATATCATATTGAAATATTACCAGGAAGACGATATGAAAAAATGATTAAAATATTCTAGAAAAACTAGAATTATCAAGAATATAAATAAATAAAAATCAATACAACTTTGGTCCAAAAAAATTCATATCTCACATGAAAATATATATTCTTCTAGAACCAAAAATACAATAATGTCTAGTTTCAATAACCCAACTATATTTCACACCCTAAAGATATCCCTAGGTACCTTTTTAGACATACAATTTAATAATTTTTATTTGATAAGAGTTTCATTGATACCACCATTGGAATCCAATGATCGGAACCCTCTCCTTACTAAGGTTTATGCATTTTTCAATGTTGTATCTCACTATACTATTCAGCTAAAATCATCGACAATCAAGAAACATCATGCGACCCTCACATTACAAACATAGACACTACATATATATTGAGGAATATGTAAGAATTATACAAAAATTCACATAAAGATCATAGTTGGTATAATGAATTTGGAATCATGGAAACATAAACACAAGTATATAATTGAGATACACCATCTCCAACTAGGTTCTTCTTCACTATCACCCTTTTTAGACATATCAATCATATGACATATCTTCATTACAGGTGGAAAGGAAACATAAATGGCGCGAGCTGAAATAATCAGTATGGGTAATCAAGGAAGACTAGTAAGCATAAACATGAGAATAAGTGTATCAAAATATGATAAAGAAAATAGAATATCATAACCTTTATATCAAATATCATATACATGAATCACGGCATAAATCATCGCAATTCATAACACGTGATTAAAATTGATGTAAAGGATTCAATCCATGATAGCATAAAATATGAGTAAGACATGGAATTATTTTAACACATAAGAATATAATGACTTCTATAGAAGCTTTGGATTCAAATCCAATATAATATTTATGGGCAAAGTCCATTAATGAACTAGATGAACCCATGTTCCAGCCCTATTTTACCGAACTGAGTGAACCCTCATTCCAACATTGTATTTCTAAAATGAGTAAACCCTCCTTCTAGCAATGAATTACTAAACCACGTTAACCCTCGGTCCAATATAGTATTACTGAACTGACTAAACCCTCATTTTATACCTATATTATATAATGGAGTAAACCATTGTTCCAGCCATGTATTAGTAAACCGATTAAACCCTCATTCCAGACATGTATTACTGATTTGAGTAAACCATCATTCTAGCCCTGTATTACTGAACTGAGTAAACCCTCATTCTAGCATTGTATTACTAAACTATGAAAACCCTCATTCCAACCCTTTATTACTGAACTGAGTAATCCATCATTCCAACCCTATATTACTGAACTAAGTAAACACTCATTTCAGCCCTATCTATCTCATGATATAAATCATTACCCAATGCATTGGAGGGAGATATAGGTCCTAACCATCACATAATTAACTCATATATACATGTGGTACAAGATCATAAGTAAACAAATTATTACCCATGAAAATAATTGGGTATCAAAAACAGGTAAAAATATCATATATGGAATGAGGAAGTTTCATAATCATTTCATCATAAACATAACCCATGAAAAGAAGCAGGTTTCAAAAGAATATAACCGATGTAAGAGAAATAGGTTTCATAAGCATATTAGTTAGGATGAAGAAATGGGATTCATATAGACGATTACATTAAGAATAACTCATTCATATAAAGTATTGGAATGAAAACTTTAGATCATTTATTACGAGTTATGAGAAACGTCTATAGATGTCCTCCTAGATGGAAAATAATTTTGAAATATCCTATAAAAACATTTCTTCTGGAAAGAATCAATTCATTTTTGAAAAATTATTTTTCATACATAAAACTATTTGAAAAAAATTTTCCTATAAAATACCTTTAAAACATATAAATAAGACATGACATCATTTTGAAAAAACCATTTTCATTGAATTTTTTTTAAATATGATTCAAAATCTATTAAAACCCTTTTTATTTGAAAAAACATGGATACTTAACAATAAATCTTGAAAATGTTTGAAACCCATTTATTAGAAAGTAATTTGAATACTTTTAATGAAATTTTGAAAATTCATTGAAAATCAATTTTCTTGAGAACATATAAAAGAAGCATGAAGACATTTTGAAAAAATAATTCATTGAAAACAGTTTGAAAGCATGTAAATAAGACATGAAATTATTTTTAGACCCCTTATATTTGAAAATATCTATTAAACAATTTCATAATGATTAACTATTTGAATATGAAAAGGTAGCTTCAATGAAATGAAGCTAGTAAAATTTGTACATGTAGTACACGTTCAAAAGAACAGTCCTTTTGCATGGAAAAAAAAGATAGAAAATTTTATTGTTGGGAAAGTGAAGAGAACATTCCCATGAAGATTTTTTTACAAGACAATAGGGTAAAAGTTTCTTTTATATATTATAGGGTAGTTGTATAAAATAATTGGAAACTCTTTTTAGAAAACATATATTTCTGACCGAAGAGAGGGTAAAGTTTTTCATTCCTAAAAACACTTTCTAAACTAAAAAATATACCAAAGATAATAAAATGGTACCAATAAATGATTATATCATTAAATAAAATAGGTAAGAACAATTATAAATATTAATTATAGATGGATCATAAGATATCATCAAAGTAAGAATAAACATAAACAATCTCAAAATGTAATGAGATTGTCTTAAAAAACTCTTATAACATGGTATATTGGGATCATGATGTCAATGTATGGAATGGAAATTATATAAAGTATATAATATCATTAAAATATTTATATGTATTTTATGGAATGTAAAATAGAAGTATATTCACCTCAATAACGAGATTAAATAAATAACAATACACGAGTCTTAGAGAAGGAAATTGAGACAGAAATATTTATAACAATTTGGTATATTTGAAAACATAAACCCAATGAAGTAATGGTAATTAAATGGTAATGTAAATACACATAAATTTTAGTAAACAATACATAGAATACAATCACAGAAATTATATACCCTACACAAAAGTATTGATTGGTGATCATAGCTTCTATCTCACAGAAATTAAAAGTGAAATGGAATCTCTTTACATTGCATCTTGAATCTCTCCGTAATCATACAATATTACAATATAATAAATATACATTTATTATAATTCTTTTAGATAATAATATTATTATATCTATTACGATATATGGGTTGATTATAACCGAATATTACAATCCTTTTAATGATCTTATGTTAAGGATATACTTCGGGTAATATTAACATTATTCTTCACATGTTTCTTAATTTGTTATATCTTTGGTCCTTATAAATTTATCATGATTCAAGAATTTAAACCATGATATAGTCATCAGGTATATACAGTGTATTTTTATTATAATAATCTATATAATACAAGAGTATGAAATGGAATACACGTTTTTTGGAGACAGTAATCCAAACGTATGCATAAACGTTGTTTCCAATTTTATTATCATATTAAAATATTTTATGCAAAAGAAATATTTATATATATATCATTATTAAATTATAATTACTATATTATATATTTTCATTAAGGCCATCCTTAATGAAATATATGTGGGGTATGAATGATTCACATTGCGTTAAGGGGTGGTAGTCCACACTTCCACAAACGAGATTATCGTATTAACACCAAGTGGAAGGTTAAAAAATGTGGGTTGTAAAAGGAATAAAAAAGATTAAGTGAGAAATAATTAAAATATATTAAATTTATAAATATATTTCCCATCATAATGTCAAACATGATTGGTGGTAAAGGAGAAATGAATAACGATAATTTTGTGAGGCAGTAGTTTGCCGTACATAGAAACAGTATGTTCAATATCCATTATATTGAGGTGTGTAGAGGTGTATGTCATAAAATATTCATAAAAATTCCTATAGTATGAAGGATACTAGTGTTTTCATACAATAATTGTATAAATTGAGATTAGGGGGGTGGATACGGAAAATAATGGAAATGATCATAATAGAAGGCGTTACCTCTTAATCAGGTAACTTCTTTTGGTTCGTGTGAAATGGATTTGTTGATAATATTTATTTACAAAGGGAGGATTAATGGTATAAAAGAGGACTTTTGGGATGATAATTGGGAATATTATGGATGAACATAAATGTTTTGAGATGTTTGAGGAATGGGTAGAGGTGGTGGCCTTTTACAGGGATGGAAAATGACTATCAGGGGATTTCTAGAAACAAATTACACATACACATGTTATTAACTAAAAAAAGTATTAAAAACCAACAAAACTAAATAATTTATGGTTTATGTAATATATAAGGAAGTAAAATCAGTGTTATACATGTTTCTAGGACATTTTGCGCCTTAAGTTTATGTTTTTGTCCCCAATTAATCTTAATTTTACCTTAACCGTTGTGGTTAATTTTAATCACTTTTACTAAGCATTTTGGTAAAAAGATAAAATGGTATTGTTAGACTATAAATATTAGACTAAATAAAATGGTATATATATTATTTTTGAACTTCCAATAATAGAATTTTAAAAATTATTATTAGTGCCAATCCAGCAGATGAGAATATATATCAGAGTTTTTAAATAGGAAAAAGTTCCAAAGATTGTTAAGGTTTTTTATTCAGTTTCGAGGTGATGTTGATCCAAATGACATTAAATCTATTATTATATGTCTTATTTATCTAATTTTAACTTAAAAATATTTATAATATTATTTATCCTTAATATTTTATTAGACAAGAAGGAAATGTTTTACTACAAAGCCTTATTTTTAACTATTCATCAAAAAATTGTGTTTCTCTGAAAAATCATAAAAATTTATCCCGAGATAATTTTTGCATTATAAATTAAAAAATGATGTTTATTTAATCAAATTAAATTACTGAATATGTCTAATATTACTTTTATTATTTAATGTGATCGATTCAAGAAAACAATATTTTTAACCCAAAAGGACTTTAACAAAAATATTATCTTTCATTGTCAATTTTTTTACTTTATAAAAACAAAGAATATATGAAAATGATTTTATTCTATGTAAAAAAATAGGTTATTATTATATTATTTAAATAATTAAAACAATAAAAAAATATATTTTGTAGAAACTCAGTGCTTCGGGCTCCGTACACCAAGACGATGTTGCTTGTTGTGCAATCTATGTTGATATTGTGTGTAGCGGAATGCAAAATTGTATTGCATGTAAAAGAAATGATTGACTTAGTTTTTAATATATATATATATGATTATCTATTTTTATTTTCATATAAAATAAATAAAAATATGTTAATGATAAATTAATTTGAAAAAATTAATCTCAAAATCTCGGTGTGTTACATTCTACCCTTTTAAATTGAATTTCACCCTCGAAATTTTTATGGGTTATCGAAGGATTAATTATTTAAAGTTTTATTATTTGAAACCAAAATTTTAAAATTGGATACTAAAACATCCTTTAAAAATCAAAATTTGGAACCATAACAGTGAACCCATGTAACTTATAACTGCATTTCCACATAGGAGAACATTGGTTGGGAGTGATGATTGGACTTAGAGGGAAAGCATAAATATTTAAATGGAGTGATTGAGTTCATATATACCAGACAAGTGAATTATCAAAAGAATTTTTGGGGCCTTAAATTCATCAATCTATAATTATTTAAAAGTCCATCATCTCAACGAAAAATAAGGTATTTGAATATTAATTTTTTGATCACTTTTAGAATTTGAGTAATTATTGAGAAATATCTATAAACATAATTTGATTCTTGGGTTGTGATTCGAAATTTTCTTAATATATCCAATACCACGTGGAATGAATGTCCATAAATTAACTTTGATTATTATAACAATAAATTTTTCTTTTAATGGATCTTAAGGACCCTAAAAGAATAAGAAGTATAACTTTTTGTGAATTAAAACATCAACATGTATTAATATATAAAATGTAACAATTATAGTTCATCATAGATATTTTTTAATTAAAAATAAATATACATTTACCTCTCGCATAGGCCATTGGTAGGCAAGAAATGCTTATCATCATTTTATCATATGTTCTAGACCTGTGGCCTTGCCGGAATTGATTTGTTGTCACCCAACATATGTGATGTCCTTTTTTAAAACAAATCTAATATAATATATAAGATCTAAATCCGTGAAATATGGTTAACCACTAATTATCCTTTTAACTAAGGTTTTAAACACAAACTTAGTGCACAAATACTTCCCCTGAAGTTTTTATTTAACATTTAATGAATTGTTAACCTTATTACCCTTAAAAAATATGAAAATATGAAACCATAAAAAGAGAATAAAAAAATTATATTAACATTAATTCCTCTATTTCACAATGTATCTCTAGGATATAATATTCTGAAATGGTGAATATCCATATAGTATATTGCCTTCAAGTACGATAACATCCTGAATTGCAATATTTTTTTGGAAAACATTCATGATTCCACATTCCAATGTATATTGAATTTACTCCTTAAATGAAAATATGTTGTAAACTTCATTATTTGTAGCAGAAACCACATATAAAGAAAGTCCTTACTTAGTTCCCTGGTAATCAATATTTTCCAATTTTCTTATTCATAACCCAATTATATTTATCCATACAAAATTATCTTAACATAAAGAACATTTTAAGGGTTAACTTATGTTATTCAAAATTTTAACTTTCATGAGAAAACAATTATATCCCATCGGGAACATTCAATTTTTTTTTGGTAAATCCTTATTAAAACGTAAATCGAACAATATACATATAATTCACCAATTTTAATTCTAAAATATAAATACATAAATACATTGATTACTTTTTCCTTATTCCACTAACAATGTCTTCTCATCCTATTACATAATACCTCTTTGCATTCCAATTTCATTTGTAGTCTCATCATCAGCAACAATGTAACCATTACTCACACCACCTTTTTGATTCTATTCTAGAACATTCTTCTTGGGAGATTGAGTTTCATAATGACAATTTATTCCACACTGAAAACAATTAACATTATATGTGATTCATTTCACATTCCAAACACAAAGAAAACCAAATACTCTTTGTTCCATGGTCTCCATTACCTTAACTATCAAAAACCTTCTTCTTTAAGTTCCTTTATGAGTTTGAGAGTTGGTTAAGGTACACATTTTTAATCCCATTCCGTGAAAATTTAAAAGGAATTTTCATGAAATATTTCACACTATTGATTATCCCCATTGACATACCATCTGATGTTCTTCAATCACATTCAGAATTTATCAAATTCCTTAAAGTTCCCTACATTTATTAAAACCAAAACCATAGTGTGAGTATTATTTGTCATAGGAAAAACCACATATTCATGATAATAATTACTTATAGGATGTCTAAACCTTCACCCCTTCCAAAATATATGACACTTTGGTTATATAATAATTTATTCATAGAAAACTAATATCTAAATCCTTCATGATGGTTCATTAAGAGTTAGTGAATTCCCAAAGAATATCCCATGGGACTGTCAAACTAGGTATGCATCAAGGCCCATTTTCATTTAGCATATTTTCCCAAGTTAAGCACGAAACTTATTTTCAGAGTTGTTACCCCTATTTACATATGTTCCAGAGCCACATACATGTGTGGTCTTCAAAAGGGATGTATTTCATGGAAACCACTAATTATATTTGTTACCAAAATTATAGGAAATTTTTATATATGTAAACACAACATTATACTTATCATTAGAGACATCCCTAGACATATCGCTTGGAATAAACCTAGAGATATCACTAATGTTTTATCATCCTAGTTTCCAATGGTTAACTATACCATTACTCTGATACCAACTAATGTGACCCACACTTTACAAAAAAACATTACATAAATTTTTTGGATTAGGTAAACATTATTCAAAAAGTCACCCAAAGATCGTAGTCAGTATAGTGCCATTGGAAACATGGAAACATGAAAACCGGTACATAGGTGAGATACATAATCTCCCACTAGGTTCTTCTTGACTAGAACCATATTTAGATATATCAAACGTAGTACATATCATCCTATCCTGGGAGAAAAGAAATATAAAATGGGTGATATTAAATGCTCAGTAAGCGTAAATAAGGGAGAAATATAAGTATAAAATGACCATAGGGGTATGAGAATGTGATCATGAAAATAACATATCATACACTGCCTATCAAAGATCATATAGAAGAATCATGGCATAATGATTTCTAATTCATAACACATGAATCAAAAGAAAGTAAAGGACATAAGACATGAAAGCATAAAATCGGAGAAAGACACATAATTGTGGAACCATATAATCATATAATGATTTCCATAATAGCCAAGGAATTAATAGCTAGATCGTATTATTAGAAAAATCCTTTATTAAACTAGGTGAACCTCAATTACTACCTTGAATTACTGAACTGAGTGAACTCTAATTCCATCCTGTTATTATTGAAATGAGTAAAACCCCATTCCATCCCTATATTACTGAACTGAGTAAACCCTCATTCGAGCCCTATATTACTAAACTGATTAAACCCGATTTCCATCCCTTTATTACTTAACTGAGTAACCCCTCATTCTATCCATGTAATATTATACAGAGTAAACCCTTATTCACACCTATATTACTAAACTGAGTAAACACTTATTCCAGACCTGTATTAGTGAACCAAGAAAATCCTTGTTCCAAGCATGTATTACTACTCCAGGAAAACCCTCATTCTAGCATAGTATTACTGAACCATGTAAACCCTCATTCCATCCATTTCTATCTGATGAGATACAAATCACTACCCAATGCATTGGACGGAATTATAGGTCCCACTTGTCATATAATGAAATCATACAAACTTGTGACATAAGATCAAATATATATATATATATCATAACTGATTAAATAAAATAGGTATCATAGACACGTAAACATATAATAACATGTAGAAAGAGATAGGATTCATAATTATTTCATCATTAAAAA
Organism: Viscum album; assembly: GCA_963277665.1. NCBI lineage: Eukaryota > Viridiplantae > Streptophyta > Magnoliopsida > Santalales > Viscaceae > Viscum > Viscum album. The sequence continues at coordinate 1,461,653,199 of OY728150.1, read as the reverse complement.
AATATGAAATGAAGTGGGTTTCGAAAGAATATTACGCATGAAAGAGAAATAAGTTTCCGAAACATATTACCTATGAAAAAGAAATGGGTTTCATAAAGGCCATGATATTAAAGATAACTAAGTTTTAGAAACGATGTGAATTGAATACTTAGACAATTTCCTTTAAGGTAAAAGTAACATCAATATATGTCGTCTTAAATGAAAAATAATTTTGAAATATCCTCTAAAAATGATTGATAAGGAAAATAATAATTATAGTTTGAAATGTATTTTGAATACATAAAACCATTTTAAAACCATTTTCCAAGAAAATACTTTGAAAAAATACAAATAAGCCATTAAATAATTTTGGAAAATCCGTTTTCCTTGATAACTTTTAAAATAATATCTTACAGAAATTAAAAGTGAGATGAAATCCCCTTACATTATGTCTTGACTGTCTCTGTACTCGTACAAGATTCCTTTATAATAAATATAATTTTGTTATAAATATTTTATAGAATAATATTATTATATCTATTACCATATATGGATTTATTATAACATTATATTACCTGGTTTTTAATGATCTTAGGAAATGGTTTTTCTATGGTTAAAATTCACTTTGTTCTTCGCATGTGTCTTAAGTGGTTACATCTTTAGTCCTTATACCTATATAATTATTCTAGAGAATTTAACATGATATAAATATTAGGTATATACATTATATTGGTATTATAATAATTTATAAAATATTGGAATATGAAATGAATTACACTATTCATGGAGACGGTAAGTCGAACGTACACATGAACGTTGTTTCTGTTATTTATATCATATTGAAAGAAAGTATGTAAATGAAATATATATATATATATATGTATATATATGATTATATATATATATAATTATTAAATTATAATTCATATATCATCTATATAATATAATTTCATTAAAACTATCCTTAATACATTCTATGTGCTGTGTGAACAAATCATGTCGCTTTAAGGGGGTGGTAGTCCACACTACCTCAAACATGATTATCGTATTAACACCAAATAGAATAAAAAGAGATGTGTGTTGTAAAAGGGAAAAAATATTAAATATATATTAAATATAATATATTACATATATAAATATAGTTTTAATCATAGTGGCCACCATGATTGGTGGTAAGGGAGTAATAAACAATCATCATTTCGTGAGGTTGTAGTTCGTCGTACACAGAAACAATATATTCAACATCCCATAGATGCAGTTGTGTGTAAGTGTATGTAATAACCTACTTTTATAAACATCCAATTATATGAAGGATACTATTTTTTTTACACAATTAGTGAATAAGGAGAGTGTCAGGGTGGAGAAAGAAAATAAAGGGATAATGTTTGAGAGAAGGAATTACTACTTAATCGGGTAACTCCTTTTGGTTTGTTCCAAAAGGCTTATTTGAGAATATTTCAGAACAAATGAAGGATTCAAGGTATAAGAGAGGACTTTGGGGAGGGCACTTGTTCATATCATTGATAAACATAAAAGGTTTGAGAGGTGTGAGTAATGTGTAGAGATGGCGACCTTTTATATTCAAGGAAAATGCCTCAAAGGGAATTTTTAAAACTAATTAGGCGTGCACATGTTATTACCCAAAACAATTTTTAAAAAATAAAAAAATTAAATAATTGAAGATTTATGTCCGAAATATGGACAAAAAATTAATTTATTCATGTTTTTAGGTCATTTGGGCCCTAAATTTTGTGGTTTAGTCCCTAATTTGGCTTCATTTTGGCCTTACGTGTTGGGATTAATTTTAATTTGTTTTACTAATATTTTTTGTCAAAAGTTAACTTAGACCTATTAGACTATAAATATTAGACTGAATATGATGGTTTATGACATATTTTTTAAATTCCAATAACATAACTGTCCAAATTATGATTACTGCTAATCTAGAAGAAAAGATGAAATAACGAGGTTTTATTGTTAGAAAATGTTCAAAAGTTTGTTAATATATTTTATTCATTTTCAAATTGAATTTTATCCTAATTAATTTAATTATATTATTAGATTTAATATTCCAATAATTTTACATTAAAACATATTTAAATATCATTTATCCTTAATAGTTAAGTATACAAAAAAATATTTTTAACTAAAATGTACTATTTTTCACAATTCATCCAAAAATGATGTATTTTAGAAAAAAAAATTAAACCAAGGATAATTTGGTAATTATTATTCAAAAATGTTTTTTATTTTATCAAATTAACTTTCTTAATGTGTTTGATATTTAATTTATTATTAAAAGTAATCTATTCAAAGAAACATTATTTAAAACATAAAAATAATTTACCAAAAATATTATCTTTCATTATCAATATGTTATATTTATATAAAAAATAAATTAATATTATTTATTACTATGTTTAACATGTAGGTTATTATTATATTATATAAATAAAAAAAATAAAAAGAGATGTTTCTTAGAAGCTCGGTGTTGCATGAATCATATGCCAAGTCGATGTTGCTTATAGTGCAAGCCATGTAGGTATTGCATGTAGCACACGCCATGTTGGTATTCACCATGAAAGGAATGTTTGAATTATTTTTTTAATATATATATATAACTACGTTTTCATGTCATGTGAAATGAAGAAAATATTTAAATGATAAATTAATATGAAAAAATAATAATTCTCAAAATCACAGGGTGTTACAAAACACAAAATGGAACCTATTCGATGACTAATAATGGAACTCAGTAAAGGGTGTACTGATCCATATTATATAATATCAAAGAGTTAATATATATGGAATATATTTTAAGACAATGGAAAAAGTCCCACTCTTCATAACCCATTTATAAGGGAATCAACACATAGTCCAGAGAATCTAAAAAACCCAACTAGGTGTCTCATCACCTCTTTGGAATCAAAAAGAAGAACCCACGATGTGCTTAATGAAAACTAGATCATTATAGTGGTATAAAACAGTGAGGTAAAGCACATATTATATGAGAGTACTCATTACATGATAACACTCAATATGTGAGAGTCTTGTACTGGACCCTTGAATACTTTGATCATCATGCATTAAAACCCATAGTTGGCCTTGTAGAATTAAATGAATTGTATTAATATATCATATCACATGAATTTTGGGATGGATAGTTTAATAACATAAGATTTTATGTCAATTTTATTTTCCAATAAACAAAATCTCTCTGATATCTTAGTTTACCCAGAACAATGAGTATAAACGAACTCACAAAATATTAATATTTTAATACGATCATTGGAACCAAGAAATTATATTTCTGGGAATGAATAGTATTAAGTAAATTATGAAAATAATATATATATATATAAATTATTTTAAATTCTACCTATAAATTGTATAGGCATATGATAAGAACAAATCTGATTTTACGCAAAAAAGCTATTTTTTTCTATAGGAAACTTCTCAACTTTTAATGGTACACATGTTTTAAATTGAAATTTTTACACTTTAATAGTTTTTTTAACAATATAAACTTACGTTTAAAAAAAATAATCTCAAAATTTTCTTAGGGTGAATTTTATGTATTTTGTTTGAAAAGATTGATTTTCTTGTGAATAGTGAGAAATTTCATGTTTTATAAAACTATTAATTTATTTATATTAAACTTTCCTATGTGATATTAATTTTACATAAATGTAAATTTAGTAACATTTATATATAATTAATATTATTAATTCAATTTTAATAAAACATATTATTTATTTTGGTACAATTACAAGTTTTTGGATTAAAAACAAATCTTTCCGAAAAATTCAATTTTGTTGCATTTTAAAGAATAAATTTTAAATTTTATTTTGAGAATTATTATGTTATTAATAATTAAAAATTTATCCCATGTTTGGAATTAGGTTTTCCAAAAAACGTTTAAAGTCTTTTTTGTTTTTATTCATAAAATAGTTTACTGTGGTATGAAAATAAAATATTTATAGTAGTATATGAAAAATATTGAAATGGGTTAATGTTAAAAGGAAAAAAATTTATATAATAAAAAACTAATACATTAAATGTGTATTTTATTTTTTTATTAACCATAAACACCCTTAAAAAATTAATTAACAATATAATTCTTTGGAATTAATTCGAACCAAATTTGGTTGGCTTTAATTATAAAATATTAATTATTTAATCTCATAAAACTACTCATCATTGAGTATAAGTACCTCTCCTCAACACATAAGTTATTAAAAAAAAGCCTTGAATATCCTAATATATCAAAAAATATAAATCCCCCCACCCAATCCACATAAAAGTTTTGTGGTTCTCACCAAAATACCAATTTCATGGTCTTTAAGGGATCCTTCATGGAGATTATATTCGAGAGGCTATTCTCCCAAACAACCTCTCTTATTTTATTTTCATCTTATACTTTCCACTAAAATACATCATTTGTTCAAGGAATAATAAATTTAAAATGATGTAAATAATTTATTTTTATGTTTCTAATGTAATATATTATATGACCCCCTTTTACTACCTTCTCTTATTCAATGAAACGAAACCATCATCCATGTTATGGCGGTTAACCATCTCTGTGGATAAGTATTTTGGGATTTCCATTACCACATTCAGGGATTATAATAAAGTATTATTCTAATTAAATCATATTTTAATAGGTTTATTGTAACCTATTCCATGTTTTGGAAATAATATATATAAATAATATTAAATAAAACAAAACGAGTTCATGATGTTTGGAAAAACCACCGAATTTGACAAAAAAATTATCATTAACTTATTATCAAATGAATTATCCTATTGTAAGAATGAAAAATAAGATATAAGACCATTTAAAATTTTGGAATTGAATTAATACCTTTTCATTTAACTTCCATTGTTTTATTTCTATTTAGCAAGAAAATCAATAATTATACACAAATTAACTGCCCATGTTAATCATGGACCAAACACAACCGAAATAATAAAAATATTGAAATATTACTGATGAGAGAGAAGAAATATGTTTTAAGTTATCATATGTGGTATTATAAATATTATTATAGTTCTATAACTAATTATTAATATTCATTAAATGTTTATATAGGATCTTAAAGTGTTAAAAACTAATGTGAATTGTGAGGTAAGGGTTTTTCATCCCACTATTTCTTTAGAGATATATAAGAATTATTCAAAAATTATTTCTTGTGTGTGGTATATAAAATTCAATTTTATATATATTATCATTAATATAACTATATTAGTGTCATTCAAAGTTTCATTTCATAATTATTACTTTTTTGGTGATTTTGATTCAACTGATTACAAAGTGGAAAGAGAATCCATAACCCAATTTCCATTCATTAAGTTAACCATCGAATTCAATTATTATGTCATGACATGATTATGTATGGGATGAACTTTTTATATATAATATTTCATTTTTTCATTTTTTGGTGTGTTTTTATATTGAATACACATAATCAATCAATTTTATTAATTCCCACTTCAATGATAAGATATTTTGAAGATATTTTATTTTAAAAACATGTCTTTTAATGTTTTACATTAAATTTTCTTCTTCTACAATGTGCATGTTTTTTTATTTATTTCAAAAAATATTTTTACTATTCTATTTTAATTTTAATCTAATTTTTACTCATATTTTTCATTTTAAATAATGGTTTGAAAGTGTTATTTTTTGTCTATTTCTATGCGATGTTCTTTATGATTTTTTTAACAAAATATTGATCGAATGTTTTTTAATCAAATATGACATGAGTGGATATTATCACTATCATGAAACATTAATTCCACGAATATTAATGTTAAATATTATAAGGTTATATTAGAAGAAAATAAATTCTTTTTTAATTATAATTGATTTTAATATTTTTCAAAACAGAAGAATTTTTTTAATCAAGAGTTATTTCAAGTGATCTTTGAAAAACACATTCCATCTATGATAAAATTAATTAATGTTACTTATACTTTACTTCGGATATTATTCAATGATACTATACTCATTATTTTTATGGTTGGTTTATTTTTATTATGTCATGATTCTTTGGAATCATATTTCTTTTCCACTAGTTATATTATGATAATGTTATTATGAAACTTATTTCATTACATGTTTTATGATGTGAAGAATGTTTTTTGTTCCTATAGAACACATATATCTAGATTTCATTATGTGAAACGTGAGAAACATTTCTCCATTAAATTCATTAGGTAATAATGGATAACTCATGTGGTAAATATGTTATGTCTGAAACAGATTTCATGTTCAAAATTTTTTTGTAGACCTAGTTTTCTTATACATATTCATATATATGGACCAGGATTTTATGTACATAAGTTTATTCATGGACCTAGTTTTCATGTCCATATGTTTATTCATGGACCTATATTTCATTATCATAAGATTATGCATGGACCTTGATTTAATTTCTATAATGTAATGTGTGTACTTTAGTTTCACATCAATATGTTTTTGCAAGGCCCCCATTTTCATGTCCAAAAGATTTTCCATGAACATAGTTTCATTTCCATAAATTTATTCAAGGGCCTTATTTAATATACTCAACTTATTTATTTAATCTATTTCTATTTATACATGTTCACGATGTTATAATTTTATGTGTATTCCATAATGTCAAGTTCCTTATAAATATAATATTTTTAATTATTTTATTATTCATGAATTAGGAATTTCTAAAATATATTTAATGGCTCAATATTCTAAATTATGATATAAACGGTGTACTTTCCAAATACTATGTTCATGTTCTTATTCCCTTAAACTTATTTTGTGATTGAAATATACCTTTTTTCTCGTACTAATAAATTAAACTCAGCCATTTCTTATATTTCTTTTCCCCATGATACTAATAATGGTATTGAGTGTGATATTTAGAAAAGGGTTCTAGTTTTAGAGGAATAAAAACAAAAGGCTATAAATGTTTCGTAAACTAGTTATTTATGTTTCTATTTTTTTAAGGACACTAAAAATATATATGATTATTTCTGGTTTTTTAATAATATAAATATTCATCTATTTAGATTTTACATATATGGATGAAATTAGACAGTATTTATAGTTAGTATTAGTGAAAGGATTAGTCATCCATTGGAAACTGGAATGATAAAATCATAAGTAAGATCACTAAATATATGTCTATTTATATTTTATAATCCCATAATTTTTTTATGATGATGAATTTTATATGATTAAAAAAGTGTGTCATATATTGAAATTTTAGAATAAATTTCCATTGATTATGTTGTTTTCCAAATATTATTAGTGTTAATCACACTATTATTCATGGGTTTTATAAAATGGATAGAGCTAGGATTATTCATGTTAATGGTGAATGTGATGGAAAATGGCATGATCTTTCTCAGGAGAAACTAAATGAAATGGGATTCTGAAGAAAAAATCGTGTTATTATGCCTAATCCGTAATCTCTTAATATGATTAATAATATTAACTTTGTTGAGTATCCAAGCCCATCTAAATAAATAAATATAGAGCTTAATGGTGACTACAGAGGAAATATTGTTCAAATTTTATCATGTAATGAATGTGGGAATATGAATCATAGATAATGATTCAAATGATCTAGAAGATGCTTTGGTTGTAGAAAATAGGGACACAAACAAAGTAATTTAAAAGGAAAATTGAATGGTTCAGTTAACAAAATATAAAAGAATAATGGTATCCCTAAGGAATCATTGAAAATTGAATACCATACATGTGGAATGTATGGGAATTATGAAAATTGATTCCATAGGGGGGATGATCATGAATAGAGTTAGTAAGGTTATTTGAGTGTGTAATATCCCAAACACTGATGCCTATGAATGGTTCCCCAATATCGGTTTTCCAAATAGACTCAAGTGCACTTCCCCCAACACAAGAGGATGCTGACTAGCTGTATTGGTCTATGGTGTGTCCATAGAGAAACAATTCCCTCATAACTAGAGTATGACACAACAAAATTACAGTAATAGTCAGTAGAGTGTGAAAAAAAATTGGCAGAAAATAGATAAAAATCCAAGATAGATATATATAACAATTCAAAAAATTAATCTCATATACAATGATGATCATTTCATGTCATGTTTCTATAAAGAATCCAAAAAAGTACACATGGAATTAGTACATTACATGTAAAAAAATCAAAAAATACCAAAAACATTATCCCCCAATAGCATCATGAGCTTCATCTCAGTTGTCACGACCCGTCCCCCAGGGCCCGCGTTGTGACTACCCCAAACATGTCTTCCCTATGCCATGGGCTTGGGTAGCACTGAAAATGTTAACCCTAAAAGGGAAGGCATTACCATTTAAATTGTACACATAGAGATAGGGAACACTTCATAGAAGTAAAACATGATTAAAAATAAGTAAAACATCCACCAATGAAAACAACCACTTGGAGTAAAAGTAAGTACTAAAATTAAGTGGGCTAGTATACTATCCCAACTGAAACATTAGTACATGAAAAAGGAAAAACAACTCCAGAGATCATACACCAAGGATCCAACCTGAAGGGTTGGTACATCTAATCAAATGGCTCACCAGGTCAATCTGTCACCTCCATGTACCTTCTAGCCCTAGATCTCCAAAGTCTCTGTCAAACTGTCTGTTGTATGGACCAGACATAATAACATGTGGGTGAATCCCATGCAGGGGTGAGTATAACAATATTCATGAGGGACCTTGAGACCCCTTAAGGTCCCTCTAAATTCCATAAGGATGAACCAAAATCTTGATCTCAATCACATTGCACAATGAAACAGACAGTTCACACATGTATACAACATAAAGAATGGGAATAATGATGATGATTATTATAGCCTGATCATCTTATTCTGTCGATAGGATTTTTCTATTGGACAACACATGGTGGCTAGGTGCTGAAACATAAAGGATCTCTAGATGCTGACCCATAGAGGATTTCTAAGTGCGGACCCATATAGGATAACTATGTGTTGACCCACAGAGGATCGCTACGTGTTAACCCCTGAATGATCGTTATGTGATGACCCACAGAGGATAGCCATGTGATGACATTGAGAGGATCACTATGTGACAATCCACAGCGGATTGCTATGTGTTTTACAATAGAGGATCACTAACTATGGACCCCCAGATGGTTGCTAGGTTCTGATCCATAGAGGATCGTTATTACATCATCATGTCACAACTCACCACTGGATTCCCTCACGTGGCACATTTGATTTTCAGAGGATCTTCTCCTCAAGAAACCATTCATATTTTAACCAATATAATGTCTCACTTTTAGGTATCCCAAATTATCGTCTTGTAGTACGGGTTCCAATGCGACAGATGGCGCGTCAATCCGATGCTCGGTCTGTAAGATATAGGAAAAAGGGTAAAAAGGGCCAGACTAGATTCGAGTCTGATCCAAACCAGTTATACTACATCATCATCCAAAACTCAAATGCATTATTTCAAAAGGACCACCCCATCACAAGGGTCCTCACGCAATATATGAAAATTCAATTGGACACTCGTTCACTGAGTTACATTAGATTTAGTGAAAGGGGGACAGATGGGTCCGAGTTCGGTAGGGGAAAGGCATGGATGGCCCCTTTGGCCCACAGGTCCAGCCCAGCTAGCACGGGTTTTTCCTAACAGGCACAGGTCTGGCCCAATTGGAGTGGATCCGGCCTGGTAGGCACAGATCTGTCCTGACAGGTGGGTTCGGCCCAGCCAGCGGGGTCCAGCCCGACCAGTGGCATCTCGCCCGACTACCATGGTTTGGTACAACTGGTAGGTCTAGACTGACTGGAGAACATGGCCCACATGGTGCAAGTAGGTTACGCTAGATAAGAGGTCGGGAGCCACCCTATATCCCAAAGTAGCAGGCAGATGCCGGCTGTTGTGCACTAGCCGAACAGCAAGAGCAGGCTGCTTTATCTCCATGTGGTGCGTCAGCACCACATTCTCCAACCACTATGGTCGTCTGGTCATGGAACATTCTTCTATAGTTCCATTTGAAAAAGGAATTCTCCATGTGATGGGCATGGGCTAGCTGGTGCCGCCGCGTCGGTGGTGCTGCGCTGGCAACACTTTCGACAGTCCATCGGATACGATCCTGTTGTCCATTTTCCATATCGTTTGTGCGTACAGGACTCTCGTTTCACCACCTTCTCTGTGAATCCCACAGAACAGCCTTTCTGCCACATTGGTTGGTCTCCCATGAAGAACAAAAAATATCCAAGAGTGATGTTGGGTTTGATCCTTGTTTGTATTTGCCTATTCCCTATGTGTTAATGTTTTATTAAGGTGGTGATAACAATAATCATATAGATTATGTATAGCCCCAAATTAAGACACCGCAACAAGAACCCACTAGAATGAATGATTCGCAGATCAACCCATTTGTCAGTTTATCCGTGTTCACTATATTTTTCATGAACAGGAAAAAAATAGGAATCATTGAACATGTAAATTCCTCACAAGGATTCAGTGTAATCCATTGTAGAAAAAGGAATGGATTATGTGTTCGATTTTGATCGACGTTATTCTCTGCTTGTCAATCTCTAGATCGATCCCTCCAATAATCATTGATCGCTCACCATTCTTTATTGGAGTGGAAAGTTATCAGTGTCACATTAAAAGTCTCTCTTGATGTTGTGAATTATATTTTCAATAGAATGAATAATAAAATGAATTCTTCCTTGACATTGTGTTCATTAATGTGGTTCTTTAATGAACAATAATTAATGAACCATTAAATAAATGAGTTTTGCAGTTTCACTACAAAAGTAACAGGTCATTAAATGACTTTTACTTAATGACTTTCATTATACTGCAGTTTTAACAAACGTCGCTCAATGGTTGAAGAAGAATAAAATAACTGAAAGAGTTATTTTATTATAATTGATTTTTTTTCTAAAAGTCAAAAGATTATCTTTTTCATCCGACCCTTGTTGGTCGAATTTAAGATTTTTCTTATAATATCTGGCTGTTAAGAATTCAACGGTGCCCTCAGATTTGTAATCCCAGCACTGGTTAAAAATATAAAAAATCATGCTTACATGTATACCGAACACACCCTAAAAAATGTTCAAAAATCTGTTTCGGGCACCCCATGCCACAGAATCACATGCCATCAAATTTTGATGTCATTTAATAATTCCATATAAATAAAAAAAATTATAAGTAATTTTTGGGTCTTTATATTCTCTCCACATTAGAGAATTATGTTCCTGGAAGACACAATAAAAGAAAAGAAAACAAAATGGGGAACTGAGCTCAAATTTGAGCTTCCCACACCCATGTTCTCTCCTAGAGGATCTCGTGCTACCACCGATCTCACACCCGAGGGACTGGCCATCCATGAAAGACCCACTCTTATCAACCTTCTATCTACACCAGGAACTCCACAAAAGTATCCCCATTGTCAATATCCAAATCTCCCCATTGGATGACATGTTATAGGTCAGGTATGTATCTCCTCGTCTGCGACAAATGGAAAACATTTTTCACCTGGTGCGTCTGAGGGGGATGAGATAGGTGGTATGTCACCTCTGCAACACTTCTATGAATATTTAATGGTTCGATGTTACTTGAAGATAGATTCCCCCCGACCAAATCATTGCAATACTCATCGAGGTGAGACCCATAGAGAGACATGGTCTCTCTATTTGATCTCTAAGGGTCTCTATCTCCAATCATCATAATACATCTGTCTGCTCTATGCAGTCTTTATCTATTCATGGATGATCTTCACCATCTTAGTGGTAGCTTGTTCCAACTCCAGACCCATAAGTGCTAACTCCCCTGGGTCTTTCCACCATAGAGGTGATTTGCATGGTCTCCCGTACAAGGCCTCAAATGAGTGCATGCCAATAGTGGAGTGATAACGTTTATTATATGAGAACTCACCCATGGTAGGAGTTCCTCTTAAATGCGTCCAAAATAATGGGAGAAAACATGAATCATGTCCTCGAGTGTCTGTATAGTCCGGTCCAACTAACCATCTATCTGAGGGTGAACGATGGGGCTCAAGCACATCCGATTCTCTATGGCATCATATAATATACTCCACAACCAGGTTCAAAAACAAACATCATGACCTAAAACAATCATTAATTGTATCCTATGAAGCTTTACTACCTTTTGGACATAGAGGAATCCCAAACCCTATAGTGATCCCGACTCTCAAATGGTTAGAAAATTTTGTGATGTGGTGAGTTGGACAACAATCACCCAGATAGAGTCATGTACCCTACACGTGCATAGAAACCCAGTCACAATTTCCATGGAAATACCATCCCACTTCTATTCTGGTACTTATATTAGTAGTTCTAAGCCTGTTATAACCTAATGGATAGCCTTCACTTACGGACAAGTGTGGCATCTTGAAAAAAACTCTTCCACTTCATTAATCCTCCCTGGCCACCGGTACTAAGGTTGGAGGTCTTGGTATATCTTTGACACTCCAGGATGAACCTCCAATGGGAGTGTGTGGAACTACCTCAAAACCTACTCCCGATATGTCATTGGAACCATGGTGCATCCTCTAAAGAGTATTACATGCTCCCCACCAATCCTAATACATCAGGAGCCTGTCTTGATGATCTCTAGGCACATCAGGCCTCGCATTCCACATCACCGAGTTATGACTCCTAAACTGGCTGATGGAGTGGGGAAGAGATATTAATTGATGTGAGGTATGATGTTTTATCACAATCCACTAAGTATATTCAATACACGATGAGTTTCTATGTCACCTCAATCAACATCTATAGACCCGATATTCTGCTGAGTGTGTCTGCTACAATGTTCCTATTCCCAAGAGTAGATACAATCTCAAATTTTTAATCCTAGAGGACTCTATCCATCACTGTGGTCTCAGGTTCAGGTCCTTATATGAGAAGATGTACCTGAAACTTTTATTATTGGAGAAGTTAGTAAACTGTTCACCCATCAGGTAGTGCTACCACATTTTCAACACAAATACGACTGCTGCTAACTCCATGTCATAGGTCACGTAGTACTTCTCATGCTGCCTCAAGTGTTGTGAGCTGTAGGCGATCACCACTCACTCCTGCATTAGGACACATCCCAGTACTATTTTTGAAGCATCATAGTAGACTACATAACCAACTCCCTCTTCTAGTAGCCTCGTGATGGGGGCACTCGTCAGTCTCTGCCTCATCTCTTGGAAACTCTGATGTCATCTCTTCATCCATTATAAGCGATGAAACTTCTTCTTCAACATGGATAAGGGTATATATACTTTGGAAATTTTGAGTTCAAATCTCTTATAGTACCTAGAAAACCCCAGGAAACTTTTCTCATCATTCATACTCCTATGTGCCTCTTAAGAAAGAACTGCCTCTATTTTCATCAGATCCTTTGAAACTCTAGCCTTCGAGATGACGTGTCCCCAAAAGTCATTCTACCGTATCCAGAATTGACACTTTGAGAGATTACTATAAATATAGTTATCTCAGAGTGTACCCAGAATGATCTATAGATGTGTGGTATGTTCCTCATCCGATGCCGAGTACACCAAAATGTCATCAATGATGAACACCACGAAGCGATCAATGTAAGGATTGAAATTATTGTTCATGAGTACCATGAACACTGCTGGGGTGTTGGTCATGTCGAAAAACATCACCAAGAACACATTGTGTCCATACAGACACCTAAAGGATTTCTTCAGTAAGTCCTCATCACGTACCCTAAACTGATGATAGCCTGATCTAAGGTTTATCTTCTAAACCCTCGTCCTCCCATTAGCTAATCAAAGAGATAATCAATCCTTCGAAGATGATACTTGTTCTTTATGGTAACCTATTTTAGGTGTTTATAGTCCATGCATAGCCTCAATATCCCTTATGCCTTCTTGGCGAACAGAATTGGGGCATCCCAAGGAGAAACATTGGGCCTTACAAACCCCTTTATCAGCTAGTCCTCCAATTTTTCCCACATCTCATGAAGCTCCATGGGAGACATCCAATACTCTGGTGTATATATCAGTGCTGTCTTAGGGAACATGTTGATGTTGAATTCCACCTCTCTTCGGGGAGGTAGTCTCAAAACTTCCTTAGGGAAGAAATCAGCATACTGGTCCACCACAATTGGATAGCTCAGACTCATCTCATCCACTACACTGAAGGTGAGGCTATCCAACAGATGAGTGATCGGCTAAACCCTCCTCCAAGAATGTCCATCATGTGTTGAAATTGTTCCCTTCTCACTGGTGAAGGAAAAACTTGTGCCATCCTCACAGACACACCACACTTTTCACCTAAAACAGTCACTTTGAGCATGGACGGTGGATATCTAGTTCCTACCCAAGATGATGTCATAAGGCCTCTATGCTTCTACTAAGATATCCCAAACGAAGCTCTCACCTCCTATAGTAATCTCAGACTCCTCGTACCAATGTGTAATCTCCAAATACACTATCGTAGGAGTCTGTAGCCATATGGATCAAGCCAATGGCTCCAACAGAATCTTTGAGATCCAAATTAGAGAAAATGAAATGAAATAGAGACTAGAACATGTGTCAATAAGAACTGGATCTAGGTTGGAGTAGACATGTATCATACCTTGAATCATCTTTGGAGTACTATGTTCATCGGCCTCTTCTTATTGAAGCTGAGATCATCCTTATCTACATGCTCCCTATGGTCAGTGTGGACTACCTGGAGGTGGTGTTAGTAGTACCTCAAACCTTGGTAGACTGTCTACTACACGACCTTCTCCTCTTCCATGATCTCTTCCCTATAGACCTCATCACTCAAACCTCTGTTGCTATCATTGTGATCCCTCAACTGTTTGATGATCATCATCATATTAGGTCAGGCATTCGCAAGCCATGTGACCTTCCCTGATGCAGGAGAAGCATAGTATGATCCTCTTCTATCATCCCCTGCCTCATGAGCTCCTCACCTCTGACCCTACATCTTGGGGTCATTTCCTATAAGGTTTGGCCCACTTGGGCCTCTATGTCATCTGCCTACTGCTTTCTATAGATGACTCGGCTTCCGATCATTTAGTGTTGTCTAACAGCATCGGTGCCTTCTCGGCTAGGAAACTTTACAACAATAGTGCCTAATCGAGCACTCCAGCCTGCATCAGGATGTTGAGAGATATCATCGACGCCCCGATCTCATGTCGGAGTCCCTGCTCAATGGTCTAGGCCCTAAAGAAAGGTTACAGTACCATGTTAGTGGAGTAGCGAGAGAGGTAAGTGAATCTCACCAAGAACTGGTCCACTGTCAGGCTTCCCTACTATATTTATAGTAGCTCATGAATACGCACAGAGCATAGATTCACTTGTATGAACTCTACCCTAAAGTGGCACTAGAAGTCCATCTAGGAAAGAGCCATCTTCTCATGTGTATAGAGCATCAGGCCCCACCATCCCCCTACTTTTTTCAAAAATATACTAGTATATTGGATCACCATATGGACTGCTGGTGTCTCAACCAGGTGGAAAACTCATTCCATAGCCTCAATCTAATCCTTAGTTGCATGTGGATCTTCCTCACCATGAAAAATGAGAGGCGTCTATCTCTATAACTCATGCAACATTCACATTAGGCATGCAGTACTTGATGGTGGGTCTGGTAGCAACTGCTTCTCTATGGGTGGTGGTGTTGCTAGTTCACCACACGAAGGTGCTATCTCTATAAGAGGACCCTACACATACACCTCAATGCTTGTTGGTCCGTTATCATGATTTCTCATTGGGACCCTGTATGGTTTTATACATGGAGGCATCCTATAATGAAAAAGATGCACCACAGTCAATTTTTTATACGTGATGAGATGACTCAAAAGAGATCAAAATAAAAATATTGTCAAGACACAAGAAACTAGTGTTTTCATGTAAAGAGTATTAAAACATAGTTTAGGGTCCTGGTGTTGGATATGTCGGTCACCGCACCAACATTGTAATCACCAGACTAAAATATGAACTCATGAAACATAAAACAATTGCTCGAATGAAGATTTCAGACTCTTAGTTCTTCTGGTAGAACCAAGTACTCTCTAAAAACACTTTTCCACAACCCATCCTTGGGGCCTGTGTCGTGACTACCCCAAGCCTGCCTTTTATAGGCCAGGGGCTGGTGACAAGCACTGGAAAGGCGAAACCCGAAAAGGGATGGTATTTTTTTAAACCAATACACACATAGATAGGGAACACTCAATACAATTAAAACATGAAATGAAAATGTAGAGAAACCACCACAATCAATCACCACTAGGTGTAAAAATATGTACTGAAAGTAAAGGGGCCATTATAAAATCCTAAAAGAAAGAGTAGTAAAGAAAAAAAAGAAAAAAACAAATCTAGATATCATCCACTAAGGATACTAATTTATGGGTAGGTACAAGTCATCAATGTAGCTCAGACATCAATCGGTATCCTCAATGTACCATCTTTCTCGGGCTCTCAAAAGGCTCAGTCATGTTGTCTGTTGTCTGCACAAGATAAAACAAGGCATGTGCGGAGCCCATTTCGGGGTGAGTATAAATATGATTAGTCATAATGATAGATGATTTGTCATAAAACTATATCATATTATACTATTGAGAGGCTTTTACTACTGGACCACACATGGTGGCAAGGATGTGACCCGCAGAGGATTACTAGGAGATGACTCCCAGATGATCGTTATGCGATGACCCATAGAGGATTGCTACGTGCTGACCCACAGAGGATCGCTACATGCTGACCCACAAAGGATCACTATGTCCTAAACCACAGAGTATTGCTACGTTCTGACCCATATAATATCGATAAGTTCTCATCCACATATAATCTCTAAATACTGACCAATAGAGCATCACTAAGTGATGACCAAGAGAGGATCGATATTCCTTCATTACATCACAGCCAGCCACCAGAATCCCTCACTTAGCACACTTGATTTCCATAGGATCTTCTCCTCAATCCATCGGTCATACTTCAACATCAATTATGTTACACTTAGTGGTTACCCAAATAATTATCTTTTCATAACACTTCCAATGCTATAGATGACGCATCAATCAGATGCTCAGTCTGTAAGGAATAAGTGAAAAGGTAAAAATGTCCCAATTGGATTTGAATCTGATCCCACTTGGCCATAATCCAACATCATCCAAAATTCATGTGGAGTAGTTCAGAAGGACACCCTCATTTCAAGGGTCCTCACGTCGTAGATGGTTAGTTAATCAGTTGCCCAGTCTACGAGTTATCTCAGTTTTAGTGAAACAAGGTTAGCTGGGTCTAGATACGGTTGGGGTATGAAATGGTAGGCCCATTGGGCCCACAGGTCTAGCCAGGATGGCACGGGTTTGGCACAGGTGGTGTGGATCTGGTCCGGCTAGCCATTATAGCCTGGCTTCCGGGGTCCGGACCAACTGGTGGGGTCCCGTGCCGCTGAATGGGTTCAGCCTGACTAATAGGTTGGGACCACCTAGAGATCCTAACCCGCATGGTGTGGGACAATTTGTTTGGACAAAATGTGGGGCATCTGATTATCCTAGCAGGTAGCATGGGTAGGGCGCCACCCCACATCCCAAAATAGCTAACCTATGCCAGCTGTTGTGCTCCAGCAGAGAAGGTCGCTCTGTCTCCACATGGCATGGCAATCTGACCATAGCACTTACCACCGCAGCCCCTACAGGATCTGCTTTCTCTACAGAGCTGGCACAGACTGGCTGGTGCCGCTGCACTTGTGAGACCAAGCCTGCGGCACCTTCCTCGGGCCATCAGAGATGCTCTTGTGGTCCAATTTCTTTCTCGTTTGTGCCTATGGGCCTCTCAGGTCACCACCTTCACTTAAAATCTCACAGAATCACCTTGGCGCCTACTTTCTCGATCACCCATGATGATCACACAATATCCAAGAGCGGCAGAGTGTATTTTCCTTGTTGGGATTGTCCTATGCTCTCTGTGTTAGCATTTTATGAAGGGAATCATAACAATAATCATATAGATTAAGTAAAACCCCAAATTAACATCCCACAAAAACCACCCACAATAACAAATGACCTATAGATCAACCCGTTTGTTAGTTAATCCTCGTTCATTGTATTTTTTCAAGAAGGGTAAAAAGGTGAATCATTGAACACATGAATCCCCTACCTAGATTTGGTGGAATCTTCAGTGGACGAAGAAAGGGATTCCACATTCATGGTTTTTCGACGTTCTTCGCCACTTGAAGATATCGGTATCTATTCCTCCCATCATCATCATTCATTCACCATTCTTCGTTGGTGACGAATGTCATCAGCGTCACGTCAGTGATTTCTCTTGTGGTTGTGAATTCTTTTGCCAACGGAATGAATACTAAAAAAATTCTATCTTGGAATTATGTTCATTAATGTAATTATTTAATGAACTATAATTGATGAACCATTAAATAAACATGTGTTGTGGTTTTACACCAAATGTAACATGTATTTAAATGACTCTCATTTAATGATCATTGTTACACTATTGTTATTCCAACCATATCCCAATGGTTGTAGAAGAATAATATAACTCACTGAGTTATTTTATTATTATTATTTTTATCCAAAAAATCCAAAAATTATTTTTTTGTCCAACCCTTTTTGTTCGATGTTATGCTTCACAAAAGTGAATATCGGCGCTGTGAATTAAACAGTGCTCTAGGATTTTTAATCCGACCACCTATTCAATAGACAGAAAATACCACTCACGTGTTTACTGAATGTACCTTAAAAAACATTCAAAAATATTTTATTGGCTCTCCATGCCTCAGAATCACATGTCGTCGAATTTCACAGTCTCTTAATAATTGCATATAATAAAAAATCAATATATTGAATTTTAGGATCTTTACATCAGCCCCATGTGCCCCTAATAAAAATAATTGAACATAGTCAAGCATCAAACTATGGTTGCTTTCCCTGATCCCTACCTACATCCAAAGAGTCTATCCAGCTACCCAATGGTGGTCCAAACAGGGTATGAGGTACAATCCCATCAGGTTACAACCAAAAATTTCTATAAAAGTCTTGGATATGCAATATAAGCTAATGTAGGGGGAATGATATATAATAGATATAACAGTAATATAAGGGAAATTCCATTAGGAAACAGAATTTTGTAAAATGATACTATCATGCCAAATAAAGTTCCATGAAATAGAAGTTTCAAGATCCTTTAATTAGAAATCAATAAGAAAAAGGAAGTTAACACCACGACAATGTCATAAACATACCATATCATAAAACCCAAATCCTTATTTTATAATCTATAAATAAAATCAACCATGACTCAGATCAATAACTAGAAGTGTAAAATTTTACAACGCATGAGATGTATAACCATACATGTCACCTTTATTATGGTCATTCCATGTAATAAAAAGTGTCATACCCTAAAAACACGAATCTAAGGTATAGAATACCATGGAATCATTGTTGAGTCCCAGGAGAATCTCAATGGAAACTCTATAAAAAAATTGGTGGAGTCTAAGGATTATTTCAACAGAGTGTGACTAATGTGAGTCCAGTAAGATGAATAAAATGGGTTTGAATGCCACTGGAATTTCATTGAATCAATATCCAAGGAGAATATAGGTTTATGGTATCTTCAATCATATAAGAAGTCCCATGGGTGAAACATCCATGACATATAAATGGAATCAATAGTCATGGTATAAGAAAAAAGGCATTCACTCTCATTTCAAATCACGTGTCATTCCATTCTAAAATTCACCAGCATTAAATTTCCATGAGTATACCCTCTCATATAAAAACCTATATAAACCATTCAATCTAAACAATTAAGGCATATCATGTCAACACATGAAATGGGAAAATATCCATCTCCTAAAAATAAATTCATTTATATTAATTTATTTACAAGATTCCTCTTACTAGGAAAGCACTAACCCACACACCTTTGGTGGTTCAATATGTGCTAAAATACAAGGGCACACCCCATGAGAGGCATATTTTGAGACAACAACCTCTAACTACTCTCAAGGAGCTGAAGAGAATCTCTAACAAGTTCCATTACATTCACATTAATTAGTCAACTCTATTTCTTGGTTGTGACATAATTTTTAGCGGGTGGAGCAATAACCACATAATTTTTAGAGAACAAAACCACTCAATAAAAGTTCAGAACACCTATCGTAGGTCTCTAGTGGTGTGTACATCCAATATAAACTCTTGATTTGACATAGATATAGTGAAAATGATTAATAGGCAGTGCCTAAAAACATGTCATATTACCTTTCACATTAATAACTTTGTTTATACCAATTATAATGAAGAACAATACAAATGGAATTGATTACAAACCTATGTGAATCCTATAATAATGACAGTGCTAGATTTGGATATTGGATGGAGAAATGGTGGCAAAGCCTACAAATTGGATCCAATAGGAGATACTTGTGAGAATAGGTTTTTCACCGAGATTGAAGATAAAAACATTTAGGATTAAATATATTTTAATTGAAAATGTCAAATATTCTTCAAAATACTGGGTCACATAGTTTTCTAACACTATTGGATAAACCATTCACCAACCATGCACCCTTCACTGTAAGGAGGGAAACATCACATGGTTGGTGCACATGGTTTAACAAACAATGCATAAACCATGCCTACATCCATTTTCATGACTATAGAGGCCCTCACTGGTACATGTGTCTTTATCTTCATGGTTTCATTAAATAATTCATCCAATAGCACCCCACTGTCTAGCCCCACATAGTCTCTTCAATTAATGATTATTTTATCGTATAGTTTCTACTAATCATGCGACCTTCCTTATTTTTCCAAAAAATCTGGGTTCCGGGCTACAAACAATCTCCAAACACCCCTGATAACCCATAAACTCAATGGGTATTCACATTAGGACATAACTATGAATTTGAACCTAAATGAAAGTGATTTTTACCATGTACGAAAACCTAGGATCTAACAATCTTCCCCCCTTAAATAAATTCATCATGTAATTTCTATCTCAAGGGTGGTAAGGATTTTTCCAACAATAACTATGACCAATGAGAACATACATCAACCTCCGGATCCCAAGTCTTGTCCTGTAAATGATTGTTCTTCCCTAGTACCCATTCAACAGGAATTGACGAGCCATGGAGAACCTTCATGCTCTTTCCAATGATTCAAATAGAATGCCCCTTAAAGGAAACATCTACCGATAACTCATCCTTATCAGGATACATAGTATGAGATGTGTTCAAATGATAGTGGTGCAGCTGAGATATATTGAAGACATTGTGTATAGTCTGGTTCCTCTGAGGTTACTAAAATTAATAGGATTTCATCACAACTCTCCCCAAAAATCTTGAACATCCCATCATATCATGGTGAAATCATACCATACCATACTTTCATTCCATGTCCTAGCCTTAGTGATATACGTAAAATGACCCAATCCCTGACCTCAAACTATAGAGTCCATCTGTGGTGATCAACATAATATTTATTTCGTGACTGTGTAGTATCCATATGATTTCTAATCAAATAAAACATCATAGAAGTCTCCTACATGAGATGTAGTCCCAGTGAAGAAGCATCACATGCCTCTAACTAGAACATTATTTAATAGCCTTGAGAACCATACAAATCATCAAAAGGTTCTATCTTTATTTTCACCTAATATGTGTTATTAGAGTAGAACTCATCTAGGGGTATATGACTCTCCAAGGAGCCTCCAACTTCTAGGATGGATGCTCACCTCAGTCCTCAAGAACATGTATCATATTCTCTAATTGGCCATATGTATGAGGATTGTATTATGTGCTCAGAATCACAAGTGCTCTCTACACCCTCTATAAACTCTAAAAAAATGAGATGTAAACCATGAATCTCTATTTGAAATGATAATGCATGGGACCCCATGAAATCATAATATCTCACAGAAAAATATCCTCATAGTATGATCAACACTGAAGGTATCCTCGATATGTAGGAAATGGGTATCCTTCATTAGCCTGTAAAAAATAACTCACACCACATCACTACCTCGTGGTGACCTCACCAAACCGGTCAGGTAGTCCATCACAACATCATCACATTTCCACTAAAAAAGGTAGATTAATTAAACATACATATGGTAATTGTTGTTATTACTTTACCCAATGATAAGTGGAACACTCATAACAAAATTGGCACCCTAACATTTCATACATGGCCACCAGTAAAAACGATGAAAGTCAGGATACATATTCAAGATGATAGGATGCACTACCCAAAATGAGGCATGAAACTCCCACATCATCACCTCACATATGTCCTCTGGAACCCATAGACTGGTATGGATACATATGATCTCATTCAGTCCTATAGCCCAACTAGTAGGTTGGTCTTGACATGCCACATTACCCCATAGGACTAGTCCTTTCAGAATCTGATAGAAAACATATTCTCACTCTTTCCAGAAGGGTATAGGTCACAAATAATGATATAAAAAAGACCCACCCCAGTCCATCCTATACCCCAAGTGGATCTAAGAAAAATAAATACTTATGTTTCCACTTGTTATTGGCCTCCTCAACTACAAGTATCTAAGTTCTCCTATAAAATTTATTAACCACAACATTTCCATTTCCATGAATATTTTCCAATTTGAGGTCAAAGGATTGTAGGTGCTCAATGAAACATCACTTACTCAGATTCGGGTTACACAATGAAAATATGTACTTGAGGATTTTGTTGTACCAATACACCATAAAATTCCCTCCCAATAAATTGTGTCTCCAATAGTGAAATTCATGATCTCTTATATTTAAATAGAGATCTGGATTTGTATAATTATTATCTTATGGACTCGACTATCGAGACTCGTATTCCATGACTCTATCACCCTACATAAAAACTTCCCTATGACCAACACTTGATGCGTCCCAATATATGGTGTAGCTTTTGGCCTTCTATGCTAGAATCAAGACTAGTGCTGAAGTCAATCTCTCGTATAGCTCCGGAGATTCATTTTCATAGGAATATGTTCTTTAAAACCTCACACCCTTCTTAGTCAAGCCCTTAAGTGGAACTTCTTGGCATGATATATCTTGGGTGAAATTTCTATATTATACAATAATCCCTAGTAAACATTGTATACCAAAGACTTTATTTGGATGCTCCTAGGAAACTATAGCTCTCATATTCTCTAGGTCTACAGATACCTTTATCTATTATATAACATGACTGTGGAAGTGGATTTTATCCATCTAGATGTCTAAATTTGGGATCTTATCATATAACTATTTATATCTTTGTGTATCCCAAAATATAACATGATTTTTTACATGGTCATTTTTATTTTGGGAATATACCTGGATATCATCAATGAAAACCACCACCAATGAATCCAAATATGGATGGAAAACTCTATTCATTAGCTCTATGCAAATTTTTATAATGTTCGTGAGACTGAAAGACATAAATAGATACTAATATAGTACATTCCTACTTTGAAAACCATTAATAAGTATTTCTACATGTTGAACATGCACTTAATGATATCCACATCTCCATTAAAAATTTAATAATTCCCTAGCTCTTTGAATATCGTCAAAAATAAAATCTATCTATTGAAAACGATACAAGTTTTTAATCATCAGTTGGTTTAATTTCAGATAATCCACACATATTCTAAGGGTACCCTCCGCCTTTTTCATAAAAAGGATTTTTGAACCCCACATAGAACTACTAGGTCTTATAAACCATATTACCACAAAATCTTCTAGTTTCCTCTTATGCTCCAGCAACACTATCCTATCATTACAATAAATTTGAATGGATACTAGTGCATTACCTGAATCAAGATCGATGGAGAAATCCACCTTTCTCTCGATACGTAAACCAAAAAAGTCATCTAGAAACATTTCACTAAAATAATAAAAAACCGGAATAAATTCATTCTGATGCATTCCCTGATCATCCATATACAAACTAAAAATATAGGCTATCATCCCAACCATACCATGAATCTTTATTTTATATCATCTCATCTGGAAATTTGATTCACCCTTTTGAGTGAAAAATCCGCCCTCTAATTATGTGAAGATCACTCTCCAGTGATATAATTCAATGAAATATTGATAAGAAACTATATAGTATATCCTATGAATGACGTCAAACCCAATCATCTTTAGGATAAATCATTTTCAAATGATGTGACACCCAACAACCTAAAGGGGTACTCAATGAAGTGAAATGCATCTTTTTTCCTAATCCCCAGAAAATTTTGATGCATTATAATATTGTCATAAACCTGATCCATGAGACAAAGGATCTCAAACATAGGTATATTTATGAAACTATGTGATGAAAGAATGTCAAAAAGGGAAGATATTAGCATAGAGTCTACTATTATCATACCACTCACCATAGATAGTCGAGTTCCTACCTTCTTAATGGTAGGCTGCATAGAATAGATTTCTCCTAATCAAAGGCCTTGTGACATAAACTCAATTCCTAATGCTCGCCCATTCTTCTAACATAGTGAAACTGGTTCTTGGATACCTCCACAATGAACACCTCTACCGTGTACTGACAAATTGATACTACTCCGACTCCTTGCCTGACACGGAGCTGTGATACCCACTCCAGAACAGAGTGTCATAGTTTATCCGCTAAATTTTTTTTATGGAAGGGTCGTAATGAAATGTTTCATGTGGCCCACCCTAAAGCATGATTAGCGCTCGACTGGGTTGTGATCATAATATTTTTTCATGTGTCCTCATATTGCACAATGATGATAGAAAATAAAACTACCAATACTCATAGCCTAGATAGTATTCGTCTCATGGGATGCCTCAAAATGTCAATATCTTCACTAAAATTTGAACCATTGGTCGAAGAAACTACACATTAATTTTATACTCTTCTATCATCCCTCATGTTCCAATATGTAATCAGTGTCTGATTTACTATCTCAATAATCCTCATCAACCTGAGCACATTGAAATGTGATCGAACATTATATCAGGGACCTTATTCAAATAACCTTACCCTCAATTACTCATGTTAAATGGATATCGGTTCAAAACACTACAACTATATAAGGGGAGTCAAATAATCCACAACCCTCATAGCACCCACCTATGGATGAATGATCCCACTGGAAAGCTATTCTCTCAATGTCTTGGGGTAAAAGTAGTCTTAAAACCATGTTTGGGAATCAACCCAAACCATATGTCACAGTCTATCATCTTGGATTAGAACATCCCACCAGTTCTTTTCTTCTAATCAAATCCTATATGTCATTAACATAACTCTCCTCTCAGGATGTGTGTATAGATGCTCATAGATTGATAGGGTAGTATGATGACCCAACATAATAGAATGTAGACCGTCTTCCGCTAAAATAATGGGAAGATGCTACTACTGGAACACATGCATCAACTCATCCATGGATGAGTTAGGATTTGGTGATACCAAAAAAGTATTCACAAAGTGTATAAACCCAATGTGGTACTATGAATCAGTACATGTGTCCATAAAAACATCAGGTGTTGTAGCTAGAACTATATGAGGATCCACTTGTATCTGATGGCCCACTACCACTGGAGGATGTTCATCACCACCTTCCTAGTGTAACACTGGAGGTCGTGGTGGTGGCATCCCTCTATAATTCCAAACACACACCCTAGTGAAATTCGAAATAAATATTCCCAATTCAATGTGTAGCACATGAAAAAACTTTCTTATAAACCGATCATACCACACAACCTGCTCTTAAATCCAAGACTGGTACAAAGAAATAGCTATAAACATTAGTGGAGACACTTCTTAAGGCCCAGTTAAAAGAAAGTTCATTATCATGTACCAATTCCACAATTTTCATTTTCGATTTTATTTTCTTTTTTACATCACATTCGATTTAATATTGTTGATCCAAATTATTTAAAAATAAAAAATCATTAAGTCCCATACTCTACCTGAACTAAAATAAAACATCCACTTGATCCTCACCACAACATGTTCTGGTCCATATGAATCATTTTCAATGATTCATCGTTCCAATATTGGTTATACAGGGTGTTTTTTGTAGAATAATCAGAAAAAACATATTTTTTTATGGAATTCACACAAAATAGTAACCATGTTTCATAGTTAATTATAAAAAAATATCGATCAAAACAACCTGGATATCTATCATATATCCTATCATCATATCATGAAAACAAAAAATGCATCCTTTATAGAATGGCATAGTACATGGAATGTTATTCCAACAAAGTGCCTGAAATGGTGCATGATATGGAATACCCTCATCTCATGAAGTTGAAAAAAAAGAAGCAATAATCATATCATTGATAACATCACAGTTCTAGTGCATCACCAAATTGTAGAATCAGAACAACCATAATAGTCAAAATCTAGAAAAAAAAATATTTCCATTTGAAGAAATCATTCTTTTTCCCATATGTGAGTTAGGTACTTCCATGAAAAAACTCACTAACAAATTCATATTCCTCTAAATCACCTTTTATTATCTCCAAATTTTAAATCCAGAAAAGGAATATCTTTAATACCACTTTTCAATTTTGTAGATCAGGATTCCACTAAACGTTTACTCGAGCCCGATTGACCACATGGCCTCAAGTGCATCTCCCCACATGAAAAAGGATGTTGACTAGTATTTAGGGACCAAGGTGTGTCTGTGGGGAGTCTATTCACTTATTACCTAAGTAAAAAAAGAGTAATAACCAAAATAGTCAACATGAGAAGTATTAAACTATAAAGACAATATATTAACATCAATGACACAAACACACACACACACATATATATATATATATATTACAATGCCAAAATAAATCACATATACAATTTTGATAATGTCATGTATTGTGTCTAAAAATAATCCAAAATAGGTATACATGGAATGTATACAATATATGTGAAAAAATACCAAAAATATAAAAAAATAACTATCTTCTGATAGAATCATGAGTCTAATATTAGTATTAGGCTCCCATGCTTCAAAGCATGGAACAAAATCATGAATCAAAATGTGGGTGATTTACCCAATCCCTAATTTCATCCATATAGTCTATATGAGTACCCAACAACAGTCCGAAAAGGGTTTAAGATATCATCTCTATAGTCCACCATGAATTTTTTCAATATAAAATCATGTTTGTGCAATATAATCATAAGTAGAGTGCATGGTATATATCAGGAATGAATGTTATACATGTGAAATTACCGTGTAAAAAAATGTAAAATGACACAGTCATTCCAAACAAGGTTCCATACAAAATAGGTGTTAAGATCATATAAAAAGTTTACATCAACTAAAATGAAATAAACACCATATCCATGTATTATATATATATCATATCATATAACTCAAACCCTTTCCATATAATCTGAAAATTCATTCATCCTAGACCAATCCATATAACAGGAAGTTTTATAATTTACAAAGATAAAGTTTTATCATTGAACATGTCAAATTTATCATTTTGCTTCCATATTATCATAATTGTAAGATCATGAACGTCCAAATCCATGTTATATAAAGATATGGCATCCTCATTGAGTCCTAGGAACATCTCAATGGAAACTCAGGAAATTACACTAGTCGAGTCTAAAGTTTATGTCAACAGAGCATGTCCAATACGATTACAACAAGACAAATCCAAGGGGTATAAATTCCCTTGGAATCCTAGGGAATCAAGTGTAACATCCCAGGTAAATAATGAATAAAAAATTTTCTTATTTATTAATATTTACAAATTAAATATTAATTTTACTTTAAAGGGGTTTCTATGTTTGATAGCGTACCTGATACGCAACGATGAGTTCCTTTGAAAACATACGTTGCACACTAGTAATATAATATTATTATTTTAAATGGTAGTTAACATGTAGCCGTTGTTTTGGCAGGAATGGATTGAAATAACTAAAATATGATTATATATGTTATTATATGTTTTTAAATTTATCCAATGAAAGATAAAGGCTTAAAATTCGGAAAGAATTCATTTTTAGGCATTTATACCCTAATTTTCACTAAAGGTTCACTTATCACCTTTTGATGGATAACCATCATTAAATGTAGTTTTGATCACTATTATACATTCTATTGGACCAAATATAACTCTTCTTTAAAATTGGTACATCAAAATTTACTTTGTGTAAATTTTTGGTATTTTTCCGATAAAGTTTATTTTTTAATGAATAGTGTAAAATGTGGTATTTTAATTCAAAAACTCTTTTTAATATAATTTATTTATATGATTAGATTATCATTTGAATTGGTTTTAAAGTTAAATTGGAAAATATTTTTACCATTTTATCCAATAGTGGTCGTTGGAATTAATTTCACTTTGAAATCGGACATAAACTAATGTCAATCTTTTGATACTTATTATTTCATAAAAACACGCTATTTGTCATGACCACGAGAATTAATTATTAAATTAATTAATGTGACTTATATGTTTTGAATTTTGTAAAATAGACTTCATTTATGAATTCGGAATATCAAATATAGCTTAGGGTGAATTTTTGGTATTTTTCTGGAAAACATCAATTTTTGATGAATAGTGAAACCACTAAGTGGTACTTATAAAAACTGATTTTTCGTTTAAATGAAATTTTAACACTTCTGTGTTTTTAATTTCAAAAATCCTATATACATGGTTGTCATTAATAAGTAAAATTTGGTTCAATGGGATTAAAATATTTTTTGGTGAATAGTAACTTATTATGTTTTTAATCGCGAATAGAGGTAATTAGTGTAGTTTAAGGTAAAAATAATGTTTAAATATTATGAGATGAGCTTGACACATGTCCTACCCTCATTGTATGTGTCATTTCCGACCATGAAAATCCATGGGTCAACTTGGGGACCCCATGGAGCTACTTTAGTTGGGAAATGACATAAATAACATTTTATTAAATGTTAAAGTAAAAATGACACAAACA
Organism: Viscum album; assembly: GCA_963277665.1. Classification (NCBI taxonomy): domain Eukaryota; kingdom Viridiplantae; phylum Streptophyta; class Magnoliopsida; order Santalales; family Viscaceae; genus Viscum; species Viscum album. The sequence continues at coordinate 1,461,624,287 of OY728150.1, read as the reverse complement.
TGAAATGTTTTACTAAAACAATTTTTACATGGGGTTATACAAGTCATATTTTTGACTATAAATATTCATTATAAATAGAAAAATATTTCCTACATCATGATATTTTTTGTATAATTTTTAGACATTATATAATTTAAATTATTTATGACATCATGATGATGCAATGATTACCTCATTAATACAGGATTTAAATAAAATGGAAATATAATGTAAACTCTATGACCTACACATGTCCAAAACCTATTAGATGGGTGGACTTCGAACCTTTATCACCTTATACTTGAAATAAATCAATGTGGGACCTTTAAAATCCGAAACTCTTTTGAAAATAAAGTAACATTTTGTAACTTTACAATCGTGCCCCTCCTCTCCTATTTTAAAAGGCCCCCACCTCTACCACCTTACCCACACTCCCAAATCCTTTTTCTCGGCCAACCTCTACCCATTTTGTCTCTCCACTTACCTCTCTTACTTCTAGAAGACTCACTTTTGGCAGAATTCATCCCAAGGAAGCCTTTGAGCTCAAATCTAAGAGAGTTACCCGATTTTGAGGTAATGTGTTCACTTGTGTTCTTTTGTTTTATTTTGCTTCTCCAACCCCCTAAACACTTTTTATTATTTTCTTTTGTAACAAATCCAGTATCCTCAATATACTAGTATGTTTTTATAAGAAGTATTCTCGGTACACATACACACACCTACATCTAATGGTTAAATAACATACTATTTCCATGGATGGCGAATTTCTGCCTCCCGAAACGATGATTGTTCAACATTCTTTTAACACCTTCAAAGGTGGCCATTAAGATTACAGTATATTTATATATGATATATAATATGTTTATGTTTTCCTTAAGTTTCTTTATTTTTCATTTTGGGCATACCTTTATGGTTTCCATTATGGGTAAACGCAATATCTTAATTTAAGGAAGTGCGGACTACCGCCCCATCAAAGTGATTTGATTCGTTAATGCCATATGTGGGATGTATAAAGGATGGATTTAAAGTTATTATATATGATGTTATACTGGAATTATAATATACCTCTATATCATTATTAATTATTTCCATTAATTTATGAGATAGAAATGAAAGTAGCGTTCATGCGTACGTACGGCTTACCGTCTCCATGATTGGTGCATTTCATTTATTATCCCCAAATGTAATGTAATATTATAAGTACATGTATATAATGGATATATATGATGAATTATACATTCATATGATGAATATAATTCTGGAATTATAATATACATACCTCTCATTTAGTTTTAATTCCATTAATATGACAAAGAAATGAAAGTAGTGTTCATGCGTACGTACAACTTACCGTCTCCATGAATGGTGCATTTAATTTATTACCTCTAAATGATTATGTAAAATTATAAATACATGTATATGCTGGATATATATGATATATATGATATCCAAATCAGGAATGTCATTCTAGATATAAAGAACCTTTGACTACACGATCAACATGTAATTGTAAGAAGTCTACTTTTGACTTAAGAACCAAATATCGACAAAACAAATATTATTAACTTAAATGGTTACATAATGTTTGTAACATGGAAATAAGTGATATAAAATGAATAATGAACTTGAAAAATGTTCTTAAGAAAAAAGAAATTAACTCAAGTTTGTTATTCAGGACGTTAAAGAACAATCGAGTCAAGTCGGGCCCGAGGTAAGGGACTTCGTCTCAATCTCCTTTCATTGAGGCATATTTCATTTTATACACAACTTTCTTTTATACGGTGTATAAACCCATTTGAATTTTACTTTTATACAAAATGAATATTTTTCTATGAATCGTTTTACTAAACGACAAAAAGGATTGTTTTTTTAATGTACGTGGTGATAACGAACTTTTCCACCGCCGCGAGTATTATTTGTTCTTTGGCTTCCTCAACAAGCCGTAATGTTTTTTAAAATAAAATAAATACCATATACTCTTTTATGTATTTTGGTATTCAAAATGGTTTTGATAAAGGATTCTATTATGTCAATATATTTAAATTATATATTGTGATTGAAATGTGGAAATGTTATCATTCCTTTATATTGGTTTTATGTTTTATGATTTTATATTGGTACATGGACATTTGACGGGTGGTTACGTGATAAACCATATGACAGGTGGTGCCGTGAATACCAGGACGGGTGGTTACATTATAACCTCCAATGCGTTGGGTATAGAAGTCGGATGTATGGCTATTCCATTAAGTATGTATGGAAGTTGGCCGTATGGCTATTCCATTAAGTGATATGTGTGGAAGTCGACCGTATGGTTATTCCACTTAAGTATGTTTATGTCCCAAGTTACCTTTATATGTTATGTGTTCTTTATATGGGTTTTATGGTAATTCTTTGGTTACAAAAGGGTATGTAATGATATTTTATTCAGTGAATAGTTTTTACTGCTTCATGAAGGTGAAGGTATTACTTTGATAAAGTATGCATGGTTTACGTGATGTTTGAGAAAATAAAAGTTTTCATTTTTTGTGTATCCCTTACTGAGCTTTTTATGCTCACCCCAAGTTTTTTTGAAATGTTTTTCATAGGACTTAATGTGGAATAGGATCAAGGACGGGATCAAGGGAAAGTCATGCTATATAAAACATGGTACTAGACACGTCTCTTTTTAAGAGTTTTTTTTATTTTATGGAAACATAGTAGAAGTGTCTACTTTGTAATCTTTTGAGATGTAATAATTATGTCCTAATTCCCTAAAACTCTAAACCTGAAAAGATCCTCAATGTGAATTATTCATTTAATTCAATATTATGTAAGGTTTAAGGTCGGTGCCTTATAGTTGGTATCAGAGGTCAGTTTAGACAACTTTAGGAGTTAGAAAATTGTTAAATTATACGTTAATTTTTGGTATGACTGAAATTATATAGTATTTAAAGATTACCGTGTTGCTTCGCCTAAGATATTTCTATGTTAAGAATGGTTATTCATAGAGGAAACAAAACAGCTTTTCTGAGAATGCATACAGATGGAAATGACCTTTCAAATCAGTATCCTGAGATGGTCACAATCAGAACTAAACTGTTTGTTGTAGTGATGGCTGAGATGAATCAGGTGAAAATATTGCTTCTTTTTATTGATTATATTTTGGTGTTTTCTAAAAGTGAAGAGGAGCATGAAAGTCATTTAAGGGTTATCATTAAAACCTTAAAAGAAAATAAACTATATTAAAAATTCAGAAAGTGTGAGTTTTGGTTACAACAAATTTCTTTCCTGGGTCACATTGTTTCAAAAGATGGCATAACTATTGATCCTGATAAAACAAAAGTTGTTGATGAATGGCCAAGACCTACAAATGTAACCGAGATCCGTAGTTTTCATGGTTTGGCAGGTTACTACCGAAGGATTGTTGAAAATTTTTCACGGTTATCTAGTCCAATGACTAAGCTAACTCGTAAGGGTGTTAAGTTCATCTAGACAAAAGAATGTGATGATTTTTTTCAGGAGTTGAAGAGAAGATTGGTGAATGCTCCAGTTTTGGCACTTCCTTCCAGGAATGGTGAGTTTGTTATATACAATGATGCTTTGTTGAAGGGACTTGGTTGTGTCCTTATGCAGAATGATCATGTAATTGCTTTTGCTTCACGCAGTTGAAAAATCATGGGGTAAATTACCCTACACATAATTTAGAATTAGCTGCTGTTGTTTTTTCTTTAAAAATTTGGAGGCATCATTTGTATGGAGTAAAGTGTGAAATATATACTGATCACAAAAGTTTAAAGTATATATTCACTCAGAAATAATTGAACATGAGACAATGGAGATGGCTAGAATTAATCAAGTATTATTATGGTACAATTCACTACCATCCGGGAAAAGAAAATAAAGTGGCTGATGCTTCGAGTCGAAAAAGGAATGCTTCATTAACCATGCTACATTTAGAACAAGATCCTTTGGTTTTTGATTTGATGAACTTTGGCATAGAAGTTTTTGGTTTAGGATGTCCTTCTGTTTTGTTTCAGGTATCAGTGAGATCTTCTCTATGAGACAGAATCAAGCAAGCACATAAGCAAGACAGTGAGTTGCAGAAAAAGGTAGAGCTTGTTCAGAAAGGTAAGTTGCCTCAATTCAACATTGATAGTCATTGTGTTTTGAGGTTTGGGAAGAGATTATGTGTGCCATGCGATTCACAATAGAAGAATGAGTTGTTATGTGAGGCTCATAGTTCCCCGTTTTCAGTTCATCCTGGAAGTACTAAGATGTACAGAGATCTGCGGGAGTATTACTGGTGGGATGGAATGAAAATGGATATTGCTGATTTTAATATGAAGTGTTTGACTTGTCAGCATGTTAAAGCAGAGCGGCAGTTACCGAAAGGGATGCTTCAGCCTCTACCAGTGCCAGAGTGGAAATGAGAGAATATATCCATGGACTTTGTTGTGGGATTACTGAATACATCTCGAGGTAATAATGCAATCTGGGTTATTGTTGATCGCTTGACTAAATCTGCTCATTTTCGTCATATACGAGATAATTTTTCCCTAGATCAACTTTCCTGTTTGTATCTTATGGAGATAGTCATGTTACATGGATTTCCTCTCTCCATTGTATCTGACCGTGATCCTAGGTTTACTTATAACTTTTGGAAAGGCCTTCAGACGTCGTTGGGTACTGAATTACAGTTTAGTACAGCTTTTCATCCTCAATCAGATGGGCAGTCAGAATGAACAATTCAGACCTTGGAGGATATGCTACGAGCTTGTTCGATGGATTATCCGGGAAGTTGGGATCAACATCTTTCTTTGGTTGAGTTTTTATATAATAACAGTTTTCATTCCAGTATACAAATGGCACCATTTGAGGCATTATATGGGAATCAGTGTGGAACTCCATCATTTTTGGATGAAGTGGGTGAAAGGAAGCTGATGGGACCCAAATTGATAGAAGAGATGGCAGAAAAGGTTCAGTTGAGTCAGAAACACATGAGAACAGCTCAGAGCAGGAAGAAGAGTTATGCGGATAACCCGAGGAAGGACCTATCTTTTGAGGTAGGTGATCATGTTTTTTCATGGTTTCTCCATGGAAAATTGTGATGAGATTTGGTAAGAAAGGAAAGCCGAGTCCAAGGTTTATTGGACCATATGAAATTCTGGAGAAAGTTGGATCAGTTGCTTACCGAGTGGATTTTCCTCCGAGTTTATCTCAGGTAACAATGTTTTTCATGTTTCGATGTTGAGGAAGTATATGCCATATTCATCTCATGTTTTGAGTCCAGAGGTAGTTCAGTTGGAAGAGAACCTATCTTATGAAGAACAAACAGTCCAGATTCTTGACCGAAGAGAGAAAGTGTTGTGAAATAAGGTAATCCACCAGGTAAAGGTTTTGTGGAAAAAACATATGGTTGAATATGCAACATGGGAATCTGAAAATACTGCGAGGGATAAATACCCCCACTTAATTTGATAAGTGAATAAGATTGCGAGGACGCAATTCCCAAAATGGGGGAAGGATGTAACATCCCAGGTAAATAATGAATAAAACATTTTCATATTTATTAATATTTACGAATTAAATATTAATTTTACTTTAAAGGGGTTGCTATGTTCGATAGCGTACCTGATACGCAACGATGAGTTCCTTTGAAAACTTACATTGCACACTAGTAATATAATAATATTATTTTAAATGGTAGTTAACATGTAGCCGTTGTATTGGCGGGAATGGATATAAATAACTAAAATATGTTTATATATGTTTTTTAAATGTTTTTACATTTATCCAATAAAAGATAAAATCTTAAAATACAGAAATAATTCAATTTTAGGCATTTATACCCTAATTTTCACTAAAGGTTCACTTATAACCCTTTGATGGAGAACCGTCATTAAATATAGTTTTGATCACTCTTATACATTCTATTGAACCATATATAAATCTTCTTTAGAATTGGGACATCAAAATTTACTTTGTGTAAAGTTTTGGTATTTTCCGATAAAGTTTAATTTTTTAAGGAATAGTGTTAAATGTTGTATTTTAATTCAAAAACTCTATTTATTCTAATTTATTTATATGATTAGATTATCATTTGAATTGGTTTTAAAGTGAAATTAGAAAATATTTTTACCATTTAATCCATTATTGGTCGTTGGAATTAATTTCACTTTGAAATCAGACTTAAACTAGTGTCAATCTTTTGATACTTATTGTTTAATAAAAACACGCTATTTGCCATGACAGCGTGAATTAATTATTAAATTAATTAATGTGAATTATATTTTTTGATTTTTTTAAAATAGAATTTATTTTTGAATTCGGAATATCAAATATTCCTTAGGGCGAATTTTTGGTACTTTTCTGGAAAACATAAATTTTTGATGAATAGTGAAACCACTAAGTGGTACTTATAAAAAACTGATTTTTCGTTTAAATGAAATTTTACCACTTTTGTGTTTTTAATTTCAAAAATCCGACATACATGGTTGTCATTAAGAAGTAAAATGTGGTTCAATGGGATTAAAATAATTTTTTGGTGAATAGTAACTTATTATGTTTTTAATCGCGATTAGAGGCAATTAGTGTAGTTTAAGGTAAAAATAATGTTTAAATATTATGAGATGAGCTTGACAAATGTCCTACCCTCATTGGATGTGTCATGGCCGACCAAGACAATCAATGGGTAAACTTGGGGACCCCATGGAGCCACTTTGGTTGGGAAATGACATAAATAACTTTTTATTAAATGTTAAAGTAAAAATGACACAAACATGAGATGTTTTACAAAAACAATTTTTACATGGGGTTATAAAAGTCAGATTTTTGACTATAAATATTCATTAGAAAGATAAAAATATTTCGTACATCATGATAGTTTTTTTATAATTTTTATATATTAAATAAATTAAATTATTTATGACATCATGATGATGCAGCGATTAACTCATTAATAAAGGATTTAAATAAAATGGAATGATAATGTAAAATCTATGACCTACACATTTCAAAAACCTATTGGATGGGTGTATTTCGAACCCTTATCACCTTATCCTCGAAATACATCAATGTGGTACGTTTAAAATCCGAAACTCTTTTGAAAATAAAGTAACATTTTGTAACTTTACAAAAGTGCCCCTCCTCTCCTCTTATAAAAGGTCCCCACCTCTACCACATTACCCACATTCCCAAAGCCTTTGGCTCAGAAAACCTCTGCCCATTTTGTCTCTCCACTTCCCTCTCTTACTACTTGAAGCCTCACTTTCAGAAGAAGTCTTCCCAAGGAAGCCTTTGAGCTCAAATTTATAAGAGTTACCCGATTTTGAGGTAATGTGTTCACTTGTGTTCTTTTGTTTTATTTTGCTTCTCCAACCCCCTAAACTCTTTTTATTCTTTTCTTTTGAAAAAAATCCAGTATCCTCAATATAATAGGATGTTTTTATAAGAATGATTCGAGCTACACTCACACACACATACTTCTAATGGTTAAAGAACATACTGTTTCCGTGGATGGCGAATTTCTACCTCCCGAAACGATGATTGTTCAACATTCTTTTAACACCTTCAAAGGTGGACATTAAGATGACACTATATTAATATATGATATATGATATTTTTATGTTTTCCTTAAGCTTCTTTATTTTTCATTTTCGGCATACATTTATGGTTTCCATTATGGGTAAACGCGATATCTTCATTTAAGGAAGTGCGGACTATCGCCCCCTCAATGTGATTTGATTCATTAATGCCATATGTGGGACGTATAAAGGATGGATTTAAAGTTATTATATATGATGTTATACAGGAATTATAATATAACTCTATATCATTATTATTTCTTTCCATTAAACTATGATATAGAAATGAAAGTAGCGTTCATGCGTACGTACGACTTACCGTCTCCATGAACGGTGCATTTCATTTCTTATCCCCAAATGTAATGTACTATTATAAGTACATGTATATAATGGATATATATGATGAATGATACATCTAAATTATTATTATAATTCTGGAAACATAAAATACATACCTCTCATTTAGTTTTAATTCCATTAATATGACAAGGAAATGAAAGTACCATTCATGCGTACGTACGGCTTACCGTCTCCATCAACGGTGCATTTCATTTCTTACCTTTAAATGATTATGTAAAATTATAAATACATGTATATGCTGGATATATATGATATATATGATATCCAAATCAGGAATGTCATTCTGGATATAAAGAACCTTTGACCACACGAACAACATGTAATTGTAAGAAGTCCACTTTCGACTTAAGAACCAAATATCGACAAAACAAACATTATTAACGTAAATGGTTACATAATGATTGTAACATGGAAATAAGTGATATAAAAGGAATAATGAACTTGAAAAAGGTTCTTAAGAAAATAGAAATTAACTCAATTTTTTTATTCAGGACGTTAAAGAACGATCGAGTCATGTCAGTCTCGAGGTAAGGGACTTCGTCTCAATCTCCTTTCATTGAGGCATATTTTGTTTTATACACAACTTTATTTTATATGGTGTATAAACCCCTATGACATTTACTTTTATTCAAAAGGAATTATTTTCTACGAAGCGTTTTACTAAACAAAAAAAGGAATGTTTTTTAACATACGCGGTGATAAAGACCTTTTCCGCCGCCGCGAGTATTATTTGGTCTTTGGCTTCCTCAACAAGCCGTAATGTTTTTTAAAATAAAATAAATACCATATACTCTTTTATGTATTTTGGTATTGAAAATGGTTTTGAAAAAGGATTCTATTATGTCAATATATTTAAATTATATATTGTGATTTAAATTTGGAAATGTTATCATTCCTTTTTATTGGTTTTATGTTTTATGATTTTATATTGGTACTTGGACATCTTACGGGTGGTTATGTGATAAACCATATGACGAGTGGTGCCGTGAATACCAGGATGGGTGGTTACGTTATAACCTCCAATGCATTGGGTATAGAAGTCGGCCGTATGGCTATTCCATTAAGTATGTATGGAATTTGGCCGTATGGCTATTCCATTAAGTGATATGTGTGGAAGTCGACCGTATGGTTTTTCCACTTAAGTATTTTTATGTCCCAAGTTACCTTTATATGTTATGTGTTCTTTATATGGGTATTATGGTAATTCTTTGGTTACAAAAGGGTAAGTAATGATATTTTATTCAGTGAAGAGTTTTTACTACTTCATAAAGGTAAAGGTATTACATTGATAAAGTATGCATGGTTTACGTGATGTTTGAAAAACTAACAGTTTTCATTATTTTTATATCCCTTACTGAGCTTTTTATGCTCACCCCAAGTTTTTTTGAATTGTGTTTCATAGGACTTAATGTGTAATAGGGTCAAGGACGGGATCAAGGGAAAGTCATGCTATATAAAACATGGAACTAGACATGTCTCTTTTTAAGAGTTTTTTATTATTTTAGGGTATCATAGTAGAAGTGTCTACTTTGTAATATTTTGAGATGTAATTGTTATGTCCAAATTCTCTAAAACACTAAACCTGAAAATATCCTCAATGTGAATTATTCATTTAATTCAATATTAAGAAAGGTTTAAGGCCGGGGCCATATATCAAGACCAAGGATCATACATGTACAAGGTATCTTCTTCTGTATAACAAGACCCAAGGGTGATATTTCTGTGGAATCTAAATAGAATCAATACCCATGATATTACCTCCAAGAAATCCACAACCATTTTAATTCACATCTCATTTGATTCATCAATTAACAATCATTCATGTTCCATGAGTAAAAAAACTCAAATCAAATTACATATAATACCTTAAGTCAATACAAGTAATTCATAACATTTCATCAAATGGAAAATAAGTCAATATCCATATCCTAATAATCAATTCCATTAAATATATTTCTTAACTAGATTCCTCTATCTAGAAAAACACTAACACACCCCCTTGGGTGGTTCAATAATAAAAAAAGGAAAGGGTACAACCATGGGTGGAAAATGTTGGGAAACAACATCCAAATAATCTCATGGAACTAAATGGAATCCCTAAAATGTTTCAATATGTTCCAATTATTTTTTTAATTCAATTTCAAGGACATGACTAAATGTTTATGTGAAAATTTTCAATGGAGAAATTCATTTTACAGGGGGTATAATGGAACACCCCATGATTTTGTGTTATATTTCTTTTTAAAGAAACATAATCTTTTCGATAAAATACTATTTATAGAACACCAAGCTTAGAAAAACTCTGAAAATATTATTATTTTAACACCACCAATACAACCTTTCCATTTAATAGTTAGGATTGAATAGTTTTAGTTACATTATGAAATTTATATATATTTAAATGTTTTTACATTCATCCAATAGATTTTATAGGCATAAGATAAGAATAAATCAAACTATATGCATAAACAAGTAATATTTTCATACATTTATTTTTTTCACCTTTTAATGGGTAACTTGTTTTTAAAATAAATTTTGAAAATTTTATAAATTTAAATTTAAAAAATAAACATCGATTTTTAAAATCAGAATGTAAAAAATATCTTATATTGAATTTTTTTTATCAACTAAAAACATTGATTTTTCACCCTTGGTTTCATGTATGTAAATTTTTTTACTCATCATTAGGTGGTTTATGTTTTTGGGTAATTATTGGGAGACTTTTGGATGGTTTTGGAATGATTTCTAATTGTTTGGAAGCTTTTTGGGGGATGCACAGTTTGAGCACGGTAAGTGGAAACCATGTAGAATCCCCTAGTAACTATGAAACTCGAGAAAGTGGTAATTCCAAAAGTTTGTGTAAACTTTTTCAATCCTTTTTAGGAGGCCTTGCGAGGTGCCCTTTGAGTTAGTATCATTTTCATAGTTAGGACGCAGTTTGCCTAACCATCGAGATTATCGTGCTTGGCAAAAGAATGGGTTATTAAAACCCAAGATCACTCAATATTTTCCCTATTTACCTCATTTCCTCCCCCACTAGAATCCAACATAGTATTACATGTTCTCAAAGGTTATATGAGCTCTTCTACTGATTTTTTAAGAAAATCAATTGGGTTTAATGGTGTTTTAATGGCAGTTCTTCTCAGTTAAGTCTCTCCTCTTTGACGCTTGTGTTTTTTCTAGATATACTCTTCTCTATCTCGTTTTTTATTGATCAATACCATTTTAGTGTATATATAGTGTTTTTAGCCTAAAGTGATTATTTTTGTGCATTTTGATGATAGTGAAGGATATCTAGAGTGGGTTTATTGAATATTTCACCCGGATTTGTGGTGGGATTTCTTGTGGGTTTATTTTTCCAGAACCCTAAGGTTGGTGGATTCAATCTCATCTCTAATTTGATGGAACTATTAGTTTATAGTTTTTAATTAATTGGTTTTACAAGAAATTGGTTGTTATTATGATGGGACAAGATAGTTTGGAACCCATTTTGTGTTTCATTTTGGATTTGGGGAAAATGATGATTATTTGTGCAATTTGTTTGTGTTTGATTTTGAAATGGTGATTTTAAAATCACTTGGTTGGTTTAATTTATGGAAAATGAAGTGTCAAAATGGGTTTCAATAAGATATGTGTTTTATTTAAATGGGGTTATGATTAAATTAACTGTTGGGGGGGTAATTTTTGGATTGGTGCAATTGATGAGAAATGTTGGTTAATATGATGTGAAAATTATCAGTTGTCATATTGTTAAGGTTTGGAAGTGGTAAATTGAAATTTTATTGTGGATTACTAAATATCCCTGTGAATGTGTAGGATGGATGGTGGTCATGAAGGTTTCACCTTCACAGTGATGGTTGTGAATGTTCCATTATTAAAAGGGAGGGTGGTGGGTGTTTAGTCCCATACCATGGAAGGGATGGGTTGGTCATGAATGTGCCACCATTAATGTAGAACAATGATTTCATGTACTATATGAATGATATTTATGATGTTACATAAGTTTGTTTTTGGTTATGATATGTATGTAGTCATTAAAATAAAATGGTTAATGACATGTTTGTTTTCCATCCTTGATTTTTCAATAGATTGGGTAAATTTCTTTGGGAAAAATGTGTCTGGATGGTCCCTAGTTGTTGAACTATTTCATTGATAATATTTGAATTTTTTAATATAAATTGTGCTAGCGTTTTATCCTAGTGGAGTTTATGGGGATGTCATTTGGGGAAATCCAACAATGTATTATTACTCACCCCCGCTTTGGCACTTTAGTGATTTTGCAGATGTTGTTTTCTGGCACATATGTCACATTAAATAATATGATTTTGATAGTGGTTCATTGTGATGATTTCATGGTATTGTGGTTCATGGAGAATGGATCATGGTGTGGAGCTATAGAGGGTTCCATAGTTGTTTTGTGTCTTGTTGTTTAGTGTTCCTCTTGGCACTCTATTATTGGTTTGGTATGGTTTTGTTGTATTGGTTTTTTAGAATTGTAATGGAATAGTTTTGTTTTATTTGGGTAATATATGGTTCCAGATTCTTTGTTAACATGAATCATGTAGTTTTTTGGTGATGACTTGTTTGGTTGGTTGGTTAATCTCATGGGAAATGTGTTCCCCAATTTATTCTTGAAGTCTAACACATTTATTGCCATCCTTTGGTGCCTTGGGAACATTGCTTAAGGCCTCGTTGGATCTCTCCTTCTTCTCAAGCCAATGTGGAAGGGGCGGGTTGTTAAAAGTTGTATCAGTTTGTTTGTCCATTTAATTTCAAGAGAAAGCATATGTTTAGTCCTTTGGAGTTGATTTTTGGTCTTGGTGTTGACATTCATTCTTGGTATATTCATTGATGCAGGATGATAGAAAGGCATATGATTGTTGGAATGTTGAGTTTATAGCCTAAAAAGATGTGGATAACCCTTTTATGTTTAACAACTAGTTACCATAGATATTGGTAAATAAGTGTTTTGGATACACTTATAGGGGTGTGATATCATGGTCAGGGGTGTAGCCAACGACATGTGCATGGAATGCATGGTTGAAATGACTTCCCACTAGGATGGATATTTCATTGGGAATAATGATTTATGTTGTGATAAGAATGTTTTTTAGGAATATTGATTTATTTTCAAATGTGTAGATTTTGAAATTTGAATGGAAATTTCATTTTGAAAATGGGTTGATTTTCAAAACATAGTTGCTTTTAAAAAATGGTTGAACATGATAAGTATGAAAATGTGGAAAGCATGAATGTGATAGTTCTAATGTAATTTAAATTGAAAATGAAATTTTAAGCCTTCATTTTATATGGTGTGATGCCTATAGTGATTCTTGTTTGCATAAAAATAGAACCGGGTAAGTATCGTAGACACCAATCATTGGAAACTACTAAAAATGTGGTTTCACTAATGTCCTAGGTGAACCAATAGTTGGCCTAATGAATCGTTCGGGATTTTAAAAACATTCAGTACGGGCTAAAACTAGAGTCTCCCATTATGATATATGTCATGGTCAGAAATACATGTAATGGAAGTATGATTGTCTTCACTAGAGGACATGTGAAACCATAAAATGATATAAAGATAAAGAAAGACACATTTTTTCAATGACACAGATCACATTAGAATCAGGCAACTATATTGTTAAAACTTCCTCCTCAACCTAAAAGTAATCTGGGATGTTTTTAAGGTGGCTCTGTAGGCCACCTAATGCTTGATTTTAGGGAACAAACTTGAGAATTTCATAATTGAAAAAAGGTGGGAAATATTTAGCATTATTGTCAAAGTGATATGAGGCCTGGTGTTTGGGATACTCCTCAAGGGTTTTAGGCATTATATGCCTTTATGGGCTGGGGGATACAACATACCCAACATCAATAGATTCAAGTTAGTAATGGTGATTATATTAATTCCATAACTCCTCAGCATGGGATGTTTCAGCAGGGTAATAGAGAGAAGATCAGGGAAAGCAAGCACATGTTTGGAGCTATGTTGGTTGTGGTGGATGATCAGTCGGGACCATCCATGATTCAAGGAATGATCATTTTATGTTTTTTCGTGTTGGAAGTGTTGTTTGACATGAAAAAGTCCCATTATTTTATGGATTATCATGTTATTAGTTTTCTATGTTTAAATGTATAAATTATGCCTTTTATTTTTAAAAATAAAACCCTTTAAGGTTAAAGAGAGTGTAGAGCCTTCTTGTGTAGAGCCTGTTGAAATGTTTTGGATGATGTATAGTTGATTTGGGATTTATCAGTGTTTGAGATAGATGCTTATGATATAATCCTAGGAATGGATAGATTGGAGATGGTTAAGGCCAACATCAACTATTATGTAGGAACTGTTAGTTTTACAATGGATGATGGTGTCAAACATCTATTTAGAGTGGGGAAGAATGAAAAGATTCATGCAACAAGTCTGTTGGCACTAGATATTTGTAGGATCTCATATCAGTTAGAGGATTTTTTGTTGGAATCAATTGAAGGAATAATACATAACATCATTCTAGTGGTCATTAATCCATTTTGGATGTCTTTTCTGAAATATTCATAGCGTTTCTTCCAATGAGAGAAGTGGAGTTCATGATTGATCTTCTTTTAGGGACTAAGACTATCTCACTTCTATCTTACAAAATGGAACCAATTGAATTGAGGAAATTAACAGTGTAGTTGGAAGACTTAGAAAAAAATGGTGCATCCATCCTTTAATGTCTTAGTGGGTAGCGCCGATCATGTTTGTTAAGAAGGTGGATGAAACCCTTCAGCTATGTGTTGATTATTGTAGGCTTAATTGGGTAATGATAAAGAAATTATATCCACATCCATGCATTGATTATTTTTATGATCAGTTGAGGGATACCCAGTTGTTCTCCATGATTGAAATGAGGTCAGGATATCATCAATTGTGGGAGTGGAAGAAGGATATTCCCAACACAATTTTTAGAAGTAGATATGGCCATTATGAGTATGTGGTTATTCCCTTTGGCCGAGTAAATGCACCATCGATGTTTATGGCATTGATAAATAAGATATTTTAGAGACATATATATTCTTCTGTGGTGGTATTTGTAGATGATATACTGGTGTATTTTAGGACATGTATGGACCATGAGCAACACTTGGAGATAGTGTTGTGGATCTTGAGAGATCATCGCTAGTATGCCAAATTATTGCAGTTTGATTTTTGGATACAGGTGGTGCATTTTCATTGGACATGTTATTTCTGAGGAGGGTGTTTCACTTGATCCAGAATTGATTGAGGCTATTATCTCCTAGAAACCTCCATTTAATCTGTTCAAGATACGAAGTTTCCATGGTCCAACTAGGTATTATCAGTATTTTGTTCCTTATTTATTTTGATTAGCCTCACCAATGATATATTTGATAATGAATAATGTTCTATTTATATGGAATAATAAGTGTCATAAATATTTTTTAGAGCTTAAGGGTATCCTCACATCAGCTCTAATAATGTTTATTCTGGAACCATGAAAAGTGTACATGGAGTATTGTGACACATCAAGATTTCGGTTGGGGTGTGTTCTCATGAAAGTGTATCATTTGGTTGCATATGGATCATATCATTTGAGGTTCCATGAGATGAACTACCCAACACATGATTTGGAATTGTTGGTAGTGGATGATGTTTTGAAAATATGACATCATTATCTCTTTGGTCATAAATTCAAAGTGTTTAATGATCATACGAGTTTATAGAATATTATATTAGAAATATATTATAACATGAGGCAAAGGAGATGAATTAAGTTTCTATAGATGTTTTATTTTCACTTTATATACAGACTAGGTATGAAAATTCGGTGGTAGATGGATTAAGTAGAAAATCATATTTTTAAGTGGTGAAACATGCATAAGATCAGTGGAAGTTGATGTCAGTTGTATCTGACACATGGTTGTAATGTGAGGACTGTGGTGATAGAGTAGTTTTAATTCCGATATCATTTGTTCCTATCTTGGTTGATTTGATCAAAGAGGCATATGCGTCTAATCTCGAGTGTTTCACAATACGATCAACACTTAATGGCGGGGAGTCCATTGAGGGATAAATACATAATGGGGATCATGTTTTGTGTTTTCAAAACCAGGTGGTTGTACTGGAGGAATATTATGAGTAAATTTGTAGGGATTATTATAAATCTAGGTGATCTTTCCATCCTAGAAATAAAAAAATGTATAAAGTGTTGAAACAACATTTTTTTAGGCAATTTATGAAAAGGAATGTGGACAAGTTTGTTAAGAGATGCTTGACTAGTCAGCTAGTCAAGGTAAAGCATCAATGACCATCATGAATGCTACAATATTTCCCTATCCCAATATATAAGTGAGAATATATATTGATATATTTTTTATAGGTATCTCAAGGATAGTTAGAAAACATGAATCTATATGGGTGATAGTGGATCAGCTCATAGTGTCATCCCATTTCATCCTGATTTGTGAATCTCCTGTGATGGATGATCTATCAAAAATCTATATCCTTGAGGTGGTAAAGAGGAATAGAGTGCCATTTTTTATTTTATTGGATAAAGATATGAGGTTCTCATCTTGATTTTGGGAATCCTTAAAACAATCCCTGGGGACGCAATTGACAATGAGCATAGTGTATAATCCTCTGTTGGATGGCTAATCCTAAATGAAAATACAATCATTGGAAGATATGATAAGGGCTTGTGTGGTAGATTTTGGTTGTTCATGGGATGAGAACTTTTTGTTAGTCGAGTTATCCTATAATAATAGTTATCAGGATTCCATACATATGTCTCTATTTGAGTCATTGTATGGGTGTTTGTGTAATTCTCCACTGTGTTGGGTTGAAACAGGTGTGACATCAATGGTAGGACTAAGCCTTGTCCAAGAGTCTACAAAATTATTAATTTTATTTGGATGAGAATGGAAATAACTCAGAGTCATCAGAAATCATATTTGGACCATCGTCGATGACAGTTGTTGTTCGGGGTGGTCGATCATGTGTTTTTTGAGAATCTATCCTTGCCTTGGGCATTATTGGTTTGGAGAATAGGGAAAGTTACCTATAAGGTATTTTAGGCCTTCTGATATGCTTGAAAATGTTGGAGGGGTTTCTTATCAGTTGGATTTTCCATCGTGGTTTAGTTGGGTGGAAAATGTGATCAATTTTTCTCAATTGTCAAATAATCAACCGGATCATGACCATGTTATTTATCAGATCATGTTGAGTTAACACCAGATTCTTCATTGGTTTTCATGCAACTAAGGATTATAGATAGGCAAGATAAATTCATGTTTGGTAAAGCATCGGTTTAGTTTGGGTTTTTGGAAGCATGCTCATATTCAAGAGGAGACATGGGAGTGGGAGAAAGATAATGACGAGAAGTGGCCCGAGCTCTTTCTGCTAAAAATTGGTTCTCTACATTCCAAGGATGGAAATTCCAATAGTGTGGAGAATGTAGAATTCTCTATTTGAGGCATGTAAACCTTTTTATACCTTTTTATGTGTTTAATGTTTTTGGGTAATTTTTGGGAGAGTTTAATAATGTTTTTGAATTATTTGGAATGGTTTGAAAGCTTTTATGGGGCTGCACGGTTTGAGCACGGTTACAAGAAACCTTGCAGAATCACCAGGTAACCATGAAACTCGATATAGTGGGCATTTACATGATTTGTACATGGTTTGACTAACCATGTGAGGATGTCATGTGAGGTTCCCTTCGAGGTAGTATATTCACACAGTTAGCGTAGGGTTTCCCTAACTCTTCCAGATAACCGTGTGCAATGGAAAAATTGGTTATTAGAAAACAAGATCACTCAGTATTTTTCCTATTTCACTCATTTAATCTCCCACTCAAACCCAATGTAGTATTCCATGTTCTCAATGGTTATAGGAGCTCTCCCAAACTTTTAGTAAGTAAATATAAGTGTATTCATAGTGGTTTGAAGGTGGTTCTTCATGGGTTAGTCTCACCTCAGGGTATCTTGTGGGTTTTCTCCAGATCTACTCTTCTATATCTCTTTGTTTTCAATATCTACACATGTTTCATTTAGATCTAGGGTTTTGGTATCCTAAATTGATTATTCTAGTGCTTTTGATGATAGGGAAGGAAATCTAGAGTGGTTTTGGTGGAGTATTCTCCCAAATTTTTGGTGAGATTTCTTGAGGTTTAATTTCATCAGAACCCTAAGGCTAGTGGCTTTACTCCCATCTCCATTTTTATTGATCAAAAAGTCATTATTTTTAAATTAATTGTTTTTACATGAAATTGGTAGTGATTATGATGTGAGAAGCTTTTTTGGATCCCATTTTGTGTTGCTTTGTGTATTTGGGGAAAATGAGTGTTCATTGTGTGATTTTTTATGTTTTATTTTAAAATGGTGATTTTAAAATTGGTTGATTAATTATTTTTATGTAAAATGAGTTTCAAAAATGGTTTTCAATGATATTTGGGTTTTATTATAATAATATTGTGATAAAAATATATTTTAGGGGAAATTTTCTCCTTGGCATGATCGATGAAAAATGATAGTTTATATGATGTAGAAATTATCAGTTTGCATGTTTTTATGGTTTAGAAGTGGTAAATTGAAATGTTTTTCTAATTTTCTAAAATTCCATGTGTGTGACCTAGATGGATTATTTTCATGAAGGTAGCACTATCAAGGTCATGGTTCTTAATGTACCATAATCAAAAGGGATGGTGATTGTTGTGAAGTCCCTCACTATGGAAGAGACAGGTTGGTCATCAATGTGCCCCCGTTAAAGCAGAACAATGATTGAATGTATTGAATGATTGATATTTGTGATGAGAAATAATTGTTAGTATGGTATTGATATGTATATGATCATTAAAAATGAAATGGGAAATGGCATGTTGGTTTGCCTTCTTTGATTTTTCATTATATTGTGTAAATTCCATGGGGTAAATATGTGTTTGGATTTTTGTTAGTTTAGAAATATTTCCCTGAATTTATATGATTTTTTATATAAATTTCACTAACATGTATAATCCTAGAGGTATGTGTAGGGATGTGATTTTGGGAAATCCTATTGAGTATTATTACTCACCCCTACATTGGAACTTTAGTGCTTTTGAAGATGTCGTTTTCCAAGTCACAGGTAAGATTAAAGCATCTCTTTTTTCTGGTTGTTCATCAAGATGAATTGGTAGTACTGTGGTTCTTGGATCATGGATCTTGGTGTGGATATATGGATGAATTCATAGTTATTTTGGGTTTTATTGTTTAGTCGTCTTCTTGGAACTCTATTATTGGTTTGGTATGGTTTGGTAGTATAATATTTTGGGATTTGTTATTGAATAGTTTGGTAGTCTTTGGGTAATATATGGTTCGGGTTGCTATGTTATCAGGCATCATGTAGTTTTGTTGGTGATGGATTTTTTGGTTGGTTGGTTAATCTCAATTGAAAATCATCCTCTAATTTATTCTCAAAGCCCTCCAGATTTATTTATATACTTTGGTGCCCTGGGAACATTGCTTAAGGCCTAGTAGCATCTACCGGCCTTGTCAATCCAATGAAGAAGGGGAAGTATGTTACACGTGGTATCGGTGTGTTCAGTCATTTAATTTCATGTGAAATCAGTTGATCAGTCATTTGCTGTTGATTTTTGGTCTTGGTGTGAACATTCATTCTTTGTATATTCATTGAGATAGGACGGTGACAAGGCATTGGATTGTCGGATTTTGGATTGTATAGAATAAAAGGATGTTGTTAAACCTATTATGCTAAACATAATGTTTCCAGGATGTTGGTTACATAAGTGTTTTGGAGACAATTAAAGTGGTGTGATCTTATTATCTTGGGTGTAGCCAATGAGATGAGCATGGCATGCTTGGTAGAAATGGATCTCGAATAGGATACGTATTTTATTGGGAATAATGATTTTTGTTGCAATAAGAGAGTTTTGATTTTTGAAAAATATGGACTCATTCTCAAATATGCATATCTTGAAAACAGAATGGTTGTTTCATTTTGAAAATGGGTTGATTTTCAAAAAATAGTTGATTTTTCAAAATGGTTCAACATGATAAGTGTGAAAATGAGGAAAGCATGAATTTTAAAGTTTTAATGAAATATATATTGAAATTTAAATGGTATGACTTCAGTTTCTAGTGAGAAATGATTAGGGTAATTGTTTTTGTTGATAGAAATGGATCCGGGATGGCATCATAGAGACCAATCAGAGGAAGACACTGAAATTGGGGTTTCACCTAAACCCTAAGTGAACCAAAAATTGTTTCCAAGGCATCATTTAACCTTTTCAAACCATTCCGTCTAGACTACAACCAGATACCCCCATTATGATATCTTCTAGAGACGGAAATACATGTAATAGAAGTATGATTGTCTTCATGAGGGGAGGTGTGAACCCCTACACTGAGACAAATAGAAAGAAAGAAACATTTTCTCAAGGACATGGAGCACATCAGAATCGGACCACTCGATTGTTAAAACATCCTCATCAATAAAAAAGTAAGCTGGGATGTTTTTTGTTTGGTTTTTAATGCCACTTGAATCAGGATTGAATGGCAGAACCTCAAGCATGTTATAATTACATGAATATGGGACAACTACAGCCTTATTATTGTAAAGAATTAAGGTTGGGTTTTCATGAAAAAACTTAGAAATTTGAGGCATCCTATGCCTCGACGGGATGGGAGAAAGAACATACCCCACATCAATAGAGCTAAGTTAGTCTTGGTGATTATTTTAATACCATGACTTCTTGGTACGAGATGTTTCAGCTGAGTAATAAAGAGTAGAGAAACTATTTCGAGTGGAGTAGGTTGTGGTGGATGATCTGTCAGTACCACACATGGTTCGAGGTATGATACATTTAAATTATTTCTAATGTAAGTGTTGTTTGATACAGGTTCTTCCCATTCTTTTATTACTTTCCATGTTGTTATTTTTTTAGAATTATATTTGGTAATGATCCTTTATATTTTTAAATTTAATACCCCTCTAGATAAAAGAGAGTCTTGAGACATCCTCTGTAGAGGATGGTATACAGTTTTGGATGAGGTTGAGTTGAGGTGGAATTACATAGTGCCTGAGATGTATTCTTATTATATAATCATGGAATGGATAGTTTGGTTATGTTTACATTCCACATGAAATTTTATGCATGAAGGGTTAGTTTAAGGAAGAATAATGGTGTCAAACATTTATTAAGAGGGGAGAATAATGAAAATTTGGGTGCAATAGGTTTGTTTCACCAGCTGTTAGCACCATATCATATCATTTTTTATTGTTGTCTTTGTCATCAATGGAAGGAGTTTAGTAGTGTGTATTCCAAGTGGTTGTTTGTAATGACAGAATGTTTTTCAATGAAACTCCCTTCTCAATTTTATGTCATAAAATCATATGAATGTACATCATAATGAAAAACAATGTGATAAGTGACCTTTAAACATAATTTTGTCACTTCTGTGTTTGAAATTTTGAAAATCCCACATACAATACTGTGTTCAAGATGATTTTTTGGAGTCTGATAGAACAAACATGTTGTTTTTGAATAGGGACATAAACTTTTGAATACTAAAATTAATAGTAATATAACCCTTAGTAATAGTAAATAATAATATTATTTTATTTTCTTAAGGCAATTAGATAATGAGATCTTAGTTAATTTTTCAATGAGAAATAAAACTAAGTGCACCTTTAAGATTGTTATTTTTCGAATTATCTATGACTCTATTTAAAAAATAAATTAATCATATTTAGAAAATTAATTTTGAAAAATGGACATAATTTTTGAATTCTACACATTGAAAAATGGTTATGGTAAATTTTTGGTATTTTTCTGAAAAACTCAAATTTTTCATGATTAGTGAAATATTGTAAAATAACGTATATACAATTTAACTGCTAAATACACTATTCAGGACGTCACAAGTGATGTAAGGCCACTTTGTTCGAACTCACATGAACTTATTACTATTAGGGGTCACATGAATCAATTCAATTTGTTTTCTTGAGGGAAATAATAAATAATGAATTAAATATTCAAAATTTACCACTCCCCTCCACTATAAAAACAACCCATCACACCCTCATTCCCTCACACCTCTCCTACTCAAATACCTCTCTAAACTCTGCCCAAACATCCTCTGTATCCCCTATCTCATGTAAATGAGATGATGGTCTCATCAAAAGACCAATCTCAGGCCCTTAAGGAGGTTCTCAAGTGAAGGATTCAAAAGGTAATTTCACTCCCTCTTCTCCTTTAATTTATTTACATGTTCAAGTTCATTTCTCGATATCTCTCCACCTCTCATCACTCAAATGGTATTTTAACTCCATTAATATACATATAATGTAATTTTATGATGTTAATGGGATATTATATCATCCAACCTCCCTTACACACTTTCATTTATTTTATTAAAGAGAACATTGTTTGTGGGGTGTTAATTTATCACCTTCAAGAACGACATGCTTTATTCTTCCATTTCTACCTTCAGATCTGGTCTTTAAACCATTTTTATGGTTGCACCAGAATATATATGTCCTATTTAAGGTTTTGGAACTGACTTATGAACATATTACTATGTTATGAATTAAAACAAGTTTGTTGTGATCGAAAAACTGCCCAAATTAACCCAAAAAATCCACATTTAATTTTTATCTAATGATTCATCCACATGGATCTAATAGTGTTCATTATAATATAATTCAAACTCTTGTAATATCATTAATAACATGTAATATCAGTGGTGGATGATTACCCATGTTCTACCCGAACATCAATTTAAGAATACAAGTGAACAACTCAAGAAAACCATAAAAACAAACATTCCCGAATAATGTTTTTAAACTATATAACTCATTCAAAGGAACATAACATCACATAATGAAGCCATAAAGGACCCTATTAATGTATAAAAGGTTCTGGAATTTCTAATTAATCAATATAATGTCATTATACAGGACATTAAAGAGAAGGAAGCATTCAGATACAAGGTAAGGGGAAATCTTGAACTCAATTTCTTCCTTCGGGTTCTCCCTCTTTCACTCCATTTTGATATGGTCACTCCTTAAAGACCATTTCTTCATAATTATATTACCTTTTCTAGGATATAAATATTTTCTAATGAAGTTTATTTCAAACCATATGTTTTCCAAAAGAACTTTTCTTTTAAGAACTCAACTTTTACCTCTCATTCATGGTTGGTGGTTCTTGTATCAAGTATGTTGTTCCGTATTTCTTTTGTGAACCCAAAGCATATGAATGTATTATTATGAGATGAAACCAATTCCATTACATGGTTTAGTTATCTTCACTTTTGATATGTGTTCTATGCGGAAATCATGATAATGGTAATGTTATGATGTTATGGGTGCGCCCGGAATTATATAGCGCAATATGAATGTTTCGAAGTGAAGGGTGCACCCTAAATTATACAGCCCTCCAATGCATTGGGTAAAGTGATGAATCTGAAGAGTAAATTTGAAATGATGTGTGAAAAAGATACTATATTGGTTCACAAGTATGTGTGGTAGTTAACCACTAAAACCGGATGTTTCATTTTTATGCATTGCCTCATCTCAAATCTTTTATTTAGGTTCCTCTAATGTTCATTATTTCATTACCTATTTCAATATTATGCTCACCCCATGCTATATTCTTCTTATCTATCCTCTTACTGGGATTTTAGCTCACCCATTTTTAATATGTATCCTCATGAGGCTACATATACTAAGGATAGGACAAGTGATAATAAGAATCTAGATAATAATAAATTAAATAAAAGTTTATGCTTGATGTTGCAATTTCTATGTGTGGTCCTAGTTTTCCCAAGACACTAAACTATTTGATCCTCTATGTGTAATACTATTATGTTGTTTATATTTAAAATGATCTAATAGTAATGTAAGAAAAGGCCGGTCTACTATAGTTGGTATCAGAGGAATGGTTTAGTTAATATGGGAATTAGGATTAGTGAACCCTAGAAAAACCTCTAACATGAGACTCTGTACATGTTGGCACACATGAAAATCTACATAGGGATCCCATATGTTATGTTTTTGGTATAATTTGTTTAAATTATTAATTTATTCATAACTTGTTTACTTATGTTTTGTTCTAACCTTTTCTATTTCAGAAAATTCTGGGAACCAGGAGAAATAAGGCCAACAACTCATGCGAGGGCCAATCCAACGATTTCCCGAACGACATCCCCAATGATTTGGGATGTCGAGTTCAAAAAATCATGGCAATGCTTACTAAATTATCTCAAGTTATGAGAAATAACCATAATAATGGGGAATGTTCTCCTTCACGAAAGAGGGAGAAACTGGTTGTCGAATGTTTTATGTGGAAACAACCACTGACGTTTAGTGGATCTTCTGATACAGAAGTTTCAGAATAGTGCGTTAACACCATGGAGGAGTTCTTTTCTATTCTTCAGTATTCCGAGATGGAGAAGGTGATCCTAGTTGTTTATCATATAGATGGAGAAGCTGATCAATGGTGGGATTTTATTAAGAACACCAAGACAAGGGAGGAAATTGAAGAGATGGAATGGGAAGATTTTAATATAATGTTTCTTAATAAGTATTTCCCATAAACTCTTCACATGAAGATGGAGAGAGAATTCATAGAGCTCATTAAAAAAGAGGGAGAATCTGTCACAACCTATGAAAAGAATTTCACAAGTATTTCAAGGTATGCTTAAGGTTTTTTTATCAGCAATGATAACAAAATTGATAGATTCTTTAGTGGATTAAAACCATACCTTCGAAAGGCTCTGGAAATTCGAGAAATTGGGAGTTGTGAAGAAGTTTTTCGATGTGATCTCAAAGTAGAGATGGAGTTTGGAGTATGGTCCCAAGGCTATGGTGATATTAAAAGAAAGATAGAGTTTCAAGCTGGTGGATCTAATGAAAAAGGTGGGAATAAAAATCAACGACACACATGCCAAAAATATGGGATTTCCACCATGGGAACTACCTCAACGGGATGGAGAAATGATTCTAGAGTGGGAAAGAAGGCCACCATGACCAAGAGTGTCGAAAAGACACAAAAAGGAAGGAGAATGTAGCCGATGAAAGGAGAGAACCACTCATGTTTCAATGCTACAACTATAGGGAGCTAGGAAACTATGCAAACCAGTGCACTAAACGTCAATTTCTTGAGGGTAATTAGCGTCAACAACCACCAAAGCCAAAGGAAAAATGGAAGGCTTATGCCATCACTACTACGAAGGTGGAGCATGATAATGATGTCATACAAGACACACTTACTATTCACTCAATAATGGAAAAATTATTATTTGATTCTTGTTCTACACATTCCTTTATATCTTGCTCGTTTGCTAGAACAATAGAATCGAAGCCCCAAAACCTTGAAGTGGAGATATATGTAAAAACACCAAGTGATGCAATCACTGAAACCCTAGTGTTTGACTCTTCTCCTGTTGGCGTATGTGGGAAGATTATTCTGGAAAATATCATAATACATCCCTTGGTGATATTTGATTCTATAATGGGAATGTATTGGCTCTCTTTATATAGAGAAAATATCAACTGTCGGAAAAAGAAAATATCTTTTCATATTCTAAACTGTCCCAGGCTCTTCTACAAATTCAAGGAATATCATGAATCTCTTTTGAAAAATCCTTCATTGGTGTTGGTGTTGATTCCCTCTAAAGAAGCATACCTCACCCAAATGGTTGAGTCGAAGGAAACTACCAACCTTGAGGAAATTCCCATTGTGAGGGAATACATCGATGTATTTCCCGAAGAGTTACCCAGAATTCCCCCGGATCATGAGGTAGAGTTCTGAATTGAACTCATACCTGGATCTACTCCTATCTCGAAGTGTCCATGTAGGATGGATCCAATCGAACTGGAGGATTTAAAGAACCAGCTGCAAGAGCATCTGGACAAAGGGATCATACGCCTTAGTGCATCACCTTGGGGTGCACTAGAGCTCCTTGTGAAGAAGATGGATGCAACATTGCGGTTGTGTATTGATTATCAGGTACTCAAAAAGATCACCATAATGAAAAAGTATCATATTCCAAGGATTGATGACTTATTCGATTAGTTCAGAGGAGATCAATACTTCTCAAAGGTGGATCTTCGTTATGGATATCATCAGGTAATGGTGAAAAAGGAATATATTCAGAATACTTCTTTCCGTATAAGGTATGGGAACTATGAGTTTTTGTTGATGCCCTTCGGACATAATAATGCCCATGAAATATTCACGGATTTGATGAACAGAGTCATTAGACATTACCTCAACAAATTTGTTGGTGTGTTTATCAATGATAATCTCATCTATTCATAGATAAAGGGGAACATGCAGAACATCTAGGACTTGTGTTGGCGACATTGATAAAGGAGAAGTTGTACTCCATGTTCAGAAAGTTTGACTTTGGATGAAGCAAGTCACATTCATGTGACATGTGATCATAAGTGAGGGAATTTTTGTAGATCCTTCAAAGAGAAAGGTGATTGAGGAATGACTCAGGCCCTCTAGTGCCACAGAAACTTGTAGTTTTCATGGATTAGCTGGGTACTACCGATGTTTTGTGAGAAACTTCTCACGATTGTCAATCTCGCTACCAAAGTGAACAAGGAATGGGGTAAAGTATGTCTGGACAGAACAATGTGATGGAAGCTTCAAGGAGCTAAAGAGAAAGATGATCACATCACATGTACTCACACTATCGAAAAGTGTATAAAGATTTGTGACATATAGTGATGCTTAAATGAAAGGCTTGGGTTGTGTACTCATGGAAAATGAAAAAGTGATAGCCTACGCGTCATGGCAGTTGAAGATCCATGAGCAGAACTACCCGACGCATGTTCTAGAGCTGGCAGCTGTGATTTTTGCCTTGAAAATATGGCAGCACTAATTATAGGTGAGAAGTGTGACATATACACCGACCACATAAGCCTAAAGTATATATTCACACAAAAGGAGATCAACATGCATCAAAGGAGATGGTTAGAGCTACTCAAGGATTATGATTTCTCAATTCACTATCATCCTGGAAAGGCAATCAAGGTAACTGATGCTCTAAGCAGAAACAAACCTGCTACTCTATCCATGCTACAGATTGAGAAAGACCCTATCTTTATGGATATGCAAAGAATTGATTTGGAAATCATAAGGGCAGGGGATACATCCTACCTTGCCCAAATGATTGCGCAACCATCCATAATGGAGAAGATTAAGAAAGCACACAGGGATGATGTGGAGATACAGAAGAGGGGGAATGCAGTAAATGAAGGGAAGCTGCGAGAGTTCCATATAGACGATAATGGTGTGATTCGGTTCGGAACACTGATTTTGTGCCTTCATCACCCGAGATAAATAAGGATATATTAGAAAATGCACATAGATCAAATTTCTCTATCCATCCTCAGAGTACCAAGATGTACCGTGTTCTTCTGGAACACTTCTAGTGGGATAACATGAAGAAGGATATTACGGAATATATATCGCGGTGCTTGGTATGTCAGTAAGTTAATGCTGAGTGACAAAAGTCCAAAGATATGATTCAACCATTGCCTATACCCATGTAGGAATGGGGAAATGTTTCTATGGACTTTTCCACGGGTCTCCCGAAGAAGTCACATGGAAATAATGCGATATGGGTTGTGGTTGACCGACTAACCAAGACTGCCAATTTTATTTCTATTTGGGATGATATCTCACTTGAACAAATTTCCATGATATATGTGAAGAAAATGGTGAGATTGTACAATGTTCCACTCTCAATTTTCTCTGACCGTGATCTGAGGTTCACATCTAAATTCTGGAGGAGCCTTCAACATGCTTTGAATACTGAATTAAATTTCAGCACGACCTATCACCCATAAACTAATGGCCAATCTGAAAGTACTATTCAGATGCTTGAAGATATGCATAGAGCATGCTATCTAGAATTCAAAGGTGGATGGGATCAGCATCTCCCATTGGTTGAGTTCTCATACAAAAATAGCTTCCACTAGAGTATTCAGATGGCTTCATATGAAGATCTGTATGGAATGCGATGTAAAAATCCATCCTGTTGGGATGAAGTTGGAGAAAGAAATATACTTGGACCTTATATTGTTCAAGAGATGACAGAGAAGGTTCAAGTCATCCAGAAACACATCAAAGTTGCTTAAAGTCGGCAAAAGAGCTATGCTGGCAACCATCGAAGGGACTTGGAGTTCGACGTTGGAGATAAAGTCTTCCTTCGAATATCTCCATGGAAGATAGTCATACAAATCGGGAAGAAAGGTAAGCTAAGCCCAAGGTATATTGGCCCCTTTGAAATCCTTAACCACATAGGAGTCGTGGCCTATCGGCTTGCACTTCCACCAAATATAGATCGAGTTCATGATGTTTTTCATGTATCACTCTTGAAAAAGTACATACCTGATCCCTCACATTTACTAAACTTAGAGGTGGTGGAGCTGGAAGATGATCTCTCCTATGAGGAGCAGCCAGTAAAGATTCAGGATCGAAGTAATAAGGTTATACGCAACAAGACAACCCACCTTGTCAAAGTGTTGTGGAGGATCCATAAGTTTTAGGAAGCAACATGGGAACCAGAAAAGGTGATGGAAAAGAAGTGCCCTTACATATTTATGTAAAACGAAATTTTGAGGGTGAAATTTCTTAAGGAGGGAAGAATGTAACGACCCAAAGTTTTTCAAAGAAAATTCCCTTCTTAATGTAATGTCATAAAATCACATGAATGCACAACATAATGAACTACTATGTGATAAGTGACCTTTAAACACAAGTTTGTCACTTCTGTGTTTGGTATTTTGAAAATCCGACATACACTATTGTGTTCAAGATGATTTTTTGGGGTCTGATAGAACAAACATGTTTTTTTGTGTATAGTGACACACCATTATGAATAGTAAAATGAATAGTAATATGACTCTTATGAATAATAAATAATAATAATATTTTATTTTATTAAGGAAATATGATAATGAGATCTTAGTTAAATTTTCAATGAGAAATAAAACTAAGTTCACCTATAAGATTGTTATTTTTCGAATTAACTATGAAATTATTTAAAAATTAAATTAATAATATTTAGAAAATTAATTTTGAAAAACGGACTTCATTTTTTAATTCTAAATGTCAAAAAATGGTTAGGGTAAATTTTTTGTATTTTTCTGAAAAACATGACTTTTTGATGAATAATGAAATAAGGTAAAATATCGTATATACAATTTAACAGTTAAATACACTATTCATGACATGAAAAGTGATCCAAGGCCACTTGGTTCGAACTCACATGAACTTATTACTATTAGGGGTCACATGAAACAATACTATTGTTGTCTTGAAGGAAATAATAAAATAATGAATTAAATATTCAAAAATTACCCCCCCCCCCCTCCACTATAAAAACAACCCTTAACACCCTCATTCTTTCACACCTCTCAAGCTCCAATACCTCTCTAAACTCTACCCACAAATCCTTCCTAGCCCCTCTCCCACGTCCAGGAGCTGCTGGTCTCATCAAAAGACCATGCTTAGGTCCTTAAGTAGGTTCTCAATAGAAGTATTGAAGGGGTAATTTGTCTCCCTCTTCTCCTTTAATTTCCTTTCATGTTCAAGTTCATTTCTTGATCACTCCCCACCTATCTTCACCAAAATGGTGTTGTAACTCCAGTATTATATATATAATGGAATGTTATGTTTTTAATGTGATATTATATCATCCATCCTCCCTTTCCCTCCTTCTTTTATTTTATTAAATAGAATGTTGTTCTTGATGTGTTAATTTATCACCTTCAAGAACGACATTCTTTCTTCTTCCATTTCTACCTTCAGATCTGGTCATGAAAGAATTTTTATGGTTAAAGGAGAATATGTTATATGTATTATGACTTATTTCTGGAACTGACTAATGAACATATTACTATGTGATAAATTAAAACAAGTTTGTTGTGATCGAAAAACCGCCCAAATTAACCCAAACAATAATCATTTAATTATTATCTAATGATTCATCCACATGGATAAAATAAAATTCATTATAATATCATTAAAACTCCTATAATATAATTAATAACTTTTAATATCAGTTCTGGATAATTACCCATGTTCTACACGAAAATAAATTTAATAATACAAGTGAACCACTCAAGAAAACCATAAAAACAAACATTCCCGAATAATGTTTCTAAACTCTATAACACATTAAAATGCACATAAAATTACATAATGAAGCCATAATGAATCCTATTAATTTATAAAAGGTTCTGGAATTTCAAATTAATGAATATGATGTCATTATACAGGACATTAATGAGAAGGAATCATTTAGATACAAGGTATTGGGAAATCTCGAACTCAATTTTCTTCCTTTAGGTTCTCCCACTTTCACTCCATTTTTATATGGTTACTCCTTAAAGATAATTTATTCATAATTATCTTACCATTTATGGGATATACATGTTTTATAATGATGTTTATGTCAAACCAAATTTTTTCCAAAAGAACTCTTCTTTTAAGAACACAACTTTTAACTCTCATTCATGGTTGATGGTTCTTGTATCAAGTATGTCGTTCCATCTTTCTTTTGGGAACCCAAAGCTTATGAATGTATTCTTATGAGATGAAACCCATTCCTTTACATGGGTTAGCTATTTTCACTTTTGATATGTTTTCTATGTGGAAATCATGATAATGATAATGTTATGATGTGACGGGTGTGCCCGGAATTATATAGCGCAATATGAAAGTTTCAAAGTGACGAGTGCGCCCAGAATTATACAGCACTCCAATGGATTGGGTAAAGTGATGAATCTCATGTGTAAATGAGAAATGATGTGTGAACAATATGATAGCTTGGTTCACAAGCTTGTGTGGTATTTAACCACTAAAACATGATGTTTCATTTTTATGCATTCCCACATTTCAGGTATTTTATTTATGTTCCCCTCATGTTCTTGATTTCTTTACCTATGTCATGATTATGTTCAACCCATGATATATTCTTCTTATCTATCCTCTTAATAGGATTTTAGCTCACCCCTTTTTAATTTATATCCTCAGGTGGCTACATATACTAAGGAGAGGAAAAGTGACAATAAGAAGGTAGAGAAAAAGAAATTAAATAACTGTTTATGCTTGATGTTATAATTGCTATGTATGGTCCTTGTTTTCCCAAGACACTAAACCATTGTATCCTCTAGGTGTAATACTATTATGTTGTTTATCTTTAATATGACGTAATAGTAATGTAATAAAAAGTCAGGTTACTATATGGTTGATTAGTTTTTGGATGTCTTTCCTGAAGAATTTTCACGATGTGCGGTGGTGAGAGAAGTAGAATTTATGATTGATATTTTTCAGAGGACCAGTTTTTTCTCACTTCCATATTTCTGAATGACATAATCATAATTTCAGAAATTGAATGTGCAGTTGGAGGAGTTAGGAAACAAAGGGTTCATCTGACCTATAATGTCTCATTGTCAGTATCAGACCTGTTTTTTATAAATGTGGATGGAACCCCTTGGCTATCTCTTGATTATCGTAATCATAATCATGTAATGATAAAGAACCAATATACAATTACATGAATGGATGAGTTGTTTTTACTTTTTATGAGAGTTTAATGGTTCTCGAAGATTTATTTGAGGTCAGGATATCATCAATTGCAGGTGAGGCAGGTTCATATTTCCGAAATGAATTTCAGAAGAATATCAGTCCATTATGATTATGTGATTATCCCCATTAGCCTAATGAATTCACCAAAAATGATCCTGGAATTGAAGAATCTAATATTTTATAGATATCTAGATTCTTTTGTGGTGGAATTTGTGGATGATATTCTAGTTTATTACAAGATAAGGGTGGAGAATGAGAAACACATGTCAATATTATTTGGGATCTTGAGAGATATTCTATTGTAATTAAAATTGTCAAAGTATAATTTTTAGATACATGAAGTCCGTTTACTTGGCCATGTTATTTATGAGATGTGTGTTTCAGTTGATCTAGAAAATATAGAGGCTATTATCTCATAGAAACTACTAAAAAATGTGTTTGAGATAAGATGATTCCTTAGTCTATATGGGTATTATCAGTATTTTGTTTGTGATTTCTCACAATTGGCCTCACCAATGATATCATCAATGAGGAATAATGTTCCATATCTGTGGAATGAGCAGTGTCAAAAATATTTTTTGGAGTTTAAGGGTATCCTTACATTAGCACCAATATTGGTTTTTCTAAAACCCGAAAAGTGGTATGTGGTGTATTCTAAAGCATGAGTATTAGGGTTGGGGAGTGTTCTAAAGTATGTGGAAGACATGATTTTATATAGATCATGGTAATTGAGGCCCCATGTGAAGAACTTTTGAACACATTATTTGGATTTGGTATAAGTCGATTATTATTTTAAAATGTGGCATCAATATCTATTCAGTAGGAAAATCACAATATTTTCCGATTAAAATTGTTTAAAGCATATTTTCCTAAAAATAGATTTGGAAATGATGAAAAGTATATGGATAGAGTAACTAAAGATGTTTTATATTGACTTAATGTACACAATAGGAAATGGAAATTTAGTGGTAGATTCATTATGTATGAAATCATATTCTCAGGTGGTGAAACAAGCATTAAATCAGTGGCAGTTGATGTCAGTTGCAGCCAACATGCATTTGAAATATGTGGACTAGTGTGATAGGTAAATTTCCTTAATGGTCTCATTGGTTATTTATTTGGAAGGTATGGTCAAACCAGTACAAGGGTCTAATTCTGAGTGCACAATAATATGGACGATACTCAATTGTGGGGAGTCCATTGAGGATTGGAAATGGAATGAGAACTTAGTTTTTTATTTTCAGAACAAGGTGGCTATACCGGTGGCATTTCATGATTAAATTATTAGGGATTATCCACATTCTAAGTAGGATTTCCATCCTAGAATTGAGAAAATTTATTAAACATTTAAATCATTGTTTTGGAAGGCTATTTTGAAAAGGAAAGTGGTTAAGTTTGTTTCAAGATGCTAGACTAGTCATCAAGTCAATGCTGAGAATTAGCAGACAGTGGAAATTTTGAGATCATTACATATCCATGCATGGAATTACAAATATATAGAGATTTATTTTGAAATAGGTCTCTCAAGGATGGTCTGAATGCCTAATTCCATATGAGTGATAGTAGATCGGGTCAGAAAGTCGGCCCATTACATCCTCGATAGAGAATATCTTATGGTGGAATATATGTCAAAAATATATATCCATGAGGTTGTAAAATGGAATGGGGTTTAATTTTAAATTGTATCAAATGGAAATATGTTGTTCAAATCACATTTTTGGAAATCCATGCAGCAAGACCTAGGGACATGGTTGATGATGAGCATGGCATATCATCCTCAGATAGATGGCCAATCCGAGAAGATGATACAATCTTTAGAAGATACTCTAAGAGCTTCTGTGATGGGTTTTTGTGGTTCGTGAGAGGGTTAATTTCCATTAGTGGATTTATCCTATAATTACAGTTATCATGATTTTATACATGTGGATCTGTTTGAGGCATTGTATGGGTGTCTGTGTTGTTCTCCACTGTGTTGGATAAAAATGGGTACGACTTCAGTGGTTGGACAGAGCCTTGTCCAAGAGACTATGGAAATGATAATGATGACCAGGAAGAGAATAGAGACATCTCATAGTCATCATAAGTGGTATTTGGACCATCTTTGAGGACCCTGGTCATTCTAGGTGGGTGATCATATGATTTTTATAATCTCTCAGAGGCTTGTATTTTGTCGGTATAGAAAACTGGGCATGTTATCTCCATGGTATATTAGGCCTTTTGAGATAATTTAGTTGGTTGGAGAGGGGTAATATTGGTTAGATTTCCCACCATAGTTTAGTGTAGTGAAAAATCTTTTCCGTGTATCTCAATTGAAAAAGTATCATCCGGATTGTGTCCATGGGATTTGTTGGGATCTTCTTGATCAAGAAGATGATGCTTCTTTGGTGCACATGAAAATGATGATTAGGGTTAGGAAAGATAAAGTCTATCATGGTTAATCATTAGTTGATTTATAGTTTTGTGGAAGAATGGTTAGATTCAAGAGGAGACATGAGAGCAAGATAAATAGATTGATGAGCAATGGACAGATCCCTTTCAGCAAAGAAATAGTTCTCTACATTACAAGGATGAAAATTCCAATGGTGGGAAGAATGTAGAATCCCAGGTTTGAGGTATATAAACACTTTTTATTCTCTTTTATGTGATTAATGTTGTGGGGTAATGTTCTGGAGAATTTGGTAAGGTTTTGGAATGACTTGGGAGTGCTTTGATGCTTTTCTAGGGCTGCACGGTTTGAGCATGGTTAGGAGAAACCATAAAAATAACTTGGTAACTATGCAACTCGAGACAGTGGGCATTGGAATGGTTTGAATATATTTTTTCTAACCAAGAAAGGGGGACAGGTGAGGTGCCCTTTGAGGTAGTAGAGTTCTCATGGTCAGCTCACAATTTTCCTAACTATGTGAGATAACTATGGATGGTGGAAAGCTAGTTTTTAAAAATCTAGATCACCCAGGATATTCCCTATTTCACTCATTTTCTCCCCCAATCATACCCAACATGAGACTAATTATTCTTACGGGTTAGAGGATCTCTCGAAACCATTTTTGAAGAAAATCTAATATGTTTCTTGGGGGTTTGAAGGTGGTTCGTCTTGGTTATGTTTCCCCTCTTGGTCTCTTGTGTTTTTTCCCTAGATCTAGTCTTCCCACTCTTTTGGTTTCCGATATCTACACCTATTTCATGTATATCTAGGGTTTTTGTATTCTAATGTGATAACTTTAGGAATTTTTTATGACTGGGAAGGAGATCTAGAGTGGTTTTGGTGGAGCGTTTGCCCATATTTTTTGTGCGACTTCTTTTGGGTCGATGTCCCAGAAACCCTACGGTAGGTGGCTTCGCACCCATATCTATTTTGATAGAACTATAATGATTTTGGTTTCCATTAATTTGTTTTAGATGAATTTGGTAGTTATTATGATGTTAGAAGCTTGTTTGGAACCCATTTTTTTATATTTTTTTATTTTTGAG
The DNA here is from genome assembly GCA_963277665.1 of Viscum album. Classification (NCBI taxonomy): domain Eukaryota; kingdom Viridiplantae; phylum Streptophyta; class Magnoliopsida; order Santalales; family Viscaceae; genus Viscum; species Viscum album. The sequence continues at coordinate 1,461,589,309 of OY728150.1, read as the reverse complement.
AAAATGAGATTTTTTTGTGCAATTTCATTATGTTTGATTTTAAAATGGTGATTTTAAAATCACCAGGTTGGTTTGTTTTATAGAAAAAGTGTTTTGAAAAATTAATTCAATAAGATGATGGTTTTATTAAAATGGGGTTGGGATTAAAATATATGCTTTGAGGTAATTGTTGTCTTTGAGATATTGATGAAAATATATGGTTAATACAATGTCAAAATTATCGGTTGGGATGTTGTTTCGGTTTTGAAGTGTGAAATTTATATTTTTTGTGATTTGGTAATTTTCCATGGGCATGAGTTTGATGTATGTTGGTTATGAATGTAGAACCATCAAGTTAATGGTCATAAATTGACCATCATTAAATGGGAGTGTGATGGGTGTGATGCCCCACAACATGGAAGTGATGGGATGGTCGTGAATGATCCACTGTTAAAGTAGCACCATGACTGCATGAAGGTATTAATGATATTTGTGATCTGACATAATTGTGTATATGGTTGATATTTATATGCTATCATGAATAATGGAATGGTTAATGACATGTTTTTTTTCCATCCTTGATTTTGTATTAGATTGGGTAAGTTTATTTGGGTAAAGATGTGTTTGGATTGTTGTTAGTTTTTGAACTATTTTGTTGAATTTATATGTCTTATTTTATATAAATTATGCTAACATGTTTTATTCTAGAGGTGTGTGTTGGGATATCATTTGGGGATATCCTACTTAGTATTATTACTCACCCCCACAGTGGCTCTTTGGTGAATTTTCAGAAGTAGATTTTTGGGACATATATAATAGCAAAGAATCTCATTTTCAATCATTTTTTCGTGATTCTTTAGCGGTATTGTGGTGCTTGGATCATGTAACTGTTTTTGGATCTATGAATGGTGTCATAGTACTTCTGGGTATTATTGTTTAGTCTTCCCATTGGAACTCTGTTATTGGTTTTTTATGGTTTGGTTGAATTGGTTTTTGGTAATTGTTATGGAATATTTCTGTTTTCTTTGGGTAAAATTTGGTTCAGGTTTCTATGTTAACATGCATCATGTAGATTTGTTGGTGATGGATTTTTTAGTTTTTTGGTTAATTTCAAGAGAAAATAGTTCCCCAAGTTATTCTTGTAGCCCTAGGCATTTATTTCTAGTCTTTGGTTCCTTAGGAAGGTTTCATAAGGCATAGTGGCATCTCTCCACCTTCCTAAGCCAATAAGGAAGGGGTGGGACATTACAACTGATTTCACAGTGAATAGTGAAAAATATCAATTTTTGTAAAAATAACAATTTAATTATATTAACATTTTCTTTATGAAATAAAATTTTTATCAATGTATATGAAGTAATATTAGGTTATAAATAATATAATTTATTTAATTTTATTCTTCCTTATATATTATTATTTTATAATAATATTTTTTGGACTAAAAAGACATTTTTCTGAAAAATGTATTTCATTGCATTTTATTGATTTAATTTTATATGTAATTTGTCAAATTATATGTTTTGAATTTTTAAAAATGGATTCCACATTTGGAATCATGAGGTCCAAACATGGTTGGGAGGTAATTTTATTTTTTAGGAATAATAAAAGTTAATGTGGGAAAAAATAATTTCCGTAGTTTAGGTAAAATAATAAACATGTTATTGTTAAAAGGAAAAATATTAAAATACGGTCAAATAAATATTTAAACGGGTTGATGATGTGTTTCTTGACCATAAATATCCATTAAAACATTATTTTACAAAATAATTTTTTTTGGAATTAATGCCACTGAATATGGGTTGTGATTAATTACAAAATAAGAATTATTAAATCACTTTAAACAGCCCCTCCTCAAGTATAAACACCGCTCCCCACCACCTTCATTATCCTCAAAAGTCTTGAAGAACCGAAAATATATTAAAAAAACCTCTACTCTACACTCTACCCACGTTAATGTGATTATGGTCTAAAAAAATTCAAATTCAATGGTCTCTAAGGTATACTTCAAGGAGGAGATATTCAAGTGGTAATTTTATCAAACCCCCGCTCTTATTTATCTTCTTATTCTACATTCTCACCAAATCATTAATCCACGAAGGATTAATAAACCCAAAATCATGTACATGCTATAATTTTATGTTTCTAATATATTATATTATATCGATCAATTTTATTATATTATCTTATTGAATGAAAAGAAACAAATATCTTAATTATTGCTGCTAACCATATCAGTGAATAATGATTTTTTGTTTTCCATTAACTCCTTTATGGATGGTATTTAATGTATTTTGATTTTTAAATAAATTTTAACAGGTATATGACTACCCTGTTCATTATCCTGAACTTTTATATATACATAATGTGAAATAAAATCAAACAAGTTTAAGATGGTCATAAAAATTTCAATTTAAACTAAATTTTTATCATTAACATATTATCAAATGAACCAAATAATAATAATAAATAAAAATTATATATGCGACCATTTAACCTTATGTAGTTTCATTAATACCATTTAATTTAACATCTAGATTTTTATTTCAATTTGACAAGAAACTCCACAACTATACACAAATTAGTCGTCCATGAAAACCATAAAAAAATGAAGCTATAAAAATAAAAATACTGAAATATTATTAATTAATAGGTTGAAATATGTTATAAAATTATAATATTAAATATTGGGTAGAGCTAAAAGTTTAGCACATGACACAATAATGAAATTGAAGTAAGCATGCATGCCGAGGGACTTGACCCCGTGACCTGCTCCTTAACCCCAAGCTTGTACCACCTCACCGCCAACGGTGGGTAAAATTAAATTATCATTTAAGGTATTATGAGTATTATTATATTTATGGAATGAATTAATAATATTATTTAAACATTTATAAAGGATCATAAATTTTGAAAACTAAAGGGAACCATGAGGTTGGGTTTTCGTATCCCTCTTCTTCTACTATGTGATAGTTTATTTATACACCAAAAATTTCTTATTTATGGTGTATATACTTCCCTTTGACGTATTATACCATTAATATGATTATCTTAATGTTATTAAATGTTTCAGTTGTTAATTATTCATTTTAGGGGGCTTACGGTTAAATTGATTCAAACATGTAAAGAAATTATTAATCCAATTTCCATTCTTTAGATTAACCATCTACTACATTGATTATGACATGCTATGATTATGTGTGGGAGAAATTTTTTTATGTTTCATCTACACATGTTATATGTTTATTTTTAAAAAATACAGTTAATATATTAATTTTATTAATCCTCACCTCAATTATTATTTTTATTGATTTTCATTAAAAAAATATCTTTTCATTTTTTCCCATAAAACAATCATTTCCATCCATTCACACATTTTTTAAAATTGTTTCCATAAATGTTTGTACAATTGTAATAGATTTTTTAAATTCATTTTTTATCATGTTTTTTGATGAAATGTTTTTAATGGATTCTTTCTGTCACTTTCTAAGCGAGGTTCTTTATGTCTTTTCCTGAATATATATATAATGAATGTTTTTTTCAAAATTAATGAAATGAGTGGATTTTACTACTATCATGAATTTTTATTATGTTGATGAATAATTTAAAATACTAAAATATTTTCATCAACGTCATTTTTTTATTTTAAAATTGTGCTGAATTGTTTACAAGATGGTTTGAAAATAGAGAGGTTATTTCCATCAAGAATTATTTAATATGATATGAAAAACTTAATTTCCATATAAGAAATCAATATTTTATGTTAATTATTCTTTACTGAGGATATTATTCATGTATACTACCCTTAATTTTTATATTTGTCTTATTTTTTTATTCCATGATGTTCCTAAATCTCATTTCTTTTATATGACTTCTGTTATGAATTATTTTTATAAAATTAATTTCTTTAAATGGGTCCGGGTGTGATAATTTATTTATGATCTCATGGAACACATATTTATCTTTTTAATTATACCATAGGTGAGACCTATATCTCCCTCAAATACATTGGGAAATAATTGATACCTTATGAGGATAATATGTTATGCGTGAGACCGATTTTATGCTCACAATTTTATGCATGGATCTAGTTTACATATGCATAAGTTTAATTGTGGACCTAGATTTCATGCCTATAAGGATTTGGATTGACCTAGTATTCATGTCCATCAATTTATGTGTGGATCAAGATATCATCTTCATCTACTTATGCATGGACCCGAAATCCATATCAATAAGTATAAGCATGGACCCATCTTTATTTACTTATGATTGAGCATGGAACTGACTTTCATGACCACTAGATTATGTGTGGAACTAGTTTCAAGTAGATAAGTCTATTATAAGTAACGTTTTCATGTTCTAATATTAATGTCTTTAAATGATTCTATTTATAAATGTTTACCATGTTATATGTTTATATGTCTGCCATGATTTCTTGTTTCATGTCAATATTATGCTCTTATAGATTATGATATTTTAAAATTTTATGATTCATTCCCTGTGATACTCTTTGATAAATTCCATAATGTAAGAGTATGATATTTTATATGCATGGTATATTTTTAAAAATATTATATTCATGTTATTATTCACTTATGCTTATGTTATTATTGATATATCCAATATTTACCCTCATTAATCATTGGAGCTAACCTTTTTCATATATTTATTTTCCCAAGGATACAAATAAATGTATTAAGTGTGATATTTCAAAATGTGTTATTGTTATGATGGAATAAGAGTAAGAATATGTATATTTTTTATGACCATGTTTTTTTATGTTCCATGCTTCCTATATCACTAGAACTATACTATTCTCGTGTTGTTTTTTTTATATGAATATTTATCTATTTAGATGCAATAACTATGTTATGAAGGAATTAGTATTTATAGATAGACAGACCACACCATTTCAATCTACATGAATTAATACTCTAAATAGTCTATTTACTTGAATAAAATGGAAAATCAGTAAATTTGTTGTAAAAACACACCATATAGCCTATGACTAGGCTACATGGGGACCTCTTGGTGTTCCATGTTACATTAGGGGGATGTGGTTCATGGAATTGGATAATTCATGCACTCATTTTCCACATGTTGTAACCATGCCTACCACACCAAATTTTGGGGTTGGGGTGGATCAAACCTCACCCACCATGCTTTAGACACGTTCAAGATGGACAAGCTATATGGAAAGGCACATTGGTGATGACCTATAATCTTGGAAAACAAATAAAATGCACTAGTTTTTCCTAGACTTCTCGGAATTTATTACTCCATATAAGGAGGAATAGGCTATCCCACACACCCCTCTCGGTTGATCCCCAATTGAGGAGTCAATTTCCGCATTCAAAAAACACATGAAGATATTTTCAACCCTAATTATTCATGTGAAAATTTCCAAAGTAGTACTCAGTCTTGTATGCCTCATATAATCAATCCCAAACAACTTCATCATTTTCCTCTTATGCTGACTCACCACCCTTCATCCCCTTTAAACACTATCCACTAACATCTATTCATGCCATTTATCTCATTTGAGCAATGATAAAATCCTCCCATTTTCTTTCCATTATCATTTCACCTCTCTCTCACATTGAATGGAACCATAGAGGTGTAGTCGCACTAACCTCTTCCTCCAACGATGACCCCCACAGTGATACATCATCTTAATTTTCCCTAACTATCCACAATTTGGGCTGATGAAACCACTCACACGTTCATTTTATGGCAGTAAGTAGGAGAACATTCAAATATAAAAAATAGACTGGACAAAGTGACGAGATAGTGAAAGAATAAAAAATCATTCATTAATGAATCACGAAGGTAATGAGTGATATTGAAGAAAAAAATTAAAGATGAATAATTTCAACACTAATAATCTAATATGTATAAGGATATGATTTTTTAAATTGGGATTATTGAATAAGAAAAAAATAAAAACAGTCAAAAAATAAAATTCAATGATAAGAGTCCAAAAACAATTTGGAGATAATGGATAGATATTTTGTTTCAAAATTCCTATAAAAAATTATGATGAACTAAGAATGGATTGGAAATAATAATAACTTCCTTTGTGTAGGATCGGTCTTTGAATAAGATCACATCTACATTAAAATATTTTAGGAATTTAGATAATCCTTTCATCTATCCAATGTAATTTCCATTTAATATTGTCTTTCTATATTCATCTTATCTCCATGGAACATGCCAAAAGATTTAATAAACCCCATATTGGAAACATAGATAGGATTAAATATAGGGTATACGAATTTTTAGGATAACTAATATAATCGATATATTATTTTAATTAAATAAAATTAATTAATCCATTCCACCCATAACAATGTGAACATGGGATTTCCAATAGTTTCCTAAATTATATCATTCCAAGGATGAAACCCTTGTTTTGAATTCAATAATGGTCCTATTTTTTTCATTTCTGATTTATGATATATATCCTATTTATCATATATACATGTTTGATGACAAAAAATGATATATTCTATTTAAATTAATTTTTATTAAGGTCCCTCAATGATAACAACACAACAATGGATCATCCTCAGTTATAGAATGTAACATGAAATCAATGAAAGCATCAGATAATTTTTTAATGGTTATATATAATAGTAAATTTTTACTTTTAGCCGGGTGAGGTACCAGGGATTTGAAACTCAAAATTAATCTACATCTTACTAGGGTAAAACATTGGTCACTACACATAGGGTACTAGTGTTTTATCATGTTTAAGGAATTCATGTTTTGAGTTGATAATAAAACCTAAATTCGACATTTTTTGGGTTCTATTTGGGTTATACATAACGAAGAAAGCATAATCATTAGGACACTAGAGGAATCATGTTTAATTAATCCATAAGCGGGACTACATAATTTTTTTTCTCAACATTACAAATGTTATATGTTATATGATTTTCATTTTTTTATTCTAGGTATAGTCAATGATTATTTACAATCTTAATAGATATAATTAAAATTAATATATAGAACACGTAATATAAATTGATATGATTTAATCTAGAAAGAATCAATTTTTATGATAATATCTAATAAATGTACTTATTGAATTTTTGGAAAAAAATTATACTCCTGTAATAAAAGCTTCTATTATAGATAGAATACAATATCATCATCAATAAAAAATTGGAAACCAATCATTAAGATAGGAGAATATTAATATAATAAAATAATTTAAACAAGTAAAAATATTAAAATTTTAATTAATAATGAAATAAATAAATTATATTCTACTTTTTATAGAAACAAATTCATCAATTAAAAAATATATAAAATATTCAAAAAATAATATGAAGGTTGGTGAACATATAATGATCCCATTATCTTGTAAAAGGAAATAAAATTGGATTGAATGAACGGAGTTTAGTCAAAATTCATGTATTAAATTACATTGAATATTTTAATAACATAGATAGACTAATGGTTTCCTTTAAATATTATTATAGTAGTTGAATTAATCATAGAGTCATCAATGGAAATGTTCCAATAATGTGATTGAGAAAATGAAATATTTAACATATTTTCACAAAGTGTTGATGAAACAAAATCTAAGGGATTTAATGTTTAGGATTTAGTGATGTGTTTATTATAAATGTGTAAAAAAATTCCAATCATTAGATGAAAATATAGTTAGAGTGTCCAATAATTTTGACTCTTTTAGTTTTCCCATCTCATTGAAACAAAATGGACTTATCGGGAAGGTTGGATATTCTTTCTATATTAATGAATTTTCATAAATAAGTAAAAGTATATTTTAATCTCCATAGTATTTTATTGTATGGTAACAGTTTTATAAAGTCCAGTTATTTTATTTTTATGGGTATAAAATTCCAAATGTATAAATTACAAATTTTTTAAATATACAGAAGATCAAGAACAATGAAAAAATTCACAAAAAAATTAGTTCTCATTAGAATGATAATTCAAAGGGTTGTAGAGTCATGTAATTTAATAAAATATAACCTGATTTAATGGATATAATTTACAATGAGTATTTTAGATTTAATTATATTAAATAAAAGAATAATTTTTTCATTAATAAAGTGTTGTTATGAACTCTTTTATAGGAAAAATTCAACACACAAAATTTAATAGTCATTACGTTTTATAAAAAGTATCGAAATGGTAATAAGGATAAAAATGTTTTATCTAGGATAAAAGTGTTCATAATTTTTATCTATAAAAATTAAGTAATTTTATCCCACTATAATAATTGAAATATTTAAAACAATAATAATTATTTAATGGGATCTCTCTAAACAAATAAAATATTAATTCAATTGTATATTTTTTAAGTATTCCTAATATCAGATAATAATTTTTTTCCAAATAAGAAAGATTTTTTATTTTAGAATGACATTATAAATTTTAAATAGTGTCCAAGAGGATATTAAAGGTATAGGAATACTTTGGGAAGTCCAAAGTTTACAAATAAAAGATCATTCAATTGAATGTATAATGTCAATGTAACTGTATATCATAAATGTTTTAAGATTATGTTTTTATATGATTAATGTAACAAGATTTATTATTTATGTAAATATTTCAAGGGAGATTTTTGAGGGAATATTTTTTTTGTGTGATGATGATAATGACCAAAGAAAGTGTTCTGAGAAGAAAACTAAGGTTATTAACATCATAAAATTGTATGTAGTTGAGTAAAGTTGTCTGAATACTATACTAAAAAGGCCGAACATTAATAAATTGTTTAGGGTAGTTAAAAATTATATAAACTAGATCACATCATATATGTGACTCCCTAAATTGTATTTTAGGGGGTGTTTTAGATGATCTCGCATAGATGTGGTTGGAATTATATAGAGATGTAATAGAAAAATGAAAATCCAAATTGTGATGGAAATACAGGGCTTATTTTATAGTCTATCATATATGATATGAAATGATAGAAACTTATTTAGAGTAATTTTAATTATTAATTTAGTTTAGGAATATTAATATATATTGTGTTATAAAATTTAATATCAAATTTTCCAATCCTTTACCAATGATGCATGTATTTCTTGAAGTAATTTTTTTTAGATCTCAAGGTATGAGTATGGGTAATCTATAATCATTGTTCAAAATAGATTTCTATAGTTTATGAGGAAATTTTTTATTATCATTTATATGATTTCTAAACAAGATACAAAATATTCTCATGAGGCCCAAAATGGATTTTGTATATTGGATAGATTTCTATGTATAAAACATGGTTTTCCATACACAAGACATGGTATATTTGGGGTTCATGTTTCAAATTGATTCTCATTACCGGAGGTTACATACATAACTAGAATGAGAGACTTTTTAATATGATAAAATTATTGTGAAAGGAGTTATTATTAGCTACATAGTTTGGGGCTGGTTATGTTTCTATTTATTTCATTGATGGGAGCCTAATCAAGATGTGATTTATCAATTCATTTGATGGAAATGTCATTTGGGCCCTTCATTTTGATGGAATGTGGATGTTTGGGATCATCTTTAGATAATTTACTTATGAAATACTTATCTATATTGATGTGGGGTGTTTGATGTGATTATCCTATTAGATTAATGGCATGATATTTATTCGTTTACATGATCAGTATATACAGTGAGAATCAAGAATATATGTTTTGGATATACGACATTCACATAATATATACACTAATATCATTAAATGACATATAAAAACAGATTATATGGTTATACATACTTATATATCATTCATCTAGTGGATAAAAGTATATAAAATCAGGGATTTAATGAAGTTCATTCCAAATCCATTCATAGATTGAGTAGTGTAGAATCTATTATGAAGGAATCTCAATGCATAAATTTATAGATTCTAAAAATTATAATTTATAAAAATTAATATAAGACTACTGGGTTTATACTATGTGGCTATGTGAATAATGATCATGTTTATAAAAGAATGAGAGAGAAAAAAAATTGTTTTTAAGGATATCAAGAAGAAATTCTGGATGAAAATTCAAATGGAATTTCATATTATATGATACATAATAAAACATTGTTGGTATCCTATAGATCCTACAAATTTTTAATATATATATATATTATTTTTAATAGGCCTCATAAATTAACATATCCTAGTCCATCATATGAATGATTTAGATATCAATTGACTTAAAAAAAATGCAGCTCAATGATTTAGAATTTATATTTTGAGAGACTAGAATACATTTCTTGAATTAAGGGTGTGTTTTGATCAATCTTTAAATGGATGGTATAATCCATCACAATTGGGTGTATACTATAATAACATCAATGAAGGAAAAATTATTCTAAATATGGATGAAGGACCGAGTTAATCAATCCCAAAAACACTAATGTTTTATTTAGAAACTAGAAAAACATTATAAGATATTATTACTATCCATAAAAACATTCAACCATAAAATGAATAATATTAGAAGACTCACCCATAATCGGGGATATCCAAATCGTAGGTCAATCATAGAGAAACAATTTAATCCTATTAACAGATTAAAAAGTTTTTAAAGACATGGAATAAGAGATAGATTCATTACCATCAATATGATTAGCTATTGGAGATAAAAAAACCATAATTATCCATCCACCGTTTTGGGAAATAAAAAATAAACACAACAATTAGGCATTATAGTAAGAATAAACCTATTCTCATCCAAATCCACTAGTTATTCCTTTCACACTTTAACAAATCTATAATCCATTTTATAATGTTAAATGGATATGGGTCCCAAAAATTTTTTAATATCAAATATAATATTTTTATTTCTATCAGGTTTAAATAAATAAAATCAATAAGAAACTCTTGATGAAAAATATTTGTGATTGGAAAATAATATTCGTTTTTATGACTCTTAATCTCTCAAACCTGCACTAGCCAAATTGTTTTAGATCTCCCTTTGGTGTTGAAGGAGTTGTATCAAATATAGTACCAATAGATCCCACAAAACACACATTTCTATAACATTATATTTGTATGCCATAGAACATAGTGATATAAATTGATAATATATTACAATTTATATTATGTAGTAAAATGTATATAATACCCCACCGAAAACACATCACCTATGATACAAGAGTATCACATATCTCATCATGAGTCTAGCACATCCTTAAATTATTATTTTTAGGCATAATATCATATATTATAAAACAAAAATCGTGTTATATCAATAATAATATCCTTCTTTATTCATGTAGATTGCCACCAGTAATGTAACACCGGACATTAAATAATAGAATGTTAGATTTTCTTTCTAAAAAAAGAATTGTATAATACAAATAAAATTATTCAATAATGTTATTAAAACATAACATATAAAATTTTATAATTTTTATGTGATGAAATGAATTTCAATTTTTAATTAATAATTTTAAAATTAGATAAGGTTGAGTTTTTGTGTTTAGAAAAAAATAGTTATTCTTTAATGAATAGTGAAAATTTTCACTTTTACACAAACTTTCATTTTTATTTAATTATTATGATATAAGAATAAATTTAAATATTATGAAACAATTTTTTTCTAGGGAAAAAAATATTCAGTAATTAATATAATTCATATAAAATATATTCTTTAACATAGAAATATATTCTTTCCATTTTTAAAAATCCAAGTAATTTTTTTATTCAAATAAAAACGATTTTAATTCAGAAAAGTGTTTGTGTATAAATAAGTTATATCAATCAATATTTATTAATAAATAAATTGAAAATTATATAATATTTATTCAATAAAATATTTTTATATTCATCTAATAGTTTTTACACATCCTTGAATGAATTTAATTTCTAATTTATGCTAAAAAATACATTTTTTTAAAATGAATTTTTCTACTTTATGTACTTATTTTAAATAAATTTTAAAAAATTATATAATTCAAATCCTGAAAACTAAATTTAATATTTTGATTCATCAAAATAAATATAATTTATTTTTTTACTTAATTGTTTGTCTTACGTAGTAGTAAAAATTGTAATTTTTTTCATGGTTAAGGTTAAAATAACTTTATTACTGGGTGGAGGGGGGGATTTTAACATGGAGATAAGGGTAAAAATATAAAATAAATTTTACTAATTATTTTTGGTTGTATATACTTGTTAATTATATTATCCTACATTATAAGCCTGGTCAATTTTGAGAATCTATCACTTGAGAGTGACCTTATATTATTGAAATCTTTAAAGTAATTCCATGTGTGTCCCTTATCTAAATTTTACAAGGGAACGGACACCACTCACTTGTTAAAAAACGTTTATCATTCCAGATCATCCAATAGTAGAGAAAACATGAATAGATTCCACCCATTAAAAAAAATGAAAACATCGCTTCAGCGTACATGTGGACTACTACCTCCAAAAAGCAATGTGACTCATTTTTCATGTTCTACTTTATTGGATGATTTTTAATAGGTTTGTAATTATTTAATCATTAAAATTATTTTCAACATTTATTAATGATCAATACGAAGGGACCGAAACTACTAAATCGAAACTTACGTTAAAAATGAAATAGTTAACACTCGAAAACAAATAAAATTACAAATAATTATTTATGAATGTGTTATTAAATGTTATAAGTGGGTAATATATGATATTATAATTATATATATAGTTATTTTATATAATTATAATATATTAAAAATTTTATATTGGAGTTTAATGTCACTTACAGAGATAGTCAGACTATAGGTAAGGGGTTGTCATCTCAATTTTGTTTCATTAAGACACGTTTGGTGTTATGAAACTATTTATGTTTATGAGTTGAATATAATAAATATTTTAAAATATATGTAATTTATAATTTATAATTTATTTTATGTAATTTTGAATTTAAAAATATTTCATCCAGGGGGTTTTACTCAAAAGTTATAAAACTTTTAAGGGGTTTTCTCACAATATAATCTTTGTTTCAGTATTGTTTATGTTTATGATTCCATTATTGTAATTATATGATACTTCTACATTATACCACTTATATTTTATTATAATCTGGGATATTTATGATATTACTAGTTTTACATTCATTTTACTCATTCTAAGAATTAAAATTCTAGAAGGAATGTTTTTAAGAAAACATGACTTTTGTTTTCCATTTGGTGAATAATTTTTTTTTTCTGGAATATACATATTTAAAAAAATGTTTCCATTAATATTTTTAATATTCTACAACGATTTATTAAAATAATTGTTACTGATTTATAAATTTTTATAAAAAGTTTTAAAATTAATATTCTTTTTATTTTCTTAATGAGGAACTTTTTAACAACGGTGTGAATATAAAATCTATTTTAAAACATACCGTAGGAATGTACTTTCCTGATTTCATGACTATTATCTTACTTTAATATTCCATTATATGTTTCCATGGATAATTTAAAATAAAAAATTTCCCTACTATTTTGTAAATTTTGTATTTTAATATAAGTTATTTCAATATGAAAAGTGTATTTTTCTGTAAGAAATTTTCCCGTGATATTTATAAATTATTATATCATTGTCAATATACAATGATTATTTTTATGATTTACTGGGGATATAATCTCTTAATAACATCATCTATATTAAATTAGATATATTATGATGATTTTTTTCTTTTAATTATTGATTTTGGGAAATATTAGCATTCATTTTACTATTTTTTCAGTATGAATGTTTATGTTGATAATATAATGAATTGTTATTCCTTTCATTAATATAATGAATGCATTGGAATTAATATTTGAGTAGAGAGGTATACTATAGAACCTCGATGCATCAATATGTATCTTGGTACAAACTAGTTTGGTTGTTTTTTATTCCTTTTCTATTTATGTATGACATCATAGAACAATGTCTTACTTGTAAGATTATAAAGTTTAAAATTATATATTCCAGAATTCAGAATCTTTTTATTTCAATGAGATTATTTATGTTACTATTTAGTACATAGATTTTTCATTTTTAGGTTATTAGATATATTTAAATTTTTATTTTATTTATCTCTTCCATGTTATTCATTATTTACTAGTTATATGATAGATTATGTTGTACACATTCCCTTACTAAGCATATGAGGACAACACATTTTATTTTTTTTATTTTCTTGGGATATTAAGATGGTTTATATGAATGATTTTATCGATTTATTAAAGTATATAATAAAATTATATCTATATTTTTTTATCTTTTTTTTCATGTCTTTTAATTTAATAAAATAATCATGTATGTTTCAACAATCCTAAGAACAATAAACAATTCAAAAATTCGGTATTTCATCCCTTTTATTTTGATAAAATGTATTTAAATAATGGCTATATTTGAGGTTCTGGAGTATTAGTGATACAATTGGTATAAAAGGAATTTTATTATAAAACATGAGAACTAGATTCAAGAAAACATAGTTTAGAGAATATAATAAAATGAAAGAAGATGAGGATAAGTGTATGTATACAACAATATAATAAAATTTTATAAAGTAGAGATAGTGTGTTATTACTAGTAAATTAATAATTTTTTGGATACTTTTTTGTTGATGCGGCTATGATGTAGATTCACATAGGTTTAATAACAATGAATGGGGTAGAAAGTTGGCATCCCGACCCGATTTTCCACTAAAACTATGCTCCAAGCCAGTTGGTCACGAGGCCCTCGGCATGCGTCCTTGTATGAAATAGGATACCAAACATCCATAAGGGTCTGTTCAGTTGTTGTTGTGGTCATAATAATAGTGTTATATATGTATATAACACATTGTAATAAATAATTCCACTCATCAGATAAAAAAGAATAAAAATAGAGGAAGAAAAATAAATAACATCAGTAATGTTGAATAATCCTAAAGGCATAATACCATTAGAATATGATAAAAAATCATGAATGGTCATACAAAAGAGATAATAGTGGTCACCTAATAGACCATCACCATCCACATGGATTTCAATAGTGAGAATCTCCAACCTAAACATTCATAAACAACATCCCCTAAGCTGCATTATCTAAGGAGTTCTCCACCCATAATGAGTGGTCCAAATGACATTGACTAAGTCTTCTCCACGTGAACATGACTCCAATAGTGCATAAACCAACAATAGTGAGTCAAAACAAAAAAAATCTAAGCCACATAATTTGGAAAACCTTTTCCCTATGACCGTATTGCTAAATATTTATCGTCAACACCATCCCAAGTCACATGGTCCACACCCTAATCTTGATGACCTTGTTCCCTCAAACCGATGACCGTGTAACCTTAGCATGATGATCATCATCACCCCATGTATCTCGGGCCATGCCCTCAACCTAACGACCATGACACCTTAGTCTAGGTGATCAATATCATCTAAATACCCGGGTAATTCCCATAACATTCCCACTTAACCATTACAATCAACCTATAAAATTTAATTAATTTAATTAATAAAACTGGCGTAATCTTCCAATTTGTTCACTTCCCCTTTCACAGCATATCATGAAAAAATAGTATAGGTTATATCCAGTGATATCTATTAACCTGAAATAAAAATTATATGGAAAGCGATAATTAATTAAGAGTATCACACTATCAACCCAATGTATGGTGTTGGTTATTCATCACAAAACACCAGACAAATTGAAGAGAAAGCTAGGAACCACCCCGTAATAATCGTAAGTGGTCATGTAACTAATATCATAATATATATTGAGATGAATTGAGAAAAATAAATGATTTATATAACCACCCTGAAAATAGGTAAAAAGGGCTAAAATGATTTTATAATACCTTATTGTGAGATAAGAAATAGAAGTAAGTACGTAGATTAAAGGCCTTACCACTATTATTCCAATGAGATAGACAAATCACATATTACAAAATAAAAAAAATATGTTACAAAGAAACTTATAGATGAAGAAAAATGGAGGATCCCACAACCGTGTGTGGTAGAAATGGGGATGAAAATAGGAGGAGTGAGTGAAAAAAGAGATATGGTAAAATTTTAATTTCACACTTTTAAAATACCCACATGGTTTGGCCCTGCAGTTTAGATAACAATGTTCCAACTAGGTGGTACTCACTACCAAAACACCACACCAAGTAAAATTTTAAAAATAATGCACAGAGCATGTGTGTTCCCCAAGTTAAAAACAACACAGATCATGTATTTCACGACAGCCATCCTATATGGTTTTTAAAATTTTTTTTAGTGAAAATTTCGTCTCACAGTATCTACTAGGATGCCACCAGATTTGACCAAACTGTGTGCCTCTATACGTGCTTTCACATAATTAAGTTTCCAGGGCCCAGAACACCCAAAAATGAACAAAAACCCTAAAAAACATTAATGGCCTTACAATCCTTCCAAAACATGGCCTTTTTTCAATCAAACTCTAAGAATTTGGATCTGAATCCAAATATATTTTTTCCCAATCACCAAACCCAAAATTTTATGAAATGATTGGGAATTTCAACCAACTCAAAAACTCGGGACTTTATAGTATCCCCAAATTTTATTGGTTTTTTACAATATATCAAAATTTACCTAGAGATGGTACCTAAAATACCCATATCATATTCTTCAACCCGATCCACCAATGTTAACAGTCATTGGCTAATTTCCATTTTTGTTCTCCCCACCACAGAAATTACATACCCAGATTATTTTAGACAAAAAATTTAAATATATGATGGTTATTCCATTAATCCCAGTATATAGTATTCATCCCATGACATAAAATAATTCTTATACCTCATTAGGTGATAAATTATTTCCCCTGTCGTACATGGATCCATAATGTCTCACATCTCATTAGGTTCCCATATCGTACCTCTATAATACCAAACACTCATCAACACCACATCTCATTAGATTCCTATTTCATTATTATTCCATACAATAAAATCATAAAAATATGAACCTCATTATAATCCAATAAATTCTACATCTCAAAAAAATCCCAAAATATTCCTCCATCATATAGACATATGCAGGCACATAGTAGTCCTGATGCCCACACACCACAATCCTAACCAGAATCACATTGATTCCCATAAAAATTATTGATTCCTATGAATCTCGTGTGTGTGTATATATATATATCATGAATCATAACAAATTTGAACACAATTTTAAGATCATGGTTACTCTAAAAATAGAAAATATGAACCTCATGAACCAAAATTGGACATTCTAAAATAAAAGAAAACACGGTCATTCCCATGGTGTAACTATAACTATAGTTGGATCCCTGACCTTATTTGCACTAGGTTTATCATCTATATGAACATGGAGTAAAGTCCAACAACCTGAGGCCTGGATTTATGGTAGAGTTGTACTAGATACTGCCCACTAAACCCACCGCTATGTCTCCTCTTCTATGACCTTCTCTTATAGATGAATCCATATTTTAATATTCTGGTTCGACTCCTGATCCAACCAAATATCCATGTGTAATATATGGTCCATGAAATCCTTCTTTCACAAAAGGCTTCCAATAGAACCTCTCCAGATGACCCATATGACCACATGCTTAGATCTCCTTCAAAACATGTGCACATTGGGTCTGAATATTCCATAGTTTCCTACATTAGAAGAACTCTACATAAAAACCACTCCTCGGTGGTAAGCCCAAGTCATTAGCCTGACATTTCTATTGAGAATACTCATGGTATCGGTTCTGGAAACAAGAATCACCACTTCTAATATCACCTAGATCCATCACCAGACTCAAATAAGATCATCCTATCAAGTTTAACATGGAAATATGTGTCTAATTGACCACCACTAACAAGGATTTATCCCAAAAGATGTTTAAATTCACTCTGATGGGATAACGTAAACCATACTCAAAACTCTGCCCCTGATCGATGTTGTTTCCCAGTATAGAAGGTGGAAAATGGGACATGTTCATGAATTTATTATAAAAATAACTGATGGAAATATCTCCCTAATATAGTTTTACGAACTCATGGGTGCTATCCTTCATCAGCGTCCTTCGGAAGAAGATATAAAAGATAATCTTCTCAAAATCCATCATATCTATTACCTCATTTTTCTTACCTAAACCTATATATCCCACTGGTGCTTTTCTAGTCATCTAGAAATATATTTTTCAATATTCACCCTCCTGCCTAGTGGTGTCTAATTTTAAATGAATATATTTTTGTCTAAATCAATAACATTATATACTTCCTAGTCCACACTCAAACTATAATAATGGTTGGTGCAAAGAAGAAAACTCATTAATCAAATACACCATGGGTGACTTAGCTCCATGAGCTCCCTTATAGATACACTGTATAACTCAAACCAATCTCTCCTAGAGTTTTTCTTCTATCAATGGGAAAAATCATCCATCTTCTATGGCTTCCCAACATATAACAGTTCTAATAAGTATGCACCCTGATCAACTCATCCCTTTGGGGAATCATTCCCACCCTCTGGGGCCTCATCCCATGCACTCTCAAGAAGCGCCATTCTCCTCCCTCCAAACACTACACTAGAATTATTCTAGTTTTAATCAAACTAAATTCAAAATACAATGGAGAAATAACCACAATATTATATACATCATATATATGGAAAGATATAATAAAAATCAAATGTCACTAATCTTTCAATCCCATACTGCACCATGTCACTAACATCTAACTTCAAGGACCGTTACCCACCAATTCCAAGGTCAAGTATAAAATATCATCTAGAATCAAGGACCTTCACCTACGCATAATTGATTCAGGAATCACATATCATGTAACATCAATCTAGGTTAGCTGAGTAGAGTGTCGTTAAAAAGGATATATAGGAAGAAACTCATTAGTTTCTTTGTTGAAACATTAAATAACTCACCACTTTCATCATCCTTACCCACCCTTATTATATTTATGTCCATACATACTATATACACATAAATTCACTTATATATCTCATCATTAACCCCATATCTGAGATGAATGACTATAATTCAACCAAAAAGTATAAACAAGAAAATGATTTTTAGCTTCTTTGTTGACACATTAAATAGTAAAAACCATCCAAAAACATTATATGTTCCCAATGAAGATCAAAATAAAATAACAAATCCTATAATAATATGTTCATATTAGGACGAAAAAATAATTCTGCATATCATATCAGGCTATGTGTCAAACCAAGAAATAGATAACCATTACACCCAATTGCACCACTCAAGGTGGAAATCAATTAACAATAAAATATCAAATCATAACATCAATTTACAACCCCTATAAAATTTCTAGGGCACCATGCATGGGGATTCATGCACCCAAACAAATTCTCTTTAACCAGTTCTTACTACATTCCAATAATGTTCTACCATATCCCAAATAGTTTGACCAATAGGAAAATAAATCATTTGATACAATTTTTTACAAGCTGAATGTGGTTACCATTTTAATTCCTAGACCGTGTGATGCTGGATGGAATCAATAATAAATAATCTTCTTGGATACCATTTTTAGTATTTATCCCAATTATTCACTTAAATTATTCTCCTGGCCAGTTGGCCACTAGGCCCGAGTGGGTCATGAAGGGTGTGATAATGAACCCAGTTGGCCACCACCAACAGGTCCCTATCATACTTCTATAATTATGCCAGTATAATAAAAATATAAATAAAATGGAAATGAACATGTATTTAATAATTTATCCTGATTCTCTTATGCTGAACAACCAAAAATAATTTTTTACCTACTTAAACTAAATTTTGTTTATCTATAAATACATTCCTATATATATATGGAATATAGTACTTGTCAACATATATATATATATATGAAGTGGTGATGAACCATGGATCAGTGCTCATGCATACCCTAACAAATATCATATTTTGAGACTCCTCAGGAATCTCCAATAAATACATCACTAACAACTCATTACATCTCAAACCTCAATATCATAAACCAAGAAACTAGAATCATAATGGATGACCCAACAAGATGTCCCTGGTCCCTTAGACCTCTACTCAGATTGTCCCCGTCATCTAAATATCTCATTGTCCTAAAGGAAAACAATATACTTACTCAAATGAATAAATCATCATCAGATTGAAAACTGACATACTGAATCATTATGATATATTTCTTCCCATCACATCGGCCCATCACCCTCAAATAAAAAGATGACACATAACCTCCAACCGACGTGTCAACACCATCACAGGATGATCAATCACAATCATGGTGGATTTATATAATGAGAACCTTCAACACAACCAATGCTCCACACCATCCCCTAATCTATGATATCCATGGGGGCCTCCACCAACAATGAGTGGTCAATACCACCTTGACTATGTCCTATATGTGTTCCCACAATTTTAATGGCCCGTCAGCCAAAAATGATGAGAGAAAATAACTAGACAACCTAATCCACATCATTTGGAACTCTTCCCCCTGTTACGATGTCGCTAAATCTAAATGGATAACACCATCCCATGTCAGATTGTATATTCCCTCAAATTGATGACCTACTCACCTCAATCTAATGATTGTGTAACCTCAACATGATGATCTTCATCATCCACTGTATCTTGGTCTATGAACTCATCCAAAAGACCATTTCACCTCAATCCAAGTGATCAATATCTCCTCAATGATTGGGTCACGTCTAGTACATTCCAAAATAACAAAAACAATAAAAATATACAATTTAGTAAATTTAAATAATATAAAAATCCTGTGATTCCTCAATGGTCATAATATTATTACCCAACTTGGAATATATAAATAAGATTGATAATACCCAAATACTTCCCATAACATCAACTAACAATTAAAATACAAGATTTCATTAATTACGGTTCTCAACCTATCTACCCATTTTGTATATTTTTCTACGCATTGCAAAACACTTGTAAAATTATGTAGAAATCTAGGCACCACATACCTTATACTCATAGGAACTCACTATTCTGATATCATCCTCTAACATGATCCAAAACGAGATGAAATGAAGATTTTGAAAAAATACATGAAAATGGGGGATACTTTATTTAATGGATTTATCATTTTGTATAGAGAGATAAACAAGGGATGGAATAATAGGATTTAAGTCCTTACCTCTTCACATATAATGAGATAGGTAGATCTTAGATTAGAGATCACATATTAAAGGTCCAAAGGAACCTAGTGGAGGAGAAGAAAGGAGGAACCCCGTACTGTGTGTGGTGGAAATGGATGAGAAAATAGGAGGCGATTAAAAAATATGAAAGAAGGTAAAAATTTATTCAAACTGTTTAAAAGACTCAGATAGTTTTCCCACATGGGTTGGCTAACCGTGAACCTACCATGAAGCTCCCAGTATCCAAGAACCACACTACACTTGGTTAGGCTGACAATTTAACAAACCATGTGTAAAATATACATGGTCCATATTCTAAAAACTACATATATTTTTCAGTCCATTCACCCCCAACTACCAATATATCCAAATGGTTTCCATTACAAAAGCGACTTTTTTGGTTTCTAATAGGAGGCCACACAATTTGATCCAATTGTGCAGCTATGTTTGTACATTCCCCAAACAATGTTTCGAGGGTTCTATGTAACTAAAACACAACCAAATTGTATATTAACCTACTATTACATAGACCAATATATAATGTAGTTTATGGGTCAATAATGGTCTCCTAATATCGATCCAAATCCCAAAATAATAGTTTTTCCATTCACTAAACATAAAAATTTAAAACGTGCTAGGAATTTCAACCTCCTCAAAAACGAAGATGTTAGTGGAAGGGATATTAATTATATAATTTTAAAACCCTGAATTTAGATCCAATATAATCGTTCCTCGGCCTAGTTGGGAACATGGAATGAAGATGGCCTCCCCATACACTAGAGGTCGGAGACTAGAAGTGTGGTTCTGATGATGGTACGATATAGAAAATATACACTCTAGATTAGTGTTTCACAACAATATGTCAATAATAAATATAAAAATCAAATAAATAGATGACTTAAAATTTAAAGATAATAATAGCTGAATAGAAAGAATAAATGAATAAAAATTCAAACACAAAATGATATATTCATGAATGCCCATGTGATATTACATTGTACTTTCAGTATACATTCAACAAGTATGGAATAAAAAATATAAAAATAAACAAAAATGGCTAAAATGATCTCTCCATGAGAATTCTGATATATGACTCGGCCTTGTGATCATAAGCACCAATGTAAAATACAACAACACAAGAATAATTAATGAAAATAACCATGAAACCATGAGGTTATATTTGGAAACCCAGTTCAATGGTAGCCCAAATTGGGTGTGATATATACTCACTTGACCAACACTAATGTTTTCTAAATCAATCTAGTATATGATTATTTTATAAATATTTGTGTCGGTATATCAATATGTAAGTATGTAGATAAACATAATGAAAATCGGTCATTGGTTTCAAAAAGAACACCCAACTGATAATACTTATCTCAGTATAATCTAGAATACCTATGATGATGTGTCACACTTTACATATAAGAATATATATATATGTATATATATGAGCTATATACATAGTTACCAATGAATCCAAACACATGTATATATATATATATTATTACTAGTTGAGACATGGGGCGTAACATAGGTGTCTATACATAGTTACTGATGTCTCATGGAGTAACAAAGGATGAGAAGATTGAGTTTCATTAGTAGAGTGGGATTCAATGCCCATGAATAATAACAGACTCTAGGCTAGTAAATAATGAGGGATTCAATTCCCCTAATAATAAGGGATTTGATAGCCATAAATAATAAAAGATTCCATTATAGTAAATAATAAGGGATGTCATGTTAGTAAATAATAATGGATTCCATGTCCAAAATTAATAAGTGATGTAGTGACCGAGTATGAAAATATATTAGTAATTCAATCCTCGAGTGTTATAATAGATTCCATGATCAGGTTTCACAGTTTATATAATGTGATTTAGAACCTACATTTAATAACTAAGCATGGTCCATGGGAGAGATAAACCAAGAGTGATATATATAACTATATCCCTTCCATGATAAGACTCATCATGTTAGATTTGTTAATAATTATTATAGGAACTATGGAAGGCCATGTTTATAAGAATTCCATAACAATATTCTGTTATAAAATCAGGGACATTCCATTTATAAATAAATCTAGAGGTCCATGGATAGTTAAATACCATTTCTCATTTCAAACATGTCAATTTAATTTGACCTTTTTTTTATGAATTTGAGTGTACCTAACAAGGGTTTTATTATAAAATGGGGAATGTTAGTTATATGAACTTTTTCAATTCACATTAAACATCTATTACTTAAGGGATAGTTTAATACACCATAAAAGGTGATGGTAGATTATGAAAAAATTATTATCATGTGTAGTTAACACAACACACCTATCATGTTTGTTTAATTCCATATCCATGGAATTAGAGTTATTTCATATAATTTATTCCTCTAAGGGGGTCATGGAGTAGATGTGAATAACCTCTAATGGTTCTATTAAACTCACAGTGGAAATGATAATTCAATGAATTATTATTTACATAAATAATTTAACATTTATGAGGTGATAGATTGAAAATATTTCTCACAACATAATGTATTAATTTTAAAACATTACATAATTAAAGTGAAAATATATATACCACCTACCTTATTTTTATAAAGGTCCACTCATCCAATATTTGGATTTGACTCAATATAGATTGGGATAAATCATATAAATCATGAATGACCTTGATAATATGGAAAAATAGCTAACATGGATTTAAAATTACATCTAGTAAGAAAAATAGTTAAATGAAGGATGAGGATTCATATACATCCCATTATTATTCCAATTCACCCTCTAGAGATTGAATCAAGGCTCAAATGAGGAAGATCCACTATAGGGAAAGGATGAATAAGGATATGAAAATGTAGTGATCTCCCAGATGAATGCGATAGAAAAATGGGGTAAATACAATATAATTTTGGTGGATAAAAAATTTATGTTTCCCGCAGTTAATGAAGTATATGGTTGGACTAAACAGTTTAGATAACATTGTTCTAATAGTGTGGCTTATAATTCCTAATAGTTATACCCAGCATAATTTTCCAACAATGTTTAGACTAACCGTGTGACAACTTTGTTCTTATACTATTTAAATAGAACTAAAAATAATGTATAATAATATATATTTAAAAATCATATATACCCTATACACCCAAATCTAAAATTTATTGCTAAATTTATAGACATCGATGTTCCACACCACTCACTATTTAAAAAATTATGATACACCCCCATCAGGGACACACCATTTACATAGAGGTTCAGATGATTTAAAAAAACTATGTTCCTCTATTTTTCCCCCATAGAATGTAATTATTGTGATCCTAATTCCCCTCCAATCGCTTAAACATTCTAATAGACATCTCAATACTCAAACCATATCTACAAAATGACACTTTAAAGCATTCAAATTCTTCTATTTTCATTCCCATGTCCAAATCAAAATATATACCGTTCAAAAAATAAACAATTAAAAATCCAATGGAAATGTTTTTTGAAAAACAATATATGATGAAAAAATCCCCCCACCTTAGACCTTCTCAACCTAGAGAATCCTTAAGGAATAATAAAATTAAAACCATACCTTCTCAGGTCATGATGTTTCATCCAAATGTTTGTGTTTCTTTTACGAACGCCCAACACACTTCTTAGAATCACATAAAAAGTACCATACATTGGCAATTGAAACTCAATAGAACACAATTATTAAGATTTAAAACATATAGATAGTTCTTAGCCAAGCTAATGTAACTAGAGACTTGATCACTATATCATCTCATTTATCAACCAGCCGATGGCACTCCCACCATGGGTTCAAACCCTAAACATAAAATTTTGAGCATTGGTTCTCCCATGAACTGAATTTACTATTTAATCATGAACTTTGAATTCAAAATATTTTCCTAGAACATTTAATCCACTTGAATGAACAGCTGATTCCCAATTGAGATAAATTAATCTTGGTCTTGTAAACTTTTTCTTAAAAATCATCAACTGAACATCACATTACACCGATAAGATACCAACGGTTTAATGACATGATTACTCACCAAACTCATGAAATATTGTATATATATATATATCATTTATATCTATTATCATTAAAATTCATTAAAGAATTTTCATTGAATGATAAGAAATCCAATAATTAGTTATAATGCTTTTACCCTTAATAATACTGAGTTTATAACGAACACGCTCACAAAACACTATAACAGGATTTTGATGGTGTATTTATCCAAAACATAATATATTATATTTTTCCACATCAATAACATAGTCATATACCTGATCCAACAGTTGTGGATTTTTATACTCTAAATCATATCTTTTAGTCCCAAACATATTCTGAGGTATCCTCAAAATTCAAAACTAGAGCCCATGGAGGTCATCTAAGGCACCCCATTATCAGGATTTTATAAGTGATACATCATTACATATCCATGAAATCCATGTATAAAGAATACTGACTAAGCCCAATAGTGGTATTTTCCATAGGGATCAAGTTAATTATTCTGCTAGGGTGGATGAGTCTATAAAAGGCCTTTTACATGGTAAACATAATTTCACTCCAGAAATTCCATACCATTAAGATTACCCATTCTACTAGAGTGTATCCATGAAGGAATATTTTTATCAAAAGATAACGAAATTTCAATTTATCTCAACATGTAACTGATAATCTCTTAGTGTACCATATATGATGTCAGGATAAGGGACATGATCGTCATTATGATTATATTACACCAAGGGGATTTCAATGATAAAAAATAAGATAGGAGAAACCCCCATCATCAACAATAGAAATTATCTGGCACGGTTTCCAACAAAAATATTCCAACTGCTAATAAGAATAACAATCTGACCACCACTTGTCACCTTATTTTAATGGATAATGGATTCACCTTCTGATGCATCATCATTTATTGACCATTATTCCTTACAAACGTGGGATTTTTTTATTCCTTAAAATGGATACACTATAGTTTTATCACCACACATTGTGCTCTAAAATGTTGTGTACACTGGTTGAAAATTAAATTTTTTATTATCAAAACACTTTTGTGGAAAAAGTGTGAAACCACAAGATCCAGACATTAAAACCAATTAAAACCATGAATGATGGTAACCCAGATCAATACAACACAATCCCCTCCTCCCTAGAGACTACATTGTGATGATAAGATTTCACCATTGCATGATCACTCAGTTAGATGACCTGTACAAGGATGCACGGGCATGGTACCAATGGTAGAGACATACCCTCTCGAACTTCCAAATCCGAATGACACGTTCAAGAGAAAGCATCCTGCTATAATCCTCATCTAAAGCAGAACAATGTAGTGTTCTGGTTAGAAACATATCCAAACTTCAACAATCAATCAATTACCTTAATGCAGCTTCAATTTGTATACTCCCAATGTTCATTCACTACATCTCTAATTTTAAGACTCTCAATGTTCATTCACAACTTCTCAAAATGACCTCCCAGAGACATTAAATCCTTCATCATTTTCGGTTTCCATTACATACCTCATATTCTAGCCAAATCAGTAAAAGAAGATGCACAACATCTGCTTAAAATAATGAATAGAATAGGTTCAAGAAAAGAAGATTCAAAATAGAATAGTCACAAAACGCATCGCAGGATACACAACAATTCGCATCCAAAACCATAACTAGATGTAAGAAATCAAGGATGAAATCCATCACCTAATCCCAATCACGAATCAACAAAACTGAGGCCAGAACAACAATGGAGCCACACTCAAAACTAGGATCAACTACAGAAAACAGAAACAGGAAAACATCACGAGTACTCCAGCAGGTAGACCCGCCAGAAGTCGGATCCCATCGCCGCCATCCCTTTAACACGTGAAGACCACAACAAACCAACCCGCGTACAGACGGAAGACGCGAACGCACACACCGGATACTGAAGATGGATCTTGGCCGCCGGCCGACAACGTGCTACCTTGAGAGAACCTAACCGGAGATGAGGGATAGGGCAAGGAGAGGTCAGCAGCATTGCAAATGATGAAGGGAGAGACAAAGTCGTCAATTCCACCACAACAAAGGAACCGCCGCTGCGAATTCACAGAGCACGAGGGAGGAGGCTCTACGCCAACCCTAGACGGAGGAGGTGGCGACGAGAGGAAGGGTTTTCGTGAAGAGCACTCCTTACAGGATCATCCTAAAATGGTGTGTATATAAAAAAACATTTTATCATCATCTTTATTTACCAGAACTAACATGTCCTAGAAGTGTTACATTTTTTTTTCAATCAAAAATCTAATGTCTAAATCCTTCATCTAGAATCCATCAAAAATGAAAACTAAATTTTAACTCTAGTATTTTCTCAAATACTAGATGACCTAAACTACAATCCTAGAAAAAGTATAATCTTCTTGATGATAACACCTTGGAGGATTCTTTTTTGTGATCCCTCTATTTGTAAGGGGATGATAAAACATGTTTGAGTCGACTCTCCCCACATTAGCAGTGTCCTAATCATCATTTTCTAAGAATGATAAAACATCCCATGGAGACTGCTCTATCCACTACTAAAAATGAGTCATGGATGAGTCCAACACCATCATACCAAGAGATAACTTTAATATAATAGGAATCTCACCACATACAAGTGCACAAGATCAAATTTACCCAATAATTATGTGTGACACTCTCCATGTTTCACTCACCCATTTACATAACATCAATAATATATATTGAAACTGAACTGATTTTTAATGTTACAACACCTAAAGCCTGTGCAACATCATCCCCTAACACAAATATTACATGAAGTTCTCTATCCCCCAGGACACAATAATGCAGTGATAAACTGTGAATGTAGCATAAAAACTCATGGATTTAACAATTTCATAAGAAACTATAGCGTTCAGTTCCCCATTTAGAGTACTTTTTGGGTATATCATGAATCAGTGTGTACTACACCGTGTTTTTATCAACATAATGACACACCATTTGATTCTATCTATATTCATAATATCCTTACCCATCCTAGTATTTAATTCTTTGTGTAAATATTTATCCCAAATTTATATTATCCATATAAATGTTAACCTGGTCAATGAACTCCCGAGTCATTCATCAATGAACAAGAAAAATGGTCACTTGACCTACTATACGGTCGATGATACCTTTGGCATGAATAACCTACTGGAGATGAGTATTATCAAATCCCCACTTCCCTAACAGGGTCCCATTTTCAAAACAACCAGCCGCCAACCCCTGTGGTCTATGTGTGTTTATTTGTGGGGTGTTCTATTGTCAAGAAGATCCCTGCACATGAATAAAATAGTAGGACAATACCCATGTTAGAAACTCTTTATAGTAATTTTTTAGTGATTTATATTCATTAGGCACAACCAAAAATATATATCCCCTTAATTTTAACATAATTTTTTTACATTTACACTAGATTCAAACTATGAATTTTTATATCCTCTACCACATACCAAATATTTCCAAGCGATATAAGAAGAACACTACGATAAATTCCCACATTCCTATTCTAAGGAAACCATTATGAAAAATTATAATTATATGTTAAACGAGGTCTCCTTATATAAATTATTAACAAATAATTCAATTAATCCATTAAAAAATCACATTATTAAAATCTAGACATTTCAAAGGCATATTTTAAAGAATGACAGTTACTAGTTAAAAATATAACTATGCTTGGAACTTCAATTAGTTATCTCATAAATTCCTTTTATCCATTTTAATCATCCATAAGGATTCTAAAAATCTTCCATAATTAAAGAAAATCTCTTTCCCAAGCTATATAGGAATAAACCCTTTAGGTTGTGAATGGAATTTTAATAAACAAAATCCTTTTAATAGAAAAACTCAGAAGTTGTAATGAAATCATTAATCATTTTAAGAAAGATTTGTTATGTAATATTCCACCATACATCTATATCTAACATCATATAATAATTTTTTTAAATGATAAATAACATATAAATTAGTACAAGTAAATACCCATGGGGTTAATTACATTGGTATATCAAAATAAAGGTGACCAAAAAGGGTAACTTCAAGATAATCATGGACAAGTTAAGAGTGACCCACAATAGTCATAATGTGAAAATTTCAAAACACCCTTAAAAGGATTATATATTAAGAATCGTGCCCCAACTAGTCTACTTGGGTCTAGTTCTGCATTCATGAATTTAGTCACACATGTCATCGTGTCCAAGTAATAGAGGTACAAGCCTTTATAAAGAAACCATTTATGGTATGAATTAAAATTAAACCAAAATATATAAGCACCATGGTCTTGTTTGATTAATTACCACCCCTAATTTTATGAGTACATTCATTTATACATTTTTATTTCCATTCATGTTGTTGCATCAAGTCTTTACAATATTTTATAATTATATAATGTTTATATATAATGGTTTGATTCCCAGTTTATAGGCTTATATATTCTTTATAAATTGTTATCTGAGCCCATTTATCACAACTATAAATGTTTCATCCCATGGAACAAATTTTTTATGGATCAAACATGTAGTTATATGTAAATTAAGATTCACCCATTAAGATATATGAGAAAATACTATCAGGGTTGATTCTAAAACATTAACAAACAATCATATATCATAATTATATTGAAACCATTAATAAATATAGAACTAAAAACATGAACTCATATAACCATGTTATATTATCAAATAATGGTAAATAATTTTCTAAACATGTTTTATAAGTAATCATGCAACTAAATCAACCAAGGAACATCCTACAAGAATCAATGAAATCAATAAACACAACCTAAATGGAATAAAATATCCAAGGAGTGTGAATCTCTAAATGTTTATAATGATTCATATCATTATAATTCCCTGCAATTCCAAACCAAGGGTAATATACTATAGGACTCATAAATTAGTAAGCATAGTAGAGTAAACTAAACACTCGATGTAAAATAAAAATAAAGTATAATAATGAAAAGTATGAACAACTATCCCATCAATGGACACATTGTACTTTCCCAATACATGGGATGATCACTCGTAGACAGAAAATTAAACTAAGAGATGAATCATTCCAAGTATATCTCTATAATCATGAAATAGTAATGAATGGAAAAAAGAATCCTCTGATACAACTTTGTAACATACCAACCTTGGAGCCATTGAACCAGTGCCTTAAATCAGTCAGTCACATGGACTCATGCTTTCCTCCCTATTTCCATATTTTTTACCAGGATTAGGGAATCAATTTAGAATCTTTTGTGTCGGAACATTATAATCACCATTAGGGCACAATGATTGGGCAAAGGACTTCACAACAATATATACACTCCCAAGTGATATGACTTGGTCAATTTAAATTCTCGTTACATTCTATAATAAATGATATAAAAATATAATTATTAATTGATTATATTCACAAATATAATAAGGATATGATTATATGATTATTTATGTGTAAATATTCAATTTATGTTATGTGTTACAACAGATTTAGAATTATAATATGTAATTATATGAGATAATTGAATATATGTTTTTTTAAAAGGTCCCTAGT
Organism: Viscum album; assembly: GCA_963277665.1. Taxonomy (NCBI): domain Eukaryota; kingdom Viridiplantae; phylum Streptophyta; class Magnoliopsida; order Santalales; family Viscaceae; genus Viscum; species Viscum album. The sequence continues at coordinate 1,461,558,702 of OY728150.1, read as the reverse complement.
AGAAAGAATCAAAACAATATCAATGAACCTAATCTATGTGGGTATTACACACCTCAGAAAGACCAAAAACATGGATCATTATTTAGGGTAGGATAAAAATAGATTATAACAATATTGGGGAATCTAACTCATGATATGACCAATAATCTAGCTCATATAGATCATCTTAATGAACCCTATCATGGTGAAACAATGATGGTCCACTACATGCATAAAAAACATCCATCATTCATTTGAAATACCAATCCATTAGTCACTGATCAGTGGATCATGTCTGTAGGGAATATACTTCTTGATTTTGGAAGGTGTGAAATAAAGAAATTTATCATGAAATTTTATCATCTTAAAAGAAAATTCTGATTAAATGTGGTAATTCGTTCAAAACAATAAAGAGTCAAATTAAATAAAATATATTGTGTGGAAGAAATTAAAGGTTATATTATTTATATAATACAATTATCATGATAAATTAGTTGATATAGAAATATAATAATTCAATATATGAAAAAATAAAGGTAAAAATATTGGTGAAGATGAATGTAATATTACATGGTTTGCAACTTATGTCGCTGATTATGTACGTAATACAAGGAGTGAGACTGATAATTTCTTTAATGGGAAAAATCATTGTCTTCTATTGGAATTAGCATTTCATAATTTTTTTTTCTATATGTGAATATATTATCAAGTTTTATCAAGATATAGAATGATTTTTTGATGAATTAATTTTTGCAGGGTAATAGAGAAGATAAACGAGGGGATGAGAAATCATGAAAAAGAAAAATGATGAAATGGAATATAGGAATGGTGGTATACCCAAATTATAAAAAATGTGGAAAGAAACATCATAGCAACCTATTTTTTTCAATTTGGAGTCTTCTTCATGTGTGGAGAGAAATTTTATCGATATCATGATTAAAAGGGAGTTAAAAATCATTTAACGTTAAATTCTTCTGATGTATGGATATGGGTATCTAAAAAATTACTACCACTTATTTCATGAGAAGTTTCATGAAAAAAAATACATGGGATCTAGGACACTATGTTTCAATCATTACAGTTGAGTTTTAAGTTCCTAAACATGTTGTTGTAGGTGCATTGATCATATCTTAAAATGTAACTAAATAAATCATTTATTTTGGATCTTCAAAATCATTTATATCATCCATGATTTCTATGGAAATTAAATATTTCCATAGAACCGTAAGAACGTAGTTTTCAATATAGACTCATATTAGAAATATTACTATTACAAAGATTCATCAGTCGGTCCATATTAGAACACATTGACATAAACAATTAGACAACATTGTAAATATACCTATTGTATAATTCAATATAATTTTTGGTATATATTGTATTTGAAAATATATTTTTAGAATTTATTACATATAGAAGGAGATTATGATATAAAATTAATGGATAGAATCTATTATATTCATAATGGAGACTAAAACATCTAAATCATGCCTGAATGTACCTCTAGTGTCTCTCCTGAATTAAATCAATATTTAAGAATAATAGGAAAACTTCTGAATGGGAATGTGATCCTTATAAAAGAGGATATACGTATTATAAATGAATATAATGATGTATCACCTGAAGAACTACTAGGAAACCTACTTAAGAATGAAATTATTGTTTCCATTGATCTCATCTATAAGAAAAATAACTAAGCCAACTTATAGTATAAAAAATATAATTACTTTTAGTGAAGAAAAAACTAAAAGGGTTGTGCAATTAGGGATTTATACACCCTAGAATTTCACCTTGGGGAGACTGTGATTTTTTTATTAAAAAGAAATTTGGATCAATGAGGTCATTCAATAGATAATTGTAAATCAATTCCATTAATAGGAATAATAAGTATCTTGTGTGCCACATTTAAGACCTATTTGATTAAATTCATATAGAATAATATTTTTTAAATATTGATCTTCATTCTACGTATAATGTTTTTATAGTAATGTAGGTAGATATTCAAAAGATGAAATTTTGTATAATCTATAGACATTACAAATTTATAGAAATTTCATATAGTTGACTAATAAACAAACCATTTTAGGGATATAATGATCAATTATTTCGAGGAATATTCTAATAATTTCATTGTGGTAATTATTTACGATATATCGAAATAATTTAAATCTACGATGAAAATAATATTCAATTGTGAATTATTGATTAAACTCATAGAGAAATATATTTCTATTGAAAATTTTAAAAATTTAAACTATGTCTTTAGGATGTTTTTTCCTTGCCCATATTCATTATAAGGATGTAATATATGTATACACAGAAAAGTATAAAGGTAGTGATGGAATATACAAAACCATATAATATAAGCGAGGTATGTAATTTCCTTGGATTAGTTGGTCACCATGAATGATTTTTTTAACATTTTATAATTAGCTAAAATATTAACAAAGTTAATATGTAAAGGGGTTAAAATCATATTGTCAGAATAATTTATTGAAGGTTTTGAATAATTAATGGCTATTTGGTCGAAGAACTGATATTAAAATTTCCATCAGGAAGGGTCATATTTTTAATATTAATGATGCATAAATGAAAGGACTTGGATATGTCCTTATGAACAATGAAAAAGTTATTTAAAGTGCAACAAAGTAGTCAAAGATTCATGATCAAAATTATCCAACCCATGATATTGATTAGGTAGCCACAATATATTTATTAATTATGTTGATAAATTACCATTATAGTGAATCATGTGAGATATATACTGATAAAAAAATATTGAAGTACCTATTCTCAGTGAAATAGATCAATAGAAAGAATATACAATATTTAAAACTACTAAGGGATTATTATTTCTCAATACACTACCACCCACTAAATGTAAATATTGTGTAAGATACTTTGAGTAGAAAATTTCATGGATTTTTGAATGAAGAAAGAAATGATAATGATATTATATTCTTGGATTTATTATGGTTGTATATGGGAATCAATAAATAAGGGGAAACATGACATTTATTCAAAATTATTTGCAAAACACCATTATTATATAAATTAGAATGTTTACAACTTATTGATAAAAATAATGAAAATTAAATCTAATCCATGTGTGATTGAAATATTGTATACTTCATTACTGAATATAGTATTCTGAAATTTAGAAACATAATATGTGTTTTATCTGTCATTGAGCTAAAAACATGAATTATTAGGTGAATATCACAGATACAAATTCATTATAAACCTTGGTTACAACAAAATATATCATCTTTTCAATGAATTTTATTCATGAAGTAATATGAAATGGGAAATTGTAGATTAAATATAATGTTCTTAGGTTTTTGAAAAGGCAAAGGCTAGGAGACATTATCCTAAATGATACATGAATCCTTTACCTATTCTTACATTGAAATAAGATGATACTACTAAATTATTTTTCAATGTATTTACAACAGTCATAGAGTTAATGATTCCATATGGGTAATTATTGACCAATTTACAAAGTATGCACATTTGTTCACTCTAAGGTAACATACACCACTTGGACAACACATGTGATGCTATATTAATGAAGGAATGAAACTTCAAGTTAAAGCTCATTCAAATGTATCTCATTGTTATTTCTGATTTATATCAAAATCATAGAAGAGTCTTCATATGTATCTTGACTCCAAGATAGTTTTGAGTATCACCTATCAACCTCAATGTAATAGGAAATCTATAAATATTTTTAATTCACAAGAAGGAATTATTAAGGCCATGCTCGATTGACATTCATGGAATATGGGGTAAATGATTACCATTGGTGGGATTCACATATAACAATAGTTTCCATTAATGATTTCAACTGGAATTATATGAGGTTTTATATGATAACATGGTTCGTAAAATAGCTTTTTGGGATATTGTTAGAAAAAGGAATATTTTTGGACTAGATATCATGGAGGAGATAATAGAAAAGGAAAAGACTATTTAGAATCATATAAAGATAACATAATATTCAAAAAAAATATTCTTATAAAAAAGGTAGTATTTAAAATATGAGGTGGTAAATCATGTGTTATTGAAGTCATCTACATTGAAAAGAAGAATGAAACAGAAATTATTTCCCATGTAAAACAGAATTTAGATATTTGTGAAAAAATAAGAGTTTTGTCTCACATTTTGGATACGAATCATATCCTCAAAAATGTTCCTGATGTATTATTTACCTATTTTTTGAGGATGTATATGCATGAACCATCACATGTTACTACATATGAGTAAATAAAACTAGAACATTATTTATCTTAATGTGATGACTATATCGTGATTACTAAAACTGGAGAATAAGTGTTAAGGATTTGGGTAACTCAGCTAGTTATGGTACTTTGGAGATATCAAAAGATATAAAAAGAAAATTAGGATCCTAATGATTTTTTTAATCAATAAAAACCCTTATATGCTCATGAGGTTAAATTAGGAAATTTTTATGGTGAGAATTTTTGAGGGAATAATAAGACACTTAGAAATCAATTATAGAAAGTAATTTTCCTTTTGAATGAATGAATAGTAAAATGAGCAAATATATTTATTCAATAATGTTATTAAAACATAAATAACTAAATTTTATAAATTAAATTTAATGAAAATAATTATGGTACTGTATCCAACATGAAAAATATTATCATAGCGTAATTTTGTATATATATTTTATAAATTATTTAGTTTTGAGTGAATTGTGAAAAATAACGCTTTTATAGAAAATATCAGTTTTATGACATTATAATTATATAAATAAACATTAAGGATAAATAAACACTTTTATAGGAAAAAATAATTATTACAATTTAATAAAATTCATATTAAATATATGATGAGATTATAAATTTATACTAATCATTTTTGAAAATCAAAGTAATGTTTTTCTTCAAATATAAACTGTATTAAATGAGTAGAATGTTTTTATCAGAATATATTAAATAAATTACTAATAGTTGATAATATTTATCAATGTTATAGTATTTTTATTCAATTAAATATTATAAATTTCATATAATATATTTTAGAGGGAAAGGAAATAATGTAACATTAGTTTTACGTTAAAAAAATACATTTTTCTAAAAATAGTTTTCACTATATTTTTCACATATATTTTAAGATGAAAATTTTCCACATATAAATGTGTATTCTTATAATATGAGTTTTATTTTTAAAATCATAATAATTATTATAATTTAATATTTTCAACATATTTATTGATCATAATGAATTGTAAAAATAGAAAAAAAAATTATTATGATTATTGTTTATAATGGTTTTTTAGGGATGGGTTAAACAAAGAGTTAATGGTAATTAGAAAAATAAAAATATGTAATTATGATTTTTTAATCTATTTAAACATTATATTATCCTAAAATATAGTATTTGGATATTTGGATCTACAATCACATGAATGATTGTGTATATTAATTATATATTTTATGTAATTCCATGTGTGTCTCTCCCCTCCCTTATTAAACGGAAACTCCTCTCCAATATTATTTAAAAAATACAATCACTCTAGAAATAAAATATCTAATAAAAAATATTCCCAAATTACCTACCTTTATTCTTGAGGATTTGATTCTTCTCTTTATACCATCATATTAAATCTTAATATGTAATTCAAAAGAGGTATCTTAATAGAGAGGCAATCCTCTTTTCCAACTTTTTAAAGTTTATTTCCCCTTATACTTACTCTAAATATGTTGTAAACATCATGAAATATTTAATATCATGTCATTCATATCTTTAGATGTAATTATGGTTATGTGAAAACCACTTTCCTACTCTTTTTCATCCCACAGAAATCAAAAACATCGCTTTTGCGTAGGTATGACCGATCTTCTCCATATAACAATGTCATTAATTTTTCGTCACCAATTTACTTTGATGGTTATAAATATGTAAATATTAAATATTTACGATACTTATAAAATCATTATATTTATTTAAATTTTATTCAATCATTTATCTTCTTACACATCAACCCATTGCAAAAATGATAATGTCACTCGTGCGTATGTGTGGAGTACTACATCAACAAACCAATGTGACTTAGTTTTCATGTCTTGCTTTAACGGATGAGTATAAATTTATATATAATGAATATATATTATATTTATATAACTATATAAATTTTATGTATAGTTCCACCGTGAAAAATATTTAAGGATCAAAACTATTGAACTAATAAATACATGGAAAACCAAAACATTAACACCAATAAATACAATTTTAATAAATAATTATTACCAAATGGTAGTAAAAATGTTATTATTGGATAATATATGATATTATAATTATTTATATAGTTATTTTCTAAATTTATTTCTATTTTCAATTTATTTTACAGAAGTTTAAAATCACTATAGGAGTAAGATGGAAATGAGATAATGGTTCTTTGTCTGGATTTTGTTTTGTTGAGACATGTTTCATGTTATTCACCTATTTATTTGAATTAGGTGTATAATCTAAAAACACAAGTAATTATAAGATAAATAATTTTTATATTTTATTAATATATTTTAATTATATTTTATATAGTTATATTCACTATAATAATATTATGTAATTTCTCATGTATAAGGGAAAAGGTGTAATTTCTAATCAAATTTTGTTCAATGCGTTTTTTGGTTTTATTTAAAATATTGATATTAAAATTATAAAATTTTAATTTTATAAAAGAAATTAAATTTTTAATTCAACAATTCAAATTTATATTAGTATGGATTTTTATAATTTTCGTAATAGATTGATTCTTTATTGAATATTGAAAAATATTGAGTATAGATAAAAAAAGATTTTTTGTTTCAAAATTTTTTAATGTAATGTACTCTATTATAATTATTTAAATGAAACCATAGTCCAATTATATTCTTTATAATATAAATATCATGTTTTAAATGTAAAATAATCTTTAATCTGGAGTAAAAACACTTTTATAATTAAAATGACATGTTTCTAAAATCTCCATTTTTGTTTCATTTTTTGGTATTGATTTTAAAATAAATTCTCCCAATATTGTAAATTAATTTTGATAAATTAGATTCTATATTTTAATCATTATAACTAATATTGGTAAATACATTCAACTTAAATTCATGTCATAATTAATAGTGAAAACAATAATAATATGTGACTGTAGATAAGGTTAAAATATGTTTACACAGTGTTAAACATAAGATATAAGGGTAAATATTAGATATAAATGTGTCTAAAATATATTTTTCAGAACTATTTTTGACATATTTCATATGATAATTTTAAAAAATTTATTTTGGAACCATTTTCATTAGGTAATACCTTATTATATTTTATTTTATTTTAAATTCCAAGTGCGTCCTCTCCCACACTTAAAAAAGGAATCCACCTCTAATATAACATCCACACATCCAGATCATTTTTTTCTAAAAGGAAATATAAAAAATAGCTTCCTTAAAACACCAAAAATTTCTTATAGGACATTTTTTGACAAAAACCCCACAAAGGAAGGCCTTATGTTTAAACCTATAGAGTCTTTTTGAATAAGAGTTATAATTATTAAATGAGCATTTTATTTTAATTTAAAATAATAAATCGTTCAATTATTCTTCAAAAATATGAAATAAAAACACCTGTATATTAAATTTACTTAGATATTTTTATCTTAAAGGAATAACATGTTTCCTACTCCTACTACCATTAAATTAAATATGAAATATTCATTCATGTGCATGGCGGACAACTGTCTCAAGAACTGATATAATTAACATTCCATAAGCACATATCATAGTTGATTATATATATTATAATGATGAAATATTTATTTTTATATAATGATAATATATTATCTTATTTATTAACTCTACATCTATTTAAAAATGTAACTGTTATTCTTGGGTATATCTGGATTACCACCTCCACCAAGCGATGTGATTCATTATTTATAACCACATCACATAGATACTTTATGTATCTATATTTTAAAAATAATAATATGATATTTATGATATAATCATCATTATAAAAATATAAAATTTTATTTACATTATTTGCATCATTCTCTTTGAAAAATGATTATGTTATCCATGCGTACGTTTGGGTTAAAATATCCATGATTGGAACATATTTGATTTTTCATAACCCAAACTCAATGTTCATTTTAAAATTTTAATGAATTTCTTGAAATTAAAAATATTTCATTATTATTAGTATGACGGTTATGTAATAATATCATCCATTAAAATTATCAACATACCAAAGTGATTTTGGAAACATGAGTCAAATATCAACAAGACCTTCAACATTAATTAATTTGATTAAGTAATTTTATATAACATTGAAATAAACATATGAAAAAACTATAAAATTGATAACGTTTCTTAACATGGATAATAATTTATATAATATTATCATCCAATATGATATATGACATATGTTGTGATTTGGACTAAAGGTGAGGTGCACATCACCATTACATCCTTATTTTATATTCCTATTTCATACTATTTTTCATTTATTAGTATATTGTTACAATTATATTATGGATGTATTTATTTTGAAATTAATTAATTTTAATGGAATTTTTTCCCTTTTTACTTTCTTTCAAAAAAATTCAATATTAATGTTTCTATGAATTTTATTCAAACTATTTTGAATAAAATGAAAAATGAATGTTCTATTTTAACATATATGGCATCAAAATATTTTCCTACCAATGTAACCATTATTTTATTATTGTATTCCATTAATGTATCGGTTCTCTCCAAAGAAAAAATATATTTTTCTTTTGTTTTTTCTATTTCTAAAAGGGGTTTTGATATCTATAAATGTTATTATTATTAGTGAAAAGAATATTTTTATTCCAAATTTAATGTTTTATAACTATGTTATTGTTAGTATGAAATTTGTATGAGGAATCATGGTTATTCTATGAACCAAGTATGGGTATTTTATTATAAACTGAGGATGTGTGGTTCTATTATAAATCATGTATGGGTGGTCTCATTGTAAAATATAAATTGATATGACTTATATATATCTCAAATGATTTATCTATAATTTATATTTAGTTCTAATGAAATATTATTATTTAATAAGTTAAGGTTACTATATTATTTTTAAAGGTATGCATATGATAATTTTTATGTGTAATATGTAATATTTTTCTTGTATTTACCATGATTTAAAAGAAACTTTTATGAGGTTTATTTTTTTATTTAATAATAATTACAAATGATTTTACAAATATATATGTGTAGTTAGGTTTATTTTATGTGTATAAACATTTTTATTATGGGAGAAATTAATATTTTTTTAAAAGAAAATTTTTAAGAGTATTCATAGACAAATGTGGGTATCAGCAGAGGATCGGGGATTTGTTTATGCGAGCAGTAGGGTTTTCAGGAAGCTTTGTCTTGTGGATCTTATGGCATGTGGTGTTTCATTTTTGTGTTTTACGGTGGGGCTGATGGACTCTGGTGGTGGTGTGACTCCGGTGGTTGGTTATCTCCGGTGACTGGTATGATGATAGGATGTCGATGGAATCAGTGGAGAAAGAATTGCAGTGACGATGGTGGTTAAATAATTGCAGTAACGATGATAGGAGATATGATGACATACAGTAGGCGAGTGGCTCGAGGCTCTGATCGGTTGATGGTTCTAGGACTTGCCAGTATTTGAATTTTTAATTTTTTTTGTTATCATGCATCTTCATTTTTTGGTTGAGATCTAATTATGGATTTCGAATTTCAAATTTTATTGTGAAATCTGGGTCTATTTCTATTTTTTAATGTACAGTTACCACTAACCCTTAAAGCGGTTTTTAGAAAATAAAAAAAAAGGATTTGGAGGTATTCATAGACCAAAAAAATTCTTTATTTAATTTTTCTTATATACCCGTTACTGATATTTTGGGGATAATCCCACATTTCCAAATCATGGTCATATAATTTTACAGATGATTAGGTAAAATAATGATGTCAATATTAATATTGTGAATATATTTCATGTAAATTGATATTGTTATATTTATGAAGTTTTCTAATGTAAACAAAATCATACTGAGTAGTAGATGACACATTCTAGTTTAATATTTATTTTCTTATGGGGTAAAATTTAATTCTGTAAAACAATAAACCTAAATGATATTTAGAAATGAGAGTAAATTAATTGTTTTCCAAAGAATAAAATTTTATACTGTTTAAGTTCATGTCCTTATAATTGGTATTAAATGAATGATTTAGATAATTTTAGTGTTTTGGATAACATAGTTAAATATTCTTAACATATTCTAAATTATGGTTGTCATAATGTAGAATTTTATGATTATAGTTTTTATTCATATAAATAATATCAGCCCGGAATTATATTCAAAAAGGTAATTAGGGTTGTTGAAGTAAAAAATGTAACAGGAGGAAAACATCCTTCAAGACCAGCATATTGGATTGGATTGCATTGGAACTGAGTAGTTTTTTACTATTATGGATTTGAAAAAAATGATATAAATTTTTGTGGAATCTATGATAAAGAGAAATCAAATCATATATATAAGAACATGTCAATTTTAAATCATTTTATGAGACAAAACTATCCATATTTCAGTGTATCATTTAACTCATTTATAGTTGCTGGATGGATTAAAGATTCTAAAAAAAAATATGATATAATGGGTTGTTCAGATCATCAAAAATAAAATATTTTTATTTACCATTTTATAGTGATTAACATCATTGTTGGCCAATGGTTAAGAATACCAGCGAAAGATAATTGATGGATTCTAAGGAATGATAAAATTTTAAAAATATTTTACTTGAGAAGTATTTTCCCAATAATTTTTGACATTGGGTGGAAATTAATTTTTTTGATTTTAGTCATAAGAAAGAAGAATCAGTGGAATCATATGAAGAAACATCACCCAATTTGAAAGGTATGAACCATATTGTATTTCAAATCATGATAGTAATATTTATCATCTTTACCCAAGATTAACTCTATGAACCATAAGGGATATTGATTCCAATTAAAATAAATGTTTTGATAATCTTATTTACTATATTAAAAACTAAGAAATTGAGTCTAGGTAAGAACATTTATTTGATGATAAGAAGTTTAAAAGGGTGTCTATGTGGTAGAAACATTGAAAAAATACATCAAAGCAATCCTAAAATAATAAAATAAGGTTTTTAGTTTTTGATTGGTGTGGTAAAAATCACCATGGGGAATGTATTGTGAAATTTTAGAAGTTCTTAAGAAGTGGTAATCTTGGTCATGTGGACCTTGATTTAATGGAAAATTATTTTGGTAGTGTTATGACCAATTCTGATAAGTAGGAAATATGGTGTTTCCAATATAATTATATGGTTTAGTATGTGGATTTCTTTCTATAGACGAGAATGAATAATTTAAAAAAGAATGTATAGAAGAATAAGGGGGTTGTTAAATCCTTTGAAATAATTCAGAAGATGTTGGGTCACAAAATTAAAAGGTGAAAGGTAAATTACTTTTTTATGTAGTTATTATAATATATTTTTTGATATGGGCTATACACAATATATCATTTTTAAGAAATTCAATATTATAAGAAAAATTTCACCTTCATAAAAGAATTTTAAATACTTTGATAACTAATATATTGGTATTATTAAATAAATAATGATTTAAAAATACTATCTTTTAATTTTATTTGAGTGATTTATCCCTAAAATTCTTTTTGACTCTCTCATTATAAAATATGATGCAATTCTAGATACATGATATATTTTTGATTTTCATGATAAGATAGATTAATGACACAATGAAGTTATTTTATAATATAATTTTTTATTTATATATAACAATTAATTCATACCTTTTATAATATATCATAACTATTAGAACATATTAAGAGATGGAAATGAATTTTATCTAGCTCACATAGTTGAAAATAAGGGAATTGTTCAGATTAATGTTGTCCCAATTGTAAAATAATATCTGTATGTTAATCCTAACGAGTTACCTAGTATTATACCTAACTAAGAAGTTGAGTTAATTGGTGAATAAGTTGCTAATTATAATTAAATATAAAAACCCATATTTAATGGAACATGAATAAATAATATTATTAGAAAAGCAGTTGTATGAGTTTCTTGATAAAATGATCATTTATCCTAGAAATTCACCATGGGAGATCAAATTTTTTTGTTAAAAAGGATGATCGTTCCATGATACCACTTCTTTATTAGAGACCATTTAAAAACATTAATATTACTAAAGGGCATTTATTTTATCATTTTATGAGTTTTTTGACATTTTCTAGGGATCTTAGTATTTTTTAAAGATTGACATCAGTTATGAGAACCATCTTCTGAACGTTAAGAAGGTTGAAAACCCTTAGATATCATTTGATACTAGGTAGGAGTATTATGAGTTTCTGTCTTTACCTATTGGGTTTATTAATGATCCATTTTTACTAATGTATATTTTTAATTGAGTTTTCCCTAATTGTTTGGACATGATTCTCATTATTTATATTGATTATATTTTGGTTTCTCTTAAAATTCATGAGTTGCATGAAAAACATCTAAAAATTGTTATGAAAACACTAAAAGAAATTTAATTATATGGGAAATTTAGTAAATGTAATTTTTTGTTAGAGATAATTTCATTCCTTGGACATATCATGAATTAATATGTTATAATTGTTGGCCCCATTAAGAATAATGTTATTGATTAAAGGGTATGAATTATAAATCATACTAAGATTATAAGATTTATGGGATCAGTGGGATATTACTAAGGATATTTTTGAAACATAACATAGTTATCCAGCGTAATAATTATGATAACATGAAACTGAGTTCTGTTCATCTTGAAATATTAATGTGATGTATATTTCCTATAATAAAAATGATGATTAGTGAATGCTCCAATTTTGGCACAGCCTTCTCAAAATGGTGAATTTGATATATTTAGTGGTGAATAAAATATAGTATTTGAATTTATTCTGATGTATAATTATTTGGTATTTTATTATACATAATTTTAATTAAGTAATCTTGATATAAACTATAAAACATGGGACTTTTAGGATTCACCTATAGTGTTTTCATTTATAATTTAGAGATATAATTTATATATAGTAAAGTGGGAAATATATTCAAATAAAAAAATACTGACTTATATATTCACTAAAAATGATTTGAATATGAGAAAGAGGAGGTGGTTGGTATTCATAAAGGATTATGAAAACATAATTAATTATAATTCTAGTAAATAAAACAAAGTAGTGGATATTTTGAGTAAGAAAGATAATGCTACAATAACTACGATTTTTATAGAACATTCACTTTTGGTTAATTTTTTTAAGAATGCTATCTTAAAAATTGTTAATAAAGGAAGTACAACTATTATATTTTTTTTAGTGAAACCATATTTGTCAGATCGGATTCAACAGGCTCATAAGGAGTACAATGTTTTATATTAAAATGAAAATTTTATTAAGAAAGGTAATTTTCCATAATTTTATTTAGAAAATGATGGTGTTATTTTATTTAGAAAAATGTTATTTATTTCAAGATACAACTTTTCGAAGAAACAACTATTGAGTGAGGCTCATAGGCCTCATTTTTTTAATCATTCTTTCAATAAAAAATGTATAGTAAACTTCAGTAATAAATCTTATTAGAAGGAATGTAGAATGATATTTCTAATTTTAATATGAAATATTTTAAATGTAAATAGGTTAATGAAGATAAGAAATTAACAATGGGATGTTTCATCCTTTTACAGTTATAAAATGTAAATTTAATAATATATTCACAAATATCATTGTTGATTATAAAAGAAATATTGAGGATATAATGTGATATGGGTCATTGGTGATCGATGAACTGAATACGTTCATTTTCATCCCATTTGAGAAAATATTCATTCAGATAAAATTTTATAAATTTAGGATAAAGATATAGATTTGATACATGGTGTCCTTCTACCCATTATACCTTCTATGATATCACCATAACTATTATTTTTTGGAATGTTCTAAGATGTCATTATATAGTGAATTAGATTTTAGTACCACCATTCATCATAAATATAATGAAATGATAGAGTGAATGATTAAAAAATATGATGAAATTAATTGATCATCTTAAATGGATAATCTATGATTTTGGTGCCAACATATTACTTTGGTTTGGTTTTTTATAATTTTTATTTTCATCCTTGTATACAGATGGAACTGTTTTTCGAATTATATTTAAAGTAGCATTAGACTAAAAAATATTATGATGATTTTAGGGGAAAAAATTTGTTGAGATTAGAATTTTTTGAATAAATTTTTTAGAATATGATGATTATTGAGTAGCACATGAGGATGACATGTAGTTAATAGAAATGTTATGTAGATAATTGATGGAGAGATATTTCATTCAATGTATAAATTCATTTTTTCTTGATGTATATATATAGTATGTTTTTTATTTTTTTAGTTAGAAAGGAAATATATTTCCAAGGTTTATTAGAACAAATAAAATACTAAAGAATATTTTTATAGTTTCTTACGTAGTGGAAATTCCTCCGAGTTTATGTCACATATATTATATATTTAATGATTTATTATTAATAAAATATATTCTGGATACATCTTATGATTTTATCCATGAATTAGTTCAATAAGAATTAACCCATAATTACGAAGAAAAATAAATTCAAATTCATGATGGAAGAGATTATTAATTATTGAATTTTTTTTAAAGGTTAATATTTTTATGAAAAACCTTATGTTTGAAAAATCAATAATGGAATCAGAAAACATTATGAAGTAAAACTATACCCACTTGTTTAATTAATGAACAAAGCTCTAAGGATGCAATTTAAAAAATGGGTAAATAATGTAAAAAACTCATTAATGTGAATATAATTAATGTTAAATTATTAATAATATTCAGTAATTATGTTTTACAAATTTATATCCATAGTAATAATTTTTGGTAATTTTTTTTTCAATAGGAAGAATCATCATTTGAAACTAAATTTGGATTTAATGGAATATTTGGTTTTTTTTAAAATAATTAATGAAAAATTATATAATTTTAATTTGAAATAATTAACATCATTTTGGAATTTATCATTTCAAAATAACTAATGATATATTTTTATAATTTTATAAATGGAATGATTTTTTAGTGAATAGTAAAAAGATAACATTTTAAATCAAAAGTATATTTTCATTATATTAATTTTGAAAGTTAAATTTTGTTTTAAAATGGTTTAATGGAAAAGATATTTCAATTATATTATTAAAAATTTAATTATTTTGTTTTCATTAACTTTTATTCTTTAATCTGCTATAAAATTATTTTTAAAATAAAAAATACAATTTTTTGGAAAAATGTTTTTCATTTCATTTTTCATTTTTTTATAAATTAAATTCTATATATTAATGGAATTTAATTTGATTAAATTGATTTTGTATTTGGAATAATTATATTTAATATTACATAATATTCTAAATGAAAATTCTTGGTTTTAATTAACATTTAACGAAATAAAAATCTGTTACAACATATAAGGTTAAAAGAGGTTTACCGAGGGATAAAAAATGTGATATTTGTTAAAAAACAATCTAAATTCCAATCTATATTCATCTTTATAACCAATATCATCTGATATTTTTTAATTGTGCATTTTGGATCTATTTTTAGTGAGTTAGTCATTAATATATTATTATATTTTATAAATTCCATGTGTGTCCTCTAAACGACTTATAGATAGATAAATACAATCCCCTCATATATATGCATTAAGATACTATATATTTCATTATGTCCCATCCAAAATACCATTTAAAACACCTTCCATGTTATATAGGACTTATATTTACCAGAAAACATATCTATGACAACATTAGATACAAATATAAAGTGTTTGTTAGAAGAAGATGTATAATAATTGATCCAGAAATTTAATTTTTTTCTTCTTATACCTCCATATAATATTATTACACATTGTTTAAATAATAACACCATTATCTTGATAATAATAATATGTTTTTATGTTCTTTTAATAACATATATCCTCTTCCCCCTTAAATCAAATAGGAAAGAAAACCACAATTCCTATGTTTGGAGGGCTACCTACTCGCGAACTGATGCAATTATTTTTCTTTCACCACCTATGAAATACTTTTATATAGATATATTTAATGTAAAAATATGAAAATATATATATATTTATCAATTTGTAACTATAATATTTAATCATTGTTCTTACATTTTATCCATTGAAATATTATAACATCATTCATGCGTGTGTTAGAATTAACACCACCATGATGTGATGCGATTCATAATTCGTGACTACACTACATAGACATAGTACATAATAGTATTTGAAGAAATAATTTTACATTTTTTATATATTTAAAATTATGAAACATATAATTATATTTACCCTCGTCACATCACACTCATTGAAAAATTAAAATGTTACTAATGTATACATACAACCTACCATCTGCAAGAATATAACATAATTTATTTTTCATAACCACCATTTATGCTTAGATTTATAATTATAGTTAATTTGTAGTTATTATAAATATTTCTTTATTACAATTCCAATAACGATCGAATAATTTCCTCTTTTACCATACTCAATATACTAATTTTATTTTTGATATATGAGCGGACTTTCATCAAAAATCTAATGTAAAATTAAATCGCTAAGTAATAGGATATAGAAAGATATTAAATAAAATAATATAAATAATAAACATGAAAAATATTCTTAAAAAAGTAAATAAATATCAAGTGGTAATTATTTTGGATGATAAATAAAATGTGTGGCATGTATGACTTAGAGTAAGGGACATTTTAATATTAAACCATTGTTTTAAATGTTTAAAAGGATTATTTACCTAAATATTTTTCTCTATGACCATTTTCTTAACATTATTTAATGGATTTATTTAAATGGAAATAAATTAATTATAATGTAAATATTATGAAACATTTTTCATTCATTCAAAGGATTTAAAATAGAATATTTTTACATATTTTATGCAAAATTTTTTGATAATAAGGTAAAACAAATGTTCTATTTTAACGTACGTGATATCAAAATTATTTTATTCCTCCATATACATTGTTTTTATGAGTTTATTATAATATATTATTTCTTTTTTTCAATATATACAACTATGTTTCCATTTACATTAGGGTGTTTTCAGAAAAAGGTTTTAAAGGGGATGTGTATTTCAATATCTGTAATGGTTTTCTTTTGGAGAAAATAATATTTTTATGAAAGCATTATATTGTTGTGAATATGTTATGGTTCTTGGTAATTGTTTATGGTAATAGTTTATTTAGTTATATGTAGTGATTTGGTGGTTCCATTATAAACCGTGGAAGGGTAATTCCGTTACAGGCCAAAGATGGGAGGTTTAATTATAAATAGAGAATTAGTGTGTATCCAACCAACCTCGATCAGCTAAACCATTCACTAGAGTCAATCATCCAATTGTGAGGTATAAAAAAATAAAAAAATATTTAATGTAACCAAAATAATACATACAATTAGTGTACAATGTGGAAGAAACAGATAAACAAGATCCATGAAACCTAATCAAAAAAGGTTAAACCTGAACAGTATGATAGGATTGGACCAATAAATCAACTTGTGACCCACCATCACCTCAAACCATTCTACAACAAAGGAAAAAATGAAAATAGAAACTGTAATTCTACATGATTCCATTATCTTTCCCTTATTCCAAAAAAACAAGGTTCACAACCACTAAAATTGAAAATTATAGTGAGAGAACATATCCTAGTAGGATACCAACAATAAAATTATACAACATATAATATGAAGAATGAACATTTTCTAGATTGAAAATAAAATCTTGTTCATAATTAATTTCCATGAATAAAACCATTTTCATACATTTCCATTTTTCCATAAGTTCATACCTTATTAAAAAATTCTCAAAATATATGAGGTATAAATGAAAAAAATCGCTAAATTAAACATGACAACAAATATCAATGAAATAATATATCTCTGATAATCCGCATATAAAACGATAAACAAACCATTTTGGATATAGCCTTTGGAAATATATACAAGACATAATAAAATCCTAAAGAAATAAAAATTTGATTCCAACTTATATTGAGTAATTACATAGTCTTTCAATATCTAACGAGAGACCCCTAGTAAATCACACACACTAGGGCCACCAATGTCCATTTCTCTACGTACACAAGGTTCTAAATATGCTACATTTGTTAAAAATCATTTCCAAAATGTTTCCTATATTAAATTAAAACTATATTCACTAAATATAATACATTTT
Source organism: Viscum album (assembly GCA_963277665.1). Taxonomy (NCBI): domain Eukaryota; kingdom Viridiplantae; phylum Streptophyta; class Magnoliopsida; order Santalales; family Viscaceae; genus Viscum; species Viscum album. Next base: position 1,461,540,383 of record OY728150.1, on the reverse strand, counting down.
AGTAAATAAATGAATTGGATCAAAAATAAAATATTACAATTAATGAATTATCCACAGTTGAATAGATACACTAACATCAAGAATGATCTAAACCTATCTTAAATTAAAAAGAGATAAAAAACTATAGATATAAATTTGAAGCACAACGTACAAAATAAACATAAATGGACCGATATAAAACAAGAATTAATCATGAATAAGAAATAAAAATGTTTTCAATTCTTCTACCATGACCGAAAAAATAAAGAAGTAGAAATACCCCTTACTAGGGATATATAGAGAAACCACCATATAAATTTGATGATGGGAAAATAGATCCTGAAGGAGGGAGTTCACCCAAAATTAACCAAATTTTTTTGTTGGATTTTCGATTAAATGTTATGCACTAAATGATAGGATAGTTAGGTGTGAAATGCGTATAAAATTGCTGGTCTCAAGAAATTCATTTTATGTATCACTTACACGGTTTAAAATATCATATATTAAAAATATTCATAAAAATGAATCAACTTAGATTATATTAAATCCTGATCTATGTTTTCATGAAATAAGAAACTTTCACTAACATTAGAATTTTCAAACCATGTATGAGATTAAAGGAATATTCCAAATAAAATATTCACGTCGTGTAACCAAATCATAGCGTGAGTGTGTCCAGCCAGAAGTACTCCTTCTAATTCATTATAGGACTACTCCAAAACCAAATAAATGTCTATGTGGTCACAATAATCTCCATAAAAATACATTTACACTGTAATATTGAAGAAAATATGTTATATGCAAACAAAAATCCCCAAAATTTAGGTAAATTTCCCCTAAAAAGGTTCTCCAATTCCAAGAATCCCACCATACATCCAAATAAATGTGAAACCATAAAAAATCAAACCTAAAATAATTAAGTGGATGTTTCAATCTCCCTGATTTGAATTACATTGTTCCACATAAAATCCTCAAGATTCAAGAATAAAAAAAATTTAGGGTCACTACTTCTTATCAACAATTTCTACTCCCACATCTCAGGTTTATATAGTCTATAGTAACATATGACACAAACAAATGGAATCATTTTATCACACATGCAACACAATCTTTATGAAATCCATAATCTGAATTTGTAATTGAACCACAACAATTTCTCTCTCAATATCGACATCCTCCCATTAAATCTACTTAGAAGGATCCCATTGATACATCCTCATTAGGAAAACATGAAACACATCAGAAGTGAAAGAAAAATGGCATGGTAATTCAAACTCATAGGAAACCATTCTTGGTCATCAAATGATCTCACAAGGCCCCAAAAACCTCAGTTCCATCTTACCCTAGTAACCCAATAGATGATTTCCATTTAGATATGAAATTATAATAAATAGTTGTTCGCCAATGTAGATCGCCAACTTCTGGTGATGATGGACACATGTGATTTCTGATGAACCTATGTCATGATTAATCTCTTATGGATAAAATACACCCTCTCTGTCATCTCCTAAACAAGAATCAACCCAGCACGGGGCATCCTTCTCAACTCTTCCCAACATAAGTGAAATATAAATGGGATTTCATACAATTCCTTAGAGGGATCCATTTTTATTAATGCATGATCAATATTTTTATAATGAAACTCGACTAAAAGTAAATGTTTTTTGTAAGAACCACTAAAATCAAGCACACAATCATGGAGAATATCTTAAATAACCTAGATATCTCTCTCTATATATACATTCATCTACAGATGATATGTTATGCTCAATTTCAACCTAGAACACATTTAAGCCTATAGACCATTCCAAAACCTAGATTTGAACCTTGGTTCCCTGTTAGAATCAACCCCAAGGGAACCCTATGATGTTTTTTAATCAATCGGATATATATGTCCACAAGTAGATCTATCATCATCATCTCTGCAATAGTTATGAAATTTGTCATTTTGTGAGTCGATCAATGATCGCCCAAAGAAAATCCTTAATACTAGAATTGTTTTATAAACCTTTGATGGAATCACTAGAAAAATCATCAAATTTTAGTATTATAATAGGAAGGGGTTAAAAAACTACCAACCCTCTAGTGTTTTGTATTAATTCTCAAACAAGTAAAACACCAAAATAAATAATCAATAATTGATCATCTCATCCTTGACCAACAATACTGATGTTTTAGGTAATGATACATCTTGATAGTACCTAGGTGTATAGACAAAAATTAATGGTGTCTACTATCTATAAACTCCTCCTTGTGAAAAAATGAAGAACAAAATTATTTGAAAATCAGGATGCTCTAAAAGGAGACCAACATCACTCACATGAGATCTCACCAACATAATGGATTTTACTAATACTATGCAACTCAGGTTTTGACATATACTCAATCTAAACTCGATCATCATACTAGGATTCGTCCCTCATCAAATCTAGATGTACCTACCAACCATAATTTTATCTTACCAAGCACATTTTAACAAAGAAATTTATTAACAACCATGCTTGCACTAAATAATTCACTTCATATATTGGTAATTTCATGCTAAATGATTCAGAAACCATATTCCTTTTTTCAAGAGTACAAGAAATACCAAAATGAAAATTCTTTTGATACTCCACCGAATGTATCTATTATATATTTCAATCCCTCTTAGTGAAAATTGACCTCTATATTTTTCGATCAAAATATAGCATATATAATTCTCACAATACGCAGTGACACCACATTTTGAGTGGAATCATAACTAATACCAATAAAAAAATTTAGGTAGGGTAGTTCTTCTTATGTGAAAATAACATTTGAGATCTATATTCTACCCATGTCCACTCTATAATAAAAAAATTACACAATCTTATTCCTAATTAATTGTAGAACCCATCATAATCAAAACATTTTTCTTAGATAATCAAAATGGGAGTTGTAGTCATTCACTACTTTTGTTCCTATAAATATCTTAGAAACATTTCATCCACTATATATTCAAACACATAGAGGTTAAATATATCATTTTAGATGAAATATTGGACAATTCCAAAAAACCCCACATATAATAACCATCCAACCCTAATAAGCATTGGATATCAAACACATTTTTCTAGGATACTCCCATGAAAAAAAAACCTGTACATTTTCATGATCCATTGATAATCCCCTCTTCGATATAATGTTCCTCAAAAATATTAATTCATGAATCTAATACTACCATTTGGATATCTTTCCATACATATAATGTTCCCTCAATGTTCGAATAATGAAATCCAAATGGACTATGTACTCCTCCCCTAACTTCAAGTAAACCAAAATATCATCCATGAACTCCAAAAAAAAGATTCCATGACCTATAGAGTGATCTAGTTCCTTAATTCCATAAAATACACATCATAAAAGTGAGTCTGAGTAGAAGAAACATAAAATCAAATTTACTATGCTATCTCATAAACTCTTTCTTAGTTATATAATATTCTTAGCCTCTCAACTGATGGTACCCTGACCACAATTCATCCCCAAAAACCACACAATGACCTTTAAGTTGGATGTAGAGGTTATCAGTCATAGTAAAATGATATTTTTTCATGATAGTCCCCAAATTTATGTTCTTATAGTCAAATAATATTTTTTGTCTCCCATAAACCTTCTTGGAAAAGGTGATAGGTGAAGCCCATGGTGACACGCTTGGGATAAATAAATCACTTATCCTTGGGATAAAAAAAAGATGGATATTTAATTCAAATAATTTAATAGGTTCTATATGGTAATATTACATATAAATGGGAATCATTACAGGGAGATGATCAATAGTAATCAGGACCTCTCTTTGTGGTGGAAAACAAAAAAATCATCTGGAAAGATGTTAGGGAATAGTAAATCTAATTTTCGTAGCTAAATTCTGAAACATGGTTCAATAGTATCAAAAATCATATCTTACCACAGGAATAAAATTACCACATCATAAAGAACAATATGCACATACCTTTCCAATCTAGGGTTAGCCTCACCCTGAAAAGCATGAGGGACCCCATCAGAATATTAGAACTATACTAGATAGATATAAAATTCTATCTAGTAATTACCACGGATCTCAAAATCCATTCTAATAATTAAGTTGAATATGTTATTATTGAGTTAAAAGAGGAGAACTCCACCACATTATTTTTATCATCACTCTAGAAATTGGGAACATGAAACCATACATGGAGCGGTTTCACCAAGGAGTGATAGTATAAAACAACAACATGTAAATGATCTTGAAACCAAGTGGACAAGGCTCCTTCGTAGAATCCAATATACCCTAGATCGAATCCTTGAAGGGATTAATTTTGGGGTTATTATTGCAGAACTATAGTTGAGCACTGTAGCTGTAGTGGAACTATAGTGATGAAGACACTATAAGGGGAAATGTAGCAGCGATGGTAATGTAGTAGCTCGGGTACTAAAGCTGTACTATTCCCCAAAGGGACCTCTGGGACAAAAATGGGATTTTGGGCCTTGTATTTGGTATTTCATGCCCCCTGGGCCTAAGGTCTCTATAATGGGTCCCCATTTAACAAATACTAAAATAGGTCGATTATTTAATTATAAAAATGTAGCTTCAGACCCAACTATAAAAAAACATTCCCAACAGAATCTATGAAGACAATTCCAACATGTCAACTAGTTTTGAAGATATAAATTAATGATGAAAAACTATATTAAATAGTTCTTAAACCATAAAAGATGAAATAAAATTGTACCCAAAAACATATATGGCCATAATTGAGATTCATGTGTTGCATACTCCACTGAATAATGACATAAAATTTAATCTCCTATCTATGATTTTATATCCACATAAACATTGTCTTTAGACCGAGGATAAGATCCACCACCATTGAAAGAATCGGTATGAACATAAGAACCTTTACAGAATGTGGGTCCCACCATACTGCCTTGGGACATCCTATCACAAAAACGTTTCTAATTGAAATATTTTCCACCATGATGACATGTCTTGGGAGACACTTTTTAATTAATCTTGCTATGACCAAGCCACCCAAAAAAGTAGAAAATTTCCTACTTCATTCCAGATGAAGCTGATAAAATAATCCATAAATAAAATTTCTTTCTGTGGTGCTTCCTTTTCTAGAAAGAAGATACACCATATCTATTTGAAATACTAATTCAATCTCTTACCTAGCCTATTTTTCTATTTTTACTTCATCCACTAATTATTTATTAACAAATTATTTAAAAAATGTTGGAATGTACCTTAAAGTCAACATTGACATAATATCATCCCTTAACCCCAATGTGAATGTCTAGGAATTTAGGTAATCATTGGTGACTAGCTCTACTTCAAATTACACCAACTATTATACATGGGTGGAATACCCAGTATAGAATGTTCTTCCTACTATTGTGTCAAAACACTAGGGTAATTTAACAATATAATTTCCTAGGACAACACTTCTTGTTAAGTATTTTATCGAAATAACCCCTTGTGAGATCCTTAGGTAGCTTAGTTTTCAAAAAAAGATTCACGCAATCTTTTTAATAGTCCTTCAATAATATAATTAAAAAAATATACCTTATTTTATTAATGAGTCTTTAAGATGTTGATGATCCTCTAAATCCCCTAAATCCCCTAAATCCCCTATTCATGTTCTTGGTGTACTTTTTCACCATGAAAGTATGTTGGATGCTTCTTTGTAAATTATGAGTCATGATCAACTGGTTGTTCTAGGTTCCAAAAACATGATTTAACTAGAGTCTAGATAGTGAAGATTATAAGTTATATAAAAGAAGGGTCCACAGAAGGGTTTGTATATGGAACTTGTCTTATAACTTTCTATTCCATATTTAGAATATCTCTCTTGAGAGGAATTGTATAACAACTTACAGAAAAAACAATCAATCATAAGAAGCTTCAAAAATCATAGGAACAAATTACGATATTGATATAAAATCATTAAGATGATTAAAATTTAATGAAATTATGAATTATAAATAAAATGATAGTTATTTTTAAATGAAAAAATGAATTTAGTTAAAATTTCCATAATTTTCATTGAAATGGCCCCAAAACACTATGATTCAAAATTGGTAAAAAAAATTCTGACAACCAAGGGTAACATCAGTTTATATATGAATGTGAGAAATCCAGGACACTTAACACACCTACTAGCAAAAATACGACCATACTAACTATTATCTTCATAAGACCTTGAACCAAACTTAGGAAGTGTTAATACACTTCACGATGAGCAATCTCTTAATACCAGTTTGTATAGAACTAAGAAGACTCAACTGAATGATCCTACCATGATAACTGTCTCATTGTGAGGTATAACAATGAAAGTAGATAAAAGTATTTAATATGACAAAAAAATACATAAAATCAATGTTATATGTGGATGAAAGAGATACATTATTATCCAAATAGTCCATGTCAAACTTGATAAACTAGAGAATCGTGGTAATTAAAAACTTTCGATTATCCATACAACCAGCTATCACCTTCAAAACACCCCACTATGAAGGCACACAATTAAAATAAAACTTGAAAGGAAACATGATTCCTTTACCATTAAATAATTTATACAAAATATAGTATGTGCCCACCCAAATAAAAAATATGGGTGTGATTATAAATCTCAAAAGGATACAACTAAAGAATATATTGATTTTCTAATATCTATAATTCACATGTTCTAGCTTTAAAACAAAATAAATTTAATATAGAGTTTTCTTAAATAGAACCAATCTAAAAAATTTAATTTTTTCCCTTAAATTCATACCATATTCACTAAACCCATGAATATATTTGGTAAAAAAACAATGGTTATATAAAATTGTGAGAAAATAACAATTAAATAAACCATATTTTGATAAACCATGCATAAATGTAAATTCACACCATTTGGGATCCTTCCACTAGGAATACATACTCAAAATAATAGAACCCTAAACTAAGCATAATTGGTTCCCACTTATATTGAGTCCTAACATAGTGTATTGATATCAAAAAATTAACCTGTAGTGGTGCCACAAACACTAGAGTAATCTATGTCTATTTACTGAAATACCCATGGTTCCCAATGTGCTATGTTTATTCAAAACCATTACCCATTCAGTTAAAAAAATAATTAGAACAATGTTTTGCAATATAGAATCCATTATAATTAAAAAATTAAATTTATCGAAAATAACATATAGTAATTCATGAATTATAGGAATGTGCATTGATACATCTACCTCAAGAATGGTGGAAAACAATTTTCCATTTACAACGGTGATCGAAAAACCTCAGATCGGCCCTCAAAGGAAATGGAATGGAAAGAAACTTAAATGGAACAATATAAACCCCAATAAATAATAAGTATGAATAAAAAACATTAAAACATCCACCATTTCCAATGTATTGAAGAAGTAGAAAGAAAAATTACCATGGATATGGTGAGAAACCACCATACTAATTAAATTCTGAAGAATGTAATCCAATAGGAGAGAGGTCAAGCAAATTTGTCTAAATTATTGTACAGATAGAGAGGGGATAATCTTCATAGAATGATAAGAAACATAAGGTGTACAACTCATTTAAAATCAATGGACCCCAGAAATTCACATCATGGATACCTTTCACGGTGTGTAATCTCATGTATTAAAAATATACTGAAAAAGGCATCACCTCAGATAAAATTAAATATTGTTAATTTTTTCATGAAGATTATAACATTCATGGATTATAATAATTTCACTCACAACACTATATTCTCATCATATCACCTACAACATATTCACATATTTAAACCCATTATGATGTGAATGCGTCCACCATCTTTCACTAAACCTAGTTCTCCAAAAAACACCACCAAACCAAAGCATATGGATATTTGGTCCTCCTTAGAACCAACTAAATCCATTTAATTTCTTATACGTAGGAACAACTAGTTTTAAAAAAATATTTCACTAAATGTTTTTCCATTTCCCTAGCATAAGATCTCCATTATTTATAATCCCACAATACACCTAAAAAATTGGTAACCCATAAAGAAATGATAAATCATACCTGGAGAAAGGTCACAAGTTATTATAGGGTGATCCAGATATAAATCTCCAAATCATTGGGTAATTTTTATAATTATTATAAGTGTGAAATGAATATGATGTCTCATGTCATCTTTATTATTTATATATGCATGATAAGGGGTTTCAGGAAAACATTATCATTTTACAAGGTAATCTATTGAGATTAATTTTAAAGAGGCATTTATGCTACTTCTTATGGGTGAAATGTATAAACCATAATGTTTTTTCCCGATTTAATAGAAACCTCTAAGATTATTATTTTAAATTTAATATATATTATGAATTATTTTATGAATTTATTAAGGTCGATATGTTGATTTATTGAGTAAGAAATGTTTTTATTTTTTATCTCTATTTTAATATTAAAGAAGTAAAATTTTTGTGTGTATGGATTTAATAATAGGTTTCATTCTGTATTTCATTTTTTATGCCCCTTAAAGATATTTTTTTAATAATCCCAATATTTCAATTTTTATAGTGGTTTAAGGATGATTAAGGATATTGATGAGGTTAAGATGATAATTTTGAATATATTTTATGAAAAGAAAATTTTTTAAATGATTTATGTTTAAAAAATAGATATTGAGTCATATTGTCTACATTCTCATGAAATATTTATTATATTAAGGATGATAAACTATTTCTCAAATAAGTTTATCCTAAAATATATATGTTAATGCAATTATTATCTTGTTTAAAATATTTTTTATGGTTAGGTTATTATATATAGTATCTCATTGACATGTTTTATCATGAAAACATCTTATTTATTCGAATAAAATGTAGAAATTTAAAATATTTCATTCATTGAATTTTTATTTGAATGTTTTCAATGTGATAAGGGTTTATTTATCAATCTCATCCTTATTGGGTATTTTTTATGTTTATGTTTCCATGGGGCTAATTACATAATATTTATACCTTATGCCCAATAATTTTTCATATTGACTACCCAAAAAGAATTGTTAAGTCCATAATGGAAATGAAACTACAATATTTATTAACTCCAACTATCACTAAATGACTTATGTAACCCCATGGATCAAACAAACAATAAGTTAGATGGGGACAGGAGGACCTATAATTCTACCAATGTCATGTTGCACTAGTGAGACACTCATACCACTTCCAAATAGGCCTTCAAAAGATAGTTTAGTGTGATCAAATCCTAGTAATTCCATGAATGAACTCAATATCTTCTATAATTCATGCAATGCCCTTACACATCAGGGGCTTGGATGGAGGCCCCTAATGGGGATACTATGTTTCTTACCTCAATGTGTTTAGGGAAAACTATGATGGCCCATTTTTTTAACCAAAACATATAAAATATTAATTGAATCATTATAACATTAAGAATATTCATTTAAAATAAATTAATTTCTAATTAAATTTTTTTCTTTATATAGTTTTAAATACCCATAAATGATGTTTCAGACATAAGAAATGGTTATAAAAATTGAAATAATGTTATCCATTAATTAATTTTTTTTAAAAAGTATTGATTAAAAAGAACTAATAATGCATCTTTTGGTTATTTATTGAAATTAAAAATTTTACTTTCTTCTTTCTTATTCTATGTACCCAACTGTCAAAAATAATGGTTTTAATAAAAAAATGACACTCATTTACCACATGATCAGGAATATTTTTCTTTAAAATCAATATTTTCTATAATTTTTTTCATCATTTACTTCAATATTATCAAATTATTAATTTATGTAATTTTTAACCTTGTTTTAATGTTTTTTAAAATAGATTAAATGGAATCTTATTGTCTTTTTCTAAAAAATAAAATATTCACTAAAGGATTGAATGAGATATTTATTTTAATTCATATTTAATCAATGAATTTTCAAGTTATAATGAATATTATTTACTTTGATGAGACCTTTATGAGTTTGAAGGGATTGTTTTAATGAATTTGTTTCTTTATATTATAGAGATTTTTATATTTTTGTATAAGTGATTGCAAATTGAAAAGAGTATTTTTCCTAAATAAATATTCCTAGAATATTTTAAAATGAATTTCATCTATGGTAACATCCTTTGAGTAATGCTACAATTTAATAGGGATATTCCCTATTGATACCATATTCTATATTAGCAGGTTTTGATTATAATCATGTTGTTCTATATATTTAATTTTAAAAAATTTAAATTTTTGTAAGAATTTTTAATCAATTTGGATGTATATGTTGATAATTTATGGAATTATTATTCATATCTTTCATTAAATTATTTCATTGAAATATATTTTTGAATGGTGGGACAATTATAACCCCTTGATTAGTCAATTGATCTTATGAGATAAACTAGTTGGGTTATTTTGTATACACATTATCTATTTATGTATGATTTTTTGGAATAAGGCATTGATAGTAAGATTTTGATCCCATAAATTATGAAATATATGATTATGAAACTAGTTTTTTTATCTATTATATTACTTATTTTTCTATATCATCCACATATTTAGTGCCATTTTTTGGATATTAGTTTTATCAGATATTTGATTATTATTGATTACTTACATATTATTCATGAATTATTTATTCAATGATGGGATCAAATACACTCTTATCATTACTAAGAATATGAGGTCACCCAATTATTTCATTCCCCATGACACCATGATGGGGTCTTGGAATGATTTCTGGAATATAATTGAAAAAATATTAATGTTTTCATAAAATTTCAAAATTTTTATTTCATTTATTTGTATTTAATGTTTGAATCATATATTTACCTGGTCTCCAAATAATTATAAACTATTAAATCTTTTAGGATGAGGAAACTTAAATTTTTTTCTAGTATTGTATAATAACCACTATCCCCTTGCTAATGGATTCGGGGTGTTCTAAATTCTTTAAATAGTAAAATTCACTATATGTTATTCATAACATATTCTACAATAGAACAATCCATTATAAACACAATATGAATTAAAAAAATTAAAATTCCATTTGAGTCATAACTGTAGAAAATAGTGAATATACACAATCCCTCTTTCCACATGAGACGAAGAAAAAAAGAAATAATTAATAAACATCACAATGTACTAAAACATGGAAAAGTAACTCAACAATATATTAAAAACCAAAAACATCAAACCCTTCCAATGTAACATGATCATGAATCATATATACATATGTTAATCCAAGTCATATATCTACAAAAAGATTTAATAAATTTCTATCCCCTAACATCCTTATCCTAAATAGTAAAAAAAATTAATAAATAATGATTTAATTGTACAATATAATGTCTTCGACTTAATTCACCTCCAATAGGACTAAACTAGGTTCCACACACATCAAGTGAATCTTATAATACACCATAGGTTTCCAATGATTGAGGATGGTTATAATAGAATATGTTTAGAGGCTATAATTTCAAGAATAAATAACCAAAAATGCACAATAGATGAAGAATGATGAATCAGTCTTCCTAATATACACTGAAAAGGAAAATATACATCATAAATAAATTCAAACCATAAAATTATAAAACAACCACAAGGTATGATAAAATGACCTATTGTACATTCCATATGTGTCATTCAACAATAATAAGGTCATATGGTTGGAAAATAAAATACTAAATGGTAAAAAATTAACCAAAACTGTATATTTTTAAAATACAGGTCATGATTCATATAAAAATTACATATCTCAACCAAAAAAAGGTACACTAGTTGAACTATTCAAAATAGTAGTGAATCCCCCCTTACCTGGTTCAAAAAACAAGATTTGTGGTCCAGTTTAAGGGTGCTTAAGTGGGGTGTGATTTTGACTTAATAGAAAAAATCCAATTGTGTACCTAAGAGGCCATAAAAATATTTCTAAATAATCAATATAAAATGATTATGATGAAATAAATAAATATATTTTCACCACATGGATTGATAAGTAATGAAGCCAAGTTTGAATATAACAACATTAGATCTTTCCTGAATGGGATAACATTCCCATGGACAGATCATATCTTGATGATGAATTATAAATCACTCTTAATAACACAATTTATCTGAATGAGCTATTCCAATCAATAATTACTCAATAAATGATGGAACACCGTCAAAATCCATCTACATGAATAGACTATCATCATATAATATTAATGTTGAAAATGATTCACATGGTGAGGGTGGTATCACTAACTTATGATTGATGATATACCACCATATTTAGCCTCCATGTAAAAAATCTACATCAACAATAAAGACTCAAGTGGGAAATACACCATATGGAAAACATTATAGGATGTAATAACCTCAATAAATTACTATTTAGGTACAATTCACCATTAATAAAACACTCAAATGCAAATAAAATACCACTCTTACAATATCCTTAGGTGGATAAAGAACCACCACAAACCATATCATAATATATAGGTTACAACCAATACATTATCCTTGGGGAGAAAATGTATCACTATCTCAACTCTAGTGGATAATATTTCACAAATTAGATCATAGTGGATGATAATTCACAGGAACATTGTATTAGATTGACACATTACCACCAATATACATTAGGCATATGGTGTACTACCATTCAGTTATCAACAATATAAATTTTTATCTTATAACCATTCACATATAATTTACCAACATTTATTGAATAATTGGTCATAACCTTAATATAATAACATAATAAAATTATAATACCTAGGCTATTAAATACCCCATATAATGGTTTATCATGATGCATATCCCTATGTAAAGGACTATAACCCTAAAAAGGGCTTCTAATATCATGTTGGAAGTATAGGTCTCCCATTCTAAATCCAATTAAAAGGTTCCATAACACAACCCATAATGAAAATTATTTTTGGTGACCACAAAATATACGAACATAACATCAAGGTTCTATAAAATCTTTTATAGATTATTATCATTTAGAATGATTTATGAAAAAAAATTAAATTAAATTAGGGCTCTAATATATCATTGGTGTATCCAAAATTCAATATCATTGAAGACAAACTTGTAAATACTAATGGGAAAGAAAGGGACCCCCCTGGACATTTCCCTTTAAAAAAAACATGTTTATTAAGAATCAATCAGTTAGATTTGTAAAATAGAAAAAAATACCCAAATTACGGAGTATATAATGAATCACATAAATAGATTAATTGAAAGAAATAATAGTGTGGTGAGAACCATTTGACAAACCCATGTAACTCCCCTATGACAAACATCAATCATATTTGGGAATGAATGATAATTATCAAAGAGAAGAGGAAAAATAATGATATAGGAAGTTAGATATGGGTTCTTTTAGATGCAAATAATTGATGAAATGAGGATAATCCATAATTTTATAAAATTTAATCCTATTTATATAATTACATTAAAATAATAAAATGTCTATACAACTAAAAGAACTCTGGTGGGTATCCAATTGAACTATAGTTTCCTAACAAGGATCAAAATCAGACATAGTGGACTAATATTTCTAATGTAATTTGATGATTCATACCTAATAAAGAATCTGGAGTACCATGAAGTTTAAATTATTTTCCTTGTTTTATTTACAGAGGAAAATGTTTAACTATTGGGCATTTTTCGGCATCTATTTCGTGTTATAATGGTTTGTGTGATTTTCAAATAAAAAATTTACAAATATTATATAGAGTGTTTTCTTATTTTATATAAATGAATAATATAGTTCTATCAAGTCTATACCAAGTTCCTTAGGATAAATTCATTCATTGGATGTGTTTCATTGGAATAACTAACAACATTATAGTTTAAAATGGTAACCAAACCAAATTAAATTTTCTTGGAAATATGAAAATATAATAAACCCTCTAAATGTAATGAATGATCACTTGAACCAACTAAAATTAAATATTGAATACAATTCATATCCAAATTACTTCCAAAATATGAGGAAAGGCCAAATACATTGTCTATATTCCAATAATTTAAACCGTGAATGGTGATGCCAATCCCAAAACATCCATTTGACTTGAATTTTTATGCATATTTATGGTTGGAGGGGGTGTATGTTAGGAATTAAAACTAATGATATGACTCTGTTAGGTCAACTAGTATAGATACCCTAGTAGTGGGTAAATTAGGTATGATAGATTTAAATATACTCCCCTTTTTATCTTGTTTTTCTGTTAAGAAAAAAAATATTCTCTTTATCTCATTTCCAAAGTAAAGTATAAACTGAAATTAAAGCATGCACATGACATACAATTTTTTAATTTTCCCACCCTCACTGGGCTACGATCAAGGAGCATACACCGGAAATGTGCCTATGTAAAAAATCCACTAAATGTGCACTATTGTTTACAATGTTTGGACTGGACACACTTTTGCTCTTGGTTTAAAACTACTCATATTATGAAGGATCACTGCTATCTCAACTGAATTGTCCTCACTGCTTCTTCAGAAGATCAACAAATAGTTTAAAGACTTATAGGGCCCTTAATTATCAGAAATTAATGTATATTCCTCTATATGTAGATTCAATGTTGATGTTTCAATTTCTTTCAATAATGAATACAACTTTACCATAGGTGTACTGGGAAATCTACCAACATTCGCGCAACCCTAGAATGACTAGAGCGGTTCTCAATGATTTGTGCTCAAGTGTCACCAACCCCTTGAACGAAACTCCCTTCTTTAACTCAAATCTCAGTTGAATCATAGTATTTTATGCTCAAACCAATATTTGTATGCAACTATCAACTAGCGTGCAACTTATAAATGACTTTATACTTGCACGCTAAAACCACCAATTGCATGCCTATACCACATGCATGAACAGAAATTGAAAATTCATATGTGTTGAGCATCATCATAAATCAAGAGGGTTATCCCCCTATTTACAAGCATTAAGGGAACCCTGAGCACCATGTGCAAGTTTCTTCCCAGTGTGTAAGTCCTTCCTATAGATCCTCGGTCACCCTCATCACCTTTCCCGCCCAAACCGAAAAATTCGCTCCCCTATTTCCGTTTACATATTTTGATGATCAGATCTAGAAAAACATTTGTCACCCAAGTTTCCCTTTCCATATTTTGGGTTTAAGACACTAGGGTCAAAAATGATTGGTAATTTATTAATGACTCAAGGCGGAAAAAAATCATTGTATGATCCTATAATATTGGTTATAGTGGGTACCATAAATCTAAGTGCATGAGAGGGGTGATGATTAGTTAAAGGATCATTTAGATCTAAAATACTATAAATATATCATGTCTTAATTTTCTTTAATTTTCATCTACATTAACATTATTACATTGATAAATATAATCCATAAATGCATTAATTATTTTTAAAAGAAGTCCAATTCAGGCCCCTATTTGAGATATTTTTATCTTAACTCTAAACCAATAACTGAAATTAGATCAGGACCCATATATCACACTCTTTCACTATATATATTATACTATCAATTTATTTAATGAACCATATAAGGGAAAAGAAAATAGTTAATATTGATCAAAACCAGAAAATTTTTATTATACTAATTATGAATATTGGAACTCATAAATAGATTATTTCATTAAAAAAACATAACATTAATCATTGAATGATCATCGATAATCCGTACATGCCACCAGAAGGTGGACCTAATTCCTTGGTTAGAAATGATGTAGTAAAGTCTGTTTTGAATTGCAGGGTGATAAATATCCTCTACTGTGAAATAAATAGGAATGTTTATAGTCATGTTCTAGCTTATAAAAATGATCATGACATCTGTAAAGGGACTTCGGATCATGGAGAATCCATACATGCCATTTTTGGGTTGGTTTTGTTTGTATATTCTATTTTTATACAACATCAAGTTCATCCATTTCATTGTATATATTTTTCTATCAATCATGGATTTTAAATAACATATCTTCATCTAGATAAATCTCCATGGATTCCCCTTTGTTGAAAAACTGATCATAGAAACCCACATTGTCAATAAAAAAAATAGTGAGGTCAGCTTTATTGACAAACTAAACCAACCCGAAAGTACTGCAATGCTTCTTTAGGGTATTTTTTCTAACAAACTCTATGTAGGGTCATTTATGATATATAACTCTTACGTAACCCTATAATATAAATTGAGTAAGGTTTCTGGAGTTATTAATCAACCTTTCATGGAATTCTCCTCTTTGACTTTGGAGTATTTTCATATCTATATCAGATATATGAATTTCAATATTTTTATTCTTATTTATTAATATAAATCACTAGATAATTGTATTATAAAAACATTAATGAAATATTGTGTTGTAATTTATATCGATGATTCAATTTTGATATGATTTTAGTCATATAATTGTGTGATTTTGATCTATATTTTGTGATGATTGAATATTTTATCACTATTTAATCTATCAAACATGTAGGTTAGATAGATTATAAATTATATTTATTTTCAATGAAATGATACCTTACCATGTTGATTCTAAAATATATTATTAGTAATTGTAATTTTTTTATGAATAGTTTAATCCATTTTTATATAAATGTATGTATTTTTATACAGTTATTGTTTGGGCAACAGAACAATGATATAGTATAGATTATAATATCTTATTACATATTCATGAATTTTAAAAATAATTCAATTGATTATTCCAAAAAAAATTTCCTAAATTGGAACGAAACATTTATTTTAATCCAATATTTGAACCTTACCACCTAATGAACTAATTTGGTCTATGGTTTGGTTTTATATTTTTGCCACTATATTTTGAAATCACCTAGACAATTGATCAAAGAAATAACCCCATAGAAAAACTATTTTATCAATTGAATCAACCCATAACTCAACAGGAAATATATTTATCTAATTAAGGATTTTTTAAACAAGTGTTTGTGTGTTGGATTTGTTGAAAATATTTTTTGACAATTAGAAGATATTTGATTTATTAATAGTTGGAAAAATTTATTACATTAAAAAAGATTTTAAGTATGATTTCTGGACTATAAGGTCTAGAAGTTAAGGATTTGTAAAGGTTCTATTATGGATGAGTATGAAAATTAATATGTTTATGAGTGGAACAGAATCCATAATTGGTGTAGGAATAAAACCCAAAGGTTATTTCATAGATAATTATTATTTATATCGAGACACATGGTATTAGAACATAGAGATAGTAATGGAAAATCATGATTGAGGAAATTTAATATACCTAATAAAAAACATCTAGTTATAGTAAATATAAACATAAATTCTCTTAGAATAGAGATATTAGGTATTAGATAAGATCTTGTGTTTTTATAATAGTAAATATTATCTATTTGATTTATATATAATTTATAATTAGATAATTTTTTTGTTCTAGATTAAAATGGAATTTGAAGAGGTGTTAGTAGTAATGGGGGAATTCTTAGAAGGATAGAATAAGTTTTTTGTCGTGGGAACAAAATATTGTTGAATTATAAGTGGTAACATCATGATTGTTTTATAGGAGTAAAAGTAAAACTATATATAAATTAGGTTAAAATATTCATAAATATATAACCTAAAGAATTCACTGAAAGATTATATTAAAGCATATGGAGATCTATATGAAAATTTATATATCTATTGATGATCATTTTTATTGTATCATGAGGAATTAGTTGTCATTACACCATTTTATCGATTTATATATTAAGAAAATAAAGGAGAACACCAAAGCATGATATTTTTTATGAGGAAGTAAATTGCATAGAGAACAGGGTGGATATGGAATTTTTTCTTAGATCTATTTGATGATGGATGAAGTATTTTTCGATGAATCATTTGGTCCTTTTGCAATGTTTTCCAAGATAAAAGTATTTATATGTAATGGTATAAATATTTCTATAGGTGAAAAGCTAGGCAATTATTTGAATTTTGATGGAGTTACTTATTAAAGTGTGTTAGGAAAAATCAAGTATTATCTTGCAAAAAAAAAGTTGGATGTAGATTCCAATACATAGTAATGATGTTCATAATTCCATGGTGTGAGTAAAATATATTTTTTATGATGATTGAAATCAAATTCAAATATATTTAATGTGCCTCAAGTCTTTGGAAAGATACTCAAATTGAATTGATGATTTTGATCAAATTAATTCATATGGGAAACTTTTCATAACCATGGGACATTAGATTAACATTAATTAATCTCCACCATAGACTTAAGAGTTCAGTGTTATAATAATTTCAAAAAATTACTAAATATTTTTCTTGATGAAAAATGGAGAATAAAAAGATTGTGTTAAATAATTATATGTTGGGAAGAAGTGAGGAGATATAAATATAATATTAAATTGAACACATTCGGTTCATTATAAGAAGTAGACTACATATATAACATTATTGTGATTCATTTAACCAGTTTTAAAGAATAAATATATTATCATAGATGTGTAATCAATACCATGAATATATTATGTATAATTAATAAGTTCCATTGTCACTAAGGATTTCTATCACACCGGGATATGAAAAAGGATTGACTATAATGTGTTGTTTAATATTGAAGAAAATTATGTTTTTTAGGATTAAAATGTTTTAGTCATCTATATAGAACTGTTATAGGGTCTAAAATATATAAACATTATATAATTTTGTAAAGAAATGTATGAATGGGTAATATTAGAGAGTGACTATTGGGGGTTGTCCTCCATCCATAATCCGATTTTATTAGTAGATATCCATTAAGTATAGTGACTATTAACAAAACCTAATATCCATTCTAGATAGGTTTTTAATGGTATATTTTGGTACACAAAAACATTTCCAAGTGTTTTATTATTATATGTTGCTAAATGTTGGCTAACTATGTAAAAAAACATGAATTACCACAAGTATTATTCAATGGGTTCACCGTATATCATATCACCCCATTAAAATTGCATCACCCCAATCAAAATCATGGTAATGATATATATAATTAGAGGTGTAGTTCCCAATAATAATCATTTAGAAAATTGTGTAAATTCATGAATAATAAACTCTTTGCATCTTACCTACCTAAAATATATTCTTATTTTTATCCTTTATGAAATACTACTTGTAAAAAAATCCCTATGGATGGTTTAATTTCAACCCATTATATCTTGTGGAATGATATCCAACATCATTATGAGACATATACTAATAGTATACATTTATTGTTTTCTATCATAATCACAACATCCCTTATCATGCATCTTAACAATTAGATATATCATCCTATGAGATTTATTTATTTCAATATAGTGGTATTTCTGAAACCATTTGTGTATTTGTTATGATTTTCCTCCTTTTTAACCATTAGAAACTCCTCAAACATATTTATCAATAGATAATATCTCTTCGAGTTCCCATCAACCTATTATTCAATTGATGTTGATTATTTATTCTCCATTATTATTTCTCTCTCTCTCTACGTATATTTATGTAAAAGGTTGATAAGATGGTGTATGATTTACCACCCATTAAATTATATTATTACATTCCATCAATATTATAAATCTATTATTTAAAAACATAAATTCTAATAATGCAGTCATTAATATCTATTTCCATGGAAATGGTGGGTGGATTCTATATACCACATTCAAATCATCTCTTTCTAAAATATCTTTCTATAGGTCTATTGATTAAAATTATGAGTCATCTATTTATAAAATCATAATTTAGATATCATTTATTCATTAGAGATAGTATAGAATATTTATATTCATCATTGATAAATTTTTATTCAAAAAAAACTAATTATTTGAGTAAGTGTATGACGGAAATAACATGTCAATTATAGTTTTTATATTAATACAATTTCATCCTTATTTTTTAGAACTTTCAACATAATAACTAATTTAATATTTATAAAATTGAATGATAAACATGTTGAGGCTGAAATGTTATGGACCTCCTTCCATCAGGTTGATGATTTTAACCTTGTTTCATTGTAGATTAATTTCACATAATTCTCCATCAAAATTTTATCCATGTAAAAAATACAAAAATATAAATCATTTTAGGAAATTATGCTCTACTTCTGGTAGGTTTTGTGGGGAATTCAACAACCATAAAATTTTATGACATTAAATTTTTTATTATGAAATAATAAGAAACACCATGAATAATTTCTAAAAAAATCTACATTCTCATGATTGTATTAGTTATAAATTGTGTTTTATATATATCATTCACTAAATAAATGACTAGATGTCATTTTTACTTCTTATATGGATTCATCATCCACCTTTGTCACTTTGGGTGATCCTAAATTTCATGATTAAGAATATTTTTTGCAACATTATTATAACCACATTTATTAATATATGTAATTACATTCACATTAATTGATCCATAATTCTACTCATGGCTTTCCTTATCATTAATCATTCTCTTCCAAAAAATTTACATTCGAATTTTCCCTCTGTCTTATAACATGATAAATTATCACTAATATATTTTGAATCAATAAATGATGAAAATATATCAAGATCATGGTTCTTCATAGTTCATTGACAAATATATTTTAGAATATTTCATACATCAATCTAACTAGAATAATGAGTGGTATTCTTGAGTACATCCTTGTTTATTCCTCTAATCATGACCTTATGGATCACCAATGCTTGAACAATTTTAATATATATTATGATATAAATCTCCTAGTGTGTATTTGGTAAGACATTTTCACTGTATTCTAATAGATAATAAATATTATCTTACTTTGACCCAATAAACATTTTAAATGATAAAATTATTGTCCTAAAATATGATTTTTTTAATTATCAAAATTATATTTTTTGATTGATTGAGAAATAAGATCATATGGGATCTAATTAAAATTTATGAAATTATGTAAATCATAGAAGTGTTAATTTAATAATTTTGTATATCCTAAAAAATTTAAATGTTATCAATTTACTGATAAAAAAATAATAAATGGGATTTATTTTGATTTTTACATATTTATCAAGGTTTAAACATCATTATTAAATTACATATATTAATTTGTATAAAAATCTTATCTGAAATACAAATCATTTATCCTAAAAAAAGATAAATCAAGAAATTAATATTTGGAAATAGGAACAATTTTTTTTATCAATTTGTATCATCACACGATGATGGAAGAATAATCCTTGATGAATATAAAATAATATTGATTAATCCCTATTTGTAATTGTGTTTCATCTAATATTTTATGTTATCTACTTTTTTATAATATCAAATATTACTAAACTAAAACTCTTATAATGATTATAATTTCAATAATAGGTATAATTATTGAAATATAAGGGATTTTTTATGTTAACGACATAATGGATGATTATTCATCATATTATTAAAGGATATCCGAGGAAAAATGTTTTATAATTTAAATAATTTGTATCTTGTAGTATGACTCTAAAACTATTATTTTTACTACTTATTTGATGATTATTTTGAAAATGTGTGAATATGATCATAGGAAGTAAGATTAATGGATCTTAATATTAAAATTATATAAAATAATGAATGAATTTAGTATAATAAATAACATCATAGTTATTAAGTCAATTTCTATTTCCCTACACTTAGTTTTGAATAAGTAGGATTAGAAAAAAAATTTCATGGACCTTTATAATGTGGTATATTTACTCTAAAAAATAATTGAGAGATAAGATATAATTGGAATAATTTATGATCATCAATTTCAAAAATATAATTTTTTTAAAAAAATTAGTTACAAAATAATTTGAGGATAAAACATATTAGAAATTAGAGAGTCATATGGTTTATATATGGTTGACAGAGCCTAACTGTTTTGAAATTAATGAATGTGGTTGACATATCTAAATGTTTTAAAGATTTTATATCGAATAATTTGGGATATAAATATAATTGTTTTTGTAAATAATCACTAGTAAGTTCAATTATTAGTTGGTTATTTTGAATTATTTTTATTGTTTTATTTTTTATTTGTAAAAAAGGGGTTAATTTGGAATTTGATGGAGTTATGATGTATTTGATCGATTTTGGAAGAAAGTAGATGGTTAAAGGAATGTTTTATATGATTAAATCACAAGGTTTGATGTTTTTTTGTTGAGGAACATGTTTTTAGCTCATGTATAAATAAAGAGTCAAAGTCCAACTTGTGTTAGGTTAAAATCTAGTACAGATATGAATGAATGATGATAAATGTAATGAAAATGATAAGAGATGAACAATCACATAACATCAAAATAAATGAAAAGTGTTTTCAAAATTTCATTGGATTAAATGTATTTTTGGTAATCTTGATTAAGAAAAACTTAAATATTTCAAGTATGACATAAGAATTATCATAGATGGATAAGATTAAAACATTGGTTGTGCATATTTAAATGGGAAGCATTGAAGCTTATAAACAATGGGTTCAATCCTAATGATAGATTGATATTAGGATATTCATTTTAATATAATGTTATAATAGAGTTACCATAGTATATCTCTCTTAGTTAAAGTAAAATTGAATAAGAACATTGCATTCTATGATTCTCTAATAGTGTTTTGAAAACATATGTTTATGGGACCACCTTAAGATGTCTTGAAGAATATGGGGTGATGGTTTCTAGTTACAATATGAATTGACAAAGAAGGTAATTGATATTTTAGTAAGGAATGATCCCATTGATGTGATTATACAATAATGGTCTAGTTTTATCCATGGATTATGTTTGAATAAAATACGATAATGCCTAGAGAATGGTCGTCAGGGATTGGTGTATATAACAACAATACTCTGTATTTCCCATTTATATAAGATTTATTACATTAATATAAACACTATTAAACCTTAAATATATTTATTTAGAGTGTATTGGGTAATTAGATACATATAATAAAATCTTTAGGATGGGATAGAACCACATTATTGAAAACATACTTAACATGATTTTAAAATTCCAAAGTGTTTAAAAATGTATACGATAAAATTGTAAAAAACATAAGAAATGATTGATATATAAAAATTGGAAATATAATAAACATGGAAGATGGTGAAACATGTTTTAAAATTTTCATATATATGGTATTTAAAAATATTATTAATCTTAAACAAGAATAATGAGACATGATATAACATGATAATCATAACACGAGAAATGTGGAAACAACTTAGAATACTACATCATAAACATAATTGGAAGACAAAAAACATAGACATAATAGATAAAAAAGTACCATAAAGTACTAAAGTTCAATATCTATCCCAAAATGACATCTCATGAGACCAAATATTACCGAATTCATTGGATCACTCTATAATTCTGGTTGCACCCGTCACATTCTTTCATTCTCATTCTTTAGAGTGCAACATTTATTATAGAATATATGTTTATTAATTATCAATTTTTATTCCATTATTAATGAGGATAAAATAAATAAATATATGTACCAATTAAAATAGGTATAGGTGTATAAATGTGAATACCCTTAAAAGAAATGACAATTGTATTCGGTACACAATTTTTTTGGCATAGAAATTTGCGGTGATCTTTTGGAATCATTACAACATCACACAAAAGTTCAAAAAATGTGTTGTTGAGAGAAAAAGTGGTGTATGATTATTTGGAAATAAATTGGGTGTGATGGGTGATAGGAAATAACATATCCCATCAAATTAAAATGAAGATAAAATACATAAGGTAAAAACATACTTTAATAAAGAGGAGAAAGGAAAAGATATCTTACATGAGTGTCTGACTCCAAATGGTTGGGAGGGGAATCTTGAGAGCTGTTGGGTGGATTAATAGGTCTCTAGAGAGGTGAGGTAAGAATATTTACATAATCCATGTAGTTTTAGTGAAGATAAATTGGATCCTTTGTGGTTTTATATACGAAAAGAGGGGCATTTCTTAATTATTAAGGTTTCGAACTCTACATAATAAAATAACAAAAATAAAAGAATAGCAAACCATGGTTTCTACAAAATGGGACTTTTTGTATTATTATAAATGTAAAAGAGCCTATATAATGTAAAAATACCCTTTTATGTGGTGATTAGTCATACTCTTAAAGAAAACTTTTTATAACCTTAAAATATATTAATAGCTTTAGAGAATTCCGAAGGGCTTTATAAAATTATTTAAATGAAAAAAATTATATTATCTTCAACTCAAAACATATATTTAGCCATTCAATTGATTTATTTTATTTATTAAAACCCATTCTGTTCATTATGGTGTCATAATACACTATATATATTTATAAGTTATTTAATTTTTACCCAAAAATTTGACTGTCTCATAAAATTATAGAAAATTGTCCATTAGAAAATTTCAACATCCAGATTTAATAAATAATATTAATTTTATCTAAATATTTTTATCAATATATTAATTTTAACATTTAAATTAAAATCAACATTTATTTAAAAATATTGGGGTTTTTACAATAAATGTTTATAAACCCTTAAAAAATTACCTTTTGATTTATAAAAATTAGAAGATCATTTATAATTAATAGAAGTTGTTTAATAATAATATTTTTTTAAAATATTATTTATTTCAATTATCTATAAAATTATCAATAAAAATTCATTAATTTAATTTGAATATTAAGAAAAACAAGTATTTTTTTATTGAATAAAAATTAAAATCCTTTATAAAGTAAAAATAAAAGGATGAAAATATATTCATTATTCTATAAAAAATTATTTAAATACTCATATTTCTAGGGTATTGATACATATCCATTTAATACACTATCAAACACCCTAAGGGTGTGGTGCGTAATGGTGATACATTCAGTGGGTGGTTCGGTGAACATGCTTTGGGTTGTGACATATATGAGCTTGAACATATCCTATAAATGGTTTCTCTGATGCTTAATACATTAGATATCATCATGAGATTGCTAAATCACAAACCCCAGAGATGTTATCTCACTTAGATGTTTCGATAAATGGGCTTCATAGGGTATGATCTTACTGGTTGAGGCCATCATTTCCTTTGTGTTTGTCAATTGGATTTGTTAAAATCATATATTTATTCAAGTCTTGTGATCATGTTTCAATGGATATATTATCAATAATGATGATACATTACTATATTTTGAATCTAGTTGGATACAATAAAAAAATTAAGAGCATTGTTTCTTTAACCATATTACATAATAAGACATTTAATGAAATCAAAACGGGAAATTTTTTATAACAATTTAGGTTGTTATAATATTATCCCCTTTATAATTTTCCCCCCAAAAATTTCATTTCCCACACTAAAATAGATGTGGGTAACACTGCTTCATCACTTCCACCAGTTCTTATGTCACTTTTTTAAACTTGTGGTTTATCAGTAAACCTTTAACAAAGTGTATTTTATTATTTCATAGAAATTTTTCTCCGCAATATTTGATCTTAACTAGATACTCCTCATATGAGAGATAATTATTCAATGGTACCACCTCTATATTGAATAAATGTGAGGGGTTCTGTATACACTTTCTCTATAGGGATTCATATAAAACATCATGTTCCCGAGATTGGTTTTTTGGGAGTTCAAGTAAAAATTCCACCAATCTGATACAATCAATGATTTTTTAGGGGTTGATATATCTTGGACTAAGAATTCATGTCCTCCAAAATCTCATCACTATATTCCATATAGATATTTAGACTAATACAATGTATCTAACCATAAACTCAAGGTCTCATAAATGATTCAATGAATATCACCTTGCCACATTCATCTTCCATGATGTGATGCTGATTGGTTTCAAATTATCAACAATTCCATCGATCATTTTAGGACCTAATACTTTTTGTTTCCCAAGTTTATCCCAACAGGATAGTGTTATAAACCACTTCCTGTAAAGGGATTCATCGAGGGGACATTTAAATGAATGATTTAAAAATATTATTGTTTGAGAACTCGACTAAAGGTAGATATTGGTCCTATCATTCTTTTTCATCCATAGAACATGCTCGCGACATGTCTTCCATTGTTTGAGTAGTCCAATCAATTTAAAAAAAATTAACATTGATAATCTATGATGATGTCCAAATAAGTGTATAGATAATGATTAATACTTTTCCAGAACATGGAGATGAACCCTGTATCTCAATTAGATATAATTGGTAGTGGTTCTCCATGAAACGTCACCACTTATCCAATGTATTTATTCACAAGACTGTCATGTGGGAAATCATCTCAAATCACAATAAAGAGAGAAATATTGATAAGAAGATAAAAGAATTATATGAATTATTTTCCTTGGATGTATTTGGACGTTCGATGACAAATTCCATAGTGATGTATTCCCATTTCCTAATTGTAATGGGAAATGGTTACATCTTCCCCTAATATTTATTCCTTTTAACCTTCACTTGATGACATACCAGAAACATTGTTTTATATTCAGTAATCTATTTCTACATATTTTTCGATTTATAGTTCTCATGTAGATCATAATACATATTTGTGATTCCAGGGTAAATGGAGAAACCGAACTATGTGCATCATCAAATAGTTCCTTATTTAACTCAAGATTTGATGGTATACATATTCATGACTCAAATATCATAACTCCATATTCATTGAAACTAAACTACGAGGATTTCCCTTTTCATATAGCTTATAATTTCTTCTCTATTACCAAATCTTCCCATTTATCATCATTTATCTTTTCCAAAAGATATAGTTGAGAAACAATTTGTAAATGGATTGAAAAAGTTCCTTTCTTTATGTTCCAATATCCATCTTCATCATGTTAATGAAGATTGTATCCTTCTTAATTCTCATCAATTATAAAATTTATAGACACTATCTATTTAGAGCATCTTCCACTTTATTTTCATTCCCATGAAGATAGTAAAATGAGCAGTCATAGTCCCTTATAATCTCTAACCATCTTCTTTGGAACATATTCATATATTTCAATGTGAATATATAATTGAAGATTTTCTGATTTTTATTTATTTAATAATTCTCCCCAAAGAGATAAACCAATATATTTTGACAGAAAATATAACTACATCCAACTCATGATAATGTGTGGGGTAGTTGTATTCCCTAACTATTAACTACCATGAATCACAAGCTATGAAATTTTCATTTTCCATTAACACATAGTCCAATCCCTTGGATAATGTGTCATTCAATACCATAAAAAGTTATCCTCTCATGGGTAGTGTGATCATAGTGTTGGATCAATAAAATTTTAAATATGATACTGATTGTATTATCAAACTATAATGTAGAAACTCAATATACAAGAGGGGGGTGAATTGTATACATTATAAATCCTTAAGGAAATTTTGTATAAACAAAATTCAAAACACCTCAAATATCTAATAGACTGCATGATTCTAGAAAAGTTAATCCAAAAATGAAACTTTACAAAAGTTTACAATAACTACGATTCTACCTCAAAGTGTATAAAATTTTATTTAATCAGAGTACAAGTCTAAGGAAGTATAAGAATGTTATATTTTCTCAAAAACTAAAATTACAATGGAAAACAAACGTACAACACTACAAGTAACAATTATTAACTCTTTTAACCCAAAGGGAAGGGTATCCAACGACCCTGGATAAAGGTCCATTGATTTATACTTTCAAGAAATTCTATCTTACCCAATCCCAGGTAAGCCCTCAATCCGAAGATCAATATATGTCTTTCTGTCCCTACAAGCCCTAAATTTGTAAGGAAATTCACACCTCTGACTTCACAACCTGAAGTCTATGATTTCATGGAAATCGATCCTCTGCACAATGAAAATCTGAATGAATCAAAGTTTGAACAAGCATTCCAAACTGTTTTTACGAAGCCTGAGAGTTTATAAGAGCCTGTATTTCTAGAAATCACTTCAATATCTTGTAAGCCATGTTGTAAATGTTCTATTCTTCATAATTTTTGAGCTCATTCAAATGAGATCCAATTTATAGGCACGACTTCAATGGTTGGCTCCCTACTCCAACGGTCATATTATTCCTTGAATTTCAGAGGGACATATACAAGTGTCACTCAAACAACACTTAGTTAGTAACTGAATGCATGACATCGTTTTATAATCAAAACATGAGTATGAAAAAATATTTAAACTTAAGAAAATTCATTTTTCGGAGCATAAGAAAATAAAATTTCAGAGTCTAAACAAAAATACATTCGATATCTATTATACAAGGATATTCGGATTCTGTTTTCCAAGAAACTCATAACCTGAATTCTGTAGAATTTCAGAGACTGAATTTAATGAAAACATGGAATCTGGATTCACCAGAATTCCGAGTCTCAACTCATAAGAGTTTGGAGTCTAAATTCAGAGAGTTCGGAGTCAGAACTCCTAAGAGTTAGGAGTCTGAATTTAGAGAACTCAGAGTCAGAACACAGAAGAGTTTAGAGTATGAATGTAGAGAATTTAGAGTCAGAACTCAGAAGAGTTCAGTGTTTGAATTCAGAGAACTCGGAGTCAGAACTCAGAAGAGTTCGGAGTCTGAATTCAAAGAACTTGGATCCCAAACTCAGAAGAGTTAGGAGTCTGAATCCAAAGAACATGGAGTCATAACTCAAAGGAGTTTGGAGTTTGAATTTAGAGAACTCGGAGACATATCTCAGAAGAGTTTAGAGTCTGAATTTAGAGAACTCGAAACCTGAAATCGGATCCTGAAAATAGAATACTCTATATCTAAGTATTATATGATTCCGTTGTTTTGGATACTAAACTGAATTTTATACTTTGACAATATGAATAATGAAAAACATGGTAAGGATAAATTTCATTGGGGATGGAAAATTTTCCATATGAAAGTAAAACATAGTGTAGAATGAAATTTTCCTTAAGATAAGGTGTTTTTGATTTCCAAAATAAAAAGGAATGGTAAAGTCATAAGGAAACCTTATTGACTTAACAATCTCCCCCATGTATGAAGGAATGGAAAATTTATAAGGAAAACCTTATTGACTCAACAATATCCTCTTATTTGGAAAGCACAAACATCATTACGAAAATGAATATAAGGACTTAGAAAATATTTTTCTAGAATTTAAAATTAAACATATCTCCCTTTAAACATGAACAATGATCAATACGACTAACTCCCCCTTAGGCTTTGGATCTCTTAGGATCGTATTCTAGATTTATGGAAAGAGATTTTTCATTATATTGAATACAGAAATTACTGTAATGAAAACTCCCCCATAGATAAACACCCTCTTAGGGATATATCTTCTTTACATAGAATTAATTTTCCTTTCTCCCACTTTGTGATTTTCAGAAATAAATTGTGCGAATGGAAAAGAAATTATGATAACTAAAAGTATAGTACAATACAAGAAAAACACAAACAACCACAAATTTCATTATGATTTGAAAGAAATATTACAAGGAAATGAATACAAAAAAATCAGATTGGATCTATTTTCTTTCCTTCTCCTTCGGTATAAATTCTTTCTCTATTGTTTTCAGTTTTTTGATTTCCTTGTGTTCTTCCTCTGCTCGATTTAGAATCTTACCCAGATCCTCTGCATTCTTCTCTAAAGCTTTAATCTTTTCTTCCTAATCCATCAGAGCCTCTGTCTGAGCCTTTAAGACTTCTTCCTAATTAACAAGATTTTCTTCAATCTCAATCCGAAGATCGCTTTCTCTCTTCCAGCTTTGAGAAATTGAATATGGCTTCCAATTCATATCCTTTAACTCTTGAATTTTTGTATTCTTCTTAAGAGTTAGCTTTTCCTCGAAGCTAGTCATGAGATCTTTGATTTTACTATATTCATTATCAAAAGCTTCTTTAACATCATGTTGAAACTCATCAAACTCTCTCAAATATTCAACTATTTTCTTTGACCAGAAAATAAATTTTTTATAGGATATTTTGTGGGAATATTATTTAATGAATAAGTTCTTGAAATAAGCCTCATGTTTTACAGACATATCCATCACCAATGAAACTAAATCCAATTTCTGATTCATGCTTTGTCGGAGCACATAAAATCTCGAGTCAATACTTGGAATGATCGGATTGGTGTCTATAAGTTTCTTCGTTGACTGAACAACGAAATCATGTCCAAAAGATGATGACTCAAATTCTGAATCTTTTCTTGGAGAAGGCTCTCTCTCTAGCTCGATAAGCTTCCTCTTCGAATATCCACAAACTTCCTTTTTATTTAAAACTACTCTAATAGGTGTATACATAATCACCTGTTTCCCTTTATCATTTCATGGAACAGATTATTCATCCGGAGACTCATGTTCACTATTAGACAGGTGAGAAATTCTATCTTCATCTATCTTCTCCTTTTAAGCTTCAGCCTCAGCATCATCAGGGTGAAAGAAATGTTGACTACAACATTCTTCCTCAAAGAGCTTATTAACTTTATCTTCAGATTTTTCATCTATCCCAGGAGTACTATGCTTTGAAGATATGTCTTTAGAGGTCTGGATTGAAAATTTCTCGGACACACTTTCATTCTCATGAAAGTCTTGAACTTTCGTTATGATTTCTTCTATGTCACAACTACTTTCTTCTTCTTCCAATTCTTCCATAGCTTCCTTTTCTTCCAAAATATTTTCTTGTACTTTTTCCGGAGTGAGAAATTTCTTCCCCGGTGACACATGTAAGGCCTCTAACAAGAATGATTTCGGTATAGGGATATTATCGGATGCTTTCATAGTATCCTTAATAAGGGATTGAACAATCTTAGAATCTGACCCCTTCCCCTTTTTCTTCTTTTTCTTAGCTTGCTTCTCAAGCTTATCAACTGTCTTTTCTTTTAAAGCCTTAGCTTTTAAGGATCCAATCCCAACTGTGGCTCTCCTTCCTTTTTATTTTTCTTTTCTTAGCTCCATATTACAATAACCTCATCCATATAGGATTTCTGTTTCTTAGGATTTGGAGGTGTATATTAATCTTCCTTTTCTTTTGGTGTTTTACCTTCAACTTAATCTTCTATCAAATTCCTTTTCTTTCTATCATTTTTCAATGGTTCAGTAACATCTTGTTCTTTTAGAACAGCTTCAGCCACTTCCTCTAGTAAGTCATATAATTCTATAGAATCTCTAGAGAAACCAATATTCATTCTCTTCAATGTATCATTACTTACTAACATGAATTTATAGTTCCTTGGCTTGGAACTGCGATTAAACTTGAAAGACAAAGGGCACCCAACAATTAGCATAGAGAGGATGGTTGGATACATGATTATCTAAGCATTCAAATTTTTATTTTTAATATTCTCAATCGTAATGATAATATGCATCATCAATTTGATCTTCCATTGGTGTACCAAGAAGTCCAAAAATTATATATCACTCTTCTTTAACGTGTCCTTGTCAACCTTTCTTAGAATGACGAATACTTGAACCCATAATTCAAGGATACGATTATTTATATACAAATGAGAAATCTTCAGAGTCTTCACATCTATAAGACCGAGACACTCTATATATTTCATCTTGAAAAAAATTCCTTGTACATCCGGAAATTCAGGGGAACAGAATTCAGATTCTCCTTCATAAGACAACCCTATCAAGCTACTAGCCTTGGTGTATGAAAGGGCATAAGTTTTTCCATATCATTGGAATGAAAATTCACTCCTCTCTTCATCTTTGAAAAATCTCACAGATTCATAAAATTCCACAAGCATATCCAGATATAATACATAATGAGCTACTGGATTTGATATGAAAATGTGTTCTCATCCGTTCAACCTGATGTTCTTGGATATAATGGAATCGTACTTTTAATGAAATTCGGATGCACCAAACCCTCTTTTCAAATCTGCCACTTTGAAATTGACTTGACAGTTGATATCTCTTGAGAAGGAACTTCAATAGACATTTGGATTTGAGACATATTTGAGACGTTTGGAATGGGATTTTGAAAGGGGGAAGTGCTTTGGCATGGAAAGGCTTGAAATTCGATATGGGACAACCCTTCGGGGGTCCTTCATATAGGCATTTGATGTGATGGTTGAACTTCCAAATACAATCCAACGGTTGAGAAATGTTCTGATTGGATCTAACTGTTGAAATCATAGTCTCAAGGAAAATTTGGTAGATTCCGATTTTTGAGGTTTTTAAGAAAATCAATCGAATTTAAGGAAACTAGAATCCGAAAAATTTAGAAACCAAATGAAAATACTAGAAAATAAATGATGATTATGGAAAATTTGAGAACGGAAACAAACATTTTGGATTTCTAGGAAGATTATTTGTATCGAGGAAAAAATTTTATTGACGAACATTAGATTCAGAAATATTTGATTATGAAAAATTTGAAAACATCATTATGAAAATTTTTGATAACTTCATTACGAATATTTTTTAAAACTTTATTATGAAATTTTTTGAAAAACATCATTACGAAATTCTTTGAAAAACATAATTATGAAATATTTTGAAAAACTTCATCACGAAAAATTTAAAAAAACATCATTATGAAATTTTTTGAATAACTTCATTACAAATTTTTTTGAAAAATATCATTACGAAATAATATTGAAAACATCATAACGAAATATTTTGAAAAATTTGGCTAAAACAATTTCCATTATGAAAGATTTGAAAATTTTGACTATGAAAATTTTCATTACGAAATATATAGAAAATATTCATTAAGAAAAATTTAGAAAAACATGGCTACGAAAATTTCCATTATGAAGGATTCGAAAAATCTGACTACAAAATTTTTCATTGTGAAAGATTTTAATCTAACCAACAAAAAATTGGACACCCCTATAAAAAGGCGTTTATTACTTTAAGGAGATTGGTTTCAACAAAAAGATTACAAGGAATATTACCTTATGGTTATCATTCCTAACTTTTGTTTAATGTATTAAAATATATCAGAGGGTAAATATTTTGTGAAAATATCAGCATGTTGATCTTGTGTTCCTATAAATTTAAGAATTATATATCCCATTTTCAAATAAAACATTTGAAATCAATTTTTTTCCAAGAATAAAGATGTTATATATACTAATAATTTCCCCGTAGAATTATCTCTGAATGTTACTTTTCCTCCTTTCATCTCGATAGTCTTTTCAAAGAAGTTTTTCTTACCAGACATATTCTTGTAACATCCACTATCCATGTTCCAAGTATTGCAATTGGTACCTTCTTTATTTTCATAAAAATAATAATGTTAGACTTTCAGAATCCATACATCCTTGTATTCGGAATTGTTAGACAACATAATTTTGAGTACGCACATTTTTTTAGGAAAAATAAGATTTATGAAACCCAAGAGATTTCAAATTATTCAAAGAGGAATTT
The DNA here is from genome assembly GCA_963277665.1 of Viscum album. Classification (NCBI taxonomy): domain Eukaryota; kingdom Viridiplantae; phylum Streptophyta; class Magnoliopsida; order Santalales; family Viscaceae; genus Viscum; species Viscum album. The sequence continues at coordinate 1,461,507,166 of OY728150.1, read as the reverse complement.
TTGTTCCTATTCCCACAGCATTTTCATTTAGTACAAAATGGGGCTCTAGATGGAATAAGATTGTTTTTTTAAAAAATAGGTTTTCGGTGAGTTTAACCTACTCCATTAGTATTTCCTTGTGGTTTGAATTGAGAATTAATCTTGTCCAAATTTTCCTTACCAGAAGTAATGTTTGCATGAATTTTCTTAAGAGAATATATTTCGGATTTTAGTCTGATGACTAAATTCATATACTCATGAATTATTATCTTAGAGTTAGATTTTTCCTCAAATTCATTTTTTTAAATAGCATTCTTAAGATATTTAGAATGTTTATCCATTTAAAAATTTACTTCCTTAAGGTCTTCAAAAAGTTTATAAAAAAGATCATACTTATCATTATGATCTCATGATTGGTCTGAAATCTATGTTGTATGAACATCTTCTCTAGGATTTTCCTTATCCAATTTCTTAGAAATTTTGCAATTTTTTGCTTCTAAAAACATGGAAAATCGATATAATTATTCATAAGAAGGTATTTCTTCATTATCAGAAGATTAAGTATCTTAATTAGAAGTAATATATCCATAATAGTAATTCTTATCAATAGATAAATGTTTTAGAGCCTCGGCAGAGCGTACCTTGTCCATAAGACTTGTATTAAGAAATGAAGTATTAGCAATGAATTCAATATTTTTTTGTGCTGATGATTCATATTCAGAAGATTCGCTTTCTAATGAGTCTCCACATCTAGAAATCCATGTATTGTTAGCTTTAAGACTTTTCTTGTGCTTCAAACGATAGAATGTATTCTTTTCTTTCTTTTTCAATAGAGGTAAATCATTTCTGATATAACATGTTCTTCTACATTCGTAAAAAATAAATTCCCAATCATTTTTCTATTTTTATTCTCTCTTCTTTTATGTATTCTGATAGTTTATTTGAGATACTATCTTATTCAGTCCCCGAGAATGATTAACTAGTTCATTCTCAGACATTTCTGTATCACTAGATTCTAACTGAATATAACTTTCTTTGACATGGATCTGGTTAATCATTCTGGAGTCTTGGATTTCATATGTTTAGATGTAGTTGTGAAAGAAACTCTTCCATTCACATTCTTCTTTTTAACATTATCACTATCTCTTTTCATTCTAGTCTCATGCTAAAGAAGAGTTCCAAACAGCTCAACTAAGGAAATCTGGGTAACTTTCCTATTCTCATCAATTTCTATCCTCTTGGACTCCCACTAATTTGGTATAATTTCTATGATCTTATCTAAAAGGGCCTCATCATCCAAAATTTTTTTCTCCCATATACTGTCGGTAATTCACGATAGTCATAAACTTTTTCTAAACTTTTCTTATAGGTTATCCATACCGAAAGTAAAAAGCATGGTATTCAGATATCAACATAGCTCATCTTGTATCTATGACTTTAGAAGTACCAAAATTTGTAACATCAAGTTTCTTCCAGATATTGTTTGTAGCTTCACATGAGGATATTTTACTATAGATGTTACTAGTCATGGAACATAGAGTTGTATTTCTAACTCTGAAATTTTCTTGATATTCGGATTTTTCCTGATTAGTAAAAGTTTTCAATTCTTTATCTGAAATCTTATAGTCTCATGCCAGCATTAGGTAGTTATCAATTACAGTGTTAATAAATAAATTCTTCATCATATCTCTCTAGTAATCATAATAATTTCCATCAAAAATATGAGGTCTGGTAGGATTTAGATTGTCGATAGAACTGACATTTAAACCTACCATCTTAAATAAAAATATTGGCATAGAAACTTATTAGTAATAGAAGTTTGTAAACAAAAGAAAATATCCTAAGAAAGAAAAATAAAACAATAGTATCTCTAAGAAAAAATGAATCCAAACTTTATGGATTCGAAAATATGATTCTAAAAAAGTGAAGAAGAAGATTCCACTTTCGAATCTAATTATGAGATTAATTCGGATTTTACCAAAATTTGAAATCCAATTTGTTGATTGGATCAGGATTCAAGGTCACCTTCTCTAATACCAATTTCTGTATCAATAATATGATAGATATGATACTAATTTTAGTATAAAACTATGATGTAGATACTCAATATACAAGAGGGGGTGAATTTTATAGTTTAAAATCCTTAAGGAAATTTTTCATAAACAAAAATTCACAACACATCTATATTCTAATCGCTTGCTTGATTCCAGAAATGTAAATCCAGAAATGAAACTTAACAAAGGTTTATAAAAACTATGATTCTACCTCAAAGCATACAGAATCCTATTTAATCAGAGTACAAGTACAAGAATGTATAAGAAAGTTATACTTTCCTCAACTTCTAAAATTACAACTTAAAACAAACATACAACACTACAAGTAACAAGTAATAACTATTTTATCCCAAAGAGAAGGGAATCCCACAACCCTTGATAAAGGTCCCTTGATTTATACATTCAAGAAAGTCTGTCTTACCAAAACCCAGTTAATCCCTCAATATGAAGATTGGTATCTGTCTTGCTATCCCAAAAATCCCTCGATTTGTAAGGAAATCAGCACCTTTTAATTCACAACCCGAAGTCTCTGATTTCAAGGATATCATAACTCTGTACAAAGGAAATCTACATGAAGAAAAGTTTGAACAATCTGTTCAAAATTTTTGCAGGATGCCTGAGATTTTATAAGATCCTCCCTATCTCTAGAAATCACTTCAACAACATGTAATCCTTGTTGTCGAAGTTCTATTCTTCAAAACATTAGAACTCATTTAAATGAGATTATATTTATAGGCACGACTTCAATGGTCAGCTCCCTCCTCCAACGATCATATTTTTTCTATAATTTTTGTGCGACCTGTACATGTGTCACTCAATCAATGGTTAATTAGTAAATGAATGCATGACATCATTGTATAATCAAAACATGAGTAAGAAAAAATATGGTTACTTAAGAAAATCCATTTTTTGGAGTGTAAAAAAATAAATGTTTGGAGTCTAACCAAAAATACTTTTGGTATCCATAATACAAGGATATTAATGTTCTATTTTCCAAGGAACTCAGAACATGAATTATATAGAATTCCAGAGTCTAAATTTCAAGAAAATTCGTAATCTGGATTCACAAGAATTCAGAGTCTCAACTCATAAGAGTTCAGAGTCTGAATTCCTAGAGTTCGAGTCAGAACTCATAAGTGTTCAAAGTCTGAATTCAGAGAACTCAAAGTCAAGAACTCAGAGGAGTTAATAGTATAAATGTAGAGAATTCAGAGTCAAAACTCAAGAGTGTTCAGATTCTAAATTCAGATAACTTGGAGTCTGATCTCAGAAGAGTTCAGAGTATGAATTCAGAGAGTTCGGAGTCAGAACTTAGAAGACTTCGGTGTCTGAATTCATAGAACTCGGAGTCAGAACTCAGAAGAGTTTGTAGTCTGAAATCAGAGAACTCGGAGTAAGAACTTAGAAGAGTTCGGAGTTTGTATTCAATGAAATCAGAACATGAATTGAGATCCTTAAAACAGAATTCTCTATATCTATGTAGTATATGATTCCGAGGTTTTGGATACTAAACCGAATTTTATACTTAGGAAAAATGAATAACAAAAAACATGGTAAGGATAGATTTCCATGGGGAAGTAAAATTTTCCTTATGAAAGTAAAACATAGGGTAGAATGAAATTTTTCTTAAGATATGGTGTTTGTGATTTTCAAAACAAGAAGGAATGGTAATGTCGTAAGGAATCATTATTGACTTAACAATCTCCCCCAAGTGTGAAGGAATGGAAATTTCATAATGAAAACCTTATTGACTCAACACATAGGTGTAGTGATAAGACTCTTCTACAACTCCTTCAACCTCTCTTAACATTCTACATTTGATAAAAAATTTACTACCTTTCGAGTTAGCTTCATTATAGGGATTGAAAAGAATAATTAATTACTCACAAATCGTCAATATTACACATCTAATCTAAGGAAAGTATGAATACCACTCATAGATATTGGCCTTTTCCATTTTTCAGTTGGTTCTTTCCTTAAAGGGTCTATCGATATCCCATTGCTTATAATGATATTTCCCACGAATAATATTTCCTTCTACTAGAACTCAAATTTGTTCTAATTTTCTTAAAGCTTCTACTTTCGCAAGGTCTTTAGCATGGCAATAATATTTCCATTATGATGCTCCTTGGTTTTTGAGTATATTTTAAATCATCTATAAAGGCAACCAAAACATTATTGATGTAATATTGAATGACTCTATCAATCATGTCTGTATAGATTGATAGTGCATTAGTGATCTAGAAAGGCATCACTTTGAACTCAAAGTCCATGTACCTTGTATGAAAAGCAGTCTTGGGGATATCCTACTTTTTAAACCAAACATGATAATATCCTGACCACAAATACACTATATAGAATTATTGTTATCAATGTAGCTGATTGAAAAAGTAACTAATATGTGGAATAGGACACTTTTTCTTTATCATGTTCTTTTCGTGATCACAAAAATCAATACAATGGTGCATTGAGTATTCCTTGTTCATGACGAAGAAGACCGGTTCACAATACTATGAAGTACATGGTAGTGTGAAACCTTTATACATATTCTCATTTATATTTTTATTTATGTCCTCAATTTTTAAAAAATATATTCTATATGGAGTCTTTGATAACGACAACTCCCCAGGTATAAGATTAATGGAAAATCCATCCTCTCGGCTAGGATTAAGACTATAAAATTATTTAGTAAACACATCAGCGTATTCCCTTATAATAGAAATTCATTCAAGGATGATTATTTTATTAGAATCAATTATTTTCACTATATACAGCTACTGGTAGGGAAATAATATCCAATTTTGAGATGATGTTGTTAAATAAGATTCATCCTCCTCCTTCCACTTGTACAAAATCAAGGGTAGATTCATTATACAGAGAGTGATTTTCTTATCAAGGATATTTATGTTAGCTCTATATAGGGAAATATAATACATTCCCATAATTGAATAAAATTTGACCAAAGGGAGAATGAAAAGTTTCACTGGGAAGTGCAACCCACAAATTGTGAAAGGGGAGGTGTTATATAATTGAGATTCAATAATTTTTCAATTTTCCATTTTCACTAATAGGTCTATTTTCTTTCATTGTGGAGGTGTTTTATCAGTTAAACTAAAATTTTATTGAAAGAATTCATAGAACCAGTATAAAATAGTATGTTTTATATTATTAAATGAATAACTTTTGTACCTATAAACACTTTGTTTTCAGAATCCACCATAGTATTTGTGATGGAAAAAAGCTATTGCTTGTTGCATTGGTGGTTGTTGGTTGTCTACAAAAACCCTTGTCTTGGTAAACTGATTTCCAATTTTTAATAATTCCTTGAAGTTGACAAAATGAAAAATTTTTTGGAGGATTACTATATCATCCATTTCCTCCATCAAATTAGTGGGATTCATCCATTAGTAATCCCTAGGTAGGTGCCCTCCCTTTTCCCACATAAATCATTTCCTCTCCCCTTATGAAATTTCATGGTTTTTTTTCCACACCTTTGACAAGTATGATGTTGAAATTTGTAGGACGTGTTATATTTCTCCATCTATATGCCATAATTAAACACTACATTTTACTTCTCATTCCCATGACACCCTTGAGATTCAATGATCTCTATTTCTACTTTAAGGGTACATCATATAACTTTTTCATAGTTATCAAAGTCGAGGATCTCTAGGTATTTGTGTAAACTAGTTTTTATTCTACCAAATAAGTGCTAAATCATGTTTTCGAGGGAAAAAGATATATGAATATAATAAACGTTTTATAAATATTTTTCATCAGACCTCGATGATTCATCATCCTTTTTCTTGAGGTCAATGAAATTCCTTTCAATTTTAATTGGATAGCGTGAGGAAAATATTTATCAAAAAACATTTTCTAGAATTACATCCACCACATCGCCTCGATATCTTCTTCATGATTTGTATTATTGATAAACATTCAACAATAATCAGCATCTCCATACATATGACAAGTAATAGATTAAAACGTCTCTTTCCTAGAACAATAAAGTTTGGCTAATATATTCTCAATGGAGTTAATCCATCACTTTGTGATTAAAGGATCAGATGATACATTGAAATACTGAGGCCTTAGTCACATAAAGTTATCAATCGTAGCTCTTTCTCTCTTAGGGGGATTTCGATAGATATACTGTTCTAGGTTTATATTCATAACCTGAGACAACTAGGAGAGTATTTTCATGATGTTCGTGATTCCTACCCTTATCAAGATAGATAGCTCATGGGGGTAGTAATCACATTTTTCCTTCACATTTATTTTTTACTCGATTCATCTTATTTACAATAATTGGCTGGAATAAAATGAAAATTAGGGATTAGTATTTTGAAACTATTAAACAAAAAATGGGAATTTCTTGACATTAAAGGGAAAAATTATAATTTACATTTATTTCCTTAACTTATCAATTTTTTGGCTTTAATATATGTTTTCCATGATCTATTTCCTAACATATATTCTTGTGGTTTTTTTGGTTCTGTTAATAATTTTTCATAATAAGATGGTAAATTTATCAAATCAAATCCCCTAAGAGTGTCAAAATAGGTGAGCTATAAGGCCTATTTTCTTGTAATAGGTTACACATGGTCGGGCTCGTCACATCTTGTCTGAGTTGTTACCTCTATGATAATCGATTTCAAAACCAAGTCCACTTATAGTATCCAAATCAGGATGAATTTTCATTATATAACACTCAATCTATTATAACAAAAATATAGGTATGCTTTATTATTCATAGTCTTTTCCCAATGGCTTTTTCTTGAGTTTTCTAATGTTAAACAAAAAAAACATGTTTTCTATTATACCAACTATAAAAACCATCGTCCTTAATTAACATTAATACATGATTTACTACATTAATGTACACATAATACAACAAAAAATAACAATATGTATATTTTATTTTGGAATTTGGAACATTGAATAACATCTTGAAAAAGGGGATTCAACAACATTATTGAAAACATCCATAACATGCTTCTGCAATTCTAAGTGTTTTAAAACTATAGAGGATAAATTGGGGAAAATGATAATTAAGGGTTTAGGTGTAAAGCCTTGTAAGGGGAAAACATATCATAAGGTTATACAAGTTAGACAATAGTCATATCAAGGTGGTATAAAAATATTTCATATCCTAAACATGAACAATGGGACATGATATAATATGATAATCATAACATGGAATATATGGGAACAACATAGAATATTGATCCATAAACATGAATCTTGGATAAACCACCAAGTCATCAAGGTTAAAAAATTCTGATAAAAGAGTTAGTTTCAATTGCTATCCCAACTTGATATCTCATGACGCTAAAATATACCCAATGCATTGGAGTGCAATATAATTCATATCATACCAGCCACTTTCATTCCATCATCTTTCTTATGTACGCCACATTGATCATACGACGTGGATAAATTCTTTATTATATTTTATTAAAAGATCAAGGAGTGTTAAATATATAAATTTATGTAAAATTTAAAAGAGTTATAAATTTATAATTTTGAATAACCTTGATAGGAAATGGGCATGGTATTAAGTACACAGTAGTTTTGGCCTGGGAAATCGCAGTGAAATTTCAACAACATAATGACGTCACATAAAAATAATAAAGTTGGTTGATGAGAGAGAAATTTCTATATCATAATTGGTAAATAAATTATATAGTAAGGGGATATTTAATAACGAATACCATAATAATGAATCGAATTTGAAGGACATAAGGTATTGATGAATCTTGAATAAAAAGGAGAAAGAAAAAGATCCTTTACATGAGTGTGTGACTCCAAAATCCATAAGAGGGGATTATTAAGATTTAGGGGAACCTTGAGAGAACTCTAGAGAGTGGAGTTAATTGTATGGACATGATACATGGTGTTTGAGTGAATATAAAGGGATGTTCTATGTGGTTATACAGCAGAAAGTGTGGTTTCAATTACTTTGGTTTTAAAATCTATATAATAAAATAACCCAAAACAAAAAAAATAAAATGGTTTTTCCCATGATTTAAAAAAAATGATGGAGGTTCAAATTTTTTAATAAGATAATGTTCAGAAACTACTAAAATATTACAATTATTATATGGAGGTGAGCCATACTCGTAAAGAAATTGTTTTAAAACCTCAAAATAAATTAATGGTTTTGGAGGATTCATAAGGGCTTTATAAAATTAATCAAATAAAAATTAAATCATATTAAATTAAATTTAAGAAATATATTTGTCCATGGTTACCTTTTATAGTGTTTATTATATTACTTTTGGCTCATTATGTAGTCATAATACACATATTATACTTTTTTGTAGTTAATTTTTACCCAAATATTTGTCTCTCTCAGAAAATTATTAAAAACTAACTATTGGATAATTTCGATGTTCTGATTCAAAAAATAATAATAATTTTATATAAATATTTTTTTTTATATTTTATTTTATAATTTCAAAAAATAATATACATTAATTAAAAAATCAGGGGTTTTTCAATAAAAGTTTATTAACACTTATAAGAATTAAATTTGACTTCATAAAAATTATATGATCATTTATATTTAATAAATATTATTTATTAATAATATTTTATTAAAATATTATTTATTTCAATTATCCATCAAATCATAAAAATTAATTCCCTAATGGAATTTTAAAATTAAGAAAAAAATCTATTTTTTCTTTGATGAATCAAAATAAGAATAATTTATAGAGAAATATTAATAGGATGAAAATATAATCATTATTCTAAAAAATAAATTATATAATAATATTTCTAGGGTAATAATATATATCCCTTTAATAAACTAGAAAATTTCTTCAGGGTAAGGTGTGTGATGGTGTGACTTTCATGGAGCTATTCGGAGAACATGGTTTGGGGTATGATCTTGATGAGTTTGACCTTTTCCCATTAATGGCTACGCTCATGATTAATTTTGTGGATCTCATCTTGGACATGGTAAAGGTAAAATCCTAGTGAATATATATCTCTTAGAATCACCAATAATTGGGATTAATATGGTATAATATAATTGGTTGAGGATATCACTTCCCGTGTTTGTGTCAATTAAATTTGGTAAAACCCTATATTTAAACAAGTCTTGTGATCACGGTTCTATATATATATTATCAACAGAAATTCTACATAATATTATTTTAAATAAAATTTTATATAATAAAAGAAATAATGCATGTGTCTTCTATAACCATATTATATAATAATTAATTCAATTAAATAAAAGGGGAATTTCATTAATAATATTTTGGGTCATTACAATCTGCTCCACTAAGAAATTTCATCCAAGAAATTTTCATTTTCCATAGTAAAAAATATGATGTTAATACTGCTTCACCACTTCCACTTGTTCCCTCATCTCTTCTTCAAACTTGTTGTTTCTCTAATTCACATTGACTAGGTGCATTTTTTAATTTTGTTGAACTTTTTCTCTACAATCTAATATCTTCACCTACTTCTCCTCGTATGAGATGTCATTATCCAATGGTACCACCTCTGTATTGAGTGAAAGTGAGGGGTCTGGTATATTATTTCTCTATAGGTATACATATATTAAACCTTGTATGTGAGATTTGTTTGGTGGTAATGATAGTAAATTGGCCACTACATAGATGTGATAAAGGATATCAAAGGGGTTGATATATCTTGGAAGAATATTTCCCATCTTCCCAAATCTCGTCAATTTCTTATATGGATATATGGGGAGGAATACCATGTCTCTAAATTTAATCTCAAGGTCTCATAGATGACTGTCTTCATTGCTAATTTGTCGACATTGAGATTTATTTATGTGCTACTCAATGGTTTTCACCTTCTCTAATATTTCTTCCACCATTTCAGGACCTATTAGTTATCTTTACCAGACTTCATCTCAACATGATGATGTTCTACACCTCTTCCAATAAAAAGCATCATAAGGGGCAATTGGTTGCTTGAGTGAAAAATTCTGTTAAATTAGATCTTAAACCAAATTAGAAGTTGGATCCTTCCCCATTTTAAGTTTGTAGAACATTATCATAACATGTCTTCTAGTGTATAAATTTTCTAATCATATTGGCTATTAGTTTGAGGGAATTAAGTCCGGTGAATGTTCAAATTAGTTTTTAGAGAATATTGAATACTTTTCTATAACGTATATGGGAATATAAAATCTCAATTTGATATAATTTATATTGGTACTCCATTCATCCTAACCAATTGTCTAATATGTATGTAGTCAAGTTTCAAGAGTGAAAAATACTCTCGAATCTCAATAAAGAGAAACGTATTTTTAAGATGATCCAAAAAACCCATATATCATTGTTTTCCATTAATGTATTCATAAGTCTATTGACAAAGTCCATGGTGATGTTTCCCATTTCCATGTTGCAAAGGGTAATGGTTGCATCCTCCCCTTATACGTCTACCTTTTAGTCTTCACTTGCGGACATGCCTTGAACTTTTATGTATATTTAGTAATCCCCTTATTCATGTTGTCTCACCAATAGTGATATCATAGAATTAAATACATCTATAGGCTTATTGGGTGAATAGATAATGTCAAACAATGTACATTATCCTACTTTTCATTCATTAACATTGAATTTGATAGTACACATAGTCATGACCTAAATATCACAAATCCTTCTTCAGTTACACTAAAATCCCTTGATTTCTTTTTTTTATAGTTTCCACTTTCTTAGGAATTCCTAAATAATCATTTTGAGAATATTTTATATTTTCCAAAATATATTGATGAGAATTTTTTTGAAGGGATTGATTATGATCCTATCATTCTGATTCCAATTTCCATCCTCTTCAAGTGAAAAAAGACTCGATAGTTCTCAACTCTCATCAATGATAAAATATCATTATCATTTATATTTATAGTTCCTTTCACATTATTCTATTTCCCAAGATGATAGTGAATTGAGTAATCATCCTCCTCGATTATCCATAACAATGTTTGTTGGTGAATATTAATATTTTTCTGTGTGAATATACAATTGAGGCTTTTGTAACCCAAATATATTTCAGACTTCTCCCCAATGATTTAACTCCATCATATTTTTATAAAAAATATCATAGAAGCCAACTATAAGTCATGTTTTGGGATGTTTTGTTTCTGATGTATTAACTATCATGAAATATAATCATTGAATTTTCCATTTTTAATGACACACATCCAAATACATTCTTTTAATCTCACCCAATTCCACGAAAATCTCTCCAAATATGTGTAGTGTTGGAAAATGTTATTGATAAGCCTCCTCTTCAACTTCTCAAATATCTCTTTAGATTCAGGATTCTAAGAAAAATTGACTCCCTTACAAGTTGACAGGGCTATATCATTTTGAAATCATGAGAAATGTAATTCAAATATACGGTAATACACAAATAATCCAAGGAAACTATTCATATCTATCATATATGTTTGCCTCATCCATTCTTCAATAGATTCTATCATTGAAGGGTCCCTAGATATCCCAATTCTTGTGATGATATTCTCATAAGAATGTGATTTCCTTTAACCAGAACTCACATTGGATGTACTTTTCATAAAGCTTGTCATTTCTCACAGTCTTTAGAATAGAGGTCAGATTCTCCCCATGCTCCCCCTTGGTTTTGGAGTATATTAAAACAACATTTATAAATAATACCAAATATTTGTCTATGTAATATTGAATGACACATTCATCATGTCCATAAAGAATGTTTTAGAATAAGTGACCCTGAAAGGAATCACTATGAAGTCATTGTGCCTGTACCTTGTATGAAACGTAGTCTTAGGGATATCCTCCTTCTTCACCCTTACATGGTATTATCGTAACCGTAGATCCAACTTGAAGAGGTATTTTTTCGCACATGTAAGATATAAAAAGAAATAAATATGTTGAAAAGGCTAATTTTTCATTATTGTGATCTTGTTGAACTCACGATAATCAATGAAAAGGCACATTGGCCCATCCTTTTAATTGATGAACAAGAATGGTGTAACCTATAGTGAAGCACATGGGCTTATGAAAACATTATGAATATTATTTTGTAGTTATTTTTTTGTTCCAGATGTTCCACAATATGTATTCTATATTGAGTCTTGGATAATGGTAACTCCCTAGGAATAAGAATGATGTAAAATTAAACCTCTCGACTAGGAGTAAGACAAAGAAATTTCCCAAGAAACACATCAGTATATTCCATCACAAAAGGTATGTATTTAAGGATGATTCTCTCCTTTTAATCAATTATTTTATCCATTTAATATTTCTCATATGGAAATAATATTTATTCTTGAGATGTTAATGTTAAATAAGATTCATCCTACTTCTTTCACTTGTACAGAATCTGGGGCCAATTCCTTGTATGGAGAGTGATTTCCATTATGCAGATATTTTTGTTGGCTCTATAAAGGTAAATCCAATCCATACCCAAAATTGAATGAAATTACATCAATGGTAGTATAACAAGTTTCACTGGGTTGTTCCTCCCACATATTGTCAATGGGGAGGAGTCATATACATAGGATGAAATAATTTCCCAAATTTATATTTTTAAAGAAAACTCTACTTCCATGCTTTTTAGAGGTGTTTGAATAGTTCTAATAAACTATTTTGATATGAATTAACAAATTGAAATTGAAAAAAAAATATTGTGTTAACTATTCGTGAATGAATAAATAGCATACCTTTCACTACAATATGGTCAAGAACCCCCTTAAAGGTTGTGGTGGAGAAAATATCTCCCTTTTTGACATGGATTTTGTTAATTGTATCCTAAAACCATTGTCTTTGTGCATTTATTTTCAAATATACCTTCTTCAATATAGTTGAAGTAATAAAAAATGGGATGGGTGTTGATTAGATCATCCATTTCTTTCATTAAATTAATGGGTTTTTATTATTGGTAATCACAATCTAGGAAACCCCCTTTTCACACCTAAAGAATTTTCTCCCCCCTTTAGAAATTTATGGTGTTCTTCATCCCATATAACTGAAAAGTGTGATTTTGGAATTTCATGTCAACATTATATTTCCCTATCGGGCTCCCAAATATAAACCCCAATTTTTCCTTCTTTTCCCTAGTATACCCATAATATTCTCCGATCTCTATTTTGACTTTGAGGGAACATCAAATAATATTTTCATAGCTATGAATGGCATGGATCAGCATGGATTGTCATATATTAGGTTTTATCTGACTAAATAATTGTTCAAAAATGAATTATATTTAAAATACAAATCCCGAGGCCTATCTTTCAAGTCTTTTGATGTTTTCCTCAAACATCTTGATAGATTCATCATATTTTTTCATGGGGGTTAGGATATCCCTTGCCATTTTATGTTGGAGAGTCCAAAGAAAATATTTACAAAAAACATTATATGGAATTCCTTCCACCACTTCACCTCAATCTGTTCCTCAAGAATCATGTAATTGACCAACACCGACCACTAATTACATTTCTCCCTATATATGATAATGGGCTACTATAACCGTCTATTTCCCATTAAATTTAATGATAGAGAAGATATTCACAATATAGTTGATCCATTATTCTATAATTATGGGTTCAAATGTTCCTTTCCAAGTCAAATGAATTTTTCTTATAAAGGTCTTAACCACAGTTTGTTCTTCCATAGGGGTATTTTGAGGCTCCTCTTGATCTATGATAATATTCACAATCAAAGTCAGTTGAGATAGTATCATCATGATGTTCGTGTTTTATGCTCCCATTGGGTTGGGAATTTTTTTGGTGTAAGTCATCACATTTCCCTTCACTGTTATTGTTTACATAATTCATCCAAATTTTGAACATTGATAGGAAAAAAGTATAATTAGGAATTATTATTTTTAAACTACTAAGGGAAAAAATGTGTATTTATTTACAATAAATGTATAATGTATAATTTAAATTTATTTCCTTAACTTATAAATTTGTAGGCCTCAATATATGTTATCGTTGATGAATTTTTTAATATATATTCTTATGGGAATTTTTGTTCATTTTATAATGGTTAATAATGAGATTATGTGTTTACCAATGAATATCCCCTAGTATAGTCAAACTAGGTGGGAAGTAAGGCTCGTTGTTGTGTACCCGGTTTCACTGAGTAATGCCCAACAGACCTTGTTGGAGTTGTTACCCCTATAAACGTCTGTTTCTGAACCACGTCCACTTATAGTATCTATACAGGGACATATTTATTAATAAACATAATACTCGATACATGAAACACTTTATGTATGTTTTCTTATACTTATTCTTTTACCTAAGGCCTTTCCAATATTTTTCTAACACTAATCCCAAAATTTACTAAACACCTCCTCTGATACAAACTATAACAACCCTACTATTTATTTCACATTAATAAATGAATTATTACATTAAATTACACGCAACAAAACCCTATTTATCAATAAGTCTCATTTTCTTGGTAATGTGGTACATATTGTAACATCTTGGAAAAGGGATTCAAAAACATTATTGAAAACCTCATTATCATGATTCTAAAATTCCACATCTTTTAAAACTACACAGGGAAACTAGAGAAAAAATATGAATTTAGTGAGATATAAATCATAGTAAGGGAATAAAAATAGAATAAGGTGATACATGTTAGAAAATAAGCATATCAATGGGGAAAATTATTAGGAATCTTAATCATATACATTGATATAGGATATAGCATGACACTCATTACATGGGAAATGTGGAAACAACTGAGAACACATAATCATAAACACACGTCAAGGCTAAACTGCTAAAAAAACATGGTGGATAAAGTATTATAAATATATCAAGTTCACTCCCTATTCCAACATTATTTCTTATGATACAAAACGATACCCAATTCATTGGAGTGCAGTATAATTCTAGGTGCACCCATCACATTAATTTCATTTTCTCGCATAATTGTTCCACTTAGATTATACAACATCGATTCATTAATCATAATATTTTATTCCAAGATCAAGTATTTTGTAATAGATAAATTTATTTTCCATGTAAAAGAGTTATAAGTGCATAAAGGTGAATACCTTTGATATAAAATGGGTATTATATTTACTAAAAAATTGTTTTTTCATGAGAAATATCAGTGAAATTTCAGCAACATTATGGAATAACATAAAAATTTATAAAATTAGTCGATGAGAGGGAAATGGGTATAGCATCATTTGGAGAAAATTTTTAATTTTAATGGTTATATGAAATAAAAAATCCCATCATAAGTAAATTAAGATGAAATACATAATTTAGAGAAGGTACTTGAATAAAGAGGGGAAAGGAAAAGATCCCTTAAATGAGTTTGTGAATCCAAGTACATGAGAGGGGATTATTGTGATATTATGGGAACTTTTGGAATATTCTATAGTGTGAAAGTCATAGTTCGGATGTGATCATAGTATTTTTAGTCAAGATAAATGTGACCTTGGGTGGGTTTATATATGAATAGTGGGGGATTTCTCTATTAGTTAGGTTTTGGACTCTACATAATAAAATAACCAAAACTAAAAACCATCCTACGGGGATTTCACATGGTATATACGAAATTGAACTTGTTCTCATTATATAATATTCCTAAGGTCAAAACATAATATAATAATACCCTTTCTTATGCAGAGTTGAGTCACACTCATAATGAAACGGTTTTAAACCCTTATAATATTTTAATGGTTTTGGACTATTCATATGGGATTTAAAAAATTAATAAAATAAACATAAAATTATATTATTAGAGATAAAATGTATATTTGTCTGTGGATACCTTTTATAATATTTATTACATCACTTTTGGGTCATTATCATGTCATAATACAAAAAAAATAATTATACTGTATTTAATTTTTACCTGAAAATTTGATTATCTCAAAAAATTATGAAAAAATCCTCATAGGATAATTTCTTCATTATGATGCACGAAATAATTTTTAATTTATATAATTAATTTTATATATAATTGAATTTTCACTTATAAAATAAAATCGAAATATATTAAAGTTTTTTTTGTTTTTTTATAATTACAGTTTTCGAACACTTATAAAAATTACATTTGACTTCATAAAAATTATAAGACCATTAATATTCAATTACAATTATTTAATAATAAATTTTATTATTATTATTATTTATTTCAAATATCAATTATTTCATAAAATAAATTCTGTAATTAATTTTGAGTATTAACAAAAATAAGTAAATTTGTTTTTTTTATTATAATAAAAATCATTTATAAAGTAACAATAATATGATGGAAATATATTCATTATTCTATAAAAAATTATCTATATACTCATTTTTTTGGGGACATGATACATATCCCTTTAATACATAGGAAATTCTCTTATGGTAAGGGGAGAGATGGGGGCTTTCATGGGATGGTTCAACAAACATGGTTCGCGCCCTGATCATGATGAGCTTGAACTTCTCTAGTAAACGATTTTTATCTGGATTACGTGATTATATATCACTTTGGGATTTGTTAAGGAAAAATCTCAGGGGCGAAATCTCCCTTATAATCTCTAATAAATGGGTTTCATACAGTTCCATCCAACTGGTAGAGTCTATCACTTCAATTGTTTGTGTCAATTGGATTTGTTAAAACACTATATTTTAACATGTAATGTGATCACTATTAAATGGATATATTGTCAACTATAATGATACTTATCTATATTTAAAATTATATTTTACATAATAAAATAAAGTAAATTCATATCTTTTTTATAAATATATAAAATAATAATAAATTTAATTAAATCAAAAGGGGAATATTATTTATAGCAATTAGGGTTGTAACAATGTATGTCATTGAACCCTGGGATGTTATGAATTGATAGAAGTATGATAAAAAGAATATTATTCTTTTACCTCATATGAAATCTTTTATATTGGAAAAAATTTGAGATAATGTTTCAATGAGTCAACAAGAATTATATTTTGTAGATATTATTATGAACTTTTCATAGAGAATGACAATATTTTTATCCGATTAGTTAATATAGATATATTACAAGGTTTTCATATTGAATATAAGTCATTAAAATTCTAATAAATACTTCTTGGATATTGGGAACTATTCAAAGGAATTACTTTTTCTATGATTGAATATTTTCAAATAATTTTGATGAATTCTATTAAATTCAAATTTATATACCTTTCGGATATATTCATGGGGTTTGAATCATTATTTATTGAGATATATGTGATAATTTAGTAATGTAAAAATAATGAAAAATATTAATTACAAATAATCTAAAAATATCTATTGGAAAAAATGACTGAGGAATGAGTTTTCATTGATATTTGAAGAGACATTTTTAATATAAGGAGAAGGCTACACAAAATATTGACATAAATATAGGAAATCAAGGAATGATAATAGATAATGATATCAAACACTATGATTTTATTTTATTATATTTAATTGTCCCTTTTTTTAATAAATAATTTTCGAATACATAAAATTCATTTTTATACATAACTAAATTTTAATTTCCATTATTACATAGTTCATTTTTTATTTGTTTTAGTTCCATTCCCTTACAAATATTTTTTTGTTCATTTTCTATTGTTGACTATTTGAACATGAGTGTCTAAACTCATTAATGTGGGAAAAGTTTATGGAAAAGGATGTGTATGGAATGTTTTTCCATTATTAATCCCTCAATAGTAATTCACATTATTTAGAATAAAATTTAACCTAAATCATTATCTAATTTTGGGTGACATTTCCAGTGTGATGGAAATTAAGTTTGGAACACCAATTTCATAAGGGACAATGAAATTGTGAGAGAAATATTTAATTATTAGTCAATATTTGAGATAGATTGTAATTCATTAAGGTTTATATTAGATTATATTGCCCTTGGGATTTAAATATACATGGGTAGAATAACTTATTATTGGTAATGTGGGATTAATTATCTCAAGATGTCACACAATTATTTATTTGATTTATTTAATTAGAGGGGTTCAATTATTTTCAACAAATAAATACCATTATTTACTATTGACCCCTATCAATTTACCTCATTAAATATTAACCCATTAACTATCCAATCTAGACTTGTTTTAAATAGTTAATTTTTGTTCTTTATTTATATTCCTAAAATTTATTTAATGATTTAAAAATGGTTTATAAATTCATATATAGGATTTTATATTCCTCATCATAACCATAATTTTTTTCTATGTTCCTATGAATTATTATTCTTAGAATCATTTTTTGATTTTACTTATTCGTCATTATCAACTGTCTCATCTTTTTGATCTATAATGGAATATAAAAAAACTTTAATATGATAATTTTTTATTTATAGGTTCACTATATGAAACTCCACAAACAAAAGAATAATAGACCAACACTACAAAAAAATACAAGAACGTTAATGATATGACATCATTCCAAGGATCATTGTGTTTAAACTGATTCAACTGGAGAAGAATTATTTTTCCTTCTCATATTTTGGGACCATAAACATGGTCCTTTTAAATAAAATATTTTCCTATATCAATCCCCTCATCTATGAACATTTTTAAAATTATTTAATTTAAGGGAGGGGTGGTTGTAGAAACTCTTGGAGAAACTAGCAAAAAATATCTTATAAAACAAGTGTTAAAGAAAACAAAATAATAAATTAATAAGAGAAATAAGAACATGAAGCCTATTTATTTATATGGTTTGAGAATAACCCCTACATGCATATATATTTTGAATACATCCAAATATTATATTATATAATTATAGTTCATTCAAAAGACATAAAACCATAGATTGAATGACCTTTTAAAAGAAACATAGCGAACAATAATGTGCATAGCCAAAAATACATGCAATGTAATTTCACTATTATATATTTCCTCAAGAACCAATGTTTAATATAAAAAATTATTAATTAAATTAATCCATATAATATACAATTCGACAATCACATGCTGCATTAGTAATTCTGCAATACTATAGTGGCCTATCAGTCTAGTCAATCAGCTATAATATAGTTTATTGGGAATTGTGGTTTGGTTTTTATTATGGGAAGACAAAAATAATAATAAATTCACAAATGTATAGTGATTTTAGAGGCATAAATTTTCCTTTAAGTGCTTTTAAATATTACTATAATTATTTCCAGAGCTAGGTACTGAGACAATGTGTGATTTCATGGCCCGGTGTGCTCAGATTTATTGTGATAAACATATTAATCATCATTTATACTACATGTGATATGTTTCTTAATGAAAATGGGATAAATCATAAATGGTAGATAATATTAGATATAGGATACCAAAATTAATTCTAAAACATGATGTTTACCCTAGGCATGACATAAAATGAGTCAGTGTGGGACATTTGAACCCATCACTCATTGGTGGTGCGTTTAAGTACATTAATTAATTAATAAATAAATTATTTATTTATTTAAAACATAAATGATATTATTATGAATATATAACAATGGATTATTTTCCATTTTTGGCTCATTATTCATGTTTTCTGTCACGACACTCTCCTCCCTCCATTGGAAAATAACGCTAGACGATGACAGATCTCTAAATCTAGAGGAATCAAAGCACACCAGACCTGATAGATTCAACAGATCCTTCCAATCACTATGTTACCATTTTCTTCATTTTTTATCATTCCAAAACTGATGTATGACTCATCAATTGGTGTTTTTATACATGTTTTATTAAACAAATGATCATATCCATCTTCTTCTGTAGATCAGTGCCATTTTCAAGAACATGAATGTTCCAAAAAAACTGCAATTTAATTTATTTTATTGATTACAAACCATGGAATAATTTTTCTTTATCGTTGGCCTAGAATTCTTGTTTTATGATGCTAAATCATTTTTTTGGTGCTTTTTTCCCTTGATTCATTGTTTTCTTCTCCGGTTGGATCCCATCAGTCCCGACATGATCTTTCTGGTTGGTACTGACCTCGATCAGACCTTTGAATTTATAGAAAATCAAT
The DNA here is from genome assembly GCA_963277665.1 of Viscum album. NCBI lineage: Eukaryota > Viridiplantae > Streptophyta > Magnoliopsida > Santalales > Viscaceae > Viscum > Viscum album. The sequence continues at coordinate 1,461,487,158 of OY728150.1, read as the reverse complement.
GAAAATAAAATATTTTTATGAATAAATCATAGATCCAAGATCAATTCAAGGCACAAATAACATATTTGGGGGTTAATCATCATGTATGTGATGAGAAGAGGCATGCTAGTGAGGGAAAAAGACGTTGAAACCATAGTCGTATTTCTGTTGCTGATATCCAGTGAAACAAAATGAGATTTGTATTCATCAGTTAGATCCATGAATTTCATATAGATTCAATATTGAATCAATTACAGATCAAGCCGAATGAATGAATAAAATTAGATTTTTTTATGAAAATCTTACAACATGGAATACAATAGAAAGAACACACAGCGTATAGCTACCCCTACAGTGATGGCTATGGTTTTGATGATTTTATGGATAAAAAGAAGTTTATATCTCGCTTGCATTCCATTTACATTGTTCTAGTTAGAAAAATTTTATAAAATATAACACAAGCATATGTCCATATAGAAGTATACAAACATCAATAGCAGTAAACAACCCATACCCCAGATAGGTTGGACACACCATGTAGTACACATACATAGATTATACCATTATATATTTGGGATCCATGTTCTAGCTAGGGACTTGCACCGGTGGTGAAGTGGGACACCACGCCGAGTGGTTCACCACACATTATGTGTACCCCCATTAAATTTTTAGATTAAACATCCATCATCCATATCTCTTTCATTTGAACCTGTATTTCATCCTTCATGTAGCTGATTCTGATTTATTTTCCATGTTGAACATGTTCGTTCTCTCAATTGTGGATTTAGTGGTACTGTGTGAAATTTACACATCTTGAAATACCATAGGTAACACTTAGAGATGACAATGATCATGTACGATCACCAATGATTCTTCTAAAAGATACCCCCAAGCATGAATATGTAGTGGAGTTCCCCGATGGATTCTTCTGGGCATTACCCTCTATCAGGGCTGGGTAGTGGAATTCCCTGATAACATTCTCCTAATGATATCCTCCAGTAGTGTTGGTATGTGGAGTTTCCCAATGGCTTCTTCTGATTATTACACTCAAACTAGTATGGGTAGTGGAGTTCCCCAATGACCTTCTTCTGGGAATTACCCTCAAATTGGGATGAGAAGTGGAGTTCTCAAAGGTCCTTTTTAGGCATTACCTTTAAGAAGGGGTGAGAAGTGGAGTTCCTAGATGACATTCGTGAGTGTTACTCTCCATCAGGGATGGGAAGTGTAGTTCCTCAGTGACTACCATTGAGGATCCCTCAGATTTTAGTAGGGAACAATATCCCCATCTAGAGATTATATACCCTCGACTTTGTGTAATATTGATGATATATGGATTGACGTAGCTTTGGACACAAGAGGAAGAGAGACACTTTTACCACCAATAAGTGTTTTCCTGACGTGACCTTAAACTATATGGGAAAGTCATTTATGAAGAATGAGGATATAATCAAGGTGTGTTGATTGAGTTCCTTAGACTTGTGTGTTCATAGAAGGCACGTGGGGTGTTGATCATCATTAGTGGACTTTTAGAATTGTTGTCTACTCATCTTCTTATGCTGGTATACTAGATTGAGTTATCATTGATACCTCATTTGAGATTCTTTTCCTGAGAATACATATCTATTTATATATATATATATATATATTCTTCTTCTGTACCCACTCATTAGGTTTTTACTCTCCATCCATGAGAGGATAAGACGCATGGGGTAGGCCACATTATTTCTATGTCAAAATTCATATGGTTGGATGAGTCTACTATCTAGATATAAGTGGTGAAGGCTCGACTAATATTTCATCAACTCACTATGGTTTCCCTTTCTATTGGATAATATTAAATTCCCTCAAAGTCAGGTTGAGTTTTACTCTTTTACTGTTACTTGCATCTACATTATGTTTATCCTCTTGTATATGTTATTCCTCTGCCCCCATCACCTTTGGAGGTGTTCTAATGGGTTTTTATATAGTCACCCATTCATGGGATTTTCATGAACATGTCATATATTTTGAAGATGATGGACATGTTGATCAAAAATACTAAGGAGATTAGGGATATTCAGTTCTTGGACAACATATGGTGGGTGTATCCTAATATTGTTCAGGTGGGGTCTCTAAACTATTTACTTTTCTATTTTTCTATTAGGTTTGGATTAATCATTATTTGGGCATGTATTTCAACCATTTACTTTTATTTTTACACTACCGTAAATTTGTATTCTCTAGAGATTCATACAATCATGGTTTATTTTATTACAGTGTTGAAAATTTTCTTCGTAACCCTATACACATTTTCATTGATTTTTTTGTGTGCATGTGTACATGTTTTTATGAAAATTTCTCCCTATTTTAGTTATTCATTCATTAATTGTAAATAACCCCTTGCCTATGGAGGCGGGATTGGGGTAATTGTGGCTCAAGAACCTACATAGGTCGGGTCAGGGTAGATTGGTATCTGATAATGTTTATTCCTTTGGATGTTGATTTATTGTATCCATGTAGGTGGATTGGGTTGATTTTGGGAAACATTGTTGAGGTGTCTTGAGTACGAATCTCATGCCAAAGAATCTAGTGATGGTGCGGTGGCCATCATATCCATTTACCAGGACCTTGAATACCTTCTTATCAACCCATCATTCCGAGACATTTGATATATGGTTAAATGGTACATGCACAATATATTATTGAGTATTTAACATTCCTAATAGAGTTATATCCCGATTTTTATTGATATATAAAGGATAATTTTACCGCGGTACTCCTTGATAACATTCAGGAAGCCTCCATAATGATATCTAGTCTAGATACCATCTATGGTTCATGATAATGACCCTATGAGAGAAGGGGGATAATTTTAGGGTCTATCCTATGACCCTTTACATCAGTTGGAAAGGAATTATCACAACCACCTGTCGAGATGTAGATTATCCCAGTAGATGTGGTTGACGATGTGTGCAGGATTACCGCACTATGGGACTTCTAGCATCAAATATCACTAATGTTCTATGGTGAGACCAGTCACATAGGAGTTGAGGATTGACTAGAGACTATGGTACATTTCTTCATTCTTATCTAGACACTGACGAGTCTAGTTGTGGAACTGGAATCCAGCCATTTCCCCTGAGTAAATGGGTATTGGTGGATCCTAGTTACAAAGATTCTGGATGAGTTGAAACCCTCATCATATGTGTTCCAGCATCTGTCTATGAAGATAACTACCCCTCCTTATGATCAATCTGAATCAAGGTTATTGAAGAGATAATGAATATTGGGATAATTTTAGATGGTTATGTGAAAAGTGTCATAGAACTTATGTGTTTCTCCACTGATAACGTCTGATAAGGATACATCCATGCACAAATTCAAGAGAAAGAAATCTATAGAGGGATATTATCCAGCATTGTACTCTTGTGAAACCCCACCATTGTTGAGGTTCTGTAAATGGAAACTATGATAGAGTGATTTCTATCCGAGGCACACTAGATAGTTGGAGGTGGAAGTGGTCAAAATAGTGTCGTGTAATCTCATACATCTAATAGTCATCATTCGATGGGATCTCAGATCAGGATACCCTTTCATGATCTTCATTTGGAATCTACTCTTATGGGGCGGAGGTAGAACAGAGTGGTTAGGATCCTAGAGAGGGGAGTTTCATTACTTTTGATGGGTGATGTCAAATGGCATAAGAATTCATGACCAAACATACTGAGAATCCAAGGCAGATAGCTGATGGACCACCACAACATATGCATCCTCATTATCGATAATTTCCTAGGTGAGTATAGGGTGGTCCCCAATGAGGTGAATATAGATGAGGATTAAGGGTATCTATTGGTGGTGGATTCCAGTATGAGATCCTTCCACCACCACTAGGTGGCCCACTTTAGGATTAGGGAGTCGGTGGCCAGGGACGTGCACAGCTGCAAGCCTTGGTTGCCTATGAATCTGTAACGCACAAGATGACATGAGTTATTATATGTGTTTATTGTACACATTCCTCAGTATTAGTAGAAAAAAATTTCAATTATTATATTATCCCTTTACTAATGGTGTTAAAACTAGAGACCCTAGTTGAGACACTATGATAATAGCATTATCTTGAGGTCCCTATAGAGAACACTTCTTATGTATCATTCATATACCTATAGTGAGAGCTACCACATGGGTGACAGAAGTTCACATTTGGCTTTTTGGTCATCAGGATTGTACGATATGATGTCATATTGGGTATGGATTGTATTTCCTTGATCTTAGTCCAGATTTACTTTCATCGCAAACTAGACAAGTTCCTATGAACTGATGGGACACGACTCTACTTTTTTGGGGTGATATTTATCTTGGATGGGAGAGTGTGTTATACTAGCATGATGATGTAGAATATCAACCATACATTGGTGATTGTGGCCCTTAGTGTAGTAGGCTATTCATTTATATTTGTTCCTTCAGTTGTGGAGGATTATGTTGACATCTTCTTCGATGATGTTCTTGGACTACCTCTAAAGAGAGAGATAAAGTTTTGCATTTACATTAATCTTGGGAATTCCCCAATATCTTCTTTAGAATATTAGATCTCACCTACGGATCTATGGGATCTATGGTTTCTATTGGAAGACTGTCGAGATAAAGGTGTCATCAAAACTAGTGTGTCCCCATCGACAGCTTGAGTGTTATTAGTAAAAAAGAAATACAAGAGCTTAGGAATTTTCATCTCCTAAACCCGAACAAGATAAATATATGTCCTCATTTCCAATGATTCTTCACCTCTTTAATCAGTTGTGTGGTTTGAGATGGTCATCAAAGATTGATCTTGGTTCTGGCCACCACAAGCTATATGTTCACATGGATGATATTCCAAATATGGAATTTCAATGTCTCTATAGACACTATGAGTTTTTAGTGATTCTTTTTCATGTGATGAATGACACCCCCATGTTTATATAATTGATGAACCATGTGATCTCACCATACATGTAATATATTGTTGTTGTCCTCATAAATCACACACTTGTCTGCTTTCTTAAAGAAGAGGAGCTTGCAAATAACTTGAGGAAGTTTTTTGATTTTCATCAAAAGAAATAGATTTATAGAAATCCATCAAAGTACCAGTTATGGATTCATGAGGTTCACTTTTTAGGGAATATCATTTATAAAAAAGGTTTATCCATGGAACATACAAATATTGAGGCGGTCCTTTCTTTAGAGCCACCAAAGAACATTTCATAGGTGCATAGCTTCATTGGCTTAGTGGGGGTACTAATGGAGGATTGTGGTAGAATTGTATAGAATTTCAGCCTCTTTAACCACCCTGAAATGGAAATGGGTTCCATTTACATGGTTTTAGAACATGTATATGGTCATTGAGGAGACTAGGAAGAGGCTAATGAGTGTTACAGTGTTGAGATAACAAAATTAAAATGTAGATTTCATAGTGTATTGTGATTCCTTAAGAGATGGGCTTGATTTCATGTTGATGAAACTATAGAGTGTTATTGCATATGGTTTGATGGAGTTCTGACCCCATGAGAATAACTATGTAACTCACAACCTTGTGTTAGAAGTGGAAGTATTATCCCTATGGCTATGGAGGAACTACCATTCAGTGGAGCACTTCATTGGTTACATATACCACCAAAGTCTAATGTACGTCTTCATATAGAGAGACCTAAACATGAGGCAGTGATGTTGGATAGAGTTCCTGAAGGTTTATGACCACAATATATTATATAATATAGGGAAGGGAAACATTGTAGTATATTACCTTAATATAATGTCCTAGGAATGCCTTATATACAAGGATTCAGAGTGTTTATCTTCCTTGTCGATGACCATGTTGGAGTAGGAGGGTAAAACTTTTCATAAGTGAATGGTTTTGAATACTTCACTCCTAGAACATGTGAGGGTGTCCCAATTAGGATACATTGACTATAATCTCTTATGTGATCAAATATCCCCCATTGATGCACCAGATAGCTATTTGGTAGGATTAAATCATGTCATCTTGTTCCATAGGATAATAGTGGTTCCATTCACGATGTGAGAAGAGTTGATGTGGGAGTTCCACACATTTCCTCTAATTATGCATCCTAGTGTGGGTAATATGTATAGAATCTATTATTGGTAGTTTTTGTGGACCTATATGAGAAGAAGTGCAGCTCAGTTTGTCTCTCAGTGTCTCACCTATCAATATGTTATGGCTGAGCACCATGTTCTTGTTGGTTTGTTACAAACCTTTGAGATCTCAAAGTAGACATGGGAAGACATATCCATGGAAAATCTCACAAGAATTCCCCTCACATTGAAGACCCATGATCCGATTTTGATGATAGTTGACAAGATCATGAAGTCAATGCACTAAATTGTTATCAGATATCATAGTTTAGTGGAATTTTTGGGTTAGATATACATATATGACATCATTCACCTTTATATAGTACACTCAATTATTGTTTTCGATGGAGATTTCTAGTTTAACACATGATTTTTGAGAGGGATTCAAGTGTAATTTAGGTCTGAGATGGATATGTGTATATCCTTTTACCCCTAGACTAATTAGATTCCAGACCACAATATCTAGGTGATAAAGGACATGCTGAGGGATTGGGTGTTAGACTTGGCTAGAGTTGGTAGGATCACAATACCATTGTAGGGATTGCATAAAAAAACTACCACTAAACCATACACATGTATCATTTTGAGAAAATATAAGGGAGTTCATGCAGGTCACCCTTGTGCTTGATAGAGATTGGAGAGTAATCTCTTTTGGGCCTAAAACTGGTGAAAATAATGACAGAGAAAGTCCACGTCAACTAGGAGTAGATGAGGAAATCCCTGAGAAGATATAAATATTACCTAGATCACCATCATAGGACCTTGGAGATTGAGTTGGGAGACGACATTTTCTTGTGATTCTCCCCATGATGAGGCATGGTGAGTTTTGACTAAGGAGATAGTCTATCCTCGAGGTTTATTGGGCCACTCAATATCATGTAGAGGATTTTTGAGGTCTCCTATCTCCTCTCCACACCCACATAGATAGAGTGGGTGATTGAAGTCTTCCATGAAGTGTAGATAAAAAGTTACATGCATACCCCTATGCACATTATTGACTAGGGTGAGTTGGTCATCAAGGATGTAGACACCTTTTCAGAGCACCCACTATTGATTGGGGATAGACTGGAGGGAATCTAGCCTGGACAGACCACCCCTTTTTTTCATGCACTTTGGAATTATAGAAATGTGTATGAGAGTTCTTGAGATTGGTAGTGCCAAGTGTGGACTCAATTTCACGAGTTTTTTCTATAGTTATCGTTTTCATGTACAAAAAAATGAAGGAGGGAATTATTTAGAGACTCATTTATTAATAATAAAACGTTTAAATAATTCCATATATATCTAAAGATTGGAACAAACAGGACATGGGATCTTGAGGCCCGATGTGCTCATAATTAATTTCATAAAAATATTGAAAATATTTTATATTACATATGTAAAGTATATTAAAGAAAACTGGATTACTTTTAAATAGTTGATCAGAAAAAAAAATACAATTCTACTGTTGTGTCTAGAATGTAGTGTTTACCCTAGGCATGTCATTAAATTAGTTAGTGTGGGAATTTAGAACCCATTACTCAAGGACGGTATAGTTAAGTAGGTTAATTAATTATTAAGTAATTTATTTAATTATTTTGAAGATAAACGATATGATTATAAATATATCACTATGGAGGATTTCTAGGTTTGACACATTATTCAGGTTTTCTCCCACTACGCTCTCATCCCTCCTATATTGTCAAATCATGCCAAAAAATGATGAATATCTAGATCAAGTCTAATTGAAGCACACAAAAACAAAAAAATTTATATGCTTCATCCAGTCGTTGGGAGAGTGTGTTATTAATCAACGATCTATCCAAAACTGAGGTAGGACTCATCAATTGGGGATGTTATTCTCTTTTGATTAAATTATAGAGAATATCCATCCTATTCAATGGATATACAACAATTTTTTGAACATTCATATGCCACCATATTAAAGTTTATGTTATTTAAATGTGTTTCTATCATCAGATCCCTATTATTGATCATTGGACATGAACTCTTGGACCACGCCCTTTAAAACATTTTTTTGCTTCTTTTCTGCCTCAATTATTCATGTTATTTAACATTTGGATCTCGGTGGTTCTGACTCGACCTTGATGGGAGGTACCAAGCTTGATTGGACACCCATAGTCAGGGGGAATCGATGAAATGACCATGGTTCTATGAACCAATCATAGTTAGGATGTCATTGCAATGCGAGGATGACAGATCTAGTGGTTAATCATCATGTTTTTTATGAAGAAAGGAATGATGGTGAGAAAAACAGATGGTAAAGCCTCATCAACTTCCAGTAGATAATTTTCTAGTGTTAAATGACTGAGAAATGTATTCTTAAGTTAGATAAATGATTTTCAGATAGATCCAAGTTATATTCAGTTGTGGATCAAGAATATTCAAAGTGAGGGATGGGATATATGTTTTCTGTAGAAAACTTGTCTACATGCTGTTTGGTTGGATGAACACACAACCAGTAGCTCCACATGAAATCGTGGATAGGGTTTTGAAGAATTTAGTGATAAAATGTATTGTATTCCACCCTCACACACTGTGTATCTTGTACCAGTTAGAAAAACTATGTGACTAAATACAAGGAAGGGAGTTTATGTAGAAGTACATAGACACTTAAATAAGTACACATCTGTGACCTTATATTGGTTTTACACATCATGTAGTCCATATACATTTCATGAACCCTTACATGGTTTGGATTCGGGTACTTTATAGGATCATGAGTAGGTGATGAAGTGGGACCACATACCGTGTGGGTGCCCTCAAACTCAATGTACCCCTTGAAATTTTATAACCAAACATAAATCATCTGCATCTCCTTAATTTGAACACGTATTTTGGCCCATGAGTATCCTATCCCAAGTGTTATTCCATTTATAATGTGATGTTACCCTCAGTTGTAAAATTGAAGATATGATGTGAAGTGTTATGTGCTTGGAATACCCTATAGTGACGCCCAATTAGCATAGTGATCAAGAATGATTAACAGAGATTCTTCTAGACATTCCCTCCAATAGGGATGGGAATTGGAATTCCCCAACAACTTCTTATTGTCTTTAACATCTAGAAGGGAAAGATAGTTGAGTTCACTGATGGATTTTTCTAGTAATTTCCATCTAGTTTGGCTGGGCAGTGGAGTTCCTTGACAACTTCTTCTAGGCATTACCCTCTAGTAGGGATGGGTATGGGAATTATTTTATGACCTTCTTCCAGGAATTAATCTCTATATGGGATATGTAGTGGAGTTCCCCATGGTCCTTTCAAGGCATTATCCTCTACCAGCGCTGGGCAGTGGAGTTACCTGATGACATTTCTAAGCGTTACCCACCATTAGGGCTATGCAGTAGAGTTCCTCAGTAACTAAAAGATTGGAACCCACTTGTTGTACTTGAGCATGAGATATTTATCTAGAGATTGTGTAACCATGATTATGAATCATAGTGATGAGATTTTGTTTGATTTACTTTTGGATTCTAGAGGAAGAGTGATACTTTCACCATAAATAGGTGTTTTAACGACATGAACTAAAACGGCTGGAGAAAGTTAGTGACACCCAAATATGATTGTATCGAGTAGAAGTGATTGAATTATATTAGACATTTGTATTCAAGAAATATGTTTGGGATTCATTGCATCATTGATGGGATTTTGGAAGACATCTTTTTTTGCAGATATGTGAGATGGAGATCCCCTTACCCCCTCATTTGGGATTCTTTTATTGAGAATATATATATATATCCTTATTCTTTACCCACTCATTGGGTTTGTTTACTCTCTTTATAAGAGAGACAATAATGAATGAGGTATTCTATATTCTTTCCTTTTTTAGATTATCATGGGGGGATGAGTCAACTCTCTTTCTATATTTGGAAAAGGCTCGATTGGTAGTTTGTCTACTCACAATGTTTAGCCCCTTGTGATTGTATGAGCTTAAATTCACCCTTTTCTAATCTATGCTATATTTTTTTACTATAACTTGCATCTAGTGACTTTTGTATCCTCTTGTATATCTTACATACCACCTTATCCTTTCATAGAATCCTACTTTATATGTATATACTCACACCCAATTGGGTTTTTCTTACATGTTTTGTGTCTTATGCAGATGGCAGATAGGTTGATCATGACTATATAGGATCTTAGGGATACTAGATGTTTGGGTCATGTATAGTGGTCGTAGTTTGGTATTCATGATATGCCTTCTCTAAACTATTTACCTTTTCAGTTTTCATTCAGGTTGAGACTCATTCTTTGGTTTGGTGTGTGTTTTTTCCATTACATTTCTGTTTACACTTCCATACCTTTGATCTAGCTAGACGTTCATGCATGCTTGGTATATTTTATAGTAGTGTTTTATCTTTTATTCTTTTCCTATACACTTTTTTAGTGAGTTGGATGTGTGTGTTCTTACAAGTTCGTAGGAAAAGGCCTCCCAAATTTTGTATTACATTAGTCGTTTGTCGCCACCCCTAGGCTTTGGAGATGTGCATTTAGTAGTGTTTTCTTTAGCACTTTCATTGGTTGGGTTTTGACAATGCTACAATATTCAACCTGGGATGGAACTTTTCAAATAAAATTTTAGTTATATCCCATGACTAATTTATGATAAATAATTAATTGAAGATTTATTTTTACGTCTGGGATAGGTTTGAATAATAAAAATCATAAATTGTAAATACATTGGTACATATTATAAAAGTTTTATTATTAATTAAATTTCCATGTATTATTAAATTACTGATGATATGATAATAATTCATTATTTTAATGCATAAAAATTCGTATTCGGTAAAATATTTATTTTTATCCCTTGGTTGATTTTTTGGAAAATATAATTTTATACCAAGTATTGAGAGGTTCTGTAATTTTTTTGGAATATAATTACTTGAACCACAATTCATGAGAGATTCATTTTATATGCATGACTACTAGAACCTTATCATATATCTTGTCAAATAATAATGATTTCAAAAAATATTTTTGGATTGAGTCCATTGATTCATTATTTTTATCTCATATGATTTTGAGACCTATCCCAAATTTGATGCTTTGAAAATATATATAGGCAATGAATTTCCTCATAGAATAATTCATTAAATACCTATTTATCATTATAATCCATATACTTTGGAAAAATTTATTGATTTTAATTAAAATTTAAAATGTGTTTTAGGGTTATTACGGAGATGGCAGAATTTTATCAAGAAAAAAAATGCGAGGGGTTCGTATTTTATTTTTTTAATTTGTTTTCAAATACTCTTTGATTATTATATTAAATTTACAAAACTATATTTTTAAAAAATAAAGATTAAATTTAAAACTAAACAAATTAAATCTTTTGATAGAAGGGGTGCCATTGATTATCTTTGTATAACCTCTACCCACCTTATTTTGAAATCTATTATAAATAATTTCTATTAGAGATTGATTGTGGGGATAAGTTGAAAGATTTAATTGACATCCTAATGTTTTAAACTTGTCTTTTTAAATAATTCAATAAAAATATAGGGAATAAAATAAATAATAAAAATGTGATAATTATCTATTTTTCTATAGTTTATGTTATGATCCAATGAGGAAAATGAGAAATTGAAATTTTAGTCGATTTTTTTTTGAATATAGGTATATTCAATTCATTCATTAATCATAATTGATCATCCTACACTAGAAAGAAAAACATATCATTGTTTCACAGCCTTAGAATTAATTTTTCCATCATTCAGTACCTACCATTATCCTGAATGAAATTATAACCCTAAAATGAATCCATCTTTAATAATTTAGTTAATTTTTTAGAATAAATTTAGATTACATAAAATTATATGTATAGTTTTCAAGTAATTTATATTTAGAATTACCCTAATAAAATGATATATTATCACTAGTGAACATATTTTTAGGTTAGGTTGATCATAAATTAGATCAATGTTAATAACTGTTTGAATAATTTGAGTACATGTAGAGAGGACTTTTAAAATTGAAATTAAATTTTTGGAATTATTAGAACAATTTTTATTGGTTTATTTTTGTGTGTATGTAATTTATTTATATCAATTCAAATTTATGACTTGTTAAAATTGATTTTTTCTCTTTTTACATTATGGGTTTTTCAATTTTATGTTGATGATTTTTCAAGGACAATCAAAAAATTAATCTATTGGTCAATTTGGTGAAATTAATTATATATATATTTTTATCATTCATTTAATTTAAAAAGTTAATATTCTACATAATTTTTATTGCTTTTATTGTTAAATGTAACAAAATGAAATCATTTTGATTTAAAGATATTTTGATGTATTTTAGGGTATATATAATTTAAATATAAAGACAAAATATTATCTTATTTGGTTGAATTATATAAGGTAATTTTTTTTAATGTAATTTATGTTTTTTTAGATAATGTCTAAAAATTTTCAGAAAGGGATAACCAAAATGTAGATAAAAACCATATCATGTCAGAATTAACATCACAGTGAGAAATCATCCAAAAGAAATTCATGTCTCCCGAAATCAATGTTACGTGAGTAAAGAGTATGTAACCTAATAAAAAATTAAAATATATGATGGTTAGCTTTGTTAATAAGAAAAACAGGATTTAAAAATGATCAAATAAAGGATTTGTAATATTTTAAAATTAATACTTCCACTGGGTGAGAGTAAAATTGTAGCCTTGGTGCTTGATTTTGGTGACCCATATCATCATATAAGAATTAACTTTTTATCATCAAAATTACTTTAGGTGATATTTCATTTGAATCAAGTGATTCAACCATGCACAAATGATGATAATGAAAAACCCATTGCACTAAAATATTCCACCCATGATGTTGTAAGAACTCATTTTCATTGGAATCAATTGAAAATTCCTGAAAAAGATAATTCGATGGCTCTTATGGTTGTTCCATAGTTAGAAATATTATGATGGAATTTATTATATAGAGTAATTTTAAGGATATTATTAATATTTAATGGTTTAGCTTATTCCATTGGTTATAAATGAAGAAAATTTTTTAATGCAGTGAGGATGGTGGTTGTGGAATGTTTTATTTCATTACACTATGTGAGGTTACGAAATTATATAATCCAATCCATAATATAGTCCAACAGTATATTAAAAATATTATCATGACCACATTTCATGGATTGTTTCTACAATATTATAATACATCAATAATTGATTTTAATCTATGTTTTTAGATCAATGGTTCATTAGGGTTTCATTCAAAATATTAATATTTGAGATTATAGTAGATAAGTTTTTGAGTATAGTCCCACTGGAATTGTATTCATCACATCGTGATAGATTGTTTTTCTATAAAATTCAATAAGAATATATACAATATGAATGTTTGGAACTCTGAGATATTTTTTTGGGGGTCACATGACATATTCTAAGTGATTAATGAGGATATATTTATGGTAATATCCTGGTATGTTGGACATGGAAAAAAAAATTATATCTTGTAGATAAAGTCATTGAGATTTTTTTTAATTATCATGGATATATTTAAATGGATGAGTTAGTTACACAATAATGGCATTATAGAGTGGGGAATTGAGGACCAAAATCGACAACGAAGTGTATCATATATATGATTTAATTTTTATTATTTTTTCTTTATGTAGTTGTGTGATTCAAAAAATTATTTTTTTTATTAGACTAAATTTATAGTTATTTCTATATATTTTTTTTGGTTATTTTAGTTACATTTCCTTCCATATTTTGTTTAGTTCATTATTAGTGGAAAGGAATTAGAACATGAGTAGATAAAATAATCACTGTTGGTGAGAATGATTGAAAAGTATATTTTTATCTTTTTTTAGTATTTTCATCACTTATTAGTTATTTTTATTAGTTACTATCACATATGAAAAAAAACAATATACCACATTATAGGTTTTAAAGTGAACATTATTTCAATTATGGGAAGAACACCATTATCATAATGATGGATTGTATCATAAGCGCCAAACATAATTAATCCATTATATTTGGGATATATTTTTATACTACCAAGTCTTGTTATATTAATCTAACCATGTGAGATGAATGAACTGAGGTATAATTTCTTTTTTACTAACTGTTGGATTAATTTCCTCTATAAGTATCACAAATATTAATTAGATTCATTTCATGTATATACTGTAATTATATTAAATTAATAAAAACCACAATTGATTATTGTGAGTGGAATATTTCCAAATCATTATATGTGAATGTTATATATATAAGAAATATTTTATTTCATCCAAATAACTATTTTAAGGACCATGGAATTTTTTATTATGTAAAAATTATAAATAATTTTCATCTATTTATTCTTCCAAAAAGTCTACCATTAATGGAACAATTATATAATATGTATTTTAAGGGTAATTATTCATGCATGAGTTTCATGAGTTGGCCAAACAATTTTCGCATTCTTTACATTGGATGAGTAAATGTGAATTCCCATTGCACATCCTTATGGATTTTATTTGAAATAAAATGTGATGGTACTTTATGTGATAACTTCATGATTGGATAAAACTTATTCTACCCAAAAAATTGTTTTATCTTACTCATTTTCATGTATTGGTACAGGGATTCCTTTTATAAAAGGTTGACCCCATTTCAATAATTGATAAAACAGTTTACCTCTGGAATCACTACAGAAGAGGGATGATTAGTTTTTCCAAATTTCTAATTTTATAAAACTCATCAAAAAATATAAAAAGGTTTTAGATTCACTCGTTTGGAAGGTAGGCTTGTAAAATATTTCTTTAATTCAGTATTTTATAGTGTTTCATATTATAAACCTTAGAGATATTTATACAATTGTTTTAATCACTTCTTGTTATATGATAATTTTTATTAGACTCCAAAAACCATTTAGTTTTATCATAGGAGTTAATGAATTATATTTATGAAACAATTCTGAAATGAAGATGAATTAAATAAATTGTGTTTTTTTTATTTCTGGAAATTCAATCTTATAAAAGGCTTTACCCTTAGGTAATTTCATAATGTAACAGAAACTAAAAACATACCCTTAAATTGGTAAGATGCATAAGGGTAAATAAGGTATTATACTTACATGGAGTATTCTGTGTAAGGGTCATCACAACATATGCTTATGTGAAATGAGGGTTGTATAATGGTAGTTCATATTTTAAAAGAATTATGTAAAGTAAATCGAGTAGTTTCCCTTATGTGATTCCCATAAAAATGGTGTGTGTATGGTGAAATATTCATTAAATTTATTAAAATATTTTTGTGATTGTAATACCCTTACAAAGTTATGTTAGAATGACATGTAATGGGAAATGATTCCGAAACTTACAAGAAGAGTTTATGTAAAGGTAATATCATGTGTACCCTTCGAAAAAAATAATCTTCATAAATGTAATATTTGAATGAATTTTTCCCAGTACACAATATCTATTTCTTTTAAAGGTAATTGGTGATTTAAAAATACCAAAGGCCTTCCATACAACCTATGTCAGGATATATGGCCTAACCATTATGTGGGAATTTGTTCTCACAAATGGGTAAAAAAATTAAACAAAATAAAAAATAATTAATGGTTTAAATGGTATATAATATGTTTATAAATAATAATATATGGTATTTCAGGGATAATTATTATATAAAGGGATTTTAAATTTATTAATTTGCTATAAATGGATAAAAAATACTTTTATAATTGTCTATTGAACTATTATTTTTCTAAAAATATTAAATATTAATATATATATATATATATATAATAACTTTTACAAATACATTTGAAACACCTTATGATCTAGAAATAAAAGTGGTTATTATTAAATCATATGTTATAGTTTATAAGGATTTATAAATAAATAAATAAGGCCAAAATATATAATTATTATATGAAAATTATAAATTGTTAATTATTAATTATTTTAAATTGTTCAAAAAAATGAATCATTATTTTTATATTATTTAAACCTCATCAAATTTTCATAAAGATTGATATTATATAGGTTTAAATGAATATTATTTATATGATATTTCGATTATGTGAAATTTTTACGTAATAGAAATTAAATAAATATAGTTTATAATTCATATGATATAAAATATTTAAAATAAAAAGATCATTTAATGTTTAATATGAAAGTGTTCATTTATGAATGAATAGAAATTGTGCATATTCATAGTTTTGACATGTACATAATGTTAATGACTAAATTATAAAGTAGTTTATATTGAGTTTTTATTTATAAATATTCCATAATTTCTTATCTCATTTTTGAATGTTTTAATTTTTCATTTATTTTAACTTGTATTCACTTATATATTTTATATTTAATAAATTGGTCATATGATTAACTGCGTATTATTTAATTTATTTTATAAAATTATTTTATGGTTTAGATCCATGCAATACATATTAGGGATGACCCATTAATGAATTTATTTTTTCATCTACCTGGACATTAGTTTTTAAGAAAAATATCCACTTGAATTTAGATGTTGAATATATTTTGTGAATATTAGGTTCTACTATTATAATGAATTGGATTCCCTCTCCACTAATGTATCCATGGGTAGAGGGACTTTGGGCTAGACTCCCTATCTACCAAGGTTCATAATCCATGTCTATGATGGTGAATGAGGTTCTCTATCTATAACAATAAACGTACTCATGTGAAAATTATAAGTATCATATAACACTAAATAATTATAAGAAATGTGGATGTAACTTTTAAATACGATCAATATTGGTTTTTATTAATATGATTGACTTTTATTTTGCATGAGAATCACAAACATATGGTTTGAGTAAAGTGTTACACATTAATATGGGCTAAACATATTGATTATGTGGAGGGATAAGTATTCGAAAATAAATTACTAAAATATATTATACATAAATGTGAATAATATGTGTTAAGATAGTGAGATTTAAATCCATTTATAATAACATGTTTGAGATTCCTTCAAATAAAGAACTTCTAAAGACCTCGATCATCCAACATAGTTGAACATGCCATAATTGGGTGCCCCTTGATTATGTTGTGTATGGAAGGAAAGGATGGGTGACACTGGAACAAATTATATTCGGTAATGAAATATCTATTTTCCACTAGATTTTATTTTGTTATCTTGTTTTTGGTGCCTGTTCTGAGAAACACTATTTGGGAGAAACTTATATGACTATGTTACTGAAAGAATATAGTTATGAATATCCATATGATGGATTTCGATAAATAGTTATCTAATAAACTATCCAATGAGTCAAAAAAATTACGGGAATTATTCCCTTCCTAAATAACCATGTTGTGAGATAAATTCCACTAAAGAATCATTTCATTAAAAAAATAAAGATATTATCTCTAGAAATAAACATGATGAATTTTAAATAGGATATCATTTTAGTGAGATCTCATTTAATAAAATTACTTCTTAAATGGTTAATAATACATGATAAGAATATTATAAATTATTCAACTTTAGATAATATTATCATCGCCACCATTAATTTAAGCATAGTGAAAATTGTAGATAATTATAAACTTAATATATGTTATTCTAAAGACTAGTAACTTTAGAAACGTTCTTATGATATATTTATAATTAATTAATAGTTATTATGTTAAATTATATGTGAAATATATTTCATTTCTTAGTAACCTAGTGTTAAATTTGGTAAATAAAGTGAATCCACATGATTATAGAAGCGTTAATGACTCATTAAATGTTTCAAATTCACTATATTAAAAATGAAAAAATTAATCATAGACTGAAATTATGTAATGAAAATTATTGGGAAAATAAAATGATTTTAGACTCTTATATTCTTTATGATCGAGTACACCCCAAGATATTTAATATTATTTTATACGATAAACAACATGGTGACACTAAATGTTTCATTAAAACATAATTGAATATAGAAATAAATTTAATTTTTTTTACAGATATATTATTTGAGTAGTTTTTTAAAAAAATATTCAAAAATAAATTAATTTTTATAATGTTTAATGAAATTATGTTTGTATCTTGATGTTTTATTTACAATATTGTAAAAAATCAGTTGCAATATCGATAACTTGGACAATTCATGATTGGATGACCTTATTTAGATTTTTATATTCTCTTTCTAAACATGGGATGATCAGGAAAAAAATTGTAGTTTAATTATATGCGATGTGGTTTTTTAGATAGTTATAATATTTATTTGTTCAATTCGTCAAAATTATTTAATGGGGAGACTAAAATAGAAATGTTCTAGAGAGTGAATTTATCCAGTTTTAATTTATGTAAATATTTTGATAATATGGTTAAATTAAATTAATGATAAAAATATATTTTCTTAGTGTGTGTAATATATATGAACAAGGCATATATTGAATGTGTTCTAACACACTATATAGATATAAAAAGTTGGTAAAATTTAATACTATTAGAATGAAATATATAGGAAATGTAAAAAAATGTATCTTAAGAATACAATCAGTGTATATGAAATCTAAGGTTTTCATAAATGAAGAGTAATAAATAAATATGATTAAATTATCCAAGATATACCTTAAAGAGTTTTTGAAACACTATGTAATATATATTTTCAGTATCAATTTTATATAAATTGAAATTTATAGTTATTAAATAATTAATTTATATTTTCATAATTTTTTTCAAATGAAACTATTCCAAACATATAGATCACCATATATGATATAGTTTATTTGTTTAATATTCCCACTAAAATGAAATAAATGATGTTTTTTAAATAAAATAATTTCTGTATCATATAAATATATTCTACAAAGTATATAGTTTTTAAAAGGATATTGGAAGGATGTTTGGATTTAATGAAGTTTAATGTTAAAAAATTAATAAATACACTAATCCAAGCTTAATGTAAATTTGACATACTATCCTAGGAGAGTTAGGATGTGTTAGTAAAAATTAATGATTGTAGTAACATTATTTAAAGGAAGAGGTTTGATGGAATTGAGTTCAAAGGTTGATGATGATACACTTACAACTTTTTCTATGTAAATAATAGAGAATGAAATCATAATAATTGATGTTGTGAAGTTATAAATTAGTAATATTTCCAATAAGTTGAATAGTTATGGATATGATTCCTATTTTCACCAATATTCAAAATGGATTACATGATTTCTGTTTCTCAATGATGAATTTATAGGGAGACGTTTATTAGATGGTCACATAGAGATTTGACATGGATTGCACATGATTTAATGTGATAAAAACCCATAATGTGTAAAAGTCATAAGAATGATATGGAAGTTTATCATTAAATAAATGATAAATTTGTGATGATGTTTGTTTAATTAAATATTATTAATGAGTTAAATAATTTTAAAATATATCATATTAATAACAACCTCTATATTATCATTATTTCGAAATGGATATATAAATTTATATATGAATTTACATTTCAGTATGTGTAATGATAATTGACCTCTCAAATTATGCCTTCAAACTTATTCATAACTGATTTATGGGATAGAGTACTATATATTACGATGACTTTTAAGGTTATAAAGAGTATGATTCTTTTATATAGAGACAAAATTTTCTCATGAGGCACAAAAAATGAATATGATATTTTTGTGCACATCATGATCTATTAAGTATACTACATGGAGTGGAATATATATTTACATTGTATACTATGGGTGAATGGATCATATTTGAGTCCCCGCATCATATATATAGAGAGATATTAATCGTGGAAATCTTAATACATTGATACCTTACATACAAAATTCTACCTTTTGACTTTGCTAATATGGGGGTGGTTGGGTATGTTTATGAGAATGTAGTAGGTTGGATCTTAAGCAAGTTGGAATTTTTCTTCTCATATAATGAGTATTAGACCATAGTCCTCAATTGAGATAGACTATAGGAGTGTGCATCCATATGTAGACATTACACACACACACTCACACACATATGTATATATATAAGTGACATGTCATGTGGTTATTCATAATGTTGAATGACATGTAATTTTCTCATCGAATATATTAGACCACACTTGGGGTATCCTAAATAGATGTGTTGGATTATGAGATTGAAAACCTCTATGTCCAATGGAAACTTAATTTCTTCAAAAAGGGAATATATGAGAATGAATATTTGAATATGATATAGTTTGGTGGGAATAGGTATATAGATACTTGTTTTTAATGGAAATCATTTTAGATCCCTTCATATATTGAGAAGCATTTACACTTCATTATAGGCTTCTCATTCAGTACCTTTACAGACTTGAATATTAATATTAGTTTTCATATCTATAAATTTCAAGTCCCCTCTCACTAGTGATGCTGCAATAAAGGGAGTGAGATAATAACCCCTAAGACCCTCCTTCGGTAGGACGCAAATTGGTTACTAGCACTACTGGTATAAAAATATCATGTGGGGTAGGTATTTACCTCTATAATATTAATAGTATTAGCAGAAGGGATTAATCAAACTAAATATACATCATGTAATATAATAAAATAAATCCAAAAACAATGCACCTGTTAATGTATAAATATAATTGACATAAATAAATATCTATAAAGTAAATAACAAAAAAGTAAATATATAACAACAACACAAAAACTAAACAATGATCTAAGATAATAATGTACAGCATGATCCATGTAGTCCTCCTGGAAATCTAAAAATACTTCAATATTTTTAGAGTGATCATATGAGTTTACTATGTAGGAAAAACAAATTCTATTAGGAACATGTGAGAAGAGATTAATGATTCATTCATGAGAAAATAGTATAATAAAAAAACATATATAGGATCTCTTACTGAAACAATCCTCACCATAACATACTCTATAAATAATGCATGTAAGTATAATACCTTAATATGAAGAATATCAATAAAGGTTACCTTGATCACTATCAACAATTTTACACCCTCGCAGACCAATAATGAACGCGATGATTCTCCCACCCCTTCCACATCACAAAACATAACATCACAACACATCACATAATTCTTCTAGACACATGGGCTATCACACCACATCACATCCCAACTGCATACACATGGTCCATCACATCACTTCACATCTCCGAACTACTATTGTAGGGTATTGTGAACATGAAGGGAATCAACCTTATTCCCTTCAATTACCATGTGTAACCCCACCATAATCCACCCCATTATGTGTTGATAGAAGAAACCTTGACCATAACATATCATCATATAACATATAGATAGTGACACTTTTAACAGTTGGCTACCACATGCCATGCATGTCACCATAACCTAGTAGAGGGAGTTGGGAAGAGTGGGTATCCATCGAACCATCCTTCCACTGAGATGTTGAAGAAAACAACAATATATATATATATATGTGTGTGTGTGTGTGTCTGGGTTTTGGAACATGTTGGTCAATGTGGGTGGGGAATATATAGAAATCATAGGAAATAAAAAATGGATTATATATAATATCAATCAGCCAAGACCAACTATGGGTCTACATCAAGAGATTCAAACAACAAATTTCATTCCTTTAATTTTCATTTTCATTTAAATTCACTACACTACTCCACATGCTACAAATCGTAAGACACATTTCATATTCTCATTTGAATCCATCCCAATTATTAGATTTCATTGACCAACCCACATCAGTTTAAATATACTGTTCATTACACAATCTAGATCCCATTAATTCATATTTAATAACCCATAATTTAAATAAATATCCTATTACAGTTTATTCTAATTATTTTTATTTTTACTACCCCATTATCAAAACATTGTTAATTCTAATACTACTCATGAAAATAGAATAATAAAACACAAAACAATAATCATAACTCAACTTCCCAACAACCACAACCACTTCCACCATTTATCACATCGCAACAATATTCGCTGCACCACTACAAAACCACACAAGAGCCACAATCTCAACCGCACTTCACAGCCACAACAAATCCACATCCCCCACACAGCTCACATCATATCCACCACTGATGCCTCGAATCATCAAAACCAAGAATCAACACACAACCACATCTAGAAACACAATACAACACATAGAATTAAATTTTCCACAACACTACACATTCATATTTTAAAAATGAGGGATTTTATTACACTACACTTTATTAAATGGGAATTACAACACAATCCATACACCCATGGGAACCCGTTTCACTAGCCAAATATAAGTTATTACACAATTACATTAATAGGGGTATCAAATAATCAAAAAGAATATGGGTCCTATAATGTCACAACTACATCACAAACAATATACCAATGGTCACAATTTTCCTCAAGGCATTATGCCTATAAAATTAAAATATCAATAATAAAAATAAATCATGTAAAAGACTGTGATTGAAATTACAGTGAACCTTTTAAAATTCATTTAACCAATTAATAATATTTTAAGATTTTGAGGCTATCTTATCCATATAGAAAAATAAAATAAAATCTCCCCAAAGGATACACATAAAGTAAAATAAAGGTTAATTCTCTACTTGTATGAAAAAATCATTAAACAAATCACTCCACCAGAAATAGGGGGTGTCTATAGGTTGAAATGACTTTCAATGAATAATTTCAACCAACACCAGAAATAGGGCACCACAAATCACATGGAAAAGGATTTAGAACCTATCATCTAAAGATAAATTAATCTCAAAAGAATAGATTAATGGTTTTCTCTTTATAATGAAGAGATCTAAAACCATAAGAATTTGATATGGTTTAAATTTACTATTTAATGTGGATCTCATAAAACCCAGATGGTAAAACTCTTAAACTGGATAATGACTTTTTTGAAATTGAGAACATAAATATTTTTTTTTAAACAACTTTATGATCCATTAATTAATGAATTTAACAATTTTTTCATTAATGATAACACAAAATGGAAAAAAAAAATATATGGATTGCCAGAATCACTATATATATACCATTAGGATCTACCACCCGGATGACCTATAGTTGGTGGTATACCCCCATATATCTCTCCTTGGTGGTCTATCACCAGGATGATCTACTATGGGTGATATTATAGTGTCATTGTTTTTTCTTTCAAAACAATTAATTCATTTTAAAGATAAAAAACAGAGAAGAGTTACAAAAATAAGAACATAAGTTTTATTTTATTGGGAAAATTAGGACCAAACATAACCTTTACATAAAAGAACATAAACAATTTTTTAATTCTTTCTTCTCTAGCTTCTTATTTGTCCTTGTGCTCTTCTTTGTACAAGTATTCACCAAATGATATACCTCACAAAAATGTGTGATAAAAGGCTTAATATGTGGATAAATAAGTGACATGATTCATGGGGGTGCATAGTCATTATCATCCTAATATAAGAAAAGGATTATACCCATAATCATAGGGGGAAACATGGAATGTGTAAATTTATAAAAATGAAACATCATGTATTAGTGTTTAAATAAACGCATAGTTGTGAACAAAGCTAGCATCTTGTTATGAAATATTTCACATTATATTATGGAATTAATCACATTAAATAATACCTTTGAGTTATATATAATTATAGACTCACTCATCACATCCTAACATTTACATATAGTATATAATTCTGGGAGCATCTGTCACATCATAACAATTACATAATTATGAATTTCACATATAAAATATATCAAATTTCAACATAAAATAACCCATATAAAGGAATATTATACATTTAAAAAATTACAAATTCATAAACATTGGAGTTCCCAAGATAAAAATGGGATAATTTTCTTAGTATAAATCTTGATTGAAGAAGAACCAATATCATGAGAAGTAAAAGATGTGTTTTTTGAAAGAAGTGTTATTTTAGAAAAATATTTGTATTTTTCTTAAAATTTGATTGAAAAGTTGTATAAAAAACAAAATAAACTGGTTGGATAAATAAATAATTTTTATAGAAAAATAAAAGAACATCTATAATTAAAATGGAGTGAAAGGGAGAAAACCCAAAGGAGGAGAGTTGGGTTCAAGATTTCCCCTTAACTTATTTTCGAATGCTTTATTCATATTAATATCCTAGATAATTATATTAGATTATGTATTTTATAAATAATAACCTATTTTATATGAATTTTATTCATTATTGTTTTATTAAG
Source organism: Viscum album (assembly GCA_963277665.1). Classification (NCBI taxonomy): domain Eukaryota; kingdom Viridiplantae; phylum Streptophyta; class Magnoliopsida; order Santalales; family Viscaceae; genus Viscum; species Viscum album. The sequence goes on along the minus strand of OY728150.1, from coordinate 1,461,462,961 downwards.
TTAATTATTGAGATTTTTATGAGTTATATAGTTTAATTTTATCATTCTGAAGTGTTTTTTTCTGGGTTTTCATGATTAGTTTGCTTGTTTTTAAGTATACAGATTCTTGTATAGTTGTAATAACTCTCCAAAAATGAAATTATAGGTTATTAATGATCATTTATAAGTTTAAATGGTTATATATATAATTTTTTATATTTTATGTGGATGAATAATTTGATAAGAAACTAGTCATAATTGTTTATATTATTTTGATGATTTTTTGGATCACAAGAAACTCGTTTTATTTTATCATTTAGTATTATGTAAATATGTTACTTCCAGAACATAATTAGGTTTATAAAATGACATTTTAAATATGTTTTAGCCATTAAAATGGATTCATGACCAAACATAAATTTGGAAAGGGAAAATTAAATCTTGTTGTCCTTGAAGGCGATAAATCTATATTTAACAAATGATGATTTCATTTTAAGAATAAAAGGGATGGGAGAAATGGATTTATAATTTATTATTTTATTATCATAATATAAATAAATTATATTTACGTTAATGAAATTTTATTTCCATTTGGATGTGGTGAGGTGGGAATATAATAAGAAAAGAAAAGAACTTGAAAATAAATTAAAATATAAGAATGTAGATTTTACCTTTTGAATTATTCTCCTTAAAATATCCTTTGGGAACCCATTAGTTAATTTTATGATTCCAATATCTCATAGATTCTTGGGAGGGTATTGATAAGTGTATTGGTTTGAATTTTGACAATGATAAAATCTTTGAAGGAATTAGCAGAAGAGGTGGTGAGAGGTGTTTTCTCATTATTTTACTCATTAATTTATTATTTTGGATCAAGATTATAAATATTAAAGAATTGACACTATATATGATAATATATTGAAGGGTAGTTCGAGAATATTGTTCTTACATATTCTATAACTCAAGGAATAGAGTATTTAAATTGAAATTTATATATACCATAAACAACCTTATTTTCCAATTAAAAAAACTACTATTTTAGAAAAATACTAAAAATTAAACCTAACCAATTATCAATGTTTAGAATCAAAAATAAACTCCATTTTATTAAAATAATTTTGTATGTTTGATAAATTTAAATTTTAACTAAAATCATCATTTACTTGGAAAAAATTAATTTCAAAACTATAATTGATTTCATAAAACATTGAAAAATTAATTGAGGTTTCCTAAAATTATATTATTATCAAAAGAAAACAAAATATTATTTTATAAATAAATTTCAGGAAAATGAATTTTCATTTAATTCATCATAATTTTTATGAAATTATGAGGAAATATTTATGACTTATAAAAACACTAATTCTTAATTAACAATTTATAACACATTTATTTACGTATACTATGATTTAATTATATCATATAACTATTATTATGTTTATTAAAATTTATTTATACATTAATGGGTGAGTTTACTATTCTATGGAGGGTTTACTATTGACAAGGGTCATATTAATATTCTTAAGGTCGTGTTACTATTCCATTGATAATGTTCCCAAACAACATCAGATACCTCTTATACAATTAGTTCTTCATTTATAATGTTTTTTAAGTGTTCTCTATGTGATTTTATTTGATTTATACTACATGAAAAAAGAATAATATAGTATTTTCCATTGATAAAGGTTTGGTTCATTTAATTCATCCACTTTATGAAATTTCACACTAAAAAATTACTTTTACAAAATATGATGAAAATAAGTGAATGAACTTCTCCTTCATCAATTCCTTTGATTCCAATGTCAGATCTTTATGCTTATGGTTCCTCTATAGTACTTTGACCGGGTTAGTATTCTTATTCCATAGAAACTTATCTTTATAGTCCAAGAACATCAATGGATTCTCCTCTAAAGAGAGATCATCTTCCAACTGTACAACCTATGGATTTAGTGCATGTCAGAGATCCTTTATGTACCTCCTCAATAGGGATTCATGGAATATATCATGTACTTGAGACATGTTTCATATATGTTCTAGACAACATCCCACATCTCCATGCCGATGAAAAATATTGATGGGGACGATGTACTTGTGACTCATATTTCCATTATTCAAAATATCACGATCCTCTTTCATGGAGAAATATGGAGGGATACCATGTATCCATCATTAAACTCTATGTCTCATCGATGATTTTATACATATATATACTATTAACATTGGGTTTCCCTTATGTGATTATAAATTTGTTTAACATTCTCCACCATTTATTCAACCATTTCAGGTCCTAACAGCTTATATTAATCAAAATCATCCCAACATAATAGTGTTTTGTTCCTTTTCCCATAAAGGGATTCACATGGATCCATTTGAATGATCCATTGGAAATTATTTTTTTAAGAAAATTATACTATATTTATATGATAGAAACACCCTCCTTTTATGTCCATAGAATATGATATCAACAAGTCTTCTAGATTCTGAATTGTTTTTTCAGTTTCACCATCAGTTTGAGAATTATTCAGCTTATTGTTTAGAGCATGCTAGTGACTTTTCAATAAAATGTAGATGAATCTCGTGTCTCAGTAAGATACAATTAATAGTTGTATTCTATGAAGGCTTATCACTTCTATTATGTATATCCATGCATATTGGTCTAGTGAGAAGTGATCTAGAATTGAGATAAAGTAAGATTCCTTTTTAAGACAATCCACAACAACCCATATAGAATTGTTTCCTCTGGATGTCATTTGATGTCTAATGACAAAGTCCATGGTGATTTTTCGCATTTCCATTTTGGTAAGGGTTGTTATTGTGTCTTCCCCTTATACCTTTTCGTTAAACTGTAACTTGATGACATACTGGTCACATTAATATATTTTCAATGATATCTTTTTTCCTATAATCCCAAAAATAGTTCTCCCAAATATATAAATACTTATTTGGTCTCCCTGGGTGAATAGAGAATCTTGAGATATATGTGTCATTCAAAATCTCCTCATTTTTTCCTAGATCATATGGTACACATATTTATGACCCAAATAATACAAATCCTTCTTCATTAATTTTAAACATTGTGGATTTACCTATTCTCATATATTCCACCATCTTTTTAATTTCAACATAAATTCGTTGATAATCCATTACATTCTCCATATTGGATTGTTGAGAAATAATTTGAGAAATTATTGATTATGTTCCTTCATTATTTAATCCAATTTCAATCCCCTATCAATCTTTTAATATTGGATACTTCTCAATTCTCAACATTGATATTAGTAAAATATATTTTATAAATAGAGAATCCATCTATATATTGGCCATACTATAATGGTAGTTGATTGGGTAGTCATAATCCTTGATGAGATCCAAAAATATTCTAGGGTTCATATTATGATCATTTTATGTGAATTTATACTTGAGGCTCTTATGATCAGAATATATTTTAAAATTATCCCCATAGAGATAATGCAGATATATTTTCAATGTAAAGATCACAACTGTCAAATCGAAATCATGAATAGGATAGTTTTTCTCATGAATTTTCAAATTCATTGAAACATATTCTCACACATTATCAGTTTTCATCACTACACAACCTAAGCCCATTTTTTATCATCACTATATACTAAAAAGAGTTCATTACTTGTTGAAAGTGTTAGTAATGGTGTTGTGATAATCCTCATTTCTAACTCGTTGAAGAAGTATTCACATTCAATGGTCCATAAAAACTATTCTCCCTTCCACGTTATCTTGGTTAGTATATTTAAAAACCATGTTAATTTCTTCAAAAATATCCAATAATACCTTTCTATAACTTAAAGCTGAAAATATCCATTACATATTATTTCCTAGGACACTCCTCTATTGTCTTTTTCTTAGAAGAGTCCATCATTATTTCTTCACAGGTGATAACATGCCCAAAGAATGATACTTCCTCCTTATATAACTCATATTTAATATACATTGAATAAATTTTCTTCGTTTTCAAATTCTTCATCCCAATTTAAAATTATAATCATTTTCCTCCCCTCTCATTGAGTATAGAGGAATATCCTCAATAAAGACTACCAACTTTTTATAGGTAATGACTACAGACTCTATTTTGGAATTCCGTGAATATTTCTGGAGAATTATTGATTACAAAAGGATTTGATATGGACACATAGATTCTATACCTCATTAAAAATTCATTAGAGGGAATAAATTCATCTCTCAAATTTAATTTAAGATATCTCGACTAAAGGTCCACTGTAGATAAATACATTGCAACAAGATGTTGAATAAAAAAAGTCATCTATACATGGAAGGAATACTTTGTTTATAGTGATGTTGTTTATAACACAATAATCAATGAATATGTGCATTGATATATATTTCTTTATGATGAAGAAAACTATAGCACCCCATGGTTAAGAACTCAGTCATATAAAACCCTTATCTAGATTCTCTTTTAACTACTTCTTTCGTTCTTATAACTCAATGGCGGCCTTTCAATATGGTTATTTTGATATAGGTACAAATCTAGAAGTATGTTCACATGAGAAGACAACCAGCCGATCAAGATGAATATCAAAAAAAAACTATAGGATAAAAATTAGTTCCATCCCTCACAATATTAATTTTTTCAAACATGATTATCTCCTTTTTCTCAGTTATTAAAGATAGATATGATTTCTCATAAGTCATTATTAAACAAACATGATATTATGATTTTGAAGGTGATCCATCCTCCTCCTTAAACTTGTGTAAAATTGGAAGATTATTTTCGATGTGAAGACGGATCTTTTTTTACTGATATTTTATGTTGAATATTTATAAATATTTACAATATATGCCCAATATATAATCAAAATCTAACGAAGGATGTATAAGAAGATTTTTATGGTGGATCAGTTGAAAATATAAACTAGGGGGAGTTTTAATATTTGGAAACAATGTTTTCCCCATTTTATATTCTCATAGATTACTCAAACTACATATTTTGAGGTGGTCTTAGAATAGTTATATTAGACATTGATGATATGAAAATATGGGTAGAACCAAAATCAAATAGTACATTTTCGATTCCGGAACGAATAACCAACGTACCTATCAGCACATGATTTTCAGTATTCACCTTAGTAGTAGTGATTTCATAAGACCTCCCTTTCTCTTTTGGATTTTTTGGTTGATGAAAAAGATTACCCTTGAGTACTTTAGGTTTTGTGCACTCGCTTTCACAGTGCCCATCCTCTTGAAAATTTCAGCATTGAACCATGGGTGGTGGTCTCCTCTCCCCCACCACATTTTCATTATTCCTTATGTCACTTCAACATTCGTGATATTGGTGGCCTTCTCTCTTACAAAATATCATTTTCACATCCAATTTAGTTTATCCCCATGATTCTTCTTACCACAATTTTGACATTTTTGTAGTTGATTTTTCTTTCCTCCTTTCTTATTATATCATCCTTCTTGAAACTCCAAATTTCATTTCTTATCCCCATATTAATTGGAAAATTCTTCAAAATTCATATCCACATTGAGATCACATTGAAAACATTTCTCATAGCTCTTAGAATCTCTAATTTTTAAAGAATTATTGAAGGTGTGGGTTTAAACCACTATAAAATCCATCAATTTTAATATCATTATTGATAAAAAAATAAATAGAGTACCTTGAACAACTTGTGAAATTTCTTTCGTAGGTGATGAAATATTAACCTCATTTTTCATCAACTAAATGAACTCAATCTCCATCTTTGTATGAAGTTTTTAAGGAAAATACTTTTTAAGAAACATTATATTAAAGTCTTCCCACTCCTTCTATTTAATTCCATCATTCCTCTTGGTGTTATTAATCAATGCACACCACTGGTCAGCCTCTGAATCTAGATAATAAATGGCCAGATTCACCTTCTCAATCTCATAATAATGAATTATAAAAAATATCTTCACCATTTAGTTGACCCATAGTTCCAAGACTAGTGGATTAGAGGATCCGTTAAATGTTAGTAGTTGTTTCCAAATCAATTATTCGAATACCAGATTCTTGCTATTAGGTGAAGGAGTATATTGCACATTATTTATTTTATTATTCATTGCTTGAGATAATTGGTTAATAATCTCTATAAATGTTTGAACTCCACCTCCCAAAGCATTGGGTATGTCATTCAGGGAATCATTACATTGTCCCTCTAATTAGTTTTGTCTTAGTTTCTTCTGGTTCCCACCATTTTATAATATAAAATAGGTTATTACAAAACATAATTAAAAATGTAATGAATAATTAATTAATTACATTGTATAATTAAGTCTAAAAGAAAGTATTATAGGATTCTCAATTTTAAAATTTTTCTAAAATATATCTTCTTGGTTTCTTATTTAGTTTCATAGAAAGGGTTTTCACTGAGGTTCACTAATCCCTATTTCCAAATTAACAAAACTGTTCTATGATACCAACTATAGAAAGCCTATTTGTTTCTTAGAAAACCATTACATAATTTTAAAGATTAAAAAAAGTGTACACAACTAGTATCCAATGTTTTAGTGTCTTGGAAAAATTATAATCATAAACTGCTTTTACATAAAAACATAGGCCTTTATTTAATTCATTTTTCTATATATTCTTATTATCCCTTGTGTTCTCCTTAATATAAGCATTCACATGGGGATTTACATAAAAAGGGGTGAACTGTATTCCTAGTAAGAGGAAGAATAAGGGAAATGAAACAAGGGTGAGCATAGTCACCATAATAATAATATAAGATAATGATCCTAGCAATAATCATGGTCGAAATCATGGAATGTAGTAGTAAATAAAAATGGAACATCATGTCTTAGTGGTAAAATAACTCATATTGTTGTGAAAAAAGATATAATCTTGTTAACACGTATTTCACTTTATCTCAAGAGACTAATCACATTACCCAATTAATTTGTTCATTATATAAATCTATGTGCACCCATCACATCATAACATTTACATGCACTACATGATTCTAAGTGCCCTTGTCACCTCATAAATTTTATCTTATCATACATTCCACATTGAACATATATCAATATTAGGCATAAAATAACGCATATAAGGAATGGGTTTAATTTCAAAAATTATAAATTAATAAACATTAAAATTCCCAAGAGAAAATGGGGATAGGATTCTTGGTATCAATCTTGATTAAAGAAGAAATTATCTCATCCGATGTAAAAGATGTGTTTTTTTAAGAAGTGTTCTTTTAGAAAAATCTATAAATTTTTCATAAAAATATATTAATATATATATATATATATCCATGAAATAAATATAGAAGTAAAAGTAAATGATATTTATAGAAATGTAATGTAATATCCATATGAAATATGGTGTGAAATATAGAAAACCCATAATAACAGATTTGGGTTCGAGAATTCCCCTTGCCTCATGATTGAATGCTTTATTCACTTCAATATCCTAGTTAATAAAATAAAATTATTTAATTTAAAAATTAAGAAACTTTAATACATGAATTAGACTCATTACAGTTTTATTATTGTCATTTATGGTATTTTCGATGAGTTATAGAGTTCTATTTCATCATTCAAGAGTGTTTGTTTTCTTCATTTTCATGATCAGTTAGCTTGTATATATGAATAAAGATTCAGATAAAATTAGAATAATTCTCTATATATTAAATGATATGATATTAATGATCATAAATAAATTTAAATTATATATATATATATATATATATATATATCATTTTGTTATATAGTATGGGGATGAATCATTAGATATGACATTAGTGAAAATTCATTACATCATTACGACACTTTTTTGAACACAAATAACTTCTTTTGTTTTATCATTTATTATTATGAAAATATATTAATTAAATAAAATAATAAGGGTTACAAAATAATCTTCACAATATTTTTGATTCATTATAATGCTTTCATGACAGAACTTAAATTTGGAAAGGTAAAATGAGAGAATGCCAACATAGAATGGGATAAATAAATACCACACGAATGATGCTTTCATTTTAAGAATAAAAAGAAGAGAAGATAGGGTATGAAGATGGATTATTAAATTATAAAAATAACATTCTAGTATATGTATGGTATTGATGTTATCATTCCATTAGGATGAGGTTATATTTGGAGGGAAATTAAATGAAAGTAACATGAAAAGAAATTAAAAGAATGGAAGGAGGATTTTACCTCTTGATTTATTCTCCTTAAGAAGCATAGGGTAAAGGGTTTGATATTATGATGAGTCCAAGAGATAATATAAGTGGGATCAGGGGTTTAATAGATTATTGGGTATAATTTGGACATGGATCAATTTTAAGAAGATGTGAGGAGATGAGGAGGTGGGGGTTGTATTTAAAGGGGTGGAGAGGGGTGTTTTCTCAATATTTTATTCATTAGTTTATTATTTTTGTCCATGAATATTATTAGTTCTAGAATTATCACTAAATATATTATTGTAATTAATAATATCTCTATATTATGGTGATTACACCATTGATTAATCAAGTAATATCCTATTTAACTTGAAATTTATATATATAGTAAATTACCGTATTTTACTATTTACAAAATTCAAGTATTTCAGAAAAATCCAAAATATTTACCCTATCCATTTTTACATGTGTAGATTTTAAAATGGAATCTATTTTAGGAAAATAATTATCTATGTACTAATAAGTAATTTTTTTACTAATGTCAGAATTTTCTTGGAAAATAACGATTTTAAAATTATAAATGATTTTATAACATTTTAAAAAATTAATTGAGCTCTGATTAAATTATATTAAATTTATAAGAAAAAAATAGTAATTTATAAATAAATTTTATGAAATTTTATTTCGTTTTAAATCATTTTTTTAATTTTAAAATGGTAATTAAAAATTTTTGACTTATAGAAATACCAACCCATAATTTATAATTTCTAATACATTAATTTGCATATACATTATTATAATTATATAATATTACAATTTATAACATTATTATACTTTATTTATAATTTCATGGGTGAGGTTACTATTCTGTTTGCTGAGTTACTTCTCATAAGAGTCATATTACTATTCCAAAGGTCAAGTAACAATTCTATTTGTATATATTCCATAACTTATAGAAATAACTCTTATACAATTCATTATTAATTTTTAATGTTTGTATTGTTTTATCTAAGTGATTTTATGTCATTTATACTCTATGAAATAATTATAATATGGGAATTTAAATTGATATATGTTAATTTCATGGCAGATTTACCACTAGAGACCAACTATCATAGATCTATTATTGGTGATCAACTGTTAGAATGATATTCTATTGGTGATATACCACCATAGATCTACAATAAATGATCTACTGCTAGAATGATCTACTATTAGTGATATACCACTAGAGATCTATTATTATCGATCTATAGATAGATAGATTTACCATTGGCGATTTAGAACTTGAATGATATATTTTTTATGATCTAGCGCCATATATCTACCATAGGGTATCTACCCCCAAAATGATCTACCATTGGTGATCTACCACCAGGGATATATTGATGGTGATATAACACTATAATTATCTAGTTTTGTGTATTGACAACTATAAATATATCGTTTCTGATCTTCTCCCAGAATTAACTACCATTTGTGATCTCCCCGCATGATCTACTATTATCCTTTAAACACCCATATTTCCTCCAAAAAACTTCAAAACTCATCCCTTCCTTCACATGACACCTCGAGAATTTCCCCAGACACATAAACCACAATATTTCACACAAATTAATGGGAATTAAGTTCAATAACATTACACTATATAAGTATCAAACTGTTCTCACCCTAAAAATTTCAAAACTGATCCAAAAAGAAAGAGAGAAATAGTCTGAAAATCAATATCTATAGATACCTCTCAATGACTTAATTACATCTAAAACACCTCCTCTAACTGAAAATTAAAACCTTATAATCAAGACCAACTCAATAGATTAAACTATTATAAAAATAAAAACAATGGAAATTCCACCCACTATGTCAAGATACAATTCGCTCTAAGAGACATCGACATTAATTTATTGGTTTAATAATATCACAGTACAATTAATATTAACGTGGAATCATGTCCTCTGCTTTTCATATCATAGAATCCTCATCATTCACGCCACATCAAGAAATAAGTACATATCATATATGCTTGAAAGGTACAAACATCACATTAAAAACAAAAGGTCAATAAATAGAAAATAATGACTCAAAAAAACTCTATGAATTGGGAATTAATCAATTCCAAATGATCTTAGGAATTCTCATCAAGGCCACCGTGCCTCTACAACACATGAACCAATGGAATGGTCCATTCTCACACCACCTTCTCTCGATAGTCTTGGATCTCCACAGGCCACTCCACAGATGTCACATAATCCTTGAAATCCAACTACCCCTACATAATCACATGGCAGTCATTATTAATATACTAAAATAAATAATTTATTTCAATGATATCATGGATCTGGTCTAGTTAATTCAGAATTGCTAACAAGTTATCCTCCTTACCAATTCACCCCAAAACCTAAAAGGTCTTAACATGGTGTGATTGATTACTTCGTTTTTCAAACCTATTCTACACACATTGTGTTGAAACCTTAAAGAACACAGAGTATACATCCTTGAAATCCAATATCCTCATCCTACTATTAACATAATAACTCTAGTAATACTATGCTTCTTTCATCCCATATGAAACTAACATGATGATTTCTAAAATTCTCAACACCACATTGGGACCAAAAACAGCAGACTCCCTGACCACATCCTGGCATAACATAGATTGACATGGCTTACAATAAAAAGACTTAAATTAGGATACTCCAATGAATGTTTGGTACCTTTTTTCATATTAAAACTCAACCAAGGTTAGTTTTCATTCCAATGATTCATCTAAGTCCAAGACACATTCCCACAACATATCATACTAAAATTAGATAGTCATCTCCGTATATCAATCCTTATAAGGGGATAAAGTAGTCCTAAGGAAAAACAAAGTGAGACAACTATGCTATTATCCCCTCCAGAAACAGGAGGTAAAACATGAATCCCTGTCTGATATAATTTACCTTGATACTCCATGCATCTAGACCACCACATCAACACTCATTTTAGCCAAAACCACCATTATGCCCAACTCCTTGATCACTAGAAAGTTAACCACTATCATCAGTGAGCCTACGATTACCTAGATAAAATCATAACCTCACAAATCTTGGGGTAATAATATGATGAAATCTATTAATATTTTCTCCCATTTCAACTAAATAACATCTAATTACGACAACAATCCAGAGAGAACATATTTCACAGAATTTACCTTTGGAAAAACTGGACTCCATGGCTTAAATTCATCATCTAGTCATTTCATCCAAGATCACCGAAACTATGCCCTAAATCAACAAAATAACATGGAATCTTATGATAATAATTTAAATGACGAGCGATCAAAATCACAATGAACTCCCTCACTCAAATATATTATAAAAACCTCCCATGAAACAACATTAAGTTCAAAAAATATTTTATCCATACCTCTAGAGAATCACCATGACGAACATTACCGCACATAACCTACGAATCTTAGTCTCCCCACTAAGACTCCTCATACTGTTGTATCAGAGAGGACTAAACCATTATATGAAAAAATATCCTCTACCACTAACTACACTTTCATCTAATATTAGGTATTCCAACTTCTCCAACACACTCCAAGCATTCATATAATCTTAGACAATCTTCTCCCACGAATTTCTTCTCAAAGAATCATCCCAAAAATTTCCTTATCTTATGGTATATAAGATCTCAAAGTTATAATTCTAATGTAAAATCATATACCTCTCTTTTATTAGGATTATATCACACACAAAAATATACCTCAAACTCTTTTTATCATGGAAGAGAAAAATTCATTACCTAATGTGGTAATTTTGGCACCAATTCAGCACAAACATAACAACTTTCAACTCCAGATCATGGGTGGAATTATAATGATCGTGGGGATGTAACTTCCTAGACCCATAAGATATCATATCCTTCAACAACATAAACACGAATATCTAGACTATGCGTGAAGCATAAAAACACCTCAAACATCACAAACTTATTAGGAAACTAAATCAATGGAGCACTAATCATATTCCCCTTATCATAAACAAATATTGATTTTAATAGATTATTCAACAGAAATATTTGTCCTTACTGGTAAATTGTTTTAATGTGGCTTTAAATAAAGATAAATTGGTTATATATGTTAAATAAAATCTTGTGTTACCAGGGAATCTAAGAATCTCTAACAATTTCAAGGGTTTTTCCCAAGAAACAACTACATCAGCCTTCGAATGGTGTAATTACACACCCGACTGAGATAAAAAATTCCCATGAAAATGCACCTATCATGCCCAAAACATCAAAATTGAAACATTTAAATAGATCCATTGGTGTAGATGAACCTATAACTTGGATCATAGATAATCAAAATACTTCTCAACAGACTTTGATTAGGTCAATATGTCATTGATCAAAAAATTATGAAATGGTTATACAATTCATAATACATAGTTTTCAAGAGGCCCATGAACACATAAGGTTTTTTGGTGACACTTAAGGGAATTACCACAAACAAAATGTGCCAAAAAAATCATTTAAATCATTTCTTCTAGATATCTCCATCCTCCACCCTCAACTGGTGATATCTAGAATGCTGATTGATCATGGATAACGAACTACCTCCCCTCAAATGTTTGAAAATATAATAAATAATTAGAAGAGAATTTATTTTCTTGATAGTAACCTCATTCAACCTCTGGAAGTTTATTCAAAACCTCATAATACCATCATACATCTTATAAAATGACACTAGAGTACCCCCCCCCCACTCGGGACACACTCGGCCAAATGAAAACATTTTACAATAGATAATGTATCTAATTCCTCATGTCCTTCTTCTCAGAAGGTGTCAAATGATAGGGATCCATCGAAATTAGAGAAGCATTAGGTTTCCATTATTTCTCAAACTCTACATGGCATTATCGAGGTAGTTTCATAACCTAATCTAGTAAAACATCCATGAACCCCTCCACAAACATTATAAGAACCCCAACATGAGATTCTACTAATATATCTACCATGAAAGAAAGTTGGGGATCCATGAATTGACATCCCATCTAACTTCCTCGCTCTCCAATGTAAATCATACACTAGCCATCCACATCTAAGAACATGACTCTCCACTTGATTCAATTAATAACAGAACACGCAGAATACAACTAATGAATGTTGAAGATTAAATTTTAGAGATTCATCTGAAGGAAGAAAATTCCTCCATAGGAATTATGTGGCCCAGTGATTAACCTACACCCTGAAGACATTGAATTAGGCAGTATAGAATCCGACCGGTATAGTCAACACCAAGGGAAGAAGAGGCCTATCTATGTCGAGTCTTAGATCATAGACTAAAGAAACTGATAAAAGGAGTGTGAATATCCCAAATAAAAAAAGTAAGAAACAATGTTACACTATAAAATGAGTGTACCTAGAATAATATCTATCCCCTCTGGTGTTGCGGCCTCTATTACCTTAATCTAACCCTACCCAAATCCTTTATCTCCACATAAAAAACTCAACCCTCATACTTCTCTAAAGCATTATACTAAAAATATTGCAACATCTTATCCCACTGATCATTATCAATAGCCAGATCTACCCTATAGATATCAACTAGGCCAACACACTAAACCTTCCCAAGATAAGCCACACATGAATGATGACTAGAAGCCATTGTTTAAAGGGAAACAAATAATTTCTAATCCTGATTGTATGTAATTTTATTATGTTATATTTAATTTATTTTTATCATTCAGAAATCCAAAAACTTCCCATTAAATTTAGAAAACAAGTCACTGTGTTTCTTGAAAATCTACTAAGACTCTAACAAAAAATAGGATCCACCTCACTTGTTCATTTACTGATCTCAGATTCAACGAATTGGATCACAAGGGCTGTAATATTCATTTTCCTAGATGGTGTACATGTCCTCTTTCACTAACCATGTTCAACTAAAACTATTCCCATACAGACACATAAAATAATCACCATACTAATCTCTAAACTCCATACCATATCTCAACCATCATCCTGTGATAAAAATCAGTCATGACACCCTCTTGAAACATATGCTGCAGTGGGGGGAGAAAATTCCCCCCAGTATGACTTCTACTAGACCTCAGGCTAGCGACATGGACCAAAGGTATAATAATATCATGAATAGGAGTCATTACACAATTTAATATAAATAATATTATCAGATAGATAAATCAACCTAAATAAAAGTCTCGAAATAACAAAAAAATATAAAAAACATTCTAAAATTCAGGAATAAATCAAATTAATACAAATAAAATTATTGAATGTAAATACCTAAATTTAAAGGTGAACCAAAAACATAACTACTATCCAATGATACTATCTAGTATTGTTAAACATGATGCACATAGTCTTCTATGAAAATTTCAAAATAGTTTTATATAGATAGGGTTAGAATACCTGTATACATAGAAGGGAAACTGTTTTCTTTCATGCACATGTGAAAAGAATATACTTATGCACCTTTGAGAAAACAATAAAACCAAACCATATCTATGTAGGTTTACTAACCAACCCCATCTTAACCATGGCCCCCTCACTAAATAACACATTCCAGTCTAAAAAATAATATGAGGCATATCGATAAAGGGTACCCCACACAACTTTCCCCTTGATTTTCCAATCTAATACTCCATTGAAGAATGTATTGACACTCCCACCCCTTCCACATCACATGAGATCTAATCAAATAAAATAAAACATATCATATCACTCCACTCCCATAGAGACCTGGACTATCACACCATATAACATCCCAGTCGCTGACACCTAGGTTATCCAATCACATCACATCTCAAAACCAGGGTAGTATAGTATCATGAACATCGTGAAAATCAACCTCGATACATCCTCCTATCATGAACTACCCCAACCAATATCCATCACATAATGTCACTCTCGAAGAAACATGGGACGTCATATCTCATTTGTCATGTCACAACCCGTCCTCGGGGCCCGTGCCGTGACTACCCCAAGCCCGCCTTCCATAGGCCAGGGGCTGGCGACTAGCACCAAGGCGTAAATCCCAGAAAAAGGGAAGGCATTGCCTTTGTAAAGTAAACAAGCACCACAGAGTAAGAAAGCGGAAAAGTAAACACTAAGTAAAAACTGTAACAAGCTGTGCTGAATGTAAAAGGGGCCGGAAATAGAATCCAAACTGTAAATTACAACTGAAGGGAAAAACAGCAACTGAAAAGAAAAGCCGCAGCGTCGAGCCTTCCTCTGGAAGTCCCACCTGAAGGGTGGGTATAGATAGCCTCCACAGATCCTCGGTCCAGCTTTCCGCTCCGTGTATACCCCGCCCAGCGGTCCACCTCCAGGTATCGTCCTGCTCCGCAAGCCTCCACCACGATCAGCGTTGTCCATCGTCTACAACCAACACAACGTAGTGCGGGCATAGCCCGTGTAGGGGTGAGTATAAGCTACTCATTAGGGACCCCGAGACCCCCAAAGGTCTCCCAGAATCCACAGGGGATAAAACACAAAGGAAATATACAATCACGAAGTAACATCTGACACTGCTTAGGTATGTGCACATACATATACCTAAGTCATCAATTTCCATCTGGCTCCCACATCCGAGCACAAGCACAACCCAATCCACACAGGAAATCAAAACGTAAATCCACACAGGATAGCACAAAAAAATCCAAAAAGGAAAGAAAAATAGGATTCAGCTCACAGAGGTACTTCTTCGTATGACATTAGAGATGATCAGATGTAGCCACTGATTCATCTAAGCCGTCAGACCCTCAAAGGATCTGTAGGTACTAACCCTCGCAATGACCCACACAAGAATGATCATGAAGTTGAACCCAAATCTATTGGGAAACTCATTCTCCATCAAGTACAATAGTTATGCGGCTATGACCAAGTGCTTCCCTCTTACCTTGGACTGATGTAGTACTCCACCTATTGGGTACTGCAGGCCTGCTGCTACAACCAAGCGCTCCTCCGTTATGGGTCTGCCGCTACAACCAAGTGCTTCCATGTGTGGCTACAACCAAGCGTACCTCTGTCGTGGGTCTGCCGCTACAACCAAGCGATCCCCTATGCCGCTACAACCAAGCGCACCTCTGTCGTGGGTCTGCCGCTACAACCAAACGCTCCCCTGTGCCGCTAAACTAAGCGCACCTCTCTCGTGTGTCTGCCGCTACAACCAAGTGCTCCCCTGTGCCACTACAACCAAGCGCACCTCTGTCGTGGGTCTTCTGCTACAACCAACCACTCCCCTCTGCCGCTACAACCAAGCGCACCTCTGTCGTTGGTCTACCGCTACAACCAAGCGCTTCCCTGTGCCGCTACAACCAAGTGCACCTCTGTCATGCTATCTGTAACACACCGAGTCGTTCCGTTAGCAGTTTTCGAGTCCCAACAGGCTCTAGGGTTTCCGCACACAGCATGCTCGTTCCGGGAGGGTGCACTCCACGAGCTAAGAGGTCGATACATCAACTGACATGTAGTCCGGAGTTGATGTATCCCAAGATGTACCGTAGTGATCACTGCCGAAAACACGGAGGATTCTCGTACCTTTTTCATCATCGTCGTAGTCGAATCCAATGAGTATCTCGCACAGTCGTCGTCACAGTCCACTGAGGATCTCTGCACAGTCATCGTAGTTGTCCACTGAGGATCTCCGCACAGTCGTCGTCGCGGTCCACTGAGGATCTCCGCACAGTCGTCGAAGTCGCAGCCAGCACTAGGGTTCCCGCACACAGCAAGCTCGTTCGGGAGGGTCCGCTCCACGAGCCGAGAGGCTGATAAATCAACTGACACAAAGTCTGAGGTTGATGTATCCAAAAGTTCCGTGTCGTCAACAGGAACTCAACGTTGCAGACGGCGCGTCAATCGGATGCCCAGTCTGAGAGTTATTGGCTTTTTCGTCCCAGGGGCCCGGTTGGTTTTTAAGGAAAAACCAACCCGACCGTACTCCACCTGGGTGCAAACCTCGAGCAGAGTGAGCCAAAAGATTTGTCTCATTTAGAAGAATTCAACAAAGTCAACGGCACGTCAATCGGACATCCGGAACTCAAGATATGAGCATTTCCGCTCCGAGGGCCCGGTTGGTTTCGTGTACGAACCAACCCGGCCGAAACCAAAGTAATCCGAAACCTTGAGTGCGATATACCGAAACGACCGTCTCGATCCAAGGATCGCATTACCGCTGATGGTGCATCGTTCGGAGGCCCGTAGCTCACGTTACGGGCAAAAGACCGAAAACGGTCCGAAGACGGGGGGTCCGGGCCCGAGCCGACCCGGCTGGACCCGGTCCGGTCTGGCCAGGGCGTGGCCCAGCCGGTCAGACCAGCCTGGCTCGGCTCGGCCGAGCGGCCGAGCGTGGCAGCCGCGGGGCACCGCCCCCACTGGTTGAGGAAGCCACGGACCTCGAGGGACCGCGCTGGTCAACAGCGGACGTGGCTTCTGCCGCGTCCCGTGCGGGCAAGTCGGACCCGCGCGGCCGCGGGTCCGCTGGCTGCCGCCGTCGCGGCTTCAGCCGCGGTGGCCCTGTCCGGCGGCGCGTCGGGGCACCGCCGTCAACGGCCGCCAGAGACTTCCGCGGGCCACCGGAGTTGCTCCGGTGGTCCGTTTTCCTTCCTGTCTGTGCCGCTGTTCCTCCCGGGTTCTGTTCTTCACTGCAGGATCATCAAAACGCCTTTGCATCACGTTTTGTCGTCGCCCGCCAAATCCGCACAACAATGAAGAACGGTGGAGGGTTGTCGGGCCGTGTTCGTTTTGCCCGCACCCTCCGCGTTAGGCGATAACAATTGGGAGGATATTACGACACATAGAAAACATAACCAAAACAATTTTAAAGAATTAAAATTGTTCTTATTATTCGGGTTCTTCACCTTGAACGGAAACATTCACGGAGTATAAAACATTCAAATAAACCCCTACATCATCAAGTGTCGCACGCGCGTTCTTCACGGAATTGATCGCCGCGGAAGGAGGCGATCATCGCATCGCGGAAGGCGTCGCGTCATCGCGGAAGGGCGTCGCGTCGTCGTGGAAGGGCGTCGCGTCATCACGGAATACGGTGTGCGTCGACGAACTCCGAGGTTCAAGAACAACAGATTTAATTTTGATAATGAAATCCATCTTGAGTTAAAAACCACAAAGGAATTTAGTGAATCAAAAACTCTCACCTCAACGGATGATCAAAGATTTTGGTCGCGGAGGAAGGAACGTCGCCGAAGAATATTGCGGGAGAGGAAACGTTGGTGTCGCGACACACGGTGTCGCGTCATCGATTTCCGCGGGTTCTGCGTTCTTCGTCAGAGGGCGGCATTCTTCGTGTTCTTTGCGTTCTTCGTGGTCTTCGCGAAGGAGGTTGAAGAATTCTTAGAGGTTCTTTAAAGGTTTAACACATCATTTCAAAAGGAGGGTGTGTTGGCCTAATTTTATTAACATGACAAAAAAACAAAAACGTGTTAAGAAACGAATGAAATTAATTCATAGAATTAATTTCAATGAATAAACCGCCCATTTAATTCAACGAATAAAACCGCCAAATTAAAAGGTGCGTTAAGAATTTAAGAAAACACGTCAGTTGACTTTCATAATGACGGTTTTTCGCGGGTGCGTTACTTAGCGGAAAAGAAACGGTGGGGGCTCGTGCGGGCCCCACCTCACAAATATCCTACCAAGAGGGTAGGATATTTTTGGATAGCACCCTATCCGCATCAACTCAGCTTAAACAGCGTGAAGTGATCTTTAAGCGGCTTTAAATGAAAAATAAAAATAAAAATTGTCGCATAACTTTTATTTTATTTCTTAACATAAAACCCAAAAAGTAAAAACCACAACAGAGCAAACGCAACTCTGGAAGAGGGGTTTCTAAGCAAATACCAGAGATACGATTTCATCGGTGCCCTCGGAATTCGATTCCGAGCACCGGTTCAAAAGTTAGAAAAACCCGCTCGTTCGTTCACGGAACGTACCTGAGCCAAACTTCAAAAATTGATTCCGGGCACACCGGGCCTCGGAATCAGGTTCCGTCAGAAGCTGCGTTCTTGTAAAATTACAAGGAAAATTAATAAAAAAAAATACCTTGAAATTTACGGGTCTTTACATTACTCCCACCACAGGGTTTTACGTCACCTTAAAGCTTCACCACCTACTTAGGGATACAAAGGCGATACTGAGAACGCATCTGAGCCTCTCGCTTCCAAGTGCTCTCCTGGAGGTTCTCGAGCTGCCATCTGAAGCGCACTAGAGGAATCGATCGTCCACGTAGGACCCGCTCCTGTCGATCCTCGATCTCTACTGGGACCTCCGCCAAAGTCACCCCATCATTAAATACCATCTCCCCATAGTCAAAGCTTTGCGTCGGGTCGTGAACGTATCTCCTCTGCTAAGATACGTGGAAGACGTCGTGCACCCGGCACAACTGTGGTGGTAGAGCCAGGCGATAAGCCACCTCGCCAGTCTTGCTGAGGACCTGGAATGGTCCGATGAAGCATGGAGACATCTTTCCGCCTCGGCCAAATCTCTGTAATCCATGTTGAGGTGAGACCCGCGAGAAGACGTGGTCGCCATCCTCGAACTCTAGTGCCCTCTGCCTCCTGTCAGTAAAAGACTTCTGTCGGCTCTGAGCTGTCCTCATCCGCTCCTGGATGACCTGGACCTTCTCTGTCGTGGCATGGACCATCTCCGGTCCCACAAGAGCTGCTATGATTTCTCCTTTTCCGATAAGAGAAATCTGGTCTCATCCCCTGGATGAACCACTTCCTTTTCCAAATACAGTCAATCCCGACATGGATGGTACTAATCCATACCAAGGATGACGTCGTATGGCCTCGACACTACTACCAAGAGATCCAACCGTTACTCTTGCCTCCAAGGGTTGAGTCACACTGTCGGCATCAGTGTGTGGTAACTGGGTCTCCTCTAGTAGATGTCTCACAAGTGAGGGTCAAGTCAACAGTCTAAACTGGAACCTCTTAGTACAACACAAAAGAGGACATGAATAAAAACATCACCCCGGTATCCGTCTTTTATTATTGCACCTCATAATACAAAGACAGTACATCATAGAAACAAGGAACTAGAAGTACAAAAGACGTATCCACTAGTTCCGCTCCTGTCCATCTGCTCCCAGAGCTCCATGATAGAAGGCCTCTGCTGCCTGAAGCTAAGCTCTCGCATGTCCACTAACTCCCTGCGGTCGGGGTGGACCTCCTGGTGGTGGTGGTGGCAACACCCCGAAGCGTCGTCCACCTCCAACTGCACGACCAGCTCCCCTGCCATGGCCGCCTGCTCCTTGCGGCCCGCCCTGATCGAACCTCTGCCTCTGCCTGGGGGGTCCTTCGTCTATCCGCTGGTCATCCGTATGGCGGGTCAGATAGTCATGAGCCATGTGACCAATCCCGCTGCAGGAGTAATATTGCCCTCTCATGGAAAGTCGTTGTCCACCCCGAGTTCCTCACACAAACGATCCAGAGTCATGCTGTCAAACACCTGTAGGTCTAGTCCTCTTGGACCCCTGCGTCATCTGTCTACTGCCTGCTGTAGAAGATTCTGCCGCATGCCGGCAAGTGGTGGTTCCTTCTGCTGGAGACTGCTCAGCATGGAAACTTTCCACTATGAGGGCTCGCTCCAACACCCCTACCTGAGTCGGAATGTTGAGGGAGATCATCGAATCCCTGATCTCGTGCCTCAGTCCCGGATCAAAGGTCTGGGTCCGGAATAACGGGTCCCGTACCATATCTGTGGAGTAGCGCAAAAGATCAGTAAATCTCACCGAGTACTAGGCCACTGTCTTGCTGCCCTGCCGTTGCAGTAGTAGCTCTTGAGTGCGCACCGCTCAGAGCGTGGATGGGACGAACTCGGAGCGGAAGATGCTCTCAAAGTCCGTCCAAAGGAGAGATGTCTCGTCGTGCACCTGGAGCATCAAGCTCCACCATCTGCCTGCTGCCGCGTGCAGGAGGCTCGCTGCGAGGATCACCATGAGGTCTGCTGGTGTCATCACTGATCTGAAAACATGTACAACTGCCTCCTGCCAGTCCTCGGTGGCCTGAGGGTCTGTCTCCCTATGGAACCTGGGTGGTCGCTGGCACTGGAACTCATGCAGTGCACTAAGGTGACGTGCATCATCAGCGGCTGGGGCTGGTAGCATCGGTGGCTCGGCGGTTATAGGTACCGTCGGTGCCTCAGCTGTCAAAGGGCCATGTACCGAGTCCTCGTCGCTCTATGGGCTCTCGCCACGCATAACGCTCGGAACCCTAGCTGGCTGCCGTCGTGGGGCCATCCTAAAAAAGGAAACAAGTGCGCCATGGTCAGAACAACATACCTGGTGAGCTGATACAAAGTAATCACAAAGAAAACATTGAAACACACATTCAATCAATGTTTTCGTGCATTAAGTCGGAAATCAGAAGTCAGGGTCCTGTTGTACGGATACGTCGGCCGCCGCACCAACACTGGTCTCCCTGAACTGATAACCACACTCAATACGCTAAACACTATTGCTTCACATAGAAGAAAGATCAGAGTCTGTGGTAGAACCGACCACCTCTGATACCAATTTGTCACAACCCGTCCTCGGGGCCCGTGCTGTGACTACCCCAAGCCCGCCTTCCATAGGCCAGGGGCTGGCGACTAGTTCCAAGGCGTAAATCTGGAAAAAGTGAAGGCATTGCCTTTGTAAAGTAAACAAGCACCACAGAGTAAGCAAGCTGAAAAGTAAACACTAAGTAAAAACTGTAACAAGCTGTGCTGAAAGTAAAAGGGGCTAGAAATACAAGCCCAACTGTAAAGTACAACTGAAGTGAAAAACAGAAACTGAAAAGAAAAGCCGCAGAGTCGAGCCGTCCTCTGGAAGTCCCACCTGAAGGGTGGGTACAAATAGCCTCCATAGCTCCTCGGTCCAGCCGTCTGCTCCGAGTACACCCCGCCCAGTGGTCCACCTCCAGGTACCGTCCTGCTCCGCAAGCCTCCACCACGATCAGCGATGTCTGTCGGCTGCAATCAACACAACGTAGTGAGGGCATAGCCCGTGCAGGGGTGATTCTAAGCTACTCAGTAGGGACCCCGAGACCCATGAAGGTCTCCCAGAATCCACAGGGGATAAAACACAATGGAAAGATACAATCATGAAGTAGCATCCGACACTGCTTAGGTATATGCCCATACATATACCTAAGTCATCAATTTCCGTCTGGCTCCAACATCCGAGCCCAAGCACAACCCAATCCACACAGGAAAGAAAAACGTAAATCCACACAGGATAGCACAAAAAAATCCACAAAGGAAAGAAAAACAGGATTCAGCTCACACAGGTACTTCTTCGTATGACGTTAGAGATGATCAGATGTAGCCACTGATTCATCTAAGCTGTCAGACCCACAAAGGATCTGTAGATACTAACCCTCGCAATTACCCACACAGGAATGATCATCAAGTTGAACCCAAAGCTATTGGGGAACTCCTTCTCCATCAAGTACAATGGTTATGCCTCTATGACCAAGCACTTCCCTCTTACTTTGGACTGCTGTAGTACTCCACCTATCGGGTACTGCGGGCCTGCTGCTACAACCAAGCGCTCCTCCGTCGTGGGTCTGCCGCTACTACCAAGCGCTGCCCTGTGCCGCTGAAACCAAGAGGACCTCTGTCGTGGGTCTACCGCTACAACGAAGTGCTCCCCTGTGCCGCTACAACCAAGTGCACCTCTGTCGTGGGTCTGCCGCTACAACCAAGCGCTCCCATGTGCTGCTACAACCAAGCGCACCTCTGTCGTGGGTCTGCCGCTACAACGAAGCGCTCCCCTTTGCCGCTACAACCAAGCTCACCACTGTCGTGGGTCTGCCGCTACAACCAAGCGCTCCCCTGTGCCGGTATAACCTAGCGCACCTCCGTCCTTGGTCTGCTACTACAACCAAGCACTCCCCTGGGCCGCTACAACCAGGCGCACCTCTGTCGTGCTATCCGTAACACACCGAGTCGTTCGATCAGCAGTCATCAAGTACCAACCGGCTCTTGGGTTTCCGCACACAGCATGCTCGTTCCGGGAGGGTCCACTCCACGAGCTAAGAGGTCGATGAATCAACTGATATGTAGTCCGGAGTTGATGTATCCCAAGATGTACCGTAGTGATCACTGCCAAAAACATGGAGGATTCCCGTACCGTTTTCATCATCGTCGCTGTCAAATCCACTGAGGATCTCTGCACAGTCGTCGTCGCAGTCCACTGAGGATATCGGCACAGTCTTCGTTGCGGTCCACTGAGGATCTCTGCACAGTCGTCGTCGCGGTCCACTGAGGATCTCCGCATAGTCGTCGAAGTCGCAGCCAGCACTAGGGTTCCCGCACACAGCAAGCTCGTTCGGGAGGGTCCGCTCCACGAGTTGAGAGGCTGATACATCAACTGACACAAAGTCCGAGGTTGATGTATCCAAGAGTTCCATGTCGTAAACAGGAACTCAACGTCGTAGACGGCGCGTCAATCGGACGCCCGGTCTGAGAGTTATTGGCTTTTTCGTCCCAGGGGACCGGTTGGTTTTTAAGGCAAAACCAACCCGACCGTACTCCACCTGCGTCCAAACCTCGGGCGGAGTGAGCCAAAAGATTCGTCTCATTTAGAGGAATTCAAAAAAGTCGACGACACGTCAATCGGACGTCCGGAACTCAAGATATGAGCGTTTCTGCTCCAAGGGCCCGGTTGGTTTCATGTACGAACCAACCCAGCTTACCCTAATGTAATTCGAAACCTTGAGTGCGATATACCAAAACTACCGTCTCGATCCACAGATTGCATTTCCACTGGCGGAGTGTCGTTCAGAGGCCCGTAGCTCATGTTACGGGCAAAAGACCGAAAACGGTCCGAAGACGGGGGGTCCGGGCCCAAGCTGACCCGGCCCGACCCCCCTGAGTCCGGGCCCGAGCTGACCCGGCCCGACCCCCCCTGGGTCAGCCGAACTGGGTCAACCCGAACCGGGTCGACCCGACCCGGATGAACCCGGTCCGGTCCGGCCAGGGCGCGGCCCGGCCGGTCGGACCGGCCTGACTCGGCTCGGCCGAGCGCGGCAGCCGCGGGGCGCCGCCCCCGCAGGTTGAGGAAGCTGCGGCCCTCGAGGGGCCGTGCTGGTCAAAAACAGACGCGGCTTCTGCCGCGTCCCGTGCAGGCGAGACAGACCCGCGCGGCCGCGGCTTCAGCCTCGATGGCCCTGTCCGACGGCGCGCCGGGGCGCCAGCGCCACCGGAGACTTCCGCGGGCCACCGGATTTGCTCCGGTGGTCCATTTTCTTTCCTGTCTGTGCCACTATTACTCCCGGGTTCCGTTCGTCATTGCGGGATCATCAAAATTCTCTTGCATCACGTTTTGTCATCGCCCGCCAAATCCACACAACAACGAAGAACGACGGAGGGTTGTCAGGCCGTGTTCGTTTGGCCCGCACCCTCCGCGTTAGGCGATAACAATTGGGAGGATATTATGACACATAGAAAACATATCCAAAACAATTTTAAAGAATTAAAATTGTTCTTATTATCCGGGTTCTTCACTTGGAATGGAAACATTCACGGAGTATAAAACATTCAAATAAACCCCTACCTCGTCAAGTGTCGCATGTGTGTTCTTCGAGGAATTGATCGCCACGGAAGGAGGCGATCGTCGCGTCGCGGAAGGCGTCGCGTCGTCGCGGAAGGGCGTCGCGTCGTCGCGGAATACGGTGTGCGTCGACGAAGTCTGAGGTTCAAGAACAATAGATTTACTTTTTATAATTAAATCCATCCTGAGTTAAAAACCAAAAAGGAATTTAATGAATCGAAATCTCTCACCGCAGTAGATGATCGAAGATTTTTTTCATGGAGGAAGGAACGTTGCCGAAGAACGTTGCGGGAGAGGAAACGTTGTTGTCGCGGCACACGGTGCTGTGTCATCGATTTCCACGGGTTCGGCGTTCTTCGTCGGAGGCCAGCATTCTTCGCGTTCTTCGCGTTCTTCGCATTCTTCGCGTTCTTCGCGTTCTTCGCGTTCATCGCGTTCTTCGCGAAGGAGGATGAATAATTCTTAGAGGTTCTTCAAAGGTTTAACACGTCATTTCAAAAGGAGGGTGTGTTGGCCTTATTTTATTAACATGCCAACAAAACGAAAATGTGTTAAAAAATGAATCAAATTAATTCATAGAATTAATATCAACGAATAAACCACCCATTTAATTCAACGAATAAACCCGCCCAATTAAATGGTGCGTTAAGAATTTAAGAAAACGCGTCAGTTGACTTTCATAATGACAGTTTTTCGCGGGTGCGTTACTTAGCGGAAAAGAAACGGTGGGGGCTTGTGCGGGCCCCACCTCAAAAATATCCTACCAAGAGGGTAGGATATTTCTGGATAGCATCCTATCCGCATCAACTCAGATTAAACAGCATGAAGTGGTCTTTAAGAGGCTATAAGTGAAAATAAAAATAAAAAATGTCGCACAACTTTTATTTTATTTTTTACATAAAACCCAAAAATTAAAAACCACAACTGAGCAAAGGAAACATCAGAAGAGGCGTTTCTAAGCAAATACCGGCGCTGTGATTTCATCAGTGCCCTCGGAATTCGATTCCGAGCACCGGTTCAAAAGTTAGAAAAACCCGCTCGTTCGTTCACTGAACGTACCCGAGCCAAACTTCAGAAAATGATTCCGGGCACACCGGGTCTCGGAATCAGGTGCCATCAGAAGCTGCATTCTTGTAAAATTTCAAGGAAAATTAAGAAAAAAATTTTCTTGAAATTTACGGGTCTTTACATGTCACATCTATACAGTGACACATTTCACATGTGGACATCATAGCCCATGCATGTAACCATCTACTGGAAGAGGAAGCATGGAAGAGCGGGAAACTATCCATCTATCTTCTCACTGGGATGTTAGCAAAAATATCCCTGAAATATATATATATATATATGGGATCGAACACATGGTTCTCGATATGGGTGGTGTGAATATAGAAATCACTGGGAATATAAAATGGTATATAGATAATATAATACATATAATCCCAGATTATGGGTTTAGAAGAAGAGTATTAACCAATACACAACATTCCCTTACTTTATTACCTCCTCTAAATTCACTACAAAATGCCACAAGCTATAACACCTACGTAACTTTTCATATATTAAAACAATATAAAATTATTTTGAAACATTACATTCTAACTCATTTAAATAAAATGAAATTGTTCATCAAATAATTTCCATCCCATAAATTAATATTTAACACCCCACCATTTCAACACACAAATTTTTATAGTTTATTCCATTATGTGTTATTATTTCGAGCCTAATTACTAATAAATGTTAATTAAAATACTAATTTGGAAACAAGATTCACCTATCACAAAATGGGTAACATAACTCAAAATCCCAAAAAATACATCCACTTCCACCTTCCTTCACATAGAAGGCACTTTCACATCCCCACTACAAAACCATACCATAACCACTATCACAACCCCACTGCACAACCATATCACATCCACTACCCCCACACACTTCACAATATATCCAATTCCCTTGTATCACATTTCCATAACCAATACACAACAAAAAACAGCCAAAAACACTTTACAAAATATACCAAAAAAATCACAACAGAGCGCAAATTTTAATTTTATAAAAGGTTGATTTTATCACATTACACTTTATTTTATGAGAATTCTCATACAAGCCATAAATACAAGGTAACCATTTTAGTAGCCAAATATAAGTGATTATCCAATTCCATTTATGCGGATATAAATAAACCGAAAAATAGGGATTTCTTAATGATAACACTACATTTGAAACAAGACACCAATGTACACTATCTTCATCAAGAAATTACTCATATACTTTCACAAAATCAATAATAATAATAAATAATGTAAATACATGTGATTAAAATTCACCATACCATTTTTAAATTCATATAAAAAATTAGATTTCCATTATAAATTTGGAAGCAATCATCCCCACATAGATAAACCAATGAAACCATTCCCACTTGATATGCATAATGATAAACGAAGGATAATTCCCAACTTGTATAATTAAATATTTACAAAAATCATTGAATTATAAATAGGTGGAGCATACCCAAATGGAATCAGAATTCAGTAATGAATTAAAACGAAAACTATTAACATAGCTTCATGACTCCAAGAGAAAAAGGATTGGGAACATATTGTCTTATGTGAATGTAGTCCATAAGGAATGGTTGAAAGGTAATATCTTTATAAGGAATATATCTAAAAAAGAATGGATTTGATAGAGTTTTAAGATAGATCACATCAAATAATAATGTACATCGAGTAAAATAGAGCAGCAATTTTTAGAAATAGTTGATAAACTTATCCCCATTAAAACTATCACAAAATCCATTAATTTAGGAATTGAAATAATTATTTTGAATGAAAAATATAAAATGGAAAAACTAGATTCACTCTAGATCTACAAATAAGAGTTACTACCAATATCATTTAGCATTATTGATATAACAATAGAGATATTCCATTCATTAACTACTTCTAGAATGAAATACTATTGGTGATCAACTGCAAAAATGAACCATAATTCTATAAACACGTTGTTTTCTTTTAAATAGCCAAGAACCCCTCCCTTCCATCTCCCAGAGCCTCTGTACTTTCCATTGACACCTCAAAGACCATATTATATAAAAAAATTAATGGGATGAAGGCTTCAGACGATTAAAATAAAGGGTAGTAGGGTTGGAATTTTTGGTGGACCGAATGGGGTTGAGTTTGACCTAGTGATCTAATCAAAAAGTATTTTAGATTTAATTGAAAGGTTTTTTAATGGGTATCTCCATGTTATTATATATGATGTGATAAAAGTTGAATTTAATGATATATTTTTGAATGTTTTCTTTGAAAATATCACATAGAGTTTAATATTTGATTTCACGGGTTATTGTTCATGATATATTATAATGTAAAATAGAAAAATGTATTCTAGGATTATGTTATTGTGATAGATTGATGGAAATATTTTTTAATTCATTATATATACATTAGATATACATATGAAATATCATGTCACGGTAACATTATTTTTTTTATTCCCATTAAATTAAAAAAATTATTGAATTGATAAAAAATTATCATTTGTTGAGTTTTCCTCAAATACTATCATTAATGGAATTATTATAGAAGATAAAAAATATGGTAGGTTAATACTTAAAGTATTTTTATGTGTCGGAGAAGCTATTTATAAATGTGTTTCAAAACATGGGTAAATAATAATTGTTAAGTAGAATCCATATGCATTATATATAATCTATCATGTTATGGTTTTGTACGTGACAACATCAATATTGGTTGAAATTTGTTCTGTCCAAAGATCTCTTTCATCTTACCACTTTTCATATAGAATTAATACCAAAACAAGGAGAAAAGGTTAATTCATTCCAAATGTATGATGATTTAGTTTACGAGTGGATACTCTATATTGGTTGGATAATAATGCATTCAACTTTTATGATCTTTTTCATACTCATCATACAAAGATAAAAAGTTAAAAGATTATTTTTTGGGAATTGTATTCTTGTATAATATTTATTAATTGATGAATTTTACATTGTTTAATATCATATTCCATAATGATCATCAGACAATAGTTTATACACTTATACTTAATAAGTAGTTTTCATTGTACTCTATCAAAACCCATCATATTTATGACCATGGTTTCCTTATTATTATTATTTATTCATTTCATAAATCACTAATATAGAATATTTTAATGAATTTCAGAATAGATATAAATTCATATTCCTAAAAGTATTGTGAATATTTGTAAATTATATTATCAATTCATAACTCAACATCTGATTTCATTAGAGGTTCAAGAATGTAATTTCATTGTTCCATGCCTTAATAGATAGTATTAGTTTGAGAAAAACATTAATTATAAAAAATATCTACCATGAGAGGTAATGATTCTCATGGATGGATATTGGTTATAAATCTCTAAATTTGGATCTCTGAATACTTGGTTAAATTAACTCAATGTTTATATTAAATAATTATAGATATAAATGAAAACATATGAGGAATAATTTATCATTGAATTTTGTGCCAATTGTGTATCTCAGCTGATCTATGTTTGGAGATTTCGATGTAATGTTCTGGATTTTTTATCCATTAGAATTTGGTTTATGTATGGTATGGAAAATAAAAGAGAAGAGTGTATGTTGATGACCTCTAAATTTCATTGAAAAATGTGAAGATAATAAAGAAAAAAATATAGTGATGGGGCACCTTATATTCTTTTGAAGATGTGGGAGTAACAAGGAATCACCATAAATATATATGTTTCTTCAAGAAATCAATGTGTTAGATTATGGTAATGAATTGATGATTTTATTAATGAAATTTCCAAAGGGGGAGATTGTTGTGCATAGATGATTCAGAGTCAGTTTCTTTGACAATAAATTTTGTTAATCATGGAAAATGTATTTTTTGATAGTGGGAGAATATTTTTAGATTAAAGGGGGTTATATTTTTTTCATCAATAAAGGTTTGAAATTGGTAAAGAAAAAATATTATATGGTGGAGTAGTATAAATTGGAACCCAAATATGGGTGGATAAATGTTAAAAAGGAAGATCACTAATGAAATCTAGAGCTATTATCTTAAAAAAGAAAAATGACATTGGTCTTATACTATTTTAGTATGTTTATGAGAATGTAAAATTATAACCTATAACATTTTAGTCCCCAAAATGCATGTATTGAGGTATGGAAGAGAAAATGTTATTATATACTAGAATATAGTGACTTTATAAAATATAAATATTCGTGTGTACTTATATTTTTATTTGGTTGAATTTATATGGGTCTATCATTGTTTATTTCTTCCTAGCATCATAATATAATATGTTTGATAATACAGGGAGGAAATTGAATACTTTTATGGGGTAATTTTTGTGATGATCAAATAACAACATCACAACATTGGTTACCACACTATGGTTTTTGTATTAGATTAAAATAAATGTTATTTTAGAATAAGGATTTCAGAATTATACTGAAATAATTATCATGGAATAATGGATGTATAGATTAAAAAATTATTAAGTCCCTATGAAAACATATTATGGGTTTAGAAGATCATATTGATTAAATCAGGGCACAACAAGCTCTATCACACTATAATAAACAGTATATGTTTTTATTATAAGTATATTTGATCCACAATAGTGTTTGTTTCTGTATAATGGGTTTGTAGTTCAACAAAAAATAAGATCATGATATTTTAGATATACTCTATTAATTTCTGTATGAGGAATATCAATATGAAATTTTTTTACACTATATTTTATATCCAATAGAAAATATTTTATAGTAATTAGCATATTATTTAATGGGAAGAAGTAGGAAATAACACCATGAATTTATGGGGAGTTTTTAGTTGAAGAGTGTCATTCTTTAATGAGTACTACTGCACCACAAAATGGTCATAATCAGAGTCGATCAATATATAATTGTTTTCATCCAAAATTTATTTGAGTAAAATATATATTATATAGGTTATAAATTGATATTCATATAAATGAAATAGTTTCTTGATATTAGGGGTAGATAATATAATTCTATAAAATATTTTTATCAGAGTGATTACTGGGAATTACATGGAATTATATGGGAATGAGACATGAATTAAAATCCATAACAACCATTAATTAGTGTGTTGAAGGTTAAAAAAACTATTATAAAATTTTTAGGGACATTTAATAGTTAATAATATCAAATAAATATTATATTTTTATAGAGGAAAATTAGTGAAGATAAAAATAGTGAGTATCATTGGTCGCATATTGTTATCATTTTGAATAGGCTATTTTAAAAAAAATTATTTTATTAGTCTATCTCGGAGAAGATAACACATAATGAGAATAATTTCATTGAAAAATTATTCATTATATATAGTTTTTATCATAGTTTTGTGGAGTTGATGTGGAGTTTTTAGATTCATCTTTTAACAAGTACTTCATTTCATATATTTTAGGAGAGGATAAAACAAATCAACATGGTGTTTAATTTCACATTAATTCTATATGTTATAATTTATAACATTTCAATTATATATATATTGGTCTTGGGGATATCATTATCTCTATAAAATTATGATGATATTCAGGAAGTAGTGTATAGTGAAAAACTAGTTTGGTGTAATACATGATAGTTATTCTACCATACCTAACAAAATTAAAAGTGTTGTGAGACTTGAAATTGATTGAATGTTGTTAGTAAATTATATCCAATTAATACAAGGTGTTGATTATGTATTTTGGTACACTGAACTATTATAATGAGTATTATTCTTGGATGTATTAAAGTTTAGTTTAATAAAGAAAAATAACTGTATTCACAATTTACTTGGTGTATTATCGAAGGATATAACCGATTTATTTAAACCATTCATCATTATCTCCCATTAAAATTTCATCACTTTGAAAATATTTATGAAAATTAAGTAGGAGAGGTATACATCTCGATCATCATCATAGAATGAAACAAGGGTTTCCATTGTTAACCAAACCATTCTTTTGTTTTTAATCAAAAAATTCTTATGGGATTCTATTGTTGAATACCAACAATGCCATAAATATTATTGGTTTTTTAATTTTAGCCACTAATTTAATTTTATGTGGAATCAGAATCCAATGTTAAAGATTTCTTATATTTTCATATGTAGTACATGAATGATTATGTGGCACATCTAACATCCATTTTCCTTTTCCATAGAAGAAATATTCCTCAAAATTTCATTTCACTCATTATACTGGTGATTGGGGAGACACTTTTTAATTAATCACGATTTTTTTCTTGATATGTGTTATAACCATTTTATTTCATGTTCATCCACAGAGATTATTTTTTAGTGTTTATCATTTTATTTGATCATCAGGGAATGATTCCATCAATATCATCCATATTGTATTCCATTACACTACATTTCTTAATGAAAAGGCATATTTGTTGGTGAAATATGGTTTCTAAATTTCATTCCATTATTAAATATCTAAAATATTAAATATATGTCACTTATAACACAATATTTTATTTTATCAAGATAGATCTTCTTATTCATCATATGAATATTGTTTTTTATAAATATGTTAGAACCAATCTTGTAAAAATATATTTATATCTTCCCACAGTTAGAAAATACTAAGTATCTCCCAATTAATTATCACCATTAATTTCATTAATTTTATTAAATTTTTATGTAGATATCATTATACTGGTTATCTATTTTTCTTCAAGAATTTTTTTTGTATGAATAATTATTACCGTGTCTTTGTACTTTAATCCTTCATTTTTTTGAATATGTATTCTTCATGAATTATTTATGACTATTTTTATTCATTGATTCTAGATTTTTTTAGATTTTATACTTTTCAGGATGATTTTATCAGGTTTGGGAACTCCTTTTTTTCATATTCAATTAATTTTTCTTTATTTTAGGCTTCTTATTTTTTATATTTTTAATGGATACAAATTTCTCAATTAGTAAAATATTTCATTATTCAGTACTAATTTTTTGTTATGTATAACAATTTATGCCCATAGAAAATCATTTATATTTTATAATAAAATTATACCTCATGATATAGTGTTGACTTTGAAATTTTCATTATTACATTATGATAAGTAAAAATGAATATTTATCACACTAATATAAAATAGAAATGCAAGAACTAAACCATGAAGGACACTCCTTCCATAATGAAATTAAAATGAAAGAGATGTGACCCGAAGATTATAAAATTTTTAATGGATATATAAGAACTTGTTTGTGAAGTTGTAAATATTGATTCCTAGGAATACTAGATAATATATAGGGTGTAATGGGAATTATTGGCCTTAATATATTACTCTCATCTAATCTTTATAATGTGATCGTCATATAATTCTTGTAATAGTAATCTAATTAGTTGAACCATCGAATAAAACATAAAAACATTATTATTTAATTTACAACAATATAATTAAATAATTTGTTAAACATGATAAAATAAATTATTGAAATAATGAAGTCATTATTATGTTTTATGGAAAAATATATATCGTTTATCTTCTAAAAAAATAAATTTATATGATATATTCAGATGGTTTAAATAAAATTTCACATTTATAAAATTGTATCAAAAAACAATAATTATTTGTATAAATATGATAATTTAATTTTATAAAACTATTTAAATTGTACATATTCTATAAATATGATTGTTTTATAAAAATTGTTTTTTATAAATGTCACCAAATATAGTATTTCACATTGTAGATGACTTATATTATAAGGGGTGATGTAATGAACCATTAGATTGGTTTCACATAAAAAAATTACAATATATAGTCACAATATTCATTAATATTTATATTCTGAGAGAATAAAATAAGATAATGAATATTATAATCCAAAAGATAGCTATCTGCATTTATAAATTCCACTCCTCCCTATCTATTATACTCAAACCAACCATTCAATTGATCTTTCCAAAACACTATGGATCCCACTATCTGACCCTCCATCCCATGTCTAACGGGTAATCTACGATCTAAAAGTCTATTATATGTATATATTATTGGAATCCAAGAGGAGACATCCAAAGTAACATGTAAAATTCTCAATCGACTCACTATTGATAGTTTTCCTCTTTACATACTATATAAAGATAAATAAATATATTATTTTTTAAACTAAGATAAATAAATATATTTTGTTTTTTATAATTAATCTAGAATATTTAAATAATATTAAGGTTAAATAAATCCATGTAAACTCATCACAGTCAAAAATCCCACATAAATGAACAAATCATATAATAATTAAACACTCACTCCCAAAATATGTATTATTTGTAAACAATTTTGTATAATAAGTAACTTATAAACTTCTATAAACCCATTAAATACTTTTCATCTTGTCTATATATTTATTGAAGAAAACCATAAAAACACTTAATGTTTCCTAAAACTAATACCACCTAGAACCCATGACATGAAAAACATTGGGATAATGAATATAGTCTTAGTATTTAAATTAAATGAGTCTAAAATAAAAAGACAGATTTAAAATAAGTCAAATAATATTTATTTTGTCTCTATGTAATTTTTTCTGTAAATATATTTTCATTATTTATGATTTTTTGTTAATGTGAAGAATGAATTCAAACTTACTATAAAGGAACTATTCAAACTATACACTTTTCATTAGGTTATCTATTTTTATAATTAAATACATTTATATTTATATTTAATTCTATATGATGATTCTAAAATATATATATACATCTCTTATATATTTACCTTGCATATTATACATTTATTATTTGGTGTTAAAAATTCCTGTGTTTGTTTCTCAATACTTCATTAATATAAAACTCAAATAAAATGAAATTTTCAATCCCATAATCCTTTAATTTTAAAATATATTATTATATTTCACAAATTCAAGATTTATTAAAATGATACCTTTTTTGGGGTTTATCCATTTTTCATTACGGTTTGTTTAAAAAACTATATATTACGAACTTTATTTCAGTTCTTTTATCGATTCTATAAAACACAATATTAATGTTTCTGTACAAAATTGACTACCTTTTCTATGGAAATTTTCAAATTTATTCTATATTGGAGACAAATTCCAATTGATTAAAATATAATAATCCAAATATGTTATATTTGTTTCTCTTTGGAATCATTTTGAAATAAACATTTATTATTTTTTTGAAAGATTATGTAACCCATTACATTGATTGGGTATTTCCTAATATTATTCCTTTCATGGAATTTCCTTATGTTTAACAATTATTCATTCACATGTATTTATGGGTGATCCAATATTGGTATGTAATGGATTGGGTTAATTTCATGCATATTGAGATGATATGAATGGTATTAGTGAGTGGACATAATCTATTACGAGACTCTTTCCACCATGTCATAATGCCTCAATAGTGAGACTTGACTCTTGGTTATGATGTCATGTATTATGATGTTTCCACATTCATATAATTCCATGATATTATGATTCCATCTTCTTTTCTTCATGATTATATATGATTATACTTGAGAATTTTATTTTCGGATATCATTTTATTCCATTTGACAAAAAAATTATTCTATGTTATCATGATTATTTGTTTCTTGTATTTATCGCTCACCCTTATGATTATTTATTACCTAGATTATTTTATAAAAATTCAGAAGATCATAGGTATTTAGTAGAACAATATAGAGTTTAAAATAATGTATTTATGTTTTTGATTCATCTCGATGTTTTGTTAACCTAGAATTTCAAATACAAAATGCCTCTATATCATTGGGTTGTGTTGATTGAATATTTATATTATAAAAATATAATAATTAGTTTAAGAGTCTAGGGTTATTATATTGGGTATATGATTGAGGTTTAGTAATTTGTGTGTCTTTTGAAAATAATAAATTAGTAAAAACCATAGTGATATGTCTCAGTATATGAAAAAATATGTATTTTTTCTAATGTTTAGAGTGATTGTTTTATATGAAATTAACCCCATTTAAATATACTAAAAGTGTATGTGGTTACGGGAAAATTTTACATAGGGTTAACAAACATGAAAGGCGTTATTACTTATTTATTCGACCAATTCCTAGTCCATGATAAAGAGTCCATATTGTATACATAGATTGACACCCCTAGGGGATAATCTTAGGTAAACTCACATTATCTTTATGATCTATTATAAAAGACCTGGTTAGATATTGTAGTTAGAAAAAATAATGTTATAATTACCATGGACGACCTAGATTGAATCCTAGAGACTCATAATTTAGGATAAAATAGTAAGTTATACATTTTTCATATTTTCTCATACTTTTCCTATTTATATTTTTATTATTTTTAGTATTATGTTCCTTATTTATAATTATTTTAGTTAATGGTGAAAAATAGGAGGAATCAAGATGATAATAATAATTATGGTAAATTAGATGATTTTCCTAATGAGATACCTAACCTTATAGGATTGGAATATAAAAATATCATGGAATTACTAGATTGAATCCATCAATTTTTGAATAAAATGTTAAATCATGTGGAAATATCACCTTCTCCACCCAATTTTTATATTACCGTTGTTGCCATTATGCATTAGAGGAATAAGAATTTTTGTGGATCATATGAATAATAAATCTTTAAATAAGGTGTTAACTTAATTGGGAAGATATTTTGTATCCACTAATTCATAAAAAAAGATAATTTCATATTGTTCCTCAATCAAATAAATGTATATGATCATCGGTAGAAACTAATCAAGATCATGATTCCTAAGTTGGATATTAAATGCATGGGATGAGAAAGAGTCCAAAAAATACTTTTTAATATATATTTTCCTATAAATCACCAAAATAATTTTGAGAGGGAGTTCCTTGGACTGAATAAAAAGGAAGATGTGTCTATGTAAGATCCCTATCTTTATTGAAATGTTTCGTACTCATTTTCATGTATTATATTTCTATTTTTTGGATCAAAACTTGGTTTGATCATTCTTTGGGTTCATTTCATGTGAATTTGGATAATTTTTGTAGGACGTGGTGATGTTCACAATTGGCTCACATTTGAGGGAAACTGGGAAATTTTTCCCAGGAATGCATTCACCCCATATTGAGTAACTGGAAGGGGATGCATTGTTAGAGTAAACCATTTTTCCACCCCCAATCCCATGAACCCATGAATAAAGGGGGTTTTAATGATTGGCTCACCAATGATGTAATTGTGTATCCAAATAGAGCACCCCCCCAAAAAGTACCATATAGGGTACATGGTGATGGTTCAGAAAATTTCTATCAATGTATCCCATCCATGAAACCATACACACAATCTTATAAACCCCTAGAAAAATAATTTGAAAATTTTTTAACCCTCAATTTATATCCTAAATCACTCCAACTTATCCTAATATTATTTCATTAGATTGTTTAGTATCTTGAGTAGACTCATAGGCTCATCAAACTCCATTGTATTCATATTAATGATCCAAAAGAAGAAAACAATATCTCTCTGATATGTGATCTATTATATGTTTAGGTTTCTCTCTCTATTATCCTTCTTTTACGTTGAATAGGTATGGATACTTTCATTATTTATTTTTTAGATATATGATTTAATGGATACTGGCTTTTCAAATTTTGATCTGAGGTTTCGATCATATATCTTCTTTTTCATTGGGATTTCATCCTCTCTACATGGAATTAAGTGATACGACTTGGTGAGCGTTCAATTATTATCATCAGGTAGGTGGTCTATAAAAAATGATAATAGAATTTATCATGATATTATGTTCGTAGTTGTATTATTTTATTTATACATTGTATAATAGACTTTATATTATAAAATTTAACTAATTCCCCATGATTTGTGAGACCCTTCATAGATCCCATTAGATCCAATGGAGATTTTTAGTCCAAGAATAATGGAAACCATTGTGGGATTCTAATTACCTATAAATAATTTGTGTAATGTAAAAATGGTAAATAGTGTGTTTATATAATTGAAAAAAAATACTTTTTTGGTTTGATAATATGATTCAAATGTTTGATTGGATTAACTTTTAATGGCTTAAGAGCTGTGTAATAATTTAGGATAAATTTATTATTGTGGGATTACCCATGTTTTTTCAAGTGTTAAATGTAAATAACCTAGGTTGTGTTTGAAAAATTAAACATTTAGTTTTACTTATTTGATTGATAAATTGGTTATTAATATATAACCAAGATATATATATATATATATATACATATATATATATATATATGTATATAACTATGAAAAAAGTGGTGTGGGTGGTGGAAAAATGCTTCAAGTGCCTGCCGATAGCTATAATGATGCTCTTGGACCTCAACGCATGCATGTTAATTAGTTTGTGAATAATGAACCATGTACATGTGGTTTGGTTGTTAGACGTA
This sequence comes from Viscum album, assembly GCA_963277665.1. Lineage (NCBI taxonomy): Eukaryota > Viridiplantae > Streptophyta > Magnoliopsida > Santalales > Viscaceae > Viscum > Viscum album. The sequence goes on along the minus strand of OY728150.1, from coordinate 1,461,424,869 downwards.
TACTCTATGTACCAATGATATTTGTGGTGGACTAAATCTCTATGTACCCAATAAAATGATGTCGTACTGATGCTTCATGTATCCTTGAAAATGGTACCTGGACTAGCGCTCTAGGGAACTAAAATGAAAATTGATTTAATTTGAATAATTAATTTGAAAAAATATATAATTTTAAAACCCAAATGGTTACTACTCATGTTTATGTGATTTTTACCTTTTTGGGGTTTTTTAACCTGAACCTTACTCTATGTTGGTTATTGATTATTTTATTGTATTCATATTTTGTATATTTATTTTCAATGTTTTCATGGATTGATAAAAAATTTACAGTCACCCCATGTTATGTATTAGACCATTTTTTCTATTCAAAATCCTATGGAATATGGTTAGGTGCTCTTGAATTATTGTAACAGACCATCTTATGGAACCAACATGTGGCACCTAGGAAAAGACTCTACGATAGGGTATGAAATGAGTTTTATTTTCTTTTAAATTATTTTATTATTTATGAAATTCATAACAAACTCTAAGATGAGTTGGGATTTGGTAATGATCTCAGGATTAGGTGTCTCTAACCTATATGTTGTGGAAAACCCAAGTAGAAAAGGTTGGAATTGTGATTCTTGATGTTTTCTAATAATTATGAACGTTATTTCACCTTAGGTGATGTATTTTGTTGTGTGTGATGTTATTATTTAATGAAATTTTTATCATGCCTTGCTATGACATGAGATTTGAGTATTTGTGAATCTTAAGAAATTATTTCATATACATCATCTTTAACATGCATATAAAATAAGGTTTTGAAGTAGTTCTAAATAACAAAATTGTATTCATTACATGAATAATTTAAAATATATGGTTCAAAACAATGAAATTGTAATTTAAAAGATTCTGGATTTGGTAATTTATAATGGTTTATAAGAGATTTTTATATGGAACCATATAAATATAAATGTTTTTTATCCTATGTTATCCATGGGCCTAGTTTAGGATGGTTGAGTGTAGTGATTCTACCATGGTTTTGAATGTAGGGTAGTATATATTAGATAAATTCATACGGATTTATCTGAGTCTCTATTGTGTTATGTATCCAACAATGTGTTCTTCAAATTATAGAAATATGCCTCCATAGCAATACTTGTTTGTAAGATAAAAGGGGAACGATGTAGGAAATGTTACTCCAACTATGTGACAAGAGGCTCTAATAGTTCCCAGTGAAAAGGATGATGATAAGTTACTTGAGAAATTATCATGATTTATGTAATTTGTTGAGAGAGACCCAAGGTGTGTTTTGTTTAATATTTCTGAACTAACCTATGATTTTCAGTTCCATCGCCATTTGATGTTCACCAAAGAGGGTGGTGCAGAGGCATATGAGTTTGGGATGGAGGATATGTAGGGAATCGTGTATATTTTATAGAATCCTTTGGAGAAAATATTCATGTTAGAATCCAATATGATATGTGGACCAAAAAATTTCTAGTTAAATATTCAGTCTTGGGATGATAATTTAGAGTGCATTGTATTGAATTAATTCAAGAAGATGCAGCTGAATATATTTTCCCATAGACGCCAAGACAAGAGAGGCTGGATGATTTTATGTGGTTTGACAGAGGAATCATGTCATTGATTGAATATTCTAGTCACATAACTAACTTATATTGCATTATTCCATCACTAATTGGATATTAGGGAATTGTGGTGAGACATTTTCTGGATGAACATGAATGTTAGATTAAGTACTAGTTTATAATATTCTGTTCGTTGATGTTTTATATAGTAGTGAATAAGGTTATTATTTATAAAGGGAACATGATGGAGGATTAAAATATAAGAATGGTGGTTTCTGCTACATGTCTATGAGGTACTTCATCTGATATTATGAAGCATCGTTATGAGAATGTTCATTAGAGTAGTTCAAAATAGAGCAGTCACAGAGAAGGAATAGTTACACAGGGAAGAAATCGATTGTTTTTTCAGTACTATGCTCAGCTTGGTAACATTCATAGTTATATTCCCCAACTATCATCAGAGTATTTAACTCACATAAGGATGGGAAATTTATATAGGTACTACAGAAACCCTCGATAGATGAATAGTGAGCAAAGAGATATGCTGAATTAGAGTACTTGATGGGGGTATTATTATAACACTCATGGTTTTTATGTACCATTTTTTCTGAATAAATTAATTTTCTTTGATTTCATGTGTTTTTTTCTACACAAATTCATACATTCATTATACACAACTCCAACTTGTCATTCATAACATGCAACACTAGGTTTCTATGAAACTTTATTTTATTATTATAATTATTAAAATGAGGAATTTATAACCTAGATTTCAAACATTGTATTAAGAATATTAATTACTAAATATAAAAATATTAATTATAATTTTTTATATAAATAAAATAAATTGATAATAAGACATATAATTTTTAACAAAGTATTTATATGTTTGAAAAAACTATTTTCTTAACGAAGATTTTTTATGTCTTTATATGAAAAATTATAAAATTTATTTTAAACACATTTATAAATTGAATTTGGTAAAATAAAATTAATTTCTTTAATTAATTCTTCCAAAATTAGCTTGGGTGAATTTTTTTGAATTTTTCTGGAAAATGTCAATTTTTTATGAGTAAAGAAAAACACCAAACTATAATTCAGAACTGCCTGTCATATAATATATATATATATATATAATTAAATAATGTTTTATGTTGGTTTTAAATTCATCATAGATCAATTATTAATATTTTAATCCAATTTTGTCCATTTTAATCATTTTTATATTGATGTTAGATATAAATTCTAAATGAAAATTTGAACATTCTCACTTTAAAACCCCACTTTCTCACCACTTCTATGAGATTAACATTAAAGTTAATTTTTTTGCTTCATTGAACTGGATTTCAAATAACATACAATTATAGTTTTTATAAAATAATATTTATATTTTTATAATTTTGACATGATTTTTGATGAAAAATATTTGTGAAGGCAATTAAAATTAATTACAATGATTAAGCTAAAATTGTGTTTAATAATGGGGAAAACCATAAATTGAAGAGCCCAAATAACCTTAACACTTATAAAAAACCCATTTAATGGACATAATTCGGCTATATATCTTGATTATTTTAGTATTTAGTGTTTTAATGGATTTGTTTCATTAAAAATGTCGGTAAACCAAGCTTATTTTAAAAATTTCCAAGTGTATCTTCTTCCTCCATTATAAAAGGCCACCAACTATCTCCATTATTCACACCCCTCACACAACATAAGATTGGATAGAGTCATCACATATCACTTCTAAACATACATATAATTCCGTTTGAATATTTCACTTATAAAAAAATAACACTAAATGAATCGCTTTGTTGAAAACAAAAAGTAGTTACCCAAAGATGAGGTAACATCCTTCCTCAAGAACAATTCCTTTATTTTATTTCTCTACTAACTCAATTCTTATAATAACATGAATAAATAATATCCCAAATATAATATATATATATATACAACAATTTTGTGATGATAGGCTTTATACCTCACTTACAGACACTTTCATCTAATAGGTAACAAATGTATCGTTCTTGTGTATGGTGTACTATCGCCTAACAAAATGATATTGTTTTTTTCCTTTAAAACATATCATGGTTAAGAATTATGTTATAAAATATATTTCTATGGGATACAAATTATATATATGATGTATTTATACTTCAATAATTATTATATAACACATAACTTAATGATTTCCATTTTGTGTAAATATGATTATTTTCCGAGGAAGTGTGGACTACCACTTCCTCAATGCAATGAGATTCAATCTCAGACTAAACAGAATGTGTCAAGGAAATTTTTAGATAAATTATATGATATATATGACATAATAATGATATTTTAATTATATTATATAAATACATTTATTTAATTTACTTTCATTCTTTCAATATGAAAAACAACTAAAACAATATTCATGCATAAGTATGGCCTAGCATCTCTATGAATGGTGTATTCTAATTTATATTTATATATTATATGGATTATTATAAATACATATATAATTTATATAAATGATATTTATATCTATTCTTAAATTCGGTAAATCCTGAAATAAGTATGAGAAAAAAATTATAACAAATTAAGAAATATCGGAATAATGGAGTGTATATTACCCAAAGTGAAACATTAATTTGGATCTGTTAATAAATGGGTAATATATAGTCATAATCAAAAAATATATGGTATTATATATACTAATATGGGTCCATTAAATATTTATAATACAATTTTATTTATTATACAATAGGTTTTTATGAGTATTAAGAGATTCAAGACACAAGGTAAGGGTATTTCCAGTTTCACTTTTATTTCATTGATATTAAAACCATATTCATAATTTGTTTCTTTTGTGTGGTGTATAAAAAACCCCTGAATATATTCTATTATTATCATACTTTAATATATTGGAATTTATATAAATGAATTTTAGGATCTCTCATTCACGGTTATTATGTTTCAAAAGTCACCATTTTGGAAATGTAATTTCGTCCCAACTGGACTTTATTTAGTCTAATTCCATGAATTAAAAAAAATGATTTTTGAAATGTTTTCAAAGATGATCTCTTAAAGATTATTTTCATATAAAATTTATTATTTAAATTTTTTATGGATTTCAAATAATCCATTATAAATGTTCAATTTAATGGGTTTAAAAATGATTTTATGATTTCTGTATAAGTTATCAAGGTTTTATCAAAGAAATGGTTTTCAAAACGTTTGAATAACTTGTTTATAAGATTTATTTCTTTACATTAATGTAAAAGTTTTTAAAATTTATTAATGTTTTTAAGATTAATTTTCAATTAAGAATAGATATTTTCCTGAACAAATATTTTTAAAAGACATTTCAAAATTATTTTCCATCTAAGATGACTTTGGTTGGTTTTACTCATGAAATTTTTGAGAAGTTATCCAATGGTTAAATTCATAATATTTCTATAAATGGTTTATGTTTTTATATAATTGAGTTTATTATACGCATTTCTTCTTTACATGTTATTTTTTGATGAAACCCCCTTCTTTGCAGAGGTTATTCTTTGATAAAATGATTATGAAACCAATATTTTCCACAGGTTATGATATGATTACTTGTTTATGACCCCATTTCATTTCATTTGTTATGATATGGTTTTTTAGTATTTTTAGGCACATGTATGTATTATTAATGTTTTATATGGGTGGGATATAAATCTCCCTCCAATGAATTGGGTAATGATTTATATCTCATGATATAATGATGGGAATCAAGTTAATGGGTTTGATGCACTATGGCACGATGGGGAAACCTAATCACTTATATCATTAGACTATTATTGGGGATGGTGGTGTGTCCCATCTAGTATTTTTAGTCTCCAAAAATATAGAATATGTGGGAAAAAAATTCACTGTAGGAATATATGGAATCTTGATCCATTATTGGAATATGAAGAAACCTGATCCACTATGGGATGATGGGGAAACCTGACCCCTTACATGGAAATAGATAACATTGGGGATGGGGATGTGTCATGTCTAGTGGGTGAAGTCCGTATAATTTTCCAGGAAAAGTTATAGGAATGAGTCTTGACTTACATGGATTGATATTTTATGTTTATATGTATTCCATAATTCCATGTCTTACTCCTACATTATAAATTCAGTACTTATGCTCTTCATTTCATTATGATTATTATTTTATTATCTAAAAATATTTATTCCATGATTTTTATTTATGATATTTGATATGTAGGGTATGATATTTTAATAACCTTATCACATTCTCATACACTTATGCTCGTGTTTATTCTTACATATATCACTTGTTTACCTATAATGAGCATCTGAAATCACCCATTTTTATGTTTCTAATCCCCATGATATGAAAATATGTATTATGTATAACGTTTCTAATAAGGGTAATAATCATGAAGAACATAGTGGGAGATAAAGAGGCTCATTTAGGTACTAGTGTTTATGATTTTATATTTTTAATGGAACGTGATTAAAACTGCATTTTGGAATTTGTTTGTATAATGTATTAATTGTTCCACAAAAGAGATGTAATGATATCCTGTGAAAAGCATGGGTTTCTATAGTTGTTATTAGAGGAAAAATATATTTTACCTTTGGAAACATGGATGATAATACATTACTGAAAAATCATATAAAATGTATAAGGATAAGTATAAGGATAAGGAAAAGTCTAAGAAAATGTTATGGAATTTATGTAAACTATAGAGCGAGTGGTGTCCTAGAAATACATCCCTATATAAATATTTCAAGTGGACATGGTTCTCAAAAAAAAGTACCTACAATAAAAAAAAATCTAAACAATTTTGTTGGTCTTGACTCACGTGTAACCTAGTACATAACAATCACCCTCATTGGACACCTCATTTGACACTCCCTAGATATTTTCATTTGGAATTCCCAATCTCTTCATAATCCTTCATGAATGCTATGTATAACCTAGGATAAACCTACGGTGACATAGATTAAAAAAGGTTTCATAATTTAGAAATACATTTTGTGGGTTTTCATGAATATGTGGTTCATCACTATGAAAAATATTTCTTAAGCTTTGATTTTTGGTTTTAGTCAATCGATAGATCCCAAAGGAACCATGTTAATATTGACTATGTTAGATAATGAAATGATTCATCACTTATGAATAAGAATGATATAGGATATAGAATAAAAAAACTTATAGTTAAGCTCACACTGCATCCCCAATCTATGAATCATGATGAGGTTTAAAATAATAAAAGGATGGAACAATGTTTTGTTGAGTCCATCATAAGGAAATATCCAACTTATTTCAATGGGTCTTGTGATCCATTTATTGTTAAACACTTGATCAGTACCACTGAAAATATATTCTCCATTCTCTAGTTTTTAGATTTTGATAAATTCATTCTAGGTGTTTACCCAATAGAAGGTGAAGCAGGCCAGTGGTTTACTATAATCAATAATTTAATGAAGTGTGATTAAATTGAATCTGTAGATTGAGATTAGTTCAAGAACATATTCTTCAATAAGTATATACATTTTTTTCTTTTAATAAATACAGAAAAGTAGTTCCTTGAGTTGAAGAAATAGGATGATGAATCTATAGGTACCTATGAGGCTAATTTCACAAGACGTGTGAGGTATGATTCTGGAATAATAATTTAAACTGATATTAAACATGATAGGTTCATCAGAGGAATAAATATGAGTCTCAGATGGGCGTTGTATAATACCTATATTTATTATCAATGAAGAGATTTTATGTTGTGCAATTAATATTGAAATAATGATTAAAGTTATATATAAATCTCTTAGTTTTAACAAGAAAATGAGGATGAAGTTCTAAGGAAAATCTAAACATCAGGAAGAGAAAAAGACAAGCCTTCTTTATTATCTATGTATAGAAAGAATCATAGGGGTATTTTCTTATGGGGTCTGATATGTGTTTTTAATTTGGAAGAGAAGGAAATCGGGATATTAATTATTACAATTTTGGGAAACAGTTAGATGATGATGCAAACAAAGAAAAAGATACAAAGAATTATCCTCCCACACTTCCAAGATATTAGTATAAGGAGGATAATAATAATGCAAACCAATTACCAACCCCAACGTTTTGTGATAAATATAGCCATTAGAAACCTCTTAAACTCATGGACAAGGGGAAATACGATGTGTTCATTATTTCTGATGAGTGTTTTGATAATGACATGATGAAAGGTACACTTACCATCCACTATAGAACTATTAATGTATTATTTGATTATGGATCTACCCACTCTTTAATATCTTATAATTTTATATGGGTATTAATGTTCCACCCAAATGATTAGATGAAGAATAAGTTGTGAAAACAAATACTAGTATGATGATTTCATGTTTAATCTATTATTCCTATCTCATCAATGATTGTGGGAATGTATTTCCTCCAAATCATTACATTCATCCCATGGTTTAACATCATTTCATCATAGGTGTATATTGGATGTATATGAATAAATCCCAGCTTAATTGTTGAGGAATGGAAGTTATGTTTGATATTTCAAATCAATATATGACCATCTATCAATGTGTCAATAATTATGAACATCATAGAGAGATTGCATCCACTTTATGGGTCTGAATTTCCATTCAAAAGGTGTTTTTATATGTAATGGTTGTTGAGAAACGCTACATCGATGATATTCCTATTTAATTGGATTTTTGGGATGTGTTCCCAAAAGATTTTTCTATCCTTCCACCAAATTGTGAGGTTGAATTATCAATAGAACTCATACCTGGTTGCACACTAATTTCAAGGAATCTTTATTGAAGGGAACATACTATGTTTTAGTAATTTTCTAAGAAACATGAAGAAAAACAATATAGTTGATTCATTCGTCCAAGTGTGTCACCTTGGGGTGAACCTGCCATCTTTTTGAAAAAGAAATACGGTTAAATGGTAATATTCATTGATTATCATGAGTTAAAAAATATCATGACCAACACGAAGTATCATATTCCAAGTATTGATGACATTTTTGATCAACTGTACAGAGCTCAATATTTTTCCATGATTGAACATCATTTTCTTATATCATCAATTGATGTCCATGAAAGAGGATAACCCAAGACGAAAACCTGAACAAGGTATGGAAACTATGAATATACAGTGATGTCATTTGGTCTTACGAATTTTCATAATATATTCTTGGATTTGAGATATGGAAAAGTATGTGAAAATTATTAAATGTGTGAATTATTTTATATAAGAGTTTTCATTTTTGGGTCACATAATTTCATGATATGTAATAGAATTGGATCCATAAATGGAGGAGGCTATTGAATGTTGTACCATACTATCCAAGGTGATTGAGATCCATAATTCTCATGGATTAGGTGTATAATATTGATGGTATGTGGTGAATTTATCATGAATATTTATTACTATGACCATGTTAACTTAGATGGGTTCCAAGTTCCTCTAGATAGAATAATTTAGGGAAATTTTTAAGGATGTAATGAGAAGGTAGGTAGGCTCACCTATGCTTACATTAACCTATAGTAGAGAATGGTTTGTAATGTACAGTAACACATCCATGAAGTTATTGGGATGTGTTCTAATGATGAAAGAAATGTTTGTCACTTATGCCTCATGGAAATTGATGATCCATGAGAAACATTTCCCAACTGAAGATTTAGATTTAGCAATAATAATTTTAACATTAATGAAATTGAGGAATTGTCATTCTAAAAAAAGTTTGATATATATAATCGTCAAAAAATTATAAAATATATTTTCAAATAGAATTATTTGAACATGTATGAGAGAAGATGGTTAGAAATGATTAAATATTAGACTACCAAATACATTACCACCCTAGTGAAGTGAATAATGAAGCTGATGATTTGAGTCGAAATGATCATGAACTATTATGCATGATTAGGATCACAAAAGACCCAATATTTGTAGACATTCGAATGAGTGATCAGGAAATACTGTAGGAAGGGGAAAATATTATATTTATCAATTAAATGTTCATCATACCATACTAGTGATAATTGAAGAGGTGCCTAAAAAATACTTATATCTACAAAAGATGTCTATAAATTTTCCTGAGTTTAACATTGATCTAGGAGAAATGATAACGGATAGGAATCATGTATGTGCTCCTTCCATACCAGATTTGATGAAGGATTTATTAAAGAAATATAAAAATTCATTATTATCTATTCATCCTGTAAGAATGGACATGTATAGTGTTTTGAAATAATACTTCTAGAGGGATTCAATGAAGTGGAATATCATTATGATTGTATCTCAATGCTTAGAATTCCAACATGTTATGGGTGAAATATTAAAGTATAATGGGATGTTTCATCCATTACCAATAACAAAATTGAAATGGGAGAATATCACTAAGGATTTTTTTGTTGGAATCCCAAAAGGCTATTATGATTTTGATGATATATGGGTGGTATTTGATAATTTTTCTTTTCCATTACACTTCATCGCTATTAGAGAAGAATTTTCACTATATCAGCTTTCCAGGATATAAATTTCGAAAGTGGTAAAGATTCATGGATTACCACTTTAGATTATATATGATCTAGATCAGAAGTTCACCTAATTTGTTTGGTAAAATAACCATTAATAAATTGATATAGAATAGAGTTTTATACATCAAATCATCCTTAGAATATTCTCCAGTCAGAATGAAAAATTATATCCATAGAGGATAAGTTGAGATCTTGTTAGTTGGATTTTGAAGGTGGATAGGATCAACACATTGATTTAGTTGAGTTTTTTGACAACATAACGTTTCAACCAACAATTCATATGGCCTTTTTTGAATAACTCTATGGTAAAAAATGAAGAGATCCAACTTTCTACGATGAATTTAAAGAATGAATGAAATTATGACCTATAATAGATGATGAAATGGAAGGGAAGGTCAAAACTATTTAACAACTATCAAGGTAGCTCAAATTATGGAAAATATTATTTTTATAACCATCAGAGTTACTTATAATTTTAATTTGGTGATAAGAAATTTCAACGGGTTTTTCTATGGAAAAAAATATAAGTTTCATGAAGAAAGAGAGGAAATGTCCTAGGTATATTAGTCCCTTTTAAATTCCTGATCATATCGCGGATGGTAACCTATCACTTGGACCTACCTCTAAATATTTCACAATCCAATTATGTGTTCTATGTATCTGTCATGTGGAAGTACATTCTGGATCATCTAAATGTAATGAACTCATAGGTCATACCGTAGGAGCATTATCTTTCTTGTGAGGACCAACAAGTACAAATAAAGGATCATTTTGACAGATTCCTAAAAAAGAAGATCACTTAACAAGTGAATGTTTTATGGATAAACCACCAGTTAGAGGAAGCCATGTGGGAACATGACGATATGATGAGGTAGATTTATCCCCATTTGTTGGTATCAGAATTACAAATGTTGAGGTTCAAATTAAATTGGGGGGGGGGGTAAAAGTAACAACCATAATTTTTAAAACTTTTTATGAATAAAATAATTTTATTTGATGGAGTAAATTGGATGATTAACTGATTTCAAATTTGACTATAAGATACACTTACTTGTCATGTGTTACACACAACCCCGAGTTCCTTTGAAACATAATTTTATTATTATATCTATTTAAACGATATAGTTATAACATTGGAACTAAAAAAAGTAATATTAATATTAGTTATTACTTTTTAAAATATTATTTATAATAATTTTATACAAAGAAATCATACTGATTGTAAAAGATACAATTCTTAGTGATGTTTTTACATGTTTAAAAATAATATTTTTATAAAAGAAAAATTTTTATGTCCATCAATGAGAAAAAATAAAAATATTGTTATACATCTAGATATTTAATTTGATAAAATAATTTTTTTTTTTAAATTCATAATTTTGATATTATCTTATTGTTAATTTTTGTGATTTTTCAGAGAAACTATATTTATCGTTAAATAGAAAAAAATATAGACTTTTAATTAAAAACTTATTTTTCATTTAATTTATCTATATAATTGAAATTTATTATACATTTTTTTAAAGTCATAATAAATAAAATAAATAGATATTAATCTAATTCAGGTTTCTGTAATCCTTTTTATATAGAGTTATTATATAAAAATGAAAATTATAACATTATCACTTTAAAGAACCATATTTCTCTCCACATATTCTGGGTCAATATTATTTTTTTTTGATTCTATGAAATGAATTTTTAAAAATTTAAATAAATTGTTATAATAAGTATATATTTTTAATATTCTAATATATTTTCTTAATGTTTGACAAACAGTTTTAGTGAATGTGATTAAAATTAATTATTGCGATTAAGGTGAAATTAATCTTAACAAGTTAATAAACCATTAACATAAGGTATAAAATGGAATATAAACTGTTAAAAGGCCCATTTTCAAGCCATATATCATCTATAAACCTTCAATTATTGTGTTTGGTTGGTTTTGGAGACTTTTTTTAGGTAACAACATGGGAATACCATACTTTTATTTCAAAAATTTCAAATGTGTCCCCACCCTCACTTAAAAAAGGCCACCAGCTCTCCCCCTTATTCACACCTCACAAAACACATAATTTCAGTCATGATATGAAAAATTCACTTCCCAAAATCTCCCCTACTACCTTTTATCCCCTATTTGGGAATAAATCCATCCAAGGCCTTTGGTGCAAACCAAATGGAGTTACCAAAATAAGATGTAAGATCCTTTCCTTTATTTTCCTTCTCAACAACCATAATTTTTCATTTTATATGAATAGATAATATCCTTAGAATCATTAATATAATAATATATTTTTATGATAATTTTTTAAACTAAACATTCACTGACTTCCATCTAATGGGTAATAAACTTACAGTTCGTGTGTACGATGAACTACCGCCACACGAATTGATGTTTTTAGTTTTTCCTATACCGCCACTCATGGTCTTGAATTATGAGATAAACTCTATTTTTATATGATATTTATGATCTATATGATATAAATGATATATATAATGTATTTATGACTATTTTCATACAATATAAGACATACCTTTATGCTTTCAATTTTGTGTAAATATGATAATTTTGTTTGGAGAAATGTGAACTATCTCCACCTCAAAGCTGTGTGATTTGATTAAAAATGAAATTGAATATATTAAAGATGGTATTAGTTAACATATATGATATAATAAACCTTATTAATGATTTTATATATATATATTCATATATTTTGTTTAATTACTTTCTTTCCAAATGACAATAAATAAAACAGAAATAATGTTTATTCGTACATTAGGCCTACCGTCTACATGGATAATGTATTCCATTTCATATTTCTATATTCTATATATTATTATAAATAAATATATAATAAATATAAATGATATTTATATGATTTGTTACATTATTGAAATCATTATATCTATATGAGGACAAAAAATATAACAAATTAAGACACATATGAAAACAAATTTGATATTACAAAAAGCGAAGCCTTAACATGGAATTATTAATTTGAGGGTAATATAAAGACGTAATCAAAAAATATATTGTATTAAATATACGAATTTTGTTTTTTATAATATATAATAAACAAAAAAAATTTATATATGTGGTTTTTATGAGTACTAAGAGATTTAAGACATAGGGTAAGGGGATTTCTAGTATCACTTTCAATTCATTGAGATTCAAGACTTATTCACCAATTTTTTATTTTATATGGGGTATATACTTTTCATGAATAAATTATATGAGTATTATAATTAAATATAATGGTATTTACATATCTATTTTATAATATATCATTTATGGGTTTTATGCTTCGAAAGTAACAAATTCATTAAAGTAGATTTTCTCAATGTGCCTTCATCAAGACACATACCATGAATTAAGAAAAGCATGTTTTCCAAAAATATTTTCAATTTTTTTTAAAATATGAACTAATAAGAAAATTTCCATTGATAAACTATTTTAATTTTTTATATGGTATTCAAATAATCCATTATCAGTTTTTAAAGTGTTTTCAATGAAGTGGTTTTGAAAACATTTTCATGAATTATTTATATGTTATCATGGTGTTTTCACAAAAAATGTTTTTAAAATAACTTCCCTCATTTTTTAAATGTGTTTATGCTTTTTATAAAATAAATTGGTTTTCAAAAGTTTTTATGTTTTTAAAATAATGTTTCAAAAAATATATTATATTATCTTCAATAAATATTATTATTATATATTTCAATAATCATTTCCAAATAATATTAAATCCATTAGTGTTACTTATTTATTTTTGTGGAAATAATCCAAAGGTTCCATTCATTAGATTTTTATGAATAGTTAATATTTTGATAGAATGTGGTTTATGAATATATTTTCTTATTCACAATTTATATGTTGATTAGACCCTATTATTATCAAGGGTTATTCTTTGATGAAAGGATTGTGAAACCAGTATTTTTAACCATGATAAGATATGATTACATGTTTATAAAATCCATTTAATTGCATAGGTAATTTTAGAACTATTTATGATTTTTTGGTTCATGTATGTATGAATTATTTATGATATGGGTGGGGCTTATATCTCCTTCTATTACATTGGGTAAATATTTATATCTCTTCAAATAATGATGGGAATAAAGTCAATGGGTATGATCCACTCTAGGAAGATGGGAATATGTGACCCCTTATAAGGAAATAAATGCAAATTATGATAGTGGCGTGTCTTTCCCATTAAGTGTATTCAACATGAATATAGAATATGAGGAAACCCAATGCACTATGGGAAGATGGGGAAACCTTTTTCATTATGTGAAGATGGGAAACCCGATCCATTATAATGAAAAGATTGGGACTGGTTATAGTGGTGTGTCTCGAATATTAGATGTAGTCTGAATGAAGTTCTATGATAAGATAAAGAAAATATTTCATGACATATAGGTAATGATATTACATGTTTTTGTATATGACACAATTCCATGTCTTACTCATCCTATGCGATGATTTAATTGATAAGTATCCTGATTTAAATATTGTTAAATCCTTTTTAACTAAAAATATTTATTCCATAATTCATTTTTATCATATCTGATATACATGTGATGATCCAATAATGTCAGGATCATATTCTCATACCCTTATACTCATGTTTACGCTTACATATCTATGTTTTTTACCCTTAATGAGATTCTGAGATCATTACTTTTTATGTTTCTATTCCCAGGTTTTGAAGATATCTTTGTTGGGAAAAAATTCCTCAAGGTAACATTGCAGTATTTTTAGGGTTGATTGTGTTTGTTGACAAAGCAAGTTTCCATGGACAATTTTTGAGTTCCTGAGAAGTTGTTGACAATCCATTTTGACAAAGGACGATGAAAAAGGAATGAATGATCTGGAGGCGGTACAAAAGAGCAGTACAAGGTGGCGCCGTTTCCCAGTGTTTTCCAAATTTTTGGGGTAAAAAATTTGGAGTTTGGTGAGCATCGCTAAAAGAGGATATTCTTGAAGTTCATATTTTTATATGGAAAAGGAATGAGTTTCACGAAGATGGGATGCATGGATTGGATTTCACGAAAACTAGAAAAATGGAGGTGGTGATGCTTCATAATTACGTCAACGCTTCGTGAATGGAAGAGTTGAAGCGCATCGCGGCGGTGAAGGGCTTTGCGAGGGAGCTTTGTGTTGAAGGCGCGAAGGAATGTTGATGGTGATGCTCCGTGATTACGATATGTTCCGCGATCGGAAAATTTCCATGGTGCTTTGCGATTTGGACCGAATTCCTGTGGAAAATTCGGAGCTTCGTGATTTGAGATGACATGGCGTTAACTTCGCACGGTAGGGTCGAGGGTTGGTGGAATCTCCTATAAATACAGGTCGACCCCTCGAGAGAAGGAGAGAGAATTTTCATAGAAAATTATTTTCTCTCGGTTCGCGAAGGTAGTTCGTGTAGCCAGTGTGCTTCGTGAAAGAAGAGATTCGCGGCGGCTATTGTAGCTTTGCGAAAGGTGCGAGCTCCGCATTGGCTCAGTGAGCTTCGTTAGTGAAGTTTCTCTGAAACAACTTGAGCTTCGCGGTAGTGCTTCGTGATAGTGCTTCGTGAGAGTGCTTTGCGAAGGATTGTTTGAGCTTCGTGAAATTGGGAGCCTAGCGAAGTAGGGTGCTTTGCAAAGGAGTTTCCAATGGAATTTCCCAGCAGTTAAGAGGAAAAGCGGTATTCATTAGTGGATGAAAGATGGACTATAACAGCACATCCATTAATAGTTAAGTATGCATGTATTCATGTAAATGAAGAGACCTAAATGTCTATAAACTATGACTGGATTCCCTTCCAAGTGTAGTGAGCATAGGAAGAGGAAAAAGGTGATCCTCTCCACCGGCAGTGAGCCGGAGAGACTGGAATAGGGAGTGACCCTTGGGAAAGCAGTGAGCTGACCCTAAACCTTGCAAAGGCAGTGAGCCTGGGATAGAGTGATAGTACCCGAACATTGTAATCAACAGCTAGTGAAATATAGTGGAATTTGGTACGACCAGAAAACTGTCGGCGTATGCTCCTTGGACGTAGCCCTTAGTGGTGAACCTAGTAAAATTGTTGTGTCATGTGCTTGCTTTACTTTCTGTTTATATTGTGCAACAGGAAAGAGAGAGAAGAGTCTTTTTCTTAATACCAAAACAAGATCAAAACGGGCATTAATTTTAAATTAGTCATACCTTGATTCACCCCCACTCACAGGGTATTCAGCCTTGTGGACCTAACAATTGCTATCAGAGGGAAGGTTGACAGTAGTTCTTCTCTCAATGGAGGTCACTAATCATAAAGAGATTTCGATCTTCGATGGAAAAAATTTTCACCTATGGATGAATTCGATGCAACACTACTTCTGATCTTTAGGAATGGATGTGTTCACAGCAGCAATGCATGGTATAACAGCTGACATCAACAATGGTGCATTATCAGAAGTAGAGCGTAGAGAGCTGGATGCGGATGCCAAATCTATTAATGCCTTAGGGGGAGCCCTATCCAATCCTATATACACAAAGGTTATGTCTTTAAAAACATCTCATGCCATGAGGGAAAAACTATTGAATATATATGAAGGAGATACAAAGGTAAGAGAGGAAAAGCTGCAAGTGCTGTGGAATAAGTATGAAGATCTGAAGATGAACCAGAATGAGTCTGTTGATGCATTCTTGGACAGGGTAAATACTGTTGTGGAAGATATGTGAGGGCTTGGTGAAGTCATTGAATACATAAAGAACGTAAAGTGCATCATGAGGAAGCTTCCACCTTGGTTCAATCTGAATGTTTCAGTACTAGAAGATAAAGATCCCAAAGGGCTGACATTGGACAATTTTCACAGTACCTTGGTTGCATATGAAATGAGTAATGATGATAACGAGGCTATGGAAAAGGGGAAATCCAAAGAGATGGCATTTAAGGCCAAGAAGAATCTCACCATTGAAGATTCTCAGGGAGAAGAAGAGACAGATGAGGTGATGTCATTCCTTTCTTCTAATCTGCAAAGAGGAAAATTAAAGTTTAAAGGGAAACTTCCACTAGCATGCTTTCGATGTGGAAAGGTTGGTCATCTTGCATCAAGGTGCCCCAAAAAGTTTCATGATAAAGATAATGATGATGATGAAGATGAAATTCCCAGGAATATGTCTACATCGTTTGTGAAAGGGAAGAAACAATTCAAGAGAAATTTCTTCAAGAAGAAGAATCTTCTTTCACAAGAAATAGATAGTTCAGACGAGTTTGAGGATGAAGAGGTTGAGGAGATTGAAAATTGTAAAGATCATGGACAAAATGCAATGGTGGATGTATTCAGTAGTGCTCAAGAAAAGGAAGAAACCGACGCTGGTGAAGAATAAGAAGAAATTGAAGGCAGAGTTGACATGGAAGCTGAATTAGAAGCAACTCTTGAAGAGATAGATATTTGGAGAGCAAAAACAAAGAAAGACAACAAGGTGGTACATGATGTCAAACTCTACTTGAAACAGAAAGAAGAAGAGAACTCTGAGCTCATAAAAGAAATATAAAACCTTAAATCTTCATGGCCATAGGGCACAAAAAAAGTTTCATGAGCATAAGCTCAAGATTGAAGAACAGAAAAGGGAGATCTATGGATTGAATGGAAAATTGAAAGATCACATCTAGTGTATCAATGATATTGAAGAGGAAGTTGTCGTTTTGCAAATAAAAGTCAAAGAACAGGAAAAATTTTTGATTCCTAACACGTTCTTGGGAAATTAGGTTATTTTAAATACTGAAATGACGAAAGGGGAGCCTAGTAGTTCAGAAGGGAAGAATCAGCAATTGAGCTCAGATGGTAAAGCTGTTATAGGGCTTAATCAGAAAAAAATCTGTGATAATTGAAGTCAGACAACAAGCATATGTCCCAATATTAAAGGTTGATTTGGGCATAAAGAAGAATCAGATTATTTAGAGATCCCAAGGGGAAAATCGTAGTGCTGAAGTACCACGAAGGAATGCACCATATTTCAGGTGTTATTGTTGCGGGAAGATGGGACATTCACAGTATGTGTGTTCCATAGCCAATATATATTGAAGGGAATAAGAACAGAGGTGGCAGCCAAATAGAGAACGATTGTTGAGAACATATTTTGAAGTATATTGTTTTTGGTGGGGAGGATTTGGACACATGGATAGGTACTGTACTTAGACCATATAGAGAAATGAGCCAAAGCAGAATAAAATTGTTCACAAACAGCAGATCAATAAATCCACAGTTGATTTAAAAATGCAGAATAGATTTGCAGCTATGCAAGATGAATCTGGCCCATCGTACTCTGAGAAAGACTAGAAGTCTCAACCTATGCCGAGTGTGAAGGCAAAAGTATGGACCAAGAAGAAGAAAGAATAAGTGGTTGTAGTTGCAGAAATTTCCCTTAGAGAATTAGATCGATCTGGTGTGTGGATCCTTGATAGTGGATGCACATCCCACATGACAGGTAATAAGGATCTTGTTATAGGCATAAAATATGACAAAGAAGGAGTTTTCAAAATTGTAGACGATGAAGGGATAAATATAGTTCGCTTAGGGAAATCCAAGTTTGTGGGTAAAGAAATGAGATGTGTTGATGTCTTGGTAGTAGAGGGTCTTAGTCATAATTTACTCAGTGTCAGTCAACTATGTGACTCTGGGCACTCTATCCGATTTACCAAAAGTTGTGTGTTGTGAATGAAAAAGATGGAGCAGTTGTTCTGCAGGGAAAAAGGACCAAGGGAAATATCTACCTTGTAGGTGGGGAAGAATATTCATGCCTTTTATCCAGAGAGGAAGAAAACCAACTATGGCATAAGTGACTTGGTCATCTATACCAACCATCTATGGAGGATCTGGTAAAGTGTGATTCTGCTAGAGACCTTCCCAAACTATCACATGATCGCACTCATACGTGTGATGCTTGCCAACAAGAAAAGATCATCAGAAAGACATACAGGCCAAAGGTACATAAATCAACTAGAGTGCTCGAATTGGGCCATGCTGATGTATGTGGACCTATCTCACCAATAGCTATAAATGGGGAAAGTTACTATGTTCTTTTCATTGATGATTATAGCAGAAT
The DNA here is from genome assembly GCA_963277665.1 of Viscum album. Lineage (NCBI taxonomy): Eukaryota > Viridiplantae > Streptophyta > Magnoliopsida > Santalales > Viscaceae > Viscum > Viscum album. The sequence goes on along the minus strand of OY728150.1, from coordinate 1,461,405,702 downwards.
GGCCTGGGTATATGTCATTAACCATAAGACATAGTTGCTCAGTAGCATAAAGCAGTACAGGAGGGAATCAGAAAGGATGGTTGGGTAGAAAATTTTGAAGTTACGTACAGATAACGGTATAGAATTCACAATAATTCAAGTGGATGAATATCTCTAGAAACACGGGATAAAGCATCAAGTTTCATCAGTGAGAACTTCCCAATAGAATGGATTTTCTAAAAGGAGAAATCGAATCATAAAAAACATGGCCACAACTATGCTTATTGAAGAGGACCTACCAGAGAAATTTTTGAAGGAAGCAGTTTTGACATCGGTATATATTTCTAATAGGTCTCTGTTGAGTCCAAAGCAAGGGAAGACTGCATATGAACTGTGGTACGGAAAGAAGACAATGTTGAAATATTTTCGAATATTTGGAAGAAAGTGTTTCATTCACAACAAATAAAATCATAGGATGTTCGAGTCCCGAGGAGATGAGGGGATATTCCTTGGCTACTCTGGGAAAAGCAATGCATATAAATGTTTCAAAAAAAGGCCAGGAAAAATAATTGAGAGCAATGATGTCACTATAGTTGAAAATTAACAGAATACTCAACGACCCAGTGAACAGTTCCGGGATGAAAGTAATGATGAGGTAAGAAACCCAGGGGGGGAAGAAGTGGCAGAGGCTGACTCCGAAGAAGATACTGATGATGAACAAGAAAGTGTCAAGTCTGTGTCTGCAAGGAAGTCAAAGAGTCGATTTGAAATTGATAGGCAGAATATCATTGGTGATCAGACAGCTCCAGTTCAGACTCGAAGAAGAAATCGTTACAGAAAACATAGTTTTTGTCTCAGGTGGAGCTGAAATGTTGTTCCGATGCAACTGAAGATGAAAACTGGGTTCAGGCTATGAACAAAGAGCGTGATCAGATTGAGAAGAACCAGACATGGGATATTGTTTCGAGGCCAACAGACAAGAATTTCATCGGGACTAAATGGGTTTATCGCAACAAGATGAATGAATATGGCATAGTGAGTCAGAACAAAGCATGACTAGTGTGAAAGGGATACTCCCAGATAGAGGTAATAGATGTTGATGAGACATTTGCACCAGTTGCATGGATGGAAACTATCAAACTATTTTTGGCCATTGCAGTGCAAAGAAAGTTCAAAGTGTTCCTGATGGATGCCAAATCTGCATTCTTAAATGGAGTTTTGGAAGATGTGTTTTATATTGAGCAGCCAGATGGTTTTCTAATTCATGTGGATGAGAACAATGATTTCAGGCTGAAGAAGGCATTGTATGGGTTGAAACAAGCACCAAGGGAATGGTACTCAAGGATTGATCAGTACTTGAAGAAGCTCGGTTTCTAGTGTGGAGGAGTTGACTACAACCTCTATTTCAGCAATGATAGTAATCAAAGGATGATGGTGCTTGTGTATATCGATGACATAGTTTTTGGCATATCAGATGAAGCACAGTGCATATATTTTTCCGAATTCATGAAAAATTAGTTTGAAATGTCAATGATTTGAGAGCTTACGTTTTTCCTTGGTCTATAGATGACAAAATGAAGGAATGGAACATTCATTTCTCAATCTAAATATGCCAAGGAGGTTGTGAGATGGTTTGGAATGGAGAAGTCCAAGGAGATGAAGACTCTGATTGCTTCCCGGATGAAATTATCAAAATATGAGGATGGCAAGACAGTTAATATCACAGAATACAGGAAAATTATTGGAATTCTGTTGTACTTAACTGTAACAAGGCCTGATATTGTTTTTGCCACATGCCAAGCAGTGAGATATTAGAGTAATCCCAAGGAAATCCACATGCTTTCAGTGAAAAAAATACTTTGGTATATCAAGGGCACAGTGGATTTTGGCTTGACATATACTGATAAATCGCAGACAGAGATATTGGGATATACTGATGCAGACTGGGCCGATTCAGCGGATGATAGAAAATCAATGTCAGGTGGTGCATTCTATCTTGGTGGATTGTGTATTTCATGGCTAAGCAAAAAAGAAATATTGCATTTCATTGAGCACCATGGAAGCTGAGTATATTTCAGCCACTCTAGAATGCACACAGTTATTGTGGATGAAGCAGCAGCTTGAAGATATGGGAGTTGAAGTGAAGTCTCTGATAGGAATCCAGTGCGATAACTCAAGTGCTATAAATCTTAGCAAAAATCCCATCCATCACTCAAGGAAAAAGCACATTGAGATAAAGTATCATTTTATCAAGGAGAAGGTTGCGTAGGGAATCGTGAAGTTGGATTATGTGCCAACAGAGCTACAGGTTGCAGTCATTCTGACAAAGGCGTTACCCAAGGAAGTATTTGAAAGGCATCGACTGGCTCTGAGAGTTCAGTCAATTCCCTGCACTTGAAATAGTGTGGATGTGGGACCCCCCTCCTCTCCCCTAGGTATGGTGTGTTTTCTCTAATGTGCTAATTTGTTTTCTTACCAATGTCTCAAACCACAGAAAAGTGCCATTTGGGTTCGTTGACAAAGGGGGAGAAATAGTGACCCCTCAAGGGGGGGACTGTTTCTAATAAAGGGAGAAAATGAATTTGTCAAAGACATGGGGAGAAGCTGATAGGTAGAGCAGCGAGATAGGGAGAGAGCAATGAGATAGGGGGGAGTATTAAATATGATGATGCTAGAAGTGATCGATCAATGAATAGATATCACGACAACTAAGGATCATGATAAAAGTAGAAGAGTGATGTTGGAATGGTGTGAGAAAGTTTCCAGCAATCACCAATTGGTATCAGTGTGGTTCAAAAATTGGTATCAATTTAATAATTGGTATCAGGTTGGAATCAACAATTGGTGTTTGACATGAAGTGATTCATTGATGAACATTTCATAATACTCTTGTTTCTCACGCCGAGCATTGCTCATGTGGGCATAGAATACATGTTAAGTGAATCCTTGAATGCTCTCAGAATCGCAAGAGGTGAATGGTGGTAGTGGCTGGAAGAAGACTCAGTGAGGTATCAGCGTGCAGAAAATCATTCTGAGAAGAGTTATAAAGAATTGTCAACAATCCCAAAGCTGGAGATTATTGGTAAAAATCCCTCAAGGTAACATTGAATTATTTTTTGGGTTGATTGTGTTTGTTGACAAAGAAGGTTTCCAGGGAGATTTGTTGAGCTCCTGAGAAGTTTTTGAAAATCCATGTTGACAAAGAATGATGACAAAGGAATGGATGATCTGGAGGCGGTACAAAAGAGTAGTACAAGCTGGCACGAAGATCATATTTTTATATGGAAAAGGCATGAGTTTTGCGAAGATGGGATGCATGGATTGGATTTCGCGAATACCAGAAAAATGGAGGCGGTGATGCTTCACGATTACGTCAACACTTCGCGAAGGGAAGAGTTTAAGCACATCGCGGCGGTGAAGGGATTTGCGAGGGAGCTTCGTGGAGAAGGCATGAAGGAATGTTGATGGTGATGCTTCGTGATTACGACAAGCTCTACGATCGGAACATTTCCATGGTGCTTCGCGATTTGGACCAAATTCCGGCGGAAACTTCGGAGCTTCGCGATTTGAGATGATGTGGCGTTAACATCGTGTGGAAGGGTCGAGGGTCGGTGGAATCTCCTATAAATATAGGTCAACCCCCTCGAGATAAGGAGATAGAATTTTCAGAGAAAATTATTTGCTCTCGGTTCGCAAAGGTAGTTCTCATAGCCTGTGTGCTTTGCGAAAGAAGAGCTTCGCGGCATCTATTGTAGCTCTGTGAAAGGTGTGTGCACCGCGTTGGCTCAGGGTGCTTCGCGAGGGAAGTTGCTCTGCAATGACTTGAGCTTCGCGGTAGTGCTTCACGATAGTTCTTTGCAAGAGTGCTTCGTGAAAAGACAGGAGCTTCATGAAGGATTGTTTGAGATTCGTGAAATTGGGAGCCTAGCGAAGTAGGGTGCTTTGCAAAGGTGTTTCCAAATGAATTACCCAGTGGTTAAGAAGAAATGTGGTATTCATCAGTGGATGAAAGATGAACAATAAGAGAGAATCCATCAATATTTAAGGATGCATATATTCATGCAAATGTAGAGGCCTACATGTCTATAAACTGTGAGTGGATTCCCTTCCAAGTGCAGTGTGCATCGGAAGAGGAAAAAGGTGATCCTCTCCACCAACAGTGAGTTAGAGAGAGAGAAATATGGAGTGACCCTTGGGAAAGCAATGAGATGACCCTAAACCTTGCAAAGGAAGTGATCCTGGGACAGAGTGACTGTACCCGAACATTGTAATCCACAACTAGTGAGGTATAGTGGAATTTGGTATGACAGGAAAACTGCCGGCGTATGCTCCTTGTACGTAGCCCTAAGTGGTGAACCAAGTAAAATTGATGTGTCTTGTGCTTGCTTTACTTTCTGTTTATATTGTGAAACAAGAAAGATGGAGAAGAGTGTTTTGCATAACAGCGAAACAAGAACAAAACGAGCATTAATTTTAAATTAGTCATACCCTGATTCACCCCCCCCCCCTCTCAGGGTATTCAGCCTTGTGGACCTAACAATATATTATGTTTGTTGTGTCGAAGAAGGTTTCTAGTCATGAATAACATAGTTGTAGATAATTTAGCTCACTTATTTAACATTTTATTTTCATCCATGTCTCAATGTCTCTAGAACAATATGATCTTTGAGTTTTAATTTTTGTAATGTATTGTGTCTTCCCTTAAAGTAATGTGATGTCAATGTATGAAAAATGGGATTTGATATACATGTACACCATAATAGTTGATAAGTTGAAGTTATAATGGAAATGTAGTTTGGGGAACCACATGTGGTACTTCAGGTAAATGGAGACTATGTCAGTAGTTATATTCCACATTGGGGACTTATAAGGGAGCATAAGGTAGAAGGAAAAGTCACCTTCTTGTAGTTAAGCATTAACTTATTGATTGTGAGGATAATACATTGATAGTCAGAGATACAATTTTAATATATTCTATGATTTATAGAACTATATTTGATACAGGTGACTCATTCTTTTATATATTCTCAACATGTTAATGCTTTGGGTCTAAAATTGGAGTTTGTGTGCAATGTTATGATGATCAATAAGCCATTGGGTATACAGTCAATGGAAATCTATTTATGCAAGGGGATTAACCACACTATTTGTGAGTATCGTTTCCTTTGGGATCTTTATGAACATGAGATGTATGGTTTTTTTTCTGGATTTTGTGTTTGGAAATGATGTTTTCCTAATGATCACACAACTATTTTTACCACTAGATAGTGACCTTTAAATCCTTATAGGGAGATATAAATATTCACTATATAGAATAGGATATCTTGGAAGGTCGTTCAGTGCTAGTTCATTAATTTATGGGGGAGATCACAAAAAAATATGCGATTATATTGGTGGATGATGGTTGTGGGAAAAATAATTTCCTTCCAACCATATTAAATTAGATTCATGATTTTTTCTTGGGTACTTCTCAAGGCTCCAACTATGGGAGATATTGAGTTTACAATTGATCTAATTCATGGAGGTAAACCAGTTTCCATTTCACATTACAAAATCGAACCATCATGTTTTCAAGATATGGAGACTCAGTTGGAAGAATTGATGAATAATGGATTTATACCTATGAGTACATCACCTTAGGAACCTATTGTTTTGTTTTCAAATATCAATGTTGGGATGTTGTGTTTATGTGTTGATGATAAGATGTTGGAAAAGATGATATTTAAGAACATGTGGAAACATCAATGAATCAATGAGCTTTTTTACTAGTTGGGGTGCCTGTATATTCTCCATGGTATATTTGAGGTTGGGGTATCATCAACTTAGGGTGGGACATTATTATTTACCACCAACAACTTTCATAAGTTGGCATGGTCTATACGAGTTCATTGTAATGCTATTTCGGTTGAAGAATTTTATTAAAGTGTCTATGTCCAAGGTGAACCAAATATTTCATCCATACATTGATCTGTTTGTGATTTTTTATGAATGAAATATTTTTTACTCCAAGAATAATAATGATAATTACAAATATCTAGACAATGTTTTGAGTATGTTGAGCGAGCTTCAGCTAAACACCAAGCTATCAAGTTTTAATTACGGATCAACAAGGTACATATCATAGGTCATGTCTTATCTAATGAATGTGTTTCACTAGTCCCATATAAATTATAGGTAGTTTTTTATTGGGAGAATCCCAATAATGTTTTTTATATCTGATGATTCATGGTTTTAGTGGTCCATTATAGAAGATACATCAAAAAATTATCTTTCATGGAATAACCACATTTGGGCTTGACCGTGGTGGGTATCAAGTTTGAACATTTATGATCATGTAAGAATTCTTTTTTATGAAATAATGAAGGATTGGAATACAGCACCAATTACGATCCTACCTGATTATGGTGGAGAGTTTTTCTTGTTTTGTGATGCATCTGTGATCTGACATGGGGAGTTTTTTATGCATTAAAATAGATTCATTGAATATGGATCCTAAAAATTGATTCCACATGAACAGAATTATTCTATTAATGATCTATATTTGGACAAAGTGATTTATTCCATAAATTTCATTCAACAGAACCTATTAGTATAAGGTATTATTCAATATACTAACCACAAATGATTAAAGTATATATATATTTTTTGAAATTTAAATATATGAAAATTGATATGGACTTTGTACAATTAGTAATTTTACATTGTGCTAGCCTATAATCCTAGGAAGGGAAACTGTGTTGCTTATAATTTGAGTTGGAAGACAAAAACACATACACATAGAGAGTTTAACTATAAATGGATGACGATGACCTTGTTTATTGTGATGCAAAATGAATTTTGGGCAGGACATGAGAAGTTGAACCTTGTATCTTTATTAGTTGATTCAACACTCCTATTCCATATCTAGAGAGGCAGTATGAGGATATAGAGTTATTTCCAGGAGAAAAAACATAAAAGGCGGGGAGATACCTCATGATTGGACTATTAATAATGATGAGATAATTTATGTTTGAGACCATGTTTTTGTTCCTACATGTATGTGGGATGATTTTATGCATGATTTTCATGACAAGATATGGTCAATGAACCTTGGTTTGACCAAAACCTACCATGTCCTTTATACAGAATATTGGTGGATAGAAATAAAAAATAGATCATAGGGTTTGTGGCACAAGTATATACCTATCAGTAGGTGAAGTATAACCAATACTATCCCAGTGGTATATTATATAAATTTTCCATTCAATTATGGATACAGGGTAATGTTACCAATGATTTTGTGGTGGGTTTCCAGAGGAAAACTTCAAAGAATGATTAAATATGGGTGATTGTGGATAGGTTGACGTATGTACCCCATTTATTTTCAATTAGGGACTCTTTTAAGGGTTTTCTCTTTGGTGATATGTATGTTCTACATATAGGATGTTTCATGGGTTATCGTTAATTATAGTTTCAGATCAATATATTTGTTTTACTTCATTATTATGGAATGGATTTCCGAATTCATAAGTTACTCAGGTTTTTATGATTATGGCCTTCCACCCATAGACCAATGGAAAATTAGAACCTATCATCTAGGTGCTAGATGAAATATTGAATGCATGAATCCTAAATTTGGGAGCATCTTGGAAGAATAACATATCACTATTATATTTTTCCTATAAAAAAATTATCAAGAATTAATTTATATGGAACTATATGAGGTACTTCATGGTAGGCCATACAGATCAACATTATATTACATGGAGGCAGGTGAGTGAATGTGTCTTGGATCGATTCCCTTACAAGAGACATCAAAATAGTTTAGATTAATTAGAAATGTATTGATATTGCATAATTTAGGCAGAAATCATATACCAATTGACATCCTAAAATTAGGTATTTTATGGTGGGCTATCATCTATTCCTTAAAAACATACAAATATTGGGGCACCATTAGATATTGAAGCAAGGAAAGATTCCACCTAGGTTGTTCTATCCATTTGAGATTGTAGAGAAGATTGGAAACGTGGAATATTTTTTTCCCATTAAATAGTGATATAATTATATGAATGATTTTTTAACATGTTAATGCTTCTAATGTGTCACCCCTACCTTCATTTTTGGATTGATTTTGATGATTTTGATATTGATGCCGATGTGTACTTTGAGGAGAATCATTATCATGTTATCGATCATGATGATAATGTTTTGTGATGAATCACCAAGACATTTGTATGAGTGGTGTGAGGAAACATGGGGGGAAGTAGATATGAGGGGACAATGGTCCAAACATTTCACCTCAGATTCATAGTGATGTTTCAGTTTTTAGCTCGAGGATGAACATTTATAATGAAGGGGAATTGTATGATCCTAACATTTCTTGAGACATATAGTACACATTTTCATGTATTCATTGCTTTTTTATCATACCTTGGTTGGTATTTATTTAGGGACATTTTGGGTGAACATGGTGAATTTTGTAATCTTATGGGGATAGGAATGGTTAACGCATCCTTTGGGGACACCATGCGGGTTTCCCTAGGAAACTGAATGCCCCAATTTGATCCGATGGAAAGGGGTGCATGATTTGAATAAACCGTAAGGACCTCCACCCCTCCCCCCAATAGTAAATCCTTTGAAAAAGGGGATATTCATGGATTTATGGTGGTGGAAGAAACTATGTGTCCATGAAATGTATCCTAAATAAAATCATATTATACGATACATGATTTGGGCACACAGTTTTTCTAACCATACAATAAATCTAGGAAACTATGCACACATACATTTTACCCCATGAAAATTTATTTAAAGTACTCAAAAGCATATTTTATATCCCTAATAACCCCCACTCATCCTAATATGATTTCCTTACATGTTGGTGGATACTATGTGGATTATTAGGAACCTCATACCCTATCTTTTTGAATAAATGATCATATGGATGAAATAGATCTCTATGTATTGTCTGATGTCTTCCATGTTTAAGTTTCTCTCTCTCTCTCTCGTACATTTATCTTCCATTGAAGTGGGTTGAATCCTTTAATTATTTATGGTTTAAATATAGGTTTTAATGTGTTTTGTTTAATTGGATCTTGATACTATGTTTTGATCCTAGATCTTCTTCATCATTGTGAGTTCAAACATACAACCTTGAATGAATGGATAGGGTTGGGAGAACATTACACAATGATCCTAAGGTAGGTGGTACATATGTTAATTCCAATAGACTTGGTCATGATCTTTTATTTTTATAGAATCCTTGTAGAGTAAAGACATGACCTACATAGGTAATGATGTTTTATTTAATTGGTTACGTTACAGTTCCAAATTTCCAAAACATTTCTAATAATATGTTTCTCAACCAGTCCTTTCTAACTTGAGATAGTATTACTTTATAAAATCCTTTTTCAACCAAACTATTGGGCTCACCACCATTGTTTCTAACACTCAATATCTAATTTTGAGTAATGGGACTCCTACCAACAAAATCTTCCATTTAAGCATGACCTTGGAATAATAACTAAGATTATAAAACATTTTCTCCATTTTATTGAATGGAAGATTTCCAATTGACCTAAATTCATATATTTACTTCCAATTTTTTCATAAAAAGCTTCCTTAAATAATCACATTAGCCTCATAAAATACCAATGTAGTGATAACATGGTCCATCAACAATCTCATGATATAGAATAGAGGGATATCATGTTGATACCCAGTGGTTGAGTTCATTTAAAACATACATGATGAAATAATAACCAGTTTATGATTCCTTTACCCCAATGAATACTAATTATATTTCAAAATTGATAAATAAAAATTATAATTATATCTCATTAATGTCTCCAACAAAAAAAAAATACTTTTTTCCATTAAAAAACAGATGAGTTTACCTGATCCATCACGCTTGTATATCTATACACTAAATCATATCATCCAAGACCAAAACTAGTTTTGGTTAACCATATAATTAAAAACTATATTCCCTAGTGGTCATCTAATTTATTCCATTATCAGGTGTTTAAAATTCATACTTCATTACATAAATAATAATTCCATGTATAATGAACATTGACTGAGCCCAACATTTGTATTTACCCAGGGGATCAAGTAAATAATTTGGATAGTGCCGATGTGTCCATAGAAGGCATTTCTATATGGGAATCCAAATACCACTCAAAAATTCCATTCCATTATGATTACCATTACTACGAGGGAAAAAATCTAAAATATTATATTTACCCAAAAATGGGAATTTCTGTTTAGATCAGTGTATAATAGATGCTCTCTTAATGTACCATGTATAATGTCAATATATGGATCATGGTCCTTAATAATTTGTTAGTACAATAAGAGGTTAACAATGACTCCCAATAAGACCAAATCCAATCATGTCATATCCATGAAAAAGTATTCAGCATGGTTTCCCACTCAATGTGTCCAACCTCTAATAACATGAATAATCGATCCACCAAATGTAAATTTGGTTTTAAATAGATCAGATTATCCTTCTGATGAATCATTATTTATTGACCATTATTACTTACTACCTTTAATATTTCATGATTCCTTCAGTTGACCCCACCATAGTTCGACCACCACTAATGCTGGCATCAAATGGTGCATACAAAACCAACCATTTTATGACTATGACACCTTAAAAGAACCAAACTGGATTATAAGTGTTACATATCCAATATACCTCACCAACACCAAGAATGAATCTCATATCTATACTCTATCCAAACCCACAAATATGTTTTTTCTTGATTTTCATCTCAAGGACTAGACAAGATGAACTACTAGCCTCACATCTTTTAAAAGAATTGGAGACATCTCATAAAAGGTATTTTTATATTTCATCACCCTCTATATAGAAGGACATAGTAAAACATGTTTGAGGATATTATCTATACTTGTGGAGTGTATTAATCATCATACATTGATAATGGAAACTCATCCCCTGGAATATGATCCATCCACCACTAAATATGTGTTTTGGTTGAGGCTGACACACTCTTACCAAGAGATAACATGAAAAGTAATGGAAACAAAACAAATAAAACTACACTATATCATATTTAACCTATATTTATATGTGACACCATACCATTTTTATATCACACATTTCATTAACATTATGAATATAAACCTAAAACAAGCTAATGGATAGTGTTACAACACTAGAACATTGAGCATCTTCATCCCCCAAAACCAAGATTATACGAACATCTCTAACCCCCATACACTATACTCTCACAATTACATGAGAATATGGCGTAAAAATCATGGTTTTAACAATTACCATAGAGCCTATACAGTTCCCCACACTATATTTAAAAACCTGATGGGTACCCCATATATCAATGTGTACAACGCTGAGGATTTTTATAAACACAATGACACATCATTTGATTCAATCTATAGGCACATCGACCCTATCCATTCTTGTATCTGATGGCCCATGTAAATATTTATCCAAAATTCATTTTAACCATACAATTTTTATGTAACACACCAATGATTTACAAATAAATCTAATATAGAATGTAATGCATGAAGCACTGAGTCTTTATGAACCAATGCTTTGTTATTATAACCTATCCAGAAAACATAATGTTTTGCCTCCATATTTTGAGTTTCGAAAAACAGACATATGCGGTTGCAATCAATAAAATATTAAGTGTTTGATAAGACCAACTTACATTTTTTGTAAATAGTAATTTAACCTTATGAATATTAATGTGACCCCTATAAATATTATAACGACCTAATTAATAGTAACATTACACATGAAATAATAAAGAAAATATAAGAATCTTATAAATTAAAGTTTGATATTGTTATATAATGGTATACGAATGTTTAAAATTAAAAATTCAGAAATAAGTGTTGGTTTTTTTGTGAATAATAAATATTTAATTACAGTTTTATAAATAATAAATTGATTTAAAGGATAATTATTTTTCATAAAATGTATTTAAAAATCATTACTTTGTTATCATGTGATTTTAAGATAAGTTAATACAGAGTTGCTAAATTTTCATGGGGTTGTAAAATCCATTTTAATTATATATATTTTTTTTATTAAAGGGTTATTTTTTTTTGAAATTTAATTTCTCATAATTATAAAAAGTTTTCATAAAATGGAGTTAATTTTTAGATTCAAAATGTAAAAAAATGGATAGGTTTAATTGATGAGGATAGAATTTCAACATATTATATACTGTATTTCAATGTTGTAAATCCCACCACAATTTTATTTTATGGGAAATTGTCACATTTTTAGTTTTTAGTTCTATTTTGAGCTCAAATGAAAAAATGGCTTAATTTATGGATTTAACTATTTTTTTGTATTCTGTATTTTTGCCATAAAATATTCTAAACTGAACCAAATTGGGAAATTAATTTTTTTAGGTTTCTGTACATCATTGTCCTCATTTCATCCTGCTGTATCTAAAGCTTAGTCAATCATTTGATGGCCGAAATCTAGCTCACAATCCATTCCTCAAAAACTGTGTGCAGATCTGAAATGTTTTAAATTTGTGCTTGAATATCGAATTATACTGGTCCATTGGAGCTGTAATTCGACAAGGAGATAGAAGTGGAATTAAATAACATCTTTAATAAAGGACTCCACGTCTGAATAGGCTTTCTGCATGGCCATAATGGAAATGGAAGTTGGATTTGTGCAATAGGATGATTCACCTGGACAGATTAAATGAGCTACACTAAAACTGCCCTAACTCTATCATACGTGGACCAATCAGGCTGAACCTTTGTGGTTGCATGAAGGGGGAATAATGGAACGACATTATAGAAGGGACCAATTACCAATTATGTAATTTATTGGGACTAATAGTTGAGAAAATTTAGAGGACATAATTTTAGTGAGATTTCATTATCAATTTTCTCTATAAATTTGTATCTCCTCTCTTTTTACAAGGATTGCAATTTCAAGGGAGATAAGGTGGAGTGTTGTGTCTTTAGTTTTTATTAATTTTTATATTATATATTTTTTTAGCTTTCTTATTCTTCTATTCATTTCTTCTTTTTTATCATTTATTTTATTTTATGTGTTTCTCCCAATGTGCTTCTTTCTAACTCCATGTTTTTTGAGAGCTAACCCTCACTATAGTTCGAGGGGGGATGTGGTGGTATATGGGTTTATTGCGATTTATTTATTTATCATGATATATTCTAAATATTTAATAGTGGTAAAATGATTTTTTTGAGAAGTCTCCCCACTTTTTCTACTATTGTCTTCTTCCTCATCATTTTAAAAAATTTCTACTCTTTAATATCTAATTCATTCAAACAGTGGAGTTTGGATATGTAATTGATGTTGAAGATATTACTCATACATGAAGAGGTCTCGGTGTAGGGTAATACATTTCAATTGAGATGGTGTGGAGGGACATGTCTTAATCTCCACATTGAATTAATCATTGATGGATATTTTGAATAACACTGATAATTCACCATGAAACCCCAAGAACAATGGTTTTCTTCAACTAACTTCTTGGTGTATTTTCATCCATTTCTTTTATTTTTATATATTCGTATATTAATATATTTATATATTATTTATATATTATGTTTTTAAATTATACTCCCCATTTATATTGGTATTATATTTTTATATTAGATATCTTGTAATAGTGACAATACAAAGATAGTGCATGTAAGCGGCCTCCTTGTGATTGCCCACAAGGTGTGCCACTATGGTACATTTTTTAGGTAAATAATAATTTAATTGAGTTTTGGTTCGAGACAAAAACACTCTCATCAATTTAGCGCCATTTCTGGGGAGGACAAGTTCTTTTGCGCACTGTTTTTCAAAAAAAACCAAAAAATAAAATATTTCAAAAACTAAAAAGTATAATTTCGTTGCATATAATTTTTCAGGACAAGGATTATTTCAGTGATTTTTCATATTGATGTACTAATGCATAATTTTCTAGAAATGAAGAGTCTTTTATGCTATAGATGGAATAATATGTCATGATGATTCAAAATAATTTCAAAATCCTTGAACAAACAAGCAACATGGTAGCATCGTTGGCAGCTGTTGTTGAAGAAGATAAAGCTCTATGGCTGGAACGAAAACAAAAAAAGAACCAAGCTGAATAAGAAAATGTAAATGATGTTACACCTACATTTTATGTTAAATAACCCATGGAAGACATTAATACTCAACATGTAGATGCAATTATCCCTCTTTGGATAATACTTGAAGAGGTTCCTGAAGATTACATGCCAGCTGATACAACTGTGGTAGATCCACTTATTCTGTATAAACATTGGTATGATTTTGTTGAAGAAAAATAGGTATGTGATCCTATAATATTTTTCAAAGAATAATCAGTACATCTATACATATCTATTTTTTTGGAAGAAGTTGATTAATTTACTGTAGAAAATAAATTCTTAGTGGCCTTTACTGAAGAGATCGTGTTTCAAGATGACCTACACAAAAGGGAATATTTTTATATTGATTAGTCATGTTTAAATCATATTAAAGTTGAATAATATTCTAACTTCCTCTTTTCTGAATTTTATGAAATATCATCACCTGATCAAGATCTGGATGTTGAATTCTAAGAGGAAAAAAAGTTGTGGCTAAAGAAGTGGAGGAATTATTCTTTATCCTTCCCCTATATCCTAAGTTGTACCACATGGAAAAGTGGAAGGAGATATTGCACTCTATTCATGGGTTCCTTTATGGATGTTGTATTCTAAAGAGAATTGGAAGAAATAATTTATGGTGTTTTCTAAGAATGAAACCCAACCCACCACCGGATTAGGGTTAAATTGCTGAAATTTCTGAACTAGGGGAAGTACAAACCTATCACCCACTTGGCGGGTAAAACCAAGCATTATACTCTTTTCTTTACCTTCTTATTTATTTTTATTTATTTTTATTATGATTATTTTGGATTCATTATTTTTAGGAAATGTGGTGGTTTCATGTATCTTAACTCAAAGCTACCTATAATAAATAAAGTCATGTTTTATCTTTATTTACCTTTATTTTTCTCCCCTTATTATTCTTTTTTTGAGCTGTAATTGAAGGGTAGTGAAATCTAGTTGTGGGGGGGAGTGTCAATATACTTAGTAGTGTTGGGTTCATTAATTTTTTTTCATTTTCATATTTTTAATAACATTGAGCTTCAATGAATATTATGATTATTTTTCACAAATCAATTGACTTTGAAATGATTAAAATTATTTTTAATGAAATTGATTTTAATGGATTGTTGATGTGAAATATTTTTCCTTGAATTGGATTTCCAATAATTTTTATGAGTTTGGCCAATTTTTTAAATCCATTCCCATGAAACACTGACTAAACAAATTTCATATAATGTGAGTAATTCTGAACAACTTTGAAATATTCTTTCTAATACCCACATTTTCTTGAGAGAAGCTTGGATTTTGTATGAGAACCAGAACTTGTGATTTTTTTGAGCTTTGGATTTCAGGGAATGTTTTTTGATATGATTGAGGCAATTGTTTGTCTTGGTGAATTTTTATCTTGAGAACCATTTTTACATCTATCCTTAATTATCCCTTAGATTCCATGAATTTCTCTATAGGTTTAACCCACATTACAACCCGATTTTTCCTTACCTACAAACACTCATGGTATTCTTGTGTGGATATTTCAAGATTGAGTGTGGGGGAAGGTCCTTTCATGTGCGTTATATGGCATGTGTTTCTTTTTTTGGTGATGTGAGGTGTGTGTCAACATTTTTGGTAGTGGATAATGAGAAAATTGGGTAATGGTAATCCTTACATTGCGCATTATTTGTTTCATCTGTTTTACCTTCAAAGAAAATTGAAAAAATTGAAAAATGGAGATGATCTTGAATTTATCATTGTATTTCCTTTTATGACTCATGTCTATATATAATTTCAAGTTCATGATGGTCATTCGTTATTTTTATTCAATTTTCAGCTCATTCTCTATGAAAAAAAGAAAATAAAGATGTGCCTTTCTGGTGTTTCACAAAAAAATGGAAAAATGAAAAAAAGGGGAGAACTTGGATGCAATAATTATTTGGAATCATTTATTTTCTCATGTACCATGTCATAGAAAATGGAGCATTGTATTGTATCACATTTTTAAGGGTATTGAGTGAGGTTCATCCTATGTTTTCACTTGATTATTCATGCATTGTGCTTAAGAGTCCATCCTCCTTTTTCTAGCCTTAATTTTTCAATAATTTTCCCACTATCCCTAAGCCACAAAATTCACCTAGAAAAAGTCCTACTGAATGAATTAATTTTAATTTTTCGCACTTTAGAGATATGATAATTTTCACTATCTTATGGTGATACATGCACTTTCCAAGTATGAGCATACATCCAAATTTAATTTCTCTTGAGTGAAGAGTGACCGAAATTTCAATTTGAGTTAGGTTGTAATTGGGCCATGGATGGATTTTTGGGGATGAAAAAATTTAAATGTGAGTAATTAAAATGATTTGAAATTGTTTTTCATAAAGGATACATGTTGTAATTTTATTTTGGAAGAGATCATTAATGTTTTCTCATTTTTTTGTGTGGATTTTGATTCGAATATATGATGATTGCCAAGAAGTGCAATGCTTAAGTGTGGGGGAGTGATGAATCTTGAATATTCACATATTATATACTGTATTTATGTGTTCTAAATCCCACCATAGTTTTATTTTAAGTGAAATTGTCACATTTTTATGTTTTAGTGGTAATTTGAGCTCAAATGCATAACTAGCTTAAATTTGGGATTTTACTGTTTAATTTGTATTATGTATTTTGGAAATAACATTTTTTAAACTGAACCAAATTGTGAAATTACTTTTTTCTAGGATTCTTAAAATTATGGGACTCATTTAATCCTTCTGGATGTTCAGCTCAATCGATCATTTGGAGGATGAAATCCCGCTCACAATCCATGCCTCAGAAACAGTGTGCTGATCTGAAATTTTTTAAATATGAGCTTGTATCTCGAAGTATACCTGTCTATTTGATCTGAAATTAAATAATTAGATGGAATAGTAATTAATTAATATCATTAATTAAGGAGGCCACGTCTAAATTGGCTTGTGTCAAGACCATAATAGAATGGGAATTTGGAGTTGTGGAATATGAAGAGCCACCTGGACAGATTAAATGAGTCATACAAAAACATCCCTAACTCAATCATACGTGGAACAATCAGGTTGAAATTTTATGGAGGAACAGGTAAGGAATAATGTTATAACATTCAAGATGGTACTAGTTACCATTTCTATCATTTAATGGGGCTTAAAGTTGAGATCAATCGGAGGATATAATTTGAGTGAAATTTCATCACCCATTTTCTCTATAAATTTTTATCTCCTCTCTTTTTACAAGGATGGACATTTCAAGGGGGATGAGGTGGAGTTTTGTAGCTGTTCATATTATTCATTTTTATATTATATATTTTTGTATATTTATTCATCTTCTGTTCATTTCTTATTTTCTTTCAATTATTTTATTTTATGTGTTTCTCTAACCATGCTTCTTTCTAACCCCATGTTTGTGGAGAGTTGACTCTCACTATTGTTCGAGGGGGTAAGTGGTGGTATTTGAGTTTATTGTGATTTATTGATAAATATTGATTTATTCTAAGGATTTATTAGTGGTTAAATGATTGTGGTGAGCGTTCTCCCCACATTCTTTACTATTGTCTTCTTCCTCCCCTTTTTATAATTTATTTTCTCATCGATATCTAATTCATTCAAATGGTGATGTTTTGATTTCTAATTGATGTTAATGATTTTACTCCTACATTCAGAGGTCTCAGTATAGGGTAATACATTTTAAACAATAGTGTGTGGAGTGACAGGTCTTGATCTCCCCATTGAATAACTCATTTATGGATATTTTGATTAACAATGATAATTCCACTATGAATCCCCATGAACAATGGTTTTCTTCTACTAACTTCTTTGTGTATTTTTTTCCTTTTCTTTGTGTTTTATATTTTCATATATTTATATTATATTTATATATTATGTCTTTCAATTCACCTCCCAATCTATATTAGTATTATATTTTTATATTAGTTATTTTGTAATAGTGACAATAGAAAGATAGTGCATGTAAGCAGCCTCCTTGTGATCAAGTTTAGGGTGTGCCACTATGGTACATTTTTTAGGTAAATAAGAATTTATTTGAATTTTGGTTTGTGACAAAACCAATCTCATCATTAATTTTTTTGTTGCTTCTAAAATACTTTATTTTTTTGTGAATAGTAAAATACATCAAGTTACGGTATATATACATTAATATTTAAATACCCTATTAATTGATTCATGTCTAATATATGAACTATTGGTTCCATATCACATGAACTAATTCCAATATATACTCTCAAGAATAATTACAATTTCATTTCATAAGAAAAATAATAAAAATTTTAAATAAATAATGAGTAATCACCTCTCTCATCTACTATAAAAACCACCCTCACCCCCTCTTCTCTTCACTCTTCAATGTCTTGATGTTTGTCAACATTCAACCAAAATCATATCCCCAAGTATCTCCCAATGTCTAGGAGATCTTATTTTTTTTTACCAAAATAGCAAAACCCCTTTCCTAAATGAGGTTCACATGGATGATAATTAAAGATGTAAATCATCTTTATTTTTCTTTTAATCTCATCTCGATTTGTTTTCTTGTCTTATCATATCATCAACTCATCTATGCAAATGACCATGAAAACTCTAGTATCATTTATATACTAGAATTATATCATGTTAATAGAGTATCCATCATCAATATCCTTACTCTCCCTCATTTATTTTAAAAATGACATCTTCACCCAAGATGTGATGATATACAACATTCATGGATGATGAACTTTCATTATTCAATTTATTCTTCAAAGATGGTCATGATACCATTTATAATGGTTAAAAATGACTTTAATATATTTATTACAAAAATTATTTCTCAAATAAATAACATAATTACAAAATTATAAATGATAAAACAAAATGAATTTGTTATGATCAATAAGCATCTTCATCATATAAATGATTATCACTAAATATGTTATCAAATGATTCAACCTCACAACATATAAAAAAAATACTACATATAACAATTTACAATTATGTGTTTAAATAAATATTAAATAAATTTATTTTTGTAAAATTATTCCCATTTCACATGAACTTCCATACTTATATACAAGTATACTGAACCTAAAAACCTAGTAACTGAACACTCCGATGCTATAAAATTGTATTTTATAACTAATAAAATGGCCATAAATTAATGTAATAAATGTATAAAAGGTTATTCAATAATTATTTAATTGGTGGAATTAATTATATTATCTTGGATATTAATGTCCTGAAATGAACACAATCAAACAAAAGGGAAGGGTTTTCTTCCTAAACCACCATTTTCTTCCAGGTTACACTTTTTCTCCCTTTACCCTAATGAAATTATTAATTATTTTTATTTACTCACCATAAATTCTATGTTAATTATATCTATATGTGTGTGTGTGTACCTATCATAACCATTGTTTCTTTTGTAGGGAGTAACATGTATTAAAAGGATCTTTCTCAAAATCTTCCTAATAAACAATATCATTTCAATATAACATACCGATTTCTTATCTATATTCAAGCGCACTATATAGTCTATTATAATCCAAAATTATTTTTCTATAACCACTAATTTTATCATTTTAAAACTATCTTAGTTTATTTATGCTTCTCTGAAATTATTTCACCAAAATAAATCTTGATTTAAATGTTGATGAATATTACACTATAGATTTATTCGATGATTTTATTAGAGAATTTTCATCTATTTCAACACCAATTTTGAATATTATGATTTATTGGGATTAACACAATATGATTATCATCTGAAATATTTTATTAAATGATTTATGATCTGGGTGATTGTGGATGCGCTATCTTGATACCATTCACCATACTACTCAGAATGTTTAATGATTATTTCTATTGATTTCAGACTTTTTTTTTCATAATTTCAGGTTTATTAGGTTTAGAAACATTCATATGAGGAATTACTTCGACATAGAAAGTGATGGGTGGGGCCCGATATAGCCTCATGATGCATCAGGAGGTCCTATGAGACAACCCAGAATTTGGTTTTGGTTGAGGCCTTACCCTAGTGTTTTTATAAGTCTTGGCTGTGGAATTGACAATATGCTTATTATGTTCTGAATTATGAATCTCCTAATTATGATAATATTAATTGATAAAAAATGTGACTATTTCGTCTAGAAGAATATACATGGTTATGTTTCATTCTCTAATGATCAGTTATATGGATTTATTTACTCAACATCAATTCCTACAATATTATGATCAAGTTTATTTTTAAAGGCGTCTGTTTTTAGTTATTCACCATGCCTCTTGTTTAGGTTTTTGGTAACATCAACTATATTACATACCCTTACTAAGAATCTAATATAAATCCTTTATTATTTTTAATATTATTTGAAGAAGAATATTATTATGAATGACTTGTAAGAATTATCTAAAAGTTATTGATGTTCTAAATGGAATAAAAATATTATTTCTCATTCCATGTTGTAATTTGAAAAATATGTATGTATCTGGTTTTCAAATGATACAAAACTATTCGATCAATCGAGAATAAGTAAAGCATAGAATCCAGGAAACTAGGGCCAGGGTCCATATATTTTATAGTAGAGGAAATTTAGTATAATCCATTGAAACTATATTTAGAAAAAATAAAATATGGAAAAATATATAACATGGAATTTGAGGATGAAAATACATGAACGTCCTAGAATTTTTATAAGGTAATAATTAAACTGATCATTTTATAAAATACATCCATATCTAGATACTAAAAGTAGACAAGTTTCTAGAACAGATGTACCTAGGAGTAACAACTTTGTCCAGGTGTTCCCGGAAAAACTTGGGGTGAATATATACATGTCAATAGGCCTCAATGAACTCCTAGGATGGAACTCCCAGAGGATATGATTAAGATAATTCAAATTCTACAAACAAACCATTATGAATGATTTATTTTTAAATTGGTCCCTAAATAAATCGTTTGTATGATTATGATATTATAAAATCATATAATTACAATTTATGTTATCTGTTTCTCTAGTTAGACATTATACAATATGATTCATATCCTAATTTAGTTTGTTTCATTATATAGAAATTGAATATAGTGGAATGAATGTAAACAACATGAATTCATAAATCCCATGTAGGTATTTCCCTCCAATGAAAGATAATGATGTTGGTTCTAAAGCTGTGGATGTTGCTGAGAAAAATATAACTATACTAAGACAACTAAATAAGATTAATAAAAATATAATTTATTATTTGGATTATCTTGATCCAAAATATGAAGGAGAAATGTTAGATCACTTTACGTGACATCATCCTCCATCATTTAATGGGACTACAAACCCATTCATAGTAGAGAACTGGCTATGTTCCATAGACATGATATTTCTCGCATTGTGATATAACGAAAGAGAGAAGGTTGTTAGGTCAGTTTATCACCTATCAGAATATTCTTATTAATGATGGTAAATTATTCAAAAAATAAATGAGGATGAAGATATTTGTCATATGGAATAGAGGGACTTTAAGGAAATTTTCATTTAAAAATATTTTCCTCCTGAACAATGAGTAGAAATGGAAAGGAAATTCTTGAATATAAGGCAGATAGAGGATGTGTTTGTTTCCATGTATGATGTCAGTATTATATTCCTATAAAGGAATGTTATGGGCAACATACGTATTCTAAGGACCATGATTGATTGAATTTTTTATGGTTTTAAACCATTCCTCTGAATGGAACTATTCTCCCGAAATTTCAAATCGTACCATGATATAGTCTCATGTGTTATCAAGAAAAAAAATAAATCTCTAATTCCAATGAATTTAATGGAATGTAATAGAAGAATATAGTTGGGGAGTAAATAATGGATAAAGGTAAGAATAAAATGGCGAGTTTTCCAATATATGATACTTATGATAGGAAATACTTCAATGATTTCATAAAAGGAAACAGATTATGTTACAGGTGTGGTGAAAAATTCCCCTGAGCCCTTTATTTTATGAAAAATAATGAAACAATCAATGTTCAATGCTATAATTGTAGGGGATATGAATCTATGAAAATGATTTTCAAAATATTTAAGAAAACATTCACACAAAAGTCCACAGGATAAATGAAAAGTTAATGTAATAACAATTTCTGAAGTTTAAGTTCCTAATGATATGGTGTAAGGAACTATAATCAATTCCACAAACATAGAAATGATTTATTTGTTTCTAGATCATCTCATTCCTTTTTATATTCCCAATTTTCTTTTAAAATTATATATTTTTTATTCATTTTAACAAGGATGTTATCAGTCAAAACCACTTTTGGATGTCAAATTACAAAAACATTTAGTCATGAAAGTCTAATTATGGAATATTAAAGTTCTTTATCTAACAATTTTATCATCATATCTATTGTAGACATGGAAATCATCCTTGTTATGGAATGGATTTCAAAATATGATGTGAAAATATATTTCAAGAAGAAGGAAATTATGATTTGTGAGGATGCTGTAGAATACCTTTTCATAAGAGAAGAAACATCACCATTTGATACTAATCTAGATGCATCCATATTAATTTTACTAAAAAAACTTCTTGTGGAGGTAGATAACAAATTATCAATGGGTGAGTAAATAAATCATCAAATTCAGTTTATAACTATTGAAAAAAAATAAATTCATGAATTTCCCAAGTATTTACCTGGACATACACTAGAGTGGGATGTTGAGTTCTATATTGATTTAATTATTTTTTTAATACTTATATCAAATACTCCTAATATAATGACCACAAATGAAATAGTATATCCGAAAAAATAACTAGAGTAATTTATTGATAGAATATTTATATGCCCCAGTGTTTCTCCATGGGAAACCCCTATTATATTTGTTAAGAAAAATGATGAATCCATGAGGATGAGAATTGAATATAGATAAATCAATGATATTACTATAAAGAAAAAATATCTTATATCTCATACTGATGATTTATTTTTTTCATTTCATTTATAATTTCACCCTATTCGCTAACCGGCTGACTAAGATTACTCGTAAAGGGGTTAAATTCATATTAACTAATGAATGGGAAGAATTTTTTGAATAATTGAAGATCATATTATTTGATGCTTTGATACTGACACTACCATTATAAAATGGTGGGTTTTTTATTTATAGTGATGTATAAGTGGAAGGTCTTGGTTGTGTCCTTATACAGAATTATAGAGTTATTTCATATTCATCCTAGTAATTAAAAACTCATGAAACAAACTATCCAACACATGATCTTGACTGAAAAGATGTAATGTTTTCCATGATGATATGGAGACATTATATTTATTGTAAAATGTATAAGATATATACATATCGCAAGAGCCTGAAATATATATTCTCTTAGAAATAACTGAACATGACAGAAAAGGAAATGTATCGAGCTACCCAATGATTATTAATGTTCCATACACTACAATAATGGGAAGAAAACTAATGTGTAAAATGCATTATTTAGGAATTATTCATGATTTATGAAAAATATGAGGGTTGAAAGGGATCCTATTTTTACGGATCTAGTGAGGATGGGTATGGGAATTATTAAATAAGGTGAAGCATCATTACTTTTCCAATTGTTTTTTCCTTCCATATTTATTAGAAATAACTAAATGTTCTCAATCTGATGATGAGAATATTTAAATGAAAACTAATGTTTTGAATGATGGGATACTTCCAGAAATCATGTATGAGGATGAAATTATGAAATATGGAAGAAGGATATGTTTTCCCTATATACCAAAGCTAAAAAAGGGGTTATTAGATGATGCTAATAGTTATAATTTCTCAATAAACCCTATTAGATCTGTGATGTATTGAGATTTAAAGGAACATCTCCCGTGGGACAATATGGAGTGTAAAATTGTTGATCGTGTATCAATATGTTCATTCTATCAATAGGTGGAGGCTGAAATACAATATCCTAGTGGATTCATGAAACATTTAACTATTACTATAAGGAAATGGGGTGAAATTAATATTGATTTAATCACTATGATACACAAAAATCCAAGAAATAATGATCCAATATGGGTAATTGTAGATTGTATAACCAAATATACACATTTAATCACTATTAGGGAAGATTTTCAACATGATCATGTTGCCCGGATATATATTATTGATGTTTTGTGAATTCATTTGAGTACTACTTAACATTCTCAAAATGACAGGAAGTCTGAAAAATAAATCCAAACATTAAAAGACATGTTGAGATCATGCCCACATGATTTTAAATGTATTTGGGATCAGTATTTACCTTTATTTGATTTACTAAAACAATAGTCTCCAATCTAGTATTCAAATAGATCCATATGAACCATTTTCTAGTATGATATGTCTCATGCAAACATGTCAGGATAATGTTATTGAAAGGAATATTGTAGGCCCAGATCTTGTGGAAGAAACATCATCGAAGATAACACCTATTTAATCCCATTTCAAAACATCTCAAATAATGGAAAATATATATGATTAGAATTAAATGAAGGATTCTTAATTTCATGCGGGACATTATGTTTTCATGAAAAAATCTCTTGTAAAGACCCGTAAAATTCAAGGAAATTTTTTTCTTAATTTTCTTTTGGATTTTACAAGAATGCAGTTTTTGACGACACTTGATTCCGAGGCCCGGTGTGCCCGAAATTTCAATCCAAAGTTTAGCTCGGGTACGTTCAGTGAATGAACGAGCGGGTTTTTCTAGCTTTTTAACCGATGCTCGAAATCGAATTCCGAGGGCACCGATGGAACCGCAGTGTCGGTAATTGCTTAGGAACGCCTTTTCTGGATTTGTGTTTTCTCATTATGAATTGTTTAAATTTGTGGATTAAGTGTTAGTGAAATAAAATTTTCGTTAAGAGTTTTATTTCCCTTTCCATGAGTTAGAACCTAAGTGTAGGAGTTAAGGTGGGACCCACTGTTTGTTAGTTTTTCGTGAGCAGATTAAAGCTGAGGTGGGGCCCACACGAGCCCCCACCTTTTCAAATCCCTTAACTCCCTAACTCCACTTAACCCCCCACTTATGTTGTGTAACTCTTATAACTTTTTAACTTCCCATTAATTGGGTGACTTTACCTCTCCTCTCATTAAGTATTCCAACACCCAATTCAATTATTTAATTTATGTTTTGAATTTTTGAATTGTGGCTTAAGTATATAAAATAAGGGTGAGCCTTATTTTATTTTGGTTGGATGTAGTTTGTGGACCATTGAGGAGAGAGCTCTTCATCTTCATCACGAAGAACACCAAGACATTGACAAAGAACCCCAAGACTTCGACGAAGTACGCCGTCACAGTAAGAAGAGATCGTCGTGTCGTCTCTTCTCCTCTTCACACCCGGTGTGTTTCCGATGATTGACGACACACCCTCTTTCGATCTGCTTCCCGTGTCAACGAAAAGGAGATGCCACTTCCTCCTCGGGCGTTCTCCGTCAACTTATGAAGCTTCACCTTGAGACGTCATTTTCGGCAGTGAACCCCCGTTCTAGCTATGCTCAAGTAGGGGTTTATTTAATTATCTTCGTTCGTGAATTCTACTTTGTCGTCCTTCGTGAATTTATGACCAGTTGCTATCGATTAATGAGAGGGGGCCGGACCCCACAAACACGGCCGACCCTCTTCTATTTTTGAAAGTTGTTTCTAATATTGTTGGGATGGAAATGCGTGGTGCCGTCGCACCACGCGGGATCGTACGACAAGGAATGTGCGGCGCCGTCGCGCCGCTCCGTGAAGTTGAACAAGGACGCGATGATGTCGCGCTGTGTCAAAGAAAACCGAAGACATCGCGGCCGGAGTGGGGTCGCGGCGGAGGGGCGCGGTGCAGTCGCACCGCGCCGAACGAACCACGTCGTGGCCGGTTCCGGGCCACGGTAGAGTAGGGTGACCGCGGCCGGTTCCGGGCCGCTGGTGTCGGCGAAGGAGGAAGGACCGGCCATCGCCGGTCCTTGTTGGCAGAACCAGCTGGCCGGACAAAGAGGAACCGGGGGAATTAATTCCCCAGGCCGGCCAAGCAAGCGGCCCCATTAATGGGGTCGTGGTTACAGGGAAACCGGGGGGGGAAGCCCCCCCCCCCCCCCCCCCCGCGAGCCGGAACGGCTCGGACAATTGGCCGAGCCAGCCGGCGCCAGCGCGCCGGGCTGGGACGACCCAGACCCGGGTCGGGTCGAACTGGTTCGGGCCGACCGTGGGGGTCTCGGGCCGGGTCGGTACGGGCCTGAAACCCCCGTTTTCGGACCGTCTTCGGTCTTTTGCACTTAACATGGGCTACGGACGTCCGATCAACGCACCGTTAGTTGCATAGAAATCCTTGGAACGAGAAGGTCGTTTTGGTATATCGCACTCAAGGTTTCGGAATACTTTGGGTCCGGCCGGGTTGGTTCGTACACGAAACCAACCGGGCCCTCGGAGCGGAAACGCTCATATCTTAAGCTCCAGACGTCCGATTGACGTGTCATCGACTTTGTTGGATTCCTCTAAGTGAGACGGATCGTTTGTCTTACTCTGCCTGAGGTTTGGACGCAGGTGGAGTATAGTTGGGTTGGTTTTTCCTTAAAAACCAACTGGGCCCCTGGGACGAAAAAGCCAATAACTCTTAGACCGGGCGTCCGATTGATGAGCCGTCTGCGGCGTTGAGTTCCTGTTGACGATGCAAAACTTTTTGATACATCAACTCTGGACTATTTGTCAGCTGATGTATTAGCCTCTCGGCTCGTGGAGCGGACCCTCCCGAACAAGCTTGCTGTGTGCGGGAACCCTAGAGCTGGCTGCGACTGCTACTGTGACGACGACGACTGTACAGTGATCCTCAGTGGATTCGACAACGACGACTACAGCACTCAGCGATCCTATGTGGATCAGTGCTACCGATCCTGTGTGGGTCTGATCCTGTGTGGGTCAGCACTCAGCGGTTCTGTGTGAGCCAGTGCCTACAGATCCTGTGTGGGTCCGATCCTGTGTGGGTTATTGCGGGGGTTAGTTTCCTATCGATCTGTTGTGGGTCATTGCGGGGGTTAGTACCTATCGATCCTTTGTGGGTCCGACGACTTAGATGGATCACTGATCATCTCAATTTTCTTTCAAAGAAGTATACCTGTGTGAGCTGAATCCTGTTTTGCTTTCCTATGTGGATTGTGTTGTGCTATCCTGTGTGGATTGCGTTTTGCTTTCTTGTGTGGAATATGTTTGCTTTCCTATGTGGACAGGGTTGTACTTGGTCCTGGAGGTTGGAGCGTATTGAAATTGATGACTTAGGTATATGTATGGGCATATACCTAAGCAGTGTCGGTTGTTACTTCGTGATTGTATCTTTCCTTTGTGGTTTATCCTTTGTGGATTTTGGGTGACCTTCGGGGGTCTCGGGGTCCCTACTGAGTAGCTTATACTCACCCCTGCACGGGCTATACCCGCACTACGTTGTGTTGGTTGGAGACGACAGACCGTTCTGATCGTGTTGGAGGCTTGCGGAGTAGGTCGGTACCCGGAGGTGGACCACTGGGCTGGACATACTCGGAGTAGACGGCGGGACCCGAGGAGCGTTGGAGGCTATCTGTACTCACACTTCAGGAGGGACTTCTAGTGGATGGCTCGAGGCTGCAGTTTTACTTTACAGTTGTTGTTTTCCCTTTCGAGTTTTACTTTACTTTCAGTTTGGGTTTATATTCTAGGCCATTACTTTTCCGCAATTACTGTTGTACTCAGTTTCTACGTAGTGTTTACTTCTACTGCTTGCTTGCTCTATAGTGTTTGTTTACTTTACAAAGGCAATGCCTTCCCTTTTTACTGGGATTTACACCATGGTTCTAGTCTCTAGCCCCTGGCCTATGGAAGGCGGGCTAGGGGTAGTCACGACACGAGCCCCGAGGACGGGTCGTGACAACTTGGTATCAAAGGAGGTCGGTTCTATTGCAGACTCTGATCTTTCTTCTATGTGAAGAAATACTGTTAAGTGTATTGGATGTGGTTATCAGTCCAGGGAGTCCAGTGTTGGTGCGCTGGCCGACGTATCCATACACCAGAACCCTGACTTCTGATTTCTGACTTAATGCACGAAAAATTGATTGTATGTGTGTTTCAATTTTTCTTTGTGATTACTTTGTATCAGCTCACCAGCTATACTGTTCTGACCGTGGCGCACCTGTTTCGTTTTCAGGATGGCCCCACGACGGCAGCCAGCTAGGTTTCCGGGAGTTGAGCGTGACGACAGCCCACCAAGTGACGAAGCCTCGGTGCAGGGCCCTATGTCAGTAGTGGCACCAGCTATAGCTCTACCCGCCGAGCCACCGATGCTTCTAGCCCTAGCCACTGACGATGCACGTCGCCTTAGTGCACTGAATGAGTTCCAGCGCCAGCGACCGCCTAGGTTCCGCAGGGAGACAGTCCCCCAGGTAGCCGAGGACTGGCTGGAGGCAGTGGTACAAGTTTTTTGGTTAGTGAGGACACTAGTAGACCTCATGGTGATCCTCGCAGCGAGCCTACTGCACGTAGCAGCGGGCCGATGGTGGAGCTTGATGCTGTAGGTGCATGATGAGGCATCTCTTCTCTGGACAGAATTTGAGAGCCTCTTCCGGTCAGAGGTCTTCCCATCCACCCTCTGTGCGGTACGCATCCAGGAGCTTCTTCAGCTGCGGCATGGCATCATGATGGTGGACCAGTACTCGGTGAGATTTACTGATCTCTCACACTACTCGACATACATGGTACGAGACCCATTCTTCCAGGCCTGGACCTTTGATCAGGGATTGAGACACGAGATCAGGGCATCGCTCATCTCCCTCAGCATTCCGACTCAGACAGGAGTACTTGAGCAATCCCTTTTGATCGAGAATTTTATTGCTGAGTCTACACCAGCGCCGAGACCCACCGCTGGGTGGCACGTAGCAGCGTCTTCTGTAGCAGGCAGTCGTCGGATGGCTCATGGGTCCAGGTCGACCAGACCCTCAGGAAGATGACCTCAGGACACTGGCTCAGCAGTGCAGGGCACACAGCGCGAAGCCAATCTTTCGAGAGGCAGGCAGTGCTACTCATGCGGCGGGCAGGGCCACATGGCTCGGGATTGCCCGACCCGCCTTGCCACAGAGCAGCAGATGGTTGAGGGACCACCGAGACAGAGGCAGAGGGTCGACTGTGGAAGTCCACAGGGAGCAGGAGGACAAGGCAGATGATCTGCCCAAGTAGCAGGTGGTGGGCGACACATTGAGACCATACCACCACCACCACTAGGAGGTCCACCCCGACCACAGGGAGCTGGCGGGCAGAGACAGGCACAACTTCAGGCAGCAGAGGCCTATGACCAAAGTGCACCCGAGATGATTCGAGGTACTATCGGTGTCTTTTCCACCCTTGTTGTAGTTCTTTTGGACATAGGAGTGAGTCACTCTTTCATAGATGCTGCCTTTGTTCGGAGCTCGGAGATTCCGACAGAGCCGTTGGATCGATCCTTACGGCTAGAGACTCATACGAGAGCAGACTCCACGATTACGCACTAGTGCCGGTAGTGTGAGCTTACTCTAGGAGGCAAGAGCTTCAGCTGGGATCTTCTTGTAGTGGCGTCGAGGCCTTAGGACGTCATCTTGGGCATGGATTGGTTGTCTACGGTCCATGCACAGATTGACTGTTTTAGGTGCAAGGTGCGATGCGTACTCACCGACGGTAGCAGGTTCACCTTCACCAGCGAGAAGGGAGACTTTTCATCACAGGATGGACTTCTACGGAGGAGAGGACAACCCATCACTCACCAATTGTCTAGTCTCATCCTAGGAGCAGTTGAAATGTGGAGTCCTGGTTT
This sequence comes from Viscum album, assembly GCA_963277665.1. Taxonomy (NCBI): domain Eukaryota; kingdom Viridiplantae; phylum Streptophyta; class Magnoliopsida; order Santalales; family Viscaceae; genus Viscum; species Viscum album. The sequence continues at coordinate 1,461,375,808 of OY728150.1, read as the reverse complement.
TCCTGCAGTAGTGGATCAGTATGCGGACGTCTTTCCCGACGACGTTCCAGGGCTACCTAATCGCAGAGAGGTAGACATTTATATTGAAATGTACCCCGTTACAGCCCTAATATTGACTCCAGCATATCAGATGGCCCCCACCGATCTTCTAGAGCTATGGGTACAGTTGGAGGACTTTCTTGGCAATGAGTTCATCTGACCCAGTTTTTCACCATGGGATTCCTCGATTTTGTTCTCTAAGAAGGCGGACGGGAGCATGCGAATTTGTGTCAACTATCGTAACCTAAACCAGGTGACAGTGAGGAACAAGTATCCGCTACCATGGATTGATGACCTCTTTCATCATCTCGAGGGATCACGGTGGTTCTCGAAGATAGACATCTGGTCAGGCTATCATCAGCTCAAAGTTCGAGACGAGGACGTGCAGAAGACGGCCTTCAGGTGTTGGTATGGCCACTATGAGTTCATGGTTATGCCATTTGGCATTACAAATGCTCCAACAGTGTTCATGGACCTCATGAACAGGATCTTTCAGCCATTACTCGATCGATTTGTCATGGTCTTCATCGACGACATTTTTATTTACTCGACGACTGAGGAGGAGCACGCCTACCACTTGCGGGTTGTACTAGACACACTCCGAGAGCACCAGCTTTATGGTAAGCTCTCGAAGTGTCATTTATGGATACACGAGGTCCACTTCCTGGGTCACGTCATCTATGAGGCAGGAGTTGCAGTGGATCCTGCGAAGATCGAGGCAGTACTAGCTTGGGAGCCACCGAGGAGTGTGACGGAGGTGCGGAGTTTCATGGGACTAGCTGTATACTACCAGAGATTTGTGCCAGACTTCTCTAGAGTTGCAGAACCACTCTCATCTTTGTCGAAGAAGGGGAAACCCTTTGTGTGGTCAGACAGTTGTCAGCAGAGCTTACAGGAGATGAGACAGAGATTGACCAGTGCACCTATCTTAAGGATGCTTGAGGAGGGAGTAGGGTATGTAGTCTACTGCGTTGCATCTGAGACTGGACACGGATGTGTCTGATGCAGAAGCAGGCCATGATCGCCTATAGATCACGTCAGTTGAGGTCGCATGAGAAAAAATATGCTACCCATGACCTGGAGTTAGCAACAATGGTATTCACTCTGAAGACATGGCGACACTACCTGATGGGCAAGCGCTTTACAGTCTTTTCTGATCATCAGAGTCTCAGATACATCTTCTCTCAGAAGGATCTGAATTTGAGACAGTGGAGATGGCTCGAGTTCCTCCAGGACTATGACTTTGAGATAGTCTATACTCCTGGGAAGGGGAACGTGGTAGCTGATGCCCTCAGTAGGAGGACGGGCATTCAGCTACTTGAGGAGGCGACATAGCAGCTATCCGCTTTGCAGATATCCATCGTGGATAGATATGGAGAAGCATTCCTTCAGTCTCTCATAGTCACTCCTCCACTACTGCAGTGAGTCATAGAGGCACAGCGTGGGGACACCGACTGTGAGATGCAGCGTGCACAGATATCCTCAGGACAGGCACCAGATGGTTTCTCCTATGTTGTAGAGAACGACGTCCTTTTCAGAGGATGTAAATTGGTACCAGTTTCTTTATGGGAGGAGGTGCTGAGAGAGTTTCACACTTCTCCTTTGGCGGTACATCCTGGAGTGGCGAAGATGTACCAGGATCTCAGACGATAGCACTGGTGGCCGGGCATGAAGAAGGTTGTGGCAGAGTTTGATTCTCGATGCCTCACCTACCTGCAGGTGAAGGCTGAGCACCAGGTACCAGCAGGCTTGGTACAACCCTTGGAGGTCCCAGAGAGGAAGTGGGATGGGATATCTATGGACTTCGTGACTGGACTTCCACGCACTTCCAGAGGCCACGACTCCTTTTGGGTGATTGTTGACCGACTCACCAAGTCGGCTCACATCTTACCCATCAAAGAGCAGGGCTCAGTGGAGAGCTTGGGACGTCGCTACATTCAGGAGATTGTACGGCTTCATGGTGTTCCATTATCTATCGTCTCCGATCGAGATTCTCGCTTTACTTCACGGCTTTGGAAGGGGTTGCAGGAGGTTTTCGGGACACAGCTACGTCTGAGCACAGCCATTCACCCTCAGATGGTTGGTCAGACAGAGAGGACCATTCAGACTCTCGAGGACATGCTCAGCGCATGTATCCATGACTTTGGTCATAGCTGGGAGGACCACTTACCTTGGTGGAGTTTTCATACAACAACAGTTACTACTCCACCATCGGGATGGCACCATACGAGGCGTTGTACGGCCGATCTTGCAGACCTCCTTTGTGCTGGAAAGACCTCGGGGAGTCAGCACTTGTGGGATCGGAGATGGTCCAGGCCACGATAGAGAAGGTCCAGGTCATCCAGGAGCAGATGAGGACAGCTCATAGCCGGCAGAAGTCTTATGGTGACAAGAGGCGGAGGCCACTAGAGTTCGAGGAGGGCGACCACGTCTTTTTGCATGTCTCACCTCGATGTGGATTACGGAGATTTGGCCAAGGCGGCAAGTTTTATCCACGCTTCATCGGACCGTTCCTGGTCCTCTGCAGGATTGGCGTGGTGGCTTATCTCCTGGCTCTACCACCTCAGTTGCACCGGGTGCACGACTTCTTCCACATGTCGCAGCTGAGGAGGTACGTGCACAACCCGACGCATATCATTGACCATGGAGAGCTTTACGTTGATGATGGGGTGGCTTTTGCGGAGGTTCCAGTGGAGATCGTGGATCGACAGGAGTGGGTCCTACGAGGATGGTCGATTCCTCTAGTGCACATCAGATGGCCGCACGGGAACCTCCAGGAGAGGACTTGGGAGCTGGAGTCTCAGATGCGTGCTCAGTACCCTCATTTCTTTCCCTAGTTATGATGTATCTTTACGGGGACTTAATGCCCTGAGGTGGGAGTAGTGTAAAGACTCGTAAAATTCAAGGGAATTTTTTTCCTAATTTTCTTTGGGATTTTACAAGAACACTGTTTTTGACGGCACATGATTCCGAGGCCCAGTGTGCCCATAATTTCAAATCGAAGTTTAGCTCGGGTACGTTCAGTGAACGAAAGATCGGGTTTTTCTATCTTTTTAACCGGTGCTCGGAATCGAATTCCGAGGGCACCGATGGAACCATAGTGTCGATAATTGCTTAGGAACGCCTTTTCTGGAGTTGTGTTTGCTCGTTATGAATTGTTTAAATTTGTGGATTAAGTGTTAGTGAAATAAAAGTTTCGTTTTGAATTTTATTTCCCTTTCCATGAGTTAGAACCTAAGTGTAGGAGTTAGGGTGGGACCCACTTTTTGTCAGTTTTTCTTGAGTGGATTAAAGGTGAGGTGGGGCCCACACGATCCCCCACCTTTTCAAATCCCTTAACTCCCTAACTCCTCTTAACCCCCCACTTATGTTGTGTAACTCTTATAACTTTTTAACTTCCCATTAATTGGGTGAGTTTACCTCTCCTCTCATTAAGTATCCCAACACCAAATTCAATTATTTAATTTAAGTTTTGAATTTTTGAATTGTGGCTTAAGTTAATAAAATAAGGGTGAGTCTTATTATTTTTGGTTGGATGTTGTGTGTGGACAATTTAGAAGAGAGCTCTTCATCTTCATCACGAATACCACCAAGACTTCGACGAAGAACACCAAGACTTCGATGAAGAACGTCGTCACCGTAAGAAGAGATCGACGTGCCGTCTCTTCTCCTCTTCAAAGACGGTGTGTTTCCAAAGATCGAAGATGCACCCTCTTTGGATCTTCTTCCCGTGTCAAAGAAAAGGAGATGCCACTTCCTCCTCGGGCATTCTCCGTCAGCTTGTGGAGCTTCACCTCGCGACGTCATTTTCCGCGGTGAACCCCCATTCTAGCTATGCTCAAGTAGGGGTTTATTTAATTATCTTCATTCATGAATTCTACTTTGTAATCCTTCGTGAATTTATGACCAGTTTCTATCGATTAAAGAGAGGGGGCCGGAACACACAAATATGGCCGAACCTCCTCCATTTATGAAAGTTGATTCTAATATGGTTGGGACGGAATGGCGTGGTGCCGTCACAGCACGCGGGATCGTACGACAAGTAATGTGCGGCGCCATCGCGCCGCACCATGAAGTTGAACAAGGAAGAGACACTGTCGCGCCGCGTCGAAGAAAACCGAAGACATCGCGGCCGGAGCGGGGCCGCGACGGAGGGGTGTGGTGCCATCGCACCGTGCCGGACGAACCAGGTCGCGGCTGGTTCCGGGCCGTGGCAGAGCAGGGTGACAGGCGGCCGGTTCTGGGCCGCCGGTGTCGGCGAAGGAGGAAGGACCGGCCGTCGCCGGTTCTTGTTGGCAGAACCGGCCGGCCGGGAAACCGGGGGAATTAATTCCCTCGGCCGGCCAAGCAAGCGGCCCCATTAATGGGGCCACGGTTACAGGGAAACCGTGGGGGGGCAGTGCCCCCCTGTGAGGCAGAACGGATTGGCCGTCTGGCCGAGCCAGCAGGCGCCAGGGTGCCAGGTCGCCGGCCGGGCCGAACCGACCCGGACCTGGGTCGGGTCGACCTAGTTCGGGCCGACCGGGGGGGGGTCTTGGGCCTGGTCGGTCCGGGCCCGAAACCCCCGTTTTCGGACCGTCTTCGGTCTTTTGCTCATAACTTGGGCTACAGAACTCCGATCGATGCACCGCCAGTTGATTAAAGATCCTTGTAACGAGTCTGTCGTTTCGGTATATCGCACTCAAGGTTTTGGAATACTTTGGGATCAGCCGGGATGGTTCGTACACGAAACCAACTGGGCCCTCGGAGCGGAAATGCTCATATCTTAAGCTCCGGACGTCCGATTGACGTGCCGTCGACCATGTTGGATTCTCTAAGTGAGACGGATCTTTTGGGTTACTCCGCCGAAGGTTTGGATTCAGGTGGAGTATGGTTAGGTTGGTTTTGCCTTAAAAACCAACTGGGCCCCTAGGACGAAAAAGCCAATAACTCTTAGACCGAGCGTCCGATTGACGGGCCGTCTGCGACGTTGAGTTCCTGTTGACGATACGTAACTTTTGGATACATCAAATCTGGACTATGTTTCAGTTGATGTATCAGCCTCTCGGATCATGGAGCGGACCCTCCCGAACGAGATTCCTGTGTGCGGGAACCCTAGAGCTGGTTGCGACTGCTACTGTGATGACGACGACTGCACGGTGATCCTCAGTGGATTCGACGGCGACGACTATAGCACTCAGCGATCCTAGGTGGATCCGTGCTACCGATCCTGTGTGGGTCTGATCTTGTGTGGGTCAACGCTCAGCGGTTCTGTGTGAGCTAGCGCCTACAGATCCTGTGTGGGTAATTGCGGGGGTTAGTTTCCTATCGATCCTTTGTGGGTCATTGCAGGGGTTAGTACCTATCGATCCTTTGTGGGTCCGACGACTTAGATGGATCTGTGATCTTCTATATTGTCTTTCGAAGAAGTATACATGTTGGAGTTGAATCTTATTTTGCATTCCTATGTGGATTGTGTTGTGCTATCCTCTGTGGATTACATTTTTCTTTCCTGTGTGGAATATGTTTTCTTTCCTGTATGGACTGGGTTGTACTTGGGCTCGGAGGTTGGATCGTGTTGGAATTGATGACTTAGGTATATGTATGGGTATATACCTAAGCAGTTTCAGTTGTTACTTCGTGATTGTATCTTTCCTTTCTGGTTTATCCTTTGTGGATTTTGGGAGATCTTCGGGGGGTCTCAGGGTCCCTACTGAGTAGCTTATATTCACCCATGCACGGGCTATGCCTGTACTACATTGTGTTGGTTGCAGATGACGGACAACACTGATCGTGGTGGAGGCTTGCAGAGCAGGTCGGTACCCAGAGGTGGACCACTGGGCTGGACATACTCGGTGTAGATGACGGGACCCGAGGACCTTTGGAGGCTATCTATACTCACCCTTCAAGAGGGACTTCCAGTGGACGGCTCAAGGCTACAATTTTACTTTACAGTTGTTGTTTTCTCTTTCGAGTTGTACATTACTTTCAATTTGGGTTTGTATTCTGGCCCATTACTTTTCTGCACTTACTGTTGTACTCAATTTCTACGTAGTGTTTACTTCTACTGCTTTCTTGCTCTATAGTGTTTGTTTACTTTACAAAGGCAATGCCTTCCCTTTTTACTGGGATTTATGCCTTTTTGCTAGTCACTAGCCCCTGGCCTATGGAAGACGGGCTTGGGGTAGTCACGGCACGATCCCTGAGGATGGGTCGTGACATCTCCCATGAAAGTTGTTATAAGATTTGGGAAGAAAGTGAAATTGAGCCCTAGGTACGTTGGATATTTTAAAATTCTAGAGAGAGTTGGAGTTATGTCTTTTTGTTTGGCAGTGCCTCCTAGACATTATAAGGTACATAATGTGTTCCATATGTCTTTTCTATGTAATTACATTCTATAACCAACATATGTACTCATTTATGATGGAATAAAATTGGTACCCAACTTATCTTACAACAAAGATTCTACCAAAAATTTGACACTACAGAACAAGTGTTGATGAATCAGACAACTCTACTGGTAAAAAAACATTGGAAAAAATCATAAAATTTAATAGGAGACATGGGAGTTTTAGGAACATATTATTAAGGCTTATCCAAATTAATATATGAGGTAACATTCTAGAAATTTTGAGGATGGAATTTTTTTGATGAGGGGGAGGGGGAGAGAGAATGTAACACCCAAATGTTTTACATTTAATTTTAATATAGAATGTAAATCATTCAACACTATGTTTCTGAGAAGAATCACCTTTTTATTATAAACTATCCTTTAAAAATAATTTTTCTTCCTTTGTATTTTGGATTTAGAAAGACAGACATACATGATTGCATTCATAATATATTTACAACTAAATATGATCAACTTAAATTTTGTAGTGAATAATAACTTCACCATACGAAGAGAAAATGACCCTTAAAAAGAGTATAACGACTAATGAATAGATCAAAATCTATGAATGTATAAATAAAATTTAGGGATCATATAAATGAATGTATGATATAATTATAATATGGTGTAAGTTAATATTTAATAATTAACTCTTCAATGTTGGAATTTTTATGAATAATAAATTTTTAACTATAATATTATAATTAATGAATTTATTTAGAGGAAAATTAATTTTTATAAAATTTATTCATAAATAAATAGTTTTCTTTACTATGATTTTAGGATAATTTAAAAAGGAATTTGTTAATTTTTTAAGGTTTTATAAAATTAATTTTACTTTTAATTATATTGTTTGAGTAAATGAAGATTTTAATTAGAAATTAAATTTACCTTATTAAGAAAATTATTTTCATAAAATTGATTACATTTTCGGTTTCTACACATCGAAAAATTGTTTTGGTGAGTTTTTAGGAGTTTTAAAAAATACTTGATTTTTTTGTAAATAGTTAAATACGAAAATTAATGGTATATATACATTATAAAGTAAATAGACTATTCATTGAGTCATTGATGATATAAGGACAATTTTTTAGATTCCACAAGATATAATTACATTATTTAGTATCAATAATCAACAATAGTGCTTGTCTTGAGAAAAATAAAAAAAATAATGAATTAAATAATGACAAATAACCCCTCTCCTTCACTATAAAACCCCACCTACCCCCTCTTCTCTTCACTCCTTTATGAATTGAAGCTTGAATAATTTCTTCTAAAATACTATTGCTAAATCTTTCCCCACATCTAGGAGCTCTTCGTATTACTGAAATACCTAAAACCTTTTCATTAAGGAGGTTATAATGGGGGATAGTTTAAGAGGTAAATCCTCTTCCTTTTTTTTAATTTTCTGTTCAATGTATTTTTATTTCATATCATATCCTCACCTCCACTATACAAATGAAAATAAAAACAATGTTTAATATTTATATACTGGAATCATAACATTTTAATATAATATCCATCATCAATCTCATTACTCCACCTCTTTTATTTTAAAAATGATATCATCATTCAGGAGGTGCCGATTTACAATGTTCATGGAAGGAAAACATTAATTCTTCTATTTCGTATTAAAGGATGGGAATGATACCATAATAATGGTTAAAATAGACTAATATATATTTTAAAAACATTATTTTTTTTAAAGTATCATATTTACATATTATTAAATGATAAAACAAAATGAGTTCGTTATGAATAATAATTATCATAATAATGTAAACGATTATTTCTAAATGTACGATCTAATTATTCACATTCATACCCTATAACCAAATTCTATATATAAAAATTTAAAATTCTTTATTTTCAACGATATCATATAAATTCAATTTTGTATAATTATACCCATTCCACGTAAAATTTCAGTATATCGATCATGAAAACCCAGGAAACAAACGCCCCTAGGAAATAAAAAAGTATCTTATAACTCATAAAAAGGCTATAAATTAATTAATTTAAATATAATAAATATAATAAATATATATAAGACTGTGAATTAAAAAATTAATGGATTTAATTATATTATCTATGATATTAAGGTCATGTGCAAAACACATTCGGACCTAAGATATATGTTTTCAAACCGAACATCTATTTTCTTTTAGGTTACAATATCTCTTTATGCCAATGAAATTCTTAATTATTCTTTTTTACATTATATAAATTATTTCTGAATGTTATATATAAATATATACCAATCATAATCTTTCTTTCTTATATGGGTAGATAAATGTTTAAAAAAATATTTCCCAAACTCTTCCTGATAAACAAGCTCGTTTTAAGGGAACTTCCCTATTTCTTACCTATCTTCAAGTACACTGTATAATATGTTTTAGTCCACCATTATTTTTTCTAAAACCAATGATTTTATCTTGAAAACACTCTCTGATTTAATTTCTATTTTTATGAAATGATTTGTTTTAAAAGGCCTTTTTTTCATAGTAAATGAGTTTTACGCTCAGGAATTCTTTGATGATTATATTAACAAGTTTTCATTTTTTTCAAAAACCATGTTTTATATTATGATTTATTGGGATTAAAATATTAGGAGCATCATATACCATATTTTAATAAATGGATTATTGTCAAATTGACTATGGATTTTCTCTCCTGATACTATTCACCGTACTATTGAGGATGATTAGTAATTATGTTAATAGATTGGGGAATGTTATTTCATGTTCTAATGTTGTTTACATTTATACCCATTCATATGAGCATATAATTAGAATTATAAATTGATTTATTGGGCATGCTATAACCAAATATGCATTAATAGGTCATGTGAGACAAAATAGAATTGGGTTTTTGCTGAGGCCTCAACCCAGTATTTTCAAATGTGTTGGCCGAGGCCGTGACAATATGTTTTAGATATCCAACATTATGCATTCCATCATTATTATAATAGTAATTGATAAATCATGTGATTATTTATACAAGTATAATATCAATGGTTATGATTAATTTTATTATTATTAGTCAAATGTATTTATTTACCCTTGTTCCATTTGTTCCCTATTATGCTCATGTTTATTTTCAACAGAATGTGTTTTTAATTATTAATTGTTCCTAATTTTTATGTATAGGATAAATTTAAATTTCTTACATAAGATTAAAAATAATTTTATCCCGCACATTTATTATTATTTACTCTTCTCGAGGATTTGAAGATGGATATTATTATTAATGAATGACAGGAATAATATAGAAGTTTGGGATGTTCCAAATAGAATCTCAGTATTTTTTCTCATATCATGTTGTAATGTAACAATTATGTATATATCTAGTTTTAAAATTATAATAAACTATTAAGTCCTTTGAGAATAAGTATTGTACATGATCCGAGCAATTGGGGTTGGGGTCCTTACACGTTAACCCAGCCGATGAACTCTCATGTCATCCATAATTTATGAGGAATATTGGTCAAATGACCTACTATGAGGTCGATGGTTCCATTTGGACTCCTAGCATCAAAAAATCATGAATTACCTAATTATCACATACCTAAACACGAAAATTTTTTGAATTAAAAACCTTCTATACATATGGGAGGGGATTAGGTTTGTTGGGGGTGGGTGTAATCTTTTATTGAAAATACCCACTAGGGAAAAAGGACACCTAGGAAATACCTCATGTCTAAAACTATTCAAAGAAACTTATAAAGGTTTTATATTCTATGGTAACTACCATAAATAGTTTTCCCCTTAATTTTAACAAAATTTGGTTACATTAACACGATAATCATGCTATGAAGGACTATAGTATTTTACAAATATCATATATGTTCATGTGATGGAAGGAGAAACCTATAAGAAACTCCCATATACCTAATCCAAGTAAACCATCAAGGAAACATTGGAATTCAACCTTACATGTTTTATAATTACATAAATTCTACTAAACAGTTTCAATTTAGCCACTAAAAAAATTAAATTATGAAATTAAAAATATTCAAAAGAAAAATTTAATGATACAAAATTTCTATTTATCAAATAAAATTATGATTGGAACTTTATTTACTTATCATAACAAAGAACATGTGAATGTTAAATCGAAAAACATATCAATAGTTGTTTATTTAGCTGAAATCCTATCAAAATTTAGTCTATTTATCCTAAAAATTCATTTTATAAATCTTATTCACACTTAAGGATTCTCAAAATAAGTCATAGATAATGAAAATTTCAATTCCAATCTATAGAGGAAAATAACCTTTATATTTTAATTAGAATTTTAAAAAACTATATCCTCATAATAGTAATATTAAAAAGGATACATGAAACCATTAACCATTTTATGGGGGATTGGTTATGAATGATTCCACCATTAATCTAAATGTACCATTATATAAACAAATTTATAATATTTAAATAATATATACAATTGTATAAGTTTAACCCCATTGGGTTTTTTACTATGGTATATCAAAAAAAAGTGACCTGAGGGGGTCCCATCAAGATAATTTATATTTAGTTAAGTATAAACCACACCAATCATATTTTTCATATCTCAAAACAACTTTAATGGGATTATATATTAAATAACCTTCTCCAGTTAGACAAGTTGGTTCCATTTTTACATTTAGGAATTTAGTTTCAAGGGTCATCATGCCCACGAATTAGTGGTACAAACCATTATAAGTAAATCATTTATAATAATAATTTCAACTCATCATACATATTTAATCACCATGGTACTATTAGATGAATTACAATCCCATGTTATAATGGTAGATGCCATAATAAATTATAGTTTTATATCATATAATTGCATACATGTTTTACTGGAAATTTTGAATATATAATGTTTACATGTAATGGAATAATAACCAATTTATAAGGACCCATAGACATTATAAACCATTATTTGAGCCCTTTTAATTACATCTATAAAATTTTCAAGCCATTAAACAGTTTTTCAATGGATCAAATATGCATTGATTTGTTAATTAGGCTTCCACTATCATGATATATGTGAAAACACCATCAATATTGACGTTGAAACATTAAAAACCAAAATTATATCAAATTATATGAATTCGTGATATTAAAAGTATAAATTACTGTCGATATACAAATTTGAACTCAAATAAGCATTGTATATATGTAAATCATGTTAAAAAATCTCTAAAACATGGTACACTGATAGCCATGTTGCTAATTCACAAAAGGCACATCCAACATGGATCAAAAAATAAATAAATGAAACCCACATGGCATGAAATATATAATGAATGTGAATATTTATGTTTTTATAATGATGAATGTAACAATAATACCTTTCGATATAAGATCAAGGGTAAAACACATTAAATATTATAAATAATTAAGTATTATAATGTACACTAACCCCTCAATGTGAAATTATAAACCACTATAATAATGAATGGTTTGAACAATAGTCCAAACTGAGGCCACTTGGTCATTTCCATATATGGGGATTGATCACTCCTAGACACAGATATTTAGCATCATTTTATGCAGTCATAGTATCCCATCTTTAAGAAAATTTTTTGAAGAAATTGGAAAATAAATCTATGATACCACTATTTAACAACCCAAAAAAAGAGCCACTGAACTTGTTCCGTAACACATTCAGTCACATATAGTCAAGATAGCCTCCCCATATTCTAATGGTTTCTATCTTAATTTGGGAATCGATTTAGTGGCTCCTATTTCAGGAAATTATAATCACCATCGAAGCAAAATGAGTGGTCATAAGACTGCACAACAATATATTCACTCCAATGGTATATTTTTTTGTTGATTTACAATCTCTATACACACCAATATAATAAATATAAAAATATATTTATTATTTTATTATATTCCAGAATATACTTATGTTATGATTCTATGACTATTTATGTGTTAATAATCTATTTATGTAATGTATTACACTTTATATATAATTATAATACAAAATGATATGGACTAATTTAGTATATGTTGTTGTATTAAATAGTCCCTAGATTAAGTAATATGAACAATATCAATGCACCAAATCATTTTTCGTATTCAACTACAAGGAAAGATAAAGAATATACTGTTGGATATAGGATAAGAGAAGAATATATTATAAATATATTGTGATATCTAACTCAGGTTGTGAAAAAAACCCAGCTCATATAGATAATATTTATGAACTCTAAAATGGTGCAATAATGATGGAATGTATCTATCATCAACACCATCCATAATTCATTAGGAAGAACAATAATGTACACATATATCAAACGACCACATTTGTGGAGAATAAATTTCTTGATTTGGGAAGCAGTAAAATAGATAATGTTATCATGATATTGTTTAATCTTAAAGGAGATGGTGATTAATATTGGGGATTGATTTATAGAACTATGTAGAATAATAGATAAATAGTATGATGTGGATGAATTTAATGGAGATGAAAATTATGTAAATAATTCAAGGAGTAAGGTTCATCCATTCTTTATGGGTTAAATCTTATCCTTTGTTGGGAATTATTCTATTAGAAATTTTTGGTAAATGTAGATGTATTATAAATTGTTATCAAGATATGGAATAAAATATATATGAATTATTTTTTCATGGGAAATAAATAAAATAAAAGGGGGAATGAGAAAACTATAAAAGAAAATATGAAAAATGGAATATGGGAATGATGGTATCATTAACTACTAAAAAATGTCGAAAGAAACATCCTGGAATAAGATTTTTAGAAATGGTAATTTTCTTCATGGATGGAGAGAAATGATATCATCATCTTGATTAAAATTGAGGGAAAATATCGCTATGTTTAGTGCATAAAATATAACTATATGAGTAACTATTCAAATGAATCCCACTTTAGTAGTGTGAAATTTCTTTAAAAATATACAAGGGATTGAAGACAATATTTTTAAATCAATATAGTTGATTTTTATATTCCTAAAAAAGTAGTGGTAGTTTCATTGATTGTAACTAAAAATTTAGCTAATAATTTATTTGATTCAATGTTTTAAAACTCTTTTATATTTTCAATCATTTCTATGAAAATTTAATATTTCCCTCTCAAATTAAGAAGGGAGTTTTCAATGAAGACTCCTAATATAAATAATTCTATAAAAAAGATTCATCTATCGGTCCATATTATGATACATAAAATTAATGTAAATGCAAACATGATTAATATAACTATGGTTGAATTTTATATAATACATGGTATAAAATGGTTTCCAAAATAAAATGAGAAAATTTATTACATGTAGAATAAGATTATGATCTCTGATGGACATATAGAATCACATATCTTTAGAACCGAGACTACACCTTTTGATTCTTGTATTTATCCACCAACTGTATCTACCCTTAATTAAATTATATTTTCTGAATAAAATTAAAAACCTATTAATGTGAATGATATACTTTGAATTGTGTTTGTCCCTTTTATAATGTAATATATTGATGTGTATCCAAAAGAACTAGTAGGGAACCCACATAGTCGTGAAGTTTTGTTTGATGTTGATCTCGTCACTAATAAAAAACCTATAGCTATGAATCCACAAAGTACATTCACATTAGAATTATTTTAAGTGAAGAAAAAACTACATGATATGTGTGTTAAGGGATTTATACACCCTATAGTTTCACCATGGGGAGACCATGTTTCATTTCTAAAAAAAATTGATCTACAAGGTCGTGCGTCGATTTCACGTTAACTAATTCAATTAATATGAATAACATATATCCTCTTCCTCCCATTGATGGATTATTTTATTCACATCAAGGAGATCAATATATTCCAATGACTGGCTTAATTCTGTGTATCATCAACTACTAATAATTAAGGAACAAATTAAAAAGATGTCCTTTTTTATGTGTTATAAACATTAAAAATTTACAATAATTACCTATGGTGGAGTAATAATCCCTCCATTTCATATGGATATAATGAAAAAAAATTCATGTATTATCAAAATAATTTCATTGTGGTATTTATATATGATATCTTAATATTCTCTAAAAACATTGATCAATATAAAATCAAATTATGGAAAATTAATTATATTCATAGAGATAAATATTTATAGAAAATTTTTAGAAAATGTGAATTATGGATTCAAGCTATTTTTTCATTCCCATAATTTATTTAATGATGGAATATATATCAACCCTTCTAAAGATTAGGGTTGTGAGCTAATGGAAAACACCAGCACGTATAAATGAGGTATGTTTTTTCTAGAATTAGTATGTTACTATGAATGAATGATATAAACAAATTTTATAATTAGAAAAAAATTTAACAATGTTGAAATATAAATTGGTTAATATCATATTTTTATAAGAATATAAGGATTATTTTGAAGAATAAAACTGGATATTAGTCAATACACTGATATGGGCATTACTATTGGTTATGGGAATATTTTCTATAAATAATGATGCATCAATGAAAGGTCAAGGTTATGTCCATATGAACAGTGAAAGAGTTGTTGACTATGTAATTAGGTAGTAAAATATTCATGATAAAAATTATCCGACCCATGATATTGTGTTATTATCCATTATATTATTATTTATGTTATAAAGACATTACCTTTATAGTGAAATATCAAAAATATATACTGACAATAAAACATTGAATTACTATCCTCATAGAAAGAGATCAACATAAGGAAAATGAAATCGTTTTAACAACTCATGGATTATGATTTGGTAATATAATACCATCCTCTAATGGTAAACAAGGTGGTTGATTTTTTTGAGAAAAAAGTATCACTGTGTTTGGACTAAAATGAGTATTGGGAGATATAAAATATACTTGTATTTAGTAAATATGGATATATGAATCATTAAGGAAGGAAAAACATCAAATCTTCTCCAAATTGTTTAGAAAAACTCATTATTAGATAAATTAAATATTTCACTACTTGAAGATAAAAATATTTAAAATTTAATTGAATCCATGAATTATTGGAATTTAGTATATTTCATCACTGAAAATAGAATATTGAAATTTTGAAATTATGGAATAGTATATGTTATCCATCCATCCTCGAGCAAAAAAATTCAATTATTAGATGGATATCATATGTCTAATTCTCTATAAACCCATTTGAAAACAAAATTTTTATGATTTCAGGGAATAATATTCTTGGAAATAAAATTTGAAAACGGAAATTTTGTATTTTATATCAATATTTTTGATATATAAATAGGAAAAAGCATAGAGACCACATCATACATAATTCATGATTCATATATCCATTCTTATGTGGAAATAGGATGATATTAATATAGTATTTTTTAATTTATTTACAAAAAATCCTTGACTGAATGATTCTATATAGGTTATTATCGATCATTATACAAGGTATTCACATTTTATAACTATAAAGTAAAATCTACCACACGGGAGACAGATGTAACTCTATATATATTATGTTTTTATTTGTCATGGTTCACATAATTAAATGATATTTGTCATGATATGTGATTTACATCAAAATTTTAGAAGAGTGTTCTGATGTCTCTTGACTTCATGATATGTTTGAGCATCATGTGTCATCCTAAAACTAATAGAAAATAAAAAATTACTATTCATAGAAAAGAATATATGTTGAGGCTATACTCGATTGAATTTTATGGTATATGGGTTTAATATTTATCTTCTTTGGAATTCATATATAATAATAACTTCCACTAAAGAGTACAAATGAAACCATATATGGTTTTTTATGGTAAGAGGTTTGGTAATAATATTTTTTGGACAAATATTTCTAAAGGAAGCATGTAGGCCAATATCTCTAGGATGATACAATAGAAAATGTAAATATTATTTAGAATAATATTACGATATATCAAAGGTGAAAAAAATATGCTTTTAAATTACAGTATAATTTACATTTTCATGTGGTAAATCAGGTTTTCTTGAAGGTATCTCCAGGGAAAGGTGGAATGAAAGGAAATTTGTGTTCTAGGTATATCAGCCCATTTGAAATCAAGGAATTACTAAGAGTGGTGTCTTAATATTTGGAAATAAATCCTTGAATAAATAATGTTCATGATGTATTACATAAAAATATAATTGTGATATGTATTCCTAGCCCATAACATATTACCACCAATAATGAAATAAAAAATATATATTTTTCATACTATTAAGTGTATATCCAAATTATTGAAACTATAGAAGAACTTATAAGGTGTGGGAGGACTCATATAGTAAATGTACATTGGAGATATCATATGATGGAGAATGAAAAATATAATCTGGATAAATTTTTCATGAATAACTACCCTAATTTTCTCATTAGGTGAAATTATGGATATTTTGAGGATGATATTTTTGATGGAGGGAAGAATGTGAAACATGATAATCAACAATGGTAAGTAATATTTCATTATAAATAAAAAATAATACAATGAACATTTATTTAGCAAATAATTTCATTACAACATAGATTAACTAATTTTATAAAATTAATTTTATGAAATTAATTTCATTTTTTGCATCCAAAATGTCAAAATTATCATATGGGAAATTTTTATATTTTTATAGAAAAGTTTTAGTTTGGGGTGAATTTTGAAAAATAATAATTGTAGAGAATCTATTACTTTTATGGTATTATAGTGATATAAATAAAAATTAATCAGTACCAAAATTATTTTTATATGAAAAAATATATATTTTAGAAGAAATATAATTAACAGAAAATATATATATATATTTGTAACAACAAAATATATTCTTAACATTTTGTAAAATTGAAGTAATTTTTTTATTCAAATAAAAACATTTTTAAATGCTCAATGTATTTTTATTATAATAAATTAAATAAATCACTAATGGGTGGTAAATTTAATTAAATTTATATATTATTAATTTAGTAAAATATTTTAAATTCATCTAATATATTTTCAAAAGATAGGAAATAATGTATCTTCATTATTATGCTAAAAATTACATTGTTCAAAAAACAATTTTCGTTGTGTTTTACGCACATCTTTTATGTTGAATTTTTTCCACTTGTAGATTTATATTCTATTAATATGGATTCAGGGAAATTATTCATAATAATTAATATAATTTAATATTTACAACTTAATTTTTTTTCATAGTGAATAGTAAAAATAATAAAATTGTATTAATGTGATTATTTTTAAAAAATGTTAACTAGAGGTAGTTAAACTAAGAGATAAGGTTAATAATGCAACATAAAATTTGTAATAATAATTTTCTAAAGATATTTGAACATTATATTGTCTGAAATTTGATTTTTCTTAATTTATGTATCTTTCACATGAATGTTACCGTATGTCATTAACATCCATTGTATAATTCCAAGTGCCTCCCTCCCCTCAGTTATAAATGTGAACCTACTATCCTCTCTTATTCAAAAAATATAATCCCTATAACATAAAATTATATTTTAAAAAAAATCATCCCATATTACTTCCCTTAATTTTAGAGGTTTTCCTTTTTCAAATACCATCATATGAATCCATTAGATATAATCTAAAATATATATCTCAATAAAGAGGTAATCATGTTTACTAAGTTTCTAAAGTTTATTTCTCCGTATACTTACCCAAAATATGTTTAACCCAAATAAAATAACTAATAAAAAATAATAAATATCCAGATATGTTATTATTGTTTTGTGAAAACCAGTTTCCTTCTTTCTTCCATCCCATAGAAAGAAGAAACGTAACATTTTCATTTATATGACCTATCATCTCCACATACCGTTATAAATAAATTTTCATCAACAATTTACATGTAAGATTAAAAATATATAAATATCAAATCAGTGTGATATTTATAAATAAATTATAATTCATCAAAATATATTTAATCATTTATCTTTATACACTTCCAGCAATTAAATAAATGACAAAGTCACTCGTGCGTCACCTAGACAACTACCAGGATGATGTGATGTGATAAATTTTTGATGTCCTAATTTCGTTGATAAATCTATATATGAATAGAATGTGTATATATGATATTTATATGATTTTTAACGTTATATATGGTTCTATTATTATCAATATATTAGGATTGAAACTACCGCACCAGAATAGACCTGGAAAACTAAACATGAATCATTAATAAAAGGCGATTTTAAAAGATAATTATTAATAAATGGAATTCAAAAGTTTATAAATCGATCATATATAATTTTATATGTATTTATCTATTCCATTAATACATGTATAATAATTTCATATTTATTTTATTTAATGTTAAAATTACTTATAGAGAATCTCATACTTGAGATATTGGTTATTTGTCCCAATTTTTTTTGTCGAGACATGATTGATGTTATAAATACATTTATCTTATGAGGTGTATATTGTATCAAACCCAATAATTATAAATAAAATACTTCTAATTTATTATTAATTTTAATTAATTATATTTTTTACAGTTATATTCATAAAAAGAATATTTTGTAAATATGTAGACTAAAGAAAAATAATTTTATTTTAAAAAATATGGTTTATATGATTTTATTTAAAATATATAAATTAAAATTATAAAAATATATTTTGAATGTAATAAATAATTTTTTTAATCCAATGCATAAAAATTAGCATCATATGAATTTTTATAATTTTCATAATGGATTAATTTTTCATTTATTGGTGGGAAATACTGATTTTAATTGATAACTGTATTTTATTTTAATGAATTTACAAAGTTAAATTTTTAATTGAAATAATTTCACTAAAAAATTAGCTTAATTATTATATTTATAATATAATTTATTTTTTTCCTTAATATTATAACATAATTTTGTATAATAAAACATTTATAATTAAAAAGACAATTTTCAGAAAATACCATGTCTCACCATGTTTTTTGAGTTTACATTTAAATTGAATTCTTTTTTTTTTGATTAATTTTGATAAATTGGGTTCAATATTTATAATAATCATAATTTAAATTTTTAAATACATTCAACTTAATTTTTTTATTACTATTAATAAAAAAAATATGTTACCAAAGATATAGTTAAATCAAATTTATATGAGGTTAAACATAAGTGATAAGGGTAAATATTAGAATAAAATGTGTATAAATTTTATTTTATTTCCATATTCATATCATATATCATATTTTATTTATATATAGTCTATTTTGAATCCATTTTCCTTGAGTAATACATAATTTTATTTTATTTTATTTTATTTTATTATAAAATCCAAGTGTCTCTTCTCCTCCACTTATAAAAGGATACTACCTCTCATCTCATCTCCACAATTTATGATCATTTTTTTAATCATACACACCAAAATACAATTCATATATCATTTTTAATTTCCATGTGGCCCTATTTTGATCAAAAAATCAACCTTGGCTTGATTTAGGTTTAAATATATAGAGGTTGAATGAAGTAGTAGTATAGTAATTAACTATGTATTTTTTATTAATTTATTCTTTGCACTCCATGAATTATTCTTCCCAATTTTGGAAATAAAAACACTATTATATTTATTTTTCTTATAGATCTTTATTTTAATATAATAACCAATATTTATCATCCAATTCTTTGAAATGAAAAATGAAACCATCGTTGATGTGTACGATGGATTACAACCTCATGAACCTATATAAATTATTTTAAATCACCAGGTCTCATAATAGATTATATATATTTTATCCATGACTTATTCGTCATTTATAAAAGATAAAATAGCATTTTGTTTTCTTAAATTTTCATTTGTTGAAATATGTTTACACTGTTCTTGTGTTTTTGTGGATTACCACCTCCATGAAGTTATGTGATTCATTATTCATGTTCATATCACAGGGAATATTTATTAATAAATATTTAAAAATAATTATATGATATTTATGATATAATAATAATTAAATAAATTTAAAAATATATTTTCCTTCATTTAATCATTTTATTTGATAAATGAAAACATTATCCATGAGTATATATGACTTATCATCTTTATGGTTGTAACATATTTAATTTTTCATAATTATATTTCATGATTGGATTGAAAAGTGTAATTGATGTATAAAAATGAAATATATTTCTTGATTATTATTATAAGTATTATAGAATATTTTCCTCCTTTTCCATTCCCAACATATCAATTTTATTTTGTATATATGAGTCGAATATCATCGAAACACCATATATGCATTTACTTGATTATGAAATTATATATAACATGGAAATAAATAAAATTTTATTAATAGTAAAATTAAAAAAAATTCATAACAAGGATAATAAATAACATAATAAGGATAATAAATAACATAATATTAACATATTACATGATAAATAACAAACATGATGAGTTGGACATGAAGTATGGGACACATCACGTTAAAAACATCTTTTTATATGTTTATTTTCATAATATTTAACTTTCATGACCATATTAATAAAATTGTATTATGGATGTATTTATATAGAAATAAAATAAATATAGGAGTAGATTTATGTCACTTTTTACTTTTTTTCAAATTTTTTCAATATTAAAATTTCTATGAATTTTATTCTGAATGTTTTCAAAAAGAGGAAAAATTAATGTTTTCTTTTAACCTATATAGGGTCAATTGTTTTTCCTACCAATATAATTTTTATTTAATTTTTATATTACTTTAAAATATTTCATCATTCATTCAAAAAAATTCCATATTTTCTGTAGAGACCTGATGCTTGACGTACATGGACGTTACATTACTTTTGCAAAATAATTAATACATAACGAAAGCAGAAACACAAGGACCATAATAGTTTAGTGTCTTTGGAAACATGGAACAAAATCCTCTAATCGTGGTGAAATATCTTTAACATCTCCCATAAAGATATTCCCATTTTTTTCTTACCTAAAACCTTTCTTTATATCCTGGGGAAAATAAAACATAAAAATGGTGAGATCAAATGCTCAGTAAAGGTATGCATAAAGATCATAAAACAATCCATAATCATTTGAATGAAAAAACATGAACATAAAATCTAAAAATCAAAATCATGATAAAAGACATAAATCGTGGAAGTACATAAGGAATAGATCATAAAGAAACATTAATCCTAATAAAATATCATGGGAATAAAACAAGTAATTGTGGAATCCATTAACCACTTGTTATGATTTCCATAGTAGCCAAGGCATTGCTGCCAAGACCATCTTAGTGGACAAAGTCCCATTCAGAATCGAGTTTACTCCTCGTTCGAGTCCTGTAATACTGAACCGGATTAACTTACCATTCCAGCCATGTCTATCTCATGAGATATAAATCTTTACCCAATGAATTGGAGGGGGATATAGGTATCACCCATCTCATAATGAAATCATTCTTACTTGTGCCACAAAATAAACATACATCATTCATAATAACCCAACAAATAAAATGGGTTTCATAAACATCATCACATCATCACATAATCCATATAAAAGAAATGGATATCATTTCATAATAAGAAAAGTGAAACCATGTAAATCATAAAGACATTATACTTGAAACATACACTTATGAAATATTTTCATCTTAGATGGAAAATGGTTTTGATAAAACACTTGAAATGAATTCTTGAGGAAAATATCCTTTATTCTTTAAAATCATTTTCTTTTTACAAAATGTCATGAAATTTTTGAAGAAAATGATTTTTTTAAAAATAGTCATGAAATCATTTTGAATAAACTTAATGAAAATAAGGCTTTATAAAATTGTAAAAATCCTTTCATGCCGTATAAGTTAAAAAAACATTCTTTTGGTACTTTTGTCGAAAAAGTCAAAAAGTACCTCGTATTAAAAATGACAAAAGATTCCTTCCATACCATGTGGTAAAAGGGTAAAAATCAATTTAAACATACATGTATGAATAGTGAACATTTTATAAAACATTTTGAGAAATCATGGACATGGATGATAAACATAACCCCAGTAAATACTTACGTATAATCAATCTCGAATAAAAAAATGAGATTTCAAAATTATCCCTTACCTTAGGTCCGATATGCTTCGTACGTATCCAAACCTCCTATATAATGATTTAAATAATGTAATTGACTTATTACAGAATCATATTCCTTGTTATGATATCATATATGGTTCACTTATGACTTTATATTACACGTTATTTTGTAAATTCCATGTTAAAGTAGCGTTTTGGGTAAAATCGCTTCATTTATCTTACACATTTGGACTTGTTGTTCATGATACTATTATTACTTATATCATGGTTTACTTACTTCCATATTGTAAAACATGATTTAAATATCATATATATTTAGTGTATATATATATATATAATTGATAGATAAATGAAATGAAACACACCGTTCATGGAGACGGTAAGCCGTACGTACGCATGAACGTTGTTTTCCTTTCCTTATTGACTTGGATGGAATTAAGTAGATGAAATACATATATATATATATATCCAGTATCATGATTATGTCATATATTTCATGAATAATTTTTATATATACTTTATAATCATTCATAAATGGTTAACATGGAGAATGAATCTCATCACGTCGTGGAGACGGTAGTACGTACGTACGCACGAGCGATGATACCATTCTCATGATCATGGAATTGTATTGGAGTGGATAATATAATATCGTAGAATCAGTATGATGTTATAATAACAATATATAGTTATTATTTACACCATTATACCTATCCATGTAAGGTGGTGTTGGAAAAAAACAGATTACACCACGGCGTGGAGATGATATTCCGTATGTACGCACGTGTGGTGATTTCATATTCCGTAGGATGGATAGAAGGTGAAATAGGGTTGTTTAATATTTATAATAACATATAATTATATTAGTGATACTGATGTTATTATTTCATAATGAAACAATTAAAGAAGAAGAAGTAGAAGAAGAAATAAATTTGAAAGAATTGGTAACAGATATTACCTCTTCTTTGAAAAGCCTCTTTGAAACCTCCAGATAGGGAATTATGATTGTTATTTGAAGAAGACCAGGACCTCTAGGATGTTTCTAGGGAAGTGGATAAGGGAAATGGGTAGAGGTTGGCCGAGCTTGAAGGCTCCAAGTTGTGTAATGATGAGAGGGAGGAGGTGCCCTTTTATAAGGGAGGAGAGGGGCACCATTGGAATCCTCAAAAATATTAGTTTAATATAAATTCAAACCCCACATATAAACCACCAAAAATGACTCAATTAGAATATTAGATGATATAGGGTTGTAATCTAATCAACCAATAAAATTTATATAAGTAGGGAATTTAATTTAAACATTATCAACATAATTTATCCATATATAATCTATTTAGATTTATTTGTGGTAATAATATTATAAATTTTAAATCATTATAAATAATTACTTATAAGATGTTAATTTTCCATAATAGTATACATTATTATATTTTAGACAATATAAATTTTAATTTATAATTTTTAAATATTTTTGGGATTTTTAAACCATTTTATAATATGTTATTTTTATATAATAACAATAGTTTCAATTTTGACTCTATTCATTTATTTGAATTTAACTAAATTCCACACAGAGGATATATTCGAAAAAAAATGTTTAATAGCTTCCTAACATGTCATATTAATCTAGAAAATTTGTGGAGAACATTAATTATTTCATATAATTCTTATTTTAATATTTGTAAAACCATTTATTTGATATTCCTCTTAATAAAACAATTACTACATTAGTTTTGTATAATCATGTAATATAGTTATTAGTTGCATAAAAATTAAAAATAAAATAATATTATGAATATAAATATAATTTCATAATAATATTTTTACTCAAATTTATCATCTTAAAATTACATCATTTAAATTGTTATATCTATTAAATTATGAAGGTGACATCTTTGACATCATTTTGAATAAAATACTATAAATGTCATAATCGCTTTTATAAGGCACAAAATGTTCCAATATTCGACCATTGAATGATTATGGTTTACATGTACATGACCAATATGTTTTGGTATGGTTTTAGGTTCCTTTTATGGTCACTATTAGTTTATTAAAAACTATATTATTGATTTTTCACTCAATAAACAATTTCTGCATCACTATTGTGTCACCATTTATGACAATTATTTAATCTCTAAAAATTCTAAATAAAATTACATGATGTAGAAATTTTTATTATCTTTCTGGAGAAAATTAATGTTTTACGATTCATTAATGTTATCACTAAATTAAAATTATTATACTTATAAGATTTAAGAAAGTGACATATTGTCACTTTCTTTGGTTTTAATAGTAATTAAGTTATTTTCATGGAAAAAAGTCCATTAAATAAATCTTATCCGACCCTTAGGTGATAAGGATCTACATTTAGTCAACCAATAGAATTTTGGCAGGTGTTAGGGTAATTTTATAATCTTATTTTTACCATTAATTACCCGATTTACCTTTAACTATAGTAAATAAAAATTACCGTAGTTACTATTCATAATGCCCAAAAATAAAAAGTAGCCTCTTAATATAATTTGGACCCACTGATTCCAAATATGGAATCCATTTTTCCAAATTCAATACACAGAAGTTGCAGAAATTAAATTAAAATTAATCCCATTGTTGATGGAAAACGAGTGTTTGTTTAAAACATTGCAAAAGATTGAATTGAATTAACCTACGAAATCAATGAAAAATCAATGATAATGACATAATTTATATTAAATAGTTAAAATATATTCTATTTATACTTTAAGACCATAAAATATTATAATTTAACGACATAAATTATTACGATGAAAAAAGTTGTTTTCAATTAAAATATACCTTGTTTTTACTGTTAATCAAAGTATGAAAGTTATCAGAATAATATGAAAATTTTATCCAAAGTAAATTTTTATAAACTCTTTCAAAAGAAGAATTTTATTTTTTCAAATTGAACTTATAAACATGTTAAAAACTACATTTAAAGTGGGTGCGCCATCAAAAGGTGGTAAAACTGTATTTTTTTTAAATTACTTATTTTACCCGAAATATTTATTTTGTTCTCATAACATGTTCTAGAAAATATGTAAGATGAATAATAATGTTATAAATTTCAAATTCAGTTAATACTATTCATAACGGCTAGTTTATAATATTATAATAACATATCATTATTTAGTAAAACTCGGTATTGCGTACTACACACGCTATCGAGGAAGGTCGCAATTGCGTGTAATGTAAGCTAAGTCAGGGATGCGTGTAGTGAAAGATCCTTTTGGTGTTGCGTATTGCATTATTCAAAACTTATTTCATTTATACATTAAACAAAATCTATACTTAATGTTGCGTAAAATAAATTTTACAAAATGAACTTGAAATTGTGTGTAACACGAGCCGAGAATAGTGGTGTGTACACTGCAAGCTAATACGGTGTCACATATATCAAAAACTAATTTTGGTGTAGTGTAAAATAGAAGTCTTTAATGAAATTAAAAGAATATTTTTCATAAAATATTGGGGTGTTACATTCTACCCCCGTTAAAATGAATTTCTCCCTCAAAATTCGTCGGGTTATAAATGGTTTACTACTTGAAATTTTCTTTAATAGAAATCCACATCGTAAAAAGGGAATATCAAAACCTATCTTTAAAAACTAAAGTATGAAGAATAACGGTTACCCAAATTAACTAATCACTGGGTTTCCACATAGGAGAAAATATGGATATGGAAGAGAAATCTAACCCTCAAGTTCTAATGGAGAGTGGTAGAGAACATGGCTATCAAAAAGCCTACAATCACAAAGCCATAAATTTGTGACGATCTAAGGTACCACCTAATTCAATAGATATAAGAGCACTAGGAAAACATTTTTGGTTCTCAATATCATTTCCCTAAAGTTGAAAATTTTTAAATAGAATAAATACTTACTTGATTTTGTTACAGTTTCACTGTTGTTTGTGCCTTGAACAATTTCAACTTCATCTATTAAAGAAATAAAGTTGAATTTGTCTTCCGTGAAGTGTTTGCAGATCATGTGATAGAATGATGGGTCATTTCGTCTGTCTCAAACAAAAGGATAGAAAAAGTTATTAAATATATATAAGTCCATATATAGTGTGATTAATCGTATATAGTTCCTAAAATGGACTTATACATCACATATCATATAGCTTAATATAATAAAACTAGTTTCTACTAACCAGAGACTTCTTGTAGGCTAGTGGTAGGCGATAAAGGCATGTCGCACTTCGGTTGTGGGTTCGATTCCTGGAACATTTTCCGACGCGATGGCTTGTCACACGTCCTATAGGTTGTCCCTTTTTCTAAAAATACACTATTATAACATTCCTGCAATAGTATCGAAAAATGTTCTTTCCTTAAACAATTCTATCTGATGTTCCACTTAACTCGTTCCCTCCTTCAGGCTTATCGAAAAAACTTATGTCCAATCTTATAGTATAAAGAAAACGACTACTATAAATGTCATCAACCAAGCATGTGAATACCATCATTTATTCCCCATATATCATATGATATATCTTGTTGGTCACATTCCAAACATGTGAATACCCTAATCATGATATCACTTAGTCCTTATTGCAATCATGAGCTCATGAATACTATCAAAAATCTAACTATCTCCTTGTCCTTTAATTATGCACATATCATCTATCTTCCAAAAATATTTGAATAACCTTTCATGGTTACCAGTACCATTCAACATATACTTTCAAATACTTTAGGAAAAAAAAGTGTAACAATCCTTAGATGATTCTATATTTCATAGTACCCTTAAATTACCTCTACAACATAACTCTTGATAAACATACAACAATTCCACTACCTTCTTAAACCACTGACTGAGCTTCGTCATTTTAATCCTCAACACTTCTTTCATTTCATAAATCATTTTTAGTCTCTTCATCATCATCCACATAAATACTACCCATACAACGATGTTGATTCTCTTCATGAGATCTTCCCTTAGGGAATTGGTTTGCATAATTCCCGTACATTCCACATTTAAAACATTTAACCATTGTTGATGTCGTAGCAATACCATTATCCTCATCCATGGTGTTAACTGAACCCTTTTTTACACTTACTGGATTTGTGTCCTTCTTTTACACACCCAAAGCATCTTCCAATTCCTTTGAAACAATCTCCCTGATGCCTCATACCACATGATTAGCATGATGTAAATTGAACTTTCTTCTCTATGATCACCATGAAACCCCATCATTCTCTTATTTGCTGAGTCGGGAAACATACCAAAGTTGAGATTATTGATCATATTTTGAGATTGCTGATTAGGCATAATAACGATGTTTCGCCTTCCAAATCCCATTTCATTTGCTTGATCGTGAATAATATCATTCCATTGTCCATCATATTCTCAATTATCGTGAATCTTCCTGTTTTCAGCCATTTTTTAAAACCCAAAAAGAATAGTGTGAGAGACAAAATCATAATTAAGGGGGAGTACCTTCAATATCTAATATCTTAGGTTTAATTCTAATATCGTTACTGTAATTCTAGGACTATAAACTATACTTATATTTAAGCTTAGGGACATTACTAAACCATAGGGACATCCCTAGACAAACCATAGAAATATCTCTAGGGATCTCACTAAAGTTTTCGCATCCTAGTTTCCAAAGATTAACTAAACCTTTCCTCTAATAACAACTGTAGAGACCTGAAGCTTGACGTACATGGTCAATACATTACTTTTGCAGAATACTTAATACATAACAAATGCAGAAACACAAGGAACATAATAGTTTATTATCTTTGGAAACTTGGAACAAAATCTTCTAATCGTGGTGAAAGATCTTCAACATCTCCCATAAAGATATTCCCATTTTTTTCATACCTAAGACCTTTCTTTATATCCTGGGGAAAAGAAAACATAAAAATGGTGAGCTCAAATTCTATGTAAAGGTATGAATAAAGATCATAAAACAATCCATAATCATTTGAATGCAAAAACATGAACATAAAATCTAAACATCAAAATCATGAGAAAAGACATAAATCATTGAAGTATATAAGGCATAGATCATAAAGATACATTAATCCTAATAAAATAGCATGGGAATAAAAAATGTAATTGTGGCATACATTTAGCACTTGTTATGATTTCCATAGTAGCCAAGGCATTGCTTCCACGACCATCTTAGTGGACAAAGTCCCATTCAGAATCGAGTTCACTCCTCGTTCCAGTCCTGTAATATTGAACCTGATTAACTTACCATTATAGCCATGTTTATCTCATGAGATATAAATCTTTACCCAATGCATTGGAGGGTGATATAGGTCCTACCCATCTCATAATGAAATCATTCTTACTTGTTCCACAAAGTAAACATACATCGTTCATAATAACCCAACAAATAAAATGGGTTTCATAAACATCATCACATAATCACATAATCCATATAAATGAAATGGATATCATTTCATAATAAGAAAAGTGAAACCATGTAAATAATAAAGACATTATACTTGAAACATACACTTATGAAATATTTTCATCTTAGACGGAAAATGGTTTTGATAAAACACTTGAAATGAATTCTTGAGGAAAATATCCTTTCTTCATTAAAATCATTTTTTTTACTAAATGTCATGAAATTTTAGAAGAAAATGATTTTGTTAAAAATATTTATGAAATAATTTTGAACAAGCTTCATGAAAATAAGGCTTTATAAAATTGTAAAAATCCTTTCATGCTGTATATGTTAAAAAAACATTCTTCTTGTACTTTTGTCGGAAAAGTCAAAAAGTACCTCGTATTGAAAATGACAAAAGATTCCTTCCTTACCATTTGGTAAAAGGTTAAAAATGAATTTAAACATACATGGAATAATAGTAAACATTTTATAAAACATTTTGAGAAATCATGGACATGGATGATAAACATAACCCCAGTAAATACTTACGTATAATCAATCTCAGATAAAAAAAATGAGATTGCAAAATTATCCCTTACCTTAGGTCTGATATGCTTCGTACGTATTGAACCTCCTGTATAATGATTTAAATAATGTCATTGACTTATTACAGAATCATATTCATTGTTATTATATCTTATATGGTTCACTTAAGACTTTATATTGCCCGTTATTTTGTAAATTCCATGTTAAAGTAGCGTTTCGGGTAAAATCGCTTCATTTATCTTACACATTTGGACTTGTTGTTCATGATACTATTATTACTTATATCATGGTTTACATAATTCAATAATGTAAAACATGATTTATATATAACATATATTCAGTGTATATATATATATATAATTGATAGATAAATGAAATGAAACACACCGTTCATGGAGATGGTAAGCCGTATGTACGCATGAACGTTGTTTTCCTTTCCTTATTGACTTGGATGGAATTAAATAAATGAAATACATATATATATATATATATACATAAATCCAGTATCATTATTATTTCATATATTTCTTGAATACTTTTTATATATACTTTATAATCATTCATGAATGGTTAACAAGGAGAATGAATCTCATCGCGTCGTGGAGACGGTAGTCCGTACGTACGCACGAAGGATGATACCATTCCCATGATCATGGAATTGTATTGGAGTGGATAATATAATATCATAGAACCAGTATGATGTTATAATAACAATATATAGTTATTATTTACACTATTATACCCATCAATGTAAGGTGGTGTTGGAAAAAAAATATTACACCACGACATGGAGACGGTATTCCATACGTACGCACGCGCGGTGATTTCATTTTCCATAGGATGGATAGAAGGTGAAATAGGGTTGTTTAATATTTATAATAACATATAATTATATGAGTGAAATTGATGTTATTATTTCATAATGAAAAAATTAAATAAGAAGAAGAATAAGAATAAATAAATTTGAATGAATTGGTAACGGATATTACCTCTTCTTTGAAAAGCCTCTTTAAAACCTCCACTTAGGGCACTAATATTGGTCTTTGAAGAATACCAGGACCTCTATGATGTTTATAGGGAAGTGTATAAGGGAAATGGGCCGAGGTTGGCCGATCATGAAGGCTCCAAGTTGTGTAATGATGAGAGGGAGGAGGTTCCCTTTTATAATGGAGGAGAGGGGCACCTTTGGAATCCTCAAAAATATTAGTTTAATATAAATTCAAACCCCACATATAAACCACCATAAATGAATCAATTAGAATATTAGATGAGATAGGGTTGTAATCTCATAAACCAATAAAATTTAGACAAGTAAGGAATTTAATTTAAACATTATCAACTTAATTTATCTTTATATAATCTATTTAGATTTATTTGTGGTAATAATATTATAAATTTTAAATCATTATAAATAATTACTTATAGGATGTGAATTTTCCATAATAGAATAAATTATTAGATTTTAGACCATATAAGTTTTAATTTATAATTTTTAAATATTTTTGGGATTTTAAAACCATTTTATAATATGTTATTTTTATAAAATAACAATAGTGTCAATTTTGACTCTATTCATTTATTTGAATTTAACTAAATTCCACACAGATGATATATTTGAACCAAAATTTTTAATAGCTTCCTAACATGTCATGTTAATCTAGAGAATTTGTGGAGAACATTAATTAGTTCATATAATGCTTATTTTAATATTTATAAAACCATTTATTTGATATTTCTCTTAATAAAACAATTACTACATTATTTTTGTATAATCATGTAATATAGTTATTAGTTGCATAAAAATTAAAAATAATATACTATTATGAATATAAATATAATTTAATAATAATATTTTTACTCGATTTTATCATCTTAAAATTACATCATTTAAATTGTTATATCTATTAAATTATGAAGGTGACATCTTTGACATCATTTTGAATAAAATACTATAAAGGTCATAATCGCTTTTATAAGGATCCATATGGTCCAATATTCGACCATTGAATGATTATGGTTTACATGTACATGACCAATAAGTTTTGGTCTGGTTTTTGGTTCCTTGTATGGTCACTATTAGTTTATTAAAAACTAAATTATTGATTTTTCACTCAATAATCAATTTCTGCATCACTAATGTGTCACCATTTATGACAATTATTTAATCTTTAAATATTCTAAATAAAATTACATGATGTAGAAAATTTTATTATATTTCTGGAGAACATTCATGTTCGAATCTTCATTGAGGTTATCACTAAATTAAAATTATTATACTTATAAGATTTAAGAAAGTGACATATTGTCACTTTCTTTGGTTTTAATAATAATTAAGTTATTTTCATTGAAAAAAAAAGTCCATTAAATAAATCTAATCCGACCCTTAGGTGATAAAGATATACTTTTAGTCATCCAATAGAATTTTGTCAGGTTCTAGGGTAATTTTATAATCTTATTTTTACCCTTAATTACCCGATTTACCTTTAACTATAGTAAATAAAAATTACCGTATTTACTATTCATAATGCCAAAAAATAAAAATTATTCTATTAATAGAATTTGGACCCACTGATTCCAAATATGGAATCCATTTTTCCAAATTCAATACACAGAAGTTGCAGAAATTAAATTATAATTAATCCCGTTGTTGAAGGAAAACGGGTATTTGTTTAAAACATTGCAAAAGATTGAATTGATTTAACCTACGAATTCAATGTAAAATCAATGCTAATGACATAAATTATATTAAATAGTAAATAATATTATATTTATACTTTAAGATCATTCAATATTATAATTGAACCACATAAGTTATTACGATGAAAAAAGTTTCTTTTAATTAAAATATAGCGTGTTTTTACTATTCATCTAAATATGAAAGTTACCAGAATAATATGAAAAATTTATCGAAAGTAAATTTTTATATCCCCATTCCAAAGAAGAATATTATTTTGTCAAATTGAAATTATAAACATGTTAAAAACTATATTTAATGTGGGTGCGCCATCAAAAGGCGGTAAAAGTGCATTTTTTTTAAAATACTTATTTTAATCGAAAAATTTATTTTTTCTCACACCATGTTCTAGAAACAATGTATGTTGAATAATAATGTTATAAATTTAAAATTCAGTTAATAATATTCATAACGGCTAGTTTACAATATTATAATAATATATTGTTGTTTAGTAAAACTTGGTATTGCGTACTACAAACGCTATCGAGGAAGGTCGTGATTGCATGTAATGTAAGCCAAGTCAGGGATGCATGTAGTGAAAGCTCCTTTTGGTGTTGTGTATTACATAATTCAAAACTTATTTAATTTATACATTGAACAAAATCTATAATTACTGTTGCGTAAAATAATTTCTACAAAACGAACCTGAAATTGTGTGTAACACGAGCCGAGAATAGTGGTGTGTATACTGCAAGCTAATACGGTGTCATGTTTATCACAAACTGATTTTGGTTTAGCGTACAACATAAGTATTTAATGAAATTAAAAGAATATTTTCCATAAAATCTTGGGGTGTTACATTTTCTATTCTATTTTTGGTATTTTAAAATAGGGTTGTAAATGAAATGGCTATTTCAATATTGATAAATTTGTTTCTTGTGGGTGAAAAGAATATTTTAATACAATGTTCTATATGTTTTGATTATGTTGTTTTTCATTGGAATTTTTAATGATAGATTTTTTTTTTATCCAAGGATGTCTGGTTCCATTATAAATCATGTATGACTGTTTCTGTTACAAACTAATGATGGGTGGTCCCATTGAAAACTGTTAATGGATAAGTCTTATATAGATCTCCAAGTTACACAAATTATGTATCTATTATTTATATTTATTTTTATAGAAATATTATTATTTCACAATTTAAGGTAATTGGATTATGTTTAAATGGAATATTATGAATCTTATTATGGGTGAAATGTAAAACTTTTCATGTGTTTTCTATGAATGAAAAGAAACCTTTATGAGTTTTATTTTTCATTTCATAATTATTAATAGATGTTTTCTAAATATCTTGGGGTAGTGAATATTATTTCATGGGTTTGAAAATGTTTATTTTTATCACAATTTTTATTTTTAGAAAAGAAGATTTTAAAGAGTATTCATGGACTATCACCTTTCATTCATTAATTAATCTTATCTGTCCCTTACTGTGATCTTAATGCTCATCCAAAATTTTCAAATTATTTTCATGTTATTTTAAGTATGATTAGAGACAATAATGAGGTGAATATTAATATTTTGTAGATATTTAATGTAAATTAGTTTTATTTTTTTATTTTTTATAATGTAAACAAATTAACAGTGAGTGGTAGAGTCCAGTTTCCGATTTAATATTCATTTCTATGAGGGTGATGACTTAATTACGTAAAAATCAAAACCTAAATGATCTACATGAATTAAGGAAAATGAATTCTTGTCTGAAT
This sequence comes from Viscum album, assembly GCA_963277665.1. Taxonomy (NCBI): domain Eukaryota; kingdom Viridiplantae; phylum Streptophyta; class Magnoliopsida; order Santalales; family Viscaceae; genus Viscum; species Viscum album. Next base: position 1,461,342,069 of record OY728150.1, on the reverse strand, counting down.
TATAAATTTTTCATATTGTTTAAGGTTAGTTCCTTATTTTTTTATTGAAGTAACAATTTTTATAATGTTAAGGGTTAGGATAATGTAAGTAAATAATCCTATAAGATTATAAATTATGATTTTAATGATATTTAATTTTATTATTATAATTTGTATTTTTATTAAAATTTTATTTTTAAAATGGTTTTTTGAGGTGATGATTGGAAATAGAAAATTAAAGGAATAGGAGGAAAATATAATTCAAAATCAGCAATCTATAGTTGCTGTCATTGGAATTTAGTAGTTTTTTTCATAATAGATCAGATAAAACAAGCTAAAAATAGCACATGAATACATGAGAAAGAAAATATAATTTACCAAAGATAAATATGTCAATATTAGAGCATTTTATGAGATAATTCGCGCTATCATTCAGTGGATCTTAAGAATCATAGATAGTTGAGATTTGTATTAAAGACCTGGAAAAGATATTCAATGTTACGGGTTATTCAGATCATCAGAAGGATTCTCTTTCTATTTAACATTTTAATGGTTATTCCAACCACTAGTGTCAAATTTTTAATAATAGTAATGAAATATAATTGATTGAAACTAATTAATGTGATACATTTAATAATATTTTCCCTGAGAAGTATTTTCCCAAAATTTCTTTAAATAGGATTGACATGAAATTCATATAATTTAGGAATAAGGAGAAATATTCGATAGAATCCTACAAATAAAAAATCTTTAAATTAAAATTGTATTCAATATACTGTATTTGGGATCACGATTGAAGAATTTATTATCATTACTCAATATTAAAGATGAGATACCAAATAGATTTGTATTTCCATAAATATATATCTTAATAGAAACTAGATCACTTTACAAAGATGGTAGAAATGGATTTTACTAATTACCATATACTTTAATATATTAAGGTGAAAAATTTATCGAGTTGGTAAATATATATGATCAATAAATAAAATAAATTATAAATTTAGAAAATAATGTTTCTAGTTTGTGATAGGTGTGTTAAAAATCATTGTGGGTAATGTATTATGAAATCTAGTAATTTCATCTTATTTGTTATGATCTATTAAAAGGATCATGGTTGAAAATAAAATGATTTTGTTAGTGGTATGAACAATTATTAGAAGTAGAAAATTAGGTGTTTTAAATAAAAGTAGTTAGTTAAATATTTGGATATGTGTCCATATAAGAGCATAAATGATGAAATTAATGAAGAATATAAATATAAGGATGTGGTTAAATCATTGGAAACTACTTTATAAGATATTAGGAAATCATAGTATGTGGGGAAAGGAATATTACATTTTTATTTAGATTTTGAATGTTTTTTTATTTGTGGTATTCATAATATAGCCTTTTTGAAAAATATAAAGGTATAATTAAGATCACATCTTATGAAATGAGTTCTGCAAATTTTGTAAAAACACATATGGGTATTATTAAGGTATGAAAAATTTACAAATATCTTATTTTTATCATATATGGATGATATTTCTCTATAACCCATTCTGTCTCTCCCATTGTAAAATTTGATATTATTCTGTGTTTGGATTGAATTTTATTTTATCATGATTAGATATATTAAAGACAAAATGATGTTATTTTCTAAAATGAGTTTCTATTTATATGAATGAATAAATTAATATCGTAGATAATATATCCTAATGATGAGAAACTGTTAAAAGATGGAAATGAATATTAAATTTCTGATGTTGTTAAAAATAAGGTATCTTTTTAGAGTAATGATGTTCCATGTGTAAAATAATATATGAATTTTTCTTTTAATGAGTTACCAATTGTTAAAAATTACTGATAATTTTATTTTAGTGTTTAATTAGGTTTTTTAAGAAATTTTCAAAACACCCATACCTAATGGCTTAAGTTGAACTTCTATAACTTAAAAACTAGTTGTGGGAGTTTCTTGATAAATTATACCTTCATTATTGAAATATAAAATGGGATAATCATATTTTTTTTAATAAAATAATGATGGATACAAGAGAAAATTTATTTATCATAGAGCATTGAATAAAATTACTTTTATGAATAAATACGTGTTTCTTTATATTGATGACTTTTTTTAAATTCTACAAAGAGCATTATATTTTTTTAAGTTTTACCTCATTTGCAAGTAAAATCTACTAATGTTTAAGGAGGATTTTATCTCATGGATATTATTTCGTATGATATATTACTATTAAGAGTTTGTGGTTATAAACATTGGGTATATAAATTGTCCATTTTTACTCAAGGAATATATTAATTGATTTTTTTTAGTGAATATTTTGATAAGTTTGTGGTTATGTTTATTAATAATATTTTTGATTACTCTAAAATTAACGGGGATAATAAAAAAGATCTATGATTTCTTATAAAACACTAAATGAAATGAAATTATAAATAAAAATTAGTATATGTGATTTTTGGATAGAATTGATTTCATTCATTGGATATATGATTAATAAATATGTCATAATTTTTTACCATGTTATGTATAAAGTTGTTGATGAATTCACAATACCTACAATGTTTCTGATATTCATAGTTTTCATGGATTATCCGGATAGTAGTTACTGTTTTTTAAAAAAAATAACACAGTTATCCAGCTCATTAATTAAGTTAACAAGAAACAATGTTGGGATTTTCTAGAATAAGGAATGTGATTTTTATTTTCATGAATTGAAATGAAAATTAGTGAAAGGTTCAGTTTTTTCCCTACCAACCACAAATAGTCACTTTTTTATCTATATAGATGATTCCAATATAGTACAAGATTTTATTCTTATCTATAATTTTTGGTAATTTATTTATGATTTTATTTTTATAAAAACTTTATTATTAAAAAAATGAAACACATGACCTTGAACATATGGATGTTTTGTTTTATTTAAAAATTTGGAGACATAAATTATTTAGAGTATAGTGTAAAATATATTCATATCCTAAAATATTTTATTATATTCACTAAATAAGTTTTTAACATGAGAATGTGGAGATGTATGGTATTGATGAAGGATTATGGAAACATAATTAATTACTATCTAGGTAAGGGAAATAGTGTAACTAATATTTTCTTTCAAAAAGATAAAGCTACATTTAATATGCTACATCTATAACATGCTAATTTTCTTAAAAATATGATGAATGTTCTCTTAAAAATTATTCGTGGATGAAATATAAATTTTTTAGTTTTTTATATAACCACCTTTATTTGATAGTATTGAACAATATCCGAAGGAAGAGAATGTTTTATCAGAAAATGTAGAATTTATTAAGAAAATATAATTCATTTAATTTAATATTAAAAAGAAGGTGTGATTAGATCTATAAATAAGTTATCTATTTCTTTTTAACCCTATTTAAAAAATGAAATATTGTCTAGAGCTCACAGGTCTTATTTTTCAAATCATCCTTGCATTACAAACTTGTATAATATCCATTAAGAACATTTCTAGTGGGGAAGTGTAATGAAATATATTTCTAATTTTAATATGAAATATTTTATATATAAATATAATTAAGTTAAGAGAAAATTACTAAATTAGATGTTTTTGTCTGTGATAGTTTCATAATAAAAATATTGGAATTTTCTATAGATTTCACAGTTGGATTATCCAATAAATTTCAATGAAATAAAGTGATATGGGTGTTTTTGGATCAATGAACAATATCTATTCATTTTTATCCCATTTGAGATAATTTTACATTTGATAAACATTCATTAATTTATGTTAATGATATAATTTTATAACATCGAGTACCTCTCTCCACTGTGTCTTTTAGTGCTCCCAGGATTACCTCAATTTTTTTTTGAAAACTTCTAATATGTCATTATATTTTGAATTTAATTTTAGTTCAACCATTCATCCTCAATGGGAAGGACACTTCGAGTAAATTATTCATACATTTAATGTTAATAATTGATCTTAGTAGATGAATTATCATGGATTATGAGGAAAAAATCCAACTTTGTTTGAGTTTTCTTATAATAAAAACTATCATTCCATAACATAAATAGAAATGTATGAGGCATTTTTGGGAAAGAAGTGTTAAAATATTAGTTCTTTGGAAAATGTTTGGAGAAAAAAATATATTGAGACAAGAATTGGAAAAAAAGTATTTGAGTGTGAGAGGTGATTAAAAAGCTCTTGATGATAATAAGAGTTATTAAAAAATTTATGAATATAATCAAAGGAAATATATTTCCTTCAAGGTAAGCGATCATGTATTTGTTAATGTATCTCCATGGAAACTTTTTCTGTGTTTATCTAATAAATAAAAGATAGGTCCATTATTTATTGGATTATATGATATAATAGATAATTTTGGATTAGTTTCCTATCTAATGTACTTTCCTCTAAGTTTATCTCACCAATTTGATTTATTTCATGTTTCATTGTAATGAAAATATGTTCTAGGTACATATCATGTATTGATCTCTATTGTTTTTTAGTAGGAACAAAAATATTTTTACGAGTAACAACCAATACATATTAATGATGGAAGAGATTGTGTTTTGTTAAATAAACTGATTATCTAGTTAATATTTTTTTGGAAAAACCCTATATTGGAAAAGAAACAAGGAAATCAGAAAATGGTATGAATGAAAAACAGCCCAACATGTTCAATAGATAAATAAAATTGTGATGATGCAATATCCAAAAGGTCATAATAATGAAATAACCTATGTAATGTAATGATAAATAATTGTCATGTCAAATTAATAATCACTAATGAGATTTCATCAATTTTTCATCATTATAATAATATAAGGTATTTGTTCCGTCAAAAGGAAAAATCGTCACTTCAAACCAAATTTGGGTTCCATGAATTTTGTGGTTTTAATTAAGGGAAATATATTAAAATTATATTATTTTAATTTAAAAACATTAACTTAATTTTTTAATTTTGGACATCAAAATTATCATATGACATATTTTTTTATAATTTTATGAAATGTTTTATTATGAAATATATAGTGAAAAATACATTTTTTGAAAACTATATTTTAATTTTATGAATTTTGAAAGATAAATTTCATTTTAAAAATTATTTAGCAAAAAATTATTTCAATTGTATTATTAATAATTTAATTATTTTATTTTCAATAAATTTTATACATTATTTTTGTATACAAATATTTTTAAAATTAAAAATACAATTTTCAGAAATATCATTTTTAGCCCGTTTTTAGGATTAATTTTAAATTAAAATCTGGAAACATAGAGAATTGAATAAGTTAAATTGGATTCCATATTATGTATAATTATATTTAATAATATTTAATAAGGTGAACCTAATTTTTTGTCATAATTTACATTAAAATAATTAAAAATCTTTTAAAATAGATAATGTTGAAACTAGTTTACCTTGGGTTAATCAGAAGTGATAAGTATTAAAATAACCAAGAAAATATATATTTATTATTTTTATAAATATTTATACCATATATAGTCTAATATTTATAAATTTTACATTTTGGAGAAATCTTGATTGGGTAATACAATAATATATTATATTATTTTTAAAAACTCATTGTGTGTCTCTACCCCACTTATACAAAGACCACAACATTTATCTTAAGTAACCACATTAATAGAGAGTTTGGTTTTAAAAATTTCTAGCCAAATTATTTTGATACATACCTTCACATATTGTAGAGGACCTGTATTTAACATAAAACCATTCTAGAAAGTATTTAGGAAAAAACCAAAAGATTTTGTCCAATGAAGAGGAATAGTTCTTAATCACTCATTTTCATGTTATTTAATCTTATACCACATTAAAATATTCATAAAAAATAATGTAATAATAAAACTAGTATCATAAAAATATTGATATGTTTTTAATGAAAATGAAATAACAAATATCCTCTACCCTCTTATATAAAATGTGAAATGAAACCATCATTCATGTGTACGACGAGCTACTGTCTCACGAACTGATGTAATTCAACTTCAATAACCACCTATCTAAAATGTCTAAAATGATATATTTAATGTATAAATATGAAATTTATTATATATTTATCATTTTTTATAGATAATATTTCATCTTTTTTCTTACCATTCCATCCATTTAAAAATGATAATTTCATTTCTGCGTAAAGAAGGATTTATACCTCTAAGAACTATTGAGATTCATTATTCAAGAGCACATCACAAGTCTATAATATATAATATTATTTAAATATAGAATTATATATTTATTATGTATTCAAAATTATGGAACAATATAATTATATTAACTATCATTTCATTACACTCATTAAAAATGAATTTGTTACCCATACATACATATAACATACCATCTCCGTAAATGCAACATAATTCATTTTTCATAACCATCATTCATGGTAATATTTAAATGTTTAGTTACTTTATAATAATTATAATTATATCATTACTATTATTTTGATTATGATGTAATAATTTCCATTTAGGTAACATTCAATTATATAATTTTATTTTCCACATATGTGTAAAATATCATTAAATCATCTAAAGCAAATTTATTATCTATGTAATAGTATATAACATGGTAATAAATAAAATAAAATGAATAATAAACATGAAAAATTTTATTTGGGTATTTCATAAGTATCATATGGTAAATATTCATGATTATAAATAATATATGTGATGTTTCAGTCTCAAGGTATGAGACACATTAATTTTAAAAACTCATTTTAAATGTTAAAGGATTTATTTTTATAAAAAAATTTCTTCCATTTCTATGTTCATTTGTTTTTTATGAATTTAATTATATGTATATCAATGAATTATAAATAAAATAATATGATACTATAATTTCATTCAAATGTTCTAAAATGGAATCTATTTATATATTTTGAAAACAATATTTTTATAGGAATGTGAAAAGAATGTTCTATTTTAACGTATATGACATCAATGATTTCCCCCCCTCAATTACCATTATTTCATGATGTGTTTCTTTTATATGGATATTGCTTTTCATCAAATAAAACTATAGTCCCATTTTCATTTAGGTATTTTCAAAAGTTTTTTTATATAGAATATGTATTTAAATATCCATAAATGTTTTTTCTTTTGGTGAAAAGAATAATTTTATGAACATTTTCATGTGTTGTGATTATGTTATGGTTAATGGTATGGAAATTTTTTATTATATTGTATAAAACGGATGGGTGGTTATTTTATAAATAAATTAATGGTGGTTCTGTTATAAACCAAAGATGGGTGGATTCATTATAAATAGTGAAAAAGTGCGCATTGAAACACCCATGGTTAGCTAATGCATCCACTCTATCTAACTGCCATATTTTGATATATAACAATGAAAATAAAATCAAATATATAATATAACCAAAATATAGATAAAACTAGGGTAAGGTGTAGAAGAAATATATGCATGAATATCTATACAACCCATGCCAAAAAAGGATAAAATAGTAAATAATGATGGGATAAGACCATCAATGCTCCTCATAACAAACTCTTGCCTCAAAACCATCCAATTACGAATGAAAAAATAGAATGGATAAATAGGAATAATACATGATGCGCTTTCCATTCCATTATTCCTACAATAATAACTCTAAAAATGCTAAATAGAAAATGTATGGTGTTAGAATGTATCCAAGTAGGATACCATTAATGAATTTATACAATTTCAAATATCAAGAAAGTAAAAGTTCTAGATTTAAAACAATGTCTAGTTTAAAATTAATATTGATAAACACAACCATTTTAAAATGTTAACTTTTTTACATAAATTCATAACATATTCCAAAAATCATGAAATATATATGGTATGAATGAAAAATAGCATAATTAAATATGTGCTCAAATATCCATGAAATAAACCATCATGTGATAAACTAGACATAAAAGACAAAACACACCATATGGGAAATAGAATTTGGAAATATGTACTAGCCATAACAGAATCATAAACCAGTAATATGTTGGTTCCAAAAAAAATTCCTCATTCTACAGTCAACTAATATCACAAAAGTAACCCATTGTGGTTCTACATATAGCAGGGTCACCTATTTCTGATTCCCAATGAACACAAGACTAACAATAAGATATTTGTGTTCAAAACCATTTCCCAAACCATTTTCAATTTAATTTAAACCTTTTTCACTGAATAAAAAAAAATTAAATGAAAAACACAAAAAATAATCAATGAGAACTAATACAAATTCATGAATTAAAAACACTTCCATAGATACACCTCTTCCATGAATGATGGAAACATATATTCCATTGAAAACTGAGATAAACAAACATAGATAAGCATTTAAAAGACATAGAGAAATAGGAAATAATAATGGATAAATAGAAAGAACCAATCAATAATGAATCTAAAATACAAACACAACCAATGTCATTACAGTGAAAAAAGGAAAAAAAATGTAGATAGACCACTTACCAGGGATATTTGATGAAACCACCACATGAATAAAATTCCAAATGAAGTAATCCTGAAGGAGGGAGGTAACTCAAAATCACCCAAAAAGTTCAATATTGTTTTAGAGGGAATCATGTTCAACAAATGATAAGTGAATTAGTCATATAATGTTTTTAAAACTATTGTTCACGAGAAATTCATTTCATGTATCCCTTTTTGGATGAGAAATCATACATGTTAAAAATACCCCAAAAAATGCATTGGATTAAAATAAATCATTATTGATTTTTTCATGAAATATTAATATTTTATGGCCTGTAAAAATTTTACACCATGTATGAGATTCCTAATATATTTCTTAAAATATTTTCACATTGTGTAACCCATTCACTACATGAATGTGTCTAGTATGAAACACTCATTCCAATTCATTATAGAATACCTCTAAACCAAATCATAAGTCTATATGCTACCAAGAATCTCCTCAAAAAAAATTCACACTTATACATAGATCCCATTATATCTAAAAAACATATATCACCAAAAATTAGTTCATTCCCCCCAATAAAGGATCTTCATTCCTCAGAATCCAACAATTCCACAAAACAAAATGAGAAACCATAAAAATGGAAAATCATACATAAATAAATGTAACTGGGTGTTGTAGTATGGTCGCCAAAAATGATTTCATTCCCCCATAAAGACTTCAAGATCCTAGACTCACAAAAATTGAATGCCACTGCTACCTCCTCAACAATTACCACTCCCATATCTCATGGCTATTCTATCTGCACTCACACAATAAACCAATCAAATGAATCATTATATGAATAATCACATTTTCTCTATAATAAATAATCAAAATTGGTTGTTGAACCAAAATTATTCCATGATCATGATTGAAATCCTCCCATTCAATCCATTGGGAATGATCTAGTTGATACCTTTTCATCTACTAAACATAAAAGACATCGTAGATGGAAGTCAATTGAGATAGAAAGATAAACTGATATAAAATTGTTCAAAATCATCCGATTTTATCAAATTTGACTAGAAACCTCAAGGTCATCCTGCCCTTATTAAAAAACCAATGATTTCCTATGGTATGTGAATATATTTTAATGCCTTTATCACCAATGTAAAAAATCCAGTTGCCGATGATGTTGGTCCGCATAAGATATCCTAACAACACTTGCCATGATAAATCACTTATATTAACTAAACCCACTCTATTATCTCCATAAAAAGACTCTATCCAACCAATTACCACCCTCCCAACATTTACCAAAATAAGGGAGATCTACATGGATTCCCATACAAATCCTCAAATGTATCCATTTTGATCGAGTCCTGATAACTATTTTTATAGGAAAACTCAACTAAATGAAATATTTTTCCTAATGAATAACTTAAATTCAACACATAATCTAGGATAATATTTAAAGATACCTACATATCTCACTTTGAAACTACATTATTCTATGGATGATATGATGATTTCAATTTCAACAAAGAAACCAATTTTATTTCCACAACATTCCAAAACCTAGATGTTAACCTTGGGTCATTGATAGAAACAACCACACATGGAACCCCATGAAGTATCGCAATCTATATGACATACAATTCTCCAAGATGATCCACCTTCAACAACTATTTGATAGGTAGTAAATTCATTATTTTTTGAGACAATAAATGATCACCCATCTCAAATATGTCACATTGGGATTCTTATGTAAACCAATAATGATGCCCATAGGAATATCATCCCATTTATATACTAAAATAGTTATGGGATATAAAAATCATGTAGTCCTATGGTGTACTACCTTAATTATCTAACAAGTAAGACTCCACGACACTAAATCAACAAATGTACATCTAAAATCCAATTAATAATACTGACATCTCAAATAATGATACACATTTGTAGTACCTACGTGTATAGATTATAAATAATGTTATCCATCATACATAAAATTCCTCCTAAGGGAAAAAAGAATTATGAAATCATTTATTAAAACATGAATCTCTACTAGGAGACCGAGTCCACTCACGTGAGATATTCACACAATAATTGATTTTACAAATTCTTTTGAATTCCAGGTTAGAAAACATCTCGATGAAAAACTACTCAACATACTAATAATCCACCCTCATTAAATACATACATATATTTCTACCAAGATCTTCTACTCCCATGAACATTTCATCAAACAATCTCATTAACGACCATGTTTCCACTAAACTCATCACTACATTTGTCAGTAATTTCTAGTTTAATGAATAAGAGACCACATTCCCTTTTCCAATAGTATAATAAATATCAAAATTAAAATTCTTTCGATACTCCACCTAGAATCTACATCACAATTTTAATTCCCTCTATGCGATAGTAGTCGTTAATATTTTATGATCATAATATACTATAAATACTTCTATAAATAGGTAGTGACAAATAGTTTTGAGAAAAATAATTAATACTTACAACAAAATATTATAGGTTGGGTATTTTTTCTAATGATAGAATAACCTTATAGAGCCATATTCTACCACTTATCTCTACAGAATCAATGAATTCCCTAATACCATGCTTGAAGCATCATAGAAAGCATCCTAACATAACATGGTTCCATAAGAACCAAAACTGGATCTGTAGACAAAATCACCTTTATTTCTGGAAAATATTTATAACAATTGTAATTACGATATAAATTTACACCCCTAATGGTTAAAGCTATCATCAGATATGGAAGCATAGAGAATACCTGAAAAAGCTACCAATAATAACCAGCCAACACTAATAAGATTTGGGTTGCAAACTAATTTATGGGATTATATAAGGACATAACTGTCTATACCTTTGCAGGATCCATTGTGACACCACACTTAGATATAACATTCCCCAGAAACCTCACATCATTAATTGAAAAATCAAATTTGGAAACTTACTATATAGAAAATGTTACCTAAAAATTATAATAATGATATCGAACTATTTAATGTACTCCTCATCTAACATGTAGTAATCAAAAATATCATCCTTGAGCACGGCTATGAAGGGGTCCAAAAACTGATGAATGATACATTTCGTTAATTACATAAACTACAAAATACCATTAGTTAGCCTAAATTGAATAGTCATAAACTCAATGTTTCCATACAATCTCTTAAAATATTTCATCAGTATCTACTATTCTCCAATTCCCAACTGGTTGTACCCTGAGTGAAATCAATCAATAAAAATGGATGAGGCCATCTAAGATGATCAAAGAGATCTCTAATCCTATGAAATAGATAGTTTATCATGATGGTCACCTGATTTTACAACTCATAGTCAATAAAAATGTATGAGGGACCCATATTACTTGTCAATAACGAGGAATGGAGAATCCCATGGTGAGACACTCGTAAAAATAAATCCTTATCCTTGATATATATAGGGTGGATCCTTATTTACACCAATTCACTAGGCCTTATATAGTACGATGGAATAAGAAAGGGCATTGTCCTAGAGATCATGTCAATAGTAAACATGACCTCTCTATTTGGTGGAAAAATGATGAAAACCATACTTAAATACATTGGGGTTCACATGCACTACATTTGGTAGATGACTGAAAAAAAAGTATCGACATCATCAAGAATATTATTTTTTCACTAGAAAAGAATTACCTCAATATAAGGACCAACCATCCCCTACCTTCCTAATCATGATACCCAATCACAAGAAAAAAACTGAGTGGCCCCATCAGTAGATAATAATTTAACTCAATAGAGAAAATATTATATGTATACCTTAACACTGATCACCCAATCTATGATGAAAATCATGAAACATATTTCAATTTTGAGGAAGACTAATCACCACTCCACCTCATGGTTTTTCGGCGTCACTAGATATGATGGGAAATTGAATCCCTGATTAAAAAAAATTCCAAAATAATGGAAAGATCCAACATGAGATACATAAGTTACAAATAAAATTGCAACATTTAAATTTGTTTTGCTGATATAAAATAATGAGTAGCACATTTATCAAACAATCCTATCACCTATGTAGAATAAATAAAAGGTGTTCCTAAAACTATAGATAAAGCTACATTAAATTCTTATGTCGTATACTCCACTAAATAAAGACATTTATTTTATGCTTATTCCTGATATTTCATATACACATGAAAATACCCCTTATCATGGTGATAGTACCCACCACCCCTGGAAGAATCCATATGAACCTAGTAGGCATTAGTGAATGTGGATCCGACAATGTTTTATTGGGGTATTCTGTCACAAGAACATTTGAGAAGAAAATATTTTTCTAAATGAAAAAATTCATTTAGAGACTACATAAAATTAGGAATTGTATGACTAGGTCACAAACACTAATAGAAAAAAAACAAACTTCTATCTAAGAGAAGTCCCCCAAACTAGTCCTGAAGGAAATTGGCGAACATTACGCTTCCTAATCTGGATTAAATATACACCCTAGATAAAAACAATACTAATTGAAGCTCCTCCAAAACCAATTTTTAAATTATGTTGGCCTCCACATGTTTATCCTTATCAACTATCTACACACATGTTATAATTAACACGACAGTTAGCATCGACTGGATTTCATCCTTCAACCCCAATACAAATGTCCACGACTTTAGGTAATCATTAATGACTAGGTTTAGTTCCATGTACATCAACTAATTGAAATAGGTGGAATACCCCATAACGGTATATTATCCCTAATATAGGATTAGAAACACCTTGGTATTTTTCTCACAGAATGTCTTAGAATAACATTGCTGGTTAATTATTTTTATCAAAGAATATCATGTAAGAACATCATGAAGCATAGTTTACAAAATAAAATCTAAAATTCTCCATCCAAATAATTCAAAAAAATTCTTGTAAAATAATACATTATGGTCCTCATGTGTCATTATAATGATAAATATCATCTCAATACTCTTAAGACATTATTCATATTCCAACAGCCCTATATCACCCTGAAAGGTAGGTGGTTTCTTCTTTGTAAATTTTGGTCTGTGATGAATTGGCCATTCTTGGTTCCCAATACCTACTTGTCCAAGAGTCTGTACAGTGCATATTATGGATTATACCAAAATGTTTCCACTAGAAGATTTGCCTAGTGAACTTGTTTCGTATATTGCTCTAGTATTTGGAAGAGCTATTCTAGGATTTATTTTATAACAATCATAAGAAAAAACTAATCATTCTTGACAAAATTAAAAAAACATACCACAAACTGCATGTATAGATATAAAAGAATTAAAATAATTTGAATTTAAATTACCTATCAATTTCATGAAATAAATATGATGCTTAATAAAAAAAGTTATTTTAAATAATCTTATTATATAGTCAATTAAAATTACCTCAAACCCAAATTCTTAAATCTCGTAAAAAATTATAAATGTGAATGTTAATTTGAGTTAAAATACAAAAGTGAGCTATCCAGGACCCTTAACACACTTTCTACTCACATTATGATATTCCTAACTCTTATATAACCATGATACAAAAAACAAAATCGGGAAGCGTTAATAAACTTCTAGATGGATATTCCTCTGATACTAATTTGTGTTGAACTATCCCAGGTTAGCTAAACCATACACATGACCCGATTGTCACTTGGTGAGGTATATCAAAAAAGGTCATGAATATAAAAAAATAATACCTAAAATAAAAGTACATTTTGGAATACTTCGATACAAAAAGATCCATTTAACCCATTCCAAACTTGATAAATGAAAAAGGTATGCCAATAAAAGACTTATAGGTCTCCAAAAAATTAATTGTCACATTTAAAGTATCTCATTATGAATGAAACTGATGAATATAGAACTTGTAATGAAACATGTTTCCCTTAATATTCCATGAGATATAAAAAATTTCTACAACCACCCAATATAAATATTAGGCTACGATCACAAGCCTGGTAGGATTACATAAAATAATATATATAAAATCTCTAATATCAATAATGTAAAAGTTTCATCTTTAAAAAAATCTTTCTTAAGATAATTTTCATTAATAAAGCCATTTAAAAAAAAATTTACAAAATTTCATATAATATACACCAAATACAAGAACATAATAAGTAAAAAAATAAAAAATGGTTAATTAAACATGTGATAAAATATTCATGAAATAAACCTCCATGGAATAAACCATGCATGAAATAAAAATAATGGGATTTGTTAAATAGTTATGGTAATAATTACTCGACATAATAGAATCCTAAATGAAGAATAAGTTTTTTACAATCAATATTGAGTCCCACCACATTCATTCAATATCACAAAAGACACCCCTAGTGGTTCCACACACACTAGGGCCACCTATGTCCATTTTCATATGCACCCAATGTTCTCAATGTGCTATGTTTGTTCAAAACCATTTCAAAAATTGTGAATAAAATCAATTAAAAAAATTATTTACGTAGAAAATATCATATAATTAGAAAACCAAATTAATAAAAAGGAATATAAAACATTTCATGAAATTGAAGAACTTTTATAGATACACGTACATTATGAATGATGAAAACTTGTCTACCTTTGAAGAAGGTGATCAAAACCCCATATTTTACCCCAGAGGACATGGAATTAAAATTACTAAGAATTATGGATAGAAAAATATAATAAATGAATAATATGATACACAAACATATCCAACACTACCATCATGAACCCAGGAACAAAGAAGAAAAAATAAGGCTTATAAGGGATATGCAAAACGATCATCAGAGGAGTCATATAGTGAACAATATGATTCAGAAGGAGGGAGTTCACCCAAATTTGTCCAAAATTTTAGTAAGGATCAAGATAGAAAATTTGTTATATAATGATGAAAAAACATATTCATAAATATTTTTTAAAATATATAGTCCCAAGAAGGTCACACAGTGAATCCCTTTCACAACATGAAATATAACGTATTAAAAATTCATTAAAAAGAGAATCACTATAGATTAAAATAAATAATGTTTTTTTTCAGGATATGTAATGTATTTATGGATTGTAAACTTTTCACAACCAATATGAGATTCATATCATCCACCCAAAAACATATACACGTATTGTAACCCATTCATGACATGAATGTGTCGAGCATGTAGTACTCAACCGAGTTCTCTGAATAATACCACTAAAATAAAACATACGACAATTCATTAACAAGGAGAACCCTCTAAATAAATTTAATATCTAATACCAATAATAAATTAATTTAAATAGTCAAACATCTATATAATTATCTTCCTTTTATAACGAAATGACCCTAAATTCGTAAGAATTCCAAAATAACCCCAAACAAAATGGGAAACCATAAACAAAATGCAATGCATACCTGAAAGAAGGTAATGGTTTTTATAGGTTCGTTTAGATATATCTCTAAAAATAATTCGGTATTCATAAGAGTGATCATAAGTGTGACACTAAAATTATTTCCCATGTAATGTTCATGATTTATCTATGCATGATATGATTTTTCACAGAAATCTTATCATTTACCAAGGTATGTTATTGAGCATAATTTTATATGGAATTTTATTTTACTTCTTATTATCTAACAGTATAAATTTTCATTTTTTATGGATTACAATGAAACCGTAATGAATTTTAATTTGACCTTAATATTTATCATGTAATGTTTTATGATATTTTTGTTTGAGAATTTTATCTATTGAGTTATATTTTTTAATTTTTTATTCTATTTTTTTATTGAATTATAAAAATGTTTAAGTGTATTCATGGAAATAAATGTTTCATTGTTTATTTATTTTTATATATACCTTAGCAATCTTATTTAACCCATCCCATGTTTTCAATTTGTTCATAATTATTTAAAGGCAATTAGGGAAAATGATGATGTCATAAAGAAAATTGGGATGATATTTCATGAAAAGAAAACTGGTTTTATATTAAATGTATTAATTTGTAAATAATAAATACTTAATGGAATTTTCCTCCATTTATTGTAATATTAATTATATTGGGGATGAAAAACCTTTTATGTAAAACTATATAACTAAAATATCTATATAATTTCAATTCTTGTTTAAAAATTTTTTATTTTTGATTTCAATAGTTAGGTTCTAAAATATAAACAACCTTGTTGCCATGTTATTTCATGGAACATTATTATTAATTCCAATTTAATGTTTTAATTCAAAATATTTCTTCATCAATATTTTGATATTAATTTTTCAAAATTGATAAGGGTTTATTTCATAATCTCATCCTTATTTGTGATTTTTTATGTTTATGTTTCTGTTGGGGTAGTTCTATGATCAATATTTCATAAACCTAATATGTTTTAATCTATACTAGAAAAAAGTAGTTAAATTAATAATGGAAATAAAAATATATAATTTATTAACTCTAACTATCAATAAATGAATTTAGAAATTAGTTTTTGGGATTTGAGATTGATGCATATATAATTGTTAAAAACCATCATAGAATATTTAGACAACTTAACGAAAAGAAAATATTAAAAATTGGTTTGGTTTTAAGATATATAATATTAATTTTCTGACCATATAACCTCAATTTTTTTCCATAGTTAACTAAAATTAATTAACTTAATATAGATATCATAATAATTTAATCTTTGTGTACATCCTATCAGAGTCAAAACTATTTGTTATATTCTGACTCCTTTCAAATCCCTAATAACATTATCTTCCTCCCCACAACCTAGTTCCTACCCTAATACATGGTAATATTAGTTCTAATTTACCATTGAAGATTGATCTTTTCTTACACCTTCATCACAACTCAAGAAGCACTAGCCATGACACAATGATTCCAAAGATAGTTCATCCTCCCTTTATAAACCTATAAGAAATAGTGGATAACTCATGGAGGCTTTCCTGTGGTTTTATTCCTCATTTATCATCTTATTATTTAAGGGATTAGATAATGAATGGATAGCCTATGAATTTGAGGTTTTATGATCCCTATTGGATCAGAAGATCTCACATCATCGGATCTAGTGTACAATGGTGTAGTGACGATTGAGGTGGCATAGTGATGTGTGTGTGATAATGAATATACAACTATGGACTGGGATGACACATTTTTAGTTAAAAATAATGCCCTACATGAAGTGAATACCACATAAACCTTTTGGATGGTGGTGATCAAATAATAATGAATTTTCATGGATCAAATGACCATCATGTTAGATGGGGACTGATGGACCCCATGCACCGTTATTTCAACCTTGTACCAATGAGACTCTCCTCCCACTACCATATAGACATGAACCTCATGTGCTAGTGTGTTCTTATCCTTTAAATTCCTTGAACAATATCTACATCTCCTCTTCCCCATGTGTTTGTCTTCCCTATCTAGTATTTTTCCAATGGCCACAAGTGGGCTCTTGTGTGGATTTCCACATTGGATTGATTACAATATATGTTGAAAATTTAATTACCAAAAACTATAAAAATTAATTATAGAAAGTATAACATGAAAAAATGATTTTTAAATATTTTACATATTGTTTAGAAAATAATATTATAAAATATAAAATATTCATAAATTAGGATTAAAAATTATAAATTTTTATATACAATTAAAAACAAATGAAATTTATAAATTTAAATTAAAATGTATGCATAAAATTTACTCCTAAAATCCCACATAATTACACAATGATTGTTTTCAATAATATATATATTCATAAAATATTAAAATATCCCTCATTCTAGTGGTATTTATTATTCAAAATTAATGAACTACATAGTTATCACTGAGGGAGATAGAATGTCAAGTGTCACATAAGAAAATTAATCAAACTCCCCACTAGACACAATATATTTTATTTTCCCATGAAAGAGGATGGGTCTTATCCTCTCTTCCATTCATGTCTCTTAATTTCTCATTATGAACCATGGTAATTGTGAGCTATTTCACCATTATTTTTTCTTCTCTTATCACTAATGGGAAAATTAAAATGGTGGATTCCATAAACATTATGTATATGTACATTATTTTTGAACCTGAACGGGAAACATTATAAACATAGTTTATAGAAAATCACTTAAAATGATGATAAAATTCATATTAGGATGATTTTATTTTGAGGATAATGTTATGTTAGTAATTTATGAATAAAATAATAAAATCACCCATGTATGTATTTGTATAAATTATAATGGATGATAATAAACATTTTGAACAAATTATTTCTACTCTTTAAATGGTACATCTTCTATATACCCTGATATTAATTACAGGGGAATGAGAAATAAATATAATACAAAAATTACAACCAAATGTGTTATTTTGGGGTTCATGTTTCATTTTTTTAGTTTTATCAAAAACATGAACTAAGGTATTTCTCATTTTCATAACCCAACGCCAATTGATAAAAAACATTTATCAGGTGATGTTTATTATTAAACCTCCATAACTCACCATAATTTCTTTAAATTTTCCCTTTTTACTTATATTTATTTTAATAAATACAATGAAAAATCACCAAACAAATATTTTATAACGAATGATAATTCAATAAATAGTTTCCTCAATTTAGAATATTTATTTTCATAATGAAATGCTTTTTCGCACACGCAATCATTTAAAATAAAGAAAAAATATGATAGAATGGTTTGGAATGGATATAGTTATATTATAGTGTGGTCAATTACTATCAAATTCCATTCATGGTATATTTGGGATAAAATTGTGATCAATGTAATGTAGATATCAATGATATAGGATAAATCAATAAAATAAATCAATAATCTATAGAGTGGACTTGTATAATAATCATTTTCTACATCTCAAATGAAATTCCAAGTAGATAACATGTCCCATGTTATCTGAAGATAATTTCTAAGAGATATTCAAAAAAACATGTTAAAAAAACTCTATGGAATGAGAGAATATGATTTTATAGACAATAAATCGTGGATTTTATAAAATGGGAAACTTATTAGAAATAAACATATGAATGTTAAATCGTGAAATATAAATAGAAAAAATAATTTAAACATGACTAAAAAGAAAAATAATAATTCATTGAAATCAAATTATTGTATTTAAATCTAATAATTCAACATCACCATATTAAATTTTTAAATCTATCAATATGAAAATTAAAATAAGAAATCATGTAATTATTAAAAATTATGCATTTCATTGATCAAAATTAAATAAAATTCTTTTATTGTGGGTATGAATTTTTATTCAGTCTCAAAAAAATAATTACGAATAGGGGAGTATAATTGTGTTATTAAAATTAATGATTAATCTCATTTATTTATAATAACTTCATTGTATCCCCTTGTTTTCTACATTTGGTCATTTTACCTTGAAACATCATGGTCATAAAAATCATATATAGTTAGTGAAATTCCATGAACATTCTCATGATATTTCAAAATTAAATGGAATGCACTAATAAATTAGTTCATGAATAGAATATAAAATAAAATAAACATTAATTTATAAACCATCAAAAAAATTCATATTGCCCCTCCAAATAGCTTTGGGTGTGTTCATTGTTCTCAACTTTACATCTAAAAGTAATGTAATTTAGTGTAGGAAAAATGATAACATTCATATATCTATTAATGAGTGTAGTCATAATTCTTCCATGTATATGGGAACATATCAATTTATAGAAAATATATTCACTATTACTATGGGTAATTATGTCCCAACATCCACAGGCATAATCTAGTGTTGTTGGGAACATCTTGAAAAATCATACGATAGTTCCTCGACATCCGTAGCCTACTAAACATCGATGAACTATTCATTGAAAAAATTAACCCCACAGTATCCAATGTTTCTACCATTACTTTTCTTTATTCACCTCTTTTACCCCTTCGTATTTATTATTTACAGTATTTATATCAAAACTTTTTCCCAGAATAGTGGTGTCCACAACTCCTTTGAAGATATATTCTCTCAAAACAATTTTTTTTATCCAAACTCTTTATCAATTTATGTATTATGAGCTTTAAATCATACAATGAAATTATAAAGCTTATTTCTATAATTTGGACATCATTTTTTCAATTTTCTTAGCTAGGAATAGTATTCCCAAGATTATTGGGATCTTCTCTTCATCCATATCTTTCATAAGAACGAAAGAGAGAATAAATAATTTTTTACGTTGACTATTAAATCTTTATGTTGTCCTCTAAGAATTCCCAATATTTTATTCCTATTTTGAAGAATAACGTGAGTTGTATTAATATATGTAAATCCCATGATTTTGGATATTGAGTGGGAAATCATATTTACACTTTCTCTTAAATCATGAAAATCTTTTTCAAACTCATTATAAAAAATAAGAATTGGGAGGAAAAAATAAATGGATCACTTTTCTTCTTTGGTAGTATTTTTGAGACCATAGATTAGAATTATATAATAGAATATATGGTTCCCAATTTATATAAAATTATTTTTTACACATACTCCTTCACAAACCTCACTTATGTGGGAATGTTTCTGATCACCTCATCGGATGGCTTGTTGATATGTTGTTTTTTATATATTACTAGAAACATTTCTATTTTTTCCACAAACATTATATTACATTATCACTCTATAAATGGTAATTGGTGGTTTTTATGGTGTTTTTTATTACTAAAAAATTATCTATTCACATTATTATCCATTTTCCATATTGTCTTACAATTATTCATTTTATATTTTAGCTTCATCTGCAATCTATATTATAACCTTTTCTACAATTGTTGGGTTTACCCTTTTCATAGTAATTTATTTGAACACCCCTATCTAATAACTTATGTGTAATATAATTAAACTACCTTGGATACTACTTTAGTTGGTTATAAATCTAAACTTCTTTGAATTCATGGTTCATCATTGTAGATCAATGGTTTTGTTAGTTTTATTTCAATAGCAAAATAGCTTTACCTTTTTCATTGGAATAGTTCTTTAACTCCTTTAGAAAAAATATTGGGGTTATAATATATATTGTCATGTTCTCCTCTAGTGAGTGTACATGACTTTTAGGATACTATTTTTGTTGTTGAGGTTGAAACCCATGTGGTCTTGACAAAAATTCATAGCCTTTATAAATTCATCATCATTGATTGTATTGTAGTTGTGGTGACCTCCATCCATTTACAACATTTTTATTATTATAATTTATATAATTTAAATCTTCACACTAAATAGCTTGGAGATGTTGATTAGCCATCATTTTATCCAATTTCGTCAATATTTCATTTATTGGGCGGGATAGATATTTTCCTCCATGTGTAATATTTGTACTTATAAACCATCTGACTAAAATTAATAAATATTTCCCAATAGTTCATCCAATAACTTGTAGTTGTTTTATAGTTAATTTATCAATAGAAAAAATCCATAAAACCCATCTACAATTTAACGCTCACAAAGAAATAATCCTTCGTAAAGAATTTGGATTAGTAGCCATGATTCAACATTGTGGTGAGGAAATGTCTAAAAAAATTAAACCATTCACATATAATATATATTGATTACTCCTTATATTATTTTGTTTTTATTATTAATAACCAATGGAATGCTGACTTTGAACGAGTGAAATATCTAATCATAATATTATTATGAGATCATCCCATGTCATGATTGAGTGAGGTGGTAGACTCTATATCCACTCATGAGATTTTTATTTGATTGATAATCTAAAGATTCATAATCTTATTTTTTCACTTTTGAAATTACAAAACCAAAATGTGTCACATAGTTCAATTAAAATAGGCTAGAGGTTAGATCTTCATGAGGTATAACATTAAATTGTTTGGAATGTGTACTAATCTATATTATCATCATCTTAATATATAAATATTGAGAAGTGATTGTCTAGAAGATGAATCTCGAACTGATCACCACTCTCGAGGGTCTGTCATAGTTTATGAGAGAAATAATCCCAAAGTTCTATATATATCTTAGTGTCAGACTAGATTATTATCAATATATTATGTATTCTTAATGTGTTTAATTTTTTTTTTCATCTTACATACTTTTCAATCTTTGAATTAAAAGTTAGTTATCATTATTTTTTCTTTCCCATGGTCAACTATTTTTACACTAATGTCATGCCTAAAACTATAGAATGAAAATGCCATGATTAAAATGGGTATAAAGAGGGGGAAATATAAATTGTATAAAAATTTTATGTGTAACTAAAAACAACTCATCAGAAATAGTCTAATTTTCCAAATACCTGAAATGCATTATTAAATCTTATAGGGAAGTAAAATTACCAAATTGATTTACAATATCAAGGACTAAATGAATTTTTAGAATACACTTTATAAGTCAACGTTGAACCATATATAATGGTGTGGAAATAAATAAGAATTAGATGAGAATGTAAAGAAAATAAAATACAGAAGATTGGTTTGGTTTTCATATAGATTATATGAGTGTACCAAAAATAATATTTCCAAGTTCATTCATCAATGAAGTGAAATTAAATGGATTAATAAATATGTCATTATAATTCAATCCATGTTATCCTCCTCAAATATTTTACACTTTATTATATTCACATCCCTTTTCAACTATTGTTCACTTTAGTTAGGTAATATGACTGGTAATACAAAAACTTATTAAACAAAACTTCCCTTGTTCTCCTGATGGTCATGTAATGAATATGTGAAGCAATTTAATGTAATATTTTCTTTTTTCTCCCCAACCCCAATTGAAATTATATGTGTAAATAAATTATATTTAATAAATGACAAATAAATATACAAACCTAATAAAAAATTATGATGAAATTAAAATTAATTAATTTACTCCGTCTTCCATATATGGATTTGAAAAGTACAAATAACCACATAATTAAAGTAATGATGGGATATTGAAATGAAAATAATATATAATTAAGAAATATTCCATGGTAAAACTAGTTCACTAGGTTCATGTTGGTTTCCCAGGTCCCAATATTTCTCTGTTTGGAAGATCCCTTCTAGAATAACCTCATATGTTAGTTATTGGTAATTTCAAGTATCTTATCTGAGGATTAATAATATTAATTTTCATCCTTTTGAATTGGTTATCACATTTAATTTTTTTGTAAATCCACACATGTGAGTGATTGGAACCTATAAATATTTGAATCCATGTAGAAATATAATTTTTGGGACAACATAGATTCATGAAGTGATAAGGAAATTCAGTGTATAGGCGAGGCCCCTTAAACAGGATTCTCCTTCAAACACACTAATTCTTGTAGTTTACTGAGTATGTTGCCCAAATATATCATTTATATGATGTTTTTTAATAAAAATCATCTAGTGTGGGAAAAACCTTGTATAATATGAAGACTAAGGTGCCAAGAACCAGGCTGGGTCGCCATCCGACCCGGCGCCTGACCCGGTCCGTGACATGGTCCGAAGGGCTTTCCTGATCCCCACGGGCTGGCACAAGTGCCCGGGTATCAGAACATTACAAGGGAACGATTTAATTGAAATAAAATATGAAAAATACAACTAAAAAGATAAGAAAACTAAAACTGGAGACAGACAACCAAACATGCCTTTAAACTATAAACATGTTTAAAGTATACAATTAAACTAAATGCCCAAGTTCACAACAAGGATTGAAAACTAAACTCTGATACCAACCTCCCTGTGACACGAGAAGCCACATCCCCAAGCTACAAACACCAACCTACAGGAGAATACCAACAACTTCCGAACCACCTTCACTGAGCATGATGCCTCAACCTGGAATACAAAAAAGAAAAAATCACACATACAAAGAAAGATGTATATAGGGTGTGAGCCAAGAGACCAGTAGGATGCCACCCATCAAAAAGGTTCCATGAAACAACATCAAAAGGATAATTTAACATGCTTATCTAAAACCACACTTAAAAAATTCATTTCAGAAAAAATTTAAAGGCGGAAAGTAAAAAAGAAAAGAGCACTGGATGAAAAACAATTTCAAAATTACTAGTTTAAAATGGAAGATGAAATTTATAAATGAAAATGTACATACTCAAGTGGCCCTTCGTATGCCGACAGAAGGAACCACGCCATGAATAATAGAGCACTACGTGTAAACCCCCTATGGTATCTAGTATGTGTGGTGCGCTAGAGACATCGTACCTCGGTGTAAACATGGCATATGAACCACATTAATCGACATTCTCATGCACAATCCACTAGTAGGGAAAAACAACCATAACCTAGTGGTCTACAATCATCAGAAAAGTTTTTTTAGTGTTGCAATGTTATTCCTGCCAGATGAAACTGGGATGAACCACTCGCGTGTCATCTAGCGTACTAGTCCCAATCCGCCCACCGAGGTACCCAGGGTTTTCCCTTGTGCTCAAACAAGTTCCACATTCACATAGTATATCAACTTCACATGTCACAAACCCAACATAAAATTACACACACAAAAACCACATGTACACCAAATCACCACATCAAATAAACACGCACACCAAGTAAATGTCTCATTTTATATAAATACATACATTAAAAATGAGCTTGTGTTTAACTCTTTCAAAATACAATTTTCGTGCCATATAAGTGTATCAAGAATCAATTTCAGCTATTAATAAAATCATTTCAAGAAGAATCAAGAATACTTTACACCAAAAAACCACTTGATTCCATATAGCGACATCACTTTAAAACTAGATACACAAGGTAACCATATCAAAACAAGTTGTCCATTATTTAAAAAAAAATTTATTTCGATTTCAAATGTACATAACAAGGAAAACACGCCAAAAATGATTTTTTTTGAAAATGTCTATTTAAATACACAAACAACTAAAGTGACTCGAAAACACAGTTCACACCTACCAAACAACCCTAAAAAACCATTCAACCATGTTTCATTCTCAAAACACCACTTAAATAAACAATTCCTCAATTTATAAAACATATCGCATGAAAAAGAAACCATTACAAAATCAATTTCACAAATCAAATATTCTAAAACACCGTTGGCACTCTATCAACAATTATTAAACACTTCTAAAATTTACCACAATAGGATCGAAAGTAAAAACATGAAAATTTCTAAAAACAAGTGCAATTTTCATAACGTACACATGTCACAGCATTTTTAAAATACATTTCGCAAAACCTCTACAGCACTACCAAAAAATTTTAAACATAATTCGCATCATGAAACTAAACCATAAAACATATTAAGATTAAATAAACAAACAAATTAAATTTTATAAATGATGTAAAGGCATGGAACCACCTACCTTGGCATAGCATACTTCACAACCATGGTGTGTAATGACTGTCGCACATCCACCACACCTCAAACAAACTCAAATGTGAACCCCAAACAAGAAATTGAAGCAACAATAGGCAAAAATTAAGACCCTAATTAAGACCCTAAATGTCGAAAACTCTAAAACCCCCAAATTTGGAAGTGAAACTCTAGTTTTGCACCAAACACACCTCAAAAAACATCAAATAAACATTAAAACAAAGGACAGACCCAAAGTTATCAATATCAGACCTCAAACAACTCACAAACCACAAAATGAAACCCTAAGATGAGGGGAAACAACGTACCAGAGGGAGGCGCATGCACTGGAGGAGAGCGAAACTGGTCGGTTCCATTGGAAGAAGTCTTGTGTCGGTAAAGAGGGGAAAACTGGTGATGGCATCCAATGCATGTGGCATGGCTCACACCTAGGGGAAGAAGCACTCGACGAGATTTGCATGGGAGGGGGCTCGGCGCGGCAGTGGGTGTCTGGGGAAGGGGGTATGCCATGAGCTGCTGGTCGAGATGTGGGGGTGACTGGCCAGGATGCTGGTCCGGCGAGGGTGGAGAAGGGACGCGACTGCAGCTGGATTGGGGGAAAAGGGGTGTGACGCGGTGTTTAGGAGGGAGAAATAGGGGTCATGATGGGGGGTGGGGAGTCGGGCGGTCGCCGGAGCCAGTTATGGGAAGTGGAATGACCCAAATCGGGAGAGAGGGGGTGCTATAACATGAAATAAAAAAGGTGGAGAAGGTGTTCGACCGAGAGAAGAGAATGATGGGGGGGGGGGGGTGGGCGACATAGCCCTAACCGTAAGGGGAAAGGAGAAAAAAACTAAAATGAAAACAAAAAAAGAGAATTAAAACACAAGGAAAATAATAATAATAATTGTAAATGGAAAATAATAATAATAGGTTATGAAAATTGTAATAATAATAATAATAAGGTGATAAAAAACTTAATATACTGAATATTAAACCATACAATAATCAGTTTAATAAAACACTGCTAATAAAAATAATGCTCTCAATTAAATTATTATACATGATGATAATAATAATATTATCAAGTGAAATTGATTTTATTTTTATTATAGAAACCATTCTAAAATCATTTAATTTTAGTGATTGAACATCGGCAAGGCATGGGGCGATCCGTCGAGCTCATGCGGTGACCCATTCGAGGCCGCATGACATCAACCGTGATGTGATGGATGCGGTCAATGACAAATCACAAGTTTTTAAATAAGAATTAAAATAATTAATGTTAGTCCTTGACCCAAACTACCTGATGTACAAAAATTTTAATGAAATAAACAAATTAGAAAAGACGGATTTGACAATTCTCCCCACCATAAAGCTTTCCGCCCCCGGAAAGCCACAACTAGGACCGAACCCCAAAGTAGAAAATCACACTCCCTTTATATTCAAAGGGTATCCCCACCAACATCAAGAAATGAGAGGAAAAACATCATGCTCAGAGAGTGTAACTAAAATGAAAACCTTATGAAATGCATAGAAATAATTTCTTATATGTGTCGCCTGTCCCAAAGAGCTAGAACACCTCCAGTTGACTGATCTAGGAAAGTGACTCTCGCACCTGTGAAAACCAACATGACAAGCTGAAACATCTCAAACACTATTAAATAAAAATCACACCAATTGGCTAGAATGAACAAACAAGATCAAACCATATCTAAGGTACACTCTTATCACTAATCACCAATCCATATTTAAAAACAGATGCAAAAGATCAACATGGGGAGGCATGAGGGGCTCCCCAGTATTAGGAAGTCACTGACACTTGAGACAAGACTGGAAAACTGACACGGGGAGGTTCGAGCAGACTCCCCACCATTAAAAAAATTCCAACACTAATTCATTCTAGAGACATTCATGTGATACCCAATGTGGTTCTCCCTACCATTAAGCACCTTCCAACTCCCAAGACGAGACTAGAAAACCAACATGTTGAGGTCCAGGCGGACTCCCCACCATTAAGGAAAGGCCAACAATAATTTATTCTAGAGACCTTTGTGTTAGACCCATCGTGGGTCTCACCATCATTAGAACTAACAGAGGATTACAGAAATCTGAAAATTTTCTGATGGTGACCAAACACCCCACTATAAGAGGTGGGGAGGGAGGGGCCTAACTATTGTGGTGTCAAAAGCATGACCCAAGACAAACCAGAATTTCCACATTCCTGTATAAGCACTATTCAACTTTGAGACCACTTACCCAACATATCCCATATGGACCACTAAAGACGATAAACTTTGGTCGGATGCAACCCTCGATACTTTAAGATAATTAGACAAACACGCCTCTTTATAGAAACATGAAACCTCACGCACCCAAACAGGTCGTTCAGAATGGAAAACCCACAGAAAACAATTTAAATTGTCTTCACCTTCATTACCGACGATAGAGATAACACTGGGGTGTCATACAATCTTTGGGTTCCTGACCACGCGCCAGCTTCACTCTAAGGCCTATGGCTGGAGACCTGATGTTTGAAGCATCTCATGCCTCACAGTTAGGTATTGAAGACCCTTGAATGGAGCTTCTCCTTTTGGTGTCACACGCAACCACACTGCAACCAAGACAACACCAGTAAAAATGACACATTATGATATATGACTGATCATACATGGAACATTCCCCAACACGAGAGTTGAAATGGTGCATGCGCATCACCCTTTGCCACACTGAATGAGAACACGACACAATAAATCATCACCAGAACATGACCATTGCTGTTGAGAGAAACATTATATGTAGAGGGAATAGAAACTGAGTCTTAAAAACATGTGATTCCTACAATCGACCGTAGCATCCCCATGTGACTTGGTCTTCCACAATAGTGACTTAACGTAGAGCCTTTCTTAAATGAAACCGACGAAGGACCAAAGGTTATTTAGAATGGTGTCCAACATCGACCACTCCATGCCACTTCCACCTCTCCCCACTAGAATCTCCTTCACCGTTTCTAAATAGAACATTAAAATTAATGAGGTCAAACTTCACCCTTGACTATTAAAGAGAACTCATGCTACAATACGTCACCAAACATAACCCTTTCAACTGATGAAAGTACTACAAATCCCTTCAAGACACTATTTAGCACTGATAATTCTGAACCACCTTCACCCTTCCCTGCTGGAATTCCTTTCACCACTTCCATGGGAAACCATCAAATGCAATGATGTCAAACATCATACCTAACAACTAAGTCAACTCAAATAGACCAAAGTCCCCTTCAACCCCTCTCGCGTCTATCATCATACTGCAAGAGGATCCACTTAACTGAAAAGGACAAGGGACAACTTATCACTATCGCTCAAAAGGGAGAGTCCTTATTTAAATCAACTGGAGGGTTGGACAACAGCGGATTACCTGTGGCCGCACTTCAATCATATGTCAATGCTTTATGGGGGCATACACTAGTCAAGAATGAAAACCATGGACCCAACCGAACCGTTCCAATGGTCAAAACATACCACAAGCGAACACCAAACGTTCATGGGGAACCACTACAAGGTCTCCCTGATGTACTCTTCAAAAGAATTCACTAAACACACGCTTTCATACCAATATACAAATAATAATTCAAGCTCAGGACACGAATCAGTCAAAAAGTATTCTCAACCCAAAATGCCTCACCTCCAACATGTCTAAATCGCTAGGACACCTCATGCAATCACTAGTTACTAAAACAGCAAATTTTCATTTAACAAAACATTCTGAAAAGAAACAATGCTTGTGGGTTGCACAAACACCAATGGTGTCCCATGGGCATCACACATGCATGTTCCTCTTTCACATCGGCACTCATGTCATATCCATCTAGGCACTCATCTGCTCATGCCATTAACCATTTCTCTTTATATATACACTCATGCATGTGGTTTCCCACGAGAACACCAAGGATCAAAACCAAACCATTCCATTCTCAAAAACCAAAACATCGAACCCACACTTTTTGAACCAAATACCTCATTTTCTTTTTAATATTCTTTATTTCAAAACTTTTTCCAGAACATTTTCCAAGACCAAATCATTTTTACAAAAAACCAAATGTTCACAATTCCAAAAAAATGAAGAGCGGTGCAAGAGAGAACTAGCATCAGTAGGTGACTGGAACATATGGTTGGCGGCCATACTCCAATCACCCCACTGCAATAGAGGGTATTCTGGGACAGCATCCCCAGATACGCATGGCTTTCCAGACCCTGTGAGCTCACTGGGACAACTGACCCAACTCCTTTATCATTTCAACTAAACGAAATTAACCACACCAACCAAAGGATTAGACAAACCTCAACTTTCTTTGGTAACTCGAGTCCCGCCACGAGGTGTGCTAGCCAGGCACCTTACTCGTAGCCAAGATATTGAGTCCCAATAAACTTAACTCCAATCTACCATGACTCTATCAGAAAAAACAACCCAAGAGAGAAAACCTGACCCTCTGATACTATTTTGACATGAACCAGGCCGGGTAGCTATCCGACCTGGCGCCCGAACCAGTCCGCGACATGCCCTGAAGGCGTTCCCGATACCCACGGGCTGACACAAGTTCCCAGGTATCATAACATTACTAGGGAATGATTTACCCGATATAAAAGATTAAAAAACAACTAACAAGATAAAAAATCTAAAACTTCAGATAGACAACCAAACACGCCTTTAATCTATAATCAGGTTTAATGTATACAATTCAACTAAGAACCAAGTGCACAACAAGGATAGAAAACTAAACTCTGATACAAACCTTCCCATGACACAAGAATCCACATCCCCAAGATACTAACACCAACCTACACTCGAAGACCAACAACATCCGAACCACCATCACTTAGCAGGATGCCTCAACCTAGAATACAAATAAAGATAAAGTCTACATAATCCCAAAGGTGTATGTAGGGCATGAGCCAAGAGACCAGTAGTACATCACCCAAAAAAGGTTCCATTCCACAACATCAAAAGGATAACTTAACATGCTTATTTAAAACCACACTTAAATAAATTCATTTGAGAAAACATTTAATGGATGAAATTAAAAAACAAAAGAGCACTGAAAGAAAAACCATTTCACAAATACTACTTTAAAATGGAAGAGAAAATTTATAATAGAAAATTTACACACTCAAGTTATCCTCTGTATGCCGACAGAAGGTACCACGCCATGAATAGTAGAGCACTGCGGGTAAAACCCCTATGGCGGCTAGTATGTGTGGTGCGCTAGAGACATCGTACCTCGATGTTAACATGGTATAAGAACCACAGTAATCAACGTTCTCGTGCACGAGCCACTAGTATGGAAACACATCCATAACCTAGTGGTCTCCAATCATCACAAAAGCTTAGTTAGTGTTGTAACGTCAATCCTACCAGATAAAACTGGGATGAACCACTCACGTGTCATCTAGAGTACTACTCCTAATCTGTCTACCTAGGTATCCAAGGTTTTCCCTTGTGCTCAAAAAAGATCCACATTCACGTAGTATATCACCTTCACTTGTCACAAACCAAACATAACATTAAACAAAAAAACCACCTTCACACCAAATCTAAAATTCAAAGAAACACGCAAACCAAGGACATGTCTCATTTTATATAAATACCCACTTTAAATATGAGCGTGTGTTTAACTCATTCCAAATACCATATTCGTTCCATATAAGTGTTCAATAATCCATTTTAGCTATTAATAAAATCATTTCAAGAAGAAACAAGTATACTTTACACCAAAAACCACTTGATTCCATATAGAGGCATCACTTTAAAACTAGATACATGAGGTAACCATATCAAAACAAATCGTCCATTATTCAAAAAAATTTGTATTTCAATTTCAAAAGTACAAAACAAGGAAAAGACACCAAAAGTGATATTTGTTTTTTTGAAAATTTCTATTTAAATACACAAACACCTAAAGTGTCTTGAAAACAACTTTCGCACCTACCAAACAACCCTAAAAAACTATCCAACCTTGTTTCTCATTCAAAACACCACTTAAATAATCAATTCCTCAATCTATAAAACATATCTCATGCAAAATAAACCATTAAAAATCAATTTCACAAATCAACCCATCTAAAACCTCTTTGGCACTCTTTAAACAATTATTAAACACTTCTAAAATTTACCACAATAGGATCTAAAGGAAAAAACATGAAAATTTCTATAAACAAGTGCAATTTTCATCATGCACGCATGTCATAGCATTATTAAAATGTATTTCGCAAAAACTCAACAGCACTACCAATTGATTTTAAACATAATTTACATCATGCAACTAAACCATAGAACATCTCAAGTTTAACTAAACAAATAAATTAAATTATCTAAATAATGTAAAGGCATGGAACCACCTGCCTTGTCATAGAAGACAACCATGGTGCACAACGACCGCCGCATGTCAACCGCACCTCAAATGAACTCAAATGCGAACCCCAAACAAGAAATCGAACCAACAATAGGAAAAAAGTAAGACCGTAATTAACAGGCTAAATATCAGAAACACCAAAACCCCCAAATTTCAAAGTGAAACTATAGTTGTGCACCAAGAGCACCTCAAACTACTTCATAAAAACCTTAAAACAGAGGACCGACCCAAAGTTATCAATATAAGACCTCAAACAGCTATCAAACCCCAAACTGAAACCCTAATATGAGGGGAAACAACGTACTAGAGGTATGCGTGTGCGTTGGAGGAGAGCAGAATTAGTTGGTTTCATTGGAAGAAGTCTTGTGTCGGTCAAGAGGGGAAACTAGTGATGGAGTCTGATGGATATGGCATGGCACACACTTGGGGGAAGAAGCACTTGACGGGATGGGCATGGGAGGGGGTCGGTGTAGTATAGGGTGTCCGGGGAAGGGGGTATGCCGCAAGATGCTGGTCGAGACATGGTGGTGGTTGGCCAGGATGCTGGTTCGGTGAGGGTGGAGAAGGGCCACGACATATGCTAGATTGGGGGAACAGGGTGCGACGCGTTGGTTAGGAGGGAAAAATAGGGGTCGCAACGGGGGGCGAGGAGTCGGGCGGTCACCGAAGCTAGTGATGGGTGGTGGCATGACCCGAAGCGGGAGAGGGGGGTGCTACAACGTGAAAGAAAAAAAGGGGGAGAAGGTGTTTGACTGAGAGAAGGGAAATAAGGATGGGTGACTAAACAATTATCGTAACTGAAACGGAGGAAAAAAATGGAAACGAAAACAAAACAAAAAAATTAAAACACAAGATTAATAATAATAATAATTGTGAATGGAAAATAATAATAATAGGTTATGAAAATTTTAATAATAATAATAATAAGGTGATAAAAAACATAATATACTAAATAGTAAACCATAAAATAATCAATTTAATAAAACGCTAATAATAAAAATAATGCTCTCAATTAAATTATTATCCAAGATGATAATAATAATATTCACAAGTGACATTGATATTATTTTATTATTGAAACCATTCCTAAATCCTTTTATTTCAGTTACTAAAAATCGGCAAGGCATAGGGTGATTCGACGAGGTCGCGCGGTGAACCATGCGAGGCCGCATGACTTCAACCACGATGTGATGGATACGGTCAAGTCCAAATCACACGTTTTTAAATAAGAATTCAAAAAAATTATGTCCGGGCTCGAACCGAACTACGCGATGTTCAAAAAGTTTAATAAAATAAACAAATTATAAAAGGAGGATGTGACATAAGGTGTGAATTCCATGAATAGAATAAGGTGCATCACAAACCCAACAATGCATCGTCTTCTACAACATTTAATGATAATTTGGGTCTCTTCCCAATACAATAACATACCTACACCAGAATAATTATTATTAATAATTATATATGGTATATGATCCCTCCTCATTTCATAGCCTCTACTTAAAAAACACTTACCACTACACATTTCATCTAAAGGCATTCCAATCACCCTTTATTAACCTTCGACCAACAATGACTATGATATTACGAAATGATCGTGGTGTAGTGACTCCATATTATATCATTATCTGGAGGCTTCCATGATC
Source organism: Viscum album (assembly GCA_963277665.1). Lineage (NCBI taxonomy): Eukaryota > Viridiplantae > Streptophyta > Magnoliopsida > Santalales > Viscaceae > Viscum > Viscum album. Next base: position 1,461,308,374 of record OY728150.1, on the reverse strand, counting down.
CATGTATGTATTACGCATGGATGTTTGGAATATAATGTGTCCATGGATCTATACTTTTATCATCCATGGTATACAACGATGTTATGATGATGTAGCAAAGTAGTGAGCTGTGTCGAGGAATGAAGATGAATTTTTTTTCCTGGGATGCTACTATTTTAATAAAACGAATATTTGACAACCTAAAGTTCATCTGACATCTATAATTTAGTTTGTATTGATCTGTTAATTAATTAACCTCATTGTTCAATTTACACGGAAGTTGGATGGGAATTGAAGGACCCCCTATTCCATCGGTGACACCTGAAACCATTAAGACACTCATCCCAGCACAACATAGACTCAAACCCCATGGTTTTCTGTGCTCCAACCCCATGTATTCTAGGGATGACCTCTATATCTTCTCTACATCATGTACTATCAAACCCTGTGGGTGGATTTTATAGAGATCCCCCATGGGGATACTAAGTGTCTTGCTTCAATGGGATTAGGAAATACTATGTTGGCCCATTAATTTTCAAAAACCTATAAGAATTTCATTCAAATTTTATAAAATTGAAAAAATGTGTTTTAAATGTTTTCTTTTATTATTAAAAATATATTTCTAAAGATTAAAATAACAAAAAATGATATTTCACAATTAATAAATGGTAATTAATAATTGGAATTAATATCATTTATAAATTAAAATTAAAAATATATTGAAAAAATGAACATTCCATATATCATATGCTTATTTCTAAAAATTACATGTTTCCCATTTATTTTTTATTTCTTTTTAATCAAGAGTACATTATAATGTTTTTAATTAAAAACTGACTTCCATTTTCAAATTGATCGAGAATATTATTCTCCGATGTCCACATTTCCTATAAAAAAATTAGGAATGTTTTCACTATTCCAAAATGATTCATTAATGTAATTTTTACCCATTTCCATCATTTTATGATATGGAATAAAAGGAATATTCATTTTTTTAAATAAACGTTCTTTTAAATAATGTAATGAATGAAATATTTTTTTATTCATACCAAATAAATTTCTTTTCTATAAATCATATATATTTGTCACTTTGATGAATCCTTTATATGTTTCAATGGATATTCTTAAGGACTTTTTTCCATTATATTCAATATATTTTTATATTAAAATATAATCAATTTCAAATTTAAAAGTGTATATTTCTTTAAAAAATCATCCTATGATATTTTAAAATTAATTTAATCTATATCAAAAACCTTCGATGAAAATTATTATTTAATTGGTCTATATATTATTGATATCATATTACATATTACTCTATAAGGCTTATGATCATGTTTTTAAATATATTGAATATGTAAAAAAGTTAACATTTCATATGAATAGTTATTAGATTTTAATAATTATGTTGATTATTTATAGAATTATTATACATCCCTTACATATAATGAATTCTCGTGAATTTATATGTGAAGGGTGGGCCAATTATAACCCATTAATTAATTTATATGTCTTATAAGATAAACTAGTTTATTCATTTTGTGTAAAAAATAACTATTTATGTATGATGTCTAGGGAAAAGGAATTGATTTTTATATTATGATACAAGACATTATTACTATCTCAATATGAATGTATATTTTGTATTCATTAGAATACTTATTTTACTATATCATTAATAGACTTTGTAACATTTTTATGGTATTAGATTTATGGAATATTTTATTTTTATTTATCATTTCCATATTATTCATGTATTATTTATTCTAGGATAGGATCTATTATAATTTTATCTTTACTAAGAATATGAGGTAATCTGTTGTTTTAATTTCTACTGAATCCCATGGTGGGGTTTAAGATTTATTTCAATAATTTTCTATAATTTTCTTTTAAATAAAATTTTTAATGTTGTATTTCATTTTTACTGTATTATTAGAATAATACATGTATCTAGTATCCCAAGACTACTAAAATATTCAATCCTCTAAGATTAGGTCCCTTGTATTTTTCTCTAATATTGGAAAATAACAACTAGCTCAAGGTTTCAATATTTGGGGTGTTTTAAAGTACTTAAATAATAAAATTATACATATGTTATTCTTAACATATTAAAAAATAAAACCATTCATTTGAACCATAATATCAATAAAAATATGAAAATTCCATGTGATCCATAAGTTTATAAAATGGATTATGTACACACCCATTCTTTCCACTTTATATAATGAGAAAAAAGACGTAGTCAATCACCATCATTATATTCTGAATATTGAAAAAGTAACTCAATTATGAATCGTAAAGTAAAAAAATAAAACCCATCAATGGTAACTTTACCACCTCTAATATATTTGCATCATATACTTCTAGGAATAGATCTATAAAAATATCGAACAAATTCATATCTCCTCCCTTCCATATCCCAAATATTAAATCATAAATCAAATAATGTTTTTATTTTACATTTCAATGTCCTCGATATAATTCACTTACAAAATGACCAAACTAGGTTCCAAACACATCAAGAATAACTTCCAATAAACTAGAGGTATATAAATGTTGAAGAGGGCTGGAAGAAAATTGGATCAGAGGTTATAATCCCAATAATAAACCACCAAAAAAGCATAGTAAAGGTAAAATGGTGAATCAATAATTATAATATAAACTGAAATGGAAAATAGACACCATAGATAAATTCATACAAAGATGATGACAACATTCAAATGATATAAAAAAATGAACTATTTTATATTCCATGCAATTCATTCAATAATGAAAAGGATATAATGTAGGAATATCAAATAAATTGTGGTAAAAAAATTATCAAAATTGGATATTTTTAGAAATCTATTCATTATTACGGGACAAATATCATATATTAACTCAAATAAAGATCCACCAGTTAACTCATCCAATGTTGTTTGGATTTCTCCCTTACATGTTTCACAAACCATGATTTCCTATAGGTTCGATTTTGTTTTTGTATGGTGTGATTTTAATTCAGTTGTCAAAAACCATTATGTACCAAAAAGGTCTTGAAAATATTTCTGAATAATTGATATAAAATGATTATAATTAAATAAACTAATACATTTCAACCTCAAGGAGTGATTTGTAACGGAACCGTGTTTGAATATTCCTATGTTACTTATTTTCATAGTGGTGTGAAATTCCCATGGACATATCATAACTCACTGATGAATGATCGATCACTCATCGTATCACAATCATGGTGAATGATCTGTTCTCATTAATAATTACTCAATGAAGGATAAAACACCATACAAATCCATTTATGTGAATAATATATAACTAATTAATATTAATGAAGAAAAATATTAACATTGTCAATGAGTTATCTGAAACTTATTGATTATTATATACCACCAAATTTGGCCCCAATTAAAATAATCCACACCAATAAAGGTCACTTACGTGGATTATACACCACAGTAAATAATTTATAGGATGTCATACATTCAATTGAAGTGTTCTTGTGAAAAGGCATCCGATAATCAAACTGTACCATGTGAATAATTCATGATTTGTAAAATATAATTTGGAGGATGATGATACAACACTAACTATATTTAGGGGGATATACAATAAGAAATACATCAACCTTATGGCAACAATTATGTCACTCACTTAACATGAATTGTTAGGATTGCTCCAATTAACTCATATTGGATGATATAGAACATGAAAATTGTTACCAAAATACAATGGGAGTATGATATACCACCACATAGATAATGTAGATATAAATTCTTAACTTATAATTGTTCACACATAATTTACCAACATTTCTTGCATAAAGGGTTGTGACCTCAATACAGTAACTCGCTATATTTATAACACCTTGGCTATTCCATCCCTAATCTAATATGTTATCATTATATATCTCCCTATTGAGTAGACTAGGACCCTATAAAGTAGTCACCCAGTCATCATCCAATTCCAAGGCTCCATCACACAACCAACATTGAAAATTGATTTTGGAGACTAAAAATCAACACACACAACTTAAAGGGTCTATAGAATACCTGGTAGATTAAATTCAATATGAAATATTAAATGGATAATGTTGATAGTTCAAATAAATTTATTCAAACATCATTGGAGCATCAAAAATTTCAGATGTCTAACAACACACCTCTCAATACCAATGGCATAGAAAGGGACAACCTAAAAACCATTCTTTGAAACCAAAAAGTTGATCCAGGCTCAATAATTTGGATTTTGAAAACCAAATACAACTCCTATATCTGGTTTTAACCAATTTATCAGTTCTATATAGTTAGTTAAAGAAATAATAGATATATGAGAACCAGCCGAATCACATTTAGAAGTCCCCTAAGACAAAAATAATTCTAATTTCAATACAAGTGAAATGATCCGAGACTAAAGCAATACTAATTATAGAGGAAGATAGATAAGGGAGTTCTTAGAAACTATAAAATATATGAAATGTAGTGAAACCATAATTTTATATCATTTTAACATATTTATTTTAATTAAATTAAAATTCCTAAAAAGTATATACATCTACAAGAACATGAGTGGTTATTCAGTTGAACTATGGTGGAAAAATGTGGTTCTAAGGTAGACATAGTGGACTAATACATCTAATGGAATTCGCCACTGCATAACTAATCAAAAATCCAATGGACTATGGTGTTGAAATGAGTTTTTATGTTTTCATTATGGAAACAAATGACTTACTATGGTGTACTTTTATCCCCCATTTTATTGGGATAAGGTTTTAGGTGATTTTCAAATAAAAATTTCAAAAGTACTATATAGAAATTTTTTTCATCCCATTAAGTGGATAATATAGTTTTATAATGGATATAACCACGTTCTATAGGATTAATTCATTCGTTGGTGGTGTTTTAGGAAAATAACATACAACATTATAGTTTTACATTGGTACAAAACCATACCAATTTTTATAAGAACTATAAAGATATAATAAACCCCAGAAAAGAAATTAATGGCCACATAAATCACATCCAAATCCTGAATAACGACTATCCATATCAAAATAGTGTCCAAAATGTGATGGAATTATAAATACAAGGTCTATATACCTTGAAAATAAACTGTTAAAGACAAAACAAATCACAAAACATTCATTTTACTTAATTTTTGTTGTGTATTGATGGGGGGAGGGGTTGAGGATGGACTTCATCAAATGGGGGACTCTATTTATGGTCATTTAAGACTTATAAATCCCACTTAACACTAGAATATAATTTGAGAAATGTATATATGGTGGATAGAGCCTTCATCCATGGAATGATCATCCTAGACTATAGAGAATTTCCATATATATATATATATATTGGATCTATTAATTTTATTATTTTAATTATTATTTGTAGTTATAAATTACATTATATGTTTCTTATAAATGAATTAAATTAATATTTGGGTGTAATTTTGATGTATGATTCAATGTTGACATTATTTTAGTCATTTAATTAGGTGATTTATTATCGGATTGAATGTTGTTTCACTATTTAAATTATCAAATATCATTTATATGTAAACTATAATGTATATTTATTATTAAATGAATGATAACTAAACATTTTGATTATAAATTATATTACTCAATGATTTTAATTTTTTTAGTCATAGCTAAATCCATTTTAATACCGATGATTATATATTTCTAGGATTCTAGTTGTGCACTAGACCAGTGATATAGTATAGATTATAATATCATCTTAAATATTCATGAATTTTAACAATTTTTATTTCTAGTATTCCAAAAAAATTCTTAAATTGAAATGTAAATTTTATTACAATCTTATATTAGAACCTTACCTTTTAAATAACTAATTTGGGATATGTTTGGGTTATTTCATTATATCCTAATAAATGTTGAAATCTCTTAGATAATTGTACAAGGAAATAACCATATGAAATACATGTTTTATCAATGGCATCAACCCATACATAAAATATAAATATGATTAGATAATTTAGGGTTGTTTTAAACATGAGTTTGAGTTGAATTTTTTTAAAACAATTGATGAAAATAAAAAGTGGTCCGATTTTTTGGAAGTATGAGAATGTTATTGTAGAAAAAGTTTGATATTTTTATTTAATGACTATAAGGTATAGAAATTAATGATTATTTTGGGGATATATTATGGATTGGTGTTAATATAAATTTGTTTATTAGTTGAAAAAAATCCAAAATGTATATCCAAAATGCAATCGAAATGTGATTTCTCAAAGAAATATGATTGATATCCGCATACCGAGTGTCATAAGATAAAGGTGTTTTTGGAAAAATATGAATGGGGTAATTAAAGACTACATTGATTTATAGTAAAGATAATGTAAAATTTTATTAGAATATTGATATTATGTATGAGATATGATATTGTTTTTCTATAAGTGTGTAGATTATCTATTTTATTTTGATATACTTTATTGTTGGATAAAAATTTATATTCTTGATTTTCAGGAAATTGGAAGAGGTGTGAGTAGTCATGGATGAATTCATTAAAGTATAGAAGGATAATTAGGTGATGAAAACACAGTATGTTTTTAATTTAAGTGGAAACACCATGATTTATAATAGGAGTAAAATTTAAACTACATATAAATTATTATTATTTAATCACATTAAGATGACATGAATTATTCCAAAAAGTTCATGTTTAAACCATTAGAAAAGCCCTGGGAAAAATATATATGGTGATAGATTCTCATTTTGATTGGATCCCAATGAGTTATGTGTTTTTACTCCTTCATATAGATTTATAGATTAATCAAAATAAATACAAAACCACAAAATGATTTAATTTTTAAAGGGGAATTCAAATGTATAATGAAATGGTATGCTATTGAATTTTTCTTTTATTTTTTTATTATATATTATGCATTTTTTCCAAAAATAATTTGGTCCTAACACAATTAATTTAATGCTAAAAGTATTTATATGAAATTGTTTCATGCTCTTTAAAGGTAAAAATGATGAAAAGGATTTAATTTATGAAGGAGTTAATATTTAATGATTTTTATGATGAAACGAGTAGTGTCTTGGAAATAATAGTGGGAAGCAGAGTGCGTCACATAATAATGGTGTTCATAATTCCATTATGTGAATAAAATATATTTTTGTGATGATTTACTTCATATTAAAATATAATATTATGTGGATGAAGACATTGGAATGATACATTACCTGAATTTTCAACTTTGATAACATTAATTCATATGGGAGACTTTTCATATCCTTGGAATATTAGATGATAAATAATCAATCCCCATAATTGACTAAATTATCAGGGGTCATAAAAATTTATAAAATTACTAAAAAGTTTTATAGATGAAAAGTAGATTATAAAATGACAATTTCATCTAATTATTGTTTAGGAAGAAGCTAGGAGATATAAAGATTATTTTTCACAACTCAAATTATGTTCATTATAATAAGTTGACCATGTTGATGAAGTTATACTCATTCATTTGAATATTTTATAAGAGGTTAGAGCTCAAATTTGACATGTTATGAATATGTCGTTGATTTTAGGTATAGTTAATAAATTCAACTATCACTATAGAGTTATAATTCATAACGATATGAATAAAAAGAGTCAATATAATGTGGTGTTAAATTTCAGAAAAATTCTTATGTCAATGATGAAAATTGTATTATTTATATACATACTAATATTATATTGACAATTAAATATATAAATAGAGGGATAATTTTTGTGAACCAATTTATGAAGTATTGTTATTAAAGAGTAAATATTCGAGGACAGTTCTCTATCTCAAAGAAAAATTTAATGGTAGGGAGCCTTAGGTTGTAGTGACTATAACCAAAACATTATATCTATTATAAAAAGTGATAAAATTTAATTTTTTTTACATATAAACAATTATAATTGTGTTATTCTTAGATATTTCTTAATGTGGATTATATCATGTAAAAATAAATTATTTTCCACTATAATTATATAGTTAATTAATCCTATATTGTATCTCCCCATTAAACTCACACCATCTAAACTAAAATTGCGTTAATGAAATATGTAAGGAGTGGGGTACTTATTAAACATATTCATTTAGAGTATTTTATAATGTCATGAATAATAAACCCTTTGCATCTAGGAAACCTCTAATATATTCTTATGGTTATCCTTTTGAAAATATTATTTATACAAACATCTCTCTAGATGTTTTAATTTCAATCAAACATATCCTTTTTCATGATATGAAAATTTATTACAAGGATTATACAAATGGTTTCTATGCCTTGTTTTAATTCACCATCCCTCCATATATTTTTATAAATCATCAAAATTGGATATATCTTTATTTGATATTATTTTCTTTATGTATAAAGGTATTTTTGAGACCATGAAGCTATTCATTATGATTTTCATCCTTCATAACCATTAGAATCTCTTTAAAAAAATTTCCCTTACAAGTATCCCTTAAATTATCCATCCCCCATTTATTCAAAAAAACTAGTTTCTTTCAAATTCATTCATATTAATATTTATTCTCTCCAAGAATATTTATTTAAGAAACTATGAATATTTTTTATGATGTACAGTCCATTAAATTTTAGTATCAGTTTCCACTAATATCATAAGTCTATTCCATAATAATAAGTATTCCTCAAATTTAATATTCTATTTTCATATAAATGGTGGGTGGAGATTTATATAAACCTATTTCAATTCATAAGATACCAAAACATCTTTCTATATGTTTATAAACAATCAATATGAATCATCTATTTATAATATCATATACAAGTTACCTTCGATTTAATTCAGATATTATAGAAAATTTCCTTTAATTATGGATCGATTTTTCTTCATTACATAAATTCATTACCTTTCTAAGGACACAATGGAAGTAACACATCAATGTCACATTTCTATGAAAAGAAATTCTTCCTTATTTTTTTAGAGTATTTAAGTGAATTAATAATTCGATTTTTTAAAAATATCATGATCAATATGTTTAGACAGAAAAGATAAGGATCTCGTTCATTCCTTTTATATAGTTTATCCTCATTTAATTAATGTTTAATTTCAAATCCTTATCCATAAAATCATTATCCATATAAAAAATTCATCAAATATACATACTTTTAGGACATTCAACTCTCTTTATGTTATGTTTTTTGAGGGATTAAGCTATCTTTAACCAGTATCTCATTAAACAATTATATTATGAATAGAAATAACAATCCATGAATAATCTCTACTAGATCCTCATTATCATATATGTATTCGTTATCTAAAAGGTTTAGCAAAGATTATTCTCAAATTTTATGACTAGATGGTATTTTTACTTCTTCTATGGAGCCATCATCCCTTTCTATCTCTTTGGGAGATCCTAAATTTCATGATTGATATATATATTGAACTAAACATTAGTCCCTTATTTATTATAATAATAAATAACAGTGACCTAAATATATTTTCCCTTTTATTCCTAGGTTTCCTCTTCATTAGTGCTTCCATTCCAAAATTCCTACATTAGGAATTTTCTCCAGTTTTATAGCATGATAACTTATAACCACTATATTTTTATCAATACATGATGAAAATATCTCAAGATCATTGGTTTTCATAGTTCTTCGACATATGTATTTTAACATATTCCAAATATAAAAAGAACTAGAATAATGAATAATATTATTGACTACCTCAATGGTAATTAATATATGTAATAAATTTTGGATCTCCATATCCTGAACTCTTTATGTATATATTATCAAAACAATATGCATATATATGTGGGAATAAATCACTGTATGCTTATAGATAATAAAATATCTTTCAGATTGAACAAACAAGATAGGACAATTAAAAATAGGGGTCCTCATATATGATTTTATTTTATGAATATTCAGAAATAGATTTTGTAGATTAATAACAAAATTAGAACTTATGGGATATAATTTCATTTTAAAAAATTATATAAATCCTGGGAGTGCTAATTCAATAATTTTTTATATGCTAATAAATTCAAATAGTATCACTTGTTTGATCAAAAACTAATAATCCATGAGTTTTTTTATTGTTTCTACATATTTATCATGGATTCAAATTCATTTTTAAATTCCATATAATAGTTGGTAAAAAATTAGATAATGAAACAAAAAAATGATTAAAAAATTGATATGTCATGAATTATTTATTTTGAAATGAGTATAAATAAATATTTATTAATTTTATTAGACCATGATGAAGTAAGAGGAATCCTTAATGATTAAGAAATAACAAAGATAAATCTATGTAATTATTTATGTTTTATCTAACATTTTATTATATTTAATTTAATAGGATATGAAATATCACTAAACTAAAATTCCCATAATGGTTATGATTACTATAATTTATTTTATAGTTTAAAAATAAATGAATTTATTTTCTAGGACATAATATATTATTATTCATCATATTAATAATGGATATTCCTTACGAATGAGGAGGAATCATTTAAATATTTGGTATATGATATTGTGTCTCGTAATCATTTATGTTTACTACATATTTTCTGATTATTTTGTAAATTTGAAAATAATATCATATGAAGAATCATTTTATGACTTGAAAGCTCACATTTCTTAATATTGAGAATTTAATTGAGTACGATGTCAAATATCTTTATTATTAAGTCAATCTATATTTACAGGCACATTGTTCTGACTAAGTAAGAGTAGAAATTTTTTTGATGGCTCTTTATAATGTGGTAAATTGACTATAATAAAATCCATGAGAGAGAAGACATCATTGGGATAATTTAGGATCTTGAATTTCCAAGATATATATTTTTTAGAATAATTGGTTTCAAAATAATTTTCTTAGAAAACATATTGTAAATAAGATTAAAAGGTGGATTTTATATGGGTTATAGAGCCTAATTTATTTTATATTAATGAACGTGGTTTACATATCTTCAAGTCAAAAAGAATTTGTATGAAATAATTAGAGTGACAAATATGATTTGTATATAAATTTTCATCAAGAATTCCAATGACTAATTGGATATTTTGACTTATTTTTGGTGATTTATGTATTATTGGTACGAAGGAGGATAAATTTGAATTAAGTGGAGTTATAATTATTGGACTCATCATGTGTTAATCATATTTTAATGATAACAAATCATATACTTTTTCTAAAGCTTGTTAATCATGTTTAATCTATCTAAAATCAAGTGTACCAAGGATTAGTTTCTTTATGCCATAAATAATTATTCTAAGCTATTTTGTTGGTAATGAAATTATCTTATGAATGATTAAGTTAAATTCATTCAATAAATATCATCTTTTATGTCTATATACATATATTTGGCTATGTATGATACATCGTGACCATCCAGAAACTATGACCATTCAAAAAGCGTGACCATCTAGAAACTGTGACCATCCAGACATAGTAACCATCCAACCACCATGACCTGACAAATTGTTCCTAACACCACATCTGTGCTACAAGTTCATGATCCTAATATAACAATACCATCTTAGCTATCTCACTGCTCAATGACAGTGAATGAGACACCATTTCTTGAGGCACCCGTTACAGATAGACTGTGACACCATTTCTTAATCTATTTTTTTCATTTTTCAATATAATTTCTAATAGTCATATTTGATGTTTTTAAATGTAGTGACAAAATTAATGTTTTTTATAGACATGTCACCTTATTGTAAGAGGTACTAGGTGTATAATACATGCATCATGTGACCTCCAAAACATTCATTCTAAGAAAAAAAAAATAAAAACGTGGCTAGAAGGAAAATGGTGTGACCGTGGTGACTGTAAAGACAGATGCTCTAACAGAAGAACTAGTATAAAAGATATAATTTAGTATTATGAGAATTCATGCAACAAAACACTATATAATATACACACAAATAAAAAAATAAAATCCTACAGTCCAAGACATTTCTGCACTATCTACTCCACGAAGAAAATGATCCTGATCAAGCAGACTTACAAAAATCTATTTTCCACTAGAGGACTCAATTTTTGTATATGCTTCATCCTAGAAGTCCAGAGCTCAATTTACTAACACTGAGAGAACTTCTAACCTTATCTCATTATTTCATCTCTATTGTCTATTATTTTATCTTTATAGCATTGTGTGTTTGTCTCTATAAAAATGGACATCGTCTCCTACATTAAACTGAAGGATAGAATATATCTTTTCTCATAAATATTTTTACACTTGTGTTGTCCCATGGATAAGTGTGGAAGAGGTCCCTATGTGACATTTTAGTTCATACCCATAAAGATCTTTGGAAGAGGTCATGTGAACAAGGCAGTCTTGTGTACAATTTTTAACCCTGATCTAGGATGTGGTTCTTGTTTATTTATATAAACTTCTTTGTGGCAGTTGTTCACCAAGTTGGAGTGGATTAGGTCTTGGATTGAGACGTAACCACTTGTTTAATATCTGTTATGCCGTTTATTTTAGTTTTATCTTTTTTATTATTTAATTTGGAAATAAATAAATGTACATTGATAGTTATTTTTGGAAGGAAGTTATAATTGATTTGCTTTATTAGAATAGCTTTAAAAGTATTTTTAATAACTGATATTAAGACTACGGAAAATTAATCAACCTTATAAGAAGTTATTTAAATAGTTAAACATTCCTAACAGTGTAACACTAATTAACAGGGTTGTATTTAATTTTATTGGGGAACACTTTTAGGAATACGTTTTAAAATAAATTAATAGCTACTCAATACACCCCCTTCTGTACTATACTCTAAAAAACATTTGGTATCAGAGGATTGTTTATTAAGACTCTGTTTTTGACAACATTAAACTTTGATTTTAGATGTACATTAATGATCCATAAATTTATATAGATTCTAAATTTCTATCCCATTTGAAGTATTTCATTATTATGGATAATATATTTGAAGATGTTGCAATAAACAGACCACCATTCATTAATGGAACCAATTATTCTCATTGGAAAATCAAAATGAAAATGAATTTAGAAAGTATGTGATATTAAATATAGTCTTAAATAATATATGAATATAAGATTACTTCTTCTGATAGAATCACTTGGGATGAACCTACAAAAATGGCCTACAATAATAATTACAATTCCACGAATTCTTTGTACTTCTCTTTGGGAGATGAGGAATTTAATAAGATCTCTAAATGGAAAAATGGCCATGAAATTTAAGATAACTTGTTTGTTTCACATGAAGAATCTTCTAGTTTGAATGAAATGAGACTTAATACGTATACTATTAAATATGATAACTTTTAAATGAAACCTGATGAGCCTATTTACGACAAGTATCTATGGTTCATCGAAATTGTCAACATAATGATTTCTCTTGGAAGAGAAGCCACTGCCAAAGAACAGATTATAAGGATTCTCATATCCCTACGTGACATATGGAAAGGCACCTCTCTCTCTATTAGAGTGTCATGAGACATCTGATGGGTACCTATAAAAGAAGTCATTAGAAAAATTATGATGTATGATAAGGATATTAATGTCAAAAAGTAACAGTGGGATGAACCTGAAAGAATTTTTTTGCATTCAAGACCACCATTTCTAAACCCAAATAGAAAAAAAGTGAAAGTTTTTGTAGAATGTTCCAGCAGTGAAAAATCATCACCTAATAGTAATAAAGAGAAATCTTAATTATCTATAAGGTTTAGGATATTTTACAAGAAGAATAACTTTTAAAAAAATCATTACATAAATGGAAGATATGATAAAAAGGATGTTGGAGGAAAGATTGGAAAAGAAGTGACATGTCTGATGAGATTGTCTACTATGAATATAAGCAAAAAGGACATATCAAGGCTGACTGTCCCAGCTCAAGTACCAAAATAAATATTTGGAAAATGATAGAAAGTATAGAAATCAAATGAAAGCAATATGGAGTGCATCAAACGGTAGTTCAAGTGACTTATAATCTTCACATGAGGAACATGATAACAATTCCAATATGTGTTTTATAAAAAACACAACAGAGGAAACACTGGAATCTTCAATAAACAATTCCTATTTTTATTGAGATGAGATTGGATCCAATAGTATGTCTCATGAATAATTTTTTGAGTACTATGATATACTTAAAGATTCCTATAATTATCTAATAGATAAAAACAAGTCGTTAAAGAAACAATATTCTTTTACCTCAACTGTTAAAACTGAAATCACTATAGAAAGGGAGAAAAATGATCAAATACTCCAAGAGAATAATGAAATAAAACAATATAATGATCAATTGAAAAAGGATATTGAAAGGTTTATAATTCTAAATATAACTTGGTAAAAATTCTAGGTAAACAGATTGCTCCTAAACATACTACTGGAATTGGATATCAACCTGGTAAAAGAAATTTAGGAAGAACTAATTTTGTTTCTAAATCTAGGACATATAGCTTTACTCCTAGTTCGGGAAAACATTTAGATAGTTAAAGTTATGATACACTCTCTATTATTTAAATCTTTTCTTGAAAAAATAGTGTTTTTTTAAATACATTACATAATGCTTATAGGAAACCTATAAGGCAGATATGAGTTCCTAAAGCCCGAGTCACTAATATTACATGACTCAAACAATTGTGGGTACCAAAATCTATTTATATTTGACTATTTTTTAATAATGTATCATAAATAGTTCCTGTAAAATCATATGGTACATGGATAGTGGGTGTTCAAGACACACGAATAGTGACTATTCATTCATCATGAACTAAATAAAAATTAATGGAGGACATGTCACCCTTTGTAAAAATTCCAAAGGAATGATTATTTGCCTTGTCCAAAACGGTAACTCTAGCTCAATTTTGTTTTCCAAGGTAGTTTTTATTGAGGGATTGATATATAATCTTCTTAGTATTTCATAACTATGTGATTATGGATTTTATGTTAAATTTAGAACTGATGCTTGTAATTATTTTAATTCTAAAAATTCATAAGTGTTTTCAACATTAAATAATGAAAATGTTTACTCCCTTAAATTAGAATCATTAGTGTCTAAAAATGCTTTATGTTTATGTGTATTTATCAATGAATATTGGATTTTCATAGAATACTAGGACACTGTTACACTCACTCCCTTTGAAAGATAACTATAGAAGGCTTTGTCAAAGACCTTCCCAAACTTGAGTTTCCAAATGATAAAGTGTGTAATTCATGTCAAAAAGGAATGAAATAAAAAATTTCCTTCAATTTAAAGAATGAAGTTTCAACATATCAACCTCTCGAACTGGTTGACAAGGAATTTTTTGGATCATCTATAATTTCTAGCTTAAATGGGAAGCACTACATTTATGTTCCTATAGATGACTTTTCTAGTTATATGTTGTCTTTCTTCTGAGATCAAAAAAGTCAATCCGTATCTCATTTTACTAAATATTCCAATACTGTTGAAAATCATTGGGGACTTATAATTTAATCGTTATGAAGTGACCACAGATGTCAGTTTGAAAATCATGAGTTTGAATCCTTTTTCTTGGAAAATGGCTATTGTCATAATTTATCTTCCCCTAGAACACCTCAACCTAATTGAGTGGTAGAAAAGAGAAATAAAACCCTACAAAATCTTTCTCGGACCATTATTAGTGAATATGACCAACCTATTTATATTTGGGATGAAGTATTAAATATATCATGTTATATTATCAATATAGTGTTGATTAGACTTATTCATAAAAAAACTCAATATGAGTTGTGGATCAATCAAAAACCCAATGTTAGCTACTTCAAAGTATTTGGTTGCAACGTCTATATCTTTAATACCAAGGAAAATCTTGACTAATTTGCATCCAATAGTAATACATTAATATTTTAAGGATTTTCAATCTCTAGTAAAGCCTATAGAGTGTATAATAAAATAACTAGATGTGTGGAAGAATTAGTCCATGGTAAATTTGATGAAACAGATCCACATAAGCCTAAGACCACTTTATAGAACTTGGAAGATGGTTTATCAAAACTGGACATTAATTCAAAATCCTCTAACCATCCTGTAAAAGAATCTGTGAAAACTTCTAGTTATGGAAATTCATTAGATTCTGGTAATAATGAACCTGACCCTGTTAAAGAACTTAAACTCTGCATTCATTTTTTCTAGAGCTGTTAAAATTCTTAAGAACCATCCTTTGTTGTTATATGAGACTTAGTCAAAGGAACTTAAATGAGAGATTATCTATGAAATCAGGTTGAACATCACGTTTTCTTCTCACTACATGAACATAAAAAAATTATTGATGCCATAAATGATGAATTTTGGGTAATGGATATGAAATATGAACATAATCAGTTTGAAAGGATCAATGTTTGGAAAATTGTTCACAGATTCAAAGTCACACTCCCCATAGGCACTGATTGGGTGATTAGAAATAAGTTAGATGAAGCTGGTAATATTGTTAGAATCAGGGCAAGATTGGTTGTGTCACGACCCGTCCCCGGGGCCCGTGCCGTGACTACCCCAAGCCCGCCTTCCATAGGTCAGGGGCTGGCGACTAGCACCAAGGCGTAAATTCCCGGTAAACAGGGAAGGCATTGCCTTTATAAGTAACAACCACACAGAGTCAGCAAGCGGAAAGTAAAGTGCAGAAAAGTAAAGGGGGCCGGAAATACAAGCCCAACTGTAAAGTAAAGTACAACTCGAAAGGGGAAAACAGCAACTGAAAGGTAAAACCGCTGCACCGAGCTGCCCACTAGAAATCCCACCTGAAGGGTGGGTACAGATAGCTCCTCTGCTCCACGGGTCCCGCCGTCCGCTCCGTGCACGTCCCGCCCAGTGGTCCACCTCCGGGTACCGTCCCGCTCTGCAAGCCTCAGCTAAGGTCCATGCTGTCCGTCGTCTGCAACCAACACAACGTACTGCGGGCAAAGCCCGTGCAGGGGTGAGTATAAGCTACTCAGTAGGGACCCCGAGACCCCTGAAGGTCTCTCAAATCCACAAAGGATAAACCACGAAGAAAAGTAACAATCACGAAGTAACAACTGACACTGCTTAGGTATATGCCCATACATATACCTAAGTCATCAATTTCCGTTCGGCTCTAACACCGAGCCCAAGAACAACCCAATCCACAAAGAAGAGTAAACAAGTTTATGAAATCAACGGATAACCATTACCCAGGTATATGCCCATACATATACCTAAGTTATCAAGTGACCCATCTCAATCATGAGGAAACACAAGATCATTGACTCAGCTCAAACCAGGATTTTCATTATCGAAACCGTAGCTGCTGAAGAGCCCCGTCTCTGAAGTGTGCAGTAGTCCTGTCACGACTCCGAGGTACTGCTCACTAACCTATGACTGCTGAGGTACTCCTCCGGTCGAGTACTGCGGGTTTGCGGCCAACTACCGGGTGCTCCGTCCGCTGAGGGTCTGTCGCCAAATACCGGGCGCTCACCCAAATAGCTTACTGAGGTACTCCTGCTGTCGAGTACCGCGGGTTTGCTGCCCACTACCAGGCGCTCCGTCCGCCGTGGGTCTGCTGCCAACTACTGGGCGCTCCGTCCACTGGGCTAGTCGACTCACTCCAAGTCGAGTCGGTCAAGCAGTCATCAGGTTTCAGTCATCTACACGGTCTCCGTACTCCGCACGCACGCCTCCACCGTCGCGGGTCTGTCGCTACAACCAAGCGCACACACTCCGTAGAGTATCGCGGGTCCGCCGCTACAACCAAGCGCTCCACCGCCAAGGGTCTGCTGCTGCATCCAAGCGCACCACCACTGTCAAGTACCACGGGTCCGCCGCTACACCCAAGCGCTCCATCGCCCAAGGGTCTGCTGCTGCATCCAAGCGCACCACCACTGTCAAGTACCACAGATCCGCCGCTACACCCAAGCGCTCCATCGCCCAAGGGTCTGCTGCTGCATCCAAGCGCACCACCACTGTCAAGTACCACGGGTCCGCCGCTACACCCAAGCGCTCCATCGCCCAAGGTAAACAGAAGATTCAGCTCACACAGGTTCGGTAGCACTGCTCGCGTAGGATTGCCGAGTGTTGTAGTCGTCGTCGTCGAAGTCACAGTAGCAGTCGTAGCAGTAGAACAGTCGCAGCCAGCACTAGGGTTCCCGCACAAAGCAAGCTCGTTCGGAGGGTCCGCTCCACGAGCCGAGAGGCTGATACATCAACTATCACGAAGACCGAAGTTGATGTATCCAAAAGTTCCGTATCGTCAACAGGAACTCAACGCAACAGACGGCGCGTCGATCGGACGCCCGGTCTGAGAGTTATTGGCATTTTCGTCCCAGGGGCCCGGTTGGTTTTCAGGGCAAAACCAACCCGACCGTACTCCGCCTGTATCCGATCCTCGGTCGGAGTATGCCAAAAGTTCCGTCTCACTTAGAGGAAACTACCACAGCTGACGGTACGTCGATCGGACGTCCGTAGCTCAAGTTATGAGCGTTTCCGCTCCGAGGGCCCGGTTGGTTTCGTGTACGAACCATCCCGGCCGAACCCAAAGTCTTCCGAAACCTTGAGTGTAATATACCGAAACGACCGTCTCGATCCAAGGATCGCGTAGCCGCTGACGGTTCATCAATCGGAGGTCCCAGGTCCAAGATATGGGCAAAAGACCGAAGAGGGCCCGAAACGGGGGTTCTGGGCCCGGGGCGACCCGGCCCGAACCCCCCCTGGGTCGGCCGAACCGGGTCGGCCCGAACCGGGTCGGCCCGAACCGGGTCGGCCCGACCCGGCCCGAACCGGCTCGGCCGGGTCCGGTCCGGCCTGGGCGCGGCCCGGCCGACCGGACCGGCCGGCTCGGCTTCGGCCGCGCGGCCGAAGGAGGGCGCCGCGGGCTTGACCCGTGGCTCAAACGAAACGCGGCCCCGCGGGGGGCCGCCTGTCACGCGGACGCGGCCGGGCCGCCGCGTCCGTTCCCGGTTCCGCGGCTGAAGCCGCGGCGGACTTCCTCCACGGCGGCGCGCCGGGCGCCGCCGCCTCCGGTCGCCGGCGCCGCCGCGCCGGCGACCCGCGCCGCCGCCGGAGATGCTCCGGTGGCCCGATTCCTTTCCCGTCTGCGCCGTTGTTCCTCCCGGGATGCTTCCTTCACTGCGAAATCAACAAATGGCCCTTGCGTCGTGCTTTTTCCGTCGCCCGCCAAATCCGCACAAAAAGGGAAGATCAGCGGAGGGTTGCCGGGTCTTGTTCGTTAGACCCGCACCCTCCGCATTAGTCAAAATCAACGGGAGAAACAAGAAGAAACCAATCAACAATTTTAAATAAATTAAAATTGTTTCGTGATCGGGTTCTTTATTTCAAAAGAATAAACACGGGATTTAAAAAGAATTCCAACAACCCTTACTTGTCGTCGTCGTCGGACGAGAGGTCGTCGCGGAATTGCTCGTCGCGGAAGAAGGGGGATCATCGCGTCGTCTCGGTATCCGGCGTCGCGTCGCCAATCTCCAGATCAAGAACAAACGGATTTAATTAATTAAATCTGTTGTTATTGAAATTAAAAAGGGAGAATTAACGATCCGGTTCTTACCTTAGTTGCCGAACGAGGATCGGCTGCGGAAGAAGAGGCGTCGCCGAAGAACGTCGCGGGTAAAGCTCGTCGACGTCGCAGATCTCGGTGTGCGTCGTCGAATTTCGGTCTCCGGCGTTCTTCGCGTTCTTCGCGTTCTTCGCGTTCTTCGCGTTCTTCGCGTTCTTCGCGTTCTTCGCGTTCTTCGCGGGGAGATGAAGAAACAAGATCCTCTCAAATCCTTTCAAAGGATTTTTAGGTTGGTCTTATTTTATAAACATGCCAACACACGAAACCGTTTAAGAAACGATCCATCAATTCGAAAGAAACGACCCATTTAATTCACGAAAGAAACAGTCCATTTAATTCACGAAATAAACCGCCCAATTAAATGGTCTGTTAAGAATTAAAGAAAACGCGTCGGTTGACTTTTCAGTTACTTTGACGGGTTTTCGCGGGTGCGTTACTTAGCGAAAGAAACGGCGGGGCTCGTGCGGGCCCCACCGCACAAATATCCTACCAAGGGGTAGGATATTTCTGGATAGCATCCTATCCAGTTCAACTCAGCTCAAGCCGCCTTTAAGTGACTTCAAGTGGCTTCCAAGAAGCTTAAGTGAAAAATAAAATAAAGTTGTCGCATAAACTTTATTTTTATTTCTGACTTAAAGCCGCAAAATTTAAAAACCACGTCTGAGTAAACGCAACTCCGGAAGAGGCGTTTCTAAGCAAATACCGGCGCTGCGATTTCATCGGTGCCCTCAGAATTCGATTCCGGGCACCGGTTCAAAAGATAGAAAAACCCGCTCGTCCGTTCACTGAACGTACCCGAGCCAAACTTCGGCAATTGATTCCGGGCACACCAGGCCTCGGAATCAGGTGCCGTCTGAAGCTGCGCTCTTGTAAAATTCCAAAGAAAATTAAGAAAAAAAAATTTCCCTATAATTTTACGGGTCTTTACATTACTCCCACCTCAGGGCTTTACGTCCCCGTAAAGCTTCAACTCACACTTAAGGGAAACTAGGTAGTACTGAGCACGCAACTGAGCTTTACGCTCCCATATGCTCACCTGAAGATCTCGTGCTACCCGAGAAGCACCCCAGAGGAAGCAACCGTTCACGTAGATCCTGCTCCTGTCGATCCTCGATCTCTACTAGAACCTCTGTGCTTGTCACCCTGTCATCGACGTCCAACTCCCCGGGGTCGATGACGTGTGAAAAAACAAACACGTATCTCCACAGCTGAGACACATGGTGGACATTATGCACCCGGTGCGACTGAGGTGGTAGGGTCAAGCGGTAAATCTCCTCGCCTACCCTGCTGAAGGTCAAAAGGGTCCATCGAACTTCGGAGATAACATGCCGCCTCGGCCACATCTCCGAAACCTCATCGGGTTGAGACCGTATAAGAACGTGTCCGTCACCCTCGAATTCAAGAGGTTTCCCTTTTTAGGTTAGAACTGAAACTCAAAACTCCTGCTGCCTCAAGGGTAGGGTTGACCAACTCAAGAGTGATCGGCCACACCCTCTTATGCCTGAGTTTAACATGTGCTGCCCAGGGTTTCCTTTTCGCCGACCAAGGAAAACCCATTCCGACGTTTGCCTAAAACAGTCAACCGGGATATGATTTGTGAATCATACCCAGATCAACGTCGTAAGGCCTCTACGCTGCCACCAAGATATTCCAACCGAAACTCTCGCCTCGAGGTCAAATCACACCGTCGGCGTAAGTGTGATTATCGAGTCTCCTCCCAAAGGTATCTCCAGACGTGAGGGTCAAGTCTACGGCTTACCCGGAACCTCTAGGTCTGGGACATGATTCGTGGAAGGGTAGAATGATTGGTTCCTATGTCCATAGATATGGCAGCTCGTAGTAGACATAATTCGTACCCCGAATCATTCTTTGAGCTCCTGGGTCACACTCCTTGACCGCAAAGCAGCTATTCTCTTCCCCAGCCCTCCTGCTCCCTGAGCCTGACGGGGACTACTAAGTCGGGTGGTCGTAACATGTCGAAATGTACACCACCACATGCTGCTCTCTAAGCTCCGCTTCCAAGTCTGCTACCCTGCAGATTCATCTGTCCTTAGCACTTCCTCCTCCTGAAACATTTTACACGCCCGAGTCTCTGAAACTGGCGCTAGTTTCCTGCCTTTCACTGCTAACGTTCACAACCACAAAGGTTCTCTCTAGCATCCTAGCATAGGTAGAAATGCATAGAGGAAAAGAAATGGTTCGGATGTCCTTTAGACACACTTCGCTCAGAAGTTCGAGTCTAAAGAACTGATCACAACGTAACCAACGAGTACCAAGATTGATTGGTAAGCCACGTTGAGTGCTCTACTTCCGACATGTCGTACTGTCGAAGCTGTATTAGCTCCAGAAAACTCACAATCACCTCCTCAAGCCAGTCCTCAGCCGCCTACGAGTCAGGCTCACCTCGAAACTTGAGGGATATCTGATGCTAAAACATATGTAAGGCACTAAGCCTGTGAGTCTCTGCTATCGGTACCGCCGGTAGTTTCTGCTGACCAACAGGTAGTGACATAGCTGGAACTCTACCCGTAGGTACTATCCCAGGTATCGGTTCGCGTACCGAAGTCTCATTACTATAAGGACCAACCTCATGGTCACTCACTAGAAACACTAGGAGATAAGATCACCATCTGCTCTACTAGTATCCAAGCTAGGCGTAGAACTCTAGCAACCGCCTCCATCCAGTCCACTGCTGCCTGGGGAATCTGTCTCGCCTCGTATCCTTAGAGGCCTCTACTGCTGGAACTCGTGCATCGCGATCTGCTAGCGTGCACCGTCAGCTAGTGGAATCTGTTGCCTAACGGGTGGTGGTGCTGCTGGTACACCACCCGAAGGTGCCAACACTGAAAAAGGGGCCCTGCACCGAAGTCTCGCTGCTCGGTGGGCCATCATCGAGAACTCTCTCGGAACTCCAGCTAACTATCTGCATGGTGACATTCTGAACAGTTGTGTTACGGTCAACGATTTATACCTGGTGAGCTGACCTGGTTTGAGCTGACTTTAAACCTTTTAGGAAACACACACGCAATCAGTGTTTTCATGCATTAAGTCGGAAATCAGAAGTCAGGGTCCTGGTGTACGGATACGTCGGCCGCCGCACCAACACTGGACTCCCTGGACTGATAACCACACTCAATACACTAAACACTATTGCTTCACATAGAAAAGATCAGAGTTCGCGGTAGAACCGAACCTCCTCTGATACCAATTTGTCACGACCCGTCCTCGGGGCCCGTGCCGTGACTACCCCAAGCCCGCCTTCCATAGGCCAGGGGCTGGCGACTAGCACCAAGGCGTAAATTCCCGGTAAACAGGGAAGGCATTGCCTTTATAAGTAACAACCACACAGAGTCAGCAAGCGGAAAGTAAAGTGCAGAAAAGTAAAGGGGGCCGGAAATACAAGCCCAACTGTAAAGTAAAGTACAACTCGAAAGGGGAAAACAGCAACTGAAAGGTAAAACCGCTGCACCGAGCTGCCCACTAGAAATCCCACCTGAAGGGTGGGTACAGATAGCTCCTCTGCTCCACGGGTCCCGCCGTCCGCTCCGTGCACGTCCCGCCCAGTGGTCCACCTCCGGGTACCGTCCCGCTCTGCAAGCCTCAGCTAAGGTCCACGCTGTCCGTCGTCTGCAACCAACACAACGTAGTGCGGGCAAAGCCCGTGCAGGGGTGAGTATAAGCTACTCAGTAGGGACCCCGAGACCCCTGAAGGTCTCTCAAATCCACAAAGGATAAACCACGAAGAAAAGTAACAATCACGAAGTAACAACTGACACTGCTTAGGTATATGCCCATACATATACCTAAGTCATCAATTTCCGTTCGGCTCCAACACCAAGCCCAAGAACAACCCAATCCACAAAGAAGAGTAAACAAGTTTATGAAATCAACGGATAACCATTACCCAGGTATATGCCCATACATATACCTATGTTATCAAGTGACCCCTCTCAATCATGAGGAAACACAAGATCATTGACTCAGCTCAAACCAGGATTTTCATTATCGAAACCGTAGCTGCTGAAGAGCCCCGTCTCTGAAGTGTGCAGTAGTCCTGTCACGACTCCGAGGTACTGCTCACTAACCTATGACTGGTGAGGTACTCCTCCTGTCGAGTACTGCGGGTTTGCGGCCAACTACCGGGCGCTCCGTCCGCTGAGGGTCTGTCGCCAAATACCGGGCGCTCACCCAAATAGCCTACTGAGGTACTCCTCCTGTCGAGTACCGCGGGTTTGCTGCCCACTACCAGGCGCTCCGTCCGCCGTGGGTCTGCTGCCAACTACTGGGCGCTCCGTCCACTGGGCTAGTCGACTCACTCCAAGTCGAGTCGGTCAAGAAGTCATCAGGTCTCAGTCATCTACACGGTCTCCGTACTCCGCACGCACGCCTCCACCGTCGCGGGTCTGTCGCTACAACCAAGCGCACACACTCCGTAGAGTATCGCGGGTCCGCCGCTACAACCAAGCGCTCCACCGCCAAGGGTCTGCTGCTGCATCCAAGCGCACCACCACTGTCAAGTACCACGGGTCCGCCGCTACACCCAAGCGCTCCATCGCCCAAGGGTCTGCTGCTGCATCCAAGCGCACCACCACTGTCAAGTACCACGGGTCCGCCGCTACACCCAAGCGCTCCATCGCCCAAGGGTCTGCTGCTGCATCCAAGCGCACCACCACTGTCAAGTACCACGGGTCCGCCGCTACACCCAAGCGCTCCATCGCCCAAGGTAAACAGAAGATTCAGCTCACACAGGTTCGGTAGCACTGCTCGCGTAGGATCGCCGAGTGCTGTAGTCGTCGTCGTCGAAGTCACAGTAGCAGTCGTAGCAGTAGAACAGTCGCAGCCAGCACTAGGGTTCCCGCACAAAGCAAGCTCGTTCGGAGGGTCCGCTCCACGAGCCGATAGGCTGATACATCAACTATCACGAAGACCGAAGTTTATGTATCCAAAAGTTCCGTATCGTCAACAGGAACTCAACGCAACAGACGGCGCATCGATCGGACGCCCGGTCTGAGAGTTATTGGCATTTTCGTCCCAGGGGCCCGGTTGGTTTTCAGGGCAAAACCAACCCGACCGTACTCCGCCTGTATCCGATCCTCGGTCGGAGTATGCCAAAAGTTCCGTCTCACTTAGAGGAAACTACCACAGCTGACGGTACGTCGATCGGACGTCCGTAGCTCAATTTATGAGCGTTTCCGCTCCGAGGGCCCGGTTGGTTTCGTGTACGAACCATCCCGGCCGAACCCAAAGTCTTCCGAAACATTGAGTGTAATATACCGAAACGACCGTCTCGATCCAAGGATCGCGTAGCCGCTGACGGTTCGTCAATCGGAGGTCCCAGTCCCAAGATATGGGCAAAAGACCGAAGAGGGCCCGAAACGGGGGTTCTGGGCCCGGGGCGACCCGGCCCGAACCCCCCCCCCCTGGGTCGGCCGAACCGGGTCGGCCCGAACCGGCCCGAACCGGCTCGGCCGGGTCCGGTCCGGCCTGGGCGCGGCCCGGCTGGCTCGGCTTCGGCCGCGCGGCCGAAGGAGGGCGCCGCGGGCTTGACCCGCGGCTCAAACGAAACGCGGCCCCGCGGGGGGCCGCCTGTCACGCGGACGCGGCCGGGCCGCCGCGTCCGTTCCCGGTTCCGCGCGGCCGCGGAACCGGCTGCCGCCGCCGCCGCGGCTTCAGCCGCGGCGGACTTCCTCCACGGCGGCGCGCCGGGCGCCGCCGCGCCGGCGACCCGCGCCGCCGCCGCCTTCCGCGGGCCGCCGGAGATGCTCCGGTGGCCCGATTCCTTTCCCGTCTGCGCCGTTGTTCCTCCCGGGATGCGTCCTGCACTGCGAAATCAACAAATGGCCCTTGTGTCGTGCTTTTGCCGTCGCCCGCCAAATCCGCACAAAAAGGAAAGATCGGCGGAGGGTTGCCGGGTCTTGTTTGTTAGACCCGCACCCTCCGCATTAGTCAAAATCAACGGGAGAAACAAGAAGAAACCAATCAACAATTTTAAATAAATTAAAATTGTTTCGTGATCGGGTTCTTTATTTTAAAAGAATAAACACGGGATTTAAAAAGAATTCCAACAACCCTTACTTGTCGTCGTCGTCGGACGAGAGGTCGTCGCGGAATTGCTCGTCGCGGAAGAAGGGGGATCGTCGCGTCGTCGCGGTATCCGGCGTCGCGTCGCCAATCTCCGGATCAAGAACAAACGGATTTAATTAATTAAATCCGTTGTTATTGAAATTAAAAAGGGAGAATTAACGATCCGGTTCTTACCTTAGTTGTCGAACGAGGATCGGCTGTGGAAGAAGAGGCGTCGCCGAAGAACGTCGCGGGTAAAGCTCGTCGACGTCGCAGGTCTCGGTGTGCGTCGTCGAATTTCGGCCTCCGGCGTTCTTCGCGTTCTTCGCGTTCTTCGCGTTCTTCGCGTTCTTCGCGTTCTTCGCGTTCTTCGCGGGGAGATGAAGAAACAAGATCCTCTCAAATCCTTTCAAAGGATTTTTAGGTTGGTCTTATTTTATAAACATGCCAACACACGAAACCGGTTAAGAAACGATCCATCAATTCGAAAGAAACGACCCATTTAATTCACGAAAGAAACATTCTATTTAATTCACGAAATAAACCGCCCAATTAAATGGTCTGTTAAGAATTAAAGAAAACGCGTCGGTTGACTTTTCAGTTACTTTGACGGGTTTTCGCGGGTGCGTTACTTAGCGAAAGAAACGGCGGGGCTCGTGCGGGCCCCACCGCACAAATATCCTACCAAGGGGTAGGATATTTCTGGATAGCATCCTATCCAGTTCAACTCAGCTCAAGCCTCCTTTAAGTGACTTCAAGTGGCTTCCAAGCAGCTTAAGTGAAAAATAAAATAAAGTTGTCGCATAAACTTTATTTTTATTTCTGACTTAAAGCCGCAAAATTTAAAAACCACGTCTGAGTAAACGCAACTCCGGAAGAGGCGTTTCTAAGCAAATACCGGCGCTGCGATTTCATCGGTGCCCTCAGAATTCGATTCCGGGCACCGGTTCAAAAGATAGAAAAACCCGCTCGTCCGTTCACTGAACGTACCCGAGCCAAACTTTGGCAATTGATTCCGGGCACACCGGGCCTCGGAATCAGGTGCCGTCTGAAGCTGCGCTCTTGTAAAATTCCAAAGAAAATTAAGAAAAAAAAATTTCCCTTGAATTTTACGGGTCTTTACAGGTTGCACAAGGCTATAGTCAAGAAGATGGAATTAAATATGAAGAGGCCTTTGCACCAGTAGCTATAATTGAAGCCATCATAATTCAACTTGCTTATGCTGCACATATGAATTTCAAACTATATCCAATGGATGTTAAAAACGAATTTCTAAATTGGTATATAGCTAAGGATGTCATTGTTTATCAACCCCCGGGGTTTACAATCCCTCATTTTCCAAACCATATCTTTAAGTTATCAATATATTTACACAGTTTAAAACAATCTCCAAGAGCTTGATATGATAGATTAAGTAATTTTCTTATTTCTAAAGGATTTACAAAAGGAATATAAGTTCTTAACCTTTATATAAAATTATTTTTGAATGATTTTTTTGTAGTTAAAATTGATGTAGATGACATTATCTCTGTATCATCAAAAAATTATTTATGTATTGAATTTTCTAAAATGATGTAAATTTTTTTTGAAATAAGTTTAGTTGGAGAACTCAAATCAATTATGGGATTAAAAGTATTTCAAAAAAATGATGGTATTATTTTATTTCCATGAAAATATAGTTGAGATATTCTAAAACATTTTTTTGGATAACACTAAAATTACTGACACAATAATGAGTACTATGTTAATGTTGGATCTTGATGAAGATGGATATTTCGTTGATCAAACCACTTACAGAGGAATGATTGGATTCTTACTCTACATAACTGCGAGCTGACCTGGAATATTGGTTAGTGTGTGTATGTGTGCTCGTTTTCAAGAAAATCATAAGGAATCTCATTTAATTGTTTTCAAGAGAATTTTTAAATATGTCAAGCATACACCCAATATAGGACTATTCTATCACAGAAGACAATCATTTGAGTTAGAGAGCTATTATAATGATGAATTCATGGGTTTTATGTTAGATAGAAAAATCACCTCTGGAACATTACACTTTTTAGGCATTTCACTAGTATCATGGTGTAATAAGAAAAAAATCATTGTTGCATTATCTACTGAAGAAGCAAAATAGATAGTTGATGGCAGTTGTTGTGCACAAATTCTATGAATGAAACACACATTACTAGATTATGGAAATAAATTCAGACATGTACATATATATTGTTACAATACAAGTTCTCTTAATATCCAAAAATATCATGTTTCACACTCTAAGACAAAACATATTGATGTAATACATCACTACTTTAGGTATCCTTATCAAAAAGGTTACATCACTTTGGAATAAATTGGAACTGAATATCTTCATACTAATATATTCCCCAAACCATTAAATTCCAAAATAATAGATTACACCATACATGAATTGGGAAAGATAAATCTTAAGTTGTAAGTATATTGTTTCACAGTTTACCGTTTCACAATTCACTGTCATAAGATTTCTATTTAACTCTAACAGTCCTATAGTTTTAATATCTTATGAGTTGATGTTTCCTATTTACAGTCTCATAGTTACTATTTCATGGATAATGTTTAGAACATACTATCCCTAACAATACCGCCGCACAGTTTAGAAGTCAAATTGTTACGGTCTCACCATGAATGCTTGTTACAGTCTCACCGTGAAGGCTTGTTACTGTCTCACCTAGAAATCTTGTTACTGTCTCACCGTGATGGCTTGTTATAGTCTCACCTTGAAATTTAAATATAGTCTCACCTTAAAGAAGCTATATTGATTTATTTGTACATTATAACTCGTATCATTGTAATTCATTTTTTTATTCTTTTTTTCTTTCCCACGATTTTGATCTCAAGACTCTTGATATCAATAAATGATAAAATAGAAAGAGTTTAAATCGTTCTTCACTCAAGATCTCATACATCAATCTAAAACCCTTCATTCAACCCTTCTCTCTCTCTCTCTCAATCCTTTGGTGAATTCCATTGATGAAACAGCCATCGTCGTTAACTCCTGAGAAGCATAGTTCAAAGATGAAGTTGAAAATCCCAGCGAAGTTAGCACCTAAAGGCCCTCTGAATACAAATCCGGTGAACATAATTGTGGTACCTAAAAAGGAGATATGCACTAAGTGGCTTCATTAAAGTAATTATTTGGTATTGAATGTTCTAACAAAGCAAGGATGGTTGTATTGGTTCACAAAGGAGAATAAGCCTATATACGCGAAGCTAGTCGCAGAGTTTTACCTGTATGTTTATTTTTATTTTTATTCACTAGATGGATATGTTGTGTGAAGATTTATCAATGGATAGATTTATGCCTTTTCCCTGAGGTTATGGGATTCATGCCTTAGGATACCTCATTAGGGTATTGGTGAGGACTTCCAGAGAGGTCCTCCACCTCCAAGTGAGTTCTTTGTTTTGGATGAAGCATTGTGAAGTTTATCTGCAAACAAAACTAAGAGGAGATCTATAGCTGTCGAGATATATAATGAATTCAAACATCTATTTATGTTTGATAAGAATTTGATTAGCCCCAAAAAAGCTGATTTCTCTATACTCATGTATCAGGATGCATTTTTGATACATCTTATGAAAAATTGACATAAGATCAACCTATGTAAGTATGTTATACACCATATGTGTGAGATGATCAAAACAACATCCAATTAAACCTCCATTTCCTATTTAAGTATTATCTCAACAATGGTTTATGGAAAATGATTGGTTGGAAAAGACAAAGTATCCATTAAGGATTATGAGTTCTGTATTTCAAAAATTACAGTAAAGAGTATGAAAATTTGTGGTAATAAATGGAGAAAATCATGGGTGGACGATAATGACAGGGTTTACGAAATGTTTAATCTATTGGAACACCCTTTAAGACCTAAGGATATTTCTGATCATGGTCTAGAACTATATGAACATGTTGATTATCTTGATGAGGAAGAAGAAGAAGAGGCTATTATGCCTCTTAGAGAAATAGTTATGGTTGATGAAGACATTGAATATTCTCATCATGTATTATTTGAGAAGGAAATGTGTTTACCTGACGAAGTTATTGATCTGGATTAACAAATTGATTCTAAATAAGAATATGTTTCTAAGGTAAGTTAAATGGATATTGTAGAAGAGAATATAGAAGAATAACATTCTATATTTCAAGAAACTACTATTGGGGAACATCCATAGGAACAATCTATTCTTGACGTTATTCAATCTACTGAAGAGATAATGGAGCAACCCTTTTAGTTGTATGGAAAGAAATTTGGTGAGAAAATTAGGGTTGAAATTGTGGAAATAGATAAAGGATATAAATCTATCAATCCTGAGAATGATTCACCTCTTTATGGGGAACATCCCCCTAATATGGAATCTTTTGATGTCAGTAATCCATTTGATTCATTTTCAGTGGATACATTGTATCAATTCCCCTGTTTTTTTATGTGACTGATTTCTAGGATGTCTCATTTAATGGAATTGATTTGTCTATTATGTTTCATTTGAAACTAGAATTTGCTCCTGAAGATATCTCTACCAAAGA
Organism: Viscum album; assembly: GCA_963277665.1. NCBI lineage: Eukaryota > Viridiplantae > Streptophyta > Magnoliopsida > Santalales > Viscaceae > Viscum > Viscum album. The sequence continues at coordinate 1,461,278,260 of OY728150.1, read as the reverse complement.
ACCTGAGGTTGTCCCAGTTTCTATTCCCAAACCATCACAAGAACCTCCCAAAATGGTCAATCAGGATAATCTGAAAGTATTTAGAGCAACCCTATTGATAGGATTTGAGAAAGACATTAATACCCAACTGGCTCTTGTACCCAATTTATGTGAAAATGTATATTCCTCTTAATTGGAAAAGAACATATAGAACATTAATCCCAAGATGTTTCATGAGATTCTTGAAGTCAGAATTCAGAACAAACAACTCAGTGATAATTTAAAAATGCTTAGAGGTATATTTTAAGAAATGGAGAGAGTGATGAACTCAAGACTAGAATATATTTCTTATCCTATTAGGGATATTGTCAGTCAGACTCCATAGGAAGTATCCTTGCTGATTTAACGGAATGTAACGTCATTTGCTGAGATGGTAGATGAAAGAAAAACAAGATTGTTCAAGAGATATTTTAGCATGATATTGGTCTTAAAAAGTTAACTGATGAGTATTAGGGTTGTCTCCAAAAAGTTCTAAATCACATAAAATCCATTACCTCAATAGTCACTACGTCTCTTACATCTGTAAAATCACCTCAAACCTCTTTAGATAGTGATCTACATCAAATAGTTATCAATTAATTACTTCAATAAATGCTCAGTGGCTATGAAAAGGAATCTCTATTTAAAGATTTCAAAAATAGGGATAGAGTTCTTTATTTGGGGAGTAAACATTCCAATATTTCTAATGATTCTCAATAATAAATTTTGAATAAGGTGGAAATCTACTTCAATCAAATCTTCTCAATGAAAGACATGACCAAAAACTTCATGTACCATGTCGAGAATATGCGGATTCCTCCTGTCACTCAAGGTTTCAAAACTCCTGTCCAAAAGCTCAAAAATTACACACCTTTGTTTGATATGTCTATGGAGAACAAGGATTACTTTGAGAAAGCCATCCAGTATGGTAGTGATCTAATTGCTGACTTTGTCATGTTTTTGAGGCCTTATCTGCATCATCAGAGTACCGAAATTGTCACTCCTGCAGCTGCACCCCTGAGATCTAGTTAGGCTAACTACTCCGCCTCTACCCTTGCCTCTACATCTATGTCGGTCTCTTAGGCTCTGAGACATTCCAGGCATGTTATCCTTGATCAATAGTTTCTTCAGTCTTCCATTGCACCTACCTTGGGCCCTTCTATTTTTAAAATACACCCTTTACATTCTCTATCCATTGGTTTACTCTCTTTTCCCATTTCTACCTCTACTCTTATGACTTCTTCATCTACTGATGCCACTGCCAAGGGAAAATAGGAGACAAGATAGTGCTAAAGAATAGTGACTACTATCATTTTATAGGTATTTTTTCTGTATTTTGTACCTTACTCTTTGTAATTGCTCATTTTATTCTTCTAATGAATTGTTCACTTTTAATGACTACTTCTTATTTACTCTTTATGATAATTACAAATGGGAGAGAACTATGTATTATATATGCACTAAATGCATAGTAAAAAAAGACACATTACCTAAGAATAAATATCTCACTCACATGATTTTTGATCGTCATTAAGGGTGAGATTATTGGAGTCCACATGTGTTAATCATTTTTAATGATCACAAATCCTATACATTCTGTAAAACATGTTAATCCTGTTTATTCTAACCAAAATCATGTGTACAAATGATTAGTTTTTTATGGCTTAAATAATTATTTTTGCCTCTTTTTTATAATGGAATTATCTTATGATTCATTATGTTTAATTCATTGTATGAATATCACTGTTTAAGAATGTGTACAGATATTTGGCTAACTCTGAGACACTGTGGCCATCCAGACACCGTGACCATCCAAACACTGTGACCATCCAAAAACCCTAACCATCCAATCACTGTGACTATCCAGACATCGTAACCACCCAGAAACCATGACCAGACACCGTGATCCTAACCCCACATATGTGATACGGATTCCTGAAATTTATATAACTATACCATAATTTATATCTCACCACTCAAAGACAAATATTGAGACAATGTTTCATGGAGACACCATTTACAAGAAGATTGTGACATTGTTTCTTAATCTGTTATTTCATTTCTAAATTTAACTTCTAACAATCGTATTTGATTTTTTAAAGACAGTAACATAATTAATGTTTCTTTGTAGACATGTCACATGATAGTACGAGGTACAAGGTAAATATTACATGCATCTTGTCATCTCCAACACATGTATTCTAAGAAGAAAAATAACCAAGTGGCCAGAAGAAAAATTGTGTGACCATGGTGATAATGGAAAAATTTTTGCTAACAGAAGAACAAGTGCATGCATGATAATGAAGTGGTACGAGCGTTCATACAACCTGAAACTGTGGAAAAACACATGAAGCAAAAATGAAATCCTAGTGTCGAGAATATTTCTACATAATATACTCCACAAAGAACATGATCCTGATCTAGACGACTTACGATACTCTGTTTTCTGTGATAGGACTCAATTTCAACATCTACTATATCCCAAAAGTCTAGAGTTTTATATATTATCAATCAGCGCACTTCTAACCTTAAATCAACATTTCTTCTTTGTTGTGTAATATTTTTTTGGTTTCAGCAGTGTGTGTTTGTTTGTATAAAAACACACATTGTCTCCTATATTAAACTGAAGGATACAATATATCCTTTCACTTAAATTGTTTTACACTTTTGTACTCCCATGGATATTTGTGGAAGAGGACACTGTGTGACTTGTTAGTTCATACCCATGAAGAAGTGCGGAAGAGGTCGTGTGACTGGAACAGTTTTTTGTACTATTGTTACCCCTGATCCATGGTTTGGATCAAGATTATTTATACAAGCTTTTTGGTTGTAGGTTATCACCATGTAAAGTGGATTAGGTCTTGGCTTGAGACTAAACACATTTTGTTATATTAGTTGTGTTTTTTATTTTAGTTTTTTTGTTTTACAATTTAATTCGAAAGTCACTAAATCTATATTGATAGTTAATATTGCAAAGATATTATAATTATTTTTGCGTTATTAGAATAGCTTCAAATGTAATGTTAATAACTGATATTATGATGGCTGGGAATTAATCAATCTTCTAAGAAGTTAATTAAATAGTAAAACTTTCATAACCATATAAATGGATTAACTGGGTTGTATTAAAATTTATTGGGGAACCATTTTAATATTATTTTATAAACATAAATTTTAATAGATACCCAATTCACCCCCCTCTTGAGTACTCAACTCTGACCAATAGTAATGTTTTTTTTGAGTTTTGGAAGAAAATATGTGGAAAATTTATTTTTTATATGATTAAATTATTTTCATTATCTTTTTTTTAAGGTGAGGCCCATATTTTTTAGCTTGCATTAGAATAAATGGAGAGAGGACAACATTTGTAAGGATAAAATATTGTTTACATTAGATTAAACCATGCAAATGTTAAGCTATAGGGGGATATGAAAATTTAGGAAGATAGATAAGATATGAAATAATTTTTCAAATTCCAATTAGTTTAAAATTACTGATTTTGATATTTAGTATGGAGACATTTAATATTTCTAATAACACAAATGAATAATCAGATATGGATCAGAATCATAAATTGTTTGTGTATGGATAAAAGGGAAGCATTGAAGCTTGTATCTATTGAGAAAAATCCAAATGTAAGAATGTAATTATGATCTTTATGTTTATATAAAGTGAGAATAGAGTTACCTTAAAAGATCCTTCATAGGGAAAATGAAATTTAAGAAGAAACCTCCACGGTAATCTTCTTCTAATAGTTCCATGAGAACCTATGTGAATGTGAAAACATTATGAATTAAAGAATATCATTATGTGATGGATTCTAGTTTTTTATTATAGTGATGAAGAAGATAATAGATATTAATGTATGATATAATTATTTTGATATTATTATACCTAAGGGGTTTAGTTTTTTATTTGTGTTGTTATTGAAGCGAATACGATAATTCATTAAAAATAAACCTGAGGCCTTGGTGTATCTCATTGTACCATGAGAGGTAAATAATTAATAGAAGTCGGAGGTCATGAAAATCGTTCTTTAAAAACATATGATGAATTCTTTGTTGAAAAAAATTAAATAATTTTTTAGGTAGATAATCAAAATTATGTTTTGTGGATATTAATATGATATTCTAAGAGGCCAAGATAAGATTATTATATATCTTATTTAAATACATAGAGTAAAATAGATTCAAATTGAATCTAGGTCTCTAAAATTATGATAAATAGTTATTAGAAACACATAAATGGTATCCTTTTGATATGATTGAATATTTTTCTAGAATTTTGAAAAACAAAATTAGAATAAAATTTATTGAACGTTTGGATTTTTTCATGGGGTTTGACACAATGTTTTATGGGATATATATGTTGATATAGTGATGGGAAAATCATGACCAATATTCTTATGAAATAATATGGGAATATATAATAGGAAATATGATTGAGGGATGAATTTTTAATGACATTTGACATGTAAATTTTAATATAAGGGAAGGGATACATGAAATATTGATATATGTGTGGGAAATAAAGGACCAAAAATAGGTAATGACATTGACCACTAAGATATTGTTTAATTATATTTCATTTTCCCTTTTATTTCAATATGTAATTTTGGGACAAATTAATTTTATTTAGAAACATAAAACAATTATTCTATCCATCATTACATAGTTCTTTTGATCTAGTTATTTTAGTTTCATTCCCTAGACATGTTTTTGTTCATTTTTCATTGGTGACAATTCAAGCATGAGTGGATAAACTAATTAATGTTGGAAATATTTAAGGAAAATTAAGTGCATGGAATTTTTTCGTTTATACATCTAGATGAGGTATTATCATTATTTAGTGTCACATTGACCCTAAATCAATATATAATTTGGGATTATATTCCAAATGTAATTGGAATTAAGAGTTCAAAACTATTGTGGTAAGGGCGACTGTGATTTTTAGAGAAAACGATAATTCTTCATTTTTATTTAAGAAAAATTGTAATTTAATGAGATATTATTAGATTACATTATCCATAACTGTTAAACAGACATGGGTTGAAATATATATTATTTTGAATTTTTGATTAATTATCTCATCCTATCATATAAATATTTGTTTAAATTATTTTATTAGTGGAGTTAAATTATTTTTAATAAATAAAAACCATTCTTTATAGTTTACCCAACTCTCTCAATTCTATAAATTCATTATTAACCCATAAGCAGACTAGTGTAGTCTTTTTTAGAATATATTAGTGTAATTATTAATTTATATTCCAATAAATTATTTGGTGATATAAAAATGGTTTATAAATTTTTCCCTTGGATTTAATATTCCTCATCATAACCATAATTTTTTAATATTTGTTTTCTAATATATTGAATAAAATAATTTTTTTGATATCTCTTAGTGGTCTATGTCAAATATCTCATCGTTATGAGTCATAATGAAATAGAGAATACACATTAAATGCTAATTTTATTTATTCCCACTAAGGGAATATCCATGAATAAAGGGTTATAGTACCATCACAAAAACAAGCATAATAACATCAATGATTTCACTACATTTCGATGATCAGGTGAATGAAACTGATTTAACTACACAAGAATTCTATTTATCTCTCATCTTTGTGGACCATTGCAATAAATCTTTTAAATTAAAAATATTATAGTATCTCTCCAATTATATATAAAAATTTCATAAAATAACTAATTTAATTGAAGGGGATGTTGTAGAGACACCATAATAAATTAGTAACAACTGATCTCAGATACAAGTGTTAGAAGGATAAAAAAATTAATAAGATGAATAATAACATTTAAAAACATTTTTAATGTGGTTTGAGAATAATATAATATTTATATAGAGCCTGAATACTTCACTAAAATTGTGGTGCAAAAATATAGGTCACTAAAAATACATAAAATCAAAGATCTAATGAGCTCTTAATGGAACATAGTGAATAACAACATTAATTTCTACAATCCATGAAAAAAACATCCAAATATGGTATAGGGCTCCATTCAAACATGTTCAAGAAACTAATTTTTTATAATAATCAATCCATCTAAGATTCAATACTATAGTCACATGTTAGTGCAATTAATTTTCACTACTACAGTTCCATGTTGCTCTCGTTGATCAACTCTTCCACTACATGTTATGATTTTTATCCATTTTTTTCAATTCATTATTTTGTTTTGAGGTATAAATTTGTCTATTTTGGGTCTTATCATGGTTTCCAATTTTACCTGATATTTGTGGTTAAATATATGATTTTTAGTGGGACAATAGGTGGTTCACATTTGGCGCACGGTTAGGGGAAACCATGCACAATCCCAGTAAAAACAATATGGGTTAGAAAATGGAACTTTCGAGGATACAAATAAATCCATAAGCCCATGAACTATTCCCCTAGAAGCTATATGAATGTATTTTTCTTCCATAGATCGAGACTCATGGATTCTACATTGTTTGGAAAAAAGTGCGGGCTAACCGGGTGACCTCTCCAGGTCATATGAAGTGGGAATTTCCTCTTATACCCTCCCATAATTTTAATGCTAAATAAACTGTAATCTGATCCTGATGGAATTTTAAATCATAGGATCTCCCAATAAACCTTATTATATGTATTAATCAACAATAATTTTGTGGTTTTGGCCTTTTGTCATTATGGAATCATCAATTAATTCATTTAACCATTGATATGTCCTTCTTTTGGGGGTTATTCTTACCTTTTTCTTGGGATCTCCTATTCCAGAGGATTGTTTGACCATGTGAGGCGGGTCTATATTGGGTTTTTCTGATGAATCATGATTTTAGTTGTTAGATCTTGCATTTATAGGGTTTTTTGAGGTGTGTATGTGGTTTTCCACCAGGTTTTGAATGTTTCCAAGATTGAGGTGGGTGGTTGTATGATTTTACATTTTTATATGTATTTATATTTCCTTCTTGTTTGTTTAAATGTGGTTTGTAGACTATTTTTATAGTGAGAACTATGTTTTAAAATGGTTTTGATATTCATATGTGGTAAATGTTGTTCATCTAAATGTAAATGCTTTTGTTTCATGTGTGAATCATTATGTTGTTTCTTGAATGTGTTTTATGAATTTGTGAATGGTTCATAATGTATTTTCAATGGGATGTGAAGGTTATAATGTGTTAAATGTTTGTTTACTAAATTAAAAGGGTTTTGTCCATGTGACATTATCTTTTTCAATATAAATCTTGGTTGTGAATTTCCTAGGTGATGTGAATCATGTTTTAAAATTAATTTTGTTTGTGAGTGGATTTTAGAGTAGATTTTTCTACATTAATGGTTTTATTTGATATGTTCCCTTGATTTTTTGTATCCAAAGGGATTACATGAATTGGTTTGGAGGTGATTAATTAATTTTAAAATGATTTTTTACATGATTTAAAATGAAATGGATTTCATGTGTGTTCATGATACTTGGAATGTGCATGTGAAAGTGATGATTTATGTGATATTTGAAATGGGATTTGAGTAAAAATTGAATCCAATGTATCTAGGTGGGTGAAATAAAGATATTACTCATGTTGATTCGGAAGTGACGAAGAATGGATTATTCTAGAAGGACTGATCCTGCAACACTAACAAAACATGTGATATGATCAGATACCACTAGACCTTGGGATGAGATCCCCTATTAGGAATCATTCTAGGGAACACTGTTGGTTTTGCATTATGATATAGAGACCACATGACCTTGGAATGTGTTCCCCTTAAGTGGATCATGCATGAGAATTCTTCTGGTTCTGGTTGGAGTATTTTTATAACCGATGTATAAAGTTCATAGGGTCTAACTTGTGTTAATTACATATCAGGATTTTCTATCATGCTCTCTTATGATATGATGCTCATGTGATGTACTATTTATTGTCAGTATATGGAAGAACTTGTCAATGTTTTGGTTCCAAAAAATATTCTTATGGGAATTTTTTTCCATTAAAAGTGTTTTTTATAAAATATTTCTGTTGAAATGATTCTTGAAAAGGTTTTCAAATTTATTAAGAAAATGTGCATGTTGATTTATCTTATAATATTATAACATGGAATATTTTTTTGGAGACATACTACCGGGAAATTGATCATAACCTAAATAAACTATTGGCTATATGTAGACATAGTTATGCAGGACCTAGGTAATGGAAAGATGTTTTTTGGATGTGATGGTTGATCGGGTTACTAGTATTTAAATTCGTGTAGGTGTTGTTGATTGGTGAATAAGGGTGATTTCTTTATTGTTGCATGGAGTTTTATGGTGTGGTTTTTTGATCCCTATCAATTTTCTTATTTTTTGTATTGGTTAAAGCTGTAAAACGTTGAATCTAAAATATTTCATATCTCATTTGGTTATGATTATTAATTGTCTGATGTATTATTCTCATGTGATTTTATTGTTATATACATGATTAAAATCATTCCCAATGTGTATCGTTAATACCCAGATAATAGTTTCCCGCACATTGTTACATGGAATGTTGTTTTATCTATTCCATGGGCTGGGTCATTTGTAATTTTGGATGGAATCCATGATTTTTCTCAGAAAATATCGAATTAGAGTAGGTTTCTCTCTTGCTGGGTCGAGTTATTTTGGAATAGTATAGATTGAAAAGTTCTAGGATAATTATGGCATGATGTTATGGTTGTGAGTGGGTTTTCTAGACTATACACCTTATGAAATATCATGATTCACCATTGGATGTTAAAAATTTTGGTTCAATTTCTCCTCTAGGTGAGGCGTACAGTCTACAAACTATGCATGAACACTGGGTGGGGGTGAAATGGTTGGTCTTGTTATTGTGTATTATGTGATTTCATTTCAATTTATGGAATTGTTTTGGAATTATATTTGGTGCAAAATAATTTAAGAATATTTTTCATTAATGTGTTTTAAAGGTTTTTCTTATAATTATTGTTGGTTAAAGAAAAATCCTTACCTAGAGACCTATTGTATTGCAACGGGATGAAGCTGGAGAGGGTTCTCCCTCATCTATTGATTAGATACTTGAGGAATTTGTGGTTTGTGTTGTCTGAGATTTATAACATTGAGTGGGATATTGTCCTGCTCATGCTGGGGAAGCCAATCTAGATTCTGGAAAGGGTAAGGCTTATGAGTTTCTCACGAATACGCCTCATTTTTAGGGTAGCCAATATCCCAAAAAATATGAGTATTATGATTGTAATATTAGAAGATTGATTGAATTTTAGGACACTCTAGAGTAAGTCATTGTAATGTGTGATTTATTCAAGTTAGAGGGTCCTAGTCATAAGTAATGGGACTTAGTGGTGCCATCTAGGAAGCACGATCATATGATTCAGAATGATTTCAAGGATTTCTCTAATGAGTAGTATTTTACTGATATTTTTCCTTCACCATGTCCTATGAGATTTTTCTATCTTCACAAGGGGGATCACACCATGATACAATATGTTAAATGTCTCACTGTGTTGGTTTAGGTTTTACTAGATGTAGATTCCAATGAATACATGAAGGGTCAAAAGTTTGAGATGTGGATGAATCAAGGAATCCATTATCTAGTATTATTATTCATGTTTAAGGCATATGTTGAGGTGTGGTTGATTTTTCTAAGATTATAGAAATTGATCATATGAGAATGTCCCTTTTCCCTAATGATATGTTGGTAGTGGGTAATGGGTGTTCATCAGAGAAGAAGATGAATAATGAAAAATATGAGATGAGGGTATTTAGATTTTAGGCCATCCTTCTCAATTGCTGTTGTATATGGATTCTGGTGCTAGTTTAGTCATGTTCCACGAATGTGGGAAGGAAATAAATGTTTCATTGGTTTGTTCAGTACCACCCATATATTACCATCAGTGTGGAGCTATGGTAAACTTGTAAAAAAATTCCAAGGTGGAGGGCCTCTATTAGAGTGGTGTAGTATCTACATCCTTATAAGGGATATCATCCCATTCAGAACCATCCTAAATAGTGGGTTCTCAGTTCAATGGTCATGGTGGATGGGTTGGATCCTCATATGAGAATATTCTATTCATGTTATATCCATTTATTAGTGGTCATTCTCGAGCTCTGGAAAATATGAGGAAGCATCATATTGTGGATCGAGTGCTAGCAGAATCAGATATAGGGCTTATGACTGATTGAGGTACCCTTCTTATTGGATCTTCCAATGTGTTCGATCTATTTGATCTCAATGGATATATTTATTTTATTTATTCTCATATCATGGATGTTTCAAATTTTGCAACTTCTCTTATTCCATGAATAAATAATTCGGTGATACTTCTTCGTAACAAGTGAGAGATGGGTTTTTGGTTTCTGTATTGCACGCTCACTATGCCAGTTGTCAATTAATAATTGATTTTTTTTTAAATGGACCACTTTTATATGAAAATTGATGTGAATTGAATGGTTTACTTTTAGAAACATATATATTGATATCATCAGTGAGTGAGGTCTGTGGAACCTGATGAAAGTACACCAGGTTTTGCAGATAAAATGGAATCCTAGGTTGGGACATGCTGTACCTCCACTTCTAGAGGTGGCTAACATAATTTTTAGACCATATTGTTCATGTAGAAGTAAAATGATAGTGATACTGAGTGTTGATAACCTATTATGGTGCATTGGTTACTAGAGTAACTTCCATAGTATTTCTTGGGTTTCCCCATAGAGCAAGATGTTGAATTCACCATCGATTTGGATCCAATAACTTATATGATATATCTTCCCTCATATCATATATTGAGGGAATTAAAGGTAAAATTTTATGATTTGGAGTCCAAAGGATTCATTCCCCTGAGCGTCACACCTTGGGATACCCCAATTTTGTTTAAAAAAAGGATGAAAGATCTCTTTAGTTTTTTATTGATTATAAAATTTTAAATAAGGCTATGATCAAGAAAAAGTACCTATTTCCCCATATTGATGAAATTTTTTATCAACTTAAGGTGGAATGTTGGTTCTCTAAGATCGATCTACATTCCGAATATCACTAAGATAATGTTAAATGGGAGGATGATCCAAGAAATACATTCTTATGTAGGTATGTCCATTTTGATTATTTGGTCATGCCTTTTATGTCGATGAATTCTCCAGCGGTCTTTAACGTTGTTATGAACTGGGTGTTCCATCAGTATCTCGACTCGTTTTACATGGTATTTTTGTATGAAATCCATGTCTATTTGGGGACCAATGAGGAGCATGAGTGGAATTTGAGGATTGTGCTAGGCACCCTTCAGAATCATCACATCTATGAGAGATTATCTCAGTAAACCTTCTGGATATGGGGGGGGGGTTATTTTGGGTCATTTGATCTTGGAACGAGTGGGTTGATTGGTACATAGGAAGATCATTGTAGTAATTTCATGGGGACCAATGAAATGTTTTTAGGAATTACGAACATTATGGGCATGGAAGGGTATTATAGGTGGGTTTTTAGGATTTCTCATAACATGATTGGTCCATGATGGTGCTTACCCAGAATGTGGTAATGTTTTAGTGGAGCTGAAAATGTGGAGAGTCCTCTAATGAGATTAAGTGGTAGTTGACCACAACCCCTATTTTCATCTTTGCAGAATATGCGAATGTGTATACGGTCTACTACAATGATTTAGGCATAGTTCTTGGGTGTGTGCTGATGTTGGATGAGAATGTGGTGGTGTATGGTTCATGACAATTATGACTACATTAAAAGAATTATCCAACCCATGATATGAAGTTAGTAGTGGTAATGCATTCCTTGAAGACTTTCCATCATTTTCTTTTTGGGTTAAAAGTTGTGTTTTATACAGATCATAAGAGTTTGGGTTACATATTCTCCCAAAAAGATCAAAATATAGGGGAATTTTGTTTTGTTGAGTACTTTACAGGGTTTTATTGAGATATAATATATACCCCATGTAAAGTAAATGTGGTTGTTGATGCCTTCAGTAGAAATGTTATAGTGAAATCTCTGATAGAGTATTGCAATGAGTGGACCTTGATTGGTATATTTCCCAGATTCATCTCAAATCTATGGATCATATTGGAGGAGTTTTCTTAGAATATGTTAAGTTGAAACCTACCCTTTAAGAGTTAATTAGAAAAAGGGAGTTTAGTGATGAGTAGTTTTGGTGTTATATGTCGTTCCTAAATGGATGAGAGGTTCCTTATGAATGTTCAATGTCTTTGGAGTGATTTTGGTGCTTCTATGGTCACATCGTGGTTTGGTTGTCACTACAAAAGGTGGTGTTGTATGATATCCACAAGTCACAGGGGTGATATTCATTATGGTGCCACCAATATTTTATATGATGTGAATTAGAATCTCTAGTGGAAAGTTATGTAGAGGGAATAACCTTCATTTTAACATGGTGTTATACATATCATCATGTCAAAGAAGAGAAAAAAGGCCCTCTTGTTTACTTCAGCCTCTAACTATTCCTACCTTAAAGTGGGATAAGATCTCTATGTAATAAGTTTTTCTCTTTTGTCATTAACCCCGATGTAGGAATTCTATTTGGGTAGTTATTAATCATCTAACCAAATCCGCCCAGTTCATTCAAGACATGGATTCATCCAAGATGGATGAGTTGTTTTAGTTTTATATTAAATAATTATTGATGATTCATGGTGGTCCAATAGTTCTTGATTTAGAAAGGGACCCTCCCTTTAAAAAAATACTTTGGGAAGGTATTCTCAAGGATATGGGGTCATTAGACATGTTGATTATGAAATAACACCATCAAAAGGATTTCCAGACATATTAGAAAAATAAAATCTTGGGAGATAATCTCTAGGTATCTTTTTTAGATTCTAGAGGCTTGTGGGATTTTTATTTTGGTTTCGATGAGTTTATAGATAATAACAGGTATCAATCATCAATCTGGATGGCTCCCTTTGAAGAGATTTGTTGTCGGCCATATCGGTCCCCTTTGTGTTTTGTTGATATGGGTGTGACCTTGTTGTTTGGGACTTAGCCTTGTGCATGAAATGTATGATAAGGTTAAGTGAGCGAGGAAACCTTTTTCGATAGCATAGAGTCGTCATAATCCTTATCCTAATTATAAGTGCCATGATTGGATTTTTTTATCAGTGATCTAGTTTTTCGGAACGTTCCTCCTCACTTGTGTCTTCGTCATTTGGGTACGCAATTGAAGCTAATGAAAATGTATGACAGACCTTTTGAGATAACCTAGATAGTTGGTAAGGTGGAATAGGTGGTAGAATTTCCCTCCCAGTTGATTTCAATTCATGATGTGTACCATGACTCTCATTTTAAAAATCATAATCCAAATCTGTCTCATGTGCCGAATTGGGAGGAATCGGAGTTCAATCCCAATAAGTGTATGTTTGGTAGACTAGTACGTATTTTGGATAATCATGATATAGATCTTCATTGGAAATTTATACCATTAGTAAAATTTCATTCAAATAAAGATAGTGATGATCATGATGTGTGGGAGTGGAAGTCTTGGTTTGAGAAGTTTTATTTATTCTTGTTCTTTGATCAAATGATTGAATGACTTTCTAGGGGTGGAATGTTTTCATTATGGGGATAATTTGAACATCCATGATTTTTTGAGGTTTTAATTCTTTTATTGGTTGTCTTATCATTATTTCATAGTTTCCCTTTTTGTTTTTGGTAAAAATAATATTTTTGTGCCAAACAGTAGACGGAACACGATTATCACAGAGATAGGGGAAATATTGAACATGTCCAAAGCAATTTGTGTTCCATGGAAAATGCAACATTCTAGTCTAAATAGCCATCTAAATAGTCATAGTCCATTCCCCTATAATTATTAATAACTTTTTCCTCTTGGATAAAGATGGATTAATGATTCCTTTATAGTTTGGAAAATCATGCTGGCTAACTATGTGACCTATCCTAGTCATTAATATTGGTAATTTTCTTTTATTACCTCCAAGATTTTAACCATAAATAACACCTACTGTGATCCTCATGAAATTTTCTTCCCTATGAGCTCCCTATAGGCCTTCTTGGACATCTTCATCATCAATACATGGGTTATATTGGGCTTGGATGTTCAAGGAATGATACAATAAGTCATTTATCTCTCAGTTTCTCCATCTATCTAGTGTTCTTATTCCACATTTCTTGGATCCTCCTTTTCTAGTAAGATGAATGACTAATTGAGTGGTTGATCTTTTGTTTTTTGATGGAATCATGATATTTGTCATTCGATATTTCCTTTATTGTTTCATATTAAGTTGATGTTGTGGTTTTCCACAGGATTTCAGATGCTTCCAAGTTTAAGTTAGGTGGTTCCATGATTTTACATTATTAGATGATTTTGGATTGCCTTAATAGTTTTTTAAAGCTTTTCTATGAGCTATTTATGTGGAGAGAACAATTTTTTTAAAAAAATTAGAAGAGTAAGTGATAAAATTTTATATTTTAATGGAAAATGTTTGTGTTTCATTCATTCTTAATTTTGGTTTTTATTGATTGTGTTTTATGATTAGTGTAAAAGGTGATAAATGTATTTTTAAAATGATTTTATGCTAAAATGTGTTGAATATTTTTTTCCTAAAATATGTTGGGTATTTTCCCTGTCAGATTCTTTATTGTAGAACTTATATGAGTTTTTTAAATTGTGTTACTATTGTGAAGTAAATTTAAAAATGAAATTGGTTTCTGTGTGGATTTGAATGAGGTTTTTTCCTATAGAAATAGTTTGATTTCATATTTTCCATTATTTTTGTATTTTCAAATGGATTTCATGAATTATAAAAGTGGCATGAAATGATTTTTAAATGTGTTCCACATTGTTATGAAGGAAATTTATTTAATATTTTTTCTTGAATCATTTCTTGTGTCTATGAAAGTGATTATTTATGTGATATTTGAATTGGGAGTTGAGAAAAATGGGAATCTAGAGTATCTAGATGGGTGAATTAGAACTATTACTCTAGTTGATTCGGAGAGTATGAGACCCAGATTCATCAAGCACGATTGATTCCCCAATACTAACTAGACATGTGATATGACCTGATACCACTAGACCAGAGAATGATATCCCCTAAAATGGTTCAAGCATGGGAATGATGCAGGTTTTGGCTTATGATATCTAGACTACTAGATCATGCGCTGTGTTCCACTTGAGTGGCTCTTGCACATGGGTATTATTGGTTTTTTATGGGGTATTTTTAACACCATGGTATGAGGTTCATAGGGTCCAAATTATTCTAGTTACCTATAGGGATTCACCATGGTTCTCTCTTGTGGTATGATCCATATATGATGTGGTGTTAACTGATTGTATAGGGTGGACTTTGTGTACATTGTCATTCTAAATCAAGTTTCTTTTGTGAAAAGGATTTATGTAAAAGTGATTTATTGAAATATTTTCCCTAAAAATTATTCTTCAAAATGTTTTAAAGGTTATTATGAAAATGTGAATGTTGATTTTTATTCTAATTTTATAGAATGAAATATTCCATTGGATGTAATCCTATCACTGAAAAAAATTGACTATTCACAGTTGTTATTTTTCATTATGGAGGCGGTTTTAACCGTCGTAATATGATTTTGCGGAGGTTTCAAAAAACTGCTACAAAATTGTGTGTCGGGACACTATTGCCACTAGTTAAAGCTATTTAGCAGCGGTTTATAATAACCGTCATAATTTTCATAGTTTGCGGTTGTTACAATGTTTTTTAGCGGCAGTTCTCCCATAGTAGGGGCTCACTTTTGTCGCGGTGGTTAAAACTGCTGCGAAAAAAAGTCAACAGCTGTCCGGTAAAACCGCCGCTAAAAAAACATAACTACCACGAACTACACATAGAATATGGGAATTTTTAGCTGTGGTTATAAACTCCTCTAAATTTATTGACGTAGCAGCAGTTATAAATACCGCTAATAGAAAATTGATGACATTTATCAGTAGTCAAAACCACCGCTAAGTATTCCTATTAAATTTAGAGGTGGTTAACACTGTCTCTGATATATAAATACCGACATTTAGCAGTGGTTTTAATAGCCATGAATTATTCCAATTGTTGTTAGTGGTGGTTAAAACCGCAGCTAAAAACAGATTTATAAAAAAACAGCAGTTTATGCTGCTTCTATATCAGTGCCCTGAAATAAAAACCATTCCAATATTACAATAGGGAAAAAAAATACAAACTATAGTCAATATGAAAATAGATGGTCAACTATACACAACCAAGGGAATTTTGATTCATATTTATTAAAAACATGACAAGTGGTGTGAGAAATATATTTTTATTTAATGTCAAACTTTTTTTGTGGCCTATGGATCTCTTCAACATTATCCACAAGAGAAAAATTACCCCTATAGTGAGTTTGATCATTTTATCATATATGCATGTGATTAAGTATTGTAGAAACAATATTTTGGAGATATTTTCATGATCATTTTTTATCATAATAGTATGCGAAGTATATTTTCATAGAAGTATATGAATCTCAAATAGAGGTGGTTGGTAGAGTACCTTTAGACATTCTAGAGAATCTTTCTCCCACATGACTTCCTAGAGATAAAAAATTCATATAGTGAGGAGAATTGTAACATCCTGTTTACTATTTTTTATATATTTTTTAATGTTTGAGAGTTGTTACATCAGTTTCAAGGAAAATCTAAAGTCAATCACCATGTTTTTCTTGGGATTGAACTACATATAAGATCATTTTCACCATAAAGTGTGACACTATGGTGTGGATAGGTTGGTTGTGGTGTGTGTGTGGGGGGGGGAGTTGTAGAGAGGATTTTATTGATACATCCATTTTTGTCAGGGATAAATTCTGGATAAGGGTCACAGTATAGACCTTTGAGTTCTATGGTGTGGATTGATAGGATACAACATTAGGTATCATGGGAGTGTTTGGCTCATTCTTCCATTTTGGCCATGGATTAGGAATTATCACCTTGGTTGTGTTATGATGTCTGAGGGTGAGTTTTTTTGGGGGGTGGGGTTTTTATCAAATTTGGGGTAGTGGAATCATTGAATTGTATTGTGTCATTAGACCCCCTTCCTAGTTTTGCTCCCCGAAATAGATCTCTAGAACATATCATGGCCACTTCTATTATTTTATTAGATCTGTATCACATATATAACTGATGTTCTCATAGGATGCCTTGACCAACTTCATTATGGAACGGTCCTTCCCATTATTCCATATACCCCTCCCTTTTCAGTAATTCTCTGGAATTGTGTAAGGGGCTACACTAAGGTCTTCTATTTTCTAGACCACCTATATATTCTAAAATAACATAAATCTCCCACATTATTCCATATTTTCTATCAGTTCATAGATGACACAAGTATATCCCTAAGAGGAATTCTAGACCCTTTTCATTAGATTTTAACCTCGATCTTGGGAGACCAACCCTTAACATTTTTAGGCGAGTTTCCCTCTTCCCATATCCTAATTTTTTTCTATTCTTCACTATGGTAATGTTATTGGAAAGATAATGGTTGGTTCTATTAATTCTTTGGTAGGGGACTTCTATAGGCTGTTGTGTCCAAAATATGAAATGGGATTCATGATTCCTCACATAATAAATTCAATATGAATTTCTTTTATTGAGTATTTAGAGAGTTTTGGTATGGAAGGATGGATTCAATGTCTCTCATTATATCAAAAAACTTTTCTAATCTCCCTAGAATATATGAAATTTCTTTTTATATATCCGTGATATAGGACATACATCTCCATAACCATTCTATAATTCATTAAAGTGGGATGTTCACCCAGAGCCTACAAACTTAATAAATTTAGGAAAAATGAATCATAAAAAATGAATCATTTCAATAAAGAATCGACATATATGGTTCATACCAAATTCATAAAATCAAGACATAAAAGGATGCATAAAAAATCCATAAAATGCAAAAAAGGAAACATGAAAAATCAAGAAAATATTACGTCATTAAGATGATTGTTGGCAACTATGTGAAACACATGATACATATACAAACCGACGATGAACAAAAATCATCACCCTCTCCACCACCAACAGATCAACAATAAAACTAATCATTGTCTAATGATGAACACATATCGTCACCCTCTCGACCTCCAACATATCAACAATACAACTAATTACTATCCGATGATGAACACATGTCGTCACCCTCTCCACCTCCATCTCTACATCTTGCAACCACCTGTAAGAAAATTATATTGAGAATTAAATAGTGTTTCATATTTTTATTTAAACATAAAACCAATGAACGATTCCATAATAAAGTATTTTGAATTTTTTTTATTTACCTTCTCACCAGCAGTCGATATAGTACCACCAAGGGAATATCTTCTCATCTACAGATGTATATTAGTCAACGCTTTCTGAAAAGCCGATATATGATCCCTCGGCTTGTGAACTGTTTTTCATAGAGAAACAATCTATATATAAGAATCTATGTGTATGGACTGACTATTACTAGGAGTAGATGCAGCTAAAATCTCTGGTGGCCTACCAAAAACCTCAGATGGTATGGGTCCCAAACCCATCCTACACACTCTACCAGGATGCTCCTTCCCATGGACTTTTGCAACAGGGTCATCCTTGGAGACTGAGTAAGATTTCCCAGGATTGGCATCCCATAGTTCATCAATTTTTTCCTATAAATCAAATATAAATATTTATTAACATAGTAAAAACTGATAAGAAGTTATAATATTGAAAAAATGAATTCATAACCCATCTTCTATGGCAGGCTCATTAACAAAACTTCCATCAGATTTTTTGTGAACATCCAACCACAATTCAGTTTGGGATGATTCGTGCCCTAAAATCGGTGACCGTATTAAACAAAGACAAATCAACAATTTAATATATTAAACAGATAATATTCTCTTATAAATATTTAAACTAATGGAAAGATTACCAGAGTCGATTAGCTTCTAGAAAAGCATTTTGACCCCTTAGTGTGAGGGATGACTTGCTTAGCCCAGCTTGATGCATTCTTTCTTGATAGATCATAAAATAAATTATATGGAATTTAATAGTAATATATTCAATTTCATATCCTCTTCATATACATGTATAAATGTAAAATGATTTTAATATAATAATATATTTCTATATACCATATTCTTTTCATCACGATGTCTATCAACATAAACATTCCACTATTCGTTGGGTACCCCATTGGGTAGATACTCATAAATTTGTTGTACAATCAATGAAGTATTGTTGACACATCCCACAATCTCCATTTGAATTCATTCTATTTCTTACCATAATTTTTTAGAATCTACTTTCATGCTATCACATCAGCAACTGTAAACTGGAAAAACATCTTTACACATAAATTAATTTTGAACATATTAATAACATGACATTCAATTACAACATAATGTATCAAATTTACCATTATTTGGGAATCAAAAGCATTATTTTCCCAAAATGGAGGCATATGTCTCCCATAATCATAATAAAAAAGAAGGGCAATGGGCTTCGGTGCCAGTTGGCATTGAATTTGGACATGTAATCCCACAACATCATCTGTATGGACCCCATATGAATAAAATGGGACAACTATCTTCTCTCCATTCATATTCCACACAAATGAACATTTTATATTTTTCTCCATAGTTTCATTTTTATCATCTTTACTGAACAAGTAGTTAGTATAAAAAATGCAGAAAATTTATTTATATTAAAATTTGTACCTATAATACTGACCGTCCAATATGTCTGTGATGAACAAGAAGTGGCACATTGCAACCCGATTTATGAGGCTGCTGAAGGGGGAGTCGACGAATCAGCTTAAAAAGGGACACTCACAGAGGGTATGAGATATAGTGTAGGGGGCAGGCATCTTGTGGCTCAGATGCCTTAGGTAGGGGGACATATGGATCATCATCTATCACATTAGTGGATGAAACAGTGTATCAAATCCTCTTTGGCATTCTTGTCATTTAATCCAATAAAATTAAGTTCAAGATATATATTTAATAAAAATTATGCTGATTTTTTTAATAAAATTATAATATATGTTCTGTACTAACAAACACACTATAGATAACAATGAAATTGAATGAAAGCACAAATGAAATAAGTGGTTACTGAATGAATAAATAACTGTACAAACAATCATCTCCCCTTCAATAATGTCTATTTCATGCTACATTACATCATCCACATCATTCATACATGCTAGAATAATATTTACAATATCATTATGGACCAATAATTATTCTTCTTTTAGTTAATGACATTCAATTTCAGAGGTAATATATTCCACTTCATCACCCATATCATTCAAATTTCTTTGTATTTCATTAGCAATTACACTCCACCCTTCATCTACAACATCATTATAATAATATGCCATTTTTTCTTGTGATGATAGGATATAATGATCATGCGGTTCACAATCACCAACATCCATCAAGAGAGAGAATTTCACTAATGTAAATTTCAAGGAATCTGTTTTAACACATATGATAATATCGACCGAATTGCATTTGAATAAAACAACTAAAAAATGTTCGGGGTAGTTTAATTCAATAATATCAGTCAGCTTTCCATAGTATTCCACTATAGAAAATGTAAATATACCACTATTCTGTGCTTTCAAACCCTCTTCCTGATCAACTGTATGAAATATAAATACATTCACGTTGTATGTGTTGAACATTCTACCTTGTTTTAGTGGTCCTCGAGAATGAAACATCAAATCATCGTACACTTCTGCTCGAATATCAGTATTCATGATCTAAAAAAGGAAATATACTTTATTAGATTTTCAAAATATATGTTTCAAACTAATATTCATATTTATTGAAATATTTTTGAACTTTCACATCGTGAAAACCATTCTACAAACACTTTATTAACAACTTTTCTTATATCTTTCTCATTTCACGTTCGGCCTCTCATTAGTCTCTTTTTTTGTATCCACAACTCTTCAATAAATGGATTTGTAATTTCACTATTCAGAGGCACATATCTATGTGCCGGTAATAATTCCAATTCTTTTAGTGTCACATTTGTGGTCCTCCCAACTGATTGGCCAATAGCAGAAAATATTTTTTATTTCTGATGTATTTTAAATTGACTCGATGTGTCATAAGCATGTCCAACTTGATTAAATCATGTCTGAATATCATCCATGTATCTAGAACATAAGGTAAGACACTCCTCGGCCAAATAGCCTCCAGTAATAGAGCCTTCTTGTTGATCTTTATTTCTCACATATGATTAAAAATGCCCAAGATATCTGTGAAATAAAATAATCATAATTATGAATATAATTATGTGCCAAAAATTGTTTACATAACTAAAAAACATATAAATAAATTACCTCTCAATTGGATACATCCATCGATAATGAACGGGGCCTCCTAATTTAGCTTCCTCAACCAAATGCATAGTTAAATGCATCATTAATGTAAAAAAATGATAGAGGAAAGATCATCTCTATTACCCAAAGGGTCAATAAAAACCTCTCCTGGAGGATTTCAAGCTGAAATGGATGTAGATATTTCTCACATAGTTATCTGAAAAATGTGAAAATTGGAGTACAATAGCAATAATTTTTTCATATAATAAGGTACGCAATGCCAATGGTAGTAACTATTGTAACAAAATATGTGAATCGTGACTTTTCAATCCATGTAACTTATGATTCATCAAGTCAACACACCTCTAGATGTTTCTTGAATACCCATTAGATACCTTAGCATTGTATAAATTTTTAGGGAATGTATATTTATCCATATTTTTAATTGCAAAAAATGTCGGAGGATACTTTTCATTATCATCTAGCCAGAGAACATGTTTTGTTTCCATTACTTGTAAGTATTGGAAAGAATTGAGATGATCCTTCGACATTCCATGATCATTAAGAAATTTGAATATCAAATTTTCAAAGAAATTCTTCTCACTATGAATCATATCAAGATATTTCTGCAACAAATTAAATTCCCAATACGGATGTTTGAATAATATACTTTTTTTCTTCCATGGTTTCATTACAATTTCTCTTCACGTTGCACTTCAAACCCTTTCCCGCTATCATTCAAATGATGAACCATCCCAAATTCTGTTTCAACATTTCCAAGTAGTTTCAATATTTCATAACCTGTAAATAACTTTGTAGGTTCTCTACAATCAATTAAACCATTAAATTTTGATCTGTTCCGCTGAAATCTATGAGATGCATCCAGAAATATTCTATGGGACAAAGAGCACCATTTTTTGTTGTGCGGTAGCTATTTGGGATCCATATCCAAGTTACATATAAGACAAACCAACCTCATGTAAGTGTTCCAACTAGATAAATTCCCAAGCCTAGAGAAGTCACTAATTTTTCACATTAATGGAACAAGCATTTTAAACATTTTCTTTGAAGAAGAATCAAATGTGTCAACACCGTTGCTCCAAAAATCTTGTAATTATTTAATTAAAATATTAAAGTATACATCAATATCATTTCCAGGAATTTGTTTTCCCTGATTAATTATTGAAATGATAAAATATGTTTTTGGCATACACATCCACAGAGGAAGAATGTAAGGGATCAATACCATTGGCCAAATGCTATCACTGGTACTGAAAGTCCCAAATGGGTTGAATCCATCGGTATCCAATCCCAATTGATCATTCCTTGGATCAGCTGAGAAATATGGATGCAATGAATCAAATTTCTTCCACGATTATGAATCTCGTGGATTTCTCATCAACCCATCATTGTTATTATCTATAGAATTTCACTTCATGTGTTCAACGGTATTCTTTGACGTGAATAATCATTGCAATAGAGGTTTTAAAGGAAAGTAACACAAAACCTTTGATGGTGTGCTCCTCTTATTCTTTTTTATGAATGTATTTTGATTCTGACATCCAACATCACCCATTGACTTCCATCTAGAAGAAGAACATTTTTAACAATCATGTCTACTTGAATCCTTTCTCCAATAAAGCATACAATCATTGGGACATGCATATATTTTTGTATAATTCAGACCAAGCCTTTTAACAACTATTTTCATATCATAAAAAGACTCGGGGATGTTTGCTTCATGGAATGCATAACGAAACAATTTTAATATCATGGAAATTGCCTTATTTTTAATTCCACATAGACATTTGATTTGGTAAAACTTCAGCATAAAATAATGTTTTGAATATTGTAAACATCCACAATACTACTCTTAATTTCCATCGTCAACTAAATCATGAAACATGTTTTCCTCAGTGAAGTTTTCTATTACATTAGTATCCACATAATCAATATGATGTTCCACTAGTATGTAACAATCTTGACATGGTTGTCCTACAGTCTAAAAAACAACACTTGTTTCGTTGCTATTTATAGCACCCTTATCTGGTTTTTCTTTATATGTTTTGATATTAATGGTGGTCAATTGTAATTCGGAATGCATCATTTATAAGGTTTTTCATTTCATATTCCATTTTCGATGAAGTTGGGAGGTCATTCTGTGGATTTACATCATTGCTAATCCATTTAGTAACGTTCTATTCTCCGTGCCAAATCCAATGCAAATATTAACCAGGGAATTTCTTCAATATTAATTGTTCGTAAACATTATCTCTCTTCAACCATCTTCTAAATTTACAGTTAGTACATTGACATCTTATTCCCCCTTAAACAGATCAATTATAGATTTCAATATATAAAAACTCATTCAATCCCATAATATAATGAGGTGTGTTCCTCGGTAACGTGATCTAGTTTTTATACATGTATATCACAATGTGCCAACATAATAATAAAAAAATTAAAACACATAACTATTACTAAAGAGGGAAAGAGATTCATATATACATGTTTTAAAAATATATTATTATGTTATGTAAGGTTATCCTATATAAATACATATGGAAAATCGCCCACTAGGAAACCAAAGTACATATAGGCATGCATGTGTATGAATATAGACATGTGATTACAAAATCACTTGAAGAAACATGAATATAGTGGGTATTTTCTTAGACAATATACATTTTGACAATATTTTTTCATGATCGGTGTTGTTTGAACATATTGAATCTTATTTAATCAATAAATTAATTCACATACAGAATTTGGGTCTTGTTATTTTGAATCCCCACAATACATGATGTTAAATTGGGACCCCCTATATTGAATATGTATGGCCTAAATTTTCATAACTCTTACACAAGAAATGTACCCCTGATGGAATTTGGAAATAATTGATGGTTTCTATATATTAATGATAGTCGAATGTGAATGAAAAAATTTCTCTCCCTATCATTGATTATGTAGTTAGAGGGACATTGAGTACCAATTATAACATTGTAGTATGAAACATTATAAATAATAAATGCAAATATGAATCTAAACCCTATGAAATATAAAATTTAAACTAAAGGAACATTAAATTTGGAGGATCAAAAAAAATAGGGGAATCTATCTTTCCGATAAAATAAAGGAGATTTAATTTATTGGATTCGCCCTATATTGAAATGAAGAAGCGTTCATTATGTAATTTAAGGAAGGATTGTAAGAAAAATTCTTAAGTGTTCTCATTTAAAAAACTTCAAATCATGTGAATAAGACTGATGGAATTAGCCTTGAATCGATAAATAAGCATAATAATGAGTTCATGGATGTTTCATTGTCCATAAATGGAGGGAATATAAAAAATTAGGATTACTCCCACAACTGGGTTAAAGTCCAATATCATGGACAAATACCAACCACATTACTCAACTTAATAAAGTTGGAGGTTCCCCTCTACCATTAAATTAATTAATTCTAACCAATGTTTTATGTGGCCCAATATTTAGGGAAGATATATGATCCAGGGGTGGATGTGATAATAAATTACATGTTATTAAGATAAATTAATATCTGATTAAATCCAAAAATTGAATGAAATAACTGATGTAATAATTATTTCAAGCCTCATTTGAAATAAAATATGATTAAAACCTATCATGGCTGATCCTGACTCAACAGGTGGTGTTAATAAACCACGTTTTTTCTTCAAAACATGGTCTAGAAGTTTCATGCTAAAGTAAAGTCACTTGTTTAATCTAGAATTACATAATAAAGGATTATTCTAGAATAAAAAGTGGTTTACAATCCTTAACTATAAAATCAATGATTTTATTGGTTCTTTTCTCATGGGAACGTAATGTTTTAAAAATAGATCATATAAGATGCATGGTTGTATATGATATAGATTGTGGATATTAGTATAGAGGTATATGTATTTGATGGAGATCATGCCATATCCCTTTTCTACTTGAGTTGCATTGCTTCCTTTCTAGTGGTTGTTCTTTGCTTACATTCATATATTTGGGAATTCATATTTGTTATTAATTTTATAAAGTATCATGGGGTAAAACATTATTGTTGAATGAATGGTTATTTTATTAGCACATAGATATTATCTAAAAGTGTTTTACAGTTTATCTTAAAAGTGTTTGGGATGGACATTCACAATGTATTATATATGATGTGATATAAATTGATTTTAATAATAGATTTATAAAAGTGTTTTAGAAGATATCCAAAATTATTTTATGATATTTTTCACATATTATTATACAAGATACAATATAAGGGGATATGGAACTATGTCTATGAGGATATAGGTAAAGAAGGAGGTTGAAGGATATATTCCATAAATCCATACACATATGATGAATTCATGGTTAAATAATACTGTTTAGTATAATAAAAAAAGGAATATTTTTACCACCACGTAAGATATCATTAAATAAAGGGATAATAAATGTTGTTTTTATATGATAATTATTAGTACACATTCGATCAATGGGTTGCATTCCGAAGTAACCATATGTTATTTACACATGTGTTAGGGAACACATGAGTCAATGTGCATGGCATGGAGACATATCTAATAGATTATATAATGGATGAGGGTCTAAAAAAACTGTGTGTATGATTCTTGTGTAAGATCTTTTATAAATATCTAATATCTTCGATGCTCTGTTTCAATTTTTATCCTAAAACTCAAGAGATACTAGCATATCTTTGATGGATTAAGAGTACCACCCGAATGTTATGTAACTTTGTTCAACCCATGGATACACTATGTAGAGGGGAATCTTATAGATACCGTTGAGTTATATTTATCACACGTAATGGATAAATATAAAGGTTGAAAATCTTCAGTGTAATGTATATAATAGTTTATTTATTTTATTTATGTTTTATCTTTTGGTTTCATGTATGGTGATCATGGGTTTATTTCTTATTCACTACCAGTAGTTAGATTACGTGTTAAACTACCCTATAAATCTTTCATTACATGCATAATCATAGCAATATAAAATAAACCACCAATCAAATTGAAAATATTTAAAATAAAACCCAATCCATAATTCATGTAATTTTCATGCATAAAAAAGTATGAGAAATAAATATCAAAAGTAAAATCCAATGAAAATTAATCTAAAAGAAATTATAAGCCTTACACTATAATTGTGTACCACAGCCACCAAATCACTCTTATAAACCTGTATAACATATTTATATAGGTATGGGAGTGATTATATAAGTGTACTCGATAGGATAATTCCCAAAATCTCTCATGAAAATGTGAAATGATAATAGTAATGAAAAAAATGAATAAACATATGAACTAACTCACACCTAAAGTAGTTTAACTATCTCCCTCCCACACTAAGGTCCACTTATCCAATATCAACTTAAGACATCCATGAAAAAATAAACAATTTTCTTATAAGTGAAAGAACCTAGAAGAGTATATTCTAATTAATTTAATTAAAAAAACACATAAACCAAACCATCACATAATTTGGACATAAAATGAAAATCAATATCCCATATACCAGATAAATTAGATTTAATATCCTGGATGTAAAGGCTAATACACTAATATAAAAATAATAAAAAAACAGGAAAATACCATACCTACAACTATGCAGACCACCGGCGGTAGGGGAGGGGAGATGACATAAGGAGGAACTCGATGGGGTCAGGGGGAGAAGGCGGTGTTGCGGGTGTCGGGGGGGAGAAGGGAGGTCATCGATGATGGGAGGCAATTTAACTAGTGGAAAGGGAGGGGAGCAGACCTAGGGTTGGGGCTCAATAGGGTTGGGGGAGAAGTCAGATTGGGGGAAGAATAGGGTCGGCTCGAGTGTGGGGGGGGGGGGGAGTGTCACAACTATAAAAAAATGGTTTTAGCGGTGGTTTTTAATAAACAGCCGCGGAACCCTTTTAAGAAAAGGTTTTGTGGCGGTTTGCTAAACTGCAGCAAAAAGACCGCCGCTAAATGCGATTTATGTTGTAGTGTATTGGGATTCATCTCACATGCTACATATACCCATTGGGTGTTTCTAGAGTTTGTTATATAACCAGGGTAAAATAAATTTGTTACATGGAAGTGATGATTGATCTAGTGTCTAGTGTTCCACTTCATTCAAGTATAAGTGGTGGTAGCTTGAAGGTGATTTCCCTGTTTTTAAAATAGAGTTTTCTTTGGGATGATTTTGTTATTCCATTTTATTGTGGTATGTTTAGTATTAGTTAATGTTTTAAATATTTTAATTTGATATTTTTTCTTACTCACTATGTTGTGATTATTAGTTATGTAATGTTTTAGACACATATGTTGTTTATTTTTATATATATGGGTTAATTCATACCCAAATTGTATTTTTGATTCCTAGAAACAAGTTTACTACGCCATGGGATTGTGAACTCCCATTGGGCCATGCCATTCATTATGTCCGGTGTAAGTTTGTATAGAACCCAAACTTGCTTCGTGACATTGTTTTCATTATAAAAGTCCAAAAATTGGCCAAACATCATACATGGATCATGCAATAATAGTCCAACTAGGAAGGGTTATTTGTAAAAATATATTTTTCCCTTGACTGATATATGATAAATCATTAATTAATGAGATATTTTTACAAGTTGAAAAAATATGATTATTATTCATTATAAATAATTAACACATACGCAAATATTATAAAGGTATATAAATTATGGAAATTTTGATGAAGTTTTAAAATTAATGATGATATAAATAATATTCATGATTTAAATGAATATAAAATTGTATTTAGTAAACTAATTTTTTTATACATGAGATGTTATCGTTGGCTAATTTAATTTTATAAAAAAAATTTAGTGGGACTATAATTAATTTTAAAAAATAATTTATTCTAAAAAATTTCATGAGAGATTCATTTATATGCATGACTACTAGAAAATTATCATTTACTTTGTTAAAGTATAATGATTTTAAATAACATTAAAATTATGGAGTTCAATATTTCAATATTTTTATCTAATATGATCTTGAGACCTACCATGATTTTGATTCATTTAAATGAAATATTGACCTTGAATTTCCATATAGATAAATTCATTACATGCATATTTATCCTTCCTAGACTAATACATGACAATAATTGTATTATTTTTTTATAATTAAATCTTTATTTGGATTTTTTTATTGTGCTGAGGGAATTTTATCTAGAAATTACGAATGTGAGGTGTCAATATTTTTTTTATATTTTTGTTCAAATTATATTTTATTATTGTATTAAAATTAAAATACTATATTTTTAAATAATAAATGAATAAATAAAATAAAATCGAATGGATTTTTTTATTAAAGATATGACTTTGAGTCGGTTTTTATAGCATCCATCAACCTTATTTCACAAAATATTATAAATAAATTGTTTTAGATTTTGAGGGTGGGGATATAGTTGAATTATTATATTTAAATCATAATTTTTGACACTTTTTCTTATACATAATTCACTAAAAATTTATATAATAAAAAAACTGATAAAAAGATGTTATTTTTCCTTTTTTACCTTTTTATGTTCTGATCTAATGTGGAAATTGAGAATGGGTACATGGAAATGATATATTTGGATGGAAAATACGGATATTCAATTTATCCATTAAACATAATTTATCATAAAGAAATGGAAATAAAAATTTATCCTCTTTTCTAATCATTAGAATAAAATTTTCTATCATTTCATATGCACCATTAACCTCAATGAAATTATAACACTAAAGGAAACTCCCCTTTTATTTATTTATTTATTCATGTTAGAATAAATTCAGATTAATTTTACTTCTATAGATAGTGTTCATGTAATTTAAATATATAATTAAAATAATTGCATGACATATTATTATGAGTGAAATTATTTTTTGGGTATTAATAATCATAAATGAGATATATTAAAATTAATGTTTTAATAATTTGAGTAAAAGATGAGAGGATTTTTTAATAAAACTTATATAAGTGTAATTATTAGAAAAAAATTTATTTATTGAGTTTTGTGTTTTTATAATTCATAGATGTTAATTTAAATTAATTATTGTGTAAATATAATTGTTTCCCATGTTACATTATAGTATTTTTTTATTTTATGTTGATGTTTTTTCACGGAAAATAAAAAATTTCTCTATCAGTGAATTTGATGAAATCAATTGTATAGATGTTTTCATCATTAATTTAATTTTAAAATAAGATATTCTAATTAATTTTAATTATAATTATTAATAAACAGATTTAAATGAAATTGTTTTTGTATATGTTATATTTTAATAATTTTGGGATATTTCTAATGATATTATACAGACAAAATTTTTTCACATACAGTTAAATCATATAATATAATTTTATTCTAATGTGAGGGGTCTGTTTCTAATAATATTTCATAAAACATTTGGCATGGTCTATCAAAAATATAGATAAAAAAAGCTCCTATGAAAATCAATGTCACTAAAATAAATCTAAGAATGTGATATCATGCATATCCAAAGAAATGTAAAGTGAGTAATATGTTTTTAATCTCAGGTCACCTAAAAATATTTGATGGTGGACTCAATTAAGAAGAAGGATATGATTTCAATGTGAGAATATGAATGATAGGTATTCTTGTTAAAATAAAACCTCAACTTTTGAGACTGAAATAGAAGCACTGATGCTCACTTTCTATGAGATATGTCCTCATATCAAAATGAAATAGTGATCATAAATTTTTAGTAAGGTGGTCTTTAAGTTTAATTATATAATGAAATCAGGTTCAAATGATGTTAAATAAGAAGATATTACACTAAAAGATTCCACCCACCATGTTTTAAGAACTTTTTATAATTATAATCCATTAAAAATTAATTAATAAGATTATTTTAGGGTTATAATTGTAGCCACATAGTGATAAAGATGACTAGGGACATCTGTTTTAAAATAATATTACTGAGATGATTATTCTATAATGGTTTATCTTATTCTATAGGTGAAGGATGAATAAATTTTGATAATGATTTGATCATAGAGGTTTTGGAAGGTTTATTTCATTATACGATTGGAGGACATGATATTAATGAATTCAATCCATAACATGGTCAAAATATGAATAAAACAGTCAATCAAGATTTGAATTTACGGATATTTCTACACTATTTTATGACATCAACTATAGATTTTATCTAAGGTGATTAGATCAATGGTAGACTAGGTATTCATCGAATAGAATAATATTTGAGACTATATTAAATAGGTTTTTGAGTATATCCACTATAAAATGGTGTTAATCACATCATGATGGAATATTTTTTCTTATACTTAATCAAATTCACTAAAATATGACTTTTTGTATCTCATAATATTTTTTTGGTTCACTGAAATTTTTATAGTGATTTAGGAGGATATATTTATGGGATAATCATGACTAGTTGAATTAGAAATTATAAAATAATATCTTATAGATAATATCATGGATAGTTGAATTTGTTGGTAACTTCAAATGATTATTTTGAATACTAGGAGTTGTGTACACAATAATGATATCAGGAACCGGGGAATTGAGGACCAATATCTAACACCTTAACTAGAGTATATTTGAATTCATTTTTCTTATTTTTTTTATATTATGTAATTGTGGGATTCATAATTTTATTATTTATTTAAATTATACTAATGTTTAAATTATTTATTAGTAGTGTTTTCAATATTTTAGCTACATTTCCACCACTATGTTTTTTAGTTCATTTATAGTGAATAAAAATTAGACCATGAGTGTATTATCTAACTAGAGATGGTGATAATTATTAAAAGTGATATATATTTCATGTTTTAAAATATTCATTACTCATGTGTTATTCAGATTAATTAGTATCATATTGGAAAAAATCAATACAACATTTTTTGTTTCCTAGTGATAATTATTTCAATTAAGAAAGTAACACCATTCTGACATGGATGGATGGGATCATAAGATACACCTATAATTCATCCTCTCTCTTGGTGATAATATTTATTTCTAATTGGCATTGTTTTATTACACTGACCTTTTTATTGGGATGAACGTAGGTATAATTGTTTTCACTAACCATATTGGACTAATAAACACTATATGTCCTAGTACTCTTAGGTTGATTTATTTCATGTATATAATCGAATTATTTTATATTATGAGAAAATTAAAATGGTTATTCTGATGGTAAGATACCATAAATACTTATATGTGTTTGTGATATATATAGAATAAATTTTTTATTTCATGAAAATTATGATTTTCCTGACCAAGGTATTCATAATTATGGAGAAATGATAAATTATTGTAATTAATTTATTCCTCCACAAGGATATCATTAATGGAATAATTACATAATATTTATTATTTCAGATCTTATTCAAGAAAGAGTATCCTGAGTTGGCCGAACTATTGGATCATGCATTATAATGGATGAGTAAATGAAACTTCCCAATGATAATTCATATGTATTATATAATAAATACACTAGAATTGTTATGTATTTAATTACATCATGATATGATTATTCTTATTAAACCTAAAGAGAAATTTTATGTTCATCATCTTCTTGTAGAGGTACTCTGATGACTTCGAGAAAATGTGAGATCCATTTCAATATTGGCAATTCTGTTTACAAATGGGTACACAAGGTTAGATGGAGGATTATGTTTTCCAACTTTTTGATTATATCAATCTCATCATAAAACCTAAAAAGGATTCATTTTATCATTTTCATATGGTATGCTTTTAAAATATATCTTGAATTTGGTATTGTATGGAGTTCTATATTATTTATCTTGGTGATCCCTGTACAAGTGTTTTATTTTCTTATTATTTATCTAATAATATTTTTACACTAATAAAATCCTTTAGTTTTATAACATGAGGTAATGAATTATATATATGAAATAATTTTTTAAATGAAGTTGAACTCAATAAATAAAGAAGTTTTTTATTTCAAAAAAATTCAATTTCATAAAAGTGTTTACCCTTACTTAGATTGGATATACAACAGTAAGTAAGTCCTTACCCTTACATTGCTGAGATGTCTATGGTTTAA
The DNA here is from genome assembly GCA_963277665.1 of Viscum album. Classification (NCBI taxonomy): domain Eukaryota; kingdom Viridiplantae; phylum Streptophyta; class Magnoliopsida; order Santalales; family Viscaceae; genus Viscum; species Viscum album. The sequence continues at coordinate 1,461,245,912 of OY728150.1, read as the reverse complement.
TAATGGATTACCCATATATGGAGTGTTCTGTGTCACGGTGATCACAACTTACCCTTATGTGAAATAAGGGTAGCATAATGATAGTTTAAATTTTAAAATATTTGTATAAATGCAACCGACCACTTAACCTTATGCAATATCCATACCCAAAAGGTTTTCGTATGGGTAACCACTTTGTTAAATTTAATATAATGGTTTGTGTGAACATATTACACTTACACAGTGGTTTCAAGAATCTATGTAATGGAAAATGAGACCTAACATTATGTGAGGAGTTTATGTAAAGGTAATATTATTAGTACCCTAAAAAAAATTAGCTTCATAAAGGAAATATTTGAATAACTATTAAAAAATATTTTATATTTATGCTTTATAAAGGTAAGTTGTAATTTACTTATATAAAATTGGTTCAATAAGTCTTATTTGAGGGTAAAAGTCCTTACCTTTATTTTGGAATGTGTTATCACATAAGGGTAAAAATTGAATTTAAAAACTATTTTAAATTTATTTAATGGTTTAAATGGTTTAAAATATGTATATAAATCATAAATGAAGGTATTTTTGGAATATATAATATATAAAGGGTTTATATATTACTAAAATAATTATAAATTTTTAGAAAATAATTAAATTAATTACTAGGAACCTTTTATTTTCCCCAAATTATTTAATGTTAATATTTATTATATCATTCACAAAAATATTTGGCAATAATGTATGATCTAGATATAAAAGTTTTTATTTATAAATAATAATTTATTATTTATAAATTTCTATAAATCTTGAAATAAGGAAAAAAATTTAAAAAAAAAGCTTATATTAAAATTATAATTTTTCTTAATTAATTATTTTTTATTTTCAAAATTAAAGGGTCCTTATTTGGATATTATTTAAACCACTTCAAAAATATTTTCTGCATTGATATGATCAAGTTCTAAAAGATAATTAATATATGATATTTATGTTATTTGAAATTTTGACGTAATAATAATTATATTAAAAATTGTTCATAATTTATATAATATAAGATACTAAATATTAAAACTTTATTTAATGATTAATATGCAGATGATCATATTTGAATGAATAAAAAATGTTCATATTAATAATTTTTAATTCTCCATAATATTAAAGAAGAATGAATAAAAGGGTTTATATTTATCTTTTAATTTTAAAATTTTCAAAAATATTTATCAGATTTTTAAATAATTGAATTTTTCATTTACTTTTATGGTTTTTACCTTAAATTTATGTATTTAAGTAATTTTTCATATGATGAATTGTGTATGTATTAATTTATATGATATACTATTTTAGAAATTAGGGCCTTGTATTACATGCTTTGGATGACTCCGTAATGAATTTATTTTTCTTTATTCCTTGACCTATGTTGGTAGCTAAAGTTATGAACATGAATTTAGTTGTTTAATATTAATTTTTAATATTATGTTTTAGTTTTATGATGAATGGGACTCTCCCTTCAGTAATGTATTCATGGGTTGAGAGACTTAAAGCCAGACTACCTACCATCCTAAGGGCATATGCCTTGTCTGTGATGGTGAATGGATTTTCATATCTTTCTTTATAGGATCAATCGTGCTGATATTGTCAATATTATATAACACTAAACAATTATATGATCTGTTGATATACTTTATGCATATGGTGAATCTATAAAGGTATCAATGTTTTTGACATCTATGTTTGGGATAGTAATAGAGACATATCGGGTCAGTGAAGTGTTACACATCAATATTAATTGAACTTATTTATTATGTTGATAGAGTAGGATTACAATCTAAATTACTAAAATTATATTTATAGAAATTTGAATAACATGAGATAAGATAGTAAGATTTAAATCCCCTTCAAATACTAAGTCTGAAATTCATTCCATTGTATACCTTCTCAAGACCATGATCATCCAACCTCATAGGTAATGACGTACCTTAGTTCCCCTAGATTATGTTTTGTGTGTAATGCAAGGATTAGTGACACCAGATCATAGTTTGGTAGGCCATGAAATATCTATGTTCTCAAAGAATGTATTTTGTTAGCCTATTCATCGCTCCTATTTTTGATTACACTAGTTGGGAGACCCTAATATGATTATGTTACTGTAGGAATTTAGTTAATTATATCCATATGATTGGATATGGAAAAAATGTTATCAAATAATATATCCAAGATTCATAACTATTTTTTTAATTATTACCAACCTAAATTACATTTTTGTGAGGTAAATTCAATTACATACCCATTGCATTAAAAAAGTTGGATATTTTTCTATAAATGGATATGTTGAATTTTAAATGGGAGATAAATTCAATAGGATCCCATTTAGAAAATGATCTTTTTAAAAGGTTAATTATAATACATGATTATAATATGAAAATTTATTACACTGTAGATGATATCATTATCATCATCAATCTAAACATAGTGAGTAGTAATTCAAAGGGAGAAACATAATATATTCTACTCTAAATACTGGTAAAAAAGGAAAATATATTATGAAATATGGGTAATTTAAGAAATATTTTTATGGAAACTTCTATGTGTAATAAAATTTACATATTTAGTAACTAAGTGTTTAAATTTATAAAAAAGTGAATCAATATGATTTTGGAAGCATATAATAATTTATTTAAGGTTACAAATTAACAATTTTAAAAATGAAAAAAGAATCTTCGTCTCCAACAAGATTCCAAAAATAATTGTGAAAATCAATGATTTTAGAATCATTAAATAATTATGATTGTGTACACCACATATTTTTAAATACTATTGAATATTATAAATTTCATGGTGAGACATAATGATTCAAAAAAACTTCATTGGATATTGAAATAAAATCTATTATTTTACTGATATTTAATATTAGTATTTTTTTAAATTATATAAACAATTTAATGGATAGAATGTGGAAATAGTTTATGTTTTTAGCTTAAGTTTTTCATTGAAGTAATTGAGGAAAATAGTTCCAAAATTGACAACATGGATGATTCACTATTGGATGAACTTGTTATAAGATGAGTATCTTCTCATTTTAAACATGGGAAGACATGAAAATAATTTTAGTTTAATAAAATATGATGATGTGTTTTAATATATATAGTATTGATTGTTCAGTTCTATAAAAATATATAAGGGGAGACTGAAAATGACATGTTAAGGTAATGGAATTTATCAGATTTTTCATTTATATAAATATTTTAACAATATGATGAAATTAAATTAATTATTTATTGAAAATTTCAGAGTTTGGGGAAAATAAATGAAATTTGAATATCATGTATGTGTTCTAACAAACTATATAGATAGAAGAAGTAGGTAAAATCCAAAATAGAAGAAATAAATATGGATAGATGTTTCAATAATGTTTCTTCAATAATACAATCAATGTATAAGAAATATAGTGTTTTCATAAAGGAAGAGTAATAATTAAATACAATTAGAATTATTAAAGTTATATATATAATAGTTTTTGAAATTCTATAGAATTTCCATTTCATATATGGATGTTAAATAAATTAATTTTTTAATAAATGTGATATCGAATGAATATTTTAATAAATTATTATTTTCAAATAAAACAATTCCAAACACAATGATTATGATATATAATATATTTTAATTATTTTATATTCTAAATATAAAAATAAATGTTATCTCATAAAATTAATGGGGATTATTATGAAATGAAATTATTCGAAATAGAATACACTTTTTATGAGGATAGTGGGAGGATGCTTGGATTTAATGATGTTAAAAGTTAATAAATAAATAATTACACCATTCTATGATTAATAAAAATTTTACATAATATCATAGGAGAGTTAGTATATATAGAATAAAATATTTTATGTACTTATATAATTCCAAGGAAAATGAATGGCGAAATTAGGATCCAAGGATAATGATGATACACATAGGATGTGTACTTTTTAATGAATTGAAGATGCAATTTTACCATTTGATGTGTTAAAGGTATTATGTTTTAATATGTTCAAGAAGTTGAATATCTATAAATATGATCCCACTATTTCACCATTATTAAAAATGATTTAATTCAGAGATGTTTCTTAGTAAATATTTTAGTGGAAGTATCTTATCAGATGGTCGCATAAATATGTTACATGAATTACATATGATGTAATGTTATAAAACCCCACAATGTATAGAAAACATAAGGATGATTTTGATTTATTAATACATGAAATGAAAAAATCATTCCTAGATAGGTTTTAATAAATATTATTAAAGAGTTTAAGAATATTAAAATATATTATATTATGAACAAACTCTGTATTATAATTCGTTCACATTGGTGAGATAAATTTATATATAGATATACATTTCATGAATTTTATTAATAATTGACCACTAAATGTATGAATTTAACTTTATCCCTTACTAATTTTCATCATTGAGTACAATAGTTTAATATAAATTTTTGGGATATAAAGTGTAGTATTATCGTAAAATGGTCCCAAATACACTCATGCGACCAAAAACAAAGAATATGATTCTTTATGTGAACATGATGGTATATTAGGTATACCACATGGAGTGTCATGCTGATGTATCTGTTATTAAAGGTGTGCATGAATCATATTTGAGTCCCCACTTCCTACGAATGGATAGATTGTTATCATAGGAACCATCATACAATGACACCACAATTACAGATGTCTAATTATTGACTTTTTTATTACGGGGGTGGTTTGGTATGTTGTTGAGCTTGTGGTTTGTTGGATCTTAACCATGTTGGGATTTGTCATCTAGTAAAAGGAGTATTAAATCAGGGGCCAAAATTAAAATATAATATGGGGTTGTGTGACCATACCAATATATCATATATACAAATATACATGGATAAGTGACATGTGAGGTGGTTATTTAAACGTTTTAATGGCATTTGATGTATTTACCAATCATATAATTCTACACTTAGAGTGTTAAGAATATATGAGAAATCATATAAAATAGAAATTTCTATGTCTGATGTTCAGTCAATGTCTTAGATAAAGGGAACATATGAGAATTGACATTTTTATATGATTTAGATAATTTGAAACTAGTATATAGATACATGTGTCTCATAATGAGTATTCTAGCTCCATTTATAGATTCAGAAATAATTACTAATTACAAGACGATTCTCATTTTTTGCAGTTATAGATCCAAAGATTCATATTTTTTTTCAAAGTTATACATGTCATAACCCCCTCCCACCAAAAACATTTCAATTAATGGAGACTGATAAAGAACCCTAAGTCCCGCATTTAGTAGGCTTCGGGTTAGAGACTATCATTTACGGTATAAAAATTTCATGTGTGGGAGGCATTACTATATTTAATATAAATAGATTCCGAAGATAAGATGAATTTACCATAAGAAACTCTATGAAATAATATAAAATAAATAAAAAAACTATCCTATAATTCATGTATAAGTATAATTGATACAGTTTGAATTCTATAATGTAAATACTTCACATTAAAGGTAATGAAATTAAAAAACCACTATTTAATGATCTGAGATTATAATGCTAAGAATAGTCCATGTTTTACAAATCGAAACCTAAAAAAAGTTATCTATATGTATGTTGATCATACAATTATACAAATTATGAAAACCAAATCTCTCATTCATATGTGAGAAGAGCATGGTGATTCAGCCATAAAAAATACTAGAACAAAACAACACATGTATAGGTCTACTAACTTACACCATCCTTACTATAGACCACAACCCAATAATGCGTCTAATTATAATAATATAATATAAAGAAAATAAATAACGTTAACCCCACACCACATTTTCATTTATTTGCTTCTATGACACCCCAATGAAGAATGTCTAAATGCTCCCACCCCTTCCACATCAAATAAAATCACATTGGAACACATCACATACCACCAAAAGACACCGTGGATATCGTACCACATAACATCCCACCCGCTGACATGAGGTCTATCACATCAAATCACATTAGATCTCATAAACAATGTCATAAGGTATGGTGAACATGAAAAAAGTCACCCTCTTTCATTCCTCCGTCCATGAACCGTAATCCATCTCATCATGACTTTCAAAAATATCCTATGAGATCAATAATTTTCACATGAAATATATATTGTGACACTTTTAACTTATGGTCATCATAGCCTGTTTATATCACCATCACCTGGAATAGGGAGTAGGGAAGAGTGGGAAGCTAGCCAACCACCCTCTCACTGGGATGTGAGAAAACCACCAACATATATATATATATATATAGGTTTTGGAACATTGTGCTCGACATGGATGGTGAATTTATATAAATCACAAGGAATATACAATAATATATATAATTTCAAACACAAAATCCAAACATATGGATGTACAAAAATAGTATCAACAAACTCATGAATTTCCCTTCTATTAAAACCTCCTCTAAATGAACTACACATTTCCACATACAATAAATCAAAAGCTAGATTCAAGATTTTCATTAGAAGAAAAAATAATTATTAAATATGCATTATCAACCCATTTGGATTATAATAGATATTTATTTAAACAATTTCCATCCCATTAATTAATATTTAACGACCAGCCATTTAAATACACAGACTAATACAATTTATTCCAATTTGGTTTATTGTTTCCAACCCCTTATCCAAATCATGTAAATTCCAATAATAATCATGAAATTGTAACAACAAAACACACAACAGGTAGCATAATTTAACTACCCAAAATCCACATCCACATCCACACTAATATTCACACTAAAAAACCGCACCCAACCCTCCATCACAACCACACTGCAAACCCACATCACATCAACAACCCTCGTACACTTATCATCATAGCCATCACCCATGCATCACATCATCACAACCAAGTCCCAACACATTACCAAATCCACAATCACATTAAAACATAGACAAAACCATTTTTACAACACAACCTAATTTGTGATTTTGAAAAGTGGGAAATTTATCACATTACACTTTAATTTAAGGGCATTCTCACACAATTTATACATCGAAAGGTTACCATTTCATTTTCCAAATTTAAGTTAGTAGACAATATTTTTAGGGATATATAAAACAATCTAAAAAATAGTGGTTCAATAATATCCCAACTACAACACAAAAAATCCAAAAATTTCCATTTTTTCACCAAGACATTATTACAATACAATTAAAGTATCAATAATAAAAATTAATCAAATATAAACATGTGATTCATATTCCACTACACATTTAAATTTTTTTATCAAATAATTTATCTTCAAAATTTTGGATGCAATATTAATCACATAGACAAAAAATATAAAACCTCCAAACATGATACACATAGAGGTAGACGTGGGCTAATTTTTAAATTTTATCAAAAAATATTTAGACAAATCATTGCACATGAAATAGGGAGTGTGCACAAGAGGAAATCACATTCAAGGAATAATTTAACCCAACCCTAAAATATGGATCCATGAATCAAAGGGAAAAAATATTGGGAACCACTCCTTTAAAGATAATGTAATCTAAAATTACGGATGAATGGTATTTATTTTCAAAAGAAGACATCTGAAACATGCATAATTTGACATGGTTTTAATTGACTATTTATGCCAGATCTCATCAAATCAATTTTTGGGGCCATAAAAATAGATATAGACTTTGTAGAAATAGTGGATATAAGTACCCTCCATTAAAAAACACTAATATCCATTTATTAAGTAATTAAAACCCTTTATTGTCAACATAAACACTAAAAGGGTAAACCTGGAAATTTCAGGAAATCTGGATTCATTATACATCTACCACTGGGATCTATATCTAGGAAGATATATCAATAGTAATATTACACAAGATATATACAATTTGTGATCTATCACCTGAATGATCTACTATTGGTGATATACCAAAATATATTTATGGTTAGAGATATAGTATTGCTGATCTACAGCTTGAATGACCTACCTTTGGTGATCTACCCCTAGAGATCTACTATTGGTGATCTACCACTTGAATGATAAACCATTGGGGATCTACCATTAGAAATCTATTTTTGGTGATCTACCACTAGAATGTTATACCATTGGTTATCTATCACTAAAATGATCTATCATTTATTTTCTAACACCACATATTAATCGTTGGTGGTCTACCCTCATAATGATCTACCATTAGTGATTTTTCGGTAGAGATATATCGTTGGTGATCTGTGAACAATATGATATACAATGGGGGTCCACTACTACATATCAACCATCGATGATCAACTTCAGAAATGATCTTCCACTTGTGATCAATATCTATGATCTATTATAATCTTCTAAAACAACCCTTTTCCTTTTAAAACACCTTAATACACCTTCCTTACTTTATCCACCACGTCTCAACTTTCCCCAAACACCTCAACCAGCTGATACCCAACAAATTAATAGTTTTAAAGTTATAGAATGTTAAATTAGACACCTCTTTATCTACACTAACCCTCAAGAATTCAAAATAAACCTAAAAGGAAAGATCGAAATAGTATAAAAAGACATCCCTCGGTATACTTATCAAGGGTATTGTTGCATTCGAAACACCTCCTCCAACTGAACATTCTAAACCAAGAACACACAATATAAAAATAACCTATACTACTCCAAATAGTTGAATCTGTGAAATTCAATCCCTTATGTTCATATTATATCCACTCCGAGAGACACTAACATGCCCGTATAGGAATAATAATATCATAGTATAATGGCTCTATATTTGTAATTAGGTTTTCCCCCTTTCATATGCTAGAATCCTAATCAAACATTCCATATCAAGAATGAAACTCATATCATATAAAGTAACATGTTCCAAGCCACACATCAAATCCCAAAAAGGTTATACAGATAATTAAATGAGTCAAAAATACTCCAAGAAAAGGAAATTCATCTAAATATCATGCTCTACGGTACATTCCACTAGGAAAAAATGCCTACACAACACAAAAATCAAGGGTAATGATCAATTCTCACACCACCTTCTCTCCATGGTCTTGGATCTTTAGTGGATTCTCTAGAAACAACACATCGTACTTGATATCGAACTCTCCACAATAAATTACATGGGAGTCATAAAGAAGATATGGATGGAGCTAATAGATGTGGGAGAAATATACAATATTATCCAGTTTAGGTGTACGTTCCTACCATTAAGACACCATTCCAATACTCCCAACACCATGATGGGACCAATAAACATGGGTGAGAGATTATTCCATTTGTCTAACCTCATCTACAAATGTTGAGTGGAAACCTTCAAGAACACATGGCATCAAACTATGTACTCCATGGGCCTCCTCCTGTGATCTATATTAGACTTCGACCTATCCAGAACTATATTCTTCATATCCTGAACAATCTAATCCTTTTATTTTATGATATGCACCAAGTTAGGACCCAAGATTTCTGACTTCCCAAACATATCCTAGAAAAAATTATAACAAAATTTCCTACCAGAAAAACCTAAGATGGGTCCATTACAATTCATGAGTGACAAATGTACTTATAGAAAAATAAACTAAGGGAATTTTTTGTGCCCATTATCTATAAAATTCCAAGTCACATTCCCACAACATATCCTCCAACTCTTAGATAGTCTTCTCTATCTTCCCATCTATCTAAGGGAAGAAATATGTGAAAAGGGGAAACTGAGTTCCAATAGAAAGTTGTAATACCCTACAGATATGATAGGTAAAATATGGATCCCAATTTGAGACAAAGGAACTTAGAAATACATAAATCCAAACTACCTTATCAACATATAATTTTGAATAATCATATACTACTCCAAACCCCTTGATCTCTAGGATGTAAACTAATTTTCTCAACTGGCCTATGATTGCCCATATGTAATCCAGAACTATCTTATCATGTGGTAACCCTATGATTAAATACATATATATGTCATTCCATTTCCACTCAGGAACATACATACACTAAAAACCCCACCGGTATATAGTTTTTGGAATTTACCTACTCAAAAACAATACACCAAGGCATAAACTCCACCATTGCCCATTTCATCCACGAACAGAAAAATGGTTCCCTAAATCCAAATAATATCTTGGAATCACTTTAGCATATTGCTAAATTAGATCAATGTAAATAAAAATACTCCCCAATTCATAGATTTTAGATAAGACACCCTACAATGAGATGACATCTAGTTTCTACTATAATCTAACCATAACTCAATAACATTACCATGTCAATAGTGATTCAACAACACATTTGATTATGAGTCTCCCTATATAGACTCCTTCACCTACCACATCATTTTCTACTACATCAACTTCTAAAAATGACTTTAACAACAATATAAATTTAATATAAGTCAAGGATTCCAAATCATCCCGCACTTGAAAAAAATCCAGCATCTCTTCTACAACATCCCCATATAACTTACTTCTCGAAGAATAAGTGAAAAGATACATATTATTTATGTGTCCAAGATTTAAAAATTATAATATTAATGAAACTACATCCACCTCAATTACAATAGGTTAATATCATTTTGATAAAAGATATACCTCAACTCTTAATATCCATGAATACTAAAAGGCACACTTTAATCAGGTAATTCCACCAAAACATCATCACAAACATACCAAATTCTAGAGATAGATAATGGGTGGAATAGTTACTCATATGGGATGTGACTTCTGTAACCATTAAGAGATCATGGAATTTTTATAAATCAACCTGAATGCTATGAAAAACAAGAATTATCCCAAAACACTTCACACATAAAACCCTTCTTAGGTAACTGATTCACTAGACCACTAAAAAAATCCCAATTGTTTAAACAAAGGCTGCCTGAAATAGATTAGTCAACTCAAAATCTAGGTACTTCCTTTTTCACAGTTTAAGTGGGGATACAAAAAAAGATAAATCAGAACTAATCTACCAATAATAGCTCGTCATACCTTGAAATCTATGATCCTATGCTCTTTTTTCCCATGAAAAAATTGTATTGGCCTTTGAAAGGTCTTCTTCCACTCTTTACTAAAAAAACAAATGCCTAATGATATATACTACCATGATCCTCCAATTAAACATGAACAACAATCAATAGAGATGGTAGTATCCAATAACCTATAACATGGCTCTAATATGATCAAAATTCTATACTTTTGACATTCATTAGATCAAATGTCTTCGATGAACACAACTAAAAATTACTCTAGTAATTCATAAAACATATAGTTTATGATGCCACTTAACACTAAACATGTGTTAGTGACCCTAAAGTGCATGACCACAAATTCTATGTTCCTTTAATTTCATTTAAAGTAAGTCTTATGGATAATTCCATCCATCAACATCAATTGGAGATATCCCTAACATTGATTGATCTTGGATAACCAATTCTCTCCCATAAAATTTTCTAAAAGATCATCGATGCCATAATGAGGATAGAATTTCGTGACAGTCACATGGATAATTTTCTAGTAGCCTATTCACAACCTCAGACTACCATCCTCCTTAGAGTGTAACATTGGATTTCACCCCAGTGACACACTAAGTGAAAAATAAAACATCATACATCACATTATCTATCTAAATCATTAACTCTTTCAGTTTAAAAGGTGTCAGTCGACAATGATCCATTGAAATCAATGAATCAACATTCTATAAATCTATCTCGAAATCAACATCGCATTGAGGAGGTACTCTTAAAAAATTCTTTAGTAAAATATCGATCAATTCCTCTATAACCCTAAGAACACCCCCTACATGAGATTCCACTGAAAACTCTACAATCAAATAATGATGTGGATCCCTAGTCTAACTATCCACATAAAAACCCCACAAAATAATGAAAACCACACTCATTCCATCCACATTTGAGAACACAACACTCCACTAGAAATTACAAATAATAATACTCATAGAATATAACAAGTCAATGATGATGATGGAATCATATGAATTAATATGAATAATGAAATGCTCTCCACATTACTGATGTGGATCAATTATCATTGTACAACCCCAAAAAACAAAAAAACAGATAGTATATCCTCTAATAGGCATAGTAAACACTTAGGTCACAAGAAGCCTCTATATTTCTAGTCATAGATCATGGGCTAGAGAGGGTACATAAAAAGAGTACAAAGCTTCCAAATAAAAAAAAGTAAAAAACATGGGTAACTGATAAACTGAGTATACCTAGAATGTTCATTTTCCCTCTGGTGTTGTCGTATCCACTGCCTATAACTGACCATTCCTAGATCCTTTTTCTCTACATCTAAAATGATTCCTTATTTCATGCCCATGTACAACCTCCAAATGTCTACAATTTTTTTCCAATTATATTTATCCTGATATGGATAAACCTTATAGTGATAAATTGGTTCATCCTATTGAATCGTAACTAGATGTTCCACACACATATGAAGACCAAGATCCATATTTAAAATGGAAAAAATACTTACTATGCTTTATATTATGTAATTTAAATAATGTTTATTTGATTTATTTTTTACAAAATTCACCTTTCACAAAACCAAAAATTCCTAGTTAAATTGAAGAAAAAATCATCAGGATGCATGAACCTCTCATGAAGACCTACCTTAAAATTCGTTTTGTAACACCCCTATTTTTTGTGAAATTTTATTATTAATTAATTTAATCTTTTAAAAACGTTTCATTTCCCAAAAATACAAAATATTTCTTAAGATATATAAATTTTTTACCTTTGGATTCCATTGCACACAATAGAAAATCAAAAATGAACTATATGCAACACATAGATTAGATTTAAGTACATGAAACCAAATTTTTTATTTTTTTTAAACACAATTTAAATGTCCTTTGTTATAATGTGTTATATGGAATTATGAGTTTTTCAAACTAAAATATACAATAAATATTGTTATTCAAATATTCATATAGTTATCAACTTGTAGTTGTAATAGAAGTTACAGATAAGATCAAATAAATTATGATAATATTATTTATGGATGTGTATAAAATATATCCCTTGGTTATAAATTAGGTGTATAATAATTTATTAACAATTTCAGAATGTATAAATTCTTTTTCTATGAACATATTTTTCTCTGTAAAAACACAAAAATTTCACAAAAAATTACCAAAATCTATTTTGAATAATTTTTTTAATATAATATATATGTTATATATTAAATAAAATTTTTTACCCTCATATAATATAATTTATAGGTTTATGAAAAGAATAAATCCAGTTTTATAAAAAAAGATGTATTTTTCAGAAAATTAATTTTACCTTTTATAATGTTGAACCAATTTGAAATATATATTTTTGATACTACTATATTTTTTATTTTAAAAAATTATATATATTTTCTAATGTTTAATATTAAAATATAAATTTTGGTATTTTTGGTTTTTTATGATATTTTCATTTTTTGTTGAATATAGATAAATAGTGAATTTTTATTGGAAATTGTTATTTCATCATATTTATTTATATAGTTAAGTTATATTTGAAATTTATATTAAATTATATTTAGTCCAAATATAAGCCTATTAATATAATTTGGGTAATTGGAATCAATTTCCCATTGATGTTGGATATAAAAACAATTCAAACTTTCCTAGAATTACTCTTTTAAAACATGTTGTTAACTACAAACTGCATGATTATTTTTAAATTATTTTAATTTATTTATGTGTTTTTAATTTGGAAAAATTGAATCCATTATTGGATTTATAATAATTTATAATACCTTAAAAATTAAACTTAGTTATTTTACCAGAAATAATATTGAATTTATGTAAAAATAATTACAATAATTAAGGTAAATACAACATTACAAAGTAGTTAAAAATTAATTTATGTGTCCAAATAACCTAAAAAAATTTCAAAAAATTATTTTTATTGAAATAAATTTAAACTTATTCTTATTTTATAAAAATTGAAAAATTAGTAGAGTCACATGTTAAAAGAGAGACCAATCAATAGTGTTTAGCTTTTTATATTTACTATAATTTCACTTCTCCTCCAGTATAAAAAGGGCACTCAGCCCCAAAAATATTACAACATTTAAAGATATTCAAATTAAAAACAATATACCAAAATTCACCTAAAGTGTCACTAAATTTATCATAGAATCCTATTTTTTTTATAGAATTCCAACCAAGGAAGCGCTTTCATGCAAACCAAGGCGGGTTACCCAAAAAATAGGTAAATACATCCACAAGCTCTATTGTTTTATTTTCATTCTTCACCCCTTATATTATTCTTATTACTTGATTATGTAATTTATTAATAATAATCAATATACTAATATGTTTTCATTATAAAATTTTGATCTACACATACACACACTCCCATAAAATAGGCAAAAAACATACCGTTCATGTGTTTGGTGGACTACCATCTCACAAAACCATATTATTCATTTTTTCCTTTACCACCTATCATGGTTGGTAAATATGTTAGAAATAATATTTTCATATGATATATATAAAATTTATGATATATTTATTATTTTTTAATTATTATATTAAATATACCTTAATTCTTTCCATTTTGTAAAAATAAGATAATTTTGTTTGTGGACGTAAGGACTGCCGCCTCCTAAAAGGTATGTGATTCGTTAACACTTTGTATGGAATTTATTAATGTTGGATTTAGTAAATTTATATTATATATGTGAAATAATAATAATAATTTAATATATATATATATATATATATTTCATTTACTTTCCTTCTTTCAATATTATAATCTAACGGAAACAACATTCATTCCTATTAATGGAATATCGTCTCCATGACCGGTGTATTAAATTTCATATATATATAATTTATATATTATTATAAATATTTATATATTTACTAAATATGTTATTTATATCATTTTTATATCCTCTAACTAATTAAATCATTAACTATCAAAGCGTTCCATGAATAAAAAGTCAAACCAAATAAGAAAATCATAGAGAATATAACCTGAAACCTATCATTAATATGGAATTGTTAATAAATGGGTAATATAAAGTCATAAAGAACTAAAATACGGTATTATATAGAATTATATGGTTATTTTTTATATTTATGATAATCTTATATTTATTAAACATGATTTTTTATTGTCTACAATTAAATTCATTACTTAAGTTAAGGTTTTGTCGTCTCACATTTACTTCCATGAGATTTACACAATATTCACCCATCATTTCATTTTTCTGGTGTATACACTCACCCTGAATATATTATATGATTATTATCATTACATTTATGGGTATTTACATATCCAATTTATTATCTCTATTTCATAGGGTTTATTGTTCAAAAGTTACAAGATTAGTAATGTACTTTTGTCTCTATTTGACTTTTTTGAGACGCATTCCATGTTATACAACTATATTATCATATGATGTGTGTAACAAGTAATTTGAAATTTTATATCATTAATATTGTTATATTTATTATATTTTATTCTTCATTTCATTTTATTCTTTCATGATGATTATGTTTCAATGTTACCAAAGTTGAAATATATTATTGCTACAATCTAATCATTTTTTAGGATTGTTTATGATTACAATTCCCTTGATGAAATATTATGATAAATATCTCAAAAATTATAATTAATTTTTTCCTCCTACTTTTGTTCATGATATATTCATGTATTTTTACCACTATTCCACTCTTTAGTACATTAAATAATTATGAAAGTGTTTTTAAGAAGACCGGACTTTATCAGTCTCTTCGCCTGGAAATATTAATTATTTAAAAAACACGGGTTCTAAAAAAATTCACATATCTTATAATATTATAAAATTATCAAAAAAAATATAGTTTTACCCATGTTTTAAAATTTAAAAATGAATTTTAAAAAATAAATCTTATTTTCCATTTCCGAATGGGGATCTTTTCAAAACCTTTTCTGGCACAAAAGTAATGTTCAGAGTGTACGAAGTTATCACCCATCATGAAAATAATTTCAATGAATCATAATTTTCAGGATTAAAATAATAATTTTTTTAATATTTTTTTCCCAATATTATATAAATCAATTGTTATTAATATTATATTTAAATATAAATGTTTTGAAAAATGATTAATTTTCATGAAGTGTTTGAAATGATTTTAAAATCCATCTTTAAATATTTTCAATTATATTTTCGATGAAAAAGGTTCGTATTTTTTTATGTTTAAAAAGTGTTTTAAAAACTTTCAATAATCCTTTATAAGTTTTCAACGAAAATGGTTTTCAATGTTTTTTCAATCTTCCTTTATATGTTTTCAAGAAAAATGGATTACAAATGGTTTTCAATATTCAGTTATATGTTTTCAAGGAAAATAGTTTTAAAAACCTTTTCAAGATTATTTTCTATTTTTTCAAAGAAAAAGGGTTCAAAAATGTTTTGAAGCATCTTTTATTGGTTTTGAAGGAAAAATGTTTTTAAATTTTCTTCATGCTTCATTTATATGTTTCCATATAATTTTTTTTTAATTTTTCTTTCAAGTTTATTTTATAAAATTTCGCAGAAAGTAGTTTTTAATTATTTTTTCCAGCTACTTTTATATGTTTTCATATACAATTTCAATTAAAATGTTTTCAAAATTTTTTATATTTTATGAATTATTTTTCCAAAGAAGGAAGTATATTTTCCTCAACAAATTATTTTATATGATTTCATAAAAATTATTTTCCATATAAGAGGAAATTCGTTAGTGTTACTCATGCCTTACAAGGAATATGATCTGAAGGTTCCACTCATATTATTTCTCTGACCGATTGATGTTTTGATGTCTTGGTGTTTATGAAACCTATTTCTCTTTGATGGCTTATTTAATTATGAAACATGTTTTTCTTTCACAAGTTATAAGTTTAGAAATCTTGTATCTCATTCATAGGTTCTGATATGATTGTTTATGATATGGTGTAATACATATGTATGATTTTATTATGAGATTGTTGGACCTATATCTCTATCCAATAAATTGGTTAAATATTTTTATCTCATGAGATGTACATGTCTATAATATGGAGTGAACATGGTTCAATAAAGGACTTTTTCTGAAAATATTATTCTGGTGGTGAACCTTGACAACTAATATGGTCGAGGGAGTGAAAAATGGCATCCAAGATGGTTTCGGGAGTGAACTCATTCAACAATGATGTCCATAGAAATAATCATTGGCTACAATGAAAATAATTTTTATATTATTATATTTATTCCAGAAATTTCCTATCTTATTCCATTGTTATACGCTCATGGATTATGCTCTTGATTCACTTATGATTTTTTCTTATAAAATACTACTTTTTATTCCATGACACATGTATATGATATTTTATATGCAATGTGTTGTATTAAAATATTATTCTTATTTTCTCATACCCATATTCTCATGTTATTCGTACATATCTTTTTTATTTACCCTTACCGAGAATCTATGCTCACCCTTTCTTATGATTAATTTCCCTATGTTTTGTAGAATGTTTTTAAGTATATGTACTGAATGGGATGATATCTTTGGGAAACCTTGATGATGTTTCACATAGTAAAAAACATGAATTTCATGTTTTCAAAGACCCAAAACTATTATATTCCTCAAGGATGTGCTCTTGTAATGTGATTAATAGTCATCTAAATTTATGTAATATCAATGTATGTAAGCATGGGTCTCTACAGTTTGTATAAAAGAAAATTATTAGCCATCTTCTGGATACTAGGATGAGAAAAAGTTAGTGATAACCCTAGGGAAATTTCAAAGGATGTGTCCGGGGATGTCTTAATGGGTAATCCTTAGGTGTCATAGATTAAAAATATGGTGTTATAATTTAGAAATCTATTAAGTGACTTGACATGACTTTGTTGTATTCAACTATGATAAGTGTTTCTCACACTATGGTTTCTATTTTTTGGCATGGAGGGAACTAGAAGGAACATGGATAAGGTTAAATGTGATGGATGATTTTCTCATGATCATTTAAATGGGATGATGATAGGATTAGATGATTTTTTGATTATAAGTAATCGAATATAAAAATATAATATTAAAAACTAGGGCTTTAGTGATATACCTAGCTCAATGAACAAGAGGAATATGGGATTTTATGAAATTTCATGTGGTAATGAACATAGAATAAATATAATTTTCATCCTATATGTTAAGAAGGTTGGAAGAAAAACGTGAAGTAATATCTAAAATGTAATGTAAGATGTAATCTATATCGAAAAGGGTTCCTAGAGTGAAAATTCATCACGGAGTTCAATGCCTTATCATTGGAGAATATGTGAATCACCCAAATCAATGACTTAATATAAGAATTTACTTTTAGGAAAGGGAATGAAATAAATCATTCCAATCATTAAATTTTAATAACTAATGTATTTATGTATTTGGATTCAATAATTATGAACGGTGAATTATATAAGTATTTTTTAGTTTATGTTTTTCTCAAGGAATTTACATGAATATGTTGAATGGATTTTAGGGACTATAAAATTTATCTAAGGGAAATATGATATTCATGAAAAATAAATTAATAAGGTAATGATATCCTTTAATATGTTATTGACATTGAGATAATGATGTTTGGATAAATATATGTTTGACATTGATAATTAAATAGGATGGTATTGATTACCATGATCTGAGTAAGAATTTTTTAAAAATGTGGTCTACATTATCATCAATTATGTTTACAACATTTTGTATTTAAGGAATATATTTATAAGAAATAATGCATGTTTTCGATAAGGATATATCGTAATTCATGTTATTACCACGTTTCAAGAGAATATTTGATAATGGTATTCACATGTTTAGAATGTGACAACCAATATCTTTGTTATGATATATGGGATATAAATTTAATGATTATTTAGTGATCTTATTTTAAAATTTTTGATTTTCCATATTATGAAGGGTTACAATGTTTTTTATTTAAGGAGTAGATTATTTTAAACTTTAGATGATGTTTTGGGTAATAAATAATTATATTGACTTATGAAGAATTATGCATACTTAGTAACATGTGCTAAACTTTTTTACTGGGATGATAAAAAAATACATATGAAATGACGTATTAGACTACCTAGGGAACTAATGATATGTTAGTAGTTCATTGATTAAAAATTCACAGTCAATTTTTTAGATTAAGGGATGAAGTGGAAATTGGTAAACACATAATGAAAGGGGTAATATTGTGTATATGAAATGCAACAAAATCAAGAAATTATTTTCCCTTATTTTTATAAACAAAAAACCTTAAATATAGGAAAAGGATGTTGAAAAATATTTATCTAATAGCTTATTTTATTTTTAATTAATAGTCTAATAAATCATCATAGATTTTGGGTTTTTTAGTCCTTCCATTTCCATTTATCATTAAATTGCTAGTGATCAATTATATTTTTGAATATCTATAGTTATTTATTATTTCACTCGATGTCAAATATTATTTCCCAACATATTTTTTCATACATGGAATGCTAGTAATGTGTTAATTTGGGGAACTATTACAGTTCCAACTATCGATTTTTAAAGGTTGTTTCAGTATTAATTTATATGATATGGGTTTCTAATAAAGGAAATTTTAATTTTTAGACCATTGATATCACTGATGAATTTAGAGGGTTAATTTCATTTTAAATGGTGTACAACGTTACCCCAGGAGAGTTTTTGAATTGTTTTTCAATGTAATTTAATCTTTTTTTATTTTTTATTTCACATAAACTTTAAATGTATCACTTTTGGATTCTGTTTCACACATCAACAATTTAAAATTTCACCTCATGCAACACTTATATTATCTTATATTATATACATATCAATATTATGTCTATGTTACACATAATGTTGAGTTCCTTTGATAGCATGAATTTCATAAAAGACAAATATTTACAAAACTATAATATACTATTAATATTGTTATCAAAATATTATTATTTTTAGGATATATCTACTGGACTGGAAGTTGGGAATATTATTTACTAAATTGTAAAAATATGATCTAAATATGTATATAAAATTAATCCATTCATTTTTAATTTGATGGAATTGAAAGTAGGAAATATTTCTGAATAATAAAATTCCTTTTCTATGAAAACTATTTTTCCATGTAATGTCTACATTTAATTTCAATAAATTAAACCCAAAACTATTTATAAATGGTTTTAATAAAAAATTTATATTATATATTCAATAAATATTTTTATACTCATCGAATAGTTTTGATAGGAATAAGATTCGAGTTAATCCAATTTGATGAATAAAAAGCTGAATCTTTCATAATGGTAATTCAAACACCATCCAATGAAAAAAATATATAAATTTGGAAAAAATAATAATTTTTTTTAAAAAAACATCAATTCTAAAATATTATTATAAAAATTTACTTTGGGTAAATTTAAATTTTTTTGAGATGTTTCTTTTTTATTTATAAAAAATGAAAATCAATGAATTTTAATTGAATATTTCTTTTACAGATAATATATTTATATATTTAATTTATATTATTAATTTTTTAATAAATATATATTTTCCAAATGTACATCTATTAATACTATTAGGTCATTGGAATGAATTTATACTGATATTACTAACCTCTGATGTTTATTGATTTGTTGTACCTAAATAAATGTGTGATTAGGTAGGTCCCATTATCTTTATTTTTTATCTATAAATAATAAAACTTGATTTGGTGATTTGCTCTGAAAACACCCTATTTTAATGAAATTGTAATATTTTAAAAGTTGATATAATGATTTTTTTTAATCTTGGACAAATTAGAATAGAAAATATGTAAATATCATCCCTTGAACTCGGGATATCCCGCTGGATAGCCCCATGGATAGCCCCCCTAGACAGCCCCCCACCATCCTCCCTGGACACCGAACAACCCCTGGAATAGCTCCCCACCATCCTCCATGGACCCCAGACAGCCCCCTGGACAGACCCCACCCCCCTCCTTGGACCCCGGGTAGCCTTCCCACCATTGGATAGCCCCCAAGACAACCCCTCGAACACCCCCCCCCCCACCCTCCTCCCTGTACCCCGGACAGCCCCCACCATCATCCCTGGACCCCAGATAGCCCCCAGAACAGCCCCCCGTGCAGCCCCCACCATCCTCCCTAGACCATGGACAGCCCCCCAACCCTCCTTCCTGGACCCCAGATCCAAATCTATTCTCTCTTCAAGATTCACCCTCAATCCCAATGGAAAAGAGGGTTTTATAGCTTCAGAAGAAGATGAGAGAAGAGTGCAAGCCCTAATCAAAAAGAGGAAGCAAGGAGACGATTAGACTCACCTGAAAATTTAATCTACACTTGCCGGCACTCAAAACACCCAAGTGATGTGTACGAGTAATCCACGCCTCAAACCGAGGCACAATGTGGCCGGTACCACTCAAAGTGTGTCACTTTTATTTGAAATGAACAAAATGTTATATTTAAACAACAACTGACATACAGAAAACCAACCAAACAGATTCATAATGTGTTGATACTTTAGAACAATGATCCATGAGCCATTTTTAACATGTAAGAGTCAACCTTGCCTCAATCTGAGGTGCGGTGTGTCCGGAACCACTCAAAGTATCTCCCTTTTGTTTCAAAAGTAAATTATTTGAAGTGAATACAACAACTGACATACGGAAAAAACCCAAAGGCATTCAGATTCTATTGAAACATTACGAAAATTATACATGGGTCATATGTGATGTGTAAAAGTTAACCACGCATCAATCCGAGGTCCGGTGTGGCCGGAATCAGTAAAACTGTCTCACTTTTATTAGAAATGGACAAGATTTTAAGTGAAAACAAAAACTTGTTTATGTAAAACATATCAAACACATTCAGATTGGGTTGATATTTTTGTACAACGATCCATGGGCCATTTGTGACACGTAAGAGTCAACCCCAACTCAATATGAGGCGTGGTATGGTTGACACCACTCAATGTGTCTCTCTTTGGTTTAAAAAGGACATCATTTTATGTGAAAACAACAACTGACCAATGGAAAACCAATCAAACGCATTTTGATTCTTCTGAAACATTAGAAAAAAGATATGTGGTTCATATGTGACGTGTAAGAGTCAACCCCACCTCAATCTGAAGCACGGTGTGGCCGACACTACTCAAAGATTCACACTTTTGTTTAAAAAGAACATCATTTTAAGTGAAAACAAAAGTTTTCAAATAGAAAACTAACTAAATGCATTTGGATTCTACTGAAAATTTAGGAAAACGTTCCATGGGTCATATTTGATGTGTACGAGTCAACCTTGCCTCAATCAGATGTGCGGTGTGGCCGGAACCACTCAAAGTGTATCTCTTTTGTTTAAAATGGACATCATTTTAAGTGAAAACAACATCTGACATACCGAAAACCGACCAAACACATTTGGATTCTGTTGAAACATTAGTACAATGATCCATGGTATATATGTGACATGTATGAGTCAACTACTCCTGAATCTGAGGTGCATTGTAGCCGGTATCACTCTAACTATCTCTCTTTTTATTAAAATGGACATCATTTTATGTAAAAACAACTGGCATATGGAAATCTGACCAAATACGTTCATATTTTGTTGATACATTAGAACAATGATTCATGGGTCTTATGTGACATGTATGAGTAAACCCTGTCTCAATACAAGGTGTGGGGTGGCCGACACCACTCAAAGTGTCTGACCTTTATTTGAAATGGAAAATATTTCAAGTTAAAACAACAACTGGAATATAGAAAACAGACCAAACACATTCTGATTGTGTTCATACTTGATATAAACAAACCATTGGTCACTTTTTACATGTATGAATCAACCCAACCCCAATCCGATGCGTAGTGTGGTCGGTACCACTCAAAGTGTCTCACTTTTATTTGAAATGGACATCCTTTTAAGTGAAAACAACAACTGGCCCAAGGAAAACAAACCAAACACATTCGAATTCTGTTGAAACATGAGGAAAATAATCCATGGGTCATTTGTGACGTGTACGAGTCAACCCTGCCTAAATTCGAGGCACGATGTGGCCGGTACCACTCAAAGTGTCTTTCTTTTGTTTAAAATGGATACTGTTTATGTGAAAAGATATGGCATATGGAGAACCAACCAAACACATTCATATTGTGTTAATACTTTAGAAAAAAGATCAGTGGGTCATTTTTGACGTGTAAGAGTTAACTCGGCCTCAATCCAAGGCACGGTGTGGCCGACACCACACAAAGTGTCTCACTTTTGTTTCAAAAGAACACCATTTTAAGTGAATACAACAACTAACATAACGAAAAATGACCAAAGGCATTCTGATTCTGTTGAAACATTAGGAAAATGATCCATAGGTTATATGTGATGTGTACGAGTCAACCCCACCTCAATCTGAGGGCTGGTGTGGCCTGAACCACTCCAACTATCACACATTTATTTGTAATAGATATGATTTTAAGTGAAAAAAATACCCGCAAAGAAAAAACTGACCAAACACATTTGGATTATGTTGATACAGTAATAGAATGATCCATGGGTCATTTTTAATGTGTACAAGTCAATCCGTCGTCAATACGAGGCGCAGGGTGGCCAACACCACTAAATGCGTCTCTCTTTTGTTTTAAATGGACATCATTTTAAGTCAAAACAAATGACATACGGAAAAATGACCAAACACATTTGTATTCTGTTTAAAAATTAGGATAATGATCCATGGGTCATATGTGATGTGTATGTTTCAACCCTGCCACAATCCAAAGTGCATTGTGGCTTGTACCACTCCATGTGTCTTTCTTTTTTTAAAATGAACATCATTTTAAGTGAAAACAACAATTGACCTATGGAAAACCGACCAAATGAATTGAGATTCTGTTTAAAATTTAGTAAAATGATCCATGATTCACATGTGACGTTTACAAGTCAATCCCACCTTAATCTGAGGTGCGGTATGGCCAGAAACACTCAAAAGGTCTATCTTTTGTTTAAAATGGACATCATTTTATGTGAAAACAAAAAATGACATATAGAAAACTAACCAAACTCTTTTGGATTCTATTGAAACATTATGAAAACAATACATGCGTCATATGGGATGTGTACAAGTCAACCATGCCTCATTCAGAGGTGCGGTGTGGCTGGTATCACTCTAATTGTCTATTATTTGTTTAAAATGGACATCATTTTATGTAAAAATAACTGGAATATAGAAAACTGACCAAATATATTTGGATTATGTTGATACTTTAGAAAAACAATCCATGCATCATATGTGACATGTATGAGTCATACTTTCATCAATCTGAGGTGTGGGGTTTATGGAACCACTGAATGTGTCTCACCTTTATTTGAAATGGAAAACATTTTAAGTGAAAACAACAACAGGCATACAGAAAACTGACCAAATACATTCAGATTCTGTTGATACGTTATGACAACGATCCATGAGTCATCTGTGATGTGTACGAGTCAACTCGACCTCAATCTGAGGCATGTTATAGTCGGTATCACTTCAAGTCTATGTATTTTGTTTAAAATGGACATAATTTTATGTAAAAATGACTGGTATTTACAAAAACCAACCATACGTATTCAAATTCTGTTGATACTTTATTTTGGGGTTATTAGTTTCTAATTTCTGAATTCAATCGTGTATGTGTTATAGAAAATGAAATATTTTATGTATTCTTAATTTTGTATAACCCACCCCCTAGACACCCCCAAACCCGTGGACAACCCCCACCCCAGGACAACCCCACCCCCCGGGACATCCCAACCCCTTGTATGTCATATTATATATGTGTTATATATAATTCTGAATTGTGAAAGCAACATAATTTATTTTTTATGTGTTATTGATTCTATAACATCCCTGATCTGGGTGCCACTCAATGGGTGCCCTGAACCCGGTTCACCACGTGACCTCAGGAGCATTTCCCCAAATGCCAGAGGCTGCCGACTACCAGCGAGGGCCTAGGTCTGATAGTCGGGAAACTATGCCCTCATTTGTCAAAGTGTAGCATAGCAGAATGAAATAAATCATACAACAACAACAGAAGCAGTAAACCATACACAACGGAATTTAAAAACAACAGTAAAAATAACCAACCAGTATATAAATAATGGTGCAACATGCCTCAAATTCTAAGAAAACAGCCTGAACATGTTACACAACAGTACAGTACAGGACAAGTATAAATTATAGCAAAGCAAAACAAATCATCCAGTAGCATCATGAGCCTAATCCCGATCACATGCTCCCCTACTCCTCAGTAGAAATCAATTACCTGTATAAGGGCCCCTGCCCTTATCCACACCTATAGAAACGTAATCTGTTTGGAAAGAAAATCATGACCCAAACATGGTGTGAGAAATAAATCCCAGTTGGCACCCACCAAAGGCCCATTCCCAACAGTGTAAAAATATGAAACAACAGTGTGCAGTAGTAAATGCAATAAACTAAGCAGTAATCAAAAGTAACAAACTTAACCAGTTATATTTCCATTTTAATTATTCATTTAACCATTAAATTTAGTATCATTATATGCTCAACAGAACCAAGCCCTCAGGCATACCAGAATCTTTCCCTCAAGCTAATATAGTAAAACCACGCCCTCATGCTTTCCCTCAGGCTATATAGAATCTCTCGCTAAGGCCAAAATGAAACGAAACCCTCATGTGATCAGAATCATGCCCTCAGGCAGAATAGTAACCTTGCCTTAATGCCATACAAACCATGCCCTCGGGCTAATATAACACTGCCCTCAAGCTATAGTAATACACCGCCCTCAGGCAGAAGTAACCGGGACATGCCCAACATATAAACAAGAAATTTACATACAATTCCTCTCAAGGCAAAATTAATTCATAAAATAAACATGGAATACCCTCAGGTATCCTAGACAAACGGCTAAACAGAGGAACGCACCCAACGGGATGGTCCTGGATCCATGCTGCGATCCCAAATATAATTTTATTATCACAATTAATTACTTAATCATTTATAGGTATTTAAAATGGCCCCAGCCTCAGCCACACAATACCCCAACATGGGTTCGTAACATAAAAATACACAAAACACACAATAGTTGGGAAATAAACACCAATCAACCAACCATCAAAACCCACGAACGATATACGTGAACGACGATCCTCAATTCTTCCTTGAACGACGTAGATCTAAAGTGATGGAAAACCGTGTTCAACCTTAAATAACTTCACTGTGGGAAAGAATAGGTAAGTACTACTTCAGGAGAAGGGAGAACTCACCCGTGCGGTTCCAGGGAGATCGACAGTGCAGAAAACAGATTCCCGACGTGCGCTCGGTGGATCTCCAAAGCTTAGGCCTCCCTCTTCCCCTCCTTCTTCCCGTTCTAATCCTATATTATGAATAGGGGAGGCTACTGCCCATTTTGAGTGAAAAAAAAAACAAAGTACACGGTGTGTATTTCCAAGTAGACGATGTCTACTTCCCATTTTTTAACTATTCCTCTGGCGGTTTCCCACCAGCGTGGCACTGTTCATCTGCCGACATGACTACACACCGTGTCTTCTTGAGTACATGGTGTGTTATATTGCACAGATGGCCACCGCCTTACTATTTTTCTTCCAATAGACTACACGACATGTAAATAACCACTACACGGTGTGTAGTTGGTTTCTACACCCTTCGTTGCCGACATGGCCACACACCCCGTGCAATCATCCCACATGGCCAAAAGTACACGGTGTGTGGAAAAAAATACATGGCGTGTACTTCCAAAATTTAGGATTTTTCCCATTCTCTTTATTTTCTGAAAAACAATTAAGGAAAATTGAAAAAAAACAAACCTGTACCTCAAAACAAAGAACCGGGTTCTTACAAACTTCGCCCCTTAAACAAATTCCTCCCCAAATTTCCCTTCCAAGGGTAGTGATGATATAGCTGTTAATAACTCTAGCCACAGAGCATGTACATCGGTCTCCCACTCCCAGGTTTCATCCTGCACTCGGCCATGCTGTCGCAGCACCTGTACGAAAGGAACTGACCGGCCTCGGAGAACCTTTGTGCTCCTGTCAACGATATGGATCAGATGCTCCTCAAAGGACGCATCTTTTTCCAGCTCAACCTCCTCTGGCTGAAATATGTGAGACGTTTCGGAATGATAGCAGTGCAACTGAGATACATGGAAGACATCATGCATAGCTCGATACCTCTCCGGTAATTGCAACTGATAGGCAACCGGCCTGACTCTTTCCAGAATCTAAAATGGCCCCACATACCTTGGTGAAAGATTACCATGTCTCCTGGTAAGCCTATGTCCCATCCTCGGTGAAACACGCAAGAAAACCTAATCCATGACCATGAACTCTAGAGGTCATCTATCGCGATCAGCAAAATATTTCTGATGAGACTGTGCAGTATCCATCTACTTCTGAATCAACTGGACTTGCTCAGAAGTCTCTTGCATGAGACATGGTCCCAGTAAAGCTGCCTCACCATCCTCTAACTAGCACAAAGGTGATCTTCATGGCCGACCATATAAATCCTTGTAAGGTGCCATCTCTATTTTTTCCAGAAAATTGTCTTTATAGGAAAACATGGCTAGGGGTATATGCTTCTCCCAATAGCCCCCAAAGTCTAGGACACATGCACGCAGCATGTCCTCAAGCACCCATATCGTACGCTCTGACTGGAGATAGGTCTGAGGGTGGTATGTTGTGCTCAAAAGAAACTGTGAACACAGTGCCCTCCGAAAACTCTTCCAGAAATGAGACGTAAAATGGGAAACTCAATCTGAAACGATAGAATGAGAGTCCCATGATGACTTACAACCTCTAAGATATACAACTTTTCGAGGTCGTCAACACCGAAGGTCTCCCTGATCAGCAATAAGTGATCTACCTTCGTGAGTCTGTCCACAGCAACCCACACTGCATCATTGCCTCTAGGTGACCTCGGCAACCCAGTCACGAATTCCATTGTGACATCATCCCATTTCCACTCCAGGATGGGTAACTGCTGTAACAGTCCGGCTAGCCTATGATGCTCTGCCTTCTCCTGCTGATAAGTGGAACATCTTGTAACAAAACAAGCTACATCACTCTTCATACTCGGCCACCAGTACTGACGTCTCATGTCATGATACATCCTGGTAACCCCAGGATGAACTTCCCAAGATGAATCATGAAACTCTTGCATCAGCTCCTCACGTATATCCCCTGAAACCAATACTCATCTATGGAAATGTAGATCCTCATCGTCGCCTATCGTCGAACCAGGAAGAGGGTCATTGTTTTCCACCGACTCCCGTAGAACTAGGCCTTCTGAATTAGATAACTGCCTCATCCTCACTCTATATAGGAGGGTAGAAGTCACAGCTAATGGGGAAAGATAAGTTTGCCCCTGACTGTCGTGCACCTCTAAATGCATCTCAGTGAAGAAATCCATGAGCTGCCACTCATCACTTGCCTCCTGCACAGCCTGTATCTGATTCTTCCTGCTCAGTGCATTAGATACTTCATTACCTTTACCAGGTGTATAGGCAATCACAAAATTGAAGGACTGAAGGTATTCGAACCACCTTCGCTGAATCAGATTCAAGTCATGCTGAGTAATGATATACTTGAGACGTTTGAGGTCGGTGAAAACCACAAAATGTTCTCCCAATTGATAATATCTCCAAATAATAAATGCATGAACAACTGTAGCTAACTCGAAATCATGTGTCGGGTAATTCCTCTCATGTGGGATCAACTGATGATACCCATACGCAATAACTCGATCGCCCTGAATCAACACTGCTCCCAGCCCAATACCTAATGCATCATATAAAATTGTATAGCTCTTCCCCTGCTCTGGGAGTATCAGGACTGGTGCTGATGTCAACCTTCCCTTCAGGTCCTGAAAGGCTGTCTCAAAAGCTTCCGAACAAACAAACCTCACACCTTTCTTATTCAAACCCGTCAATGGCGCTGCTAAGTGGGAGAAGTCAGGGATGAAGCATCTTTAGTAACTAGCCAGCCCTAAGAAACTCAAAATCTCAAACACATTCTTAGGCTGCTCCCAGGAAACTACTGCTCTAACCTTCTCTAGGTCTACTGCAACTCCTGACTCCGAGATGATATGACTGAGTAAATGAATCTAGTCCATCCAAAAGAGGAACTTGGAGAGCTTAGCATATAGCTTATGCTCTCTCAGTGTAATAAATACGATCTCAAGATGGGTTGCATGGTCGTGTCGAGTATGAGAGTACACCATGATTTCGTCCACGAATACTACCACAAAAGAGTCTAGATAAGGATGGAACCCACGATTTATTATGTCCATAAAGACTACTGGTGTGTTCGTGAGTCCGAATGGCGTAACCAAGTACTCTTACAGACAATATCTGCTCTGAAAGGCATTAAGCGGTACATCTGATGGTCTCACGTGTAGCTGATGATATCCTGACCTCAGTTCAATCTTCGAGAACACTCGTGCTCCACGAAGTTGATCAAAAATATAATCTATACTCGGCAAGGGATATTATTTCTTAACCTTTAAATGGTTCAGCTTCTGATAATCCACACAGATTCTGATTGTACCGTCTGAATTCTACGCAAAAAGGACCGGAGAACCCCAAGGGGAAGTACGGATTCAGATAAAACCCTTTGACTGTAACTCCTCTAACTACCTCTTGAGCTCCGACAACTCAGGTGTGGCCATCCTATATGGGGGAATGGACACCGGTGCTTCTCCTAGAACAATCTCAATAGTGAAAATCCACCTCACGCTCCAGAGGTAGACCTGAAAAGTTGCCTAGGAAGACATCCCTGAAACGATCAAAAAACTGGAGGGAAATTCATCGGACTAGTCCCCTGATCATCGAGATATAAGCTCACAATATGGGTTGTGACACCACCTCATACATGATGCTCTGGTCCAGCTTGACCCACCTGAATATCCCATTCACCCTTGTATAGAAACTCTCCGCCCTCCAGTGACGTGAAACTCATCCTGCGGTGATAGCAGTCTACAATGGCTTGAAAGGGAACCAACCTATTCATCCCGAGAATGACATCATATCTTTTCATCTCTAAGACATAGAGGTCCCAAAGGAAGTGACACCCACCAACCTCAAGGGTTAACTCTATACACTGACGCACACCAGCCGTTCTAGTCCCCAATAGAGTGTCTAGCATCATAATAGCAGAAGAAGAAGAAACCCAGAGCCAAAGCCTCTCCACAACGTGCACAGATATGAAACTATGATTAGTACACGTATCAAAAAGTACTAAAAACAAGACTGAAGCTACTATAATAGTACCTCTGAATGTAGAAGGTCCGGGATCCAGCTCTTATTGGGTCTGTTGCACTGCATATTCCAGCCTAGTGCCGCGGCCGTGAGACATAGACTGGCTACCCTGAATTGTCCCGCCCTGCTATCTCTATGATCCTAGTGTCTGGATACCATGGCCATGACCACCCTCTCGGCCTGCACGCCCGGACGTATTCCAGTTCCCCGACTGGTAAGAATCCACTGGTCTTGCTCTCACATATGGAGTCTGTGCAGAACCCCTCTCACTAGCCACTAGTAGAAACTCCCTGCAAAAACGCTGCAGATGACCCATCCTGCCACAAGCTCGACACTCCACTGGGTCTCGCAGACACTGCGGTCTCTTGTGCCCCTCCTTACCACATTGGTAGCACCTGATCGGGACAACTGAAGAAACCACATGGCTGGTACTGCCACCCTTCGATATGTCCATCTATCTATTCTTCTTAAAAGGAGGAATAGGACCAGAAACTGGTGCTGAACTGCCCTGGCCCAGACCACTAGCTTTCCGCAGGTTCCTCTCTGAAATCTGCGCCTTGTTCACAATAGAATGTACTAAAGGCAACCTAAAAACATTCACCAGTGCCCGGATTTCATAACAAAGACCATACTCAATACGTTTGGCTCTCAACGTCTCATCACTCACCAGTATGGGTACAAAATGATGAAGCTCGGTAAAACGAGCAGAGCAGTCCATCACCGACACAGTGGCCTACTGCAGATTCATGAACTCTCAAGCTCTATCTACCCGTAGCATCTCTGGAATGAACAAGACATAGAATACTGCCTGAAAATCCTCCCATTCCATGTATTTGTGATGCTCTGACTGAGTGGTTACATCCCACCACATCTTGGCGGAATCACGCAGCATGTAAGTCGCGAGCATGACCCTTTGTCCTGGAGGCATCTCAAGATGCTCGAAAATAGTCTGCATCGATCCAAGCCAAGACTCTGCAACCTATGGTCCACCATCTCATGAAAATGTAGGCTAATGCTGCTGCTGGAAGATACGAGTCAACTTGGCCATAGATGTGGCAGCCTACGGTGCTCCCTGAATGGTCTGCATGAACCGCTTGAAGCCTTCAGGGAACTGTGCATTTGCACCTGTGTCTGGAATAACGGTCGGTGCCGCATCTTGCTCTGCTGTAGGATCTGCTGGTAGCCCATGGCCTACCATCTCCGGAGTATTGTCGTCACCGCTCTCCTGGCGAACAACACACGGTCGTCACGGCGGCATGACATTACAAGGTAAAATACACACCTTAGAACAAGATTATTAAAGACCGAAAATGGAGAAACCCAAAAGGGAACAGGGGGAAGAAGGAATTCAAACAAGACTACACAACATGTATAATAACTACAGGGTGTGTAGCTGACTTCTCTTCCCCCGCCCGGGTCCTTCTACACGGCTGAGCCACACAGCTCCCGTTGAACAAAACTACACAGTGTGTATATAATTTACGCGGCGTGTGTGGTGTTATTTATAACTGCCAGTGTCGTTTGTGACATGGCCGACTACTCGACTTGATAGGACATGGTGTGTGACTCCCGAACACGGCATGCACACTACCCCGTTTTCCAGCCACACGGCTAAGTCCACACGGTCTGTCCTCGGACAAGTCTACAAGGCATGTCCCACAGGTACACGATGTGTTCAAGGATAGGTGACACCAACCCGTGTTGTTAGTTACATGGCCGAGTCCCCAGGTCACACTACATGATGTGTTCATCATTGACAAGACGTGTATGTCTTAAGGTCTCCTCTGTCCGTGTTGTTAGTTACACTGGCGGACTCTGGGTCAGCACTACACGGCATGTACATCTGGTACACAGCATGTTCGACCCAAGCATTTCCCTTCCCTGTGTCATCGCCCACATGGTTTGTGACACAGAAAGAAACTACACGGCGTGTGCTCTGGGTACACGGTGTGTACTGAAAAAGATTATTTTTTTCTTCCCAAATAGAAGGCCATACACGGCATGTCTAAAGTACTACACGTCGTGTATAATGGGTTTTCCATACATTATGCCTTATAAACATCCCCAGAACCTAGAAAACACTGAAAAACAACACCTAAGTGTCAAA
This sequence comes from Viscum album, assembly GCA_963277665.1. Taxonomy (NCBI): domain Eukaryota; kingdom Viridiplantae; phylum Streptophyta; class Magnoliopsida; order Santalales; family Viscaceae; genus Viscum; species Viscum album. Next base: position 1,461,213,542 of record OY728150.1, on the reverse strand, counting down.
TTCTGATCCGCGAGGGCCCATTCTTCCCACGAATCAATGTTTGACATCTTATCTGTGTTATACCAAAATCAAAAACTAACGATCCACTACATTCTGGTCAATGTGGGCCCATACTCCCCAAAAACCAAAGTTTGGCGTCTATTTTATCAACAACATATACAAAAATACCCTATCACATAGCAGGTCTTTATCAACCAGCTATCACAACAGCATGCTTTTCTAGCACAATGACTATCACAGCAGCATGCAATTTTTAATGAACCTACATTGCATGGAACCATGCATGGCATGTGATTTCTATCATGTTCCAAAATTATGCATGACATATAATTCCCTCATCTAATAGGGTTGCAACTAAATAGATCTCATGGATCAAATATAAACAGCACAATACAAGTGCGTCACCCAACAATGAAAATCATATCAACTGTAAATTGCAAAATCATTAAAATTGCAATTCGAGGTAAATTGGATTTTCCCTATATGCGGGTTATCTACGCCCGGGAACAACTTATTACAAACTACCATTCCCGTCACATGCCTGACAAAGGTTCTAAATAGTATGTCAAAGAAAATAACTCCTTTGATACAACTTTGTAACGTCCCGGTTCCGGGTGCCACTCAACCGGCGCCCAAAACCCGGTTCACCACGTGACCTCAAGAACAGATCCCCAAATGCCAGAGGCTGTCGACTACCAGCAAGGGCCCAAGTCTGATAGTGGGGAAACTATGCCCTCATTTGTCAAAGTGTAGCAGAACAGAATGAAATAAAACATACAACAACAGCGAATGCAATAAACCATACACAACTAAATTTAACAACTGCAGCAAAAATAACCAATCAGTATATAAATAATGGTGAAACATGCCTCAAATTCTATAAAAATAGCCAGAACATGTTACACAAATGTATAGTACAGTAAAAGTACAGAGTATAGCAAAGAAAAACAAATCATCTAGTAGCATCGTGAGCATAAGCCCTGTCCCATTCTCTCCTACTCCTCAGCAGCAATCAAGTACCTGTATAAGGGCCCTTGCCCTTATCCACACCTTCAAAAATGTAATCTTTTTTGGATGAAAATCATGACTCAAATAGGGTGTGAGAAATAAATCCCAGTAGCACCCACCAAGGGCCCGTGCCCAACTGTGTGAAAATATGTAACAACAGTATGCAGTATTAATTCCAATAAAAAAAGTAGTACAAAAAATTATCTTACTTAACCAGTTATATTTCCATTTTAATTATTCATTTGACCATTTAATTTAATAACATTCTATGATCAACAGAACCAAGCCCTCAAGTGTACCAAAATCTTTCCCTCAGGCTAATATAGTAAAACCACGCCCCCACGCTTTCCCTTAGGCTATACATAATCTTGCCCTCATGCCAAACTGAAACAAAACCCTCATGTGATCAGAATCTTGTCTTCAGGCCTTTTCCTCAAGCAGAATAGTAACCTTGCCCTCAGGCCATACAAACCATGCCCTCAGGATAATATAACACTGCCCTTAGGCTATAGTAATACACCGCCCTCAGGCACAAGTAACCGGGCCATACCCAACATATAAAAATTCAATTTACATACAATTCCTCTCAAGGAAAAAGTAATGTATAAAATAAACATGGAATACCCTCAGGTATCCTAGCCAAATGGATAAACAGAGGAACGAACCCCTCGGGATGGGCCTGGATCCATGAAACGATCCCAAGCAGCATTTTATTATCACAATTAATTACCTATTCAATTCTAGGTATTTAAAACGGCCCTGGCCTCAGCCACACGATACCCCAACATGGGTTCGTAGCACAAAAATACACAAAACTCACAATAGTTGGAAAATAAACACCAAGCCACCTAAATATAACACCCACGAACGATATACGCGAACGACGATCCTCGATTCGTCCTTGAACGATGTAGATACGAGGTGAAAGAAAACCTTGTTCATCCTTAAATAACATCCCTACCTGAAATAATTTGTATATAATACTCCTGGAGAAGGGAGAACTCACCCGTTCGGTTCTAGGGAGATTGATGGTGCAGAAAATTGATTCCTGACATGGGCTCGGCGGATCTCCAAAGCTCTAGCCTCCCTCTCCCGCTCCTTCTTCCCATTATAAGCCTTACCTGTGAACAGGGGAGGCTACTTACCATTTTAAGCGAAAAAAAGTACACGGTGTGTATTTCCAAGTACACAGGGTGTACTTCCCATTTTTTAACTATTCCTCTGGAAGTTTCCTACTGGTGTGGAACTATCCATTTGCCGACATGACTACATGGCGTGTCTTCATGAGTACATGGCATGTTCTGTCGTACAGCTGGCCACCACCTTACTATTTTCCTACCAAATTACTACACTGTGTGTAAAGAACCACTACACGGCATGTAGTTGGTTTATATACCCTTCATTGCCGACATGGACACACGCCCCATGTACTCATCCCACACGGCCAAAAGTACCGAGCGTGTGGAAAAAAATACACGGCATGTACTTCCAAAAATTAGGATTTTTCCCATTCTCCTTATTTTTTGAAAAACACATAATGAAAAGAGAAAATAAGAAACTCGTACCTCAAAACTAAGAACCGGGTTCTTACATATTTATAATTCAGAATTCATTACATCATTCAGTCTGGATGTATTCAATTGAGAATTAAATTATGAATTCTGTATTGCATAGGATAATTTGATTCATATACATGATTATAATTGTGGTAAATTCCATGGTTATAATAGTATCGTATTTTTATGTGCTTTTGTGTTCTATAGAAGGTGTTTTTTGTTGTTGTTAAGAGTTTATGTAGGTGTATGAAGTTGAGAGTACAGTAGAGTAGATTTTAGGTGGCTAGTCCGCCTAATTTTGGAAATAAACTATACCAACGGTTTACTAAAACCATTGGTATAGTGTTGTACATATTAGTGTTGCCAATGGTTTTACAAACTATTGGGAATACTAAGATTACACTGCCTTTCCCAATGGTTTGTAAAACCATTGTGAATACTTGGATTACACATCCTTTCCCAACGGTTTTTCAATCAGTTGGGAATAATCAGATTACACAGCCTTTCCCCATAGTTTTATAAATTGTTGGGAATATATAGATTACCCTAGCTTTCCCAAAGGTTATACTAAAACCATTGGTAATGGTCTATCCCAATGCCTTACTTACAAACGGTTTTCAAAACAGTTGGTATATATTATACAAAATGTTTGGCAGTATTTACCAACTGTATGAAACCATTGGTAAAGACTTAGTTTCCAATAGTGAATTGATCCAGACTTCCCCTGTTGAGCTTATTTATACCATGATTTTCCATAGGTGGGATAACTATCAAATGACTCATTTTCACTAGAATTTAAGATGTAATCATTTTTACATGCATGAATCTTATGAAAACTAAGGCCTCAATTACAAACCAGCCTCTTTCTCTCTCATTAATTTTCAGGAACACATTCCCACCAATTAAGAGGGTTTTAACCAAAGAAATTAACTGATCCAAACCGTTGTTTGACATTTCATTATCTAATTTAATAGCCATAAATTTTTCTACCACTTTTAATTTTCTTATCTTGCAACCAGGATATAATGCATACTCATGAGACCTCAACAACTCATAAAATTTGGATGGTGCCAACTTAGGAGTTAAATCCATATAATACTGTGTTTCAGTTTGTTGAACAGATGGACCTACAACATCATGTACTAAATTTTGAAATAGTGATGGATCAGGAATCATGTTATTAGTATTTTCTCTGAAACCACGTTTATCATATAGATACTACAAAAGATAATCTAGTCGAAAACCAAACCGTAAGAGAAATCCCACTAGCCTTGTCAAATCTGACAAACACCTTTAGAGAACATTTTTTATATTGACACATAATTTTTCCTTACGAAACAAAATCTAGTTTTGATGATGAAAATGATAAGAAATCTTCAACAGCCTCACTATATAGTGGATTTAAACCAGAACCATTTGTATTTTTGCGCTGATTTATCCAAGAATGATCATTTATCAATTACTATTGTCAACCTCCTTGTTCCATATTTTTCTACATAAAATAAAATAATTATTGTTTTGAATAATTTGAAATTTGAAACACACTATCCAAACAAATAAGATAAATAATTACAAGTACTTGTTAATAATAACCATTAATTACGGGTGACACACTTTCCAGTGGATCGACGACTAATATTATGAATGACGGCTCATTTACATGCAACATTTTCACACTGAAATAAAAATGAAGAATCTGTTTGAAGGTACGCATAACCATTCTCATGCATACGAGAATCTATAAGTGTACCTCTGAGTAAATTCTTCATTTTCATTTCAGCGCGAGAAAGATGAAAGTAAATAAGTTTTCAGACAAAAGATCCCCATTTTTGTCGATGGATGATCTTCTTACAACTGTCACCACCTTAAAATAGTGTGAAAATTATGGTCATACGAATACATATTCAAACTTCTGAATACGAGATTGGATATGCATATGTAGAAGCACACATTTCATAATTTATTGAGTCTCTAAGAGTTGAAAGTAGAAGAGTCATCTAGTAAAAGGAGTTCCACAAATCCACTAAAAATTATTCCAAGTTATTACAATTTATCACAATTGGTTTTATTCCTAATTATTCCTAATTATTTTTTATTATTTCTATTTTTTACAAATTATTGTTAATTATTCCTAATTATTGCTTATTATTGCAAATTATTGCAAATTATTATTAATCATTTCTAACTATTACTAATTACTTCTAATTATTGCTAATCATTGCTAATTATTACTAATGATTGATAATTATAACTATTTATTAATAATTATTCATATTTACTGCTAATTATTACTATTTATTCAAATTTATTACTATTTATTACTATTTATTATTATTTATTACTATATATTACTACGTATTACTAATTATTAATATTTATTAATAATTATTAATATTTATTACTAATTATTAGTATTTATTAATAATTGATACTAATTATTACTAATTATTACTAATTATTACTATTTATTATTATTTAATACTATTTATTAGTATTTATTTGTATTTATTACTATTTATTACTATTTATTATTATTTATTACTTTTTATTACTAATTATTACTATTTATTACAATTTATAAATATTTATTACTATTTATTTCTATTTATTACTATTTATTACTATTTAATACTATTCATTACTATTTATTATTATCTATTACAACTTATTATTAATTATTACTATTTATTATAATTCATTACTAATTATTACTACTTTTACTATTTATTTCTATTTATTACTAATTATTACTAATTATTAAAAATTATTTGTATTTATTAGTATTTTCTAATAATTATTAATATTTGTATCTCATTATAGTATTTATTTCTACTTATTAGTATTTATTAGTAATTGTTACTAATTATTACTAATTATAACTATTTATTACTATTTATTACTATTTATTACTAATTATTACCATTTATTACTAATTATTATTATTTTTTATTATTTATTACTTTTTATATTTATTTAATACTATTTATTACTGTAGTATTTATTAATATATATTACTAATTATTGCTAATTATTCATATTTATTGCTAATTATTTCTTTTTGTTGGTAATTATTACTATTTATTACTATTAATTACTATTAATTAGTATTTATTAGTATTTATTATTATTTATTAGAATTATTAATATTTATTATTAATTAATACTAATTATTTTTAATTATTACTAATTATTTCTATTTTTTTCTAATTATTCCTATTCATTGCTAATTATTACTATTTATTCATATTTATTACTATTCATTAATATTACCTAATATTTATTAATATTTATTACTATTTATTAGTACATATTACTAAATATTACTAATGATTACTATTTATCAGTATTTATTACAAATTAGTAGTATTAATTACAAATTATTAGTATTTATTACTATTTATTACAGATTAATAGTTTTTATTACTAATTATTAGTGTTTATAACTAATTATTACTAATTAATACTATTTATTACTATTTATTACTGTTTATTATTATTTATTATTATTTTTTAGTATTTATTACTATTTATTACTATTTATTACTATTTATTACTATTTGTTACTATATATTACTATTTATTTATATTAATGAATATTTATTATTATTTATTACTATTTATTACTAATTATTATTAATCATTACTATTTGTTACTAATTATAACTATTTTTTACAATTTATTACTATTTCTTACTATTTATTACTAATTATTACTAATTATAATATTTTTTACTATTTTTTACTAATTATTAGTATTTATTACTAATTATTAGTATTTATTTCTAATTATTAGTATTTATTAAAAAATATTAGTATTTATTACTAATTATTACTAATTATTAATTGTTATCGGTATTTATTATTAATTATTACTAATTATTACTATTTACTACTATTTATTACTAATTATTAATAATTATTACTAATTATTTCTATTTATTCTGTTTTATTAATACTTATTATTATTCATTAGTATATGTTAATATTTGTTACTATTTATTAGTATTTATTTGTATTTATTAGTATATATTACTAATTACTAGTATTTATTACTAATAATTATTAGTTATTATTATTTATTACTAATGATTAGTATTTATTAATTATTACTAGTATTTATTACTAATTATTAGTAGTTATTAATAATTATTAGTATTTAATATTAATTTTTCATATTTATTAATAATTATTAGTATTTATTACTAATTGTATATATTTTTTACTATTATTTCCTAATTATTACAATTTTTCTTAATTACTACTAATTAGTGTTAATTAATATTAATTACTGAAAAATACAGCAACTAATTACTAATTACCGCTAATTATTTATATATATTACTAATTATTGTTAATAATTATTAATTATTACTAATTCTAAGAATTAGTACTAATAATTTCATTTTATTATTACAAATAAATACTGATTACAAAACAACTTAATTCTAACTTAATTATGTCTAATCAACAGTAATTAAAATATATAAAAAAATGAAATAAATTCAAAATAAGATAAAACAAAAAATACCTTTAAACATGATCTCTTATAATTGTAGACAGCTTTACAACTTCTTCGAAAAAAACTATATCTGATAAATTTGAACACCAAATTTCTTCTTTTGTGAAGCAGAGATAGTAGGAATTGAGGGGGAGGAAGGAAAAAATGATGGGGGTATATATAGGTTATACTAGTGGCGATGCGATTCCCATCGCAAATTTTATTAGTTGCGACTGGACCCTCCGCAAATAACATCGACCACAGTAATTACTATCAGTGGTTAAAAGGTAATTTGGGATGGGTCCCGTCGCGAAATGTAACCTGCCAACACACTATTTGCGATGGGACACCATCCAATCGCATATAGTTTTTACCGCTGCTGGATATTTGCGATGGGTCACGTCGCAACTAGTGTTTACTGCCTCTTGGTATTTTCGACAGGAGGTGCCTACCTGTCACCAATACCCTTCCGTGCGGTTTTCCGTGCAAACCGCACTTAAGTTTTTGTGACCGGGCGCCTAGTCTCGTTATAAATAAGTAGTTATTTGGGACGGGTTGATTTTCCGATCTCAAATAACCTCTTCGACATACTATTTACAATGGGATTTATTCCCGTCGCAAATACACCGTTGCAAAAATATGTTTTTCTCGTATTGAAGGAGCACAGACATGCAACAATGCTGTCAGCAGTGATGACTGAGATGTGGCTTCTGGTGTTCTGGTGCAGGGATCCGAGAAGGAGACCTCGGGAAGCAAGACAATGGTTCAGCTACATGGTGATAGGATCATGTTGATGGAAACTCTCGAAGCACTAGTTTCTGGTGAAGAATGGACCTGACAGCAGAGACATGTGGGCAATAGCCCCATGCACAAGATGTGTTGGCCTCAATGCATGATCTTTGGGGACAATCTGTTGAGATGTTGAATGCTTCGATGGGAGGCGATGACTTTGGAATTAGTGACATTATATCTGGTTTATGATGGATTTTCCACAACAACCCTATGATCCATGAGAAGGGAATTTTTCAAGCCGGCAACCACTACGGTATTGTTTTACTCCCTTGGATTTTTATGTTGTAGGATTTATGTCATGTGTGTGGGTATATGGATTGTATGGGTCTACGAATCATGATATGTATGTTTGTTTGTATTTTCATTTTGTAAAAGTTTATATGGGTTCATGGATTTGGGTTACAAAATCCATGATCAATCCTACTTTTGGAATATGAATATGACATGGGATACATGACATGAACAACCTTGGAAGAGTGAATAAGGAATCATTATCCCAATTAAATGACTCTAGACAAAAAAATTATTAAGTATAAATCAAATACGTTTCAGTTAGTCTCTCAAAAATGTTTTTAGTAAATATAATTGGATCCTTCAGTATGTTTATTTAATGTCTAGAATGAATTCAGATGTATGATAAAGGAACTTTTCAAACCATCCTCTATTCATTTGGTTATGAATTTTCTCTCATTACATAAATTTATCTCTTAATTGAATGATAAAAAATTATTCAGAAATATATATATATATATGTCTTTTATATATGTAAATAGAATATTATAATGTTAGTTTTTTAAAATATATAGGTTGAATGGTTTGACTAAACCATGTGGCCACCCACAAACCATGACCCGTTGATCAAAGATGGTTTGTATGGTTGGTTCTTGGTTAAAGTAACCATATTCCGAAACCATAAACCAAATGTAAAAATATAGTATGTGGACCATAGTTGGGGTACATTGTTTTTCTATCTATGAATCATGTCCATAAATCATTCGTGTTGATTTTTAATCCCCCAAAAATTAATTAAAAAATTCAGAACCCCTGGTTAAGATCCCAAATCACCACAACATGCCCTAATAATTTTTCATCGGATTTTTGAGGCACTTGAGAGGATTCAGAGTCTCCTAAAACACTTTATTCTTGGAATCAAATATCTAATAAAATAAATTGATCTCTCTCTGTTATGTGATCTCTTCCATGTTTATCTTTCTATCTCGTTTGTACCTCTCTTCATTTGTATATTCATGAATACTTTCATTGTTGATGGTTTTGAGTTTGGTATTAATCTATATTGTTTTGTTGGATATTAATCCTATGTCTCAATCCAATATCTTTATTTCTACATTGACTTCAGCTATTCTAAAATGAATTTAGTGCTATGGTTGGGTGATAATTCCCAATGATTCTACGATAGGTGGTGGTTAGGTCCAAAAAATTCCCCATACAAGAATAATATAATTCAATGAACTTGTAAACGAGTAGAAATAAAACTAGAAGAATAATATGAAGAGAAATGTTCAAATGCTAGGAATAAATAAAGGATGGCTTGATCTCGTGATCTGTAAATTTCATCATGGGAAACTGCTCTGCATGGCGTTCCAACTGATTAAGAAGAACCTCGTGAAGTAAATAGTTCAATGGATGAAATAGAATTCATATTCCCCTGAACGAAACCACATTCATTTGGCTGTACTGATGGTGATATTAATCCCCTCAAACAAACAACACCCACTAATGAAATATATCATATTTCATGAATATACTATTGGTTCCCACCAATGAAACAAAATAATTTCAGGGGTGGATGGTGATTTCCACCACCAGGAATGACTTCCCCCACAAACGAAATCATTCTAGGGTCATGGTGTCTTCCTTGGGCTCCATAAAAAGAAGCCCTGTTACCCACCTTGGATGACCAACCTTCCTGTATTTGGTACCTCTATTCTTCAATAAAAAAACCCTGAGGGGAACTTAGAGTAGTGGTTTAAAAAATAGATATCATTGGTGGAGAGCCTGGACAAGAGATGAAACATGAAGGAATTTATTCACCGCACAAAAATCTATAGCATAACATCATGGAGGACACGATAAATCATACATCCATCCACCAACATAAAACCCCTTTGCATAAATTATTCCTTGAAGAATAAATGAATTTCCCCATTGTGGACCAGCACCCATCATAGAAAAATCTATTCAGGTGGAACCATCCCCCATGTAACAAAGTGCTACATGGGAGGAACTCAGCCCCATGAAACAACAATCTTCTAGGGATAAACAATGCCCCAAGTAACAACACAAGAAGTTGGAAGAACCTAATTCCACAGAGCACACTGTCACATATATTGTACCCTTACCTTCATAACAACAGTCTACGTGGAGGGAACCCCATCCTGTAAATGAACATGCTACATAAAATAAGGCCCCTTAGGGTGTTCTGCCATCTAGCTCCCATCACTCCCTTATATCTCTCACAGAGTCCCATATTTTTTCCTATGTGGACCAGTCTACTGATATCAGGTTAAGGACTATTCCAATGCCACCTGACAAGAATTATCATATCCTTGAACGCAACATCATTTTGTCTCGATTCTATATACTCATGGAAAGAGGAGTCGTCTGAATAAACTCTTGATCAAGGGGGCCTCAGAGTGTTATCATGTTTACATTCCCATGGTTACTAGGGTTATGACCTTGTAGGTTCTCACATGAACCTCCCCATTCATGGGATTGACGGGAACCACTGACCTTTCACTTTAATGGGGGATAGTTCCAGACATTATTCGCTTCCCCATGGACCAGCTAGGGCATCCCTCCTAAAGAAAGCCTGCAACCTTTCTTATTGAAAGGCAATGATATTTCTCCACTTCCCCAACATGACACATAGTTGGATGAATCAATATATGTGACTATCCTAGATATCAAAATAAAAGAGTAGACAGGAACACTCAATGCCCAATCCCTCTCCATTTGTGCTCCAACATCTCATCCAGTAGTGGATAGAGTTGATCGTGTGATCCTCAGATCCACCACTTCCTATTATTTCTCACATCGATCATGACTCACATAGGATTATATATTTTTGGGTATCATGAAAACTGGACGGTCCCAAATCAATTTTTCCTCTTATATGTCTATTCCCCAACCATACCTATATGCCAATGGGCCATCATTATAGATATGAGCGAAACCACAAGTCAAATGGTTTTCCTTAAAGGTATAATTCTAAACCCCATGGGAATCCAAAATGTTATAATCCCAAAACACATGGTCCTCCTAAATGGTATAATCCTAACCACGTGGGAATCCTAATCGGTGTAGAAACCAACATATAAAACTATATGGGATATTGTTCCTAATTAACTGGGATACATAATAAGCCTCCCTCGGGTCCAAAATCAACACAAAAATTCTCTCTATTGTTTTTCGGGCCAAATTTTGGTTAGGGTCACATCAGCCTAAGTGAACACATATATTCCAGGTCCTTCAGCATGCCTCAACATAACACTGATACCATCATTGACTAGACATTTTACATGGACATCCATTCCACATGACGTTAAAATACATGGTTTGGTCCTAGTAAAATGAACATAGAAGGTGACACATCCTATTAAGTGGCATTGAGATATATGAGTTACAATTACACTCATGAAGATACATAAAAAGCCCATATTATGGGATTGATCCAGGAATTAAAACAAATTATCTCTCCATGGATAGCATAAAACTCTAGAGGACCTCACCATATTGATTAAACCAATATATTCCTAAAAACGATCAAATAATATCTAATCTATCAATTAAAGTTGACCATTGATGAAAAACCTCTAATACAAAAAAATATCCCTATCAATGGAGAACCCAAGATACATATAGATGATTCTTGACACATTTTAATTCATAATGGATCCTTAATACATGGTGGTCTACACATACATACTTTCGAACAAACAATTGATTCATGAAAATGTCATAAATCCATTAGAAATTCATATAATAAAAAATAATTACACAAAAAGTGTGTGATGAGCATGAATTCTCATCCTCTTGACCAATGTGAGTTATAACGCTTCATTGGAAAGATCCCAAAAAAATTCATACCTTTAGAATGTATTCTTATGAGTTTTCATTGATATGAGAGTCATTGGGTGTTCTCATCTCTTATAATAAAACCCATTGGAGACAATTTACAATTAAAACCCCAATATAAATGATTGTACAAAACTCAATACCCTAGAATAAATTGGGACAACTAATTTCTATAAAAAAAAATGGTGAACCTCACGTGAATCCTTCACCAAGGTAGTGGTGTTACCCCCCATCATACCCCTATCACATAAAAAATTGAAGGGGGTCAAATAATACCATAAAATATTATTGCGGCAAAGAGAATTTGATTTGATTTGGTTTTGTTTTCTGTATTTGTATCATTTTTTTCACTCTCTATTTACCACAACTATAATTGATCCAAAAAAATGTCAAAAATTCTCTCACACATATTACCCACTGAACATACTAGGTCCTCAACAAAATAGATGATTTTGTCACAAACCCAAAGTGTTTAACACATGGTTTCAAATGCATTGGTGTAAGAGTACCACTAGAATGTTACTCTCCCAACCCTGGAGCTGGCCCAATAGTATAACATCCCTTCTCATTATTTCACAGATAAACACAATTTATTAAAAAAACCTTAACATGATACAACATATAATAATGAGAGTTCAAGAGTATTTTGGGGATTAGGAACATTATCTAACAACATAAAACATGAAATACACATCTTTATTGAAATCTTCTTTTAAATGACCACACACATTCCATCATACATAGCATTGCATGGGACAACCAGAGGACATGTATAAGAAAAGGGTTAAATATAAAGCCTAATAACGGAGTAGGTAAGTCATAACAATAAGAATACATTACATGATATGAAATAGTAATATCAATAGAGAATAAGAGTTATATTCCCAATGAATGTATGATATATCATTATTATCAAAACATGAAAATGTGGAACCCATATTTGACATGATATTAGCATGATCTAATGATAATTTCACATGGAGCATGATTGAACCCTCATTGCACTTGAATTATCATGAATAACCATCATTTCATTTGACGTATCATGATACAAATCTTTACTCATTGCATTAAACCACTATTAGGGCACACCTTTATTAATCATTTCATTTAATGAATAAGTGTTCCACATTGATCATACAACATGGAATCATTCAACATCATAATTTATTCCATTACAATGTAATGTGGAATACTTACATGAAATTTTATACTAAATAAGTAATTTTTCATAAATGTGATTACCCTTTATAGATAAATGGGCATGTATTCACCACATAAAGACTTTGTCTTTGAAAATTGTGGTGCAATTTCGACAGCATAATAGTGTGACATAAAAATTTATAAAAATGATTGATGAGTGAGAATGCGGTATATCATCATATATACATGAACTGGAATGTAAGGGGGTCATATAGATACATGCCCCAATATATGTAATGGAATTTACTTGCATAATATAAATAAATTTCTTGAATGTAAATGAGGAGAGAGAAATCCCTTATGGAATTTCAGCATGGTAATAGGTGTACATGGTAGGAATTAAGGACAGATAAAGGGGTATCTCATCATTTAGACAAATGGATAGTAGTATAGGGGAGGTGAGAAATCAAACCCAACAATTTTAATAGAAAATAAAAGATTATAACTACAAAACAAAATTTGGAAAAAATGAGAAAGGAAGAAATCTTTTACTTAGAAGTATGATCCAAAGGCTTATGAAGGGATTGAGAGAGGCTTATTGGGGGAATGGGTCACCTTGGGAAGATATTTGAGATATGATTTCTAGGGTTTGTTTAGTTACAAAGGTTTTTATTGAAGAGAAGTGGGAGCATGGGTGGGTTTATATAGGAAAAGAGAGGGAATTCATTATTATTTAGGTTTTAGACAACACACATTAAACCAATCAAAGAAACCAACCAAACCATGGTTTTATCCTAATATTAGTTTAAAACATTATTTTATAAGTCAAATGGAAGATCATATTAAAATATGTGTTTTTCTTATGTGGAGGTGAGTCACACTATAAAGGAAATAATTTTAGAAGTTAAAATGTTTTATCTATCTTGGAGGGTTCACTAAGGAACCATAAAATTAATCAAACAAATATATGATAAAATTATTTTAAATTTAAAACATATATTGGTCAAAAATCTTTTTTATAATATATTTTATTATCACTACTGGGACATTATTATGTCATAAAACTCATTACATATGTAAACAATGTTTAATTTTTATACAAAAATTTAACTATCTCAGAAAATTATGAAAAATTCACCGTTGGATAATTGGGACGTCCTAATTAAAAAAAATATTCATTTTATCAAAATAATTTTATAAATATGTGAATTTTTACTTTTAAAATAAAAACCGATATTTATCGAAAATTAATGGGTTTTGAGAAAAAATGATTTCAAACCTCATTAAAAATTTCTATTTTATTCAAAAAAATATATCAATGATTTATATTTAATAAAATTAATTTAGAAATAATATTTTATTAAAATATAATTTAATTAAAACCCATTGATTCATCAAAATTGATTTTTTAATTGAATATTAACTAAAAAATACTATTTGTGCTTTAAAAACTATTTACAAAGTATCAATAATAAAATGATTTTATATTCGTTATTCTATATATAACAAAATTATCATAATAATATTATTATAGTATTGATACATAACCCCTTATAACACCAGAATATGACTTAAGGTTACAGTGTGAGATGGTGACAAACTCTTGGTGTGGCTCGAATAACATCGCTTGGTTGGTAATCTCTGTCAACATCCACTTCTCCCCTAGGTGGTTTCTTCCAATCTTAATGTGTTGAATCTTGTAATGGGCTTGGTCAAGAGAGAAGCCCCGGAACTCCAACTCCTTTTAAAGCTTCGACAAATGGGCTTCGTATTGATAAATTCTATTAGATGAGGCCATCACATCCATTGAATGAATAAATTGGATTTGTTAAATCTATATATTTATACTAACGATTTGATCACTATATAATGACTATATTAGAAATGGTAAAAATTATTAACGTTATTTTAAATCCCAAAAAAACATAAAACCAAGGAAGTGAATATGCTTTATAAAACCATTTTACATAATAAGACATTTAATTATATCAAGAGAAATACTCATTAATATAACTTTGGGTCCTTACAATCTTCTCGTGTTAATAAATTTTACCCATGAAATATCCTATTCCCACACTAAAATAGATGTGGATAACTCGGCTTCATCACTTCCTCTGATTCCTACATGGGATCTTCAAACATAGGGTTTCTCCACAACTCCTTGGAGAGGGGCGTTGTCTTATTTATTAGAAAATTTTCCATATGATCTAAGATATTCACAGGATTATCTACATAGGATAGGTCATTTTCCAAAGGTACCACCGTTGATTTGAGTACATGTGATGGGTCATGTATGTACATCCTAAATAGTTATACATGGAATTAATCATGTACTTGAGATAGGTTCATTGGTATTTCTAGTCGATAGCCCACTGCTCTAATGTGATCGAGGATCTCAAAAGGGCTAATATACCTTGGACTAATAATTCTCTTCTTCCCAAATATCATAACACTCTTCCATGGTGATATTCTAAGGAATACCATGTATCCAACATCAAACACTAGGTATCATCATCTATTGTCATCATAGCTTTTTTACAACTCTGAATAGCTTTAATGTGTTGCTGGATGGACTTAGGCTTCTCCAAAAAAAATTCAACCATTTGTGGAAAAATGATTTTTCCCTCCCCACCTTTATCCCAACATGCCAATGTTGTTCACCTCTTTATGTACTAGGCCTAATAAGGTGCCATTTGGATACTTGAGTGGAAACTGTTATTGTAAGAGAACTCAACCTTAGGAAGTTGTCGATCACATCAACCTTTGAAGTCCATTAAGGATTCTCTCAACATGTCCTGAAGTTTTTGGATAGTCTACTCAGATTGGCCCTCAGTTTGAGGATAATATGTCATACTGATGTTTAGCTCAGTATTCAAATCCTTTTGAAGACTCTTCTAGAAAATTGAGGTGAATCTTGGATCACAATCGGATATAATATATAGTGCTACTCTATGCCTCCCTGCCACTTCTATGATATATATCTGTTCTAGTTGATCCAATGAGAAGTCATCATGAATTGCAATGAAGTGTGCAGTCTTGGTAATATGATCCACAACAACCAAGATAGCATTGTTTTCTTGTGTATTTCTTTGTACATATAGTGACAATGTCCATGGTGATGTTCTCACATTTACATGCTCATATGGGTAATGGTTTCATCTTCCCGTTATAATTCTGCCTCTCAGCCTTCACATGCTGACATACCATACACTTTTATGTATACTCAGTGATATCCTTCTTCATGTTAACCCACCAATAATGATCTTAGATATTTCGATACATCTCTGGGTTTCCAGGGTGAATGGAGGAATTTGAGCTATGTACATTAGCCAAAAGATTATTCATTATCTCCGGATTTTATAGAACTCATAGTCTTGTCCCAAATCCCACAATTCCATCTTCATTAACATTAATCTCCATGGATTTCCATTTTCTAATAGTTTCCACTTTCTTATGAATTCCCACATCATTCTTTTGAGCATCCTTTAATCTTTCTAAAATAGACGGTTGAGAAATCATTTTTTAATGTATTAATGATATTCCCTTCTTTATGATTCTAATGTCCATCTTAATCAAATTTAAGAATATTGGATCATTTTAAATTATCACCAATGATAGATTCATTGGGACATTTATACAAAGATCATCCTCGACCTTTTTTTCGTTCCAAGGGTGGTAATGGATTGAGTAGTCATTGACTTTGATCAGCTCTAACCATCATCATTGGTGCATGTTCAACTACTCTATGTGAATATGTACTTGAGGCTTTTGTGATATATTTATATTTCACACTTCCCCCCAAAGAGGTAATGTTGCCAAATTTTCCAAGAGAATATTACTACAGCCAACTCCAGATCATGCGCTTGATAGTTTTTCTCATTAACATTCAATTTCCTTGAATCATATGCAATGACTTTGTCGTTTTTCATCAAAACACAACCCATTCCCTTCTTCGTAGTATCATTGAATACCACAAAATGGTTTCACTTGTAGGTTGTGTGGTTATGATTACAGTGATAAGACTCCTTTCAACTCCTTGAAGCTCTCTTCACATTCATCACTCCATGAAAATATTACTCCATACTGATTTATATTGGTAAGAGTATTGGAAAATCATGAGAAATTTCTCACAAATCAATGATAATATCCAGCCAACCCCAAGAATCTATGGATATCTGTTACTGATGTTGGCCTCGGATATCCCTAAATTGGATTTGTCTTGTCGGGATCCACAGATATCCCACCTCTTGTGATGATATGAACCCATAATTTTACTTCCATCAACTAGAAATCACACTTGTTATACTTTTCATAGAGCTTATACATTCTAAAGGTCTCTAGTACAGTGCATAGATTCTCCCAATGCTCCTCCTTTGTGTTTGATTATATTAGAATATCATCTCTAAAGACTACCCAAAATGGTTCGAGGTAATCTATAAAGATACTATTTATCAAGTCCATCATGATTGTTGGAGAATTAGTGAGTCTGAAAGGCATTAATTTGAATTCATATTTCCAATACCTTCTATGAAAAGTATTCTTGGGGATATCCTTCTTCTTTACCCATACATAGTAATATCCAGACCGAAAATCCACATTGGAGAAGTATTGTGCTTCTAATCGATCAAATCATAAATTCATAGTAGAGGATACTAGTGCATTATCGTGACTTTGTTGAGCTCACGATAATCAATGCAATAGTGCATTGAAAAATCCTTCTTCTTGACGAAGAGGACTGGTGCACCCCATGGTGAAGCACTTGGGCGTATAAATCCATTATCCAGATTCTCCTGCAGTTGTTTCCTCATCTCTTAATGCATCACAACAACCATTAAATAAGGAGTCTTGGATATTATAAATTCCCCAGGTACTTGATCAAATGAGAATTCAACATCTCTTCAAGGAGGAAGATAAGAAAATTCCTTGGGAAACACTTCAACAAATTCCCTCACAAAAGGCATGTCTTCAATGATGGTTTCTTTATTAGACTCAATAATTTGAGCAAGATATCAATGCCCCTTGGGTAGTATTATCCATGCTTGAGATGATGGTGAAAAATAATACTCATCATCCTCCTTGAACTTGTACAGAATTGGGGGTCGATTCTCCAGATGGAGAGTGATTTCCATTTCATGAAAATTTATTTGGTATATATATAAGGAAATGAAATCAATGCCAATAATTGCCTCAAATTCTACCAGATGGAGTATGTGGTGGTTAATCAGGAAGGTAAATCCACACATTAGGATGAGGGAGTTATTATATTCCTGGGATGAAATGATTTCCCCGCTTTCCATTCTCGCTGACATCTATACTTCCATGATTTGTGGTTGTGTAGAGATTGTTCTACTAAACTTTTGGGACATAAAATAATGCATATAACCATGAACAAAAACCCTTCCATTCACTTTTTAATTATGGTTATACCTTTTTTGATATAGTAATGGGATTATTAGATTAAACTATTAAACACATACAGAGGATTCTGATGAAAAAGCGATAACATATAAATTACATATATTTCTTTAACATATCTATGTTATCCGTGATCTACATCACATCATATATTCATAGGGGAAATTTTTTTTAATTCCCTTAATAATGGTTTGTCCAAAACTTATGAGTTTACCAAAGAATATCCCCTCAGAGTGTCATAACCAATAGTGCAGTGAGGCCTATTGTCGTGCACTAGTTCCCGTTTGAGTCTAGATCATAGGGTAGTTTTCGGGTTTTACCCTTAGATACATCTCTTCCAGATCTGCCTCTACCAGATCATATCCACAAAGGGATATATTTTTCTTGATAAACCACTTACTCAATACTCAGAAAAATTCACGGATGTTTATTATTATACTTAGTCTTATCCCTAATTCTTTTATTAGGTATTTTCTAATCATAATCCCACAAATACATAAACCTCCCTCTAATAACAACTATGACAACCATTCTCTTTATTCCACAGTCAAAAATAATTTATTACATAATGTATCCACTTGATTCAGTATAGAAGATCGATATTTCTGCTTTATTTGGGGCTCAGTAACATTACATAACAACTTAAAACATGAAATACACATTTTTATTGAATACTTAATTTAAATTACCACAAACATTCTTTCATACATATAATTTCATAGGATAACCAGAAGAAATGCACATGAAAAGGGTGAGATATAAATCCCAATAAGGGAGTAAAAAAGTCATAACAAGAAGAATATAGTACATGATAGGCAATACACCTATCCATGTAGCATAAGAGAAACATGAACTTAATGGTTTGATATAGCTTGATTATCAAAACATGGAATTGTGGAAACATTTTACAGGATATTAGCATGTTCCATGTCTCATTGAACATTAATAACGAGTAAACCCTCCTTATACTTGAAATATCATAAGTAAACCCTCATTTCACTGGTTGTTTAAGGATACTAATCATTACCCAATTCATTGGAGCACTATCAGGGCACACACTTCTTAATCATTTCATTTCATGCATAAGTGTTCCACATGAATCATATGACATTGAATCAGTCAACACTATTAGTTATTCCACGATAAAGGAATTAATAATAAATACATAAAATTATATACTGAATAAGTAAATGCGCATAAATTTGAATACCCTTGATAGAGAAATGGTCATGGTATTCATTAAACAATGACTTTGGCATTAAAAAATTTCAGTGCAAATTCAGCAGTATAACGACGTGACATAAGAGTTCATAAAAATCGTTAATGAGAGAGAAAGGGTTATCTCATTGTATTTATATAAAATTTATAGTAAGGGGTCATATAGATACATGTAAAATCATATTTAATGGAATTTAGATGCATAATATAAAATAATTTCTTCAATGCAAATGGGGAGAGAGAAATCCCTTACGGAATTTCGGAATGGAAACAAGTGTACATGGGAGGAATTCATGAGAGATAAGGGGGTATATAATCATTAAAACATAATAAGGGAAGTATATGGGAGGTGATAAATCATAACCCATAATTTTTAATTGAAAATAAAAGGGCATAGCATCATAAATAAAATTTAGACAAAAATGAGAAAGGAAAAAATCCCTTACATAGAAGTGTGATCCCAAAGGCTTGAGAGGGACTTGAGAGAGGCTTATTTGGAGCACGGGTCGCCTTGGGAGGATTTTAGAGAGAGGTGGTCAGGGGTTGGTGTAGATCCAATGGTTTTTAGTGATGAAAAGTGGGATCTGGGTTGGTATTATATAAGAAAAAGAGGGAATTCTTTATTATTTTGGTTTTGGACACAACACATTAAACTAATCAAAACCACCAACCAACCCATGGATTATTCCAATGGGATTTAAAAATGAGAGAGGAATGTATTATTTTTTAAGTATAATGGAGGAAATTAATAAAATATTAGTCTTTCCTATGTGGAGGTGAGTAAAACTTTCGAGGAAATCATTCTAATTGTAAAAATGTTTTATAAGTCCCGGAGGGTCCACTAAGGCACCATAAAATTAATCCAAAAAATAGAAAATCACATTATCTTAAGGGTATAAAATATATTGGCCTAAAATAACATTTATTGTATTTTATTGCATCACCATTGGAACATTATGATGTCCTAAAAAGAATTATATATTTAAATAGTATTTATGTTTTACCAAAAATTAGATTTTCTCATAAAATTATGAAAAATTCACCATTGGATAATTTTGACATCGTAATTCAAAAATAATTTCCATTCTATCTATAAAATTTTCTAAATATGTTAAATTTTACATTTAAAATACAAACCAACATTTATAAAAAAATCATGGGTTTTTACAAAAAAACGGCTTTCAAAACATAATAAAAATTAAAATTGTATTCATAAAAACTATATGATAATTTATATTTAATAAAATGTAATATAGTAGTAATATTTTTATAAAATTTTATTTAATTCAAAACAACCATTAATTAATAAAAATAGACTTTTTTAATTGAATATTAACTAAAAAATACTATTTGTGCTATAAAAACTATTTATAATGTAATATCAATAAAATGAATGTCTATTATTTGTTGTATATATAAAAAATGAACTTAATCATAGTGCTAGGGTCTTGTTACATAACCTCTTATAACACCCGCAGATGACCTAAGGGTAAGGTTTGCCATGATGACAGACTCTTGGGGTGGCTCGAATAAAATTGATTTGCTTGAAATCTCTATCAACTTCTACTTCTCCAGTAGGTGGTTCTATTAGAGCTCTATGAGTTGAAGATTGTCTTAGGCTTGGTCAGGAGCGAATCCCAGTGACACCACCTCCTTTCTGAGCTATGACAAATTGGCTATGTATTGATAAATTCTACTGGTTGAGGCCATCACTTCCTTTTCTGAGTTAATTGTATTTGTTAAAGCCCTGTATTTATAATAATCATGTTATCACTGTTCAACGATTATATTAAGAATGGTAAAAATTCATAACAATATTTTAAAATAAAAAAAAGGAGTTAATATGTTTTATATAACCATTTTACATAATAAAACATTTAATTAGATTAATAGAAATCCTCATAGATAAATGTTTGGGTCAGTACATATAGGCCCTCCAATTTATGAGTCCCCTCCATCTGTCCACCTAGTGATTTTAAATGGTCCAGAACCTGATGACCCCAATATCCATATCAAATCATTTTTGGATACTATACCTAGAACATAATAATGACTTCATCTCTTACCTTGGAGAGGCTGGTGATGTGGTCTCTAACAAATTCATCCCAAAAATTCAAGGGTCTCTCTCTAGGTCCATTTCCACTAATCATCATTTCTAACAACGTATAACCAAAAATCATTACAACGAAAAGGATACCCCAAGGATGGACCCAACTAATGTAAAATAGTCCCAGATCCCCAAGGAGGCCTATAAAGGGTGATGATCATAAAATAATGAACATTCCATTTCCATTATTTTTTTATAAATAATCAATCTAACTAAATATGGAAGAATCCTATGATTAGATGAAAAGCCCTTCTCACCAGTATAGACCCCATAATGAAAATAAGGCAATGCATGTGTGGATAATAATTTATTCTATAATTTAATGCCCTAACCCCAGTTACACAGAATCAGTGCATTATTACATAACATTGGCCTGATACAAGGAATCATGTCCTGAAAGACCCATCAGTTTAGTAACTTTTGAAGTACTAGATAAAGACATTAGTTTTAAGATATATCATGAAATAAAAAAACAACATTGTGTCCCCATTGAACACTACATTATCCCTTAACATATTCGTGTAGGTTAATCGTAATATACTTCTATGCATCCATGGGAAAATAAAACATAAGAAAGGGGAGAGCTCAGATGCACAGTAAGGATAAAAATATAGAGGAAACATTCATAAATAAGAATAAACATTTAAGGCAATTTATAAGACTAGAATATGAGACTTTTAAACATAATCTTCAGAATAATATGGAAAAGATATATCAAATAATTCAATTTAATTATTCACATGGATATCTTACTAGTTTAATAATAACATGTAATATCAATTTCTAATTTCATAATGATGGAATGTATAATTCCAGACATCATAACCGCATAGTCAAGTCCTTGTGCCCAGACTACAAAAGATATTTTGTCAAGGACTTCTGCCAAGACACTAGTTTGTCTCATGAAACCTACCAATTCATTGAGGATCTATAGTAGGATCCCCCCATCACTTACTAAGTCGAATTCATTTCTCATATGAAAAGGCTTAAACATAACAAAAACATTCGTATTAAATGAAATATCAATTGAATTCTTTATGTATATATAAATAAAACCTTAAAACCATTTTTAAAATAAATACAATAATGAGAATGATTTAGAAGAATAAAATTTTAAAAAATTTAAAGTGATAATTTAGTTAGAGTTCATAACAAAATGAGAGACACTTGAATAAAAATAATTGTGGCAATAAAATCTTTATAATATCATGATAAGAAATAAATCCATGATATACATTGTCAAAGCATAGTATATACAAAAAATATAAGTGAATTGGAGCATAACAACAAATAAGTCTCAATGGAATGCAAGTGGAGATGAATTCATTTATAAAGACTATATCATTAGGTTAAGGATAAATAAATTAAATAATTATGTGTGAAATATTTAAATATACTATATATGATTGGATATTCAGTGTAAATCAATCAGAGGACATTCACACATATTCTTGTCAAAACAACACCAATGGATTCGATGTTTAGCTCAATGAATATAAATTGAGTTAAAATGACACTTATCAAGTTTATATCGATGACATGAGAATTTATCAATGGAGTGATAATTTGTATCAAAAGTATACCCACAAAAAGGGTAGTGTAAATTACTAAATAAGTAAATAAATAGTGATTTCACACATAATTTTGGAGTAATGTAATCAATGATGTTTACGTAATACTGAATGAGTGGAAATTGAAATTTGAAATTCCCTTACTAATTTGGTAACATACGAAACATAAACCCCATGAAAGAAGGATCATCCAATGATGATTTAAATACCCATAAATTAATTTATATTATGCAAACAATACAATCATGGTCAGTACATACACCACACAAAAGATAATTGTGGAAAAATATAGTATGAATCTGACGGGAATAAAAGTGAGATGAAAACCCCTTACCTTGTAATTTTCCTTATTATAGGGTAGGTTATCCTCCCGTATAATGGTAAAATGTTTGTTATTAAATTATACAAGAACCAAATACATAAATATTATATCATGTATGATCTTCTAGTAGTGCTTTCTTAATGATATTTCAATAGTATCATTGTTCTGGTTGTTAACTG
Source organism: Viscum album (assembly GCA_963277665.1). Lineage (NCBI taxonomy): Eukaryota > Viridiplantae > Streptophyta > Magnoliopsida > Santalales > Viscaceae > Viscum > Viscum album. Next base: position 1,461,189,638 of record OY728150.1, on the reverse strand, counting down.
ATTCATTTTCCTTTATTTGTTTTTTTATATTTGTATTTTTTGTTATGTATATCCGGTATTTGATTCAGATCCAAAATGATAATAAGTTCTGAAACATTATTTTTAATCATAAAATGAAAATTATTCTTCAAATATAATGATGGTAAATGAGTCTCGTCGCATTCGTGGAGATGGTAAGTCTTATGCATACACGAGGGACAATATCATTATATTGTTGGCGAAATCATATGTAATAGGATGGTATAAAATATATAAAAAATAATTAACATGTTATATTTATTATTTACATCAGTTATAGTCATTATTATACCCATCCAAATAACGAAGTGTTAGAATAACAAACTACACCACGACTTGGAGACGGTAAGCCGTTCGTACACACGTATGGTGACTTTGTCATTCATAGGATGGATAGAATATAGAATATGGTTGTACCATATTTATAATAAAATCAATGTATGTATAAGTTACTGGATTTATTATTTTCTTTATGGAAAAAAAATAAATAGGAAATGGAAGAAGAAAAGAACTAGAAAGAGAGTGATGAAATTCAAACCTATTCTTTGGGTGTTTTCATTTTGAGTTGATCTATGTGCCTCCAGAAGATGGATTTATGATAATATTAAGGAATCTAGGATGATGTGAGGGATTTTGGTAGGATATTTGGGTAGGTTTTGGCTGTGTCAAATGGTTTTGGAGGTGTTATTCAGAGAGAAGGGGAGGTTCCCTTTTATAAGAGGGGTGAGAGAGACTTTAGGAAAAGCTTGAAATATTATTTTATAATAATATCATTTTCGATTTATAATGGCCCAAAAATGATATATTTCTAATATAACGTGGGTATGGGTCAAAAACCTCTCAAAAAATACGTTTTATTCTATTTTAGGTCACCATATTAACCTTATCATTTGGATTTAACTCTTAGTTAAATAGTTTGACATTTACCATTACTCTTTTTATTTTTATATTATATGGTTAATAAACATACTATAACAAGACAAGAAAAACCCAAGTGGTTCATTATTAACATATAAAACCTTATCTATATCGTTTTTGAGATCCTTAGATATTTTTGATTATTATATCAATTAATAAATTAGTATTTGTTTTAAAAACACAATTATGTCCATTTTGACACTATTTTGTATCTCATTTTTTTAAATCTATAAAAACATTATAAATTCAAATAAAATTTATTTAATCAACCCTAACATGTAATATTAACCTAGAAAATTATTGTAATTCATCATAAGTCTCAGTTTACATTTATTTGGTTATTTATAATATCAATTATTTTAATAGTTCATTAAAAATGTAATTACGGTCTAATCATTGTGTCATAAATAATTTAACTTATTTAATGTCTAAATATTATAAATATAATACAATTATGTAGGAAATATTTTTATCTTTCTAATTAATATTTATAGTCTAATTTATCATATGTTTTACCATATATTAAAAGTGGTTTACTTATTAAATATTGAATTCACCACTTTTAACTCTTCTTTAAATAAAATAATAATAAATGACTCAATCAAATCCATGTGGCACGAAGAGGATCATATTTTATTCCTAATGTTGTTTTTTTTTGTCGTAGTAAACTTATCCTATAGAATTAGGACATGTGTTGGGGTAATTATAATATCATTTGTATGCTCAATTACACTATTTACTTTTAAACGTGGTAAATAAAAGTCAAAAGCTACTATTCACCCAAAATTGTTTTCATCTTATTGAACCATATTTCACATACCATTGTTTACCGTGTCTCTTTTAATTTTGAAATTCAACTCACAGAAGCGGTAAAATTATGTTTTATGCAAATTTTCAATAGCTTCAAAAAAATGTGTCAAAGACGGTAAAAAGTTTGATAAACTTTAACATATCTAAACTTATTATCAAATAAATCCAATTAATTACATTGAATATATATAGTTATTATGTATATATTTTGACATATAATATGTTTAAATAAAATAAATAATTATTTAAATAAAAAGTCGGTTTTAATCAATAACGTAGTGTTTTTCACTATTCATCAAAAATTGAATGTATTCAGAAAAATACCAAAAATTAAAACTACGATAATTATAATATTACAAATTCAAAACTGAATAATATTTTACCGAATTACAAACATCGAAGTTTCATTAATTAATTTAAAATTAATTTCAATTTTCAGAACCAAAAAGCGGGTTTTTAAAAAGTAAAAACTATCAAAAGATTGACTACTGTTTCGGTTAAATTTAAATGTGAAATTATTTATAATTACCTCAATTGTATTAAATGATAAAAATGTAATCTAATTATACTTCCAAACAATTCAAATTCATAATTTTATACTATAAATTATTTGATTAAAAAAAATTCAATTAAAATTTAGTAATTTTCAGTATTCATCAAAATATGAAAGTTATCAGAAAAATTCAAAATAGTTATCCAAAATAAATTTTTATTCCTTGATTATAAATAAGAATTTAGTTTCATTAATTTAAATATATTAAAGTATAAAATATTGGTTTTAAAATTGGTTTTCCATTAAATGGCTTTAAAATTGAATTTTTTGAAATGTACGTCATTTATCTCAAAACAATGAATTAGTTATATTATTATTTCTAATAAACACATAATATGGATTGTAAAATTATATAGAGTAAATAAAATTCAAAATTCATTAAATACTATTCATAACTGGTTTTTTAATGGCTATTTTGGTAAGTCGTGGGGCCCTCAAATTTGGTGTTGCGTGTTGCACAAGAAATTGAATTAATTTAAATAAAATAACTTACTATGAAATCGTGGGGTGTTACATTCTGCCCCCAATTTGGAAATTGCATCCTTGAAATTTTAAAATTGGGCATGGGAACTTCATTGAAATTCCCACATTAGAAAAAGTGTGAATAAAACTATCACTTTAAAAGTAAGAAAGGTAAGTACAATGGACCCTAGAGATAACCCATACTAGGATTCCATGTAGAAAAACATGGATATAGAAGATAAAATAAGTGTCTAGTTCTGATGGAGAGTGATTGAAAACAATATCAGGAGAAAGTTAATAATAAGAAAACCACAAACTTATTATTGGATAAACAATCATTATTTTCCCAGTCTGAAATGTAAATAGAAAATGTTTTTTGTTTTAAGTTCCATTTCATAATGTTGAGGAATTTATTAATGAGTTTGAGTAAGAACATAATGATATATACTTACTTTTTAAATAGAGTTTCATCCTTTGATAATTTTCTACCACTAACTAATCTTTTTTTTCAAGTGACGAGTATTCAAGATGACTTGGTCACATCTAAAGCGCTAGAATCAACTTCTAGAGAATCACATAATCCAAAAAGGATAAACAATATATTAAATTTTTCATTAGAGAATAACCAAAACTAAAATGGTTAGTACAAGATAAGATGATCCCCCAAAAGGAAAATCCTTTAGAGAAATAAATAAAAATGTTAATTTTTAAAATTAAACCAACAATAACCAAAGTTCAATAAATACCATTCAATAAACCATTTTCCTTAAAATCCATCAATATTATCCAAAATAATATTGAAACCCAAAACATAGAGGAATTTTTTTACGTAGTCTTCCACGTTAAATTTTATCTCTAAATAGCATTGATTACTCATAAAGGTACATACATAAAAGTAGTTAACCTAATCAAATATTCTCTATGATAGGTTAATCGTTTCCAGAAATAACCCAAATCGCTATAAATCCACAATAAAAACATAGATTAAAATCCCCCATTACTCATCAAATGAAATCCCATAGTATTCTATTTTCCTTAAGCATATAGTGTTCCCTATAGAGAAAACATCTTCCAAAATTAAATTTATCCCATAGTCACCAAATAATTTTTATATACCAAGGATATCCATTTGATAAGACAAAATATCATAAATCAACTTATTTTTTATCAATAAAATCATTTAACTAAAAAAATTTGTCAAATTAACTGGGGAATTCAAATAGTCCTGTGGTAGGAGATAAATCCCAATCGCACTCTGGTTGTGGTTTCGATTCCCGCAACTTTGTCTGACACGATGGGTCATCACGCAGTTTTCATGTTGTCCTTTTAAAAAAACTATATTTATTAAAATTTTCAAAATGAGATAAATTCATCAAAATAATCATAACATAATTTCACCACAAATGTAATCTCATACCTCAAATTTTCATCCAAAAATTTAATAACTTTTAGTTTCCTCAAATTCAAGGATTATATACACCTAAATTGTTATTTATAACAATATCAACAATAGAAAAGATAATTCATCCTAAAATTGAATGTTCATATAACAAAATACAGGATTACACATACATGACAAAAGTATTCCAAAGTAATCCCATCAATAAGGAGCACTACTACTTTTAAACATTTCACCATCCATTTATTTCCACATAGGTTCTTTCTTGACCAATAGGTTATCATATATTATAGGGAATTCACTTGGGTAATGCCCATGTCCCCTATATTTACAGTATATGACTATAAATGGATTTCGGGGATCAATATTATTTTCTTCCATAGTACTCATCATTTTTTCTTGGAAATTATTTACTTTATGTCCTTCTTTACCACACATAATGCATTTCTTTGTTCCATTGAGACACTACCCTAGGTGTCTCCTTCCACATTTCCTGGATGATGGAAATTGAACTTTATTTTTTCCATGGTCTCCACTGCTATAGCTCTTATCATTCACCGCCTTTCTCTTCTTTGTTGAGTATGGGAGTTGGTTAATATATATGTTGTTGATAATATTTTTTGAAAATGGATTCGGCATAAACACGATATCTTTTAAACCTATCAACATTCCATTTAATTGATCTTTTCAATCACTCTTCCCAACATTCACATCATGTTCAATGTTACTCTGACTTCCGTGGAATCTTGCAATTGACTGTCACACGAATGTATAGAGTGAGTCATATAATCATTTAGACAATATCATAACACCCTATTTCTAATATAAAACACCTTAGTAATAATCAAGTTTACTTATAGTCTTCTTATATTAAAATCATTCAAATTTTTTTGTAAGGAAAATGGGAATTATAATAATCATATCCCCTGAGAGTGTCATAACTATGAGTGAAGGAATGCCTGTTGTCGTTTACCAGGATACTATAGGTCGTGCCCAAAACTCATTGTCAGAGTTTTCACACTGAGGTACATCTGTTCCAGAGCCGCCTCTACCTGCTCGTATCTATATAGGGATGTATTGCTAGGGAAACCTATATAATATTTACATTACCAAATTTCTTGGATGTTCTTCTTTACTGAATCTCAATGCCTATCTTAGGGTAGTGTTTCTTAACCAGTGTTTTTTCTAAATTTATATTCCATGGTTTTTACTAAACTTCCCTGATTCTAACTATAACGCCCCAACCCTAGTGACCCAAAATTGGTGCATTAATACATAACATTGGCATGATATAAGGAATCATACCCTGAAATAAAGATCAATTTAGTTTCCTTGGATGTACTAGATACACACATATGTTTTACATGACATCATGAAATTAAAAAAACCACATTGTGTCCCCTTTGAACACTCTTATATCCCTTATCCTATTTTTCTAGGTTAATCATAATATAAATCTTTTAATCGTAGAAAAAATAAAACATAAGAAAGGGGTGACCTCATATGGTCAGTGAGGATAACAATATAGCAGAAACTGTCCTAAATAAGAATAAACATTTACGGAAATGTAAAAGACTAGAACACAAGCCTTTTAAACTAAAACTTCAGCATCATATGGTAATGATAAATCATATAATTACATTTACATATTAACATGGATATTTTACTAGTCTAATAATCACTTTTAATATCAATAGCCAATTTCATAATGATGGAATGCATAATGCCATACTTCATAACCGCAATGTCAAGGCCTTGTGTGAAGATTACAGAAAAGATTTTGTCAAGGCCTTGTGATAAGACACTAATTTGTCTCATGAGACCTAACGATACATCGAGGAGCTATAGCGTGCTCCACCCATTACATACTAAGTCCAATGAATTCCTCATATGAAAATTTATAAACATATCATAATCATTCGTATTAAAACTAGCATATGAAATGTCAATATTTTACCCATAAACCATGAATGGTATAAAAATGAACATCCACAGTTAAACATATCATAAAACCATAAATACAGTATGGAATATTTGTACTGTAATAAATCAACCTCAATTACGAATAATATCATGTAAAGGTTTTTGGCATAGTTTAAAATGATCAGTAAAAATCTTTGAGAATAATATCCCATTTTATGAAAAAAAATTAAAAGTCTCAAAATTTATCAAGAAGCTGTTTAAAATATAATTTTTAATCAATGTGTCATATAACACATTGAATCTTTTAAATTAATTATCATTTTAATACATTAATGTCTATATAAATAGAACCTTAAAACCATTTTTAAAACATTGAGATTAATGATAAATATTTAGAAGAATATATTTTTAAAACATTTAAAATGATATTTTAGTTAGAGTTCCTAACCAAATGAGAGATGCTTGAATAAAAATAATTGAGTAAATCATAACTTAATAATATTATGAGAACAAAGGGATTCATGATATACTATGTCAAAGTACAGTATATACATCAAGTAAAAGTGAATTGGCGTATAAAAACAAAGAAGTCTCAATGGAATGTAAGTTAAGATGAATTCCTTTATAAAGACAGTATGCTTTGGTTAACGATTAATCCATGAATCAATCATATGTGAAAAATATAAATACACTCAATATAGTTGGATATTCAGTTTAAATAAATCAAATTATTTTCACACATATTCTTGTAAGAACAACCCCAATGACTTGTATGTTTAACTCGATGAATAGAAAATGAGTTAAAATTAATATTATCAAGTTTATATCGATGACATGAGAATTTATCAATGGATTGATTATGTGTATAAAAATTATATAAACACAAAGTGGAGTGTAAATTACTACATAAGTAAATAAATTGTGATTTGACACATAATATTGGAGCAAAGTAATCAATAAAGTTTGTATAAAACCGAATGAGTGGAAATTGAAATATGAAATTCTCTTACCGATTTGGTAACCTACAGAATGTACACCTCATGAAAGAAGTCTCATAAAATGATGATTTATATACCTTTAAATTAAATTATATTTTTCAAATAATACAATCATGGGTTGTACATACACCACAAAAAAAGTTAACAGTGGAAAATAGAGCATGAATCTCACGGGAATAAAAGTGAGATGAAAACCCCTTACCTAGTAATTTTCCTTAGTATTGGGTAGGTTAACTGCTTGTATAATGTGTAAATAATTGTCAATAAATTATAAAAGAACCAAATAGATAAATATGATATCATATATGATCTTCTAATATTTCATTGTTAATGATATTTCAGTTGTATCATTGTTACGGTTCTTAACCGATTCATTTTCCTTTATTTGTTTTGTTAGGTAAGTCATGTATGTTATGTATAGGCTATATTTGATTCTTATCCAGAATTATATTAGGTTCTTAAAAATTATCTTACATCATAAAATGAAAATTGTTCATGAATGATTACAATTGGGAATGAATCTCATTGCATTCATGGACACGGTAAGTCATACACATACACGAGCGACAATATCATTATATTGATGGTGAAATCATATGAAATTGGATGGTATATTATATATATATAGAATAATTAAAATGTTATATTTATTATTTACATCAGTTATACTAATTATTACTCCCATCCAAATAATGAAATACTAGAATAACAAAACACACCACGACGTGGAGACGGTAAGCCGTGCGTACGCACAAATGGTGACATTGTCATTTATAGAATGCATAGAATAAAAAATATGGTTTTATAATATTTATAATAACGTCACAGTATGTATAAGTTACTGTATTTATTATTTTGTTTTGGAATTAAAAAAAGAAACTGGAACTGGAAGAAGAAAAGGACTTGAAAGAGGGTGGTGAAATTATTAAATCTTCATTGGGTGTTTTCTTTTGAGTTGATCAAAAGGGATCCTTAGGATGAAATTATGATCAAAGTAAAGACTCTAGGTTGACGTGAGGGAAGTTTGGAGGATTTTCAGTAAGGTGTTGGCTTATCCAAATGGATTTGGATGAGTGATTTTGTGAGAAGAGGAAGTGCCCTTTTATAAGAGGGATGAGGGGCACTTTAGGAAAAGTTTGAAATATTATTATATAATAAAATAATTTTCGGTCATTAATGGCTAAAAAAAGATTTATTTCTAGGAAAAGGAGGGGAGGGGTTTAAAAACTCTCATACAATAGGTTTTTTAATGGTATAGGTCACCATATTAATCTTATCTTTTATATTTAACTCTTAGTTAAATAGTTTGACATTCACCATGTCTCTTTGTATTTTTATATTATATTGTTCATAAACATACTATAACAATACATGAGAACCAAAAGTGGTTAATTATTAATATATATAACATTATATAAGCTCTTTGGATGATCATTATATTTTTAGGAATATTATATCAATTAATAATATATTATTTGATTTAAAAACTCAATTATGTCAATTTCGATACTATTTAGTATTTTATTTTCATGAAAGCCATAAAAAAATTTATCACTTCAAATTAAAATTTATTTAATAAACTATAACATTTCATATTAACCTATAAAATTATAGTAATTCATAAGAAGTCTCAATTTACATTTGGTTTGGATATTTATAATATCAATTATTTTAATCTTCCATTAAAAAGGTAATTACTGAATCATCATTGTGTCATAAATATATTAAATTATTTCATGTCTAAAAATTATATATAAAATAACATTATTATGGAAATAGTTTTAGATTTATAATGAATATTTATAGTTGAATTTATCTTATGTGTATTCCTATATTAAAAATTGTTTAGTTATTAAACATAGAATTTAACACATTTAACTCTTCATCAAATACATTAATAATAAATGTCCTAATATAATCCAAGTGGAAACAAGAGGGTAATTTTTTATTCCTAAGGTATTTTTTGGTCCAATTGCACTTATCTTAATGAATTATGACATTTTATAGTGTAATTATAATATCAATTTTACCCTTAATTATACTATTTACTATTAACTATGGAAAATAACAGTCAAACGATACTATTAACCAATACTTATTATCATATTATTTAACTACATTTTACATAATAATGCTAACCATGTCTCTTGAATTTTTTAAATTCAACTCACAAAAGCTGTAAAATTATGTTTCATGGCAATTTCAAAATGCTCCAAGAAGGTGGGTACAAGACTGTAAAAAGTTCAATAAAATTTAATATATCTACACTTATTATAAAATGAATCCAATGAAATAAATTGAAACTATATATGTATTATGTATCTCTTTTGAGTTAAAATAAATTTAAACAAAATAAATAATTATTTAAATAAAAATTCGGTTTTAAACAATAACTTTGTGTTTTTCACTATTCATCAAAAATTGAATGTTTTCATAAAAATAACAAAAATTCACCCAAAGCTAATTTTTATATTCCGAATTAAAAAATGAATTCTATTTTACCAAATTAAAAATATATAAGTTTCATTAATTAATTTAAAATTACTTCACGTTGTTAAAACCAAAAAACGGGTTTTAAAAAAGTAATAACTATCAAAAGATTGACATGTGTTTATTTCAAATTTATATGTGAAATTACTTATAATGACCTGAATTTTATTAAATGATAAAAATATAATCTTATTATACTTCCAAACCATTAAAATGCATAATTTAACACTGAAAATTATTTCGATTAAAAAATTTCAATTATAATTTAGTTTTTCAATATTCATCAAAATATGAAACTTATCAAAAAAGTTCAAAAAAATTATCCAAAAAGATTTTTATTCCCTGATTCTAAAAAAGATTTTAATTTCAATAAATTTAATATATAAAATTGTCAAATATTAGTTTTAAAATGGGTTTTCCATTAAAAGGTTGTAAAATTACATTTTTGAAAAATATTTCTTCTATCTAAAAAATGAATTTGTTCTTATATTATGTCTAAGAAACACATAATATGGATTTTAAAATTATATATATTATATAAAAATCATTTTCAGTTAATTCTATTCATAACTGCTTTTTGAACAGCTACTTTGGTAAGTCGTGGTGCGCTCGAGCTCGGTGTTTCATGTAGCCCATGTTATTGAATTACTTAAAATAAAATAACTTACTATAAAATCATGGGGCGTTACATTGAAAATATCCATCCGTATAATCAAATATAGTGTAAAAAAACTAATTGTGGATGTATATTCTTTGACACTCTAATGATGGGTGTTAGATAAATACAAATACATACTATGAGAAATTGTATATTGTTTCCCAATATTATGAAACCCACTAGTCAAATATGAAGAAAACCCATTAGTAGATATAAATACATGCCAATGAACATGATTCAAGAAAGTAAAATATCTTAAAAAATGAGAAATTAAAAATCCATGCTTTGAAATATGAAGCCCTCTAGTCAAATATAGTATAAAAATAGGAATAAAATAAAATTAATTCTCATCCATATGAATCCCACAATATAAATATGATGGAAAATTATAGGTAGATGAAAATTCATGTGGGTAAATACAAATATTATAAAATAAAATATGTCAACAGTCAATAAGAATGTGTGAATACACGTTATGTCACATCAATACCACCCTAAAAATATATGAGAAATAAGAGAACATAGTCGACATATCATTTCTAAAAAATCACGAGAGATTGAAAATTCATCCCCAACAATGGAATGTTTATATATTCCCATTCTAGTGAAGAAATTCTCTCAACTAGTCTTAAAAGTGATGGAGGATTATATATGAATAGCTGATGATATCCTATAGACTTCACAATAAGTAAATATGTCTATGGAAATAGGTAGGAGTCAGGACCACGTACTCACATCCCCATGTGGGATAACTCATATAGACAATGGGGTGGTCAATCAGGAGCAGACATGCACCCATGCTCCCATCTAGGAGGGTCCTTGGGAATATCCTATGATAAAATGACAACAAGATCAAGCACAAATACCCATTCTAACTAGAGGACACTGGTCCAATTTTGTGACTTCTCCAAGGAAGGCATATATCCCTTCTACAATTCTTGAATCTTACCAACATATCGCAACATCATCATAGGATCCACGTGAAGAGAATCATATATATGATGGTTGAAACATATATAAAGTATCCCCATTCACCCACAATAGTGAGCGTAAAAAAAGAAAACATGCTAGAGGTAGTGGGGAAATGAAAAGAAGGCTCATAACACAACTCTAGTGGAAGTTATTTCTCTTGATGCTATGAAATATCTATTAGTGGTGGGTTAAGATCCTACCAATATATTAGAAATTTAATGAAGTGTTATAACAAATTTCAATGTTCCTCCCCAAATTTTTTTTATCATCATATCTAGAGGTACACTCCAAATCATTGACCTTAAAGTCTCCCTTCATGGTGACAATACGATCTATTATGGGATCTTATATCCTGTTGAGAATCACGATAGAACTCCTCATGTTGGAGGATCAAATAGAAAGAAAACCTTTCTGTTTCTAGCATCCACCTAGAGAAGTCCTCCCCATGTTATACTAAATAAAAATTCTCTTTTATACATACATAAAAATTTAATGGTAGTCTTATCTAAGATATAATATTTCACTAAGAAGGTCCTACCTATAATAAAAAATACTTTTATAATGAAATTCCTCCCCTTGAAAATGTCCACCATAAAGGTCCTCTATAGGGTACACACTGCTGAAATTATCTATATTTTCGGACATCAATCTATTATGTCAGTCCTTACAATTATATAATTTTCTAGGAAGGTCTTCCCCATAATTAAATCTCATATTTATAAAAATTTCCGCCTATTTCCATGTCAAAAAACAAGAAGGACCTCATATTTTTATGAACATATAAAGATAGAGACAAACATGTCACAGAACCAATCAATTAAAAGTGACATAATTTCTCAACAAGATGTTGATTAGGGTAATTTCTCATCGTCCAAGACACCCTCAAATCATTCCCAAAACAATGAGACCTTCACATTCTCCACTACTTGTGACGAAATAGTCAATAAGACCTCATGGATGGCCAATCACGAATAAGAGTATATTGAATATGAATAAAAGGATATGTTACTCATCAGGAAATTTTTTCTAGGGATGACATTCACATCATGTCTTGGCCCTCAACCAATTCTCTGTTTGAAATTCTAGAGGCATTTTTAGATGATATAATGCACAATATCTTTCTAAATCTCTAGAAAATCCACTAAAACCTGAATGAAAAATTATTTCATTATAATGGATATGAAGACCATGTCAAAATATTGGGAGATATTCATTGAAAAATTGACATAGAATCCCTTCCTTATGTATGGTGAACACAATCAAAGAAATGGTAGAAATATCTTCAATCACCATGCCTCAATGTGTTTCATGAGTTACATCATCTAATTGTTGAATACCTATCTGGTCTTCATATCTGGGGATGGAGGGGACCTGGACATTTTTATTTCACCTCATTCCATATTAACTAGAACCCATTTGAAATTCATAATACAATGTACTTATTCAAATGAGCCTATTAAGAAAATTCACAACTCAAGAATGGTGGAAAACATCACAATAATCAACCTTCAATAAATCTCAAAAGAATTAGGCCCAATAGGAGAAAGCTATAAAAACTTCATGAACTAAGAAATTAATAACATTTATCCATCTACTCTCTTAAGGTAATCCAATCATCATAAATTGATAATTTTTTTGAAAGGAAGAAATTCACATGCAGGCATGGAATTTTATGTGGATTACACACAAATTGGGTGGATGAGATCATTAGAGAAGTGATAGCAGTAGAATTAGTAGAAAAAATATGTGAAATGCCCCATCCCATAGCTATATGATAAATTTTACCTCATAATTCCCATTTAGCCAAAACAATCAAGACATTTCCACAATAAATGATGAATATATGCAACAAAACCTATAGGGATTTTTAATTTTTACTTCAACCACCCCTCAATGTAAATATATATTTTACATTCTATGGATGATGAAAAATGGTGAGGTATCCCATTCCATCTCATCACATGAAAAATTTCTTATAGAAGATAGGAGTATGATCTAGCTGCAGAGAGGTTTCCTTTGAATCACTCTTTACCGAGAAGCTCGAAAATGATCACATAAAGGAAGGGAGAGGTCCATAAATGGGTGAAAAAAACTCTCCTACCATTTGACAACTAGTATGATGAATACAATACATTATCCCTCAGTTAATTTCATATATTTCAACACTATAAATGAAACTACGAATGAAGAATATAAAGAGAAGTGGGGATAGGATACTTCCATCCAGAACATTATCCACATTGAGATAAATTAAGAAGATTTTTATACCTAGAAAAAAAGATTCACAATATATTTTGGTTCTCCATAGATAAATTTTGTACTAACTCCTTAGGGAATATGTAACAAGAATAAAGGCAAGATCACATACAATCTGCATCCTCCCCGCAATGAGGATGATATCCCTTTGATCAATGAAATATTCATCTGATGGGAAGAAAAAATAAAAGAGTTTGGGTGACTCAATTATGAGTTTATATAAGGAAACATTCCTAAAAAATATACCCCTCGGTCCGAGCCTCATGTTGTATATATAAAATCTATACATGCACCACAATGATTCATCTCGACAACGGAGGTAGGAACACAAAATACTTCCAAATAGGAACCTATACCCTTAGTTAATCTAGACCTAATCGATGATGGATATGATGATTTACATCCATTAAGGTTAAATCCATAATGAGTTTTGAAAAACCATTAAAAGATGTCCCCCGATGGGTATTAACCTTAAATGATGGAAGAATCGGCACACCATATCCTTCAAATTACTACACCTTCCCAATATTCTATTAAACTAATCAGCCATCAATGTCTTGTTCTCAGAGTCAACTCATTGGTATCTAAACTAGAATCCATCGATGAGAGGAGGGAACCGGTGTATCTGAAATAAAAAACCTTACCCCAACTGGGTGAGAGACAATATGCCACCTCAATACATTTGTAGTCCTATATTTCTGATATTCGATGGACCAGGTGGCCTTGTACAAAAAATGAGTAAATATGATTCCCATTTGGATCTCATGAATGTAACTCTCCTAAAAAAGAAGAAGTAAAACTATAATTCTTTTTAGGAAACCTATATGGGATGACCTTCATATTGTATACCTGTTTGATATCTAAGTCTATAATTTGATGGGATGATCTGAGTCAGTAGATACTCTTTCAGTTCATATCAATGCTACAAAAAACAAATCAGTGACCTGTTGAACTTTTAAAAGTGAAAAAATAATAGAGTTTCAAATTTCATTTCTGGATGGAAATGTCTAATATACTCTTAGAAATGAAAACTTCCCTAGGTTTATATACTCTCTCTCCACATTAATAACCATCACGATGTTCAATGAATGTCACTCATCATAGTGAAATATACAAGTGTGTTTAATGATTTTTCATTCATTTACCAAATAATGTAATATTCCATTCAACATACCAAGATCATGTCCCATATAACATCATCATTCATTGAGAAAAGAGAAGGAAAGAAGGATGTATAATCAGTCAGGATTAAACTAGCTCCCATGACTACTCGAGATCTAAAACCTCCATCGTATCATGCCTCACCACCTGGGCTTCACCATTAACCACCACCTCACTAAGATGAGTATAGGGGACTGGGGTGAAATAAATTAATGTGGTTAAGGAATTAATTTTACTCATTCCAAGAAGATCAAGTCTCTTTCTATTTTATAGCCACTATGGACAATAATGTCATCCACCCTCAAGATCCATAGGTCTAGATCAGGTAGGTATCAATGATAAAATTTATTATTTATCCTTTCAAAGGTTTTTATAACTAACCATTCAAAAATGATTCATATTCAAACACATCTTATTAAAAATGGTATATTTCAAGAAAGTAATGTTGATAATGCCACAAGGAAAAGTGAAATGTCTGTTTTCCACATCCACCAAGAAAGAAGGATAGTGGAATGAAGTTGTTACAAGAAGGGGAAATATTTTTCATAGTTTTATGAATTAATATAATATAATCCAATCTAATTTTATTCTCCACGAACAATTGAAATAAACAACAAGTCACCAAACGACATCTAGTGTAACCCGACCAACATCATCAGGCCCAAAAATATCTAAAAGCTCACCTTTCAAGTAGTGGCATGGATAGAATGACTAGTATGTGGTGAAAAGGATGATAATTCATCAAGAAAAGAAGTCATAATTGACTCTCTCAGACATTATTCCCTCAAATCTGAAACCACGATTACAAATCCAGAAAACGACACCATTAGTAATGAATAGTTAGAAAAAGTCATCAATAGATGTGGACTTGATCATATGTTCCATTATTATATTTAACATAATGGATACATTTTCGAATTATTTTTATGGATATGAACCTGTGTTCCCAATTTATAATTGAGAAAATAGAGGATGATGCCATAGGATCCAAGGATACGAGGTAACATGAAACAATGATAGAATCCATACTTCTAGCCTCACACCAATTTAGATTGTCAATATTATAGAAAATCGTAGAAGAGAACCTCAAAAAGTTATAATAGATCAGAAAATCCTCCAAAATTGACTAAAATACACACTAACCCTCTCAATATGAAATATCAATCCAAATTGGAATAAGAGGATGATCACCCTTGGTGGCCAAACAAACCATCCTGACTCAAACCACCAAGGTTAGTAGTTTCTCTAACTCTGGCCTCGAGGACCCATCCATCTGCATCCAACAATAAATCCGAAAATATTATAATGAAATAAAATCCGCATCCCAGTAAGCATAGACCATTATATCGAAGTAAAGAGATATTGAAATTGTTAGCCTTGGTAGCCTCCAATCTATCGATCATAGATTCAATATGTCTTTTAATAGACCCCAGGGAAGCACTCATAAGGGGTTTTCTCTACCCGACGAAGTTTGATGATGTGGTTTCTACTAATAAGGTCTTTTAGATAGATACTAATCCCATGTAATTCCACACAGTTATCTAATTAACAAATCTGATGAAAATTCTGTTATACAAGGTCACAATAGACCCACATATGTGTCTAATAGGGAAAATGGTACAAATATATGAAATACCCATCTTTGGTAATGAATCTAATGTCAAACTAATTCCATAATGAACACTTCCCCGATTGATCAATAATGAAGACAACCCCAAGCCTTCTACCAAAGCATTGGATGGATATCAAAAACTTTCAGTAGAACACCTTATGCAAAATCATGATAACGTCTCAATATAGATACCTCATAACTAACTCAAAATTTCGGTTGGTTTACTAACACACATCCTAAAATGAATTTCATGGAAGGACCTAGAAGAATATTCACAAAAAAATCCTATTCTGATACTATCAATGAATAAAATAATACATTAATAAACAAATTGGTACTTTTCAAACTAATAAGGTTGTGTTCGAATCCTATGATGTTCACTATATTGATGCTGGATTATATCAGTGGAATGGGAAATTACACCTGGTCTATGGTGTTTCTCAGGTCACTTCCCCAACAGGTATAGAAATGATCGTGACCAACCTGTTTAAACATCTTGACGAATAATGTGTTCTTAAAATAAATCATATAGAGCATATTATTCGATGTTATGACAAATATATCGGATTCTACTTGATTTGAACAATGACCACAAACTCTAGATGTGTTAGAATGTTTGTTAAATCCATAGATAATGGTGACATATCAGATAAAAACAACCTCATTCCATCCACATATATCTAAGAAATTCCCACCTCACATGTTCATGTAGAATAAGTTTTCCCATCACTCAAAATGGATGGAGACACTCCTTCTCCACACCTTACCTTATCTAATATCGGGTTTCAAGGAAATACCATGCTGAAAAGATGGTCAGATGAAGTTTATTCATCTTTGAGATTATAATAAATCTGTTCTTAACAAAACTATTGTTCACTAATCACAATACATTATCCCATTACAAAACAAGAAGATAAATATAGAGAGGTGGAAGAAGTAGTGTTGCAGGCCCATCAGGACTCCACAATATCATTTGAGGAAGGTGTATCTAAATCTACTAATGAGCTTAGATAAATTAATCTTGGTATAAAAGAATAATCAAGACCCACATTGGTTAGTGAACCCTTGTATTCTGATGAACTAGAGGTATATACCTCATTTTTGAAGATACATAAAGACGTGTTTTCAAGAAACTACATCGAAATTTTGGGCCTCAGTCTTGAGTTAGACACTCACATCATGGGCTTGCAAAAGGACCATCAAGGCTATCATAATGAATCCAGAAGTACACAATTGATAGATGATTTCAAAATTGTGGAATAATATGACAAGATAATAAGAGAAAAAATCATTCGATTTGTCCAATATCCAAAATGTATAGACAATATCATCCCTGTTAAGGAGAAGAATAATAAAATTATAGTATACTTCGATTTCAGATATCTCAACTAATACTTTATGCATGCTGATTTCCCAATCCTGATCACAGAACTAATAAATGATGCTAAAAATAGATATCAAGCTCTCTCTTTTATGGATGGATATTAAGGATACACTTAAAAATGAATAGACCATGAAGATGAAGAAGATACCTCCTTTGGGTACCTCCAGATAGAATTATGCTATTAAGAAATATGCTTTGGATTGAGTAATGAAGGAAATACAATCTAGTATTCCATTATTCACATATTTAGACCCATCTTGGGAATGTTTTTCAAATACTATTTAGATGATATGGTGTTTACATCTTGAAAAATATCTGACCACCTATCGATCCTTGAACATGTATTAAACAAATTTCGATATGATAACCTGAAAATGAACCTATTAAAATGTGTCTTCAGTGTTACATCTTGGAAATTTTTGGATTCATCATACGCCACTATGGAAATAATATAGAACCTAAAAAGAAGAATTATATTCTTAGAATTTCACCTCATCACAACCTCAGAGAGTTGAGTGGAATTCACAAAAAGATAACCTACAACTTATTCTTTATAGCCAATATTGATCGAAAATTTCTTCCCTTCTCCCTGTTTAGGAAAAGGGTGTTACATACTAGTGGACTAATGATTGTCAAGAATCATTCAATAATCTTCAGAAATATCTCTTATGATTTCCAACATTGATGACTCGTGTCAATGGAAGGTTAATTGCTTTGTATATGAAAACCTTTGAGTGACTACTGGGTGACTTCACCATGGAAAATAATGACGCCAACATTGAAAATAACCATCATTACCTCATAAAAACCATAATCAATATTGAGAATAATTATTCAGATAATAAGTAGAGCTGACTAGATCTCATTATTTAAATACCTAAAACTGAGGGACTACATATATAATCACACCAATGTTTGATCTCTCATAGTAACCCACTTAATTTCATTCTCAACTACCTGATGGAAATCAGGAATTTATTTGTTGTGGCAATTCAACATACAGTATATTGAAATTATGTTCATTCCTTTGAAGTATTAAATGGCCATGAATTAACAGATTTTTTTAGCCGAGATCCCCTCATTTGAAAAGAATTTTTTTCATAACAAACTACCCTATAAAGAGGATTTTTATATTTGACTTGTCTCCATGATACGGGAAATGTATTTTCGCATTTCATCTAGAAGAATGATAAAAAAGAGGATGGATATACCTAAGCTCAAAATTGTGGGGCTTTGAGTCTTTCTCATATCTCTAGAAAAGGTAGTCCACCCTTACTCCATCATATACTCATAGGGGTACAAGAACAATGAAGTAGAATATAGGCCTCTCATTATAGGACTGGAAATTGAAATTTAGGTATTACTAAAGACCTTGAAGATAAAAGGGGATTCTGAACTACTCATCAAGAAAGCTAATGATGATTGCACTATAAAAAAGGATGAACTAATCCCTATAATATGCCTTGTTTGGGGACTAATGTTGGAATTAAATTTGGAACTCACATTGAAGCATGTATTATGGGAAAAAATGCCTAGGAAGATGCACTGGGAATTTTTTTCCAAAACTCTAGAAAATCCAGACTAGGATTACCCATCATTAGCAATACACACCACCATATGGTCTCACCATTCATTGAATCCAATGTGATATAAATCAACAAAGTTAGTCTTATACTCAAAAATATGACGTAATGGCCCTAAATTATAACAAGTAAATTTACCTTCTTATAATTATTTAATATAGTATAAATTTAATAAAATCACATAAATATCACAAAAAACATTATAAATGAATAATATATTTAATAAGTTTTTTTTAAATTATGGAACCTATAGTGATGGAATAGTAACATGACCTTGGGAATAGTAATGTGACCATTATGAATAGTTAACCAAACAATAAAATAATAACATCACCAATGAAATTATAAATAAATTTTGGGTACCGTATAAATGAAAATATGGTATATTTATATCATGTAATCTATAAATAAATGTTGGTAAAATGATAAATTATATATTTGTATTTTTATGAATCATAATTGTTTATATTTATTTTTATAATTTATATAATTGTTTAAATGAAAATTTATTTTCATTAAAATGATTCAAAAATGAATATTTTGGTGTCTTATGATTATAAAATATTTTTATGAGACCATAATTAATTTTTTCAATGTGTTAGTAAATCAGATATAAGTTTAAAATTGGTATTTTTTGAGTAAATGATGATAATATTTAATAATTAATTTTATAATATTTAAATAATTATCTTCATAAAATGTAACACATTTTTGAAATCTAAATGTCTGAAAAATGTTAGAGGGAATTTTTGCCTTTTTTATCAAATAGTTGATTTTTTTTGGTGAATAGTGAAATACATTAATCTATGTTATTTATAAATACAGGTAAATAAATGAATTTATGAGACATGGATGATGTAAATAGGAATTATATTGAACTAAAAATATCTGTATACTTTAGTTATTTACATGAATAAAAAAATTGACACTATTGAGAAAATTTTAACAAACAAATTAAGAAAATACTAAATAACCACACCTGTCCATGACTATAAATACCACCTCTCACCACCCCTTCTCCTCACACAAAAAAATAAATAATGCTTGTCTGAATACTGAAAAATACTCTTCCAAAGTCTCACTGACATATCCATGAGCCCATTTTATCACTAAAAGTCAAAACCCAAGTGTCTCAAGGAGGTTCTCAATGGGATGGAATTCAAGAGGTAAAATCCTCTTTTGTTTTCATAATCTATTTCCATTTTCATTTAGTTTCTTATCATATACTCACCTCCACTAATAAAAGAGACATGATAACTGTATTATGTTTTATATAATATAATTTTATTGTTTTAATGGAAAAAAATCATCATTTTCCCCCATTCCCTTTTAAAAAAATTTAAATATCGACCATGATGAGTTGATTAATCGATTTCAAGGATGATGTCTTTTAAATTTCCATTAACACCTACAATAATATTCATTAAAATATTTTAATAGTTTAGAAATATTATAATTAATTTATCATATATTATTTAATGTTCTATAACCAGTATTTATACATAATATTTATTAATAAAAAACTAGTTTTGGTAATCGATAAAACACCAAAATAATCTAAATAGTTATCATTTAAGATTTTTCTAATGGATATTACTAACATATGAAAAAATGATATATAAGAACATAAAATTTTCTTATAGTTCATTAATAACATATAATTTCTATTCTAGACAATAATGTTGATTTGAAAAGATTTTCCATACACGAATACATGTAAACTGATCATGCAATCGAAAGAAACCAACACTCTTGAAAAATGAAATTGTATCTTATAACTCATCAAAAATAAATTTAATGAACTGAATAACACTATAATAAATAAAAAAATGTAAAAATGTTTCTTAATTAATTAATTATTGGATTTAGTTTGATTATCTAGAAAATTAATTTGAAGTGAATAATACTTTCAAACCTAATGTAAGATATTTCTTTCCCAGCTTTCATTTTTTCTATCAGGATTCACTTTATCTCTCTTTATCCCAATGTAATTTTTATTTATTTTTATATAATTTTTTACATTCTATATATATGTTCCAAATTCATGTATCCATATCAGATTATCCTTCTGTGATGGGGAAATACATGTTTTAAAACGGATCACTTCTCAATTCTTCTTGATAATCTATCCAAATTAAATGAACATACAAAATTCATACCCATTTTCAAGTACCTACCAAAATATATTTTACGAACCCATTATTATTATAAAATCCATAATTTTATCATGAAAATATATGTCAGTTAGTTTCTTGTTTTATATAAATGAATATTCCTTTTATTCTTTATGTTCTCATTAATATTTTCCTTAAACCACAATAACATATTTAATTTCTAATGTTTTTAAGAAATATTGTTATATTTTTACATGTAATTTTGAAATTAATTATCATGATATATTTCTATTTTCCCTTATGAAAGTCCATCTATGATTTAAATCCATTATTTCATGGACAAATTTTCAATATTACCTTTCGTTATTCCTTATGACATGATTATGATAACCAATTCATTCCATGGGTAACCCATATATTTATGTTCTATTATTAATGTTTCACACATATTTTGGAAACATTTATTATAGGTGTGCCTGTATAGTTATCCAATGGATTTGGTAATGTTTAGTCTCATGATATTTCATGTGAAATGGTCATGGTGGTTATCCTTGACTCATTTTTCTACATGTCCAATGGTCTTGTTGGTTCACATTAACTCATGATACTCCACGTGGAATGGTCTTGTTGATTATCCTTGACTCATTATCCTCCATGTGATCTAGTCTTGGGGGTTAGGCAGGACTAATTCTCCTCAATGTGAAATGGTCATGGAAGTTATCCTTGAGTCATTCTTATTTCATGTTCTATGTTGTTTCCACCTTTTTATGATTCCATGATTATAGGATCCCGTGTTCTATATGTTATTCTTTTATAAGTTTATTCATGTTCCATTCATTAATAGTTCATCATGTTATTCCTCCTAACCCATATACTATGAATTATTCATATGCTTATTCCCTTGTTGGGTTTTTATCTTATCTCATTGTTCATGTATTCCCCTAGTTATCCTCTAAATATGTAATAGATAAATGGAACATGGAGTTCATTAGGAAGATTAAAAACTGGAGTTTTTATTTTAGTTCCATAATTTCAATTTTATTTACTTAATCTACATAATACACTATACTTTATGATGCTTTGTTTTTTAGTTCTTGTTATTCATAAAATCATGTAATAATATGTCTAAAAGGATAGGGTCATTATAGTTGGTATCAAAGGATAGCCAAGTTATTTTGGGATATTATGAATTGAAAATTTTAGTAATAGCCTTAGGGAATATTTTCACCACTAATATCCGAGATTAAATCAAAGGGAATTATATGTAAGGATGTTCTTTTAATTTACAAGTTTATCCCTCCATGTTCAATCTTACGTTTTTATATACTTATTAGCTAAGTATACAAACCCATCTAATTGTAATTTCATTTCTTAGATAATGGATTGAAATAGGAGAACATTTAGTTGTAATAAATGTGATGGGAAATGGTATGATTACCCTAAAGAAATGCCAAATTTGATGGGATGGATTACACAAAACTTCATGAAAATTATTTATCAACTAGATAAAGTTGTAAATAATAACATGAATCATTTGGAAAAAAATGATTATCTGAATAAATTTAATGTTGTGGTATAATCATTTATACTAAGAATCCCTCCCATATTTATTGAATGTTATGATTTCCTCCTCACAGAACAATGGATTAACTCCATTAAGAAGATATTTTCTGTACTATAGTGCTCATAAGAGGATAATGCTTTGATAGAGGTCTATTTTTTTCATGGGGAAGATGATCATTGATGTAAATTGATCAAGAACATGATTCCAAAAGAGGAAATTAATTCCTTGAACTGGGTCAAATTGATGAAAATATTTTTCAATAAATATTTTCCCTTGTACCCTCCATCTCAAGATAGAAAGGGAGTTCCTCATACCAACGAATAATGAAGATGGTTGTAACGAGGAATATAAGGAAAAAATCACAGGGATTTCAAGATACTACTATAGATGTGTCACGAACTCCAGACCAAGGTGGATCACTTATTTAGTGGACTACATTTCAATCAATAAAATACATTGGTGATTCATGATATTTGATTTATTAGAGATGATTTTTTGTATGATCTTATTGTTGAAATGGAGATAAGAAAAAAATTAGTAATCTTGTTGGTCCATAGACAAAAAAGGGGGAAACAAATTTTAACATGGGAGGATGAATACATAAATTCTTTGATGTAATTAAAACCCAATATACCACATGCTAAAGTTGTGGGAAGAAAAATCATGGGAACTATCTAAGTAGAACAAGGAGGTGATTCAAATATGGATGGGTGGGGAATCTAATAATAACTACCGAAGGGATATGAAGAATCCCACAAATGTGGGGGAATAATAGACGTTTCATGTCAACACTAATTATGTGTTGATGTTTTTCAAATACATAGAACACTAGCATTATGTGAACTTTTTTAGGCCAAGTGTTGTTGGAGGAAATCCTCAACAATAACCTCCAAGGAATCAAGGAAGGGAATACACTATCACTGCAACTAAGGTGGAGGCTGGAAATGTTGTGGTGATCGGTACGCTGGTTATACATTCAGGAATAAAAAAATAATATTTGATTATATTTCTTTGTAATATTTCATATATTTCTTGTTTTTTATAACTATTTAAACGCCACCTCAAATTATGGATGTTAAGTAATCTATGATAACAAAAAAGGAAAATTTATTTCAACCAAAGTATACAAATCCTCCCAATTAATGTTTTTGGACTAAGCCTCTCAATAAATATTTTCTTACTTAATTTGGTGAATTTTGAATATATATTGGGCATGGATTGGCTCTTTTTTACAAATCCAACATCGACTGTCCAAAAAGTGAGACCAATTATCACATTCCATGAATTTATCTAATTCTGTACAAGTGTAAGGAGGATGATGAATCTCTATCAGAATCATTGTTTCAATATTTGATATTATTTATCTATGAACAAGCATATATATTTAAAATTATTATGACAAAGGAGAGTATCATGCTTGAATACTTTCCAATTGGGAGGGACTATACTAATGTGTTCCATGGAGAGTTTAATGGTCTTCCTCTAGACCGAGAAGTAGAGTTCTCAATTGAATTAATTCCTAGATATCTTTTTTTATCATAGATTCCTTATATTATTCCCACCATTAAGTTGTAGTAACTAAATATGTAGTTAAAGTATAATATATAAAAGTGTGTTATATGCTTGAGTGCATCACTATGCGGTAAGCCAATCTTCTTTGTTAAGAAGACGAATGGATGGGTGTGCCAATTCATTGATTATTGTGAGCTCAAAAAATAATGATAAATAATAGGTATACGCTTCCATGGATAGACGAATTTTTCAATCAACTGCATGGTTCCAAGTATTTCTATAATGTGGACCGTTGGTTGGGATATCACTAATTAAAGGTTAATAAGGAAGATATTTCCAAGAATTCCTTCTGAATAAAGTATGGACACTATGAGTTCATAGCGATGCACTTCATAATCACCAATGCTCCCACCATTTTCCTGGAAATAATCATTAGATTACATAGATATTACCTTGAATTTTATTGTACTCTTTATTAATGATATTATAATACAATTCAAGAGTAATGAGTAGCATGATGAGAATTTGAATGCAGTGATAAAAAATTTGAAGGGAGAAAATCTATGAATGTAATAATAGATATGTGTTCTAGATGGTGTATCTATTATTATCGGAGCTTGTTATCACCATCAAAGAAATATATATAGACACATTCAAGATAATGGAAATCAAAGGTTGGTATTGGAAAACATATTTAATAGAGATCCGTATTTTCCTTTTTCTAGATGGGTACTAAAGACGAATTTTAGGGAACTTATCATGAGTTTTAGACCAAGTAACCAAGCTATATTTTAAGGGAGTATTGTTTATATAGACTAGTGAGTGTGGGGAATGATTTAAAGAGTTAAAAAAGGCTTATCACTGCACTTGTACTCACAATCGCAATAAGTGGGGAAGTCATTGTGTTATACAAAGATTCATCAAATAAGGTATCATGATGTGTACTGATGAAAAATGATAATGTCATATATTATGCCTAATGGTTCTAGAAAATACATGAACAGAACTCTCGTACACATGATATGGAGTTGGGGACTATTATAATTTCATTTAAAATCAGTTATAATTATTATTACAGGGAGAAGTGTGAAATATATACTAATCATATGAGCCTTAAATAAATGATCACATAGGAGGAGATTAATATGAGATAGAGAACATGGTTTAGACTCATCAAGGATTACTATTACTCAATACACTTCCATCTTGGTAAATAAAATAAGGTGGTAGATGATCTAAGTAGAAAAAATATACATATTTATCATTGATGAAAATTTAGAATGATCTAATATTCATAGACATTTAAATGATGAACATAGGAATAATTAAGGAATGAACACAATAAATCATTTATAAAATTATTTCTGAATAATCTCCCATGGAGAAAATAAAATGTCCTCAAATAAATGATGTGAAAATTCCAAAAAATATGGATTGTATTATAAATGGGAAGTTATCATATTTCAAAATGGTTGAGGAAGGAGTTGCGATATTTCTCCCCTTACTATTTGTACCATCCAATCAAGACATAAAGAAATAGCTTATGAATGATGCACATAGTTGAAACTTCTCTGTGATCCTTGGGAGCACCAATATGTATTGATATCTTTATGAAAACAATAGGTGGGACAATATGAATAAGGAAAAAAATTATTATACATAAAATTTACTATTATATGTCAACATGTTAAGGATGAAAGGAAAAATTCAAAATTGGCAATGAAACCATTACCCATACAAACATGGTAATGGTTAAACATCACCATGGACTTTTTCACCCGACACCAAAAGGCTTCTAGAAGAAATAAATCTATAAGGGTCATTTTAGATCGTCTTACAAATACAAGTTATTTTATCACGATTTGATAGGTCTTATCACTTGATCAGTGTGCACATGTATACATAAAAGAAGTGGTGAGGCTTCATGGAGTACCACTATCAATAGTATCTAACTAAGATTCAGGATTTACATCCATGTTTTGGAAAAGTCTCCAACATGATCTAATAATTGAAATGATCTTCAGTAATTCCAATAATTCCCAAACTAATGTCTAATATCAGTAGACTATCAGACACTAGATGAAATATTGATAGCTTGTACTATGGATATCAAAATAGGATATGACCAACATCTACCTATTTTTGAGTTTTATTAAAATAATAATTTTCACATGGTAAGAAAAATGGAACCATATGAATCCCTTTATGGGTAAAGATATAGAATAACGTAATTGTGGTATGTTGTCAGTGAACATAAGCTACTGGGATATGAGACGGTCAATGAAATGGTAGAAAACGTGAAAACCATTATGCACCACATCTTGAATGCTGAAAGTCAATAAACGATACATGCATACAATAATTGATGGGACCTGTAGTTTATGGTTGAAAACATGTATTCCTATACATATCTTCATAGAAGGGGATCATGAGATTTTGAAAAAAAGCAACGTTGGGTCCTTGGTAAATCATCCCCTTCGAGATTCTTGATCATGTCATTGTTTTCACCTATAGACTATAACTTCCATCTAACATGTCTCAAGTACAAGATGTCTTCCACATATCCCGCTTTATTAATTAAATGCCCTATCCCTCACATGCACTCAATTCCGCGGTGGTAAAATTGGAAATTGATCTATCTTATGGGGAGAATCCAATGCAGTTTTAGGACTACAGGGATAAAGTTATACAAAAATTAATATTCACCTAGTCAATTTATTATAGGAAAACCTTTATTAAGAAGACGAAACATGGGAACCAGAGGAATATATAATGTATAAGTACCCTCAAATGTTTTCCCTTCAGCATGTAAAATAAAAATTTCCAAAGAAAAATTTCATTAGGGGTAAAGAATGTAATGACCCAGAATTAAATCAACAAAATCTCCCATCTTATAATTATTTCTTATAATATAAATCATATAAAACCACTTAAATAAAAAAATACAAGATTTATAAATGATTAATAAATTAAATAAGTTGTCCTTTTATAAATTAAGTTACCCATACTGATTGAATAATAACATGAATTTGGGAATAGTAATGTGAACATTATGAATTGTAAACCAGACAAAAGAATAGTAACCTCTCTAGTGAAATATAAAAAAATTTGGGCATCTTATAAGTGAAAATATGATATATCTATATATTGGAGTAAGTAAATAAATATTTTCAAAATGATAAATTATGTATTGTTTTTTATGAAACATAAATACAACTATATATTAAATATAATGATTTAAAAGAATTTGTTTTACATAAAATAGAATAATAAATTAATATATTTTTTTCTTATGATTATAATAAATCTCATGAGAACTTAAATATTTTTTCAATGTGTTATAAATCCAGTTATAATTTTTAAAGTAGTATTTTTTTGAGTAAATGATGATTTTCTTTTAAAATTATTTTTCTCATATATAGACATTTATTTTCAATAAATGGAGTGTATTTTTAAATTATATATGTTAGAAAATTTTTAGGGTGATTTTTTATTATTTTTCTAAGATAGTTGAATTTTTGGTAAATAGGGAAATATGATAATTTATGTTATTAAACATTATAAGTATGTTAATGAATTTTTGAGTCATGGATGAGCCATATATGATGTAAGTGGAAATTATATAGAATAAAAAGGATTTAATTACTATATATAGTTATAATAATAAATACTATTTATTTTCCAAAGCCAAAATAATAATAAAATGAATAAAATAATCAAAAAAATCCTCTCTACTCCACTACAAATACTACACCCATGACTTCTCCTCAAACTCAAAACCCTTGAATCATGAATATCTTATAAAAAATTGTCTTCAAAAATATCTCCCCCATATCTTGTAGAATTTTTCCTCTATAAAATTCCAAACCCAAGTGCCTCAAGGAGTTCTCACGGAGAAGGAATTCAAAAGGCTAAATCCTCTTTCATTTTAATTTTATCTTTTCATTTTATTTTATTTTTTATCCCATTTTCACATAACCTTACCGAAGTGAAATTTTAAATCCATTATATTTTATATACTTGAATATTATTATTTTAAATGAACAAAACATCATTAATTCTCTTCCCCTCCTAATGTTTTCTAAAAATGAAAACATCATTTGTGATGTGTTGAATTAACACATTCAAGGAAGATGAGTTTCAAATTTCCATTATGACATTAAAGGATGGATTTAAAAAAATTAATAGTTAAAAGTGTTATTATTTATGTGTTATAGAATATTTTAGGTTTAAGAACCCATATTTACGCATAATATTAAAAAATAAAAAACTTGATTGTGGTGATCGAAAAAACAGAAAAATAATACAAATAGAAATCATTATCATTTTATCTAATGAATCATCCTTAGATATAGAAAAAATGATATATAGTACAATTTAATATTATATATGTTAATTAATAACATATAATTTCAATTCTATGGAACTATTCTCATTTTACATTATTTTCCATACATGTATACAACTGACAAAATGAAACCCTTTGTGTACTACCTTCAAAATAGAAATCTCCCTCTAGATAGAGTTGGGATAGAGAAAATATGATGATTAGTAATTAACATTATTGTATATGATGCCAAAATAATTCAAAAGGTACATTATAAGAGTATCTTGAATGTCATCCTTCTATAGTGCATTGATGTATGATAGACTACTACTATCATGAAGTATGTACACGCTGGAGGATGAGGTTCCCACTAGTTAGGATCCAAGATTTCCCTTTAGATATGAATTATTTAGTACTATTGTCCCAAATAACATTAGAATTTACCAAATTATCAAAAAAGTGACATTCCAACAAGGATCATGAAATAATAATTCACTAAATTTGGAGTTTCTTTACCTGAAAAAATACTTGTACACATTTTCTATATGGAGAATGGACATTGAAAGACCATATTCTCCCACCATGACCATGTTGTTCAAATACATTCTCATGAAAACTGACAATTTCACCATGTGGTCTGAAGCCATACCCCTCAAAGAGACCAGGTCAAAGAACATTTCCATCTTCATGTGAGAAAACAAAATCCCAAAATTTAGAGTCCCTCATTCAATATTGATGGAAAAAAACCAATTTTTTTCTTATGAATTGGAAAGTCTACATGAAGAGTAAAATATCAAGTCTAATCATTCATCCCGATACCATTCAGTGGATAACAGAAATATAGATTGCTTCATAAAGACCATATCAAATATAATACAAAAGATGGAAGATAAGGATAAAAATTCTTAGCCAGACAGTATGCTACATTCCGTGTGGGATTAAAGGACTATAATCCGCACATCTACAAAAACAACCCAATACACTGTATTATATGGGAAATAGGTTATCCTCCCGACCAAAGTTCAATTTTCTTCACTCTACTTTTCCATATGTGATCATTTATCCATATACTAGAAATAAATGAATTTTTTAGATTAATTGGTTCCATTGGATGTGAAAATATTGCATACCTCACCAAAACTAGGTCATGTGGGCCTTTAACAAAAAATTTCTCAGTCGATCACTTGTTCATGGAGAGATGGTGTTGATCCTCCGGACACTGATGATACCTAGAATGAGACCTCCATTTCTGGAAGAAATTTGGGATGGACCCTATTATATACATAAATTAAACTCCAATAGAGGATATTAATTAATCCAGGTGCACAGACACATCACCACGACTCCCACCAATACTGATATCCTTACGAAATATTTTGCCTAATCACATGGTACATCATCCTAATAAAATGATGTTAAATTAAAAGGTAAATTTCCCTTATTACATGATGTTAAAATGCATGGCCTTTAATTTTCTTAAGACCTTAAAAATATAATGACATCATTGTCTAATTAATAATCCAATAAAATTCATGAAATCAACATCATTACTATAAGATGTCAAACTACATGACAATTGTCATTCCAAACCAAGATTCACCGAACATGTGATATACCGGTTTAGAAAAAGGTTTCGCTTCCAAAATCCTCACATGAGAATAGAATAATCATATAGAGTGTCTTTCATAGGAACTACATTAGGTTTGATTCCTTCCATAATAGGATACATAGTAATGCCTAGACCTCTGGTGTTAGGCCTAGCCCAACATATCCCTCCATTAATAAGATGATTTTCATACCAACCTTTTTCCTCATGACCTCTTTTCCTGTCAGGATTATGTATCTCACTGTTCTATGAAATCATACATCCCATTACCAAAATACATAATATTTGGACCACACGATGTTAAATTGTATGTTTTGTCATCCATGTTGCAAGACAATAAACTACATTACACCTATTTACTTGCAGTGTGATGTTAAACTACGCAACACCACAATGTTATCGCCCATGAGATAATTTCACCTAGAATAATACATATACCATGATATATTCTAGAACAACATATATATTTATTTTTATCAACACATGATACATAGAAACACCTAGATTTTACAACTCCATCCAGCCACCCCAAGAGTGAAAATGTGTCCCCTCCTTGCTTATGGGACATTACATTGTAGGGGGATTTTCATCATGAAATATACATGAATTTATTAATTACCTTGTAGGATAGTAAGTGATTCATGTATCTCCATTCAAGTTATTAACTTCAATAATAATAATTTCTCATCATGTGACACTAGACTTTACCGACAGACCTGATAATCATGGTTCATTATGAACAACAAGCGGCATTATTCCCACACTTTGGGATACATAGTTATTCCTAGACCTCATGTCATGGGACTAGCTATAAAATATAGGAAATTTTATATCCCCCACATTAAAACAAAATCAATTTAGGGGACTCTAAATCGGGTCCTACTTACAGGTCCATTTAAGGTAAAGTTAACTCTCCCTATCCATGAGTCCAATATGTGTAGGGAAATGAATCAAGGACTATGTTTGGAATGATTCACCTATAAATGTGTTATATAGTGACTTATGTACCACATATTTTATGCATAGTTTAATAATACAAGAAAAATACCCCCATATATGGGTCATACTTTTATAGTGAGTTCCCATTCCGAACTACAAGTGGCTTGATTTATTCCAACACAGGATACAAAGTTATGCCTATATATTTGATTAAATATCTAGATACAAAATTTTACCTCATCCACATTTGGTCACCATCATCCTCCCCACATGAAATCTTACAAACACGGTGTCCCAGAAACTCATGTGGCTTGATTCTAACCACTATATGATACATAATGACAACATGGTCTCTAATATCAGGTTTAACGACATGAACCAGTACAATAAAAGGTAAAAACTCTCCTTCCCACTATATGGGTCATACATTCATAGTATTCTTGGATCAATTATCACAAAATATGATAAATAGTGATTCCTAGATCTCCAATCCTAGTCTGACAACCTCAAAATTAACATTTCAATTTTCTACTTTTTTATATGTAATTCACTGTGGAATAAACAATTTTCACCCATTATTTATCACATTGAAAACAGATCCCATGGGATTATGAGTCTTAGTAAACGATTTCCCTCATTGTTGAGGAATATCAATCTATAATAGTGTTTTTATGGTCCTGGTAATGAGGCCTTAAAATGAAAACAAATTTTATTTATCACACATCGTTAAACTGTGCGGTCCATAACAACTTAAGAACAATTTTTCCCCTCACTCCTACTATCACATGATACATTGTGACACCTAGGTCGTTAATAATGGGTCCAATATTAATATATTATATCCATATCTGGGAAACTATGACCTTACCATTTGAAGTTAAAATGTATTGGGAATGTCCTTGATTCGTGAAATTAAACAGAATGATATCTCAAAAACTACACATGTCTTGATTCTAATTTTGATGAAATGCATATTGATAGCAGAACGTTATTTGATAGTCCCAATCCCCATTAAAATAAAAAGAAACATTTCCCCATATCATGTATAAAAATAAATATCATTTCCTAAGATTTCATGTTTAGGTTCCTCACTCAGAAAAATAACAAGGAAATAGAAATGAACCACTTTATACGAATTAGATCAAATGTAGGGAATTTAAAACTCCTTAGATGATCATAGTCTAAATGTTCCATACATTCTCGAGCTCATTACTTCAATTCTTCATAAACTGTTTACCAATCATTTTTGGAAATTCACGATCTTCATCTAGCCATTGGATATGGAGAGGTGGTTAGTGCCCTTAGGAATCTTTTATTTGTATTTCAACAATATTACAAAATTAGATCTTCATATGTTTCCCACAATAATCATTGTAACCCAATGAAAAAATAATCCTTTTGAGAGAACTCTTCTATATTCTTGTTCCCCTGACGTCATTTTTCCCTATATCATTTCTCATGATCCCCGAATCCACTTAATCACGGATTAATCATTATTTCCCCTCATGTTTGTAGCATGTCAGAACGTCTAGTTCCAATGAGGCTCATGTTACTCATCATTTGTATAGAAAAATTTTCCTATCCATATGACCTATATCTACACGAACCATTTCTATCATCATTTCATGAAATTAAACTGAATGGATAATGTACTAATGGAATGAAAATAAAATGAATAATTTCCATAACTATTTGTGGCTTGATTCCTTCCATCATAGGATATGTAGTGACACCCGAATATCTATTCCTGGGTCTAGGTATAACAAAATAAAAAAAATCCTTTTGTATGGGTCTATCCAGTATGGGGAACTATATAAGAACTTCATATGGTATAATAATTCCTTTAACGAGATTTGTTGTGACATCCAAATCATAGATAATGGTTAGAATAAATAATCCCCCACTATCATATAGATTAACTATATCTACATAAGAGATTCTAATATGATCGTCACCCCATTCTAGAGACCATATTCAATGGAAAATTCTCCATTCCAATAAAAGATTTTTATAGATGTGTGGGGAAACCATCCATGAATTATGAATTGCTTGATTATTATTTTGATGAGATATATAGTGTTTTCCAAAACATGAATACCATCCCCAATGATCATGAAAAAATAAATTCCACGTATCAGTAAGACTTTCATAAGGGAATTATGTCTATGCATTCATCAATGTTTTTGATATGGAAGGATCCTTTTATGTTTTGTAACTCTCCATTAACAAACCAAACATCGCATCTAGGGATGTATGAATCTATATAAATTTCATTGTCCAATTGTAATGGAAGGTCAGTGTTTAGGGGACACCTATGTTTGATTATGAACATTATTACCTCATTTGATCTTTATAAGTATCCCACAAAAAGGCCTATCAACCAATAAAAAATTCATCCTCAAGAAATGCATTTCCAGCCTCTATATTCCCTAATGAAATCATATTTGAATGTGTTCTTATAGTTAATCATTTCATACTCATCCCAAATCACTCCTCAGATTACGTATCCCTCGGATGATATTTTAAAACCTTCCCCCTCTATACCTAAGAATTAAGAAGAATTATAGAATATATTAATATGAAAATGGAAAATCATTTATCGCTTGGTCCAAGCTAAGTGACCTTAAATTTGGGCCCTAGATCATAATTTTCGTACGATGTTAAATTGAGTGATCCATGACCTATTCTGATGAAATTAAAATGTATCATGCTACAAACCACATTTACACTGGAAAAATTCATGTTCGAGTGGTTTCTCATTTATGGAATGTTTTCATACAGATTCCATCATCATTTTCAGACATTATTCCCTTGACAATACACTTTTATTGGTCTTGATAAATTAGAATATTAACAAATTACTTTTACATCAGAAATGAAAGGCCATTTTCTTGAGTAAAACATTATTTGGATAAAAACAATATTCCTAGTTGAATATGCATATGATTAAAACAGAATAGGCCTATCAAATGAAGAAAAATTCATCCATAGGATAAGATTTTCATACATCGAACTTCCCACACAACATCTTGTTTGAAATTGTTCTTACGGTTACTTTTCATATACATTCCCCATATCATGTCACTTATATAAGAATCACAAAACTAGGGTCTAAAAATCCTTAATTCATGTCTAAAAAATATAGTGACATTCTCGACAAGTAAGGAATACTAGAATGCTCTCACCATAATTCATGATCAAATATTTTCAACCTAAAATATCAGTTTTATTAATCATGATTGTGTGACTTTAAACTACTGATAGAAAAAGGCAAAATAATCACTAGGTAGAAAACCCAAAATGGGACCCCTAGATGAATGTTGAGTTCTAGATCACCAAAACTACACTTTTCACAGTCTAAGAAACAATCAACGAATCAAAAATTAAAAAGGGAGAAAACCTGTTAGGTTAAAACCATAAAAAGGGAATCCTAATTAAATGTCAAATTATTCTTGCTAAGCCCACACCATGGTGGAATTTGAAAAAAATTATGGAAATAATAGAAAATAAACAGTGTATTTATGGTACTCTATGCGAACATATAAATATCCAAAACTATGATCACTGAATCCCAAGTCTTAAGAAAAAGTATTATCATTTTCTTTCCACATACATAGAACAAAACCAATCTAGTGAGTGATAATTCCTATATTAGAATTACATCATATTCATTCAAATTAGAACCAATTCTGAATGGGGAATTTGTTGTGTCTTAAAAATTCCACATACAGGAATAAGTGACTTCCATGAACTCATAAAATTGAAATTATGTACCCAGAAAATGAATCTGAAGAGATATGTTCCAAGGTGAGGAATCTATGAAGTATGTAGTGATCCCATGAGGTCAAAATCTCTCCACAAACCATTTTACTTCTTGGTGTTCCACTTTATTATGAATAAAATTATGAAATAAATAGTTTACAAGATGGAATGGACCACCGATGATCATGAAAAAAAAATCGTCTTTAGCATTAGACGATGATGTCCACCTCGGCGAATGAACATCCCCAATGAACTTAATTGTTTATGGGATGGGAATGTACTTCAAATTATTCAAAATAAAAAGAAATCATTTTCTGGGTCTAACAGTTATTTCCTCCTCTTCAAATGACTTTCCCAGTGAATGAAATTATTCATGGGCCAGGGTGTACGCCTTGGTCTCCCACAAAAGAATCCATGTGACCCAACATAGATGACAGACCATACTAATATATACCCCCATTCCTCTATAAAATATCCTTTTTACGAATTGAGAGATGAGGAAGTGAAAAAATGGAGTTCACGGGCAGAGATCCCGGAAGAGAGCAGAAAATAGAGATTTTAATTCTTGGTAGGAAAAAATCCCTTTCATAGAATTAATGTGGAAATAATAAATCATAAAACCATCACTAAACATATTATCCCTTTAGAGACACCATTATGTGGGGTACAAATAGATGTCCCCTTTTTGGGAATGTATCTATCATTTCAAAAGGATGTGTGGATGGAACACTTCCCAGTGTAGTAATGTTCTATATAGGAGGAACATGGTCCCAGGTAATAACATGTTACATGGGTGAAACCTTCCCCATGTAACAATACACTGTATGGGTGGATCCCTAGTCCATGTAGCACAATTATACTCTGACAGTACCCTCAGATGCATAAGATCATTCTATGTGTATGGAACCCCAACCCATATAAGAGTATCCTACATGGAATGAGGCTTCATAGGGAGTTCCAATATATGGCTCCCATCACTCCGTTTCATCATCTCCACAGGCCCCATATTGTTTAATCTACGATCAAGTCAAATTTTTTTCCAGATAAGTCCTCTTCCCAATCCACCTAACATGTATGATTAGATCATCATATGAATCAATGTATCCTCTTGAGTTTAAATACCCAAGGGAAATAGAGTCATATACATAACCTCATCAATAAGGGGGACCCTAAGAATGTATTCAATTCTATATACCCATGATAATGAGTGTTCTAATCATAAATGTGGTAACATGAACATCCACATTACATGGATTTAGGGGAACCAACAAACATTCCCTTTTATGAGGGATAGTTCTAGAAATTTCTCTCTTCCACGGGAACTAGCCAGGGATCCCTCATGGAGTGACCCCTAGCTTTTCTTGCAGAAGGTGACACTCAATATCCTATTTGACATCACTTTAAGTAGTTAGATATATCCCCAATTTTGATTGTATTTCCTTCTAAAATAATGTATTAGTCATGAATACTCATATCCTTATACCATTACCTTTGAGATCCAACATCATATCCAGTAGAAAGTTTAGTATATCGTGTGATTTTCAGATCCAATGCTTCAAAATGTTTCTCAAACCTAGAATGACTGATGTGTGATTATAGTTTTGTGGATATCATGACATATGAATGACCATATTCAATTTGGCCTCGATTAATATATATCCCCTAAACACACCCAAATTCAAAGAGTCATTCTCCATAGATGTAAGCCCCAATCTCAATTCAGATGGGTCTCTAAAGTGGTATAAGCCCCAACCACATGGGTATCCTCAAAACTGTAAGAAAAAACTAACTCAAATATGTGGGATTTTATTCCCAACTATCTAGGATATGTATGAATCCTCCTCGGGGTCTAAAACCAACAC
This sequence comes from Viscum album, assembly GCA_963277665.1. Taxonomy (NCBI): domain Eukaryota; kingdom Viridiplantae; phylum Streptophyta; class Magnoliopsida; order Santalales; family Viscaceae; genus Viscum; species Viscum album. The sequence continues at coordinate 1,461,152,755 of OY728150.1, read as the reverse complement.
TCAAATTCTCCTTAATGTTCTCTAAGCCACATTCCCAATAATGTCATATCAACCTAGGAGACCACATATCTTTCGGTTTCCTCCTCTCAACTTGATGTATGTCCCACACTATCATGGGAGAAGCAATTTTAAAATGGAAATACTTTCCACATAATGATAAAATTATCGGTTTGGTCTTAGTCACATGACCTTAGAGAGAGATGTGTCATGTTAAGTGGAACTAAACTACATGGGTTCTATTTGGTCTCATGATGATACATATGAAGCTCATCTTATGTTTTTGATCCTAAAATTAAAAAAACATTTATCTCACTGGATGATTAAAAAATAAATAGTTCCTCAACATGTGTCTTAAAATGGAATCATCCTAATAAGAAACCAATAAATATATAATTCATCCATAATATTATTCTATTATTGGGAGACCATGAATACAATCAAATATCTGTATCATTGGAGAAAATTTGAAACATAAAGATGATTTTAGACTCATTGATATTCATAATTAATTGTGAATATATGTTTGTCCTTGTATACAAAATTGGTAATGAAAAAATGATTCATGAACAAATCATAAATATTTTAGAGAGTCCCATAATAGGAAGTGTTTCCCCCAAAAAGGGAGATGAGCCCAAAATTCCTTTCTCTCGACTAATGTGAGTTATTCAGTGTCATAGGACAAATTCTCCAATGAACTACTACCTCATTAATATCATTAAATGATTATTCATTTATAGGAGTTTCATTTGCTGTTTTTGAATAAATTTAAAAAACCCTTTGGAAACCATTAAAAAGAAATGAAAACTATGTTAATGATTGTACAAAGCTCAACAGCCTCCAATCAACCATCAGGCCAAATGATTTCCATCAGAAATAGTTATCTATAAGGAAATTTCAATATTATTTGCCATGATATTGTGTTTATATTTGCATGATTTCATTTACATGATGTTCAATTGCATTAAAGTTACAAAAGTGAATTAAATCGTCATGAATCAAGAGACTCTTCTAAGATCCTATTGGATCCATTGGATAAAATGGGACCAGATGTGATGGAAACCCATGGGGAGATCTAATTACATTTAAATTATTTAAGGAATGTAAATAAAGAAAATAGTTGTATTATGTAATTATACTAAATCCTTGCTGTGTTCTTCGATAATTGGATTTAAAGGGTTTATAGGATTAATTTTCAAGGGTTAATGAGTTGTGTAATAATTGATGATAAATATATTGATGTGTGATTATCGGTGTTCTTCCAAGTGTTGAATGTAAATAACTTGGGTTTTGTTTAATAATTGAAATGGTATGAGATATATATATATATATAAACGATAATATTGGGGGTGTGGGTGTTAGACTGGTCCTACAATGTTTGTGGGTTGTTAGACTGATGCTCTAGGACCTTGTTTCATACATGGGAATTGTTGTTGGAACGATTCCCTGTGTAATTGGGATATTGGTTCTAGATTTATTCTCTAGGTACCCATGATACTAGTGGTGGACTGGAGCTCCATGTACCCAAGATAATGATGTTGGATAGATATTCCAAGTATTTGTGATAATGGTACCTAGATTGAAACTATTATATAGAAAATTGAAATTGGATTTAATTTGAATAATTAAAGACCATTAAATATTAAAATTTAAAATACCTATACTATTAAGATCAAACTCAAAAATGGGATGAAGGATGTAGGATTGAATTGGGTGTCACATTGAATCTAAGGGCTAATATGGTTTGAAAATGATAATAAATGTGAAACTAGATTAGTATTATTAATTTTCTAGTACACTTTATATGAATTTATAAAATTTTATTAACATGATATTGCATTAAATATTGTGGTTGTTGGCCTAATTAGTTGCATTTATACCCTACTCAATCGCTCATTTGTTTTCCAAATATAATTCATGTTTGAGGACACAACATAGTTAAGAGTGTTATGTTATATGGTGGAGTTGGGATTTAGGATGAAGCATGGATGATGGAACAATAAATGATGTTGGGACCCAAATGATATTTTTTAGTGTGTATATTTTATGTTTTTCATTTGAATCCAGACACATATATGGAATTCCATTTTTCTTAATATGGCTTATGATCATTTCCCATGTTTTTGGATTCTTCATGTGATGATGATTTTATTACGTCATTGATTATTGTATTATCTTAGTTATTTTTGTATTGATTTTTAGTGTTTTATTTATTTGATAATTAGTGTGTTTTATTTCCATGTTACGTATTTGTACCCTAGTTTTAGTCGAATACCATTGGAAGCCAGGGAGGGGATCTTGAGGTCAAGAAACTAACCAGCAAGGGGCCATGGTATGTGTCACCCTCGTCCATATACCACAAAGGGGTATAAAAGGGATTTTATTTTCTTTTAAATTGTCTTAATATATGGGAATGATATACATGAGACTAGTTTGGGTAGGGCCTTGTTTTTGCTCATTTGAATGGGTGTAACTAATGGATGTGTGGGGGAAATCCCAAGTACCATGGGTGTGAAAATTTGTTATGGATGTTTTATGGTACCGTTGAATGTCATTTACCCTTGGGTGATACAAATTTTTTGTGGTGTTATTGTTTTATGTTAATTTTATCAGGTCCTGGTAGAGCATGATAGTTGAGTATGCTTGAATCCTTAGAATATATGTGACATGCATCATTTTAGGCATTCATGGAAAGTAAGGTTCTGAGGGATTTCTGAATAAGAAAATTCTTTTCATTAATTAATTAATTTAAATGACATGGTTCCATATAATGGAATTATAATGTTTAAAATATATTAAATTTCTTAGTTTGAAATGGATAATAATGGGTGTCTAATTGGACACATTTAATTACGAATGTTATTCAACATATGTTATTCATGTCCTGGGTTATGGATGGCCTAGGGCAATGATCCTACCATAGTTTTGAAAATAGGTTTGTGTACACATGATAACTTGTTATTGATCTATGTGAGTATTTATTGTGTTATGTATCCTAAAAAGTGTTCTTGTAATTATAGGTACAATCCTTCACAATGACCCATGTTGGTAAGCTAATAGGAGGATATTATTTGATATGTTCCTCTAGTATAATGATAAGAGGATATAATGGTTCTAGGTGATTAGGAGGAAGAGAAGTAACAAGATAACATATCCTGATATATTAAATTCACAGAGAGAAACTGAGGGTGTGTTTTGTGAAGTATTTTTGATCTAAAGTGAGAGTCTCAGTTACAGCTCCCATTAACATTCACCAAAGATGGTATACCCAAGGAATATGACTTCTAGAAAGAATATATATATAGAAAATATTGAATAATTTAGATATTACTGTGGATAAAATATCCATGTTATCCACCTATATTCTCTGTTTATTAGAAATTTGATAGTGGACTATTCTACTATAGAATGAGGCGTTAAAGGGCATAGTATGGAATGAATTTCATAGTATGTTCCTAAATAGTTTTACATAGATACTCTATGATAATATAGGATGTATTAGTTTATGTGTTTTAATGAAGTAATCATAACAATAATGGATTATTATGGTTTATTCCCTAACTTATGGTGTTTTGTTCCAGAAATTGTTTTAGATAAGGCTGCTATGGTGAGTCTTTTTTAGGAAAAAATAAACATGAGATTATGTCCAAGGTTAATATATTATAATTGATGGATTTTAATGTGGTAGGGAATCAAGGTATCAATTCTAATGGGAACATGATGTATGATTCCACTGTAGGATTGGTTGTTCCAACTAGTTGAATAGGAGGTACATCTATCACTATGAAGAAGCATAATTATGAGAATGGTCACTAGAGTAATAGAAAGTAGAGAATCATAGGAGAAGGATCAATTACTCATGGAATTTATCTAATGTTTTAACACTAGTATAGTAGTTCAGGTCACATTCATAGTTAGTTTCCCCAACCATCGTTATAAGGACGAGCTCACAGAATGGTCGAAATTTCAAGAGGTACTGCAGGAAGCCTCAATAGATGAGTAGTGATCAAGGATATAAGCCGAACAACAGTACTAAAAGGGGATTTCGTTTTCCTATAATAGCCAGGTAGTTGGATTTCATCTAGAATTGAAATCAATGAACCAAATGTTGTATTTCAGGGTAAGAGAGAACATATTTGTAGATATTTTTCTCATAGGAGAATCAGATCGATGTGAAGGGTACACGGACATGAAATTTGTGTGTCGTTTAGCTTTCACTTATTGATAGTGTAGTTGTTCCATCAATAGTTAGCAGTTTAATTCCTATATCTTATAAAATTTCATGTTATTTATTTGATTCAATATAATATCACTATTTATATCCACACAACATGTGAATGGGTTGATCCTAACAGTGGAGTTTGTGTGCGGTGTTATAATGATGGACATTCCATTGGGTCTACAATCCATGGAAATATATCTATGATAGTGATTTACCATTATGGTTGTTTTGTATCATTCCATTTTCAATATTTAAATACATGATATGTCAGGTTTGTAGATTATTTTGGGTATGTAATGGATGGTATCGTATCGAGCCCATAAAATTTGTTTTCTCAAGAGAGGGATCTTTACACCTCTTATGGGTGATTGATTTGTTCATTGTGTAGAATATGATATCCATATAAGATGTTCAGGGTCAGTTCCTTAGAAAATGAAGAAGATCATTGGAAAGGTTTCGAGACTTTTTGTCAAAGATGGTGGTATGAAAAATTGTTTCTCGCCATCCATAATTGATCAGTTTCAAGACATGTTTGTTGAGGACTTCTAACGAATTCAACATAAAAGTGATATTGAATTTACAAATGGGATAATGGCTAGATATTAACATGTTTTCATTCCACCATAAAGAATAGAACTAATAGTGCTTCAACATATTATTACCAAGTTGTATTATTTTATGGATAATGTATTTTTCCATCTGAATGTGTCAACATTGGGGTCTCTTGTTTTTTTTTCTAAGAGGGATAGTGAGGAATTGTGTTTATTTAATTATTGTAATATTCCTAATAGGAATGTAATTAAGAATACATATCCTCTTATATGTATTGATGATTATTTTACAATATGATATGTTCTTTTATATTCTCAAATATATATTTGAGTTTAGGGTATCATTAACTAAGGGTGAGACCTTCTGATATACCCCATTCTTCTTTTAGAAGCAGGTATGGCCAATATGTGTTCTTCATGATGCTGTTTGGGCTAACAAATTATACAATTGTGTTTACCTTTTTGATGAATTATATCTTTTAATCAAAAATTATCCATTTTTTATTTTTTTTATATTGATGAAATATTGGTTTACATTTAGAATAATAATGATAAAACCAAACATCGTGAAGATTACTTGAGTGAACAGAGAGAGCATTATCTAAGAATCAATCTATAAAAGTGTCGATTCTAGATTGAAAAGGCACATTTCATGGGTTAAATAATCTCTGAGGAAGGTGGTATAGTGTTCCAAAAGAATGTATAGGTAGTTGTTTCTTGTTAAAAGCCTAATGATTAATTTGATATCTAAAACATTTTTTGGGTTTAGGGTGCTATTATTAGATACAAATCATAGAATTTACTAACATGGAAGCACCATTTTATTTCTTGAACAATAATTGTGTCATGTTTTAATGATATGTATTATGTAAAAATGAATTTCTAGAGATAAATAATGAATCGAAAACTACACTAATTTTGATCCAACCCGAGTTGGATGAATATTATAGCATGTTTTGTGATTTCGTCAGGACCAGACTTAGACCAGTGTTGATGTAGAAAAATAAAGTCATGGAATATGGATGTTGAAAATTGAGGTTAGAGGAATGGATTTACCCTATGGATGATCTCAATTTTCATGTATTGGATAATTCCTTAATGTTTTGGAAAATAATAATATTGGGTGGATGTTTTATTCTCTATACCAACCCCAAGAGATTTAAGTAAAAAAAAATTGAGTGAAATTTAAAACACTAGAAATAGAGGTGGTTTGAGAATAAGTCTTCATATGACCTAATGATTGCCTATATATATGGTAAGGGAAGATGTGTTGCTATGGCACTGATCTAGAAGAAAAAAATAAAGGTATTTTGGGAGTCTAACTCTAATTTGATGATGATAAAATTATTTTCTGAGATGCATATTGTGTTTTAGAAGGGAAAAATGATGATGAAACTTATATCCTTATCATTTCAATCCAAACTTATGATCTAGAAAATGGAGAGAGAGTATAGGGATACAAAATTTTTTCATTGGGTGTAAAACCTAAAAGGCGGGGAGCCACATCCTAATTGTACTATAGATGAGGATGAGATCATCTTTGTTTGGGACCATGTTTTTGTGCTTACATGTATATGGGAGGGGTAGATGCATAATTTTCATGATTATAAGGTTCAATGAACAATAGTTAGAAAAAATGTACCCTACCCATTATAAGTAATATTGGTTTCAATGAATGAAGAAATAGATCATAGATTTTGTGACATGAAGCTACACATGTCAATAGGTGAAGGATGTGCATCATTGACTTAGTGGTATATTAATGACATTTTTCATTCTAGTATCACTGTGGGATAAAGATCCCAAGGAATTTGTAGTAGGTATCCCAAGGAAAACCTTGCAAAATGACATGATATAGGTAACTGTGGATAGTTTGATGATATTAGTCCATTTATTTATGAATAAAGAAAATATCACTATTCATCAATTGAGTGATATGTATGTTCATGAATTGGTGTTTTTAATGGGGTTTCAAAAAATATAGTTTCATCTCATGATCTTTATTTTACTTTAAAACTCTTGTAAGGCATGAAAAAAGCGTTAGGTACTCACGTTATTCTCTGTATGTTCTTTCAGGCATATGCAGATAGGTAATCAGATCATGTTATTTAGGTTCAAGATGAAAATTTGAGGGCATAAATCCTATAATTTAAAGGATCTACTAAATTGAATGTGGAACTAGTTATGTTTTACAATAAAATCATTAATCGAGGGACTATTTAGATGGAACTATATGACGTGGTTTATTGTAGGTCATATAGATAACATTCATGTGGGATGGTGGGGGTGAGATAGAGTTTTTGGGACCAATTCACAAATAGGTGACATCAAAACTTTATGAGTTTATTTAGAATCATGTAGATATAAATCATATTATATTGAAATATCATGATGATTGACATCCGCAACCTCTTTAGTTTATGGTGAGTGACCATGTATTCGTTCCTGATTCCCTAGTATTGGATCATCTTTAGATATTGAAGTTGAGAATGTTGACACCTAGGCCTTTCTATTCATTAGAAATTTTGGTGAGGATAAGACAATTGACATATAGAATGGATCATTAATAGTGTCACAATTCAACGAAATATTTTTTTCATGGGTCATAGATTCATCATTATAACCCCAAATCTTTTTTTTGTGTTCTATATTGATGATTTCTAGATTGAGGGTGATTCATCCCTTGATGATAATCTGAATCATTTTTCTGTTCACATTGAAAAATGTTTGTAGAGAATGCTCATGTTATTAGTTTATGTGTTGGGAAGAATCGAAATGATCAGGAGGAAACAAATGGGATGGAAGTAGATATGTGGGCCTAGTAGACCGTCCAATTCACCTAAAATCAGAGTTATGTTTGAGAGTTTATCTCAAGTATAAGATATAATAATGTTGCTAAATTATAAGATCTTGATCTCTGTTTGAGACATATCATACACATTTTCATGTGTTCATTACAATTTTTGACCAAAACATAGTTGTGTCTCACATCTGTAACATTTCAGTTGAATTTGATGAATTTTGTATGTTTATGGGTTGTGCATGGTTTGAAATTGATTAGGGGAAACCATGAGGTTTTCTCTAGGAAACTGAGAACCCCATTTTGAGCCAATGGAAGGGGGGTATTTTTTTACTGAACAGCATGTTCTCCCCCCCCCCCCCAACATGAATCCTTGAATAGAGGGGGATTTATTGGTTGTTAAACATTAAAAATAAACCATCATCTGAGATATGAAATCCCAATAGAATAACTGTATAAGGATAATGATTAGGGTTCACAATTTTTTTAATCATGCAGTCTATCTTGGAAAGCAATAAAACTAAAATTTAATTGCATGAAAAATTAATTTAAAATACTCAAAACATGGTTTAGTAACACTAATCACCATACATGGACTAATACCTGTTATTTCACTTTTTGGTGTTTCTAAGAGGATTCATATTAACCTCATAGTCCTTCCTTTTAGAATATTTTACATTGTAGAATAAATAGATCTATATCTTGTATATATTGTATTACTTGTTTGGATTTCTCTCCCTACCAACTTTACCTTCTTTGGGAGAGAGTTGAATCCTCCCATTTATTATTGTTTAGATCTTGGTTTTAATATGTCTGGTTTTTTTGGAAATTTATCCTTGGTTTCAATGCATAATTTTCTTCTTCATTGAATGGTTGATCATTATACATTGAATTAAGGGAAAATGTTCGGAAAAAATTAATCAATATCCCTAATGTAGGTGGTCTGTATTCTAATTACAATTGTATTTAGAATGATATTGTGCTTATTTTTGTATAACTGAATTTACACACTATGTAATTTCTTTTAAATTAGAAATGTTTAATGAATCCCTATGAATTATTATACTCTTCTCATATTCCATTTGATCCATAGAGAATTATGATATCAGGAATGATGATAAACAATTGGGTATTGCAGTTACCTTGAAAATTTTTATATAAGGTAAAAGGGGTAAATATATGGTTTATGAAATGAAATGAATATTTATTTTGTGGTTTGAAAATTGTATTTAATGGGTTTATTGTCATAACTATGAATGTTTAATGAGTAATGTAATAATTTATAATTAATGGATTAATGGATGATTTCCCATGTTTCTCCATGTGTAAAAAATAAATAAACATTGTTTTGTTTGATAAATGAATTGGTGTAAAGTGTAGAGAGTAGATGATAAATTGGTTATTAATGTGTAACCATGATATATATATATATATATATATATGTAAATTTGAGAAACGTGGGGTGGATGATAGACCAATTATCCATGTGGTTGTGTGGTGACACACTGATACTCAAGTCCCCCAATGTATGGATGTGAATTGTTGCTGAATTGATTCTCCACGTACCCATGAATTTTTTCCAAGAGTGGTCCCCTATGTAACATTGATATTAGATTTAGTTTAATGCTCCTTTTAACCTAGATAATTATGCCGGAATGATCATCAAATTATCCATGATAATTTTACTTGAACTGATGTTATAGGGTTCTGAAATAAAATTATAATTAATTAGAATATTGATATACTATAACATATTAAAATTTTAAAATACATATGTTGTGCGGTTTAAACTCTGACATGGTCCAAATATATAATTATTGGCTTGGATGTCACCATCAACTTAAGTGACAATGTGGATAACAAATGAACATTAGATGGAAAACTAGTTTACTTTAATTATTTTCTTTTTACTATTTATGATCCAAAATTCATTGTTATAAATTGGTTATTTCATTAGACACCATTGGTGGTGGCCTAATATATTTTACTCACACCCTACTCATGTTGTCTATTAGAACGAAGACAGACTTCATGTTTTCATGAAAATAAAAAGGAAATATTCCTATGTTAGATGTATTGGTTGGGATTTGGGATAAGGCATGGATGTGGGGAATATATGAGACTTGAGGACCCTCATAAGAATTTAAATTATTTCTTTATTATGGGTGTTAATTTGAATCTTTATACATATATGTAATTTCATGTTTACAGCTTTAGTTTATATTAATTTTCCATATTATTGGATTCCTCATTTGATGCTTATTATTTCTTGTTATTGAATATTATATTGTCCTATTTAAATTTTATATTGATTATAATTTATTTCATTCATTTATAAAGTGGTTAAAACATCCACACATTACATATTTGATGTGGATGCTAGTTAATGGCATCGGTGTTATGGGTAGACTCCCTTGAGGTCATGTAATAAACTGTCTCAGGGCATTGGTAAGTGGTATCCAATTCTGGGTGTTACGACCTATTCGTAATTATGAGGAAAATTAAAAAGTTTTACATCACAAGACTATGAATTTTGCATCAATATTGATAATTAGGGAGACCACTAATTTATTTTCACAAAGACTATTCTATGAAATCATTTTGTGATATAGAATATTGAAAGATAGAAAAACCTTCTCTATTCATTACTTAATGTCAATATAAATATGGGTGATTCTTAGTGGTCATATGGGGATATATATAAATTGATAAAAATGTAGTTGAATTATGTTAGAAGTTTTTAATTATATTGAGGAAAGAAAAACATACTACCATAGTGTGAAAACTGTGGGAAGAAGCATCCCAAAAACATTATCAGTTGAAAATATAGATAATTCAAGCATGTTAATGTGATGACAAAGAATAATTAACGCTAAAAAGATATGAAGGTTTCCTATAATGTGATGTATTAAATAAGGTTTATATATGTCATCAACATTTAGTACAGTGGTTAGAGTTTTTGAAACACAAAAATTATGAAATAAATTACTCCAAATTTAAGGTATTTCGGAGATAAGAAAAAACAATAATCTCTAGGGAATGTAGTGAAGGGATGGTATTATATAGTCACTAATACTTAGGTGAACGTTGATAATGAATTGGTGACATTTAAAATAGGTATTCATTCAAAAATTGTAAATATATTATTTTATAATGGTTTTACACATTATTTCATATCATCTCTGTCTATTACATCTAATTAGAAACCACATCAAAATATATAGGATGAGTTATCAATGAGAAAAAAATGGGGAAATTATTATATCAGAATTATATAAAACATCCCCAGTTAGTTTTTTTGTGTGGGCCTCCCAAAAAATATATTCATTCTTTTTTAGTTTAATTTCATGTTAATCATTAATTATATTTTATATATTTGAATAAAGTCAATATAAGAAAATGGGATTTGAAAAAAATTCTACCTATCCCAAATAATCCATCTATGATGTGAAATTATAAGTGGATTGTGAATCTTCATTATAATATTCATTTCAATAATGGATATTATTTCCTTAAAAAATATTTAACTTTCTCAAGTAATTGATACAATATAGAGATTCACTCTTGAAGGAAATCACATTGACAGAGTCTATACTAATGCATTCACAAAAGGGTTTCTTGGTCTTCCACATGACCATGAGTTTGGGATATCAATTGACCTTATACTTGGATCAATCCCCAAATCCAATAATCCCTATAGAATTTTCACCCATTAATTGTATGAACAAAATATGTAGTTAAATGAAAATCTAGACCAGGGTTTTATATGAATTTGTGATTCACCATTGGGTTCACTAGTCATCTTAATAATGACCATGTATGGGTAAATTTTCTTATGCATTGATGATAATAAAACATAAAGTTATAAATAAATAATAAGTATCCACTTCCATAGACTTTTTACATGTTCTATTATCTATATGGGGCCCATTAGGACTCTAAATTTGAAATATGGCTGGAATATCCCCAATTTAAGTTTATGTGGGAATATATTACAAATATTTTCTTTTTATTAATGTATAAAAATTAATCGTTTAACGTGATTATATTAAATAACACTATTTTTGGAAAAATATTTTTAGACATTATGAATATAATACATCGATATTACCTTCAAAATTTTGGGTGAGTCTTAATTGATGGTATTCTAGTATACTCTAGGTCACAGAGGTACAAGTAGATCGTTTGTTTATTATGATAAATATACTGAGAAAGGATAATATATATGTAAAGTAATGTAAATTTTAGTCTTGTATGGAGGAAGTATTATTATTGGGTCATTTTCATGTGAGAAAAATAATATATGTTGATCCTTTTAAGGAAAAGGTGATTTATGAGTGGCCTAGACCAACATCTATTATGATGATATGTAGTTTCCTTAGAAAATATTGTCATTAGTGATTATTTTTAAATAAATTTTATAAATTATGAAACAATCTAATGAATCTATCATAGAAGTTAAAAATTGTTTTCTAGACTGATGAATGTAAAGTGATATTGAATGAATTGAATAATTGGTTTTATACATCACTAATAATGACACTACCCACAAGTGGGGAACATATTGTTTTATATAATGAATTTTTAATAAAATAGCTTGTTTTGTCTATTGATGAAACATGATAAAGAGAGAGCATATTCCACAAGGTATTTAAATGTCCATGAGTAGAACTATTCAACACAAGATTTGGAGTTGGATAAATTATTTTTACACTAATGACTTAAAAAAATTATATCAATTAATGGATGTTTGAAATATACATTTAATAATAATATCCTCAAATATAACGTTACATTTAAAAAGGTTATTTTAAACTTGAAAATATGGTTATAGATGATAAATTAATAAGGCTCCTCAATCCATTACTATATTGGGAATGTGAATACCGAGGTAAATGATCTAAATGTAAAAGATCTTATAACGTTATTAGTGATTAGAATTTTGAGCTATTATATTTTATTAAAATTTAAAATGATAGAAATAAATGTAATAATAGAAAGAAAAACATTCCACCAATCTCAAATGATTTCTCAACTACTTATTTTGTAGAAGACAATGGATGATCAACGAAATAATGTGGAAATATATAAAAAGGTTGAATAAATTCAATAAGGAAAATCATTTTAATTAAAAATTGTTGATGGATGAGTTTTAATATTTTGTCTTGATTATGTGTAGTATCAATTCATGAGATAAAGAAATAGTCTGGGCATGATGCTGATATTATGAAATCCACCATCTACACATGCTTCATAAAGATGTATCATGATATCTGAGTTAACTATTGGATAGAAAATATAATGATGGATATCAAAATGTATTAATCAATTATCTATTTATATCTACAAGAATATTCATAAAAGAAAAATGACAGTGGTGATAATGTTACCATGACCTATAACTTCATGGAAAAGGGATAACATCACCATGGATTTTTTTTCATTGGCCTTCAGAGGAAAAATAAGGGACAATGGAATAAAGGTTGTGGTTGACCAAATTATAAATAATACCCATTTCATTGCTATTTTAGTGTAATTTTCACTTGATCAAATTGTAATAATGTATATTTAAGAAGTGATGTGGCTATATGGAACACCACTACTAATTATGTCAGATAGAGATCCATGATTTACTGAAAATTCTAGAAAAGTCTCTTATAAGCTATGGATATTAATTAAAGCATCAGTATACCCTATCTCCATCAAAGTGATGTCTAATATTGTAAGAAATTCGAGGAAATTGAAGATATTTTTTAATATTTTTCGATAGAATTCATAGGCGGTTGGGATCAGAATCATCTATCATTTGAGTACACATATAATATTGTATTTCACTTGAGAATTTAGATGGTTTAGTATGAATAACTCAGTAAAAATATATTTAGGTCTTAAAAAAGTTTGAATGATATTGGAGAATGAAATCTATTGCTACTTGGACTTGAGGATGAAATAAATTTAACGGTATATTTAAATAAACAACATATTATAGAATCCAAAAGATAATAGAAGAGTTATGTTGAGAACTAAAAATGTGACCTAGAATTTTATATCAGTGTTAAAATGTTCCTACATATATCTATCTGGATGAGAGTCATGAGATTTGGGGAGAACATAAAAGAATTGAATTTAGTATATTTCTCCTTTGAGGTTCATAATTTCATTAATGGTTTGACATATTAACTTCCACTCAAAAAAAACATTACCCATGTATATGAAATTTTCCATGTATCTATATTGAGGAAGTATATACAAAATCCATCAAAAGTAATAAATATAGAGGTGTTACATTAATATAATGATATATATTATGAGGAATAAATAATGAATATCTTAGACATTAGTGAAAGTAGTACACATAACAAGAAAAATCACATAGTAAATGTAAAATGGTGGAATCAAAAACATGAATAGGTGACGTTTGAGCTTGATGAAGAAATGATAAAAATATTGTCCTTCTCATCATAATACAGTATAAAAAAGTTATTTTAGTGAAAAATTTCATAAGGAAGAAAATTGAAACATCTTGAAATTTACCTATATTTTAAAATAAAACTCATGATGGACTCGTATTATTTTATAATGGTTTATAATATATTTATATAGAAAAAATTTAAAATTTCAATGAAACATTTAACATAATGAAATAATGTTAACTATAATACCAATGAATATTACTGGGAGAAAGATAAAAGGTATAATGAAAATGTTAATGTAAACTCAACAAGCCTGAATTCTACAAGGAATATCAATCCTACTATAAATACTGTAAAAAGGAAGATAAGGTTCAAGAATATAATTGAACATATTAATGGATGTTTATAACCATTTATGTGATGTAGTGAATAATATGGTTTGAAAATTATGAAGTATTTATAGGCTGTAAATGGGAATATGGTTGTTATTATCTAACTGTTAACTGATCATTACAATGTGGCCAATATATGACCTTTGGAATAGTAATATGACTAGTGGAACAATAATGTGATATTTAAAAAATAATATATTGAGTTATTATCAGAATATAATTATATAAATAGTTAAATAAAAAAATAAATGTTTGACATAATGAAATAATATTTATATATTTGAAAAAACTATAACATTTTCTTTAATAGAAAATATAATTACAATAAATTTAAATGTTTTAAATGAAATTTAAATTTATTAAAATAGTTTAAGTGAGAAATAGTATTTTTATTTATATTATAATTTTATTTTATTTTACCATATGTAATTTATCTATGTGTTTTAAATTTTATTGTTTTACACAATCCATTTTAAAAAAAATATGAATTTATTTAAATATTAAATTTCTAATATTATGTAAATTATTAGGATTAAATATATTTCATTTTGATTATTTTCATGTCAAAATTATATGATGATGAATTTTCATATCTTTATAAAGATATTGAGTTTTTGGTGAATATTAATAGATGAAAAAATATTTTATTTAATGTTATACATTAAATAAATGATTAATTTGATATGGGGTAATGAAATAAATAATTATATTAGGCCCAAAATAATCAATTACTATATTTATTTATGGTATTCAAAACTATTATCATTTATATTGAAAAATTATAAACCAATGATTATTATATTCATAAATAACCATATCCACCCTTTATCCTCACACAATATATGCCTTTGAAATAGAAAAAGTCATGCCATATATCTCCCCTACCAAAATTACTATGTACAATGTGATTTGGTCTTTCCCAATGACCTTACGGGGGTTCTATAATAGGGATCCAACATGATACTATCAAAGGGAGAGGTTAAATTCTCAATCGAGTCCCCTTTATTTCTTTTCTTCTTATGCCTACAAAATATGAATTTCATCAAACAGGATATTGTAACATTATCATCATAAATATAAACAAATTCTATAAATATGATAGAGTATCCATTTTATTTAAATCTCAATTAATTCTTAAATGAAATAATTATTCATATGATTGTTGGTTCACCACACTCATGAATGAAAAAATACATTTTCAACCACCACCATCATGGTATGATTTAATTTTACTATTATTCTAAATACTAATATTAATATGTATATTTTTTTAATTATTATGTAACAGATTTATACTCTTAATTCTAAATAAAACAAAAAAAGAAATGATGGTAAAAAATCTCATAAATAACCTATCCAAAGAAAAACTATGAATATACTATAAAAAAAAGAAATATTTATGACAATTTTTGACAAAAAGAACATTTATAAAATATACAATCTCATTTAATCTGTTTCAAATGTTCTTTTATGTTATGAAAAATACTATATGGACTCTCATATTTACCAAAAGCTAATACGACCTTGGACACTTGACCCAAGCGACCATGGGATGTTGAATTTCGAATCAATATATTAAATAAATTGTTATGAGATAACATAATATATATATATGTCTGAACTATGATATCAATAGTTTTTTCAATAAATATAATTGGATAATTCAAGATTTTATGGGTATGTGAAAAATGAATCCAGACCAGAGGTATGGGAACTCTTTGAACTGACATATTTTTCATGAGTAATGATTTTTTATTTCTACCTTATATAATTAATCAATTTAATTTCATTAAATTGTTATAAAATAATTACATATTTCACATACATAATTTCCTAGATAACAATCCATTTAAATTATATGGGTAAACGATCCTTTCATTCATTTAATTATGCCTTTTTAAAAATCAAACTTGATTAAGGGGAACCTTTCAATCTATTAATCTTTTTATGTAACACCTATTTATAGACTTGTGGCCATTAATTATTTCATAAAAACTGAATTATTTTATGGAAAACTATTTTTTACCATTTCAAAAAATAAATAATCATGAGTTCATTGAAACAATATTACTAATTTCATCAGGAAACTTTTTAAAGAATCATTTATATTCCAAAATCTATACCATTTCTCATGAATTGTTGAAAGAAATAATATATTTGAGGACTATGATTATTTTTACTAATACGAACATAAAAAATATTTAATTAAATATTATATATGAATTATTTATTATATATAATTTGATTATTCAAAAATTAAATACTATATAACCCATTATTTTTCTTGTTTATTACACAGGTTTGTGCCTTCTGTTTTATTTACTCATGTTGGAGACATATGTTTGTAAATATTATGATGTCTGTGACTAGATGTAACTCAATGCATTGGTTAATGTTTATATCTCTTTATATTATTTTAATAAGATTAAGGAGTAAACACAATTCAATAAGTAACTCAATGAATCATGTTACGATTTCTAAAAAGTGAGCCTTGACTTATTCTTATGGCGTTATGTATTATGTTTCAAAACTCATATTATTATATGATTTTATCATAATATATTATTTATTTCACTCCTCAATGTGGTTATTCACAATCATTTCCTTTTATTATTTTGTGTTATGACATTTGAATAAAATATTAATCTTCACTATCATGATTACTACTTTATTGAGATTTATAACACACCCATTTTAATGAATTCCTTATGTAATAAAATTATGTTGTTTTGTATTATTGGAATATATTATCACATTATGGAGTTTTATATAACATCTCTATATTATAGATTATGGTTGGTGTTTTGGGAATGTAGTCTCCCAATGTCACTAGGAATCTTGATCATTTGGTTGTTATTATTTAATATTCATGTTAAAAATCATCTAATAATATTTATTTGAGGCTTGGGTCCTTATAAAATTCTCCTCCCTTAAAATGTGAATCCAAGTAATATATCCTAAAACAATCATCTTTTAAAAACACTATCCTCTTCTAATTATACTATTTTATATGTATAAAATTATAATTAGTCTAATCCAACTTAGCTAATTAGGATGCAAACACATAATTCACTTTGAAAGCATTCTCTTATTAATATATATTTTGAAGAATTAGTTAGATACTTCCATGATTGCTGTATAAATTTTTCAATAATGAATTGATTTCATTATTTTTTCTTATTTTTATTCACCATACATATCAATCATTGTATAGATCATAAATATCTAAATTAAAAAAATATTATAGAATATTGTTTGAAATTTATTTATCAACATAAAAAATAACATTTAACTATATAGATGTGTTCTTCCCAATGGACTTCCTCTTTTTACTCATACCCATATTTCAATGTTATATAAATAAATTTTCACCAGCATTATCACATGATAAATCATCGCTACCATATTTTCAATCATTCAAAAACAATATCTCATCATGATATACAATTAAATAAATTATATAAATTTATTTTTAAATCAGAGATTTTTCATATTGATTACCTCATTGGTTATTCCTCTATGAATGGATCATTGTGCCTATGAATCATACAAAAATTCACAATGTATTATAAAATCTTCATCTAAAATCATATAGTCCTTAATTTCATCATTATAAGGTTACAGAATAGAAGACAAGAATGATTTATAGTAACAAAAATTTTAATAATTTGTGTTTGGTAAATATAATGAATAAAAATGTTTTGAATAAGATATTAAAATTATTTATAAATAATTAAATGATCCTATAGGTTTTCAAGTGAATGAAATTTGATTAAAAATATAATAAAAATAAGGGATTTATAAAAATAAGTAAGAACTATAACTGTATACATCTATAATTTTTTGACAACAAATGTTAGTTACAAATGTTTATGATTAAAATAAATAGAAAAAAATGAAAAACATATAAATATTAATTAAGATTTGGTATAGGTACTAGTGGTGGATATTATCCTCTCAAATAGTATAGATTTGATTATAGATTAATAAAGATATATTTATTTCATGAAAATCTTGTCAAAATATGGTATGACCAAAAGTAGAGAAGATTGTATAAATACACCAATTTATATTTTAAGGATAAAAGTTAAATATAATGAATTTTAAAAAATTTCATGAGACCATTGATATATTATTTAAAAAATATTATTAATAAAAATGACCCCTAAATCATAATGTTTTTCATTGAAAGGACATTAATAAATTGTAAGGAGAGATTTATCAATTATTTTCAAAACAATTCAACTGTGGGTAAGGAGATACCTATGAGGTTTTATATTGGTTTTTTAAAATAAAAAGAAAAATTTAAAGATAATTTGTGTGGTGAGAGGGGGAATATTTTTTCAAAAAAAATATGTATATGGGAGTTTTTTAATATAATATTTTGAAACAAGTGATATTTGAGTGGTTGGGTGTTAGATGAGTATAAATATGAACATGGTGATGGGTGAAAAAAATAAAAAAGGGGTTCAAAAAAGATACTCAACAATAATGTTTCGAAGAAGGATAAAAAACATCTAAAAACATGGAATCCTAATATTTGTGTGATTATGGATGACTGGGAATACATTTTTTAAAATCACCAAAATTAAAAAATGGTGTAAGGTAAAAACAAAATTGAATTTATCCCAAGATTAAAAGATCATGGAAGATAGAAGGGATATATTTCAACTCATATGTGATGGTTATATATCTGAATTTTATGGATTTTACAATAGACTATATTGATTATTAAATATTAGAATAACATATGAAGAGTTTCGAAAAAAATGGAATAATTTTTAAAATGTATAAAGGATATTTTTGGGAAAGAGACAAAACCACTCTATGATAAAGTTTCCATTCTATGATTGTTATGTATGATTTTTGCAGAAGCTAAATACAAATAATAATAAGAGAATTATTTGGTGATAACATTTGTTTGATTGTAAAAGTGATGATTAGAACATAATATATAACCCCATAAATATCTTATTGGATTGAATGTTTAATTGGATTGTTTCAAATATCAATATCTAGTTTTATGCTTCATCATGGAGGTGAGAGATGATAAAATGAAAGATAACGCCTATAAAACAATACTTTGGGCCATTATGTTGTATATTAGATCCAAAAAACTGTATACATTTTAAATATTAGTTAATCAAATTATTATTTTATATCATGATGATGATCTTTGGGAGACCCTTATATCTATAAAACTTATGAATATTTTTATAAATTATTTTATGATTTATGATGATTAATTTTTGACACTTGGAAGGTAATTCACCATCCAAAAAATTATAAAATTAAAAAGCCTTACAATATAGAGACCATTAATGAAACATTGTATGCACAAAGGACAGAGTGTTTATAGTGGATATTGTTTCAATGAAACAATCTCATATATATTCTTCTTACACATAGCCCACATTGGGTGAACCAAGTTTGTATATATTTTTATGTGTGCATTAATTCTTGTATTTGTGTTTTTCATTCTATGGGAGTGTGAAATTGGGACAGAATGACATATAATATGAGTTCCTTCATATGAGAGTTCCATATTATGAAATGTATGAGGGTTATAGTGATGAAATTTTTTATATTGGATTTCACCCAAATTTAACACACTATTAATTGGTACTTTTGACATATAATATGAACTACCTCCCCCAAAAATTTAAAATTATAAATTCAAAACTAACCCACTGTCTTTACGGTTTGATTTTATGGTTAATTAATTCGGCCTTATTTTAGATTCCTTTTAAGTTATTTAATATCATCGTTATATAAATATATCTATTAGGTAATTCAAGGAATTTTAAAAATATCATGAAAAACTATTAATGAGATGAACATGTTGGTCTAATTTTTTTTGAAAATATCATGTATTTTTATAGAGATAATTTTTAATAACATTATTCATAAATGTGTGAATAAATCCTCTAAAATTATAATGAAATTGTCGATAATCACTATAAAAATTTTATTTTTTGTTTTTAAAAAATATTTAATTAACAATCATTTGAATTAGGTAAAAATATTAGTTTTTTAAAATATTCCCATCGGGGTTTTAAAAATTCATCGTTGAATGCTAAATTTAATTTATTAATATAAATCGAGAGATATTGGTAAAACCAAAAATGAAATGTCTACTATTTAATAATAATCAATTATAATTAATTAATAATGTAGAATTTATAAGTATATATATATATTATAGATTATTAATAATTTGAAATAATAATTTGTTATTTATGAATAAATAATTAAAAATAAAAAAATAGAAATTTATTATTTTTACTTTTTACAAATAATTTGGAATTATAAAAAATAATGTAAATTATTAATTTGTAATTACTTGTGATTAATTTTTGTTGTAATTATTAATTATTTTTAATTTATAATTTTTAATTATATTTAAGAAGAGATACACAGTATTATTTATAATTATTTATGTTTATTAATATAAATTTTTATATATTTATATATATTTAATTCTACTGAACAATATATATTTTTAAACATTTAATACTTTTTTTAAAATTAATATTGGATAATGTATAATTTTTTATAAATTAATAATATTTATAGATAATTATTAACTATTAGTTACTAATTTTCTATAGCTAACAATTAACTATTTAGTATTCATTTATAATTCATTATGTGTATAATTGTTTAGTACATTTTAATTAGTAAATAAATTTTGTTAATTGTAAGTTATTAATTAAACATATTTAACAATTGTGTGTGTATGTATATAAATTTATGTGTGTGTGTGTGCATAAATATGAATATATAGATATATTTATATATGTATAATTAAATTGAAATATTCTCAAACAAAAAGAAACAAATATTCTCAATATTTTTTTATTGTTAACGATGAGAATAATTAAAATGAAATCTAATTGGTTTGATTTTCTACAGTCAGTGATTCTATAAATGATATGAAAGATTGCACTAAATTTATGAATGATAGTCCCATATAAACTATAAATTCAAAAAATTAAGTGGAATGTTGTGTGCCTAGAACATTAATGAGAATAAAATTTAAATTTAAGACAAGTCTTTTGGATGAAGTTCTACTTTCTAATATGAATTTTCAAAGGACTCTCTATTTGTTATTGGCTATCTTTTAGGAGTCTAAATTTTATTATCTATTAATATTTTTTAATGAAAAAATGTGACATTTCCTAGAAAATAAAGACCCATTTATTATATAGACAATACTTACACAAGGCTTAATAATGGTAGATTTACATTGATATCTCTTGAAAAGGGAAAGATGTTCATCTGAAACCTGATCATCCCATTGAATGAAAAGACCATTGATGCCTTTTTTTCAAGACAATATGCATGTGCTTTTGCCTCTCTATATATATGGGTAATAGTATGATCCATATAGTAAAATATTCAAATAATCAGATGTATTTGTGGAATCCTTATAGATTGGCCTCACATTGATGAGTATAGTGGATATTTTCAATAAAATCCACTAATATGTGAGGATAAACAATTGAGATGTCTGGCTCACATGAATTTGTTTGATGGGGTTCATGGGATGATGATGTTGAACCCTAAATTAGAAGAGCATAGGGGAGTCATACATGGGATCATAAGGTATCCTATTTCAACAATGAAAGTTTTACTGTATTTATGTTTATAAATATGATTTAATAAAACATAGTTTATAATTGTAAAGTATTGTTTGGTATATCAATTACACATTATTATTTCCTTATAAAATTTGATTCTCTAGTTATCATACATACTTGTAGGATTTTTTTTGAAAACACTATATGATTTTCTAGAATTTTTTTGGGATAAGGATGAATACTCTAATGAAATAAATTAAATTATTATGTTAATATAATGGAAATATTTTATGACATTTGTAAATTCATATAAGGAAATTTTTTGTTTTTCCTGAATTTAATGATTCCATATTTTGATGAAAATAAGGAATTTATAAAAACTCTGGGTTCTAACATAGATATTTATTATAAGGAAAAAAATGGTTGGGATATTTTTTAATTATAGGAATGATTTATCATCCATTAATTGGAAATTGATTAATAAGGATTTATTTCATTGATGTTAATATAAAAGTGAATTTATATTCTATTTTCACCCAAATCATTGTGTTCAAGGTAGACTATAAATAATAGTACTGATCTAACATGGGATAACATATAATTTATTCTGTTATTAATTGCATATGGAATATTTTCGAATATTCACTCTTATAATATTAGGTTATAGTATTTTTAATTATTTTCCCTCTTATCCTGAATTCCATACGCACACATATTATTGGTAAATTACAACTTCCAATGAGTGTTCTATAGATAACAAGAGTGTCATAACCCAAAACCCCTCACCAGTAACTATAGGATTTTTAGTAGATGGAATTTTTTTTGTATTGAAGAGGTATATAGTACGATGTAGTACATGAGATCCCATTTATTAATGATTTAATAATTTTTTGGTAATATTTCAATAAATATATTATTATTTTGAGAATGTAATTATAGTGATATATTTTTGGCATTATTTATAATATATTTTATAATTTGAATAATGTGATTGAAGGTACTGGGATAGTAATTTTATTTTTACCAATTATGTTATTGTTATTGAATTATTACTTTTACTTAGAGAAATAATTGTTTTTTAGGAGAAGAATACAATGTATTATTTCCTCCAAGAATGCACACTTATACATCATCACTCTAGAATTCATGAAGATAAAAAGATAAATATATTTGATACATTTTGATAATGGTGTCTTCATAGTAGTATATTTGGATCTCACAAGAAATATTTTTTTTACATTTATCGTAACATAGTTATATATTTACAATCAAGGTTTTGACAGTATTTTGGGGCTCTATGTGTATTGTGTGATATTATCATCATAATATATTCCAATTATTTTTATTCTATATTATAACTTAGTGGGTGATAATGTTTATTAATATGATACATGATATTTATTATGGGGATTCCACATTCTATTGTATGAATAACTCATCTTTTCCACATTCTACTTGATTAAGGGAATTTTGGCTTGATAAGTTATATAGTCAACATATTAGGATCTATGAATTTCTATTATTGACATCCATTGATGACCATTTTATGAGTATATAATTACATCACCTTCAAATTATTTTGTAGAAGGAACACCTAAATAACATAGATTATGTTCAGGATTATATTATTTATAATTGATCTGGAAATAGTTTTTTTGTGGTAAGATTGTAAAAGAAAATATCATCTAAATATAACTTGATGTTGAATCTATATTTTTAAATTTTTTTGAATATAATGTAACACATACTTATCAACAATTATTTAGATTTTTACTCGAGTTGGTAGAATCTGTACATGAAGAATGTATTGTCAAAGTCTAGAGATATGATTCTCAGGTACTTTCACCATTAGAGGCTAGGAATAAAAGAGATTTGGTTGATGGGAGTAAAGCTCCAAATTCAATGAGGTGATTTATATATATTTATTTTAGTTATGTGAATTCATGAGATACAAGTCATACTCAAGTCTAGTGATAATGGATTCTATTATATTAGGGATGGGCATAGATAATGTTTCTCAACAGTAGAAGATGGTGGGTGAGTTTTCAATATATCTATAATACACATATGTTTTTTTATTTTGTGTGATTTTATGTTACATTTCTTCATGAAATAGTGCCATAATTTTGGTAATTAGTTTATCAATATCATATGATTTTAAAATTTTTCATGGAGGAGTTTCTTGAAAAAACTGTGAAAAGTTATTTTCTTTTGTGAATTCTATTTTAAAACAACAACAATTTATTTTACTGATAAAACAATGATATTTCACTATAAAATAATGAGCATTAATAATCAAAAAACTCAAATATTATTCACCTGATATGAAAATTTTTTTGGTGAGGCATTACGTTGAATCTTTACAACTAGAGATATAGAAACATATGGTTGTTTTATGATTTATCCTATATTCAAAGGTTATTGAGAGTGAAAGAGTGGTTTTATGGTTACATGTTAGGATATATTGAGGTTATTAGAGTTTTTTTAGCGATAAAAATATTTTATCAAATCATTGACCTTTAATAAATGGAATTCATATAATTTTATTTATCAAGGATGACACTATATGTGGAGATATTTTGTTTATATCAATTATTATCATCTAGATTATAACCTATTATTGGAATAATATTATGGTATTATTTATCCTATAATTTTACCAATAAATTCTTTAGGGAAATGATGTTATAATTTTATTGGTTAAGGAATCCAATAATATTACTATCCCATGGTTTTGGATAGAAAATAGAGAGATTTTATGATCATGTTGGAGGATGGACCACTATGATTGGCATGGTCTTTTAAGACAAAGTAGTTGTTAGTAGGATCATGTTGAAGATATAAGTTATAAGATAGGTGACATATATTCTTATAGTTACAAGTTTATATTTTTTAACTATCTTATAAAAAGTAAAATTGGGAGACCAAAATCTTGTTAAAAGTATACATTATGTTCAATAATGTGGTTAAAAAGGTAATTTTTTTGAATTGATTGTAAATGTGAATGTTAGGAAAAATTGCATGTATTATATATGGTAGAGTTATAAGAGGTTGTTATATTTAATATTGACAATGGTATGATTGCTATATCCCTATAAAGATTATATTTTTAGGATTTAAATTGTTTTATGACAAGAATTTTGACAAGGGATCTCAAACATGATATAATGATATGAGGGAGACAGGTATAGATGATGACACTAGTTCGATGGTTTTTTTAATTTTATTTGAATATATTTTTTATACCTTAATAGTAAAATGTAAGAGTAGGGACACTATAGGCTAAAAATATAAACATATGTCATCATACATGGTTTTAAATATTTAAGACAATATTATATCTTCATTGAATGTTTTAGATGGAGGTTCACATGTACTACCAATAGTAGAGATTTACTATGGTTTATTAGAGGCATTCATTAGAATTATATGATTTTTCATTTTTGGAAATAAATCATCACCAATCTATTGTATAGTATGTGATTATTTGTGGGAGATGGTGATATAAGTTATTTTTCATATATTTTTATGAAATATATTGATTTATCAATTGAAGTTATAATTATTTTAAAAGAATAATGTAATGTATTTTTTAACAATGAACTAATTTAAAGAGTGTTATATAACTATGTTTAACCTGATCTGATTTCATAAACCATGATTTATCTAATGATAATGTAGATGGATGATTTATCCCTCATAAGTTATATTTGATAATTTATGGAACCATGAGGCACCCTTATATTATTCTTAATGAATTTATATGTGATGTTGAAAAATTCCATTTAAAATTTAATTTTAAATCAGGTAATAATGTAGAATAAGTACCCATTACCATGTATCTGGGGAATATTTTATCCACATAGGGGATATCTATCATCTCCAAGATTGATCTTATATTAAGAAATCACATGATATAAATTTAATAGGATGATATCCCAAAGAATAATATATTGATGTGTGTATATACATTTTTTGTCCTAGTTACTGAATCTTAGTGAAACTATTTACCTAATTTCATTTTTATGATTATTTAACTGAGTTATCAATAAATATATTTCTTCATTATGTTAATTACTATTGAAATTCTTACCATCTAAAAAATAAATAATGATTGAGATAGTAGTATTATTGTAATATTGAAGGCATGTTAGACCCATTAACTTTTTACAAAGCTATAAAATTTCCAATTTTGAATTTTGGATTATAAATTATAGGGACATGTTTAATCAGATTATAGATTCATTATTGAACCAATTTTGGGGGATATTGTATTAGCTCAAGATCTAATTATGAGTATTTTTAATCCCTTTTCTTAATTATGCTTCATAAAAAGTACTTTATTCGTGTCCAATGATTCTCAAGGATAGTGTTTCATTTTTATAATTTTATGTTGAATGTAAGATCATTTATTTTTTTGGGGAATTATTCACAATACTTCGATGTTATAAAAATAATTTAATCCAGTACACATATTTTAGAATTTTTTATGGTTGACACACTATTTTAGATGAAAAAGTATTTATCCATACATTTATTAGTTATGAATAAGTAAACGATGATGTAGTTATTGAATAGAGATCACGTTAGTAAATTACTCATGAGTGTAATTAAACATCACACAATCTAGAGTAAACAACTTCTTTTGACTAATGTTTTAGAAAAATTAATTACTCAAAGTGTGTTTCTTCTCTTTTCAAAAACCATATGACATTTGAAAAAAATTCACATATATATTTGATCATACAAAAATGAAAATAAAATTTATTTTTATTGGTTTCTAATTTCAAAATATCATTTAGAATTAATAATTTTTTTGATGTTTATTATATTATATGTCATATCACAAGTATATATAAGTGAAATACTTTAAGGAGAATTTTATAGAAAAGTTATAGATAAAAAATCATTACCATGCGGAAGAGGGGTAGTAAGCATATTTGTATCAAAATATAATAAACTCATGTTTTGTGCCACTTTTTATCTGAAGCTTATAATTTTGATTCTGGGTGTGAGGTTTGAAAAAACATATTTATTCATAGAGATCTAAATTTTTTTATTGAATTAGGGTTCATTATATTTTATTTCTTCTTTAGATGTTTATTACCCTAACATAAAGAAAGTTGGTTCCATAAGTGTTTTACTATTACAATTTTTTATTTTTTTCATAGATTAGTAAAATTGAATATTAACTTTAAGTGGAAACTACAGCAGTCAACTATAATGAGTGATACATTTAGTTTTATTATTCTTTTTCTTGGATAACCATATGTGAAACCTAAACATCCCATTACAATATAATGATTTTACCTCTTTTAAAGGTTTTGAAGATGTTAAATAAAGTTAGATTCCACAAAATATTAATATAGATAAGAAATATTTTTTTCTAAAGTCAATAAAATATTTTGGTGATTGAATGTTTTTATGATATATTATATTTTGATTAGATGACTCATTCTTTAAAGGATATTATTTCATGAATTTTCTGATTTTATGATGACTATTTTAATTTTTAAGTGTTTAGAAAAATTTTGGACATAATTGTGAAGTTTCATTTTATTTGATAGATGGAAATTAAAAACATTTTTTTTCGTAAAATAATATCATTTATTTATGTTTTAGGTAAATAAGGATCAATGATCTGTTAAATCGTTGTTAATAATGTTTTTTTGGAATATTTAAATAATATCTCTTTAAATCAATGGAATCAACAATATGTCCTACAAAATATTGAAATGGTCTTAATAGACCACATAATAACTATATCTAAAGTTTTAAAAGAATATGGATTTGTTCTATGTTGAGAAAAATGGTAATTTTTATGGTCATTAACTATGAAGAAAAATAGGAAATGCACCATGTTATGGTCATCACATCAAGGTCATTGATGATTATAGTGGATTTTTTTCATTTATTCCATGTGAATGGAATAAATATGGATTTATTACTATGGATAAAATACAACCAAATAAAGAATTATTTCATAGGACTATCCATAGTTATATAGTGGACTCAAAGAAGTTGATTTATTTGGCATCAACACATCATGTTATTCTTTAACTAGGAGAATATTATTCTGAAAATCAAGATATTAGTGTTTATATTGATTTTGAATTTTGGACTGACTAATGCTGTTCAAAAAAATAATAATTTATATCATTCACTCATATAAATGGTGTATAAAAGAAATATATTAATACAATGAAGAAAATTGAAGTGGAATAAGTTGGAATTATATATTATTATTAAATTTTTAATTTGAAACTAAAATTTTAATTAATGATATGAGGGTTAATATTTTGGTTTTTATAATCTTGAAACAATTAATATATGTAATAGAAAAGAATAATATACACACAATGTTTGTATATGAGATGCTTACCTACTAACAGTAAAAGGTTAATGTTTGTTTAATTCTTGAGTTGTATGACTTATGTCTTATTTTAATGAATTATAATGGTTCTATAATGAGTTTATAAGTTTATATTAATTTTTTTTAAAAAAATTTCTTATATATGATATCAATTAATTGAAAGACTTTTATGATGTTGAGTCATCTAAATAAATTGTTTGGGTTTTGATCTTCGGTGTTTTAGTGACCAATGTAATGGGGATTATGTTGAAATTTATTGAAAGTATTTTTATTGATTCATACTTACATTCAAATTCCATGTTACTATTTCAATAATTAATTATTTAGATTATATATTGGGAGAACATGGTGATCATTATGATTAATTTAATATGGCCCAGTATTAAGAATATTACCCACATGTTGCAATACAAATGGCAACTTCCATGAATTTTGTAGAAATGATTGGTACCAAGACATTAAAAGTATGTGAAAATTTATTTTTAATGGTAAAGTTTTTATACAATTGTATTATATATGATTAATTATATTTTAAAATGAATGAAATGAGCTAAATTTATTAACTTCAAAAGTGTATAGTATTTGTGAAAAATGATTGCTGACAATTAGTTAAATATAATACTAATCGATGATAATATATGATTAATTAATAATCATAAATTTTTTATTCATTGTTTCAAACCCCTCACAGTGACAATAATTTTTAGAAATCACTACTATTGGGGTTCATATGTTATATAATTGGTATATATCTTATATGATTCCTTTTGTTACATAAATACTATTTGTAGTTCATGGATTGATGTTAAATTTGTTTTCTATTTTTATTTGTTATAAAATTTAGTTTTTATTTGGGATTATATTTATTTAGATAATAAAAATTTATAACCCTTACATAATTATAAAAATTATTATTTATTTCTAGAAATAATGATACTTTGAAAACTTATTTTTTATGAAGTTAGTTTATAATGTAACATATGAATTTTCTCAAATCAAGGAAGGAATAATGATAAATCATGAAATTAAGAATAATATTTAAATAGACATATGTACATGGAATTATATCATAAAATCCATTTTTCATGAAACATTTTACAATGGTTATGGTGATCAAGATAATAAAATTAATTATATAGAATATTTTTAATATTCATGAATGGAAAGAATTTATAACCATAAAAAAATTTCAAATACCTATTACCTAATTTATAAAAAATCATATTAATCAAGGTGTAATGGCATGTGATTTTTTCACTCTATTTAATTAAATTTGTTAATATAATAAAAGGTTTTAAATAAAATCAAGACAATTCAATGAATTTTTTGAAAGTACTTTATATCATAGAAAATAGATTTTATGAAATTCTTTACTCTCAAGAAAATTATGATGTAAATATGTTTTTATTGGGTGCTATACAATGTGTGTTCGTATGGTATAAAATGAGTAAATATGCCTAATTTAAAAACATATGTTTTTTTGAGAAGAAAATATCATTCAACACATGATGAAGGAAATAACATATAATGCAATCATGGATTTTGATTAAGATTGATATTTATATATAGTTACTTAGGGGAAGTTTCACAGACCAAGAAAATTATCACAACAATTGTATTAAAATTAATATTTATATACATTTTAAAAGTTTTATGAATTTTTCTATATAGGTATATATTTTGAATGTTATATAAATTTTCAAAATTTAAATATTGAGGAAACTAAATGTGATGATGTGTCCTCAAAAAAAATCACAAGGAATAGGACATCATAATTACGAAAGATAAAGACTCCTATGATAAACAAAATTTTTTATAAATCAAATATGTAGAGATATTTTAAAATTTTTTAGTAAGGATATTATGATGAATGTGAATGTAAAAAAATTATTTTTCTAACATTAATGGACAGAAATTATTAGACTATATGGGTAATTAATTAATTTTTACTAGTTATGGAAAAGAATTAAAAAACAATGTGAAATTTATATCAAATGATGGATTTAAAGAGTGTGTCCTAATAATATCAAAATTATATAAGTGTAACAAGTAATTTGGTATGTTACCTTTAGCATTGAATTAGTATGAGAAAATCTATAGACAATGACAGAAGTAATTTGTGAATGATTTGAAATATGAATAACTCTTACTAGAAAAAAAGATGAAGATAAATGATGCACTATAACATAATATTAATTAACTATAAAAAGAAATAATTAATTTAGTATAAAATCTATTAGTGGTACAATATCAACTAACAAGGTTAAAATTTCATTTAATTAAATATTTATAAGAAGTTGGGGAATTTCTGAAGATTGGATGGAATACTAGTGAAATATCAGAGGTTGTTTGGTGATAACTCAAATAAAAACAACAAATTTAATGGTTTAAAAATAAATGATTTTAGGAATATATCAGATTAAAACTATATTATTAAAAATAATTTGAAGAATTTATCTTCCAAAACTGAACAAAATAATTTAATAAATAAAAAGAAGAGTGACGGGAAAATGAAACATTATATAAATGGAAATTTGTTAATGTTTTTTATTATATATTATGTCAAGAGAAAAGATTTAAGGGATTCATATATTTTTTTATAAAAATAAGTTAAAATAATTTTTCAATACGGTGATGGAAACTTATTTCCATAGCCTATCCAACAATAATTCTTACTATATTATTTTTTACTACTATTGGTGTCATAGTGGCTATGATTTTATTTTTAGAAATTTTTATAGTTCATTATATGATATTAATACAATTGTAGATATTTATAATGGTAGGAATTGAGTGGGACAAAAAAATCAATGAGATTTTAAGAAGGAGACAAAAATTTCAAGAGTTTACCTGACGAATAATTTTTATATTATTAATGATCTATATTGATGAGTTAATCATCTGGATCACATTTAAAATGAATGGATAAAAATTTATCCACTATAAATGATTATAAAAATACAAAAATATATTATTAAATAAAAGTGTTGATAGTAGATGATGATATAATTCTTTATGTTTCATTGAATGAATATCAACAGAACTTTCCATGGACCCTAAATATTAGAAATTTATTATATATTATTCGTTATTTGTGATTGATTAAAGGCTTTGGTACGTGTAAAAATAGGCTAAAATCGTTTGTAAATTATATATTAATTAATATAATGGCAATATATGAATATTCATCAGAGATATTAAAATGAATAAAAATTGTACTATATTAATTATTGGTTTGAAATATAACCTATATTTTGTTTTTAATCTATGTTATATAGGAAAAGGTGTTATATTTTTTAGGGATAGAAACTCTCTGAATATAATTTAAAAATTATTTCTTTTAACTCAAGGAAAGTTGATAAGATGAAATTTTTTTCATGTATGCTTTATTTAGAAATCAATTTCTTTTAGTAAAATGCCTAACTACCTAAAATTTTCTTTTGTTTAATTTCCCTTCATTTTATATAAATCTATCATGTTTTTTAATTTCATACCATATTATAAACATAATAACACACACACACGCACTCACTTCATGAGAGATCCAACAAAATTCTCTTCTATTAACTTTTTCATTTCATTTATAGAATACAAATATTTATATGAATTAATAGTGTTAACATGGGAAGAAAAATATAAAATAAGAAAACTATAATATGAAAATTTATGTCATCATACATGTAATTTTTGTTAAATTTTTTTTAAAATATGTGTTTTGATTTTTGTAAAACATATATGTTTTATTAACATTTTCCTGATGACTAAAAAAATTATAAAATAGTTTTTATTTTCTTAAAATATTTTATAGTACAATATTATGTTAAATAATATTATTTTATGATAGCATAAGGTATTTTTCAAAATTTAATAAAATTGATGAGAATATTAATGTTTTTATTTTCATATAAATAAGGATTTGATAAAAAATAATAATATAATATTTAGAAAGTTATTTTCCAAAATTCTATTTCATTTTTTTAATATATACATCAATAAAAGGTTTAGGATAATTTTTAGTATTTTTAATGAAATATTTAATTTTATTGAAAAGTTAAATATAAAAAATAGGGTATTAAATATTGTAATATAAATTGATCTATTAGTGAGTCATGGATTATTTATATAACCATTATATCAACCTCACATGCATATATATATTTATTTAGTCATATGGTTCATCAATATTGGTTCCATTTTATTATGTTAATATTATTTTGAAATATACATTTTCTATTGTCGCTATAATCGATTATAAAACCAAAACTAGTATACAAAACATGGTTGGATCACCACCCCATGAAAAATGCATGTTTCCCAAGACCTTAATTGATTGATAAAATTCAATTATTATGGTTTATAATTATCAAATAACTATGTTATATTTTATTTCAAATTTATTAATGGATATATATCCATAATATTGAAATAAACAATATAACATCACTATGGTTGGTAAAATGACCCATGTGAATTAACCAAATAAAATAATATTAAAATTATATAAATTCTTTGTATTTTAAATAAATTTTTACACTAACAACATTTTAATCATCTAAAATGACATGAAAATAAATTCTTCACACTTTTAGAGTAATTGAACCATATCATAAATAATATCCACGATTTCTTAAAAGTGATAAGACCATGTAACCATGGAAAAAATAACATTTGGATAAAATAAATATAAACAATATCTCAATATAATAGTTATAAATTAATATTAAATCTTTATACTAAATAAAATATTTCATTATAAGTTAATTATTTATTTATTTACTAAATTTTATTATTAAGAATATTAAGTGAAGGTGGAGAATGAATCCAAACCTATGGTTAGGGAACTCTCCAACCCACCCACATTTCAATGGGTTAAGCCTTATCAAACCCTACGTTAAATTTTTTATCAATTTCACAATAATGAATTATTATAAATTGTATATTTAAACCTCTTATATTTGTACCTATATTACTATACATTTGTTTTTAGGGGATATATTATCTCTTGATGATATCTTCCAAAATACATCTTTTATTTAAACATAATTTATTAAAACATCATATTTCTCATTTTATGTTATAAAACACCCCATGTAATGTTTTTAATAAATTTTGATTCTATAATTACACATTATCTTATAGATAAAAATCATGGTTCTCTTTTGTATTTCTGAAAAATATGAAGGAACGTACCTCTGTTGTGATTCATTTCCATAGTCATAAAACCAAACAAAAAAGGATAATTCCCAAAATTACTTATTTAACTGTCCTCATGAAATTTTAAAAAATGATCTCTTTATTTGATACCCAAGCATATTTATTCATTTATGAAAACATAATTGAGTTAATTAATTCTTATCATTTTAATTGTTATGATATATCATTTTATTATTACTTGAGGTAAGATTATATAACCCATTTATTTCAATGGTTATTTATTATGCGTATGGAATATATTTTATTTTAAAATTTGGAACATATATGCATGTACTTAATATTATGAGCGAACATAAATATCACTAAAATGCATCAAGTATTTTTTATATCTCATGAGTTGATATGTATGGGATTTGGGAGTAAAAAAATACATGATGGGACTGTTTCCAATATATTATGTTTTCTTATAGTGAACCGTGAATTATGCTTATGTAATTGTTTATATTATTTCAACATCTTATAGATTCAATGATCTAATGATTTTATCTACATTTTTTAATAATAAAATATGATTATTTATCATCCAATCATTTTGTAATGTAATGTTATGGCTTTTTACTCATATTCTATTATTCATTTTCAAGCTCATTCCCTTACTGGGATTTATATCCCCTCATTTTTATTTATACATTCCCTAGGTTATCCTATTAAATTTAAGTATATGAAAGGGATTACGGATCTCACATTTGAGGATTTTTTGTTTTGTTTGATGTTGTTTATTTATAAAACTTGTTTTCCTTATAAATTAAGCCTATATATTTTTAGGTGTTTTATGAGTTTTGTATGGTAAGAATAATTTAGTAATATGTGAAAAATCATTGTTTACTATAGTTTTTATCGTATTATGGTTAATTTATTTTTTGTTAATTGGATAAGAAAATATTATAAAAAACCCATGGGTCATGTTTATGTGTATGCAAAAATCCTAAATTTTTTCTAAAGTATTACCTTTGTGGTTTCAATGACATAAAATCAATGAAATGTTACATCAAGTGTATTTGGATTTAAAATAGATGTACACATATAAGTAACCTCCAATGATTCCATTGGGAATTATCTTTACCTTTACATTGTTCATGATAATTTGGCCTCCTGGTAAACCAAGATTAACACACCCATGGGATATATTTTGGTAAATTCATGAACTATTTTTTAAAAATTAATGATGAAATGAATATATTGATATTTTCTATGTACTAATATGAAAATAATGATTAATATTGTATATTGAAACATAGTTATGGAAAATATAGGATTTAAAAGACATTTATGACTTATTACATCAAATTTCATAGTTTCTATTTTTTATACTAACGATTTTGATTATTATAATCCCTAATAACCATTTATGTAGTAAATGGTGAGAAGTATGAGGAATCATTCCAATAGAAAATTATTGGAAATGTAGTGATTTCCCTATCAAGATTCCAGACATGATGGGTGCCAAACTGATTTAGTTTTATATTATTCCAAATAATATATCATGAATAAAAATTAAAAACTATAACATAATTAAATTTCAAACTCATAAAATAATATAATGACACCTTGTAATATTAAATAATATGATAAAAATGATAATAAATAGAAGGTTTAGTTCCCACATGATAAAAATGTTTGAATATGAACGAATTGGAAATGTCTTAATGCCACATGAATATGTTTTTTTTTATAAAAGGATGGATTTTACTAGATAATTATAAATAAAAAAATAAAACATTGGTGAATTCAATTGTATTATATAATTATCAACATAAAATCCATCACTTGTTTAATGTCATATATCTAGATTACATGATCATTATCCAAGTCAATTTCCTAATTTGTGGGAAAATAACGATAAAAATAACACAAAATTTACAGACCAAGGTACCAGGAAGGGTTAAAAGTTTTATTATTGCTGATATGAATCATGATAAAAAATCAAAATTATCCACCACTATATAGTTTTTCATATAATTTTGAATACAATTCATAGAACTATATATGCCATGGTATTTTTATATGAGAATTGAATCGCTATAACAATTAATTTTATGTCATCTATGAAATATTCTTTAATTATTTAATAAAATTTATTTTTCTGGAAAAATACCTCTTCAAAATTATATTATCCCCCATTGAATGGATTTTGATTATAAATTAGTAGTGTATTTTATGACATTTTATAAATCCAACTCCAACTATCATGGGAGGGAAATCAATCTCTATATCATGAGTCATAATCCTATTTAGTATAACTATAAAGATGTGGATGAATCTCATATTTTACCCTTCATTCAATAATGGATATTATTTCATTATAGGAAATCAAATCTAGCTCCAATTATTGAAATAAATTATGGGATAAATATTAAAGACATTCCCATTGTATGGGTAAATAATTATGAAATCCAAAAAGAATTAATTGGTCTTCATCAAATACATGTAGTAAGGTTCACAATTAATCATATACCAAAATATCTACCAATATCTAGGATTCTATAAAAATTTATCACGATTAAATTAGTAGAACATTATATGTAGTTGAGAAATAATTTAGGAATAACATTTACATGACAGAGTGGTTCACTATAGGGAAAAATAGTTTCAAAAACTTATATAACGATAGAATATTTCATTTTATAACATATTTGTATTCCATATTTATTTAGTTATATTCATGAAGACGATGGACAATTGAACATGGCTATCATCCCACACATAAACCATTCCCCTCGTTCCTTTTATTTCATCATGCATTCTTCACTTGTTCTTCAATGCTTAATATTTATTGGTGCTAGCAACACAGATTTTTGTTATGCATGATATACGTATGTGAAGCCCTCGATGCAAGGATCAAAAATATACGATTGTTTAATTTTTGGGGCATGGAACGAAGATGCAATGACTTGCGGAAGGAGGAAGCTAAACATTTATTGGTGCTGGAAACGCAAAATTCTATTGAGCGTGACATGTGGTGGTGGAGCCCTTGACCCGAGAACGGTGAATATGAAATCATTTTATTTTTAGGGTTTAGAACAAAGATGTTGTGGGTCGTGGAAGAGGAAATATGGAGGGGAAATTCTGACGTGTCTTTGGGGCATAACTCTGGGCAAGATAGGTGGTGTGATGGAGGTTCTAGACGTGTGGAGGAAGTATACAGTTAGAGTCACAGGAGAAGTCGTGGGGTGGATTGCTTTTAGGAACACTACGTGAGAATTGTGGTGAATGAAGAGTTAGTTGGAGAGAGTAATAGTTGAAAATAAATGAATAAAGAATATAAATAAATTAAAAAGGAAATCATTGGAATAACGAGGAGGCACTACCCTTGGGAATGAATCTCAATTGAGAAGGGTTATAAGGAAAAAAGAATGAAATAATAATAATATAAATAATGTTATTATAATTTTTTGTTGTAAAAACATAATTCACCTGTAACTTATCTATGTTACCATGGTTTCACAAACCGTCAGCGGCAGTACGACCTGGACTTCAAGATGGAAATTAGAAGTCCAATATTAGAATTCGTTTTCATGTTTATAGATTGGCTACCTGAAACACTCAAATAAAAATAATATATTATTACTATTAAATCTTTGACCCTCTATAACTCCTGCATGTGACGTCTGATTGACTTACTGTCTATGGTGACACAATCATGTGTTTAATATATTCAATTTAAATCTAATGTTGAATATAAAATTTGGGTTCATGGCTCGGGTTCACGAAACACCCAATAATAATTATACTATTATTGCTAGATCTTCTATTCAACATATCACCCTCATACGGTGTCGAAATGATGAACCGCCTACGACACCTGAAACCTTACATCTAGACGGTCCTTTTGGTATACCCCATTTGTGTTTTTGATAATGTCCAAGTTTGGTCAGGTTGGATCGAATACAAATCCAACCAGTCCCTTGAGACTAAAAGGATAATAACGTACAGACTGGATGTCCGATTGACACACCGTCTATTGCGTTGATACCCCAGTTATGTGTTGGTCCTTTTGGATACTTCTTTGTGGGACATAATGGATGTTGGAGTATTCTACATATGGATTGAGTAGCGGACCCTCCCAAAATCAAGCGAGATTAGTTCGGGAACATTGTAGTTGTATGTAACATGAGAAATGGATCCTTTGGGGGTCTAACGATGTACTAGGATCCTGTGTGGATCTGACGATGTACTAGGATCCTATTTGGGTCTGATGTTGTACTTGTATCTTTTGTGGGTCTGACGATGTATTAGGATCCTGTGTGGGTTTGACAATGTACTATGATCTTGTGTGGGTCTAACAATGTACTTGGATCCTGTGTGGGTTAGACGTTGTACTAGGATCATGTGTGGGTATGATGATGTACTATGATCCTGTGTGGGTTTGACAGTGTTCTAGGCTCTGTTGTGGTTCTGACGATGTACTAGGATCGTGTGTGTGTATGATGATGTACTAGCATCCTATGTGGTCTGATGATTTAGGATCCTACGTGGGTCTTCGTCTTAACAGGGTAAGATGATTTAGTAGTTACATCTAACCATATCTACTACTGTACCTATGTTAAACCTGGTGTGAGCTGAGTCCATAACTTTGTGGGTATACCTTTGTGGTATTATTCTATGTGGGGTACCTTTGTGGTACTTTCCATCATGGAGATACCTTGTTGGTATTCCTATTTAAGGCATATTTGTGTGGTACTTAACTTCATGGCGATACATTTGTTGTATTCTTTGGTGTTGCATACCTATGTGGTAATATTTTTTGTGGTGATACCTTTGTGGGATTCTTCAGTGTGGCATAAATATTTGGTTCTTACCTTCATGGTGATACCTTTTTGGTATTCTTCTATGTGGTGTATATGTGTGGTACATTCCTTCATGGTGAACCCATTGTGGTATTCTTCTATGTGGCGTACCTGTGTGGAACTTTCCTTCATGGGGATACATTGGTGGTATTCTTCTGTGTGGCGTACCTGTGTGGTGATTACCTTCATGGTGATACCTTTGTGGTATTTTTTTGTGTGGCGTACCTGTGTGGTACATTCCATCATGGTGAAACCTTTGTGGTATTCTTCTTTGTTGCATTACCTTTGTGGTACTCACCTTTGTGGTCTTACCTTCGTGGTATTCCTTCCTTTGTGGAACAGTTGAGCTTTGAGCATTTGAGATTGGCCTTGTGTTTCCATATGAATGAGACGGGTATACATGATAACTTGGGTATATGTATGGGCATATACCTATACAGGGTTGTCATATGTTTACATGATTTTCGGTTTATCCATTGTGGATTTTATAGGACCTTTAACGGTCTCGGTGTCCCAACTGAGTATCGTTATACTCACCCCTGCATAGGATATACCCACACCTTGTTGTGTTTGGTGCATGTGACGAACAACGCTGACTGAGGACTAGAGTACCAGGACTGTAGGTAGATCGGACGTGGACATTAGATAAGGCATACCGCCGAGACAGTCGTTCAAGAGCAATACATACCCTTCAGGTGGAATCATTGGCGGGTGTTCACAGAAGATATTTTAGTTTACTTGTAATTTTCAGTTTTATTGTACTTTCTAGTTGGGCTTGTATTCTGGCCCCTTTTTCCTACTATACACACTCTTTTTACTATGAATATTACTTGTGTTTGTATCACATTGTGTGCTTGGTAGCGTGTGTTTACAGGTTATAAAGGCAATGCCTTCCCTGTTTTAGGGAATACACCTTTTGGTGCTAGTCTCCATCCCCTGGCCAATGGAATGTGGGCTTGGGTTAGTCAAGGCACGGGCCTTAAGGTACGGGTCATGATAGTAAGGGATCCAATTCATATTCTATTTCTTCATGAACATATTCTATAATAGGCCCATTGTTTTCATATTATTATAGTTTTAATATAATTTCAAATATCTCTTTTATATTCTTTGTGATTTACATTTCATGAGGGACTATATTATATCTCATAAATATCTCACATGAACATTTATGACCCCTGTTATATTTCAAGAATTATCATGTGATTTTCCCATGTTTTACCTTTTTTTTGTAAGTACCCATACTTATTTCCACTAAATAACATTCACAATGATATACGTATCCATAATTGATTTTGGACTTCTATGTATATAACCCACAATATTTGGTTATGGAATGAATTTTTATTAGAAGGATATTTATGTTGTATAATTCATGTGGGACACTTATGAAAGTACATGAGATAAAAATAAAGGACATGACCATATATCAATCCAATGAATTGGGTAATGTCATATTCTAATGAGATTTCATGTATGGGATTAAGGATTAAACATAATACCTTACTTTTCGTTGTCCCCTATTACATAATTTATTGGTGGATATCGTTGACCTATGTTTATGATGTCAGTTTAATAAACTTAGCACATTCCCATGTTACATTCTTTCAATATTTTGTATCTTGCCTAATTATTCATTATTATGATTCTAAACCCTCTTATGATACCATCATATTCCTATTGTATCACATTTAAAACATTAACTCATTATATTTTTCCCTTAATTTGATTAATAGATCACTACTTCGTTATGTATTTCCCCATGTTATTCCATATAGTTTTAAAAAGAAAATAGAATTTTAATGAAAATTTAAGAAAATTTTCTGGGATTTTTTATCAATGTATCTTGATGATGTTCTATGTACCTTAGTTCAACAATTAACTAGGTTTTATGATCTGTTTGGATTTTATAATGTATAACATTATGTAATAAATAATGAAATAATTTTTAATAAAGAAAAGGATTTTCATAGATTATGGTTTAGTTAAAAATGGTGATTGTTTGAAGGATGAAATTATCATGGATTCTATTAAATTCGATGAAAAATGGTTATTGATACATTTTTATTAATGGGAAAATATGGGTAAAGCAACATGGTGTGGTCATGGAATTAGATTCATGGTGATTGTGGTTTATTCCCTTGTTTTTAAACAACATAGATGACTTTTTGAAGATTTTCCATGGGAGGAGAATCAAAAAAGACTATGTCATTTTTTATCAATGTTATAAGTTGTTTCAAAGTATTTGAAATTTATTCTAGTTTTCCAAAATATATCATAGTTTTATAAAAGAGAATTATTGTTTATCTATATATATAAATATGAAGAGTTTTTCAGGATGTGTATTCGTGGATAACTCATCGTTTACTCAAAATCAATCTTTTAAAAGAAAAAAAATTATATATATGGTGAATAAAATATATATATCAATCTAATGGAAAAAATTAATTCTACAATATTAAATTTTTTTATGAATATATTATTTTTATTTGAATATATTTTTAAATAAAATATAATCATGTTTCTATAATAAAATTAATGAGTGTTAAAAAACAATACTCGAGAAGATAGAAGAATAAGAAATTACCAAATAAGGTAGAGAAGAATTCAAGCTATTGATTATAAATTCCCTCATTATAGGAATTAGTTAATTGTTGATATTGAATGATGGTTCGAAAGAATGATATATTTTAATGGTTATGTTCTGATTTTTTATGTTTGGTTATATTATTTCAAAATAAAAATATACTACTATATGTTTCGATGTTTTAGATGAAAAAGAAAAAAATGTTGGGTGGTCTAGAAGTATTGTTTTGAATGTAAATTTTAGAGTATCTAAGATTTATTTTATGAATATGTGGTGATACTCCATTGACATCTGATATAAATATTTTGGTTGATTTAGTAATATCATTTACACCACTTCCTTGGATAGTTATCTAAATTTTTTATGAGACTGATCATAAATTTCGGTATAAAACATTACCCAAATGTGCTTTAAGGGTACATTATTCTTATTGTATTCCATTTTATGATTTTGGTGGATCATGTAATAATGGATGATACAACCTTACTCCATATACGTAATTATACATATTAAATTGAGAACCCTTTACATTTTTGTGTTCTCTTTAATTAATTTGATTAGTGAATGAAATCACAAAACTAAAATATTTAATTTCAAATGGGTTTTGTGTCGAGGAAGAAATAGTTGTTATATATAGAATGGTATCATTTAAATTGATTAATTTTTTTGTTAACATGGATTCATAAATAATAATTAGTCAATGATTCAAAAACCCCATATTGGAGGAAATTTTTATGGCACTTTATTAATAATTGAAATATTATAATTCACACCACAGAAAATTATATAATAATTGTAATATTAAATTTCTATGTAACTCATGATTGAATTACTCTTATGACATAAAGTTAAAACATTTTATGGGACATTTTGTTTTTATTAACAATGTTTCCTCACATCACTCTAATTTAGGTTCATTTTTCTGTGTATAGGTTGAAAAAATATAAAATTCAGAGGTGTTGAAGACACTTGGTGTTCTTTTTGGATCCTTTAAGATCTAGATTATTATTTTAATTAATGACCATGTTCCGGGATACACATGGATTTTCGATTCTAGCTGGGCTTCAGTACAAAATGTCATCCTTAGATATTTACCAAGATCGAGTATATTATTTCAAATCTGAAGGAATAAAGGTTATTAGATTTTAGGGATTCATAGATAGAGAATATAACAATAGTTATGTTTTGAAAAAATAATAACAATCGTTTTACTATTATCATGGAAAACTATAATGAATTAATGTAATGTCCATTTAGATTTCTACTGTAATATGTAGACGATGGTTAGTCTTCCATTCTAATGATTTATCTGGTTTATTATATTCCGAAGAAGGTAAAAAATTTCATGATTTCTAATAGATTGTGTAGAGTATCTAGAAGTCATATTATACCTATATAATTATAAAGTAGATGTCTTTTGGGGGAAATATTGTATTCATTAAGGAATATCTATATATAAGGAAAAAATTATGGTTTAAAGGTATATAAGTAATGAATTTGTTTTTTAAATATTTGAGATATTGTACCTAGATGGAGGTGTGGTATATCAATAAACACCACTACACCAATTATTGTATAATCATAAAGCACATCTAGTCAAATAATTCATGTATATATGATCCGTTTTTCATCATAGAACATCTATAAGACCTATCTATAGACAAAATATTTATGACTATTACTATGGGTATTAAATGTGGTAGTGGGGAGAATATGCCCATTATTTTAAAAAATGGATAGAATATAGTATTTTAATGATGAGTAACATTACCCAAAAAAATTATAACAAGTCATTTCATTATAAATAAAATGTAGTATATATATATAATATACATAAAAAAATATTATCCCATGTGTCTTAATCTCATAAACCAATGTAGTAAATAAAAAACAATAAAAAACATATCCTTACGCACCAAGAATAATCCCATTTCTATCCTCATAATTATCTATAAAACATTCCCACATCATTAAATATCCCTAGGCTCTTACAACTCAATACATAGGTCCCTTCCCTATCCTAAAATAAAATTCATGAAGCTATATGTGCATCAAGATTCAAACATATGTTTTGAGTATGAAAATATATAGGTAACCATTGACATTTCCATGTGTTGAAACAATAATATAGTGGTCCGTGTATAAAAATTTGTGGCAACCAATTATGAAAACATACGAGTCCCTCGATACAAATGGAATGACACCTTCACCCTCATTCATCATCCTATTTTTCTTCATCCACTACAATTCTAGTATGATGTATCGGTTTTTTGATCACACAAACATCTAACACGAACCACCATTACACCAGATTGAATCATTAAGGGCAAGGCATCACAACCCTTGGGAACAAAAAGTCCACATATTTATCTTAACCACCCTAATCCATCCTTCTTAACATATCCAACCAAATGGGCATGGGTCCCCATTGTCAGAATACCTTATCAATACATGGAAAACACCTATAATTTATCCCTATTACAGTATGTTGATTAATACCATCATATATATATATATATATAAGCAGTATTCTACCAATAATTCAGTTTCCAATAACACCCCATTGGAACATCAATATAAAAACATCCCTAATACCGTCATCAATAATTGTGAGTTGAATCATCAATATTATATGAACACAACCATGAAATTCCATGACCACTCTATCTTTTGTGAATTATATATCATTATCATCATTTTCTAGTAAATAATATCAAAACCTGATAAATATTTTTTTTTTCAAACTATTATAATAATCTATAATGAATCATCCACAAAATCGTGATATCTTAATCATTATGACAGGGTGAAAACTATGTCATATCCACTAATAACTAGTCACAATACCATTTCAATGGTATACAATCTAGTCCACATTCCATATAGAGCACATCAATTCTCACACCAAACCAACATTATCCCTTATTTTATTTTAAAATCCATCCTACCAGTCAACATTCAATTCAAATATTATCACCATTTTGAAAATGAATCATGCACATAAAACTATAAATTGAAAAAATTCACAAATCCACCCCTACTACCCCTTACGACATGATTATAAATTTGAAATACAATTAATAAAAATTCTTACAATTCCATGATTATCCCATTACGATACCATGGTTGGTGCATCCATATGATGGTATATATGATCTCTCATCCACCATTAGTAAACCACAATAATTTATTTTCCATATAATCAACATATAAAATGAATCTATTGTAAATTGGACACTTTTTACCCTTAATTTAAAAAATATCCATCAGATTAGCTCTCACTGAGAACCTTAAAATATTACCAATGATTTCTCCAATTATAATAATTAGTCAATTATCCTGCAAGTCCAATGGATTCAAAAATCAATTTTATTTTTTATCTTTTAAAATATGCCCCTTTCCCATGAAATCATGCGTTAAACAATCATTTATATAGTTGTTGAAAAAATAGGGTTGAATAACTTTGAACATATATAGACCTACATGTCCCGTATGTACACCAGAATCATCTCAAGTTGCAGGAAATAATAAATATTGAAAACCCAATATTTTTGGATATTAAATATTATTGGTAAAGAAACATTATAGAGAAATATAGTAGAATAACTAGGTCATAACTAATAAATTACATGTCAAAAATTACAAAGTAGACACTCCTACTCAGTTCCCATTTTTTCACAAAATAAAAACTCTTAAAAAATAGTCATGT
This sequence comes from Viscum album, assembly GCA_963277665.1. Lineage (NCBI taxonomy): Eukaryota > Viridiplantae > Streptophyta > Magnoliopsida > Santalales > Viscaceae > Viscum > Viscum album. The sequence goes on along the minus strand of OY728150.1, from coordinate 1,461,108,127 downwards.
ATAGTTCCATGTTTTAGAAAACATGAATTTTCCATGATCTAATCCTTGACCCTATTCATATTTATTTCTCGTGAAAAACATTTCAAAACATGGGATGCACATAAAATGCTCAGTAAGGGTTATTAATCAATGAAAAAAAACATTAGTTGTTCAATACAATCATAACATAATCTCTTTAACATTCCTCATGGAACCATATGATTTATGAATCACACATAGAAAACATGAATCATTACTGTAAATTGTGGCATCCATATCATACTTACATTGTAGCTATCGCAGCTACGTAGGGAGATATATTTGAAATACCCATCATAGTATATTCAATAAATCTCTTAGATGAAACATTCATGTTTACCTCTATCACTTTACCAGATTCATTGGTAATATATCTCGGGCATACTCTCTACACATTTATCATTAAACTACCAATATACCTAACCAATGCCTAAGAACCATAATATAAAAATAACACATAAAAAGACATAAAATAATGATAAAATTTCTACATTTAAATAAAAATATATCATCTTAATATATTTACATAAAAGATCCATTATGAAAACCATTTTCTATACCAAAATACGTAAAAGAGTATATGGTATTTAGTTTCCTTTTAAAAACATTATGTTGTGTTAAGGAGCCAAAAATCAAATAATACTCGCGCCCGTGGAAAAGGTCATTGTCCCCACTTACGTTAAAAAGAAAAAATATTTTTTTGTTGTATAGTAAAATGATTCATAGAAAGTGATTCCCATTGAATGAAAAAAAAATCAAAGTTGATTATATAGCTTATAAAATAAAGTCATGTATTTAAACAAAATATTCCTCAATGAAAGGAGATTGAGACCAAGTACCTCACCTCATGTCCGACATGACCTGTTCGTTCTTTAATCTCCTGAATAATAAACTAAAGTAGATTTATAATTTCTTAATATACTTTTTAATATTTATTATATATTTTAATTCACATATTACCATGTTATAAACATTATTTAATAATTTATGTTAATAATGGTTGTTTGGTCGATATTTGGTACTTCAGTCAAAAAATGAACTTATTATATTTACAAGATGTCTATATGGTCAAAAGAACATTATATACAAAATGATATTAATGATTTATATATCATATATATTATATATCCAGTATATATGTGTATTCGTAACAGGACAAAACATTTGAGGTATGAAATGAAATACATCGTTCATGGAGACGGTAAGTGGTACGTACGTATGAACGCTAATTTCATTTATATTTCTTATTTTAATTGAATTTAAACAAAATGACACATAGGTATATTATAATTACAGTAAAAAATCATATATAATATCATTAACTGCATCCTTTATACGTCCCAGATATGGGATTAACGATTCATATCACTTTGAGGGGGTGGTAGTCTGTACTTCCTAAAACGAAATTATCAGGATTTCCCATAATGGAAACCATAAAGTTATGCTATAAATGAAAAATACAGAATCATAAATAAAACCTAAACATAATATTTATCATATATAAATACAGTGTCATCTTAATGGACACCATGAGAGGAGGTAGGAGATAATTGAACAATTATCGTTTTGTGAGGTGTTAGATTTCCATCCAAAGAAACAGTTTGTTTTTTACCCATTAGATGGACGTTTGTGTTAGTGTAGTTAGAATAATTCTCTTAAAAAGAACCTAGTATATTGGTGATATTGTTGTTTTTATAAAAGAAGTTAATAAAAAGAGTTTATGTGGTTGGAGAAGGAAAATAAACTAAAGAACTTAAGAGAAGACATTACCTTTAAATCGTGTAAATCCCATTGGATTGAACCAAAAAGTATTTTTAATGTGCCTTATACCTAAGTTAAGGCATCTAGGTGAAATAAAGGGATATTGAGAGATTATTGGGGAAGGGGTTGGATGATCCAAGGGGCATGAGAGGTGTGACTAATGGGATAGAGGTGAAGGCTTTTTAAAAGGGGGAGAAGGGATCTTTAGGAATGTGTGAGTATATTATTTTATTATATAATGATTTTTGGTTTATAAAAGGTACAAAACTAATTAATGATGAAGATAATATATCTCATGGTTGAAATAAAATAATCTAATAAGAACTGGACAGGTTTTGGATATTGTTTTAATCTTTATAATATTATTTATTTAAATCATTTATTAATTAGGTAAATACTACATTATTGTTATGTCATAAATAATAATATTTATTTAATGTCAAAATTTTTTTAAAAAATACAATTATTTATTAAATCATTTTATATTTAAAAATAATATTTATATTATAAAATAAATGTTATATAAAAATATGTAAAAATTAATTTACAAAAAGCTATTTGTTTATGTCATTTTTTCCTTTACTTTAAATTAATTAATATAACGTCTCATTATCATTCTTAAGTGGCTCCATGGGACCCAAAAATAGGCCCAAGGATGCCCATTGTTGTTGATGACTCATCTAATAAGGTTAATATAAGTGTTAAGGTAATTTATTATTATTATGATATTCTTTTAACCTAGAATTACCCTATTTACCTTTAATCGTGGTAAATTCAAGTCAAATGTTACTGCTCACAAAAAATTATTTTCATCTCATTTAACAACATTTTACAAAATAATAACAACCTTGTATTTTAGATATATGAAATTTAATTCACAGAAGCGGTAAAATTTCATTTAAATGAAAAATTCAGCTTCTTTACCACTACTCGTCGTTTTCACTATTCAACAAAAATTGATGTTTTTCAGAAAAAGACCAAAAATTCAGCCTAATCAATATTTGATATCATGAATTTAAAAACAATATCTATTTTACCAAATTAAATACAAAGATGTTGCATTAATTAATATAAATTTAATTATTGTTTTCAAGACAAAAAGCGTGTTTTTAAACAATAATAACTATCAAAAGATTGACACTTATTTATGTCCAATTTCCTAGTGAAATTACTTACAATGAACAAAAATATGATTAAGTGGTAAAAATATAATATAATAACACATTAAGAAAAATTAAAAAGGTAATATACCAATATAAATAAATTAGATTAAAAGGCAGTTTTGAATTAACATACTGTATTTTCCACTATTCATCAAAAATTTAATTTAATCATAAATATACCAGAAATTTCCCAAAACTGAATTTTGAGGTCCTGATTCAAAATAAGAATTTTATTTGGTCAAAAACAACATATAAAAGTGACCAAAACTATATTAAAAGAAGTTTCTACATCAAAAGGTGGTAAATCATCCTTTTAATGTAAATTATACTTAAAATTAGATTCACTCACATTTTAAGCCTCAAACATTTATTGGATAAATGTAAAAATATTTAACAAACATGTATAATCAAATTGTAGTTAATTCTTTTCATTCCTGCCATCACATCAGTGAGGCGTTAACAACCATTTAAAAGAATAATATTACATTATTTTTTTAGTATGACTCAACCTTCTGTGCAACGTAAGATTTCAAAGATGCCTGTTGTTTTTTATCAGGTACGCTATCGAACATAGCAACCCCTTTAATGTAAAATTAATATTTAATTCAAAAATATTAATTATTATGAAAATGTATTATTCATTATTAACTTGGTATGTTACATCCTTCCCCGCTTTTGGTAATTGAATACTCGTAATTTTATTCACTTATCAAATAAAATTGGATATTTATCCCTCATAACATTTTCAGATTCCCACGTTGCATCATCAACCATATGGTTTTTTCATAAAACTTTTACCAGGTGAATTACCTTATTCCGCAACACTTTCTCTCTATAGTGAAGAATTTGGACTGGTTGTTCCCCATAAGAGAGATTCTCTCCAAACTGATCTACCTATGAACTGAAAACATGAGATGGATCTGACATATACTTTCTAAAAACTAAAAAATGAAAAACATTGTATACTTGTGACAAACATGGAGGTAAATCCACTTTTTATGCAACTGATCAAACTTTCTCCCAGATTTCATAAGATCCAATGAACCTCAGACTCAACTTTCCCTTCTTACCAAAACACATGACACCTTTCCACGAAGAAACTTTAAGAAAGACATGATCACCTAACTCAAAAAAACATCATTCCTCTGATTATCCACCTAAATTTTCTACCTACTCGGATATGTTCTCAAGTGATTTTAAATCAACTAAACCTTTTTATCCATCACTTCTACCAATTATGGTCCCATCAGCTTCCATTCACTATTTTATCCCAAAATGTTAGAGTTTGACAATGCTTTCAATATAATTCCTCAAATGGATCCATCTGTATAATGGAATGAAAACTATTATTATAAGAAAATTCAACAAAGAAATATGTTGGTCCCAACATCACTGGTTATCCATGGAATAATCACGTAGCATATCCTCTATGTTCTTAATTTTTTTTGACTGCTAATCTAATTGCAGGTGAAAAGTTGTACTAAAATTTAATTCAATACCCAATGACTTCTGAAGACCTTTCACAAAGTTAGAAGTAAACCTGGTATCGTGATTATATACAATAGAGTGTGGCACACCATGCAACCTAACTATCTCTTTATCATTCAACCAAGAATGTTGATCTTGAGACAAAGTATCTTGAATTGGAAGGAAATGGGTAGATTTAGCCAATCGATCGACAATATCCCAGATTTCATTATTACCTGGAGATGTCTTCGGTAATCCCACAATGAATTCCATGTACATATTTCCCATGTCAGCTCTGGAAATAGTAAATACTAAAGCATCCATTTTGGTAACATCCACTCTAAATTAAACTACTGACAAGTCAATCACCTCACAGTAAAGTCAGCAATAACTATTTTCATTCCAACCCACTAGTAATACTCCCGAAATCACTGTACATATTAGTATTGCAATGATGAACTGAAAATAGAGAACTATGAGCTTCACATAACAACATATTCTTCAACTAAGAGTCACAAGGCACCCATAATCTCTTTCCAAATCTCAAAACACAATCAATACCAATGTTAAATTCAGGCAACATACCCTTCTGAACCAACTCTACCATTTTCTTCATCTCAAAGTCTTCCATTTGTGCTTCCTTAATTCTATCTCATAGAGATGATATCACTGACACCAGAAAAAATAGAGGAATTTCCTACACCAAAAACTTCTATGCCAATGTTTATCAAATCAAAATACGAAAGATCTTGTTCTAAATGTGGCATGGTTAAAGAAGTAGTACTTTTTTGACTCAATGAACCACCCAAATAATTTTCTTTTCTCAGATGGTAATGGATCGTGTAATCCTAATTCTTGATTAATTCCAACCACCTCCTCTGTCTCATGTTCAATTACTTCCGAGTGAATATATACTTCAAACTTTTTTAGTCAGTATATATTTAAAATTTTACTCCATAAAAATGGTGCCCCTAAATTTTTAGAGAAAAAATATAGTAGCTAATTTCAAATCATGTGTAGGGTAATTTAACTGATGTGTTTTCAACTAACTTGAAGTATAATCAATTACCTAATCATTATGTATAAAGACACAACCAAGACCTTTCAATTAAGCATCACTGTAAATAACAAGCTCCAAATTTCTGAAAGGTAGTTCCAAAATAGGGGCATTTACCACGCTTCGTTAAAATTCTTGAAAACAATCATCACATTCTTTTGTCCAAATTAACTTAACTCCTTTTCGAGTTAACTTAGTAAGTGGGCGAGATAACCGTGAAAAATTCTCAACAAACCTCTGGTAATAACCTACCACACCCAAAAAAATACGAATCTCGGTTATATTTTTGGGTCTTGTCCATTCTTCAACATCATTTTTTTCAATTGAATCAATATTTATGGAATTTTTTGAAACAATGTGACCATGGAAACAAATTTATTGTAACCAAAACTCACACTAGCTAAATTTTCCTCATTGTTTCTTTTTTTAAGGTTTGTAAGACAACACATAAATGAATTTCATTATCCTATTTACTTTTAGAATAAACCAAAATTTCATCAAATTACACAATCTCAAACTTATCCAAGAATTCACTGAAAATTCTATTTGTAAGATCCATGAATACAAAAGGTTCATTGGTTAACCCAAAAGGCATAACAAAAAATTCATAATGGCCATATCTAGTAAGAAACATGGTCATAGGAATGTCTGATTTCTTTATATTCAACTGATGGTACTCCAACCTCAAGTTAATCTTCGAAAAATACTGATCTCCCTAGAGATGATCAAACAAATAATTTATATGAGGCAAATGATACTTGTTCTTAATAGTGATGTTATTCAATGCTCTAAAATAAATTCAAAGTCTCATTGAACAGTCTTTCTTTTTAACAAAAAAGGCAAGCTCACCCCATGTTGATGTGCTAGGTCGAATGAAACCTTTATCTAATAACACCTACAATTGCTTCTTTTACTCTAAAAGTTCTACTTGAGCCATTCAATAAGGGGGTTTTGAAATTGGAAAATCATCATGAACTAATTCAATAGTAAATTAAACATCCGTATCAGGTATAATACCAAGCAACTCATCAGAATAAACTTAATGTTAATAATTTAACACTAGCACTTCATTAATTTGAACAGTTACTTTGTTTTCAACAATTTGTGCATGGTGGCATTTATTTCCATCTTTTACTAGTTTCTCATCTTCTTGATATGTTATCAAAAGTAAGGGTTCATTATTATTCACAAACTAAAATACTTCTTGAAAATAAACCTCTTTATCTCTATAATCAATCATAACATTATAAAAATAAATCCAATCCATACCAAAAATAACATCAAACTCTACATGAGGCAAAAAAAAGGTTTGAAGGTAGATTATTTCCGCATACAAGGACATGAAGGTTCTTATAATTTCTTTTTATCTCAACATTTCCACCATGAATTTTTACCATAAGTTCAGTATTCATATCTTGAGATGGAATTCCCAACTTACTAGAAAACTTCTCATAATTTAGTGAATGTGTAGACCCTGAATCAAACAACACATTGGCAGAATCTGAACAAACAAATAGTGTACCTGACACTACTTCATTTGATGGACAAACATCTTCTTAAGTAGTTGCAAAGGATTTCACCACCTCTTCCTTCTATTAGTCTGGCCACTTTCCCTCAGTTGACTTCTTCGTTGCACACTCATTTTCATATTGACCCATTTCATTGCACTTAAAACATTTTACTAACTCTAAATCAGATTTTGTCTTACCATTATCATGATCTTTTTCAGTGAAATTACGTGCTTTATGTCCAATTTTACCACATCAGTAGAACTTACTAGAATTCAAAAGACATTCCCCAACATGCTTTTTACCACAATTTTCACAAATTTTATACTTAAGTTTCATACCATTAGAATTTTTGAAGAGTTATTCCCTTTCGCCTACCACCATGACCTCTTATTCTGTTGTTTGTCAAAGACCACCTGCTTATCAGCAACCTCTATTTCCACATTCTCCGTACATTGAACAAGTTTTTCATAACATTTAAACTCATGAGAAGAAAAATAACTTCGGTACTTTGTTTTTAATCCTGAGTAAAAATGGTTGATTTTACTATCAATATCTTGTATGAAATTTGGTGCATACCTTCCCAGTTGAGGAACTTTTTCATCATAAGAAGCCACTAATTAATACTCCTGCCTCAATTCCAGGAATTTTTTTCCATATAAATATGAACAACCATCAGAAAATATTTCTCAAGAAACATACCTTTGAATTCATCCCAATCAATATAATCGAACTTATCACTATCCCAAATATTTTTCACCACCGACCACCACTGCTCGGCTTCACCTTCCAAACAGTAAACAATAAAACTAACATTTTGATGTTCTAAACACCCCATGACATCAAAAATATTCTCTCGTGATTTAATCCAACCGTCAGGTAGCACAGTTTCAGATGATCCTCTGAATGATGGGGGAAATTTCTTCATGAAATGCTCCACTACTGAAATTTTCATTTTTGGTTGTTATGGATGATCTCGTGCATGGATACCACCACCATTTATAAACCAAGTCAAGTGTTTCATCACTGAAACAAACTGTTCTATTCTGATTCTGACCTTCTCAAGTTTCTGATTTGGAATGTTGTCTTCCTCTTGATGTCATCCCAACATAGCTTCCCTGTTTCCACTGTGGAAGACCATTCTAAACACTGAAATATCTGACTCGAAGCAACATGATAAACTATAAATGTTGTATCATTACAATATTAACATAAATTAATATATGGATATTAATTTAACAATACCATAACTTCTAAATTTATCTAAACTGACCTCTGATACCAACTATAAAGACTCAACCTAAAACATTACATAATCTAGAATTAAATGAATAATTCACATTGAGATTCTTTTTAAGATTGGTGTTTTAGAGAATTATGTCGTAACAATTACATTACATCTAAAAAGATAAAAAGTAGACAATTCTACTCTATTCCCATTTTTTCACAAAATCAAAACTCTTAAAAAAAGTCATTTCAAGTTCCATGTTTTAGATAGCATTACTTTTTTTATCCCATCCTTGACCCTATTCATTTTTATGTTTTGTGAAAGACATTTCAAAATGAGGGATGAGCATAAAAAGCTATGTAAGGGTTATGAAACAAATTAAGAAAACATTAGTTCATAAATACATTCATAACATAAGATCATTAACATACCTCATGAAATCATAAGATTTATAAATCACACATAGAAAACGAAAATCATAAAGGTAACTTGTGTCATCAATATCATAATTAACTTTTAGCTATCACAGCTACGTAGGGAGTTACATTTGGAATACTCATCACAGTATATTCAGTAAATCTCTTAGGAGAAACATTCAAATTTACCACTGTCATGTTACCCAATTAATTGGGGAGCTATCATGGGCTCACCCACCCTAGGATTATCATAGAACCACTTGTATACATAAATAGTGCCCAAGAACCATAACATAATCGTAACACATAACACAAACATAACGAAAAGATAACATTTCCACATTTCAATCATAATATATCATCTAAATATATGGACATAAAAAATAAATTATCAAAACCATTTTCAATACCAAAATACATAAAACGTTATATGGTATTTATTTTCCTTTTAAAAACATTATGGCTTATTAAGAAATCCCGAGAACAAATAATACTCACGACAGCAGAAATGGTCATTTTCACCACATACATTAAAAAGAATTTTTTATGTATAGTAAAATTCTTCGTAGAAGAAGAATATCTTTGAATGAAATGAATAGTAAAAGGTGATTACATATCGTATAAATTAAAGTCATGTATTGAAACAAAATATGCCTCAATGAAAGGAGATTTAGACGAACTCCCTTTCCTTATGTCTAACATGACTCTTTCATTCATTAATCTCCTAAATAATAAACAAATGTAAATTTCTACTTTCTTAAAGAACCTTTTTCAAATTTATTATTCCTTATATATCACATATTACTATGTTATAAACATTATGTAATCATTTAAGTTAATAACAGTTGTTTTGTCGATATTTCGTACTTGAGTCAAAAATGAACTTCTTATATATACAAGGTGTCTATGTGGTCAAAAGTACATTATCTCCAGAATGATATTAATGATTGAGGTATCATATATATTTTATATATCCAGTATATATATATATATGTATTTGTAACAGTTTACAATATTTTGAGGTAAGAAATGAAATGCACAATTCATGGAGACGGTAAGCCTTACGTACGCATGAACGCTACTTTCAATTATATTTTTTATTTGAATGGAATTAAAAAATAAAGATTCATAGGTATATTAGAATTATAGTAAAATATCATATATAATATCATTATCTCCATCCTTTATACCTCCCACTTATGGAATTAATGAGTCATATCACATTGATGGGTGGTAGTCCACACTTCCTAAAATTAAATTATCGCAATTACCCATAATGAAAACCATAAAGGTATGATATAAATGAAAAATATAGAAGAATGAAAAAATAAATAATAGGTAAAATATATAAATAAAGTTCCATCTTAATCACCACAATGAGAGGTGGTATATGATAATTGAACAATCATCGTTTCTTGAGGCGTTAGTTTGTCATCCACAAAAACAATATGTTCATTACATATTAGATGGGGGTGTGTGTAAATGTAGTTCGAATACTTCTCATAACAACATCCCAATATACTGATGATATCATTTTTGTTATAGAAGAATATAATAAAAGGATTTTATGTAGTTGGAGGAGGAAAATAAAACAAAGGTACCTTAGAGAAGAGTTTAACTTTAAATCTAGTAACTCCCTTTGGTTTAAACCAAAAGGATTTTTGGATGTGCATTCTATGTATGTTCAAGATTATAGATGGAAGATAGGGATATATAGAGATTATTTGGGCAGGGGTTAGCCAAGCCAAGGGGAATGAGATGTGCAATTAATGGGTTATAGTTGAGGTATTTTTATAAGGGGGAGGAGTGGCTCTTTAGGAATGTGTGAAACAATTATTTAATTATATAATGATTTACAGTTTCTATTGGTCCAAAACTAATTAAAGTCGAATATAAGAAGACAAATGGTCGAAATAAAATCATCTAATAATAATTGGATAGGTTTGGATATTGTTTTAATCATTATATAATTATTTATTTAAATCATTTATTAATGAGGTAAACACAGCATCATTATTGTGTCATAAAAAATTTTATTTATAGGATGTCTAAAAATTATTAAAAAAATACAATGATATAAGAAATAATTTTATATTTCCAAAATAACATTTCTAGTCAAAATGGTAACTTATATATCCCTATGTAAAAATTTGTTTACTATTAGATCTTTGGGAATGTCATTTTTGTCTTTACTTTAAATTAATTAATGTAAAGTGTCATTATCATTCTTTAGTGGCTCTATTGGGTCCCAATATAGACCCATAGATGCCCATGGTCAGATATGAATCATATAATAAGGTTAGTACAAGTGTTAAGTTAATTTTGTATTATTATGATATTCTTTTTACCTTGTACTACCCTATTTAACTTTAACTATGGTAAATAAAAGTGAAAAGTTACTATTTATCAAAAATAATTTTCGTCTTATTAAACCACATTTTAATTAATAATGACAACCATGTATGTCAAATTTTAGTAATTAAATTCACAGTAGTGGTAAAATTATATTTAAATAGAAAAGTCAGTTTTTTAACTACTACCTTCTGTTTTCACTATTCATCAAAAATTGTTGTTTTTTAGAAAAATACAAAAAATTCAGCCTAATATATATTTGATATTCTGAATTTAAAAAATATATATATTTTGAAAAATTAGATACATAAAAGTTTCATTGATTAATTTAAAATTAATTCCCGTTGACAAAAGAAAAATCATGTTTTTAAGAAATAATAACTTCTAAAAGATTGACGGTTTTTTATGTCCAGTTTCAAAATTAAATTACTTCCAATGACCAAGATTGTACTAAATGGTAAAAAAATAATGTGATTAAAAATTAAAAAAAATTAAAAATATATTCTAACAATATAAATAAATTATATTTGAAGGCTTTTTTGAATTAAAATAAAATATTTTCGACTTTTCAACAAAAATTGAATTTTTTCAGAAAAATACGCAAATTTAACCCAAATTGAATTTTGACGTCCCGATTATAAGGATGAATTTTATTTGGTAATAAAATATAAAATTGACCAAAACATTATTTAAATAGTTTTCACGATCAAAATTTTGTAAATAAATCTTTTAATGTAAGTTATGCTTAAAATTTGATTCATTCACATTTTATGCCTGTAAATTTTAATGGATAAATGTAAAATATTTTAAAAAACATGTATAATCATATTGTAGTTAATTCGGTTCATTCCCACCATTAAAACATCTAGGCGTTAACTAACACTTAAAATAATAATATAGTATTATTATTTTTTAGTAAGACTCAACCTTATGTGCAACATAAGATTTTAAAGAAACTCGTTGTTGTGTATCAGTTATTCAATTAAACATAACAACCCCTTTAAAGTAAAATTAATATTTATTCACAATTATTATTAATTATGAAAATGTATTACTTTTTATTTACATAGTATGTTATATATACCAGCCAAAGAAAATGTGGTTACGAAATTTTTTATATTAATTTAAAAGCTATTAATGAAAGCATAATAAAAATTCCATGGCCCTGGTAACACTACAATGCAACCTGTTTCATTGCAACATAGTGCCCCACAATTTATCCGAATTAGAAACAGTTATTGATTTATCCTAGGGTCACATTGATATGTATTCATGTTTACCATGGACCAATTAAAATTGAGAAAAGTGTTTCATGGTGTAACCTCCAACCCATGTTGTACAATATTTTCCAACCTGACTAACCCTAATTAGAAAACAAAAAGGCTATTATGTGACCATATTCTATCCTAAAAATATAGTGTCACATATTATCTCACCCCAAAGCAATGGAAAAAATTATTGATTTTATTTCTCTAAAATAATAATTTCAACACGAACACAATGGAAACTCCATAAATACTAATTCCAAAACTTAATGAAAACATCTAATTCCATTAATTTCCCCCAATACATAGGATTTATTTGGAATTACATGTGAATTACCCATGTAAACATGCTAGTATATTAAATATTCCCCTCTATAACTTATCTCACTAATGATCTATATAAAAAAAATGAAAATACAATACCCCCAACATACCTATGACATTACCCCAAAATTATGATCCTTTATTGGAATCCACTATCAAAATATTAAAATGGATGTATTGTAATATTCCAATTCTCATCACCATACGTCCACAAATTATGAAGGATAATAAAAAATTGAGGTGATTCCCACTGTAATAAACTTATATTACTCCCAATTAAATGGAGATACACCAAAAAATACATAAACAACCTATTTTGATCTGAAGGCTATATCATTAAATACATTTCAGTTGGATACATAATTGGTAGAATCTTAATAACTGTCATAATACAACACCCATAAATTTAATTTTTTTCATAATAGAATCCTCATGTCTATATACAACAGACCATAAAAATGACATCATAACCATCAATTGGTTAGGATCAACATACCTTTCACCTAACATGAAACAAAAATACTCCTCAAAATGATTTATTTAAGGAAATTCCACCCATGGAGAACTCCCCACAATAAGATTTGGGTTATATCCCATTGATAAAACACATTTACCATATATATAACTATCAACTTAAATATATATAGAAAATCCACGATAACTACCCTGGATATTATGATCTCAAGCCAAAAAAACTAATCATCTTCTGATGACCAACCTTGAAAATATGAGAAAAATTAACACAAAAGATCAATCACTCCAACACAACCTAAAAATATCATTATCACTAAACCAAGATTAGATTATTACACCTATAAATGTGCCATAATTTAGCCTATGACATACAATTCATAACACATTTTAACCACTCTTAGATTCTATTGCCCTTTTAATTTCCAATAAAAATTAATCTAGTGTCTGGGTACAACACCAACATCTATATTGGATCTATATAACCATCATCCTATGATTTTATCTAGAAAGTATGAACTCTGTACATATAATAATAATTCCAAAAAAAATTATATTTTGAAACATTTTATAGGTTTTTATCAGAAAAATAAAATGATAATTATCTCTCACGATATGAAATAATTACCATAATAAGGCACCTAAATTTCATGGAACCCTATATTCTTAAAATAATGCATGAATACCCGATTATTTCCTCTTAAGGATATGATCAATTCATTAAAAAATAATACATTATTAAATGATTTATATAAGATAAATAAGAATATAGTTACTTCAAAAACAATGAACTACACTCCTAGATTATCTAACAATATATATGTTAGCTTGTACTTTTATTTTCCATGAAAATAATGTGATATTTGTTCCACGTCCAAACCCATTCCTATATATATGGTTTACATATAGTTTATTGAAAATATTATTTTACTAGTGATATAGGCCTAATTAAAGTACATTGGTAACAATAATTTCATTTGAGTGTCGTAAAAAAACTAATAAAAAAATTAGTGGAATGTGATGCATATAGAGAAATGTGGGAAACTATGAAGTAAATTTTCAATTGATGATTTTCAAACCAATGTATATTACATGTTTTTGAGTGTTAAAAAATCAATGTATAGAGGAAAATAAAAATAAATAACTTCCAACTTAATGAAATTCATGAATGTTTCAGGACCATCCACGACTGGTTATTAGGAGAATCTTAGTTTCAATACATCTTAATGCCTTTATAATTAGGATTTAGGTCCCAAAAATGATTCAAAATAATTGAAACCATGATTAAAAGGTGTTTAGTTTTGTCAGTTCTGCAACCACTACCTATGTCTGCATAGATTCTACGCGTGGGCATGTCATACCATTATTGGTGTGATTCTAATTCACTTGAATCTAGATTCCAATATATATACTAGAATCATAAATACAAAAATATCATATATAAATATCATATCATGTTTTTAAATTTTTATTTAGACCACGAAATAAAAAAATTAACTTTCTAGAACATGGATGACACATAAGTGAGTATTTGGGATTCTTGTCTCTACTATTAACTCTAATATATAAGGTACCATTAAAAGTGAAAAATGAGTTGGAATTATGAAATTAAATAATGATATCAAAACAAAATCATATCATATTAATAAATTGAAAATAATTAATAAAATCCCACATGTTCGGTATTGAACAACCAATAACGTTTTTTCCTAATATATAAATGGAGAATTAGGAGGAAGAAATCATAGAAACAATGTGATGCCTTAATCTATATCCCTTGATTGTTCATATGTTATCTTAGCTATGGATCACCTTTATATATCTCCTATTAGGTGGATAAAATACTCCTCAATCTTATATTAAACTATTAAGTGTAGACTATTAATGAAAACTAGACATTTATTACATTTCTTCATCTTCTTATTTATATTGGAAAATTCATTGGTAATTCCACCAAATGTTACATGATCACTATCATACTAAAAAATTTATAGCTATGATGGCTCTACCTGGATAGTGCAATAATTCTTATAATTATATCATTTCAAACTACATGATGAATTTATTATTCCTCATTCAGGGATTAATTTAAAAATATCTAGTTATCAAGGACTATATACAATTTGATTAGACATTATAATTGAATTTAATTACTGTCATGATGATCATTATAACCACATGTAAATAATACTTCATCATTATTCATGGGGAATATCACTATAAATAGGATCAAATATATATTCTACAATGTTATTTTCAATTATAGAGAATTCATGATAACTTCATTTGAATTTTTTTAAATTATAGGAAGATTGACTATTAACTTAGGGTTCTTAGTTTGAGTAATAAATTCTTAATTCTAGTTATAAATATATGTTGAACAACAGAAAAATAAAAAATATTTAATATGAGGAAATAATATCTTAATAAAAGAAATATATGCTAGGTCTAGAGGATAAATTTGAGCTAGATGAAATTTCCCACTCTTTATTGAGCTATTATGATTGAGAAAAATCCCAAAAAATAGGGAATCCGAATATATAAATAATTTTATGGAAAACATAATGTGTATTAGGTCACTAAGATAAATTGCCACATGACGTATTGTGATGATTTCAAATGGGAAAATGTGGATGGTGTAACTCAATGTGAGGTAGCTCTGTGAGTCTGTGTTGATTTTAAAATGACTTTTTAGGTTGTAATTCTTAGTGAAATCTTCCCTCTATCATATTCTCAATTTTTTATAGGAGGATACATTTTACTGGTACAACACTTACACTGTTACCATGAGATTACATTGGATAATAAATGAATTTTTAAATGTTACAATGAGAAAACATTTTTCCCTAAATTTTTTTAAAACAGTTATAGTATATTTTAATATTTTAATTGAATTTTTTTTAAAAATAATAAAGCAAAAATTAAATTATTTTATTAATCAATTAGTCAGAAATAACTATAATATAAGATCAAGGTCTTAAATAAAATTATGTTGGAATGGAATTCAATGCGTCCAAGAATAGTTTTTAATATATGTTCTCAAAATTCTCCAATTACAAAGTAAATTACATGATTCCAAAATTCTATATGCCAATCCTAGATATCCATGTAACTCATCGTATTCATATAATTTTATCTTGAGATACACTCTAACTACCAAATAATGTTAATAAAATTTTGAGATATGTTTTTGATATGGATGAATCCATAAAAAACACAGGCTTTTTTATGATTCAAAACATGTATTTTGTTTATGTATTTTACATTATTACAATATAAAATAATAAAATTATGTTTAATTATTATTGAACGTATTTTTAATGGATTTGTAGAGAAATATTTAATTACAATCACTTGATAATAATTTTGTAAAATTATGAATAAACATAAAGTGAGATAATTCATTTCAAATATACAAATTTATTTTGTGAAATGATATATAGTCCTTAAATAATTCAATTATGAAATACAAAACGACACTCCATATTTTATTTTGGAATGTTCATAGTCAGGACACATGTATCACTGAGAGGGGGAGGGGTCAATTAGTGATAACGTTTTATTTTATATTTCCTTGAAAATGAATCAACCTTCACCTCTTATTAAATATTTCATTCCCAACTAAAAACAAATCATACACACGTCCATAGGAACACCAGTATTTACAAGTTCCACTATTCAATTAGGATAGCTACGTCCTTGTTATGTTTCAATAAATGATCAACTAAAAGACAATCTACTATAAAACAATCTGTTTTGTGTGGAATATAATGAGTAGGACATTCCCTTACACTCACGTTGCATTGTATAAATATTCCAATAGTACATGTGCTCCTCTTATCACAAATGATGTTTTAAAAATTTCCTTAAAAAACACATGTCCTATGTTCTCCTTTTTAATATTACATAAAAGTAATATTTCAAAACAAATCTGAAATTTCTTACCCAGAAGCTGGTATGAACCTCAAGGACTTTGATATAGAACTCCATTTAATTTTCCACTCCAATATGCCCAGTCCGATTCTTCCAATAAGATTCCCAATGCTGTAAAATATATATATATTCCAAAATACAATTGATTCAATTCAGAACACTTCGTATTTAGTTCATAAATACCAATATGGAAGGCTAGTTCTGATAATCCAGCATTATACGATAACCAACAGAATAAGATGACAAGAAAAATATGGTAATCATTTAAATAAATTGTAATATTATCTCTTATACTTCTACTTCTATCTAAAAATACATCTTTAAAAATAATTAAATAGGAAACCCATTTTTCTCTCCCAGAGATTTGGAGCCTCTCTCTCTTCCAATTGGAAGGTACTCTCATCGTCATATAAGAACGATCTACTTCTCCCCTTTTTTACACAACCCATATGTAGTTTGAGTGGGAATCCTAATAATCTACCACTATAAAAATTACCCAAATTATCATGAATACATTAATTTTGGGTCTATTTATGAATTATTAAACAATTCCCCATTATTTTTGACCTTTATCAAATCTTCTAAACACATCATATCTCTTATGAATTTCCTTAAAAACATAAATCTGAATTCAATTTCCATTCTAATTTACATATTATAATTTCTTCTTTATGATGATATGTAACAATTAAAATTATAGCTAAATATACCTCCTACATATTCATCCCATACCTCAATCTGATTCTATTTCACTACTATAATTTTTTCATTATGATTTTTAGGATGAATTGAAATTAAATATGATATGATGGGTTTTGATGCAATTGATAAAAACCATTGAAAACAAAATAGTGCATTTCATAATCATCTAAATAAAATACCCATCAACATCATTATTTGAATATTTATATATTTTTCATTTCAGTCTAACTGCAAATCAGTACCTGCAGATTCTCACATTTCACAGTAATCATCCAAACCTTCAAAAATCTTTATATTCAATTGGAAACACATTCAACAATCATAAATGGATGAATAAATTAGTTTTTGGTCTCTATAATTATGTTTTTAATAGGCTTTAAATTAAGTCAATTAACATTGGTCTTCTTGAAAAAAATTATAGATTTATAGAATATGATGTTACGTCAAATAAGATGGACAGATGTTAGCAGCTTCAACTTCAGAAACTTACTTTAATTTTATACTTTTTCTTGTATCATTATATCCTTCATTAAATTAAATATATATGATAATTAATTTATAATCTTAAATATTACATTGGAATGTATTGTGTCTTCCCAATCAGTTACTTCCTTTATATAAGCTTCTTACTTCTCCAAAAACATCACTATTTACTTCTTTGGCTGAATATGGTTGTCCAAGAAAACTGACCTGAATAAGATAGACATTGTAATGTCTCATATTTTTTCATTTGTTATTTTAATATTACGTGGGAATTATTTCAAGACCAGGCTTCAAGTCGGCGTGTAGTTCTGACGCCCGGTGAGCCCGGAACAAATGTTTGAACTAAATTAAATAATTTAATTTATGTGTGTGTGGGGTTTTCATGAAAATGTGGTATAACTCTTGAACGGGAGCTTAAATCGGAAATATGAGGGCACTGTTGTGTCAAGAGAAGCGAGTTTACCCTAGAAGAGACCTTACATCGGCTAGCCCAGACCAGTGGTGAAATATGGTTTTTGGACGTTACTGTAATAAAATATTTATTAAAAATATTTTATTAAATCTTTACTGCAGGAAAATCTTTTAACTTTTTAAATAGAGATTTCACAGGGGATCAGGGTTACAATTACCATAACCCATAATTTCCCTAGAGGCTCTGTGATGCTCTGGAGAAAACCTCCCAACGCGGTGATAGTGTTCTTGACGAGCTTCACTGGCAACGACGACATGGTGACTGGATCTTCGTCAACGAACGTGGAGATTCCAGGTATGGAGTTTGATCTCTTTGTAATTTATTTCCCATTCATGATTCCTACAATGAAGATAGACTAATCCATGAATAGATTATCCCACGAATCGGTTGTATTTGAAAGATGTTCTTTTGCGGGGATTTTGTGGATGTTTATTCTTGTGTTATTTTTGGTTTCGTTCAACCTTCTAAGGGTGACGAACCAAGATCTACACGAACATTGATCGAGGTTCATACCACTCAATTTTTTTTGTTTTTCTTCCACAAATTCTCGTGTTCTTCATATGTGTTTTATGAGTTCTTCAGAGGATAAGAACAATGATCGATTACACCTTCGATCTGTGGCATAACAATCCACAATTGATGATCCAACCTTGGAATGGTGGTACGGAGCTACGACGACAGTTTCGGCGGATGATTCAGAGAGGATCGAGAGATATTCATTTTTGGGTGTTTTTCTTCAGCTGGATCATTGAATGTTTATGACCCGATTGAAGGACTAAAAACACCCAATTCTATGTTCGTATGATGTGACGAACCAAGCAGTGAAGCATCGGGAGAAACGAGTGAGAGATCGAGAATTTGGAGATCGACCGAACTGTGAGGAGGAAGACGACATTTCTGGAATTTTCTCGACCACACATCGTGTAGTATGGGCTACACTACGTGTGTTCGTTGGTGGGCCACCTGGCATGTACTCTGGGAGTACAGAGACATGATTTTTGTACACAGCCAAGGACACGGCGTGTATGCCCTTCCCCGGCCAGACCCGGCCAGATACACTGGATATCCTGTGTATTGTTACACGGGCAGGAATCACGAACGAAAACCGTATACGGGAATACGGCCAGGGTACACGGTTGTCTCCTAGTTGATGGGACACAACATGTGCTTTGACTTAAACGCCTTTTATATGCTTTCCTACATGACTTCGACTTCTGACACAGGTCGTTTACATGGGCAGTACCCAGAGTCAAGGAACACAACGTGTAACCCTACTACACGCCGTGTAGTTTAGTTTTACATATCTTGGATGGATAACACGGGCAATTACATGGGAAGTAACTGGGGTCAAGGAACACGACGTGTAACCATACTACACGCCGTGAAACCTATTTTACATGGCTTGTGCCTGTTGCCTTATGTGACTTGGACTAGTTTCCTTCGGGTTCATCCCCTTGGTCTTTCTCCGGAAGGTTTCTGGTATCATTTCTTATATACAAGAGTATGAACTCTTCAGCAGCACTTCCTGAATAGAGCTGTTGGAATCCCTCTGTGAGACTTGGAGACGGATCCCCTATTCATTCCTAGTACCCTAGGTAGAGTTATTGGTATCTCCGTGACCAACTTTACCCGGGCGCCGATTCTCTACTTAGAAGATTAGTTGAGACTGAGTTTTTGGAATCACCCCATGGCTATTGGTTGTGATCCTCATCTGAGCATCATGTTCCCAACTACATTTGGAGTGTGTTCTCCTGGAAAGAGTACTTCGTATCTCTCTCTTCAGACCTAGGAGTGTGTTCACCCTGTTACAAGATTAGTGGAATCTTCGAGCTAGATCCTAGTGGTGGTATCGCGATATTCGATCGTGTATGAGTCTATCAGGATATTCTTTTTATATGTTCTATAGACATATACTGTGTCGAGCTGACTGTATCTTTCCTTTGTGGTATTTCCTTTCTTGTATTTTGTTTTTGGTTTTCGGGGTGTCCTACTAGGTATTGTTATACTCACCCATGCACGATCATTGCCCGAACGTGTCGTGTCTTATGCAGACGAGTGAGCCTTTGATAGGATTCGAGGTGGACCAGGACTGGACAGTGCTCAGTGAGATCAGACAGGACGAGGTGTGTTCCTACAGCTACAGATTTCAGTCCCTATACATTTCATTATAGGTTGTACTTTGTTAAAAAATTTCATTTGGTGGGTTTGTACTTTTGGCCCAGGGTTTTACACTTACTTTACTTTACATTCCTGTCGTACTCTGTTGGTTGGGATTTTAGTGTATGCATGCATTTCAATTTGTAGTATTTTTTACTTTTTCATCTTTCTGGGCATGGATATGTGTGTGCGTGTGTAAATGTTTATAGGAAATGCCTCCCATGTTAGAGATATGCCTACTCGGTGTTAGTCACTAGCCCCTGTTCTATTGGAGGCGGGCTTGGGGAGTTGAGGCTCGGGCCCCACCGAGACGGGTCGTGACAGAGTGGTATCATAGGGGTCAGTTCTAACATAGGACCTATAGTAGATGAGTTGGTTTCGGGAAACAGTGTTAAGTGTTTCGAGTTTGACTTTCAGGCCATTGACCATAGTGTTGGTTCGGGCGGCGGACACATCCATACACCAGGACTCTGATAACATTCTTTTCGACTCAAAACATGAGAACACTAGTTGCGAGGGGAAAATAATATTACATGCATCATATAGGAATGTGTTGTGGTTTCCATGTCTTTCTTGAGTCAGCTATCCAGATATGGTCACTGACTGAGATACATCTTGTTTCTTTATAGGATGCCTCCACGACGTGTACTCACTAGGATCCAGTAGCTCGTTCACGAGGATGACCCCATCAGTGATGAAGCTTCAATACAGGGATCAGATCCCTCAGTTTTACCTTCAGGTGGTGTGACAGCTATCCCACCACCTGTAGAGCAGTGTTTAGTGCTTGTTGTACCAGTAGAGGAGGAGCGCAGGCTGAGCACACTCCATGATTTTCATAGATTGAGACCACTCAGGTTTCGAGGTGAGCCTGACCCTCATGCAGCAGAGGACTGGCTTGAGGCAGTGGCCAGAATCTTTCATTTGGTCAGGACACCATCATACCAGATGGAGATCCTAGAAGCGAGCCTTCTGGCGGGCTCGACATGGTGATGGTGGAGTTTGGTTATCTATACCCACGATGAGGTGACTCTTGCATGGTCAGAGTTTTAGAGTCTCTTCAGATAGGTGTTTTCACCTGTTACCCTGAGGGCATTATGTATACAGAATCTTCTTCATCTTTAGTAGGGAACCATGAAAGTGGATGACTATTCATCGTGGTTTAATGACCACTCACGGTACTCGATGGATATGGTTAGGTATTAGTACTTCAATGCTCAGAAGATTGAGTGGGGCTTTCACAGGGAAATATGAACTAGAATCATCCCTATGAGCATTCCTACATATGTTGGGGTGCTTGAGCGGGCTTTGGTGGTTGAGAGCTTCTTGGCAGAGTAGAGACAGCCGGCTGTTGTCAGCAGTGAGTGTGATGGAGCAGAGACCTCGGTAGTAGGGAGCCGACATTAGGGACCTAGACGTGGGAGATGTTTTCAGAGGAGATCCTAGGACAGGGGATCTTCCCTACAGGGTTCACAAGGTGAATCCATCCAGCCTCAAGAGAAGAGATTCTACTCATTTGATGTCAATGTACCTCTCGCTCGAGATTTTCCGACCCGCCGTACTTATGACACGGGAGTAGTGGATGGACCACCGTGGGAAAGGAAACGTGTAGAGCAGATAGATCCACAGGGCGACAGATTTGGTAGAGGAGCTTGGAGAGCAGCTTGAGGTGGTCGGCGTTTTGACCTTTTGCCACCACCACCCCGAGGAGGTCCACCCCAGGCTCAGGGAGCTGGTGGAAAGAGGTAGGGACAACTGCAGTCATCATAGGCTTATGAGAGAGGTACTCCCGGAATGATTAGAGGTACAATATGTGTCTTTTCTAATTTGGATACTGTACTGATAGAAACAGGAGATAGTAATTCTTTTCTGGCAGCTTATCTTGTTCAAGACCTTGAGATTCGTGTTAAGCTGTTGACTCGACGCTTACGCTTAGAAACACTGACTGGAGAAGATTTAGAGATCACACACCTTTTTAGATAGTGTGACCTGACCCTTGGAGGCGAGCGTTTCGGTTGGAACCTCGTGGTGGTAGCGTCAAGGACTTGCAATGCCATTCATGGTATGGATTGGCTATCCACGGTTCATGACATGATTGATTGTTTTAGGCGAAGGGTGCGGTGTGTCCATAGTGATGGAACGAGGTTCTCCTTCGTTGGTGAAAAGGAGACCAAGGCAGCGTAGGATGGATGCATGCGTAGGAGGGTACAACCGATTTCTTATCAGTTGGCTAGCCTAGCCATTGGCGCAATAGATGTTACGAGTTTCCAGTTATCAGCAGTAGTAGATGAGTATGAGGACATCATTCCGGAGGATTTCCCTGGGCTACTGCCCTATCGGGAGATAGATTTCTACAATGAGTTGCAACTAGGGATGACACTGATATCATCATCATCATATCGGATGGATCCTGCAGAGCTTTGTGAGCCGACGGTGCATCTGGAAGACTTGCAGAAGAAGGGCTTCGTGAGACCCAGTGTTTCACCCTGGGAGTCCCCAGAGTTGTTTTCCATGAAGGCATATGGGAGATTGAGGGGTGTGTGGATTACTAGCGCTTGAATCAGGTGACCATGAAGAACCGTTATCCACAACCGGGGATCGATGACCTCTTCGACCAGTTAAGAGGGGAACGATTGTTCTCAAAGGTTGATCTACGATCAAGCTATCATCAATTGCGAGTATGGGATGAGGATATACTGAATATGGCATTTGGATGTCTCTACGGTCAATATGAGTACTTGTTGATTCCCTTCGGCATGGAAAATGCCCCGACAGTGTTCATGGTACTCATGAACCATATCTTTTATCCCCATTTAGATCGGTTCATGGTGGTCTTCATCGATGATATCCTTGTTTACTCTGCATCCAAGGAGGAGCACATGAGGCACCTAAGGATGGTTCTGGACACACTTTGAGAGCACCAACTATACGGGGAACACTCAAAGTTTCAATTACGGGTAAAGGAGGTCCACTTTTTGGGACACGTTATCTCAGAAGATGGTGTAGCAGTGGCCCCAGCCAAGGTAGAGGAAGTGCTATCATGGGAGACACCCCAGAGCATGACAGAGGTGCATAGTTTCCTTGGGTTTGAAGGCTACTATAAGATATTCATTATTGATTTCTTCAGGATTTTAGTACCCATGACAGCTTTGACCCAAAAGGGGAAGCCTTTTGTATGGACCGAGAGATGCCAGCAGGCTTTTCTGCAGTTGAGACAGTGTCTGATGAGCGCCCTGGTCTTGAGAATACCAGAGGAGGGTGTCAAGTACATAGTGTTCTGCGATGCATCAGGAACGGATCATGGCTGTGTCCTGATGCAGAGGAAAGCGGTTATTTCCCGTGGCTCACATCAGTTGAGGACACTAAAGTAGAACAACACGACCCATGATCTTGAGTTGGCAGCGTTAGTCTTCGAATTGAAGTTGTGGCAGCACTACCAGATGGGCGAGAAATTTACTGTCTACTTTGATCAAAACAGTCTCAGATATATCTTTTCTCAGAAGGATATGAATTTGAGATAGTGTCGATGGCTTGAGATCCTCTAGGATTACAACTTTGATATCGTTAATACTCATGGGAAGGCGAACGTTATGGTAGATGCTCTCAGCAGGAAATCCAGTTCGCATTTGCTGGATGAGGCGACGAGATAGTTGGCCTCTTTACTGTTATTCATCATGGATAGAGATGAGGGATGTTACCTTTAGTCGATGGTTGTTACCCCTCCACTCATACGACGATTCTGGGAAGAAAAACATGAGGATGCTAGCTGTGAGACTCTACATGCTCAGATTTCCGTAGGTGATGCTACCGATGGATATTGAAAAGTTGGGGAGCACGTTTTTCTTTTTAGAGGGTGCACCATAGTAACAGTGACGTTGCGGGAGGAGGTTCTATGGGAGTACCATAAATCTCCTTTAACGGTGCGTCCAGGCATGGTAAAGATGTACTAGGACCTCCGACATTAGTTCTGGTGGACATGAATGAAGAAGAGTGTGGCAGAGTTTGTTTCTCGGTGCCTTACTTGTCAGCAAGTAAAGGATTAGCACTAGGTGCCAGCAGGATTGGCTCATCCTCTTGAGGTTCTAGAGTGGAAGTGGGATAGGATATCCATGGATTTCGTGACGGGTTTACCATGTTCGTAAAGGGGACACAATGCCATCTGGGTGATCGTTGATCGACTCACTAATTCAGCCCACTTCCTATCCATACGGTAGTAGAATTTGTTAGAGTGTTTGGGACACCTCTACGTGCAAGAGATAGTTTGAATTCATGGAGTTCCATCCACAATCGTCACAGATCATGATTCTAGTTTCACATCCCGGTTGTGGAAGGGATTATATGATGCTTTTGGGACTTAGTTAAGCTTGAGCACATCATTTCATCCTTAGACTGATGGTCAGACGGAGTGGACCATCTAGGTTCTAGAGGATATGCTATGACCTTTCATACTTGAATTCGTTCATAGCTGGGAGGATCACCTACCATTAGTGGAATTTTCTTATAACAACAGTTATCATTCCACTATTGGTAGGGCATCATTCGAGGCTTTGTATGGGCGACCTTTCAGGTCACCACTTTGCTAGACTGTCCCAGGAGAGACAACACTCATGGGCCAAGAGTGGTGCGAGCTACTATAGAGAAGGTGCAGGTCATCAAGGAGCAGATGAATACTGCATAGAGTCGAGAAATGTCTTATGTCGACAGGAGACAAAGTCCCTTGGTGTTTGAGGAGGGAGATCATGTGTTTCTTCGGGTATCATCTCGATGGGGATTGCAAAGATTTGGCCAAGGAGGCAAGCTATATTAAAGGTTCATCGGACCTTTTCTTATTCTATGTAAATTTTTCGAGATGGCATACAACTTGGCTCTACCTCCTCAGATTCACCGAGTACACAACATCTTCCATGTGTCGCTAGTGCGGAGGTACATGCATGATCCATCGTACGTTATCAACTAGGGAGAGCTGGATATCGATGATGGAGAGACCTTCAATGAGTACATAGTAGAGATCAAGGATCGACATGAGAAGATCCTTTTTGGGCGAGCTATTCCCATGGTGCATGTCCGGTGGCAGCACAGGAATCTCCAGGAGAGCATGTGGGAGCGGGAGGCTCAGATTCGTTTGCAGTACCCACATCTTTTTTAGTAGCCGTTGTTTTGGTTTTTTAGGGATATAAAAACCCTAATGTGGGTGTGATGTATTGTCTCGGATTTTTCCATGTGTTATTTTAATATTATGTGGAAATTATTTCGAGACTAGGCTTCAAGACGGCGTGCAGTTCAGAGGCCCGGTGAGCCCGTTTCAAATGTTTGAATTAAATTAAATAATATAAGTTATGCCCACATGGGGTTTTCCTGAAAAACATAATAACTCCTAAACGGGTGCTCAGATCGGAAATATGAGGGCACCATTCTGTCCAGAGCAACAGTTTTTCCCTAGAAGAGACCTAACATCGGCTGGCGCAGACCGGTGGTGAAATCTGGTTTTTAAACGTAACCATAAAAAAATATTTTTTAAAATAATTATATTAAATCCTTTCTACAACAAAATCTTTTAAATTTTTAAATATATATTTCACAGGGGATTAGGGTTACAATTCCCGTAACCATGAATTTCCCTAGAGGCTCTAGAATGCTCTGGAGAAAACCTCCCAACGTGGCGACGGTGTTCTTGACGAGCTTCACTGGTGATGACAACACGACGGCCAGATCTTTGTCAACGAATGTCAGGAATCCAGGTAGGGCATTTGATCTCTTGGTGATTTCTTTCCCATTCATAATTCCTACAATGAACGTTGACTAATCCAGAAAAAGATTAGCCTATGGATCAGTCGTATTTGCGGGATGGGCTTTTGCGGATTTTGATTCTTGAGTTATTTTTGGTTTCATTCAACCTTCTAACGGTGACGAACCAAGATCAACACGAACATCGATAAAGGTACGTCCCTCTCGACATGTTGTGATTTTCTTCCCCATATTCTCACGTTCTTCGTGTGCGTTATACGCATTCTACATGGGATAAGAACAACGATCTATTGCGCCTTTATTCTACGACGTAATGATCCATGATTGTAGATCTAACCTTGGAATGGTAGTATGGAGCTGCGACGAAGGTTTTGACACACGATTAGGAGCGGATATGGAGATATTCGTTTTTGGGAGTTTTTCTTCGAATGGATTGTTGGAGGTTTATGACCCGTTAGAAGAACCGAAAACACCTGATTCGATGTTCGTATTATGGGACGAACCAAGCCCTGAAGCATCGGATTGAACGGGCGAGAGATCAAGAATCCAGAGATCCACCGAAGAGCGAGGAGGAAGACGGTGGTTCTGTAATTTTCCCAACTACATGGCGTGTAGTATTGGATACATGGTGTGCATTCATCGGCGGGCCACCTGGCGTGTACTCCAGGAGTACACGAACATGGGTTGGCTACACGGCCAAGGACCCAACATGTATGCCCTTCCCCGGCCAGACCCAGCCAGATACACTGGATACCCCGTGTACTGGAACACAGGCAGGAAACACGGATGAACACCGTGTACGGGCATACAGCCAGGGTACATGGGTGTTTCCCAGTTTACAGGACACAGTGTGTGCTTTGACTTACACACCATGTTTATGCTCTCCTACATGACTACGACTTCTGACACGGGCCGTTTACACGAGCAGTACCTAGAGTCAGGGAACATGATATGTAACATGAATACACGCTTTGTAGTTGAGTTTTACAGAGCTTGGACGCATGACAGGGGCAGTACCCAGGGTCAAGGAACATGATGTCTAACCATACTACACGTTGTGTGACATATTTTACATGGCTTGACCCAGTTTCCTTCTGGGACTTGGACTAGTTTCCTTATGGTTCGTCCCCTTGGTCTTTCTCCTAATGATTTCAGGTATCATTTCCAACATACAGAAGTATGATCCCTTCTGCTGTACTTCCTGAATAGAGTTGTGGGAATCCCCTCTTTGAGACTTGGAGATGGATCCTCTATTCATTCCTAGTACCCTGGATAGTGTTATTGGTACCGACGTGACGAACTTTACCCTGGCGTCGATCCTCTACTTAGCAGACTAGTTCAGACAGAGTTTTTGGAATCCCCCCATGTCTTTTGGTTGTTATCCTCATATGAGCATCATGTTCGCATGTACATGTGGATTGTGTTCTCCCAGAAATAGTACACCGTATCTCTCTCTTCTGACCTAGGAGTGTGTTCTCACTATTATGATCTTAGTGGAATCTTCGAGATGGATCCTAGTGGTGGTATCACGATAGTCGATCGTGCATGAGTATATCTGGATATTCTTGTTATATGTTCTGTAGTCATATACTGTGTGGAGCTGACTGTATGTTTCCTTTGTGGTATTTATCTTGTTCTATCTTCTTTGTGGTTTTCGGGGTGTCCTATTGGGTATTGTTATACTAACCCATGCACAGTATTTTCCCGCACGTGTCGTGTCTTTAGGAGATGAGCGAGCCATTGAGATGATTCGAGGTGGACCAGGACCGGACGGTTCTCAGTGAGATCAGACAGACCGAGGTGTGTTCCTACAGCTACAGATTGTAGTCTAGGTACCTCTCATTATATGTTGGACTTTGTTACAGACTTTCTTTTGGTGGGCATGTACTTTTGGCCTAGGGTTTTACACTTACTATACATTACTCTCTTGTCGTACTCTATTGGTTGGGATTTTAGTGTATGCATACATTTCCATTTTTAGTAGTTTTTACTTTTTCAGTTTTGTGGGCTTGGAGATGTGTGTGTGTGTGTAAAAGATTATAGGAAATTCCTCCCATGTTAGTGATATGCCTACTCAGTGCTAGTCACCAGCCCCTGGCCTATTGGAGGCAGGCTTGGGGAGTTGCGGCTCATGCCCCACCAGGACGGGTCGTGACAGACATGATTATGATTACCACGATTATGATCAGGCTGAATATGAAATGCATCACCATTTTTATCGTTCTATATAGATATGAACAATATAAATATGTTTCGATGTATCCCATTCATCCCCATCCTTTCATCAAGTTGCATCACATGTTTACCGACTAATTTTTATTTATGGGAACTCCAAATCATCAAAGGAACATCACAGTTATATTATAGTCATACAAACCCATATTCTTCCCATTATGATCATATAATTCAAAATTGGATTTAATTTGAATTCAAGGACCATTTAATTCTAGTAATATTCATCCTTAATATGATTGATCTTTTCAAAAAATGGGAGTATGATTCCTTGAAAACAATGGTGAGTCCTTTTTTCATCAAATACAAAGTGGGGGTGATTTTCTTTTATTCTTTCTAAATCTTTCTTAACAAAAAAAAGACAACATCAGAATATGATCACCTTCCACAATTTCAAGGTCCTAATAATCTCCCCCTTAGATTTTTTTGGGAACCAAATTTCATAAATCACTGAAAATTTTATCCTCAAGCTATGAGTTACTTATCAAAAATTCTTATCATACATGAGATAACTAATTGTATGAAAGAAGAGTTGTTATTAGTAGAACAATGCTATCCAAAATAAGTGATTTTGAATACTTCATGAACATCTCTTTAATAAAACATTTATTTATCATCTTTTACAACATTCCTGGAATATATATGTTTTCCTATAACCACTCCAACAAAGAGTTAGAATAGTTCACATACATGCAATGATATATTTGCCGATTTCTAACAACTCCCCCTTTTTACATTCTTCCATAATGATATATTTATGTAATATTTCATATATAACCATTGAAAATATTATCCAAATGTAAGATAAACGATTATATAGATACACTTATGTCACCCTTAGTGAGAAATTGGTTGCCTTCCCATTGTGAACATAAATATAGGAAAGGGTTCCTTTGGTAATGACTTGTTGAGAATGTCAACAATTTGTTCTGATGTAGTAATATATTCTATATTCAATTAATTATTCTCTACGTTCTCTTTGGTGAAATGATATTTAATAAAAATATATTTAAATGAGAATGTTATACCAAATTTTTAGTGAGATATACTGGGTTATGATTATAACAACCCAAGAGCAAGGGTAGCATAAATTTAACAAATAAATCTTTTAATTGAGTTTTCATCCACATAAGATGAGTAGAATCAACAGTGGTAAAATCATAATCATATTCAACCATACTAAGAGTTACTGAATTCTACTTCTTTTTATACCAACCAAAAAAATTATTACCCAAAAAGAATATTTTATCATATTTGGATATTATATCATCAACATTTCCCTCCCAATCAGCATTTGAATATGCCAAAAAATCAATACATTCTAACATTTGATATCTGATTCTGAAATTTTATGATCCTTAAAATTACACGAGATGTATTTTTATATAATGTAAATTTAATTCATTATTATCACTAAAAAAATTCACATTAGGTAATGATTTAAACAATTTCAGGTCTTGAGGTAATCAAATAAAACAAAATTACAATTAGATTTTATAATTATTTCTAATAAAATAATTTCCCTTCTCCATGTTTAAACAAATTCATTCCCAATAAAAATAGTGTGGAAAATGGATTTGAGTTTTCCATGATTTTTTTCAGAACATCCATAGCATACTTTTCTTGATAAAGAAATATATATTTCTTAATTTGTATTATTTGTAACCTAAGAAAGTATTCCATTTTCTTTACCACTGAAATTTCAAACAACCTTTTAATTTATTTATCAAATTATTCACAACATCTTTCATCAATCAATGATATGATAATATCATCAACTTAAACAATTAAAATGATGGAATACTCATGAAATTCATTAATTTAAATATTTAAATAAACTCTTACATTCAGAAAAATCAAATTCCTTATGCTAGTAAATTTGGAATAGCATGATATCAAGGATTGTTTTATCCCATACAAGGATTTCCTCATCCTAAAATAATAACCTTCATCTTTACAAAAAACAAATCCACTATTTTTTCAATGTAATCTACCTCATAATTAAAACTATTCTAGAATGTAGATTTAATATCCATTTGAAAGATCATATAAAATTTTTCTGCAACAATAAAAAGAATGATTTTAATATTTTCTAATAATTCCCTAGAGAAATGTTTTCATTGAAATAAATACCCCAAATTTGTGAATACCCTTTACAAAATAATGTATCTATGTTCCTTGTTAGTCAACCATCTTTATTCATCTTACCTCAGAAGACCCACATTGTTCCAATAATTTTTTTTTATTGGGATTGGGCACGACATCCAATGTATAATTATTTTTCTTCTAATCCTACTCATAATTCATGGTCAAAATCCATTCAGTATATTCAAAATCATCATTTACATCATTCGGCTTTACTTTTAAATAAGAAGATGTATGTGTAAAAGAATTGGAGGTTCTTCATTCTGTAACCTTATGATCTTCATCACCATTTATAATTTGATCTTCCACGTTCATCCCTAGTATAAGATGACATTTTTATGTTTATTCCTCATCTCTAGAAATAGATGAGTCTAATTCTTCTTGATCCTGATTGTCTTTATCAATAATAGAATTTAATTTAAATTTTTTTATCATTCTCAACATTCTGGTTATCCCTGCTATTTTGGTCTTCCTCAGATATTTCATTTACATTCACATAAATTTAATTAAAAATTATTCCTAGTTCTTTTTTGAAACATCCATATCCTCATCCTTCTAGACCACATCCAGGAAAAATTCCATCTTCACCTTTCTGATCAAACATTCTATAGATTCCACTATTCTTTTTTATAATACAAAGACACAAGAAAACTCTTAACTGTTAATAACATGATGTTTTTCCATAAAAAATTTCATATGTTGTCATAAGTGATATTATCATATTTAATCATTGGTTTTGAATGCGTGAATCAATATATAGGGATTCTGTCCAATAGTAATGAGAAAGGCCTTGTTCATGTAACATAATTTTATCAATTTCCACTAACCTTCTATTATTTCTATCAGTAACTCCATTTTGTAGGGGATTATATGAAAAACTATACTGAACCCTTATTCCATGCTTCTCAAGGTAACATTCTAATTATTCACTTATGTATTAACCGCCATTATCATTTCTCAACTTCTTTATTGAATAATCACATTCCATATCAGCTTTCTTTAAAATACATTTAAACATTTTCATTAAATTTGACTTATATTTTAAATAAATTACACATGTATTGTGAGTAAAATAAAAAATAAATTTAATGATATAATTTTTTCTATTTGTTGCTTATTTTCTCATTGGATCATAGATATCAAAATGAAGCAACTCTAGGGGAAATTTTGTATAAATTTCATCATTAATGTTCACAACATTTGTAATATTCCCTTTCTAAAAAATTGTGCAACACCAATCTTTTCTTCTTATAAAATCACGGAATTCATAGAAAGGTTTCTTTTAGATAAATTTATCATGTTTTTTTTACACTTGTTTCCCAGCCTTTTATACCATAATTGATTCTCTTCCACTATAGTCAAGTAATAAGAGTTTTTTTTGACAAACATGAATCAATGTTCCGTTTTTATATTTTCCACTTGTAATTATCTATACATTATCCTCACTATTAAAAACAAATATATCTTTTTAATGTAAATTTGTTACCTTCTTCACATAATTATGATACAATCAGTAGCTTATACTTCATCCCTTCGAAAAATAATCCCTTTTTAGATTTTAGTTTCTCTTTTCTAATGATTTCTGATCAAACATATTTGATTCTTAGATACTAATCATTCATGAATGTCACAATTTATTATGTAATATATTTTAAATTCTTCAAAAATATCAATCATCATGACATATGATAAGAACAGACATTATCATGAATCCATGGTCATTCTTCTTTATAGATTTTTAAGTGGTTTCAAAAACAATATATTTTTCTTCTCTCTTTTCATTCTTCGTTTACAGATTTAAATAATTGTTATGAAACTTTTGTGGTGCTGGTAAGAAAACAGGACAACCCTTAGGTAGATACCCTAGTTGTTCAAATAATTCAAAATTTTTTTCCAAGAGGTGGAACCTATTTTTAATTCTTACACCATCATTTTTGGATTTATTTTGATCATTATTTTTAGACATCCTCCTTTAAGAGGATTGAATACCTATAAAACTTTTCCTTCTGAAACCTATGTACTAATTGTAATGTTGTTGTTAGAACCATCACATATTTTCTATATGTACAAATCCACCAAAAAAGCAAAATTTTCTATATAAAGAGTATTGGCCTTTGATAATTCAATAATGACTATAGTAATAGACTTGTTTATCAACAACATTATTTGTATTTCTAATAAAAAACTGGCCTTTCTATTATCAATCGAAATATTCCTCTTTATTTATAACTTATTGGAATCATAAGTTATAGAAACATATCTATATACAGTATTTCCGAACTCAGGGTTCTTCAAAACATCTGAATTATCCATCTTGTCATTTTTAGACACATACATAACCATTCCCATATACTTCTCAACCTTTGATGTAATTTATTTATCTTGATTAGGATTACTATTTCTAAAAATTTCACCAACTTCTTAGATAGTGTTTTTTGAATCATGAATTCCTTTATTTAGCATTAAATAGTTTCTGTTCGGCATGTTCCATCTCATATTCTTTTTTCCTTCAGCTTTATATATAAATTCTCTTTACAATTCACTTATTCATCAAGATATTTCTTCTAATAACAAATTTCAACCAGCATCTTGTATTTTTACTTCATAAAAGGTTTCATTAATTGTTGAGAAACATTCCTCTTACAACTTCTTTTTTTTCAAGTCTTATAGTATTTATCGGATATTATTTCAACCCTTATTTCAATTGTATTTCACATTGAGTTTTATATTCTTTATAACTACTGTTTTCAAACTCTTCATCATTCAGTGTTATAATAATGTTATTCTCAACATGATAATCAATAATTTTTCAGATTCAGCTTCATTACCTTATTCTTCATCATCATTATATAAGAAACATATTATTTTGGTTTTGAATAATTTTATATCTTTCCTTATGGAGTACTATTTTCCTTTATCTGCTTATTTCATCCATGACCTTATTTGTATCATTTTTTCATCATAAATGCCTTCTTATTTCGTTCTTTGAGGACAATTAGCCACAATGATCCGAACAACTCCTCAATCAAAACATTTTTTTGTAATGTTCCCATTAGTATTTACCTATACATATCATCTCATTTTTTGAAAACTAGGATAAAATATCATTAATATATTTACATACAGAATTTTTAGAATTGGATTCACCATCTTCATCTTCGATAAGAATAATATTTGACTTTTCCTTTTTGGTATCCTTGAAATATATGTCTCTATCAACTTTTTTTTGATTTTCATAGCTTTATACCTTCTCATTTCTTACGTGATGATAGTGCTTTGAAAATCATCAACAAAATATGTTCCAAGATCTCTATCTTCCAATAATGAAAATTTTCCATCATACATGTCAAAAAGGGTTCTCAAGATCTTTAGAATAACTCTAAAATTTTCTAAAATTTCACCAAGACAACTGATAGTGGTGACAATGTCATTAAACATGGTAAATAATTACCCAAGAGATTCATGATCACCAATTTTTGAATCTTCATGCTTTTGTCTCCATATTTTAATCTTTTCATTATTTACATTTTTATTACCTGAGTACATGTTTTCAAATTATCCTATATACATTTTTTAGGAAACACCATTCAATGTTAGGAATTATCTTTTACAAGGTTATTATAGTGAATAATTATTGTCCCTTCCATGAATCTCAAGGTTTTTTTTGTCAATAGATATAAGGGTAGCATTATAATAAATTAGAGGAAACCCATCCACTGCAGCTTCAAGAACATAATATAAAATAGAAATAAGATAGGGCAATATTATATCCGTCTATATATTATATTTATTTCCATAAAAAAATATAAGGACATTACTATTCACATAATTCAGGGTATCCAGGTTTTGTCTCTCCAGACATTCATCAATGAATAAGTGAAGGGAACAATCAACTCATATACCAGTTGAAATTCATCAATCAGGATACTCGTATCACTAAGAGGGGGACAGGGTAAATAAGTGAAACATTTTAATTTTATTTTTCCTTAAAAATTAAATAACCTTGTCCTCATGTTAAGGATTTCTTTCCCTACTGAAATAAAAATAAAGCACACATCCATAAAAATACAAGTAATTACATGGTTCACTAATGAATAAGAATAGATATGTCATTGGAATCCTCTGTAATAGATACAATATAAGGAAATTCAATATAAAAAATCCATTTTCTGTGGAATAAAATTAGTAAGTTGTTCCCTTACACTCATGTAGTACTATGTAAACACTCCAATAGTGTGAATGATCCTTCTAACAAAACTGATGTATTATAATGTTTGTGAAAAAAAATGTTCATTGTTCTTCTTTATCAACTTCCATGAATGTATTATTTGGAAAAAAACATCATCAATTTCTTACCTAGAAGCTGGTATGAATTTAAAGGACATTAAATTAGAACTCAGTCTAATTGTCTCGTCCATCCTGCCCTGTCTGATTATCCCAATCCAATTTCTCAATATAGATAAATATTTCTATACCAAAATATGATTGATTCAATTTAGAAAAAAAAATCCCATTCTGGAAATCCCAATACGGAAGTCTTGTTTTATAATCAAACCAATTATGATGACCATATGAATATGATGATAAGCAGAATATGGTATTCAGTTAATTATGAAGAGAAAATAAATACATTGTAATGTTGACTATTATTCTTATATATCTATTCAGTAATACTTTGTTAGGTACACTAGGTGAAATACCCTGTTGTGTGATTCAGGGTATGAATGATTACAAGTAATAACACTATGGATATTATTTCATCTTTAAAAAAGCACACTTCTCTCTTTTACCCGTATAAAATTATGAATAGAAATTAAATCATGATAATGAACAATAATTATACTTGGTCAATCCTCACTGGACGACGTCCATGTAGAAAACAATGATGATGTATCGATTTACCAAATGAAATAATGATCACTTTTATTTACAAGATTTGTTTTAGATCACTTCTATTCCCAGGCTCTATACCTTTGTAATTTTTAGTTTCTGCTCACTACATTCCCAAGGGTCACTACCTATGTCTTTTTCTCTAGAAAATGTTGTTGGAAAGGTTCCCCGTATTCCACTTCTTTTTCTCATAGCTCTTGGATGGGATCCACTAATATTTTAGAGACATGTAGGTTTCTTTATAACGTCTAATGAATTCATTCTCCAATATTTGGTGATGCTATGTTGAATTCCCAATTTTATCCACTAATGAATACTGCTTCACCATATATATACTAGGAAACTAAAAACATCCATGTAACTCTTGGGTGCCTTGCATGCTTCTTTGATTCCTTGCGTGGAACATTTTTGTTTTCAAGGAAAAAAGATTGTGGATCAATTTCTACATCCACACACCTATTATTTGAAACTCAATAATTTCATGCATCTCACTTATTTTAGGAAACTCACTACTTGCACTCAGATTCCATCTTACATGCAAATTCTAACATGGGTGGAAAATCACTACTTTCCCGAAACACCATACTTGGGCATTCTAGAGCTCAAATTCTACCTATGTGTTTAGTTTCCTCGAATGAGAGGTTAACCGCCTATTTATAGGAATCCATTCCCACTTCATTTTTATTTGTCGACATATTTTTTCATCAATTTCTCTGAAACTCCCCAATTTACCATGGAATCCAACTTGGTTAACAAAAACAATTAAAAAAACGATTCAAGGTTACCTTGAGGGATTTTTTCCCAATACACTTCTTCATGAAATACTAAATACATAAACCTCTTTTTATCCCACTTGAAATTCAGAACTTATATCTCTTCTAGTGAATAGTAATCTTGTCATTAGAGAAGTACGATATACATATAAACTTTTATAATCACCCAAAATATTGTTTGGTAAGAAATCCTAAAAATATTCACACTCAACCAAATCACCCAAATTTTCTTGTATCCTTGAATTTTGCATGAATTTATGACATTGTCATTACTTCTCAATTCTTCTTGATCCATATTGCATCTTCTAAACACTTCATCTCTTTTCTGAAATTATTCCTAATTAAAAACCTGATGTCAATTCCAATTCCATTATTCATAGTCTTATAACATCTGAAAAAATAAATCCGATTAAACATCATCGCATAACTCAGTCCAATTATATTTCTCTACTCTGATTTTTTCATTATGATCATTATGATGAATCTACATAAACTTTGATATGATGGATCCTGACCCAATAGATAAAAAAAATTGTAAAACAAATAGAGAATCTCTTTATCTTCAAAATGTGATACACAATAGCTTTATTTTTCATAGATTTATATATTTTTAAATTTTTTCTGATTGAATACTAGTACATTCAGTTTCTCACATTTTTCACAAATCTTCCAAACCATCAAAATTTATTCTCTTACTTTGACAACAAATTCAACCATATTTTATGTTTGATTACATTATTTATTAGTCTCTATCATTATGTTTTACATTATATCCAACTTAATTTTTCTACAATCATTTCTATTAGAATCAATTATTCCTTTACATAATAGGATGGTACACTGAATACGATGGACCTATATCCACAGATTCAACTTCAAAAACTTCCTTTAATTCCAAAAATCTTATTGTATCATTATATATTTCATTACATTAAATACATTTGAGAACAATTAGCATCTCCAATCATACATTTGAATGTATTGTATCTTTCCAATTAGTTCATTCCTTTCCAGCATCTTCTTACTCTTCCAGCTACATCGTTCATTACATCTCTGCCCGAATATGATTGTCGAGAAAACAACTAACCTGAATACAATAGACATGATTATGATCAGAATGATTATGATTATGATGAATATAATTTCAAGGTAAATTTTTCAATCTCTATTAGGATCCAATCAATATGAATATCATTGGATGGATCACTTCAATAACCCTTTCCTTTTATCAACCATTCATCACATGTTTACTAAGTACTTTTGATTTATTTTATCTACTTGATAAAAAAAGAATCACCACATTTATATCATAGTCATATAGACTCTGTTTATTCCCATTATGCTCAAATCATTCAAACAATGAATCAGTTTGAATCTCAAGACCATTTAGTTTCCAGAAGATTCATCCTCAATATGATTGATCTTTTTAAACATTATGAGTCTCATTCCTTGAATATGTCGGTTAGTACAATTTTCCTCAAATAAAAATTGAGTTTATTTTCTATTCTTCTTACTTAATAATTATTGAAAAAAAAAGACAATACATGAATATGATCACCTTACTCATCATCTTGGTCCAAAAGAATTAATATTTTTAGTAACATCAAGTACACTTTTTTCCGTTTTCCTAATAATTTTATCAATGAACTTATTATTACGAATCTAGAAAATTTGGAACCCTCATAGAAAGTCACAAGCACCCCAATAGAGTATCTATGATATCATTTAATTGAATGAATAATTCCAGATTAAGACAAAAAAATTTAACTCTTATTAATGGTTCTAAATACATTTTTCGTAGACCAAATGATTCTATATTTAAAAAATTCAGTACATTTTTTAACAACACAAAACAATGTTTATTATTAATGATATATATTTAGTATTTAAAATGATATTGTGAAATACTTAAATTCTAAATACTCACTAAATAAATCAATAAAATAATTTTTAGATATATTATATTTCAAAATTTAAACTATTTATACCATAATTATGTAATTTAGCTCCCTTGGAATAAGTCACTTCATTTTAGTGATCATTTTTATCCAAATTGACATGTATTATGTTCAATAATCCATAATTATTTTGTTGGTACCACAATATTATAGTCAAACCCAACACATATCTTATGAAGTATATCAAAAAAATGGCATTATATTGATGTATCTAGTACCTATAGAATGATAAAAAATTTATGGAATATAGTGAATGATAAGGGTAAGTTAGATATTCCATTCATATGAGTGCATCATTCCCACCAATTGTTGGTTTGGTTCTTAAAATATAGAATAAAATGAAATTCCATGTTATTATAACATAAAATGTAACAACGTAAAATGAATGGAAATTTTATTTTAGATATTTATTTAGAAAATAATAGAAAAATAAATATTAATTGATGGAAATTTATAAGTTTTAGTGATTTTTATGAAAAATGTCTCTTTAAATTATATTAAATAATCATTATTTTCTTCAAAAATTAAACCATTTTACTTTAGTCGTGTCCTTTTATCCACTATAGTGCCCACGTATGGGTTTTTCCTCAACTACAATTGTTGAAAATAAATACATGGTTCAGCAGAGGCCTTATGGAAGTGACCCTCTCCTAAAATTCCTTAACATTTCATTTAGGGTCCCCTTTCTAGAGAAATATGTCATAAAACACAATTCCAATAATATTTTTATGATATGAATAATTATTAAACAGAGGTTTTTTTTATTTTTGGGGTTTTCTTTTGTGTTTTTTAAATTATTCATATATTTTAAAAAATGTCAATGTGACTTCCTTATCTGATTCTTCATTCTGAACAAACTTTTATTCATTTTAATCATTATCTATGGGTTGGATAAGTAATATTCCAAGATCCTAAAAATATTATATTATTTATTCATGGATATTAAATTAACATTTAACTCATGGATTAGAATTTTATTTTCAATATTTTTTTAAAACAATTTTGTCACTTTTCGTAGATGGTGGGAATGAATTCTGTTAGTTCTGTAACCCCTCAATCATTTTTTACATTGAAGTTTCTATGAAATTCAACTAGATAAACTCATACATTATTTTTGAAATATCATTTTTTATATTACTCAATTGGTTGGGGTTTACTATGCATTATTATATTTAAAATGTAATATGGTAGACTAATTTCCCTAGAAAAGTGCCATGTCACCTGAATGTGATCATTTATCACCAATATGATTTGATTTCATGTAAATTTATTAAAATAACTATTAAAATTAATAAAAAAATCAAGATAAATAAATCATAATTATGAAAAATAGTTCATTAAAAGAATGTTTTTAAAGGTATTAATTATTTAAATTATTTTTATTATATTTATAGTTTTAATGTTTTTTTGGTTTTTTTGGGGTCAATCCTCTCAAAATATTATGTAAAACTCTCAATAGTTTTTCTTTTATATTTTATTGTCAATTTATAATCGAATATAGATATTTTCCCCCATATTTTACTCATAGAGAAGAATACTAGTGACATGGATTTATTCCATGATAAAAACAATGATAAATATTGTTGAGAATTTACGTTTTTGAAGATAAGTAAAACATTAAGAAGGAAATTATCCTTCATGAATTTAAATCAATGGGTGTTTAATTTTATCAAAATGGATACAAAATATAGAGGAAGGATTTAAATTAATAAAAATCTTCAATATCTTTTAGAATGTCATGGAACTGTAAATAGAAGATACAAATGATTATGCAAAACTCTTAGTTAATGATTTTTTACAAAATATACTAATGTGAATGAAAATACACATATGGAGAACTACAATTTTTCACAAAGTGAAATTAGATTTTTGATATTTTTTACTAACACTCCCTCTCCAAACATGGTTTTTTAGGACATTGTTGGTGTTATTTTCACTCACATGTGTTTCAGTTCCACTTCTTATGCTACAATAACTAGTATCATTTGTTATTAATTAGTGTGACGATTGGGGGTTTACAAATCATGTTCTAAAAACTCATCACATTAATATCCCGTGAAATATTTTAGAGTCATAGACGCTATTTTGTAATTATCCACGCACACTACTTCACTCCCAATAAAATGGTTCCCATATAAGAGTGATTTAAATAGGTATTATTATGATTGGAAAATGTCCTAAAATAAGCACTCATAATATGTTGAAATTTTAATATTAAATTAAAACCCATTCGTAAAAGTATTATAATGAATATACTAATAATTATGTAATAAATTATAGAGATGGTGTATAATTGCAGTGAAAACTCAATAATTGAGTGAAGAATCACAACGGATTCCATGGCTGTTGATGTACTTATCAAGCTTCTTATAAATCCAAGAGACTATTCTCGGTGGGAATGAAATACTTTTAAATCCTACATACGTATCATTGTGGTTACCATTTTACTGTAAATAGGTATCCTTTTAATTAGGGTTTCCATATTCCTCATTTAGGAATACTACTTTCTCATTCCTTCTCTTGTTTATAGATAAATGCAACACGAAATAGAAAATTTCAAGATATTCCTCCACATTGATAGTGGGATCCTTCCCCTATTTTTTATTTCCTAGATACATGACCAATTGATTCCTCCTCTTTTACGGATTTGTCCACACATGGGTGGGTTTTAGGGCCTTTACTGGACTTTTATGGAAATTCCATGGGAATATTCTTTTTCGTCTCAACATTTTTAAAATGAAATAAAAGTTTAATAGTATATTTAAAATATGTTATGCGTCCTATACATTCTTCATATATTTTATCTTCCTTAAAAAAATTTCCTCTATTATAGAGTGTTTTGGATAGAATTAGGATGAAAATTTAGTATATTATGAAATTATTTGTTCATCACAGGTTACATTTACTATCAATCATATTCAACAGACTTCTAAAAGCACTGCAGTTGGGGATTAATGAAATACATAGATTTATTTAATGGTATTGTTGACTTAAGAATACTCATTTCACTTTGACATCAGGAGTCATAGGATATTGATATAGTTTTGGGTTAATCAATGTAGTTTCCATAAAGTGGACATCAATGTGACGTAAAAACATCAAAAAATAGTGAATCATATTATTGATTTCTTTAGAGGGAGAATGTAATATGTGTTTGGTGACAAAACTATGGTGGAATGTGAATGTAGTTTGATATTTTTAAACTGTTCATTATCGACACATAAATGTAATGTGAGGATCCTCTACAAGTTATTATCGGTGTGTATATTACATGTCTTGTAGTGACACATGAAAAAAATAACCGTATAGATAATTATTGTTAGTATCTATTGGGATATGTTGGCATGGTGATTTAAGTTCAAGAAATAATGTGAGAGTGCATTGTTTGATAAATATAATGGTATGTGATCTTGTGAGACTATGTTGGTACCCTAGTGTAATCTAATCATTATAATTAATTACTTAAATATATTTTTCCAAAAATTAATATCAACAAGTTATTAAAATAACTGATTGAATAACTTAATGAATAACATAAAATAAATTTAACATAAGATCAAAATTTTTAATAGATGTCTTGTGAATAAAATTTTATATATTCAATAATAGTTTTTTATTTATGTTTTAAAATATACAATAATTTTTTATTAAATTACATAACTAAGAAAATATATATATATATATAATAATTATTAAAACTCTGTGTATGTAACAGGTTTTGGCATTAAATCCACTCAGATTAGAGTAAAATCATTTGAAAAATTATTGTAAAATTTTGGGCATGGAATCTAAATCATTTTTTCCTTGGAATAATAGAAAAAACCTACCAAAATACAATAGTGTTATATTGAGTACACTATATCAACTGAGTATATTTGAGTTAGGGAGATTCAAGTAACATTTTTCACATTACTTTTTGTGCCAAAGGCTACTGACTAGTAG
The DNA here is from genome assembly GCA_963277665.1 of Viscum album. Lineage (NCBI taxonomy): Eukaryota > Viridiplantae > Streptophyta > Magnoliopsida > Santalales > Viscaceae > Viscum > Viscum album. The sequence continues at coordinate 1,461,065,668 of OY728150.1, read as the reverse complement.
TGAGGATCTGGAAGGTTATAGTGTGCGGACAATACCATGACCTTAAAATAATGGTAGAAGAAGAAATGTTCAGTTAAAATAAAATACATATATAAATATGAAAAAATTAAAAACTAACTAATACAAATTTAATGTAATACTTTTATACAATGTTCATAACATAAAATATTTCTTCACGATCATTAATCTCAAACATCTATACAATGAGTAAACAACATTAGTGGTGGAATATTTGGGAGCAGAGTATCTTATTTTTTTCATCATGAACATCATCAACTAAACAATACTGTACTATAACTAGTCATTGGCCAACTATAACTCCATTTCAAAGGTCCCACCTTATCCTCAAATATATGAAATAAATTTATACACTTGTTGAGACACTCATATAGGGTGTGACTGCATAGCTCAATAGGAACCACAAATGCTCCTTAAAAGATATTCTTGAATATAAATATATTGTAATAACATAATAGGAAAACAATAAAAACATCTATTATGTTCCATTGGTACATGTGGTACAATAATTCCACCCTCCATAATTAGCATACATACATTAGCCAATTTTGAATTGGGATGATGTTCACATGTTATAAATAGAATAGGGTCACACAAGAACCTTTATTATACCACTAAACATCTCTAAAAACCACCCAACATCACCTCAAATAACACCTCATCTACATAGTTTTCCCAACAACCCATTTCCATATCACTTCACATAAACGATTAAATTAATTAAGTCATGATGTTGTTAAAACCACATAAATCCATGAAAAAATTAAATAGATTATTATTCTTTTATTATAACCATAAATATGACGACCGTAATATACACATCTAATTATAATTTCATCAAACAAACTAATGGTTAGAAGAACCAATTTTTCCCCTCAATGTGCAGTTGGCCCAAATAGAGTTAGCCCCATTGTTTATCAAAATCACTAGCATTATATGGACACAAAAATGGTAAAACTCTATCACTCCATATTCAGGGAATTATATATCATGGTCATCATATTCTTGTGAATAAAATAATAACCATAAGAATCCATGATAAATCAAAATCCTCCTATAATGATAGCGCATTACCCTATTACCAATACATCACAATCCTCAATCCCCATTGACATATAATCAACACCAACTAAAACACATTCATAACCCCATATTCATGTCAAAACCCCTAGGTAAATACCCCTGTAAAAATGATTCTTACATAAAGAATCCACTTTTCCTTTCATTTCACTACTACCCCACCCAATAGTTACAATTAATTTTTATTATCTCCTCCCATTAGTTGATGATTCACATCCATAGTGGTATTATTTAATGATATTCATACATAGAACCCTATGTACCCCTTTAGGATAAATTTTCCACTTAATTTTTTATTTCAAATTACACACACATTACAATTCTTATTATATTTGTATACTATAGATGGTATATATATACAATGAATTCCACTAGCTATTGACTTCAATAGGGAACCCATACCAATCTATTGACCCCAAAATCAACCTAATGAACTCATTTAATGTCAAGTTTCCACTTCTCACTCTCAATTTATCCATGGGACATAATATTAGGATCCCACTAATTCCCAATACATATTACATAAAATAGATCCTTTTTTTACTACATTATGTGATCCTTCAAGAACCATGCAACATTATGTGAGATGAATTTTAATATTATCCCTCCCAAACACCTATATCCTCCATAAAATGTAATATTCAAACACATAAAAAGAAGAAGAATATAGATGTTCATGTTTCCAACATTTGAAATAAAATTCCTATCGAGTATCACCAGTATACTCAGATATAACCATAAAAAATGAAAATCCAAATAGAACCTATAAAAGACCCAAAATTATGCCATAATCAATGAATGCAAATGACAAAATGGACATTGAGAATAAAATTAGTATGAGTCTAACCTATACCCATAAGTACTCTTAATTATAGATATAATGAGGAACATACCCCAATGACTAAAATGCCCTTAATTTATGGAATAAATGTGAGAATATGGGATAAATGGTTGAGAGGTTACCCTTAAATAGAAATATTGATAACCTAATTTTAACATAAATAAATATTAATGAAAAAAATAACTTACTAAAAGGTCTATTATAATGTGATGACACTATTTATAGTAAAAAAATTTAGACTTCGTCCACTTTATAGCATGGCCCTTATTGTCTTGATAGAGTTCCAAACATTAGGTTAAAACTAGAAATAATAATCACATAAACCCATGGTAAAAGTTATATGTATCCACTTCTATAATAGGATAGTTTCCTATGTTTCAAGGGCTTCAAACAAAGCCTTCCCTAATTTCAAAATAAAACATACACATTAGACTCCCTTAATAGCACAATCCTTTAAATAGAGTTTGATAACATATCTACAATGAAAATTAATATGATGCATCACCACACCATACTTGAACATCATGTGATTTATTGTGGTATTTTTCATTTGGAACGATTTAATTTATAACCCAATGATAAAGCCCATAAAACTATAATATTCCAATTTCATGAAATTATAACACATCTAACATGCCAAAATAAATTGTTCTTTTCTATAATTGATGAAAATTAACTACTCAAAAACCATGGTATATTACATCATGTATAAAATATTTGATATATAAATGTAATAAATATATTTACATGTTCATTAAGATGCGGTATATTGGAGTAAATTGTATTTATGTATAGATGTGACATTTCTAGAGAAACTTGTGGAGAATTAGAATCCCTGAGAAAAAGTCATATACTAGAGGAATATTTATCTACTATGATAGTCATTTCGGGAATATGGAATTGAGGTGAACACCTAAATGATGGAGAAAATTATTTGAACTTTACAAACTCAGGATTTTATATAGGTTATTATTTTAAAATATTTAATGTTTTTTATTATATTAATATTTGAAAAAAATGGTTTTATATGGTTGTGAGGATGTAAATACAGTGATTTTTACTATAAATTTTCTTTTCTAGTAGTAATGTTATTATGTTGGGAATATTTATTATGATGGGATTTTTGGATAAATATATATCTTCTAATTATAGTTTGGGACTTATTATACTTTCAGTGGCCTCTTTTGTTATATTACTTGTTAAGATATGTCCATGAATGATTATATAACTTAAATGAGAATTTTGGAATGAAATTTTGGTTTTCAACATCTAATGTTTAATAATGTAATTTTCTTATAAATGTAGTTCTAATTAATGAAAATGGGTATTCCATTTAAACCTTGGTGAATTTTTTTATTAGTTAAATTTGGTGAAAATTTGATTAAATTTATATTTTTTTGCCATTGATAATTTTTTTAAATCATATAATTTAATTAAATATCTAATAAATTTATTTTCACACTGAATATTGTATATTAAATTTATAACGTAACCTATAATCACCTTATTCAATATTGTCTCCAAAAAGATAGTCCCCAAGAATGAATTTTACCATAAATAGAATAAAACTCATTATGAATGGTATGACTTTTAATTTGAGACTATTTTAAATAAATATTATTTCAATTATCTTTCATTTCACTGAAATATATTTTTTCTGTTATTTATTGAGTCTAGATTATATTGAAAATATAAAATTATCCGATAAACATATATGTTTCTGAAATATAAATATATAATATTTGATTCAAGAGAAATTCAATAGAATTTTGTATAAAAATTTACCAAATAATGAGATAAACCTATCCAAATTTTGAATCGTGACGTCTCAAATATACCAATGTGAATAAATAAATGATGGTAATCTAAAAATATCAAGAATGTAATGTTTTTTCTAACACATTTAATGTTATCATAGTGATCTTCTTTTTGAATTATAAATTCACATTCTAGATTGATGATATTAAAATACTCTATACATTATAAAAATTGTATTTCACTGATCCTTTAGTAATGATGAAATATAAATTAAAAATAAAAATTTAAGGTTCTTATGATATGAATGGATATAGAGATTGATAAATGATCATTGTCTGAACATATTTGAATGGGCCATGTAGTCCACATATATTATGAGGTAATAACATATTGTGGATTTTTTAGATTTTCTATATGAAGATCCATGATAACCATACAATTAAAAAATATATATGACATAATGGGATCCCAGGGGAGATACTCTAGTGGGCCAAGCCATGTGAACATAGTTCATCTACACCATGGATCCACACATGTTAGTTGGCTTAGTCATGTAAAAATCATGGGGTTAAAATATATTGAAGATGGGGGAAACACATAGATGCTCTGAATTTATAGAGAAATGGGGAAGTGTTTGATAAAAAACAAGTGGTCTAACATTGAAGTTCAATGTTTCACTATTCTATTTTTGTGATCATTATAAAAATTATTTATTTTTGATGTTAAACTTGAATTTATAAATTCATTAAGAAACTATGTGCATATTTTATGATAGTATCATTAATAAATTTTAATTAAATAATATAATTGATGATGTAGAAATATTGTAGTGTTTAGGGTAACATATCTTAGTGATGATGAAATCTTTATATGATTACATTATGAAATTAGTATCATTATTCCTTTAATTTTGGTGAAAATGTTATAAAATTTTATGCATGCTAATTTAGACAAACCATTATGACTATGATAACATTACAATGGATCCATATTATGATGTGGCTATTAATTTTGCATGACGAAAAAATTTGGGGGGTAAAATTCATTTCATTATGGGAATTTAAGGAGAAATATTAAATTTAATATATCCTATGAGTGATTTAATTCATTGAATATGATTTACAAAAATATTTATTATCTTTTCTCACCTGAAACTTAGGTTTCAAGGTTTACAGTCAATAATATTTTCATATTAGAATGAAAAATTTGATAAAATGTATGATTATTTGTTAAAAAAGGAAAATAATTAGTTATGTGATTTTATCGTATTATGATATAATATTTTAGATCACTTGTTATCAATATTTTATAGCTATTTATATACATGAGGCTTGTGAGTTTCAAAATCCATTAATGGGATTATAGAAGGCTAAAACAAATGAAATGTTATCCATCATTTTGTAAATATGTTATAAGGGTGAAATGAGATATGGTGTTTGGTATTCAGGAGGTGTCTTGTATGAGATATTTCATGGGTGTCCCTTTGGGTGATTGTTATAAAATATATATGTTATAAAAAACAAAAAACATTAGTATTTGGATAGAATTGTTTTTATCAATGTTGTATCCTTGATAAGAATTTAATTTTGAATTTGAATAATGTTATTAATGTGATTAGGTTAATAATTTTAAATATTCAATTTATGTAATAGAAATATAGTTATTAGTTTTACATAGAGATCAACTCTTTTCCTAGTAAATATATACATGGTATTATTTATATACAATTAATTTAAATGTGAGAATTGTATTAATAATGTTCAAGTAGGCAAGTTAGTGTAGTTGGTGGATATATTTAGAAAATGATTGGTCATTTTTGGTAGTGTGGTAATCTTTATTAGGTATAAAATTTATATTGGTCTAATTTAGTGTTGTTTTATTTTTATTATTTTCGATACAATGTTAAAAAAAATTATTGGAGGTTATTAAAAATCATGCATTATTAAATTTCATCTAGTATGTTGTTTTATTAATATATATGGATGAGACTATGTGTTTAGTTAGGGAAAAGATATTTATTATGTTAATGAATCCCATAATTTTTATGGATATATCAACTGTAGTTTCAAACCATTGTCACAGTAGAGGAGGGATTGAGAAGTAAAATTTCTAACATGTTAATATATGATAAAATATGATACAATTAATTAATTATTTACAATATTAAACAAAATTATAACTATCATAGGTTGATATAGGGAAAAGAATGATAATCCCAGTATTAGTAAAATTTTAAAGAGATTTCTCTAAAAAAACATTCAATGTGAAATGTTATTCTATGAAATATTAAGTAATATAAAACATCACCATCAATGAAAATAATATCTTATTAATTGAATATGTTATTTAATATGGATATAAAATAATGACTAATGTAAATATTAATAAATATATTGAGTTTTATATTCTCTATTGGAAGAATATCAATGAAATAAATTTCTCCATTGTGGCTCAATATAAACATTAATATTATGTTTGTTTATATATTGAATTTTTATAAATAATCCTAGTGAACCATTATAGAGAAATTAGTAATTATAAGGTAAAAATTACATTAATATATTTTATAATTAAATTAACTATATAGGTTTATTCAAAATGTCCATTGAAAAGTAATTAGATTAAGTGCTAGATTGATTCAACAAAGAAAGATGTAATGATGAAAAACAATAGTGAATTTAAAAAATGATGAAAAATTTATATCTAAAATATAAGAGAATAAAACCATAAAAATTAATAAGAAATATACATTATCAATGAAATATGGTGTTTTAGATAGTAAGGTAAATTATCAAGATTAAAGGAATTTGTTAGGCTAATGGCATAAGGATCATATTTCAAATGTGGAAAACAAATATTATATATTGTTTGTTGATAATGAAGACTAGTATTTTTTGATGATTATATTAAGTTCATAGCTATGAATACTAAAACCATATAATGTTATATTTTGAGGATGGAAATCATGATTTTAATGATGGTGTTAGCAGTGTTAATAGAAAATATTTCATATGAATACTCTTGAAACAAACAAATTGGTTGAATAATTTCATTAAAGAATAGATGAGTTAAAAAGGGAGAATAAAATCCTCAAAAGTTTCAATGATGTATATTGAAATGTTTCTAATTAAATGTATCATTATGATTTGTTTAAATATATAGACATAAAAAAACATAGTTGAATTTATTTTCATAAAATAACTAATTGAAAATATTTTTTGTTAATTATGAGAAATTATTTTTTTATAAATAAATTTGGGACCAAATGAAATTTCATCAATGAGTAATTGGTTTGTTTTCCTTATTCACATTTTTAAATCACTAAATAATTTTTTTTATATATGAAATTAATGATATAATGGGGTTTGTGTGTGTTCCTGATTGAAACAAAAAATTATTGATAATATTTTTGTATTTATATAACTCTATGTGTGTGTGTGTTCAAATGGAATTCGTTAAGGGTAGTGAAAAAAATTGAATTTTTAAATTTATTCAATATAATATATTTTTGTGATTTTATATACTGATCCACTCAATGATTCATAAAAAATGAAATAATTATGGAAATATATTAGAAACTAAACCCATCACTTAAAATATCTAGTCATGGTATTCATTGAAATACTCATAATATCTAAAGTCCTCTTGGGGTTGTTTCTATCTAAAATTTATAGTGGTTCTAACATTTTATATAATTATTTTGATAGTACACACCAAAAACCTCCGTCATTAGTAATGTACTTATATTTCTTTAGTCTTGGTTTAGATTCTATATATTATTACTTAACCATCACCTTAAAATCAATTAGACATTTGATAAATGTGAAAAACCAACCAAGATAACCTATAAAAACAATACCTAAAACAATCTTGAACGTTTTACCCAAACACCATTCTTCTTTGACCGTAATATTCAATTTATCAAGATTTGGACTCTAGGCCATCTTTGGTATCATTATACATATTTTATATTTTTCTTGGTGATCCACTCTTCTTTGATATGCTAAAATCCATCTATGATGCATTGGTGTATTTCCATTCATTCAAGTCCTCCAAAATCTCTAATAATTCCATCTTTGAACATGTAATACCATATAAATTAGCATCGGTGAAACCATTGTTCATTGAAAAATATGTTATTTTTAAAAAAAATATTATATTGGATGGTTATCCATATGCTCTAAATATATTATTACTATGAACAATATTTTATTGGAAAAAGGTCCTCATTTTATGTTTGTATAATTACATATCTCATCTCAATAGTTTAACAGCATCCATATTGTGTGGATTCCATATTTCTAATTTTTACCTCTATAATAAGTCAATTAAATATTGGGGAGTTATTCTAATTTTATATTAATCTCAATATCTCTTCCTTATACTTATATAGATTCTTCATTCCTTCATCATAAAATTAGTCACTTTCACTTATAGAACTATCCAGGTTCATGTTATTCAATGTTTTGATTTCTAGTTGTTCATCGTGGATATTCATATATTTTTTGGGGAGTTTATTAAAATCATGGAATGTTTCTTCAAATAAAATATTTAATAATTATTTAACAAACACATTACGATATAAATTTTCATTATTATTATTTTAATTATCTTTATTAAGAGTCATAGAGTGTTCCTTTAATTCAAATCGGTTGGTGAGTCCATTGTACCTTATGAAATTTCTACTTTTTAAGTCTTCTATTTTTTTGATATTATTCTTATAGATAAAAATTATCATCAAAATAGCCCTCTGTAAAACCACCCATATATGTGAATGTTTCATCAAGAATTTGTAATGAAGCATCCCGACTATTCTTAACCTGATAGCTGACCTGGAATAACACTAGGACCACATGGGATTCTCAATACCCATTAGATGAAAACTAGTTCTGGGCATCATAGAACATGTGGGATGGAATTTAACCTCATATCAGAGTGATTGATCACCAACAATCCATCAAAAATATTTTTTTGTTTGAATTCCCACCACCCCTCACGAAAATTTTTAGCAATAATCAATAGCGATATAATACAATATATGTTACTAATATGAACACAAAGAAAGTATTTTTGATTTGAATTAAATCCATTTTAAATTATTTTTAACAGGAAAAAGTATTTTCGACATCATTATTTACATCCCTATTAATTAGTCATAATTAACAATAAATTAAAACCCAATGATCCCAATTTTTCCTCTCCCTCCCTTTCATCTCCATCTACCAAATGGGTCATAATGAATGACCAAAGATCTCCCAACCTATGATATAATTCATTATAGATGATTTTTTTGTAGATATGAATTTTAACTTCTTATATAGGTTCCTCTCATCCCCCTTTTTATTCCATTTTATTTTTTAATTTTTTTATCATACATTATTTAGTTTGGAAATCCATAGATCCAAATATTTATCAAAATTTTGAAGTTTATTTTGTATCTGGGATTCTTGAAGATTTATTATTTACTATTTTTATATTAATAGGGGAACACGAGTTATTTAAAATGTTTTTTGGTATTTTTCTCATTGTTTATTTAGGATATGTGTATGTGTAGTTATATATGTTATCGTGCGAATATATACATGTATAAAGGATATTCAAAATATGTAATATTATATATATATATTTATATGCATGTTTTTTTGTTTTTTTGTATATATATATATATATATTTGATATTAATACTTTTTTTTTGAAAAAATGATATAATATATTTGATATATTTTTATTAAAGAAGAAATATTTTAATATATTTGTACATAAATAACAACATATGATTATAAATGTATTAACATTTAAATAAATATGTAATGTTTTTAATATATATTTAGTAATATAAAAACATGTAAACTTTTTAACATATATATATGTGAATGTATATAATATTTAAAAAATGTTTATTGTTTTTGATATATATATATATACTCATACTCCCAAATATATAATTTTTCATAAATAATTTATAAGGTTATATATATATATTTATATATTTATGTATGTATGTTTGTTTGTATGTATTTGTTTTACATGCATATTTAACAAAAAACAATAAAAATATTTTCTTAATATATATATACATAAATTTATAATGAAATATATATATATATATATATATATATTCAAAAAACAATTGTGGTTTATTATATATATATAATATTGATACGTATATTTGATTAAAAAAGATTTGAAATATGTTTTATATATTTATATTTTTTAAGAAATCATGATATATATATATATATATATAATTATTAAAAATATAATAATAATATAAATAATTAGAAATAATCATTAAATAATTAATAATATTTACTAATTAAGTAATCTACATTATTAATAAATAGTATTTAATAGTGTTAGTAACAAAATATTATTTATAATTTGAAAATTTGATTAAATAAGAATAAACACTAATAATGTGTAAAATAAAGAAATATGGAATACTAGTAATTTTAAAAATTAGTAATATTTATTAAATATAATGTTATAAAATATAAATAATTAGTATTAATTAATAAATAGTTTTTCCATTTAGTAAAAAAAATATCTACAACAAATACTGTATTTTTTTTAATAACATGGAAATAAATATAAAATAACTATTAGAAATACATAATAAGTCTAATAAATGTTTTATTGATTAAAATAATTATAATTAATAATTCATATATTTTTTTTAATGTATATATATATGTAATAGTAATAAAATATTATAGTGGATTCCCTTGCATGTGTTGTTATCAAACAACTGATGCACTGAACTATTGTATCATGCCTAGCGTAATCCCACGATCCTTAATCTAATATTGGCCTCAAATTCTTGATATGATACACTATTACAGAAATTTATCAATTTTTTTGTTAAAAATAAAAAAAAATATGAAGCGAATTATCATCGAGTTTGATTTTACCAAACACTCGATGTTCAAAAATGTTATTTTATGTATAGGGTAAACCCAACATCTCAAACCTAATGGTGGTCTCCAAGTTCCCCTATAATACACAATTTGGGAGATATTTAATATTATTAATAAATTTTTTTAATAAAAATATTAAATGAATTATGCTTATGTGAAATGTAACTAAAATATGAACCCACGAAAATGTTATGTCAATCCCAAGGTGAACCCAGCTTCCTCGATCTAATGGTGGTCTAGGATTACTGATACAATAAACCATTATGGAGATATCTAAACTATTTTGTAAAAAAATATAATAAATAATAAAATGAATTACCATTATGTGTGATGTTACCAAATTCTCAACACACAAAAATGGTATGTTGTGTCTGGGCTATACCCCAAATCCTAGACGTAAATGTCATTTCTAGTTTTTTATACGATACACAAATTAGGAGTTAAATAATATTTTAATAATTTTATAATAAAAATGTTAAATGGATTTCCCTAATGTGCAATGAAACCCATCACCGAACACACAAAAAGTTTATGTTGTTCCTATTATTAAACTAAAATCCTCGATCTAATAGTTGTATTAGATTTATGATATGAGACACTGTGATAGAGATACATCAATTTGTTTTGTAAAATATATAATAAATTATTATTGTGTGGGATGTTACAATACTCTTAACACACCAAAATATTAGGTCACATCTAGGGTAATCCCCATATCCCAAAATTATCAGTTTCATTCAGATTTTCATATGAAAACATGTTTGAATGATAATTATATTTTTTATAAAAAAAATATAATTAAAATATTAAATGAATTGCACTCATGAGAAATGTAACCGACCACATGAATCACGTAATTTTAATGATGGACCTAGGGTATCCCTTGTATCCTAGAAATAAATGTTGTCTCAGATTTCTTATACAAGACACCTTTTAGGATATATTCTATTATTTTAAGAAAATAGTGATTGTGTGATATAATATATTTAATATTCATTCCCTATTTTAATAGAGCCTCTATTGGTACCAAAAGCCAGTGCTAGCCCATTTCCTCACTCATTTCATATTCAATAGAAGATTATGAGGTGTTATAATATTATAATAATCTGAAATTATTCCCAGTGATGGGTAATTTTTTTTCCTATTTTTGATTTTTGTAGATTAATATAGACCTGGGAAGTACAAACCAGTTTCTATTACATGATCGTGATGGGGAAAATAGTTGTAAAAAATCCATATAGACATGATATAAATCTTATCTACATCAAGGGTGTTGAAAATTTTATATCATTTCATCATCAAATTAAAAAATAAAAGGAACAATAATATTTCTAGGTAAAAAATTTGGTAATTTTATATTCAAAACATTTGAAAATGATGTACTTCACCTATTATTATTTTTGTAAATAATATTTCCTTTTTATGAATATTGTTAATAGAATTCAGTAGAAAATAAAAAAAATTGTTCTGGATCCATAATTTCAGAATATACTTATGAGGTTACTAGACAATTATTTCATGATTCAACAACTCGTAATGATATTCCAAATCATAAATTATAGAATAATCCATTTTAAAACTTGTTGAAATATACTTAGGATTTCTTATATCTAAGATTCCAGATGGGAATACATGAATCTGTTACAATATTTATGGATATTTAATAATAATTGGGATTGTGAAATAGTTTTTTTGATGAGATATTATTATTAGTCTAATGATTATTTCTTGATGGAAATAAATTACCTGGAAGTTTCTATGAAATTAAGTGGATGTTCTATAATATTAATATTAGTAATGAGAAGATTAATACATTTTAAAATGAATACATATTATATTACTTTTATTATGAAAATATAGATAGATTCGAAGTATGTGGGGAATTGAGTTATAATGAGGAATAATAAAGAAAATCCAAAATTCATGTGAGAAAATTGATGTATTTTTTAATTACACTTTTATTTATATAATTTATTTATGTATCACAATATATCTATATTGATGACATGGAATAAACAAAATATTTCTATTATTAAAAGATTAAATCATCCATGTGACAATGATTCATGGAAACAAATTAATAAGATGAAACACTATTTTTCTTTAGAAACTCATAACATGTGATTGAGTATTTCTACATATAATTTTTGACCATGGGGAATTTATGAAATTCAATTTTATTATTGGGATATTTTCATTAATTCTTACAACTTTCCTTTTTTATACACTAATGAAGGAACTATGTATTACCTATGAATAAACATTTTTTTAAGGAACATAAATAATTTTACAAATGTTATAAATGAATGAGACAAACATCCAGAAGTGATTTCATGTATTTTTGTAATACCTATGGAATCATGAACAGGTTGAATTTTTTTTGAACAACCACAAATGAAAAAAAGGAATGGTTATTAGAGAGATCATAATTGGATATAGTAGAATATTTTTTGGGTCCTTCTATTTTGGTATAATTTATTTTTTCTTCATATGTTATATGTAATGCAAAGTGTTGTGTATTTTTTTGAGAACATCTGTTAAACAATGATGGACACACATAGTAAGTGAAAAAATATTTTAAAAGATTTTTTATATCTTTCCCATATTTAATGACATTATTATTTGAATTATTTTAAGATGAAAGATCAGAAAATTTAGTGATGTCAAAATAATATTACACACTATATAAAAATGTTTTTTTTATTCTGTTAATGGATTTGAGATTTTTAGTTACCATATTATTATTCTTATAATTTTTCACACTACATTAGAAACTGGTATATTTCCATTTTTAGTTTTTATGACTTTTATGACCTAATGGAATTATTATATTCGTTTGGTCAAAGAGGAATTAAGAGTTTTTTAATATAGGACCTGTTCAGTGAAATATAATTTTTATTCTGAGATATTTGTTCACAAACATCAGATTAAGATTAATTGTGTATGTAGCACAAAATGTTGTTTTAATTTAATTTTTATTGTAGAAAATATTTCTAGCCATGATTCTTTGAGTCAATAAAACATTTATTATTTTATTTTTTATATGAATCTAAATGAAGAAAACAAGTAAAATTATGATGGATACACCCATTTGATATATGTATGAAAATTTTAAAGAATAATGCTTATAATAAGGTTTTAATTGAAGGTTTAATTGTAGATGCGTAAAAGTAGGAGGAAATTTTAAATTAATACAATTATTATTTTAATTTAAAATATCCTTCAAAACATAACCTGATCGGTCGCAATGAGAAAAATTTTGATGATGAAAAACAATATATTTTTTATGATTTTATTCATCCCAATCATGGTTTTGATAGTTATCATGGAAAATATATTTCCATAGAAGAAATTGATGGAGCACATATATATATTCTACTAAATTGTGGAGATATGATACAATTTTTGCAGTATGTACTACTATTTTATATTCTGTTATATTTTTTAAAAATATATTATATTTACATTAGATTTTCTATAGATGACCAGATGACCATATCAAAATATTATTTTTGATAATTATCATCTTCCATCCTTGAAGAATTTCATCAAAAAATTGTTTATAACATGAAATCAATTTTTTATGATTTCTATTATTAATATTTTTTATTTTTTTCAGGAAACACAACCTAAAATCAAAATTGATAGTCAATTATGTGTTCTAAAAATACTAGATCAAAATTAGTAAAATCATATAATCAATATATTGTTAATGGATTTAAATTATATAAATGAAAATAAGGCGAATCAAATAAATCATTGGCTATTGGAATTTTTTTGAAAGGTTATCATTATAAAGAAAGTGAATTTTACTTTAATGGTATTTTTGATAAAATAATTGGTTTATATTATATAAGAAAATATTATGTAAAAATGTTTAAATTTCATTGGTATGATATTGATCGAGGGATTAGAGTTCAACAATGACATTGTCTCTTTGATATTAAATATAAAAGTCTTCTTACGTCAAAATTAAATGAAAACATATTTATTTAAAATGAAATTTGTTCCTTAGAGGTACAACATAATGATACTTTTTAAGAAAAATACCAAAATATATCTCATACCTAATTAGATATTAATATTGATGATGAAAACCTCGGGTTAAGGGATGACGATATAGATAATGTTGATAAAGTAATAGAAGTAAATTAAATTAAAATTTGAATAAAATAAGATGATGTTAAATATGGGGATGAAGGAATTATCCACAATAAAAATGATGAATATGATGTTTATTGATTTATTATATTCATGTATTTATAAGTTTAATATATTTTATGTTTTTATAAATGATTATTTATAGGTAAGAATTTTTGTTTCAAATGGTTGGTCTAGATGATATTTTTCTTTCCTTCACTAATTCTAGTAATTATAATTATTTTCTATTTGATATCAATATTAATATTTTTTAACATGTAAGAATACTATATTCTACATTATAATCAATAGCTTTTTATTTTTGATATAAATTTTAATAAATATTAATACATTAAATTATTATGTTTTGTTAGTTATTTATAGGAATTTATTATATTCCAGTATTTATTAGTTTCTTATATAATATATATTTGTATAAACAATTACATACATGTGATTTATTTATATTCTTGTATTTATTTTTTTTATATTTTATATTATTATTAATAATTTCTTAGAGGTATGATCATTTTTTAATGGGTTGAGATTATCCCAATCATCTAATCCATTATCTCACTAATGTTTGACATCCTAAAGATGAATCTAATTCATCTGATCTACAGGACTATGCTTCTATTTGAATATGGTAGAGTGTTTCTCGATTTATGATTCGAGACAATTTTCTGGATATATAAATATTTTTTTATTTTGATCATTATATAAATAGTTATGTATGACTTCAAAGATATATATTTTATATAATGTTTTTTATTATATTTTGGTAGTAATATTCATATTTTTTGTTTCTATTTTCATAGTTTATCTAATTTAGTTATTAGGATGGATAGTGAAATTATATGAGAATTTTTTTCTTATCATGGGGGTACATGGGATTAGGTTCCCATATTCATTCATCAGTAGATGTTCAGCCACTACATTTTATGTTGTTAAATAATAGATACCTTTTCATATTTAGTTAATAACTAAAATATTGTATTTAATTTCAATAAATAAATTATGGTCATGTTTACTAATAGCTTGAGAGATTTTATTGAGTAGGCATGAGATATTGGTAAACATGAAAACATTCCTCAGTTATTACAGAACATCAGAAAGAGAGCTATAGGTAAATAATTTGATACTATTTTTGACTAGTCTTGCATCTCATATTGACCTGAGTTTATTTGATCTAAGGTATGGAATGGATTGGGCCCCTACTCTCAAGGAAAATTTTTTAGTAAGAGGTCGTCATATGGACATTGGAGATGTGGTAGGAAGGATTTCACACATTCGAACAAACTTTTTACTTGTAACATAAATTCATGGCATATGGTAGCTGGTATTATTTTAAAGGAAAATGTATTCTAATTGAAAAATGTTTGTTAAATTATATAGGAATCTATTAGCCCATATATGATGGTGTTTAAAGTGAATAAGAATATAGTTACTAATCCTCATACCAAAGAACATGTAGATGACCGAAAAAATACATATTTTGGTTATTATTTTTTTTAAAAAGTTTATTAATATTAATTTTTTATTATAATTTACATTCATATTTGAAGGAAACATATGAGGTTGTGAATTCTCATTTATGATTGATTCAAGCTGATAAAGATTAATATTCCACTAGTAATTTTGGTTTCGATGAGGGGGGCTAGATACAAGAGAGTTTCCATTGTGTCATAAAAGGTCATGTTATCAATATTGGTTATTGAATGACACTTATGAGTCATTATGGTACTTCTGTGATGTCACTAGTGAGCTAAAAGGTAGCTCTGGGAGTGTCATCATCAATAAGGTCTTACACTGCACAATATGGGGAGAGGATGAAAGATCCTGATGAGATATTACATTTGATGAAGAAAGAGTGTGTGAAGCAGAATACACATCAACATCAAAGAGATGAGTAGACATTGGAGTATATCTAGAATCACGAAATTTACATTTTTTTGGACTTTCAACCCCTAGATCCTTCAAGTGACCCCCACCACCTAACAACGGGTAATGATTCGTGAAGTCTAATGATTTTTAGGAAATTTGGGGTGACAAATATATTTTATTTGTAATGATGTATTAATTTTTGGTTTGGGTATTTATTTATTTTTATTTCTTTTTAACCTTTATTAATTTAAAATAAAATCATAATTTTTAATTTTTTTAATTTTTTAATATTTTTATTATATTTCATTTTTTTAATTATTTGTAATCATTTTAATAATTTTTTATTTCTTTTTTATTTTTAATATTATTTAAATATTCTAAATATCTCTATTTTTTTAATTTTTATTATATCTTTAGATGGTTTTCATTTTTTAATATTACATTAAATTTTGGTATTTTGTGAATATATTATCATTTGAAATAAACTATTATTACATTTTATATCATATAAATTATAATGGATCGTCAGAATTTAAAAATTAAAAAAAATTCCAGTATCATTTTCAATGATTATTTCATCCATAAAAAATATTTTCTATTTGCGATGGACCATGAAAAATAAACACAATTGTGAAACTATCGTTATCTATGGTGAATTAACAACAGACTCCTATCACAAATGGATATTTTGTGATAAAATTCTATCACTAATGCACCACGTCAAAAAATGAAAACTCTTTTAGTCTGAGTCCAAACCCAAATTGATTCTTAATAACATTTTAAAAAATAATAAAATGATTAAAAAATAATACAACATGGTATGACAATGAACAATAATTGAAACTAAATATAACTAAAATAAAGGTATTATTGGCTAATTGATCGACAACTAAGACCACAAATTGAAAAAAACTACCCAAAAACTCAATAAAAAAACAATTTCTCACCAGGTCACATTCCATCATCTATTATTACAACTTAAACATAAACCCAACCAGATATCAGAGCCAGGTAACCAGATAGAAAAAATGAAAGAAACATATAGTCAATAGTGATGCAAGTTATGAGATACATTATCCAAAACATTTTATTATGTTTTCATAGAATTTATTTGATCTTACTTATTTGATATGTGATTATATTCCCTTCACATGATCTAATTATAATTAATTAAACTATTTATTATAATTTATTTATTATTACTTGATCACACCATAGATATACCATTTATGTGACCATTTTATGATATCACTTATCCAATTATGGTTACAGCTTTTTTTTCTATTATCCCATCCATTCCTCATTGTTAGACCGTAGTGCCATTATAGGAAATTTTTAGTGTGGGTTTGAGAACAATAAAACCCGTATATTTTTATGGTTAATTGTACTATGAAAAACATTTGATGCTTTATGACACAATACAGGTGATACTTCATGGATATGGGTTCCACGAGTGATGACAGGTGTTGAGCGGTGAACATGATGAACTACAACATCATACAGATAATTAGCTTCCAATTTCCTTCCATTGAAGGCTGATGAAATACAACTGAAGGCTGTTGACATCAATCATAGGTGATAAAATGGAAATATACATGGTTAAGATTCTAGATATATTGAATTTGTGATGGAATTTCAAAAATATATAAAATTATTTAATTAACGCCTTATACCCTAGAAGAACACACATCACATAGCCCCCTGGGATCTAGGGCTAGGATTATGTGAAGAGTTAAGGATATAATTTCATATGTCAGAGCCAATATGCCCTCAAAACCTCCATGGGTGGACAAGGTGTGTTCCATCTACAATATTCCTAAGACCCCATATGGCCAGGCACATCACGTACTCAGAGAGTAAACATGTATTTTCTCATACTCGGTCATTTTTAGGTTAATGGATAGGTACATCGGCATGGGACAATGTATATAGGCATGAATGATAACACAAGTTTAAGATAGGAGCAGTGGCAGTACACCATATTCCCTCTGAAATTTTATTTTTGATGCCATGGATTCAAATATGTGTTACAAGATAACACAACTTGGTGATGATTTGGGGGTAACATTTCATGTGGAACCCAAATATTCCTTTTATTATATATTATAACTTCATCATCTCATAGATCATTTGTTTGGAAAATTATTTTTTATCATGGGTTGCCTATCATTAGTAGTGTTCTGTGTAGAATTTGATGGTTGGATTTTTTGTGGTATATGAGATATTGTTTTAGGTGTTCTGAGTGTGGCACATTTTCAAGTGATGGTTGATGATGAAATTAATCAAAATTAGATCATCAATGTGTTCCCAGTGTTGGTACTCTCATTAATCACTATGTAATTGGTTCCTCATAATATTTACAAAAGTAGAGATGCTAATCACTAACACTAGGTGTTGGTCATCCATCTATATAGTGTTACTCTACACTCTTCGGGCTCTACTAAAAAGTGGGTCTTCCAAAGTTGTTGTGACACCTTTATATCTGGATCACAATTTCGAGTAGTGTTACCCTCTACAATGATTGTGGATTGGTTTCATTTTATGATGAGAATTAGAGATATAAATTTATAACTGCAAGAAGAATCATCGTCTTAGGCTGAGCTGTGAGATAAAGAACCCATTTCTCTCTTTTATGAGATTATTTATGAGTATATATATGTGATGGTTATACATTCTCCCTTTTTATGGGTTGATATGACTACTAAGATCATTTACATGTATTCCCCTCTCTTCTTTCTTTGGGGCGTCTTTCTTGGTATGCATATACTCACCGATGTTTTGGATTTTCCCGCATATGAATTTTCTTATTACGATAATAGAAAAATCAACTGATTCTATGGTTGATCATAGTCATAATCAAGTTTATTGACCATGTACGGTGGAAAGGACATGGAGAATAGAAGTTGGAATCTCCTAGTATTCCTGTATTATATTTTTTTTCTTGTTGGGACTTTATTTCTACTTGCATACATCATTTACACTTTTTATATCATTTATACTATTGTAGTCTATAATATTCAGTAGATTTATTTCAAAAATCGTCTTAGTTACATGTCATAGTATTCAATATATACACATACACTATTTTATGGAGATAGTTGAGTTCATGTGTATTTATACATTATAAAAATTCCTACTATATTATATTATGACTTCTCAGAACACGTCTAAATCCAAATGGACTATTAAAGGTTCACATGGGGTTCTCACGGCTTAACCTTCCACCATCCTAGAAGGATGCTATAGGTTAGGTTATGATAGAGTGACATTAAATAGTTCATTCTATTTAATGGTGTTTGATGTTTTACCCTTATCATGAATTGGTTGGGAATTAGGGTAATAGTGTCAAAGTTTATCAAGTATAACTTTTATTCTAGGGAACTAAATATTTCTACAACACCCGACGTGTTGATTAATCATGAAATTTGACTATTGTATAGTGGAACTAAAATACTAGTTAATTGGTTGTATGAAAGAAATGGAACATTAATCATATAATATTGTGCCATTTATCTGTCCTAATTAAGTTAGTAACCTATATTTATTCTCATCTAACCGTTTTCTATCACGATCATTTTGGGATTCCTTCGTAATGATAGAATCGTAGTTTACCAATTCAGGATCATGAAGATGATTTTGTGAGAGACGGTTTTTTAGTTTAGGACCCTACTCATGAGATGTTACTTCCATTTATGTAGATAAAAGTTCCATTTTTTATATAGTACTAGTTAGTACCAACATATTAGGATGAGTAAATGTGTAGGCTCATCACACTACATGATTAACCTTACTATATATTTTTATTGTTATATAGTTAAAACCCCCATATAGCTCATGATTGTCTTGTGTTAGAGATTCATATATTTAGCATTGCATATAGGTTGACATATTATATTATTTATCATGCTTCCAGTCTTTTCCATGGTGAATCATGGTATTGGGGGATACTACTTGGATACTTTATGAAAAGAACTTATGATGGACCTTCTTCCAACACCTATTTCATCATGCGTATTACCCATAGTGGTTACACTCAATTCATATCAAGTTTCTTTTTGATGTAATAGTGAGATATTACCAAGGTATAGTATATCATGATAGTCACCAACCTTATACAATGCTTCTTTGAATTGATGTAAGATGGTATCTTCTTGGAATGGATATTCTAGAATGATAACCACATAGACATATGGGTGAGCATAGTTTTAATATATATCTCAACCCTTGTGGGAGTATAGGAGTAATACATGGTTAGAGAGAACTTATTAGAAAAGGGTCTCCATGTGGTTGATTCCTATAGTGGTTATCATTGTGTTAAATGAACTATATATTCTAGTATTTGACAAATATTATGGTCTCCAGATAGGAGTTACACTCATGCCTAGGATTAGAACTGTGGTTCTATGACTCATGGAGCACATGGAAGATACACTCATTCCATAGTAGGGCTATGTTATTCTTTCGATGTGATATTTTACATTGATCATGAATTCTCGACCCGTTGGGATGAGAAGGACATGAAAAAAGTGGATGGACAATCACAATAGAAGAATCTATGTGATCAGGGATCTCCCAGATATAGCCAAGAAGCCCTCTTTGATGTGGTGCTGGTAAAGGAAAAAATAGGTTCCCTTTATGGTGGAGAAGTTATATGAATGTGATTTAATGAGCTACCACCATCTCCATCACCATGATTCCCATGTCAGGATCATTGAGATAACCGCCAATTTCATTTGAAATATCTTCCCATAGAAAGATATGGTTAGTTTGAAAAAGATATGATCTGATGTAATATATGTGTTTATTAAAATCATTCATAAATACTAGTAGACACACATGAAATCAATTCATTAATATCTTTATTCTTGGTGTGATATCTAGAGTTTCTAGATTAGGCTTTAGCCTAAAAATTATGTTTATATGTAACCACATGGAATATTTCTTCTATATTTCATATTAACTCTATGTATGAGCTATCTCTTGGTGTAGAGAGTTTCATGTGGGACTTGTTGGTAATCAAAATGGGGCTATATGATTTCATATTGGTAATTGATTTTTTATCTACGGTCTAAGATGATATTGACTCTCATCATAGGTGACTCATATTCCTATGGTTAGATGGGGTAATAATCTCATTTGTTGGTGAGCTAGATATCTTAGATGGGAAAGTTTGACTTGATAAAAGGACAGTATATACCATAGCCCTTTATTTATAGTTCATAACCCTTGGGTTATAATGTACATCAGGAATCTTTTTTCCATTGGATGTGATGGAATTTTTGGATGTCTTTATAAAGGATATTCTTAGATTACCTCCAAACATGGAGATAGAATTTTTCATTAAATTGCATCATAGGACCAAGATGATATCTTTATTATCATATCAGAGGGCCCTATCAATCTTTAGGAACTAATGTTATATTTGGAGGACCTTCAAAGGACTAGATTTTTTAGAAATAATGTACCACCTAGGCAGATCCTGTTTTTTTATGAAAAAGGATGATGGGATCATGAGTCTTTGTGTTGTCTTTCATTGCAAGAATCGATAACAATAAATAATTAGTACCCCTTGTGATGGATTGAGAACCTCTTTAACTTGTTGTGAGGCACAAGATGATTCCAAATGATCTTTATTTGGTCCATATACAACTAGTTTATGGTTGATGAGTTTGATATTCCATAGATGAAATTATAATGTCGTTATGGAGACAGTGATTTCCTGGTGACACGTTTTATGGTGGTGAATTTCCCCAATGTGTTTATACCATTGATGAACTAGATATTTTCACTAAACCTGGAATGTTTTGTTATTTGGTACATAGATGAGATACTTATCTACTATATGTTAGAGGAGTAGCTTGCAGAGAATCTGAGGATGGCCCTACACTTATTATGGGAGCAACAAAAATATTTTAATATCCTTAATTTCCAGTGCATTATTTTAGAGGTTCACTTATAAGGGAATGTTTTAATCATGATTTTCTATATATCTAGTTCATATTGATACAATGCTTTCAACAGATCCATCTAATAATGTAATATATTTACAAATATTTGTATTCATAGTGGCTTACTATATGTGGCTAATGTTGGAAATCACTATGATTGCATCAACATTGACTGGATTAATATAAGAAGGGAATATTTTTACCTAAAATAATTAAGTTTAGGTATAAATTTAGGATTTGAGACTAAGGCTAACTAGATATCCCATGTTTATACTAACAAAGTAGATCAGTGATTATATAGTGTTTTGTGATACCTCATAATATGGAATTGGTTTTATGTTGATGCATAAGGAGGCGGTGATCACTTATGGGATGAAATAGAAATCATACCACAAGATGAACTATTTGAATCATGAATTGAAGTTTGATGTGGTAGTGTTATCTCCGAATATGAAGACGAACCTCTTTCTTGGAGAGTGATTGATTGTTTGCATAAAACACCAATGTATTAGGTACATATTCACTTTGAATGTTATTTACATGTGAATGATTTTCTGGTTGGAGGACATTATAGACTATGAGATCAATATATCTTATACATCATGGAAGTAAAATGTGATAGAAGATTACCTTATGAGGATGTCTGGTTCTCACTTGGTGGAATAAGTGTGAGATAAATTTCATTCCTTTTATCTGACCTTGATAGTGGAGGGCGTGTATATTTTTTTATGTATATGGTGTTGACTACAATATTTCTTCAGCGTGTAATGGATTTATTGTTTGGAGAAATTTAATTTATAGATCTTCATGACTTGAAATCCTCATGGTATAAGATAGATATATTATTTTATGTATGGGATAACATCCAAAAAAATTTGAGGATGCTCGGTGGTTCTAATGATGTTGCAGTAGTAGGCGATGATGGAGTTATATAATTCTCCATTTGATATACATAACATAGATGAAATTATTTATAAGTATAATTATATTATTTTTTGGAGGGATGTAAAGATTCCGGGAATAAAATATTTCGTCTATAGGTGTCTCACATGTCCATAAGTAATGTTGAGAAACATGTTATATAAGGATTGATGTTGTCTTATGAGTTCCTAAAGATTTAATGGGACTGGATATCCATATACATAGTGATATATACTACAAGGATATAAATATTTCATGATTACACATGGGTGATTTATGAAGGACTTTCTAAGCACATCAACTTCTTCTCTAGTTAAGTTCAATGTTTGGTGGAGAGATTGGGATAGTTTTTTGTGAACATGATCTCCATAATCCATACAGTAACCATGATGGTTATCTCTAAAAAATATATATGGTTCATTTCAGGGTCATTGAGTTGATTAAAATAGTACTTAGTGACCCAATTTAGGATTAATATTTTGTTTCACCCCTAGAAGAATGTTCTTCCTGAGTTGAATATCTCGGTGTTGAAATATATTCTATTGTCTTGTGTTTTGGACTTCAGCTAGATATGGGAGGTTAAATTTTATTTAGTAGATATTTATTATAATAACATCTATCACAATACGATCATAATGGATACTTTTAAGGCCCTATAATAGAGGCATTGCATCTATTTCTTATGTTGGACTAAGATTTGAGATACTTATCTTTATGTGTCGTTGATGGTGCATACAATGACATAGAATATTCATGTGATATGTGCGTATATGAGGAAAACCTAGGGGGGAAAATATTATACAAATTGATGTTGTTTTCATTTTTTGTTCGACTTAGGAGACCATGTTTTCTAGACAGTTTCTCCATTATATGGATTTAAATGGTTTGACCTGGGAGTCAAGCTATACCTCAGGTTCATCAAGCCACTATAGGGTTGGTGAGGTTTCTTACAATTTGTTTATTTCCCCATAGAATAAATGTTTTCTTGGATTTTTTATGTGACACTGTATAAAAGATATGTGCATTATTGTACACACTAAATTGCATGGGGTGAGAAATACATTGATGATGGTTCCACCTTTATAGAGTACCTAACAGTGACTGATAATCTATAGTGGGGGATCCTTTGAGGAAATAAATTTCCCTCACTCCATGCGTTGAGGCATCATGAGAGAGTGTATCCATGTTTGTTCAAGTATAAGAACCATATGATGCATAAATATCCCCACCATATTTTTTAAAATGATAAGTTTTTGAGAAAAAAATTGAGGGGGTGTAGGGACTCTATTTTTTCGTTTTAGGTCTCTAAAATATATTAAGGAAAATATTTAGTGACATCACTGGTATGGTATAGTGGGCCAATACTTTTAAAATTAATATTAAATTAAATTTATCATAACTTTCTATTCAATACAAAGCAAGGATTTAAATTACTAGTTTTCTTGAGAGAATATGTGTATAATTTACAAACATGATACCAAAATGAAAACATTTTTAATTATCTAAATATGGATATCCTAACTCACATTTATCTCCAAAAAATAACATAGGATATCTCGCGAAATAAATAGAAAAATGGTATGGGCTAAAAAACATATTAAGGTAGTAAAAATTGATATTTGTAATAGAACGTAAGTAAGAATGAATCAAAAGATAAAATAAATGTCATGGATCATGAGTAAACATGTGGATTGAAAAATATGAAACATATAATTGTATGATCAAGGATGAATAAGAATTTGGAAGAAACATATAACATGACATAATTATTAGTCGAGTCTAATTTACAGGAAAATATAACATGGTGGACAAAGTACCATAATGGATTATGTTTACTCCCTCATCCAATACATAACATATCGTGAGATGAAAATGTTACCCAATGCATTGGATAACTATTTGCTCACACCAATCCTTATATTTACAAGCATATTTGGTCAGTATAAATAAATCAACCATAGGGAATAGGCATAAGGAATTTTCATGAAATGAAATGGTAGTCGTAATCATGTTATGTGGAATAACGAAAGGGAATATCGTAGTGGTACACATGAAATAAATGATTTAAATCATTATTGAAAATTTATAAAAAGAATAAGAATTTATCATTAAGAATGATTTAAAAATGAAGTGAAAACGAAAAAAATACTGTTTAGGTAACTTTTTAAATGTTCCACTTAAGAATGATATTAGATAATAGAATAAAAGGTCTTTAAAGGGGATATAAGAAAAATTATTTCCATAAAAGAATAAATTTACTTACAATGTTTTCATGATAAAATAAGGATTTTGGAAATTAGGTTGGATTGAATTTTTTTATCATCCATTAAAAGGGTTAAGGAACCGAGAAGTTCACATTAATAAGGTCTTCTTATCGAGAAGAATTGTGAAGGGAATATTATAAAACATGTATTTCCTCCTCCATGAAAGTAATATATAGCTTGATTTATATGTGTGTAACCAATTTATAGAATATAAGAAGAGTATGTAAAATTAATGAATATATAATTTGATCTAAAGAGAGGGAAATCCTAACCAAAAATATATATGGAGGATTGAAGAGTTACCTTACTAACATTTCAAATATATTATGAAATTTTACATATGGTCCATGATAGTAAAACTAGATTCATTATTTACTTTCTTCAGAATATAATTCACATATTTATTATTTATTAAATTTTTATTAAGTTCATTTATGACTTTTTCATGAGTTATAAAGTTCTATTTTTTATTCCGGGATTGTTTTCTTTAGGGGTTTGTTTTAAGTTAACATGTGTATAATTAATTATGTTTATTTAAATTTGTAACACTACTCTATAAATTAGATAAAACCACTTTTATTCAATTCGAAAACATTAAATATTCCCATATATCATTTTCTATGAAATGTGTATTATTCTTTTAATAAAACATTATTTTTAAAAGTTCAGTTCATTGGGGAGTTTTTTTAACCATCTCATACTATTATAATTTTATTTAAGGTTATGGGAATATAATAATTAAAAAAATTTAAATATAAATATAATATACATTATGAGTTCTGTTTAAAAATTTATAAGTGAATTTATACTATCCATGATGGAATTAGTGGAAAATGAAAACTCATCATCCATGAAGGCGGTTAAGAGACATAATATAGTTAATGGTTTCATTTTGATTGAATAACAGGAGATTATAATGGGGATATAGAGAAGATATTAAATTAAAAATATATAATTCGTGTATATACATGTTACTATAATTATTATTCTATGTTGGATGAAGGAGGTTAAGAGATGTTTGATGAACAAATCAAATTAAAAGGTTGTTTGAGAATGTTGCCTCTCGATTATCACCTCCATGATGGATATCATAAGGAAATTAGAATTATTATTTTGGTTAAACAACCAATAATTAAACATGGGGAGAGAGTATAGATGATTTATTTTCCATTATTTGAAAAGAAAAAATGCATAGAATTTGTGAGGATAATCGGTGGTATTTTTAAGCGGTGGATAGGGGTGTTTTGACTGTTATATTAATAAGTTTATTATTTTATCTCAGCAATATCAATAGAATTGATTAATTTTACTATATATAGTATATGTATCATTTGAGTTCTAAATAATGTGTGCATATCTCATCCATGCCTCAAAAACTCATGTATTTGACTTATAATTAAAAATACTATAAATTTTATTATTTCACAATTCATGAACAATTCAATAATTTATGAAAAACCCCAACAATTCACCATAATATTTTTTGATCGGTAAATTTAAATAAATCGAATCAATTTTATAAAAATATTTCTCTAAATATGTGAAATTTAATTTTTACTTAAAATAACCATCAATTCAAAAAATATAGATTTTATATTTATAAATGATTTTATGACATGTTGAAAAATTACTTATAGTCACATAAAATTATGTTAACTGGATTATTAAACATAATATTGATTTATAAATAAATTTTATGTAAATTTAAATCATTTTAAATAAATATATATTTTATAAATTTTATATTAAATCTTTTAAGATTTATAAAAATATAAAAACATAATTTTTCATTTATAGAAGATTATTTTACATTTTGGATGGTTTCAATCTATCATATTTTCATTTTATATAATACCTCAATATTATTTTACACTTCATTATGTGGGGTTAAAATTATAATGGTCAAATTACTACTCCTAACAATTATATTACTATTCCTACAATCATGTAAAAATTGTAACATGTATATTAATATTCTAATGGTTATATTTGTAAAGGTCATATGGGTTTACTAGATTTTATAAATATCAATTATTCCATTAGTTATTCATTCCAGTCTTACTGCCTCTGAATTCAGTAAATTATAGGGATATGTTATGAACATCCTCTATAGGGATAGGTGAAATACATCATGTACTTGTGACATTATTGGTAGAAGAGATATTTAATTTACCATAGCTCTGATGTGATCTAGAATGTCAAAGGGTCCAATGTACCATGAAAATAGATGTTTCTTCATCCAAAATATCATGAATATCTTATATGAAGATATACAGTAGAATAAATTTTCTCTAATCTAAAATTGGTAATCCCATTGATGATCTTAAATGAAGAATTTATATAAAATTTTAGAAACATTGGTGTTCTATATAATGTTCTTCAAATTTTCTTCAACTTGATCAACCATTTTCGGTCAAACCATATTATTTTTACAACATCATTCCCACATGATAGTGTTCAATACATTTACTCTTAAAGGGATCCAGGTGGATCTATTTAGACACATTAGTAGAATCCATTGGTGTAAGATAACATGAACATATAATGTTGTTCATGCCATCATCCATTAAATTATATTCAGAATTTTTTCAACATGAATTATAGTGTCTGAATAGGCTTACCAGAGTTTCCATTTATTTGGGTGTGATAAGAAAAATTTAAGTTCATCATAGTGTTTAGAGATTATTGGTGACTCTTCAAGAACATGGATGTAAATCTTAGATCCTATTCAGATACAATCCATAATGGTACTCTATGTAGCATCACAACTTTACAAATGTATATTTTTGAAATTTTATTTGTTGAGAAGTCATATCAAATTGTAATTATGTGAGATGATTTTGTAATAGGATCTCCAAAAATTGGTATCAAAATATTTTCTCATTATTTATTTGGTAAGTCATGTGAAAATGTACTTGGTGGTGTTTTTCAATTTCTTTGTAGGTATAGATAATGGTTTCATCATCCACTTAGAATTTCTCCTTTCATCAATCACTTTCTATTATACCAAAAACATTGAGGTATATCTTATGATGTCCTTCAAAAAAATTTCCAACTGATAGTTCTCTTAAATAACATGATACTTCATTGAGTACACTTGTTGAATGGAGAAGAAAAAATATTGGAATTATTCAAAAAACAACTCTTTATACCATGATTATATGGTACACAATGTCATGACTAAAATCTTACCACTCCTTCCTCTTAAATTCTAAACACCTATGATTTCAAATTTCTTATACCTTCAACCTTATACAGATTTTCCACCACATCCCATTTATAATACTTTATCATATTTAGAGGGATGTTTAAGAAAAAATTGGAGAATGTATTGATGAAATTCATACATTTTTTAATCCCTTTTTTATCCATTGAAAGTATATGATGATCAGACCCTTCACAATTCATATCATTGATAATACTGAAGGATCTTTTATATATCAATCATCTACAAATTTATTCACATTATTATGATGGTAGTGGATTGGGAAATCATAATCCATGATTATATATAACCATATTATATTAAACATAGTACTCTCTTTATGTGTGGATTTATATTTACGTCTCATGTGATCATTAAAATATCTCACACATCATCCCATTGAGATGATATCACCATATTTTCAATGTGATGACCATAACCACACACTCCTAATAATTTTTGGGATAGTTCCACTCATGAATAATATTTTACCATAAGTAATAGGTTATAAATATAACATATTTCATTAGTAAGCAACCCAATACATTATCTTTACGTCACAGTAAAACATAATGACTAACACACTTGTTGTTAGTGTAAGAATTTTTGCAGTGATAAACACTTGTTCAATTCCTTGCAAAACAAAATTCACCAAGCCTGACATATGTTACTCCCATTTTTATGATTTGTTTTCTTGTATTAAATTAAAGATATTTTCATTAAAAACATTAGTAATACCCATCTAGACTATTTAATTTACATATATCTATTAAAAATGCTATCATGATCCACTACTAAATTTCCTTTATCATAAAAGGGTATATAAATATATCTTCTCTAGTGATATGATTCCCCAAGAACGACTCATCTTACATCCAAAACATTAATTTAATTTACATGGAATATAGTTTCTACCTATGTAATTCCATTAGGATAGTAATTTAATGCTCTTCATGATACTCTTTTCTCAATGAGTAAATCAAAATATCATTTATAATGACTATCATAAATCTTCCTAGTTAATAAATGATTTCTATAATCATTAAGTCCATGAATATTTCTAAATAATTCATGAGTGTCAAAGGAATTACTATGAACTTACAATGTCTATACATTGTTCAAAAAGAAGTATTGGGAATATCATCGTTTTCAACTTTAATTTGTGAAATCCATACCAATGTTCTACTTTAAAGAAATACTTGGCCCCAAGTAGTTAATCAAATAAGTAATTTATCTAGGGCAGGGGATTTCTATTTTTATCTGGATTTTTTTGATCTCACTATAATCTATGAAGATGTTCATTTACCTATCCTTATTCTTATCATAGTAGACCCGAACACCCCATCGTGAAGCCCTTATGCATATTTAACTAAGGTAAAAATTCTCATATAACAACATTATCAGTTTATCCAACTTAATGGTGTCTATACTATAATGAGTCTTTTATATGGGAAGAGATTCAGGTATATGATTAGTTTAATTAATCAATATTTCAGTCAAGTGGATGACAATAATATTCAATAGGGAACACATTAGTAGAGTCCCTCACAATAGACATGTATTCCACAATGATCCTCTCATTTGTCTAAATTAATTGAGCAATATATGATTACTCTTACAAAAATAGTATCATTGTTGAAATGGAGATTCCAAATGATATTCATCATCATCGTTAAATTTTTTATATATGTGAAGGATACATAGGGATATGAAGAGGGATCTCACTATCTTAAAAGATAATGTTGTATTTATATAAATATTTCCTATACATAACCAATAAAGCAGTAAACTCTAGTAAAAGATGTAATATGACATTTTACAGGTGATTTATTCTACAAAACATTACCAGGGTGGAGTTTTACACTTTAGATTGAAATAATTTGACAAATTTATATTCTCATTGATAAATCAACTTCGATATTTTGAGTTTTTATTTGTATAGTTCAACATAACATAAAAGATATGATATAATTCATAGTTACAAAATAAAAAACTACATTTCGTATTATTGAATGAATAACTAGAATATATGTCACCAAAACATAATATAGATTCAACTCAATAGTAGTGATAAAATATGTCCATCCATGCTTCCTTGGATGTTTATTCATTGATTTTATTTAACAAATAATTTTTTTGTATTCCTTACATATGAAAAGGTATACTATAGGATTAGTGTGAATTTTACGTTTCCACTCTACTTTATCATTTCCAGGGTTCTTTATATAAATTTGGTCCTGATTACCCTGATTCCCTTATTTTTATCATTTGACGTATCTCACGGTTACCTTTAGATAGTTTCCATGATACTTAATTCCACACCTATTAAATTTCGGATAATATTTTTTTCCCTTCCTGGGATTATTCTATTGACCCTCTCATTTATAACCCCATTTTTCTATATATTATCTCTATGTTCATGAGACCACTATAATTAACCAATCTCAGTATTATCCTTAAGGGAATAAAACAAATCTCCTCATAGATGTCAAGGTCTCAAATCATAAAGGATATTCATAGAATTACATTTAATCCACTAATGAAGTGAACCACATAACTTTTAGTTTTCATGAAAATTATTGAGGTGTATCATGAAATCCTTGTAATGTTTTACTCATACACTCTGATAAGGTCATCTTCCTTTTTTGTTTGATTGAGAAACTCCATGTTTTTATTAATATGAGGAGTTTGGGAAAAAAATTTACTGAAAAATATTTCCTTCAATCCTTATAATTAAATATAATCAATTTGTACTATATAATTTAGGTTTTTTTTTGAATTTCGACTAATGATCATCTTTCTAATAAAAATAGTAGACCACCAGTATGAATTACTATTCTATCGAGCAGTTTTGGATCAAAAATATATTTTGAATGGATTTAATTAATTTTTTTTGTGTCAGAATAATAAGATCGTCAAAAGGCCGGAGGCCATTGACACATATTTGATTTGACAAGAACATTAAAAATTTTATGAGAATGAGATATTTTCACATGATTCATGTATTTATTCATAACACAAGACATTTGATCCATATTTTCATAAATTTCAATGAATCCAGTCCCGTAAGGGTTGGAATATCATTGTGGAAAACATCACATTGCCTATCACATTAGTTTTTTTCATGGGTTGTCTTATTTCCCTCTATAATCTATAAAATAATTAATAAAAAATTAGTGGTTTTAATTATTTATAAAAGAAGAATATAAAACACTACTATGAAAATTTATGGAATAACATATAATTGAAAATTATATCCTATATTATTATTTCATAATTTTGTGTGTAGTCTATATGTGGTCAAAGAATAATCCAGAGGGGCCTTTCTAAGATTTTTCATTACTAATCTCCAAAGATAACTAGAATTTTATTAAATACTCACTATATAGACCGTAGCCTTTTACATATATTTTTACATTTCTTTTAACATAAATGTACCTCAAATAAAAACTATGAATTGAAATTCAATGTTTATTTGAATGTATAAGTACATAAAAATAAATCATGAATCTACAATAAAAAATATATTTTTTAATATCCATAATGTTCTATTAACTATCTTTTAGATCCTACAACCACATAGGACAAACTAGGAAATATATAGACAAAATGGGTGATCTATAAAGACTAGTAAGGTTGTAAATATGGAAATTAATCATTGAACATGAGTCATAAGGAATAACAGGACAACAAAAAAGGAAAATAATATGAATAATAAGTGGAGTCATAAAATATATGACATGGAATCGTAATATCATGTATAAATTATAATTTTGTAGCTACATATATCATATAATAGACATGAGTCAGGTTTTTCTACCTAGACAATATCCCATGATATAATTAGTTTCATATTGGGTTAGTTAAACTCCATAATCCAATAAATAAAATCTAATGAAACTAGGAAATTACCCAATGCATTTTAGAACTATCTAAGAATAGTTTGCATAAAAATTACAAGAATATATATTCAATATAATGTAATAATACATAAGGAAAAATAATAAGGGTTACCTATAGAAAGAAATGTGGTTTGTAATCTTTGGATAAGGAAGAACTAAAGGATGTATCAAAATAATATACATAAGATAAGGTATTTAAATCATTCTTGTGCATTAATAACTGAAAATATATAATATTTCATGAAAAATTATTCCCAAATTATGTTAAAATAATAAATATATTTAATAGGTTAATTTAGAAATGTGCCAATAAGAGAGGTAATTGGGAAACGAATAATGTTAACATAATAAGGGTGACGTCATGATAATATCCATAAAAAATATATGAACAAAAATACATTTTCGTTATAAAATTGGTTATTTTGGAATATCTATTTTAATTAAAACATTTTACTGATTGTATATGAAAATGGGTCAGAAATCGAGATGTTCTCTTCAATTTGATTTTCCTACCGAGAGGACTTGTGAAGCGGAAATTTTTAAACATACACTTTTCGATATAAAATATTAATTTTTTTTATATATATTATTTAATCATATATATTGAATGTGGGGTATTTTTAAAATATAAATGAAGATATAAATTGATGCAAAGTGAGATAAATCATAACTCATTGAAAATATGGTGGTCCAGAGAGATCATATACCTTATGTCCAAATTCAATGTCTATATGGAATTAATTTATAGAATAATATAATGATACTCTAATTTAAATAATTGTTAACATCTTGAACCTATATACAATTTATTATTATTATTATTATTAAGTTTATTTGTGGTCATTTTATTGAGTTAAAACGTTTAATTATGTTTTTAAGAGTTTTTGTTTCATGGTTTTAATGGGTTGTCCATTTGCGTATAATTGTAAAAGTTCTTTTAAAATTGATATTTTAATAAATAAGTGATGTTATATTGTATTAATGATATTCATTATGATTAAATTTTGCCATATGTAATTTTATTTTATTTGGGATGATTAATTTAATAAAACAACAATGATAAATGTATTTCAAATTTTGGATTATTTAAGACCATAAATACTAGTTTTTTATTTAAATTTATCTCTATATAACCATTAAATAATGTGAATATACATATTATATATATATGTAGTTATTTTTTTATCAAATATATGAAAATTTAAACCCTCCATGAAGGTATTTTTGGAAAATTAAAAACAATTTTCCATGAAGGCGGGTAAGTGACCTAATATAAATTACTATTTACATTTTTCATTTAATAATTCAGGGTGAGAAAATGGTATATAGAATATATTCCAATAGAAATGTGAAAATTTTTTATATACATGATACTATAATTATTATGGTATGTTGGATGAAGGATGGGAGGGATAAAGAAAAATAATTAAATAAATTAAAAGTTGTAGTTGGATAATGTTACCTCTTGAATATCATCTCCATAAAAGAGCACCATGGAAAATTGAAATTGAAATTTTTTTATTCTATAGGTACATGGAAATTTCAATACTATGGATTAGTGGTTTTGGAATATATTTGTAATTCTTAATTTAAATGAATGTGTGAGGAGAATAAGTGGTGTTGGGTTGTATTTATAATTGGAGGAGAGGGGTGTTTTTGATTATTATACTTGTTAGTTTATTATTGTGGACAAATACTATCAATATTATTTATTTATATGAATTTATAATGTTTATATTTTATGTTTTTTTCTGTGTAAAGTGTTCTTACATCATCTAAGACTCAAAAAATCATGTCTTTGTATTATTATGATAAAAACCCCAAATTAATGTATTTAATTATTCATAAATAATTCAACAATTATTGAAAATATAAAAAACTCACCACAACCATTTTCAAATGTGTACATTTTACAAATGGAATAAATTTTATGAAAAATAGGTTTCTAAATTTGATAAATTTTGTTTCTAAATAAAATTTCCATTTTATGACCCTTGGAAAACTATATATGGTCTCATATATATATATATATATATATATTCAATATAATAAAAATAAATATAAATTGAAAAATTAATTTTATAAAAAAATTATTTTAATTAATTATATTTTTTATAAAACATTGATTAATACATTTATGATTTATAAATATATAAAAAAAATATTTCATTTTAAAACACTTATTTACATGTACCATGGTTTGAATATTTCATAATTTAATTTTATATGATACTTAAATATAGTTAACCATTTAATAGATGAGGTTAATATTCTAATGGTTATATTACTCTTCCTAATGTTCGGATTTCTATTTCAACAGTTAGGTTACTATTCAAATGGTTAGATTATATTCCAATGGTCAGATTTGAAGTGGTTAAATGGGTTCCAAAATTGTATAAATACCTATTATTCCATTCATTCTTAATTAACATATTTTTTTCCACAAGGTTATATATATATATATAATATTTTAGTAATGAAATTACAATTAATTTATATACATTTTTTCTTGATAGTATCCATTCTGGTGGATCGGAAAGATCCAAATTTTCCATTTTTTTATTTGTTATCCCATTGTAATATTTGGAATTCATATTGGTTTAGCTTATGAATAATGTATTATTCATTATCTAATTGAATAATGTTTTTGGGTTTTATCCATGTGATATATTTTCTCTGTGGTAAAAGAAATAATTAGATGAATATAAATTCAATTTCTTGATTTTGTCGTTATTATAGACGTCGTAAGATTCTGTGGATTAGTGATCGTGATTTTTATATTATAAAAATAATAAACATAGTGATATCAAACTCACGTAATTTTTCAAAAATAGTTTAATAACTCCAAATGGATGTTTCAAGTTGGAATTCAAGAACTGAAATTTATTATTAAATGATTGTTATACCATAGGTGTTGCCTATGGTTGGTTGACACTTGATGTTCAGTTGAAGCATCAATTAGAGGATTTGTTTAATAAAATAAATAATAGAATTTTTTATTAATTTTTTTAAATGTCATATCCTATAAAAAACTATATGAGAACTCTCTTATCACAATCTCTATGGTTAGAATCACAACCCTATGAGGATTACAGGGGTTTTTGAGCATTTTATTTTGGAAGATCGCATTAGAGGATGATGGGTGATTAGATTAAGGTGGATTAGGAGGAAATGAATTTATTGCAACCTATTATTCAATGGATAATGAGTTATTCACCGATGATCAAAAAAAATAAACTAAAGACTAATCAATTATGGATTCTTCCAATTTTATTAAATTTTCGATGAATTGATTTGATATATGATTAATATCCCTTATCATGGACCCATTTTAAAGAATTAAACAATTTCCTTCAGTTTTTTTATTCTTCTTTGATCTCAACCTTAATATCCCATTTAAATGATCATTAGATTAAATTATCTGTTCAATGATAGTAACACATTTTTTCGTGATCTTTCCCCCACCCATTCATTGTTTTCATTATCTATGGACCATGGGTTCCATTTGAAACATTTTATGGGTGGGGTTGAGAGCTATCAAATCACTAGATTTATGGTGGTTAGGTTTAGGGGATATATATTGTTCTGTTAAAGATGAATATGGATGTATTACAAGTGTTAGTTCATAGATACTGGATCCATAAGTGGTGTCAGACAATGGGGGGATCACTGGTATATGGTGTCTTTGAGAAGATGATTCTATTTTATTTTCCATCCACTCATGGAAATGAGATATTGGACAGTGGTAGTTTCATTCAATATCATATGGTTGAAAAAATATACGTGGTGGAAAGGTTGGATATCCATAACATATGAAGGAAAGTAAGTATTTCTACAATTATCAACTACATAGAATATACCCAGGAATAACACATAGTGTGTGGCCCTAGATATGATGCTTGGAATTTAGGTGGAATTGGTGATAAAAAACCATGTGTGTGTTTGTGTGTGTGTACCCCAGATATGTGTAACCTTACTAGAGTGTTTAATCCGTGTTAATGATAGAAAATTCCTAGGACCCTATGTGGTCAGACATTCCATTCTCTCCTAGAGTATCCAGACATGTTTCGGTACTTATAAATGGTTAGGTAAACTGATAGAGACAAGGTCATGGTCTAATGTACATGGGAATTTAAAGGATCACATGGGTATTAATTGAGATATAGAGGCATATCATGTGACACTAGTACAAACCATGTATGATGACATTTCTTCCTATTTGTGTCTATGGAATAACATGACCAGACAACAAGGCAGAGTCACAAAATATGTGGAGCCCAATAAACACCATTTATGGACACCTATTACTTTTTAATCTCATGTATCCTTCATTTGGACTTCGATATTGGCATATGAGTATCCTACCCTGAGTAGTTATTAAATATGGTGGTGGAATTCATTGAGACATAAGAGATGCGATGTGAGGTGTTCCAATTATTACGTTTCCATAAGGTATTCTTAATGATAGATGTGTTTATGGTAGGATAATCAGAGTGTTTTGTGGATTATTACACAACAATATCATGAGGGTATAGTACCCACATACATTTTAAATATAGGGGTAATTATCCCCTATATGAGGTGTGGTTCTTTTATCTAAGGAGTTGTACTACTCAGTCTTTAAGCTTTGAAGGTGAGAAGGTCCTTCACAAGTGTTGTGGAAGCATTTACTATAGAGATATGAAGCGAGGATCTCACCCCAATACATTACTTTTGGTGAGGTTTTTTAGATGATATACAATTGATATTGGTTTTTGGATCTATAGTAAAACTCATCATCCGTGATTATGCTATGACATAGAGATCCCATTTCTCTCCCTATGATGTTTCTTTAGGATCATATATATATAGTGGGAATTATTTCTATCTTATTATCGGTTTATATGACTAATTTTACCATATAATTCTTTTTATTCCTCTTTAATTTTCTTTCCATCCAATTAGATACACATACAGTCACCCCTTCATGGGATTTTCATAAAAATGTTGGGTCTGATAAAGATGACAGATAGGCTGGAGGAGACTATTCCAGATTGTTTCTTTTAAAAAATATAGATCATATAGAGGAAACTATGGTAGATCCTAGTGATTACTTTGTATAATGAACTTGTATGGTGGTTGGGATATTGATATCAGGAGATGACCTCCCTGAGTTTTCTATTATTCCAGTTATTTTATGGTTTGGACTTCATTTTTGGTGGGGGTGTATTTTTTCCTTTTTTATACTATGGTAAAATTTCATATCCCCTGGAGCTATTTCATGCATGGTTTTCTCTGGATATCATAGCCTTTATTAAATTCCTTAAAACTGTTACATGGATATGGTTGGTTGCATTGGTATAGTTACATTATAAATAGTAATACCATTTTATATTATTCTTTATTTTAACTTCTCAAAATCCCCTATCCTATTGTAGGAGGTCTTCATGTTGTTACAGCTCATCATTTCCCTAATAAGAAAGACCTCGTTGTGTTAGCTCATGACATATGATTTCAGCATAGAGTTTTTTAAGTCACATTCTCATTACATTCCATAAATGATAGTTTTAACATAAATATTAAATTTCATTTTCACTAGGGAATTCATATGGTAATTATTTTTAACTATTTATATTCCCTTTCCTAAAAATGAGGTATTACACATAGAAATAAACCTGATTCATCATGGATAAAATAAAACATTAAAACCAACACACCGGTTTAAATGATATCTTCTAAATGTAATTTAATCTAAAATTGAAGACAAAAGGGTTTTCAATACATGAATATTATTTTATCTTAATTATAAAAAAATTCTATACAAACTTTTGAAAATATCAATTAATATTTAGAATAAAACACCCTTAAAAACCAATTTATAAAATAGTTCTATGGTTAATAATAACCATTGCATTTTATTTCTTTCAAAACCATTAATAATGTTTATTTTCAATATATTTAAAAATAATACACAAAAAAGATGTGTATGAGTATACAGAAGTAGGTAGCATTGTATCAATCTTGTATGTTAAGTATAAATATACAACTGATGTAAAGTTTCCATGAAATAAAGAAATTGATGTTATATACAACAAAGGAAATTAAACAAATCCCTAAAACCATTCTAATAGGATCCAAGAATCATTATAAAATCCATATGACTATAAAGATGAAGAAATAAATTGGAATTGAGGAACCCTTATCAAAAATAAATAACCCATGAAAATACTCAATTGCCTCTCCAAAACATCCATGAATAAAACATCCAAAGGGCACAATTATAATAAGTTTCAAAATAATTCTAGATACTCCATTTGATATTATCAAATCAGTGTAATCGGGAAACATTCCATTATCATCACAAAATATATCACATGGATAACACTCATCTAGATCATCTATAAATTCTTACTATTATCATGACATCAATCCAGGAGGTGATTAAAAATTTTAATACAAGAAAATCATCTAATGTTAATGAATTATCATACAATTCCAAATCTCAACATTTAGTCAATCACATGTAACAACACTATGATCTTCACCCAATATCAATATATATGAAACAAAACCGATAACACATTAAATGAAAATAAGAAGGGGTATATAAATGGTCTTGAAACTATTATTAATAATTATTCCTTGTGGTTCAAAATTATCCTTTTCAATATAATCATGGGGTTCCAAGTCAACTAATGACATTATTAAATTCCTTTTTAAAAAAATATTGAAACCAAAATTTTTATATTTTTATTAAATCCCAGTTGTATATAAAATAATATGTTAAACCCACATTTGAAATGATTGAATATATAAAAAAACGGAAAATATAACCCCTATGGTCCAAAATTACCTTCTTAATAATAAATCCTATTTTAAAGACATAAAATTCTTCAATTGAGAAAAAAATATTCTGAAACAATAATTTAAAGCCTCATATAATCTATATAAAACCATTTAAATCATTTACATATCATAAAAAGCCACTTTTAATTTTTA
The DNA here is from genome assembly GCA_963277665.1 of Viscum album. NCBI lineage: Eukaryota > Viridiplantae > Streptophyta > Magnoliopsida > Santalales > Viscaceae > Viscum > Viscum album. Next base: position 1,461,025,812 of record OY728150.1, on the reverse strand, counting down.
GAAAAACTTTTAATGCATGTGAGACTCATCTCAGTAGGCGAGGACTCTCCAAGTAAATCCATGTGACCGAGGTTCTAATCCCGGTGGAGGCCTAATTCAATGTACTATAGAAATATGGTATCATATAATCTTTGTTGCTGTAATAGTCGATAAAGGTCAATTTTGGGCCACTTGTTTTGTTCTGGAGTCATTACGACCTTTGGGATATCTGGCCTTTAGGTCATTAAGGCAATCATGATTTCATAACTCATTGGGGCCTCCTCAAGGACTTTGGGCCACCTGATATGCATATGAAAACTATATAGATTCTATATGGAATATGATATAGAAGACGATTCAGAGGAAGGTGAATTAACCAGAGTTGAGATAACATATTTCTAAGAATGAGAGGGTATGGAATTTTCCATCATTACCAGGCCCATGCACCTCTATATAGGACAACCATCTGAAAAACCATGCAAAGGCAGAGAGAAGATTAAGATGAAGACATTGGGGTGGGTCATTATCATGTTTTCATAGTCTTTAATGAATTCCATCAAGATATTTGAGAACTATAATTTCACAAATCCTATAATCCATGTAAGAATTCCCCTTCAACACTTATATTGGTTATTCTAAAAAATGAATAAAAACGAAGGCCTTCAAGCCATTCAGGAAGGCATACAAACACTTCCCATGGATTTAATTAAATGAAAAGGGTTAAAACCATTTTCAAATCTACTTCATTACCTTATGGGATGTACATAGAGGTATAATATCAAAGGTAAAATATTTTTAAACCAAAAATTATCCCATGGAATATAATATAATGATACGAAATTGAAACACCTACTTAATTCAAAGAGGAAACACGAGACAATGTGTCACCTATGGTGGAAGATGAAATGGAGAAAAATTAAACATCATTGAAAACCCCTAACTAATTAAATCATAATGATTATTAACATCAAATTCCCTATAAATCATCCATAAATACAAATTGATATTGTATGAAGAAGTAAAATAAAAATAATGGAGATAATGAAACAATAGGAAGTAGAATGAAATCTATTACAGTGAGAATTATAATTTGAATATGGAAAGAAGGAAATAATAATAGAATATATTGACTAGTAAGGGACTCAAAATTCTCCATCTATTATAATTGAATGAATGTTGGAATATCTAGATGCCAATACGATAAAAAATTGGGGGGGGGAGTTGAAAAAATAAATAAATAAATAAATAGCTAGGAAGATCGAATGGTTCGAATTCATGATTTTCTAACCCGTGATAGAACCACATAGAAGCCACTTCCTAGAGAAATACCAATTAAAAAATTTTGGAAACACAATTTCTATGAACTACACTTCAACCATACATGTCACTATAACAAAAAAAACAAGATATATTGTTATATGGTAAACCTCCATCATTTGGATAACTATTTCATTTCAATGCTAAATTAAGTTGAATAATTTCTAGGTTGAAATACCAATGATGGTTCTAAGGGAATAAGAACATCAAAATTAAATTGAACCCTCCCTTAAAAATATGACACCTAAAATTATCAGATGAATCCCCAGAAAGCACAAGGAAAACACAATAAAAAACGAATATGAAACAAATTCATTGAATATATAAGGAATGTGAGACATAAAATAAGTACCCACACTCTTTAGAATTTATTTATAATAGGGGAAAATAAATCCACTTTTCTATGAAAAGTGCTGGCCACTAAAAACAAAAATCCAAAAATGTTTCAAATGAATTAAATTTTTTTTATCAATATCCAACCACAATATACCAATATAATTATATAAAGGATTTACTATTCAAAAAATAAAAAACATCCCAAATAACATATGAAAAGATCATTGAAATTATGACACACAAAAAGGCTAATGTGAAAATTAATAAAAAACAGAGCTCATCATGAAATAATATTGTTCTAACCCTATGGTCATGAATAAAAAATTAAGGTAACCCAATTCCAATCTCAAGAAAAACAATTACATGGGGATCCCAATAGAAATAACACAACTCATAGGATACCATGGTTCAAAAAACAAAATTTCATACCTCAAGTCACCCTTGAATATACCCATGGTTTCCATATTTCCAAGTCCAAACAGAAAAACCCAAAACATGGATTACACCATTAAAAAGAAACAACAAACCCCATTGGAAAGTAAGCATAAACTTCACCAAATTAACTACCAATGTCAAATGGATATTACTGGGAACTAGTAAATATAGTAGGTATAGATACATTAAGATAACAATAAGATATATACACACCAAGTAATAATCCCCATGTATTTCACATCCTTAATAAACAATAACTTTAAACTATAAATAAAACTAATTCAAAGGGTAAATCCAACGATGGAAAATGAGTATCCAAGAAAACCAAACCCTATTGATATAGCTATCAAATCAACGTTCATGGGCCTAAAAACCTCAATTGTTATTGATTCTAAATAATGATATTAGAGGAACATCACCTTGAATGATTCCATGACACAAAACAATGTGGAAAATATAATAAATTAAAAATTTTTAAGAGTATTGGATGTGTTAAAATTATATGGAGTAAAAATTGATAATAATTTAATTATACCTTTATATAGTACATTTTTTAGGGGTTCTTATGCATTAAAAAGAATAAAATGATTCAATTTTATTTCATATCTTAAATAAACTCATAAAAACCCATTTCATTCAAAACCCATAATCATGAAACAAAAACAAATCCTAAACATTAATGGTTTTAAAAACATGGATCCCATCGGTAAATATATAAAAAAATTGAAAATACAAATAAAAAATTCAAAAACATGAAACAATTGATGAAACTAATGAAAAAAATTATTTAACATTTTTTTGAAAATATTACACATTTTTTAAAATCAAATAAATATTATTTTGACTAAATAATTTACCATCATACACATTTAATAAATTAAATTCTCTAAATTACCTAGAATATAAAATAAATTTCTATTAGGACATATCATATATTTTTTATTTCCATTTAAAATCACATTAGACTGATTTTAATCTAAATTTTCTCCCATATTATACAAATTAAAACAAACTACAAATGAAATACAGAGCAATATGGTTAAAATTAAGTCACAAACATACCCCCAACTATATTAAAATCAAGTTTCTCTTTGGATTTCATAATTAAAAGAAAAAATTCATTAATTTAATAATGAAATCATCTACATTGAGAAATATCATGAAACACGATCTTATTTTATAACACATCCCTATCATGTTTTTACATACCCAAATTAATGTTTACAATACAAAAAAAAATCTAAACATGATATACATATAATCTCTAATAAAATCCACTCTAAAAATAAATCTACAGGACAAATGTGGACTTGTTTTTTGAGTTTTTAGTAAATTCTATACAATCCGAGCATCGTGGAGTATAGTTATAAAATCCAAAAAGATGCATTACCATCGTTGAATTTTTTGAAGTCTGAAAGAACATGTAAAAAACACATAATATTTCTAGAATGGGAATATAATTATGTTTATAGTCACTTAATGTCATATCAAACCTTGGAAGAAAAACTTCCTTCTTGATCCCCTATTATGTCTTAATCACATTATAAAAAATACAACCACGTCGAAAAATAATTACATTCCATTTGGGATCTAAATATTACAATATAAACAATATATATTGATAAATTGAAATATAAACCCATTCAAATAACCCATGTAAATTCATTTATTCTAATAAAAACATTCCCATATGTTCCATTCCCTCATATACCTCCCAAGTTCTGATATATCAATATACACATTATGAGTATCCCATATAAAATGATGAATTCTCTAAAATATTTTCATTGTGAATTAACGAAGGATTTAAAACAATTTTTAATGCACAGACTTTCCTACCCTTAACCGGATCCCCTTCCTAGATTGGTACTAGGAATTAATGGTATTTTTGATCCACAGTGGAATGAAACTAGTTCTTGTGCCACAAAAAACAGAAACAAATTAGAGAAATTTCCCTCAATTCGGAGTAATTGATATATTAATAATCACAAATATAGTAGAGACTGTATATAATTTTTACATATATGAACAATTAAAAAAAATAATTAAAAAAATTAATGTCCAATAATTTTTTTTCACAAACCAAAACAATGTTCCAACAATTTCTTCTAAACATAAAAATATCCTTAAAAATAAAACATTGTATAAAAATGCATCATAACATATGGTAAACACAAATAAATGAATTTTCATATTATATGACATATTGATACCCAAAAAAATAAAGCAAAATAATTGAAATAAATTTCATCATAACCCCATGAAATTAAAGAGTACCCCCCCCCCAATCTCATACCATCCATTATCAAGCTAAACAGAACATAAAACTATTATGAAACCAAATAAATGGAACTCGAAATAAAACACGAGAGTTATATACTTTCAATGTTGTATACAAGGTGTAAGATAATAATTCCTAATCGTATTTCTCTGTTGAGACTATTCTATCACTTTCAGATTAAATTTCCTAAATTATATTTTGATCATAAATGTGGAATAGGTATTTTCTATTGGAAAAAATAATAAAATAACCCAAAATAAGTTCCCTTTACTTTTTTCAAACCATATAAAACCCTTTATAATAAAGATGATTAATGAAGCAAAAAATTATATTATAAAACCAACCCAAAAGATTAAATATTTTCCCCAATACTCCATTAAAATAATTGAGGAGACTGAATATATTTCAGAAATATTTCATTAATTTATCTTTCATATAAAATCACTTTAGGATCCCTAAGGAAACACAATTTATCATTTTAAAGAAAACAACATTCAAAGCCCTTGTATAAAATATTTTCATATGAAATTGAATCCATAAATAGTTTCTATATTTGAAGACTATTTTTAAATTATCTTTCCATACAATTTATAAAAATAAATAACCTAATGATGGAGTATATAAAAATAAGAAACATATTGTAATAATAAAATACAAAATGAAATAAACAACTCACGTAAAGGTTCCATAAATCAAACAATAATTATTGGATGAATTCAATCCTAAATAGTATTCTAAAATCATCAATAAATCTCAAAACTATAGTTGGAATAAACAAAATGGGATAATATTATTCTAATCTAGCACTGAAAAACTATTCTTTATTCCTAGAGTTCCTCTAAAAAAACAATGAATAATACCACTTGGAGGAACACAGCTACAATATGACACAATATATCCTCCAAATTCTTTTGGTTAAAAATAATAAATTCCTTTCTCAAAAAATATTTATAATTCATAACTTCCATTAAAAACACATTGAAAATTTCAATTCCACCGATATGTTTCAAAATAAATCATTCATTGGAAAATCCACCCCTTAATAATAAAAAAATATTTAAAGAACAAGAAATGATTTAATTATAAAACCAATTTGTGTAAAACATTAATTTAGAACCTCAAACTCATAGAAACGATGCCTTTTAAATTAGTTTGATATCTTATAAAGACACTTGGAAGTTTCAAAAATCCATGGCTTGGAATATTTCAATGAAAAAATCACTTTTAATTATAATTTAGAAAATAATAAGACTATATAATAGTATAATTTGAAAAAATAAAAATTTAGGACACTAAATCACCCAATAATTTTATGATAATTTATATAAATAGAAATTCCTATTACATTCCTAGAGGAAAAAATTGACATTACAACACTATTAATGGAGGATTCACATTAGAGTGTGGATACATCATCTAAAACCCTATAGAAACAACCCCCCCATGATTATTTCAATAATAGTCTCAAGGAATCTACCAAAAAACTCTAGGATTTTTGGTGGGAAAGAAAATATTATGAAATGATAGAAAAAAATTTAAATAGGAATAGAAATGATTAAATGGATAAATCCTCTTGGAATCTAGGAATAAAGCCATCTATATTTAATAGAAGAAAGGGGGAATCTCAAAATGTGATTTGGTTCACCTGAATTAGTTAGATGAAATTGGTTGTGTATATTGATTAAAATAACATGGTTGGCTCTACAAATTCTCAAAATTAGACACCATGTTAGAATCCATGGTTTGGATACATGGTTTGACAACCCATGCAATAATCATTAGACTGACACTTCTTTTGGAATTACTATTCCCATAGATTATGTCAACTAGTTTTTTCAAAATATTAATAAAATATGAAAGTCACACATGAAAACAACAACTTCATGGTTTTACTAGATTCTAATCATGGTTTTACTAACCATGTGGCCATTGTGTTAATCAATATTGTCATGAATTTGATAACTATATCCTTGGAATCACACAATCTACCAAACCATGCAGGATAACCATAATACCCATACTAATATTCACAATTTTCAATTTCAATACCCAAAGCACATAAAAATATATAAAAAAAATCGTTTTAATATATCATTAAAACTACCTTGACATGGTGAGTGTCAATGAAATTTTTTCACATATTAGTCAAAATGTAAGTATAAGTGTTCAATATTTTTGATAGGCTCATCTAATTCGTTATATAAAAAAATATTCAAATTCTTTGAAGGATAAATTTCAATAGATTTTAAAAATAATATGTTATCACTTAATCTTTAATAAATGGTGATTAATACCACTTTTTCATCCTTCTGATTTTCATGAGATTCATGGCCAGTATTTTCATGTTTTCTATTAATGTATTGGATAATACATTCACTATATACATATATCAAAGATAGAGTTTTAATTGTACATATGGGGGCTCATCAATTTTTTCATAATTTATATGGGAACCTGCTACAATATGACTTACTAATCCTGGTTTAGGTGAGATCACTGAGAGGTGGAGGTGGTGAATCGGGGAACACTTTTTATTTTATTAATATGTGTTATTATTTTAATAAATAAGACCATTAGGGATTTAATTACATATTTTTATTATCTTCTCGCTCTAATCAGGTATATGAAATGTGAAAGGAAAAAATGCACAAGGATTTATATGTTTCAACATTTAAATCCAACAAAATTCTTTTTTTTGTAATGACCCATGACTTATGTTCCTCAATGATGAACTAAATGAGTGCAATATAAATGATATCTTTTGAAATAATTGATATTTAATTTCATGAAATATTCAATATAAATAGTCATTAATATTTGATCATTAATTTTTTTTACAAAAATAGATTTTTAATGGGTTCATTATACCGATATAATTTCAATTAAATATGTCTTCTAAAATGATTCTCCTTGCCACCTCTTAGGTTGGTCTTTATTATACCTCTAAAAATTATTCTAGTGTCCTTCAAAACTCATTCATGAATTGGATTCATAATCTATCCTCTTTTTATAAATTTCTAGCCTTTATTGAAGTCTCTATATCCTCCTTCTACAGTGGATCACGTATCATTTATCATATGTTAAAAAATTAAATTAATATCATTGGTAACATGAAAGGGTTCTAGATTATAATTTCAAACATCAATATTACACAGTTATATTCATGTAGGATTTATTCTCTCTTCAGTTCCAAAAAAATAACATTAAATATATTAATATATTCTCCATAAATACCTAACTAATGATCTCAAAGGTTTCATAAGTTTCATGTTATTTCAACTGTATTCTTTTTTGTTGAGAACAAACATACACACACCCACAAATATAATTTAAATGAATAAATTAATTAATATTACATTATCAATTCATATATAAAATCCATGTTGGAAGGATGTGATACATTCTCCTCTATGAACAAATTAAACATTATATAAATCAAATCAATTTCTTTTATTAAAGTAATGTTAATACGAAAAATTTAAATCCATGAAATTTTTGAATTATTACATATATCAATGAATTCAGGGTCCCAAATGGATTTTCTAATGTATTGGAGTTATTTCTCTTACAATTTTTATCACATGTTGAATCATCTATTTATTCATATTGATCAATTATCTACGATGACCAAAATTCACCTGTAAATTTCATTATGGAATCGTAGTGTCTTATTTTGATAGCACCCTTTAGAGTGTTCTTAATATCATCAATGTGGGGAATCTTAGTCTCAGTCATTGTCAATATCAAAGTATCACATCTGGATTTATGGATTTATTCTCAGCATCTAGGATCTTGATCCATTTGAAAAATCATTATAATTGAATATATAAATAACATAATAAGAATCGAATAATTTATATTAAAATATTCTCAATTTTTGGGAATAATAATTCAAAATAACATAAATATTATTTATACTTATATAGGTCTAATAATTCTAAAATTACCTTAATTTAGTCACATTCATTCTTACATAGAAAAATATTTTTATAAAGTTGTATACTAATATCATTTCATGAATGTATGATTCTTACATAGAGTATATATGAAATTTATGTAGCTCATGAAATATATTTACACAATAATACATCATGTTTATGTTGACTCAATTTATGGTTATGAAAAACATGTGTTCTTACTTATATAAAAACACTCAATGTTTATTAAGACCAACTCAAAACCTATCCATAAATATTTTAGAAAATGTATATACATTCACTAACAGAAGCCTTTAGTTTTCTCAAATAAAAACACCTAAAAAATATCATTAATGAAAAATACTTGAATGAATTAGGAAATTTATTCCATGGAGAAGCATGCATTAATTTTTGTTCTATATATGATAATATCACAATAGAGTCACTAGAATACATTATACAAATAAATATAACATCTAATATCTTCCATTAATATTTTCTTATGAAAATAAAATTCGATATATTATTGGAAACAACTATCATACATAATGAGACACTTATCCATGAGCTCAAATCATCAATAAATAAGCAATCTTCCTAGGGATAATAAATCATTTACATTTCACTTTTTTGTCATCATTTAAATCAATGAAATAGTTATAAAACCCATAAATTCAATATCCACCATACCATATGTATCATTTACGATCATAAAAAACCTATCTACCCCTTTACATTAATTTATATATTTTTACTCAAATTATTTTCAATTAAATTTAAAAACCACTTGAAAGAAAAAAAATTATATAATGCATAAATTTTGGGTCAGAATATACACTTAACCATACTCTTAGGTTTTATAAGGAATATTTTTGGGGGATTTTTTCTAATAGTAATGAATTTTTCAATAATTGAAAATATTCATATGAATTCTCACAATAATATACCTTCTCTATAATGAAGTCGTAATAGGTTTAAATATACTTGACCCCCAATATTGCACCAGATTCATTGATAGGTTGATATAAATATGGGTTTCACCCCTATCATTATTGGGTTTGAGAAATTCACCTCATTTCGTTGATATGTGACTTAATTTACAAAAAAAATTCATTGGTGTAGTTTCAACAAAATATTATACATTTTTACCAATGTTATATGATTTTACTACATTGAGTTCAATGAAACTCATACTTTTAAAATATTGAATGACCCTCTATATTTATGATTTTAATCACTGATATATATGATCTAATATATATCAAAATTACAATATATCAAAATTTAATTGTCTTATCCAAAAATCAAACCTAAATTTGGAGTCCCTATAATATATGTGATGATCAATTTCATTTTTTATGTTTTAATCCTTATAATCACTTTGTAGTCATAAAAAATTTGTCCGGAAAAATAATATTTCATGTGAAGACACCTAAACATAATACATTGTAAAAATTAACCTTAAAATTCCTATTTGAAGCATACTCTATCAATAATTTCAAATGGAAAACATGGTTCTATATGAAATAGTAATAAATTAATCACTTTATTATCTCAATAAAAATATTCATTAAAAATTAATGATTACATATAACATTATATAAAAATATAAAACCTTCTATTTTTGTGACATGGATACTCAAGAAGAATATCATCACCATAACCATTTACATTTCATAGTTTTTTTATTTTATAATCATTTTTAGGAATTATCCTATTATTTTATAGGATAAGTTTTGTCATTAATATACATGATCATTAACGATGAATTTGTGTCATCTCCCTTAACATAATTATTAGAATCCACCGTTATATTATAGAATTAAATTAACCATACACTATAGTTGATATTTAAATTCCATTCCTAGGGAACTTGTTTTGGCCCATACGAATCCTTCTCTAATTTTTGAACTATAGAAGCTTCACAATTACGAAGAAACTGTTCTGATGGTTTAATGTTGAGCCTTCCATGATGTTACGAATTATGAAATCTTGAATTTATGTTAATTTAAAATATAAATAAATACACTGACCACATATCAAATATATGATTACATGTTTTTCAAATGTTTTAAATAGAGAAAGCATCCCATGAAAATAAATACCTACAATTTAATAAAATCAATTTTAAACAATGCTATATTTTACCCTTTTTACTAATTCTTCCTCATTAGTTTTAATCTAAAAAAACACTTCATAAAATATATATTTCTCTATGAAAAATATGGTTCCAAATTCCATGTTCAATTATTCTAAATAAGATCAAAATATTTTTTCATCACTATTATCTAAGGTTCATTTTGTAAATCTTCATTGATAAACATTGATGTAACATGAAAAATCAAGCTAATATAAATATAATTTCTCAAATTCATCATGGTATAAACACAATTTTGACAGTATTCAATCATATTTTCAATTTTAATATAATTTTAAATTATTTAGTATATTGAATCAACTGTCTTGGGTAATTCCTCAGCACTGAATATTTTAAAATTATTATGCTAGTTTTGAACGTTAAATTGTGAATCAAAAATGATACCTTGTTGTTAATAATATTTTCCAGGGGATTTGTGATTGATAAATGTAGTTTTTATATATTTTTATTTTACATAATAAAAACATATATTATTTCAGATAAAATTTTCATTTTAATATTTTAAAACAACGAATATCATTTAACCAGTGTGTATCAAAGACAAAATCATTTATTATCTATATCATAAAAAAATATCATTTTTCAATTTAACACTAATATAACTTGGGATATCATAGATAATAATTATGATCAAAGATGGATGATATCAATAATATAACTCATAATATTTTTTGGTTGAATTTAGTTTGAGTAAAAATAAATTAAAAAGTTAGACCACTCTAGTTTTGGGATGTTTCCACAAGGATGTTGAAGTGTAATGATCTAACAAGAGGGATCACATTATTTTAAGAAATATTTCATTCACCTAGTCACCTATTATATTTTATCAGGTATTGTTTGGGGAACTATATTATTTCCTTAATTTTTTATTATATGCTTTGAAATATTATTTCCTGTATACGTATCTATTTTCTAATCTCGAATAGAATGAACAATTCGATTACCATTATTTCAACAAAATTATATGACTCGGTTATGATACTATTATATATAAATTTATAATTTAGAATAATATTTATGTGTAAAATAATTACATAAATTCTTGAAATACCTATTTTCCTTTGCTAAATTTACTCTCATTGGAGTTCAAAAATCAATGTGCACTAAAATAAGACAATTCTTGAACTTCATCTCAACCTCCAAATGAATTTATGTTAACAATTATTCCATTTCTACATATGTCAGAAGTATTGAAAAATTCTTTATTTACATTCCTCATTACCAATAGTACATTTAACATAATAAAATCATTCATGTTCATTTTACCCATAATTTCCATGTATCCTATATAAAAAATGACTTACCACGTTCATTCTCTAATTAAAATTATCATGATCACTAGGAACATGAAAGAAATTGAAAATATTTCAAGATCCCTTAAAAAATATTAATTTAATATATTTATTAATTATGAATCATCCATCCTTGAGAAACATAAACATCTTCCAAACCTTAGCTACACACTATATATTGTGAGTCATCGCTGTAAAAAAAAGAAATATTCACTATATTTATTCATACCCATCATAGTGAATGAAACACCATTTAAATTGAGTGATAATTCATCAGTAGAACCTATATCATATAATTGAACATATTTTAATAGGCTTGGAATTTTTATTTTTATTTAACTACCACAGTGAGGTTTTGATACGTTTTTTGGAACTTTGATTATTATTATCATAACTATAAAATATTCCGACTAGAGAATTATATTATTTTTTCAATTAAACTTCTTGGTTTGTACATTGGATCAACAAGAACCTACATAGACTAGATTCGATGCCCATCAATTAATAACCAACCATTTCTTATGAATAGTAAAAAAATAAAGACAAAAATAATCATTGTGTTTATAGAATCTACAACACAAATGAATTTGTTCTATTTGAAATCTCATTATAACAAAATATGTTATTCAAAATAATATTTTTGAATTTAGCTTCTTATAAAAATCCTCTGATTTTTTCTAGATTTATCATTACTAGAAGAATTCTCTATTTTCTTAATTTTGTCATTATCAATTTTTTTAGTATTATTATTCTCTTATAAATATAATATATACATTATTTAGATATATTGATTAATTAAATTTTAATTGTGTTAACATATTTGGCGATGTGACAACTGTATTCATCCATTTATCATAACATACAGTACTAGAAGTGAAATCATGTGTGTAAAATAACATGGTTTAACATACTATATGGTAATTTATATATTTTATAGTAGTATTTGAAATGTTTACAATAGTGTGGAATCATCCAGTGTCTCTCAACAACATTGAATTATATTTATAATTTTCATAATTAAAATGAAGAAAATATAATTTTTTCATCTCCACTAATATAGATATCACAAAAATAATCATCAAATATTTGTGATAATGTGTCTTCTAGTTTATTATATTATTCACATATATCAGGATGTTTTCACAATAGTTATTTTACTAATTTTGAAATCATGGATCTGGTAAACATCCCTTCTTAGAGGGATTAATGTAACTCATTTTCTCTCTTCAATAAATTTGAAAATAATTCTTATCATGTATAATATAAGAAACCTAGATATAAAAAATATGTACACCATTATTCATAGTGTAAAGTACATTTTACGGTGGGGATATATGAAATGGAATAATACCATCTCTCCATATGTTGAATCACATTCTATAAGAAATTGTTACTCCTTTGTTATATATGATTCTCATAGACCCCCAATCTCTCATTGATCAAAGAAATAATTAGTTAAAGGTAAAAATTGATATATGGTAATACATTGAATAAATTTTATAAAAAATTAATACCAATGGATGTGATAAATATAGAGCTTCCCACTATAGATATGGGTAAGCAATGGTTGACTAAGAAAAATAACTCTCAAAGATGAATTACCCATCACCAGTTAGTTTATATGGATATTGATTATGGAGATATAATGATGAGGCATTTATTGAGAGTAAATAAATGATACATAAAATAGAATAAAATATTCATTCATAATTTTTATAAACTAGGTAATACTTAACGTGTGATAGACACATTCTCCCAACCAACATTTATATATAGAAATCAATCAAAAAACGAAATAGGTGATTTATCATAATATATGATTATACCAATTAATTGAAATTACCAACTCTATTTTTAATACTCACAACCAATTTTCTCAATTTGGTTATAACGTTTCGTTTCGAGGAACCCTTGTTCTTATCCTAATTTCCATGAAAATACTCCCTGTATTTCTCATTATAATTAGTGAATAAACCTATGAAATATTAGTTAAATTTCATCATAATGAATGATTTTTTTTTCATGAAATAATTAAATTTATTGGAATAAAATACATAAAGGAGTGATCAAAAATATTTTATTTTTGAATCTTATATATTAATCAAGATACATTTTCAGGATTAAAAATGTTTTTTATTTATTGAAAACTAACATTTTTAAAATAATTTATTTGTAAAACTATAAAGAAATATTTTTTTGATTGTTTAAATTTTGTTGTATTGACGTTTCTATAGAAAAATGAAATTAAGTTGTTTTGTGTGAGATATAATAGAAAATGCATATCATCATATGTTATTTCATCAATTTAATAACATCATAAACATATCATGATTTAAAATTATATTTATATAGGTTGTACAATGTATGTGATGACATTGGAGGAGAACATAACAGAATTTAGAACTAGAATCTTATGGAAGAATTTTATTAAAAAATCGATTGGTAAGACTATTGTGAATGCTGGATATAAGTGAAATATAGTGTTAAAATGAAGGGTTTTGTTAATTAAGGATTGTAAAAATTGATCATTGGAAAAAATATTTGAACGGTGCAGTTTTATGAAGAATCTAAAAAAAATTTGGCTGATGGTAAAGTAGTAAAATCATTATTATAATTAATATTTAGAAAAAAATAAAGAATTTCCAAAATTCTAGATGATGTGGGTGAAAGAGAAACTAGAAATACAATTTTTATATTACGATGGAAATTATATGAAGCTTGTGAGAGATGAGAAGTGTATTTTAGTTCTAGAAAAACTAACCGAAGGTGAAAAATGTGAGTTTATCAAAAAAATCTACATGATATTTCAAAAAGTTAGTTTACCTGAAGATCCCCATATGAAATTCCCCGATTGGTTTTTGAAGTCCAAAAATTCATTGAATCAAATGATGTTTTTTTAAGATCATGATGACTATAGAAAATTAGAAGTATGTATAACGGGAAAATAATATGGAAGATCAGATGAATGAAATTATGATCCTCAAAAAAATAATTTTATAAAAATAAATATATTTTTTATATTTTTTTAGATGTTAATTGGAGAGATGAAATTTTCAAGATAGATAGTTACATGATTTTCCCAATATTGTTTTTTAAGCATTAAAAGAAGAGAATTAAATTGTGAAATATGTTTTGATATTTCTCCTAGATTTTTGTGGCCCATGTTAATAATGTCATTAAATGTTATGATAATGTAGTTAACCATATTCCTTGATTTTTTCAATAACTATTATCAATATACAAAGAAATGACACGATGCAACTAATTTTCCAGAGTGTCTGTGGGTATGATGTTCAATGTAGCTATGTGATAAAGTGTGTTAGTTCATTAGTTAGATGAAATATGGATTGAAAATCAGAGAAACATTCATGATATTACCATATAAAAAGTTCTGTGGAGTCTATCAAACATTGTCAACTGGACAATGAGAAATGGGGAATAAAATTTATATCATGAGAAAAATATTTAAAGATAAAAAAATTCTGGATAAAGAATTATATGGAAATTATTAATGTTTAAAATATTTTAGTATTGTATTTTTAATTTCATGTGGTTTATTTTTTAGCTGACATAAAGAAAATATTATATCTATGGATAATTCAGGATGTATCAAAAATATTAAATAAAAATTTATAAAACATGATAATAAACCTACAAAATACTTTATGTGTGAGAAATTTGGAATTTTTAATTTTAGTGAGTAGGAAAATGAAAAGGGATTCATGTATTTTACATTCATTGAGAATCTATAAATACATGTGAAAATTTACACCATACATATATTTATGCACATTTATGTAATAGTTGAAACACTACATAAGTTGTGATAGATGTGAGCCTCTAAAATATATTCAATTTCATGTCTAAGAATAATTTGTATTAGAGGTTATTTTATATAACACTTCATATATGATTCTAAAAAACACATGGAATTATAAATATAGAATAAAACTCATCAAAAAGAGTTTTTAAAATATAATTTGAGGTAATGTGGTTTTGTTTTGTCAAATAGAATATATTTTATTAAAAGAAAAAATTATTGGGAGGTTCAACTGATTTACATTCACCAAATAGACAATGTGTACACTAAACGAATATATATTAAATATAAAAAATAATATAGACTATTTTTTATATTATTTTTCTAGATGAGAAATCTAAATTTTAATAAAATTCTCGTGACATTGTTTTTAGGTCAAAAAGATAAACTACTGGGATTGAGTATAATCATATCTATCAAGGGATAGATGGAGTCTAAAAGTAGTTGACTAAAAAAATTATTTCACATATTTAAAATAATTAATTTCTATTCACATGTGATAGTATCAATTGAATGTACATATATTCTCATATTGAGGATGAAACCTAAAAATATTTGTTGTCTTGTTTAAATTCAAATATTTTCATGATGTTTATATTTCTAAATGATTGATAAGGAAGAGTAATGTAAAAGGTTATTGTAGATAAATTTCATAATGTTATAAATATATTGAAATAATTCCATTAATTCATACCCTAATGGTTTTATCATCCTTAGGAACATCAAGTTGTATCAGAGAAAATGTCACATCATTCTATCCAAATCATAGAAAGTCTCAACATAGATAATAGTAGAAGAGTTCCTAACTTTGATGTAAAAAGTATCATCGTTGAAAAAACAAAATTATACCTTACCTTCTTTATCATGGCTTTGAGGTTTTTGACATAGTCAGTCATGGGTTTCCATCAATTATAAAAGATTACCTTATTAATTCTCCTAACATGAATAACATTGATGTTTAGGGAACCAGTATAAAATATATTATAATATAATTTTCATAAAATGTGTTTATTAACTTGATGGTCCATGAATAGACTAAAGAAACATTGTATAATATCAAAAGTATCTCTTTGGGAATCATCAACGTAAAAGAATTTAAGTTAAAAAGAAGCAAAAGAACGTTTAAATATATCAAAAAGATAGTAAAATGAATTATTGATGAATAATTACGTGGTGTTAATTATTTTTTGTGAAACAATAAAGGATTTAGAGATTTCATGGGTTATTCTAACATTATAAATAAAATCATGATTAAAATTACATATATTTTTGACTCTAAAATTTATACATTAGATGTTAAAGAATTTTTTTCTCTTGATGAAATGTAGAAGGTTCTTGTTGATTATGAAATGAGGGAAAAATATCATAAATTTGGATCAATAATGGGGTGGATTTTTAACTAATGTTAATGATGAAAATACAAGATTTTGAGATTGTGAATAATAGTGAATATATTGAAAAAACAATTGATGAAATGAATGAGAAGATCATGTCTCTCATTTTTAAATCTGTGGTAGATGTAAATGGAAGTATGGAGGGAAAAATTAAACCAAATTATTCAAGTTTGAATGAATTTTTTATATTTACATGTTTATTTACAGGAATATAGTTGGTGAATATGATGTCCATTTTCAATAAACCCCATAGTGAAATATATTTAAAAATTATCCAAAGGATTCTAAGATTTACAGTAGTGGAATGAATTATCCCACTGGAAACAAACGAATCATGTCAAGTAGGAATGTCAAAAATGATGCTTCTAAATAAAATTTATCAAATGATAAAATTTCAGGAAGATAAAAAACATCCATTTTAAATATTTAAATGAAATAATATTTATTAAATTTTTAAGATGATGGAGGTGAATATTGATACACATTACATATGTTAAGATCATAACATATCACATGACTTGGTCAAGACACTAAAATAGAAAATGAATTTAGATTGATGAAAGAAAAATTTGGAAAGGATAAATAAAGAAGTAAATAAATCCATAAATATGAATATTAGTACATTTAGGATATTACAAAACATAAAATAAAATTATTATAAGTGACGAAATATTTTAGAAAATATTAATATTAAACATCAACAAATGAAATATGAGGTTTAAAACCCCTAATATAAACTTCTTGTGGATCATATATCCTTATAAGACATGAATTCCAATTTCAATAAAGCATAAATGGAAATATCAATAAGTTCTCAATATGTAGAGAAAGATTATCCATGTATAATGTGACACACTTATCCTCTAGAAATAATAGTTCATCTGATTTTACTCATCATGTATATGTCATGAAAAATTATGGGAGATCATTTATTGATAAAGGGTGTGAAATATCGACTACATCAATAAACGTTGAAAAACCCTTCATAAGATAGTATCCCTAACTAATGAGGAAACAAATGAAGAAATTTATTATAAACCTCATTGAGATAATTATAGTTAAATTTTAATTTTCTATAGAAGACTAATATTCAGTGAATATTATTCGTGTTGGGGTTTACTTCACCACAAATATTATAATTTTTGGTCTAAATGTATCCATTTGTAAGTACATGTGGAATTATTAGGATAAATAATTTAATAAATCCAAAAACATCCTTGTGTAGGAGGGGAATGGAAAATTAATATCTCAAGATGATAGAAGAACACTAATAAATAATTAAATTGTGTTCCTGGAATATGATTATGGATAATGTTACCAAATAGTTCAATCTACTAAATAATGTTTAACAACTCATCTATGAAATATTTTTAGTGTGAGGAATGAAAAAGAATGTGGAAAGAATAATGATAAAGAAATATCAATATTTGTGAATAAAACTCTAAATGAAATAATCTTGAATAATTTATAGATTCTATATATTTTTTATTCCAGTCATATTATAGATGATATTATAATAATGAACGATGTTTAAAAAATGAAGGTGAAATAGTTATATTTGTAAATATTAGTTCCTATAAATTCTGAGGAATATTAATAATAGGGAATGAAATTTAGAAACTAAAATATTAGTATTTTATATATAATAATTTTCTCGAAAATTAATTTCTCATTGTGAGATTACATTATGATGATGAAAAATATGTGTTGTTCTAAAAATACTCATGTTTCATCAAATTAGTGGAATATGATAAATTTATTACCATAATATAAAAAATAGCTGAAACTTGTTTCAGATAATAAAACATTTCCACTCTTATTATTTGAGTGATGATGAAGAGAACATGTTGGGCCAGCATTGTCTGATGAATATTTAGATATGGAGTATGAAATGAAAATTATAAATTAGATTCTATAATAATCTTTTAAGACATTGATGATAAAACAATATGGTGTTTTTAAAAAATTTCAAAAATAGAATGTGAATAGAATAATTTTTATGAATGAGGAAATTCAGCCTAAAATAACTCTTGATCATATTCAATATTAATTATGTGGGATGATGAGACATTCATCAAGGATAGTGTATTTGTACTCTATCCCTTATATTAATGATTTCTTTAGGATTACTAACATAATTTTTATGAATCAAATATCGTAGGCATCATAAATGTTAATATTTTTTATAAGTGTAATCATGGGTATGTTGTTTATTTAAATAATTATGATAGGAACATAAAATGGAATGAAGTTAACATGAAATTCCTTCAAATTGTTGTTGAGAAAAAATTAATTAACCATTAGTATTGTTATACATACCAACTCAAAAAATGGATTTACAGAATGGAAAATTTGACTTTTATTTGAAATGGAATTAATTATTCTTGATGTATATAAAATTTGTTTGTTTTATAGAGATATGCTATGGGAACTATTGTACATTTTAAATAAAAATACTTAAAGATGATACCCAACTTAACATTATACGAAATGTTTTATAACAAATAACCATCATTGAAATATTTTTTGGTTTTGAAAATCCATTATTTTTAAAAGATAAAATTTAAAATTCTTGGAAAATATTATGAAAATAATGAGGATTTCATTTTTATTTCATATTCACCCAATATATGAAGTTATAACTATTGGAACAAAAATTACAATAGTTGTTGTATTCCTATAATATAAATGATTTTGAAAGTATAACATCCTTAGAAAAAGATGATGAAAATATAATAGAAGATAATGTTAACAAATCTAATAAGAAAAATAAATTTGAAGATGAATGTGAGAAAAAATTTCATTGAATTTTTAGATGAATCGTGAAATGGGGAAATTAAATGAAGAATAAAAACCAAATAATTTTTAACTTTAAATATTTATGTTGAATCAAAGATCATTATTGGAAATAAAAATTTTCAATTTCTAACTATAAGAATATTGAGAATAGGGAATATGACTTCACTTATCTCATATATTGATACAAAATTACTTATATAGGAAGTAGACCACAATGAATAGTTTGATTCAATGAATTAATGGTTATATTAGATAGAAAAAATGATACCTAGGGTTGTGTTCCATGACCATTATTTAAAAATAGTATTTAGACAAAGTGGATTATAGAAAAAACTAAATGAACATGTAGATGTTTCAAGAAATAATGTAAGATTAGTTTGTAAAGGATATTTATTGCTAGAAGGAGTGTATTTTGAAGAAATTTTCACCCATTGTTATATTTTAAATAGTTATAATGTTCTTAGCATTTTGTGCACATAATACTTACAATGTTTATTAGATTTATGTAAATCTAAATGTATTAAATGAGGATATTGAGGAATAAGTGTACATTGATAATCCATGAGGGTTTATACTTGAAAAATTTGAAACCAAGGATTTTAAATTTAAGTAATTACATTATGGTTTGAAACAATATTGTTTCATATACTCCAAACATTACTGTTGTTTTAAAATTTTTAATTCTAATGAAAGTAAATTGGTCATAAACTTATATGTGAAGGAGTTGAACTCAAGATATTTGATTGTGATCCTTCATGTTCATGACCCAATTTTTGATGGAGATAAAGAAAATTCATGTAATGAGTTTTCTTAAACAATGTATAATCACTTTTAAATGTAAATACACATATAATAAAATTTACATATAGGATTACAAGGGATGATAGGGGAAAACAATTTTTTAATCTTAATAAATATATTTAGTGAATTGTTACAAGAGTTTTTCCTGGGATACACTAAATAATTTTCTTCTAACATTATTGTCTTGATTAAAATGAGAAGAAAAAGATACAGTTAAGAGTGTGAATCAAATATATTGTCAAAAATTTGATATATGTATTATATATTATATAGGATCAAGTATAAACACTGTTTAGGATGTAATATTCTATTCCTGATATCAAAGGGATCTTAATTAATCTTAAACATTAGTATTGAAAATAATTGAGATCTGTGTAAGTACAATAACTTTATGGACTATTGTATTAAAATTTAGTGATTTAAACATTCTTGGGTATACAATTTTAGGTTGGGATAGAGATTAAAATGATCAAAAATCAACATTAGGAGGAAATGTTTCTTGGTATAATGTTGTGTGAGTTGGAATTGAAAGAAACATAGTTAAATAACATTAAGAATAATATAAGTTGAATATGTTTTTATAGACCTTTCTTGTATTAAAATGGTTTGGATGAAATTTCAGTGTTCATATTTTAATGTTGGTGTTTTTAATACATTGAATATGATAATTAATAATTAAATCACTATATATTTTTAAAAAAATGGTGTTCAAAACTCAACATCAATGAAAATTTATATTTTGTTTCATTTTATAAAAGAGATAGTTTCTTAAAGAGATATTATGTTGTAAAACATTTACAAAATGTATCAAATTTGGGATGTTATCAAAAAATAAATTCCTAAATAGTTATTTTTGGGAATAGAGATTCAACATCATGTACATCCCAAACCAATGAATTCCTAAATATTTATCAGGATATATCCCCACAATGATTTGGATTATTGTCAAAAAGGGAAAGATATTGTATAAATTTTTCATCATAGGGGGAGAATTATTTTTTCCTCTAACATGGGAGTGTAAAATTTTTATCTTAAAGGGTTTAATATTTCATTTTTAATTGGTTTTGTTCATAAATATTTTTCATAAAAATGGGGGAGAGAGCAAAAAAAATGATTGAAAAATTCTGGAGAAGAATCATTGAGGTAGAGGAATAAATTTTCTTGAATGAAAGAATTCATACAATAGATGGATATAATTACATTAGTAGTATTAAATTATCCAGTAGTTCTGTGTTACATAATTATAAATGAAAAAAATTGATTTTAGTACCTATTATTTTTGAAAAAAAATGTTCTTTTTAGCAATATGTGTAATAAAAAACTGAGGGATGAAAAATTATGAGTTGAAAATTGATATACAAAAATTTTGAAAAAAAGAGAAGAAAAGGGTCATTTTTGATTATTGAAAATGTTTTTTAGATTCTAAAAAACTACATTTTTTCAAAGTGTTTTTTATAGAAAATGTAAAAGAAGAGTTATTTGATATTTAGAAATTTATTGTTATAAAGTTAATGGAGAAGATAGAAAGTAAGTATTTTTTAAGATACTTCAAGGATAATTCATTAAATTCTATCCCTTTTACCCATGTTAATAATGTCATGAAAATGTCATGATCAAAGATTATGAGTACATTGTTTATAGAAACTTTGTCAAGACAAAGTAGGAGACGCCAAATGGTTCAAAATGTAGACTTACGAGGATAATAGATTCATAAAACCTATTTAGAAAATCATATATAATTGTTTAAAAGAATTGAAAATGTGTTAAAATAATTATGCTTCTAAATGAAGTATGGAATCAATTATTCATTGGAAAATTCCACTATATATTATTTATGAAGATACATAGAGTGGGTCTACTGAAGGATAAGCAATAAAACAAATCATTAACTCAAAATTCAGTAATAAAATATACAATGTGAATAATTATTCAAAGAATTAGTCTAAGATAAAATGGTAATATCAAGTTTCTATTATAATAGACAAGAGATGATATATGTGGATGATTTGAAAAATGAAGTTGAGTTCCATACAGATATCACTGAACATATAATATTTGTGTATATAGATAAACATTATTGAATAATTTTCAGTATGTATGGTAACTGAAAGATTACGTAATTAAATTATCCCAATATTTTATAAATTATAATGATTTAATGGACTTTTTATAGTTTTGGTATGATCATGCTGACATTAGAACAGATGAATCTTGTTTTAATTAAAAATATTATATAGATTCAAATGAAAAAATATAGATCTCTTAAAAAAGTAATTATTGTAAAATAAGAAGTATTGTCCTCATTATTTTTTTATTAGATATCAAAGAGAGATATTTTTTTCATGGTAGAATTTTTATGGGTTGTCCCAATGTTTTTTTTGTGAAAACAGAAATGAAATAATAATGGTGTAAGAAGTTTCAATGTTCCTAACTATTTGAGGTGGTTCATGTCAAAAAAGTATTTATAAGTTGAAATTTTTTATCCATACATCTTCAAATATTTTCTCTTTAACATTTTTTAGGTCAAGATTAAGACTATGATTTAGATGAGTTACTAGATGATCAGTTTGTATGAACTTAAAAGATACTAAATATTGAATTGTATTTATTCCTAAGAAAACATAACATTAGTTTAAACATCAAAAAGGAATTCATATTTTATCATATTAAAAAATATATCTACACTATTGGATAGAGAAAAAATAATAGAAATGGAAAATAACACATCTGTAATAAGAAAATTATATTTAGATCAGAAAATTGCAGGGATGGATTTCATGAGGGACATTATAAATTCAAAATTGTAAAGATTCTCAATTATTTATTTTAAGTGTTTTGTTATTATGACTTGTTGGAATAAAATAATTTTGTCATTGGAGAAATCATGGAATTTCAAAAAATTTGGACAATTCTTTCGATTTCTTGATAAGCATACATGACAAATTCAAAAGTGTGGGTAATTTATAATGATGAATTTTTCTGAGTGGGAAAATGAAAATGGTTCCCAATATTTCCATTCTGGGAGAACATATAAATATGATTGAAAAGGTACACCGTACTTGAATCTGTAAACTTGTAAAAAAATATGAAATTCTTCAAATGTTTCATCAGATGTATTTTTCTAACCAATGTCTCATTTTATAATGAAGAAGAATTCTTGATAAAGAATAAAAAATAGTACTATGGATAGAGGTTTCAAACAGAACTTCTAGAAATACGATTACTAAATCAGAATCATCCAAAAGTGTTTTTTTGAGAATAATTGTTGGTGTTGTGGTTTTTTTAAATCAATAAGAACATAGTTTAGAAAATTTTCATATTTATATTAGGAACACCAAATAAACATTCGCTTGATATAGAAATAGTGAACCAAAGAATTATTTTCTCAATGGAGGTAAATAGATAGCGTAATTTTATCGATGTAATTTTCCAGGGAAAAATTAAAATTTCCCATAATTTTTTATGGATAATTTTAGTAAGAAATAATTATAATTTGGTCAGAGTTAATATAATCACACATGTCAAGATATCGATGGATTATAACAAGAGTAGGCTCAAAAGTTGTATTCACTTATTTCTAAGAGATAATTTTTATGGTCCCAAGAGAGTAACCAAGGAAGGTTGTAGTTTATATTATGAAGGAAAAACCTTATAAATAATTCTTGGCATGATTAAATTATCATATTACTATGGTTTTGATACTTTTTATATTTTTTCAAGGAAAAATACTCTAATATTTTACATGGGTAATATTTAATTAAATTTGACATTTTTATAATGAAAACTATTGACTCAACTACTCCCTTAAGAGTTTTTCTATAATACTCAAAAACATAATTGATAAGTTTGTAAAATAAATTTAAATAATTCATATAAATAATATTATGTGAAATATGCTATTTCAAAATAATAGAAAACTTCATCATATATAAACATATCTATGAGAGAACAAGAATGAAATGAATATAGAAATATTTTGTGATTATTTTTACCTTCTCCCTAAAAGATTTAAAATATAACAATTTATTGTTTATTTAGGTTAAATAACTAAATTTTTAACTGCGTGGAAGATTTTAAAATTGAGGAAAACCATTCCTTCACAAAAAATGACCCTGAAAAATTTTGGGGTCCACCATCTGGTATAACTGACTATCGATAATCCCTCGGGTTGGCACACCAGGATTTAATTTTTTATACTATAGTGTCAATCTCTAATACATGAATCATTTCATGATGTGACTATTGACATTATCATATGTAGAATCTACATCAATGTAAAACCCTTCATATTCAATACTTCTATTATAGATTAATAGTGGCATTATTTATAATATTTACTTCAACTGAGTAATGAATTTATTTTTTATAAATATTATAATATAAAAAGTATATACAATATACATGTACTTGTTTCCTCTCAATAAAACATGGAATGAATTCAAAAAACAAAAATAAATTTCCATAAGTAAGGTTTCATAATATGCCTCTAATGATAAATCTATATAAATACCATTGCATAAGGTCAACTTTTTTATGAGATTTATTAAACATATTATGTAATATTAATCCCATATTGATCATGACTAAATTTATTAAAAATAATTTTGCCTAATTACTAATAAAGTTCATGTGGAAATACTTTGAACTCCAGTGATCCTCAAATATTCCCAATCAGAAAGGTGGTTTCAATCTCAAAAGGTAAAATTAGGATATTCACTATTTACTGTAGTTAAATTTAATTAATTTATGTAGTCATCTATATTATGAACCATTACTGATCAACTTATTTTAATCAAAAATATCATATTCAAGTTCATGAGTACCAATCTAATTTATGAAGTTTAAATTATAATTCACCTATGTCATATGTCAACAACCCTCAATTATTAAGTCCTAAAAAAATATTAATTTAATGTTTAGTAGTTTATATTTTCTATTGGTGTATATGTGGATTTTTTTTAAATTATTCTTAATTTCAATCAAAACACAGTACATAATGTTCTCCACCACATATGCTTTTGAATTCATTCTTAATGTATAATCATGTATTGAGATGAAATTCAGGATTTGAAAAATGAATTGACTTTAATGGAATTGAATGTCAGGGATAATATAATACTCCCCATGAATTATTTTTTCTTCCATGGTTTCATGTATCTCTCTTATTTTCCCAAATTTTCCTCCCATTTTTAAAACGTTTCCCCATCAGTATAAATCTTATTCAGTTCCCTTGTTGGTTTTTTTAAAAACAAACAAAATATTAATAAAAATAATTCAATAAAATTGAAAATCTTTTTCTCACTCATAAAATGTTAATTTACTTATATCATAAGAATTATTTCTTCCTCTTTCATCTCAACCACATTTTTAACAATAATATTATAACTTATTTTATAAATTATTTGCTTCTCCTAGAAATGTATTCCCTTAAATACCATGTCTATCAATATCGACTCTATTCTGATTTAATATACCATTATATGAATCCACTCTTCCAATGTACCTATAATACACAATCTATCGAAAATGAATTTATAAAACATCATGTGTGAAAAAGAATGAATATATATATGTATATTAACATAATAAATTCATGATATAATTCTTGAAATATGTTATTGTGATCCTTTATTTTTTATCTAATTAAATGGATTTTAACTTACCCATGTATCCCTTTGCATGGTTCATCAATTTATAACTTTAATGTGACACTAGAGAAGAATTTATAGCTACAAAAGAGCTTCCTAGACTACTATTAACATAGGGCATCACATTTATATATCTTATTGTGTATGGAATATTTGATACAAATTTTATTAGATGATTCTTAAAAAAATTCATCGTATTCCTACAATATTTCTCTAACCACAATAATAGTTTTATTAAATGGAGGATAGGATGAGTTTGAATATAACAAGGAAATGTGAATGTATTGAAGATTTTAAAATATTGTAACAATTTTGAACTTCTAGAATGAATTAAATGTAATTTATAATAATATTGAAAGATATGGATGAGTTGGATCAAACATGATAGTTTATGAAATGTTGTGTATAAGGATTTTTAAGAGTGTGTTCGCTCGGTATACCTTTTTATAGAAATGAAATTTATATAAATAATGGTATGATTGTTGGGGGTTGATTCAATAGAGACATAGTTTTTTGTATAATATCATCATGAATAATAATTCCTTCATTTTTATGAAATATTATATCTCCTCACAAATCCATTAGAGTTTTATAAAATATTATAAGACTACCAGTTTTTGTTCGTTACATCATATTCAATCATTTTGAAGAACATACTCTAGTAAAAATATTCCCTCCTTGTTCATACACTACGTATATATTAGAGATGATCTCTATGGCCTTGATTACCATCTAATGGCAGAAATTGTATGACATTGGATTATCTCATTCTTTTGGGTAATATTTAGATTTACTATACATTATATGTTCATCTTATACATGTATTTCATATTTTATAATTCATGTAGAATATTCTAAGATGATTATACATTGGAAATGTTGAGATACAACAATCCTTGGAGGATTCATTATCATAAAACGAGTCTACATAGTCTCTCACGTTTCTATTGATGTATGATGGTCAATTAAGTGAATTTTAACATCCATTTAACGTTTATATAGAATAGTGATACCTCAAGATACTATTTTCTTAAATTAATTATATCTCAACATATTTCATCTTCTTTCTTATTTTGGTTTGATGGAAGTGGAAACATTAATATCAATATTGAATTTTTTTTAGGGTTAATGATATTTCATTTCTACTTCAATAACAATATCAATAATTGTTGATTCCATATATGAGATTTCTGGTTTCAATAATGATGTTATTTGTTTCGGTCGTGCAATGGGTATTTGGAAATATAAAAGAGATCAAAAAGGATTATGGTGATGTTTCATGGATGGATATGATGCATAATGTTCTTGATCTAATTGCAAGCATAGAAATCGACATCATGTAGTTACCCCTAGTTTTTATTATATTTATAGGGATTTATACAATACCACAACGCTTTTTATTGGATTTTTGATCTATTATTAATTATATCACACCACTATCAAGCCATATTGTTGAATAATGGTTTCATATGTGATTTTAATGTGTATCCATGTTACATATTGTGACATAGTGTGAACCTAAAAAATAATTAAATATTTGTTTCTAATTAAGTTTAACCACATTCTTTGACATTTACTAAAAAATAGTATATTCATTTTTGGAATGTTATGGGAACTATGGTGGAATTACCCTTCATATGGGGTGTCTATTATAGTAACCCCCGATTTTGGATCCTTTAAATTGATAAAATATTTTAGAGATTATCTTACATGCAACACTAAACCAATGCATCAACCAACTTAATTGAACATTGAAATATTAAAATTAAATAATGAATATAACAACTAGTAAATAAAAATATACCAATCAATTGATATAAATACCTATTACTAGTTTTATTAGGTAATAGAAAAGTTCCCTTTCAATGATTATTTTACCTTAACATGACATTAGTTAATTATTTTTATTGATTAAATTTAGATATATAACTAATATGTTGAAAATATTTATTTTGAAACTTGTATGCAACATGATTAATGACACATGATGTTTAAACACGCCATTTTGTATTGAAATATCTATTTATTTATATATTTAATTTTAATTCAAAAATAATTTTTTTAATTTACATATTGTAATTTTAGAAATTTAACCTCATTTATAAACTAAATATGAAAATAATATCATCATATGATATATCGAACATTTTCTAAAATTTTATTGTTAGGTTAATTTTGAAAAGTAAAATTTTTAAAAACACTATTAATGTTTATTATTTTATTATTATGTATGAAATAATTTTTTTATAAAACCTTATAATTCATAAAATATTTATTTATAGAGTAAACTATGTATTTAATCAACATACAATTATTATTTTAGGGAACCCATGTTTAACAACACAACTAATATTTTCCAATGAAAACTAAATTTAGACTTTTCTTTTAATTAAATACTATTTTAGTAACAATATATTTCTTATTTATTTGAATGAAAAATAAATTCTTTTTTTTATAACTAAAATTTTATCATTAAAATTAGATACATTTATAATTTTATCCTATACAAGAATTTTATGTCTATAAACACATTTTTTTTCTATATAATGGTCTTTACATATTATAAGTGCTAATGCCAAAATTAATTTTCATTTAAAATAAATATTTAATATAATATAATGGATTTATATTTTTAATTTTTTAGTTGAAAATATTTAATTAGGATCATTTACATTTTCAGTATAAAAATAAATGTACATATGTAATAATTATTTACCACTGTAAAAATAAATATGTTAAAATCCAAAATTTTCCGTGGTGAGGAAAATCAATTATTTTAAAAATATTTATGAAAATTAATAATTGAATTGCACACGTTCATATCTCACCCTCGAGTTCATTATTTTCGATTTTGTAGTCTTTATTACTTGTGAATGATTTTCTATCATTATGTTAAGTAAAAATATTTACCGAATGACATTTACCACACACCTAAAAGTGGTCTCCCACCACCCATTCATGAAAACCATAAAAATTAATTTTCATTTTGAATAAATACATTTTTTACTTATTTTATAATAATATTAATTATCCTTATAATTTGGTTACTATGTGATAATCCTATAATCTCCATTTTTATCGAGTCTTCCAATGGAAGGCCAACATCATCAATATGAGTAATTTTGTTTCTTTACTAATTCTCTATTCATTCTAACATTGAAAAATATACTTTTATAATTAATATATAATTAAAATAATATTTTTTACCTACTACATTTTATTATTCAATGGGAATATCTATTATCCACCAATCCACAATCCCATTAGGTATAACCAATGAGTGTTTCATGTGTTGTGTGGACAACCACCTCAATGAAGTGACACATTATTTTTGTAATAACTGTCTCTTTTCGATGGGGGCAAACCATAAATTGAATAATACATGTGAAATATATAATATAATTATTAAATTTAATATGAAAATTATAATCCATCAATTTTTGTTCTCATTATCTGGGGAAAAAATATTTACCATGTGTTGTGCGAGCTATCACTTCAAAAAAGTTATTTATAATATTTTTCATGTGGTTTTATAGTTATTTATCAAAATAGCATAAAATATAATAAAAACATTAAAAATATCAAAATAATATCATTATTATTCTTTAATGAAGAATTTATTCCAAAATAAACCATATTATTTATCATAATCATCCATTAATTATGAAATGTCCATGTTTGGGATGGTCTAACAACCTACTAGAACAGTGAAATAAAATAATTTAATGGATTAATATGAAAAATTATGTAGTTATAAAATATGAAGTAAATTAAAAAATAATGAAATTATATTATTCAAGAATGGATTTCTTAAAATTGAAATCATTAATCAAGACACCAACATCAATTCGTTTGAAATCAATGAAACATGATCATCTCCAAAATCAACATTAAAAATAAAAAGAAAAAATTCCCTAGAATGAAATATTAAAATTATAAATAGTCTTAAATAATTAATTATTCAAAATTTTTTGAATTTTGAATTTTCAAATTTGGCATAAAAATGAAGAAAAACAATGACAACGTGAAACTAGTTCAAAATTATCAAGATTAATAAAAACTCATATAGAAAATAGATAATAACTAACTAATGTAAAAGTAGTGAATTACAATAAATTAATTTTATAAATGGTTATATATATGAATACTTTTTGAAATAGGTTATTATTATATGTATGTTTTTCTATGTAGAATCTTATGGTGAAATTGATAATATAAAGAACATATATTAGGATTTGTGGGCTGAAAATTTAAACCCGTGATACATATATCATATTAAACCCAATATTCTCCATATAATGGTATATATACCCCCACATTAATACATTGTATCATTATACTTTCATTATTCACGGTATATAATTTCTCATTTTAAATAATATCCTTCTTTTGGTTTTGACTTAAACTTTTATATGGTTTTATGGGTTTCATTTTTTCATTTTTTGGCCCATGATATATTTTTCTTATTGAACACCATTATTTATCATACATGGTGTTTTCAAAACCCCATTTACATTAGGTATAATTACATTCTTTCATTTTTTTATATTTTAACTTCTATTTTTTTGTACCCCTCTTATGATCATTGATTTTTATGACACTGTCAATCTAAGACATTTTGTTTACTCAACTACCTTTGGTTAGTTAAAATTATCATTATTAAAAAATTCTTCCAATATTGGATTATTAGAGGTTAATATTTTATTTTAGGAAAAATTATATTCGTTTATTGTTGAAAACGACCCTTAAATTTAAAAATATACCTTGACAAATTTTTTTCTCCAAATGTATATCTTCTCTTTCTATTTAAGTTTGGTTACTCCTCTATATCCATAATTTCCATTATCTATATCTTTTTACCTTATATTTATAATCATAATTATACATTATCTCATGGGACCCCTATATTATCATCCTTCCTATTTCAAAAAGAATGTTGGTTTATGGTATTTAGTTTGTGGGTTTTTTACAATGTTATTTCAAAAGATTAAAAACATTTAACAACCTTTAAAATATATTTTTTATCTTCCTTACCATAATTATTTTGATAAAAAAATTCTTTTTCAGGGATCTATTATTTAAAATTATTTTTTAACAATACATGTCTGCCGATGTTATATCATAATTTTTTCAAAAGTAACATTTAAAAGTGGACTGTAACTTCTTATTTTCAGAATTTTTTTAAAAAACTATTATAAATTATCTCTTTGATGTATACAATGTGAATAAATTATTCTATAGAAATAAATATTTTATATGGAAATTTCACTCTATGTTTTCATGGAATCAAAATTAAAATATTTTCACTTAGTTTTTTTAAATATTTCTTATAAAATGATTTGTAATGATATAAATATTAATTATTTCTAACGATATTTTTCACAATATCCAAAATATATATTTTAATATAAGTCATCTTATTTTGATATATGTTTTTCCTAATCATGGATATTATTATAATGATACTATAAAACATCATCATCTAGACAGATTTAGTAATTTTGTTTTCTATCATTGAAATTGCCTATCATTGTCTTTTCCAGTGAATGAATATTTATAAATATAATTTTTCTTCAAATTAAATTTGTATATAAATACAACATCATCACTTTCATTTTTTGTATGTATGATCACATTTGTTTAACATATAAATTCATTATATAAAATATATATTTAAATATATACATTATATTTATACTATGTAAATAACATATTCTCATTTATCTTGATTGAAGTTATTTACCTAGAAAATTGTTGAGTATCCTTGTATAGACTTTTTATTTTGCATAGAAAGATAATGTTATTATTATTGATTTGTTTTTGAATTCTTTCATTATGTGATTATATTTTAAGAGTGTATGAATCCCATTTACATTCCATGTGTAAATTATAATGAATGACTAATTTTTTCGTAAACATAGATACAAATGATGATGGATGGGTTCCAATATATTTCTTTAATGAATTGGATTATTTTTATAACTGAAGATATAGTCATGAATGTTCATGATGATTTTTTTTCACATAATAAAGGTAATAATTATATTTTTACACTTTTAGGCATGGATATAATGAGATTATACAGATAGGTGTGGGGATAATGAAATTTACCCCAATAATTACTATTTTTTGTTGTACCATATCATGAAGTTGATTTTCATGCTATACACCATTCTATGTTTATTTTTTTCAGGATATACTAAATTCTATATTAATTCATCTTTTCTAAAATATTCTGCACTTTAAATTTTTCTCATATCGTATTCATTGAATAAAGATCATTG
Source organism: Viscum album (assembly GCA_963277665.1). Classification (NCBI taxonomy): domain Eukaryota; kingdom Viridiplantae; phylum Streptophyta; class Magnoliopsida; order Santalales; family Viscaceae; genus Viscum; species Viscum album. The sequence goes on along the minus strand of OY728150.1, from coordinate 1,460,993,351 downwards.
ATTTGATGGTTATTTCATTATTATATATATTATTTATTCAAATATTATTATCTTATATTCACTTATGATATTTTATTGATATCATATTTTTTTACCCTTATTCTAGATCTGATCTCACACAATACTAATGTTCACATATCCATAAGTTAACAAATTTTAATATATATGACGTATTCAGAAGAGTATGTTATAAAATGATTTTTTGGAAATTATAAATTATTGTATTGTATTATGTAGTTAATCATATAGTTGAAAATTTTTAATTATATGAAAAATACATGGGCTTTTTTGTTATTGTTTTTCCATAATTCTAAAAAAATATGTAAAAGATAATGGGAATATATTATATTGATGAATTTTTATTAAATCATGGAATTGGATGGTCATATTATTTGGATTTCATAGTTGGTATCAATGTAGGATTTAGATAAATTTATAGGTTAAGATATTTACTATAGATAATTTAGTTATTCATAATTAATGATTTATTATAACCTATAGGGTATAGAAAAAAAATTTGGCTAGTTGAGGTAATATTGATAAATATAGGGAATATAGTGAAAATAATTTAGTGAAGAACCAAATTATAATTATTTATTATATGTATTGGTATAAGTTAATATCATGTGTTTTTGTTATGATCCTTTATTTGGAATATTATAAAATTTTATTATGTTATTTAATTTTATTTTATCTTTAATATATTATTTCTTATTCATTATTGAACTGAACAAGTTGTGGAAAATTGTAAAATTTTAATGAGGAAAATATAATAATAAAAAAATTCATATAGTAAACAGATATTTCTTAATAAAAATAATATTACACATAAGGGATAAAGAATTAATTTAATTTATTTTTAAAATTTATTTTTCATTTACAAATATTTTTTTAAATAGTCTTTTATATTTGATACATATATATGAATAAAAAAATATTAAATTTTCTTATTTGAACTAATATATTGAAATTAAATCAGTAATAATGTGATATGAAATATTATTTAGATGTTTTTTTGTTGAATAGAAAATGATGAACATCTGGGGGCACCCTCATGATAGGGAGAGTATGTTCTTACAATAATTGAGAAGTTTATACTTTTATATTTGAAGGGAATACTACAGTTATATATGTTTTCTTTGTAACACCCTGAGATTTTATGAAAAATATTCTTTTAATTTCATTTATGTCTTCTATTATACACCACACCAAGTTTATCTTGTACTATACACAATGCCCTATTAGTTTGTAGTATACGCAACGCTATTCTTGGATCGTGTTACACACAATTTCATGTTCGTTTTATAATAGTCATTCTATGAAACATTTAGTGTATATATATATATATTCAATGTATAAATAAAATATGGTTGGATTCTGTTATACGAAACAACGAAGTATTCTTGCACAACACGCAACCCTGACTTGGCTTGTATTTCACGCAATCGCGATCTTCCTCGATAGCGTGTGTTGTACGCAATACTGACTTTTACTAAAAAACAATATATTATTATAATATTGTTATGAACTAGCCGTTATGAATAATTTTAACTAAATTTTGAATTTTATAACATTATAATTGATCTTACATATTTTCTATAACATGGTATGAGAACAAAATAATTTTTTCGGGTAAAATATGTATTTTTCAAAAAATGCAGTTTTGCCGCCTTTTGACTGCGCACCCACATTAAATCTAGTTTTTGACATGTTTATATGTTCGATTTTACAGAATAAAATTCTTCTTTTGAATCAGGATATAAAAATTTACATTGGATAATGTTTTGTTATTTTTCTGATAACTTTCATATTTTAATTAATAGTAAAAACACGCAATATTTTAATTAAAAACAACTTTTTCCATCATAATAATTTATGTCGTTAAATTATAATATTGAATGGATTTTAAGTATAAATAGAATATATTTTTACCATTTAATATAATGTATGTCATTATCATTTATTTTACATTGTATTCGAAGGTTAAATCAATTCAATCTTTTGCAATGTTTTAAACAAAAACCCATTTTCTTTCGACAACGGGATTAATTTTAATTTAATTTCTGCAACTTTTTTGTATTGAATTTAGAAAAATGGATTCCATATTTGGAATCAGTGGGTTAAAATTATGTTAATAAACTACTTTTTATTTTTGAGCATTATGAATAGTATCTACGGTAATTTTTATTTACTACGGTTAAAGGTAAATAGGGTAATTCAAAGTTAAAATAATATTATAATAATTTAAAATACCTTTGACACTTGTCGTAACCTTATTGGATGAGTATTGGCCGACCATGGCCATCCTTGGGACGATTTTGGGACCCCAATGAGCCACTTGGTAGTGAAAATGACAATTTGGATTAATTAATTTAATGTAAAGACAAAATTGACTTTAACAAAACTCTTTTAGTAATTAATTTTTATAAGGGGTTATATAAGTTATATTTTCGAATATAAATATTATTTAGAAATAAAAAAATATTTCTTACATGTTGGTATTTTTCTATAATTTTTATACATCATATAAATTAAATTATTTATGACACAATAATAATGCAGTATTTACCTCATTAATAAATGATTTAAATAAATAAGATTAAAATGATTAAAATATCATCCAAAACCGGTCCAATTTCTATTAGATGATTTTATTTCTAATATGAGTCATCTTATCTTAGACATTAATGTGTTTTGGATATCTTGAAAACGAAGATATTTTTATAATAAAATAATGTTTTCACACTTTCCTAAAGAGCCCCTCCACTCCCTTATAAAAGGAGACCACTTCTGTGCAATTCCTCACACCTCTCCAGCCTTTTGGATCATCCAATATATGCCCAAATAAGCTCCCTACATCCCTCTCCCCCCCCCCCTTGAAACATTAAATTAGGCATAAGACTCTCCAAGAAGACCTTTTGGTTCAAACCAAAGGATGTTACCAAAATTAAAGGCAACAGTTTCTCTTAAGTTGTTTTCTTTTATTCTACATATCCAACCCATAAACACTTTTTAATCCTTTATTTTGTAACAAAAAAAATATCCTAAATATAGTAGGATGTTTTTATGAGATGTATTTGAACTACACTTACACACACCTCTATATAATGGATGAAGAACATAATGTTTCTGTGATGGCAAACTAACGCCTCACGAAACGATGATTGTTCGATTTTCTCCTACCGCCTCTCATGGTGGCCATTATGATGGCACTGTATTTATATATAATATATATTATGTTAATGATTTCATTATTCTTCTTTACTTCCAAATTATATCAAGCCTTTACGGTTTCCATAGTCGGTAAATACGATAATCTCATTTGAGAAAGTGCGGACTACCGCCCCCTCAAAGTGATGTGATTCATTAATACCTTATGTGGGATGTATAAAAGATGTGGTTAATGATATTATATATGATATTATACTGGAATTATAATATAACTATGTATAATTATGTTCTAATTCCATTAAAATAATAAATAGAAATGAAACTAGCGTTTATGCGTACGTACGGCTTACCGTCTCCATGAACGGTGTGTTTAATTTCGTACCTCCATATGTTATGTACTATTATAAATTCATGTCTACTCTGGATATATAATGAATGTATATGATACGTAAAACATGATTTACATTTTGGAAGTAATTAAATCATGATATAAGTAATAATAACATCCAGATCAACATGTCCAAACACGTACGATAAATAAGATGATTTTACCCAAAACACAACTTTAACATTAATTTACAAAAGAATGGGTAATATAAAGTCATAAGTGAACCATATATGATGTCATAAAAAAGATTATAATTCTTTAATAATTCAATTACATTATTTAAATCATTATACAGGAGGTTCGGACACTTACGAAGCAAATCAGACCTAAGGTAAGGGAAAATATCACAATCTCATTTTTATCCGAGATTGTTTATAGTTTGGTATTTACTGTGGTGTATTTTATCTTCCTCATAAATTTTTCCTCAATATATAATATTTATATACTTCTACAATAGTTTATCTCCAATTTTACCCTTCGGTGAGTTTTTAGTAAAAGATATGAAAGGAATCTTTTGTCCTTTTTCGTACGAGGTACTTTTTGACATTTCCGACAAAAGTACGAGAAGAATTTTTTTTAACATGTACAGCATGAATGGATTTTTAAAACATTATTTCCAAGAATCATCCTTTACAAGTTTTCAAGATTTTTTATAATCAACTTCTTTTAGATTAAAATTGTATGACATGTTAAGAAAGGAAAAATGTTTTTGAAGTAAAAAAGGATATTTTCCTCAAGAATGGAGTTCAAGTGTTTTATCAAAATTATTTTCCATCTAAGATAATGTAGGGTTCTATTTCTACCCCTATTATTAAATTGATTTGATTATGTTGTGATGGAATTATTTTTATGAATTCCATTATCTTATATGAATTGTTTTATGATATCATGATGTTTAAGAATCCCATTTTTATTACATGGGTTATGCAATGATGTATGATTTATGATTTTGTGGAACACATAAGAATGGTATCATTATGAGATGGGTGGGACCTATATCTCCCTCCAATGCATTGGGTAAATATTTTATATCTCATGAGATAGACATGGTTGGAAAGGTAGGTTATACCGGTTTAGTGAAACAGGACTGAAACGAGGAGTGAACTCGGTTCAGAAATGGAATTTTTCCACTAAGATAGTATTGGAAATGAGTCTTGACTAAAAAGAAATGATTCTCTATGATTATGTATGTATGCCACAAAGTTTCATGTTTAATGTTATGATTATTGGGATTACATTTCACTACTATGATTTATCCAATGTTAATATGATCTCTTTTGCAGGTTAAGATTTCCAAAATGATATGTTCTTATGAATATGATGTGATTGATATTTATTTTTTTTACCCTTACTAAGCATTTGAGCTCACCCTTTTATGTTTTCTTTTTCCCAGGATATAAAGAAATGTTTTAGGTAAGAAAAAAAAGGGAAGATCTTTATGGGAGATGTTGAAGATCTTTCACCACGATTAGAAGATTATATTCTGAGATTCCAAAGACAATAAACTATTACGGTCCTTGTGTGTGTGTTTTTGTAATGTACTAAGTATTCTGCAAAAGTAATGTAATGTCCATGTACGTCAGGCTTCGGGTCTCTACAGTTGGTATTAGAGAAATGGTTTAGTCAACCTTTAGAAACTAGGATGCGATAACTTTAGTGAGATACCTATAGATATTTCTAAGGTATGTATAGGGATGTCCTTAAGGTTAAGTATAAGTATAGGTTATAGTTCCAGAATTACGGTATCCTAAGATGTTAGATATTGAAGGTACCCCCCCTTTATTATGTTGTTTTCCCTAGCGTGATTTTTTCCACTCACACTATTCTTTTTGGGTTTTAGATGATGGCTGTAACACGAAGGAACCGTGTTGATCAATGTAATGGAAAATGCAATGATTTTCCTCCTGAACAAACAAATGTTATGGGAGATGGAGTGAAAAATTTTATTGTTATACTTACACAAGCTATGAATCATTCTGGACTTCCAAATGAGAAGAGAAGGGAACAATATTCTATTGAGTCATTCATGAGGCAACGTCCACCTTCTTTCAGTGGGTCTTCTGATCCACTTGTTGCTGAACAATGGATCAGTACTTCTGAAAAGATATTTTCATTTCATCAATGTTCTGAACAAGATAAAGTCATCTTAGCAGTGTATCATTTGGAAAATGATGCTGATCAATGGTGGAATCTTATCAAGAATACTAGTCCAATAGATGAAATTGAGTCCATGGAATGGGACGAGTTCAAGAAATTATTTTTCAATAAGTACTTCCCTCGTATTCTTCGAACAAAGATGGAGAAGGAGTTTATTGAACTAAAGAAAAAGGATGATGAATCTGTTGGTATATACGAAGCGAATTTTAGAAGACTTGCAAGGTATGCATCTATATTTATCATCCAACCTGAACGTAAAGTTGATCAATTCATCAGTGGCTTAAAACCAAATCTTCGAAGGGAATTAGCTATTAGAGACTCCAGTAGCTATGAAGAAATTGTGTGTTGTGCTATCAAGGTAGAAATGAAATTTGGTGTTACTTGTCCATATCATAGTTTTGACAAAAAACGAAAGATGGAGTTCAAGGAGAAATCTCAGAATAATGGTGAAAAGAAGATGAATTTTTCTTTATGCTAAAAGTGTAGAAAGAAGCATGGTGGAGATTGTCTTAAAGGGACAAGTAAATGTTTCAAATGTGGAAAGGAAGGTCATAGGGCATTTGAATGCCGCAATGATGGGAAGAAGATGTCTAATGATGCAAACAAAGGAAGGGATACACAGAATGTACCTACTACACTTCAATGATTCATGTGCATGGAAATGGGGCATTATGCTAATAAATGCCCTAATCCAAGGGTTAGTGATGATCGACATGAGCAACCACTTAAGGAAAAGGACAAAGGGAAGTCACATGAGATCACCATTAGAAATGTTGAATATGAAAACGATGTGGTAGAATGATTAAGTGTTTATGTAATGGGATTCCAAAATAATATTTTATATAGTATCGTGGAATATTGGAATATTTATGTATTGGTCTATTGTGGTTTTCAATAATTTTATGGTACCGGTAACCATGGAAAGTGATTGAGATATTTTTTTTAAAAAGATGATATGTACATAATGAAGGGATAAGGAAAAAAAGAACTGTTTGACAGTATTCATGAGCTCATGATTGATATAAGGACTAAGTGATATCATGGTTTGAGTATATATAATTTTTAGGATTTTGGTATGTGGAAAGAGTTAACTTTTAACACCATTCATATTTTCACTAAGGTTCAATGGGTATTCATTATTCAAGAGAATACATGATTAAGGTATTCAACAAGATATATCTTATGATATATGGGGGATAAATGATGGCATTCATGTGATTGTTATGTGACATTTAAAGTAATCATTTTCTTTATACTATGAGCTTGGACTGAAGTATTTTAGATAATCCTAAAGATTGGAATGGATTATGTTGGACATAAGTTAGTATTGTTTAAGGATAAAACATTTTTTCGATATTATGGATGGGATGTTATAGTAATGTAGTTTTAGAAAAAGGACAACCTGCAGGATGGGTGACAGCCCATCGCGTCGGACAAGGCTGTTGGAATCGAACCCACAACTGAAGTGCGACAGGCCTTTATCACCTACCACTGGCCTACAGGAAGTCCCTGGTTAGTGGAAAGTAGTTTTATTTTATTAAGCGGTATGATAAATAAAGTATAAGTCCATTTTTGGAACCATATACGATTAATCTCACAATAAGATGGACTTATAACTTTTTCTAACCTTTTGTTTGAAACAAATGGAATGACCCATAATTCTATCACATGATCTGCTAATGCTTCACGAATAACAAATTCAACTTCATTTCATTATGATATGAAGTGGAAATTGTTCAATTCACGAACAATAGTGAGATTGTACCAAAATCATGTAAGTATTTCTTTTAATTCATCAACTTTAGGGAAATCATCTTGAAAACCAAAAATGTTGTCCCAGTGCTCTTATATCCAATGAATCAGATGGTACCCTATATCATCACAAATTTATGGTTTTGTGATTGTTGGCTTTTTCATAGCCATGTTCTCTACCACTATCTATCAGAACTTGATGGTTTGATTTTTCTTCCATATCCATATTTTCACATATGTTCTCCTACGTGGATGCCTAGTGATGAGTCAATTTGGGTAACCGTTAAATTTCATACTTTAGTATTTAAATCCAAGTTTTGGTATTCCTTTTTACGATGTGGGTTTCTGTTAATGAAATTTTCATGTAGTAAACCATTTATAACCCCGACGAATTTCGAGGGCGAAATTCATTTTAAGGGGGGTAGAATGTAATACCCTGAGATTTTATGAAAAATATTCTTTTAATTTCATTGATGTCTTCTATTATACACCAAAACAAGTTTAGCTTGTACTATACGCAACACTGTATTAGTTTGAATTATACGCAACGCTATTCTTGGATCGTGTTACACACAATTGCAAGTTCGTTTTTTAATAGTCATTCTATGCAAAATTGAGTGTGTTTATATATATATATATATATTCAATGTATAAATAAAATATGGTTGGATTCTGTTATAGGAAACAACGAAGGATTCTTGCACAACACGCAACCCTGATTGGCTTGCATTTCACGCAATCGCGACCTTCCTTGATAGCGTGTGTTGTACGCAATACTGAGTTTTACTAAACAACGATATATTATTACAATATTATTATGAACTAGCCATTATGAATAATATTAACTAAATTTTTAATTTTATAAAGTTATTATTAATCTTACATATTTTCTAGAACATGGTATGAGAACAAAATAATTTTTTCGTGTAAAATAAGTATTTTTCAAAAAATGTAGTTTTGACGCCTTTTGATGGAACACCCACATTAAATCTAGTTTTTGACATGTTTATAAGTTCAATTATACAAAATAAAATTCTTCTTTTGAATCAGGATATAAAAAATTACATTGGATAATGTTTTGATATTTTTCTGATAACTTTCATATTTTAATGAATAGTAAAAACACGCTATATTTTAATTAAAAACAACTTTTTCCATCATAAAAATTTATGTTGTTAAATTATAATATTGAATGGTTTTAAAGTATAAATAGAATAAATTTTTACCATTTAATATAATTTAAGTCATTAGAATTTATTTTACCTTGAATTCGTAGGCTAAATCAATTCAATCGTTTGCAATGTTTTAAACAAAAACCCTTTTTCTTTCAACAACGGGATTAATTTTAATTTAATTTCTGCAACTTTTTTGTATTGAATTTGGAAAAATTGATTCCATATTTGGATTAATTGGGTTCAATTTATGTTAATAAGCTACTTTTTATTTTTGATCATTATGAATAGTATCTACGGTAATTTTTATTTACAGCGGTTAAAGGTAAATAGGGTAATTCAAAGTTAAAATAATATTATAATAATTCAAAATAACCTTTAAACTTGTCATAACCTTATTGGATGAGTATTGGCCAACCATGGGAATCCTTGGGACGATTTGAGGGACCCCAATGAGCCACTTGGTAGTGAAAATGACAATTTGGATTAATTAATTTAATGTAAAGACAAAATTGACTTTAACAAAACTCTTTTAGTAATTAATTTTTATAAGGGGTTATATAAGCTATATTTTAGACTATAAATATTCATTGGAAATAAAAAAAGATTTCCTACATGTTGGTATTTTTCTATAATTTTTATACATCATAAAATTAAATTATTTATGACACAATAATGATGCAATATTTACCTCATTAATAAATGATTTAAATAAATAAGATTAAAATGATTAAAATATCATCCAAAACCTGTCCAATTTCTATTGGATGATTTTATTTATAATATGAGTCATCTTAGATTAGACATTAATGTGTTTTGTACTTCTTGAAACCGAAGATAAGTTTATAATAAAATAATGTTTTCACACTTTCCTAAAGAGCCCCTCCACTCCCTTATAAAAGGAGACCACTTCTATGAAATTCCTCACACCTATCAAGCCTTTTGGCTCATCCAATATCTGCCCAAATAAGCTCCCTACATCCCTCTACTCCCCCTTTAAACCTTAAATTAGGCATAAGACTCTCCAAGAAGACCTTTTGGTTCAAACCAAAGGAAGTTACCAAAATTAAAGGTAACAGTTTCTCTTAAGTTGTTTTCTTTTATTCTACTTCTCCAACCCCTAAACACTTTTTAATCCTTTCTTCTGTAACAACACAAATATCATAAATATACTAGGATGTTGTTATGAGATGTATTTGAACTAAACTTACACACACCTTCATCTAATGGATGAAGAACATAATGTTTCTGTGATGGCAATCAAACGCCTCACGAAACGATGATTGTTCGATTTTCTCCTACCGCCTATCATGGTGGCCATTATAATGGCACTGTATTTATATATAATATATATTATGTTAATTATTTCCTTATGCTTCTTTAATTCCCAATTATATCAAGCCTTTACAGTTTCTATAGTCGGTAAATACAATAATCTCATTTGAGGAAGTGCGGACTACCGCCCCCTCAAAGTGATATGATTCGTTAATACCTTATGTGGGATGTATAAAGGATGTGGATAATGATATTATATATGATATTATACTAGGATTATAATATAAATATTTATCATTATGTTTTAATTCCATTAAAATAAGAAATAGAAATGAAAGTAGCGTTTATGCGTACGTACGGCTTACTGTCTCCATGAACGGTGCGTTTCATTTATTACCTCTATATGTTATGTACTATTATAAATGCTTGTATAATCTGGATATATAATGAATGTATATGATTCCTAAATCATGATTTACATTTTTTAAGTAATTAAATCATGATATAAGTAATAATAACATCAATAACAACAAGTCCAAACACGTACGATAAATAAGATGATTTTACCCAAAACGCTACTTTAACATTAATTTACAAAAGAATGGGTAATATAAAGTCATAAGTGAACCATATATGATGTCATAAAAATGAATATGATTCTGTAATAAGTCAATGACATTATTTAAATCATTATATATGATTTTTGGACACTTACGAAGCAAATTGGACCTAAGGTAAGGGAAAATATCACAATCTCATTTTTATCCGAGATTGTTTATACTTTGGTATTTACTAGGGTGTATTTTATCATCCTAATCCATGTTTCTTCAATATATAATATTTATATTGTCACGACCCCCTCCCCACAAAGTGTAACCCTCCTGGGCCGGCAATGTGAGAAGGGAGATAATGACCCCCGAGTCCTGCCTCCAGTAGGCCCCGGGTTGGCGACTAGCACCGAGGGTATAATACACACACAAATGGGAGGCATTTCCCTCTAAGAGAACACATGCAGAAGAGAGAGATAGAATAGACTCCAGCCAACTTCAACTCAAAACTGAAATATAAAAGAAACCCAAGTACATATATGAAATGTCATGCAAAAGTAATACAAAAGAAAGGGAAAACTAAAAGTACCCAAAAGAAAGTAAAACGGCAGCGACCACAAGCCCGAACAGCTCCTCCTCCAACCGCAAGCTAGTAGTAATCAGCTTGATCACCAACCTGCTCCAAGTGACCTGAAAAAAAGTTTATATGTACATAGGGTGAGTATAACAGTATACTCAGTAGGATCCTCCTCAAGCCTCTCGTGCAAAAGTAAAGAAAGCATGCTAAAGCCCAGTGAACAACAAGTGAAACTAACTCGTTACCTAAACAGGTATAGTAAGTTCCCAACCTCACCATGGCTACTCTCACCAAGTAACACATACAAGAATATAGCATATAGCATAGAATATCAAGGGTACCCCGCTACTACTTCCCCACTGGTTTGCCGCTTTGCCCCAACGACATACGTCCTGTGCATCTCTCTCCAAAGGCTTGCCCGCAGACACATGGGCTAAGCTCCACAATCTGCACCTCGTGCACCACATAGGCTTGCCCGCAAACACCTGGGCGAAGCACCACACCGTCCTCACAACCAAAGGTAACCAAGTAGTTTCTGGGAGCCACCACAGCTCGCATAACGTGTATCATACGTTGGGTATAATACCTCAAGCCATTACAGCCCATACTCTGAGTAAGGATCCTCAAGCCATCACAGCCTATACACGTTACACCTATAGTAGTCCATAGAATACTATATCCAGAATATATGCGTGTGAATAACCACAAGCCATTACAGCCCTATACACACATATATGGGGTAACTAACCTCTTGCCTCATGGAAAAAGTATCTACCAAGAGAAGAGAGCGAGGCCAAAGGGGGTAGTCATCCATTCAACCTCCCATCAGAATGTTGGGGAAAACACCCCCCCAGGGCTCAGAATCCCAGGGGTGTCCGTTGCCCTTACCGACAGGGTGGAGTAGCGTATAGAAACACAAAAAAAATACAGAATATATATAACTCACAACCACACTATGGGCATTACCTAGTCATAGGCACAACTGCAGCTAACGTCTCTCAGACTCCAGGCTGCTACTTCTAAGACTAGGTATCCTATAAGCACACAACCATTTGAAGAGATTTATTAGATTACTCCATTCTCATTTTATCAATTCCACTGTACGTTAATTAATTCTTTAAACATTAATTAACCATGAACAATTTACCACATTAAACTAAATTGGCATCATATTCAAAAACTGCTCCTTTTTAGGATTCACATCACTATTAAATTCCAGTTTCTCCATCCCCGTGGATTATCACCATTTAAACAAACTTTCATTATGGAATTACCTTCCCCATATTCCCAGGCATTCTAGAAAAGCATCCTATGCTACTAAACACAAAGGGCTCAACACGGTGAGTAGATATACTACCCATCGAGTCTTTTCCGCCTATAGCAAGAGCATAGACCCATCCTCCATCGAGAGGCTAAACACGGAAAGCACGTGGCATACCTCGCGTGTCTTCGACTCCTTCGGAAAGAGGGTAAGCAAAACCAGCTGCCTTGAGCAGTGGGGAAAAGTAAAGCAGATAAACAATCAAACCACCAACATCAAACCATCACATTCATCTCATACCATCATCCTTGGTGTCCTCCCCGATACCCACATGCATAAACCGATGCATCTCGCCACACTAGGCGTCATCCGCTGCCACAACCACAAGTCCCCATGCCTCCACATATCACAACATCCATCCAGGCTCACATCAAATCACAAGCAGCAGGAAATCAAAGATCACAAAACGGGCTCTCGGCCCTTTAATAAGGCATTCAGCCTTCATACAAGATTAGCACTCCGAGCTCCAAACCACAATGCATTCATCCTTACAAGCAAGCGGGTAACTCAGAATGCTTTTTGAAATTATCGAACTAATAGTTCTTTAATCCATCTTGAATTAACAGATTCATTAACATGCCTCTTTATATTTAGCCAATTATTTAACAAATAATTCCGGATTTACGTTCTTTATCAATTTCCATCATGAACGAGCAACAAATTAAAGAAAAACATAGATATCACTCTATCTAGGAAAACATGAGGCAAACTGTTATCACGGTACAAAGGAACAACATGCGATCAACCAATTCTTTTAATCCGGTTCAAGTATTTAATTAGGTCAATTTCATTGTGATCCAAACGACTAAATCATGCTAATTCTATGATTGCACTTACACAATTAGAGAAGCCATGAATCCCCTACCTCGAAGAGTTCTTGACGTCCTTTATCCACACAACGGGTCACAGTCCTCTTCTCCTCACGACAGCCATATCCACCGGAGGATGCCACGGTACGACAGTACCAACCAACCCCAAGAAAACCCATTAGAACCATGGAGATTACATGCTAATATGGAAGGATGAACAAGAGAAGGTGATCCCCGAAGGAACGATGATAAAACATACCTTATATGGAAGAACGATCGACACAACTTGGTTGCATCCACATAGCAGAACTGATCTGAGTAATGTTTGATTGTGACTACGAGAATGATTGGAAGGTTCTAGCGTCTCGTAGATGAGAACCAGGAGGAAGAACAACGAAGAATGATATCTTGTTCCTTTAAAAAAATAATTAGAGAGGCGACGATTTAAGATCCGATTTATTCTCCATTAAAAACGGATCGCATTAACCCACGCGGTTTGACCAAGTAAAAAAAACATCCCGGCCTTAGGAATAATTAATATAGAATTTATGGCCTTTGAATCGGCCTTAAATCCTTAAAATAAGGTTTTAAAAGTAATTTACGTCAAAGAAAACGTCAAATTTGCGAAGCTGGAAACACTGTTCACATACTCAAAATTTGGAAAAGTATGGGATCGGTAGCTCTTAGGATTCTGGAAACACTGTACAAGTCTACCGATAGAAGTCCACCGATAGAACCTCACCGATAGAAAACAATGTTCAAATATACCGATAGAATTCCACCGATAGAACCTCACCGATAGAAAACACTGTTCACTGAACCTCACCGATAGAAACACTGTTCACAGAACTAGAAATTTGGCAAAGTGTTAGCCGAGCTACTGCTGGACTGCGGCTACCAATATACCGAGCTATCAGTACGCCGTGGCTACCGGTAAACCCAGCTACCGGTAGGATGCGGCTACCGGTAGACCGAGCTACCGGTAAGTAGCAGCTACCGGTAGACCGAGCTACCGGTAATCAGCAGCTACCGGTAGACCGAGCTACCGGTAATCAGCAGCTACCGGTAGACCGAGCTACCGGTAATCAGCAGCTACCGGTAGACCGAGCTACCGGTAATCAGCAGCTACCGGTAGACCGAGCTACCGGTAATCAGCAGCTACCAGTAGACCGAGCTACTAGTAATCAGCAGCTACCGGTAGACCGAGCTACCGGTAGACCGAGCTACCGGTAATCAGCAGCTACCGGTAGACCGAGCTACCGGCAATCAGCAGCTACCGGTAGACCGAGCTACTGGTAGGCAGCAGCTGGGGGATAAGTCACCTTGACCTCCCGGAACACCTCCAACACCACATTTTCACAAAGTAATGGACTAGGGAGGTCCGGGACATTACATTAGATACCTCTCAAAACATTCTCGTCCTCGAGAATTAAAACCAACCCAGAAGAAAAGAGGGGTCCGAACAACCACCCCATAAGATACCTCTCAGGGGAAAACCACCATGAGTTGTTCAAAAGCTGGAGCAAAACTACGACATCCGAGAGTATGGAAACAAATAATCCATAACCAAACAATTCAAACATAACATCACATCAAAGGTACATAAATAAAACATGAAAGGTCTAACCATAAAGGAAACGTCATTACATGGAAAGAGTTAAACATTAAACAACTCTGGGTACTGAGCACGTATCTGGGACTCACGATCCCAGGTACTCTCCTCCATGCCACCGTGTCACCACAAGACACGAACTAAGGGGATAGAACGCCCACGCAACACCTTCTCCTTGTGGTCTTGGATCTCCACAGGTCGCTCCTCGAAGGTTGCATCATCGTCAATATCGATATCTCCCCAATCGATAACATGA
This sequence comes from Viscum album, assembly GCA_963277665.1. NCBI lineage: Eukaryota > Viridiplantae > Streptophyta > Magnoliopsida > Santalales > Viscaceae > Viscum > Viscum album. The sequence goes on along the minus strand of OY728150.1, from coordinate 1,460,978,313 downwards.
GATTCATCATGAAGATAACGACGGAGCTGTGATACATGGAAAACATCATGTATCCGACTCATCTGAGGGGGAAGTGCTACTCGATACGCCACAGCTCCAACATGAGCTAACACCTCGAAAGGCCCAACAAACCGGGGATAAAGCTTACTTCCACGACCAAACCTTCGCTGCCCACGACGGGGAGTCACCTTTAGAAACACATGATCCGCAACATTAAACTATAACGATCTCCTTCTTTGATCAACATATGATTTCTGACGATCATGTGTTGTCTTAATCCTCTCACGAATCACCTGAACCATCTCTGTTGTATTCTGCACTAGTTCTGGTCCGAGAATTGCTGACTCTCCGACCCCAGTCCAGCACAACGGAGAACGGCATGGCCGGCCATACAAGGCTTCAAACGGCGCCATACCGATGGTAGTGTGAAAACTATTATTGTAAGCGAACTCTACCAAGGGTAAGTGCTTCACCCATGAACCTCCAAAATCAAGAACACAAGAGCGCAACATGTCTTCAAGAGTCTGGATGGTTCGCTCTGTCTGACCATCCGTTTGAGGATGAAAAGTAGTGCTAAGGCATAATTGAGAACCAAAAGCATGCTGGAGACCTCTCCACACCCTGGAGGTAAAACGAGGATCTCGATCAGAAATGATCGTCTTAGGAACTCCGTGAAGCCTCACCACCTCCTCCAGGTACTGCCTCGACAAAACTTCCACTGAGCTTGACTCCTTGATCGCTATGAAGTGGGATGATTTTGTTAAACGATCCACTACCACCCATATAGCATCATGTCCTCCTGGAGCTCGATGTAAACCTGTAACAAAGTCCATTGAGATGTCCTCCCACTTCCACTGAGGAATCTCTAAGTGCTGGAGAAGACCACCAGGAACACGGTGTTCGGCCTTCACCTTCTGGCAGACTAAACATCGAGACACACATTCTGCAACTGTACGCTTCAGCCCAGGCCACCAAAACTGACTCCTCAAGGATCGGTACATCTTCATCACACCAGGATGTACCGCCAAGGGTGAACTATGGAACTCTCGGAGAACCGTCTCGCACATCGCCAAGGGAACAAAAATCCTTCCATGATACAACACTCGGTGTTGTTTATCCTCCGACCAACCATCAGGGGCCTCACCACATACAACTCTGTCTCTCCAAACTTCCACCTCTAGGTCACCCAACTGAGACTCTTCCACCTTCTGCATCAGGGATGAATGCACCGTCATCTGGAAAATACAACCTCTACCCCCAACTTATTCCATATCAAGATGAAAAGATGATATCTCTTCTATCACTCTCCAAGAATCACCAGATTCACGCACAACATCATTACGTATCTTTCGGCTTAGTGCGTCAGCTACAACATTCCCTTTTCCAGGTGTATACGATATTTCAAAGTCGTATTCCTGCAAGAACTCCATCCACCGACACTGCCTCAAGTTCAAGTCACGTTGGGAGAAAACATACCTCAAACTCTTATGATCGGTGAAAACCACAAAGTGCTCACCAATGAGGTAATGTCTCCACAACTTTAGAGAAAACACCACGGCTGCCAACTCAAGATCATGGGTGGCATAGTTGCATTCATGGGGACGCAACTGCCGAGACCCATAAGAAACAACTGACCTCTACTGCATGAGAACACATCCTAGCCCCAGATGTGAAGCATCACAGAAAACATCAAACTGGACTCCCTCCGCTGGAAGACAAAGGACGGGAGCACTTACCAACTTCTCCTTTAGATACTCGAAAGTTGTCTGACACTGATCAGTCCATATGAACGCTTGATCCTTCCTGGTCAAAGCTATCATAGGAGTCGCAACTCGGGAGAAATTAGCTACAACCCTCCTATAATAGCCTGCGAGACCAAGGAAACTTCGCACCTCTGACACGGTCTTGGGGGCTGGCCAAGACGCCACTGCTTCTATCTTCGAAGGATGCATAGATACTCCCTGTTGGGACACAACATGTCCCAAGAAACGAACTTTTCGAGCCCAGAACTCACACTTTGAAAACTTCCCAAACAACTGATGTTGGCGAAGAACTCCCAAAACGGCTCATAGATGCTTTGCATGCTCCTCTTCAGATGTTGAGTACACAAGGATGTCGTCGATGAAAACCACAACAAACTTGTCCAGGAATTCACGGAACACATCATTCATCAACCCCATGAAAACAGCTGGAGCATTCGTCACGCCGAATGGCATTACAACAAACTCATAATGCCCATGACGACAGCGGAAAGCAGTCTTAGGGATATCCTCATCCTTTACACGCATCTGATGATATCCTGACCGCAAGTCTATCTTTGAGAACCAACTTGCACCCTTCAGTTGATCGAATAAGTCATCAATCCGCGGGAGAGGATATCGGTTCATTATTGTCACATTGTATAACCAACGATAATCGATGCACAACTGCAAACTGCCATCAGCCTTTTTCACAAACAAAACTGGTGCACCCCATGGTGACACACTTGGTCGAACAAAACCACACTGCAACAGACCATCGAGCTGAATACGTAGCTCTCGTAACTCGGAAGGGGCCATCCTATACGGAGACATAGAGATAGGAGACGCTCCTGGCTGTAGCTCGATCCCAAACTCGGTCTCTCGTCGAGGGGGTAAGGATACAACCTCTTCTGGAAAGTCGTCAGGGTACTCCTCTATGACCCTAGGAAACGCCAACTGTTGAACCTCTGAAGAACTCAGCGTCATCCCATCCATCATGGATGATAAGGATGGAACTCATCTATGACTCATCTGAGGATCTCTCTCACAAACAAACACCACATTCTCTCCATCTTCATCAAAGAAAACGACCTTCTTCCTGTAGCAATCCACAACAGCCTGCACCAAATACAACCAATCCATGCCAAGTATGACATCATATGGTTGTATTCGCAAACATAGGAAATCTCCACAAGAGCGGTGTTGCCCCAACACTAGGTCACAGTCTCTACATACTTCAAACAAGTCAGGTCGACCTCCAACTGGCGTAGTCAACGCCAAGGGCACTGGAAGTCTCTCTACCTCAAGTCCCAAAGCATGGACAAGGGTAGGTGATATGAAGGAGTGTGTTTCTCCTGAATCAAACAAGGCATACACCAAGGTAGAAAACAAGAAAAGGGTACCTCGAACGACATCTGGCTCGCCTGGGGTTGGTAACGCTAGAGCATGAAGCTGACCACGACCTCCTCCATGGCCTCTCTGACCCTGATGACGACCACCACCACGGCCGCGCTCTGCTCTCTGAGGAAGGGGAGCGTCATGGGGTTGTCCTCTGCCTGCTCCATCTACCCTTTGGTGATCTAAAACTGGTGCAACCTTCTGCTGCTGCCTCGGCTGGAACTGCCTCAACGGAGGAACCTGGAGTGGAGCGCCCGGTGCGCGATGACTGCTCTGAAAAGTCGGGCACTCCCACTGCTGATGACCACGACCACCACAAGAAAAACAAGCGCCTGATCCCTTGGCATAGGTCTGAGAGTTTCTGCCTCCGGAGAAACAAGATGGGAAGGGCTGGGACCTACCCCCAGGTGAACGGAAACTCTTATGTCCTGAAAACTGGGAACCCCGGACCACAGCTCTGCTTCGTGAGGAATCATGACGATTCCCCTCTCGTGACGATCCAGTCCTGGCCAAAGTCCTCTCAACAACCTCTGCCCTCGCCAGCACCTCAAGATATGTCTTCAGCATAAATGGGGTGACCTGGCGCTGGATCTCTGGATGCAAAGCCTCCTCAAAATGCCTCGCCCTGGCCTCATCATCTGGTAACAGGTCTAAAGCATATCTTAGAAGGTTCCTGAAATGGATTCCAAACTCTCGAACACCGGAGCTCCCCTGTCGAAGGGTAAGAAGCTCCTGGCGAATGGACACCTTCGCAGTTGACGAAAGAAACTCGACTCTAAACCTGTCTCGAAACTCCTCCCATGAGAATGCTGACTCCTCACGATCACCGAGGAACAAGAACCACCACTACCTCGCTGCTCCACGCAGCATCATCACAACCAAGGACACCCAGTGTTCCTTCCGAGCACGAATCGAACTGAAGCCTATCTCGATCTCCTCCAACCAGTCTTCTGTGACTGCATCTGAAACAGATCCCTCGTACTTCTGTAGACTCTGGCGTTGAAACTCTCGAAGTGTCTTCCTCCAAGTGTCATCGTCGTCAACCTCTACTCGGCAGCGATCTGCTGGAACAGCCTGATGGGCATCTTCTGCGCAAACCTGACGAGGACGTCGACCTGGAGCCATACCTGCAAAATAAAAACTGTTAGAGCTCCTAAGCCTGGGATATGGAAGACTCAACATTAATTAATTAATTGTTTTGTTTTATTTATTTTTGGTTACCTATCCCAAGGTCTACCCATTCAAACACAAGCGCAAAGAATAATGATGCATGATCCTTTCCTAGGTCTCTACCCTGCAACTAGTATCACTCTGTTTAGTAGCTATCGTAAGCTTAAAGGTCCGTGCAACAGATCATAGGGGGCCCTAAACACCTATGTCTCTACCGGTATCCAGTGTTTACCCTACTTTCTAAACATGAATGACACCGTTGACCTACCATCCCATGCATCCTCACCTGTGCCTAACTCCAAACTCCATCCTATCCCTCAACCAGACCTTTAATACCACTCTGTCACGACCCCCTCCCCACAAAGTGTACCCCTCCTGGGCCGGCAATGTGAGAAGGGAGATAATGACCCCCGAGTCCCGCCTCCAGTAGGCCTCGGGTTGGCGACTAGCACCGAGGGTATAATACACACACAAATGGGAGGCATTTCCCTCTAAGAGAACACATGCAGAAGAGAGAGATAGAATAGACTCCAACCAACATCAACTCATAACTGAAATATAAAAGAAACCCAAGTAAATATATGAAATGTCATGAAAAAGTACTACAACTGAAAGGGAAAACTAAAAGTACCCAAAAGAAAGTAAAACGGCAGAGACAACAAGCCCGAACAGCTCCTCCTCCAACCGCAAGCTAGTAGTAATCAGCTTGATCTCCAACCTGCTCCAAGTGACCTGAAAAACAGTTTATATGTACATAGGGTGAGTATAACAGTATACTCAGTAGGATCCTCCTCAAGCCTCTCGTGCAAATGTAAAGAAAGCATGCTAAAGCCCAGTGAACAACAAGTGAAACTAACTCGTTACCTAAACAGGTATACTAAGTTCCCAACCTCACCATGGATACTCTCACCAAGTAACACATACAAGAATATAGCATATAGCATAGAATATCAAGGGTACCCCGCTACTACTTCCCCACTGGTTTTCCGCTTTGCCCCAATGACATACGTCCTGTGCATCTCTCTCCAAAGGCTTGCCCGCAGACACCTTGGCTAAGCTCCACAATCTGCACCTCGTGCACCACATAGGCTTGCCCGCAAACACCTGGGAGAAGCACCACACCGTCCTCACAACCAAAGGTAACCAGGTAGTTTCTGGGAGCCACCACAGCTCGCATAACGTGTATCATACGTCGGGTATAATACCTCAAGCCATTACAGCCCATACTCCGAGTAAGGATCCTCAATCCATCACAGCCTATACACGTTACACCTATAGTAGTCCATAGAAAACTATATCCAGAATATATGCGTGTGAATAACCACAAGCCATTACAGCCCTCTACACACATATATGGGGTAACTAACCGCTTGACTCATGGCAAAAGTATCTACCAAGAGAAGAGAGCGGGGCCAAAGGGGGTAGTCAGCCATTCAACCTCCCATCAGAATGTTGGGGAAAACACCCCCCCAAGGCTCAGAATCCCAGGGGTGTCAGTTGCCCTTACCGACAGGGTGGAGTAGCGTATAGAAACATAAAAAAAATACAGAATATATATAACTCACAACCACACTATGGGCATTACCTAGTCATAGGCACAACTGCAGCTAACGTCTCTCAGACTCCAGGCTGCTACTTCTAAGACTAGGTATCCTATAAGCACACAACCATTTGAAGAGCTTTATTAGATTACTCCATTCTCATTTTATCAATTCCACTGTACGTTAATTAATTCTTTAAACATTAATTAACCATGAACAATTTACCACATTAAACTAAATTGGCATCACATTCAAAAACTGCTCCTTTTTAGGATTCATATCACTATTAAATTCCAGTTTCTCCATCCCCGTGGATTATCACCATTTAAACAAACTTTCATTATGGAATTACCTTCCCCATATTCCCAGGCATTCTAGAAAAGCATCCTATGCTACTAAACACAAAGGGCTCAACACGGTGAGTAGATATACTACCCATCGAGTCTTTGCCGCCTATAGCAAGAGCATAGACCCATCCTCCATCAAGAGGCTAAACACGGAAAGCACGTGGCATACCCCGCGTGTCTTCGCCTCCTTCAGAAAGAGGGTAAGCAAAACTAGCTGCCTTGAGCAGTGGGGAAAAGTAAAGCAGATAAACAATCAAACCACCAACATCAAACCATCACATTCATCTCATACCATCATCCTTGGTGTCCTCCCCGACACCCACATGCATAAATGTATTTGAATAATCTAAAAATGCGAGGGTGAAATAGAACACCTGCATAGAGAATTATAGAAGAGGAATCTGACAATCTGAATCATTTCCTTTTTCCCCTCCATTTAATGGTAGTATCTATAGAGTGCGATGATTCCAAATCCATTTTTCAAGATGAAAATTTTTTCACCATATTTTTGGGTAGTTGAATTAGAGATCCTCTATCATCGGTTCCCCAATCATTGTCAAATTCATCTGAAATGGTCATACCCCATGATGATTATTTAGTGGACAAAAGGACTGGTCTATTTTTTATACCCACCCACTTTTTCAATTAAACCAAAACGGACATTTTTACGGTTTTAATTAACCCAGGAACCATTAATAATATCAATAAGTTCTTCCTCTCCAATTCCTCAGCAACAAGATATCCTTGTTCCTCAATGGAAATTTGTAGTGTAACCTAATCCACCATTTGGTGAACAATAAATGAATAGAAATCCTAGCCTCTGATGTTTTCCAATACTACATAAATGTATTTGAATATGGTCCAAGCCTCTAAACACAATTCTATGAGTGTTATACCCATAGGGGAAGATACATTAGGACCCCCACCCCAAGGTACCTCATATTTGAATATGAATTTCTATAACATAGTCTATGAGTTTAGAATTCTTCATCTCGACCAATAATGAGATATAACTAGAAATAAGAACATTGACATGGATGCACCCTCTACTACAACACCTGATGAAGCCACATGGGTTATATCTCTGATTGGAAAAAGAAAATTCTCTATTTCTTTTTGAGGAGATTATAAAGTTATTATTCCACTAATAGCCAATTGTCTCCAGGCCTAGCATAGTCATATGAAACTGGTGCTATTTGGAAAGATTATATTTATAATTAAGATAATTTTCCATTAGGATATGATTGGATCCAAAAGTAATCATAACTTCAAGATAAAAAAAAATTTCATTATGAGGAGGAAGTTTTATCATGCCATGAAACTTCTCCTAGATGAACACCAGTAAAGATTAATTATCTAGTATCAAATGATCCTTATATCAGACCGAAATCGAGTGACAACATCTTGACTAGACACATAGGAACAGATGACTAAACTATAAGGGTGCCTTCAATTCAGAGTGGAATTCCACATCAATATAGATGGAAAGGATGACGTTATGAGGTGAAATTATATAGGAACCTTCCTCAAGACATTCCTCACGAGTATCAACCATATAATAAATTATAACTTCACCATTGTTTATGAAGAGAAAAAAATCATAAAAGATCATAAAATTCGTGATATCATGATCCTTCAATGTAATTGGTATTATCCCATTAATACACTACATGTATGGTTCGAACTGATCATTGGGGATTCCCTATATGTTCAGACATTCATAAACTTCTATGTGAACACCGCTCAACCCCATAATACATGAAAGGTGTTTGAGATCCTATAAGGGAATTTTCCATTGTAATCAGGGTGCAAACGGTGATACTTTTTTTCCACCATATGGATGACTAGCCTGATATTCTCCAACCTTCTCGGGAGGTCCCCATTATTAAAGTGAAAACTTTAACTCCACCTCTTTCATTTTTTAGGAATTTAGTACCCACTTAGGTACATGGTATTGAAACTAGATGGTAGGATTGCCCAGTCAACACTAGGGACAAATTTCCATCACCAATACTCAAATTTCATTTCTCTAACCCTATGAAAATAAGATCCCACGGTACTACAAGATTCATTTGGATGGTATGTATTCATCTTCATATATTCTATATGAGTAAGTAACACATATATATCCTATATTGAGGATGATTGAAAAAATTATATTACTTTAGCAGACCCTTCACTATCAGGCATGGCCCATCAAGAATTAGAGGTGGATGAGGTGATGAGTAAGTAACACATGTTTCCTACTGAACATGGCCCAATGATTGAACCACTTTATTAGGAATGTGTTTATGCTCCATTTAAAGACAATGACACATATATATTCCTCTAAAATGTTAGACTTGATGGATGTGTGTTTTGGAACTTCTAAAAACTTATTCATAATAAGAAACTAGTTTTATTTGTGTCATATCACCAAGAATTATATTTTGTTCCTCATTACCTTAAGAGTGGCTAGTGATGAACATATACAGGGATGGAAATAGAACATCAATGATGCCACTTTTTATAGTATGTTGTTTCCATTCTCCCATGTATGGGTTGGGTGATAGATATCACCAGAAACTCAAACGAGAAAGTTATTTCTCTAACATCATTAATATCTAAAGGTTATTTGGTGAGATCATACCCTCTATTATTTTGATGATAATAACATGTTAACATTTTTCTGTTGTCTTCACCAAGATTCATTGAGGTTCTTGACTCTATTCACGTTAATTTTCTTCCAACTAAGTCGATCGATGTAGCTTATGGTTCCCTTCCAATGTTATCAATGATCACGGACACAACTCTTTCACTGAGAGACCAAGTCCTGTATTATGTCCAAATTCTCATGATGGTCTCAGATCAAGGCCTAGGGACTACGTTATTCTACAAGTTGATGTGGCTACACATGTAGAGGGATATTTTATCCTCAGTTTTGGTGAAATAATTGGAAGGATTTAAAACCAATTCGGATACCATATACTTATGTTTCCCACACATGGTCACTAAGGATTTGACTATAATTATCTTTATTTCTGGATGGTGGAGGAGTTTTCTCTATGAGAACTGAATAGGGCCCTCAAATTGAGGGTGTTATAAACAGAGGCTTCCTATTCAGTGAAGAAAAATATGGATGAAGTATTCATGGAATATTCCCATAGTATGATGGAGGTGACTTCTCATTGGTTCCTAATCACTCCTTCTAAAGGATGAAATAGAAAATCCCGAGTTTTAAATTAGACGTGTTCAAGATGATAAATCCCAATTTTTGGGTGATATTTAGATATCAGATTAAACTATATAGGACTGATAAGAACATCTTGAAATGGTGGAGATAGTGAGGCATGATTTCATTTTTTTAGGTGAGGGATTGCAATCAGATTCAAACATATAAACCAAACCTTTTGATCAACTATGAAAATATGTTACATTTATGGAGAATAGGCCCATGTAACTCATGGACTCCTCTGAATTTGTGATAGAGTAATAATTCTAAAATGTGTATCGCCTAGTATATTCATGATAGAGACTCTAATATGTGGAGATTCCCACTTCAATACACTATCAATGAATGGATTTTCATAACATTCTATGTCATTATCATGTCATCCTTTATTCCTGAGGTGAATGTTATTCTACTGATCTGATGTTTTATGAATCATTAGAAACACCCATCCTTTTCATAATATCAATTAAACATGAATTTCCACATTTGAATATTTAAATCATAATATATTCTTCTTGATAAATTCACATGAATTCATACCAACAAAATATTCCATATTGACATATATTCTTTAACTATCATCATATTACATGATTCAAAAAATGATAAATTGTATAGAATATAATTCTTAAAGGGAGAGTGTTTTATATTTAACCAAAGTTTTTAGAAATTGTTAGTGTAGCATTATTTTTTCTAAGGTAGTATAATGGGATTCAAAATATTTCCATTTGTTTTAACTATAATGTTGTTTCCCATTTATTTGGGGTCTTTTATCTCAAAACATATATCACAATATCATAGTGGTGTTTAGCTCAAACCATCAATCACAATAAATTAGAGAATTTTAGATGCTAATTTCTATAATTTTGATTTTGGGTGTTTCACATTGAACCTTATATCACTGTGGTTTAGGGTCTTTTAGATCAGATTATCTATGCCTATAGATTAGTGTATTTTATGTACGAGCTTCTTTTGCATTAGTTTAGGGGTTTCTAGCCCAGCTATTCTATCACTGTAGTATAAGGTATTTTATCACAAACTGTGTATCACTATAGTTTTTGAGCCTTTACCTTACACTATCTATACATGTAGTTTAGGATAATTTAGCTCGTAACACTTTCTAATGTGTTGTTTATTGTCTTTATTCAAGGACATAGTTGACCAATATATAATATGGGGTATAAATGTTGGGGATAGCCCATGATACCCTAAGGTTATGTGTTTCTCCATGATATTACCAGTGATAATATAGATTGGAGTTCCATTCTTAAAAGGATGAGTATCCTCTGGTTGGTACGTCTAAGCCCTTTTTGAATAGATATATATTTCAATCATAGTATTATCTACACATTTCCAAGGGCTATGGAAGACATATGAGGGTAACATGGGTTGAGGGTTAAATACTATGGATTCTTGGTCTATATGGATAGTTGGATTATGTGTTTTGTAAACCATCTCTCCATGAGCATGAATCGATGGATGATGAAATGGGGTATACATACCAGGGGTGACCCATGATATCGTATGTTTCTAGGTTATGTCGTGGTGTCACTAGGGCTCACGAGGATTATAAGAACATTGTTATAAGAAGTGAAGCCTCTAGGTGGTAGGTATAATAGATTTATTCATCTATATAATGTTAAAATATAGTTCTTTCCAATATTTTCCAAAGGACATGTGAGATTTGTGAAGACTCAATCATCTAGCTAAAGAAGTTGGGAATGAACTAAATTCTATTCAAGATGGGTTCTCACACCCTTGGGAAATTTTACTCCAAAATTGGGAACCTCAATACCTAATCACATTGTTTTGGGGATATGGTATGTTGGCCATAAAACTGATCAAGAATGGACTGTCACATCCCTGCATTATGGAAGTGTTTAAAAAATAGAGACCTAACATGGAGGATGTGAAATCTGATTGAATAATATGGTTTTGGTTATTTTAAATCATGGTCTAGAATTATCTGAGATAAATGAATGTAGGAACTAGTTGGTAGATGTCATCCTTCAGTCATGGTACATACCTTTACTATTCCACGTGGCCAGGATGATAAATATTGGATATAAGGGGGGTCTTCCTAGGATCTGATGTCCCATTAGAGGAGAAATTGCATGTTCGAAGTTTACTATGGGGAGGCTAATCCATCTTCGTATTTCAAAGGCATGAAGGTAGTTTAAAAAATGTCTAATATTTAACAAAAATTACAGAACCCTGATTGTTTTAAAATTGCCTATGAAAATGTTATCACAACGATGAGTTGTGAAAAACGATTTACTCTAGCTTTTTCATAAACCAAGGTTACTATTAAGAGTAAATGGACGTTTTCTATTTCTACAAATTGAACCATAATATGTTTATGCCTCATTTATTCTTTTCCTAGTTTTTTTAAAACTCTCGAGATGATGAGTTTAGAGTGAAAAGAATTTATTTTTTATCAAGACTTCCTTTATAGGTCTTCAACCTGACATGCCTTCAATAACTTTCAGTAAAAATTTAACCTCGTTCAATTTACCCTAGGAAAGGTTATAGTTTATGGTAATAAAAAATTTACTAGAGTGAATGAACCATAGAATTATGTCACTTATGGAACAAATAGAGGGGAGATGTTATACATGATCCTAATCAGTATACCTAGGGTAAAGATCAATCCATCATCGTTTTTGACCAGGAGATGAAAATGTTGTAAATAATGGATTATGGCTCTCAGGCTATTTTTAATGTTATGGGACCATCATATTCTGGATAGCCAAGAATACCCTTATGTAATGAGTTTTATCATGGTGACATCGGGCTAAAAATTTCAGAAATCCCTCTATGTATAGCCAATATGTCCCTGGTTGGTAGCTATAACCACTATAGGCATTGATGGAATGGTCAAATATAGAGATATATTTTAATTTCCAAGGGTCATGAATGGTTTGTGGAAACAATAGGATCTCAATGCATGATGTTTGATATATGGATTTAGATGTTAACATGATGGTGGAATCAACCCATAATCTGGTTGACTAGGGTCAGGAACATTTTTTCCTTTATTAAGGAATCATTATTTGTGATTGACTATATTTTTTAACATCATATAGTGGGGATATATTTTTTGTGTTTTTTTAATGTCATATGATTTAGACATTTACCATGTATTTTAACATCATGTTGTAAGGACACATTAATTTCCTTAATTTTGACATCCTGCTGTAAGGATGTGGATACCAACATTAAGTGTTTTACAAGTTATATTACATGAAAAACAAGGGAATATGAAAATATAACTTGTACATATGATAATTTGGATTTTATTACTCAACACCAATACGTATGTGGTAATTTTATTTCACAAGTCAGAACCATATGCATCGATAGAGGGAATATTTTTTTTATCATGTCTAGACTTAAGAATCAGAGATTCATTCGTCACAATGTATCATGTGAGGATAGAAATCAAGACACACATAGTTGTTGAATAGGAAGCACTTCAAGCATGTCTGACCCATTCGAAGAGGAAGGCATTGTTCGCAATTTTTTTATAGCTTGGAACTGGAATGGTGATCCTGAAATCAATACATATCCTGAGATTACAAGAATCCAGACATATGTATTTATTGGGAGCACATCCCTTGTAGGTCTGACACATATGCGGATATGGGGAATTATTATGTCAATTATTATAGTTGTGTTTAGAGTTTTATATGTATCCACCACTATATATCATTGTTTTAATTTAAGCATGTGAAATGTAGTTTTTGAAACCGATTTAGATTAGCATAATACAAAATGGACATCAACCATGAAAGTTAACATCATGGAGTGTGAACTCATTGAAAACCCCACCAAGATCTAATTTTCTGTAACCAGATGTGGAGATCCTTTACCAAACCTCATAAGTGCTTTTAGGTTGAGCTTGGTGTGAGGAATAAATATTTTTCAGTGTTTCATAATGACATAGAAGAAATTATAAGATAGATTGGGGAATTTTATCCCTATGGTGGATGGGAGATGGTATAGGATGCATACATCCATATTTATCCCATTAAATTGAAAAACATGTCGTATTTAGTTCTGAAAAACCCGGAATCATAATTTTGTTTGGTAAGGACATATTCTATGATGTTTAATGCCTTACGATAAATTCTCATGGTCCCCCGACATGGAAGGAAACAAATATTGATGACGGGCCCATGAATAGAGGTATATGTGTCATTATGTGTAATTTTATGGAAGGAATCAAGCCATACATAGTCATTGGATGAAGTTATTCCTTATGTGGATACGTATCACCCATATGGATAAGGGCATTTCAATTTTGTTCTACATAGATCTAGCTCAAATGTGGTTAACTTTTAAAAATAAAATGATTTCCATGCTCTTCAACTTAATATCATGAGGTCTTAATCCAGGCATTTTATCATCTTACGGTGAGAATAGAGGATGTTGTGCTGTTTAATAACATGATTCTATGATGTCTTCTATAATTTTTAATGTCATGTAATCATATATGATCTATATATAGTTTAACGCATTGCAGTCAGGATGAGGGATGTTTTGAAGTTTAACATCGTGCTACCATGGTGAGTTTGTATAGTTTTACATTATACATATATCATGATCTCTATATAGTTTGAAATCATATTTTAGAATTTCAGTTGTTGTGTTGTTTAATATATTTCTACTCTGATGGGTTTTTAGGTTTAACTTCATGCATCCTAAATGAGAGATTCTTTACGACAACCATGAATATTATTTCATGAGAAAAATTGTATTAGTAGGGGTTTTGATATATTCCTCAACCACAACATACATAGGGTAATCTCCATTTTGGTTTATTTATTATATGATATAAATCCCTTCCATTTTTAGTTCCAAATATAGAGGTTTATGACATTATATTATTTGTGTCTAGAGAGCCAATACCAATTATACTTGGAAGAATAAATAGTGGGATAATTTTTTATTGATGGCATGTGTGATCAAATGATGATGGAATTCTATGTTTTCTAATGGAGACAACCTATTCTCAACTAGCCTCTCCAATTAATATAGCCTCTGGTGTGATTTTGCATCTGGGAGTTTCTTGGAAATGGCTATTTGGAGTTAAGGAAACTGGTGTAACAATCCAAAATTTTATCAACCAAATTTTCCTTTTTATAATTATATTATATAATATAAATCCCATGAAATCAAACATATAACAGAATAAAAACTCTATATTAGATGAATGAATGAAATATGAGGTTTTTTCTAGAAATTTAGGAACCTATAATGATTGAATAGTAACTTAACCGGTGGAATAAAAATGTGACAATTAAAATAGTAAAATATATAATAAAATGGTAACCATACCTCTATTAAATATATTAAAATATGTATAATATGAATGAAAATATAATATATTTATATCATGGAATACATAATTAAATGTTTTAAAAATGATAAATTAATTGATGGTATTTTTTTAAAAAACAAATGTTTCTTCAAAATAATATAATTAAAATATTTATTTAAAATATTTTTTTCATAGAATGTATCCATAAGTAAATATTACTTTGTCTTATGTATATAAGATAATTTTATGAGACATTAATTTTTTTTTGAAAGTATCATTAAGTCAATTATAATATTAAAATCAATATTTTTTAAGTAAATGATGGTTTTATTTATAAAATAATTTAGTCATATATAGCAAATTATATTCATAAAATATATTAAATTTTGTAATTCTACATTTCATATATTGGTTAGGATGAATTTTTATCACATTTCAAATATGGTTGGACTTTTGGTGAATAGTGAAATACATTAATTTGCGGTATTTAACATTATAGGTAACTAAATGAATTATTGAATCATTTATGATTTATGGACGAGGTAAGAACTCATTGGTTCAAACTAGAATTCTATAATTACTATATTAAGCCACTTGAATAAAATAATATAGAGTCTTTATCCAATGTAATGATATAATGAGAAAAATAATCCAAGAACCCCCACTCTCCTCCACTATAAATACCACCCCTCAACACCCACTCTCCTCACACCTTCACTAACGTGAATATTTCCCCAATTGAGCCTAATTTATATAAAATGACTCTTCCCCATGTATTTTTCTTTTTGGTCTCACATAAATACCATTTCCATATTATATACATTGGTTCTCAAGAAGACGACACTCAAGAGGTAAAACCTTCACTTAATATGTCTATATCTCCCTCTCTTTCAATTTATTTTATATTCATATAATTTACTCACTTACCCTATCCAAAATAATATGAAAACTCCTGAATAATATATATACTATAATTTTATTATGTTAATGGTATATACATCATCTATAATATTTTCTTCCCCTTTCTTATAAAAATGAAAACATCATTTGTGAGGTATCGATTCCCCATCATCATGGACGATGATTTTTTGTTTTATTATACTACTATCAAGGATGGGAATAAAACCATTTTAAATGATTAAAATGATTTCAATGTGAATATTAAATATTTTATAGTGTAATAAAATGATTATATATACATAATATTAATTAATGAAATAAAATTATTCTGTGATGATCAAAAAACCCACTATATAATCTCAATGGATATCATTAATATTATAACTAATGAATCATCCTCATATCTGAAAAAATGGTATATTGGATAACTTAATATTTTAAATGTTAATTAATAAAATATATATGCAATTCTATAAATCTATAGGCTATTTACATGTACATTGATATATGTATTCAATTGAATTCATCATGAAACTATGGAAATGAACAGCCCCTAATGATAAAATTGACTCTTATAAATCATAAAAATGGACTTAAATGATCTTAATAAAATTATAATAAATCCAAAACATGTTTCATTGTTTCATAATTAATTAATTTATTAGTATAATTTAATTATCTATGAAATTATCTTCAAGTTAAGAACACTTTCGGACATAATGTAAGGGTTTTTTTCTTCAACAACCATTTTCTCCATCGTGTTATCCAATCTATCAATTTACCTTAATGTAATTAGTAATTATTATATAATACTACTATGTTATTATTATATGTTCCAAAAATATATAACTCTATCAATTTTACTATTATTTTAGGGGATATACTTGTTTTATAAGGTTCCCTTTTCAGTTCCTCTTGACACATAAGCCTGATTAAAGGATATTCCCAAATTTTGAGACCATTTTTATTTACACTCTATAATATATTTTAATCCCCGAATATTTTCCATAAATATAAATTCTTAGAATGAATAAAATATTTTAGTTTATTTTGGGGTTTATCCAATCAATTATTACATTGAGTGCTTCAAAGACTCTTTATCCACTTAAACTGCATTGATGTGGTTGATTTCTAAAGTTTCTTAAACAATATTATTATAAATTTTCACTAATGTTTCTAAATTTTATTATGAATATTATTTTAATATTCATCAAATATAATTTCATTTCATTTTATGTTCTTGTAAATACATGTTTTCAATCCAATTTTTCAGAGAAATAGAACTGATTTTCCAAAAGAACACTTATTTCCATAGTAAAAGGGTATTTTTCTCATAAATTTATCAATAAATTTTTTATTATATTTTTTATCTATTTCAACACACTATATTGAATATATTATTTATTTTTAGGGATGTACTATCTTGGGACCATTCTCCATATTACTCTTGATGGTTTATGATTGAATTTATTGATTGGGGAATGTTATTAATATTTAAAATGTTTAATTAAATAAATAAATAATATGTTTATTATTCTCCAATCCTTTCATATGAGAATTACATTATATTCAATACATGATAGGGGCTCTAATATCCTCTCAATGCATCAGTAGTTCTCATGGGACAAACAATACATGGTTTTTACCTAATTAGGTATGGTGTATTGGCTGGATCCTTAAATATATATATATATATATATATATAATGTCCCTAACTATGAATTCCCTAATTATCATATTAGTATTTGATAATTAATGTTATTTTTAGACTTTTATAATATCCATGTTTAAGCTCCATTATCATGTGAAAATTAATATGGAATTATTTGTTCACGTTTTATTCATTCCATAATATGCACAGAAATATTTCTAATGGAATGTATTTTTATTTATTCACCTTAACTTATTATTTATTTTATAATTTCTTTAACATTAATTATTACCTTTTCTGAGCAAACGAGGTTACCACTTTCATATGTCTTATTTTTTCCCATGATGGGAAGATATATTTAATGAATGAAATAAAGGGATAAAATAAAATAATTTGGATGTTTTGAAAGGTGTTTTTATGTTGTACTTAATTTCAGGTTGTAATGTAACAATTTTGATTGTATCTAGTTTTCTAAAGTAATTGAACTATTTGGTTCATCATGATGTGGATTTTTTGATTATTATGCCAATGTCATAATGTAAGGCACTGTCTCTTGAATATGAGGTTTGGGTCATTATAGTTTGTATCAAGTAAATTTTTGTAGAAACATGGGAAATTAAATTTAAGAAAACATAGAATAGAGAATAAAACCCTATGAATGAATTTTGAAATATCTGAAATGAAGGAAATCGTAGGATTTATATATTAGCTATAACTATATTTTTAATTTTAGATTATGTGATTCAATAGTTCTAATATTATAAACTATGTTTCATAATATTTTGATCTATCCTAGTGCAATCCATTGTTTAGAAATGGCGCATAGTGGAAATAATGTAAACTCTATCAAGACCTATATTCCCTGTAGGGATGGCCCCCCTATCTAAGATAATGAGTTGGACTTGGAGATTAAACTGAAGATGAAAAAATTATAACTATAATATGCCAACATAATTAGGTTATGAAAAATTAACTTACTCACGAGGACCAACCCAATCCATAATGTGGTTAAAATGATAGGCCAATTTATGAAAAAAAAACATCAATAATTAAATAGGACTACCAACCCACTTGTAGTGGATAAATGGATGAGTTCTTTAGAGAAGATATTTCACACATTGGTAAGTGTTGAATTGTAGATAGTTATCATTATAGATTATCAACTATTAGGAGATGCGGATCAATGGTGGTCATTAATTCAAAACAGAAAGGAGGAGTAATATATTAAAAATATAGAATAAATGAATATTAAAAAAATCATAGAAAAATACTTCCCTTGTGAAAAAATATGATATGGAGAGGTAATTATTGAGTATGAGATAGAAATATTTTATAAATTCTTCCAAGTACGAATCTAATATTTTAAGGTTAGAGAGGCATGCCTCAGAATATATATGTAATTAAATGAGAACAATTGACCATTTCATTGATGATATTAAGACAATTATATAAAAGGAACTAGACACCAAAATATTCTCATCATAATAAGATATAAGATAATGTTCCATCAAGACAACGAAAGTGTTTTCCAAGCCATATGGATTTCAAGGGAAGAAAGATTAGAAGAGGGGTTATACGTTCTCTGGAAAAGGAATTAAATAAAAAAAGGAATAAGGGAAGGATATAATTACCACTTGTAATAAATGTGGATGAAAACATCCTAGAAGATGCATATTGGGAATGGGAGTTTCTTACAAGTGTGGAAAAAAAGTACACAAGGCCCATGAGTGAAAATGGAAGAAAGAATATATCAAATAACTATGCTTCAGATGCAAAGACATGAGACACCATGTGAATGATTTTTTTAGATCTCATCAAAACATTACCCCAGAAGGACCAAAGAAACAAGGTCATGCTTATATAGGCACAACTTCTATGTTAGATGATCTTAATGATCTGGTGGAAGTTACATTAATCTAATTACTCAAATTTTGCTAAAGATTTAATTTCTTATAGATCATCATATACATTTATATCCACTATGTTGTCTATAAAAATTATATATTTTTTCAATTCACACTAATGAAGGAGTTTCAGTAAAAACTCATAGTGGAAATATTATGTCAGAAAATATGTCTCTAGAGATTCAAATTAAGAAACATAAAGGTACTCTAATTCATCATCTAATTATCCTAAATATGGTTTATTTTGATATAATACATGGTATATATTTTATTTAAACATATAATTGAAATATTAATTGCAAATAGAGGGAAATTATGATTTGTGATGAAGGTATATTTTTCATATTTAGAGGAAAGGCTTCATCAACAATGTCATATCCCGATCCACCTCATGTAACTATCCCAAATGATATTCATGGAGGGGAAGATAAGATAAGGCTGACTACTAGAAATGGTGATCATCAAATTAAGGATGTACCTATTTTTTCAAGAATAAATTGTTATATTTATAGATGATTTAATTGGGAATCATCTAGAGTGATAAATTGAGTTTTTTATCAATTTGATCAGTGCATTGAGTCTTATATCAAGGAGTTCTTATAGAATTGACACTGTGGAATTAATGGATTAGAAGAAAAAACAAAAGAAATTGAGTTATAATGGATTTATACACCCTATTGTTTCACCATGGGGTGTTCTTGTTCTTATCACGATTAAGAAATATGAATCTATGATGCTATTCATTAACTATAGTTATATCAATGCTATTATGATATTGAACAAGAATAATTTTCCCCATATTGATGGAATATTTGATCAACTTCATTGAGATAAATACTTTTCAAATAATGACCTTCCTTATAGATATCATCAGTTACTTATACATAAAGAATTTATTCCAAAGAAATCATTTTATACAATGTTTGATCATTACAAGTTTATAGTAATGCCATTTGGAGTGAATAATGAAACCTCTATTTTTATAGATATAATGAACATGGTATTCCAGGTATGTCATAATAATTTTTCTGTGGAATTTATTATTGATTATAGGTGTACTCCAAAAGCAATTAGGACCAATAGAACCCCATACAGATTATTCAAGAGACTCTTAAAAACAATATTTATATGGAGGTTTTAGAAAATGTTTATTATGGATTCAAACCAGTTTGTTTCCATGAACCTATTGTCTCTAAGGAAGGAATCACACTCGACCCTGGGATGAAAAATCTAGCCTAGGAATGTCCTACACCAATTAATATAACTAAGGATTTTTGTTTATTTGGTTTAGTAGGTTACTACCGGCCCTTCATTTAGAAATTTTTTAGATTAAATAAACTGTTAACCAAGATTAAAAGTAACGGGGATAATTTTATATGGAATGAATAATGTGAATACTGTTTTTATGAATTGAAGAGGTTTTTTATGAATTATTTGATCTTGAATCTATCTTTAGAGAATGAGGATTTTGTGATTAATAGTGATGTATCGATGAAATTACTTGGTTGTGTATTTATACCGAATGATAGAGTTATTACCTATGCATCAAAGTAGTTAAAAACTAGTGAACAATATTATTAAAATCATGATATTATTATAAAATCAATAATCTTTTCAGTGATGATATGGGGACACAATATCTATGGTGAAATATCAGAATATAAGTAATAGCCCAAGCTTCTACGGTATGCTTATATTTGAATAATGCAATAGTGTGTGTTGTACTCAACATCAAGTTCTAACACACCACAACCAATCGAACAAGACGTTATGAATATTAATACCCACTTTTTGAAATTTATAAATTTTATTTTTTCCAATATGGACTTCATTTTTGGATTCGGAATATCGAAATTAGCCTAGGGTGAATTTTTGGTATTTTTCGAAAAAACTTCATTTTTTGATGAATAGTGAAACCACTAAGTGGTAGTTAAAAAACTGAGTTTTTCATAAAACATAATTTTACCACTTCTGTGAGTGGAATTTCAAAAATTTGAGAGACACTGTTAATATCAAGGAGTAAAATGTGGTTGAATGAGATGAAAATAATTTTTGGTGAATAGTAACTTTTTACTTTTATTTACCACGGTTAAAAGTAAATAGGGTAATGAAGGGTAAAAATGATATTTTTATTAGCCTAACACATGTACTAATTCTATTGGACAAGTGTAAATCGACCAAAAACAAACTTAGGAATAAAATATTATCATTTAGGTCCACATGGATTAGATTAGGACATTTATTATTATTTAATTCATAGAAGAGTTAAAATCAATGTTTATTTACTAAAACATTTTTAATATATAGTTAAACATATATAAATAATATTGTAAATATTAATTTGAAATTAAAAAATATTTCCTACATGATGATATTTTATTTATATTTTTTAGACATTATATAATTTAATTTATTTATGACACAATGATGATGCAATAATTACCATGATAGTGAAAATTTAAAATAATTGATATTATAAATACCCAAATAAATATAATTTGAGACTTTCTATGAATTAAAATAATTTTCTAGGTTAATATGAAATGTTAGGATTGATTTAATTAACTTTTTTTGAAGTAATCATTCTGTTATTATTTTCACAAAAATCAATTTTTATAAATAGTGTCAAAATTGACATAAAAGAGTTTTTTAAAAAAATATTATATTATTAATTGATATTCAATTCTTAAAAATCTAATTTTCGGCCAAGAGACTTATATAATGATATTTGTATCATTAATGGACCACTTGGGGGTCTCTTGGAGGTATATAGTATCTTTATTATCTATATAATATAAAAATACAAAGTGACATGGTAAGTGTCAAACTAATTAACTAAGAGTTAAAACTATATGATAAGGTTAATATAATGACCCAAACCAGTCTAAAATCTATTTTTTGAGTGGCTTTCAATCCATACCCACGTTAACCTTTAAATAATCTACTTTAGAGCCATTAGAAACCGAATATGAGTTTATTATAAAACAATATTTCTAGCTTTTCCAATGGTACCCCTCACGCCTCTTATAAAAGGGCACCCTCCATTATCACTATTTCACACATTCAAAGTCTTTTGGCTGGGCCAAACCCTGACCAAATACTCTCTCAACTTCCCTCAATACAACCTAGAGGCCTTAGTTTTACCATAAAGCCAACCTAAGGAGCCCTTTTGATCAAATCATAAGGAAGAACCTGAAGTAGAGGTAATGTTTTCACCACCCTCTTCCAAGTTACTTTCTTCTTCAACTTATTCTTTCTTTGTTATTCCAATTCTAAAATAATAACTCCAGTATCTTATATATTCTGTGATGTTATTATAAATATGGTACAACCATATTCAGTATTCTATCCATCCTTTGAATGATATGTCACCATACGTGCGTACGTACAGCTTACCGTCTCCACGTCGGGGTGTAATTGTTATTCATAAAATTATTATTTGGATGCGTATAATAATGATGTGTAATTAATGTAAATTATAAATATAACATGATAATGATTCTGTATATATGATTTAACATCAAATTATATATTATTTTAATATCAAAAGAATGATATTGTCGCTCGTGCGTACTTACGGACTACCGTCTCCACAAACACGATGAGATTCATTCTCCATCGTATCCATTCAAGTATAATTCTCATTTGATGATTAAAAATAATGTTTAAGGACTTTATATAATTCTGGATATGAATAAGATACAACCTATCCATAACAAACACATCTTATGTAACAAAACATATAAAATAAAATGAGTAAGTTAACACCCGAAACGACGATAATTCAAAGATATTATTAACAAAGCAATGTTAAAAGATCATATATGATATCATATTAATGTATATGATTCTTATATAATTTAATAACAATTATTTAACCATTATACAGGAGGTTAAACTACCCTCAACCAAGGAAATGTACAAGGTAAGGGGTTTTCATCTCACTCCTTATTCCCGTGAGATTCATGCCATATTCCCACTAATACCTTTTTTGTGGTGTATGTACTACCCATAATTGTATTCTTTGTGTAATACACTTAAATTTATGTGTGTTTACATATTAATTGTATGATAACTCTTTCATGGGTTGTATGTTTCGTATGTTACCAAATTGGTAAGGGTTTATTTCACAATCTCTTCATTATCCGAGGTTGTTTATACGTAATTATTTATTGGGACCTCTTTATCATCAACACCCATGTTTCGTAAAAATGTAATTCAAAAAATTCTTACTATTTTACAGAATATGGGTTAAATTAATTTATACACTTTTTGACTTTTTATAAGAAATTTATAAGGGAATATTTCTATCGTTTTCCAAACAAGGTCCTTTTTAACCTTTTAGACAAAATTAAGGTAAGAATGTCTTTTTTTAACATATATGGTGGTTGTGAATATTTTCCGCCATTATAAAATCATTGAAGCTTCCCTTACAATATTATAAGAATATTTTCAAAGTAAATTTTTTCTTTTATGATTATGTGATTTTTAAATGATTTCAAAAAAGATATATTTCTCTAAAAAATATGAAAATCCAGTGCAAATGTATACATATTTAACGCAAGCTTAAAATTGTAATTAGAAAACCTGACTCTTGAGTGTGGTAGACAGGAAGGGATTGGGTGAGGACCCATCATGGCTTGTAATTAGTCGTGCAGTCTCATAATTTGATATATTTTTTTCAGAAGCTTGCATAATATTTTCACAAAAACACTGGAGTGTATTTGAGAAAATTTTAAACGTAAGTATCGTTTAAAAAAATTGCATCGCTAGGTCTCATGAGACAAACTACTGTCATGGTACAAGGACGTCAGAAAATCTTATTTTTAGTCTTGGCACGAGGCCTTGGCTACGTGGTTATGGTAGTCTGGCATTATGCATTTCATCATTATGAAAGTGGTTATTGATATTGCATGTGATTATTAGACTTGTAGAATATCCATGTGAATAAGTAAATGGAATTATTTTATTCTATCTTGGCCATATTTTGCTGAAGTTAAATTTTAAAAGGATTTTGTTTAAGCTATACATTGCCTTAAATGTTTGTCTTTAATTATGAATGTTTCTGCCATATTGTTATCCTTACTGAGCAACTGAGCTCACCCCTTTCAATGTTTTATTTTTCCCAGGATGTGAAGATGTAATTTATGAATGACCTGTAGGGATAATATGAGTCTATATGAAGACAAGATGTTGTTGTAGTAGTTTTCACTTTATGATGTAATGTAAACTTTAGGAATGTATCTAGTTATTCCAGGGCTACTAAACTAATCGGTCTTTCTAGACTTTATCTTTCCAGTGATCATGTCAATGTTATGTAATAATGCACTGAATCTAGGTATCTAGGGTCAGCGTGTTACAGTTGGTATCATGGGAAGTTTATTACTAACCATGGAATCTAGATTTAGATAAACTCTTATTAGAGCACATAGATTTATGATGGAATTTTGAGGATTAGTATAGAAGAACTTCCTAGAATTTTGGTATTGTAGAGATTTTGTGCGTTTTACGAGCAATACATCCCTGTCTAGATACGAGGAGGTAGAGGCGGCTCTAGAACAGATGTTCCTAGGTGTAAAACCTGAAAATAGTGCTTTGATCTAGACTCAAACGGGAACTGGTGCACGACAACAGGCCTTGCTGCACTATTGGTTATGACACTCCCGGGGGATATGCTTAGGATAACTCTCATTTTTTTTAAAAATAATTATGAAGTGTTTATGAGTACATACATCCTCAAAGAAAACATTTTTTTGATTATGGAATATATCCATAAATAGTTTAATTTATGTTAAGTGTTTTATAAATATGGAATTATGTATTTTGATTCATAAACTGATCTAGTTTATGCCATTGTTTAGAAATGGCGCCTAGTGGAAGAAATGGAAACTGTACTAATGCACATAATCCATGTAGAGATTTCCCTCATAATCAAGATAATTATAGTGGAGCTGGTGATGTAACGGGTGCTGATCAACTAATCAGCATACTGTGACAACTCACTCAGGTTATGAATAATAACCTTACATGTATTGAAAACCCTGATCCATAGAATGGAGGATCAATGTTTGATCGCATCATGAGGTAGAAACCACCAACATTCAATGGGAGTACAAATCCATTAGTAGCTGAGCAATGGATAAGTTCCCCAGAGAAAATATTTATGGCTTTGGGGAGTAGTGAAAGGGAAAAATTTTCCATGGCAGTTTATTGCCTCGTTGGAGATGCTAATCAATGGTGGTAATTGATTCAAAACATGAAGGAAGATGATAAAGTATCAAATATTGAATGGAGGGAGTTCAAAGATCTATTTTTAGAAAAATACTTTCCTCATGACCATCGAGCAGATATGGAAAGGCAATTTCTGAGTCTGAGACAAAAGGAGGATGAGAATCTCACAAAGTATGAGGCTAACTTTACAAGGTTAGCAAGGTATGCTGAAGATTATATACGTAACCCAATAAGTAAGATTGATTGTTTCTTTAATGGATTAAAACCATTTCTCCATCGAGCATTAGTCTCACAATCCTTCTCATCGTACGAAGACATTGTCTCATGTGTTATCAAGACAGAAAAGGAATTCTCTAAGTCTTATGACATTAAAGAAAAGCAAGAGAAGAAGAGATCTGCTGATCAATATGAGAATGTAAATAAGGGGAAGAAGGTAAATGTTGAATATCCAACCTGCAGTAAATGTGGGAAGAAAAACCCCGATACTTTCTTAAAAGGAATGGGAGTCTGTTACAAGTGTGGTGAAAAAGGCCACCAAGCTCGTGATTGCAAGGGGAAGAAGGAAGCTACCGATTTCCAATTCTACAATTGCTGGGAGATGGGACATTATGCCAATGAATGTCCTAAGAGTCAAAGGAACTTACCTCAGAAAAGGCCAACGGATCAAGGCCAAGATTATGTTGTCACTACTACTAATGTAGAAGCTCCAAAAGACATGGTGGCAGGTAATTTAAAGGTTTCCTCAAGTTTAGAAAATGCATTATTTGATTCTGGATCATCGCATTCTTTCATATCTTCCTAGTTTTCTAAGAAAATTAGATATTTACAATTTGATATAACAAGGGAGTTGTTAGTTAAAACTCATAAGGGAAGTATCATTACAACAACGTTTTGTGGATAAGTCCCCATTAAGGCACATAAATGTTCTTTATCTACTGATCTCATTGTCATACCTATGATTGAGTTTGATATAATCCTCGGTATGGATTGGATTTCGGACCATGATGTAAGGATTTATTATAAGAAGAAGGTGGTCACAATTTTTTAGGATGATGATAAGGAACACCTTATCTTTAGAGTTTAATCACCACCACATAATTCTTATATAGATCCACTCCCAGTAGCTCAACTAAATTCAATTATTGGGGAGGAAGAGAATGAAATTACAGTGGGTGAGGAAAGGAATGTTGAAATTGATGATTTACCTATTGTGGAAGAATATGTAGATGTGTTTCCAGAAGATTTACCTGGACATCCACCAGAATGAGAAGTTGAGTTTTCCATTGATTTAATTCCTGGATCATGGCCTATATAGAAGACCCCTTATAGAGTGGCCACTATAGAATTAGTTTAACTAAAGAAACAACTAGAGGAATTGATTAATAAAGGATTTATTCACCCTTGTGTTTCTCCATGGGTAGCCCCTGTTCTTTTTTTAAAAAGAAATATTGATCTATAAGGTTATGTATCGACTACAGGGAGATCAATGCTATAAAAATAAAGAACAAGTATCCCCTACCTCACATTGATGATTTATTTGACCAACAACATGGAGCTCAATACTTTTCGAAAATTGACCTTTGATCTAGATACCATTAGTTGAGTGTGAAGAAGGAATACATTCCGATGACAGCATTTTGAACAAGGTACGGGCATTATGAGTTTACAACAATGCCTTTTGGATTGACTAATGCACCCTCTGTATTCATGGATCTGATGAATAGTGTTTTCATGGAATTTCTCGATGAATTTGTGGTTTTATTTATTGATGATATCTTGGTATACTCCAAAAGCTACAAAGATCATGAAAATCACTTGCGCATTATCCTGAAGACTCTGAGAAGACATGAATTATATGGGAAGTTTAGCAAGTGTGAATTCTGGCATCAGAAGATTTCCGTCTTGGACATATTGTCTCCAAAGATGGAATCTCTGTTGATCCTTCTAAGACCAAGGCAATCCATGAATGTCCTGCACTGATGAGTATAACTGAGGTACATAGTTTTATTTGTTTAGAAGGTTATTATCGACGTATCGTCCAGAATTTTTCCCGGTTGGCTAACCCATTAACAAAGCTCACACGTAATGGGGTTAAATTTTTTTTTGACAAAAGAGTGTGAAGAATGTTTTAAATAACTGAAGAGAATATTATTCAATGATCCTATATTGACTCTACCATCAGGGAATGATGGGTTCATTATTTATAGTGATGCATCGGAGAATGGACTTGGTTGTGTCCTTATGTAGAATGATAGGGTTATTGCCTATGCATCCTGACAATTGAAAATTCATTAGAAAAACTATACTACGCATGATCTCGAGTTAGCAGCTGTGATCTTTTCTTTTAAGATATGGAGGAAATACCTCTATGGTGAAAAATGTGAGATTTATACATATCACAAGAGTTTAAAGTATATTTTCTCACACAAAGAACTCAACCTGAGGTAAAGGAGATGGCTTAAATTACACAAGGATTATGATTGTACGATACACTACCACCCAGGGAAAGAAAACAAGGTGGCAGATGCTTTGAGTAGAAAAGATCATGGAGTTTTGAACAATATGGTAATTGAAAGGGATCCAATTTTCATGGATCTAGTGAAGATGGACATGGGAATAACCAGGGAAGGTGAAACATCAATGTTTTTTTCAAATGGTTGCCAAACAATCATTACTAGAAAGGATTAAGACTTCTCAGACCGATGATGAAGAATTTCAAAAGAAGAATAAAGATGTGAATTATGGGAGATTGAGAGAATTTTTGTATGAAGAAGGAATTTTGAAATTCGGGAAGAGACTTTGTGTTCCCGATATACCTGATATAAAAATGGAATTGCTAGATGATGCTCATATTTCTGATTTCTCTATATACCCTGGGAGCACCAAAATGTATATATATTTGAAGGAACATTTTTGGTGGGATAACATGAAGAGAGAGATTGTTTATTTTGTGTCAAGATGTATGGTTTGTCAACAAAGTGAAAGCTGGAAGGCAACAACCTGGTAAAGTATTGTAACCTCTTCCCATACCTGAGTGGAAATTGGATAATATGACGATGGACTTTATCATGGGACTACCAAATACTCCTAGACAGAATAATGCAATATGGTTTATTTTTTATCGTCTTACCAAGTCAGCACATTTTCTTGATATAAGAGAAGATCTTCCGCATGAACGTCTAGCAAGACTATATATTAATGAAGTTGTGAGACTTCATGGAGTACCCCTATCGATTGTTTCTGATCATGATCCCCATTTTACATCAAGATTCTAGAAAAGTCTTTAGAAAGCCTTGGATACTGAACTTCATTTGATCACTGCCTACCATCCTCAAACAGATGGACAATCGAAACGGACTATTCAATCCTTATAAGTCATATTGAGATCTTGAACACTTGACTTTCAGGGTATGTGGGATCAATATTTACCTCTCATAGAATTTTCCTATAATAATAGCTACCATTCGAGTATTTAGATGGAACTATATGAAGTGTTATATGGAATGAGATGTCATACACCAACCTATTGGGATGATGTTGGTGAAAGAAAACTTGTAGGCCTAGAACTGGTAGATGAACCGATGGAAAAGGTGAAGGTAATCCAAAACCATATCAAAGCAGTTCAATGTAGGCAGAAGAGCTATGACGATAATCGAAGGAAGGATTTGGAATTTCAAGTTGGTGATCATGTTTTCTTGAAGGTATATCCATGGAAGGGAGTCATAAATTTTGGTAAGAAAGTTAAATTGATTCCCAGGAACATCGGACCGTTCGAAATTCTAGAACGAA
Organism: Viscum album; assembly: GCA_963277665.1. Taxonomy (NCBI): domain Eukaryota; kingdom Viridiplantae; phylum Streptophyta; class Magnoliopsida; order Santalales; family Viscaceae; genus Viscum; species Viscum album. The sequence goes on along the minus strand of OY728150.1, from coordinate 1,460,949,109 downwards.
TTGGTGATGTAGCTTACTGATTGAAAATACCGCCATGTCTCTCTAAATTTCACGATGTGTTCCATGTATCTCTGTTGAAGAAAATTCATGCCTAACCCAACGCATGTACTCACCTATGAGGAATTAGAACTGGAACCCGATCTATCTTATTACGAAGAGCCTGTCCAGATTCTTGATACGAGAGAACAAGTACTGAGAAACCAGACGACTCGTCTGGTACAAATCTTGTGAAGTACCATAAGATTCAAGAGGCAACGTGGGATCCCGAGGAACATATAATGAAGAACCACCCAAGGCTTTTCATGCGGTAGTATTCTATAAATTTTGAGGACGATATTATTTGAATGAGGGGAGAATGTAACACCCCAAGCTTCTATGCTATGCTTCTCTTTGAATAATGCAATAGCGTGTGTTGTACGCAACATCGAGTTCTAATACACCACAACCAATCAAACTAGCCGTTATGAATATTAATACCAAATTTTTGAAATTTATAAATTTTATTTTTTTCAAAATGGACTTCATTTTTTGGATTTATAATATTGAAATTAGCTTAGGTTGAATTTTTTTTCATTTTTATGAAAAAACTTCATTTTTTGATAATAGTGAAACCACTAAGTGGTAGTTAAAAAATTGAATTTTTCATAAAACATAATTTTACCGCTTCTATGAGTGGAATTTCAAAAATCCGGGAGACGGTTAATATCAAGGATTAAAATGTGGTTCAGTGAGATGAAAATAATTTTGGTGAATAGTAACTTTTTACTTTTATTTACCACGGTTAAAAGTAAATAGGGTTATTAAGGGTAAAAATGATAATAATATTACCCTAACACCTATCATAATTCTATTGGACAAGTGTATCACGACCAAAAAAACCTTAGGAATAAAATATTATCATTTAGGTCCACTTGGATTAGATTAGGACATTTATTATTATTTAATTCACAGAAGAGTTAAAAGAGTTAAAATCAATGTTTATTTAATAAAACATTTTTAATATTGGGCTATACATAAAATAAATTTGATTGTAAATATTAATTAGAAATATAGAAAAGATTTACTACATAATGATATTTTATTTATACTTTTTACACATTAAAAAATTTAATTTATTTGTGACACAATGATGATGCAGCAATTACCATAATAGTGAAAAATTAAAATAATTGATATTATAAGTACCCAAAAAAATAAAAGATGATACTTTTTATGAATTAAAATAATTTTATTGGTTAATATGACATGTTAGTAATGATTTAATTAACTTTTTTCGAAGTAATATTTCATTTATGATTTTCACAAAAATCATTTTTCCAAATAGTGTCAAAATTGACAGAAAAGAGTTTTTTAAAAAATATTATTTTCTTAATAGATATTCAATTCCTAAAAAAATAAGGTTCTTCCAAGAGACTTATATCATGATAGGTGTATCATTAATGGACCACATGGGGGTTTCTTGGAGGTATATAGAAGTTTATTAACTATATACTATAAAAATACAAAGTGATGTGGTAAGTGTCAAACTAATTAACTAACAGTTAAAACTAAAAGATAAGGTTAATATAATGACCCAAACCTGTCTAAATTCTATTGGTTGAGTGTTTTTGGACCCATCCCCACCTTAAAAGTTAAATAATCCACTTTGGAGTTATTAGAAACTGCATATGAATTTATTATAAAATAATATCTCTAGCTTTTCCAAAGGTGCCCTCATCCCTCTTATAAAAGGGAACCCCCCCCCCCCCCTTATTACTATTTCACACATTCAAAGCCTTTTTTATCAGCCCAAACCTGCCAAAATACTCTCTCAACTTCCCTCACTACATCCTAGAGGCCTTAGTTTGATTAGAATGCTAATCTATGGAGCCCTTTTGATCAAATCAAAAGGATGAACCCGATGAAGAGGTAATGTTTTCACCACCCTCTTTCAAGTTCCTTTCTTCTTCAACTTATTATTTCTTTGTTATTCCCATTCTAAAATAATAAATCCAGTATATTATATAAACTGTGATGTTATTATAACTATGGTACCACCATATTCTGTATTCTATCCATCCTTTGAATGACATGTCACCATACGTGCGTACGTACGGCATACCTCTTCCACGTCGTGGTGTAATTGTTATTCAATACATTATTATTTGTATGGGTATAATAATGATTTGTAATTAATTTAATAATAAATAAAACATGATAATTATTCTTCATATATGATATACCATCCAATTACATATTATTTTAATATCAAAAGGATGATATTGTTGCTCGTGCGTACGTACGGACTACCGTCTCCACGAACGCGATGTGATTCATTCTCCATCGTATCCATTCAAGTATAATTCTCATTTGATGATTAAAAATAATGTTTAAGGACTTGATATAATTCTGGATATGAATAAGATACAACCTATCCATAACAATCATGACTTATGTAACAATACATATAAAAGAAAACGAGTAATTTAACACCTGAAATGACGATAATTCTAAGATGTTATTAACCAAGCAATGTTAAAAGATCATATATGATATCATATCAATGTATATTATTCTTGTATAATTTAATAAAAATTATATCACCATTATACAGGAGGTTAACCTACCCTCAACCAAGGAAAAGTACAAGGTAAGTGGTTTTCATCTCACTCGTTATTCCCGTGAGATTCATGCCATATTCCCACCATTACGTTTTGTGTGGTGTATGTACAACCCATAATTGTATTCTTTGTGAAATAAAATTTAATTTATGTGTATTTACATATTCATTGTATGATAACTCTTTCATTGGTTGTATGTTTCATAAGATACAAAATTGGTAAGGGTTTATTTCACAATCTCTTCATTATTCGAGGTTGTTTATACGTAATTATTTACTGGGACCTCTTTATCATCCACATCCATGTTTCTTAAAAATGTATTTCAAAACATTCTTATTATTTTAAATAATATGTGTTAAAGTCATTTATATCCTTGTTTGAATTTTTATAAGAAATTTATTAAGGAATCCTTCTGTCGTTTTCCAAACAAGGCCCTTTTTACCCTTTTCGACAAAATTAAGGTAAAAATGCCTTCTTTTAACTTATACGGTGGTTGTGGATATTTTTCGCCATTATAAAATCATTGAAGCTTCCCTTATAGGATTATAAGAATATTTTCAATGTTAATGTTTTATTTTATAAGTATGTGTTTTTTAAATGATTTCAAAAAAGAGATATTTCTCTCAAAAATATGAAAATCCAGTGCAAATGTATACGTATTTAACGCAGATTAAAAATGTTTCCATAAAACCTGAATCTCGAGTGTGGTAGACAGAATGGTATTTGGTGTGGACCCATCAAGGTCTGTAATTAGTCAACCAGTCTCAGAATTTGTTATTTTTTTCAGAATCTTGCATAATATTTTCAGAAAAACACTGGAGTGTATTTGAGAAATTTTTAAACGTAAGTATCTTCTAAAAAAATTGCATCAGTAGGTCTCATGAGACAAACTAGTGTCTTGGAACAAGTCATTGACAAAATCTTATGTGTATTCTTGGCACGAGGCCTTGGCTACGTGGTTATGATAGTCTGGCATTATGCATTCCATCATTATGAAAGTGGTTATTGATATTGCATGTGATTATTCGACTAGTAGAATATCCATGTGAATAAGTAATTGGAATTATTTCATTCTATCGTTGCCATATTATGCTGATGTTCAAGTTTAAAAGCCTTTTGTTTTAGCTATACATTGCCTTAAATGTTTGTCTTTATCTATGAAAGTTTCCGCTATATTGTTATCCTTACTGAGCATCTGAGCTCACCCCTTTCAATGTTTTATTTTTACTAGGACGTCAAGAAGTAATTTATGAATGACCTACAGGTAAAATATGATGGGATATGAATACAAGATGTTGTTGTAGTAGTTTTCACTTTATTATGTAATATAAACTTTATGAATGTATCTAGTTATTCCAAGGATACTAACTTAATCGGTCTTTCGAGACTTGATCTTTCTTGTGATCATTCCAATGTTATGTAATAATGCACTCACTCTCGGTATCTAGGGTCGGGGCGTTACAATATATATAGATCAAAAGAGTCTGAAATATATCTTTTCAGGGATAAAACTCAATATGAGGCAAATGTGATTGCTCAATTTAAACAAGGATTATGATTATTTAATACACTACCTCCCATGGAAGGAAAAAATGGTAGTAAATGTATTGAGTAGGATGTATCATGGAGTTATAAATAGAATGAGGATTTGTAGGGATCCAATTTACATGAATCTATTAAATATAAATATGGAAATTATAATTGAAGTGGAATCATCACTAGATTTTAAAAGGGTTTCCAAATCATATTCATATGAATGGATTTAAATTTCTCAGTCTAATGGTATGAATTTTCAAAAGAAATGTTAATCTATGAATGATTGGAAATTGGTACATTTCTTATATGATGATGAAATTTTGACATTTGGGAAAATAATTCGTCCTCCCTAGTTACCCAATCTAAAAATAGAACTATTGGATGATGCTTAAAGATCTAGTTTCTACATAAACCCATTTAGAACAAAAAAGTATAGTGAATTTAAAGAACATTTTTTGCGGGATAAGATGAAATATGAAATTTATGATTATGTATCATGTTGTTTAGTGTTTCAATAAGAAAAGGATGAAGGAAAACAACCAAAAGGATTCATAAAACATATATAAATTCTTAAATAGAAATGGGATTTTAATACTATATTTTTTTTACTTGATTGCCAAATACATGAAGAATTAATGAAATAATATATCTAATTGTGGATTAAATTACTAAATATTTACATTTACATGATAAGGGAGGATTTCCCAATAGAGATCCATCCAAGAATATATATTAATGATGTTTTATGACTTCATAGACCACCTATTTAAGTTGTGATTGATTATAATATATTATTGCATAAAATGTATAGATAAGTATTCTGAAACATTTGGATACTGTGCTTCATTTGACAATTTCTAATCACCCTCAAACTTATGGAAAATCTGAAAGGACAATCCATTCCCAATAAGACATGTTTAAATCATTATAACATGACATTTAAGTTATGCATGTTTAGTATTTAGCTTTGTTAGTGTTTTTTACTATAATAGTTTCCATTCATGTATTCAAATGGCATCGTATGAAGTGTTATATTATAAGATATGTTGTACAACTACTTGTGGGGTTGAATTTGGTTAATCGATGCTTCTAAGACAACAAAACATGGATGAATCAACAATAATGGTAGAGAATACTAAATCCCATATCATAGAATATCTAAGAATGAAAATGGGTTATGATAATAACTAGGTAACATATTTAGAGTTTGAAGTGGGATATCATGTATTTCTGAAGGTATCTCCATGGAAGGGTGATATAAGGTTCAATAAGAAAGTGAAACTAATCCCCAAATACAATAGGCCTTTTGATATTATTAGGAGATTAATAGTTGTAGCATACCAATTTGAAATGACACCATGTATCTACAATGTTCATGATGTGTGATATATCTCTTTGTTAATAAAGTACATGTAGAACCAATACATTTTCACACTTCTTGTGGAATAAAATTAGATCCTAATTTATCTTACTATGAAGATCCTATCTAGATTCTAGACCCTAGAGAACAGGTGTTGAGGAGTCAAATAACTCAGCCAGTAAAGGTAATTGGGAAAAATCATAAAATTGATGAGGTGGTGTGGGATACAATACAAATTAGTATGAATAACTACCAAATTATTTTTATGAGGTGAAATTCTATAAATTTTGAAGACAAATTTTTTATAGGATGGGAGACTGTAATACCTAAAAATCTTATCAATGAAATTTAATTTCTTATAATTACTTCACATAGTAATATCTTAGAAAATCCCATAGAGAACAAAATAAAAACATTATAAATTAATAATTAATAAAACATTATATATTCCTAGAATATAAGGAACATATACTGATGGAATAGTAAATTAACCATTGGAATAGTAATGTGACCATTGGGAATAGTAAACCATCCAATATAATAATAACCTCAACTATATAAGCATACATAAACGTTTGGTATCTTATAAGTGAAAAAATAATTTATTATATCATGGAATAAAAAAATAAATGATATAAAAAAAGAAAATTTGGTTTTTTATTTTTTGTGAAATCAAAATGTTAATTCATAATTTTATAATTAAGTTTTTTTAAAAAAATTCCTAAATTTGCTTGAAAATTTAATTTTTTTTGTCTTATGATTATAAGTAAATTTTAAGAGAAAATAATTAAATTTTATACGTTTCATTAAATAGGTAATTATATCACCCTCAATATTTTACAGTATGTCTTTTTTTAATGCTAATATTTTCAAAATCTTACGTCGCACTCAACACCCAACTTAAATGAACATTGAAATATTATTATAACCTCGACATTAAATTGGCCAGAATGAATATTATTAACCAATTTATTAATTTTATATATTATATATTTAATAAGTTTTTTTAATTAATACAAATGTTTATATTATTACCAGATAAAAATAAATCCAATTTTATGAATTAAAAGGAAATATTTTTATAAAGATATTATTACCATATTTTGATTGTCTTTTATTATAAATATAGTTTCTGAATATTTTATAAAATATATTTCAAAAAATAAAAGTTTTCTTTTATATAGTAATATTAAAATTTACTTTCTTTTATTTTTTGGTTTTTTCTAATATGTTTCTTGTTTTTATGAGTATTAATAAAATATTTATTTTTAAAAGATAAATTTTTTTTCATCTAGATCATTTAAAGTGTTAAATTACATTTTTAATTTTTTTTATGTATTATTAGATAAATTTTCTACCATTCAATCTAATTTAAATAATATTAATATATTTCACTTTGAATTAGGATGTAAATTTTTTTCAATATTTATAACATTTTCACATTAAAAACTCATTATATTATTCTATCAATGAGATTAATTTTAAATTTATTTTATCCATTTATGTGTTTTAAATTTTCAAAAATGTATTACATATTTGAAATTATTATATATGAATTTTTTAAGTAGTTCACTTTTTTTTGGGAAAATATGAATTATACACTTTGGAAATTATTATTACCACGATAAAAGGTAAATCTAGAAATTAAGGGAAAAATAATATTAAAAATATAATAGGATTTCCCTAAAGCTTGTAATAATTTTATAGATGAGTTAATGAAAACCAAATTCATATTTTGGTGGATTTATGGACTCTTGGAGCCACATGTATGACTTTAACGTATTTATAGTAATTTATTCAGAAATGACAATTTTGACGTATATTTATTATTCAAAAGCTAAATATTTTTTACATGGAGTTAAATAAAAGATATGTTAGATTATAAATAATAATTGTAAATATAAAAATTTTATATTCATCATCATAATTTATTTTTAATTTTTATGGATGAAATATTTAAATTAATGGATTGCACATTGATGATATGATAATTTTTTATATAATGGACATATCAAATATATGTTATTAAAAATATAAAAATTAAAATAATATGACATAAATAATTTCATACAAGAATTTATAGATTATTTATAAATATTTTTAATGTATTATTGGTTTGGTTTCGAAGTTATTTTATGTATATATTTTTTAAAAATCCATGAAATGAATATTGTCAAAATTGACATCAATTATATTTTAAATTAAAAAATAATTTATTAAATGTTATAAAAATTTCTAAAAACCTAATATTCCATCGAATTATGTTTTTATGGTTTAAATTTTCATCCATGAATACAATATAACGTTTTTGGAAGTTTGTAGTAACTATTTTAACACTTAAATAAAAAAAGCCAAGTTTTCACTGTAAGAGTTAAAGAGTTTATGTAAGGGTTAATTCAAAAATATTAGTGTAATAATGTGACATTAACCTATCAAAAAATAGTTTCTGAAATTATTGAGACCCATATTCATCTCTGAATTAATATATCTCACTATTTAACCATTTTTATATTTATAATAATTTATTCTAATTTAATGTATTTAGATTTTCCAAGAGTACCCCTCACATCAATTATAGAAGGATACCTCCTCCCTACCTTCCACACGCCACTTTAATCAGTATAAATAGACCAAACTAGAAACTTTATCATCTGAAAATCCCTAACATCAACCAATAATCCTTAATATTTTAGTAAATCCCACTTATATGTCCTTTGGTGAAAATAAAAAGGAGATACAGAAAGAAGATGCCACGTTCATCAACAAATGTTTTTGTTTTATTTCTTCTTTAAATCCCGTAATTTATTTTATGTCATTTTTATATAATTTATTAATTTTAAAAAATATATTAATATTTTATATTAATGGTTAAACCTACAAACACACACTTCAATCATATGGGATACACAATCATCATTCTAATGTACGGAAGACTACTGCAACACAAACCTATGTCATTCATTCTTCTATTTCTACATTTAATGGTTATGAATAATGATTTTAATTATATTTTTATATGATATATATGATATATATGATATATTTATTTTTCTTGAATTATTATATAACACACAAATTCTTGTTTTTCCCTTTTGTATAAATACAATAACATAATTTGTGGACGTGTGGACTACGACCTCCTCAAAAAATATCATTCATTAAAAATTTACATGGAATGTATTGAGGATAGATGTAGTTAACATATATGATATATATGAAATAATAATCCTACTAGATTTATATTATTTTATTTATTTATTTCAATATTATATGAAAATGGAAATAAATATCATGTGTACGTATGACCTAACATCTCCATGAACGATGCATTTCATTTTCTATATATATCTTTTATAGATTATAATAAATAAATATATAATGACTATATATGGTGTTAATGTAATGTTTATCAATATATGTATGCTAAAATCATGATTTATGTTTGTGTATTAAAAATATAATAAATCAAAACATGTGAAAAAGACATGTATTGCCTAAAACGTAACATTCACATGACATTGATAATAAATGAGTAATATTAAGATGTAAGTAAATAATATATTGTATTATATAAGGTAATATGGTTTTATTATAGATTTAAAATAAACCTATATTTATTATACATGCAATTTTAATGAGTTCAAAGAGAGGAAAGACATAAGCTGAGGGCATTTCCCGTCTCATTTTTATTTCTATAGGAAATATGTCATATTCACCACTTATTTATTTTTTGTGGTGTATATAATGACCATGAATGATGTATATGATAATTATTCATAAATTTATGGTTATAAAAATATAAATTTTAAGACCTCTATTTTATGGTAGTTATGGATAAAAACTTACCAAATTTGTAAGGGGATATTTTACGCTCTCATCATTATTCAGGGTTGTTTGTGTTTAGGTCTCCACTGAGAAATATTTCTCATCCATGATAGTGTTTTATAAATTTTTGTCAATTTTTTATTATTACAAAATGATATTTTAATTCCATTTTAAATCCTTTTCTACTTTATACAAAATATTTAAAAGGGGATCTTCAAATTTTATTCCAATAGAGGGTACTTTATGGATTTTTTACATCTATAAAAGGCATTAATTGTTTTTATATATAACCTAAATAGAATTTACCTCCATCATTATGACCTTATTTTTTGATGATTATTTTATCATTCCACATGTTTTTTTCTTATAAATTAATAATTTAAAAATGAGTGGCCTCTTGATAAATTATTACAAAGTGGTAAGGGATTTTGTATCAGCTTCATTTCAATTCTATCATATTGTAATGTTATGAAATTATTTTGTTTTATGTGGTGTATATAATTTCCATTGACATTTTATATCATGAGTATCATTATTATCATGATAATACATTTTTCATTTAATTTTATTAATTTATAGAGATTATTATTTAAATAGTTAAAATTTGTATGGGACACTTTGGAATGTTGAAATATTGTTTTCTTCAAATTTTTTAATAATAATTCAATGTTATTTCCGTTCATTAAAGTCAATATTACTTGATGTTACCTATCCCAACTAGGTAAATATAGATAAACTCATATTACTTCTTAAAAATGGGTAATTTATAACGAAATTTTATTATTAATTAAATAAATTACTAGAAATGAGGAATTATTTAGTGTGGAAATGATGGGTGGGGCTTAGAGTATATATTTCCCCTTGTGTTCTCCTGAGAAAATTGATTTTCCCAAAATAAACATGTTTCTACCTATTGTTTTAAAATTTATTTTCATTTTTATTGATAATATAATTTTTTATGTGGCTCAGACATGACACAAAATAATTAATAATTTCCACAAATTATTTTTTATTAATCATTGTTATTACCCATGTGGTTTTCATATGATAAAATCTATAAATTTATTTATAATAAATTCATTGATTAAATGGAAATTTTTTTAGTTATTTACTATTCTATATTGATTATTATGTATCAAAATATTTAAATACAATGTGTCATCACTTTTTTACCTATACATGTTGATTTATTCACATTAATACATTATTGATTCCATTTTACATTCCCTTACTGACCATTTGAGCCCAACATTAATTTTTTCCATCCCCAATAATCTATGATGTGTACTAGGAAATATATGAAAGGATATGCTATATGGAATAATGTTATCATCAAAATAAAAAAAATTAATTAGTCTTTTCATATTTAAAACAACACTCATACATATATATACCTAGGTTTTCAATACAAATAAACTTATCGGACATTCGGGACACATTTCATTATAATTATTCTAATTTAATGGTAGAAAACATCGGTTTCAGGATTTATGGGTTGGGGTCGCTATATTTGGAATCAATGGAATTTTAGTATTAACCTTTGGACCTAGATTTAAGAAAACATATAACAAAATATGAATTTAATGATATTTATAGAAGAACATCCAACTGTTTTATTTAGATATAAATTATGTGGTTTCCCTAGAAATATATCATTGTATGGATGATGAATTCAGATGTTTTTCAAAAAGACATGTACCTCTGGGTAAAAAACTATGAAATGTTGTGTTAGGCCTTACTCAAGAGATACCTAATACTTGAAATCGGGCCTCACTATACACCATGATTTACACTCCTTCGAGGATATTATTTGGATAATTTATATTTTTATTACAAAACATTATGGTGGATTTGAATATATGAAGAAAATCAATAACCTTGGTTTAATCTTTTGTTTTTTCATTCAATATATGGTTTCATGATATAATATAAATGATTATAAGTTTTTCTCACTAGGATCATTATTACTCACACTATACATTCTTGTTTTAGTTAATGGATAGAGCCCAAAAGAGTCATGTTAGCACTAAAAATGAAGGAAAAGATGTTGGTGATGAGTGAAAAAATGATATGTTGATAAGAGTGAATGATATCATATTAATTTTCAGTCAGTTTTCTCGAAATATAATTCACAACATAGACCTTAATGACTCCAAAACTCACAAAAGTAGAGATGGATGATGTCTTTTATGAGATCTAGTGGTGGATACCCCAAACAAAATAAGACTTGATTTATATCATGTATGAAATGGGGAAGGAGACACATATAAAAGTGTCTTAAAATAATAGATAAATTATTTATGTGGGGGAAATAACGTAATAAAGAAAATAATTGATGAGGAAATAATATAAGGTACCATCGAAGGAAATAAAAATCATATTATGAATCCATTTTTATTTTATTTCCATAAATATGGGGAACTAGGGAATTACCTATGTCAATTCTATCTTATATAGAATAAACTCTAGACACATAACAGACATATTTTGAATTAAATGGTTGATGTCACACCCCGACCTTAGAATCCCTTTTATTTTATTCTTCTCAGGGTTACACATTGTTGTACATGTTGATTTTGGGCTCCTGTTTTGAAATTCATGATGTTTAACAATTTTGATAAGTTTCAGGCTACTGCGTGGGCACCGCATTGTTGGCGGTGACCACGTGGTTGGCTTCGGTTCCCATGCAACTATCTAATGTTTAATATAAATAAAATTTTATAAATAAATTAAATGGGTTGAATTTGTTCACCTTATTTATTATGTTGTAGTTATTATTATTATTATTATTATTATACATGTTATAATTTTCATTAATATTGTTAATATTAAATAGTTCTTCAAAGTGTTCTTAATATTTTATGGTTAAATTATTATTAATGTTGTTATTATTTAAAATGAGTTATTACTATTATTATTATTAAAAAAAATTATTAATATTAGTATTATATAATTACTAATATTATTATATATATTGTCATTAAAAATGTCGTTATTACAATTATTAATGTGGTTAATATAATTATTATAATTTCTATTCTTATATTTATTATTAATAATACTGTAATTTTATTAAGAAAAAAAATTTGAAACCCTATGGGGCATCGCCCCCCCCCCCCCCCCCTTCTTCTCCCGATCACAGAATATCCCCCCCCCCCTTCCCCTCTTGGTTGCGCGACCCCGACCCTCCACCCTCCCACTTCAACCTTCGGCCGACCTCCTCCTCTCACTAACGCGACCGCCGCCTCCCTTCCAGTCGGCCTACTCACCCCACCCCGCAACCCCTCTTTCTTCCCGACCGCATCTACCTCCTTTTTCCAGTGTGAACCACACCAACTCCATCCATCTGCCTTGCACCAGACCCGTCGCACCCCTGCTCGACCGGCGCAACCATCCTCCATGGACTATTCCCTTCCTAGTAAAATCATCTCCTCTTTTCACTAGTTTTTTGGTTCATAATTATGGGATTTTAGATTTTGATTGGGTATGGAATTCATGTCAAGGTTTAATCATGTCATTTTTGGATGAATCGTGGCTTCTTAGGGTTCTCTTGTGATGCGTTTGGTGTGCGATTGATGTTTTACATAGAGTGCTGGAGTTTTCAACCCACGAGGTAGCTAATTTCATGATTATCCTTTAAGTGTTGAATTTTTATTCCTACCTGAATGTTTTTTCATGTTCTATGTTTATCTTGGGTGGTGGGAAAATGATTTGTGAAAGTAATTGAGGTGGATTTGGTTTTAATGTGTTTATTTTATGTGAAACAATGTTTTTTTATGTGGAATTCTTAGTCGTGAAAATTATGATTTTATAAATCATGCACGTAGTTTATTAAACTATGTGTAGGATTTATGTTGTGTTTTGATAATGCTTTGATATGTTGATGATCTTTTTTACAGGTTTTGGGCTCTCTTTGGGTTTGGAAGCATTTGGTGGTGTTATTGAAATTTCTTTATAAGTTATTTTTTTAATGGTGTTTTTATTTGTGTAAAATGTGCAAACCATGTTTGGAAAATGTTTTCAGTTCATTTTATAGTACATTCAATTGGTTTTTTAAATGATGAAAGGGTTGTGTTTTTTTGTTTGGATATTTTTCCAATTTGCTTTTGTCTTTTGAAGATGTTTTTGGATCTGTTGTTGTTTTATGTCATGTTATTCTTTTTTAGAATGTTTTATAAGTGGTGTAAATGGTTTATGTAATTTGTATAAATGATGAGAATCATGTTTTTCCATGGTTACGATGTGAAAATAATTTTTAAGTGGCATTTAGATATAATATGGGTGCGTTTATTTTGTGTAAATTTTGTGGTACTAACATTGAAGTGTTGCATAAATTGATCTATTAATTTATTAAATGATATATGGAGTGCACAGGACCCCGCTAGGATAGTTTTGGGTCGCGGGTGTCGAGGTATCCTAAATGCACATGCATAGGGTAAGACATATATATATATTCCCTCTTTGCACATATTCCCTAATGGAACTAGGATCATGTGAAATGCATCTAGGGGTGTTTATATATATATATGTATAAATGCATGTGCATGTATGCGCCAAGTGTCGGTTCGAGTGGTCATCAACAAATAATGACATGGTTGAGGTAGGATCCCATTGTACTACTTTTAAAATTTAAGTTACATTATTTATTTATGTTTGTGGAGAATAATTATTCAAATTAAATATTTTATTATTTTTAATAAATATGAGATAATATAAGATAATTAATTTCTTATATAAGACAATTAATTTTTAAATGATTATTTTTTGTAAAAAGAACCATTTATTTTATACATGACACTAGAAACATTTTCTTGATCAGCGGACGTACAATAGTTATAGAATGCCAGTTTGGTAATTAAAGACAACTCACTGAATTTCAATTATAGTTCTGTTTTTAAAGAAAAATGATTTCTTCTGAAAAATAAACAAGCGTTTTGGTTCATTCTAAAGTGGTGATTGTGAAATTTTTTTAATTCCCATTTGGAAATTTATGGAATACGATGAAAATGTTTTGATAAAAACCCTCCTAGGATAACTATACTACCTTTGTTGAAATTGATTGTTTGGGAGGCCGCACTTATAGGCTCCCAGGTACTTGAGTAGTTTAAAGGCAAGAGGTTGTCCCATGGAGTGGCTTGGGGTGATGCATGTTGTGATTTATATATATATATATATATATTATTGGATTCTCGGTTGGCATTGGTTGACTCACCCCCTTTCCAAACACTTGGGACATGTGAATATGGAATATTGAGTGAATATTCTAATAATGATTGTTTTACTGGTAGGTTATGGAACTGACTAGTAGCCCATAGTAGGTGGATATATTGGGTTTATTACTGTTGTATTTTCCCTCAGCCTTCTAGAGAAAGGATGGTCGCGCGTATTGGGAGTTTTGATTTCATCATATGTGACATGTAAATGAGGATGATTTCTCATGTATTGGTGTCTTCTAGTTTATTCTCGATCTCCTAGGTTCACCCATATCTGTGACTTTTTAGTTACATGCTGTGATGAATATGGTAATTGTATGTATTTTCTTTTCTTTTCAGTTACTGTGTAACTACTGTAGCTTTTTCATGTGTAGATTTTTTACTAAAAATTTATGAGTTGTTTTAAAGTGGTTTATGGAAACTCTTTTCAAAGAAAGGTGTTTTTTACTTTTTGTACAAATTGGAAATGAAAACTTCCCTTGCCCTTTGAAAATGATAATGTCTTACTAAAATAATGAATTCGGTTTTTGATAAAAGAATAGGGGTAACAGATCGTACTTTTTTTGAGTAACATGTACAAAACCTTTCTTTTATAAATTGTAGTTCAAAAATGAGATGATGTTCCTTTTATTTTAAAGGTAGTGCATTGGAAATAGATTTATCGGGATAGCATTCTGAGTTTTAATACCCACGCCATTAGTGTTTTCTTGTTTTTGGTTATATTGCAGGTTCCAGCTTCAGTTGTTCACCTTGAGGGACATTGGTTGTGGTATTGGATAGTAACCCATGGAGTCACATGAAGTTTTGGTCGAAGTCAAGTTAGTTGCATTGTTGGTTGTTCTTTATTTATTTGCTTTTTGTTCTATTTATTTTTCTAATGCTTACTTTATTTTCTTTTGGGACAAATCATTCCCACTAATTTAATTTTGATTCCCGACACTAGTTTCTACCCATTGGGGATCGGGAACGCCCCTCGGTCCATGTCACAGGCCAGCTTGAGTGACCTGTTTAGGGTCGACCAGGGTTGGTTCATGATAGTTGAAGTATTTATGTATTGGAATTATATTGAAAACATTATATAAATTTCTATTCAGTTATTAAACTTATTTGAAGTATTTTCATCATATTTATTTTGGAATTTATATTAATATGGGTTTAGAAATAGGAAAACGTTTATGCCAAGTGATAATCTATCATTTCTGGAAAGGCTACATGGTTTGAACCCCCAATTGATGGATGATAATGGTGAAACAACTACTAATAGTCTATGTGAATTACAGGTTATTATTATATTTTTTAGTTAACATATGAATTGTAAAAATATTATTTTTATTTTAAGGACTTTTTTTATAAAACAGATAAACATGGGATTGAAAATTATTTATTAATTTAGTGAAAATTTTATTTCAGAATTATTTCTCTATTTTAAGAATGATATAAAAATAAAGAAAACAATATACATTGAGAAATATAGGTTGAATTTTATTTTAGAGTGAAGTATTATTTCATTGTTGACGTATGGTAATTTAGGTTAGTTACGAAAATATAATAGAGATTATGTGATTTAGGAAAATAATTTTTTTAAGAAATTTAATGTGATTGATATAATTTGAAATATTATATGATCAAATCCTTTTTATTATTTTGGTCTCAATATTCGAGAATAATATTTTTTTAGAAGAAAATTATTTGAAGAATAATATATGCTTGACATTGATTAATACATCTTAATTTTGGAGATTATTTTTTTCAACATATAATGATTTATTATTTTTAGGTAATCATATGTTAAGATTTAGTTTTGGAAATTTAGAGACCTTTTATGATTTTTTAATATTTATAGCAGTATTTATGATGATTCTTATGGTTTTAATGGATTTATTTTAAAATTAAATATAATTTTTTTGTGATTAAAAATGATTTATTGGATACATTATAATAACCATTATTGTTTCTATAAATATTTTAAGGTTGATGGAATGAATGATGGATTTTATGATTCCTTAATTGTACTTTTGGTATGAAAAAAATATTCCAGAATATCCATTTCCAAGCATAAGAGATGAATTGAAATCAGATTAAAGCATATCCAAAGGTTAAGATAATGCTTATAACATGGAATGAAATCAGGTATGGTTATTATATAAAGTTTTTAAATCGATAATAAAACTATCCCTCATCAATAAGAAAGGAATTTGGAATGAAAAATCTGTTTATTTTATTTTCTTACTCAGAAATCAAAGGCCTCTTTAACCCAAGAAGAATTTACAGTTTTACAGTGGTAGAAATTCTAATGATCATGTTCTCTAACACTATCCATTTGAACATGATGGTTTTATTTCTATTTCATGTCCCGGTTTCTTCTTTCCACTAATTATTTACTATTAAAAAGGCCTAATTTGATAGTGACCTTTATATGACTCTTTCCCACTTATGAAGAGGGTGTTTTATTAACCCTATTTTTGATGTGGGTTCCCCCTTTGGAATTTTCAAGTATCAAAATTTTATTTTTGAAGGGATATTTAAAATTATTAGGATTTACATTATCAAGGTAGGGGATAATATAACACCACAAGATTTTATATTATGTCTATTTTTAAAGTTAATATTTTTGATGGCTTATGTTGCACACAATGCGCAACTTAAATGAAAAATGGAATGTTATTAAAAAATTGTCATTGAATTTGGATGAAATGAATACTATTAACCAAATTTTAAATTTTAAATATTATATATTCAATCAAACGTTTTTACATTCATACAATTGATTTTATAGACATAAAATAACAATGTAATAAATTTTATACATTTAAATGCTATATTATTTAAAGAAAATTTTACCAACTTATGAGGGTGAAATTTATTTAAATCTATTTATTAAAACATTTATATATTATATTTGAAAAAATAAACTTCTATTTTTAAAGAAGAATATGAAAAATTAATTTTATTGAATTTTTGGTAGGTTTTTGATATGTTTCATGTTTGGATGAATAGTTATAAAATATTTAATTTTAATTGAAAAATGTTTTTTCATATAAATAACTAGTACTCGCCCGTGCTTTTGCACATCGTATTCAATTAATGGGTTTTCTTTTAATAATGGTTTAATTTTTTGAAAATTTATGATGAAAACATATGTTGAATAAATTATAATTAGGAATTACTATTGTCTGGTAATAGAAAAAGGGGGAATAGAACATGAATACATCATTCAATTAGTTGACAAATATATTAGAGACAAAGATGAAAGAGAGGAAACTATTGAATAAATTAAATAAATGAAAATAGATAATCAACATCCACTACATTATACATAACAATGTGTAATTGAATAAAAAATAGATGAAGAATAATTGAATCTTGTTGTTACATCACCAAATGTCAAGAGACTTTGTATTTGATTGAATACCCAGTCCTCTAGCATACTACATACTCGTGCATGTTGTTTATGACTACCCACTCCTGACCATATTGACACCATGACCCATATCCCATCTTCATGTGAAACTTATTCAGAATATACTCATTTATATAAATGCTAAAAACACACATCTTCAAGTAGAAATTCTTAAAATAATATTTATGGGAACACTTATTATAAATGTCAAGTGTAATAATTTTTTTTGATTAGTTTTTAAAATTTCAACAACATTAGTAGTGGAGTGTACCAACCAAGGATATATTTACCTGAATAGTTACACAAATGTCCGTTAAAAAGTGCACTAAATCACATCTTCGATAAAAATTACCTGAATAGTGCAGACTAAATGTATTTTATAGAAATCAACACATTAAAGGGGAAATGTCTCTCATACACTTTAAAAAGGAAGGTCGAAAACATCAAAAACATTGAACACAATTTAGAAACACAAACCTGGAGATTTGGTTATGCTTACAACAACAATATGATTCGATCTTCAAGAGGTTGGTGGAGTGTTGTCCTGTTTTTTTTACTCCCTAGAAAACAGAAAGGAAATGTTATTAAATACTAAAATGACTAAAGGAAATAAAATAGATTAAAAGGGACATATCTTACACACTATCCAAGATGTAATTACGTCAATGTAAATATACAGGATTTGAGCCAATGATTGCACCTTCTAATGTGGGGTGACTCATCCATGCAATTGGATGGTCACTCAGGACCCTACATGCATCCCTTCTTCCTACAAGGAGAGTTATTGTCAATATTTCATCTGAGATTAACAAAAGTATTATGAAAAGATGCATGTTCCAAATGAGGGTCACTGATCCACTCTAGTGGCCACTATATCACATGCATATATCACTTCTAGAATTATATAATCTTTCTAGAATCTATTAAAAGCACCAAAGGAGCCACATTAAAAGAAACATGTATATGAATATTTTCACATATAGAAAGATTCCCTAGTATCATGTAATATATCACCTAAAAATAAATCTTTCCAAAGTTCATGGAAAAATTAATACCAACAACATAACCATGCTCTATTAAGGGAAGGAGTTCTTAATGACACAAAAAACTATCAAAGGCGGTCACAAATTCTATAAATCCATTACTAAATTATTAATGAGGTAGTATGATTTTTGAAGACCCTACCGAAGATAATATTAACAGCATCTCGAAAGGCCCCACCGAAATTATCTACCATGAATTCCTCATCCATGGGAACAAAGTGATAAATAATGATAGAATACCTCCTGAGAAGTAACATGGTAGCCCTCCTCATGGCCATAAGATCAAATAGAAACTCCTCCCCTTGCTATTTTCTCCTGTAATGTTTCTACATGGGGTCGAGTATATAGAAATCCTCCATGTATTCAACCATTGAGTAATGACGGAAATACACTCTATGATAGTATCAGCTTTGAAATTCCTCTCTTCCGCGGCATTCCATTTTATCAAGAGGTGGGTGGAGTGCTGTCCTTTTTTTTCTACCCATAAAACAGAACGAAAATGTTATTAAATACTAAAATAACTAAAGGAAAGAAAATAAATTAAAAGGGGCAAACAGATGCACATTATAATTAGGGAAAATTCAATATCACAAATGACATTGATCACAAGAAAAAAACTTCCCAACAAATACAAAATAATTACAAAGATAGATTCAATTTCTAATTTGGATTCTCAAAAGCTAAATATATAAAGTGCCATCATCATGGCTCGCCTAGGAAATAATTCTCATGTTCCACCTTCAAAAATAATGATTTATTACCCCAAAAAAATTGAATGTGAATGAAGGGAAGACTTCTTCAATCAAGCTGAAGGACTTTAATAGGAAAACATAAAAGAAAAAAGGGAGAAAATATAGCATCAGTTCATATGTAGCAGCCAATCTAGTGCTCAAGAGATCCAGGCTGCTGAACCTCTATATCCATCATTATATTTTGATATCCCAAATTCATTAATAAGTATAGGAAGAGTGTCATATATAGCACCCACTCAAGGAATCCAATATTTTAATTCTCTCCCCATCTCATATTTTTTTTTAAAAAAGGAGGACATTCGACAATAAAGTAATAGTTCCTAGTATCCCTTATTATATGATAAATATTGAGACCCCCCTTCACCAGATTCCAGAGAGAATGGGACCTTAAGAAATAGGAATAAAAAAATCAGAATATTGAATTATTTAAAAAATAAATAAAATGAAAACCCACAATATTCAAGCTCTGCTCTTTTTTCCGAATCAAACTCATGAGTATGCACCATACATAGGAAATAGGAATGCCATTTTACCCCATATGGAGTTTCAAAGGAATAGAGATCCATAAATTTCTCAATATGGGCCTTGCTAACCTTCTCGGGAGATAAAATGGAGTTTTAAGTCAACAATAGTAAAAACTTATATACAGTTAAAAAACATATACATTGTCTTCCCACATAATGCAAACCTAGTCAACAGGTATTATAACATGTTCAGTCATACAAATAATGGTATATTTTAACTATTTTGAGTATTTCATAGATTCAGAAATAGGAAACAGAAGATAACATACTACATGGGTGAATATAGATATCATACCCAGTATAGAATTTCATGACCGAAATGTCATTAGAGGTGTCCATGGTTTTTTCATTGATCCATATGATGTTATGATAGAGGGCATATTTCAGTTTCCCTAGAAGATGAGAAATGAACTGAAATTACATTAGTAACAACTAGCTCATACGAATTAAATGAAATAGAAATTCCACATATATGCGGTATTATAGCATACAGTTAACATGAATACGAAGATCAAACAAATATGCAGTATGTAATGTTATCTTACATGGTGTGACATAATGAAAACCCAGTCAAGAGGTATTATAACATGTTAAGTTGTACTAACAGTGGTATATTGTATATATTTTGAGTATTTCATAGATTCATAAATTGGAAAAAAAAGATAACATAATGCAGGGGTGATGATAGATATCATACCATGGATTTAATTTCATGACCAAAATATCATTCGATGTGTCCATGGGTTTTTCATTGATCCATATGATGTTTTTCTAGAAGTCATATTTAAATTTTTCAAGCAGACAAGAAATGAACAGAATATTACAAAATTTTTACTTACCTCATATGAATTTAATGAAACATAAATCCTAGTGTATTGACTTTTCATATCGAATTCAGAAACATTTATGTAGAAATTACCTTCAAGAAGATGAGTGTCAGAATAAAGGTTCACTTCCCTGCTTTACTACACAATACAGGCAGTGATTACCTATTCCTATTGTCGTATTCATGATATCTCGTAAAACTATTAGATAAAATTGAAACAACACATTAAAAATTTAATGATGAGTTCATGGGGAGAATATATGAGTCTATGCATAACATCCATACAAGAAACCTACAATATCCTTGGAAACTGAATACATAACATATAGCCCAGTTTTTAACAGCATCTGCTGAGAGTAATAGAAACCCAAAATAATGCATTACAATGTCTATAATTAAAAACCTCCAACATTATCCTACTAGCAAATGAGTATCATCTGAAATAATGACAAATATTCGAGCAACGATAATTGATACAAAATAGAATTTAATGAAGTATGTCAAGAATGTCATGAAAACTGTGCAGCATTATAATCATCCTATATTAAAATCTTCCAGCATGTTAATATTATAATAAACCTGTAAATGATTCAAATTTAAACATCCTCCATGAGAAATTACAAATACATCAATCTGCAGATCATTGTGTGTTGCAGTTAATGTTTGAAATCAAATTAATAAAAACCAATTAAATAACCACTTAGTATTATTACCTTGATAGTAGAGTATAAAATGATAATCTAATTTCTCATTTTTCTTTTTCAAATCAGCATTCATTCCTCTTTCTTGTTGAGTACATTGAGTAATTGTACCCAAACTATCTCGAATACATTGAAGACCATGTTTCATGTCATCCTCTGTATCAAATTCATGTGAAAGGTTTTTATACATAGAGAATATAGTTTGCAGAATTTGAAGCTACTTGATGAAGTTCAAATCAAAGCATAACAAATGTGGTTTTTAACAGCGGACAGTAAAATATTCAATGAAATGAACTTTATGTATACTAAAATCATTGAAACTCAACATTAATCATGCATGTTTTGTTAATGAAAATGATGTAAGTTATTATTCAGATATGATTACTGTTACATACCTGAGTAGATAACCAATTAGACGTACATGCATCAAACCTACTGGCAGTGTTTAAACTTTATGGAGAAGACCTACTGGTTTGAGTCTCCTATTATGAAAGGTTAGAAGTAAAAGTACAGTAAAATTACTTATGTCTATTATTTAATCAGACTGAAAATAAAATGAAGCACATTTTTTAGGATTAAACTCAATCACATTTTTATCAGTGCTGTTTTACGGAAATCATTAAATACGTCCTTAATTCTAAAACAACCGCACAAATTATTTGAGATCGATAACACTGAATCTCAACAGTCATATAACATTATAGTTATTGAATCAAACCTTAAAGACTCATTAATCCACAAAAAAGACCAAACCACAAACAAACTTTGAGTGAATAAATTGAAAAAACTAATATTGAATACAAAATAACAGTGAAAACAACATATCAACGCTGAAAAAACTAACAGAGAAAAAAATATATTAACATTGAACAATCTAACAATGAATACAATATTCTGATGGGGTATAAAAAACATATATAGTGGAATCAATTTAGAGTGAATGTAACATATTAATATTGAACAATACATACTAATAATTGACACAACATTCCAACTATGATCAAATAGTAAACATAACATACTAACTGGAAACGGTTTTATATTGTATTGGAAATGTTGAAAGTGAAAAACATGAAAATGGTGACAGGAAACATATATAAAATGACCAAAATAGTTTTCCCAATCTGAGTTAACATATATAGTGTATTCGGTATATTGAAAGTGCACAACATGACAATTGTGAATGGAATCATATATATAATGACAAAAACCAGTATCCTAACCTGAGTTCACTGAGTAATTTTATAGTGCATGTCCAGTGAAATCAACTCTGCTCCTGATCCAAAGCGTTGGAGAACCTTGAGGCCATGTCTTCATCTCAAATCGGTGTAGCATGCATCATGTAGTCAGGAAGATTAAATTCCAATTAACCAGAGCTACATACCTCATCAGATGTTATACAGTCAGCAAAAACCTGGCTACTACAACTTAGAAGGAAAGAGTATTATGTCCTCCCTAATAATGGGAGACACCCATAGCCAACAGTGGAATATACAACATCATGATAATATTTTGTCTAGATATAATGGGATGTGATAAGTTCATGGTTTACAAACATCATTCAGGGGTTTGATTGTTGTAGGAATTACCTCAATCACAGCTCTTATCAGTGCAGTTTGATGGAAATCATTCAATACCACCATCATTCTACATCAACCAAAAAAATGATTTGAGATCAATAAATCTGAATCTCAATAGTGATATAACATTATAGATTTGGAATCAAACCTTAATTACTCTTTATTCCAAAGAAAAGGCCAAACCACGAACAAAATCATATTGCTACGTACCTTATCATATGTTCTACAGTCATAAACACCCTGTCCAATATTAGTTTATCTGATTCATTAGAAACCACCCTGTATTGAAGTTTGTGGGTGAAGAAATTTGTTTACCAGTTGCGGGGATTGGGGGTAATATTAGTAAAAATATAAGTGTTACTATAGTTAGAAGGAACTTCATACATGAGTTGGTTTAGTAGTGAATCTAGGTTACAAAAGAGTAAATGGAAGTTTACCATAGATAGAGGAAATTAAAATCACCAGCCGATGGTGGAGTCTGAATCTATTGAAGCTGTGAAGGCGTCGTACGAGGATGCGGAGAAAACAGAGCAGGAATGGAGGACGGAGGTGATGTAGGAAGAGGCCTTAGTATGAGACAGAGGCTCAAATGAAAGAGGTGGAGAGAGAACATGATGGGTGGAAACCCCAGTAGGTGTGGAGGTAAAACATGAGCGACAATGAGAGAACATAAGTAGTGGAAACCGTAGATGGTGCAGAGAAAAAATACAAGTAGTTGAGGGATACAATCGCGATTTTGGAGTGAGGGAAACCAATTTGAGATTACAAGTGGTGGAGGGAAGAAGACATAGTGTGAGGAAGTTAGTCTTTAAGAAATCCTGGAGGTAGATGACAACCGCTTCAAGAGTCAGCGGGAACCGTAGGTCATGAATATTTATACGATGACTGCGATAGCGAATGGAAAAAAATGTAGACACTGTAGTTGAAATCGGGAGGAGGTGGTTGGAGGTGAAATGCGTGGAAATTGCAGTCTAAATCGGGAGGAGGTGTTCGGAGATAGACAACTAGTAAACCACGACTACGAGGACAATAGATGATTATACCTAATATTATTCGTAGCATACTCAAGGGAACGGGATCCGTAGGTGTATCGGAGGACCCGGACATGGAAGATCCGAAGGTGGAGTCGTCATATGCGGAGACGGCGTGTGCTGAGGACCCGAAGTTGGGGGAGACGATGGCGGAGGTTATGTAGGAGGAAGAGCTGAAGCTGGACAAGTCAAAGGTGGATCACATACAGGTGGAGTCATAGCTAGAGAGGGAATTTAGGGAGGGGAATGGGAGAGCAGATTTCGGGAGGGGTGCGGGAACCCTAGAGTGTGGAGAGGGAGAATGGGTGATGGGAAGGAGTCATGGAAAATCCCAATCACGGTGGGATAGCTGGAGTTATTTTCAGGTTTATATTGATAGATACAGAATAAGGGGTGACGTGGATGCATATGGAGGTGACATGTGGTGGAAAAAAAGCATTCTTTAGTATATTTATATATTTATAGTGTTAAATTATATTTTTAATTAGTTTTAATGTATATTTACATAATTGTTATACCATTAAATCTAATTTAGTAAATTTATATAAATTTCACATTGAATTTGGATATTAAATCATTTTAACCTTTTGAATGTTTTTATATTAAAAACTCATTCTCTAATTTGATCAACATGATTAATTTTAAATTAATTTTATACAATTATGTGTTTTCAAATTTTAAAATTGGATAACATATTTTTAATCATAAGTTAAAAAATTGTTAAATAGTTCCCAATTTTTTTAGAGAATATGTGAATAGTAAAAATTGGTAATTATTATTACCACGGTTTAGAGTGAATTGGTTAATCAAGGGTCAATGTAATATTTTAAATATTATAGTATTATAATAAAACATGTCTTGATTTTATAGTATGAGTGAATATAGACCATAATAATATTTGGGATTATTTTTTGTCTTCTTAGAGCCACTTGTATGACATTAATATATTTATCGTATATTATTCAATTAAAACACACTTTTGTTACATTTTTTTAATCAAATTAAATATATTTAACACAGGGTTATATAGGGGATATATTAGAATATAAATTTTAGTTTGATATAGTGAATTTTTATATTCAACCATAATAATATATTTTTAATTTTTAGGGAATAAATAATATAATTAATTGCTTTCACATTTATTTTTCATTAATTTTTTAATTATGGGCATATCAAATCATTGTTAATCAAAATATTAAAATAAATTTTATTTGATATAATTGTTATCTTAAAAAAATTTCATAGATTAATTTGAGTACTTTTTTATGTATAAAAGATTTTTTCAATTTCATATAGTCTATAGACATTTTTTAAAAAGTCATGATGTCAATTGGGTAAAAAAATTTATTAAAGTTATTTTAAATGAGTTTTTTTTTATTAAATGATATAAAATTCATAAATATATAAAATTTTAAAAACGATTTTATATAAGGTTGAAAATTTCATTCATGACATTGTCATGATTGTTTTCATTTTATCATAACTATATTATCCCTTAAAGCTTAAAAAATCCACGTGTCATGGTAAGAGTTGAAAGGTTTAACTAAGGGTTAATGTCGAATGATTAGTGTAAGAATGTGAAAAAAACATGTCAAAAAATGAATTTTTTAGAGGATTTCAAACCATAATAATATTATTATTGATTTAAATCATGGTTATCTATTTTTAATTGAAATTACTTTTATATTATGTTTGTATTTTTTGAGTTTCTAAATGTTCCCCTCACCACAGTTATAAAAGGGAACCCCCTCCCTCATTTCCTCACAAAAATTTGATCCCTATAGCTCATCAAAACCTGTAATATTTTTTCTTCCGTGTTCCCTGACATCATTCAAGAGGCCTAACACTAGTCATCAAGGTCATGACCCGTCCTCGAGGCCCGTGCCGTGACAACCCCAAGCCCGCCTTCAATAGGCCAGGGGCTGGCGACTAGCACCAAAGGTGTAAATCCCTATACTCAGAAAGCATTGCCTTTATCAAAGTAAAAAAACAAAACAGAGTACACAACTGAAGAAAGCACTAAGTAAACTGAGTACAAAAGTAAGTACTGAAAAGTAAATAGTACAATATACAAACTCAACTAAATGTACAAAACAACTAAATAACTAGTACAACAACAGTAAAGTAAAACAAAAAACAATGAGTCATCCACCGGGAATCCCACCTGAAGGGTGGGTACAGATAATCTCCACAACACCTCGGGTCCGCACGTCCACTCTGTGTACATCTCACCAAGTGTTTCACCTTCGGGTACCATCCAGCTCTACAAGCCTCTACCACGATCTGCATTGTCTGTCATCTGCATCCAACACCACGTATTGCGAGCATTGCCCGTGCATGGGTGAGTATAACGATACTCAGAAGATACCCTGAGACCCCCAAAGGTCTCATAGAATCTAAGAAGGATGAACCACAAAGAAAAGATTCAATAAAGAAGTATCAACCATCTCTACTTAGGTATATTCCCATACATATATCTATGTAATAAATTCCAGTTCGTCTCCAACACTCGGGCCCAAGTACTACCCAGTCCACATAGGAATGAAGTCAATCACATCGATGATAATGATTGAAACTCAAGAATAAGCTCACACAGGTATATAACATTCATAAGGTGATAGAGATGATCAGATGTAGTCATTGATTCATCTAAGCTAGCGGACCCACATAGAATACTAGTCCAGCTAAGGATGTGGACCCACGTATGATACTAGACCAGCTACTCTGTCGGACCCACATAGGATACTAGAACAGAATTCAAACTGTCGAACACATGTAGGATACAATAATAGTAACCATCGCCTTCGAAACCATGGAGGATCCCATTATGGTATTTGTCGTCATCGAACCCACAGAGGATTCCAGTATGGAAGTCGTTGTAGTCGCAGCCAGCTCTAGGGTTGCAGCACACAACACGCTCGATTCCGCGAGGTTCCGCTCCTCTAGCAAAGGGGATGATACATCAACTATCAAAAATTCCAGAGTTGATGTATCTTGAAGTTCTGTCTCATAAAAAATAACCCAACACGACAAACAATTCATTAATCGGACACCTGGTCTTAGAGTTATTAGCATCTTTGCTCCAGGGGCCAGGATGAAAATACGCTTGTTCAAACCCGGCCATTTTCCAAAGTTGTCAAAAACACAAATAGAGTATCTCAGAAGGAATTTCACATCACGAGGGTCCCAGTGTCATAGACGGTGCGTCGATCGGATGTGCTATCTTTGAGTTATTCACCTTTATGTGAAAGCAGGCCCAACCCTTTATGCCCAGTGGGCTGGTGGGTCGGGTTAACCTGGTTTTGGCGGGTCTGACTCGGTAGAGGGTCGGACCAGCCCTGTGAATCGTGCGGCCCAACCCGAGGTGTGTGGCCCGGCCCGGCGGGGCATGGCCCGGCCCGACACGACATGGCCCGACCGGACATGGTGCGGCCGGACTGGCCGCGACTCAGGCCGAAGGGGCCGAGCGGTCCGTGGGGGGGGGGGGTGCATTCCCGATCTTGCGGTGGAATCCTCCATTCTGACAGGCTGAAGCTGGATGGTCTTCCAGGTGCAAGAGGCCCGCTCAGGCGAGCCGCGGTCCTGCTGTGTGGCTCCATCACCAGGCCGGCGGACGAGTCGGCCGGTTCACCGCCGAAGCGGCCCGCGGAGCGCGGGCCGCAGTCCTCCGCAGAGCAGCGCCCCTTGTGGCATCATAGTCTTCCATCATCCTAGGCAGGTATAGCTGGCCGGTTCTTCTGTGGCCAAGCGGACCCCGGTTGCGGGCCGTGGTTCTTCCACACGCGGCCGGCACACGACCGCCGCTTCTCCCGTCACTGCATCATCCAATGCGCCTCAATCGGAAATAAAGAGTCTACAGAGGGTCGTCGGGCCGTGTGCATTCTGCTCGTGCCCTCTGCGTTAGGTGGTATCAATTGGCCGGAATCAAACCATGTTTCTACTCAAAGAACCAGAACAATTTTAATCAATTAAAAATTAACAAAATTTCCCTACATCGAAAAGATGTCGCACGTCGTCGAGCCACAGAAGACGAACGTCGCGGTAGTCGGGCGTCGCGAATGAACGGTGTTGATTCCATTTACATCGAAGTGAACCCAAAGAAGAAGCATCATGGGTGACTTTGCGTTCTTCAAATCTCAGAGAATTCTTTGTTGAGGGAGAAAGTCGTTCTTTATCGGAGGCATTCTTTGTTCAAGAGAGGAACACTTTTCTCAAGATCTCTCCCAAAAATCTCCCAATACAACGAGAGCCAAAACTAAAAATTATAATAAGAATTCCCCCAATATTTTTAATATATATGCCACGTCAATTCAAATTAATTCAATAGAATCAATCCATTAATTAAAAGTGTTGGAAAATATTAATCGGTGATAGGGAGGTGGAGAGGCTCATTGTATTAAATGAGGGGAGTTGTCAAAGAAATAAATAAGGGGGAATTAATAGGGTGTTTAACAGAGTTAAAGAGGAGATGAAAGGTGAGATGATTTTGTGGGCCCCACCTCACAATATCCTCCCATGGTAGGTTACGTGGGTGTGGTCCCCACCAATAACTTCTCTTTTGTAGGATATAACTACCATAGATAAAGAAAATTGTTCACAACAATTTTATTTAACTTTTCTATTAAACCCCAAAAATTAACATTCAACCCGCATAAAATGATACTGCGGTAAAGGTCCCCTTAACCAATTACTGGTGCTGCGAGTTCATCGGTGCCCTTGTATTTCAATTCCGAGCACCGGTTTAAAAGATAGAAGAACCTGCATGTACATTTACTGAACGTACCCGAACAAAACTTCAGAAATTGATTCCAGGCACACCTGTCCTCGAAATCAGGTGCCATCAAGAACCACATACTCGTAAAATTACTAAGTACATAAGATAAACGTTTCAATGAAATTTATGGGTCTTTATAATAAATCCATCCAATGATGTCTTTTTGTGAAAATTTAAAGAAGACAACAAGAGAAGAGGTTACATTCATCAATGAACATTTTCATTTTATTTCATCCTTAAACCCCATATGTTTTTTTGGTTTAGTGTTTGTATAATACCGTATGTATCCCAAATATACTATTACTTTTTTATAATATATTTTAGTCCTAAACTCACACACACGTCCATCAAATGCGATACACATGCATCATTCTTATATATGGAAGACTACCGCCTCGTGAACCGTTGTTGTTCATTTTTCAATTGAATTCATTAACGGTTGAGTATAACTATAAAAATTTTGTTTTTATATGTTATATATGATAGTGATAATTTATTTATTCTTCTTAAATTATTATAAAACAAAAACCTTCCTTCTTTTTATTTTTTCTAAAAATGATAACCGTGTTTGTGGACTCGTGGACAACCACCACCTCAATACAACATGATTCCTTCAAAATTTACATAGAATATATTAAGGTTGGTTCTAGTGAATTTATATGATATATATATGAAAGAATAAATATACTCCAATTATATTAAATACTATTTTGTTCGGGTTTTCGGCCACGAAATGCCCAATGGCTCAATATCAAATGATTGATGGACCTAATTTCCAAAGGAAGGCGTTCGCCGGATGGTCTGACCAGCGACTATTAAGAACTAACATTGGTCGAGATGATTGGAAGTCGGGCTCATCGCACCCTTTTGGTGGGGGGTTATTGCCTATTCCAGGGCAACCCCTTTTCCCCTGTCTACCGTGGGTATGTGAACTAAAAATGGAGTGCTGATGCGCCTGAAAGTTATAGCACGCAGATCTGGTGGCTCAGGCAGAGGCCTCAGCTTGGGGCTAATGAATAGGTTAATGAGGGAGTCACAGAGGACCTGGCTAGATCAGAAGAATTTTACATGGCTCTGGAAATTATAACAATGAAGTATTTGCCGAGCCACCGAGATGTATGGGTGGTGGCACCCTTCGCGAGGGGATGTGCCACGTGGCTGGAGAGGCCTTCCATGAACCAGGGTGATCCACGGACTGATTGGCATCCCGCGAACCAGAGTGGTTCGCAGCTCTAGGTTCAATCCGCGAACCAGGGTGGTTCGGGGATTCGGGTTCAATCCTCGAACAAGGGTGGTTCGCGGAGGATTACAGGAAGGCAGCGGCGGCCAAGGGCGGATCCGATCGGAGGCTCGTTGGTTGGAGCTTTGCCCGTGGAGGAGGATTCTCTGTGGTACTACGGATGGGAAAATAGGCATTAACTCTCTGGTCTGTGGGGAAGTCATTCGCGGAGGGTGGGTATGGTTTGCGGTTCTCATTTTTTTTATTTTAGGTTTTTGGTTCACCAGATTATTATGTGTTTTACAATTCCTTCTTAATTCATATACCATCTGTGGTTCGTGGATGGGAATTTCAATGTTCGCGAAATCCGAAGCCTTCCTTCAAACGATCTCCTTCTAAATCTCCAATCCTTCCAAATCTGATTCTAGTTCTCTGATCCCCAGGTTCTTTTCCCCTTGGTCTCCTTTTATATAGTGGGGAAAGGAATTTATCTGTGGCCACGCGGCACCTTTTACAGAAGCCCATAACCAAATACCCAGTTCACAGCTGACTTGGTCAATCCACGATTCGCAGTGGGTATTGATCACTCCCCTTCTCCGCGAGGTGAACTCAGGGAGTGCTCCGTTGTTGCGGAGGGTTCCACCTCTATTCTGCGAACGACAGCGGGTGTGGCTTTAATCGGTCGACGCGCTCCACGGTTGGGGTGGTTCATGATGGTGAACCGAACTGGCGCCCATCCTGCCTCATGACCGCGGAGGCTCTCCGCCTCTATTTCACGAAAGACAATGGTTCACGGAGGGGGTGCCTCGCGGTGTCTGGCCGTGTTGAGCTTTAATGGACCGGTTCGCGGACCGGTCCTTTTTGTGCCTCTTCTTTGATTATTTTCCCCAATTCTTTTGGGGGATTTGGGTAAAATTTCCTTTGCAGATTTTTCAGGACCCTACAAATGACCCCCATCAGAATGGGGTCTGATCGGAATGAAGAGGAGGCCATTCCAATGCAAAGAGGTCCTGAAATTGAGATGGTTTTCGGTAGAAAGGTGGACCCTGTAGGGGACAACACCTATAAATATGGGGAGCCCTCACACTTTTCTTTCACCGAATTATTTGAGAAACCAGAGCCCCTTCACCTCAAGCAGTAAAGACGACTTCCGTGTAGTTTAACGTCATGCGGTAAGGATGAAGATATACAACCCGTGCATGTCTGGTCCGTACACGGGGGAATGGGGAATTTTTAACATCATTGTTCATGCAGTTTAACGTCGTGCGGTAAGGACGATACGTAAACCCCGTGTCGGTCTGGTTCATACATGGTGGGATGGTATTTTTTTGTTTTTTTTTTTGTTTTTTTTTTGTTTTTTTTTTGTTTTTTTGAGGTGGTTGGGCCAGGGTGTGGAATTTTGGCGTCACTACGTATCCTGAGAGGGCAGGAATCAAGCCTCACATAGTTATCTGAAAGGCGATACACCCTGAGTAGGTCTGGTTCGTACACATGGGAAGAGGGCATTTTTTTGAAGTGGCTGGACCAGGATAGGGAATCCCTGTGTCGCTACGTATCCTGCAAGGGCAGGAATCAAGCCATACGTAGTTCTCTATAAATATGATACACCCCGTGCAGGTCCAGTCCGTACACGGGGGAAAGAGGAAATATTTTTTTATTGAAGTGGCTAGGCAAGGATAGGGAATCCCGGTGTCGCTACGTATCCCGCAAGGGAAGGAATCAAGTCATACGTAGTGCTATGAAATACATGCAGTTTAACGTCATGCGGTGAGGAAGAAGTCCATACAGTTTAACTTCTTGTGGTTAGGATGAGAGGGAATTATTAGATTCCGTGTAGTTTAATGTCATGTGGTGAGGATGAGGTGGCTGGCAGTTTAGTGTCATACAGCTCGGACGAAGAGTTCTCTGTCTCTACGTGAAGTACTTCTTCAGTAATCTCGTATTGGTTGGAGTCTTGGTGGATTGACTATCCATGGAGATCAGGGCATATGCTCCATTGGAGTAGACCATGTGTACAACATATGTTCCTTCCCACTTGGGCTCCAACGTTGGAGGATTTTTTCCAGGTATCATTGGGGTCCGGAGGACTAGCACTAATTCTCTTTCCAAGAAATACCAGAGGCTGACCTTTTTGTTGAAGTCTCATGCGATCCAGTTCTCGTACACTTCCAGGTGGTACAGTGTGTGCAACCGCTTCTCGTCTAGCTGTTCCAATTCACCTAGCCGCTTTTCTGACTGCTCATCATTGGATAATCGATCACAGATGGTAATGTGGAGTGAGGGAAGTTGGAGTTCAATGGTCAGGACCGCCTCCGTTCCGTACACCAATGAGTACGGGGTAGACCGAGTAGCGGTGCGGATTCTGGTTCGATAAGCCCACAATGCATGGAGGAGTTTATCCGGACTTGACTTCTTATCTTTGTCCACCATTTTCTGGAGGATTTTGGACAAGGTCTTATTGAAAGCTTATACCTGTCTGTTGGCCACTGCATGGTAGCAGGATTAGTGGTTAGCCTAGATACCATACTCATGGTATAGCTTTTCCAACTCAGCAGAGAAAAAATTGGTGACGTTGTTCTTTAGTATAGCATGAGGGACACCAAATCTGGTGATGATATTGATCTTCATGAAGCTGACAATATTTCTTGCCCTGAATTCCTTGAGGGGTATGGCTTCTGCCCATTTGGAAAAGAAGTTGTTCGTCATGAGGATATACTTTATCTATTTGGCCGTGGCGGGAGGATATGGTCCCACGACGTCCATCCCCCAGAGAGCAAATGGCCTGCAGTAATTAGCTTGATGAAGTAACACTGGGGGCTGGTGAATAAAGTTGGAATGAATCTGGCATGAGTTCCATTTCGTGGTAAAATGCTCGCAGTCTCATGCCACTGTGGGCCAGTAGTACCCAATCCTTCGAACCTGATAGGAAAGCTTCGTCCCTGGTTGATGTGCTCCACATGCTCCTACATATACATCAGTCGTGACGACAGTAGTTTCTTCTTCGTCAATGCATCTGAGGAGAACTCCATCGATGCCTCGTTTGTAGAGGACGCCTTGCTGACCAGCGCCGCCACATAGGACAAAATTGATTGCCCTTTTCTGTATATTCTCACGTTCAGCCCTGTCTGATGGAATCTCTCCCCGTTGAAGGTAGTTCGTGATGGGGGTCATCCAGCCGGTAGTAGGAGCATATGGCTCAGGGACAGGACTGACTTCGTGGATCTCAACCATCTTAGCTTGAAAAATGGAAATACCATTTGATGGTGAGTAATACTGATAACCGTTTCATCCCGGTCTAGGTCGGCTAGGGCTGTGGCCGCGTTGGCTAATGCACCAGCCTGAGCGTTTTGGGACTGGGGAATATAAGTCAATGTTGGTTCTATGAAGAACTCGGACATTAGCCCTCGGACATTGTCGAATAGAGGGATCAGCTCCTCCTTTTTAATAGCATTGTCACCATTGACTTGCTTGATGACCAGCTCTAAGTCACATTTTACCTTTTGGTGTTGTACTTGCGCCTGGAGTGTGAGCTCCATGCCTGCAATGAGGGCTTGATATTCCACTTCTTTTTTCATACATCCCTCTGACAGGAGGAAGAAATATGGAAAAACTGCCTTCTCTGGGGATACGAGTATTATCCCCAGACCCACTTTGTTGAATCTGGGATCCTCCATCCTCTTCCCGGTGGGGCTTCGGGACGCGCCGTCAATGGACATTTCCCATGATGGGACATCCTCTTGAACCGAGAAGATATCTTCATCAGGTAGTTCAGCGTCTAGTGCAGTGGTCCCTGTTGAAGGGTGCTCTTCCAGAAAGTCTGCTAATTCCTAGCCATTGATGGTTTTTTGAGGCA
The DNA here is from genome assembly GCA_963277665.1 of Viscum album. Classification (NCBI taxonomy): domain Eukaryota; kingdom Viridiplantae; phylum Streptophyta; class Magnoliopsida; order Santalales; family Viscaceae; genus Viscum; species Viscum album. The sequence continues at coordinate 1,460,914,869 of OY728150.1, read as the reverse complement.
TGAACCAGATGTTGAACTGTTACAGGATGACAGCCCATTGGGATAGGCGTTCAGTTAGCATCGGTCGACTGGGGATGTATTTTAGCGGTTTACTCTGTGAGATCAAATGGACCTCATGATGCTATAGATAATGTCGCAGCTTTTGAATCGCGAAGACCATGTCTAGATAGATCTTCTTGATATTTGAGTATCGAGTCTCCTCATTAATCATGGTTCAACTGGGGTAATAGAGACTGTTTCTACTGTCGGCATCGTTCTTCTATGTGAGGAAGGATCCCAATGACTGTTCTAGGTCCGTCACATATAGAATGAGAGGCCTTCTTTTGACTGGGGGCATGAGCACCGGTGGGCTTAAGAGGTACTTTTTCAAGTTGTCGAACGCCTCTTGCCAGTCGTCCGTCCATTGGTAGGTAACCCCCTTCTTCATCAACCTGGTGAAGGGAAAACATTTTCCTGCCCGGTTGGCAATGAACCGCATAATATAGGCTAGCTGTCCTTGGAATCCCCTCAGCTCAGTGAGATTTCAAGGGGGTGACAGGCTCAGTATAGCCCTAGTCTTCTCAGGGTCGACTTCGATGCCATTATGGCGTACGATGAAGCTGAGGAACTTCTCTGAGGTAACCCCAAAGGTGCATTTCAAGGGGTTCATTATCAAGTTATACTGTCGGAGCATGTTGAAGATGATCTCAATGTCTGAAAGGTGATCCGAGAATTGTCTGGACTTAAACACTAGGTCATCCACGTAACATTCAACGAATTTTCCCAAGAATGGCTTAAAGATCCAATGCATGGCACACTGATACGTGGCGCAAGCATTCTTGGGACCAAAGGGCGTGACCCTGTAACAGAATACCCCTTGAGGGGCCCTGAAGGCAGTGGCTTCTTCATCTTCTCGGGCCATCCTGATTTGATTATATACGGAATAGACGTCCATGAAGGATAGATCCTCATACATGGTCGTCACATCAATTAACAACGTGGTGATTGGAACTGGGAAGTCATCTTTCGGAAAATGCCGATTTAGGTCTTTGAGGTCAATGAAGATGCGGATTTGCCCATTATTTTTCTTTACAGAGATGATTTTATGCAACTAAATGGGGTAATGGACCTCCCTGATGAATCCTTCTTTAATGAGCTTATCGACTTTAGCCTCTATCTTGCCAGCAAGTGATGGTTGTGTCCTTCTGGCAGCCTGTTTGGTGCCCCGGTGGACTTCTGGAAGACCCAAGTGACGCGTTGCCACCTCAAGATCGAGTCCTGGCACTTTTGTGTAATTCCATGCAAAGAAATCTCGATGTTTCCTTAGAAAAGAGGTATATACCTCGTGTTCCTCAGGAGACATGGTCGCCCTAATGAGAGTGGGCCTCGGGTCTTCTTCGGTAACAAGGTTTATTTCTTTGAGCTCATCCACAGTGGTTGAGATACCCTCCTCAAATGCGGGAGGTGCATCTTTGAGATCTTCCCCCTCTTCTTCTCCCAAGTCCTCATCTTCTAGATCTGACGAGGAGAGATTTTCCAGTCTAAGCCTTCGAGGGTTTTAGGGAGAGGCATCATGGGCATCCCTACTTGAGTATTCATCCCCAAATCGAGGGTTGGTAGTCGTTCTCACGTTTTCATGCTCGGCCATCCTGGCTGATGTCAGGAGGACATCTAAATGCTCGTCCGGACATGAACTTCTACTCTCAACACAGTTGATGGGCAGGACATAATATCTGCCATGCTGCCTAAGGGGGTCGTCGGGGACTATTTCTAGGCCATTTGGAGCCGGGATCCAGTCAACGCCATTGATCAATGGAATCTTCTACTTTAGCTAATAGAACCTAGTGTCGATCTAATGTGAATCGAAGATCCTGAAAGGGGCCTTGTTGGCGGGAAATGTCCCTCTTTTTCCGTTGATGCAGTACTTGATACACTGGTGGTAGGATGAAGGAACGACCATGTGCTTATAGAGACATGGTCTTTCCAATAGGGAATTGAATGCCATGCTTTTCTGGACCACCAGGAATTCTGTGAAGGCTACCAGGTCACCAAAATGGGTCTTTAGCTTAATCTATCCCATTGGTTTCTGCTCACTCTTGTCGTAACCTAACAAAGTTGTGGCTGAGGGAATTAGATCATCCTCACTATAGCCCAACTTACGGAGTGTCCGTAGGGGAAGGAGGTTAACTCTTGAGCCAATTTCTATAAAGAATTTTTGGATCTCAATACCATACAGTGTGCTGGACACATATAGCGGGCTGATGTGTCCTTGAAAGATGGATTCTTCGTCCTGATCGGTGAAGGAAATCACCACATTGCATTCATCCGGGCTAGTCTCCGTCTAGTAAATCTCGGCGGAAACTACCTCAGCTTGGAATTCTTGGGGGCTGAATAAAGCTTCTATAAGCGCCTCCCTAAGGTCGGCTGACAAACTCAGGGCATCCAGTATTGAAAACAAGGCTGTTACTGACTCCAGCTGCTTAAGGATGTCGTATTTTTGCTCCAGTGGTCGATGCTTCTCCATTGGCGGGAGAGTCTTAGAAGGTGCATTGGGAGCTGGAGCATTTGAAAAGGAGGGACCGGCCGTGGGGACATTTGTCGATGGTGCTCCTGTGTTTTTAATACTTGGCTTGGCCGGTCTGTTTGTGCGCATTAGGTGACTAGACACTTTCTCCTCCTCTGGTGGGTATCGCAGAACAACAGGGCCAGAGTGGCTGCTTGTGGGGGTGGAGGGGCATTCCCTCTCCAGTTGAGTCCACTGAAGAGCCCTCCCACGAGATTCCACAATATTTACGGTCTGGGCTGGGGTCCAAACGTAGGGTTGGTTTCGACCGCGACTACGCCTCCCCTGGTATCCCCTGCCTCTGCGATTCCTCATCCCGGCTCCTCGTGCAGGAATCTAGGGTTCATAATTATACCCTTCATCAGGGAATGATTCCATGAGATGGATGACGTTGATAGAACCAAATATTGGCACTTCATCCTCTGATAGTTCAACCTGGTCGGTTGTCTCTGATGGTGTTGTTTGGTGGGTCGGTGCCAGTTGTGCCAAATTCTAGGGCATAACGTTTTCCTGGGTCGGGACTAAATTTGGCCCCACCGCGGACTTCTCCTCTTGTGATTGTTTTATCCTTCGGCTCCGTCCGGATTACCTTCTTGTGGAGGGTTGTGAGGCCGATGTGTTTGGCTTTGCGGATCCAGGGGCTGTTGGTGGAAACACCGGCTAATGTAGTTGAGCTCGGAGTATGCCCTGGGCTCGGGTGATAGTCTCTTGATTCATCCAGTTGTCAAATTTCTTCCCCTGCTTACTGGTGACTTTCTGTCACCCCTCCTCTTTGTCGGAGTCCGTGGTAGAGATACATTCCAAACATGCTGGGGGTGGTCCCAGCTCGACTTGTCCGACATCTACCATCCTCTGTAGCAGGTCTTTGAAGACGAAGCACTCTCGGATACTATGCCCCAACATCCGATGGTAGGGGCAGTAATCTGGCCTGTCATCGCGGCCGACTTCTTTAGGTATCCACGGCTCCGGGAGGTGGAGAAAGTTGCAGTTCATGGCAGTGATGAAGTAGACGCGGACTTGATCATCTCAGAACGAGTATACTTTTTGTCTTCGTTCCTCAAACTGGTTCGGCTTCAGTCCTCACTGATCATCCCGTTTAGGCAGAGGTGGTCGCTGATATTCACGAGGCCCTTGACGATTTGGTGGAGGCCTGAGCGATGGAGCAGGAAAAGGGCCCAGCTTGAGTGTGATAGCAGACGCTTCAGCTCTAGGGGCTCTTTTCGCAGGAGCCTACGAAGCTATTTGGGGCTTTGAATTTGTTCACTACAAGGAGTCCTCAATTCTCTGCGCAATGGCCGAGAGATGGCAGAAGCCAGTAGTGCAATCCATCGGTATGAGCGGTGTTCGTAGCTCATCTCTAATATTATCGATGCATATGGCTAGCATCTCATCTTGAGGCATTGGCCTGTTCAAGGAATAGGTCAGACCATTCCATCTGGTGATGAAATCTGAGACCCTCTCGTTCTCCCTCTGCTTGCAGTTCTTGAGATCGCTGACCGTTGTTTTAGGCGGCGTTGAGATGAGGTGGAACAGGAACTACTGTCGGAGGTCCTCCCAGCTCTTTATCGACTGGGCCGGTTGACTTGTATACCAGACGTAGGTGGATCCTTGCACAGTCTGTATGAAGAATCTGAGTTTCACTGCTTCTTGTTGTTCCAGAGTCCCCATCATAGGGTTGCAATAGGAAGCATAGTGCATCAAATGCTACTCTGGATCGCCTAATCCATCGAAGATGGGGAATATAGGGCTACCAAAATTGGGTGGAGGTGGTGTGTTGGTCACCCAATCTGGGTAGGGTTTCTTCTACGGCTATATCAGAGCGCGTCGAACATCCATCGCTTCCAATCGAGCTGTCAGTGCCTCGATGGTATTGGTGAGTCCCTAGATTACATCCTGTTGGGCCTCTTCCTGGGCAGGCGTAGCCCGAGGCATTGACTGAGGATATGTATTGGCCAGCACCAAGGGTGCATATTCCATTCGGGGTACCCTCAGAGGGTTCAGGCATACTTGCTACAGTTTCCTCCTAAGTGGAGGGAAATCCTGGTATTCATCATCCACGTTTAGGTAGTTGTATGAACCAGGCGCCTCATTGGGTAGGAGCCCTGATCGTGATTCATTTTCCTAGGCAAGCCTTAGCCTTTGAGGTGCACTTGTTGGGAGTGCATGATGTGGATCTTCTTGGGATGTACTTTCAATAAGGCGGTTCCTCTTGAGCAGCTCGTCTTTAAGTCGTCTCAGCTCTTTCTTCTCTTCTTACTGTCGAGCAAACCTTTCTTCGAGCGTGAGTGGCTCGTTTTTATCGAGAGAAGAGGACTGGTTAAGGGTAACCGTTCCTTTATTCTTATCCTTATTGGAAGCTCACTGGGTAGGTGGAGGGAGGTTATCTCAAGGGGTGGAAATATTTAAAGCGGCCCTCTGGTTCTGAGTGTGCACACTTGGGGGTTCATTGTGAGTCATAGCCTGACTGGAACCGTCATCTCCCAATCCATCTGGATTTTCAATTTCACTGGTGTCACCCATGGGGTCAGCCTCTATGGCATTGATGAAAGCATATTGCAGGGTGGAGGGGGCGTCATCTTCCAAATAATAAGAGGATCTCATGCGTCTTCTGTTGGCCTTCCCTTTCATTACCTGGGACTCCCCTCAGACTTCTTGATGAAGGGTGACGTGGAGAGTCCTTTAGTTCAACCTTACGGTGCGCCTTCCTCTCAGAGGGGATGATGATTAAAATGACAGGATAGGATGGGAAGCTCCTCTTATAACTGTCCTCCCTAGAGGAGAGAATACCGATTCTCTTGGGGGAGATTGTTATTGAGGGGGTAATAATGCCCCCAGCCCTGAGGGCAGGGGCTGGCTCTGTTCCTTGTACATCGAGTATATTCCTGGTTTTATTGGTCTTACGGGGGAATTTTTTGTTAAAAATGACCCCATCCCTATAGGTTGGGGTTGACCCTAGATTGAGGTAGTGGCTGCGGCTATCGCGACCTGCCTGATATCTCGTGCCCCATCCGGTGGTGATTTGGAATTTGTGCCGAATTCACCTATGGATCAGTACCTTATGGGGAGGCAGGCAAAGATCATTGATTGGACTCTCTTAACTGAGAGGCCTACTGTATTCTCTTGGTGGCCTGATTCAGGAGTTTTTGAATGGCTAGTTCCCGCTGGGCCTGATGCTTCTGGGAAGTACTGGTGGCCCAACTCTGTTGGGTGTGTTTCCTTTCCTGAACAGGGGGTCCACCTGATTGCCATATCAATGTGATGATGTTACACGATACCATGGCGAACAGGTTTTTCTGGGCGGGGAGCAGAGTGAAATGACGAGCTCCGTGTTCCCTCCATCCCCTGATATAGACTCCCGTTGGAGCGTCACCGATGAGGCGGCTCAGTTTGTTCAGTGCACAGAGGCATGTTGCCTCCATAATCCCTTTGTGCCTCTCAGGGCGTTATTGTCGCGTCGAGGAAAGGGCCTCCAGGTCGATGTGATGTAGAAGGTCCCCTATCTTCTTGACATGGTCTACATACCCATCATAGGGAAGGAAGCTCAATTTCAGCCGGTGGAGGGTATTCCATATATTATGGCGAATGTCGTGCATGAATTCTTCCGACAACTCCCTAGGAATGTTGTACTGATAGGTGGTCATGGGCCAAAACATGACTGGTTTATCATTCCAAGATAGTCGTTTCATCAGGTGAATCATATCAGCATATTCCTCTGCCTGTGATTCTTCTACCTGGTCAGCCTAGTTGAGGGGATCACTACTAGTGTGATCAGAGGCAGTGGGACTGGTAGGTGCTGAATCATTATGTAAGCGATTCTGAGGTGGTTCAGAAGTTGATCGCGGCCCTGGACCATCTCTTGATCAAAGAAGGGCATCGCTAGCGACAAGCTGTGAATCTGACATGCTCGATCCCATCCTTCTAAGTGCCTCGGCATACAAGGGATTTTCGGTGCTTATATTGGCAGGGCGAGGGCCTTCCTGTCGAAATAATATGTCATCACGGCGATGACCTCTTCAATGGCGGCCGTAATGGCGAGGAATACCATTACTGCTTGATGCTTCACTGCATAAAGGACTTTTCCAGTGCACACCCTAGGGAGGACCTCCAAGGCATGTTGTAGTAAGGGGAGGACCTTCTGGCTGTGTGGCGTTGTTACGAGGAGGACCTTCACAACAACTGCCATCATGGTGAGCATGACCATCATGGCTTGACGTTCGACGCGCATCCTAGGGAGTACCTTCAGGACACTCCACGACAAGGGGAGGGCCTTTTTGTTGCTTGGGTCCATTGCGGGGAGGACCTTCGCAATGGCGGTCGTGGTGGCGAGGACTACCATCACAGCTGCATAAATTTCGAGGACTACAATTACTACTACCGCAGGGAGAATATCTATGAGATACATCATGGGGAGGGCCTCCAGAATGTACCAAAACGAGGGGAGGGCCTTTTCATTGGTCAATGTCTCTACGGGGAGGACCTCCGTTATCAGGGTGGCGAGGAAAACCACCGTGACCTAATGCCTGGCTGCATGGAGTTCTGTGGTAGAGTAACCCCTAGAAAAGACCTTCAAGGCTGGCCATGACAAGGGGAGGGCCTTCGTTTCATGATGATACATCACTATGGGGAGGAAATCTATAGTTGCGACTATGATCGCGAGGACTACCATCATAATCTGTGGTCCCACTACATGGAGAGTGATTGTAGTGTATACCCTGGGGAGGACCTTTAGGGTGGACCGCAACATGTGGAGGACCTTCTTGCTACCGGATCTTCTAGTCACGTGGAGGGTTTCCATGACTCGCATCAAGAGAGAAGCTCTCGTGACCGATCGTTATATGCCCGCAGGGAAGGCCCCCACTGGTGCTCTGTGGAGGACCTTCAGAGCTGCTGGTTGCGACATTGCAGGGAGGACCTTCCCGACTACTACTGCCACTCCCATAATATGGTAATGGGTGGGTAGGGTTCTGAGCCTCTGACGTGTGTATAGCGTCGTTGGGAACCCCAGCTTCCAGTATAGCGGAGTCATAAACCAACTCTTTATTTTTCGGCTGCCTTCAGCACGTTTGGGGTGCTATTTTGTGGGCAGCGGGGACCGTCTACTGTTGACAATGGCCTTCACATTTGGGTCCCTGTCTAATTGCGTCTTATAACATTACCAGGATATGCCTACGAACATATTCACTTTTAGAAGGGATATATGCCTGCTCTGGAGCATCCACCGTGATGGACGGGTGTCCCCCAGTTGGAACGAGTGAAGCTACTCGATCTGGTTGACCTTGCGTCACAGAATATAGTAGGCAACCCTCCTGGGTTGAATCAGGGATGCAGATCTGCTCTGAGGCGGTTATCTCATCTCTTAGATGAGTCGTCTAAATTGGGGAGATGGGCTCACAGGCCCGAGTCCTTTTTGTTGCCGCCGATGAAATTACATGCTGGCAAGTTTGCAAGATATGATCTAGGATCGATACCTGCTCCTCCATCATTTCCAGGATATGTAGAGAGACATCTTTGGCTGGAACGGGTATGAAAGAACATTCTGGTATCAGAGAAGAAATATCCTACTTCGGTCCTTCAGTGGTCAGTGGGTACTGACAATTCTCCTATGTCGGGGCAGGTGAACGAATCTATCCCTATACCGAAATACGCTTATTTCACTCTCAGTATTCCACCACATCGGGGCGGCGGTCTTTAATTGGATCTGCAGGGAGCTGGACCTATATATATTTGTTTCCCACCATATCGATTCAGTGGCCTTTGTTGGCGGGGAGACATCCCCGCCTATGATTTTCCGCCACATCTGGGTGGCGGGCTTCATTGAATACCACCATATCAGGATAGCGGGTGTCTGAAACAACTCCCAGGAGCTGGTCCTGTAGGTTCCGGGTCGCCACCATGTCAAGCTTTTGGGCTTCATGACCCTGAGCAGGGAGAGGTGCATGCCTGGTAAGTGCCATCCTGCGTGAGAAACGTGCTTGATGGAGGTCGGTGGGGATGCACACCGTCTCTTACGATGCCTCCATGTCAAGATGGCGAGCTCGGGAGGAGCGAACAGGTGTATGTGCCTGTTTGTGGTACGTCTTAGTGGCTGGAAGCGGAGCTCCTCCTCCGGGACCACGGTGATGACCGGTCCCCGATTTTACTTCTTCTTCCCTCGTCGTGCGGTCCGAGGGGCCGGAGCTCGGGGAGCGTGGGCCTGAATCCTCAGGGAAACATCCTCCTCGGCGTGAGGATGCTGAGTCGTAGCGTGACCGCGATGACACCTTTCTACGGAGGCCTGAGAGTGGAACCCCTGTTCGACAGGGATGAAGTCCCCAACATCAACCTCATCCACCTCCCTAAGATAAGGGAGGTATGCATTGTCCCATTCTAGTGATAGACTCTCGAAACGGTGGGAGAAAAGGATTGCGACTGTCTGGATCCTCCATTGCGGTAGTTGCTGGGCAGGCGACCAGCGAATCTTGACAGATTGGAGGGTGTGCATAGCCGCCTCCACCGTTGGGATAGTACCATTCTTGTGGTACTCTTGGATTCACGCGTCTGAAACCCATCGTTGAAGACACTGGGTGGGTGACAGGGTCCTCCGTTATTGAGGAAGCCTCATCCTTGCGTCTTTGGAAGCACACACTTGTGTGTTCCTTTGCAATGCCATCGGATCAAAGGGAGTTTTGAAAGTAGTTCCTATGAAACATTTTAGAAAATACAAGCAACAAACCCCTCAAAGCATCATCTCATAATCCCATGTGTAATTAATGACCTTGCTTGGCCCTCCTTTGGAGAAAAAGGGGACATAGGGTGAGATTAGGTTAAATCTATCATGTTTGGTTAAATATTCACGTTGGGTTCACCATTTTTTTTTTCGTTCTGGTTTTCGGCCACGAAATTCCCAACGGCTCCATATCCAATGATTGATGGACCTGTTTTCCAAAGGCAGGCATTCTCCGGATGGTCTGACCAGCGACTCTTAAGAACTCGCATTGGTCGAGAGGATGGGAATTCGGGCTCATTGCACCTTTTGGGGGGGGGATTATTGCCTGTTGCGGGACTCTCTTATAGATTTAAGACGTATTCATATATTCGCGAATCTTTGGTTTATACCCAAACCTAGTATCCACGGATTTAAACATGGTGGTAAACTGTCAACTGGACTTAGGGGTTTGGAATCATTTATGCCCAAGGATTACCATCCCTTGTTGGATTAATGACCCCGAAGGGCTGGAACTCGCTCGAGGTGGCACTAGGAGTGGCACAGTGAACCGACGTGGAGATGATCAGATCGATCGACTGTTGGGATTGTATCACAGAGAGGCTTATGACGTACCCTTCTTAAGAAGCAGGGATCAAAGACCATGTTGTTTGCATATGTGTTGGGGAACCGACGTGAAGAGAGACCAGGTGGTCCGATGGGTGGTGGGCGTGAACCTCATGGAGGCTTTCTACATACCCTATCTAGGAGGTCGGGATCAATGTCCACGAAGTTTGCATTGGCTTGGGGCTTACGCTTTGGGGCAGCCCAGAATGACGGATTGGGGCTTACACTCTAAGGAGTCCCATTATTATGGATTGGGGATTACACTCTGAGGAGGCCCATAGGAGGATGTAATGGTCAATGCTAACTCTAAGACCACGTGATTCATGCTCGGTGTGAGAAACAAGAGGTAGCAGGGACCAGAGGATCACGTCGCAAAAGGTGCATCCATGAGAAGCAGAGTGGGGCTTACGCCTGAAGGTGACCTAGGGTGATGGATTGGGGTTTACACTATGAGGAGGCCCAAAAGGTCGGGTCTTACTCCGAGATGGACTCTTGGGCGATAAAGCCCAGCGGGAGAGGGAAAGCGGGTGCTCTTGTTCCCATCTCCTCTCTTGAAGTGCACGAGGGATTCCTTCTGATGGGTGTTTTTCCACCTTTGAGGAACCCTCAACAAGTGGAGGGGAAAAAGGATTCTCGAGCACAGAATCCACATTACCGTGTGAATGTGAACCCATGAATGCTTCGTGAATCTACTCAAGGGTCGGGGAAACCCCTTTTCCCCTATTTACTGTTGTTATGAGAACTCCAAATGGCACGCTGATGCGCCTGAAAGTTATACCACACGGGTCCAGTGGAACTGGTGGAGGCCTCGGCTCGGGGCCGACGAATAGTCCAATGAGGGAGTTGTAGAGGACCTGGCTAGATCGTATGGATTTTACCTGGCTCTAGAAATGAGAACACTGAAGTATTTGGCGAGCCACCGAGAGCTATGGGTGGCGGCGTCCTTCACGTGGGGAAGTGACCTGTAGCTGGAGAGGCCGTCCGCAAACCAGGGTGGTCTGCGGACTAATTGGCGTCCAACAAACCAGGGTGGTTCACGGCTACATGTTCGATCCACGAACCAGGGTGGTTTGCAGCTTTGGGTTCAATCCTCGAACCAGGGTGGTTTGCAGAGGATTCCAGGCGGGCAACGTCGATCGGAGGTTTGTCGGTCGGAGCTTCGCCTATGGAGGAGGGTTCTCCGCAATACGATGGATGGGAAAAGAGGCATAAACTCCCTGGTCTGTAGGGAAGTCATCCGCGGAAGGGGGGTATGGTTCGCGGTTTTCCATTTTGTTATATTAGGTTCGCGGTTCACCAATTTATTATGTGTTTTCCAATTTCATCTTAATTCATATACCTGATGTGGTTTGTGGATGGGAATTTCACTATTCATGAAATCTAAATCCTTCCATCAACTGATCTCCTTCTGAATCTCCAATCCCTCTAAATATGATTCCAGTTCTCCGATCCCCTTCTTATTTCCCCCTGGGTCTCCTTTTATAGAGTGGGGAAAGGAATGTATCTGTGGCCACGCTGCACCTTTTGCGGAGGCCCACAACCAAATACCTGGTTCACAGCTAACTTGGTCAATCTGCGATTCGCGGTGGGTATTGATCACTCCACTCCTCCGCGAGGCGAACTCAGGGAGTGCTCCGCGACTACTGAGGGTTCTGCCTCTATTCTGCGAACGACAGCGGGTGCGGGTTGAACCGGTCGACGCGGTCCACGGTTGGGGCGGTTCGTGACGGTGAACCGAACTGGCGCCCATCCTTCCTCACGACCGCGGAGGCTCTACACCTCTATTTCGCGAACGACAATGGTTGGAAGAGGGGGTGCCTCGTTGTGTCTGGCCGCGTTGCGCCTCCAGGGACCGGTTCGCGGACCAGTCCTTTTTGTGTCTCTTCTTTGATTATTTTCCACAATTATTTTGGGGGATTTGGGTAAAATTTACATTGCTGATTTTTCAGGACCCTACAAATACATTCTCCATTTCAATACAAATACAAAATGTAAAAAGCATTCATGATTACGTATGACCTACCATCTCCATGAATTGTTCATGTCATTTTCTATTTTGATATTTTAGAGATTATTATAAATACATGTATACTGAATATATATTATAATAATTTCCTTGTTACAATTATTTAGATAAAACTTAATTATATAAGTAAGAGTATCTACAATATAACAAATCAAAACACAAGAGAAAAACAAAGAGGTTATTACAAGAAACACAATTTTAGCGTAAAATTGTAAATAAATAGGTAATATAAAATCATAAGTAAATAATATATGTTATTATAGATATTAATATTGTTATGTGATAGATTTATAATAAATTAATATTTATTACATAATATTATTGATTAACTACGACGAGATTTAGGAAATATAGTAATGATATTTCTAGATTCATTATTATTTGGGTGAGACTTATACCATGTTCACCACTCATTTATTTTCATTGTGGTTTATTTCATTCCCATGAATGTAGTCAGTCACCCTTATACATAAATATATAGGTTTTTACTTATCCATTTTATTGTAACTCTTTCATGAAATGTATGGTTCAATAGTTTTCAAATTGGTGAGGGGATATTTCTCAATCTCATCATTACTCAGGCATGTTTGTTTATAAGACTCTACAAGGGTATATGTCACTTCCATGTCAGTGTTTTCTGAAAATGGTTTTAAAATGGTTATTAATATTATACAATTATTTTATTATTTAATTTTGATGGATTTTTGACAATCTAACTTTTATAAAGGAATATTACTATCATCTTCAGAACAACGAACTTTATGAATTTTCCTAAAAATTAAAAGGAATGATTTTTAATCTAATACGACATGAACTAAATTACTTACTATCATGCTGTACTTATTTTTTTTTTAAGATTCATATATAATTTTACATGTTTATTTTCAAATGGAATTATTTATTTACTAAAATAAGGCCTTTTAATAAATAATTAGATAGTGGTATGGGATAATTAGGAATATTTAAAGATTATTTTCCTCATAAATGTTTTTAGTGACATTTCAATGGTACTTTCATTCATCAACATCAAAAACCAATGTTGTTATATATACACCACAATGGAAATATTGAAAAAACTATATTCATCATTAAATATATTAATTTCAAAAGGAACATTTATTAATAACTAAATATGTTACTCGATATGAAGAACGCTTTTAAATGACAATGATGGGTGGGTCCTGGACTTTATATGGCCCCTTGACACATCGACTGGTTCTCATGAGGCAAATATGTTGGAAATATTAAATGGGGTACTACCATTCGTTTTAATCTATTTTTTGAATGGTCTAGATGGTATATGTTTTCATGTTCCTTAAACATGACAGCTAATAAATAAGAATTTCCTTGATATATATTTCAGTCATCATTTTTTATATCTACAGGGCTTTCATATAATAAAAAATATGGATGAATTTAATTCTCATTTTATTGATTAAATGTATTGTATATTAGTTATTTACATTTCTATATTGATTTTTCCTTATCAAGTTAGTCGATGGGAATGTGTAACAGTTATTTACCTTGCCATAATGATTATTTCATATCCAATTATATGAATGGAAAGTGTCATTAGTTATTTACCTTTCCATATTGGTTTATTCAAATCAATTAATTATTTATTCAATTTAATTAACATTACTGAGAATTTGAGATCACATCTATTTTTTTCCATCACCATGAATCCATCTAATTCAATAGGAATGACATAGAAGGATAGGTTAGATGCCATAAAGTTATTTTTGAAAAGAAAAAACGTGTTGTAATTAGTGTATTCATTTTTAATACAAGACGGATCTATGTATTTGGTTTACCCAGGCTACTAAACTGATTAGTACTATAGGATACATTTTATTTTAATCATTTTAAATATAATTTTAGTAAACACTGACATCGAGCTTACTAGGACTGGGATCCAATAGTTAAAATATGAAAATCAGTTTTTTGAGTCAATGATTATTTAATTTAAAAATTAAATTTTTGATATTTATAAAAATATTTTCATGAAATGTAGTCCATTTTTTAATTCTATAAATTGAAAAATAGTTAGGAAATTTTTGGGATTCTTTTGAAATAGTGGAATTTTTAGTGAATAGTGAAATACTGTAATTTACGGTATTTGACATTATAGGCAAATAAATGAACTATGGAGTCATTGATGTCTAATTGATGGGGAAAGAAGACATTTTTTAGATCTAAAATTATCTATATAATATATTTATTCATAATAATCAATACAATTAATAGTCTGGAATCAAAATAATAAAATATTGAATAAATAGATAAAACACCCATCTCCTATATAATAAATACCACCCCTTATCCACACACCTCCAAATCCTTGATGTTTTTCCATATTCTTCACAGTTAGTCGTAAAAACAATTTTCCCACATTATGTTATTTTTGGTATCACCAAAAGTCTACTGTGAAGTCACTGAAAGAGTTTCTCAAGGAGATGCACTCATGAGGTCAAAGTATATATATATATATATATATTTGAATTTCTGTTATTTCTTATCCTTTACTCAACTCCCCAATCAAAAATTAAAATTATATATATAGTAATATATATTGTATAATTTTATTATCTTAATGATATATCCACTAAAAACTATCTTATCTTCCCTTTTTTTTTTAAAAATGAAAACATCATCAATGTGTTGTCGATTCTCCGCCTTGGTGGATAAAGATTTTTCATTATAGAATACCACCTTCAAGGTTGGTCATAAAAAAATTATAATTATTAACCAATATTTTAAAATGTAGATTAATTTTTTTATTTTCCTAGAACCAGTATTTAGGAATAATATTAATTAATAATACCAAACTAGTGTGTGATGATCATAAATACACCAGAATAATCTAAACAATTATCATTAAGGTTTTATCTAATTAAAAATCATCACATATTTAAATTGTGAATATAATACAATTTAATCATCTCTAAAATCATAAATAACATATAATTTCAATTCATTGTAACTATTCTCCTTTTTTATTATTATTCATACATGTATAGAAATGAATCCATTATGAAAAACTAGGAAATAAACTCTCTAAAATGACGAAATGGAATAATATAACTCATCAAAAAGGAAATAAATGAACATAAAAAAAATTTATATATAAAATACATGTTTTGGATGTTTTTATATTAGATATTAATGAATCCAAATTCAATATCATAGAAATTATGTGCAGTATCATAACACTTTCAGACATAAGAAAAGGTTTTCTTCTAGATCATCTATTCTTTCCTTCGAGTTAATTTATCTCTCTCTTTACTAAAGAGTAATTATTAATTATTAATATGAACACATTCATATGTTCATATGTTAATTAATTGTGTACTTATATCCATTATTATTTCATTGGTAGTTAAATACATGTTTTATAATATCCCCATCTCAATTCCTCTCAATAAGAAAGCCCGATTAAAAAAAACATAAACTTTCATACCCATTTTAATGTACAATTCATAAAAAGAATTAATCATAAACTATTCTTCATAGATATCTATTTTTATCACGAAATACTATATTATTTAATTTTTGGATTTATGAAAAAAAAATTATGCCTTTGTACGCTTCAAAGACTCGTATATATTTTCCTTTAAACCGCACCGAAGAGGATCATTTCTAAATATTATTTAACAATATTTTTATATGTTTTCACATTAGTTGTATATTTTTTTATAAATTTTAATTTAATATTTCTCAAAAAATAATTTCATTCCATTTTCTTTGCTAATTATACAAGTTAACTTTCTTATTTTTTTGGACAAATACAAAGGATTATGAAAAATAACTATTCATTCCAACATAAAAATTTGTTTCTATTCATAATTTCTCATTTATTTTATTAGATTATTGTAACATATTTCAACTCCACTATTTAATCGAATGATTAATTGATATTTATCTCTTATCTTACCATCCACCATATTTTATTGAATGTTTTATAAAAACAATTTGGGGATTTTCTTTCATGATTCCATTCACCATATAACTCTGGATGGTCTATGATTGCATTATTATTTGGGGAAAAATATTAATATTCAATATTATAGTTTCAATATGAAGGTATATATTGATTATTCTATATAAAATTCAGATGAATAATGAATTAGACATAAAGAGTGATAGGTGTTGGCCGGTATATCCTCTCAATGCATCAGTAGAACTCATGAGACAAACTATAGTGGGTTTTAACCAATTTTTGTATAATTTCTTAGCCTAAGCATTAAAAATTTGATTATGATGTCACAAATTATGAATTCCCTCCTTCTGATGTCATTAATTGATAATCCATCTGATTTTTTTACTAGTCAAATATATATGGTTTTGGTTCATTATCATATGAATATTTATATGGCAAGATTTATTGATCCTTTATTACTTCAATAATTTGATCATGATTATGTTTTAATGGATTGTGTTTCTAGTTATTCGTATCTTTCTTATTTATTATTTTTATAATAGATTCTGTTTTATTTCTTAACCATACTGAGAATATGATCTTACCCATTTATTATTTTCTATTTCTTCCCTTGGATGAGAATATGTATTTTATGATTGACATAAAAGGATAAAATATAAGAACATGGATGTTTCCAACGGAATTTTGATGTTATTTTTTATTTCATGTTGTAATATAAAAATTATGTGTGTATATGGTTATCCAATTCTACAGAACTATTCAGTCCTTTGAGACGTGACATCCTTATTTGTTATGCCAATGTAGTAATGAAAGGAATTGGCACTAGGATACCAGGGATAGGGTCATTACTGATGAACTTCTATGGGAAACACTACCTCAATCTTGTACACTAATGAATATGATGTTGCATGTCTATCAGTATGTTTGTTTGTAATGTAGGCACAAAAAGTAGAGGGGTTATTTTTTGGCCCAATATTCATTTAGTTATTCCACATCTCTGAGAAATTTTTGATAGAGTCTAATTAAAGGCCTCTATATTTCCATTTTCTACTACATAATAGCAAGATGAGTGATTGAAATTGATGTTGTACTTATAGTGATGTTTCATAAACTCTATAGAAAAGTATTTGGTTACACTGTCCATTAGTATTTTAGGAGGGTTTCCAATCCTAGAGATGATATTGGTTTTGATGGTGTTTCTAACATTATTTGTACCGACTTTATTAAGGGGTATTTCCTCAGCCCACTTGTAAAAGATCTTGGTTGGAATAAATAATTTTCTTGAAATACTTAGCTATGACCGGGGGATATATCCCCATGACCTCAATTCCCCTTATGAAAAATGAACATGAATATTTATCTAAATGTAGAAATTACATGGGCTTATGGATGATGTTTTCAATAATCTATGATGCATTACATTTCAAGGGGAATTCCACATAGCCATATATCATGTTTTTTTAGTAATATAACATCCTACAGATTCGGTGGGAGAGCATGATCCCCAACTATTGAGCATGGAAGGTGCCTTAATGGTATTCATTATTGATTGTGTGGGTATCTCTTTATTCTATGAGTATATGTAGTATCCCATCAAATCCTCTCTTTCATAAGTGTTTTTTCTCATTTGGACCATCCAAAATGGGTAATATTCACTGCTCATCATTAAATATTTTCCCTTTCGGCTCAGTCTATTATAAAATTCCCATTTTCTATGATAACCAATAATAGGATCCACCCATCTAAGAGTGTATACTATATTATCATGTTCTACTGATGTTCTGACCAGATTTATTTATT
Organism: Viscum album; assembly: GCA_963277665.1. Taxonomy (NCBI): domain Eukaryota; kingdom Viridiplantae; phylum Streptophyta; class Magnoliopsida; order Santalales; family Viscaceae; genus Viscum; species Viscum album. The sequence continues at coordinate 1,460,897,252 of OY728150.1, read as the reverse complement.
CATTATCATAGATGATGATTTATGAGACCATTCTTCAGTGCATGATATAGAGGATTCCTTCCTCCCAATCTTGGTTGGCCATGAATGTAGATGCTTTACCAAATGTGTCGAAATGAACATTTTTTTATCAGGAAACATGATCTAGTGGGGGATAAAAAGTGAACTATGCCATTAGTCTCCTGATGTTGACATTGAGATGGGCCAATTCATCCATTTTTTTGGAATATGCACAATAGATATGCTTTATCAGTAGCTCCTAATCACTATTGATATTAAGGTAGGCTTTCTGCATGTGCATGATAATTCCATTATAGGTGTGAGGAATTTGTATTTATCCTCATTATTTGTTATGATTATCGATAGGGATAATGACTAGGGAAAATTTATTTGTTTGGAGAATCAAATACAATCCCTAGGCCAACCTGATTTAGTCAGTGATTTTCTTGTCCCTTCCTAATGGACCCTAGAATATGCCATCATAATACATCTCCCAGATTTGGGGAGTGTGATGGCCATTAAAAAAATTCTTAATCAAGATGTTTGGTGCTCCAAGGATTCCTTTCTAGAGTTATATATGCCAAATGGTAATCAGTTAGGGGCTATCCATTCACTAACATCAATGATACGAACTAAATGTCTTATATTTGCAGAATGACCACCCATTATCATGGGATGGCCATGTATGAACTTATGAGGGTCTATACAAGATAATAGTTGTTCTTTCAATTGATTCAAGTAATGATTCATCTTTAGCACCACAAAGATGAGTGAGATGAAGTTATGTTCGACATCATAGTATCATGTCTCAGTACATATCATTGTCCAACTATGGTATAAGAGACTATTCTATCTCCCCACATCATTCTTCTTCATGTGGAGGTCTCCCATTAAACATTACATCGGGTCCACATATTATATGTGTTTCCCTCCTTCAACCAATGGAATTAGGAACAATGGGTGTATTAGGTAAATATTTAGATTTCTGATGGCTTCTTGGATGACATCATCCTGTTGATAGGTGATTACCTAAATATTTATCTTGGTAAAAGAGAGGAATTTTCATGCCATTTTTTTCTAGAAAACATTGAATGTAGGCGATGTTCCCTTAGTATCCCTTGAATTGTTTAATATATATAGCAATGAAATTGAAAATCATCACAAATATATTCATGAAAATCCTCGATGTTTCACTATCATTTCTCAATTCCAAGGAACATACCTGACATTAACTCGAAACTATATTTCAATGGATTCATCTTTATACTATAGTGACATTGCATGTTGAATACTGTTTGGAGAAATATTATGAGATCACGTAATTTTCAACATTTAACCACAAGGTCACCAACATAATACTGAACTATTCTTCCCAATAATGGATTAAATATATTATGCATGGTGCATTGATATGTAGCACCGATATTTTTTAATCAAAAGGGAATGAAATGATAGAAATAGATACCTTGTGGTGATCTAAATGCAGTGGATTCTTCAACATTAGGGGGAATATTTTTCGAGTTGTTTCCCAAGTACCCATCCTTGAAATAAAGAGATTAAAATAATATAGTTTCATCACCCAAGAGTACACTGTTTGAAAATGGTAATTAATCATTTAGTATGCATCGATTAAGGTCTATGAAATTGATATAGAAGCTTTTCTCCCATTTTTTATTTATGACCGGGATGTTATTTTAAATCCCTCATTGGTATTGAAATTATCATAAAAATATTGATTAAATTAATTTATCAAATTTAGCCTTTACATTTTCAATGTAAGAGGGTTGAATCATATTTACTAACTTCTTAAACCCTCACTAGTCATGAGGTATGCTATGATTTTGTGTATCAACATCTGGATTTAGTTTGCGAATTTTTTATATTTCTAAAAGAACAAATATCTATTTTAATTTATAAATGTGATGGAAATATATTTATTCCCCAGGGGAATATAGGAACTAATTAGGCTACATGGGATGTCTTCTTCTATTCCCAGATTTCCCTCCCTGAACTGTTAAACCATGAGATTTTTTTAAAATTGATATTATTATTTTATTTAATTTATTTTGTTTTACATTACACCAATATTAAATTGCGCTTACAAAACACCATATTATAATGAAGAATAGGAAAAACTATTCATGTCTTGTGTTACTTGTTAGAGAAACCTTCCTCGATAGTTTGTGTTGTACGCAATACCAAGTTTCACTAAACAACAATATATTATTAAAATAATCATATTTAATGGGATATAAATTAGCCGTTATGAATAATATTAAACACATTTTTAATTTTATATAATCTTAACATTAATCTTTTGTATTTTTGAGAAATTATATAAAAACAAATCAAAATTATCATATTAAAGAAGTTTTTTTCTTAAAAAAATGCAGTTTTACAGCCTTTGGATGGCGCACCCATTTTAAATATAGTTCTGAAACTTTTATATGTTAAATATGACAAAATAAAAATCTGATTTTGAATCAAGAAAAAAAAATTTACGTTGGTTGATTTTTGTTTATTTTTCTGATATTTTTTTATTTTTAAGAATAGTAATAATATGCTAAATTTTAATTCAAAACATCATTTTTCATAAAAATAATTTGTATTGAAAAATAATATTATTGAATGGTTTTAAAGTATAAATATAAATTATTATTATAATTTAATAAAAGGTTTTCATATCATGAATTTCACATTGCCTTCATATGTATAAACATTTCAGTATTTTGTAATGTTTTAACTTTTAAAGAAACCAATTATTTTTAAGGCTGAGATTAATTTTAAATTAATTACTGCATCTTCTGTGTTTTGAATTTTTGAAAAATAGATTCTATATTTGGATTCAGTGGTTCAAAATACTTTAAATAGATTAAATTTTTTTGATATTATTAATAGTAACAATGGTAATTTTTATTTAATGAAGTTCAAGGGAAATCAAGTAAATTGGTGTAAGATATAATATTAAAAGAACAATAAAATAATCCAAAAACCTTCAAAAATTATATTTTATTAATATAATTCTACACTTAACATCTTAGGTTCTATTCATAGTCAATTATTGTCCATTTGATAGTGAAAATGACATAGATATTACTAAAACAAATGAAAGCGACCAAATGTCAAACTCACATTTCATAAAAGTATAATAATTTTAATATATGAATAACTAGGTGATATAATCCAAAATAAGTATTCCCTAGAGATATATAATAATTACCTACATTAAGGTAATTTATTTTTAATTTTTATAAAATAAATATTTATTTTTATGTCCTATTTTTTAATGATGTGAAAATTAATTAATTGATGAGAAATCAATGAAGTTATTTTTATTAAAATCCTAAAAACCATAAAAGGTAAAAACAATTGAAAAAATATTTTATAGAGAAAATATAGACCATAATCATCCAATGGTCAAGAGAGTGACCATTTAAAGCCATATAAAATAAATTATGACCTTTATATTATTTTATTTAATGTAGTGTTAATGTTGTCACGTTAATAACCTAATAAGTATAATTTTTTTAATAATTTATTTTACAGTAGATAAATTAAGATAAATATATTCTCATGAACTATATTAAATTTATCTTCATTATAGTATTTTATTTTTAATTTTAACAAAACAAATATTTATATTAAATAATTACACAAAATCATTATCGTATTTATGTTTATAATAAAGATATCAAATAATTATTTTTAACAATATTAAAATAAATATATTTTGGGATAATTAATATGTCCAATGAATTTCATAGAAAACAATGACCTCATATAAATATAATAAAATATTTGGTTTTAAGTTAAATTTTTATCTTTATATTTTTAACAATCTTGTAATTGAGTAGTTTCAAAATTGACACTATTGATTATTTTTCAAAATAGTGTATTATTAAATTATTTATAAATAATAAGACATTTCTAAAAATAAATAATAATTATTATATTGGAAAAATGTTCAAAAATATTTATTTGTGATCTAATATACAACATATAAGGAAATATTTTACCATTTTAAAATTTTAATATTTTTTATACAAGTCAAAATAAAATAGTATAACTAAGTGTCAAATTGAAAAGATATGGTTTTAATGGATATATATACTTGTCCAAAAGTTATTTCAAGATGTTATTACAATCATTTATTATCACATATTTAAAATTTGGACTTTTTTGTGGTTTTTATGTGGGAATTTATTTTATTATAAATTAATATTTTTCACTTTTCCAAAGCTACCCCTCTCAATTATAAAAGGGAAACTCCTTCCTCGTTTCTCCATAACTCAATAATATTAAAGTTTGTCAATAGCCTTTCAATTTCTCTTTTCATGTTCCTTTGTTAAATTATAGAGGTTATGGTCTTCTTAGAGGAAAAACACTTGTTCCATTAAGAGGATATCCAAAGAGACCACATTAAAGAAGATGCAATCTCCTCTACTGATTCCTGAAGATTTCGTTCTACTTCTACATACACATGATGATTTATTTAATTAATGGATAATAACTCAAGTATAAAATATATAGTGATATGTTATTATACTTATGAATCACTCATGTTCAACTTTCTATCAATCCAAAGAAAATGAAATCAATATGATTGCACACGTACGGCTTAACGTCTCCTCGCCGTGGCATAATCTGTTGTTCACCACCACCTTACTTGGATGGGTATAAAAAAATATGTAATGAATATATATGATTATTATTAAATTATATTTATTTGGAAATATATTGCACCATAAAATTAAATACCATTCAATAATTATGGGAATGATATCGTCACTCGTGTGTACGTAGGTCCAACCGTCTCTACGATGCGATGAGATTAATTATCCATGTTAAACAATCAAGAATGATTATAATCTATATATAATAAATAATCATGAAATATATGAAATATTAGTGTGGATGTTTTTATGTATATATATATATATCATTTAATTTCTTCCATTAAATTCAATAAGGAAATGGAAACAATGTTCATGCATAAGTACGACCTACTATCTCCATAAATAGTGTATTACATTTCATTTATCTATCTATTATATATTTTTATATACTGAATATGTATGATTTATAAATCATGTTTTAAATTTCAGAAGTAATTAAATCATGTTTTAATTAATAATATCTTGAATGAATAATCAAAACATGTAAGATAAATAAAATGATTATTACACAAAATGTTTCCTTAACATAGAATTGATAAATGAACAGGTAATATAATGTCATAAATGAATAATATTTGATATCATAAATATTATTATGGTTCTATTACAAGTTAAAAATATGTTTAAACCCAGTATACAGGAAGTTCAGATACATACGAATCATATTAGACATAAGGTAAGGAATAATTTTTCATTCTCATTTTTATCTGGGATTATTTATACATAATTATTTATAGGGGATATATTTATCACCCATGTCAATTTTTACTAAAAATATTTTAATAAAATGTTTACTATAGTTATATGCATGTTTAAAGTCATTTTTCCCATTTTTTTCTTTTACTATATTTGTTTGGAAGTAATATTTCTTCTATTTTAAAATACACTTTAGTTTTTTACCTCTTCGAAAAAGTATAATGAGAATGATATTTTTTAACATATAGGGAACAAATGGATTTTTACACTTTCTTGATGCCTTATTTTCAAGAATCTTACTCTATGATATTTTAATTTTATATTCACTAAAATCATTTAGTCTAAAATTTCATGGAATTTTGAGAAAATAAAATTTTTTTGAAGAAGAAAAAATATTTTCCTCAAGAATTAAGTTCAAGTGTATTATCGAAATTATTTTCCATCTAAGATGATGCTCTTTAAATTTGGTAATGTTTCCATCTATATTAATGTAATGGTTTTATTGTTTTAATAATGAAATGATATTTTATATATATTATGTTTTGATAGAATGATGTTTAAGAAACCCATTTTATGTCTAGGTTTATGATATGTTGAATGATTTATGTTTTTCTGGAACATGTATGAATTATTTAATTATGATTTGGGTAGGAAATATATGCCCCTCCAATCCATTGGGTAAATATTTATATCTCATGAGATAGACATGACTGGAATGGGAAGTAAATTTGGTTCAGTAATATAGTTCTAGAATAGGATATAAATCTGGTTCAGTAATATAAGACAATAACGACAAGTAATCCTATATCAGTAATGGACTTTGTCCACTATGAGGGTCATAGAAGAAATGTCTTGGCTACTATGGAAATCATATTATATGCTTATTTATTTCACAAAATCCCTTGTTTTAGGCCAAAACTATTTTATCAAGGTTAATTTTTCTCTATGATCTATGCCTAATGCACTTCCATGATTTATTTCACGACTCATGATTTCATTAGTCAAAATTTATGTTCATGCTGGCACATTGATATGTTTATTTTTTGATTGATGTTATTCATTATTACCTTTATTAAGAATTTGAGCTCACTCTTTTTATGCTTTCTTTTCCCTAGGATATAAAGAATGGTTTTATGTAGAAAAAAAGGGGAAGATATTTATGAGATAGGTTTAAGACCATTCATCGAGATAGAATATTATGTTCCATGTTTACAAAGACACTAAACTAAAATGGTCTTTGGGCATACATTTCTGTAATGTATAATGTATTACGCAAAATGAATGTAATGTCCATGTACATCAAGCATGGGTATTTACATGAACTCATCTATGGTGGTGAAATTTCCTTCGTCAAATGTAAGAGGGGTGTTATTGAGGTTATCCCCATCTTCTTCAACAAATGAGTCCATAGTGAAATTTTATGATGAATTCATTAATATGGGGGAATCATTATCACATCCAATATGAGATATTCCATGAGAAAAGATGATATCATCCCCTATTACCAAATTCATTGCATATATAATCCCGATATTATTTTCTTTTTAAAAATCACTAGAGAAAGAAAAAGCTTCTACATCTAGAGTTAGGTCTCTTTATTCAACTATATTTATGGGGAGAACATAGTTTTTATCTTGAACTTTCTATGTATTTTTAGGGGTGGTACCTAAGAAATTTGGCTTTTCAACTTACATATCATCATTTCCACCATTTATTACTAGTCATCCATTTTTTAGAATCCAACTTCAGTAAACGTAGTGTAAAAACTCTAAAATCGGTAACTGTCACCAAATAGTATGTCGAACGTTTCCAATGGTGTAATATTTCAAACGTTATTGGAATGTTTCGGTTACAACCATGATGTTTTGGATAAAACACTTTAGAGTAAGACATTGTATGTTGTGTCTTACTGTATGACCATAAAATCATTATTATATGTGGTATCCCCAAACTAAGTTTTGGCCATAACCTTATTGAATGTTATTTTCTAACGCTTATCATACCATTGAATGATCATATTTGTTGGACATAAATCCCTTTCATTATATACCAAACATTAGATGGTTTGAATCAGGATGATATTGATTCAGAATCCATTTTCAAGAAGATCCATTCAGATGTCAAAATTATTAATTCTATATTAGAATATTTTGGTATGGTGTGTCCCTAGATGACATATTCTTGATTCTGGCCTATGAATGAGATGGAGACACTGCATTCTTATGGAATAGTGTGCACTCGATAGACCTCAGATGTAGTGAATTCTATCTCGAACACATGGGGGTCCAAATGGGTTCAAAAAGTTTCTCATTGAGTGCATTTTAATGATAGAGAACATCCCTAATTGTGAGCTTGGCATGAAGAAATTCCTAATATTTTATAATGTCGTAACATTTTTCTACTGTTTGGTGCTTCCCAATATGGTGTTCTCCATACTATATGGCTCAGATAATAAGACATCTAAGGTAGATATACATCTCTCTTATGAATTTATGAGGTATAATTTACTCCCAGTGGAATAAGTCCATGACATATTTCTCTGTGGTCTAGAATGATTATATAGTTGCAGCCCCCCCAAGGTGGCCATATAATAAAAATGTGCGTGGAAAACCATTAGAGAGTTTCAGGAGACCATTATGTCTTTGATGTCCTTGACAGTGAGTTTTACTAGTGTTTTCAACTACATATATGTATTCCATGGGGTCATGACTAAAATATTGGGTTCGAGCACACTTGTGTTTTCCCATGTATATTTTGTTCCTGCTCAGGTGGCCTCCCATCCCTTATTTTGGTGCACGGAACTCAAACTCAATGGAATATTCATCATCAGACTATTGGTATACCATGTGTATCATGTTGAAAAATCCAAATATGATCCCTTAATTCATTGGTGTTTTTTTGGGGAGGTTGTTCTTGGGATTCATATGTTTCGGGGATGAAATATTCAAGAGACACATCTTATATCAGAGAATAGTATGGATCTTCATCTTCAATACATTTTTAAGGTGGATGATCACATCCAACATTCTAAGACAAATCAGATGTCACATACCTTGGTTGAAGAACTATAATAGGTATTTATGTTTTTTCCTTAGGTTTTTGTGAGCATGGTCAACTTTTTTTTGAGTAATCCAATTGTTGATCGTTCTCCCACACCTGGATAGAACATTATGAAAAGCACCATCTTCTTCTAACTGTGTCATAGTTATGAATGTCACCTACATTAGGGAGTTATCTAACATCACCTATCTTGATTTGAACATTACTTATAGATCATTCATGAAGATGAAATGATCTAACATTTCATGATCCAATTTCCTATGAACACAGTAGTATTCAAGGAAGTTATTGAGATTGACAACATTGGGATTCATAGGCTATAGAAAATTGAGAAGGGTTTTTTTCATGGATTCCATGAAATAACATGGGAATTTTTCATTTCAAAAGAAGTAATATTTATTCATTTGTTCCTCAAATACTAGGTGACACTGATTTATCCTTGATTTTGGATGAGGTTGATTTATTGGTTGTTTCCACTTAAGAAGTGGCAATAGATGGATTAGAACTGATCTGTGTGCTTGAATGGGTACTAATTCTAGTTTAAGTGTAGAAAAATAATTTTATTCCTTGAAAATACTATTTTCCTTATTATATGGGAATCATTCGTGACATGGATCAGTTTGGAATATTGTAAACATATAAACATTGTTCCATTTTAGCGATCACATGGAACCCAGCAAGATAATTTATTCGATTTAGATGATATTTCAACTCATCCTTAAGATTCTACAAACAGAGTTCTGTTAATTTCTCCAGTGAGAGATATACATTGAGTATATATGATAAACCATTCCACTGCTATATGAAGTGAGACCGAATCATTTTCACATTGCTTGCAGTTATTCATGTCGATGATTATCATTTTCCATTGCATAGAGATGAATTGGAAAAAGGAACTAGTGAACATTGTCTTTCCATCCACCAACAGATCCCGATGGAATGTTGTGGTGCCAAAAAAAGTCCTTCCCTACTATTGTCTGTAAAAAAACATCTCCAATCTATTTAATCATATTGACGAGGTCCCATATTAGGACCAAATTGAGGTATAAAGTGTGTGAGATACTATTCAGGGTATCCCACACCATCAATAGGGGAGAAGGTAGGATTGGTAAAATTTGGTGGAAGAAATGATTCATCCACCCATTCAGAATATGCATTGCTCTCAGGATTAACATGTTCACATTTACCCATTATAGATTCCATTCGAGTAGCCATGGTTTCAATGGAATTGAGATGTTCCAAAGGTACTCTTGTTTGAACCACCTCCCATCTACAGGGAGTGTGTGGGGCCTGAGGAGGATGCCCTATTTTCTAATCTAGCTAATTCTCCATCCGTGCAATGATAATATGATTTTCATGAATATTAGGTGGTTGTCTTCGTAATGGGGTGATGTCATGACCAATTTTGACTTCCTCATTTATGAAAACTAGATTGTTGGATAAATATCCAATCTAACGCTCAGATGCCTCTATTGTCAGCGGATGACCCATAGGAGTAAGAATATCCATCTCTACATAAATTTGAAACCCATATAGAATATTGCACATGAGTATATCAACATCGAGTTGTCTTATATTTTATACCTCATTCTCATATTGTAATAACTATTCCTCCATGGAAGGAGGATTTTTTCTCTTGGGTGGTTATTAAGATATTTCCACACGTTTCCCATTATCATTGCAAATTTTATTCTGTATAGGTGGGAAATCAATATTCAGATGTTACCGGTTTTAAATAATTCTATGATTGCAAGTGTGTTAATTCATATTTGGTTATCTGAAACACCCTCAATGTGGTGTAGGTTTTCGATGCTGAGAACCATTACATCTTCTTCTTGATCCACATTATTAGGTGTGGATACATTGACATTTACATATGTATATCATGTAATAGTGGTTTTTATATTACATTCAATTCAACAACATGATTCCCCAGTATATGTGTTACAATCATTCCATGAACCATTTCCCATATTGGCCCTTTTTTAAGTGTGACTTCAGCAGGTTTTGATTTTCTTTATTGTATGATCCTCCTTTTTTACATATGACTAATGCTCATGAGGGAGATTCTGTCATGACTAATGAATGATACCAAAATAGTATAGGTTCGTCTTTTGGTGATAGTAACATATGGTATGTCGACCATTGATATCATCCTTCTATATTAAATTATATTGATTCCCTCTTCAATGATGATGGTGAATATGACACCGGACCTACACGTTGTGGAATATTTAAGGCCAAAATGGGAATTGATTGATCAAAATGGAAGAAATAAAATGATTCCAATCAAGGATTTGAGGATCCATGTGATATAAGTTTAGATATAAATTCCCCTAAACCATTAGGATGAAGTTGATCTCAAATCACCATTGATTTTAGTCGGGCCTACTTAGAGGATGAAGAATGTGGTTATGAAAATGGATATACAAATTCCACCATCCTAGTAGGCTAAGATATGTTTTCAATGGTCATTTATATGTCTTAAATCCTCTTGGGAAATGAAGATCTGATAGCTGTATGTGATGACAGTTATCCTTCAGGATTGATGGTTTGAATTCTCTCTTAGATGGTTGCGAAAACAACAACTACTGCATCCTGTTTGATGTGGCATAATTGTGCTCATATAAGAGCTAGTTGAAATCGAATCCCATGGAAAGAGTCAGCTTCTACAGGAAGTTGTTGGGTTCATTGAATATTCAACTTCCTTTTCTTAAATGTCTTCATGTTTCTTCAAGGGGCCCATTTCAAATCATTATATTATGTAATCTTCTTCCATTCCGGTTTTCATGGAACTTTTAATGTGGGGAAATTTTGGGGTAATGACCAATTGGATCCCACAATACTTAGTCCTTTGAATTTTTAGAGGCTATAAAACATTATGATGTTATACCTCAAGTATTCTACTATTCTAGAGACAAGGTTATGTGAAACAATCCATATTTCACCCTTCCTCATATACATATTTCGTTAAATTCCCTAAAAATTAGTAGTAAGATAGTGTTCTTGATCTGATGACAAACACTAAATAGCTTTTCTTCATTCTCATCCATTTTCTAGTTATTGTCTATTGAAATGGAATTCATATCCCATATACAATAGAGTGAATTGATGATATGAAGGTGATACTCATATTCTTGAAATGAGATATGTCTATACTCAAATTATTTATGAGTGGAACATATATTTTGGTGTAGATAAGGCCTGAAATACTTTCTAGGCTCATCTAGGACATCATTCTTAGATTAGGTGATGGGAATGAACATGGTTGGAATGTTTTTTCTAGGTTAATCTATCCATATGTCAGTGTAATCATCCTCTTCATCAATGTTTAATCTATCAGATCAGACCACAGAAGGTGCTTCATGGGGTCATATACTGATTGGTGTGGATAGTTTTTAGAGTCAATGGTTGAATTTATATGGAAGACCCTGATATTTTGATAAACTCTCTATATAAAGGCATATGAGTATTTGATACCTCAATATATTGAGGTGTTTAGGAAAGGTGGGATTTTCTTGTCCGTTGGAGATATCATTGTGAAGAGGTTGACCATGTCATATTTCAAGTGTAGAGTCCACGTGATCCATCTCTGTACTACCCTAAAGAAGACTATAAAAACAATGATCTCCTTCTTCTTCAGTTTAACTGTCTATTGACCCTTATAATGTTGATAATGTGTCTCAAACAACCTCAAGGTAATTGGCATTGAGCTTGTTTGGGATAACAACCCCATTCAATGTCATGGAAGAAAAATAATGACCAATATATAGAGTTTTTTAAGGTATTTGAGTCTATTTTTTGGACGGTTTTTTGAAAATGTTGATAATTTTTTTGTGTCACATGAATATGATCCCAATTCTGAGAAGATTTTGAAGTATGAAAATTATATTCTTCAATATTTGAAGGAATATGAGCATTCCCCTTGGGTTGTTTTCTCAATCTTAGTGGGACATAGTTAGAATACGAAATATAAACCAAATAATAAACCTATGTAATATACCCCTGGTCTTTCAATAAAAAGATATGATTCTTTTTGAAGGAATGTTATGATAACACTAGGTGAGACTCAGTTAGAGTGAGAATATCAACCACGTCTAAAATTCCTTCCACACCAGAATATGATGATAGACTTCTAGAATGAGAGAATAGATATTTTCCTCCAATTGTAAAACCTCATAATAAAATTGGTGAAATTTTTCATTGGTCGAATAAGGGGTATTAGACTATCTTCCTCAATTTGTAAGAATATTCTTTAAAGATTCACTAAAGGTAATTTCATCCCATAATATTCCATTTTCTTATATCTCTTGTCGAGCCTAAGCCAAAATGGGAATATGAGTCCAATATTTGTACTTTTTAATAAGTTATGTCTCTTATTTTACAAGAATATGTTCTCGTTCTGATGTGTGTGCTACTCTCACATGGTGAGCATCATCCAGAACTAGGATATGAGGCTGATCTTTGACTTTGGAATATACTGTAAGAATTTTTAATAGGAATGTGCCCCTATCCCAAGGTATGTTCCTCTCTTACTTGGTGAGACCCAATTGTAATGATAATATGTGTCTGACCAAGGGCCTCCTTCTTTATTGGAATATGTAGGTAATCCACCTAGAATGGAGAATGAATGTGTTCTTTCTTGGAGTAACCAAAAGTTAATTATGACTAGTGTGTTGAGATTCATTGGTTATAGGGATAAGAATATGAATATTTCCTTCTATCTGTATAAGTGTTGGAATATTCGAGCGGAGTTCTTCACCTGTTTCTACAATGTGAAGAAATTATAACAGACTATGGGAAGGAATATAAGCCATTATATTTTCTATTTACATAATATACTAGATGAAATATTCAATTGAAGAAGAAATATGATACCACATATATTCTCTTCATGCCCCTGGAATATTCATTATGGATTCAAGTACGGGGGTGAGATTATTCGGCTACCCCATTCCTACTGCAGGAGTATAGCCACAGGCTTATTCTAAGTGAGTATGGATATAATCATATCTAAGATTACTACCATAATATACTGGTATATATCTTTAGTAGGTGTGAGAATATGAGGCCACTAGTGATTTTTTATAGCATTCCAATGCCAATGTGTCTTCCTTACATTCCATGCATGGGTAGTATTGTTGGTAGTGTGTTGGGTGGTAATCTTAGTAGGTGAATAAAGGGAGAATATTCAGTGGTGCTGGAAATGGTGTTTGATTGGATCCATCATTAGATGCCCATGATCAACAAGGGATCCATAATTGACTCTCGAATCCACCATAATGAGATACTAATGGTGTTGATTTTCCGGCTCTGGAGATGGGTTCCCTCAAGAAATTGGATTTGGAAACGAGTTCCATTATATTTACTAATTTTTTCCTTTGATGAGGTTCACTTGACGGGTTTAGTGCTTGTAGAAACTTGTGGGTTTCTTCAAGGGTTGAGATAATACCATTTCTATGGTACTCTCAGACCATTACTTTCCCAAAAAAACTGAATATGTCGGGTGGGAAAATTCATTTGGAGGCCTACATGGGTTTTAGTTATAGCTAATATTCCAAAACCTTAGTTGGATGGAGACATGTTAGATCATGATGTGGTTTTAGAGAACATGATATATAGTTAGGAATACACAATTTAAGAAGGCCTCTGATCAGTGAATCATTATAGGGAAGGTATGTTCTCAATTATATATGCATGGCTTACAATGTTTTCCTTTTATTCATAATTTTTTCATTCTTCCCTTGTAGAATTGTCAATTTAAGGATAGATTTATTTCATAAGAACATTGGTTACCGAATATTAGTTTTATGATTCATTTTAGGTTTTCCATTTTTTCGTGTTATATATAAAAACCATGGCTGGATGAATGGTCAACTGATCATTCTATTATTTAATAGATTCACATCATGTTAAATTCTTTTGAGTGAATTATGCAAAAAATATTTCATAACACATAGTTAACTGATTATTCTATTATTGGACATGTTCAAATTGGGTTTAAAAACATTTCTATGTATTATGTAAAAAATGGCCCAACACATTGTCAAATGATCATTCTTTTATTTTAGAGATTCATATCAGGTTAATCAATTTTATTTAAATTTGAAAAACAACAAACAACTTTTAATGGAAGCCTTAAAGACATATAAAATATTGTTTAATGATAATAGGATAGTATTCCCTTTTATAAGTGATGTATATTCCACAGTAAAATAAGTTATCTCTGGATTTACCATTTTTTTTCAAAAAAGGGGTACATTCTTAATCATTCTTAATGGAATCATCCAGTGGTTCCCACATCCATAACTCAGTAAAGACCTTCTTTCCAAATCCTAGTGGTCCATTGGGTTTTTATATCCAATGACACTTAAAAACTCACAATGGCGAAGAGGACTGTAGTTTGGGATCATCACACCCTTTAGGGAGGCTATTTGTTTCATACTCTAGGACACTACTATAGATTTATGATATTTTCATTAATATATTACAAACCCTGATATAAAAATGGTTATCCTAAAAAATGATTATAAGTTGAACCTCTACCCATTTATGATACATAATCATTTTCTCACACAAAATATCAATAGGTTGAATCTCTTTTATACATGAAAGGGAATGTTTTAGAGAATCCATCTGTATATATATATATGCGGTTCTCTATAATTTTCTCTTCATTGGTGGATGCTTTATGTTGGAACCACAAACTCAAGAACTTCACAATTTTATTCCACGCATGGAGGAGTCTAATATGTTGAGGATTGGAATCAGACACAATGATATGTCATATATATCACATTCATATTAGGATTCAAATCCCAATTTTTTTTGATCCCATGCAGTTTAATGTCATGAAAAAATATATATGTGAAGGTATTTAGACACAGGTGATTAAAGATCAAGTCTCAAGAATATTTCTTATGTATACAAGTTAATACAAGAATCCAAGTTATAGTAGTTTGATAACGTACTTAGGAATGGCCCCAAGGTAGATATCCTTATATGGAGAGATTTATGTCATACCACTCAATGTGTACTACACACTGAGGTTAACCAAGATGGATGATATTCATCATACAAATGATATGAACATTGAAACTCCCTAAGCCCATGTGATCCATGATTAGTGTGAGAAACAAGGGATGGAAAATAGTTGGTATCATTGCATATGGATTCCATACATATGTATTGGGAAATACAATTAGCAGTTTAATATTTATATTGGGCATGGGAAGATATACCATGTATGTAAGTTATTGTGGAATCAATGTAATTGTATTTTAGTTCACTCCTCAGTCTGCTCATAGATGAGGTAGAATGATCAACCCATGGGAATGATTGGGTCTCGTTTGTAGAAATGTTTGATATATGGGAGAACATTAACTAAAGTGGATTCCCATTTGATCTCAGACCATAGGATGACATCATGTATATCCTAGTTATTTCAGAAATTGGATATCTCATAGTTCAATTCACTTCTCAGTTCGTTGATGGATGAGGTGGAATTATCATTTAATGAGAAGGATTGTGTCCCAATATATGAAATTTTGGATACATTAAGGAACTTACCCTAAAGTGGATTCCGTTTTTTATTTTTCCTTAGGAATAAATCATAAGTATCTTAGTAATTTATGGAATCATAATTCTCATAGTTCAGTATAGTTCTCATTTTTCTGATGGATGAGTTAGAATGATCATCCCTTGTGAATTATTGGGTTATGATGGTTGAAATGTCATAGATAAGGAGGGACTTACACTGAAGTGGATTCCTTATTGATCAGGGTCCTTATGAAGGAATCTTATATAGCCTGGTTATTACAGGAATTAGACTTCATATAGTTTTGTAGATTAGGGATTATACACTGAGGTTTACATTATTATGAATGTTGGATATAGTTACCATTTCATGGAACTCCTTCTTGAACTGAATTTCTTATCTTGAAGACAAGCGTATATTTTATTCAAAAAATGCCTCGATTTTTTTCTTGACATGTCAAAATTATTCTTCCTAACTTTTCCAATGACAACAGAAATGTCTAGTTTACATGTTTGAGGACTTAAAATCATATGGTTGACTAGTCTAAAGGTTTTTGCGTGAAAAAGGCTGACTTGTCCAAAGATAATTAAACCACCTAGATTGATGATCATGGAAGAAATCACATGATTTTGGGTGACATTCATGTGGGGAGTCTCATGATCTTTTAGAATTGGGACAGTTCCATCACTATATCTATCTAGCACACTTGGATGGTGTCACGAGAGTAAGTGTGACATGTCAAGAGGATATCAGAAGACTTGGATGGTTGATATGGGAGGCTATGGAATTATTTCAGATGACATTCATTGAGGGAGCCTCATGATATAGTTGACATTCCATAGTGTCATCACTAATGTTAGATGAAACTGTTAGAGGGTGTCTAAAGAGTACATGTGACATGTATAGAGGGTTATGAATTATTATGTAAAACTTTCCTGAGTGTCATCTTGAATGATTAATGACATGTCGGGGAGACATTGAAATATCTTCGTGGTTTGTATAGAGGATGTAGTTGGAGACAATTTACATTACCTAGTTTTATCATGAGACTCAACTGACATGTACTCATGCCTCTACCTGATTTGGGTGACACGTATTAAAGAAAATGAAAGGTTTGAACGACGTTCCTAGAGGCTTTCTCAAGACTCGAGGGGTTTTCCTAGGGGGAACCATGTGACATTCACTGAAATGTCTATGGGACCTCATATAATCCAAATCGTATACTCGGGGAGAATCGTGTGATATAGATGACATTTTCTAGTGATTTGTTATGAAATTATTGGTTCAATTAAAGATAAAGAATATTAGTGTATATGTTTTTCACATAAATATATCTTCTTTTTAGTTTTTGTTTCATCTTTATCTCACATATGCCTTATATATCTTCAAAGTTATATTGTTTAAGTATCAGATGATTCAACAAATATGTGATATATCCTTCACATTACCTATTATGTGAACTTAACATGATCTGTGTGTGATCATGTGAAGTACATTTGCATGTATTAAGATAACATAGGTTGTTCTGTAGAAATTACCTGATGTAATAACATTCCAATAACAATATCAACCATTCTAGAAAAAAATCTCTATTTATTGGGTGCACCGATCTGAGGATCCATGGGTGAATTTTCCATGATTGCATGAGGAATTTATAGGCCTCTCCACCCTGATTATATGACAATATTAATGTAGGTATTGAAAAAATCATGTATGGAGTCATAGAGGGATTTGATCTCATGCATTTCATGATATCCAGATGTAGATGATTCTATGGGTGTCACATAATTTTTAGTAACCAGAAGACCATCCCATAAACACACTATTTATTGAATGATATCTAATTAATGGGTCTTTAATAATCATGTGGTCCTGGAATAGGGATTTCACATCGTCTAACCGACATGTCCAAGGGCCTTCACAAGAGTAGGATGGCTATTGAATGACTTTTGCTTAACCTGCGGAGATTTTTGTGGGACCTTTCATAATACCATGATGGCCTTCCGTGGGCCTTCTCATGACCAGGCTCTCATTCCAAAGGTATTAAGTATGGTCTTTTTGAATGAACTAGCATGTCATAGGAATTTCTGATTATAAGAGGATCCCTTATTTTCTCATTTATTACCTTTTTTATTTTACCATGGTTAAGCTTCTCATAAGCTTACATGATTGTTAATGGAGATGATCACTATCCTCTTTAGAGATGTTTTGTGTGAACAAAAAATGGTCCCATGGTGACACATGAAAATTATCAAGGAAAAAATCTACTTCATGTCTTTAGATCCAAAGGAGGAGTGCATGAATGGATGGATACATCTAAAGACTTTTCCATGATGAGGTTGATATGTTAGTTGGGTCATCTGATTAAAATATCGTGTGACCTGGGAAAGCCCAAATTACTACTATTGAATGGTCAGAGAGTGACTAGGATACCTTCAAAATATCATAGGTTTTTTAAAATGGGTCCCACAATATCTTGTCCAGGTTATGTGATGCGTATGGATCCATTACATGACCTTCTGAAGGTCTCAAAATTTTGTGTCTCTTGGTGCATTACAACATCCACATATTCTGTCATCATTGTCTTCCTTTTTAGTGGAAGATAATGCACATATTTAGGTATTTCTCCCTGTTTGGATTTACTGATTCCCATTTTTTGGGTACCAATAGACAGTTAATGTTTACAATTTTTTTTTAAAAAAAATTCCCTTTAATTTATTTATATTCATATACAAAATAAATTCAAAAATTTTAAAATATGAATTGAATAAACAAACAATTAAATTTATTATTTAATATTTTAAAATTATCTTACCATGAATTTTTTATATTTTTCTAAAAAATAGATATTATGTTTAAAAGTTTAATATATCAATATTGTGATTTTTATGCCATTATTATTCTATAGTTATGGAAAATAAATTTCGAAGCATTTGTATTGAAAAATATTTATTTTATAGATATAGTTATTTTTTTACAGTATACAAACCTTTATTTTACATTTTGAAACTCATGAAATATTTTTCTCACAAATTGTTTTAATAAATTTTAAATTAATTAATTTAAAAATAAATTTTTGAAGTTTTTGAAATCGAATAAGAAGAAATATATTTCGTATTTATAATCAATTTGCCTAAATTAACATAAAAGTAACACATTATTTATAGGAAAAAATATTTACTATCTCTTTGTAAAAACTAATTACCACAATGTAAGCATTAATGGCAGAAGTAATAAATTATGGTATAAATGATTTAAATCATATTGATAAAAGTTCTCTAATAATATGGTTGAGATATGAAAGATTTTACCTCACCCTCAAATCAATTGTGATCTATGTTTGTAGCCATGTGACATGTTAAAAATTTAACTAATTTATATTAATTTATAATATTTACAAAAATATTACTCTCATATATTAAAAAAGGAAGATCTCAACAAAACTTCAACACAACTATTAATTTTTTTAATCATGAAAATAATAACTATTTCATTCTCATAGAATATTATTTCCCTCTTATAATAATCTAGTCAATATATAATTCTCAAAGGCCTTCATTTATAAGGAATCAAATAATAGAAACCCAAATTTTTCAAAATAAGTTAAATACTTACACTATTATATTTTCTATTTATCTCTTTATTTCAATTATTCCCAATATTACATAAATAAAAAATATTTTATTTTAAACAAATTTTTTATGTCATGGTAACAATCTCTAGCCCCCATCCCATTAATTAATTTGAAAACATCAATCATGTGTATGTATGGACAACCACCTCCATGACATAATATGTTTAATTTCATATCACAACCACAAAAATATTATCCTAAATATGAATTTAATGTATAATTATGATATTTATAATATGTTTTGCGTACCAAAAAATTATAATCCATATTACTTCTCTCTACCAATCTATAGGAAATTAAATCATCATATATGAGTACTTACAGAATGCCTCCTCCATGGAATTATATATTCAGTTTTATCTACCACCTTAATTAAAGGTTATAAATTATAAGGGATAATTATATATAATATATAATATTAATAAATATGATGAACATTATTCTCTATTTATAAAAAATTCAATGATTGTTATTAGGTGATCCATCAATAATTGTCAATAATCTTAAAATAATTCAACGACAGTTTCATCCACATGAAATGTGAAAAATAAACACCTATAAAGGGATTATAATATTATTTCTAATTAAAAAGGAATAATAAATTAAGATTATAAGAAATATTAATGGTAAAAATGATATCATTGAATTGGTCTCAAAATAGATATAATAAATAATGCATGAAACCGTTAAATTTACTATCACCAGATGGTAAAAAATGTAGCTATCTACCAAAATTATTAATAATAAATATTAATTATTTAATTAAATATATTTTAAATTTATATTAATAATTTAATTAAATATAGTATTAATATATTAATGTTAATTTTATATGTTGTTCAAGAACATTCGACTAAGAAGAAAAAAGGTATCTGGTTTTACTAAATCATTCTTTTATTCCTAATCAGTCCACATCATTTTTTATCATTCAATATTAAATTATTCGATCCTATGAGGATATTATTCAATATTCCTATATTGTTTCCCTTTGAAATAATGAATTTGAAGAACCCTTATGGTGTTTTATTTTTGAAAAGTTTTATATTGGTTGACAGCTAACTCTTTTTGTAAAAGAATGATTTTGTCTTATAGTAATCATATTTAGACTCATCATAATGAGGTTTCTGTATAAAATGTTGAAATATCGAATCCATATAAAAAGGGGGGTAATTTTGTTTTATGTGTTTTGATTAATCGAATAGGGAATTAATAGATGCTGAGAATTGTATTCAGGACAATTGGCAGGACATTGAATATAATTGAATTCAAAATAATCAGAGAATGAATGTTGTTATGGAAGAGTATTGAAATAAAAAATTGAATACATGAGTGATAATGTGTTCATACATTCATAGAGAATTATATGATGATATTATGAACAATAATTTCTCACAAATCACGAAACATTACATGAAGAAAGGTATTGAATAAATGGTGGAGTAGTTGGAAGGAATTAATATTTCAAAGTGAGGAATTTTATCATTATGGGATTATCATCATTATAAGAATTTGATCGTAATGGGAATTTTCTCCTAATTATAATTCCATTGTTATAGTAATTTCATTGTAATAATAATTCCATCATAAATGGAATTCTGATCATAATGAGAATTCGTTCATTTTGAAAATTTTCTCAAAATTAGAATTCCATTTTACAGGGAATTACATATTATTGAGGTAGATCAATATTAAGTATTATAGCATATAATCATCCATCTAAAACAAATAAATAATTTCATACCTAGTATGATCATGCTCTGACTTAAGAAGAAAATTATCATACCCAGATTGATCAAAATCAGATGGAAAGGGGAAGGGATATTGAAAATTGTATCCGAGCCAATCAAAATATCAAAATAAGCTAAGAATTAAAATAATAATTTTGATATGAGAATGAAATATATTGTAATAAATATGATAAATAAATAGATCACAATGAATATGATAATGAAACATATTGTAATGATATGAGAAAGAAAAATATCTAAATGATGTTGAGAAAAAAAACATTTCATAATGAAGCAGAGAAATTAACTGATCAAAATCAACTAATAATGATGGGATGATTTGAAGTTGTCAAATATGAATTTCAGTTTTTCATAAATGTCATTGGAATTTATGGAGTTTTGAACAAGACAATGTTGAATCATTAAATGATAATAATTTTTTGAGATTTTGATATATGATGAAGCTGGGAATGATTCCAAATTTTCCACCATTGTTTTCTATGACTCTTATAAATACTTCCTCAGATCATTTTTCTATTTGCATGTTTCTACACACACAAAATGAGGAGTACTAGAGAAATCGAAAGTGAATGTTCTCATCTGATCGATGAAGTATTTAAATGAGCATTCTATTAGAGTTTGAGTTTTGAAGATTTATGGTGAGTTTATCATATTCCGATAATTGGATCTAGCATTATCATATTCAAGAAATCAGATCCAAATTTATCACTTCCAAGAAATTGTATCCAGAATTATCGTATTCAAAAAATTGTATCTAGAATTAATGTATTCGAAAAATCATATCACAAACTATCATATTCAAGAAATCAGATCATGAGTTGTCATATTGAGGAAATTAGATCTTACATCATTTTTTCGGGAGATTCAAATCAAGTATCATAGTATTGGGGGAATCTGATCCCGAATCTAGTATTATTGTATGAATCAAAAATCTAATCCTACCAAATATGACTGAGAATTCAGACGGGGAAATTATGGATTATCTGAAAAAAAAAATTCATTATTATTTTTTTCTTCTTAATTTTATTATTTGAAAAAAATTTAAACTGATTAGGGTGAGTATAATAATTCTTATCGGGAGATTGAAGGTGTCTAACATGATTTGGAACATGTTGTATTCAATTCTTCATAATAGTGGATATCCATATAATAATGAGAGTGGATATGGAACGTATGTAGGCTATCAAACTGAGGACAAACCTTTGTAAATTTCATGTGATTTACATTCTTTCCTAATATTTCATTTATTAGTATTTTCATGTATTTTATAATGATATAAATATTAACAGGATATAGTGGATATGTTTTGAAAAGAACTAAAATATATAAAAGTGAGCAACTGATTCAACTGCCCATTCTTTTTTGTTATTCTATCCTTAGGAACATCAATTATTATCAGAGGGAAGGTTCCCTAGTTGAACCATTATCAAGGAAAATATAAATTCTGTCAACAGTAGAAGAATTTCTCAATTTTATGGAAAACATTACTATGAATAGAAAAAAATAATGATTTTATATCTTCCATTTATTTTCCTTGAAGTTACTGATGTTAAAACTATTATTTTTGTCACCAATTGAGAAAGATGCTCCTATAAAATTTGTTGATAATATAAATATATAAGTGGATGGAAAGGATATAAATTAAATCTTAAAGTCTTTATTAGAGAATTCTTATCTAAATGTGATGGGTCTGAAAAAATCAAAAAGTATGTGAAAAAATATGGAGAGTGTTTTGGAAGGCACTAAAATAGTTAAGGAATAAAATATTTAAATTTATTGTATTATGTATGAATAAATCAGATTGATAGATAAGAAATAATTGAGTAATACTTTATGAGAGTAAATGAAATTGTTTTAAGTATAAGGGGATTCAAAGATGTCATAGGAGATTCAAAATTATTGATAAAGCTTATGATAAAAATTAAGGATAGGTTTGATTCTAAAAATTATTCTTTGGAAGATAAATATGATTTATCTCTGGATTAATTGCTTGAATTTCTCTTTTTCTTGTAAAAATGCGGAAATATCAAATATCTAAAATGAATATGAAATATTAAATGGATATTGAAGCTATGTGAAAGATAAAAATTCATGATGTTCAAGATGTTGATCTATGTGATTCTGATGATAATTTAGATGATGATTTGAATGAAAAAACCACGTCTCTCAAATCTATGAACTATTGAAGAGGAATAGGAATGTATGGAATAAAAATTATTCCAAAATATTTTGAGTTTGGGGGATGTAGACCATTTTCTATGAATTTATCCAAGGGGAAAGTTGGATAATATAGAGATGATTCCGATGTAAAACCTCAATAGAAGAAGGGGAACAAAAACGATAAAGAAAAAATGTTTTCCCATAAATACAAGAAGAAGATTATAGGGGAAAAAGGAAGTCTTTTGAGTCAAAATTAATCTATTGACTTTTATATTCCTTTTGTTTTAGAGAACCCAAAAATTCTTTTTCAAAAAAATTCATATGTTGTTTTATTATATGTAGATTAATAGTTTTGTTATAAAATTTCGTCATTATGTTGATGATAAATACTGTACACAAAGAGAAATATAGTTTGACGGTTTTAATGATTATCATAACGAGACTGAATACAATTTGCATCACACTCACTAGATAATGTTTTATAAATCACATGGATTATTATTTTCATCATACACACAGTTCAGCATCACACTGAGAAGATAGATTGTATTAAATATTTTATCGTTAATCATCAAACACATTTAATGTTCACATTTTTATATGGACAAAAGATACATATTCCTTTTGTGACCAGATTATCATAACTATAAAACTGTGTTATATCTAAAATAAAATACTTTTAATCAAAACGTTGTCGTGTATTCAATATTGATAAGAATGATAAATTAATGTCATTGTTTCGGTTAAAACATGACTCTTGAAGTGCTATGTGTCCAAGTCCCTCTGAGATTTTAGTAACAAATCTATCAATTTGAGCCAAAATAGGAACCTTGGGATGAGGACTATAAATTCCATGTCATCTAGATGAGTTCATAACTGAAAAATGTTCATCAAGAATTGTTACTCTCTGAGATCTCATACAAAATTGATAAATGTGAAAGCTTCTACGTGATCAATTTGTGAACAACATGTTCAATATACTTGTAATATTCAATATCATTGTCTTTATTCATGTGACACTGATCGTTGGTGATTATTTTATAGGAATTTCATGCATTTGAAAGAAAACATGACGATCATTTGCAGATCAAGGGCTTATAGTGATATAAATATAGAGGTGTTGATTATGAGCTTAATCAAGAGCTTCCATGGATAAGTAGATAGACGGAAAATGATCAATGTATTGATGACATTACATGGTGTGCATAAGATAGACTTGCATGAAGGTATAAATAAATTGACTTCAATCCTATATTAAATGTTACCCTTCTATTTCGGATAACAGGATTGCATTCTTTTACATTTCTGCTATATTATAATAGAAATAGAATTGTATTAATTATTTTCTTCTATTCTATACATTGAATATAATAAGTAATATGACTAATATAATATAGTAATTCTCTAATTATTATGTTTTTAGATTAAAAAATTTTGATTACACAATAATATTCAATACACTTTATAATTTGATAACTACATTGTTTTAATTTGATCATCATTACCATAGTGTTACAGTATTATACACATATAAATACTCTAATCAAATTATTTCTTATATTAATATGATAAATCAAAATTATGAAATATGAAATAAATTGTCACAATAAATCTAATTATGTTATTTATGGAACCCAGTGCCAGTACGTTAAATGTTAAAAATATAATAAGAGGTCTGGTGAATTAAATTAGATAAAATCATTTTAAACTATGATCCTTTTATGTGATAAAAATGAAGTATTTTAACCCTAAAATTCACCCCCTTGTTTTATTATTCCATCTTCATATACATTAAAATCAAAAAATTGGTATCATAATAGGGTTTTTACTACTCATATATTTACATACATTACTATTTCATGTTAGTTATATTTCATTTCTAAATTTCTTGTTTATAAATGTTTTTATACAATACCATGTATAATAGAAAAAGAATTTATTATTAACCTAATTATTTTTGGTTTTTTGTTTGATCAATAGGAAATTTGAATCCCACGTGACCACCTCTTTTTTATTGTAATGAAAATTAACACTGGAGATACTAAATAATGTCATAGGTTATCAGTACTAGTGTTGAGAATTTTGTAATGATTTCTGGAGAATATAAAATTTTCATCAAGGAATCATAAGTCATACTAATCAAGAGAAGTAGGAATGTCAGCTTAACTATAAGGTACACAATACATTAATATGTTCAATTACTAGAGAAATATTCTACTAGATATCATCTTGTGAATCTAAAAAAACATTTGGAAAGAAAAATAATATTATAGATTTTCGTACATCTAATGTCATTAAAAAAAGAAGATCCTTTCTCCGAGTAGATTATCATTATTTTTATTTTCCATATGGGGAACTTGTAACTATTGTCAAATAAATATTTCTACCTATTTTAAATATCTTAAAATCAATGGGTTAAAAAGTTTAGAAGAGGATGTTCTTGTGGAAAAGAATATAGAAATCATTCCTTCAAAATGAGAGTAAATATGAATAGAAGTTGATGAATCACTAAATGATTCAAATGTTACTGTTGTTGAGTTATTTGGATCTCTTCTTCAGTATGAGAATTGATTGAAGAGAGATAGTGAAAATGGAAATAAAAAAGATGGAATTATTTCATTTACTACATCTTCAAACCATATTAAATCCAAAACACCTGAGATAATATTAATGTCAACAACAAAAAATTAGAAGCTCAATTAGACTCAAGTGAATAGAAACATTTCCAAAATGAGTTATCTAATATTTATTTATGGATAAACATGATTTTCTGTAATAATTATTTTCAATAAAGATATAAGAATAATGATAAGATTGAAACTAATAATTTGGAGGTCACATGCTATAAATAAAAGAATTTATAACTCATGATATATCATTTTCCAATGATTAAATGAAAATATTTTAAAAAATATGTATTCTAAGAGGAATAAAAAAATTATTACAGTCCTAAAGGACTGAATTTTATAAAAGAAAATGATTCATTGAGTGAATGTATTAGAGATCTTTTGATGAATCCACAGATAATGACAGTTAATGATTGAAGAATATAGGACTTATAGCTAAAATACCTTTTGAAAATTATTATTTTATAGAAAAGGTGAACAAATATTGATCCTTAAAAAACATTTTTTTAACTAAAAATAATCATGATGAAGAAAATTATAATTCTTTAGGTGAAGTATTGTCCTAAGAAAATGAAAATTCTTTTCCATCGGTTGATGAAGTATCTAGATTCTCCATCATTTTTAAAAAAGAAAACTACAATGTCAGTAAGAAACATTAGATTGAAAATTAATGAATAAATATTTTAACAAAATAATAATTAGATCGTTCTAAAAATATTGATAATATATTTTTTTTAAAATAATGATCTTTCAAAAAACCTTGGGGAAGATAAATTTGTGAAGGATAATCATTAAAAAAATTAAAAAAAATTATTTCAAAGAAAAATGTATTAGATTCAAAACACACTTCTGAATATAGAACTAATATGGATAACAATTATGTTATAAGACTAATGTCTGAAATAATTTCTTTAAAAAAAATTTAACAAAATATACTACTAGTATAGAATATTATTGGAAAATTTATAAAAAACATCCTCTACAATGTAAAAGTTTAAGAATGTGATATAATTATTCAAAATAATTTTTTAGTAGAAATAATTGTTTTCATGAAAATGCTCCTTTTTTTACTAAGCATCAATGTATAGGGAATTGGAATAAAAATTGTACCTTTAATAAATGTAAATATTTGGGATTCCACTAATCTCATTTTTCAAAACATATGTGTGTTCCCGAACATTTATTCTCTCATATTTTTGGATACATGAATGTTTGGATTCCAAAAATCTAATTGTTTTGTTTTCAGGAAAAATGGAAGTACCAACAAAAACACATGGTACATTGATATTGGATCTTAACTTCATATAACTAGTAATAAATACATCTTTGGAAATTCTATCAAGATAAAATATGGAAGGGTCACCTTCGGAGACAATGCTCATGGAATGATTATAGGTATATGTCAAATTGTTTTCTTGGAAATGCTTTGATTTAAAAGGTTTTAGTTGGTAAGGTTCTTAAGAAAAACCTAATAAGAAAAATAAAATTATTTTATTACAGTTACCTTATGAATGTTAGGAATGATAAATTCATTATACACAATTCCAATGAAGAATTCATTCTTTTTTCCAATCGGCATGAGAATTTATATCCACTAAACATTAGAGACCATTGGAGTCAAGACATAGCCTACCTTAGTGAGATGAAAGATAAATCTTGGTTAATAAGATGAATTTTAAGACAAAATTATAATATGAACTTATAAAAAGTGTTTAAGAAAATACATGTTAAGTATTTAAAGGAACAAAATATTTGATTTTTAAAAAGTCTATGATCCTTGTCAATATGGAAAGCTACAGAAGTCAAGTATTAAATATATTTGTGAAGTCTAAACAACTCATTATTTATAGTTAGTGCACAAGGAATTTTTTGGACCCACATAAAATGGATTTATTTGGGGAAAATAATTTATATTTCGTCATGTTAATCATTACTGTTGATATATATGGGTTTTTTAGCAATGAAATCTGAATCATTTTCTTATTTTAAAACTGTTTTAGCCAAATTTTTAAATGATAAAAACCTACCTTTAATAATTAATCATAGTAACCATGGTGGAGAATTTTAGAATTCTGATTTTGAAACTTTTTATAGCAAGAAATGAATTACAGATAACATTGAGACACCTAGAACTCCTCAACAAAATTTTGTTTTTGAAAGAAGAAATTAAATTCTTCATCAAATAGTAAGATCTAAGTGGAGTAAATTATCTATTGAAAAATATTTTTGGGATAAATGTGTGATTACTGATTGTTATACTATAAATCAAGTTTTTTATTGAACCATTTCTTAATAAAACACCATAAGAATTATGGACTGGATAAAGACAAAATATTTCATAATTAAATGAATTTGGAATCAAAGTATTCATTATGAATACAGAAGATAATTTACATAAATTCACTACCAAATTCAATGAAGTAATTTTCTTGTGTTATTCAACTACTTTTAAGGCTTATAGAATTGTAAAAACAATTATTTTACTATTGAGGAAACAGTACATGTTAAATTTGATGAAACCAATCCATTTTTTTAAAAAACCTCAACATACATCTTCTGAAGTGTTTTCTAAAACTGATTATCATCCTTTTTTGGGAATAATCTTCTAATAAAGAAAATAATCAAGAAATTGTTTCTGAATTAATCCCTTCTTAAGACATTCCATTATATGATGATGAACATGTTTAAAAAAACACATATTAGTTTTTTCTTAAGAATCATCCTAGTGATAGTATCATTTGTGACGTAAATCAACCAGTAAGAACTAAAAGTTCATTGAGAAATAAAGAAGAACATATATCATTCCATTCATAATTTGAAACTAAATGTACTGATGAGGTATTAAGGGGTGAAGATTGGATTAAAAAAATGAAATCTGAATTTAATTAATTTGAAAGGAATAAGTTATGGAAATTGGTTGAAATACCTATAGAATTATTTGTAATTGGAGTGAAATAGGTTGTTTGAAACAAATGTGATGAATATTTTTTAGAAATAAAGTAAGAATAGATGATAAAGGTTATAATCAACAATATAGAATAGATTATGAAGAAACATATTCTTTAATAGTAAGCCTATTGTCTATTCAGATAATATTATCCATTTCTTCATTATTTAATCTCGTTATATTTAAAAGGGATGTGATCTGTGCTTTTCATAATGGATATGCTCAAGAGGATTTTTTTTGGAATAAACTCCTAGTTTTGAAGATAAAAATGATCCTGAATATTTTTTGTAACATACCATAGATTTATATGGACTTAAACAATGCCCTATATCCTGGTATGATATATTAACATGATTTGTTTTAAAAAAATTGTTAATGGAACCACAGATCCAACAAGTTTTATAATGAATGAAAGAAAAAAAATTTATCATTAAAATTTATTTTTATTACATAATATTTTGATCAAATCAAAAATATTTTACTGATTATTTTGAAAATATTATGAAATGTGAGTTTGAAATTTGTATCACGAGTCAGTTTACATTTTTTGGGTTTTCAAATCTCTCAAAAACCTTAAGAAACTTATATATCCAAACATAAGTATATATAAATATCTACTTAAAAATATATTTATATCACCATACTAAAAGTATTATTATTTCAATTGGTGCCTCGAATACCCATTTTCTTGCTGAATCTAGACAACCAGTAGATCCAAAAACATTTAGAGGCATGAAATAATGTTTACTATAATTGACAGCTAGTCAACTAAATATAATTTTTTTGGTGGCCTTATGTGTAAGATATCAAAATAATAATAATGAATTCCATTTAAAATATGTGAAAATAATTTTTTTATTAAAAGGGAACTATGTATTTAGGAATTTTTTATTCTTCTCGAAATGATTTTGATTTTAAACGTTTTTCTGATTCCGACATTGGTGGTTGTAGAATGGATAAAAAAAGAACATCCATAACAATCCATCTCTTAATTGATTAATTAGTTTATTTATCTTGTATGAAACGACACGTAGATTCAATTTCCACTAATAAAGACTAATATGTGGCCATTTGAAGCTATTGTTCTCAAGTTTTGTGGATACAACACACACTCACAGATTATTGAATGATTTTTACTAAAACTAAAATACTATGTGATAACACTAGTTTCATAGATTTCCATAGAAACCATACACATCACTGATGTTAAAATAACATAGATATTAGAAATCACCTTCTTAGGGATAACACAGTTAATATAGATATCATTTAAAAATAATTATAATTCAATAACAACTTGCTAATATATTTAGAAAACCATTACTATATGATATATTAGAATAAATTAAAAAGAAGCTAGGAATGATCGTTGTAAATTAATATTTCATATATACTTCGTTTCTAAATAATAACATTACATTATGAATATCCTTTTCATAACGGATGTTCAATTGTTTTTATTAAAAATATTTTAATTTTTTTTAAGAAAAAAGTTATTTATCAACATTAAATTTTTTATGAGCATTAGAAAAATGTTCTATATGAATATTTTCTGTATTCTAGATTTTGGTCTTCAATTTATATTGATGAATAGAAAAGTTATATCATCAATTATATCTATGATATTCCAAAAGGTAAAATTATTTTGACATTCACTTTTTTTTCAATTCATTTTTGTTAGTTGATATATTACATTTAGAAAAACAATTATCATATTCACTCTGACTATGATAAATTTTTATTGATTTTTTAATTAAATAAATTTTAAACAATTTTATATCGTCAGATCACCAAGATAACTTATGAACCATAGAATCCCAATGGTCATTTTTCACTCTCTAATATAATGGTACCCCTCCCCACCCCACATCAAATATTTATTCTTTTATGTCGAAGTGTTTCTCCTACTCAAATAGATGAGACCGATAGTTCTCACCCAGATCATTCAATAGGACTCAAGTGTGCTTCATTGGTGACTTCTCCAAATGAAATGGGACTGAAATATTACTCAAATATGCAGTTGTTGTGTGAAATATTACACATTGGAGATCTATAAAATAGGTATAAATCTTTTATTAAATGAATCATTCAATTTTATGAATGGGAATCAATATGTGTGGAGAAAAATAAAATCGCAGGATCTGATTATTCAAGATGAAGTGATTCAATTCTATCAGAAAATAAATGTTGATATGTAAAACCTAAAATTACCCTTTCTTTTATATGATACTAAAATATCTATGTCATCTATGAAAATACCCTTCTTTATAAATGTTCCATCTGAAGGACCTGGATTCTTACCATAAAAAAATCAATGGAAAATGTATCATTTATGAAATAAAGGGCTAAAAATCACTATTTGTGGTTCACATGGTCAAAATAAAGAATACTCAACTGTCAGTTGATAATACATGTATTGTACTTTGGATTCCAGGTTTCCTAATACCTAGGAGTGGTGATAGAGAAACTCTTAACATATCATATTTGTTTAATCTTTAAGATCTTTTCAACATGAGAAATATTAACTTTATGTGCTAAATTTTAAATAATATCAATAATCTCAATTCCAGTGCAATATAATTATAAGTAATCATGTCTGTAGATATCTTTAGTCATTTCATTTTTTGAAAGTATAATTTTTTAAATATTCCCTTAATAAACACTAAGGAACTTTAGAATTATTTGGATAAGTGATGATATAGTTAAGAGGATTAAAATTATTTTTGATCTAGAACCCATGAAGTTTGTCAAGGATCCCATTACCAATGTTTCAAAATACATAAATACAAAAAGTCAAGGTGTTTCAGAACAATCCGAGCTGATTGTTTCAAAAACCCAAAATAAATAAAATTCTCGTTTTTGTAAATTAGTAAAGAAAAAATTAGTTTTTATTTTAATGGATTGATAGCTAAATCGAGAAAATAACATGATGAAAGAAGAGAGGAATATCCCAATATTGGACTCAATCATGTAGAATCATTATCTTAAAATATTTTTATCGATAAAATACCTAATTATAAAGAAAATGAAATGATACAAAAGAAGTGAAAGGTGAGAATCATTGATGATGATTATTTGTTAAAATGTATTGAGAAAGCTAGTGCTAGTATTAATATAAGGGAAAGGATTCTAAAAGAAAAATGGATTCCCTCTACACAAATAATTAAGAAATGAAAATAGGTAATTTGTGAATTGGAACCAATGGAAGTTTCAAAATATAATGTTTCAGAAGATGAAGAGGATTATGAAAAGCAAGAAATGGATGATTATCATATAGAATAAGTTACTGGAGCAGAAGATGAAACATCTCAATCACATGAGATTATATTATGGTCTTCATAAGAAAATTCAACTATGACTCCATACATAAGAGAAAATACTTAATAACATGCCCCAAAAATGAATGTAATTAATATTTTGGATAAATATAAAACTAGATCCAATGCTAATCAATTTCAAAATTTAGAAAATAATGGTGGAAGACACAGTGCCGAACTTCTTGAATACGAGGAAGATACAGATTCAGATCAAACAACCTATTTAAAAAGAGATCAATATATTTTCCAAGAATTAATAAGAATTGAAAAGATCTTCCATACACACCACAAATTGAAGGGAATGTTGACTCTAATATGAAGAATCAAAATAAATGTTTTGACTCTATCAAACTGTTGTGGAAATTGGATGATCAATATCAGGGAAGATTTCAAAATTTTCGATGAAAGATCTAAGGTGCACCAAATGGAATAATAATAAGTTTTTAAATGGTTACATAATTATCATAAAGGTGTTATGGTTCATTAAAATATGAGAGATTGCACATAATACTTGTGTATGAGCTTTCATATGATTTCAAATAGTTATAATGGGATAACTCTTAGAGATTGAAAGTAATCAAAGACCCAGATGAGAGTCATTCATGTGGTATAAAAATACCTAAAAAGAGTCTATAATTCATACAATTAGAGATATTTATTAATTAGGATGATATTGTCTACTTGAGGAATCGATATTCAATGTTTTCCAATATAGTTTAAATCCAAGATAAGGTAAACCCAGTTTAAGAAGAAAAGCATCATGCTAAAGAAAAAAACATTGATAATTAGGAAGAATGAATTTGATCTTTTGAAGAGAAGATAAAATCTCATGAATAAGACATTCGTAACCATGATGCATTTTTTTGATGATCATGAGAAAAAAATATCCATAGAAGGAATCTATTGATAAACTAATGGATGATCGAAAAGAGGTCAAGAGGATGAAGACAATGGTTCTAGACCTTATGAAGAAGGAGAAAGAGAAAGAAATGAAATGAATGTTTTAGAATCTATTTTTTTAACATCAATAAAAGTGTTTGAAATCTCTATATTTTCTATTGAATATTTTTTATTTTCTTGAATGTTATTTAACTCATTTTATATGATAAAATACTTTATTTCATGGAATTTTTTCTTTCTCTAACCCATTTATAGGTACTAAATAATAGGTCCTATTTCTTTTTGTAAATCACAGAGGGGGAGATTTTTTTACATTAAGGTAGAATTTTGTATAAAGGGAGATAATAATGAGATAATAATTGTTAGATGGTATAATATATTAGATAGGGAGAGGAATTCATAAAAGGATATTTTTTAATATAGTACTTAGGGATTATATTATACTAGGGGGATGTTTTTTCATATTCGAACATTATTTAGAAGTTGTTTAAAAATCAACTGGAGATAAGTATAACTGTTAACATATGAATATGAAAATCAACTTTATTTTTTAATCCTTTTTTGGTATTTAACTTTTATTTTTTTTGTTTCCCAAAAGGGAGAGATTATGGAGTCAAAATTCCTCTTTTGAGTTTCCTATTAATTTTTTTTGGAAGTCACAAATATTATTTTTAATTAAATTCATATGTTGTTTTATTTTATTTAAATTAATTATTATTTTTTAAATGTTTTTCAATACATTATTTATTATGTGTATGATAAATATTGTACACACTGAGAAATACTGGCTGACTTTTATTTTGTTTATCGCAATGAGAGAGAATAAAATTTACATCATACTCACAAGATACAAGTTTTCTCAATATCAATGATTTTAATTTTCATTGTACTCACATTTCAATATCACACTGACAAGATAAATTGTATTCACTATTTTATCATTAATAATTGTACTCATTTACTATTCACTTTTTTATTTTATCGACAAAAACATATTTCTTTCATAGCCATGTTATTATACCAGAAAAAATGTTATGTCGAAGAGAAAATATTTTTAAATAAATTGATGTCATATACTCTATTTTGATATTCATGATAAAAATATATCATGGCTTTAGTTACAAGATAATCATATAACTTCCAGGTGTCCAATTTCCTCTCATATTGGAAGATGAAATTTGACAATTGGAGTCAATATATGATTTTTGCGATGAGGCCTATAAAAACCAGGTCATTTGGATAATCTCGAAGATGAAACTCATTTGGAAAGAACTGTTACTCAATGAAATATCTTCCAAAATTTCTTAGAGAAAAATATTTCCAGTAACCATGTTGTGAATAGCATGTTCAACATAATTATAATATTCATTTTTTTTTCATGTTCCACTGATCATTAGTGATTAAAATCATGGACTTCCTTGTATAAAAAGATATACATTCGGATCATTTTCAGATCAAGGGCTTCCAATGATAGGAAGACATAGTTATAGATTACCTAATTAATCGAGGGCTATTGGGGATAGGAAGAAAGACTAAAAAGAATCATCATATTGATGAATTAACCCCATGTTTTTAGACAAACATTCATGAAAGTATAACTCAAGGAAATTATATCCTAGGTTAATGGTTACACTTATCATTGGGATAATGGAATATTATTCTTTTACATTTCTGCGGCATTGTAATATAAAGAGAATTGTACTATTTAATCTTCATTCTATTCTATTTTTTAATTATCATAACCAATATGATTACAATATATTAGTAAGACTGAGATTGTTCTCTTTATTAGATTATGATCTTTTTATTAATAAATATGAATCAATATTATTTGTGATTTCTTACTTTCATTTTTTTACTAGGATCATCATAACCATAGTGATTTTTATCTAATACATACTTACTCTGATCAAAATATTTATCAAGTGAATATGAAAAAATTCAATTAAAGACTATGAAATACATTATTACAATCAATCTGCTTATGATATTTACATATCACAAGGATAGTATGATTAATTTTTTTAATACAATAAATGGTCTTGTGAATTAAATGAGTTCAAATCCTTTTCAACTTTTATATTATTAAGGGATAAAATGAATGTTTTAAAAACTACAATTTTCACACCCTTATTTTATTGTTCCATATTCATATAAAATATGAGTCATCATAAATTGGAATTAGACTCAACTGATAACAATTATTCTAAATATAAAGAAATAGAAAACTTTATAACCATTATTGCAGATGTTGAGAAAATAAAAGATTTTGTAGAGAGTCAACAAGGTGGTGAAGAATATTACATAGAGTATTATCTTAAAATATAATTTGTTTCATGTATTGAGAAAATCTAAAATCTCATAAAATAAATTTTTGTTATGATGAAATATTTTCAAGAAGTTTTTTATGTAGGAAAATATGTTATAATGTCAGAGGAAGAATGCATTGAGATGATTTTATGTTAAAACATTAAATATAAGAATATTGAAAGATGATTGAAGATCATTGTATGATGTTGGAAACTATGTAGGAAGAAGTTAACAAGTTTCATTCAAAACGTCTTGAGTCCAAAAGCATCATGATTAAGATGAATTAAAACATCAACAATGCTTCAGATATAAAAGATGAGACATCTAAATTTTATGAAAGTGATCTATACGAGAATAAGGTGATATATTATCATACCAAAAATAATGTTTCATATGATTATTTTATCATTTATGGTTCTTGAAAATGTATTTGGATATATTGGGTTGAGAATGGATGTGAGAAACAAATCAAATATACAGACGTAGAAATATCAATCATAATAAAAGATGGTATACATTCTACGTATGTTAAATATGAAAGAAGTTACAATCCTTAAGAATGTTTCTAATGATAAGTATATTTCTTGAATAGAAAATCATGACTTGAAGGCTATTGTGGGGGTTGTGGAATTTTTCGTAACAGAACTTATAAGTGTTGGAAAAACAGATTTCTACTGAAATGATGTATTGTGAAAAGGTGATGGAATAGTTAAATATGAATGAGAAACTATGCTAACTCATAGAAAGTATGTACGGGGAATTCTCATGACATTATAAAAATTCCAACGAAGAATCAATTTTATTATTTTATAGATGTTTTTGGAATATGTGATCAGTTTGGTTATCATGTTGAATGATGTTTGACACTCCTTCCAGATCATGTTTCTTGTGATATAAAAGAAAAGAAATCTGAAAAGAATAATGTTGAGGAACGAACTTTTGGTGTTGAGAAAACAATGAAAGGATGTAAGAGTAAAAAACCTCGATACATGATATTGGTTATTCTTAACATATTAAAGGTGATAAAACATTCCTGAAACATGTTGAATATCATGAAGGAGGGGTTAAAACTATTAGAAAAGATAATTCCATAAAAATTAGATGATTCAAAATGATAGATAAATAAGTAGAATAATTGAAATGTAATGATGTTTTAATTATTGATGGGATAAAACATAACATACATAGTGTAAGTCAACATGGATATGATGTAAAAGAAGTAATATTCAGATATGATTCTTGTATCATCAAAAATTTGAATGTTGGGAAATTCATTAAAAAGGAGAAATAACCACTATGAATATCATTCAAAAAATTATATCCAATAAATTTAATTATATGACTGATGAAGATGAAAAGATGTTATCGAACCGATTACTTGCAAACCTTTTGTTTAAAAACATGAATAAATATTATAAATATGATCCTATCTGGAATTTTCTATAATTGAAAATATGAGATAAAGATTATTGAATTACCATATAGAAAGGACAGACTAAATAAATTCATAAGAGAATTCAGATTCAATATACTAGAAAACTTGAGCTTATTCATTCCGACATGTGTTGGCTAATGAGACACGAATAAAAAATAGGGGAATTATACTTGATCACTTTTTTTGATGGTTTTACTAAGATGAAAAACATCATGTGCATGAATCACAATTCATATGCTATTGAAATATTCACATTATTCAGAAAAGAGGTTGAGAAATAATTAGGGTTTCAATCAAGTAGTTGAAATAGATAATTATATCAAATTCTAAAACATTTCACTTGAAACTTATATGAGAAATAACTATATCAAGAATCAGTATAGTTCTCCCTATACTACACAAATAAATTAAGTAACATAATGAAATAATAGTATCTTGGTTGAAATTGGAAGAATTATTTAAGTATAATACAAACATTCAATGATCTATTGTATGGAACTATTAGTACTGCTATAAAAGTTCAA
This sequence comes from Viscum album, assembly GCA_963277665.1. Lineage (NCBI taxonomy): Eukaryota > Viridiplantae > Streptophyta > Magnoliopsida > Santalales > Viscaceae > Viscum > Viscum album. Next base: position 1,460,859,684 of record OY728150.1, on the reverse strand, counting down.
AATAGATGTTTTCTAAGACCAGAAACCAACATAACCCTTATAAAATATGGTATATCAAAAAACATGATTTAAATAAATCAATAATTTAATAATTACATGATTTCTCAAAATCAGAAACTATATTTTGGAATGTTTGAATAGAAATCAGAGGAAGGAATTTTCTTCGGTTATTCACAAGTTGGGAGAAGATATAAATGTTGGAATAAATTATTTCAAAAGCTGGTGGACTCATATATTGAGATTTTAATTGAAAATTAATTTACATTAATGAAATCTGTTGAGAATTATGTGGTGGATACATTTGATAATTCCAATAATAGATAATGTTCTCCAAAACATCCCCATCATGATTTATACAAGTCATGTGTTGAGGAATGTGAAGAAAGGAGAGAAACATTGAGATTTCCTACCATATGAAAACAAATTGAATTTGAATGTATTATTGGCAATCATAAGGCTCTGGATCAAATCATAAATAACTTAAGATTAAGAAACCACAGATCAATTATCACAAAATTTAAACTGCAATCAGTTTTAGAGGTTGTTCAACATAAATAATGGGTGGATGCTATAAATGATGAGTTGGATCAGATTGAGAAGAATAAAACATAATAATATTTTCAAAGGCTAGCAAATAATATTATTATTGGAACCAAGTGGGTTTTTAAATACAAATTGAACGTGAATAGAGAGGTTTTATAAAATATAGAAATAATTACTTTTATAAACATTATGAAGAGAAATAAGGAATAAATCATGTGGTCCCATGGGCCGAGATATAAAAGGCATAAAATGGAATTTTCATTAGGGGATGAACTGATTAGTACAATGGTTGAAAGAAAATCTAATATCTCACTTGACCAAAATGTTGGGAGAATAATATTAAAAACATTGTGATGAGAAATAAGAGGTACTTCATGTTTGGAATAGAGGGGAACCATTATAATCAATTCTGAGGGTATACAAATAATCCCACTAATGCAATAGAAGAAAAAATATGGTTCAAATCAACAATTTGACTATGGTATAGTGTTTAAAATACATGTAACAAATAATTTATGAGATATAAGTAAACAATATAATGGGTAGTGGACATAGTTGATGAAATCTATCTCCAACGCCCTGAAAGAAATGATGGGAATATTCATCCAAACTATTGTAGTGGATCCTGACAAAAATGTGGTGATATATACACTAGATATTCAATGAATAATTGTTAATGTACTTTTTGAAAATATATATTTACATTCATTTGTATAATTAATTCATGGTAGAATTATTCTAAAACCACAAAAAACTATAGGTACTCATATATATCTGGGAACAGAAAATGGGTTAATAATGCATATGTTGTATATAACTATTCCATTGTCTTTCTTTTTGGACTAAATCTTCCAAAAAACTATTTTCATAAATCATTTAGTGGATTTTAATGTAATATTGGGCAAGAAATTATTATCATTATGTAAATATAACATTTTCTACTAAGAAATAGAGACCACTCTTCACACCACCATTAATCTTCCAACTTTTTTTAAGTATAAGGAGGAGAATGAATCTTGTTTTGGAATATACTTCCCATGAATTGATATTAAAACTTTTTTAGAAATCATATATATATAAAATGGTTGATACAAAATTGGAAATCATTCTCCAATACATTCCCATTATGAGGAGATTATACTAATTAATTCCCTAAATAGTTTCATGGTTTACCTCCTAATTGAGTGTTTGAGATCTCAAAAGATTATGTTCTCGAATCTATGCCCATATCAGAGACTTGTTAATGAACAAACAATATTTATTTTGAATAAATAAAGATGTTTTTCCTTGAAAATATGGAAAACGTTTTATACCCCATAGAGATTCACTTCATGGTGGATTGGTCCTCTTTAATAAGAAGAAGAATTGTTCAATGGTCCTCTATATTGATATTTAGGAACATAATAAAATACTAAAAACAGAAAAGTATCACCTGATATAGAATGATTCCTTATTCAATTGACTATGTGTGTTCCATTATTTATTTAAGCTAGACCTTTGGTTGGGATATCACCAGTTAATGGAAAAGAGGAAATATATTCCCAAGACCTATTTTCAAAAAAGTATTTAAACTATGAGTACATATTGATTCTTTGGGAACTCATTATTACTCCTAAAATCATTATAAACATAATGAATATAGTATTTCAAGATTTCCTTGAAAATTTTATGGTAGAAATTATTGATGATATATTGATATACTCTAATTAAAAAGAGGATCATGAGATGAATTCAAATGTTATGCTAATGTATTTGTGAAAGGATAGTTTATATGTAGGGTGAAATAAATTTTTGTTATGGATTGAGGATTTATCATTCATGCTGCATTATATAATATTCAATGGGATTTCTATGGAACATTGTTTGAAAAATAAAATATCGTAGTAGCGTAGTCCATAATTTATAATGGAGATCCTTAGTCTACTTGGTCTAGCATTGTATTAACAATGATTTATAAGATACTTCCCTTGATTTTCAATCAGACTAACTAAGATGAATCAGAAGGGAGTAATGTCTTTATTCACTAATGTATTATAAAAAATCATCATGTAATTGAAAAAGAGTCTTATCACTAAACTGGTCATCTTTCTTCCATTATGTGGGAAATATTTAATAATATATAATGACTCTTAATTAACGGTATTTGGTTATTTAGTAATGGAATATGACATAGTGATATCCTACGCCTCAAGGAAATCGATGTTTCATTAAGAGAATGACATGACTCATGATCTGGTTTTGGATATAGAGATATTTATGTTGAAAATATTGTGGCATTATCTATACCGATATAAGTTTAAAATATATACAGATTATAATATCCTCAAATTTATATTCATTTAGAAGGGGAATAAAATTAACCATTGAATATGGTTATAAATGATTATGAACAATAGATAGAAAATCCACTATAATAATTGGAAAAAAGTAAAAAATATCTAATTAAAATTGGTATAGAAACCTTATTAGTTATGAGAATCAATAAATATCCAATCTTTTTATTGTAGAAATGGAAGGATAAGAGGATATAATGAACGTAACATCATCACATCTTTCTTAAGTGATTGCTCAACCATCCCTCCTTGTGAAAATAATAGATACTCAAAGAGTTGACTTGGAAATAATAAAGACAATGAACTCTATAATATTTTGGAAATACATGGAGTTCAAATTTTATTAATACGGAGTTATAATATTTCTATACTGGCTATGTTTACCAAAAAAAATATAAATAATGAGTTATAGAATGATACACACAACTCAACCTTCTACTTCATCCTAGGAATGACAATGATATATCATGATCTCTGAGAATACTATCAGTGAGACAATATAATGAATGATATCATAGAATGTACAAAAAAGTTTCTAATATGTTATCGAGTGAGGTATGATGAGAAAAAATATAATTTAATTATACTACCATTACATATACCAACATGGAAATGAGAAAACATAACCACAAACATTGTCAATAGTATTCTATAAATATTTGGAGAAACTAATTCTATATGGCTTGTGGTAGATCATCTTAATAAGTATTATCACTTAATTTGAATTCTAGAGGACTTCTCACCCAATCAAATTCCAAGGATATACAATACAAGAAGTTGTGAGGATACATGGATCACTACTATCGATGGTATCTAATAAAAATCCAAGATTTCCATGTTATATAAGAGTGTACATCATGATATAAACACTATGTTGAACATAAATATGTCCTATCACCCCCAAATTTATGTTCTATATAAGAAGAAAATCTAGAAACCTGACTAAATGTTGAGAGAATGCTTAAAAGTTAAAAAGGGTATATGATCAACACCCTCCTATGGTAGATTTCTATTATAATAATATATTGCACTTAGGATTAAAAATTTCAATATATGAATCCATTTGTTGGATGAGGTTCATAATACATTCATGCAAGGATGAATTTAGTGAACACAAGCTCCAAGGACATGAAATGATTCAAAAAATTGTAAAAACATTCAAGACCATTTAGAAATATCATAGGGCTTATCAATGTCTAATAAAGAGTTATGTTTAATATTTTCAAACAAATATATATATTTCAATTGGATATAATGTCTTCCTATATATATATATATATCCATAGAATGGATTCTTGGGATTTTTGAATAAGGGATTGATAAGTCACATGTACATTTTCCCCATTGATATTCATGATTGCATCAAATCCATATCCAATAAAATAACACTCTCACCAAAAATATCTCATGTACATGATGCACTACATGTATCTCTCTTGATGAATTAAAATCATGAACCCTCACATGTAATGACTTTATACGTTCTATATCATTAAATTATATATCTTAAGATATGAAGCCAGTGAAGAAATTAGACCATGGATTTAGTATTTTACAAAACAAGAAAATATGAAAATACAATGTACTATGGTGAATCCATAAGTATGAGGAGGCAATATGGAAGCTAGATAAATCAATGATAAAATCATTCCCATAAAAACTTCACCTTATTATGTAAAATAAAATTTAATTTTTGTAATTTCTTAATGGGGAAGAATGAAATGACCCAAATTTTCATCAATGGAATTTACCATCTCAAAATTATGTAATATTTAGTATTTAACACTCACACAACATGATTAAACCAACATCATTTTTTAATAACTTTAACATTAAATTTATTAGTTAAAATGGATATAATAATTGATTAAATTATAGTGGGATTAAATATATACGTTATTAAAATTAAAATATGACCATTTGGATCTTTTTGATCCCCCGTATTAACAATAGTAATGAAACAAAATATAGAATTGAAGTAGAGTATTTATAATGTAATATTCAAAATAAAATTGAAAATATAAATATAACAATGGGTGATATTAAAATTAAATGACTAATGATTGAAATATGATATATTTATTGGATGTGGGAAACCTATATTACTGTTTCAAATATGACCGTTGGAATATTAATTACACCGTCAGAATAGAAACATTATCATTGGAATAATAATATGATTATTAAGAATTGAAAAATAACCATTAAAATAATATCCCCACTAACTTAAATGTAAATATAATTTTTAGGTATCTCATAAAATAAGAATATAAAATATTTATATCATGATTATAATAAATAAATTTTTTTAAAATGATAAAATAATTGTTTATTTTTCAAAAAGACATAATTTTTATTTAATTTTTTTTGGAAAATATAAAGATTTAAATTTATTTATTATGTTCATGTAATAGGTTAACATGCTGATATTATATTATTTATAATTATAATATTACACAATGAGGCAATAAGTAATTTTTTAAAGGGTTAAAAAATTGATAACAATATTAATATTGGATACAACCTTTTTTATTTTCCAAATAAAATATATTTTATGGTCAATTGGTAATAAAACATGAGATCAATAGACAAAGAAACATGCTCTTGGGGATCCACCATTAGATTCATGAGCTAGACCAAAATAGAACACCCAAAAATTTCAGTAGAATGAAATCTACCTCAGTTCGAGAGAACTTCCCACACATCACTCCCTTCCTCCAACACCAATCTATAATGTCTCCCCTACACAAATAGAGTTAACCATCCCATTACCATCAATATTGGATACACAATGAATGCTGCAATGGAATCTAGAATTCCCTACTACAGGAGACATGCACAAGGGAGAGTCATCATGAGATACACCGTAAAACCAGAAACCAAAACTTTTTTTAAGAGACACCAAACACTGCCATGATTACACTACACAACCCTGGCCATTGCATCCATAAACCACAATTATCAACCATCCATAGGCTATAATATAGTTGATCTTTCATGATTATTTCTACCGTGCCAATATGAACAATAACTGATCTACCACCACTGCTGCCACTAGCATATCCCAAAACGCTGTTGAATCTGTCACGCCCTAGAAAATTGGGGTCAAGAATTAACGATCATGAAAAATGGAATAGGAAACTATGGGAGACCATGGCCATTCTAGAATAACATCAGACGATAATGGGTAAATAATAAGAAATCGATACATATATTGAATTTTTTAAGGAGATTGAACATTAGAAATGGCTTCATTGATAATGATCCAGAATGTGGACCCATAGGAGGCATCCCCCCTCGAATAACCACCAACATAAAATAGGAAGTCACTATAATATTCAGAAAAAAATTGTTGATCCCATCTTAGAAACAAGTGTATAGAAAATAAAATTCGATTTGTGTGAGGAGGGTGAAAAACAATGGGTTGAAAATGCTCTAAAGGCCATGAAAGTATAAGAAACCACGTGACAGTCCACAGCAAAATGTGCATTCACCACAAAACATGACCCTCTACACCATCATGCCTAGGAATAGTGATGATAATTAGAATTAAGGGATGGAGGAAGAAGAACATCAATAGGGATACCCTAACTTGTTGAGAAGAGCTCTATTATAACACCCCTTATGGGAACATCTATCACAATATTAATTAATTATTTTTGAAATAAATAGAAATTTTATTTCTAAATTAATTTTTTCAAAATTAGAAAATTATTTTCATAAAAATAATTCTTCTATATCTATACGTTGGAATATAGTTGTTGTGAATATTTTTTATTTTTCGAAGATAATTGCATTTTTTAATAGTTAAATAGGATAAAATATGATATCTAACAATATAATCTAAATAAATTATTTTGTGTGTCATGGATTATTTAAGAACCCATTTTTTCAACATAAATTATCAAATTACATTATATAGTCCCATGATTTAATACTATTGTAAGTGATCATCTGAAATTTAAAACTAATGAATATAATATTTAAAAATGCCCATATAATTCGCTTATAAATTCCACCGGTCAGTCTCCCTTCCCCATAAACATTATAAGACTTGTAGCTTTTAAAATATTATACCCTATTAACATTAAAATACTCCCCCCAATATCCTTGTTTTACTAGTTCCATCCAAATAATAATTCAATGTGCGTTAATGTTTTTTTCAGGGTGATGATATTTAAGAGGTAATATGGTCCAACAACTACATTAAAATTCTATTCTTCTTCTACCATATCCTGGACCCAAATCAAATAAATAAATAAACAATCAATTATCATAAATATAATATTATTTTATTGTGTTAATGTAATATATATATTCTATCATCACTTAATTTGATTATAAAATTATTATGATGTGGATAGTATGGTTGGTTGACCACTTACATGAATAAAAAAATGGATATTTATCATTCGATATTAAACAGAGTTGTGAAAATTTTATAATGGTTAATTAATATAATAATAATTATATTGTATCTCATTTAATGTTATGTAAAAAATATATGTTCATAGTATTAATAAAAAAAGTAGTTTGTAACGGGCGGTAAAATTTCCTAAACAAACAAACCTTGAATCAGTAATGATTTTTCTTGATGATTCCTCACTATATTGGAAAAAATGGTAAATATGGGACTAATTAAATTTATGTGATTATTTGAATATTATTTCATTTCTGTTCAATAATTGTAGATCCATTAATAAAGAACTTCAATAATTATCCAAATGTAACTCGTCCTTGGAACTGTGGAATAAACACTCATTGAAATAAGTGATCAAAAAAATAAAATCTCATTAAAAATGTAAACAATGAGCATAATGAAATAAAAATAAATCATATATATAATAAAAATATTCAAAATTAAAAATATCCGTACTTATTTTCATCATTGAGTAATAATAACAATTTTAGATACATAATTTATTTATGTGGGTATAATGTAATAATATGAGATTTTAGTTCCTTGAAATTGTTACTATGAGGATACTAAATACCATATAAAGATTCTTCTTAAAATAATGAAATAAAAAATGTTATAACAACAATTCATATAATTTTATTTTTTGTTATAGTAAATTTCATTTCTTTTAAATATCATAAACAATTATGGAATAATTGTTTATCATGAAAAAACAAAAGGGTTTGATGAATTTCAATGAAAAAATTAATACTATGATATATAGTTTTCTTTGATAGATATGATATTGGTAGAAAAATTTTGAAAAAAAATTAAATTGTAATATATCATAGCAACCATGTTCACATGAAATTTTATTTGTAAACGTTTAGAAAAAAGAGGGAGATGCATGTTTCTAATAATTGAAAATATGATTAGCAATACTCAAATTTTTGGATTTCCATCTAGAAAGGGAGAATTTTTTATATAATAAGATTCATCATTGATTGTACATGGGTGTTTTGAGGAATAATCATTAGGTAATTTCTTTTTCTTAACAAAAATTGGATCCTCGTGAGAAATGTTATCAAAAACAATAACTTGAACTTGTGGCTATAATGTTTTCATTTAAAACATGGAGTTGTTACTTATGTAGAGTAAAGTGTGAAATATATAATTATCATAAAATCTGGATGTATTTATTCACTCAGAATGAATAAAATATGATCCAGAATGTATTTATATAATTTATAAAATATTATAGAGACAGAATTAATTACCATTCATGAATGGAAAATAAATTAGCTGATACTTTTATTCATATTTACAATGTTACATTAACTATACTATGTATGAAACATATTCCTTTGGTTAATAATTTGGTAAATTGATTCTTATAATTTTTTCATTTTCAAACTCCATATGGATTGTTTTTTACTTCAGTAAAATAATGTTTGTCATATATGATTAATAAATTCACTAAATAAGACATTGATTTATATGTAAAAGTATAAATTTTTATAAAAATTATGTTTACTAAATTTTATATTGATAAATAGTTTGTTAAACATTTATAAAAATTTTATGGGCATTAGGAAATCCATAGTTGAAGAAAACCTTGATTATTGAGGCACATAGATAACTATTTTTCATTTATGTTGGGAAAATATGATTACTGTCTTTTGAGAACAATTATAATAGAACTATAAGAAAAATATTAATGGTTATACTATGAATTTTTTTAATTTTATATATGTCAAAAATTGATGTAAAATACCCAATGAGACTCACAATCCATTACCAATTCCATTATAAAAATTAGATAATATATCTATGGAGTTCATGGGGGCGGACTACCAAATTCTTCTTGGGCAAATAATTTTATTTGGATGAATGTTAAATGATAAACTAAATCTTATCATTTACATCACATTCAAGACTACATATCATTATATTAGAATTACTGTATTTTTTTTACAGATACAATTATGATATATAAAGTCGATCTTTTTATTATATCAGATCGTGATCATAAATTCACCTATAATTTCTTGAGAGAACATTAGATGTAATTGGGTGTTGATTGAAATTTCAATACATATTTTTATCCACAATTTGATGGAATTTCAAAGATATTGGTTTTGAATTATGATTAAATGATTATATTTTTTTAATGAATATTAATTTATATTAGTATCAGAATATTAATTCGATTCAGTATTATTATAATAATTTTTTTAATTCATTAATTTTTTGAAAAATATAGAGGATTTATATGGAATGATGTGATATACAATAATTTTCCGAGATGAACTTAGAGAAATAATTGTTTGGGAACAAACTATTTTGATGAAATGATTGGCAATTAGAAGACATTTAGTATCAAATGGGGACAGATAAAAGTAGGATGGATATTTGTGTATATAACGAGAGGAATGATATTTTCATCGAAGTAGGTGACACTATTTCTTTTAATCATAATGATGGAAAAAAATTATAAATTATTTGTAAAAAGTGAATGTTAGGTTCTGGGTCAATTATAACATATTAAATCCTAGATAAAATGGGTTTTCATTCCAATCTAGTGAACTTTCTTTCATGTTTATCGCAATTACATGAGGTATTTATTTTTTTATAGTTATGAAGATATTTACCAGATGCAACTCAGGTTTTGAGAACTAAAATAGTTCATTTAGAGGATAAAGAGGCTTATTTGGAATGAGGTATGTAGATTCACAACCCCATAGTGAAAGTGTTGTGTAATATAGTGATATAAGAAGATAAGGTTTCACGAATAAACCATATTTTTGATGAAGAAATATGAGAATTTTAAAAGTCTATAGATGAAAAATATACCCACTTGTGGAAGAAATAAATAAAATTTAGAGTATGAAAGTTACAAAATATAGATGTTTGAAAAAAGCCATTTTATTTCATGATAAATAATATTTATTTATTATTAATATTCATTATTTAAATTTGATGGACTTATATTAATTGTATGACAATTACATATTTTTTCTGATGAAATGAAAAATGTTTTATTTTTAACAGAATTTTATTTTCATGCTTTATATTGTTTTATATTAAATAATTGTCTCAAAATTTTATAATTTTAACTTCAAAATGCAATTTATTTTTGAATTTATAATTTCCCAATATTATTAGGATTAATATTATTTAATTTTTTAGCATCATTTATTTTTTAATTAATATTGAATAAGACTAGTTTTTATTGAAATTTTTCATTTATTTCCCAATATTAACAAAGTCACATTCTATTCAAGATTAGTTTTAAAATTTATTTTTAAATTTTTATTATACATAATACCCTATGTTTTATTGAAATAGTATATTATTATTGTTAATAAAAAAATATTTTATACTTAAAATGTTAATTTTTTAAACACCATTTTTTCTGTGTTTTCATGTTTATTTTAAATTTAAATTCTTTGAATTGTATAAATTAAATTTCAATAAAATAATTCCATATTTCAAATATGAAAAATTAATAATTGGAAATATGGTAAACATAATTTTTAATGACAATGAAAATTTAAATTATTAAAAATATGTTTCATTGGTTAAGATTAAAATATGTTTAATATGGGTCAAACATAAGTGATAATGGTTAACATGATATATAAACCTATCTAAATTCTATTGTATATAAATATTCAAACCCTATATAATATCATATTTTTAAATGTAATATTTAAACCCTAAAAATATTTAGTATGTTATAACTATATTTTATACTTTAAGAAAATTATTGGTGTGTCCTATCCCCCACTTATAAATGGACACCCACTCTTTATTTCTCCTCACATATAAGACTTATATTTTATAATATCCCTCCCCAAATACATAAATTACCTCCCTCCAAACTTCATAGAGGATATTGTTTGATAATACAATAAACATATTATAATACTCTTATATTTTTATGAAATATTTATCTTTGAATAATTTTATTTCATCGATATCTTTCATTACATGAAAAAATGAATTTACAGGAACCTTCTAACATTAATAACATATTATGTTTCCATTATATCCTACCCATTTTATTGGTAGTAATTAATAGTGATAACTAAGTTGCGATAATATATGGTTTAAAAATTTATAAAATATATTAATTAATTATCAAAGAATATGATGTAAAAAAATAACAATTACATGATAATAAATGTATTGTTTTTTTGAAAAATTGGTTTTCTGAAAAAAAAATATTTTTGTATTAATAAATTAATTTAATCACTATATAATAAATATATTAATTATGTTTATAAATTATTTACTAGATGACATGTTATTAAAAATTTACAAATATTTTTTATATACATATTATAAGAATAAATATATTTATATTCAAAAAATTTATTTTTTTATAGAAGTACAATTAATGTTACAAAACGTTAATCTCTTCAATTTAAATATCCTTTATATGTTCAAATAGGGAAAAAACTAGTTGTGAATGAATAGTAATATTCTTTTTTGTTCATAATGATATTATATTCATGTTGGCTATTAATGTTTTATTTTTAGGTATTATATAATCTCCTTAAATGATTAGGTAAGGCCAAACATTATTTATTCAATTAATTGGAATATAACATAAATGATTATCAACATTTTTTAAGATATAGTGATTGAAAATTTTATAATATTACATGAATTTTATATATTAGTAATACCATGTGGTGTTTTTTTAAATATTCTATTTTAATTTGATCTATTTGTTTTTGTCTTAACATTCAATTTAAATTAATAGTTTCAAAATTGACAATATTGATATTTCCCAAAATAAATTAAAAACCATTTTAGAAATATAAAAAATATTGAAATAAATCAATGTAGATATGATATGGTATAAAATATAATTACTTGGCCATTTATGGTTTAACTATCACGTTATGATTAAAAATTAAATCCCTCTAATAATGATAATTTTTTGTTCATAGTAAAATATAAAATTGGTTAACTAATTGTTAATAAAAATGAAAGGGTATAAAAAAACAAAACATTTCCAAATTATATTGGTTGATAGTAATTAATAAATCTCCTATATTATTTTACAATACATGAAAATATTGAGGTATTTTTATAAATGATGAATTAATTATAATTAAATATTTTGAGAAAATTTAAAATTTCATATGTACTAAATTTTAAAAGGAAACCTTCTCCCTCACTATTTAAACAACTTCGAGCCTTCTATTTCAAAGGAACACCAAAAATTTATCTTCTAAATGTCACAAGAAACATTTTTTAGGTGCTCGTGTTCCAAAAAAAACTAACCCTAGAGTCTTTCAGAGGATATTTATAAGAGTCATTTTAAAGAAGAGGTGTTTATAGTGCTTTATAAAAAAGAAAAACCAGAGGTAATTGTTTTATGATACTATCTCATTGTTTATCGGTGTTGTAAATGATTAAGTTTACAATGATGAAATATTATGATATATCTATCAATAAAGTCTTATATCTTCCTCCCATATGGTTATTTATAGAAATTAAATGTTTTTATTTTACATTCCTCACCTTATGTACTCAAGAGTCCATAAATATATTTAAAGGAAATCATCTTCGTATCTATCACTAGTGAATTTTTTTTTCTATATACATATTTTTCAAAAAAGTTCTAAAGAAGGGTTTTCCTATTATAATTTGATTTTTTTAAATAATTTTAACTCATGTTTTCTTTTTTAAAAATTGTTTTAATGGAATTTTAATAACATTTTCTTAACGAAGAACATCGTGATTTTTTTGAGAAAAGAATGGAAGGGATATTTTTCTAACTAATATAAAATGATTGAATTGAATAAATTTCAAGAGTAAATTTTCCTTTTAATAAAACTATATATGTTTCAATGGATATTTTCAAATAAAATGGCTTCTATTCTATTTCCATGATATTTAAATGTGTAAATTATAAATTGAATGGTTATTTTTAACCGGATTTTTTTTGATAATATATTAATGGTATTTTAAAAATAGAAGACATAAACCCATGACTTCAATTATTCTTTAATATGGATATAATTTATTGATACCATCTATATTATTTATTTTTTTGTTTATGAATATGATGACCCAACATTTATGAAATTCAAGTTTCTTATCAGTTATACTATGATAAAATGATGAAATGTTTTTGAAATCTAATTCATTTTCCATAGGATATGTTATGATGAAATATTTATGAAACCCATTTCCTTTCTGGGTTTCAGATATAAATAATTATTTATGATATTGTGAAATAGTTATTTATTATTTTCATTATTTTATGGGTCATACTGATATCTCCATACAATTCATTGGGTAATGATTTACATATTAAGAGATTAATCAAACCATAATGTAGAGTAAAAAAATTTAGTATGGTAATATGTCAACTATGATAATATTTAAAGTAAACATTGATTACTATAATGGTTTTGGGAGTGAACCAATTCAACTATGATAGCCTTGTAAATAATCCCTTTATACTAATGAAATGATTTTTGATTCTTATGTTTATACCATAAATCATCATATTATTCCTATGATACATTTTCATGATTTTCTTTCTTTGATAAGAATGTGTTTCATATTTTATGAATAACCTCTATTTATTAAATTAATTTATATTGTGACCTATCATTTGTATGATATGGGTTTAAAACACAAAAATTATTATATGACACTCTTATGAACTTTTTATACCTATATGATCATTGATATCTTCAATATTGACATTATTATGAATAAGAATATTCCCTTTCTCATTATTCACATCATAGTTTATTAAAAATGGACATATTTTGATACTTATAAGATGTTTGATAATTGTTAATATATTTGTGGAAGAAAATGTTTAACTATTATAAATCTGTTGTTTATGTTTTCGTGTTTCTAATGATAACAGACCTATATGATTATAGTGTGGATCATTATGAAATGTGATAAATATTCAACTATTTTTTTATAATATATATAAGTTAAGTATATGGGACTCTAGAGTCAGTATTAGAGAATTTTTTAGTTAACCATTTCAATATATAATGAAAAAACATTAGTAGAGTACCTATAGATATGACTAATTGTAATATAAAATAGTAGATTTTTTTAATGATCATGAATGTACTAGGTTAAACCTAATGTGTCATTAAAGATGATGTCAATATTTAGACATACAATAAATGATTTTTTCATGATTATGTGATTCACAACAAAGATTATTATAACACACACTATTATTTTTGTCTTTATTCAATGGATACAACTCAAAAAATGGTAATATGGAAAGAGACAAATGTGTAATTGATTGTCCTCTCAAATAAATGATTTTACGGGAGACAAAATAGAAATTATAAATTAAATAATAATTTTTTTAATTTTTTGAACCATTTTGACCTCATAGAACAAAAAAGTATGGAACTAAAATCTATTATGTCTTTCACGAGGCAACGTCCACCTTTATTTAGTCATCCCACTCATACAATGGTCACTGATTTAAGGATCTATACCCTTGAAAATAATTTTCTCTTCTCCACTATTTAGTTCATGAGAATATTATTCTTGGTATTTATATCTTTCATAGTGAATAAAATCAATTAAGGAATATTATCCTGAACATAGGATAACAATAAGAAATTGAATATATGGATTGGAAAAAATATAAAAATTATTTTTCAATTAGTAACTTTATAATATTATTTTTTTTAAAATTAAAAATTAATTATTTTTGTTAAATCATAACAATCATGAATCTATTCGTACTTATGTGAAAAATTTCACAAGACATGTGGGGTATGATTCTATAATTAGAATCCAACCTGAAAGTACGGTTGATAAATTCTTCATTGGAATAAAACAATGTCTCCAAAGCATGTTATCCATAAGGGGATTTAGTAACAATGAATAAATTATTATATATGAACCCATGTTAGAGATATATATTGGGGTTACCCACCTATATCTTTGATATGATATGAAAATAAAAATGTAATAAAAAGGAAATTATATAAAGCAGAGACAGAAGAAGATGACCTTTCCATTATACTCAATATGTGGATGGAATCATGGGGGAAATACACTTCTAGAATATCATAAATTATTCAATTGTATAAAAGAATTGAATTAGACAAAATAATTCCAAAGTTCTATAAATACATTATTTAATGATGTGAATAATTAGAATGCCCCTGCAGAATAAAGAAACCAGATATAATTGTTTGAAATTTAAGGATTTGGGAAATTATTATAACTGGTGCCAAAATCTAAATGATAATGAAAGTTATATACATAAAAAAATATTAAGCTCATATAATAAGGAAAATATCTTCCAACCACTATTTCTAATAATGGTTTATATACTGATGTGGTGAATGATATAATCATCATCCCCCCTAGAATTGACAATGCCTAATTTGATTGTGGATCTACGCACTCTTTTATATCTAAATACATTTCCAAGAGTTTCATTGTAGCACCACAAAAAATAGATATTTAATTAGAAAAAAACAATAAGGGTTATTATTATAATATCCCATTCCTATGAATATGGAATTGTTGATCATGGGGAAACTTTTTTTCCTATAAATATTTTCATTCATACACTTATTGAATTGTATTATATTTTGTGAATTTATTAACATAATTAAATAAAACCCATATCAATTACAATGTAAATGAATTTAAATTTGATATTCTAAGCCAAACTATGATACTCTATCAGTGTGATAGATAAATTGAAAACCTCGTGGAAATTTTATTAATTGTATGGGTCATGATTCCCATTCTAAAGGTTCCATTGTCTCCTATAGTTGGGGATAAACTCAATAATTATGTTATTGATATTGTGTGTGAGTTTATTGATTTCATTATTGATGAGTTTCTTGGTCTTCCATAGAATCATGAACTTGTGTTTCTCAATATAAATCATACCTAGTTCTACACATATTTAAAATACATCATATATAATTTCCCCAATGGGTTGAAATAATTGAAGAATAATATTGAGGAGAATATTTAGAAGGGATTATGCTGGACTAGTGCCCTACCTAGTGGTATACTTTTTTTTATAAATAAAGATGCATAAAGGTGAATGTTCATTTATTAATGATAATAAATAAGATCACTATCAAGATAAATTATCCTCTACCCCATATTGATGAATTGTTTTATCAAATGTGTGGATCTCAGTAGTTTTTGAAGATTGATATTTGTTCTTGACATCATAAATTGATGGTCAATTAAAAGGAAAAAAACTAGTATAACATTTCATATATGGTTTTTTCAAAATTAATTTATAGTCATTTATTGAATTCATAATAATTACCCCTCTCTATATATGTATTTAATGAATAGATTCTTTATAGATTACCTTTATTAATTTAGAAATCAATATAGAGGAAATTATGAATTATTCAATGAAAAGGGAAGATAATGTAGATCAGTTGATAATTGTGATGAAGAACCTAAGATTGAAAAATTATTATTAAAAACTAACTGTAGCCGAATTTTTAAATTTAAATATACATTATTGTGTCATATAATCTGAGGTGAGGATATATCAGTAGAGCCTTCAATGGAAAAAAATATATTAAAAATTATACCAGGATGACCATTGTGACATAGATCCTATGTTTCTGTGGTTTGGATATATATTATCATTGCTTTTTGGATAGTGTTTCATACATTTCAAATCCAATCTCCATATTAACTTAGTGGATGAAATTTCGATATTATGGATGAATGTGAGCAAGGGTTTAAGAAATAAACAGATGGCTAGTTATATAACATATGTCTACATTTAATTGAAGTGTATAAGGGTATGTAATATATATTTATGTGTCAAATAATGTACTAGGATTTTTCTACATAGAGAATGATATTTTTAAAGATTATACCAAATGATAATTGAAGGACTATGAGAAAAATTACCTAACTCATGATTATGAGTTATATGTATAATTGTTTCATTAGAGATATGATGGAATTATATATTTGGGGACATATTTATCATATATATAAATTAGAAGTGATTAGTTTATATTTTCACTAAAAAAAGATGAACATGCACTAATGAATATTGTTGGTGATTATTAAAGGATTCGACTTTATGAAGTACTACCAACACAGAAAAACAATCAAGGTGGAAGATGATCTCAGTTGAAAGGATCATACAATATTATCTATGATGAGGATAAAAAATGATCGAATATTTATAGATGGAAAAATTATGGATCTTAAAATATTTAAGGAAGGGGAGAAATTTTACCTTTTTCAAATGAATATTCAAACATATATACATGTTAAAATTTATGAAGTATTGAAGGAAAATGTAGGTCTATAATTGAAGGGGATAAATGATACAAAGTTAAACATTGATTATGATGTAGTAATATGATTTAGGAATCCTATATGTGTCACTTATGTACCATATATAAATAAATATTTAACAGATTATTCTTATATTTCAAAATTCTCTATTCGTCCATGAAGTATGAATATGTGTAGTGATTTTAGAGAGTATATTTTGGTGGATGGAATAGATAGATATTTACTTGAGTATGTGTCCGGGTGCTTATTATTTTAGTAATTTAAGGATGAGTGAAAATTGTCTATGTGTATGTTTTAACCATTACCGATACCTGAATAGAAATAGGAAGAAATCACCATGAAAATTTTCATTGGAGTCCTTGGAAAATATTAGGGAATAATGAAATTTTGGTTATAGTAGACCACCATAAGAAGTAATCACGCATCATTTATATAAGGAGAGATTTATCAATTTTAGAACGGACATAATTACTTATTAAAGAAGTTGTGGGATTTAATGGTGTACCCCTATCAATTATATCCAACCCGGGTCTTATATTTACCTCGATATTTGGGAGAAATCATTAATAACATCTAGATATGGAGATATGTTTTATCCAAAATTATCTTTTCATGATAGATGGTAAGGCTAATAGTAATATTCACACAATAGAAGTCATGAAGAGATATTTATCTACAGATATCAATGGTTTTAGGGAGAAAGGCATTCATTTTGTTGAGATTTCATAAATAATATTAACTCCATCAGTTAGATGGATCCTTATGATGATATATATTATAGGGGATGAGGTACACCAACATTATCGAAGAAAGTGTTAGATCAGTTACATTTTGATGAAAAAAGAATATGGGGGAGGGGTCAATTTTGATTCTGCAAAACCTTTATACAATATCATTATATACATTTTATCTTTCATTATCTTATAAATATGAGTGAGCATAATAAATAATTAACAAAAAGAATAGTAAGATATATAGTGCTTAAGGGTACAATGATCCCCAAGTCCACTCCAAAAACACAGTATCCATGAACTCGGTGATATTCTCTAGTATATACTTTTACTTGGGAAATCCACAACTGGGAAAATGTAGTTTATATCATTACAATAATGATGTTTCAAGGCCTTTTGGTTCAATTTCAAGGAATTATGAATCTATAGTTTATTCTGAGAAGGTTACACACCTTCACCACACTGATAGTGATCGATCTACCAATAATACAATAATCAATAGAGATTGATTTGATTGATAAAATATGTTTCCCTCATAGATAAAGCATGAAAAATATCGATTTGCTGATCTTAAATAATTTAAAATAAGGTAAAAAACATAAACAGAATTATTATCATAGGATTTATTCCAATACTGATATAGAAAACACAAGATAGATAAATAAACATGTATGTATCCAATGTGTAACTCTGAAATATGATTTGTTGAACTTCTAGAAGAATATATAATAATAAAATACAGTAACAATGAAAGAAACAGCAATAAGTCAATAATAAAGATAAAAATGTATTTATTGATATTATAACACTAAATGCAGTGAAACTCTTTAATTGTACAAGTAGATAGATTTTCATTTTATATATGTATATTATTCTATTTGAATGAAATTAATATATAAGTATTTTTACTGATGGTGGAACAAATCATGGTTAAACTAGCTCCAGATATGTCTCCATATAAAATAAATATATTTTAATTAAAATATTTCATATTAATTGACTAGGGTTTTAAATTTTTTTTAAATGTTGTAATGATTTATCCTTTTTAGTACGAGCCTCTGAATCAATCATAAAACTCATTTAAAATTTTTTCCACTCTTTGTGAGACTATTGTGGAAAGTGTGAATAATATATTCAATATAAAACAATGTCATTGACCAGTCAATAATAGGGTTAATTCATGTGATGATAAATTGTGAAACTAGGGTTGACATGATATGGTTATTTACAAATTTAGGGTTTATTAACTATATTTATATTCATCAAACATAGGTTTTCTTCCAAATATAGGTTTTTTGATCGATTATTTTACAACCACATAGGGTATATAGTCTATATGTTTTCTTCCAAATGCATGGTTCCCAAACCATAATTTAGACTTAAAAACATTGGGTATTAACAATTTTTCCTTAATAATTTATAACACGTCTAGAATACTTAAAAAAATTTCCCACTGATTAACGACTTTTTAACGCTTCCAGAATTAAACAAATCTAATGAATACCATATTCCTAAAATAAATATAAAATAACTTAATTTAGTAACATAAATGTTGATGTTTTTAGAGTCAAATTCAAAAAGAAATTTATGAAATTTATGATCAAAAAATGCTCAACAATCTCCCTGTTTTGAGGATTACTAAACCAATAAAATAAATATTAAATTTGTGAAATTTTTACAAATTAATAAACAATTTATAATCAATCTTCCCAATTATAATCATATCACCTTCTCCCCTTAAATAAAAATTTCTCATTTAGATTACTGCCCATTTTGGTGACATCAAAATGAAGAGTACTTTTAGAGACAAACATATTTAGAATATATTAAGTAATAAAAACTCCAACTAAATTCATTATTACTTTTAAAAAGATAAATATATAACCAATGAGACATGAAGACATGAAAAATATTATTAAATGAATAATAATGATTTTTAATGAATTATTAAATCATTTAATTCACAAAATAATAACAAAATATATAAAATAAATATCTATAAGACAATACATAATTGTATAAGATATTCATGGAACAAAATATTTTCATTGAAATCATGAACAAACTATTTTCAATTTTCATAAGTGATAATATAATTTTAATTTACCAAAATAATTATTTATTACTTATAGTAATAGACTAATTTATTATGTTTAATGAATTCAAAATATTGAATCATTAATCAAATGCTTACACATAATATAATTACCTTAAATAAAACATCAAGAATATAAAAATTAAAAGGAATTTAAAAAAAATTACAACCAATATTTCTTCTAATAATATTATTTAAAATAAAAATATATATAATATATTGAATTTAAATAACATACTCATAAAAACAAATTGTTACTGTTATGAAGGATTAGACATATCATATGAACTTTAAAAACATTAACCTTTATTGCTTAAACCTGTTAAAACAATTGATATATATTATATTCTCTTTTGGAAATCTCTAGATCATTGATTCAATGAGGGGCACAAAAACCGTTTTACAAGAAACTATTTTAGTTCATCAATATCAATCTTAGTTATAACATCACTTCTATATAACCTAATTTACTTTATCATTTCAATTTTAAACACTTCAATGTCTTGTTTTGAATTCAATCTTTCTTTCACAATCAGATACCACATTTTTAGTTTCTAGATAAGTATTTTTGAAACTAGTACTTATTATATATCTTCATATGAATATATAGAAAATTTAAGAATAGTATAAAGCTTCACTACTTCAACATTCAATGTTTTACATTTAAATAATGATTCTTTCAAAGATATTTAACCTTTATCCATTTGAGAGAACGAGACTTCCCGTTTATCATATTTTTAATATTTGATATATTTTTAAGAGGTATTTTTAAATGAATCAATAACATAAAAAATCTACTATTATCTCAAGAAATCAAAATAAGGATTACCTATATTTTTCTTTGAAAAAATATTTTATTGTTAACATGATGTTCATGATTGCTTTATATTTAGTACAGTAATTTAATAAATTATTAAACATGTTCTTTCAATGAATTAATTTAAGTGGTTTTGAGATGAAAATCTAGTGGCTTAAATAGTATGATGATATGTTTTATAAGTCAGTTCACATTATCAAGCTAAAAAAATCATTAATAATTTCATAGTTTTAATTTTGAAAATATATTTTACATAAGAAAACTACCATCAATGAAAATTTTGAAAAATGAATAATATTTCTAAGATCATAGATATTTCTAAATTCACCAATATTTTAAAAAAAATTATAAAATAAATAAAGTTTCTTATAAACATATTTTTAAAATTAGATGATAAAATTATAATCTAATTATTTATTTTTATTGATAAATATAATAAAAGAATTAAAAAATTTATAATTTTTATAAATTTAATTATATAATTATATAGACTAAAATTTACAAGTTTATTTCAATGATCGAGGAAGGAATTTAAACTTAAGAATAAAAATATCATTCTTCCCTTCATAAAATAGTTAATGAAATATATATATATATATATGTCAAAATATAAATGAAATACTTCCTTGAATATTTGTTCTAGTTCAATAGATTTTTCAATAAAAACAAAATAATAGTTGATCCATCCTTTATTTTGATCTATAATTCTATATACATCTCATGAGACCAATTAATGATTTTACCATGTAGTTGACCGGTTTATTTCTATAAAATATCAAATAATGGTAAAATTTGTCACCCATATGCTTTTTGGTCCGATAATATTAGTCACTAAGGATTTGGGTAACCAAATATATTCATTTTGTGAAGATATTATTCTATTTATGAGAAATAATCATTTTGAATAACAATTTTTTAGACAAAAAATTTAGAGGTTTTCTAAAAAAAATCCAATATTCATAATGTTCATTAATACCACTGTGAAATAATATAATGGACGATATGTTTTTTATATTAATAAAAGTAAATATAATTCATATATACTTTTGTTGTTTTACCATTACTACAAATACTGTGATTTCCATTGTGAATATTCTCTACCAAGAATTTGATTTAAATAATTTTCTCAGTTGATCAGAATACTAGAGTATTATTTCAATGTATCAAATTAATCCAATAATTCCTTAATTCTAGATTCATTTTTGTCAAAAGAAATTTTTTAATAAATTTCTTTTAAATGATTAATTTTTTGGAAAAACATTCATTATCAATAGAAATAAAATTGTAATATTTTATGAATTTTCAATGATATTTCTTCAAAGATTCAATTTTATCATGAATTATAAAAAAATACCTAATTAAATATTCATAATAATGTTTTTTAGAATTAGTGTAGTGATAGTATGATGACTGTACCTCATCAATATTATCCATAACACATACCAACCACATTTTAGGTTCAACCTCAGAGCTTGTATAAGAATCATCATTTGAACTAGAAGAATCACTCCAAGTATCCTAAAAAACTTTCATTTTTATATTATAACCATATTTCCAATGAGATTTATATAATGTACAATTTAACATTTTAATACCTTTTTCTTTACATCCATAATGTCTACTCTCTTCAATCCCTTTATTCTATTTGTTGTATATTTTCCAAACAATTTTACTATATTTGATTAATATTTAGTTAAAAATAAATAACCTTACTCAGATGATTCATCTAAAGTATTTTTGAGTGTATATTATTCACATTTGAAATGATTGAAAGCTTCATACTATATCTCAACATCATAAAGAATCATAGTTCTAATCAGTTATTTCATTATTAATTATTTAACTGGTGTAGATTGACGTATAGAATCATATATTACATTCAACATGGAGGTTATGATTATATCTTCTCTTAACACTTCATATGATTGATTTATTGGATCTCCCGAAGGAGAAACAACCTTGACAAATTCTATCAATCTCCCATTAATTTGAGGATTTTTTTCATCTTTATTCATTATAAAAGAATCAAGCTTTTAATATCTAGTATTGTATCTTAGTTGTATGATATTGATGGTTTCTTCATAGGAAAAAATAGGAATCCTCATCTAATATGAAATAGAACATTAATAAAATTGATTAAATTCATCATTCCATAAACCATAGGCAATAGATTTCATATCCTTAATATTATGATCATATTCCTTTTCTTGATCATCATAAAATTTATAAATACTTTACTCATGAATTTAATATGGCTTAAAAACTAGTAAATAAACTTGTATTTATATATTTTTAAAATAAATAATCAAGAGAACTTTAACCATTCTTAGTTATCACCATTAATGTATCGAGAATGGGTCATCGACATACCTACTATGAGATTATCTATTTCATGATTTGTCTTCATCTAAATTTTTAACTCAATATTTTTAGAGACACAAACATACCTTTGATGATAGAAAAGTCAAAAAATTTATTCACATGATTATATAGAACCTAATAATCAAGGGATTTAGAAGTAGAGAACAAGCTATGATATTAAATATTAGTATGGGATATAAATAGAATAATTCTCAATGGTTTACTAAAATTAAAATATCAATAGAGTACATCCTTTGATATGAATTTTTGATATGAAAATTGAAAAATATAAATTTATAATATTTTCTATAAGATAAATATTCCAATAATTCCATTATTTTAATGACACTTGTTAGGTCAGTTAGATTATGAGAAATTGAAAGAACGCAATGATAAATAGTGTTCTAGGGTACAATGTTACACTTTAAACTCCACCAATGTTACCTCTATGATCATGGTGATTTTCACCTATAAATCATTTTACTGGGTACTTCCACAACTATGTATAGTCAGTTGATAACTTTTGAATAACTTTTTTATAATTCATTATATTTCTTTTGTAGGTTACTATAAATCCAGTGCGTAGTCCAAGAAGATAATACTCATTCACCACCATGACTATGTTTAATCAGTCGATACAATAATAAATTAATATAGACATAATTTATTGAACAAAACATGTTTCAGTCATATTTTCAACCTGAAACTAATATATGTGTTGATCATCAATAATTAACGTTAGTAGAAATAATTTGTTTAATATTTTCGCTAAATATCTCTCAATAGTGATAAATAAAACACCATGAAGATGAATAAGATTGTATGAATTTGTATGAACCCGGACCTTATTTCAGGTATTCTTTCCTTTTCTGGTCATCTTTTGAGAAAAAGAGGAATTTCTATAAATTTCCAAAGTACACGTCGTGTAATTTATGAGTACACCTTGTGTACTCGATTACCATGAGTAGTCGTGTGATGGCCGTGTTGTGGACACACACACAGCCATGTGGGGGTGACTTGGAGGCTACCTAATGCAGAGTATAGAAATGGAAAGTACACTCCATGTACTTCAAAAGTACACAACATGTATTTTCTTTTTTTATTAAAAGGACAAGGGTCACATCTAATCGACAGAGCACCCTTCCTCTAGGTCTCGTTCATCCGAGAGAACCTGTATGACCACGATCTTTCTCCGATCCCCCATGCCTCTATCTGATCTCTAATTCGACCTACATCGATTGCATTGGGATCAACTCATTAAGTTGTCACTTATGCTTGTGCTTCATTTCATGATTACACTTCTTTCTCAAGTTATCCTCTGTTGAATGCTTTAGATGTTTTTCTAGTTCTATGGTGTTATTGGGTGATTTATTGATTGAGGATCATGTATAGAGATCTCCCAATGATGAGGTTGGTGGTTTGTGCCTTTTCGTTGAATGTATATGAGTAATATGTGAAAAGATTCCCAATACCCTTGAACGGGGTATTGTGTAGTTATCTTTTTACCCTTGTTAATTGTATACCATACATAAATGATTGTGTATAGGTTAATTCGATATGAATAGGGTTGATTTCCATGACATTTATGTATTTTACCATTCTTTGTTTTGTGTACGACTGTTGGTCTGGTTTAGCCTGTTAGGCCACCCTACCATGCTTTTCCATGCCTAATTGTACGATTGTGCGATTCTTATTATCTGACATCCTTGATATGCTATATACTGTTTAGGCAATTAGTTAAGGAGGTTTACTTTGGCAGTATTGCACTACTACGCTTTTTTGACTTACACAGGGTTGTGGTAACCTTGTGTAGTAGACTATAAGTGGTATTGACCATGTGAGATTCCTCAGAGAGTTTTTTATTACATTATTCCAAAATGGGAATTGACCATGTGAGCTTCCTCAGAGATTATTTGATTACTTTAGACTATAAGTGGAATTGTTTATGTGAGCTTCCTCAGAGAGTCATTAATCTACTATTGGATATAAGGGGAATTGACCGTGTGAGCTTCCACATAGATTCATCAACCACACATTTCTATAAGGGGAATTGACCATGTGAGCTTCCTCAGAGATTCATTTATCACTTTATAATATAATGGGAATTTAATTTGTGTGATTCCTCTAGGAGTCTATGTATATTCCTATAGCTTAACTAAAGGTGATATGATGTGTGTACTTCCTAGTGGGTTACCTTCTTTGATTAGTTGCTAATTTGTTATATGAAATTGAATGCTTGAAACTGTGGAATTTTTTATTGGTCTATTACTTATTTCCTGGCATATTTATTCACTGACTGTTAGGCATAAGGATTTGGGTGGTTGCCTACTGAGATTTAGTCTCACACAATATTTTACTCATGTTTTTGTGCCCACACAGATTATATTGTTGCCGGTATAGATAAGGTAAAGTTCCCTTCTACATCAGGTTCTTGATTGACTACGGCGCTAGAGAGCATGAGACCTAGGTATGGCTTGTGATGCTCAAGGAGTTATTTACTTTCATCCTTTTTTATTTGGATTAGTACTATTTTATTCCATCATTGTGATATGTTTGGCTACGTTCCAAGACATATGTATCATGCATCATTATTATATATATATATATAACAGTGTGTGTGTGTGTGCTCTAGTTTAATATTTTCCAGTATTCCACTATTTATTTTTGTATGGATTATTACTACTTCTGCTATTACTATTTTTTTTCATCCAATGTGTTGCTCTTCCAATGAGGGCATAGTTTCTCCACTATCACACCCAAGTCCATCACTACTAGTATGTAGCCTATGGCGTTCGTGGAAATTCGATTGAGGCCATGTCACCAACCGGGTATGGGGCGCCTATGGGTGGATTCCGGAACCGGGATGTTACAAAGTGGAATCGGAGGAATTATTTTCTCTTGACATACTGTTTGGAGCCTTTAGCCAGGGATATGATGGAATAGGTACTTGGTAATTAGTTGCGCCTTGGAGTTGCTAACATGTGTACTGGAAAATGCCAATCTACCTCATTTAATGAAATTTTTCTTCTTTTCCAACTTTACGGTTGATATGATTTTCACTTTTGGTTGACTCACATGTTTTTTAATATTACTATTGATGTTATTGAGGTTCTTTTTCTCTGTCAACCCGATAAGATGAGGGTATACCATCTCATGCATCATATAAGGACTTGTTATAAATCACATGTCATGCATTCTTGCCATGTAATTAACGGTGCACTAGTGATTGCATGTAGTTGTGATAGGTGTTGTGTAGAATATGCATGCTGTTGTGATAGACGTCGTGATAGAATACCCACTTTTAATTTGGGATTTTATTGTGTAAGGTTTTGCTTGAATGAATGCCAAACATTGATTCATGAGGTTTTATGGGCCCTCACGGACCGGAATTTGGTGGATCACTGCACTATTATCCTTCTTTATAACATGTGTAAGATGCCTTGGTTTGATTAGTGGGTCGTATAGGACCTCAAGGATAAGAATATGGCACTTAAGGGACTGTTTCAGTGTTTTTATGGGCACCAAAGTAGTTTCTGATGCTTACTATCCATAAAAACCCATAATACACACCGTGTACTTTTGACTACAAACCATGTGTTCTTCTTTTCGGGAAGAAATTGGTTTCTTATGTACATTCATTGCACCATATGTACATGGCGTGTAGTCTCTAACCATGTCATAGGCCGTGTGGGGAGGGCATAGGATAGGGAAATTTTCATGGGAACACGCCATGTACCGGATGTATATGTCGTGTGACTAGAACTCGTGTCCACCCGTGTGACTAACAACACTGAGGGTTAAATTATTAGGTTTTAAACGCCTTGTCCGTCTTGAACATGTTGTGTAGTGTGATCCTGGATTCCGGCCATGTAATTAACAACACGGGCCGGTGAAATCCTTTAAGTACACACTGTGTCCGTCTAGAAAATGTTGTGTAGTGTGAGCCGTGTAACCATCCATGTAGCTAACAACATGGGTTGATGATGTTCATATAGTACATGTCGTGACTGGAACAAACATTCCAAGTAGTCTTGTTCTAGGAGAAACTGTGTGGGTTAGCCATGTAAGGGAACTCGGGAAGGGAAAAAGGATTCAAGTACATGTCGTGTAGTGAACATACAAGCCATGTATACGTGTTTTGTAAAACATGAAGGCTATCTCTCTCACTCTTCTTCACAATTTTTTCTTCAAACTTTTAGTATTTGATAGTCTTGTTCTAAGGTGTGCACTTGACCACGCATAGTCATTCCAATGAGATGTATACTAGTTGTACGGCAGTTTCCAGGCAGTGATCAAACACATGACATGGCTGATTTGGGACTTCCAGTAGATCCTCCAGTTGGGACCGCCTTGGCACTAGCCGTTGTTAATGACACTGGTGCTGATGTAAAGTTCAGAGAGGGTTTCATGAGGATAATGCATATCTTTTAGGATGAATCATCTCTTGCCCCATCAATGGAATAATTGACGCAGGTCTTTCAGATACAGCATCCTTTCACTTTATAAGGGGATAGTGGACCCAGGCTGCAGAGTCATGGAAAGAAGCCATGCTGATGATATTCGAGCTTCTAGAGATACCTCCAGAGAGGAGGGTAAAGCTCACTACATACATGTTTCGAGCCTCTTCCAAGAGGTGGTGAGATGTGGTCTCATAGGCGGGACGACAACAGAATATGGCCTTGGATGAGTTTCAGTGCATCATCTATGATTACTTCTATCAGGAGACCTTGAGGGAAGATCGAGCCCAAGAGTTCATGAGTCTGGAGCATTGTACTCATTCTGTTATGGATTATTCTGCTCACTTCACCGAGCTACATCGCTTTACACCCTTTCTAGGGGGGATGATTTTTTCCTTTCACAAAAGTTTGAGGACTGTCTCAGGAAGGATGTATGATTCCATGTTAACATCTTTAGGTTGAATTCGATATCCTCTATCGTCCACTAGGAACTGATTATGGAGCATATCATCAGGGATTCTATAGGTGTTACCTTGTTTGGTTCGGAATCTGGAGTTAGTATTCATCCCACTGATAGTAGGTAGTGCCGCCAGGAGACTGACATGAAGATCAATATAGGAGGGGATGCATCTTCTTGTATCCAGGTGGTGTGAAACCAGTGAGGAAAGGGCAGGCATACAAGGCCACATTGCCCAATATACCGAGTAGAGTTCCAATCTTGTGGAAAGATAGGTCATCTTCAGTGCTTCTTCCAGATCTTTTCACAAGCCGAAGGGGACAGTGGTTCTTCTATGACTCCACATTCAGGAGTAGTACCACTAGTTTTTCACCAGTCTGAGAAATGGAGTTCTTCCAACCGTTCAGGCCGAGGTGGAGGATATGGACAAGGTATCCAGACGCCAGTTTTTCCATGACATCATGGTGGATAAACTCAGGGTGGAAAGGCTGGGTTATAGATTCGTGGGGCAAGCCAGACATTTGCAGTGGAGCAGACCCATTAGGAGCAGGATCCCAGAAATTCTATTGTTCGAGGTATGATCTTTGTATCCATAGTTTTATCTTCTTCTCTTTTTGATATAGTTTCTTCCCATAACTTTATATATTTTGATTTTGTGGAGATCCTTGGTCTCTACATCTTTTATTATGAGGATATATTGAATTTAGACACTCCATTGGGGACTAGAATGGCTAGTGCACTATAGTGCAAGGAGTGCCCTCTAGAGGTCGGTGGGTGTCCCTTTTTATGGGACCTCTATGTCCTAGAGATGACGGGCTATGATGTCATTCTCGGAATGGATTGGCTAGTTCCCTTCAAGGCAGTAATTTATTGTTACCATTACTGGGTTATTTTCACATCACCATAGGGCATATAGTTTCTTTATAATGGCAAATGGGATGTCTAGGCGAGCAAAGTGGGACCCGAGCATCATGGGTTGGGAGGATTAATATCCCTGATCACTAGTCTATATCTGGATGACCAGGGGACTTCACAGTTATACTTTCCTCTGGTGGTGGCTCATTTCAGGGTAGTATTTTTAGAAGACATTTCAGGTTTACCTCCAGAGAAAGAGGTTTACTTTTCTATTGAGCTAGTGCCAGGAGTGGCAATGGTGTCCATTACTCCTTATAGGATGGCTAAACCAGAGTTACAGGAGCTCAAGAAGTAGGTCAATGAGTTTCATGGAAAGGGTTTCTTTTAATGCATTACTTATCCTTTGGGTTTTCTTGTACTGTTTGCAAATAAGGCAGAAGGTACCCTCAGGATTTGCGTGGAATATCCGAATTTGAACCAGTTGACGGTCAAGAACCGATATCCCTTACCATGAATTACCGATCTATTTGATCAGCTTTGAGAATCCCAGGTGTTCTCAATGATTTACTTGAGGTCTGGTTACCATTAGTTTCACATTAGACCATCTGATATACCTCTCACATCCTTTCATAGTAGATATAGTTTATTTGAGAATATGGTTTTGTCATTCGGTCTCACAAACACACCTGCTGTTTTCGTGGCACTGATGAACTGAGTGTCCCATCCATACTTGGATTCCTTCGTGTTGGTTTTCATGGATGAAATATTTGTGTATTCTCACACTCGATACTACCATGACACCCATATTGATATTTTTTTGAGTACACTGAGAGAGAATATGTTATATTCTAAGCTCTCAAAATTCCACATCTAGATGGATCAGATTCACGTCTTGGGTCATGTTATCTCAGAGATAGGAGTATCAGTAGACCCAGTGAATTTGAGAGCAGTAGTTTCATGGGAGTAGATGAAGAATGTCTTGAAGGTGTGGAGTTTCCTAGGTATGGCTGGATATACAGATTCTTCATACATGTCATTTCTCTCATAGTAGCACCACTCATGGGTTTGTCTACGAAGGGTGGAAAGTTCTTATGTTCAGATTCATCTAAGTCAGCGTTTCAGGAGCTGAAAGGGAGATTGACTTCATCATAGATAGTAGTCTTCCTAGAGCTAGGAAAAAGCTATACAGTTTACTATGATGCATTTAGTATCGGGATGGGAGTTGTGCTTATGTAGGGAGAAGTATTCATTGTGTACAGGTCTCGGCAGTTGAGGCCACATGAG
The DNA here is from genome assembly GCA_963277665.1 of Viscum album. Classification (NCBI taxonomy): domain Eukaryota; kingdom Viridiplantae; phylum Streptophyta; class Magnoliopsida; order Santalales; family Viscaceae; genus Viscum; species Viscum album. The sequence goes on along the minus strand of OY728150.1, from coordinate 1,460,829,029 downwards.
TAGAATTACCCGACACATGTTCTTGATTTGGATGCAGGTGTTCATGCCTTACGTTGTTCGAGAAATTTTCATCTGGGATAGAATTTTGTGGTTTTCACTGACCACAAGAGTCTCATGTACATCTTCACTCAGCGTGATCTGAATTTGAGATAGTAATGGTTGGTTGATTACCTTCAATCTTTTGACATTGAGCTTGCCTATACACCTAGGAAAGGAAATGTAGTGGCTGATGCGCTGAGCAGGAGGACTCAAATACAAGCGGTTCAAGAGGCTAGAGGTGAGTGGAATCTTATGTCTATATTCTCTGAGATGCATTTGGAGGTGCATGACAGACAGGGGAAGATATTTCATTCTTCTTTAGCTGTTACCTCTACCATTATCATTTGAGTGCGAATGAGGTTGTTATCACACTTAGAAGGCTCAGTCCTATGGGAGGGTCAATCAGGAGAGGAACCTTTTCCTAGATAAACCATAGGAAAGGATGAGATCCTACATTTCTGGGGCACGTATGGGTACTAATAGACATAAATGAGGAGCTAATATGGGTCTTTCATTCCTCAGTTTGGGCAGTTCATCCTAGTGTCACCAAAATGTATCATGATCAACACAATCAGTATTGGTGTCCATGTATGAAGAGTGATGTTGCTGGTTTCATCATGAGGTGTTCCACCTATCATAAGGTGAAGGCGGAGCATCAGCGGCCAACATGACTTTTGAAGTAGTTACCCATTCCCAAGTGGAAGGGGAATGATTTCGCGATGGATTTCCTAACATGATTATCGAGGTCAACTTGAAGGAATGATGTAGTTAGGGTTTTTATTGACACACTCATGAAGGGTTCCCACTTCATGCTGATCAAGGAGACCTTCAGTGATGAGGATGTGGTATAGTTTTACATCCATGAGATTGTAAATATTCATGGAGTTCCACATTCCATTGTTTCAGATAGGGATGCACTTTTTAATTCTCAAGTCTGGCAGGGGATTCAGAAGGCTTTGGGTACATAGGTAATCTTGAGTATAGCTTTCCACACCCAGATGGATGTCCAGTCTGAGCGTACGATCCAGGTGCTTGAGGAAATTCTCTGAGCATGCATCCTAGAATTATGAGGTTCTTGGGAGAATCATATACCTTTTGAATAGTTTTTCAACAACGATAGTTTTCAAGAAAATATTCAGATGGAACCTTATGAGGCTTTGTATGGTAGGCTATGCTGACCACCCTTATGTTGTATAGTGGTAGGAGAGGCAGCTTTGTTAGGACCTCATCTAGTTTAGGAGACCACCGAGCTGATAGATTTGATTAGGAAGAGTATGGCTACTGCACATTCTTGATAGAAGTCTTATGGTAATCAGTGGAGACGACCGCTAGAGTTCGAGGTCGGGGATTAGTTTTTCCTATGTGTCACACAAAGGGTGGGGAACAGAAGAATTAGTAAATAGGGTATGCATTCACCAAGTTACATTGGTCCATTTGAGGTTGTGGAAAGAGTTGGGCCGGTTCCTATCAGTTGCAGTTACCCAGAGGTACCAAGCTATGCATGAAATTTTTTCACATTTCTCAGCTCTGGCGTTACATTTTTGACCCATATCATGTCTTTGAACCCGAGGAGGTTGAGATTGAAGTGGATGTGTTGTTTGAGGAGCATCCTGTCCAGATTGTCGATCACAGTACGATGGTTCTATGTGGCCAATTTGTAACTCTGGTATGGGTTCTATGGCAGTATTGGCGAGTATAGGACGACACCTGTGAGAGGGAGGCTGATGTATGAGCAAAGTGGATGAAGCTATTCAGGGTTTCTTCTTTTATGTCTCACAATGAAAATTTGGGGACAAATTTCTTTATGGGGTGATGATTTTAAAAACACGGACCTTCTTTCATGTTTGTTTTCCTTTTCTGGTGATTTTTTAGAAAAAGTGGAATTTCTGGAAATTTCCAATGTACATGTCGTGCACTTTATGAGTACATGCCGAGTACTCGGTTACCACGGGTTGCAGTGTGCTGGCCGTGTAGTGTCCACATACATGGCCATGTGGGGGTGACTTGGAGGCTACCTAAACCGGAGTACTTAAATGGAATTTACCTTCCGTGTAACTCAAATGTACACACCATGGAAAATTTTTCATTAAACAGACCGGGGTCGCGTCAAATTGATAGAAAAACCTTCTTCTATGTCTCGTTCATTTGAGAGGACCCATATGGCCGCGTTCCTTCTCTGAGTCCCTAATCCCCCCTCTGATCTTTAATTCGACTGTCGTCCATTGCATTGGGATCACCTCAGTAAGCTATTCCTTCTTCTAGAGCTTCGTTTCATGATTCCTCCTTTTTCTCATGTTATGCTCTATTGAATGTTTTAGACGTTTTTTTAGATCAACGATGTTCATGGACTATTCAAGGATTGAGGTTCTCGTATAGTGATATCCCAATGCGATGGTGGGTGGTGTGTGCCTTTTTGTTGATAGTCTTTGAGTAATATTTGCAATTTTTTCCAATACCCTTGAACGGGGTATTGCGTAATTATTGTTTTCCCTTTCTAGTTGCCTTTCATGCTTGTTTGCTTTCATAGAGGTTATTTGTATATGAATTGGGTTGATTTTTTAGTCATGGATTTATTTTTCCATGCTTTGTTTTGTGTACGACCGTTGGTCCTCTTTAACCTGTTAGGCCACCCTGCCTTGCTTTTCCATGCCTAGTTGTAGGATGGTGCAATTATTGTTATCTGACATGCTTGATATTCTATAGACTATTTAACCAAGTAGTTCTGGAGGTTTACGTTGGCCGTATTGCACTGTTATGCTTGTTTGACATACATGGGGTCGTGGGAACCTGGTGTAGTACACTATAAGGTGGATTGACAGTGTGAGATTCCTCGAAGAGCCTTTGATTACCTTAAACTATAAGGGGAATTGAAGTGTGTGCTTCCTCAGAGAGTCATTTATCATTTTAGACTATAAGTGGAATTGACTATGAGGGCTTACTTAGAGAGTCTTTGTATATTATTATAGTTGAGAAAGAGGGGATATGTTGTGTTTACTTACCAAAGGGTTACCTTATTTTATTTTCTTCTTATTTGGTATAAGAAGTTGAATGCTTGAATTTGTGGAATTGTTTACTGCTCTGTTACATATTTCTTGAAATATTAATTCACATGTAGTTGGGCACAAATATTTTTCTGTTTTACTAATGGGATTTAGTCTCACACCCTATTTGGGACATACTTTTGGGCCCAAACAGATTATATTGTTGCAGGTATAGATAAGGTAAAGAACCCTTCTACTTTAGGTTCTTGATTGACGATGGAGTTGGAGGGCATGAGACCAAGCTATGGCTTGAGATTTTGAATAGTTGTTTACTTGATTCGCTTTTTATTTGGTTTATTGCTTTTGTATTCCATCATTGTGATTTGTTTGTCTGCTTTGTTATACATATGTATCATGAATTATTCATATATATATATGTGTGTGTGTGTGTGTGCTCTAGTTTATTATTTTTCAGTCTTCTATAGTTTACTTTTGAATGTATTATTACTGCTTCCGCTATTGCTATTGTTTTTCTTCAACCATGTTACTCTGCCAATGAGGGCATAGTTTCCCCACTATCACACCCAATGATCTCACTGCTAGTCGGCAGCCTCTAGCGTTTGGGAAAATGTGCTTGAGGTCACGTAACAAACAAGGTACGGGGCGCCTCTAGGAGGTTTCTGGAACTGGGATGTTACAGTCTTCAATGTGTAACTATGAAAATTTATTTTTCAATCATTTAGAAGAAGATATAACCAAAAGATACTCCAGTAGAAACATCATCAACAATAGCATATCGATCAGATATTTAAAAACATGTATGCATTCAATGTCTAACTCCAAAGGTAATGACACACTGCTATTTTACAAAAAACATTTTATTTATATGTGTATATTGTTTTATTTTAAATAAATTAAAATCTAATTATTTAAATATATGGAAAAAACTCCATGTTAAACAAACCCCAAAAACCCACCAAAATAAATAGTAAATATTTGATTTCAATTATTTTAAATCATTCATAGAGAGTCATAGATTCCCAATGAAATAAGAATAATTTTACCCATTTATTATGAGCTATTGAATCTAGAGAAAACATATTTAAATATATATTTACTCATGGTGATAAAATTACAAAATATTTGAATACTATTATTAATAAACAACTCCATCATTACAATTACAATGTCGGATTCCATCAGGTTATGTTAATACCAAAATTAGGGTTGCTAATGTATGGTTATTTAAATATCTAAGGTTGATGAAAAATGAATTTATTCCTAAAATAAAAGGTTTCATCTAATATTATGATTATTTATCTATACATTTCTGATAATTGTGGCTATATAGACTATGTGTATTCTTATAAACATATGATTCCCAAACAATATGCCATACTAAAAAATGTAGTATTGGAATAGTGTTTCCAGAATACTTTAAAAATGACAATAATACAAAAGAATATATTTTAACAAGTATTAGAGACATGTAAATTCTTTGAGAACAAAAATATAAATTTTGGAGAATATCATATTCATGAAAATCAATTAAAAACATTATTAGTAACATAAATCTGGGCGTCTATGAGCATCAAAATCAAAATGAAATTTAATAAAAATCAACATATTCTCATCAAAAATTGAGAGAATGAAACCTATCAGGACCTGATATATTAGAGGAAATATAAGAGAAGGTTATATTCAATCAATTTCAAAATGGAGAATCTTAGGTCTTACAAAACAGATATATATAAAATTTTAGAAAGATCTAGAGATAGAATTCAGTGACAAGGTATTTGTAAGAATTTATCCATAGAAGAGGGTGATGCTATTTTGAAATTAAATATTTAAAAGACCTTGGTATATCATTCAATTTGTAATTTTTGATCTTATAGGGATAATATTTTATTTATTAGTGATTCCACTTATTCTCTCTCGAGTTCATAATTTGTCCTTTGTGTCTCTATGAAGGACGTACATGCCAAATCCAAAAATGTACTGAATAGAGAGGTAATATAAGTAGAGGAATACCATTATTATGACGAACAATATTTAGATAATCCCGATCAAATATATAGTGTTCTATGAAACAATACCACTCACTAGGTCATTATTTTTTGTTGAAATTCCCAATTTGAGGAAGCTGCGTGGCATTTTGAGGATTTGATGCGGCAGATGTATCCTTCTCTACTTGTATCAGAGTGATGAATTTTTAAGGAAAATTCTTTTTATGGGGGGGTATAATGGCTCAACATGATTTTTTTGTAGAATATTTACCCCTTATTGATTTTAGTACTTTGAGTGATTACATTATATTTAAATACAAGTTTAGATGAACAATGTGAAATTATTAAATTATTACGTCTCCATTATCACATAGATATTGGATTGGAGGGTATTAATAGTGATAAATAAATTGTAATAAACATATAGTCTAAAAATTAAAAACTTGAACTCCTTTGTTGGTAAATTATTAGTGTTTTAAAAAGTATATTTATTTGAAAACAAATGCGATGTTTTCAGAAAAATTATATTATTACACAAAATATATTTATGTAATTATATATTAAATTCTTAACTATTATAAAACTATTCTAATGAAATTTATGTATTATTAAAATGTTCCATTTTTTATTAAAAACATTTTTTTATGCATATGATATGAATAAAAATGTAGTTTTATATAAAGTGGATTATTTGAAATATTTTCAATTAATTTTAAATTCATTTCTTCCATTCATAGGTATTGAATTAGCTAAAATTAATTATATATGTAAAATAATTAGGTACATATTTATTAAAAAGAAACATTTTATTTTTTTCAATATCAATTTAAAATGTGGTAAAAATCATCAAATCAATAAATGGTAAATCAGGTTAATCAATGAAAAAAGTAATAACAAGTGAATTGTTTGAATATAATTCGTATTGGATAATGTGAATTTTGATATTATCACCATAGTATTTAAATTTTCTTATTTCATGGGAAGTTTGATATGAAAACAAATTATTTATTATTTAAATCAAATAAAGTTAAAATGTTTTGAACTATTAATTTTATATATCTATTATTTTTTAGCGTAGGTAAAATAGTAATGAATAACTATTAATATTAATTTTTTGCATAATGAAATTATTTTCATGATTGTAATATATTAATAAATTTAATGTATTATCTGATTACGTTAAATTCACACACAATACCAAAATAATATTATTCAATTAATGGTAGAATAAACTAAATTATTAAGAAAATATTACAACTGATGTAATATGAGTAATTTATAATGTTAAATGAGTTATTTAGGAAAATATAATATATTAGAACTGGGAAAAAATATTATATTGTAATTCGAACATTGTATTTATGATTTTAATGTCTAATTACATGAATAGCGTCAAAATTGACATCAATGATATTTTATCCAAGTAATTATTTATTAAATTATACAATATCTATACAAGTATTTAAATAAGAAAAGGGTGATATTATATTTTCAAAAATTTAAATTATCTTCAATTTAAGGTCTAATTATTTTCTTATAAGATAGAAATTATAACCCATTAATATTGAATAATCCTATTATAGTATTTGAAATTAAAATTGGATAGCTAAGGGTTAATGAAAACGAGATGGTCTAAAATGAAACAATAACATGTTAAAATTCTATTAGTTGTTGTGATTAATCCCCTTCTCTATGTTATAATCATAAAACTATAATTTGGGATTAATTATGTTTATAAATAATTTATTATAATGTTATATTTTGGAAACTAGAAAAGTTCCTCTAATTGCAATTATAATAAAGAAGCTCCTAAATCACTCACTAACAATAATTTAAGCTATATATTTCACCCAAATTGTGCAATTTCATCTTCTCACCATCCATAGTCACATTATAGATTTTACGGTCTTCCCAAAAGAATAACCTTAAATCCACTTATAGTTCATCAAATGGATTCATTTTAAAGAATTGGTTGTTAGTGTTATTTTAAACCAAGGAAGACATGATGTAAGGGTTTTATGCTATAATATAATTTATAATTGGGATTTCTTATGATTATGTTTTCAATAATGTAATCGAATGAAAAATTTATCATGAAACGTATGAATTTTATTCTAATATATTTATTTCTTTAAAAAAAATTATTTCCATACATTTTCCTCTCCATATATACCCAATAGAATGAATTTTATTTTAAGGTAAATATATATCATTTATATCATTGGTTAAAAAAAGCATACATCCATGTCCATTTTTAAAAAAAATTATTAAAAATGTATTTAGATTTTAATATGATTTTTTTAATTCACTTTAACCATGTTTTCAATTTAAAATATTTTTTTAATGAATAATTTTTTTTATTTAAAACAAGGTACTTTGAATTTTCTGATAGATGTATAGAAGTAACTTTTTTTAACTTCTACATAATGAACTCATTTTCCAACCATCATAGGAAATTCTATTCTAGAAATATTAATATAAATTTTTATATGTTTATTTTCATATAAAAGATATTCTGTTATATTTGATTTTTTAATGAGTAATATTAGAAAGAAATGTAATTTTTCTCAACAATGATTTAATGATCGTTTAATGGTATTTATTTTTATATAATAAAAATCACATAATTTCACTTATGATTTAATCAAGATATGATCCAAGAATATAATTCTTAATTCTTTTTTACATGTTTTATGAATATAATGAAATAATGTTTATGAAACCCATTTCTATTTGATGAGATATTCGTTGGTGAAATAATTAAATGTTTATGAAACATGATTCTTTTCTATTAGATATTTTTTGATCAAATTTGTAAGAAACCAATTCATTTTCATGGGTTCTTATGTGAGGAATTATTTTTGATATTTAGGGACACATATATATACTTTTAATTAGGTGAGGTGTGGGGATTATATCTCCCTCCAATGGATTGGGTAATGATTGATATCTAATGAGAGAAACATGCCGATATATGGGAGTTAGCATTGTTTAGTAAGGGACTATGTACACTATGAAAGTATTGGGAGTTATGATTTACTTATATGATAGATTGTGGAGTTATCCCATTCAACTATAATAGCCTTACCAATAGGTGCAGACAACTAAGGAAATGATTTTCTCTACTTATTTGTATACCAATAGTCAATATCATATGAATATGCTATGATTTCATGGTTTCTTTTATTTGATTATATTAATTATAATTTCTTATTAACTACCAATATTTACTCCATGACATACAATTATGATCATTGATATGTAGAATATTGGGTTCAAATGTAGATATCATCTTCTTATACCCTTATGCACATGTTATTCATATTAGATATTTAATATATTCCTTGTTTACACATAAAAATAAGTAGAGATCACCATTTATTTGTTTTTATTTCCTATGTAATGAAAAATGGTTCTATTTATGATTTATTCATGATGGGCGATACTTATAAAGATCATAGTTTGATAAGATGTATAACTTTTAAGAATGAGTTGTTTTTTATTCCATGTTTCTAATGATACTAGACCTATAATAATCTGGTCTGTATAAATATATTATGAAAGGAATAATAATCAATTCAAATGTATTATATATTTTTGAAAATTATGGGTCACTATACCAAAGAAATATTTGGGTATAAACCTTAATTGGTTGTCCGATGAAGAGACACAGTTCTTAACCATGGTGGATTGTTTAATTTCATGTTATACCTTGTTAAAATATTTTCTAAATAATATTTGTTAATAATATAATTATAACCCATATATTGATAATTTTTTATGACAATTCCATATGCTATGTCTTGTTTCCATTTCCGTCAAATTGGAAATGGAATAAGCATTCATGTGTACGTGGACCATTGATTCACAAACAGTTGTTATTAATTTTCCATCACCACAACCAATGTATTGTAATATTTATGGAATTAAAGTATATAATTGATATTCAACAATTATTTATTATTATTTATGGACAATATGTCTCTATTTTTTATTATTCCGTTGATTGAGAAAATGATAACTTCATTTATGTGTATGTGTTGATTGCTTCCTCTATGAAGCGATGTGATTCATTTTTCACCACATCATCACATTGAATTAATGTGTAGGTGTATTTAGTGATATAATATGATATTTTTTAAACAATAGACAATTTTAATGATAAAATTATTCTTACATTCTATGACTTTTTTCTTGGACATATTTAAATACTACATGAGTGTACATATAGCCAACCATCTAGATGATTGTAACGTAATTCATTGATCGAAATCATAATTCAGGGTTGGGTTTATAATTATAATTAATTTATAAAAATGATAATAATTTCACAATCATTATTACTACTATTATGACATAATTATATCTCATACCGTATTCAATATATAGGAGTCAGTTGGGACATATGAGCCCAATATCATCAAAACAACTAACATGAACATAATTGATTATGTTATTCTTTATAAACAGATAAAAAGCTTGAAGTTATATTAATCAATAAAATGGTTCTTAAGAATTTAAATAATTTACATATGTTTCTTATTCATGAATATATCGAACGTATATGTTGAATCAACTTCTAGGTATGGGGCACATTCCCCTAAAAACCAAGTACTAAATGTTATAATTTTTTTAAATATTTTTATTACGTGACCATACCCAAAATTATTTAAATGATGTATTTCTATAGAAATATAATAATATTAAAGGTCATTTTATTTGTATTTTTTGTACTTTCCTTCAATAGTTTTCAAAATGAATGTTTTTATTTATTTTATATGGAGTATTTTGAAAAAAGAAAGAAGGGATGATCTATTTTAACTTATAAGGTCTTAATGGTTCTTCCCACCACCATAAATGTTAATTTATGATTGGATTAATTTATAATATCATATTTTTTCATCATTGGAAAACATTACGTCACATTACACTAGGTGTTTTCAAAATGGATTTTAAATGGAATGGATATTTTGTTATCTTTAAGTTTTTTCTTATTGGTGAAAGGAATATTTTTCTAATTTTGTTGATAGAAATCTAAAAATCCATGTATTAATTTTCTTTAATTGTTCTTGAGATTTTTTATGATGATGGGAAAGCCTGATATTAATCATGAGGAACAGTGAGCCTGAAATAGCTCATGATCACGGGTGAGACTGATATAGATCTCCATATAATTTATAAAAGGGATGGAGTTAAACAATTATATTTATAATAATATAATATTTTAAATTATAGGTTAGGTCATTCCATTTGTAATATTTATTATAAAAGTGAAATTAAGATGATTAACTATGTTATAGACATGAATTATCTATTATTTCATTTGATTTTCATATAATGTTTGCTTTTTAACAAGATATCTAATGAGATTAATTTTAAAGGTAGGTTTTTTGTAATACTTAAGGGATTTTTATGAAGATATTTTTGTAGTGAAGTTTATATCATTGGATGGAAAATGTTAATTTTGAGACAAAACATAATTTTTAAAATTGAAAAAATTATAACAATTCATGGACTAGTGGGTTTCTGTCATTATTTTAATATTTCTCTTACTATGATTTTTTTTCAATCCAAATTTTAAAATTATTTTTACATGGAACTATCAATGGTTTATGGAAAGTATTATTTCATGATGAAAATTTTGATGATGTGAAATTAAAATTAATCATTTTATTTCATAATTATTTTTTATTTATATAAAAAAAATACAAATAGGAGGTGTAAACCTTGTGATGTAATAATTATTTATGTATGTGTGATCACCTATTTTCTTAAAACTCTAAACAAAAAATATCTTCAAAATTTATTAGAGAGATTTCATGACCTAAAACTCAAGACATTTTATTGATTAATGATAAGTCCTTATTGTAATCAATTTTATATCAGGGTTTCAAGAACTATATTAGAATGCTAATAATGATATATTCTTATCCTAAATTATAATACAATATTATTAAAAAACTGAAGAATGGTGTGTTCATGTCTCTATGTATGTTTTAATTCATCAATTCCATAAAGGCTACGCGATTATTAATATTTAAAAATTTATTTTATGATTCTCATAATTACAATTCACACATCTAATGAATTTCATTGTAATATATTCTTCCATCAGTATCCATTATTATTATTTTGGTCTATAGTAAATTTTATATAACAATATATCTCCCCTAAACTAAACTCTGATATCAACCATTCATGGTATCATTTATTTATTTTTGATGGTCAACTAGATGGAAATATAATAGTCAATTAAAATTCAAGTGTATTTGTCAACATTCATTGAAAAGGAAATTGGTGGCACTGTTGTTGCATCACTAGGAAGAATAATTCTCATAGACATGAGATATATGTTGGTTCCATTCAATATTATAATATTTTTATGTGAGTTACTCATTGAGGTAAATCAATATAAAATTTAGATTCCCACTTTAGTGGAAACATAGGGAAATAATTAGGAACGACTTCATATATGTTTCCTTTACCACGTAGATCTATCCAACTAAATTTCATATAATGTAATCTAGAATGAAACTAGATTTTTTACGTGAGATCACTAAAGAGAATACAACAAAAATCCAAAAAAATTGGTCTAATATTATAATCCGTTGGAAAACACAAGTGTTTCCATCCATGTAAAGGAAAAATGTTTTATTAAAAACTCAATATAATGATAAGAGATATCCATATTATATATAACAAATATTAGATCAAAGATATACATATTTAGGATGATTATGTCACACAGGAACTAGGCATTAAAAATTATCACTTGATATAAAGTGATCCTTAAGCCTTACTCTTTTGTCGTTCCCAAAGGAGTGTAAATATGATTCATATACTATGAGATCAAAGATATCATTTCCAAAGAGTTAATTAAAATATAATATATGAATGAATTATAATCACCATTATCATACAATAATATTAACATTAATGGAAAAATGAAAAAAATTGTTTTTAGTCCATCAACATATTCTATGAGAAAATTCTCCAAATATAAAAATGTAAATATTATGGCCCATCATGAGGTTCTTTGTAACAACCCAAAGTATTTCATTGGAAAATCCCTTCTTAAAAATATTTCATAAAATCACATGAAAACACAACATAATGAACTATTATGTGCTAAGTGACCTTTAAGCATAAGTTTGTCACGTCTGTGTTTGGAATTTCAAAAATCTGACATACACGGTTGTGTTCAAGATGATTTTTGGGGTCCAATAAGGAAAAAATAATTTGTGGTGAATAGTAACCTACCCTTATGAATAGTAAACTACAATTATGAATGGTATTACTACCCTTATAAATATTACATCTTCCAAATAATATTAACATTACCCAGGAATAATTAAATAAAATTAGGGCATCTTAGAATGTTCTAATTTGACTATAGTAAACTTTTTGGTATTTTTGTAAGTTATAAATAATTAATTATAATTAATTAATTAATTTCAAAGAAAAATTATTTTAATAAAATGTGTTCATAAATTAGTAAATCTTTGTCTCCTAGTTTTTAGATAATTTTATAAGACCCTACATAATTTTTGAAAGCATTATAAAATCAGTTATAATTTTAAAAAATGTATCTTTCAAGTATATTATGATTTCAATAAAATATTAAATTAATTATATTTAAAGAATTATTTTTGAAAAATGGACTTCATTTTTATATTCTAAACATCGAAAAATGGGTAGGGTAAATTTTTGGGATAAATCTAAAATACTTTAAATTTTCAGGTTAATAGTAAAAATACAGTTTCTCGCATAATCAGTGTATCCTAAATTGAATCACTAATGATGTAATGAGGACATAAACATTCTATAACATTAGGTTCAGCCAAATTATATTAAATTTCATAAATAGTTCCTTAAAATATAATAAACTCAATTTTCAAACCCATAAAGAACTTTCCAATGCCTAAAGTGAAAATGTGATTTCTTAAAGTGTCTTTTTCTCTTTCTTTCACATTCCTTTTAATAAATTAAAGAATTAGAATTATAAAGTTTAATTAAAACCTAATGCTAATTATATTAAATTAATATATGATTTAGTATGTCAATAAACTACTATTACAAGTCTAACATTTGATATATTATTTTATTTAATATTTTATACTAAAAACACCTTCCCCTCATGTATAAATAACCCCTCCCCCTACCCTTGCCAAACCACACCTCTCAAGCTACAATAATTGTCTAAAATAAACCTAATCATCTCCCCTAGAACCTACCCCACATCCAAGAGCTTATGGTCTCATCAAAGTACAATGATTAGTCCCCTAAAGGAGTATCTCAAGAGAAGGATTCAAGAGGTAATTTAACTTCCTCTAATTCCATTTCAATTTCAAGTCCTATTTTTATTCTATCCCAAAACGTCTTTGTAATAATGGTGTTGTTAATCCAGTATCATACATATACTTTAATTTTATGATACTAATGGTATATTAAACTTTACAATCCCCCTTTCCTCTTCCTTTTATTTTACAAAAGAAAACGCTGTTCATAAGGTGTTAATCTATCACCTTCAAGAACAACATGTTTTCTTTTTCCATTTCTACCTACAGATCTAGTCATTAACTATTTTTCTGATTGAAACAGAATATTATATATGTATTATTTCATATTTAATGTTCTGTAACTAACTTATTTACATTAGATGAGTAAACAAAACAATTTTTTGTGGTCTAAAAACCACCCAAAGTAACCCAAACGATCATCATTAAATTCTAATCTAATGATTCATATACATGGTATAAAATTGAATTCATATTAAGATCCTTTTAACATCTACAATAACATTAATAAAATTTAATGTATGTTCGGGATGTTTATCCATGTTCTACAAAAACTTCAATTCATGAATACATGTGAAATGATCAAGAAAACCTTTAAAATAAACATTCTCAAAAAATGTTTTTAAACTCTATAACTCATCAAAAAGACCATGAAATAACATAATGAAACCAAAATTACCACTATAATGGTATAAAAGGTTCTCTAATTTCTTATAAATGAATATAATGTCATTATATAGTACATTAAAGTGAATAAAGTGTTCAGATACAAGGTAAGGGGAAATTCTCAAACCGAACTTTCATCCTTCGGGTTCTCCCTCTTTCACTCCTTTTTTATATGGTTACTTCTTAAAAATATTTCAATCATCCTTGCCTTTACTTTTAAGGGATATACGTGTTTTTCAATGTAATTTACTAAAAATCAAATGTTTTCCAAAAGAACTCTTCTTTCAAGAACACACATTTTGCTTCTCATTCAAGATTGACAGTTCCTGTAACATGTATGTTATTCCCTCATTATTTTGGGAACCTAATGTTTATGAATGTGTTATTAAGAGATGAAACCCATTCCTTTTAATGGGTTAATTATGTTCATTTATGTTATATATTCATTTTTTCATGCGTGATTAATGATAATGTTTTGATATGACGGGTTCACAATGAATTATATAGCACAATATGAATGTTTAAATGTGACGGGTGCACCCAGAATTATATAAAGTTCAAATGAATTTGGTAAAGTGATGAATCTCTTGATAAAATGTGAAATTATATGTGAAAAAGATTATATCTTTGTTCGCAAGCATGTGTGGTAGTTAACCACTAAGACATGATGTTTCATTTTTATGCATTGCCACATTCCAAGTCTCTTATTAATGTTTCCTCTCATGTTCATGATTCTTTTCCTTTGTTAATAATATTATCACCTCATGCTATATTTTTCTAATCTATCCTCTTTATGGGCCTCTATAACACCCCTTTTTGATGTATATCATCCAGTGGATACATGTTCTAAGAAGAGGTCATTTTCTAATAAGAATCTAGAGAAGAAGAAATAAAAAAAGTTTATGATTATTGTTGTGATTGTTATGTATGGTCCTTGTTTTCCCAAGACACTAAACCATTGGATCCACTATGTGTAACAATATTATGTTGTTTATCATTAAAAAGATATAATAGTAATGTATGAAAAATTTGGGTCACTATATTTGGTATCAGATAAATGTTTAGTTAATTTGGGAATTAGGATTAGTGAACCCTAGAGAAAACCTCTAGCGTGAGTCTAAGTACAAATATGCACACAATAATCTTTACATAGGGATCCCTTATGTTAAGATTTTTTTAAATGAATAAGCTATTCATGACTTGTTTACTTATGTTTTGTTCTAACCTTTTCTATTTAAGAAAATGGTGGGAACCAGGAAAACCCAGGCCAACAACTCGTGCGAGGGCCAATGAAACGATCTACCGAACAACATCCCCAATAATTTGGGGGGTGGAGTTCAAAAAATCATGGTGATTCTTACCCAATTATCTCAGGTTATGAACAATAATCATAATAATGGGGAACATCCTCCTTCACCAAAGAGATTAAAACTGGCTATCGAATGTTTCATGTGGCAACGACCACCGACATTTATTGGATCGTCTGATAGACTAGTTGCGGAACAGTGGGTCAAATCCATGGATAATATCTTTTCTGTTCTTCCCTGTTCTAAGATGGAGAAGGTGACACTAGTCGTTTATCATCTATATGTATAGGCCGATCAATGGTGGGCCTTGATTAAGAACACAAAGCCAAGGGATTAAATTGATAAGATAGAATAGGAAGACGTTAAGATCATTTTTCTTAATAAGTATTTCCCACTAACTCTTCGTACAAAGCTGGAGAAAGAATTCATAAAGCTCAAGAAAAAGGAAGGAAAATCTATCACAACCTATGAAGAAAATTTCGTAAGGCTTTCAAGGTACGCTTCGGGTTTTGTTATCAACATTGATTGAAAATTGATAGATTCTTTAGTGGATTAAAACCCATCCATAGAAAGGCACTTGCAATTCGAGACATTGGAAGTTATGAAGAAGTTTCACGGTGTGATCTCAAAGTGGAGATGGAGTTTGGAGAATGGTCCCATGGCTGTGTTGATAAGAAACAAAAGATGGAGTTTCAAGCTGTTGGATATAATGAAAAATGTGGGAAGATAAATCAATTACCCACATGCTAAAAATGTGGGATGTTGCACCATGGGAACTCCATCAAAGGGACAGAGAAATGCTTCATGTGTGGGAAATAAGGACACTTTTCTTAAGAGTTCCAGGAAGACATAAAAAAGAAATGATATTGTGGTAGAGGAAAGGAGAGAACAATTCATGGATCAATGCTACAACTATAGGGAGCTAGGGAACTATGAATGCTAGTGCACTAAACCTCAATTTCTCAAGGGTAATCAACATCAGCAGCCACCAAATCAAAAGGAATAATGTAAGGAATATTCTATTACTACCGGGGATGTGGAGAAATATAATGAAGTCGTAGAAGGTACACTTCCTATTCACTCATGAATGGAAAAAGTCTTATTTGATTTTCGTTCTACGCATTCATTTATATCTTCCTAGTTTTCTAGAACTATATAATCGAATCCCCAAAACCATGAAGTATAGATATCTGCAAAAATCCAAAGTGGTGCAATCATTGCAACCCATGTTTTTGAATCTTCTCCTGTTGGTATATGTGGGAAGATTCTTCTAGCGAAACTTGTAATAATTCGTTTGGTATAATTCGATGCTATAATGGGAATGGATTGGCTCCCGTTATATAGATCACATATCAACTATCTGGAAAATGAAATATATTTTCAAATTCAAACCATCCCATGTTCCTCTACAAATGCCAAGAAGATCATGAATCTCCTTTGAAATAAATTTCCATGTTTTTGATGTTGATTACCTTAGAATAAGCATACCTCTCCCAAATGGTTGAGTCAAAGGAAGGTTCCAACCATTCCAAAATGCCCATCTTGGGGGAATACGGGGATGTATTTCCCGAAGAGTTACCCAGAATTCCCCAGGATTGTGAGTTAGAGTTTTCAATAGAACTCATACCCGGAGCTACTCCTATATCAAATTGTCCCTATAGGATGGCTCCTATTGAACTGGAGGAGTTAAAGAAGCAGCTATATAAGCATATGGACAAAGGGATCATATGCCCTAGTGCATCACCTTGGGGTGCGCCAGTGCTCTTTGTGAATAAGAAAGATGGAACAATGCGGCTGTGTGTCGACTATTGGGAACTCAACAAGATCACCATAAAGAAAAAGTGTCCTCTTCCATGGATTGATGACTTGTTTGATCAGTTACAAAGAGCTCAATACTTCTCAAATGAGGATCTTTGTTCTGGATATCATCAGCTAATAGTGGAGAAGGATGATATTCAGAAGACTTCCATTCATACAATGTATGAGCAATATGAGTTTCTAGTGATCCCATTCGGATTTACTAATTCCCTTACAGCCTTCATGGTTTTAATTAGTAGAGTCATTAGAAATTACCTCGAAAAAATTTTGGTAGTGTTTATCCATGATATTCTCATCTACTCCAAGAGTAAGGAGGGACATGAAGAACATCTAAGACTTGTGTTGGCGACATTTAGAAATAAGATTGTGTACACCATGTTCTACAAATTTGACATTTGGATGAAGCAAGTCATGTTCTTGGGACATGTGATCACAAGTGGGGGAATTTCTCTGGATCCTTCAAAAACAATGGCAATTGGGGATTGTCCCGGGCCCTCTAGTGTCACATAAATCTATAGTTCTCTTGGATTAGATGGAAACTACTGACTTTTTTTGATAAACTTCTCATGATTGTCATGCCCTCTAACTAAGTTAACAATGAAAGGGGTAATGTACGTCTGGATGGAAGAATGTGAGGGAAGCTTCATGGAGCTGAAGAGAATGTTGACCACTACACCTGTACTCACACTACCAAAATGTGGAGAAAGTTTTGTGATATACAGTGATGCTTCAAAGAATGTCTTGGGTTGCGTACTCATGCAAAATGTTAATGTGATAGCCTATGAATCACGACAGTTGGATATCCATGAGCAGAACAACCTGATGCAGGATCTAGAGCTGGAAGCTGTGATTTTTGTCTTGAAAATATAGAGGAACTACCTTTATGGTGAGAAGTGTGTCATATATACCGACCAAAAGAGCCTAATGTATATACTCACACAAATGGAGATAAACATTTGCCAAAAATATAGTTAGATCTAATCAAACATTATGATTGCTCTATCCACTACCATCCTGGAATGGAAAACTAGGTAGATGATTCTCTAAGAAGAAAAGAACATGCTACTCTAACCATGTTTTGGATTGAGAAAGAAAATATCTTTATAGATATGAAATGGATGGAATTGGAAATCGTAATGGCATGGGATACATCCTACCATGCCCAAATGACTGCCCAACCATCCATCCAAGAGATGATTAAAGAAGCACAAATGGATTATGTGGAGATACAATAGAGGGTGAATGCGGTAATGGAAGGGAAGCTGCATTAGTTCCATATCGAAAAAATTGATGTGATTTGGTTTGGAAAGCGGATTTGTGTGCCTTCATCACCCGGGATAAAGAATGGTCTATTGGAAAATGCACATAGCTCTACATTTTCTATCCATCCTGGTTGCACCAAGAGGTACCATGATCTCCAAGAACACTTCTGGTGCGATAACATGAAGAAGGAGATTGCAGAATATATATCAATGTGCTTGGTATGTTATCAAGTAAAATCAGAGTGACAAATGTCCAAATGGATGATGCATCCATTGCCTACACCCATGTGGAAATGGAAAAATGTTACAGTGGACATTGTCACGGGTCTCCTGAAGATGTCGAAGGGAAATAATGCGATATTGGTTTCAGTTTATCAACTCTCTATGACAACCCATTTTATTGTTATTCGGGAAGATCTATAGCTTAAACAACTTGAAAATATATATTTTAAGGAAGTGGTGAGACTACATGGTGTTCCACTCTCAATTTTCTCTGTCCATGATCCAAGGTTCACATCTATATTCTGGAGGAGCCTTCAACATGCATTGAGTACTAAATTAAATTTCAGCACGACCTATCATCCCCTAACCAATGGCCAATCTGAATGGACTATTCAGATGATTAATGATATTCTAAGAGCCTGCTCACTAGAACTCAAAGGTGGATGGGATCAGTATCTCCCTTTGGTTGAGTTATCGTACAATAATAGCTTCCACTCGAGTATTCAAATGGCTCCATATGATGCTATGAATTGAAAGTGATGTAGAACTCCAACCTGTTCGGATGATGTTAGAGAAAGAATGCTACTTAGAACCGATCTTGTGGAAGATATGATAGTGAAGGATCATGTCATCCAGAAATACATCAATGCTGCTCAAATTCAGAAAAAGAGCTATGCTGACAACTATCGATGGGATTTAGAGTTCGATATTTGAGATAAATTATTCCTTCAAATATCACCATGGAAGAGAGTCAAGAGATTTGGGAAGAATGGAATGTTAATCCCAAGGTACATTGTCCCCTTTGAAATCCTTGACCGTATATCAGTTGTGGCCTATCAGCTTGCACTTCCACCAAATATGGCTCATGTTAATGATGTTTTTCACGTATCACTCCTAAGGAAGTACATACCAGACCTTTCACATGTACTAAACTCAGAGGTGGTACAACTAAGAGATGATCTCTCTTATAAGGAGCATCCAATAGAGATTATGGACAGGAGAGATAAGGATCTAGGCAATAAGATAACTCACCTAGTCCAAGTGTTGTGAAGGCACAATATGTTTGAAGAAGCTAATTGGGAACCAGAGGAGGTGATGAAGGAGAAGTACACCCACCTGTTTGGGTAAAGTGAAATTTTGAGGGCGAAATTTCATAAGGCGGGAAGAATGTAACGATCCAAAGTATTTCAATGGATATTATATTCTTAAAAATATGTCATAAAATCACATGAAAACACAACATAAAGAACTATTAAGTGATAAGTGACCTTTAATCATAAGTCCATCACTTCTGTGTTTGGAATTTCAAAAATAAGACATACATGATTGTGTTCAAGATCATTTTTGGGGTCCAATAACAAAAAAATAATTTTTGGTTAATAGTAACCTACCTATATGAATAGTAACCTACCCTTATGAATAGTTGTACTACCCTTATGAATAGTAATCCTTCCAAATAATAGTAACCTTACCCATGAATAATTAAATAAAATTATGGAATCTTAGAAAGTGACAATGTGACCATATTAAATGTTTTAGTATTTTTGTAAGTTATAAATAATTAATTATAATTAATAAATTAATTTAAAAGAAGTTTTTTTTTCTTAAACGATGTTCATAAATTATAAAATCTATGTCTCCTAGTTTTTATATAATTTTATAAGAACCAACGAAATTTTTAAAAGAATTATAAAATCAATTTCAATTTTATAAACAGTTTTTTCAAGAAAATTATGATTTTAATTTAATATTAAATTTATTATATTTAGTAAATTATTTTTTAAAAATGGAATTACTTTATAGAATCTACATGTAGAAAAATATTTAGGGTGAAATATTTTTATTTTTCTAAAATACATCAATTTTTGGGTGAATATAAAAAATATTGTTTTTGCATAATCGTTGTATCTTAAATTGCATCATTAATGATGTAATGATGACATAAACATTCTAGAAAATTAGATTCAGACAAATTATATTAAATTTTATAAATTGTTCCTTGAAATACAATAAACTCAATTTTCATACCCAAAAAGAACTTTCCAAAGCCGAAACTCAAAAGGTGATTTCTTAAAGTGTATTTTCCTCTTTCTTTCACTTTCAATTTAATAAATTAATGAATTCGAATTATAAAGATTAATTAAAGCCTATAAATAATTATACGATATTAATATAGATTTTAGGATGTCAAAAAATAACTATTACTAGTCTATCTTTTGATATATTATTTTATTAAATATTTTATACTAAAAACACCTCCCTCCTCATGTATAAACCCCCCCCCTCCCCTTACCAAACCACAACTATAAAACTTCAATAATTGTCTAAAATCTACTCAATAATCTAGAATAGCCTCTCCTCCACGTCCAAGAGATTCTGGTCTCATCAAAAGACCACACCTAGGTCCCTTAAGGCGGATCTCAAGAGAAGGATTCAAGACGTAATTTCTCTTCCTAAAATTCTATTTCAATTTCATGTCCATTTCTTATTCTCTCCCAACCTATCTTTGTCCAAATGGAATTATTACTCTAGTTTCATACATATACTATAATGTTATGATACTAATGGTATATTATACTATACATCCCCTTCTCCTCTTCCTTTTATTTTATAAAAGAAAATGTTGTTCATAATGTGTTAATCTATCACCTTCAAGAACGACATGTTTTATTTTTCCATTTCTACATCTGAATCTGGTCAAGAAACCATTTTTATGATTGAAACATAATAGTATATATGTATTATGTACTATTTTATTTTCTATAACTAACATATGTACATATTACTATATTAGTAAACAAAACAAGTTCGTCGTGGTTGAACAACCGCCCAAATTAACCCAAACGATCATCATTAAATTCCTATCTAATGATTCATCCACATGGTATAAATTGTAATTAATATTAAGATAATTTTAACTTATGGAATATCATTAGTAACATATTATATATGTTCTGGATGTTTACCCATGATCTACCGAAACGTCAATTCCTGAATACATGTGAAATGCTCAAGAAAACCATAAACACGAACATTCCCGAACAATGTTTTTAAACTCTACAACTCATCAAAAGGCCCAAAAAATTACATAATGAAACCAAAATTAACCCTATTAAGGTATTAAAGGTTCTTTTATTTCAAATTAATTAATATATTTTCATTATACAAGACATTAAAGAGAAATAAGTGTTCAGATACAAGGTAAGACAAAAATTCTCGAACCAAACTTTCATCCTTTGGGTTCCCCCTCTTTGACTCCTTTTTTATATGGTTACTCCTTCAAAATCATGTATTAATCATTGTGTTTCATATTCTAGGATATAAATGTTTTTCTCTGGTATTTATGAAAAATAAAATGTTTTCCAAATGAAATCTTCTTTCAAGAGCACACCTTTTTCTTCTTATTCAAGATTGACGGTTCTAGTAACATGAATGTTATTCCCTCATTATTTTGGGAACCCAATATTTATGAATGTGTTCTTATGAGATGAAAATAATTCCTTTTCATGAGTTTTTTATGTTCATTTATGTTATATTTTCATTACGGAATGCATGATAAATGATAATGTCATGATGTGACGGGTGCGCCCAGAATTATATTGCACAATATGAATTTCTAAATGTGAAGGGTGCGCCCGGAATTATATATCACTCCAATGAATTTGGTAAAGTTATTAATCTCATGAGTAAATGTGAAATGTTGTGTGAACAATATTATAGCTTTGTTCACAAGCATGTGTGGTATTTAACCACTAAGACATGATGTTTCATTTTTATGCATTGCCACATTTCAAGTCTCTTATTAATTCTTCCTCTCATTTTCTTGGTTCTTTGCCTATGTTATGAATATGCTCACCACATGCTATATTGATCTTATCTATCCTTTTAATGGGATTCTATCTCACCCCTTTTTGATGTATATCCTAATGTGCCTACATGTACTAAGAAGAGGTCAAGTGCCAATAAGAATCTAGAGAAGAAGAAATGATCAAAAAAGTTTATGCTCGATGTTGTAATTGTCATGTATGGTCCTTTTTTTCCAAAGACACTAAACCGTTAGGGCCTATATGTGTAATACTATTATGTTTTTATCCTTAAAACTATGTAATAGAAATGTATGAAAAAGTTGGGATGCCATCTTCTATAAGAATTATTAACTTCCCAACTAAAATTTATGTTTATAACAGATCTTAAAATGAAATCCTACACCTTGGTATGTATCATAATACACATTAGTGTATATGTTATATGAAGAATCTGATTTTTTACACTATAAATGATGTTTGAAAAATTACTACTACTTGAACAATCAATATGGTTGGAAGTACATTGTATTTTCTTTTAAAAAAAATTCATTCAATTGATATGATACACATAATGAAATAATATAAGTGGTTTATATAGTATTCATATCATAAGGATATGGTTATTTTTTCATTGATCAAATTTCTTTTATCATTTATAATACTTTTCATAGATCCCCTTATTTTTAAAAGGGAAACCCATCTTCTTTAGTTTTTAATTGAATCACCTAAAAACCAATTTACCATAACAAATTGGTTATAATAGTTACTATATTATTCAACACCTAAGCATAGGTTTGAAGGTCTAAAATTGCAATCATTGGAATATCCTCATATTTCATTGCCATATCAATTCACCATTCCATGATATAATAATTCCAAATTACATAAAGATAAAATTTCCATATTTAAAAAATAAATAAGTTAAATTATGTTTTAAAAAATATATACTTGATTAAATTCACAACATTTTGGCCTTATACATAATCGGGATCATTACGTAAATATACTAGAGGAAAATATACTTAAATGAAGGCAATATAAAACCCTCATGAATCTTGGACTGCATTAATGACTACCCCCATTTATTGATAATTCATTCATACATATAGAATCCAAACATGACCATAGATTTATCCATTTTATAATGAAAACATAAGTTAAATTGGATTATATCTTTCCATTAGTCCCAATATCAAGACCCACAATCAACATACAATAAAGGTGGAGTTTGATTAGTGAACTATAAGGGCTAATCTACAACTCAATATTTATTGTTCATTCCTTCCGAAAAAATTATATAAAACATAAAATGACTAAATCAATGATGGTGAGATCTACTTGAGGGTTCTCTAATATAATGTATTTGATGGAACCCACTTGTTGATTCATTTAAATCTTTTTTGGTGGAATAGTCAATTAAAAAACACAAAACAAACTAGTAAATATGAAATTCAATCCAATTAAAAAAATATCATTAAAATTATTTACTTCCATTTAAAAAATAATTAATAAACATTTAGGAAGAACATATGAAATTAAAATTAGAAAAAAAAATTTAGAAGATCATTTCTGGGAATGGTTTTCCTATATGGTTAGCTCAACTAGTATAAATTTTTGTGCCTGAATTTCTTTATTTCCTCTAGATGATGTCCCAAACTAGTTTCACCAATTTTGTGTGCATTTTGTGAAGAAGAACCAATATTATGAAAATATGTATTTATTCATGTTTTGAACCCAAAAATTGAATTTAAATGGTTATTATTTTAAAATTTTAGTATAAAAAGAATAAAAATAATAAAAACAAAATAAAAATTAACCTTTTAATGTTCCATAAACAATTCATAACAAACAATCGTAACTCATTGTTTTATAAGATGATGATTATCTAAAAAACTCCCCCATACCTACCTCTTGATCCCTGTCAGTCTTTAATTTTTTCTATGGTTTCTGTAAAAATTAAATGTGGGATATGACACTAATTTGGGCAGAAACATCCTGAATCAAACTATATTGTCAATCAAGTTAGCTTATTTTAATGGATGAAAAATGTTCTTATTATCTTATGATATGATTGTTTTATGTTATTCTCATTCATACCAAATTGAAAAGGATTCTCCCTAAAAATATATTAAATAAGAAACATGATGTAAATAGGATTCCACCATAAGATATCCTAACATTGAATATTGATTCTACCCGAATAAATAGTATAATAGAAAATTCATGAAAAAACATTCCATAATTTATAATTAAAGAAAAACTAAAAAAGAAAATTGTATTAATAAATAATTAAAGTCGTATACAATATTAGTGTGATACAAAAGTCACAAAAATGGAAGGGAGGATAAAATGGATATTTCATTTAATACCAAAGCACAAAAATTATTCAATAGTAGCACATGAACTGTCACCCATGATCAGGAGTCACCACCAGATCATACCAAAAAAAATCATGAAGCATGCATCTATGGTGTTCCACTGATGAGGTATATTTTTTTTAATTCCCACAAAAAATATCACAAAAATTACATACACTGTAATAGTTTATCAAGACTGTATGGAAAATTTCAATTGGACACCATAATAAATCTAGGTAACTCCTTTAATAATTTTAACCATTATAATTATTTTAAAAATATTATTAGAAATCCCTTTTGGTTTTATAAATGGTATGATTAAATATAAAAAGTCTAATTTATTTGAATATATCTATCAAGTAATAATAAATTCAAAATATATAATATATGAAATTTATTCATCAAATATGAAAGTAGACATAGAAAAATAATAAAAATTAATGGACAGAACATGAAATAAAACATTACCAAAATGTAGAAAAAATATAGATTTAACCACATGTAAAAAAGTTGGCTAACTTATCAACCATAAAATATAACAACATCTAGTATATGTAAAATGAAACATGTAACTATCTTATATACACTTTTACATGTTTTTTGTTAACCCTCAAAGAGAGAGAAATAGTGTCCATGATATACTCCAATGCATTATGTAAGATAGTATAAAAATCATCAAGAACCATTATTATTAATCATGTATCCCATATGAACCTTTTAGAAAAATAACATCTCATAACATAACCATTAAAATACAAATATCATAAATTAATAATTAAAACATGATGAGTTTAAAATGGTAGTATTAACAAATATTATCAAATGAATGAATTGGTTGAAAATTTCAGAGTTGTTTTAAAATATAAAAAATTCAGGTTTATCATTTTTACAGTAAAGATTCTACGTTTAAATATTCTTTGGAAATTATAATATAGTGAAAACTGGCCTTATAGAAAATTTATCCCAAATCATTTATTAATAAAACATTCAATCCAAAAATTATAGAAATGAGTTATTTATAACCCTCAATTTGATAAAAACAATCCATTAAACCTAATTTTTTTATAAATCAAGCTAATAAAAACTAAATATGTTGTATTTCACAAAATATATTAGAATGAAATCTAAGAACCAATATTATTACATAAGAATAACTGTTAATGGGAAACACATTTAAATTTTTTTGTATCATTAATATCTTCTTCAAATGTTGAAAATATATAGAATATTTACCATAAAAATATAGAATCTATTAAATTAATATTAGAATAAATTATATTTTTTTAAATTAACACTATGAAAAAATAGGTTAATTTGGAATGATGAATATAGAATAAAAATTTAATATAATATAATAGGAAGGAAAATTGAATTTAAATTGAATTTTTCAGGAGAGAACCTACTTGATTATTATGTGAGTCACTCGAGAGCTTAAGAGGAGGGGAGGGTGGGAGAATTTCAATTATTGGGAGGTGATCATTTTTTAAAATTTATTTAAAATGTTGGAGGAAAATGGAATAGATATTTATAGTATTAAGTGTAATTTTAGGAATTAGTTATTCATGAACGAATGTATAGTTTAACAATATGGTTTTGTAAATCATGAAACAACCATGAAAAAACCCATTGGAGTCAACTAGGTATATAATAAAAATTTGACCACATAATTAGGAGAATCGTGATCCAGTCATGTAGAATAAATTTGAATGATTCACCACCTTCACACGGTTGGGATACAATACTAATACTTAATATTTGGTTAATATTCATCCTACCATGCATCTATAAATTTATTTTTTTGACTGAAAACATTTAAAATATGAAAGATGAGATTAAGAAAAGAAAAATGTAGAAAATAAATTCAAACTAATGATTGTATTGGTGTCATATAATAGGTACACATATTCAACTATTAATATTATATATCCCTTAAATAAGTAAACTCATACAAATTAGGTTCCTAGATGAATTGTTTTGGGAAAATTCATATGAAGGATTCGAGAGATGTTTTTCAATTTAAACTATCATACAATTATACAAGACATGATTAATATAATGCTATGTATAAATAACTAACTGATTGTATAAACATTAGTGGTAATGAATTATTATTGGATTAATGATTTTTTCCTTCAAAAATATATAATTATTATTCTTCAAGGGGATAGGTAATCAATCATATCCCACATAAGTACCCTATTTATGAAGGTATTGGAAATAATTTGTGTTCCCTAAATATCACATCCAATAGTCCCTTTTTTTGGGACATGAACTAAGGGTAAAACACATAGTGGAAGGAATTACCCTAAATTTATCCATGTAACATAATATAAAACCTACTAATCAGCACCTACTTATAAAAATAAAATAAAAATCATTCCATAATGTAATTAGATAAATATAAATAAATTTATATAAATAAAATAGTAAAATGAGAAAACATAACTCATAAAAAAAACTACAACTCCACTATAAATGTTAGTGATGTATAAACTGATCTGAAAACACACCACGAAACCTGAAAAATAGTTTATATTTATAGTTTATTCCTAAAATATATACCCAGTAATATAATTATAATGGCATGTTTTGAAATTGTGTAATAGTAATATAAATACTCCATTGAATTAATAAATTTCATAACAATTAAATAAACAGGTTAAATACCACACCCAAACTCACCAAGTCACACATTCAATGGAGTTACCAAATATGAAATGAAAATAATTCATGACACACAATAACCACATTCTAACTTGTTTAATACTCTCATACCCAATAATATAAAATCTTGTTAGCCCATACATTCTATGTATATAAAAGACATATATCTCTGGTAGCTGATTATCATTAAAATAAATGAAATTACCCTCATTACCTCTCTATATTAAGCATTCCCCTTTATCACAACATAATAATTATTTCCACTAACTAATAGTCCATAATCTCTAGGTATCACCACAAAGATTTTCATAGTCTTTAATAATTTCTAGAAACTATTCTTTCATCTCTAGTGATCATCAATAAATAATACTTTATCAACAGTCTTGACAAAAAACAAATCCATCATTAATATATACCTAACATAAAGGTATAATAGGGGAGAGCGGTAGTCATCCATCCACCCTTGAAAAAATAGATGTTATGGAAAACACACAGAACCCAAAGAATTTTAGAATCGGTAAGAACATAAAACATTGTGGGGAATCATATAGAAGTAACATGAAAATGATATAACAGGAAATCTCAAATAAAACCTATAATAAGGGTTCACGTAAATAGAAATAGTTTCTTTTAAAATAATACCACATCACTTGATGAATTCCTCAAAAAACATCAACCATAGATAAATGAAGTAGTCTATAAAAAATACACATAACACGCCCCACATGTTTATAATTTTTTTGGAAAATCACAATAGATTCTCAATTTTCTTGTTAAAAAACCCATTCCCTTTATATTTATACTCGATTTGATATTTATTTTTAAAAAAACTCAGAAGACCACCTTTCATTAATTTTTATCCACCACCCATTATGTTTATATTAGTTATCTAAATTCTATTAATTAATCAACTATCCAATATTTAATTCCATCATACACATGTTTAGTTCCATCCTTTTCAATTATAATTCTATTTGAGGAACATTTATCCCACTGAAAAAAAAAATTGCAAAACAATTCATCAAAAAAATCATCAAACCACAAAAAAAAACTATCAACCATCTATGGTAAACCAACCCTAAACATATCACATTCCAAATAAGACACATCTCTAATATATAAACTCATTCCAAATCAGAATGGGTTTCCACCATAATCTAACAACCTCCATATAACACACACAAGGAAAAATATATATATTAAGAAAATAAGAACAAATATGATAATATATTTTTTAAGAAACTAATTCAATATTTTATATTACAAGAGTTGATTCACAATATTTCATAACCACATTCCTGGGTGTGTTGAATCTTTTTAAATATATATAGAAAAAAATTTAAAATAATTTAACTGCTTGAAAATTTGAGAAGTATTATTTGAATAAAAAATGGTTCATATGGAATTGATAAAACTTCTAGTAATTTTCTCAGTGTCATTATATTGAAAAATAGAAACAATGGTAACTAATATAATTGAAAATTGAAAATACATGTGAACATTCCACCTTCCCCAAAAAAAATTCAAATACTATCTTCTATGATATTTATGTTAATTATTTTTATTAACTCTATGAGAAAAACTAATTAAAATAACACAGTTACGTAAAACTATATTGAGTTCCCATATCCTCTTCCTCGGTTAGGACCTTTTGAATGGTAGTGCAAGATACAAGGAAACAAATATTATCTCAACACCAATAGAACACCATTAAACCTATAGTAACCAATAAAATTAAATTCCCCATTATTCCCTTAGAAGAACATCTACTGAAATAGGAATTCCCATGAGTACAGCCTTCTATAGAATAATAATGAGAATTATATAAAGTTGGTATAAAAAGGGAAACCGCATTAGATTTATATGAACAAACCTTTTTAGTTTCCGAATCATAGAAACAGAAAAGGGTTTGAAAAAACATCCAAGGATGCATGTTTCTCACCCTTGATTCGAGAGAAATTATATATTAGTGATGACACTAAAAGGGGATCAAGGATTTTTTACCTATTTCTTTTATTGTGGAAATGACAAAAAATATCTAAAAAAATAAAATGTGTATGGGTTCACCCTGAAGTTCAGTGAAAGAAAAACTACTACAACATTTCAAACAACAATCAAAATACCTAGAGAAATCCATGCCATAGTAAATGACTATAACTTATAGACCCCGGTAAGAGTGAAACACACTCCATAAAAAAACACAAAATGTAAACCCCAAATCTAGTGGGGGAATAAAGATATATCACTTGGAAAAGCTATTCTGTAAGGGAACCTTTTATTCCCTAAGAATCCCACATCCAAAAGAAAAAATCCACAACATTATTCCATTCCAAATAACCATATCTCACAAAAAACTATACACTTAATCTAACCTCTTTACCATTTCCGACATAATAAAATATCCCCATGGACCAAAATTTTTGATATTCTAAACTATATATCTGTTGCATGGAAAATATAATCACGTAATACCAGTCACCATGGTGCAAGACAACCACTACACTGAAACAATTTTTATGATAATATGGGATTCCCATTATGCACTCTACTATTTTTATGATTAGAACAACCATACACTTATACATGATTCTATATGATGTACTCAAATCCTTTACAATGTAGTTATTCCTTTATTCAATGTTCCCTAAGTAATAACACAGTCCTAATGACCATTGTTTTCTACCCCCAATGAAAATGTAGATGTAACTCCTATTTTCCTTCCTAAAAACTAGTACTAACACCTCCATCACCAAAATTCACACAAAAAAATTAAGATGGATGATTTGGGACATTAAATTGAATACCTATAAAATGGTTCTATAATAAATGAATCAATAACATTATTTTAAAGGAAAATGAATAACGGAATGATGTGAACAACTATCCTGGGGGATAACACTCAGCTATCTCATTCCAACCAAACCACATCCACTGTAAAAACATAATTATCAATAGGTGTAAAAAATATAAATGAGAAATAATTCATGAGTTACATCACTAAATAAAAAAATGAAACACCATAGAATTTAAAAAACATTTTTTACTTTGCCGACATCCCAATATTTTGATCCAATGTACATACTTCCAAACCACCATACCTCCACAACACACAATCTGTGGGAATGAAACACCCAAATAACTCATTATATTGATGATCAAGGATCTCAAAAAACCCACTAATTTATTGTATAATTATATTCAAAAACAACTTTACTTATTTACTTATATTTATGTTATCAGGAGTACATTAATTAAACTGGGACACATGGAAGATGTTTTATATCCTATCTATCTATAGTGGAAATTAAAACTACTATTTGATCTCATTGACATTATAAAACAACTTCAATGGAAAACAATTATTAGAGTGATTACCCCAAAACAGGACATGTAACACCCTGAGATTTTTTTGGGATATAGTTCTTTTTTCTTTGATGTCGTGTGTGGTATGCTACAGAACGATAAACATGTCTGATACAAAAAACTGTTATAGCTTGCAATATATGAAACACTATACTTGATATCTTTTAAACAAAATTTTATGTTCTTTTGATATAATTCATTTCATATAAGACCAATTATAAGGGAACAACTATATATTATATGCTATTAAATATAATGGATGTAATGAAAAGTATTAACTTTCTTATGAAAAAATATTTAAATGAAAATAAGCTAGTTTATAAAATATTAAAATCAATGCTGATGGATTTTATTAATGAAATATATTTTCAATATACATAATTTACTATTTTAAATTCATTTTATATGTATTCTAGAAATTATATGTGAACAAATTCAATTTTTAGGGTAAAATAAGTATTTTTAATAAATATGAAATTTTGTCTCATTTTAATGGAACATTAAATTTAAAAATAGTTATTCAAAACATTTTTTATTCTACTTCAGAAAATAAACTTCATCTTTGAAATCATAGTATCAAAATTTATTTCTGTTTAATTTTTTGAGTTTTACTGATATGTTGTTTTTGTAGTTTATTTTATAAATCGTCAAATGAAGATAAATATTAAAACTTTATTTTCTATTAAGATATTTATTAGGTAAAATTTTGTTATAGAATCATTTAAAATTTTAATTTTGTCATTTTGATAACTCATTTCATTTTTAAATGGATATTATATAAGAATTTATGATAAAAACAGTTTTGGTTTTCAAAGGGAAATTTTCAGAAAATCTGTTTATCATAACATTTTCCAGTTTTATATTAAATTAAATTTTGCAACATTGATGTATTTAATTTTGAAAAAAAAAATTAAATTTGGATTCATATGGTCTAAATTTGAAAATTATGTCCATTATATTTTTTCCCAACATTAATAGTAATTGTTGTAAATTTTGATACATAGGTAAAGGGTAATTTAGATAATTTAGGTTAAAAAAATTATATGTCTATAAATTGACCCTACCGAATTGTAAAATTTTATTTAATGAATAAAACTATGCCCTTAATAGTCTAGGTTTGAAATTATGTAATTTAATGGAAATATTTCTATGAAAATGTCTTAAATAAAATTTAATTCAAAGAAAGACAAAAATTATCATTGGTTTGTCATTAATATCTAGTCTGTTTTACTAAGGATACATATTTCTATTATGAACGAATATAACTAACATATCTAAACATAAGAAATATATACTAATATTAAAAATTTAGTTTTGATGTTTTTCTCCACTTGGAGGGAATTATGACGTTTATACTGTTTCATTTAATATAATTTTAATGATGTAACATTTATGTTTTAATAAACATATATTTTTTAATATATGATTATAATTAAGATAAATTCGGCTATAAATACTCATTATAAATATAAAATGTCTTTATTTATCATGTTTTTTTATTTTTTATTTTTAAAAAGTAAATAATTACTGTAATGACATATACATTGATGACACCGAAATTATTTAATTGATGAAAAATCAATAAAACAATTTTTATTGAGATGATAATAAATATTAAAAGACCAAAACACTTTACCAAATATTATTTATCGACAATATATCGACCATAATCATCTAAGGGTCAATTTATTGAGAATTTTAAGCTATAAAGAATAGATTATGACATTTATAATATTTTTTCTAAAGTAATATTAATGTTATCGTATTCATGATTTAATAAATATATCATTTTTAATATAGGATTTTCCATAAGATATAATATACTATAAGTATTATTATGAAATATACTATAGGTATCATCATCATAGTAATTTATTTTTAATTATTACCAAATTAATTAGAATCATGAATAATTACCCCAAACTAATGTCTAATTTTTTATTAATAAACATATCAAATAAATGGCAATAAACAATAAATAATAAATATAATTTTCGATAATTAATATATCAAAGGAATTTTTTAGAATTCATTGAACCATATGAATATTATAAAATAATTGGATTTAGAATAAGATCTTATCTTGATCCATGAATTAAATTGTTTCACAATTGACACTATTGATTGTTTATCAAAATAATTGTTTCGTAAATTATTTATAAATCATAAAACATTTAAAAAAATATAGAATAATTATTATATGATTTGAATGTTATAATATATTAATTTAGTTAATATTTACATCAAATAAGTAGAAATTTCATTATTTTAATATTAAAAAACTTTTTACCACTGTTAAAATTAAAATAGAATAACTAAGGGTTAATTAATATGATAATGTTTGAATTGACATAAAAAATTATCCAAAATTTATTGCTTGATCATATTATAAACCTATATCATCTCATATTTTAAATTAGAACATTTTTGTTTTTTTCAGATTGGTATTTAATGTATTATAAATTATTTTTTTAGGACACTCCAAATGTTCCCAACACATTAATTATAAAAGGGATCATCCTCCCTCATTTAATTACTACTCATTAAGCCTTCATGGTCATCCAATACATGCCCATTTAACTTTTAAACTTCTTTATTCACATTCTAGATGTTTTTTTCTTCTCAAATGGAAAACTCTAGATCCTTCAAAAGGAGATCTAGAAGGAGCTCATTGAAGAAGGTGTAATCTCCTCTACCGATTAATTCAAATTATTTTTTCTTATACACTATCTTCGTTATTTGTTTCCATTATAAATTAATTATTATAGTATAACATTTATACTAAAGTCTTTTTAATATTATGTAATAACCAAATTTGTGCATTTATCTATCCTATGAAAAACAAATTCGCCTTGTTTGTGTACGTACGACTTACCCACTCCACACTATGGTGTAATATTTCGAAATAATAAATATAAATGATGATTATGACAAGGTATTTATTCTGTAACAATATATATACCATACAATTCGATGCCATTTCATAATTAAATGAATGATATCATCACCCTTTCATACATACGACCTACATTCTCCATTATGTGATGTGATTCATTCAACTTGATATCAATTAAATCATGATTATATAAATGTAAATAAAAAATTCATATGATACATACTGTGATAATATAAGTTCAGAATTATATAAATATAACAAAATAAGGAGAACAAGAACTTTTTCGACAAAACATGCACGAGAAAATGAAACTTTTAATACTCGAATAATGAGTAATAATGAAATATTATTAAAACGGATGATAATTTGATAATATATGATATCCTAAAAATTACTATTATTCTTGAATAAGTCAATAACATTATTTAAGTCATTATACAAGAGGTTCAGATACATACAATGGATATAGGACCTAACATAAGTGATATATTGTAATCTCATTCTTATCAAAGATTGATTATGCGTAGGTATTTACTCAGGAATATTTATCACCCTTGTCTGTGTCTTATAAAAATGTAAAATAAAATATTCCTCATATCCTTATACAATTCATTATAGTGATTTTTACCTATTGGATAGATTTTGTGAAATTGTATGAAAGAAATATGTTGTCAACTTTATTACGAGGTACTTTTTTACTCTTCGACAAAGGCACATTAAAAATGTCTTCCTTTAACTTATACGACATGAATGGAATTTTATGATTTCATATTTACTTATTTCCATTATTCTTGTTTTAAAAAAATTCAATATTTTCTTTAAGAAAATAATTTTCATTCAAATTGTTTTGTATTTGTCAAAAAGAAATTTTTTTTGAAGAAGAAAGGATATTCTCCTCGGGAATTTATTTCATGTGATTTATCAACATTATTACCAATCAAAGATTGAGGATATGTTTCAAGTATATCATATCTACAATTATTATTTATGATAATGTTTATGATGGATTTCTTTTTATCAAATACATTTTTTTACATGGATTATGTTATAATGTAATGATGTTTTAAAACACTAATTTTATTTCTTGGGTTATGTTATAAGGAAGGATTTATGTTTTTGTGGAACACATATGTATTGTTTTAATTATATAATGGGTCGGACCTATTACTCCCTCTAATTCAATTGTTAAATATTTATATCTCATTAGATATACATGAATGGGAAAACAAATAAATACGGTTAAGTAATATATGGCTGTAATAGCAAGTAAATATGGTTTTGTAGTACAAGGCTGGAACGAGGAGGCATATCAGTTTTGTAATGGACATTGTTAGATATGATGGCCTTGAAAATGAGGCTTGGCTAATATAGATATGATTTTATATTATTCTATGTTTCCCAAGATTCCATGTTGTATTCTGAAGACAATTCTTCATGGTTTGTGTACCTTTATGATTTATGCCATATGATCTACAAATATTTATTTCATGACTCATGATTTTGATATTCAAAAATTATGTACATGTTTTTAAATTCTTGGGATTATGTTTTGTTTGATGTTCTCCAAGTTTACCCTTATAGATCATTTGAGCCCTATCTTTTTATGTTTTCTCTTCCACAGGATATAAATAATAGTTTTAGGTAGGAAAACTAAAGGGGCTGATCTTTATGGGTCATGTTTATGATTTTTCACCAAGTTAATAAAAGGTGTTCCCAGTTTCAAAAGACTCTAAACTAATATGGTTTTATTGAAAATTTCTATGTAATGTATTTAGTATTCCACAAATGTAATGTAATATCAGTGAAAATGAATCTTGGTTTCTTAGAGTTGGTATTAGAGTAAAGGATTAGTGAACCTTTGGGAACTAGGATGCGAAAATATTAGAGTGATCCCATTGGTTATATATAATGTATTTCAATGGATTTCCATAGGATAAGTTTAATTATAGGACACTATCCAAGAATAATGAAACGATCATGAATAATCATTAATTAAAAATATGTATTTATAGATAAAAAGTAATTTCACTTCATTATGTGGTGTGCCCACTATGATTATTACTGTTGAAAAATTTCTTTTGGGGTTTAAAAAAATGGTTTGAAACAAATGGATTTGGGTTAATAAGGAAAATGGTGGACAGTGGAATGATATTCTTAATGAGAAAAAAATAAAATGGGAACAGGAAGGTGAAACATTGTTATTATGACTAATCAAAGATCACATTATATCACTACGAGAAAACCGCGGTTTAGCGGCGGTTTTTAAAACCGCCGCGAAAAAACCGCCGCTAAACTGCAAAAAAAAATTATTTTTTTTTTAAATTTTTTTTAAATTTTATTCAAGGATTAGCAGAGGTTTTTTATAAAACCGCCGCGAAATAGCGGCGGTTTCGGTAAAACCGCCGTGAAATAAAATGAAAAAAATAAAAAAAAACTTGAGAAACCCCGAAAACACTAAAACGATCATAACTTTTGATCCGGGAGTCCGTTGAAGCGCCACGACCAGTCAAATCGAAGCTCATGAAGAGATATAGAGGCACATATAATCAAAACCGTGAGACGTTCTAAGGTGTGGACGATATTAGAGTTATAAAAAAGTTGAAAAAAGTTCTCCAACTTCAAATGGCCATAACTTTCGCTCCGGGTGTCCGTTTGGGCTCTACCACATATCAAATCGAAGCCAGCGAAGAGAGCTACGCACTGGTGTGACACAAGCAAGCTTCTGTCAGGTTTTTAGACCCCAAAAACCCCTCTGAAGGCCTCTAAAACCCTGTTTCCGTCACCAGTGTCCCGTTGAACTTGTCTTCAAACGGACCTAACTTTCGATCTGCATGTCAATTCGGCCTCCTCCACCTGCCAGATCATAGCTCGTTCCATGAGCTTCAGTTTGACTGGTTGCGGCGCCCACATGCACTCATAGATCATATGTTATGGCCTTTTTAGTGGGTATCGGGTTTGTTATGTTTTTCAATGCCTCGTTTCTAGCACCCGTTCCCCGTCAGCTTTTTTTTAAATGGTCGTAACTTCCGATCCGCCTGTCCATTCGGACTCTTTCACCTTTCAGGTTTAAGATCGTTTCGGGATCTTTGATTTGACAGGCCGCGGATCTAAAACGAACTCTCAGATCTTAAGTTATCTCCGTTAATGTGAGTCCAATGTTTTTGTCTTTTTATGACCGTTTTGACGCGTTTTAACGGTAGCTCCATTTATTACTGTTTATTTGGGTTTCCATGACTTGTTATCTTTATCAATGGTTTTTTGTGGGTTATTATGATGATTATGTTGAATTATTAAGGAGTTTTCCAGAGTTGTCACGAGTTTTCATGCGTTCTCATTCTTTCTAATACCTCATTCTTCATATGCTTCTCCATCCTTTTTCATGCATTTTCATGATTTTTCATCCCTTATCACGTCTTTTCATACTTTTTCATGTGTTTCCTTTATTATTTATTATTTATTATTTATAATATACTTTAATTTATTTATTATATATTATTTGTAACTGGTTATTTATTATTTATTATTTATTTTTAATTTTTTATTATTTATTATTTATATTTATATTTATTTATTATTTATTATTTATTATTTATTATTTATTATTTATTATTTATTATTTATTATTTATATTTATTTATCATTTATATTTATTTATTTATTATTTATTATTTATTATTTATATTTATTTATCATTTATATTTATTTATTATTTATTATTTATATTTATTTATTATTTATTATTTATTATTTATATTTATTTATTATTTATTATTTATATTTATTTATTATTTGTTATTTATATTTATTTCTTATTTCTTATTTATTATTTATTATTTATTATTTCTTATTTCTTATTTCTTATTTATTATTTCTTATTTATATTTATTTATCATTTATATTTATTTATTATTTATTTTTTATTTTTTATTTTTTATATTTATTTATTATTTGTTATTTATATTTATTTATTATTTATTATTTATTATTTATATTTATATTTATTTATTATTTATATTTATTTATTATTTATTATTTATTATTTCTATTTATTTATTATTTATAATTATTTATTATTTATTATTTATTATTTATATTTATTTATTATTTATTATTTAGTATTTATTATTTATTATTTGTTATTTGTTATTTATTATTTATTATTTATTATTTATTATTTATTATTTATTATTTATTATTTATTATTTATTATTTATTATTTATTATTTATTATTTATATTTATATTTATTTATTATTTATATTTATTTATTATTTATTATTTATTATTTCTATTTATTTATTATTTATATTTATTTATTATTTATTATTTATTATTTATATTTATTTATTATTTATTATTTATTATTTATTATTTATTATTTATTATTTGTTATTTATTATTTATTATTTTTTATTTATTATTTGATATTTATTATTTATTATTTATTATTTATTATTTATTATTTATTATTTATTATTTATTATTTATTATTTATTATTTATTATTTGTTATTTATTATTTATTATTTATTATTTATTATTTATTATTTATTATTTATTATTTATATTTATTTATTATTTATAATTTACAATTTATTATTTATTATTTATTATTTATTATTTATTATTTATTATTTATTATTTATTATTTATTATTTATCTTTATTTATTATTTATTATTTATTATTTATTATTTACTATTTATTATTTATTATTTATTATTTATTATTTATTATTTAGTATTTATTATTTACTATTTATTATTTATTATTTATTATTTATTATTTATTATTTATTATTTATTATTTATTATTTATTATTTATTATTTATTATTTATTATTTATTAGTTATCTTTATTTATTATTTATTATTTATTATTTGTTATTTATTATTTATTATTTATTATTTGTTATTTATTATTTATTATTTATTATTTATTATTTATTATTTATTATTTATTATTTATTATTTATTATTTATTATTTAGTATTTATTATTTGTTATTTATTATTTATTATTTATTATTTATTATTTATTATTTATTATTTATTATTTATTATTTATTATTTATATTTATTTATTATTTATAATTTACAATTTATTATTTATTAGTTATTATTTATTATTTATTATTTATTATTTATTATTTATTATTTATCTTTATTTATTATTTATTATTTATTATTTATTATTTATTATTTATTATTTATTATTTATTATTTATTATTTTTTATTTTTTATTTTTCATTTATTATTTATTATTTATTATTTATTATTTATTATTTATTATTTATTATTTATCTTTATTTATTATTTATTATTTATTATTTATTATTTGTTAATTTTTATTTATTATTTATATTTATTTATTATTTATTATTTATATTTATTTATTTATTATTTATTATTTATTATTTATTATTTATTGTTTATTATTTATTATTTATTATTTATTATTTATTATTTATTATTTATTATTTATTGTTTATTGTTTATTATTTATTATTTATTATTTATTCTTTATTATTTATTCTTTATTATTTATTATTTATCTATATTTATTTTTTATTTTTTATATTTATTTATTATTTATTATTTATTGTTTAAATTTATTTATTATTTATTATTTATTATTTATTATTTATTATTTATTATTTATTATTTATTATTTATTATTTATTATTTATTATTTATTATTTATTATTTATTATTTATTATTTATTATTTATTATTTATTATTTATTATTTATTATTTATTATTTATTATTTATTATTTATTATTTATTATTTATTATTTATTATTTATTATTTATTATTTATTATTTATTATTTATTATTTATTATTTATTATTTATTATTTATTATTATCGAGTTTATATCTATTATTTATGTATTATTTGTTTTTTCAATTAATATATATAAGTATATTAATTTCGGTTTATTAACCACATGGCGAGCTTGCTGGAGTGGTAAAGTCTTTGGAAAATATGCAAGAGGTTAGGGATTCAAATCTCACCAGACGCAGGATTTATTTATATTGCATGGGCATGCATGTGCATGGGCATGCATGTGCATGGGCATTGGAGATGCATGCATGGATAAATAAATAAAATAAATAAAATAAATAAATAAATAAATAAATAAAATAAATACGAAATAAAAAAATAAATAAATAAATATAAAATTAAAATAAAAAAACCCCCGCTGAATCATTTAGCGGTGGTTTTTGAAAACCGCCGCCAATCGATTTAGCGGCGGTTTAAACCGCCGCGAAACGAAAAAAAACCGCCGCTAAATGCCTTTTTTGCCGTAGTGTATGATCAATAATAGTAACATTGGTGAGTTTACTAACCCAGCTAATAAGAAAAAGATGAAGTTTCATGGTTACAATAGAAAAAAGAAGATACAATTTTCTTTATGTAAATCATGTGGTATGAGGCATCAAGGAGAATGCTTTAAAGGAACTATAAGATGATTTTTGTCTAGAAAAGTATAAAATAAAATAATTGTAATGGAAAAGGTTTTGTTATGTATAATGGTACTGATAAGGTATCAACGATGGTTAAATTTTTTAAATGATAACTTTATGGGAATTATGCAAATTGATGCCCTAGGGAAAATCTCATGCATTGAATAAACACAAATGTATGAGTATTAATTATGTTTCGAATAATAAAGATAGTTCTAATGACATATTAGATGAATGAAGTTTTAAATAATAGAATGATTTGACTTGGTCAATTGTTTGATAAGATAGTGGAATCAATACATGTTTAACAAGAATATTATTGTATTAGTAAATTTAATTAATACATAAACCTCTAATCATTAATACACCATTGTATTTCGTTAGTTATTTGAATGTATATTATGAATGGTACTGGTAACAATTATATGTGATTAGGGTAATAAAATAAAAATCAATTGTTCATCGAATCATAACCCATAATATGATATTAATGATGAGATAATGATATGTTGGTTATGATTATGTAAATTTGATGGTAATGATTTCCTTATAACTGATTAAGGATTTGTTTTGTAAAGTGTTACATTCCCACACTGATGAAGTTTAATTCCTTTTGGAATTAAAAATAAAAAGACATGCATTTTTTCAATATGAATATTTGTTAATAATGGTTTTTATCAAGGGAATACATGATGAATTTTTTCACATGTTTATAATGTTGCCAACAAGAGATAACTTATGTTATATGGGAGATAAATGTAACATATATTTAGTTCCCATATTTTTAATGTTTTGGATTTTCATCATTCATACGTATTGTAAGGTTAATCTTTTATGGAATGTTTATGTTAAACCTTGGATGATGTCTGTTAGATTATAGTATTAACTCACTATAGGTAGAATTTTGCATGCCTGATATCTTGTGTTAAAATTTTTTGTGATAGAGATAGATGTAATGAACTATCATATTATTTATGGATATCATGATTGACTAATATTTCAGGAATTACAAAGACATCTTCATTTCGTGGAATAATTTATGAAGTGGAAATTTATCAAATAACAAGGAGAATATGGGATAACAATTATTCATATAAGTATTTATTCTCATTATTCAAATCTATGGAATGGGGCTTAAAATAAAAAAAATGTTACCATAGTACCTTCATCTGATTAATCAAATATCCCCTTAAATCATTGCAAATTTATGGATTTCTGATTGTTAAATTTCTCCTAACCTTGTTCTCTATCACACACTATTAGAACATGATTGTTATATTTTTCTCCCAAATACTTGTTTTTTACTTCCCACCCATGTTCTTCTATGTGGTATCGTAATGAGGAGTTACATTGTAAAACCGTTATGTTTGTAATGATCCATTTTTTAATCCTTTTTTAGAATTCCTTTTTATAATGTGGGCTCATATGAAAGAGACATTCAATTAGTAAAACTTTAGTAAAACTGATGAATGTCAAGGGTGAAATTATATTTAATGTGGGTATAATGTAAGACCTCATGATTTTTTATAAGGTAGACTCTTTAAAAATCACTTTGATATCTAGTGTTGTACGCTACCCAAACATGAGCTTGCTTAATACGCAACACCAGCTTAGCTTGTGGTATACACAAAACTAATATTTTCTTCTGTTACCTACAATTTGAAGTTCATTTAATAGAATCAATTTCATGTAAAATGATTAATATGTGAACAACTAAAAATTATAACCTATTAATTATAATTGTTGGTATGAACAATATTAAGTTTCTTATGAAAAATTTATTTAAATGAAAATAAGTGTGTTTATAAAACAACAAAATCACTATTGATGGATTATATTAATGAAATATATGATTAATATATTTAATATAATGTTTAAAAATTATATTATATGTATTTTATACATGATATAAGAACAAATTTATGTTTTGGATGAAGGAATTATTTTTCAAAGAAATGCAGTTTTGCCGCCATTTGATAGTGCACCTATTTCAAATCTATTTTTGATAGCTTTTTATATTCAATTTTATAAAATAACTATCTGT
Organism: Viscum album; assembly: GCA_963277665.1. Taxonomy (NCBI): domain Eukaryota; kingdom Viridiplantae; phylum Streptophyta; class Magnoliopsida; order Santalales; family Viscaceae; genus Viscum; species Viscum album. The sequence goes on along the minus strand of OY728150.1, from coordinate 1,460,786,833 downwards.
GTTGAAAGTGTAGTATCAAAATTTATTTTGATTGATTTTTGGGTATTTCTATGATATTTTTTCTATGTTTTTTGATAAATAGTGAAATACAAATTATTAAAAAAAATAGTTTTAACTCTTAAGGTATTTACAAGGTAAAATTATGTTTTGTATTATTTTAAAATTTTAATTAGTTTATTTTTATCAAATAATATTTTTTGAAATGGGTTTTATATACAAAATTATTATATTAATATTTTCGATTTGAAAGGGGTTTTTTTTAATAACTTCTTTTTATGAAATTTTACCGGTTTTGTTTTAAATATAATTAGGATTATTATATATATAGAATTTTTAAAAATGGATATGAAATTTTGAATTAAGAGGTCTATATTTGGTAATTTTTTTCATTTTTTGGCCAATATGACTAGTAAACTTTGTAAATTTTGTGCCACATTATAGGGTAATGTAGGCAATTTAGGTTACAAATAAAATTAAAAACTCTATAAAAACAGCCAAAGAAATTGTAAAATTTTTTATGAATTAAAATCTACCCTTAATATTTTAGGATATAAATTATGTCATTTAATAGACACTTTTACATGAAAATGACTTAAATATGATTTAAATCAAAGAAGGAACAAGGTGTCATTTTATTTTTCTTTAATATATATTATGTGTCCACAAGGGAAAAAAATTCTTTTATAAATGAATATAAATTCAAATTTTTAACAAATGAAAATACCTTCACATTAATAATTTATTTTGGACGTTTTGGGCAATTGGGATGAATTATGATGTTTATATTGTTTTATTTATTAGAATTTTATTGATGCCACATTCATGTTTTAATAAATATATAATTTTTAATATATGGTTATACAGAAGAAAAATTCAATTATAAATATAAATTATATTTATTTACCATAACTATTTATTTTTAATTTTTCTGTATTAAATATTTTTAATAATGGCTTATACATTTATGATTAAGACATTATTTAATTGATGAAAAATAAATAAAATAATTTTAATTTTAATTATAGTTAATATTAAAACTCTAAAAATAATTACCCAGTATTATTGGTTGAGTACATATCGACCGTTATCATATAAGGGTAGATTTTTTGGCCATTTGAAGACCCATTTTATCGATTAGGATATTTATAATATTTTATCTAAAGTAATGTAAAATTTTCAATATTCCCATTTTAATAAATATTACAATTTTAATGTGTAATTTTATATTATATATATTTAACTGTAAGTATTATTATGAAATCTAATAGATTAATCTTCTTCTTAGTATTTTATTTTTAATTTTTACTCAAATAATAAGTATCTAAAATAATCACACAAAATTGATGTAGTAATAATTTTATTAATTGAAATATCAAAAAATGATACTGAAAATATTAAAATATATTTAATTTAGTATAATTAATATATCCAATTAATCTAATTTAATAACATCACCCAATAGGGATATAAAAAAATATTTGTTTTAGGGATAAAATCTTATCTTTATCCACAAATTAAATTGTGTTAAAATTGACACTATTGATTGTTTATCAAAATAATTGTATAGTAAATTGTTAAAAAAGAATAAAAAATCTCTAAAAATATAAAATAAAGATTATATGACTTAAAATTTTCTATGATAATTATTTATAATCAAATTTATATCAAATAAGTAGAAATTACACTATTTTAATATTGATCAATTTGTAACCTTAGTTAAAATTAAAATAGAATAATTAAGGTTAAATTAAAATGATATGGTTTTAGATGACAAAAAAACTTGTAATAAATTTAATGTGTGAAGATATTAAAACCCCTCTCATCTAATATTCTATAAAAATACATTTTTGTGGCTTTTAATTGGTTTATAATTTAATATAAATTAATATTTTGGGAGATTTCAATTGTTCCCCCACAAAAATTATAAAAGGGCACCTCCACCTTCATTTTTCTCCACAACTAATTAATATTTAAAGATTATCAATACCATGAAAATTTCCCTTATCAACTTCATTAGTCAAATTTTAGTGGTACTTTTATTCTCAAGAGTCAACTCTAGATCCTTTAATAAGTGATCTGGAGGGAGCTCGTCAAAGTAGAGTTAATCTCCTTTGCCGATTATTTCAAATTATTTCTTCTTCTACTTCCTATTCATGAGTTATTTCTATTATAAATTAATTATTCGATTATAAATTTTATAATTATTTGTTATTAAGAATATTTAACAACCATATTCCACCTTCTATCAATCCTAGGAAAAATGAAATCACCACGCATGTGTACGTAAGACTAACAGTATCCACGCTGTGTTGTAATATGTTTTTCACCACCACAAGGTTTGGATGGGTATAATGATGGAAATAATTGATATATATTGTTATTAAAACATTTTATTTATTCTAGAAAAATCTTTATACCACCCACTTTGATACATTATCGTAACTAACAGAATGATGTCACCGCTCGTGCGTACGTATAGCCTACCATCTCCACAATGCGATGTGATTCATTCAATATGATGTCCACTAAATCATGATTATAAAAATTTAAATATTACAAGAATATGATATATATTATGTTAATAACATTTTTTATGATATATCTATGACCTATCAAAGATAACTTTAACTTATTTGAAAAATATGCATGATATAATGAAGCAGTCAATACACGAATAAAGAGTAATAATGATATATTATTACCAAATAGATGTTAATATGATCATACATGATATCATAAAAATAACTGTGAATCTATATTAATTCAATGATATTATTTAAATCATTATACTAGAGGTTCAGATACATATGATGGATATTATACACGCGGTAAGGGATAATCTCACAATCTTAAATTTACCTGAGATTATTTACACATAAGTAAGTACTGAGGTATTTTATCATCTATGACTATGTACTATAAAAATATATTTTAAAACATTCATCATATCATTTTACTATTTATTATAGTGAGTTTTACCCAATAGTGAATTTTTATTAAACCGAATGAAATAATTCTTTTGTCGCTTTTGTTACGATGTACTTTTTACATTCCAACAAAAGTACGAGAATAATGTTTTTTTTGACTTATATGACATGAATGGATTTTAATGTTGTTATAATGATTGATTTTCATGAATCTCTTCTTAAATTATATTAATGTTATATTGAATGAAATTATTTTCTTTTTAAAATGGGTGGTGTTTTATGAAAAATAATAACTTTTTTGAAGAATGGATATTTTCTTCCAGAATTAATTTATTATTTTTTATCAAAAATATTTTCTATATAATAATAAAGATATGTTTCAAGTATATCATCCCTATTATTCTTAATGTTGACTATGTTTATGATGTAATGATATTTATGAAATATATTTGTTTTACGTGGATTATGTTTTGAAGGAAATGTGTTTAAAAATCAATTTTATTCCATGTGTTATTTTATGAATATTGATTTATGTTTTTGGGGGACACATATGTATGGTTTTCATTATGTGATTGGTGGGATCTATATTTACATAAAATTCATTGGATAAATATTTATATCTCCCTATAATGGCATTACTAGAACAAAAAATAAATTTGGATCACTAATACTGTGTTAGAACTAAAAGTATATATAGTTCGGTAATATAAGGATTGAACAAGGATTGAACTAAGTTCATTAATGGACTTTTTCTACTATGATTGTTTTGGAAATGAGTATTGGCTGATATCAAAACGGTTTTCTATGCTTATGAGTTTTCCATAATTCCAAGTTTTCTTCCAACACAAATTTATCCTGGTTCGTATAAGTTTATTTTTTATTCCATATTAACAACCATGATTTATTTCATGACACAATACATTGATATTCAAAATTTACGTTATTTTTTTATATTCTTCTGTTTGTGTTTTATTTATTTTTATCTAGGTTTACCGCTACTGATAATTTTAGGTAACTATTTTTATGTTTTTTTCCCAGGATATAAAAATTGTTTTACGGTTGGAAAAGTAAAGGGGAAGATATTTAGGGGAGAGGTTGAAGACCTTTTTACCGAGTTAGTAGAATGTGTTACCAATTTTCAAATACATTAATCTAATACAGTATTTGGGAATCATTCATTATAATTTATTAAATATTTCAAAAATGTAATATAACATACATATACATAAATCATGTTTCCATAGAGGGCCTCTGATGCTAATATTGAAGGGGAACCCTTAAAAACACTTGGAATAAAACCACAAACCCTTTAGGTATCCTCCTAACATAAATATAAGGCCTCTCATAGTGACGATCCACCATCATCTACCTCAAAACAATATAAATCTTAATTTTCATAATAAAAAATATATTCGGACCAATACTAATGAATATACAATGTCAGCCTAAAATAATATAAATGGGAATGATCATTCAGAAAATAATTCAAACCGAGCTATATTAATGAATAATAAAATTCTATTAATTTAATAAAACATAGAAAATTTAATGTTGATCACTTTTAATCCTCCAAAATCCTGTACAGATGTCCTAAAAATGTTATCTAGAGTCAATATAGTCAACTATATTTTTCCGTCCAACATAGAATGAAAAGAAGTTATATGGAATAGTCTTGAGATTAAATCATGTTAATGTCCTCTACAGACTCATGAGGTGGGTAAAGATCTCGACCACATTTTCCTAAAGTCAGTGCCTTACTTTATTAAATTGGTATGATTACATGTAATTTTATCATGATGAACCGAATAGTTATTTGGTGTTAGAAAACCTGATACCTACACCATTATTACATTAAAACATAAAATTAAGTACCACATATTAACTCTCTTGTAAAATCCCCTAAACATCAAGATTATCCTTAAATGTCATTCATAAAATTAATCTTGCCATCCTAGGGAAAATAAAAATAATAATGGGGTGAGATCAAATTCTCAATAAGTGTAATAATTCAAAGGAAGCTAAAAAGAAACCATAAGTCAAGGTGAATAACTAAAAACACTTGATAATAGAACAAAAATGTGAGTATAATATGGTAGGAATAAAAACTGAATAAATAATATCATATAAAGGATAATATGAAAATGATAATTAGCCATTGATATTATACAAGTTGAATAATCACATGAAAAATCAAATAATAATCTCATAATGTGGTAACGCATATTGCGGGACATTATAACCATGTGGTAAATGTAACACCCAGATGGTTTTACAGAATATTTTCTTTGAATAATTTTTATACTTTATTAGCTTTATTTAAAAATAATCATGAGTATAAATGAACCACGAGACACCGTTATTATAAAATTACAGTTATATCCTAGAATAATTATAACTAACTTTTGAAAATGTATTGTGAATTCATTAGTTACCAAATATTTATGAAAAATAGAAATTTGTTAGAAATTATTATTTTTGAGTTAATTAATTTTCTAAATTAAATTAATGAGATCTAAATGTGTTAAATAATTAATAATGTATTTCATCCATTGGATATTTTAGTCCTAAGTTATGAATAAAAACATATTTGATGTATAAAAACATTTTTTTGAGGTTAACTCTACACCATTAAATGGAGAACCCTTTTTAAATTAATATATTGGCACATTATTAATTTTTATATGAAAAAATTAACATTATTTTTTGGACATGGATATAAAAATTTACTTTGTATGATTTTTTGATATTTTTTTGATAACAACATCTTTTAAATGAATAGTAAAAATACACTATTCCACATTCCATTCTATTTTTAAAATTTTTTTCAAAAAAGGCGAGGACCAAAGCATCCGCACAAGGAGAGAGAAAAAAAAGAAAAAAGAAAAATGAACCAGACAAGATAAAAGGAAAAAGATAAAGGATAAAAGAAAGAAAAACAGAGGCTACGGGGGCCTGAAGTAATGGAGGCCGAGAGCATCCCCTCTGATGATGTTAATCCCTGTTGCTTTCAGACTGAGAGAGGTATGAAAGAAAATGTTCTCCAGGCCTGGTGAGACTATAGAAGCCAGGTAGTCTGTAGCTTTATTGCCCTCCCGCCAGGTATGAGAAACTCTAGTTATAGTACCCAAGAGACCCCAGCACCTCCGGGTAATGTACTTGATAGACCAAGGAATTCTCCCGATTCCCTGAATGGAATTTCAGAGTATCAGGGAATCCGTTTCCACTTTCGTTAGAACCACTCCCCTTTTGGTGCATTCCTGGAGGCCAACCATCATACTCTTCGCCTCTGCAAGGAGCGGAGTGCCCAGGCCCAACCGAATGGAGAAAGCAAACAATACTGAACCATTATGATCACGAACGAGTCCCCCTCCTCTGATGTCACCCGTAAGACAGGAGCCATTACTGTTAAGCTTGAAGCCGTGATTCGGGGGACGCCAGCGAACCCAGTGACCAGTACTCGGAGCAGGGGCCGGAGGAGGATGATAAACCGAGGGAAGAAGGCGCTGCAGAGTGGGTGCCTCCCTCCAGGAACTGAACACAACAACCATATCCAGAAGTAGGTTCCTGACTCGGAAGATGGTGGAGCGAGCTGAGGAGGATACGCCTTCATGCAAAAACACGATACGAGCATGCCACAAACTCCAACAACCAGCGTTAAACACCAGAGTACACGCTCTTCTCTCTGGGGCCCGCATCACCCGAACCATGAAACCAGCGATTAAGGAAGGGTTGATCTGCCATGGATGGAATATCAAAACCCATGAAATCACCAAAGAAGGACCAAACCGCGCGCGCCCAATCGCTATCAAAAAACAAGTCCTCCGAGGTCTCCTCCTTATGCCGCTTACAACAAACACACTTGGAAGCCATACTCACCCCGCATCTTCTGATATTCTTGTTTGTAGGAAGTCCTCTATGTCGGATTCTACAAGAAAGGAAATTAAATTTATTGGGAATGGTGTTATCCCATAGTGTGTCAGTCCAAGGGACCTCCGTTGTTTGCATGGCAGAAACCCAATGATAATCTTTGGAGGTGATGTTACCAGACGGCGAAGGGGTGAATACACACCGATCAGGGGACGAGGACAGATCAATGAGGTTAAACATCTCCTCCTGGTTCTTGTTAAGGACAACACCAATGAAAGGAGGGAGGTTTCTGGCCTCCTGGAAGGAAATATTTGTAACAGGGCATCCCAGAAAACCAAGGGACTCCCCACACAAGTTGTCATTCCAAAAGGATATGTCACCAGTACCGATGATCCAGTGAGAATGAGGTCTGAGAACGTTCACCAGGGGATGAAGCACACGCCATAAAGGGGATGCCTGCACAGCTCCTCCCTCCACATTACTGAGATAGAATTCATGCATGTTCGATCCCCATAACGTGCGTTTTTCCAGGACTTCCCATTCCATTTTAGCATGCATGCAAGAGAGGGCATCCCAGACGGAAAAAATACACTACATTTTAATTAAAATTATCATTTTTCATTGAAATAATTTATATGCATAAATTATATTATTGAATGGTTGAAATGAATAAATATGATATATCTTTTCCATTTAATATTATTTTATTCCTTGTAATTAATTTTACATTAAATTTAGATGTAAAACAATTTCAATCTTTCATAATATTTTATCGTTAAAAAACTCATTTTCTCATATCAATAAGGGGATTAATTTTAAATTAATTACTAAAAATTATGTGATTTAATATTGAAAAATGGTTTCCATATTTGGAATTAGTAGGTCCATATTATTTCAAAATATTTAATTTATTTTTGAGAAATATGAGTAATTACTCTGAAATTTTTTATTAACTTTTCAAAATGATAAATTTGGCAATTAAGGGTAAAAATATTATTATAACATTACCCTAACAAATTTTTAAATATATTTGGATGATTATAATTTTCCCTAAAACATAATTGGGTCTAAATGGTATCCATTGGACCCACATGAATGAGATTAATACATTTATTTTTTTTAATTTATTGGAAAATGAAATATGTCCCCACTAAAATTTAATAATTAAATTATTTTTAATATAAGGTTATACAGAAGGTAAATTAGACTAAAATTACTCATTTTAAAGATAAAATATTTTTCTTTATTATAAAAGTTTATCTGTATTTTTTCTGAAATAAATAATTACCTTAAAGACTTATACTTGGATGATTAAATAGTTATCTAATTGATGATAAACTAATAATTAAATTCTTATTAAAATATTAATTACCACAAAAAGGCCAAAACACTTAACCAAACCTAATATATTGACCATAAGAATACAAGGGTAGATTTTTTGTCCATTTGGAGGAATATATATGTGATTATGACAGTTATATTATTTTATTTAAAGGGAATATAAATTTATCTAATTCCTATTATAAAATATTGTAAAATTATTAATGCTGGGTTTGTTCAGAAGTTAAATTTGATTACATGTATTATTTTGAAGTATAATGTATTTATCATCCTTATATTATATTATTTTTTTGTTTTTTATTCAAAAAATATCTATATTAAATAATTACACAAAATTGAGGTAGTAATTATTTTATAACTAAAGATATCCCATTAATGCAATTAAAATTATTTTCATAAATATAATTGGGGATTATTATTATCTCAAATGAATTCTCTATATTATCTTGAATCCTATTTGAAATAATAATATATTTGGATTGAGGTTCATTTCATATTTTTATATTTTTAAAAAACTATAAAACAAATAGTGCCAAAATTGATACTATTGATATTTTGTCAAAATAAGGCTTTCTTAATTTATTAAAAAAAATTATTTTATTTTTTGAAAAATATATAATAATTATGATATGGTCAAAAATATTCTAAAATATTCTTTTTTGGTCTAATTGACTTCAAATAATTTAATATTTCCCCCCATTTAATATTGAATTATTTGTTACCTGAGTTAAAAATTGAATAGAATAACTAAGTTTTTATTAAAATGATAATTCTAAAATTGACATAAAAACTTTTCTAAAAATTATGGGTTGATGCGATTAAAACCCTATCTTATTTATTCTTAGAAATTATGACATTTTTTGGGGTTTTATGTGTGTTTTTAGTTTTTTATAAATTAATATTTTTGAGGATTCCAAAAGTGTCTCTCACCTAAATTATAGAAGGACACTTCTTCTTTCCACTTGTGAAATAATTTGGAGCCTTCAATAATTTCCATACCATACCCATTTTCCTTCTAAACATCCCTATAATTATTATTGATCTCTGGTAATTCTTCAAAGACAAAATCTCATGCTCTAAGAGGGTATTAAGTGGAGGCACGTCGAAGAAGAGGTAATATCATTTTTTGATTCATTCAAACTTATTTCTTCTTAAACATCCACATCATGAGTTTTTTCATTATTAATTAATAACTCTATTAATACATATATAATGAGGTTTTGTTATTATTAAACAACCATAGTCTATCTTCTCTCCATCCTTTGAAAAATGAAATCACCACCTGTGCGTACGCACGAGTTACCGTCTTCACGTCGTGGTCTAATCAGTTTTTCTCCACCACCATACATGGATGGTCATAATGATGGAATATATATATATATATATATATAATTATATTGATTCTATTATAATATACACCATCCACGTCACTTTCATTTGACAATTATGGGAACAATATTGTCTCTCATGTGTACGCATGACTTACCGTCTCCATAGTGTGATGTGATTCATTCTATATAATATTAATTAAATAATTATTATATAAATGAATTTAATGAATAAATATGATATATATTATATTGAAAACATGATTTAAATTATATAACTATAACCTAAAAATAGGAATAATAATATATCCAACAAAACATGCATAAGAACATAAAGAGTTAAGACCTGAATAACGAGTTATAATGAAATGTTACGAACAAACAGATAAAAATATGAACATAAATGTAATCATAAAAATGAATATTATTCTGGTTAAATCAGTAAAATTATTTAAATCATTATATAAGAGTTTCAGGTATGTACGAAACATATTAGACCAAAGGTAAGGGATAATTTTGCAATCTCATTTTCATCCGAGATTGTTTATAAATAAGTATTTATTGGGGTATATTTATAATCAACTTAATTATATCATAATTTTGTTTTATTATTTTTATTATTATATAATTTTTTAATATTAATTTTATCTTGTGGTTAATTTTTATTAAACAGTATAAAATGATTCTTTTTTGGTTATTCTATTTGAGTTAATTTTTTACGTTTCAGCAAATGTTTTTGGAGAATGTTTAATAACATATATGGAATGAATGTATTTTTACAGTATCATGACACCTAATTTAGATGATTCTTACTCTACACAATTTCAATATTATTTTCAATTAAATTCTTTTCTTCTAAAATTGGGTGGTATTTGTCGAAAAAAATAATTTTCAACATGAAAGGATATTTTTCAAAAGAGTCAAGTTCAAGTGTTTTATCAAAATTATTTTCGATATATAATGACATATTTTTGTGTATATATCTCTATTATTACATTGATTTGATTTTTTTATGATGGAATTATTTTGAAGATTCCATTTATTTTTTATGGGTTATGATGGAATGATGTTAAAGAAACTCATTTTATTTTATGTGTTATGGTATGACGATTGATTTTTGTTCTTGGGGGAACATTTAATAATAATTTCATTATGATAAGGGTGGGAGATATATATCCCTCCAATGCATTGGGTAATAATTTATATCTCATTATATAGACATGAATGTAATGACAAGTAAGTTTGGTTTAGTAATACAGGGCTGGAATGAGAAATAAACTCAGTTCAGTAAAGGACTTTGTCTTCAATGATGGTGTTAGCAATGAGACTTGACTAATATATAATTATTTTCTATAAATATGTGTCTATGAAAATAAATGTCTTATGTTATGACTATTGAGATTACGTAGAACTATTATGAATTATCCCATGAAATGATATTATGATCTTTTATATCCAGGATAAGATTTTCAAATGTTATGTTCATATGATTATGATATAACTGATAATTTCCATGTTTACCATAAATGAGAATTTGATCTCACCATTTCATATGTATCATTCCTGAAGTCATTAAGAAGGTTATTAAGTTTGATATGTCAGAAAGGATTATATTTATGAAGAAATAAGCGGGAGATAATGTAGATGTTTTATGAAATAATTTATTATATTTCCTCATTTCTAAAGACACTAATCCTATATGGTCCGACCATGATTTTTTACTTTATATAACAAATATTATTCAATTTTTAATTAAAATATATAAGAAACGTTTGGGCCATTATGGTTAGTCTCACAACATAGGTATATTTTTCTTTGGGAAACGTGGATAAGAGAACCTTAGTATGAACCCTAAGGATATATCTAAGTATAGGTTACAATCCTATCCATGTATTTGAGATATGATCATGAATAACCTAGGATAAAACCTAATGTTTCAAAAATAGAAATTTTATTCATGAATTATGTGGTTTCACCATTATGATTTGTGTTTCTCACACCATGTTTCTTGGTTTTAGTCAGTGGATAGAGCCTGAAGTAATCATGTTAATGCTAAACATGACAGGAAATGAAATCATTGATCCCCTGAGCAACAAAATGTTATAGGAGCTGGAATAAAAAATATTATAGCCACACTCACCCAACATTCTTAAGCTATGAATCTTTCTGGTAATCCCAACGAGCAAATAAGGGGGAAACATTAAGTTGGATCCTTCATGAGCTATCGTCTACCTTCATTCAACGGGTCCACAGATCCATTTCTGGTTGGAAAATGGATCTGTACCACTAATAGATTTCTTCATTTCTATAATATTATGAACATGATAAAGTAATATTTTCAATATATCGTTTTGAAGGTGAAAATGATCAATGGTGTAATCTTATTAAGAATATGTGGTAAAGTGATGAAATCGTGTCAATGTAATGGGAAGAGTTCAAGAACATATTTTTCAATAAGTACATTCCTCATATTCATTGATCAAATATAGAGAAGGAGTTTCATGAACATAAGAAAAAAGATGATGAATCTATAGGTTCCTATGAATAAAATTTTACAAGACATTCATGGTATGCTTCTTGATTTATTATCCAACCTGAGAGTAAAATTGATCGATTATTTAGTGGCATAAAACCATGTCTCTTAAGGAAATTATTTATAAGGGACTTCAGTAGTTGTGAGGAAATTGTTCGATGTTCCCTCATGGTAGAGACATAGATTAACGTAACCCATCATCCCTATGGGTTTGATAAGAAGATAAAAATGATATTCAAAGGAGAATCTAAAGACCACACTAAAAAAATGAGTTTCCTCTTATACTCAAAGTGTGGAAAAACATGAAGGGAATTGTCTTAAAGGGATTAGAAAATATTTTATGTGTGGAAAGGAAGGTCATCAGGTAGATGAATGCCTATGTGATGGGAAAAAGATGTTTGTTGATGCGAACAAAGAAAAGGCTACACAAAATTCACATTCAAGACATCAATTCTACTATTGTAATGATGTGTAGAATTATACCAATAAATACCCTAATCCATGGGTTACTGATGATGATTGACATCAACAACCTATCAAGGAAAAATACAAAGGAAAGAAACATGGAATCCCCATCAGTGATGTGGAGTATGATAATGAAGTTTTAAAAGGTACACTTACCCTCCACTCAAAAGTATCAAATGTTTTATTGGATTCTGTATCCACCCAATCATTTATTTATGGATTATTTTCTAAGGGTATTGTCGTATTACCTCAAAAATTAGATGTTGAGTTAGCTGTGATAAATCTTTATTGAACAACAGTCGCATCAAAAGTTTATAATTCTTCTCTGGTTGAAGTTTGGGGGACTATCACTAGTGCATAAAACGTTTTTTACGTCGGTTATTTTTCATTTTTTACGTCGGTTTCTAGTCGACGTTAATACGTGCGACGTTATAAATAAGGTTTTTGACGTCGGTTATTTAAAAATCGACGTCAAAAACATAAAATCGTGATGTTTATCACATCGGTTATTTTAGAACCGACGTGATAAATAAAATGGGAAGGGTTTATCACGTCGGTTATTTAACAACCGACGCGATAAAAGTCCTGGTAAATGGTTTATCACGTCGGTTATTAAACAACCGACATGATAAACAGGGGTGAGGGGGGTTTATCACGTCGGTTCATATGGAACCGACATGATAAACCGGGGTGAGCGGGGTTTATCACGTCGGTTCTTGTAAAACCGACGTGAAAAACTGGGGGAGGGGGGTTTATCACGTCGGTTATTCTATAACCGCCGTGATAAACTGGCGAGAGGTGGTTTATCACGTCGGTTTTTGAATAACCGACATGATAAACCATTGTCCAGGCCTTTTATCATGTCTGTTATTGAATAACCAATGTGATAAACCATTTTCCAGGCCTTTTATCACGACGGTTATTAAATAACCGACGTGATAAACCATTCTCCAGGCCTTTTAACACGTCGGTTATTAAATAACTTACATGATAAACCATTCTCCAATCCTTTTATCACGTCGGTTATTAAATAACGGACGTGATAAACTATTTTCTAGGAATTTTATCACGTCAGTTATTTAATAATCGACGTGATAAACTATTTTCCAGGCATTTTATAATGTCGGTTATTTAATAACCGACGTGATAAACCCATTTTTTTAAACAGAATGCAGTCATCTTCTCTCCACCAAAATCAACCAGAAAACAAATCAAGACATCGTACCACAAAAAAATAATTAGATCAAAATTAAGCATGTACATTGATAACATATAAAACTTACCCCCTAGACAGCCCCCACCCTCATTTATACCCCATGGACAGCCCTCCCCCACCCCGTTGCAGCCCTCACCCTCATGTATACCCCCTGGACTGCCCTACCCCACCCCATTGGAGCTCCCACCCTCATGTATACCCCTTGGACAACCCTCCCCCACCCCATTGGAGCCCCCACCACACTCCTAGACTGCCCCCCGACCCCCGGACACCCCCAAACACCCCTCGACAACCCCCCACCCGCCTGAACAACACCCCCTCACCCCCTCACCCCACTTGATAGTCCCCACCACACCCCTGGACAGCCCCAAACACCCCTGGACAACCCCCCCACACCTGGACAGTACTCCCACACCCCTAGACCGCCTTCCCACACCCCAGGACATTCCTGCCACCCCCCAGGACTGTCCCCCCACCCCACCGGACAGCCCTCCCAGACCGCTGGACACCCCCCAACCCCACTGAACACACCCCCACACCCTTGGAACCCCTCCCCCACAGACCCAAATCCATACCAGAAAAACCATAAAAAATATACCAAAACAAGAAGTAGAGAAAAATTAAACATTCACTCATATAACATTCAAAACTTACACTATCAACTTCAAAAAAAACTAAATCCAACCTGAACAACTACCAAATACACAATTAAAACGACAATATTCAAAATTACATTTTACATTACAAACAACTATAATTCAATCAAACCTGTAAAATAATTTGACCACTCCACTTGTACGTGTTTTCTGTCTTCAGCAGTATAGGGTTTAAGGTCATCAAAAAGCTAAAAATGAAAAAGAAGATAGTTAACGTGTATAATGAATAAATAAAATTGAAATATTACGGCAATGTTTAAGAGGAAATCGTACCAGGTCAAAATTCACAACTGTCCTGGTTGTTATTATTTCATACATAAATCCTAACTTATAATATCTGCTTTCGATGACGCCTTGTTTTTCATGACAATTATGTTTGAATGAGTGTAAATTCAATATAATATTTTTATGTAATAAATCAAAAAGTACAAATTATAAATGGAAATTTACCTTCGTATTTACATATTTGATCTTTGCATTTCTTTTCTTTGTGTTTTTTCGAAAGTAGGCCCATGCACTGTTAGAAAATAATACGAATGGGGTAAATTTAAAATTCATTATAATATATAAAACTATTGAGAAATTGAAACTTACTTTTCCAATGTATTCTTAAAACTTTCCTGCACATCACCATGAACAGAGCATATCCAATAAAGAGAATTCTCCTTTGGGCATAAAATACCTAACATCCAATGATCACTGATAAAAGGAAATTTAATGTTTGTGGTTTTTTATGTTAAAAGATAATTAACTCTTTGAGAGAAATGTGTTTCATACATCTCACAAAAAGGCATCATCCAACATTGTGTGATTATATTCTTTTCAAATCTTTAAGCAATATAAACCATTCTTTGTTCCTCATTCAATGCACATGCTTCAGGGGAAATCAATTGCGGGTCCATGAATCCATATACTTCTGTCAGCTCATTCCTCTCAAAAATTTTATAAAGATACCTAATACAAAACATACATAAGTATAAATTTTTAATAAATATAATGCAGGGAAAATGTGTTAAGACTTACATGGAAAAAATTTGCACCACGTTGATGCCCAACTTCTCTCCAGTAACAAGATTCATTATATCAGTTTTTGTAATCCCCACACTTATTTCACGTCCACAAACATGAGATTCCATTGGAAACTCATAAAAACCCAACAAAAAATGTGAATATCTTGACAATCTGTCAAGACCACTGGAATCTCTATCTGATGTCATAGCATGTTGTATTTGTTGTTGTCTATACAGTATTTCTTTTCCTTTGAAGTATTACTGTGAAAAAATTTGAAAAATATAGTAGTTTTCAAATGATAAAACAACTTTAATAAAAAATAAAATAAAAGATATAACATTCATACCTCTATGGTAATGAGTCGAAGAAGTCTGGATGGAAAAACTAAAAAATGGACGATACTCTGTCCAACTGTTGCCACCTCATCTGTATGTATTGGTACCCTAGCTGATCTATCTATAATATCATGTACAGTGACCCTCTGATTCTGTACCTCTAATTGTTGATGATGAACTATATCTCCTTTACAATATACCAACCTATATGCTACTATATGATGTTAAGAATCATCAACATACAACTCACAATATGTAGGAAGATGCGGCGGAGGCGTAGGATAAAAAATGGGGTCCGCAGGCTGAGGTGGGGGAGTGGGAGCTACTGGCGGAGGTGGAGGTTAAATAATGGGGTCTGCAGTGGGTGGTGGATGAGTGGGAGCTGCAGTCTGAAATTGTCTTTGCATTTCTACAAACATAGACTACACCGACTCTCTAATCTTGTCCTCCATCATTGCATTAATATTTTGAACTTCAACCTCCAAGGATTCTATTTTTTTTATAAACCCCCTCAATGTTAGAATTTGAAGAACGTGGAAACACTTTTCTTACCGATACACCTGCCGGATATCCTCTTACACGACCATGATTTTCAGGCCTTCCCAATGCTGAAAATAAAATATCTTCCCTCCCAGTAGCTCTAAATATCCCCTTTGAACTATGCTCCTCAAGAGAATCTTGTATTAATTAATTGAACATTTCTGTAATGATTGAAACTTATATAAAGAAAAAAGTTAACTTAAATAAATTAAATAGATATCTTACAATCCTCTCAGTTACGATTCTAGATTATTCCAAAAGATATTTCCCTTTTTTTCCCTTCCGAGCTCTCTTCCATTTTTCATGTCTGCATGGAGGGGATGGAGGGGCCACCTCTCTAGAGCTTGATGAATCAGCTCTTAGTTGTTGAAATTCTTCCACCACCATTCTTTCTTCCAATAATGCATACCCTCCCCGAGATAAACTATGAGGGTATACATTTTTAGATTGGATCTCCTGATGATATTTCCTTGTTTGCTGTAATTTAAGAATAAGAAATCATTAACAAAACATTAATAAAATCATTTATATAATAAAGTTTATAAAAGTTTACATTGCCCTTACCAGAAATGACTCTTTTTTTCTACTTTCAAAAAACTATCTCCATGTGTCTTCATCTATAAAAGGATATATACGACATGAATTTTCATGACTCCTATGACCATAAATGTAATCAGATGAGAGGGTTGATTTGAAATCCATCCTTCTCCTGACAGCCAACGATAAGCATTTCTTCCTGACTCCTCCAATGTCAGGAATATCAAATTTCATCTGATAAAGAAGAGGATAAACATATTATATATACTATAAACATTAAAATAATGGTCAAACAATGACAAAATATCTTACCAAAATCGTCTCCCACAACTGAGAGATAATCGATTTATCCACACCTCTCCAATCATAATACAGAATGCTTACTTTGGTATTAGCATGAGTTGCAACAAAACTCTTAAAATCTTTGGCATTCGGAACTCTAGGAATATCATCATCATCAAACTCAACGACTATCCTCTGATCCTGCGTATGGGAAAGTGATAATTTTGGTAAACGTGTGCACCCACATTTACCAACCTTTGAACTCATTGTCGTAAAAGGAGAATGTGAATGTTCATCCCCAAAGGTATGACCAGTAATATGATCCTCTCGAGAATCATGTGGTTGATCATCTGAATGATCTGTCATTATCCTTCAAATCAAAAAACAAATGTCAGTTCACAAATATACAAATTCAAATATTTTAATACTACTGTAATCAGAAAATAGAAATGTGTACTAAGGTACATAGTAGTAAACATTAGTAATATGGTAATCATGTTAAACAATGGTAAAGATGGCAAAGATGGTCAAGATGGTCAAGATGGTAAAAATGGTAAACCTGGTAAACATTGTAAACATGGTAAAGTAATTTTCATTGAACAAAAATAAACATTTTAAAATTCATGTAATGGTTATAAACATGATAAAGGAAACTAAACAAACATAAAACAAACAAAAACATATACTTATTTTATTTTAAAACATGTTTTAATAAATAAAAAACATACAATATCTAACATTTATGGAAAAAATAAATGTAAAAAAGAAATAAACATATGTTTCATGTAATTTTAGGAATGTACAAATGGATTGTTTTCCCAAATTCCTTCGTCGTGATTGTTCATTATGGCACAAACTATGTCTTCAACATGATCATCATTATGTTCTGTTAATATTTCCATGGAAGTAGGGATCTCACATAAATCATCATATTCATCAAGTTCATCCTCACCAACATATTGTTTTATCCCTTGTAAAACAACAGCCCACTGCATATCTGATTTATCTACTACATAGAAAATTTGTTTTGCATGTGTTTCCATTATAAAAGAATCAGTTGTGTCTTCCAATCTATTTAGATTAACAAGTGTCATTCCAAATTCATCGTGTCTGACACTGTTGTTACCATTAAACCATTTACAGTTAAAAACGGTAACTATAATTTTAAAGTAATCAACCTCCCATATGTCTTCAATAACTCCATAATATGCAATTGATGCATAAATTGGGTTTTTGTCCTTAGCACTCGAAAAATGCATTTCTTCTGCAAACACCAATACACCACTATTCCGAACTGCACTTCTGTTGTCCTGAGATTTTGTATGAAATTTATAGCCATTAATGTCAAAACCGGACCATGTTATCACATTTAAATATGGACCACCCACTATCCATTTTAATGTCTCTGATACATCTAATCTACCAAGAAAAGACTTTTTAATCCATGAAAAAAAAGTTTTGTTGTGCTCATTCAAAATCCACATTTCTTTCTTCTTTGGATGACATTGTTTCAACTCATTAATATGCAATGTGATATACGGTTGAGCATCAGAAATGTTATTCAAGATGTATGATTCTAACTTCTTCATCTGTTTAGCTGAAAATGATTTGACTATCAAGCCACGAATCCCCTTTCCCTCATTATTAACTCGTTCATGGCGAGATGGAGGCAAACCTATGTGTTTCACCGCAGCCAAGTAGCTCGTACAAAACTCTGCTACCTCCTCAGAAATATACTTTTCAATAATGGAGGCTTCAGGTCGATATTTATTTTTAACATACCCCTTTAATATTTTCATATACCTTTCAAAAGGATACATCCAACGGAGATATACAGGTCCACAAAGCTGTATTTCCATTTGACGAAGTATAAAAATTTCATCCTTTTCCAAAATCTTCAAAGCATTCACATCAATCGCCTTGTTACAAATTGAATTGAATAAATAACACAACTTCATTATAGTCTTTCTGACACAAATGGGCAATATTCCACACAAAGGAACTGGTAGAATTTGTTGCTTCATGACATGACAATCATGTGATTTCATACCTATCAACTTCAAGTCCTTCAATGAGACAAAAAAATTTACATTAGAAGAATAACCTTGAGGCACTTTGGTATCATGAAGACATTGACAGAAGCAAATTGTCTCCCTCTTCGATAATGTATGACAAGCCGGGGGAAGAAATGTTCATCTTCCTTTAGGAGTGGGAGCTAACTCCAAACGTATTCCCATTGATAGTAAGTCTAATCTTGCATTCAACCCATCTTTAGTCTTTCCTTTAATATCTAACAATGTTCCAGTCAAAGAATCACAGATATTCTTCTCCACGTGCATGACATAAATATTATGGTTAACTTCATGATACCTCCAATATGGTAGCTCAAAAAAAATTGACCTTTTCGTCCAAATATGCCTATCATTACCAGATTTCTGTGTCTTTCCCAATGTCACATCATGGTTTTTCACCCTCTCAAAATACAGATCAGGGGATAAAGGTTTTGGAACAGTATCAAATTCTTGTGAGCCATTGAATGCATTTTTTAGTCTTCTATAAGGGTGTTCCATAGGCAAAAACTTTTGATGACCCTTGTACACTGTTTTCCTCCCATGATGCAATTGACAATATGACGTCTGTTGTTCGAAAATTGGACATGCATTATGCCCTTTAACACTGTATCCAGACAAATTTCTATACACTGGGAAGTCATTTATAGTGAACAAAAGTGCTGCATTCAGTTGAAAATATTCCATTTTATAAGAATCATACACCCTAATACCATCAGCCCATAATAGTTTCAAATCATCAATCAATGGTGACAAGTAATCATCAATATCATTACCGGGTTGCTTTGGACCAGAGATCATTGTACTCAACATGACATATTTGTGCTTCATACAAACTTCAGGAGAGAGGTTGTAAATTACCAATAAAACAAGCCATGAACTATATGTGATACTGAGTGTTCAGTATGGATTCATTCCATTTGTTCACAACCCTAGTCTGAGATTTCTAATTTTATTTCCAAATATAGAATATTGCGCATCAATTTTCTTCCATTGTGGAAAATCAGCTGGATGACGTATTTTTCCATCACATACCCACTCTTTAGCATTCCATCTTAACCTTTTTCCATCATGTGAATTAGAAAATAAATGTTGGAAATGATTAATTATAGGAAGATACCAAAATACCTTTGAAGGGAGCTTTGTAATCTCTACATCAGTCTGTGATTTTTCTATCACCTTATACTGTGATGTCCCACATTTAGGACACTCAGACAGAAATTCATATTCTTTCCTATATATAATGCAGTCATTCCGATATGCATGTATTTTCATGTATCCCAATCCCATCGGGCATAATATTTTCTTGGCTTTGTAATGTGAATCTGGAAGATCGTTATCTTTTGGAAGAATGTCTTTCATCAATTGTAGAAGCTCTGTAAAACTTCTATCACTCCATCCATGCTTTGCCTTCAGGTTAATCAATCATAACACCGCCGAAAAATCCGTAAAATATGTACAACCAGGATATAATGGTTTTTCAGCATCACCATATAGATGCGCAACTGTCGGTTCTATCTCAATCTGTTCTGCTACAATATCACGAATCATTTCTTCAATTCCATCGGAGTTACCATCTTGTGAATCATCATCATCAGTGAAATTCCATCCAGTTTCACCATGGAAAATCCAAGGGCTGTAACTTGGATTAAAACCATGACAAATCAGATGATCTTTTATCTCTCTACATCTCAACTTCTTCATATTCAAACATTTCAGGCATGGACAGAAAAAAATGTCACTACTTGGAACATTTCGTTTTGGAAATTCCAAATAGGCATCAACACCTTCCTCAAATTCATTGCTCATTCGATGTGCCGTAATCCAACTTTGACTCATTATTTCCTATAACAAATATCAACAAAAAATATATATTTTTAAGATAAGACAAATATATGTTTATATGAAAAAAAACATAATTTTAATGTAAAACAATTTAAAATATAAAACAAATCTATAGGTATTTTAAAAAAATATGCTTGAATATTATTTTTAAAACAAAATATAGTTAGATATAACAGTTTTAAATTTTATTGAATTAAAGAAAACCATGACGCCTACATAGTTTAATATTGATTGTGGTTTTGATGTTTTAATATATTAGATAAACTACCTATTTAACATGTTATTAATGGTTTCTATAGACCCTAAAACCATTTGGTAAATATTTTCACACAATTATAAAAATCAATGGAAGTGTTTTTGGGAGGAATATGTTCAATCATTTGATTTTGATTTCCCATATTCTATAACTAAAGGAAATGTGGATACCAAAGCCCTTAGTTTTGTTTTTTATTCTCAAAGGGTTTGTGATGAAAAAGAAGAGTATAAGTTGATGTATATGATAAATAAAATACAACTATATTTTATTTTTGGTTATGATATAATGAAATCATACCATATCATTTAGGATATTCTCCCACCAAAAGTAACCCTCCTTAGTTCGAAATGAATAAATTTAGATAATTATGCATGAATTCATACATGTATTGTTGTACATAAACCAAAAAGTAGATTATTAGTACTAAAAGTAAAACTAGGAAGAAACAATAAACTCTATATACTCAATAAAGCTACTCCACAACACTTCCATGCTGCTAAAATCTATAAAAAACTACAAATTGCTTTTAAAAACCAAAAAAAATGTTTATATTTATGTATGTCGGGCATAACATGTATACATAGTAAGATCCTCCCTAAAACATCTCATGAAAATGTTGAGGAAGCACACTAAAGCCCTATGAAAAAAGGAATCTAAATCATCACCTAAACAAGGAAAAATAGTTTCATATACTCACTGTGGATCACTCACAAAATAATTGATATAAATAAACCTTTTCGTATAAAAAATTATATATATATATATATATTAAAATTAAGGTTCTCAGATACCACTTCTCCACTAGTTTTCCTCTCACACCCCAATGTGCTACTCCACAACACTTCCATGCTACTAACATCTATAAAAACTACAAATTTATTTTTAAAAAAAAATTGTTTATATTTATGTATGGTGGGAATAACATGTATACATAGTAAGATCCTCCCTAAAACATCTCATGAAAATTTTGAGGAATCACACTAAATCCCTATGAAAAAAGAAATCTAAATCATCACCTAAATAAGGAAAAATAGTTTCATATACTCACTATGGATCACTCACAAAATAATTCATATAAATAAACCTTTTCGTATAAAAAATTATATATATATATATATATTAAAATTAAGGTTCTCAGATACCACTTCTCCACTAGTTTTCCTCTCACACCCCAATGCTAATGTCATGGTCTCACCCCACCCATAAATCATCCTACACCATGTGAAATTGTAACACTTCCATCAATGAATTATATGTTTCTTAGATCATCTCATCACCATCTTATCAAAATAGTAATGAGGTGCATACTTGGAAACCACTACATCTTGTTTAATTTAATGTACAAAAATCGCAAAACATAATTGTAGAATATCCGTGAAAAAAACAAACGAAATAAATTCGTGGAAGGCTTACTTGAATGTTGTGAGTTGAGATGATAGATCTGAGAGGAGTGAAGAAGATAAACAATGAATCTAAAATGAGTTTAATGCAGGTCGATCGATGAGCCGATTAGGGTTTACCGTGCGAGAGAGACGAGCCGGTGGACTGTCAATCGAAAAATCGTAAATGACAGTCCACAGGGCATTAATTTCATTAAAAGTTTTATAATGTCGGTTATTATATAACCGACGATATAAACTATTTTTTAAATTTATAATGTCGGTTATTTTAAAACTGACGTAAAAAAGCCTCCGCGCTCTCGTTTTTTACGTCAGTTATTTTATAACCGACGTAACAAACCAATGCGCGGAGGGTTTTTTACGTCGGTTTCCAAATAACCGATGTAAAAAAACCCCTACGCATTGGTTTTTTACGTCCGTTATAGGATAACCGACGTAAAAACTGAACAGGCGCGATTTGTTTCGTCGGTTATATATAACCGATGTAAAATATGGTGACGTAAAAAACATTTTTTGCACTAGTGTATGCATCTTAAAAATTCTGTGATACTATAATGGAATTTGGTGTGATTCTTGGCATTTATTGGAATTCTTTATATGGATCTCATATCAATTTCCATGTAATGGAAGTAACATTTCATATGCAATATCAATATATGATCATCAATAAATGCATGGATGAATATAAACTTGAAGTCAAAATTTTTTCCATCTAATGTGTCTTTATTTCTATAAATGAAGGTTATTTTGTCTCAAATGGTTGGCGAGAAACTCATGAATAATAATACACCCATTGTATGAGAGTATGATGATGGATTTATAGAGGAATTTCCTGGTCTTCCACCAAATCTTGAAGTTTATTTTTCTATATAACTCATATCGGGTCCTATGCCTGTTCTAAGGACACCATAGATAATGGACCCATTGTAGTTATAGGAATTGAAGAAGAGTCTTCAAGGGAATATTTATAAGGGATTCATATTCCCTAGTTCGCCATTTGGGGAGAAAATATTCTATTTGGTAAGAATGAAGATAGATCAATGAGACTTTGCAATGATTACTGAGAAAATAAAAAGATATCTATCAATAATAAATATCATCTTCCCCACATTGATAAATTATTTGACTGACTACGCAGAGCTCAGTAATTTTCCAAAATTGATCTTCATTCATGATATTATGAATTAAGTGTGATAATTATTATATGACAAATATGACATTACAAATAATTTATGGACACTATAAATTTATATATATTCCTTTTGGTCTTACTAATGCCCCCACTATCTTCATGGATCTAATGAATATAGTATCTAGAGACTATCACGATCAATTTGTGAGAGTCATTTTAGATGATATTCTTGTGTATTCTATGAGGAATAAAGAACATGAAGACCACTTGAGAATTTTACTAAAGACCATGCGAAAGGATAATATTTATGTGAAATTTAACAAGTGTGAATTTTTGAATCAGAATGTTTCATTTTGGGGTCACATAATTTCAAGAGAAGGGATATCTGTGGACCCATCCAAAGTAAAAGTATTTGAATGTTGGCCGAGACGAAAAAATGTAGCTAAGATACAAAGTTTTCATGTTTTGGATGGATATTATCAACCTTTTGTTATATATTTTTCATGATTATATAACCCACTCACTGATTTTTCCAGGAATGAAGTTATGTTTGTTTGGATGGAAGAATGTGATGATAATTTAAAAGAGGAAAAATGAAGGTTAGTTAGTGCTTCTATGCTCACCCTACGTATTAGAGAATGGTTTGTGATCTATAGTGATGAATCCAGGAAGGGGATTGGATGTGTTCTCTTGCAAAATGAAATTATGATATCTTTTTTTTCATGGCAGTTGAACATCAATGAGAAAAATTACTGAACTCATGATTTAGAGTTAGATATTGTAATCACTGCATTAAATATATGATGGAATTATCTTTATGGTGAACGGTGTGACATTTATATTAATCATAAAATTTTGTTTTATATTTTCACACAAAAGGATGTGAATATGAGCCAAAGAAGTTGGTTGAAGTTGATTAAATATTATCACTGTTCACTACATTAGAACCCCAGTTAAGTGAGAAAGGTGGAATAAGATTTGAGTCGAAAAGACCATGCTAGAATATCTATAATAAGGATCACAATAGATCTAAAAATTTTGGATTTTCAAAGGATAGATCTTGAAATTTTAAAGTAATGGGATAAATCAACATTATTAAATGAATTTTCAACCTTTTTAACAAGTGAATATATTGGAGGCCAAGAATAAATATGTAAATATACAAAAGAATGTGAAAATTTTTCGTGAATTCAACCTTTATTGTGATGAAATAATATAGTTTAGGAACAAGGTTTTTATTTCTCACATATTATAATTAAATAAGGATCAATTTTATGAGGCACATAGTTCATCATTGTCTACTCAATCTTAAAGAAAAAAATATGTGTAGGGGCCTGAAAAAGTTTTTTTGGTGGATGGAATGAATAGAGATGTCGCCGAATAAGTCTCTCGATGCTTGGTTTTTTTAGAAAGTTACGGTTAAGAGATTGAAGTATAAGGATATATTTCCACCAATACCTATACTAGAATAGAAATGGGAAGACACAATAATGGGATTTATTTTAGGACTTCCCAAAACATCTAAAGGCCATAATGTTATATGGGTTATAGTTGTTCTCTTTATGATATTGGCACACTTCATTTCAATTAGAGATGATTTCTATCTTGATTAGCTTGATAGGATATACATAAAGGATGTTGTATGATTTTATGGAGTAACACTTTCCATTATATCTGATCACGATCTAAGGTTTACTTCGATATTCTAGAAATGTTTTCAATATGATATGGATATTGAGTAATGTTTCAGAATTGCTTATCATCCTCAAACTGATGTTTAGTCTGAGAGGACAATACAAAATCTGCAAGACATGTTGATAGCTTTATCTATGGATTTCAATGGTGTTTGGGATCAACAACTACCTTTGGTAGAATTTTTGTACAACAATATATTTCACTCCAATATTCAGATGGCTCCTTATAAAGCCCTCTTTGGAAAGAGGTTCTAAACACCATCATTCTTGGATGAAGTTGGTGACAGAAAGATATTCAGACCTAATATTGTTGGTGAAATTGCAGAAAATGTCAAATCTATTAAATAACACATATGATCATCACAAAGTCAACAGAAATTTTATTCTAAAAACTAATGATAATTCATAGTGTTTTTATTGGGTCATAATGTGTATCAAAGAATATCTCCATGGAAGAGAGTAATCATATTTGGAAAAAGATCATGTTGATCCCTAATTATATGAGTCATTTTGAATTTATTGAACATGTAGGGAGGGTAGCTTACCAAAAGGTACTTAAACCAATTATCCCTCAAGTTCTAGATGTGATCTATGAATCTCTTCTGAGAAACAACATACATGATCCTTCACATGTACTATAATTAGAAGTCATACCGTCAGACCAAGATCATTTTATGAAGAACAATAAATAATGATTCTGGACCATTGATAAAAGCTCTATGAAGAAAGACAAATATCTAGGTTATTATTTTATGGAGGAACTAGAAACATTAAGGATCTACATGGGAACTTAAGGATAATATGAGGGAGAGGTATGTTAATCTATTAGTTTCCAGGTGATGAATTTTTAGGTTGAAATTCCGTTTAAGGGGGGTAGAATGTAACACCATTATGATTTTATGAGATATTTTCAATAAATAATTTTTATTCTCTAGTATCCTGTTTTTCTCACAATCTTGAGTTTAAACGAACTGCAAGATACCCTTATTATAGAATTACCATTATATCCTTGAGTAATTTTACCTATCTTATAAAATTTCATTATGAATTCATCGACTTTCAATTATTTATGAAAAACATAAGCCAACAACTTATTTTTCATTTTGATTGAATTAGTTTTTTAATGAAATTATTGAGATATATATGTGTTTAACCAATGGATATTTTAGTTACATGGTGTAAATTAAACCTTATTTGTTGTATAAAAACCAACTTTTTAGAAGGTTAAGTTTACAACTTTGAATGGTGAACCCCTTTTAAATTACAATTTTGACACATTAATATTTTTTTATGACAACAAAACATTTTATTTTGAAGCAGGATATAAAAATATACTTTGGATCTATTTTTGATATTTTTATAATAACAATCATGTTTTGATGACGAGTAAAAAGATATGGACAATTTTAATTGAAAATAATTGATTTCATTGAAATAATTTATATGGTTAAATTATATTATTGAATGGTTTCAATCTATATATAGGGTATATTTTTACCATATAATATAATGTAGCTCATTGGAAATAATTTTATAGTAAATTCATAATTAAAAACATTACAATCATTTGAATAATTTAACTTTTAAAAAACACATTTTCTCTTATCAACAATGGGATTAATTTTAAATTGATTAATGAAAATGTTTTGGTTTGAATTTTGAAAAATGGATTCCATATTTAGAATCAGTATGACCAAATTATATAAATAACGTTATTTTATTTTTGTGCAGTATGAATAGTAACTTTAGTAAATTTAATTACCATAGTAAAAGGGTAATTCGGGTAATTAAGTGTTAAAAAATATTATAAAATTACCCTAACACTTGTACTAATATAGTTTGAGGATTATAATATTCTTTAAAACATACATGTATCAATACAGTATCCATTATAACACATTTGGATGAGATTATGATGTTTAATTTGGTTTTTTTATTGAAAATTAAAATATTATCACTAAAACATTAATATTTAAATTATTTTTAATAAAATGTTTTACATAAGTTAAAAGTGATTGTATGTAATCATATAAATTTATTTTTTTACATTATCATGAAAACTTATTTTTAATTTTAGAAAATAAATAATTACCTTAAAGACTTATAATTGAATGATGAAAAAATTAACTAATTTATGACAGATAAATAAAATAATTATTATTAAAATTCAAATAACCATCAAAAAGCCCAAAAACATGACCAAAACTCATTGTTCAAGTATATCCCGAACATATGAATCTGAGGGTAGACTTATTGACCATTTGGAGGATTATATAAGTGATTATGACACTTCTATTATTTTTTTAAATATGAAGATAATTTTTTTTAAATTCATGTTTTAAAAAAGTATTGAATTTTTAATGCTTGGTTTTTCAGAAGATAAATTCAACTAAATATATTATTCTGAAAGAAAATGGATTTATCTTCATAAATTATTTTATTTGTAATTTTTATTCTGTAAATATTTTTTATAAATAATTACACAAAATTGTGGTAGTAATTATTTTATTATTGAAGAGATCAAACAAATGTTATAAAAATATTTTAATAAATATAATTTGGAATAATTATTTTCTAAAATTAATTTATGGGATTACCTTTAACCTTTATGGATATATTAAATTATTTTAATCTATTTTCACTTTTTCTTTTTATATTTTTAAAAATCCATGATACAATTATTGTAAAAATAGATAGTATTCATATTTATTCAAAATAAGGTTTTTTTAAATTATTTAGAAATTATAAATCATTTTTAAAAAATAAAAAATAATTTTCATATTTTCTAAAATTATCAAAATTATACATTTATTGTCAAATTTATTTCAAATAAGTAAATATATCACCCTTTTAGTATTGAAATATTTGATACCCTGATTAAACATTGAATAGAATAACCAAGTGTTAATTAAAATGATAATGCTTAAATTGACATAATAACTTTCCTACAAGTTATTATATAATGAGAATACAACTCTATCTCATACAATATTCCCAATTGGGAAATTTCATAGGTTTTTATGTTGGTTTTTAATTTTTTATAAATTAATAATTTTGAGGTTTCCAAATTTTCCCCTCACCTTAGTTATAAAAGGAAACTTCCTCCTTCATCTCATAACATCATTTTGAGCCTTCAATATCAACCAAACCTAGACAATATTTCCTTCTAGACATCCCTAGAAACATTATATAGGTCATTGTCTTCTTCATATACCAACTCTAGTGCTCTACGTGGAGATTTTTAGGAGGAACATCGAAGAAGCGGTAATATCATTTACACTTTCATTCAAACTTCTTTCTTATTCTACTTCCACCTAATGATTTATTTTATTAAAATTATTAAATCCAGTAGTAAATATATATTAATTGGTTATTATTAATTTAAAACAACCATATTAACCTATCAACCCAACCCATGAAAAATGATATCACCATGCGTGTATACATATGGCTCATTTTCTCCATGCCCTGGTATAATCCATTTTTCACCCCCTCCTTACATGGATGGGTTTAATGATATACTTAATAAATATAAAAAAAATATTGATTCTATGATACAATACCCTATTAACTATAATAAAATTAAAAACTTATAAGAATGATATCGTCGCTCATGCGTACGTATGACATACCTTATCCACAGTGTGATGTGATTCATTATAAATAATCGTCATTATAGAATGGTTATATAAATGTATTGGATGAATAAATTGGATATATATTATTCTAATACCATGATAAAATTTCTATAAATATATCCTAAAATGATAAATAAAAACTTATTGATCAAAACAATTATAAGAACCTAACGTAGTTAATACCCGAATAACGAGTAACAATTAAATGTTACTATAAAACCACTGAAGATATGATCATAAATTTTATCATAAAGATGATTATAATTCAGGAATAAATAAATAACATTTTTAAATCATTTTACATAATTTTTAGACACATCAAAAAAATATTGATCCTATTGTATGTGTAATTTTGTAATCTCATTTTTATCTGTGATTTTTTATATGTAAGTATTTACTCGGGAATATTTATCATTCAAATCCATGTTTCCTAATTATAAAATATTAATTATATTATTATAATTATTTTTAAATTTTATTTTACCCTTTATTTAACTTTTATTAAATGGTATGAAAGGAATATTTGGTCTTTATTCAAATTGAGGTAATTTTTAACTTTTACTTAAAAAGTATGAGGAGAATTCTTTTTTAACTTATATGGCATGAATGGATTTTTGTGGTTTCAGGTCACCTTTTTTAAAGGTTGGGGCCGAAGCCTCATTAATTATTTAAACCAAATAAAAGACCTATTTTAACTAGGTAGAGGGAGACCCATTATATAGCCCGAATACTCAGTGGGCATTTAGCCCAATACATGGACCGTAGGCCCAAATTTTTGTCCCAAGGCGTATTCTGTGAATATTACTACTATAGTAATCTTTTTTCTATAGTACTGCAGAGTATCCGCCACTGCTATAGTGCCCTGCCGCCACTACAGTGACATGCCACCACTATAGTGTTAGCATTTTCTATAGTTCCACCACTGCTACAGTTGCTAAAAAACTACTATGAAATCATGGTTATTTTTAACTAAATAATTTTCCTTTAGAATTGCCGGGAATTTTGACAAAAGAAAACGTTTTTTTAAATAAATGTTATTTTCCTCAAGAATTAAGTTCAAGTGTTTTGTCAAAATTGTTTTTCATTTAATGGGACATAGGGTTATGTCTATATCTATATTATTAATTTGATTAGATTCTATTTATTATGGAATTTTTCTACAAAATTGATTTTTTGTAGATGGGATATGATGGAATGATGTTTTAGAAACAAATTTTATTACATGGGTTATGTTATGATGAATTATTTTGTTTTTGTGGAACATGTAAGACTGATTTAATTATTATATGGGGAGAAGTATATCTACCTACAATCCATTGGGTAATGATTTATATCTCATGAGAAAGACATGACTGGAATGATAGGTAAATCCATTTTCGTAATACAAGGCTTGAACAAGGAGTGAACTGAGTTCAGTAATGGAATTTTTCTACTATGAATGTCTTTGAAATGAGCCATTACTAATTTGAAATTATTTTCTATACTTATGTTTGTATTCAACAAAATTTCAAATCTTGCGATATTATTATTGGGAATGCATTTCAAATTTATGATTTATCCCAAGTCATGTGATTATGATCTTTTATATGAGATATATGATTTTAAAATGTTACTTTATGATGATTATTATATAATTTATATTTCCCCTGTTTTCCCTTACTGATCTTTTTATCTGACACATTCATATGTTTCTTTTCCACAGGTCATGAAGTAGGCTATTAACAATGATATGTCAAAAAGGATTCTAGTTATGAAGAAATAAGTGGGAGACAATGTAGATATTTTATGAACAAGTGGTTTATGTTTCCTAGTTTCAAAAAACACTAAACAAATATGGTCCTGGAGTAGTTTTTTTATTTTATGTAAAAAAGATTCTTCAAAATTGATTTTAAAATATATATATATAATTTTATGAACATTATATTCACTTATTCAACTAAGACACCATACATAATCGGTTAGGACATTAGGTCATACCCAATCTATTTTGTCTCATTAGACCTAACGATGCATCAATGGGATATAATTGGACTCACCCGACACATACTATTTCCAATTGATTCCTCATATCAAATGGGTGAAGCTTAATCACCAAATTCATTAATATTGAAACAAATCTTTGAAATGAAGAAAACATTCCCCAATCGTTGAACATAATCACTAACTATTCAGAGTAATATGGTGAATCGTATCAAGATAGAACATCCAAAGTCAAAAATAATCATTAATCCTTCAATAAAATATGGTATACGATATGATAATATATTAATAAGAATAAAAAGGCTTTTTAGATAGATTTAAAAAAACATATTAAATCAAATATTAATTATTTTAAGAAATACTCTTTCTACATTACAAAGAAGAGTTCTTCAAGATTAATCATTGTATAAAAATATGGACTGAGATAGTTTTTCAGGAAAAAATTAGTGATTTAATAAAATAATAGTGTCTTAATTTATATTACGTATGATACTTGAAATCCGGTAAGACATCGAGATGTTCCGTTTAATCTGGATTGTGTATCAGGAAGAATCGAGAAATATCCTTATAAAACATGTAACACTCCATCAAAAGAAGAAGGATTATGATTAGTACACATATATAGAAAATTAAAACATAAATTATGAGAATTAAATAATAATAATTAAGAATTTAATTGGGGTAATGAGAGGTAAATTGTAATCCATAATGAAATATGGATGTTCAAGGAGAAAACTCTTATGTATGAATGTGTTCGGAACATGACTTTGATTTCCTATATAATCAAATTAAATCTATTAAATATTGTATAAATAATGTTTAATTAATTTATTTAATTCATTATAATTTTATTATGTTAGATTATTGTATTTTTGATGAGTTATATATATTATTTTCATCGTTCCTGAGTATAAATTGCTTGGTTTCCTTGATCAATTCAGCTCTTTATGAGGAATAAAGTTCATGAAAAATTGGTATAGTTATCCTGAATTTGAATTATAGGTTATTAATGAACATAAAAAGTATAAATTTTTATATATATCATTTGGTTATATTTTATGATGATAAATCATTAGATGACATGCTATTGATTTTCTTTTAGATTAATTAGCACTGGTTTAGATCACAACGAACTCATTTTGTTTTATCATTTAGTTTTATATAAATATGTTACATCCAGAACATAAAAAAGGATATAATATAAAAATTACAATCAATTTCAATCATTTAATTTTTTTCATGAACATCCATGAAGAGAGTGAATGAAAATGAAAACAATTCATCATTGAATGCAATGAAATGACACCTCATAGACAATGTTTCCATTTTATGGAAAAATAGTGGAGGATAAGGGGATTCATGATGGATTAATCCAACAACATAATAAAATTACATTATAGATGATGTATTTGAGTCATAGTTATATTTTTATAAGGGGAGGAGTGGAAATAATAATTAAAGAAAAGAACGTGACATGGAAATAAGAGGAAAAGGAAGAGGTTTCTTCATCTTCAATACTCATCCATGAAAAATTTCTTAAGGGAATTGGTCTTGGTATTTAGTTATGACCAAGAGATCCTATAAGTGGTAATGATTCTTGGGAAGATTATTGGGTAAAAATTTAAAAACACACAAATCATGGAAGGTGTGAGAATAAAGGGTGGTGAGGGGTGGTATTTATAGTGTAGGAGAGAGGTAAGTTTTTAATATTTTATTCATATGATTATTATTTTGACACAAGAATATAAATAGTTTTAGGATTTTCATATAATATATTAAAATTATAATATAAGTTTGATATAATGTTTCTTACATCAGTGATGACTCAAGGAACAATGTATTTAACTTATAATGTCTTTATATTGTAAATTATCATATTTTAATATTCACAACAAATTCAAGTATTTTAGAAAAATAACAAAAAATCAGCATAAACCTTTTTTGAAATGTAGAATTTAACAATTAATACTATTTTCTAAAAAAAATTATAAATTGAATAAATTTTATTTTTAAATAAAATCATTATTTACAAAAAATACAGTATTTATAATAATAACTTATTTAAGAACACTCTAACTAATTAACTAACGTCTTACGAAATTATCCAATAATCATATTTAAAATAAATATTAACATATAAATATATTTTATGAAGATTAATATTCTTTAAAATAATTTAATTACATTTTATATTATAATTAAATATGTATGAAACATAGAAATACCATCAATTAATTAATAATTTTTAAAATATTCATTTACTAACACTATTATATAATTATATCACAATTTCATTGATAAGATGCCTAAATTTTATTTATACTTTCACGGGCGAGGTTACTATTCAATTGGAAGGTTTACAATCCATAAGGGTTATACTAACATTTCTAAGGACACATTACTATTCCATCAATATACATTTCATAACATCTTGAAATACCTATTATTTCATTAATTTTTCATATAAAAATTTATTATTGTCCAATATAATGGATATTTTTTCATATATACTATATGAAATAAACATATGATTGGAAATCTCATTGATAGAATTCTGATTCATTGTATTCTCTCCTCCTATAAAAATTTCATCCTCGAAATTTCTAGAATCTCACCTTATAAAATGATTTGGGTAGCTAATCATCATAATATCCACAATTTCCCAAATAACTTATTCAATTTTATGATTTTTCAAAAGTTCTTTTTCTACCCGAGTCATTTGATTCTTCAACACCTTTTATTTAGTGTCCATAATCTGGAAAGTCCTTCACAATAAGAGAAATATAGTTCCAATTATAATTCTTCATAAGAGTGAACATGTAATGGGTCTGGCATGTAATTACATAAGAAAGACATGTGTAACACATTGTGATATGTAACAACCCAGATCTTCGTTTCATGTATGTTTTCCTTTTTCTGGAGTTTTTAAGAAAAAATGAACATTCTCAAAATTTTCGAAGTACACGCCGTGTACATTCTATGTAATACCGTGTACTCTTCTCCGGCTTGAAGTCGTGTATTGGTTATGCCCGGGCCACACACATGGTGTGTAGGGGTGACGTGGAGGCCGTTTTTATCGGAGTATGGAAAAACCCACTACATGTAGTGTACTTTAAAAATACACGTCGTGTAATTTTCATTATTTTTCACTAAACGGACCGGGGTCATGCCTCATCGTGATATTCATCTTATTCTAGGTCTGGTTCATTCGAGAGTGACCCCTATGGCCGAATCTTCCCCGAGCTCCCGCCTCTCCGTCCGTTCTCCGATTCGAGCACAGTCTATTGCATTGGAAGCACAACGGTGAGCTCTCTCTTCTATTTCAGCCTTGTTCCATGATTCCTCCTCGTTTTTGAGTTCTCGTGCGTTAAGTGTTTTGTGCGTTCTCAGATCTACGACCTTCTAAGGGGAATCAATCGTCATGGTTAAAGTATATCATTCTCCTAGGATCGAGGTAGGAGGTCTGTGCCTTTCTGTTGAAAGACGATGAGTATTTTGTGAATATTCCACAAATTCACTTGGGTGGGGAATTGTGGGTTTCCTATTTTCCCCTGCTGTTTACCTGGTTTTCTTGATTGTTGTAGTAGTGGATTATGCTTGTGATTAGATTAATTTTGTTTGTGCTCAGGTTGCCTTTCCATGCTTGTTTTACTTGTTGAATGTTCCAGTTTCCAGGCCTAGTTGTAAGATAGTAGAATTTTTTCTTATTTATTGTTGTTGATCCTTAGCATGATATCCAAATTGATCTGGAGTTTTATTTGGACGATTTATACGCGCTGATCATGTTTATTTTCACACAGGACTATGAGTACCTAGTATAGAATACCATAGAGAGAATTGACGTAAAGGCTTCTCCAGAGTGTCTTTTAATACGATGTGAGACCACAGGGGGAATTGACGATGACTGATTCCCTAGAGAGACTGTAGTTCCTCGACACGGGCCGTAGGGGGAATGATATGTTGACTGCTTCCCCAAAGATCCTTTAGTACAATATGAGAATATATGGGGAATTGACGGTGAGTGCTTCCTTAGAGATTCTATTAATTCATAGCTGAACCAGAGGGGTGAGACTGTGTGTGCCTCCTAGAGGGTTGCTAGTTCTAATAGGTTGAACCATAGGGGTTAGGTTGTGAGAGCTACCCAGAGGGTTACCTGTTTCCTTCTTGTTGCTGGTTGTTTACTTGTGTACTTTATTTGTTAGAACTATGGATTGTAGCTACTTGTTCTTTCCGGTTTACTGCTTCTTGTTTTATTCCTGCCATGTATTCATTGACTGTTAGGCACAAATATTTGGGGGATTGCCTATGGGGATTGTATCTCACACCCTGTTTGGGCCATGATTTTGGGCCCAAACAGGCTATGTTGTTGTAGGTATAGATAAGGAGAACCGCCCTTCTAGTTCAGGTTCTTGATTGCACTGGTGTTGGAGAGCATGGGACCGATCCGTGGCTCACGATGCTGAGGAGTTTATTTTTTTCCTTTGCAATTTGTTTTTAAGTTGTACTTCATCACTTAGGTTTATTTTCTGCTTTCTGTAGACATATTTACCATGTTGCATCATCATCATTTTATCCACTACATACGCTGTTCTGTTCAGTTGTTGTATGCTGTTTATTTTTTCCACTATTGTGTCTGGTTGTTCGTCCACTGTATACTTTACTAAATGAGGGCATTGTTTCCCCACCAAATCACCAAGGCCCATGCTTCTAGTCAACATCCTCTGGCATTTGGGGAAACGCCCTTGAGGTCCTGTGTTGAACCGGGTACGGGGAACCAGTGGGGGGGGCTCTGGATTTGGGTCGTTACAAAGTGGTAGCAGAGGAGTTATTTTCTCTTGATTTACTATTTGGAATCTTTAGCCAGTGATAGGACGAATTAGTTACTTGGTATTAAGCTGTGCTCGGGAGTAGCTAACCCGTGTACAGGTAAAAATCATACTACCTCATTAATTGCAGTTCTGGTTTTGAGATTTTATGGTCGATATGATTTCACCTAGAGTGATTCACATGACTTGTGCTATTATTGTTTTTAGATTTCGGTTATATTTATGTCGTAACCCGATGAGATGAGGGTATTCCATATCATGCATCATATAGGAACTCATTGAAATCACATGCCATGACATCTAGGGTGCATTAGCGATTGCATACTGTTCTGATAGACTTCGTGTAGATTATGCATGCTGTTGTGATAGATGATTGAGAGAATAACTTCTGTTATGTTAGAGAGATATTTGTTTTGCCTTGTATGTGACTGTAGGAGATGCCAATCTTGGATTCGCTGGGAGTATGGGCCATCACGAATCGGAATTTGGCACCTCTTTGCCTTATTATTAGTGTTTCTGGGGTTCTGTGCAGTTTCTGAACTACTGCCCAGAAAAACCCAGAATACATGGCATGTACGTTTTGGATACACACAGTGTAGTTTTCAGGCCATGTCACTGACTATGTGAGCATAACACGGTGTCTTGAAAGTAACATTGGGAACACTCCGTGTATGGTAGGTACACGCTGTGTAGTAATGATCCATGTACCAGCCGTGTCACTAACGACATGGGTCAAGGAAGCTCGTGTAGCACACACCGTGTTGTAACGGAACACGCCGTGTAGCCCCTTCCAGGTACCCGGCCGTGTCACGATCAAAACGGGTCGGCGTGACCTTCTCTCAGACATGCCGTGTTGCTTTTGGAGCACACCGTGTAGACTTTCCAGGTACCCAGACGTGTCACGAACAACACGGGATGGTGTCACCTTGCCTATACACGTCGTGTTTGTTCATAGAATGTCATGTAAGGTTCAGCCATGTAGACGGCCGTGTGTTTAACAACACGGTTCGCCGAAGCATTGTCCACTACATGCTGTGTCCGCAGGGAACACGTCGTGTAGTCTCAGTTTAAGAAAACCGTGTGGGTTATCCGTGTAAGGGACTCGGGCAGGGGAATATTTTTTAGGTACACGCCGTGTGTTGGGGTCAACACGTTGTATAGTTGAGGTGTCACAAGACTTGTTGGGCAGGAGCACACACCCATGTTAGTGGCTTAAGAAGACACAGTGTGTCGTTTTTATACATGTCGTGTAGTCATGTTTTGTAAAAAAGTGTGTTTTCCTACCCCTGTTTTCGTTTTGTACTCTTGTGTTCTCTATCCTTGTTTTACTGATCTAAGGAATGCTTTTGATCTTTCAGAGCTATGCCTCTAAGAGGTCCTTCGGTCGTATTTCTGTCATCAGGCAGTGATCAGATGCCAGACAGGGTTGATCAGGGACTTCTTGCCGATCCTCCAGTCGGGCCAGCCTTGGCACCAACTGTTATACCAGTTGCAGGCGCTGATGGGAAGTTCAGGGAATGTTTCATGAGGATGATGCAGGCCTTCCAAGGAATGCCTACTGCTTCCATGACTATGGCAGACTTGATGCAAGTTTTTGACCAGCAGCATCCTCCTACTTTCTCGGGGGAAGGAGGACCACAGGCTGCAGAGTCATGGATGGAAGCCATGCTAACTATTTTCGAGCATATGGAGATGCCTCCAGAGAGGCTGGTTAATCTCTCCACCTACATTCTCCAAGACTCTGCCAAGATGTGGTGGGAAATGATTTCATAGGCGGTTCATCAGCAAGTTATGGTTTTGGAGGAGTTCCAGCGCGTGTTCTACGACTACTTCTACCCGGAGACCCTGAGGTCCGACCGAGCCAGGGTGTTCATGAGCTTAGAGTAGGGTAATCTTTCTATCATGGAGTATTCCTATCGTTTCACCGAGCTGTAGCATTTCACACCCCTCTGGTATGGCAGTGGAGTGTTCTTGGAAAGAAAGTTTGAGGATGGTCATAGGTGGGAGATCCACTCACAGGTGAACATCTTCCAGCTGACTTCCATCACTTCTATTTTCAATCAGGCACTAATAGTGCAGTGTAATCTGAGAGACTCCAGAGCTGTGAGCCAGGGCGGTTCTTCTTCCTAAGCTAGCCTTCCTCTAGTTGATAGAAAGAAGCGTCGTATGGAGTCTACGCACGGTGATCCGAGGAAGCGAGATGCATCGTCAGGTAGCTGGGTGGTATGCTACCAGTGTGGTCGGTCAGGTCACACGAGGCCGCAGTGCCAGAGAGAACCTGTGGAGTGCCGATCATGCGGCAAGATGGGGAACCTTCATCATTTCTTCCATTTTTTATCACCTCAAGCTGGTGACCAGGGTACTTCCATGACTCCTCATTCAGGATAAGCACCACCATTTTCACACCAGTCAGGGAACTGGAGTTCTTCCGGCCATTCGGGCCAAGGTGGAGGTCAAGGCCGTGGTGGTAAGCCACCAGTCTCTTAGAACCAGCAGGGAGGTTCAGCTCAAAGTGGTCAGCCAGGGGCGCAGAGCCGCAGTGCAGGCCATTCATTAGCCGTAGAGAGGACGAATCAGGAGCAGGAACCCGACCCTTCTACAGTTCGAGGTATGATTTTAGTAGCCTCAGTTTTATCTTCAGCTATTTTCAATACTGGTGCTACACATCGTTTTATCTCTGTTTCTCCTATGGAGAGCGTTGGGCTCTGTGTCTTCTCTTCTCCCGACTCGTTGGCACTAGACACACCATTGGGGATGAATACATATAGTTTACGCTAGTGTAGAGAGTTCCCTCTCAAGGTTGCAGGGTATCGTTTCTTATGGGTTCTCTACATCCTAGAAAAGACGAGCTATGATGTCATCCTTCGGATGGACTGGTTGGTTCCCTTTCTGGTCATCGTCGACTTCTATCGCCGCAGAGTGAGTTTCGTTTCACCTGAGGGTGAGTCCTTTCTTCATAAAGGCGAATGGGATGTTCAAGCGAGTCGAGTCGGACACAAGCATCATGGGCTTGGAAGGGTGACAACCCAGATTTCTAGTCTCTATCTGGACGATTAGGGGACTATGCAGTTGGACTTTCCTCCAGTGGTGGATCATTTTAGGGACGTCTTTCGAGAAGAATTTTCAGGTTTTCCTCTGGAGTGTGAGGTAGACTTTTCTATTGAGCACATTCCAGGAGTAGCACCGGT
Source organism: Viscum album (assembly GCA_963277665.1). Lineage (NCBI taxonomy): Eukaryota > Viridiplantae > Streptophyta > Magnoliopsida > Santalales > Viscaceae > Viscum > Viscum album. The sequence goes on along the minus strand of OY728150.1, from coordinate 1,460,747,767 downwards.
GTCTATTCCTCCTTATAGGATGGCTACACCTGAGTTGCAGGAGCTTAAGAAGATGTTGGAGGAGTTGCAGGCAAAGGGTTTCATCCGACCCAGTACTTCTCCTCAGGGTTCGCATGTCCTATTTGTGAAGAAGGCAGACGTTACCCTTCAGCTTTGGGTGGATTATCGGTAGCTGAACCAGTTGACGGTCAAGAACCGATATCCATTAACAAGGATCGATGACCACTTTGATAATCTTAGAGGAGCCTGGGTGTTCTCGAATATCTACTTGAGGTTCGTTTATCATCAGTTGCGTGTTAGGCCATAAGATAAACCTATGACTGCCTTTAGGAGCATGTATGGTCTATATGAGTACACAGTTATGTCGTTCGGTCTCACCAATGCACCAGCTGTTTTCAGGGAACTGATGAACTGAGTGTTCCATCCTTACATGAAATCTTTCGTTCTGGTCATCATGGATGATATCTTGGTGTACTCTCACACTCGACACAACCATGCCACACATCTTGAGATCATTATGAGTATACTGAGAGAGCATCGGCTTTATGATAAACTATCAAAGTTCCAATTCTGGATGGATCAGATTCACTTCTTGGGTCACATCATCTCAGAGGCAGGAGTATCTGTGGACCCAGAGAATGTGAGAGCTATAGTTTCCTTGGAGTAGCCGATGAACTTATTTGAGGTATGGAGCTTCCTAGGGCTGGCTGGATACTACAGACGCTGCATTCAGGACTTTTCTCATCTAGCAGCACCCTTGACAGTTCTGACCAAGAAGGGGACGAATTTCATATGGTCGGATTCTTTTGAGTCAGCCTTGCAGGAGCTGAAAGGGAGGTTGACGTCAGCACCGATACTAGTCTTGCATGATCTAGGAATGAGCTACATTGTTTACTGTGATTCTTCAGGTATCGGTCTGCGAGTTGTGCTTATGCAGGGAGATGGTGTCATTGCGTATGGGTCTCGGTAGTTGAGGTCGTATGAGAGGAAGTACCCGACACACAATCTAGATTTGTGAGATGTTGTCCATGCCCTACGCTATTGGAGACACTACCTGCTGGGAGAGAAGTTTGTGGTCTTCACCGACCATAAGAGTCTCAAGTATATCTTCACACAGCATGACTGGAATCTGAGATAGCGCAGGTGGGTCGAGTATCTTCAGTCTTGTGACATTGTGCTTGCCTATACGCCAAGAAAGGAAAATGTAGTGGCAGATGCATTGAGCAGGAGAACTCATGTTCATGCGGTTCAGGAGGCCAGAAGTGAGTGGCAGATGATGGCTCGGTTCTCTGAGATGCATCTAGAGGTTCACAGCAGACAGGAACAGACATTCATTTCTTCTGTAGTGTTACCTCTACACTTCTTGATCGAGTACGGATGAGGAATCTATCAATATCAGAAGGCTTTGTCCTGTAGGAGAGTGTGTCTGGAGTTGACTCTCTTCCTGGATGGATAGTGGGCGGGGATGAGATCTTGTGTTTCCAGGGAAGGGTATGGGTTCCATCATACAAATGCGATGAGCTGATGTGGGATTTTCATTCCTCTGTTCGGGCATTTCATCCTGGCATCACCAAGATGTATCAGGATTTTCATCGCTAGTACTGGTGGCCAGGTATGAGAAATTATGTTTCTGGTTTCATCTTGCAGTGTTCTACTTGTCAGTAGGTGAAGGCAGAGCACCAGCGACCAGCAGGACTTTTACAGCAATTACCAATTTCTGAGTGGAAGTGGAATGATGTTGCGATGGACTTCGTGACCTGGTTGTCGAGATCACCTTGAGGGAATGATTTTGTTTGGGTTTTCATCGACAGGCTCATGAAGGTTACTCACATTTTTCTGATCAAGGAGACGTTTAGTGTCGATGATCTGGGATGACTGTACATCAGGGAGATCGTTTTTCTGCATTGAGTTCCACACTCCATTGTTTTATACAGGGATGTGCGCTTTACTTCTCGGTTCTGGAAAGGACTTCAGAAGGCTTTGGGTACACTGGTACTTTTTGAGTATGGGGTACCATCCCCAGAATGATGGCTAGTCCAAGCTCACGATCCAAGTGCATGAGGATATGCTCAGATCTTGCATCCTAGACTTTGGTGGTTCTTGGGAGAAGCATATTACTCTGGTGGAGTTTTCCTACAACAACAGTTTCTGGGCGACCATTCAGATGGCACCATACGAGGCCTTGTACGGTAGGCCATGCCGATCACCCTTATGCTGGCTAGAGGCAGGAGAGGTAACTTTTCTGGGACCTCGTCTTGTTCAGGAGACATCAGAGAAGATGAAGATGATTTGGAACAGAATGGCTACAACACAGTCTTAAAAGAAGTCTTATGTTGATCAGTGGAGATGACCTCTAGAGTTCGAGGTTGGGGATTAGGTTTTCTTGTGTGTCGTGCCGAGGTTGGGACATAATAGGATTCGGAGACAGGGTAAACTTTAACCATGGTACGTTGGGTCGTTTGAGGTCTTGGAAGGAGTGGGGTCGGTCGCTTATTCGTTGCAGCTATTACAGAAGTACCTGTCCATGCATGACGTCTTCCATGTATCCCAGCTCCAACACTACTTTTCATACCCATATCATGTCTTTCAACCTGAGGAGGTTGATCTTGAAGACGATACGTCGTTTGAGGATCATCCTATCCGGATTGGCGATCGCAGTACGAAGGTTCTCTATGGGCGGTATGTTCCCTTGGAATGGGTGTTATGGAATCACGGGCGAGTATAGGACGAGACATGGGAAAGGGTGGCCGATGTACGATCGTAGTGGCTGGAGCTGTTCGAGGATTCCTCTTCTACGCCATGTTAGGGAAATTTGGGGACAAATTTCTTTAAGGGGGAAGTTTTTATGAACTCGGATCTTTATTTCAGGTATGTTTTTCTTTTTCAGAAGTTTTTAAGAAAAAATGAACTTTTTAGAAATTTTCGATGTACACGCCGTGTACATTCTGAGTACACACCGTGTACTCTTCTCCGGCTCGAAGCCGTGTGTTTGTCATGCCTGGGCCACACACATGGTGTGTAGGGGTGATGTGGACGCCGTATTTAGCAAAGTGCGAAAAAACCCACTACACGCCATGTACTTTAAAAATACATGTCGTGTACTTTTCCTTTTTTCACTAAATGGACCGGGGTCACGCCTCATCATGATATTCATTTTCTTCTAGGTCTGGTTCATCCGAGAGCGACCTGTACGACCGAATCTTCCACCAGCTCTTGCCTCTCCGTCCGTTCTCCGATTCGAGAACGGTTGATTGCGTTGGAAGCGCAGCGGTGAGATCTCTCTTCTTCTTTAGCCTGGTTCCATGATTCCTCCTCGTTTTCATGTTATCATGGGTTGATCTTTTTGTGCGTTTTATCAGATATATGACGTTCTAAGGGGAATAAATCATCGTGGTTCAAGTATATCGATCTCCTTGGATCGAGGTAGGTGGTTTGTTCCTTTCTGTTGAAATTCAATGAGTATTTCGTGAAAATTCAACAAATTCCCTTGGGTGGGGAATTGTGGGTTTCATGTTTTTCCCCTGCTGTTTTCCTGCTTTGCTTGATTATTTTAGTAGAGGTTTATTCTTGTGAGTAGAGTAATTTGTTTTGTGCTCAGGTTTCCTTCCCATTCTTGTTTTACTTTTGATGTTTTCTAGTTGCCATTCCTAGTTGTATGATAGTGGAATTTTCGATTATTTATTGCTGTTGAGCCTTAGAATGAGAGCCAAGTAGTTCTGGAGGTTTATTTGGATGATGTACGCGCGCTGAACATGTTTATTTTCACATAGGACTGTGAGTACCTAGTGTAGCAGACCATAGGGAGAATTGAAGTAAGGGCTTCCTCTGAGTGTCTTTTAATATGATCTGACACCACATGGGAAATGGATGATGAGTTATTCCCCAAAGATTATTTAGTTCCTCGAAGCGGGCCATAGGTTGAATGAGACGTTGAGTGATTCCCCATAGAGCCTTTAGTACGATATGAGACTATAGGGGGAACTGACTGTGAGTGCTTCCTCAGAGAGTTTATTAATTCATAGATGAACTAGAGGGGTGAGACTGTGTGTGCCTCCTAGAGGGTTGCTATTTCTTATAGGTTGGACCATAGGGGTTTGGTTGTGAGATTTACTCAGAGGGTTACATGTTTCCTTCTTGTTACTGATGTTTACTTGGGTACTTTATTTGTTAGAACTATGTATTGTAGCTGCTTGTGCTTTCCTGTTTACTGCTTCTTGTTTTATTCCTGACATGTATTCATTGAATGTTAGTCACAAATCATTGGGTGATTACCTATTAGGATTATATCTCACACCCAGTTTGGGCCATGCTTTTGGGCCCAAACAGACTATGCTATTGCAGGTATAGATAAGGGCAAGTGCCCTTCCACTTCAGGTTCTTGATTGCAGTGGAGCTGGAGAGCATGGGATTGAGCTGTGGCTCGCGATGCTGAGGAGTTTATTTTGTTTTCCTTTGAACTTTGCTTTTCCATTTTACTTCAGCACGTTGGTTTGTTTTATACTTCTCGTAAACATATGTACCATGTTGCATAATCATTATTTTATCCATTGCTTCCGTTGTTCAGTTCAGTTATTGTATGTTGTTTATTGATTCCACTATTATGTCTGGTTGTTCTTCCACTATATACATTACCGAATGAGGGTATTGTTTCCCCACCAACTCACAAAGGCCCTCGCTGCTTGTCGGCAGCCTCTAACATTTGGGGAAACGCGCTTGAGTTCATGTGGCGAACCGGGTACGGGGCACCAGTGTGGGGGCTCTAGATTTGGGTCATTACAATGTTTTATCAGAGGAGTTCTTTTCTCATGCTTTACTATTTGGAACTTTTTCCGGGGATTGGACGGATTCGGTACTTGGTATTAAGCTGTGCTCGGGAGTAGCTAACCCGTGTACAGGGAAAATCCATACTACCTCGTTAATTGCAGTTTTGGTTTTGAGATTCTGTGGTTGATCTGATTCCACCTAGAGTGATTCACATGACTTGTGCTATTATTGTTTGAATATTTCTGTTCTATTTTTGTCGCAACCCGATGAGATTAGGGTATGCCATCTCATGCATCATAAAGGCACTCGTAGAAATCACATGCCAAGCCATCTTGGGTGCATTAGTGATTGCATGATGTTGTGATAGAATTCATGTAGATTATGCATGTTGTTGTGATAGATTCTTGATAGAATCCCTATTATTATGTTAGAGAGCTATTTCTTATCCCTTGTATGTGACTGTAGGAGATGCCAATCTTTGATTCACAGAGAGTATGGGTGCTCACGAATCAGAATTTGGCACCTATTTTCCTTGTTTTTAGTGTTTCTGGGGTTCTGTGGAGTTTCTAAGCTACTACCTAGAAAAACAAAGAATACACGGCGTGTACTTTTTTGATACACACTATGTTGTTTTCAGGCCATGTACCTGGCCGTGTGAGTAGAACACAGTGTCGTGAATGTAACATTAGGAACACACCATGTATGGTAGGTACACGTCGTGTAGTAATGAGCCATGTACCGGCCGTGTCACTAACAACATGGGTCGGGGAAGCTCATGTAACACATGCCATGTTATAATGGAACACACCGTGTAGTCCCTTCTAGGTACCTGGCCATGCCATGAACAACACAGGTCGGCATGACTTTCTCTCTGGAAAGCCGTGTTGCTTTTGAATCATGTCGTGTAGTCTTTCCAGGTACCCGGCCGTGTCATGAACAACACTGGATGGTGTCACCTTGCCTATACATGACGTGTTTGTTCAGAGCACGTCGTGTAAGGTTCAGCCGTGTAGACGGTCGTGTTTCTAACAACACGGGCCATCGAAGATTTTTCCACTACACACCGTGTCCGCATGGAACACGCCGTGTAGTCTCAGTTTAAGAAAACCGTGTGGGTTTGCCGTGTAAGGGACTCAGGTAGGGGAATATTTTTCAGGTACACGCCGTGTGTTGGGGTCCACACATCGTGCAGTTGAGGTGTCACATGACTTTTAGGGTCGGAGCACACGCCAATGTCAGTGGCTTAAGAAGACACGCCCTGTAGTTTTTATACACACTGTTTAGTCATGTTTTGTAAACTTGTGTGTTTTCCCTCCCCTGTTTCCATTTTGTACTCTTGTGTTCTCTATCCTTGTTTTCCTGATCTAAGGTGTGCTTTTGATATTTCATAGCTATGCCTCTGAGACATCCTTTGGTCGTACGTCTGTCATCAGGCATTGATCAAACACCTGACAGGGTTGATCCAGGACTTCCTGCCGATCCTCTAGTTGTGCCAGCCTTGGCACCGGATGTTATACCAGTTGTAGGTACTAATGCACAGTTCAGGGAATGTTTCACGAGGATGATGCAGGCCTTTCAGGGAGCGCCGCCTCCTACCACGACTATGGCAGACTTGATGACAGTTTTCCAGCAGCAAAATCCCCCTACATTCTTGGGGGAAGGAGGACCACAGGCTGCAGAGTCATGGTTGGAAGCAATGCGGACTATCATCGAGTATCTGGAGACGCCTCCAAAGAGGCAGGTTAATCTCGCCACCTACATGCTCTGAGACACCGCCATGAGGTGGTGGGACGTGATCTTATAGGCGGGTCATAATCAGGTTTTGGCTTGGGAGGAGTTACAACGCGTGTTCTACGACTACTTCTACCCAGATTCCCTCAGGGCCGACCGAGCCCGGGAGTTCATGAGCTTAGAGAAGGGTACTCTTTCTGTCCTGGAGTATTCCTCTTGTTTCATCAAGAATAAGCATTTCACACCCCTCTGGGATGGGATTAGAGGGTTCTTGGCAAGGAACTTCAAGTATGGTCTCAGGCAGGAGATCCGCTCGCAGGTGAACATCATCCAGCTGACTTCCATCACTTCCATTGTCAATCAGGCACTAATTGCGGAGCAAAATCTGAGTGACTCCAGAGCTGCGAGCCAGGGCGGTTCTGCATCCAGAGCTATCCCTTCTCCAGAAGATAGCAAGACGAGCCATAGGGAGTCTACGCGTGACGATCCGAGGAAGCGAGATGCATTGTTAGGTAGCCAGGTGGTATGCTACCAGTGTGGCCAGTCTGGGCACACGAGGCCACAGTGCCAGAGACACCCCATAAAGTGCTGATCTTGAGGCAAGATGGGTCCCCTTCAGCGTTTCTACCAGGTTTTCTCACCAGCAGCTGGTGACCAGGTTCCTTCCATGACTCGTCGTTTAGGAGCAGCACCACCGGTTTATCACCAGCCGGGGATCTGGAGTTCTTCCGGCCATTCGGGCCGAGGTGGAGGTCAAGGCCATAGAGTTCAGCGACCAGTCCCTCAGCACCAGCAGGGAGGTTCAGCTCAGTGTTGCCAGCCAGGGTCATAGGGCCACAGTGCAGGCCAATCTTTCGCTATGGAGCAGACTTATCAAGATCATGAACCTGGCCCTTCTACAGTTCGAGTTACGATTTTAGTAGCCTCAGTTTTATCTTCACCTCTTTTCGATACTGGTGCTACACATAGTTTTATCTATGTTGCTTCTGTGGAGAGTGTTGGGCTCTGTGTCTTCTCTTCTGCCAACAAGTTGACACTAGACACACCATTGGGGACGAAGACATAGTGTACACCAGTGTAGAGAGTGACCTCTCGAGGTTGTAGGGTATCATTTCTTATGGGATGTCTACGTCCAAGAAATGAAGGGCTATGATTTCATCCTCCGGATGGACTGGTTGGTTCCCATCCAGGCTGTCGTCAACTGTTATCGTCGTAGAGTGAGTTTCGTTTCTCCTGAGCGTGAGTCCTTTCTTCATAAAGGTGATGGGATGTTCAGGCGAGTCGAGCATGACACAAGCATCACGGTCTAGGAAGGGTGACATCCCAGATTGATAGTCTTTACCTGGATGATCAGGGGATTTCACAGTTGGACTTTCCTCCAGTGTGGATCGTTTCAGAAACCTCTTTCCAGAGGACCTTTCGGGTTTTCCTCCAGAGCGTGAGGTAGACTTTTCTGTTGAGCTCATGCCAAGAGCAGCACCAGTGTCCATTCCTCCTTATAGGATGGATACACCTAAGTTGCAGGAGCTCAAGAAGCAGTTGGAGGAGTTGAAGGGAAAGGGTTTCATCCGACACAGTACTTCTCATGGGGGTTCTCTTTTCCTGTTTGCGAAAAAGGTAGATGGTACCCTTCAGCTTTGTGTGGATTATCCAAAGCTGAACCAGTTGATGGTCATGAACCGATATCCCTTGCTGAAGATCAATAACCAATTTCATCAGCTTTGAGGAGCCTAGGTGTCCTTGAAGAACAAATTGAGGTCCGGTTATCATTATTTGCGCATTAGACCATCAGATATACCTCTAACAGCCTTCAGGAGAAGGTATGGTCTATACGAGTATACAGTCATGCCGTTCGGTCTCACGAATGCACCAGCAGTTTTCATGGCACTGATGAACCGAGTGTTCCATCCTTACTTGGACTCTTTCATCGTGGTATTGGTGGACGATATCTTGGTGTACTCTCACACTCAACACAACCATGCCACACATCGTGAGATCGTTCTGTGTACACTGAGAGATCAACAGCTTTATGCTAAACTTTCGAAGTGCCACTTCTAGTTAGATCAGATTCACTTCTTCGGTCTCGTCATCTCAGAGGGAGGAGTATTTGTGGACCCAGAGAAAGTGAGAGCTGTAGTTTCCTAGGAGCAGCCGAAGAATGTCTTTGAGGTACGGAGCTTCCTAGGGCTGGCTAGATTCTAGAGACGCTTAATTTAGGACTTTTCTCATCTAGAAGCACCCTTGACAGGTCTACCCAAGAAGGGGGCGAGGTTCTTATGGTCATATTCTTGTGAGTCAGCCTTTTAAGAGCTGAATGGGAGGTTGACGTCCGTACAGATACTAGTCTTGCATGAGCCAGGCAAGAGCTACAAGAGTCTCCAGTATATATTCACTCAGCATGGTCTGAATCCGAGACAGCATAGGTGGGTCGAGTATCTTCAGTCTTTTGACTTCAATCTTGCCTATACTCCAGGAAAGGGCATTGCAGTGGAAGATGCATTGAGCAGGAGAACCCAGGTTCAGGCAGTTCAGGAGGACAACAGTGAGTGGAAGCTGATGGCTCTGTTCTCTGAGATGCATCTAGAGGTGCATGACAGACAGGGACAGTCTTTCCTTTCTTCTTTAGCTGTTACCTATACACTTCTTGATCGAGTATGGATGAGGAAGCTATCAGAATCAGAAGGCTTAGTCCCACGGGAGTGTGTGTCAGGAGAGGACCCTCTTCCTGGATGGACAGTAGGCGAGGATGAGATCTTGTATTCTAGGGGCGCGTATGGGTGCCAGAACACATATGCCATGAGCTGATGCAGGATTTTCATTCCTCTGTTTGGGCAGTTCATCCTGGCATCACCAAGATGTATCGGGATCTTCATCACCAGTACTGGTGGCCAGGTATGCAAAAGGATTTTGTTGGTTTCGTCTTGCGGTGTTCTACTTGTCAGTAGGTGAAGTCGGAGCACCAATGACTAGCAGGCCTTTTACAACAATTACCCATTCCAGAGTGCAAGTGGAACGATGTTGTGATGGACATCGTGACCGGGTTTCCTAGATCGCCTCAAGGGAATGATGTTGTTTGGGTTGTCGATAACAGGCTCACGAAGGTTGCTCACTTCCTGTCGATCAAGGAGACCTTCAGTGTCGATGATCTGGGATGATTGTACATCAGGTAGATCATTCCTCTAAAAAGAGTTCCACACTCCATTGTTTCAAATAGGGATGCGGGCTTTACTTCTCGGTTCTGCAAATGACTTCAGAACTCTTTGGGTACACAAGTACTTTTGAGTATGGCGTACCATCCTCAGACTGATGGCCAGTCCGAGGACACGATCCATGTGCTTGAGTATATGCTCCGAGCTTTCATAGTAGACTTTGGCGCTTCTTGGGAGAAGCATATTCCTCTGGTGGAGTTCGCCTACACCAATAGTTTCCAGTTGACCATTCAGATGGAACCATATGAGGCCTTGTACAGTAGGCCATGCCAATCAACCTTATACTGGCTGGAGGCAGGAGAGGCAGCTTTGCTGGGACCTCGTCTTGTTCAGGATATTTCAAAGTAGATAGAGGTGATTCAGAAGAGAATGGATACAACACAGTCTTGATAGAAGTCTTATGCTGATCAGTGGAGATGGCATCTAATGTTTGAGGTTGGGGATCAGGTTTTTATGTGTGTCATACCAAGGTTGGGACACAAGAGGATTCGGAGGCAAGGTAATCTTTCACCGCAATATGTCGGGCCGTTTGAGGTCTTGGAGAGAGTGGGGTCGGTCACCTATCGGTTGCAGCAACCACAGAGGTACCGGGCCATGCACGACGTCTTCCACATCTCTCAACTCTGACGCTACTTTTTAGGCATGTCTCATTTATTTCAACCTGAGGAGGTTGAACATGAAGGAGATGCCTCGTTTGAGGAGAATCCTATCCAGATTGTCGATCACAGTACAAAGGTTCTCCACGGGTGGTCTGTTCCTCTGGTACGGGTGCTATGGAAGCACGGGCGAGTACAGGATGAGACTTGGTAAAGGGAGGTTGATGTACGATCGCAGTGGCCGGAGATGTTCAGTGATTCTTCTTCTACGCCATGTTAGGGAAATTTGGGGATGAATTTTTTTAAGGAGGGATGTTTGTAAGAACCTAGATCTTCATTTCTGTTATGATTTCCTTTTTCTGGAGTTTTTAAAAAAAATGAACTTTCTGGAAATTTTCGAAGTACACACCATGTTCATTCTGAGTACACGCCGTGTACTCTTTTCTGGCTCGAAGCCATGTGCTAGCCATGCTCGGGCCACACACACAGTGTGTAGGGGTGACGTGGAGGCCGTTTTTAGCGGAGTACGGAAAAACCCACTACACACCGTGTACTTTAAAAATACACTCTGTGTACTTTTCTTCTTTTTTCACTAAACAGACCAGGGTCACGCCTCATCGAGATATTCATATTCTTCTTGGTCTGGTTCATCCGAGAGCGACCCGTACGACCGAATCTTCCCCGAGCACCCGCCTCTCCATCCATTCTCCAATTTGAGCATGGTCGATTGCGTTGGAAGCGCAGCGGTGAGATCTCTATTCTGCTTTAGCCTCATTCCTTGATTCCTCATCATTTTCGAGTTATCGTGGGTTGATCATTTTGTGAGTTTTTTAGATCTATGACGTTCTAAGGGGAATCAATCGTCGTGGTTCAATTATATAAATCTCATATGATTGAGGTAAGTGGTTTTTGCCTTTCTGTTGAATGTCGATGAATATTTTGTGCAAATTCCACAAATTACCTTGGGCGGGGAATTGTGGGTTTCCTATTTTTCCATAGCTATTTACCTGCATTGCTTGATCACTGTTGTAGAGTTTTATTCTTGTGAGTAGAGTAATTTTTTTTGTGCTCAGGTTTCCTTGTCATGCTTGTTTTTACTTTTGGCATTTCCCAGTTTCCATGCCTAGATGTAGGATAGTGGAACTGTTGCTTATTTAGTGCTGTTGAGCCTTATAATGATAGAAAAGTAGTTCTGGAGGTTTATTTGGATGATGTACATGCGCTGAGCATGTTTATTTTCACACAGGACTGTGAGTACCTAGTGTAGCAGACCATAGGGAGAATTGACGTATGGGCTTCTCCAGAGTGTCTTTTAATACGATGCGAGACCACAAGGGGAATTGAAGATGAGTGCTTCCCCAGTGAGTCTGTAGTTCCTCGACGTGGGCCACAAGGGGAATGAGACGTTGAGTGCTTCCCTAGAGATCCTTTAGTAAGATACGAGACTATATGGGGAGTTGACGGTGAGTGCTTCCTCAAAGAGTCTATTAATTAATAGCTGAACCAGAGGGGTGAGACTGTGTGTGCCTCCTAGAGGGTTGCTAGTTCTTATAGGTTGAAACATAGCGCTTAAGAGATGAGAGCTACCCAGAGGGTAACCTGTTTTCTTCTTGTTGCTGACTATTTCCTTGTGTACTTTATTTGTTAGAACTATGGATTGTAGCTGCGTGTGCTTTCATGTTTACTGCTTCTTGTTTTATTCCTACCATGTATTCATTGACTGTTTGGCACAAATCTTATGGTGATTGCCTACTGGGATTGTATATCACACCCTGTTTGGGCTATGCTTTTGGGACCAAACAGACTATGATGTTGCAGGTATAGAAAAGGGCAAGCGCCCTTCCACTTCAGGTTCTTGATTGTACTGGAGCTGGAGAGCATAGGACCGAGCTATGGCTCACGATGCTGAGGAGTTTATTTTGTTTTCCTTTGCACTTTTTTTCAAATGTCCTTCAGCACGTTGGTTTGTTTGCTACTTTCTATAGACTTATGTACCATGTTGCATCATCATTATTTTATCCATTGCTTCCACTGTTCAGTTTAGTTGTTGTATGCTATTTATTGTTTCCACTATTGTGTCTGGTTGTTCTTCCACTGTATACTTTACTGAATGAGGGCATAGTTTCCCCACCGACTCACAAAGGCCCTCGCTGCTAGTCAGTAGCCTCTGGAATTTGGGGAAATGCACTTGAGGTCATGTGGAGAACTAGGTACAGGGCACCAGTGGGGGGCTCCAGATTCGGGTGGTTATATGATATTTGTAAAGGCAATGAGACATTTTAAAATGATAAGACACTTCTCCAATTCTCTTCATAATTTCAAAAAGACCAATTTGCCTAGGGCTTATTTTCCTTTTATTTCTAAATCTTACAACGCCCTTCTATGTAGACAAATTCAATTAAACATGAGCACCCACTTGAAATTCCAAATCCTTACTTTAATTATCGGCACATCTATTTTTCAAACATTGAGTTACTTTGATATGGGTTGGAATATTATTTATCTTTTCTATTGTTTCCTCTAGTAACTCAATGACTATAAGCTTCCTTTCACAAATATTATCCCATCATATTTGTGTACAATATCTCTTTCCATACAATTCTTCTGGTGGTACCATTTGAATATTAGAATGGAAAATATTATTGCAGTAAAACTCTATAAAAGGTAAATAATAATCCCAAATCCCTTGAAATTTATGTGAATGTTTATCTCAATAGTACTCTAAAGTTTGGATCATCCTATATAATTTCACATTAGTTTGAAGGTGATAAGAAATACTTCAATGAATCTCAGTATCCAAATATTTATGGATATTTTTCCAGAATTTCTACGTAAATTATGGGCCATGATTTGACATAATTGAGTGAGGTGATCCATGAAGCCCTGAAAATTCTTTAATGTAGAGTCGTCTAAGGTTATCTAGTGTAAAATCCTCCATTATAAAAGGAAATGTGCATATTTGTTATGTTGACAATTAATCAACCATATTGAGACATTATTTCTTGGGAGATTTTGTAATCTTGTGAAAAAATCAATAGTGATGTCATCCAAATTCAATATAGGAACAAGAAGTGGTTGCATGAAATCCTTTAGGATTTTGTTTTTCATCCTTGACTTGTTCAGTGACTAAAATTACAGATACATAATCAACAATTTTTCACTTCATGTCATCCCATAAGAAATGGTCCTTCAAATATCTATCCATCTTAGTGAAATGATGGTGTATAGAGATATTCTAACTATGGGCATTATCCCATAACTCTATTTTTTTCTACGGTATAGAAGGAACACATAGCCTCCTCCCAAATATTAGAATTCCATCCTCACAAACGATGTTTAGAAACATCCCATCAATCACATGTTTAATTTTATTTTTAATATTCTCATTATCATATTGAGAACTTTTAATTATTTTAAATAAATAAATTTTGGGCAACCAATTAAAAAATTAAGGATGTTTCACCTTTCTTTGAAAATTCACATATCCAACATTGCTAGAACATTGTATAGACGGTATTTTTCAATCCCCATTTTTTATACCAACATGATCCTTGCGACTCAAAGAATATGTTTCATTATTTTCTTTCCATGTATGGTATTGTATTGAACAATCATAACCTTGTATATATATATCCCTCTTTTTTCCTCATGATTAGTTCTTTCTGTAAGAAGATATATTTCAAGATCATGTGATCAGTATATATACCACATATTTTTCAATGGAGGTAATGTCTCCATATCTTTGGAGAAAAGATAACAACTTCAGATTCAATTTCTTGATATGGATAGTTCTATTCATTATTTATTAACTATCTTGATGGATTAGAAAAACAATACCATTCTTCAAAAGTACATATCCATTTACTTTCTCTGATAATTCACTATAAATATAAAGTAGATAGTTTATCAATGGCAGAGTAAAAATTGTAGAATTCAATAATCTCCCCTTATATTCATCAAAACATCATTCACAATATTTTTTTTTCATATGAACATAACCACATTACAAGTATGATTTCTTAATAGATAAGATAATCAGGTGATGTTCTGAAAAAAAACTCAAATAATAACATGGTAAACCAATAAACCTGCGTACCTCAGTAATGCTTGTTGGTGTAGGCCATTCACGAACTGCCTTTTTCTTTTATTGATATACTTAGAGTCCATCCTTTATGACAATAAGTCAATGAAAATAAACTGACTGTAGAAAAAAATTACACTTTCTAACATTCCCATATAATCTATTTCATCGAATTGTATTAAGAATAATCTATAAGTTATTCTCGTGGTATTCATAGCTTTTGGTGTATATCAATATATCATAAATAAATACCCCAAAAAAGTCATCTTGATATTCTATGAAAACATTGTTCATTAGTTACATTAAAATAGAGGGTTTATGAGTCATTAATATTGTAATTACTATAAATTCATAATTTTCATAGATGGTTCGAAATGTTTTCTTTTAAATATCTTCCTTCCTCACTGGCAATTAATGATATCCTGGTCGAAGGTAAACCTTCAAATATCATTAATCTCTAGGATTTTGATCAAATAAATCATAAATGTGATGCAAGGGATACATGTTCTTTATTGTAATATCATTGGTTTCTATATATTCAATACACAACCACATGTATATATCATTATTTGTGACAGAGTGAATAGGGATTCCCATTGAGAAACACTAGGGAGAATAAATACATTATCACTCAATTACACTAATTGTTAATTTAGGTCCACTATTTATATTGTGTATATTCTATAAGGGGACTTTGATATAGAAATTGAACCAAGAATTAAATCAATATAATTATCAATTTTTCACTCTTGAGGATGTCCATGTACACCTAGTATAAATACACCGATGTATTGTGGCACAATAGCTACATCCTGTTTTTGAAGATTTATTTCATCACCCATAGACAATTTTTTCTATTACTCCCCAATTAGTTCATTTAGCAGAGCTATTCGGGTGGGTTAAGATAAGTGTTATGTGATGTGGTTTCTACCATACTGAAAATAGATTGTACATTTTTCCAGAAAATTATAAAATCCTTATTTTTGTAAAATATATTCACATATTAATTCGAATTACAATCCATACCCAACATTATAACAAGGTCAAACATATGTATGATGATATGGATAGTAAGTAAATCTTTTTAGGTGTCATAAATGGTACTTATAGACACATATTTGAATCAATGACACTTCCCTTAGGATTTTTAGGGACAACACCTTTATTAGGTAAAATTAAAAGTTGGTAATTTTCATGGAAAACCTGAATGATATAAAAGAAAGGGCCCATATATATTATTTAAGAATTGTACATTTTTTAGAAAATTATATATGTACCTACTGTCACGAACCAGGCCGGGTCGCCATCCGACCCGGTGCCCGACCCGGTCCGCGGCAAGGCCCGAAGGACGTTCCCGATCCCCACGGGATGGCACAAGTGCCCGGGTATCATGTTTAACAAGTGGGAACGGTTTTACCTAAAATACAAGACAGAAAAACCAACTAACAAGATAGATAAACTGAAAGTAGAAATAGACAACGAAACGTGCCTTTAAACTATGAACAAGTTTAAGGTCTACAACTCGAAACAATAACTGAAAAGAAAAGACGACAGCGGAAACTAAAACTCATACTCAACCACCCGGCAGAAGTGAGACCACATCAACACCATTCTGCATGAGAAGACCAACTGCAACCTGAACCACCATCACTGAGCGCGAAGTCGCAACCTGGAATACAGAAGAAACAGAAACTACATACACCCAAGGGTGTATGCATGGTGTGAGCTAAAATCCCAGTAGGATGCCACTGAGAAATGGTTCCATGCCACAACATCAAAAGACAATTTAATGTGCTTATTCAAAATTATACTTTTAAAAAAATCTTTTAAAGAAAACATTTACAAGCTAAATGCTAAAGAGAAACACTAAAAAGAACTCATTTCACAGACACAATTTTTAAGAGTATAAGAAAAGATCACTATGGGAACACACACACACACTCTCACACACGCACACACACATACCCACACCCACACACAAACACTCACACACACACACACACGCTAACACCCAAGTGGTCCTCCATATACTGATGGAAGGCACCATGACATTGATGGTAGAGCACTGTGGGTAAATCCCCTAAGGTTCATCTAGCTCGAGTGGGACCCTAGAACCTCGTGTCTCGGTGAAACATGGCTTAGAAGGCCACAACCCTCAAAAAACGTGTCTTAGAAGTCCACGACCCTCAGAACACGTGGATTCGAAGGCCACGACCCTCAGATATCATGTTTTGTTAGTGTTGCAATTTTCAATCCAGCTTATTGAAACAGGGACGACACCCATCCGGTTCACTAGCACACTAGTTCTAGTCCGCCCACCTAGATACCCAGGGTTTTCCCTTGTGCTCAAACACGTTTCACATTCACATAATATATTTATTTTTCATTTCACAGACCAAACAATATATTTCACACAAAAGTCACCATTTGCATACCGAAGCACTATTTGAAAGACGCACGCACATGACATGTCTCTTTTTATAAAAATACAACACGTTAAAAGTGAAATCATATTCAACTTCAAAGGTACACAACAAGGAAAACACACCAAAAGTGATTCATATACTTTGAAAATATCTATTTAAATATACAAACACCCAAAGTGACTTGAAAACACCTTTCGCACCTTCCAAACAACCCTCAAAAACCTTTCAACCATGTTTCGCACTAAAAACGCCACTTAAATAAACAATTCCTAAACTTATGAAACATATTGCATGAAAAAGAAACCATTACAAAATCAATTTCACAAATCACCCCTTTCAAAACCTTTTTGGCACACTATAAACAATTATTAGACATTTCTATAATTTACCACAACCGAATCGAAAGGAATAAAAATGGAAATTTCTAAAGAAAAGTGCAACATTCATCACACACGCATGTGACACCATTTTAAAAATTCATTTTCGCAAAACCTATACAGCTCTACCAAAACATTGTAAACATAATTCTCATCTTGAAACTAAACCATAGCACATATTAAGTTAAACTAAACAAACAAATTAAATTATCTAAATGAAGTAATGACATGGAACCACCTACCTCGGTGTTTAATTTTCCCAAAACTTGTGCGGATATTCCTCTGCACCTATTACGCACCATAAACAAACTCAATAGAACCCTAAAACAAGAATGAGACCAAAAATAACATCAAACGCAGACTAAAAACCACATAAAATCTAACGTGGAAATCTTCTGAAGGAAGAACCAACCAAACTAAATAAAACGCACGTGCGGAGAAGACATTGGGGGGCTGTCCGAGCACATTTGGGAGGCGTGGAGGTGTGCTGCATCATAAAATTAAGACCGGAAAAGAGAAGTTCAATGTGAGGGGGGTAAGTGCGGAAAGAGGAAATTTGATGATGTCTGGTTGTCCAACAAAGGGGAAGACACGCGGAGGAGTTTGGGCCGATGCGGAAGATTTGGGGACGTAGGGATAGGACCGCCAGATGGAGCAGGGGCCATCGGCCAGGGGGGTGCGGTGTAGCCACCGGGGTGTGCGGGGTTCACCGGAGTAGGGGGGCGTCGGGGTTCACCGGAGCAGGGGGTGTCGGGGTTCACCGGAGTAGGGGGCGCAACCCGGTCTCCGGACGGGAGGACTGCCGGGAAAGGTGGGGTGCGGCGCTAGCAGGGTGGATCCGGGAGGAGTCAACGCCGGATGGACGACGCGGCGCGGCGGGCTGGAGGATGAACAGGATGGGCAGGGGTAGCGCAGTAGGGTTCCAGGGGGTGGGAACCCGACGGGATTGGGAAAAAAAGGAAAGAAAAGAAGGGAAAAAGAATAAATAAATAAAAAGAAACTAAAAAAATCTACAAACAAAACAAATTAGTAATAATATAAATATTAATACTATTAACATTAATTATAATAATAACATGACAATAATAATAATCGGATAATAACAAACTTGATAGTAAAAAAATTTATAGTAATAACACAATATTATTATCATTATTGTTCATAATAAAAATATTATCCTTGATAATATTTATAAATCATTAAATTATTAAATTATTTTACATTATTTTTATTTGACGATGCAATTAATTTTATTGCTTTATTACTTATTCATTTCAATTAATTAATTGAACAAAGGTAGGTCACGTAGTGGACCAAGCGAGGCTGTGCGGTTTCAAAATCATACCTCACCCGAGTTGTGCCTCGCCCCAGGATGCACGTTCCCAATCTTCATTGTGTTCTCACTTTATTATTTGCTACACATTTTTCTTCTCCCTCAAACATTGGGCAGGCCATGCGGCGATCTGGGCGAGGTTGCGCGACGATCCAGGCAAGGTCACGCCGCTTCGACTGTGGTGTGCTGGACGCAACTAAGAGCGAAACATTTGTTTATAAAAAGAGCTCGGAAAATTTAAGTCGGGCCTCGACGCGAACTATCTGATGCCTAATAAAAATAATAAAATGTAAAATTTAAAAGGACAGGTGTGACAATTCTCCCCACCATAAAGATTTCCATCCCCAGAAAGCCATAACCAGAATGAAACCCCACAGAAAAAAACCACACTGCCTTAAGGTTCAAAGGGGATCCCTACAAAAACCAAGCAAAGAGGGGTAAAAGTATCGTGCTCAGAGAAAAAAGACTCAAAGACAACATTGAGAAACTCATATTAAGATTTTATGATATGTGTCGCCCGCCCCGAAGAGCTAGAACGCCTCCAGTTGACTGATCAATGAAGGGAACTCTCGCACCCACAGAAACCAACTTCACAAGCTGAAACATCTCAAGCACTATTAAATCGAAAATACACCGTTTGGCTAGAATGATCAAACAAGGTTAAGTCACATCCACAGAACACTCTTATCACTTATCACCAAGCCATATTTAAAAACAGAAGCAGAAGATCAACATGGGGAGGCCCAAGGTGCTCCCCACCATTACGAACTCACTAACGCTTGAAATGAGACTGGAAAACCGACATGGGGAGGTTCAAGCAGACTCCCCTCCATTAAAGAAAAGTCCATCACTGATTTATTCTAGAGACATTCGTGTGAGACCCAATGTGGGTCTCCCAACCATTAAGAACCTACCAACGCCCAAGGCGAGACTAGAAAACCAACATGGGGAGGTCCGAGTGGACTCCCCACCATTAAGGAAGGCCAACATCGATTCATTACAGGGACCTTTGTGCGAGACTCATCATGGATCTCCCCGCTATTAGAACTAACGGCTGGTACAGACATTGACAATTTTCCGACGGTGACCAACCACCCACCACAAGGGGCGGGGAGGGTGGGACCCAACCACCCAGCGTCAAAACCACGACCTAAGACCCGACCAAAATATCCACATCCCGGGATGAGCATTATAGAATTTTGGGAATGATTTCCCAAATAGACTCTCAAGGACCAATAAAAGTGATTGCATCCAGTGGGACGCAACCCCCAAGACTTTAATATAACGAGACGAACACGCCTCCACATGGTCACGAAAACCTTATGCAACCAGACGGTTCTTTCAGAGCAGAAAAACCTTTGAAAGAACTTAAACTGCCTCTACTTTCAACACTGGTGACAGAAATAAAGTCGGGTCTCACACACTCTCGGGGTTCCTGACCACGCGCCAGCTTCACTCTGAGGCCTATGGCTGGAGCCCTATTGTTTGAAGAATTTTCTGCCTCGTATTCAGGCATGGAAGACTCCCAAATAGAGCTTCTCCTTTTGGTGCCACACGCAATCATATTGCACCCGAGGCAACACCATCAGACACAACACACCATGACATCCAACTGATCGTACACGGAACATTCACCAACACAAGAGCTAAAATGGTGCATCCGCGTCACCCTTTGTCACACTGGGTGAGAATACGACACCACAAATCGTCCCTGAGAACAATCATTGCTGTCGAGAGAAAAATTAATTTGAGAAAGACTATAGACTGCATCTTAAACAACACGTGATTCCTACAAACGACCATAGCAGCCTCATACGACTGGGTCTGCCAAACTAGTAGTCTAACATGAACCCTTCTTTAAACGAAATAAACCAAAGACCAGAGGTCATTTAGAATGATAGGCTACACCGACAACTTAGGGTTGCTTCCAAACCACCGTTGACTATCAAAGAGGTCTCACGCTGTAAGACGTCACCGAACATGACTCTTGTAGCTAATGTAAACACTTCAAACCATTCAAGACATCAATAAGCACTGATATCTCTCAATCGCCTTCACCCTTCCCCACTGGAATTTCTTTTGCCGTTTCTAGGGGACACCTTCAAGCATAACGACGCCAAATTTCCTACTCGACGACTCAGGAAACTCAAAGAAACTAAAACTCTGTTCAACCCCCCTCGCATCTGTCATCCCGCTGCGAGAGGATCCACTTAGTTGTAAGAAGGAGAGGTGGGTTCAATCCTAGAATTCAAAAAGGGAGTCCTTCAATCAACTGGAGTTCCGGCCAACGGGGAATTCCCCGTAGTTGTACTTCAATAAAATGCCAACGCTTTATGGGGGGCATATACTAGTCAAGAAAGAAAACTATAGACCCAACCAAACTGGTCCAACGGTCAAGAAATACCACAAGAAAACACCAAACATGCAGGGGAAACCACTGCAAGCGCTCCCCAATGTACTTTTTCAAAAGAGACCATTAACCACATGCATTCACACCACCTGACCAACAAAAATTCATACCCAAGACACAAATCAGTCAAAAGGATCCTCGGCTCAAAATGCCTCACAGTTGAAATTTCTAAAACACAAGGACACGCCACACAAACACCGGTTATCAACACACCGAATTTTCATTTAACAAA
Organism: Viscum album; assembly: GCA_963277665.1. Classification (NCBI taxonomy): domain Eukaryota; kingdom Viridiplantae; phylum Streptophyta; class Magnoliopsida; order Santalales; family Viscaceae; genus Viscum; species Viscum album. Next base: position 1,460,726,608 of record OY728150.1, on the reverse strand, counting down.
ACATTTTAAAAAAATAAGCAAAGCCAGTGGGTTTCACAAACACCAATGGTGTCTCTTGGGCCTCGCACATGCATGTTCTCGTGCCGCACTGGCACCCACCTCATATCCATCCAAGCACTCATCCGCTCGTTCCATTAACCATTTTTTTCCATATACACTCATGCATATGGTTTCCCACAAGAACACCAAGGGTCAAAAACAAACCATTCCATTTTTTTTCAAAACCAAAACATCCAACCCACACATTCCAAACTATTCACGTCATTTTATTTTTAAAGCCTTTCATTTGAAAACATTTTCCATGACCAAAACATATTTACCTAAAAACAAAATTCTCACGAATCCAAAACAAAGAGACGAGAAATGACGCAAGAGAAAACTTGTGTCAGAGGGTGACTGGAACGTATGGTTGTCAGCCATACGCCAGTCATGCCACTGCCACGGAGGGCATTCTAGGATAGCGTCCCTAACTCCACATGGCTTGCCAGACCCTACGAGCTCACTAGGACCACTGACCTTACCCCTTTTTCATTCCCATGGACAAGATTAACCGCAATGACCAAAAACATAGACAAACCTCAACACAATTTGGTTACTCGAGTTCCGCCAAGAGGTGTGCTGGCGAGGCACATTGCTCGTAGCTAGAACGCCGAGTTCCGACAACCTTAATTTTGGTCCAGTCTGACTCTATCTCAAAAGAGAACGACCCAAGAGAGCAAACCCTGCCCTTTAATACCATTTTGTCACGAACCAGGCGGGGTCGCCATCCGACCCGGTGCCCGACCCGGTCTGCGGCAAGGCCCGAAGGGCGTTCCCGATCCCCACGGGCTGGCACAAGTGCCCGGTATCATCTTTAACAAGTGGGAACGGTTTTACCCGAAATACAAGACAGAAAAACCAACTAACAACATAGATAAACTGAAATTAGAAATAGACAACGAAACGTGCCTTTAAACATTGAACAGGTTTAAGGTCTACAACTCGAATCAATAACTAAAAAGAAAAGACAACAGTGGAAACTAAAACTCATACTCAACCTCCCGGCAGAAGTGAGACCACATCAACACTATTCTGCATGAGAAGACCAACTACAACCTGAATCACCATCACTGAGCATGAAGTCGCAACCTCGAATATAGAAGAAATAGAAACTACATACACCCAAGGGTGTATGCAGGGTGTGAGCTAAAAGCCCAATAGGATGCCACCGAGAAATGGTTCCATGCCACAACATCAAAAGACAATTTAAAGTGCTTATTCAAAATTATACTTTAAAAAAAAGCTTTTAAAGAAAACATTTACAAGCTAAATGCTAAAGAAAAACACTAAAAAGAACTCATTTCACAGACACAATTTTTAAGAGGATAAGAAAAGTTCATTATGGGCACACACACACACACTCACACACACACACACACATACCCACACACACACACAGACAATCACACACACACACACACACACTAACACCCAAGTGGTACTCCATATACCGACGGAAGGCACCACGACATTGATGGTAGAGCATTGTGGGTAAATCCCCTAAGGTTCATCTAGCTCGAGTGGGACCCTAGAACCTCGTGTCTCGGTGAAACGTGGCATAGAAGGCCACGACCCTCAAAAAACGTGGCTTAGAGGGCCACGACACTTAGAACACGTGGCTTAGAAGGCCACGACCCTCAGATATCATGTTTTGTTAGTGTTTCAATCGTCAATCCAGCTAAGTGAAACAGGGACGACACCCATCCGGTTCACTAGCGCACTAGTTCTAGTCCGCCCACCTAGATACCTAGGGTTTTCCCTTGTGCTCAAACAAGTTTCACATTCACATAATATATTTATTTCTCATTGCATAGACCAAACAAGATATTGCACACAAAAGTCACCATTTTCATACCAAAGGACTATTTTAAAGACGCACGCACACGACATGTCTCTTTTTATAAAAATACACCACTTTAAAAGTGAAAGCATATTCAACTTCAAAGGTACACAACAAGGAAAACACACCAAAATTGATTCATATACTTTGAAAATATCTATTTAAATATAAAAACACCCAAAGTGACTTGAAAACACCTTTCGCACCTGCCAAACAACCCTCAAAAACCTTTCAACCATGTTTTGCACTAAAAACGCCACTTAAATAACCAATTCCTCAACTTATGAAACATATTGCATGAAAAAGAAACCATTACAAAATCAAATTCACAAATCACCCCTTTCAAAACCTCTTTGGCACACTATAAACAATTATTAGACATTTCTAGAATTTACCACAACCGTATCGAAAGAAATAAAAAAGGCAATTTCTAAAGAAAAGTGCAACATTCATCACGCACGCATGTTACACCATTTTTAAAATGAATTTTCGCAAAACCTCTACAGCTCTACCAAAACATTATAAAAATAATTCGCATCTTTCAACTAAACCATAGCACATATTAAGTTAAACTAAACAAACAAATTAAATTATCTAAATGAAGTAATGACATGGAACCACCTACCACGGTGTTTAATTTTCCCAAAACTTGTGCGGATATTCCTCTGCACCTATTATGCTCCATAAACAAACTCAATAGAACCCTAAAACAAGAATGATACTAAAAATAACATCAAACACAGACTAAAAACCACATAAAATCTAACTTGGAAATATTCCGAAGGAAGAACCAACCAAACTAAATAAAACGCACCTGCGGCGAAGACATTGGGGGGCTGTCCGAGCACATTTGGGAGGCATGGAGGTGTGCTGCATCATAAAATTATGACCGGAAAAGAGAAGTTCAATGTGAGGGGGTAAGTGCGGCAAGAGGAAATCTGATGATGTATGGTTGTCCAACAAGGGGGAAGACACGCGGAGGAGTTTGGGCCGATGCGGAAGATTTCAGAAGGTAGGGATAGGACCGTCAGATGGAGTAGGGGCCGTCGGCCAGGGGGGTGTGGTGCAGCCACCGGGGTGTGCGGGGTTCACCGGAGCAGGGGGCGTCGGGGTTCACCGGAGCAGGGGGTGCAACCCGGTCGCTGGACGGGAGGACTGCCGGGAAAGGTGGGGTGCAACGCAAGGAGGGTGGATCCGAAAGGAGGCAACGCCGGATGGACGGTGTGGCGCGGCGGGCTGGAGGATGAACAGGATGGGAAGGGGTAGCGTAGCAGGGTTCTAGGGGGTGGGAACCCGATGGGATTGGGGAAAAAAAGGAAAGAAAAGAAGGGAAAAAGAATATATAAATAAAAAGAAACTAAAAAAATCTACAAACAAAACAAATTAGTAATAATATAAATATTAATACTGTTAACATTAATTATAATAATAACATGACAACAATAATAATCGTATAATAAAAAACTTGATAGTAATAAATTTTATAGTAATAACACAATATTATTATCATTATTGTTCATAATAAAAATATTATCCTTGTTAATATTTATAAATCATTAAATTATTAAATTATTTCCCATTATTTTTATTTGATGATGCAATTAATTTTATTGCTTTATTACTTATTCATTTCAATTAATTAATTGAACAAAGGTAGGTCACGCAGTGGACCAAGCGAGGCTGTGCGGTTTCAAAATCATACCTCACCCGAGCTGTGTCTCGCCTCAAGATGCACGTTCCCAATCTTCATTGCGTTCTCACTTTATTATTTTCTACACATTTTTATTCTCCCTCAATCTTCCGGAAGGCCATGCGGCGATCTGGGCGAGGTTGCATGACGATCCAGGCGAGGTCACGCCGCTTCGACTGTGGTGCGCTGGACGCAACTAAGAGAGAAACATTTATTTCTAAAAAGATCTCAGAAAATTTATGTCGGGCCTCGACGCGAACTATCTGATGCCTAATAAAAATAATAAAATGTAAAATTTAAAAGGATAGGTGTGACACCTACCGCCACATCATTAAGAACTTCAACCAGAGTAGTTGTGGCCACATAATCTTGGTCATTCTCCCTTGGCCTTATTTGGGGAAAGTTTTCTTGACGTCTGGGACATTCATTTTCATAAAGTCTCATCTATTTAAAATTATAGAATTTGACATTAGAAGATAAATTCCATCCTTTGAAATCATGGTATTGGTGGCCGTTCTCCACACTGGTAATAAACTCACACTCCCTTCAAGCAAGTACTATTGTGTTTCTCCCCACAATTCCTATAGTTTGGAATGTCAACTCTTCTCTTCCTCCTAATTTCATAATTTTTTTTCTAGAGTGTTAAGAATCCCTCTTCTTATATTTTTCTAATTTTAAGTAACATGAATTAGTGAATTATTTTTCTATATTGATAGTTAAAGAGACTATAACTTCAAAAGATGTTAAGTATTGGGAGACCAGTTCAATTCATTCTAATTTTTTCAAACCATAAAATAATCGATCAGTATTGATCCATGGATTGAAAATTTTTTCTACGACATGCATTTCAAACCTTGTAAATTTGGTCTCATACTTCTCAACATTATCATCCCTTTTCTGTCTTAGACTGAAGAATTTCCTCTCCATATCCACTAATTGCTCACAAGGAAAATATTTCTTTAGGAATATTTCCTTCAGATCCCTCCATTGCATATTTCTGATTTCTTCCTCTTACATTGTGTTTTGAATTAGTCACCATAGTGGATCTGCATCACCTTATTGTCAATAAAAATCCATGGAATCCTTCTCCATTTTTTCTTCCAAAAGTGTGAAATATCTTCTCTAAGGAATTTTTCCACTACCCTATAGCAAATTTATTTTTAGTTATATTTAATGAAGGAGGTTTTTTTCACATAACGCGGTCTATAATTTATAATCCATGATGTGGTCTATGATGCTTCAAATGGGTATGGATTTTTTTAATAACCTGATTCAGTTTACCCAATATAGTTATAAGTTTCTTAGTAGTTGTCTTAGCTCTAATAACTACATAATAATCATGCATAAGTGGGAAATTCTAACACCGGATATGGGTGTTGATATGGGTTCCAATATTAACACTAGTATCCATTTATAAATAATGGTATACACAAGATTAGGTCATGAATCACAATGTATAATCTCAAACTAGCAAAAAAATAGCCTAAATTTAAATTCTTTGAATATTAATTCTCGTAGTAATAAAAGTGGTTTCTTTGGGGAAATATTTACTTTTAAATCCTTCATAGTGGTCTATAATGAAAATATGAATTATCCTATGCAGAGACCCCCAGTAGTTTCAAACATGGTGCGTAGTAAGGCCCATTATCGTGTACCATGTTACCATGAGTTAATCCCGAGAAACCATTTTGGAGGTGTTACCCCTAGGTATATCTGTTCCAAAACCTCATCCACATTTAGTATCTAGAGAGGGATGTATTTATTGGAAAATACACATAATACATAACACACCAAATTTCAAGGATGTTTTACTATTCACATCCTCAATCCCTATATTAGAGTTACGTTCTTTATTCTGTATTCCCAAAATCGGGTTTATATGGATTTTACTAAAATTACTCTGATACCAACTCTGAGGACCCAAGCCCTGGTAGTCCAGAGGCGGTGCCTTACATTAATACATCGGTATGATTATACAGAATCACATCCTAAAGGATCAAATAGTTTGTATCATCGTAAAACCAGATATATAATTTTTTTTTACACTACAACATGAAAATAATTACAACATAGTATCTCTATGTGAAAATACCATAAACTTCTCGATTATCCGTTCATTTCATTCAAAAAACTCATCTCACCATCCTTTAAAAAAATAAACATATGAAATGGGTGATTTATAATTCTTAGTAAGGGTATGAATTCAAATGAAGAAAATAATAAACCATGGGGAAATGTTAATAACTGAAAACACATTCTATCAAAAAAAAATTGATCATAATATAGAATGAATAAAAAAATAAATAAACAATACCATATAAATATACACATGAAAATGATACTTACCCATGCATATTATTTTAGAAGAATAATAACATGGAATATCAAATAATAATATTATAATGAGGGAATGCATAATGTGGGATATCATAATCATACCCTCAAATATTTGTCCAAGACACAATACATAATTGGGTAATATGTGTGCCCACAACCAAACATGTTTTTCTCTTGACACCTACTAATGAATCAAGGGGATATAGAGATTCCCAACTGAAACATAATATTTCAAATTAATTCCTCAAAATAAAGGGTTGAAAAATAATCAACATATTCAATCATATTGAAACTAACATATAGAATCTTAAAAAAAATCCCCTAATTAGTAAACATAATCACTAACCATTCAGACTAATATGGTTAATGGTATTAATATGGCACATAAATAATCAAATTAATCATAAAACAATAAAAAATAAAGTATATGATATCATAAAATAATAATAATCAATAAGGTTGTTTAAATAGATGAAAATACTCCTATAAATTCATTAACGAATCCTGGGGAGAAATAATCTTTTTACATTTCAAAGAAGAGTTATTTTGGAAAAATATTTTTTAAAAAGAAGAATTGAAATAGGATATTTTTCTAGAAAAATTTAGTGATTTAATAAAATAATATTTTCCTATACTATATTGTTTATTATATTTATACTTTCTATAAGCAATTGTGAAATTTTCTATAATCGGGCTTCAGCTTCTGGAATAATTGAGAAAGATACTTATAAAACAGGTTACTCCCCATAAGATAATAAAGGATTCAGATTGGTTCTCATATATATAACATTAAATATTAATTTAGAATGAGTACATATGAATAATTGGAAATTTAAATGGTGTTACGAAGATAAAAATCATAATCTTGAATGAAAAATGAAGGTTCGGGGAGAAAACCATTATCAAATGTATTAATGTGTTCTGTAGTGGACTTTAATATTTGGGATAATAAAAATAAATCTATTAATTAATTAATTTAGAACCTTTTGTTCATTTAATTTTTTAATTATAAGTTTATTATGATTTATGGCCTTTTATGAGTTCTACAATTTAATTTCATCGTTCGAGTGCATTAATTTTCATAGTTTCCCTAATGAGTTCACTTATTTATAAGTATTGAGGGTCATGTAATATGGGTATAATTATACGTAATTGAAATTATATGTTTTTAATGAAAATATAGACGTGTGAATGGTTATATATATCTTTTTTATATAGTATAAGGATTAAAAATTAGATACCATGTTAATTATATTAGTTTAGAATAATTTAAGCGGTTTTAGATCACAAAAGAACTCATTTGGTTTTATCAAGTAGTATTATATAAATATGTTACATATAGAACATAAAAAGTGTTTTAATATATATATTAAAATTTATTTCCACAATTAAAATTGTATCATGGACATCCTTGACTACGAGGAATGAAAATTAAATCTCACTGTCCTTAAAGGCGATGATACAATACCTCATGAATAACCTTTCAATTTTTAGAATAAAAGGGAGAGGATAAGGGAATTGATTCTAGGTGATTCCATCATCATAATGATATTCCATTGTATGTAGGTTACAAGATTTATTATGATATTAGTATGAGGGGAGGTAAGGAAAGAATAATAAAAGGTAATAATTTCAAACGAAATTAAAAAAAAGAAGAGGATTTTACCTCTTGAATACTCAACCTTGAGAACCTCCTTAATAGAAATGGTTTTATACCTTTTATAAGGCCAAGAGATCTTTTTTATGAATAATGGACTTGGGAAGAGGATTGGAATAAAATTTGACAAGGATAAGATCATTTATGGTGTGAGGGGAATAATTGGTTAGTGGTTGTACATATGGTTGGGGAGAGGGATAATTTTTTAATATTTTTTTCATTTGCTAAATGTTTTGGCTCTAGACTATTACTAGTTTGGGTATTTTAATAACATATAATGAAATAATTAAAGTGAATTAGACATAATGGTTCTTACATCAGTGATGACCCATGTAATTTTGTATTTACCTTATAATTTTTTTATACCACTAATTATTGTACTTTAAATAGGGAAATGGATCCACCAATTATTGTGAAAAAATCAAAAATTTGAAGATTACCTAATTGGAATCATCAATTCTTCATAGATTTTGTTGGTGTACATGATCGAATACCACATTCTAATGATGATTCGAAGGCTCCAACATGCATAAAACTAAAGAGATGTCATCATAATGTTCTATCGGTGATCACATTTTCTATGGAAGAGGTAAAATTTATTGCCTCTAATTTATGTTTTGTGCTTGTTATTATGTTCTTTATGTGTAAAACCTCTCTTATCTTCCTAATAATGACCTTGGAAGAACATGGTTTTGTCTATTTTCAAGTGGTCTGCAGAATGTTTCTCGAGTAATTTAATATTTTACATCTAAGGCAGTTATTATTGGACTTGGATGAGGGGATCATGGTCCTTATATGGGTGTTCCATGAAAGTTATTATGCGGTATATAAATTTCTATATTGAATAAGAGCCCCCAATTTCTCCCATTTAGTTTGGGTTTCCTTGTTTTCTGGTACATATATTTAATCCATACACTCTATCATTGATTTCTATCCTTATTAAAAAATCTCGGAAACACGATTCATGTACCAAAAATCTAGTTCAACATTCCATTTCAATAATTTTTGAGAAAATTTGAATATATCGATCTCTTCCCCAACACATATGGATTCAAAAATGTGATTCTGTTTTTCTACAGGAGGTTGTCCATGAACATTCACCATCCTATTGTAGCAGGTTCTTTAAAATGGTCCATAAAACAATGGACTATTGAAATAGATTTTATGCTACCCACCCACCTATAAATTTTATCACTATTTGGGTTGAAAACAGTGAATAAGGAATCAGTTTCTCTCCCTTATAGAAATAAACATGATTTGAACGCTAATAAAAATCTGACTGGACCTTCCAATTCACATCCCTATCCTCTTAATATATATGGATTTGTAAATTTTTTGTATAATTTTTAGGCAATATGTAATTACAAGGAGAACATTAACAATAATGAGAAATTTGTCCCTGGAGTAGTTCTACCCTTGAAAAAAGAAGAAAATAATGTGCACTGTGAATCTAGTGAATCCTTACAGGATGCTTATGAACAATATAGCTTAAGGGAGGAAGCGTATATAAGTCAAATGTTAGGAAAGGGAAAAAATCCAATTGTGTGTACATATATATTCATTACACTGAATTCTCAAAAAATATGAAATCCTTGAGACAACTCAAATTTGTAGAGAAAAATTGTTACTTGATCACTTGAATCCATTATAAAGGAAAAGGAAAATATTCCCCAAAAACACTGGGTTAGTAAAAATCTCACTAAATTAATTAAAATTGATGAGAGGTAAGATAGAGAAAATAATGGAGAGGATGATCCTTCATACAGAGATGATTCTCTTATTACAAAGGATTTGGATGAAGAAATAGACTCTTTAGTAGATGAGAAAGATGAAATTACAAATCAAAAGTATAGATATGGTGAAATAACTGCAGATAATTACCTCCAAATCAGAGATTTGATGTTTATTAGAATGGTGGAAGAAAACAAAAGTAACTCTGATTTTAATTTTATGGACATTCTTTAGAAATAATCCCAGGTTAAATAATTCAGATCGATGCACACATTCCAGTAGCATTTTCCTCTATTTGAAAAATACCATCTTGTTGACCCTATATTTCATGTTTTTATCTAATTTACATTCCATAAATTATGTTGTTTGGTTAGACTTATAATATCGACATCTCATGTTTGAGGTCTATGTGTGGTTTTCTGTATTAATTAATTTTAAATGTATTTTAGTTGAAATTGATTATCTTGGTATCCTACTAAGATCCTTATGATGGTGTTTGTAGATTTTGGGAATGTAGTGACTTTAAGAATGGAACCATTTTTTTGATTTGATCAGAACCATTTGAGTTAGGGTTGAATTTATTGGATAGAATTGTGGAATTGTCTCATAGGATAGACATTGGACACCTTATACCAGATTAAGTGAGCGAGAAAAATCATCATGATTTATTGAAGGAACCCATTTATTTTTTCATGAATGTAGTTGAGTAACTGGAACATTTTTTTTTCTATGTTATTGATTGTTTTCTTATACCTGATGGATTATTTTGAATTCATGTTCATATAATTACATGTTTTTAACATGCTTTGATTGTATCGGGAAACTTTTAAATGATAAATTTCATTTACCCATATGACATTTTTCTCTTGAAAGATGGTTGTGTCGTAATGCTATTGCTCGTGACTTTTTTTATCATGTTTTCCTCAATGTTGGTCTCCAAACATATATCAAGAACTCTATGAGCATATATATTGGTTGACCACATTTTCATACACCTAAGAGAGGATTAGGAAAAATGGAATGTAAAAAAAAATGGTAATATTTACTCATATTTCAATAATTTTTTTGAGGATTATTGGGAAACACTTATGTTCACCAGTTCAATCTAGATACTCTATATCATCCTTTGATATAGATATCTCATCAATTTAGTCTTGGTGTGGATATAATTGGTTGCAGCATGAAGGAATACTAATTTCATTTGTTGATTCATTTACAACCATTGTTGTTCTTCATTTTTTTTCTTCTCATTTGTATTCTTTAAAAACCACGTTGGTTAAAAACATTTAACCTTGTGCATGCATGTTGTACAGTTTTTTAATAATAAATTTTGGGGTGCGGATTAGGTTACCCACACATTCTTTAACTTTTGCATAAATTATCATACATTAATATAGAACAGAAATTTATGTATCTTTGAAAAAACCCAAAAAATCATTCAATTTTTTTTCAACATGTAGAATTCATAAATGAAATACATTCTACAAAAATAATTTTCTAAATTTGAGATAGTTTATTTTTAATAAAAATCATTATATACTTAAAAAATACATTTTTTAAAATTATCAATGATTTTATAACACTCTGATTAATTAACATAGGTCTCCTAAAATTAACCTATTATCATGATTAAAGTAATAATAATAATTCGTGAATACATTTTAGGAAAATGAATTTTTTTAACTAATTTTATTAATAATAAAAATGCAATTATAAATTTATTAATCACAATATTACCATCACCAAATTAATAATGTTTAATATATTCATTAACTTACACTATGATATAATTATTTCTCAATTTCAATTATAAGATGCCATTATTTTAATTTATACATTCATAGTTGAGGTTACAATTCATTTGGCTAGTTTACTATTCATATAGGTCATTTTAATATTGTTAAAATCATTTTACTATTTAATCAGTATATGTTCCTTAACTTTTAGAAATACGTACTATTTAATTCATTTTTCATATATAAATTCTTTATTATGTTTGATAAGTGATTTTATGTGATCAATACTATATGAAATATACATTAGAAGGGAAATCTCATTTATATAATTATGGGATGTAAAATGGTGTATTAAGGGTCACAATTAGAGGTGACAATCCTTGATACCCTATTGAACCTCGCAACATAGTTGACATACTAAATTTTTATAAAATCAATCCAACAGAACACCTTAAATTCCCTAAAATTGGATTTCTTATTCTGTTATTCCTTCTCACCGAAATTTCATCATATCTTCAATATGCTCAATGTACATATTTGTTAAAATCCAATGAGATATACTCCTAGTTCCCCATAAGAAAATCCAAAGCTTGAAATAACCCTCTAGGGATAGAACAGATTTATTTCACCTTTCAAAAGACCAATCACCATGCTATAAACTCTATTACTACAATCTTCACCCATTTCAACCGAATAGTCCCCCTCAATCGACAATAAGTCTGATACACACTAAGAGGTGTTATTATGGGGGTAATTAAAAATCATAGTGAACAGCCTCACACATGAGAAACTGAGCATACATCCTCCCATAAAAAACATAAGATGTTATCCAACCTCTAACCACCACTATATAGAATCATTATCACTAACATATTCCTAAACAAACTCAACATCTAGGTCACCCATCAATATTCTGGATCCCACTATATCATGGAAGATTCAAAATAAAAATGATTTAGTTATCCTCTATCATCAACTTTATCTCCTTTTTGATATAAATAGTCTAACTCATCTAGAACCAAACATGCATCCATCAACTCTTGAGAAACATAAACTCATGAAATTTTTCTTTTCCACAATCCTTTAAATTAAACTTTCCTTGAGTATAGGATATCTCAAAATTTTAATTTTAGTGAAAATTCATTGAACAATATTATTTTAAATTTAGATCCCCATGAGTGAAAACATACTTAATAATCTTATTGTTTAAGATGATAAAAAATCATCCACTAAGGACATAATTCACCAAAATATCATGGGAAAACCTACTACTACAAACTCTATATCATTTGTTGGAATAGTTTCACTGATGTTCTTGTAGTATTTTAGATGAAAAAGAGATCACTTCCATCCACTACATCAATATACATCACGTCCCCAGTATTAAATAGTAGAAGAAAAAGTGGCTTTTTATTATCCTTTATAACCAACCCAATAATCGAATTTTCTCCAAGAGATGATACTTTATCTATATATATTTCATGGTATAATTTTAAAATTTGAGTACATGATGCATTTTCTAGAGAAGAATCATCCCTTATTTTTCTAATGGAAATATGAGAATATTTAATTAGAATAACTTGGTTATATTTTGGGTTTTTTCTGAATTATTTTGAGTATAATATTTGGAATATCGAAACCAACTGATATATTCATCAAAGAGAAGTTGATAATGGACCAGAGACTAATAAATTAGAAATTTATATTTGTTGGAAATACATATACATAGTTATTTTGTGTATAATATTATTATAAATATTTGTAAAAATTTTCATCCGAATAATTTTTTGGGATATTCCAATATGACGATTTTGATTGGAATTTTTTCTCATACTAAGAAAAATTACATCCATTTAAGATGTAAAGTTATGTATGGAGTACATTTAAAAGTATTATTAAATATATCATCATGATGTTGAAGAGGAATGAATAACTACCAATTGATTATCACCACTTCAATTGAAATTCAGAATATGTAACATCTAAATTCCATGTTGGTGAGAATTTGTTACACCTAATTTTTTCACCTTAGAACTATCTTTTTATTTAATAAAACATTCCTGGAAAGGCCTGGATCATGAAACTATTATTTTAAATTTTATAATGAATAAATGATTGAATATATTTTCCCATTCTAAGAGTTGGATATAAATATTTAACTAATATTAGAAACCAAAATATTTTTATGAAACATAGACGCCCACATCCAATATTATGTCACATAATAATTAATGTAAACATTTAACACTATATTTTTTCTATTTTTATTATTTTTATAAAATTATATGAAAATCAGGTATTAAAAAAGATTCATCCAGAATATGGAAAATAAGCATTCCAATAAACAAGAACCACTAATTTAAAGTATAATAAAAATGGTATGGAAATTGATGTGATAAAATTTTCTTAGGAAACATTCAACTGATACTCAGATATCCAAAAAAATATTCAAACAATACCAACCATATAAATAAAATTATATTATTATTTTTACATCAGTTATAGTATATTGGGTAATTAAAATATTTATTATGAATATAGACTGGACATTTCAAAATTCTCTACTCTAATACCTCAAGAATTAAGCCATTTTGGGATTTTATAATACTACCTGTTAAACTATATTATAAATTCATGTATTTAATTTTAATTTAGTGTGTGAAATGAAATATTTCACTAAACAATGTCATTAAATCAAATTCTCATTGACATGTGTCATTGAATATTAAATAAAACAGTGTTCATATGGTTTCCCAAACTTCTAATCACCCCCAAGATACATATCCCATGATATGTGTTAAATAATTTGACTTTATCTCATAGTAAATAATGAATCATTTTAATACCCTAAAATATAGGTTACATAATATAAATTAATGTAACTCTCCATGCATGTTGTGAATCTCATTCTTTTGATAATGGGATTCTTCAATTCATTATATAGGGGATCCTTTCTCAATGAAATAATTATTTTAATATTAAAAATATTCTATTATTATAGAAAAAATGGATAAACTAAAATTAATTAAAGGATAAATATGGCTCTTTAAATATATTTTTTTCTTCCAAAAAAATTGTGTGCTTTATAGAATTTATTTTTGATTCCCCCAACGTATTTTCCCATGATCGTAGGTGGATATAACTTCCTCATAAGGAATCCACATGTGTAGGATTATCCTATAGAATTCAATTTAAAAATTATTTTGTGATACACAATATTATCGATTGTAAATTCTTCAATAAAATTTATGTAAAATATCTAACTAATATCTATGGTAATAAAAAATTATATTTCCTATATAGTAATTACTGTACTATCTAAATCCATTGAGGTTTAAATAAAAATTAGTGTCCCTTGGAGATCAATTTAGATTCTTCACCAATTTAACATCATTTTGGGATTATTCATAGACATAATTAATTTTTAAAATATAAATCAGCAAAGAAACCTATATAAAAAGATATATTGACATATTCAGAAAGTAAATTATCCTAAAATCATATTATAAATATTATTACTATGTTTTAATAATTGTTCATATAGATAATTATCTCACTCCTAATCCTTTTAAGTTGTGTAAAAACATAGGCAACTAGCCCTTTCATATTTTTATTCCTACATGATTCAATTAATATATATAATTAATTATTTATAGATTTTTTGTTACTATATTGGTTCTTTATATTAATCTTCCATTACACATCAATATCACTTGTATGGACCCACTAAGAACTACTTTTCGTATATATAATATAGTATTGTTTAATTATCCACATATATTTTAAAAAATATTCTCATAATAGTATTATGCGCTTTATTAGTGTTATCTCATCTTTAACAAGCATCATTATATATTTATAGTAGTGTTATGTTACATAAATTTTAAAAAAGTTGTGTTATTCATGAATAGAGACATTATATGATACATATAATGGAATGAAACACAGAAACTAATAAAATAATAAGTAAATATAATAATTTTTAAAAAATTATATATAAAAACTATGTATTGATAGTTAATATTTATTGTTACAGATAATTTTTTTATTATAAACAATAAACCACAATAAAAATGAGTCCATATCCCAAAAACAATAATTTATTCATTCATTTCTAGAAATAATTTGGGCCGTCAATATATCAATACACAAGGATATGTTTTTTGGTATGAAAGTTATTATGTAAAATGATAAATTTTAAGTGTCAAATTTCCTTTAAATGTAGAAATTTTATTGATATCATATACTACATGAAACACTGAAATAAAATAAATAATTTCTTATTCATTCTATTTAATCCATTTTTAGAATAAAAACACTTTTTAGTTTTATTGGGATATCATAACAAATAACTGATGTCCAAACTAGTAAACATCACATAATCATAAATCCAAAAAATGAATAAAAAAACAAAATTTAAATTTAAATAGAAGAGAATAGGAAAAAGATGACTCGAATAAGACAAAAAAATACCTATGTGAGGAACCAAAATTAGGTATATCAAAATCCTTGATTGCATCAATGGCACTACTTTAATCTCACCATTATATTTAAGTTCTCATGTCATTTCTGTATTACAACTAGTGTAAAAGAACAATTATACCATTCCATTTTCATTAGTAGGGTATAATATCAAACTAAAATAGATAATATTATATTAAAATATATTTAATTAAAACATATGAAGAAAAATTTAATATGTTATAAAACCCCATGTAATTAATATTAAATTATTATTGAAATATTTTTCATTATGATCATTCGTGAACATCATAAAAGTAATGATGTTTTTTTATAATTCACCCAAAAATGTATAATTATTATTAATATATTCTTATATAATTTAGGTATGGAGATCATTTAACTAAGTTATTCAATATTTGGGAAAATGATAGTGAAATATATCATTTTTTCGGAAATTAGAGAAATATATCCTCTTGGAATATATTATAATTATATCTAAGAGTTATTTTTAATATTAATATTTCTCAATAAAAATTATAATGTTATTTTTTTCCTATATCTATTAATATTTTGTGTATAAATAGATATAATTATGTTCAAATTTATATTGTAATAGGGATATAGGTGTGTCATGTACTACAAGTATTCCAAATTTGGATCATTTTTTGAGATTGTAATGCAGGTACAATCTCTAGGGTTTCTTATTTATGAAGACTGATATAATTATCAATTAGTATGTTTTGAGAAAAAATATCCATGAGATATGTAAAAGATCATTTATATTATTATAAGTTACATACATGATGAATCAAAAGCAATTATATCCATTACGTCTTGTACCACACTTAAGGCTTAGGAAAATCCGTTTAAGGGATTTCTATATACTTTATAGGATGAACCAAAAAAACATATTATTATTATAGTAAATCATATTTTAAATATATAAATTATAATATGTACTATCATTTATAAATTTATATATTTCTAAAATTTTAAAATTTTATACTGTTAAAAATAAATTTTATTAAAAATATTTATATATGTTTGGAAGAAATCCCTCAAGTTTTCCCCTTGGTATGCTTTGGGTGTGATTGTTTTTGTTGAAAAATCCAAATTATCAGGAATGAGAATGGTTGGTGTTTGCCGAATTCATTTTTTTAAGGTGGCATTGTTTCCCTATGTTTGAAAAAAATTTGGGGCTCAAAATCGGATCATTGTTATGATAAAATGAAGTATTTAATTATAGGTGTGAATGGTATGAAGAACATTGAAGAAAATTAGAAATGTATTATAACCATGAACAATAACTCATTGATCACATAACATGTTCTTCTAACGGTATGCAGTGCAGCGGTAATGGTACACCGGAGCAGTTCACGTATCGAAAAATGGTTTATTCTAGAAGGTGATGTGGTACGTTGATGGTGTGCCACTGAGAGAGGAGATCAATGATATATTAGAAAAGATAGTACATGGACCATGTATGAATAATGGTTCATGGATGTATTGTAGTTCATGGTGGTAGAATGATCAGTATGTTGTGAAGGATGGATATAAAATTTGTTAAGACTTAGATTAGTGAATTTTATTGGTATCTTTCCCTATATAAAGATCGCTAATATCACTGATTACTATTGATACTGAATATCATTAGAGAATATATTTTTGGTCTGAGATTTCATAAAATTATAAAGGAGGTTCACATGGAAGAATTCTGTGAAATCTAATGTCATTCACGCGGATGAAATTCTGCCGAAGGATTTAATCGGAGAGCTAAAACCTGCATAAGTCACAATACGCAGGGGAGGTAGCTGCGGTACACAGCTAGTTAGTGAATGAAGTCAGCGAACAAAAAAATGTTCATAGACATATGGTGATTCAAAGAGGCATCCCATGAACAACGAACCGTTTGCAGATGGGAGGGGTTTCGCAAAGGAGGTTCGTAGGATCACAACGTGGTGGCGATATGCGATGGAGAAGGGAAATACAGTCTCCAGTTGAAGGGTGGATCGCCACAGCAACCGCAATATGTGTTGGAGTTTTTCGGCATACAAAACCTAGTACATAGTATGTGAGAGGAGCAAGTGGATCTCGATTCACAAAATGAGGCTTGCAAAAACATCAAATCAGTTTTCAAAAGTATTTTCTGGTTCCAAAAAGTACTTGGGGAGGTACAATTAATCTATGGGTGAAAACAAAACTTCAACATAGAATCTACCAATTGTTGAGGATGCAATAATTCATGAAAAATGAAGAGACCTTCATGTCCATAAAATATTTTTGACCTACAAGTCCATAAACGGTGTGTGGATTCCTTTCAAAGAGTAGTGAGAGAAGTATGAGAAAGATAGTGACCCATTCCATTGGAATTGAGCCAATGAAAGAGGCATAGGGAGTTACCCTTGGGAATGTAGTGACCATTCCCTAATCCTTTAAAAGGCTGTGAGCCTGGTCATAGAAGATATAATACAAAAAAATTACTTATTATTGGTTGTGACCCATTGTGAATTGGGTAAATCGGCACATCATAGTTGTATGCTCCTTGGGCATAGCCTAGTGAGGTTGAACCAAGTAATAAATGTTGTATACTATTAATGATTTCATATCTAGTTATATATTACTAAACGTGGAAGAGAGAATTAATTTTTTTCAAACAAATAAACAAGATCCAAAATGGAGAATGATTTAATCTGTAATACCCTGATTTACACCCCCTCTCACGGTATTTGACCTAGTGGATATAACTATTGGTATCAGAGTGAATGTTTGAAAGTTAGTGGTTTTCTCTCAAGAAAATTAAATGGAGGTGAACAATCATAAATTTATTTTGATCTTTTATGGAAATAATTTTCAACAATGGATGATTGATATGCATCACTACTTCCGATCAGTAGGGATGTATGTCTTCACCTCATCTATGTATGGAATACCAGCTGAAATTAATAGTGGTGATCTATCAGAAGCTGAACGAAGTGAGTTAGATTCTCATAATAAAGGGGTAAATTCTTTAGGGGGATCCCTATCAATGAAATTTATACAAAAGTTATATCTTATGAAACATCACATGCAATGTGGGAAACCTGTTAAACATTTATACGGACAACACAAAGACCTATAATCAAATCAGTAGGTTCTAGGTAACATATATGAGGATATCTGAATTAATCCAAAAGAGACTCTTGATGAATTAATCTACAAGTTAAATATTATTGTAGAAGACATCTGGGGTCTTGGGGCTGTCATTGAATATATAATGATTTTGAAATTTGTCTTCAGGAAACATCCATCACAGTTCAATATGAAAGTTTCAATGTTGGATGAAAAAGACCTGAGAGAGTTATTACTTGATTACCTACATAGTACCCATGTAGAATATGAAATGAGAACAGATGATAATGATGCAGCGGAAAAAGTGATATCTACATAAGTGTCATTAAAGGCAATGAAGAATATCTTTGTTGAATATAGTCCTGAGGAGGACAATATGGATGATGTCATGTAATTTCTCTCCTTTAATCTGCAATGGGGAAAAGGAATGTTCAATTTTAATCTTCCATTTTCAGGATTTCAATTCTGAAAGATATAGAATTTTTTAGAAATGATTTGTAATATGTTTGATGAAGAAAATTAAGAAAATGGGGAAAATCAAAAAAAGAAGTATTCATAAAATGAGAAAGGGAGGAGAAGTACTTGGAGAATGTTCTCCAAAATGAAGAATCTTCTTTC
This sequence comes from Viscum album, assembly GCA_963277665.1. Taxonomy (NCBI): domain Eukaryota; kingdom Viridiplantae; phylum Streptophyta; class Magnoliopsida; order Santalales; family Viscaceae; genus Viscum; species Viscum album. The sequence goes on along the minus strand of OY728150.1, from coordinate 1,460,707,388 downwards.
AATATAGGATGATAGTTCATTTGAATATGAGGTAGAAGAGACTGAAAGGATTATAAAATAGATGATTTGGTTGCAGTTGTTAGAAATTCATTAACAAGAGAAGAAAGTGACAATGATGAAGAATAAATTAAAGGAATATATGATCTTCTGACTAAATTAGAAGATTTCATAGTAGAAGTAGATATATTTTAGGCCAAAAAAATTATTTTAGCAATGTTTTTTGTGATGAAAAACTCGTTATGTTGTAGCATGGAAAAGAAATTTTTGAGTTAAATTTAGAAATTGAAAAGCCGAGGTCTTCAATTGAAGAAACCTTAGAAATGGTGGTTGAGTAAAAAATAAAAATTGAAGAACCAAAAATAGAAATTTATTGTTTGACAAAAACTGGAAAAAAATAATATCAAACATATGGAACAACTTGAAAAGGATGTATCCAATCTGTGATAAATAATTGAAGATCATGAGAAACTATTAACTCTCTATTTGACATCAATAAAGAAGATCATACATGTAACAAATAAGATGATATTTAAGAATATTTCTCTATCAAAAGTGTAACACCCCAAGATTTCATAGTGTGTTATTTCTTCAAAATAATTCAATAACTTACACTACATGCAACACCGAGTTCAATCACACCATGACTTACCAAAAAAAGCCATTAAAAAGAGGTTATGAATAGTATTAACTAAATTTTAAACTTTATATAATCCTTATAATTTTAGAATCCATATTATGAGTTTCTTAGACATAATGCAAGAACAGATTCATTTTCAGTATTGCACTTTTATTAACTTTTAATAGTGAAACCTTTTTAAATACAATATTTTAAACTTTTTGACTAAATGGGAACATCAAAAAAATTTAAAATGAAACATCCCAAGCTTACATGGTACGCTTTCCTTTGAATAATACAGTAGCGTGTGTTGTACGCAACTTCGAGTTCTAACACACCACAACCAATCAAACTAGCCGTTATGAATAGTAATACCTATCTTTTAAAATTTTAGAAATTTTATCTCTCAAAATGGACTTCATTTTTTGATTCGGAATATCAAATTCAGCCTAAGGTGAAATTTTGGTACTTTTCGGATAACTTTAATATTTTGATGAAGTGTGAAAATTACTAAATTTTTATTAAAAACAACTTTTTTAATCAAAATAATTAATAGTGATAAATTATTAATTTGAGTGGTTTTAAAGTATATTTAGAATATATTTTTACCATTTAATATAATGTTGTTCATTGGACATAATTTTACAATTAAACCGAACAAAAACAAGTGTCAATCGTTTGATAGTTATTATCTCTTAAAAACACGCCTTTTGTTTTGACAGCGGGAATTAATTTTAAATTAATTTCTGCCACTTCTGTGTTTTGAATTTAGAAAAATGAATTCCATATTTGGAATCAGGATGTTCAAATTCTGTAAATAGGTAACTTTTATTTTTAGACATTTTGAATAATTACTGCGGTATATATTTTATTTACCATGGTTAAGGGTAAATCCAGTAAATAAGGGTTAAAAAATAATATTATAATAATACTAAATTACCCTAAAACTTGTCCTAGCCTTATTGGTTGATACATGTTCAGACATAGGCATATTTGGGTCGATTTTGGGACCCCATGGTGCCACTTGTAGGTGATAGGGACACTTTATTTTAATTAAGTTAAAATGAATACAAAAATGACACAAGCATATATCTTTTAGCAAAACAATTTTTACATAGGGTGATATATGTTGGATTTTATATTATAAATATTCATTAGAAATATAAAAGGATTTCCTACATAATGATATTTTATTTATAATTTTTAGACATTATATAATTTAATTTATTTTTGACATAATGATGATGCAGTAATTACTATAATAGTGATAAATCAAAATAATTGATATTATAAATACCCAAATAAATATAATATGAATATTTTAATGAATTAAACTAATTTTATAGGATACTATGACATATTATGATTGATTTAATTAACTTTTTTCGAATTAATCATTCTGTTATGAGTTTCACAAAAAATCAACTATTGAATAGTGTCAAAATTGACATAAAAGAGTTTTTAAAACAAATATTATATTATTAATTGATATTAAATTCCGAAAAATCTACGGTTCGGCCAAAAGACTTATATCATGATAGGTGTATCATTAATGGACCACTTGGGGGTCTTTTGGATGTATATGGTAAGTTTATTAACCCTATAATATATAAATACAAAGAGACATTGTAAAAGTGAACCTAATTAACTTAGAGTTAATACTTAAAGATAAGGTTAATATAAGTTCCCAAACCTGTCTAAATTCTATTGGCTGGGTTTTTTTCGACATATACCCACCTTAAACTTTGAATAATCAACTTTGGAGCCATTAGAAACCTAATATGAATTTAATATAAACTAATATTTCTAGATTTTCCAAAGGTGCCCCTCACCCCTCTTATAAAAGGGAACTCTTCCTTATCATTTCATTACACCTTCAAAGCCTTTTGGTTCGGCCAAACTCTGCCCAAATACTCTCCCAACTTCCCTCACTACAACCTAGAGGCCTTAGTTTGATCATAAAGCCAACCTAAGGAGCCCTTTTGATCAAATCAAATGGAAGAAACCGAAGAAGAGGTAATGATTTCACCACCCTTTTCCAAGTTCCTTCCTTCTTCCACTTCTTCTTCCTTTGTTGTTACCATTGTAAAATAATAACTCGAGTATCATATATATACTTTGATGTTATTATAAATATGGTACAACCATATTTAGTATTCTATCCACCCTTTGAATAACATGTCACCATACGTGCGTACGTACGGCTTACCGTCTCCACGTCGTGGTGTAATTGTTATTCAATATAATATTATTTGGATGGGTATAATAATGATGTGTAACTCATGTAAATAATAAATATAACATGTTAGTGATTCTGTATATATGATATAACATCCATTTATATATTATTTTAATATCAAAAGAATGATATTGTCGCTCGTGCGTACGTACGGACTACCGTCTCCACGAACGCGATGAGATTCATTCTCCATCGTATCCATTCAAGTATAATTATCATTTGATGATTTAAAAAATGATGTTTAATGACTTGATATCATTCTGGATATGAATAATATACAACCTATCCTTTACAAACATGTCTTACGTAACAAAACATATAAAAGAAAACAAGTAAGTTAACACCCGAAACAACGATAATACTAAGATATTATTATCAAATCAATATTAAAAGATCATATATGATATCATATTAATGTATATGATTCTTTTATAACTTAATAACAATTATTTCACCATTATACATAAGGTTAGCCTACCCCAACCAAGGAAAAGTACAAGGTAAGGGTTATTTCACAATCTCTTCATTATCAAAGGTTGTTTATATGTAATAATCTACTGGGATCTCTTTATCATCCACATCCATGTTTTCTTAAAAATGTATTTCAAAAAAAAATTATTATTTACACGAATATGGGATAAAGTCATTTATACCCTTGTTTGACTTTTTATAAGAGAAATATTTTCGTCGTTTTCAAAACAAGGTCCTTTTTAACCTTTTCGACAGAATTAAGGTAAGAATGTTTTTTTTAACTTATACGGCGGGTGCGGTTATTTTCCGCCATTATAAAATCTTCAAAGATTTCCTTACAAGCTTATAAGAATATTTTCAAAGAAAATATTTTATTTTATATGGCTCTTATATGATTTCAAAAATATAAAGAGATATTTCTCTAAAAAGAGTTTTGATTTCATCTATGTCAACATCCTTTGATGGATTTTACGCTTATTTGAAGTTGATTTATTATGATACAAAAATTCTATATTGTATTGAAGGTTTTGTGATATTTTTGACTGTGGATGTGCTATTTTTATACCATTCATAGTTTATGGAGAAATTATTGACATTTCGTATGCTAGTTTTAATACTAATGTTTATGTTATGTTTAAACCTTTTCATATGGGAATGCATTGGACTTAATATATGACGGGTGGAGCCCGCTATAGCTCCTCGATGCATCGGTAGGTCTCATGAGACAAACTAGTGTCTTGGCACAAGGCCTTGGAAAAATCTTATTTTTATTCTTGGCACGAGGCCTTGGCTATGTGGTTATGATAGTCTGGCATTATTCATTCCAACATTATGAAAGTGGTTATAGATATTGCATGTGATTATTAAATTAGTAGAATATCCATGTGAACAAGTAAATGACATTATTTCATTTTACATTTGCCATACTATGTTGAAGTTCAAGTTTAAAAGGCTTTTGTTTTAGCAATGCATTCCCTTAAATGTTTATGCTTATTTTGAAAGTTCCGCTATATTGTTATCCTTACTGGGCATTTGAGCTCACCCCTTTTCAATGTTTTATTTTTCCCAGGATGTGAAGAAGTAAGTTATGAATGACCTGCAGGGATATTATGAGGGGATAATAGTGTGGACTGTGGAGACATTATGTTGTTGTAGTAGATTTTCATTTTATGATGTAATGTAAAACTTATGAATATATCTAGTGTTTCCAAAGCTACTAAACCAATCGGTCTTTCGAGATTTGATCTTTCTTGTGATCATGCCAATGTTATGTAATAATGCACCGACTCTAGGTAACTATGGTCGGGGCGTTATAGTTGGTATCAGGGGAAGTTTAGTACAAACCTTAGAAACTAGATTTAGATAAACTCTGATTAGAGCATGTAGACCTAAGATGAACTTTGAGGATTAGTATAGAAGAACTTCCTAGAATTTTGGTATTGTAGAGATTTTTTGAGTTTTCAGAGCAATACATCCCTGTCTGGATACGAGCAGGTAGAGGCGGCTCTGGCACAGATGTACCTAGGGGTAAAACTCGAAAACACCGCTTTGAGCAAGACTCGAACGGGAACTGGTGCACGACAACGGGCCTTGCTACACTCTTGGTTATGACACTCTTGGGGGATATGCTTAGGATAACTCTCATTTTCATTACAAATCATTATGAAGGGTTTATGAGTATATACTTCCTCAAAGAAAACATTTTTATGGTTATGGATTATATCCATAAATAGTTCAAATTATGTTAAGTGTTTTATAAGTATGGGATTTTGTATTTTTATTCATAAACTAATCTAATGTATGCCATTGTTTAGAAATCGTGCTCAGTAGAAGGAATGAGAACTCTAGCAATGAACATGATACAAAGAGAAATAAGGATCATATATTTTATGGTCTTATGCCTGAATTTACAAGAGAAATAGTCTCGCATGTATTATCATCATATGAAGAAATAATATCATGTGTTGATAAGATAAGTAAAGAGTTTACTGAGTCTTATGGCTTTGAAGGGAAGCATGAGAAGAAAAGGATGGAAGAGAGAAAGATGGACAAAGGGAAGAGGGAAAAGAATAATTTTCCCATATGTGATAATTGTGGAAAGAAACACCCTGGAACTTGCCTGAAAGGAATGGGAGTTTGTTATAAGTGTGGAGGAAAAGGGAATAAAGTACCTGACTGCAAGGGTAAGAAAATGGTTTCAAATGTACAATGCTTCATTTTCAAGGAGTTTGGACACTATGCGAACCTATGTCCCAGTCATTAGACTATGCCGCAAATGATGCTATTGGATAATAATCAAGTTGTGATACTACCACAGATGAAGAGGAATGATTAGAGTTCTTATGTTGATTATGTCAATTGAGTGTTGTATCAACAATGTACTTGTTATAATAATTATGGAGTATATAAGGATTGTACTACAGTACTATTTCATTAAGGACTTGAGATTGTGTGGAACAAAGAAAAGTGACTCGATAGCAGGATAAATTTTTGGAAAATATATGGTTGAAAGAATGATAAACCATAATATAGTTCTGATACTGAGGTAGTGATTTTGGAATAATACATGATTGTTTTGGATAAATTATATTCGATATTCTTGACTACCTTGGAACTGATTAATGATTTGTATATTCCATCATTGTTGGGGTTTAAAACATTTTTGGATTGATGATGTATATCCAGCATTCTATATGGAATAAGGGAGCATGAATGTAATCAATAAGGAATATGGTAATTCAGGATGTTTCAGTGTATTAAAAAAATACATGATGAAGGTATTCATATGCTATTAAGGGGTAAAAAGGATCTACATTATTTTTACCTTCCTTATAAGTGTTGGACTGTGAGTTTGGACAGAAGTATTTTGGATAGTTCTAGTTTGGATTATTTTGGATTGCCATAAAAGGACAACCCGGAGGTCGGGCGACAACCCGTCGCGTCCGGCAAGGCTGTGAGACTTGAACCCGCAACCGAAGGGCGACAAGGGTGTATCACCTACCACTGGCCCACGAGATTTCCTGGATTAAATAATGTAGTTTTTTTTAAAATATCTGGTAGATGAATTATAAATTTATTTATTTTGGAACCCTGTACGAATAGTATAAATATAAATTTTTTACGTTCTATTATCTTTTAGAGTGAAAGATGAGTTTGTGGTAGAAATTTATTAATGGATAAAACTCTAATTATATAGTAAGTATATCTCCTTATGATCTTATCCAATCTCATAAATAAATTCCTCAACATTAATGAAAGGAACTTAGAACAAAAATTTTGTCCTAGATGGTACCTTAAATCATCACAATTTATGGCTTTGGGATTGTTGGTCTTTTCATAGTCATGTTCTCTACCACTCTCCATCAGATAATTGATGGTTAGATTTTTCTTCTATATCCATACTTTCCTACATGGAACCCTAGTATGTGTTATTTTCGGTAATCTTCATACTTTCCACTCTTTATTTTAAATAGAGGCCTCATTAATTCATTTTTCGATGTGGGATTTCAACTATGATATTTTGAAACGTCAAAAATGTGTTATCCCAATACCCTATGTTTTGTTGAACCGATGGTATTTCAAATCATCATAGATTGATGAGTTTAAGGACCTCAAATTTATACTTGTTTGTGATTGATGACCTCAATCACTACCTATAAATATTTACATTTTTCCTCCAATTATATGTCTCTAATTTCCACCAATGTTCTCCTAATCGAGATCATAATTTGGTGGTGACCCTTTCATTTCTCTTTTTCTCATATTAAGACTAAATTTTAGTAACCCAATTTCCGATGTGGGTTTTCCCACAAATATATTTTCTATTTTCAAACTTTTATTTTCGAAGAACAATTTCAAATTGCGAGGACGCAATTTATTGAAGGAGGGGAGAATGTAACACCCCAAGATTTCATAGTGTGTTATTTCTTCAAAATAATTCAATAACTTGCACTACACGCAACACCGAGTTCAATCACACCATGACTTACCAAAAAAAGCCATTCAAAAGAGGTTATGAATAGTATTAACTAAATTTTAAACTTTATATAATCCTTATAATTTTAGAATCCATATTATGAGTTTCTTAGACATAATGCAAGAACAGATTCATTTTCAGTATTGCACTTTTATCAACTTTTAATAGTGAAACCTTTTTAAATACAATATTTTAAACTTTTTGACTAAATGGGGACATCAAAAAAATTTAAAATGAAACATCCCAAGCTTCCACGGTACGCTTTCCTTTGAATAATACAGTAGCGTGTGTTGTACGCAACTTCGTGTTCTAACACACCACAACCAATCAAACTAGCTGTTATGAATAGTAATACCTACCTTTTAAAATTTTAGAAATTTTATCTCCCAAAATGGACTTCATTTTTGGATTCGGAATATCGAATTTATCCTAAGGTGAAATTTTGGTACTTTTAGGATAACTTTAATATTTTCATGAATAGTGAAAATTACTAAATTTTAATTAAAAACAACTTTTTTAATCAAAATAATTCATAGTGATAAATTATGAATTTGAGTGGTTTTAAAGTATATTTAAAATATATTTTTACCATTTAAAATAATGTTGGTCATTGGACATAATTTTACAATTAAACCGAACATAAACAAGTGTCAATCTTTTGATAGTTATTATCTCTTAAAAACACGCTTTTTGTTTTGACAGCGGGAATTAATTTTAAATTAATTTCTGCCACTTCTGTGTTTTGAATTTAGAAAAATGGATTCCATATTTGGAATCAGGATGATCAAATTGTGTAAATAGGTAACTTTTATTTTTAGACATTTTGAATAATTACTGCGGTAAATATTTTATTTACCATGGTTAAGGGTAAATCCGGTAAAAAAGGGTTAAAAATAATATTATAATAATAATAAATTACCCTAAAACGTGTCCTAGCCTTATTGGTTGATACATGTTCGGACATAGGCATATTTGGGTCGATTTTGGGACCCCATGGTGCCACTTGTAGGTGATAGGGACACTTTATTTTAATTAAGTTAAAATGAATACAAAAATGACACAAGCATATATCTTTTTGAAAAACAATTTTTACATAGGGTTATATATGTTGGATTTTAGATTATAAATATTCCTTAGAAAGATAAAACGATTTCCTACATAATTCTATTTTATTTATAATTTTTAGACATTAAATAATCTTATTTATTTATGACACAATGATGATGCAGTAATTACTATAATAGTGAAAAATCAAAATAATTGATATTATAAATACCCAAATAAATATAATATGAAAATTTTAATGAATTACACTAATTTTCTAGGATACTATGACATATTAGGATTGATTTAATTAACTATTTTCGAAGTAATCATTCTGTTATGAGTTTCACAAAAAATCAACTATTGAATAGTGTCAAAATTGACATAAAAGAGTTTTTAAAACAAATATTATATTATTAATTGATATTAAATTCCTAAAAATCTATGGTTCGTCCAAGAGACTTATATCATTACAGGTGTATCATTAATGGACCACTTCGGGGTCTTTTGGATGTATATGGTAAGTTTATTAACCATATAATATAAAAATACAAAGAGACATTGTAAAAGTGAAACTAATTGACTTAGAGTTAATACTTAAGGATAAGGTTAATATAATTACCCAAAATGGTCTAAATTCTATCGGTTGGGTTGTTTTTCGACCTATTCCCACCTTAACCTTTTAATAATCAACTTTGGAGCCATTAGAAACCGAATATGAATTTAATATAAACTAATATTTCTAGCTTTTCCAAAGGTGCCCCTCACCACTCTTATAAAAGGGCACTCTTCCTTCTAATTTCTTCACACCTTTAAAGCCTTTTGGTTTGGCCAAACACTGCCCAAATACTCTCCCAACTTCCCTCACTACAACCTAGAGGTCTTAGTTTGTTCAGAAAGCCAACCTAAGGAGCCCTTTTGATCAAATCAAAAGGAAGAAACCGAAGAAGAGATAATGATTTCACCACCCTTTTCCACGTTCCTTCATTCTTCCACTTCTTCTTCGTTTGTTGTTACCATTATAAAATAATAACTCCATTATCATATATATACTGTGATGTTATTATAAATATGGTACAACCATATTCAGTATTCTATCCACCCTTTGAATAACAAGTCACCATACGTGCGTACGTACGGCTTACCGTCTCCACGTCGTGGTGTAATTGTTATTCAATATAATATTATTTGGATGGGTATAATAATGATGTGTAACTCATGTAAATAATAAATATAACATGTTAATGATTGTGTATATATGATATACCATCCATTTATATATTATTTTAATATCAAAAGAATGATATTGTCGCTCGTGCGTACGTACGGACTACCGTGTCCACGAACGCGATGAGATTCATTCTTCATCGTATCCATTCAAGTATAATTATCATTTGATGATTTAAAAAATTATGTTTAAGGACTTGATATCATTCTGGATATGAATAATATACAACCTATCCTTTACAAACATGTCTTACATAACAAAACATATAAAAGAAAACAAGTAAGTTAACACCCGAAACAACGATAATACTAAGATATTATTATCAAATCAATATTAAAAGATCATATATGATATCATATTAATGTATATGATTCTTGTATAATTTAATAACAATTATTTCACCATTATACAAAAGGTTAGCCTACCCCAACCAAGGAAAAGTACAAGGTAAGGGTTATTTCACAATCTCTTCATTATCCGAGTTTGTTTATATGTAATAATCTACTGAGATCTCTTTATCATCCACATCCATGTTTTCTTAAAAATGTATTTCAAAACATTTTTATTATTTACAAGAATATGGGTTAAAATAATTTATACCCTTGTTTGACTTTTTATAAGAGGAATATTTCCGTCGTTTTCAAAACAACGTCCTTTTTAACCTTTTCGACAGAATTAAGCTAAGAATGTTTTTTTTAACTTATACGGCGGGTGCGGTTATTTTCCGCCATTATAAAATCTTCAAAGCTTTCCATACAAGCTTATAAGAATATTTTCAAAGAAAATATTTTATTTTATATGGCTCTTAAATGATTTCGAAAATAGAAAGAGATATTTCTCTAAAAAGAGTTTTGATTTCATCTATGTCAAAATCCTCCGATGGATTTTAAGCTTATTTGAAGTTGATTTATTATGATACAAAACTTCTATATTGTATTGAGGGTTTTGTGATATGTTTGACTATGGATGTGCTATTTTTATACCATTCATAGGTTATGGTGAAATTATTGACATTTCGTATGCTAGTTTTAATACGAATGATTATGTTATTTTTGAACCTTTTCATATGGGAATGCATTGGACTTAATATGTGACGGGTGGAGCCCGCTATAGCTCCTCGATGCATCGGTATGTCTCATGAGAAAAACTAGTGTCTTGGCACAAGGCCATGGCAAAATTTTATTTGTAGTCTTGGCACGAGGCCTTGGCTATGTGGTTATGATAGTCTGGCATTATACATTCCAACATTATGAAAGTGGTTATTGATATTGCATGTGATTATTCGATTAGTAGAATATCCATGTGAACAAGTAAATGGAATTATTTCATTTTACTTTTGCCATACTATGTTGATGTTCAAGTTTAAAAGGCTTTTGTTTTAGTAATGCATTGCCTTAAATGTTTATTCTTATTTTGAAAGTTCCGCTATATTGTTATCCTTACTGGGCATTTGAGCTCACCCCTTTTCTATGTTTTATTTTTCCCAGGATGTGAAGAAGTAAGTTATGAATGACCTGCAGGGATATTATGAGGGGATAATAGTGTGGACTGTGGAGACATTATGTTGTTGTAGAAGTTTTTCATTTTATGATGTAATGTAAAACTTATGAATATATCTACTGTTTCCAAGGCTACTAAACCAATCGGTCTTTCGAGATTTGATCTTTCTTGTGATCATGCCAATGTTATGTAATAATGCACCGACTCTGGGAAACTAGGGTCGGGGCGTTATAGTTGGTATCAGAGGAAGTTTAGTACAAACATTGGAAGCTAGATTTAGATAAACTCTGATTAGAGCACGTAGACCTAAGATGAACTTTGAGGATTAGTATAGAAGAACTTCCTAAAATTTTGGTATTGTAGAGATTTTTTGAGTTTTCAGAGCAATACATCCCTGTCTGGATACGAGCAGGTAGAGGCGGCTCTGGCACAGATGTACCTAGGGGTAAAACCCGAAAACACCGCTTTGAGCTGGACTCGAACGGGAACTGGTGCACGACAACGGGCCTTGCTGCACTCTTGGTTACGACACTCCCGGGGGATATGCTTAGGATAACTCTCATTTTATTTACAAATCATTATGAAGTGTTTATGAGTATATAATTCCTCAAAGAAAACATTTTTATGATTATGTATTATATCCATAAATAGTTCAATTTATGTTAAGTGTTTTATAAGTATGGGATTATGTATTTTGATTCATAAACTAATCTAATGTATGCCATTGTTTAGAAATGGCGCCTAGTAGAAGGAATGAAAACTCTAGCAATGCACATGATACAAAGAGAAAGAAGGATCATATATTTTATGGTCTTAAGCCAGAATTTACAAGAGAAATAGTCTCTCATGTATTATCATCATATGAAGAAATAATATCATGTGTTGATAAGATAAGTAAAGAGTTTTCTGAGTCCTATGGCTTTGAAGGGAAGCAAGAGAAGAAAAGGATGGAAGAGATAAAGATGGATAAAGCGAAGAGGGAAAAGAAGAATTTTCACATATGTGATAACTGTGGAAAGAAACACCCTGGAACTTTCCTGAAAGGAATGGGAGTTTGTTATAAGTGTGGAGGAAAAGGGCACAAAGTACGTGACTGCAAGGGTAAGAAAATGGTTTCAAATGTACATTGCTTCATTTGCAAGGAGTTTGGACACTACGCGAACCTATGTCCCAGTCATCAGACTATGCCGCAAATGATGCTATTGGATAATAATCATGTTATGATACTACCACAGATGAAGAGGAATGATTAGAGTTCTTATGTTGATTATGTCAGTTGAGTGTTGTATCAATAATGTACTTGTTATAATACTTATGGAGTATATAAGGATTGTACTATAGTACTATTTCATTAAGGACTTAAGATTGTGTGGAACAAAGAAAAGTGACTCAATAGCAGGATAAATTTTTGGAAAATATATGGTTGAGAGAATGATAAACCATAATATAGTTCTGATACCGAGGTAGTGATTTTGGAATAATACATGATTGTTTTGGATAAATTATATTGGATATTCTTGACTACCTTGGAACTGATTAATGATTTGTATATTCCATCATTGTTGGGGTTTAAAATTTTTTTGGATTGATGAAGTATATCCAGCATTCTATATGGAATAAGGGAGCATGAATGTAATCAATAAGGAATATGGTAATTCAGGATGTTTCAGTGTATTAAAAGAATAAACGATGAAGGTATTCATATGCTATTATGGGGTAAAAAGGATCTACATTATGTTTACATTCCTTATAAATGTTGGACTGTGAGTTTGGACAGAAGTATTTTGGATAGTTCTAGATTGGATTATTTTGGATTGCCATAAAAGAACAACCCGGAGGTCGGGCGACAACCCGTCGCGTCCGGCAAGGCTGCGAGACTTGAACCCGCAACCGAAGGGCAATAAGGGTGTATCACCTACCACTGGCCCACGAGATGTCCTGGATTAAATAATGTAGTTTTTTTTAAAATATCTGGTAGATGAACTATAAATTCATTTATTTTGGAACCCTGTACGAATAGTATAAATAGAATTTTTTTTACATTCTATTATCTTTTAGAGTGAAAGATGAGTTTGTGGTAGAAATTTATTAATGGATAAAACTCTAATTATAAAGTAAGTATTTCTCCTTATGATCTTAGCCAATCTCATAAATAAATTCCTCAACATTAATAAAAGGAACTTAGAAAAAAAATGTTGTCCTATATGGTACCTTAAATCATCACTAGTTTATGGCTTTGGGATTGTTGGCCTTTTCATAGTCATGTTCTCTACCACTCTCCATCAGATAATTGATGGTCAGATTTTTATTCCATATCCATATTTTCCTACATGGAACCCTAGTATGTGTTATTTTCGGTAATCTTCAGACTTTCCACTCTTTATTTTAAATATAGGCCTCATTAATTCATTTTGTGATGTGGGATTTCAACTAAGATATTTTGAAACGTCGAAAATGTGTTATCCCAATACCCTATGTTTTGTTGAACTGATGGTATTTTAAATCATCATAGATTGATGAGTTTAAGGACCTCAATTTTATACTTGTTTGTGATTGATGACCTCAATCACTACCTATAAATATTTACATTTTTCCTCCAATTATATGTCTCTAATTTCCACCAATGTTCTCCTAATCGAGATCATAATTTGGTGGTGACCCTTTCATTTCTCTTTTCCTCATATTAAGACTAAATTTTAGTAACCCAATTTCTGATGTGGGTTTCCCACAAATATATTTTCTATTTTCAACCTTTTATTTTCGAAGAAAAATTTCAAATTGCGAGGATGCAATTTATTGAAGGAGGGGAGAATGTAACACCCCAAGATTTCATAGTGTGTAATTTTTTCAAAATAATTCAATAACATGAACTACACGCAACACCGAGTTCAATCACACCATGAATTACCAAAAAAAGCCATTCAAAAGAGGTTATGAATAGTATTCACTAAATTTTAAACTTTATATAATCCTTATAATTATAGAATCCATATTATGAGTTTCTTAGACATAATGCGAGAACAGATTCATTTTCAGTATTGCACTTTTATCAACATTTAATAGTGAAACCTTTTTAAATACAATATTTTAAACTTCTTGACTAAATGGGGACATCAAAAAAAATTAAAATGAAACATCCCAAGCTTCCACGGTACGCTTTCCTTTGAATAATACAGTAGCGTGTGTTGTACACAACTTCGAGTTCTAACACACCACAACCAATCAAACTAGCCATTATGAATAGTAATACCTACCTTTTAAAATTTTAGAAATTTTATCTCTCAAAATGGACTTCATTTTTGGATTCGGAATATCGAATTTAGCTTAAGGTGAGATTTTGGTACTTTTCGGATAACTTTAATATTTTGATGAATAGTGAAAATTACTAAATTTTAATTAAAAACAAATTTTTTAATAAAAATAATTAATAGTGATAAATTATGAATTTGAGTGGTTTTAAAGTATATTTAGAATATATTTTTACCATTTAATATAATTTTGGTCATTGGACATAATTTTACAATTAAACTGAACATAATCAAGTGTCAATCTTTTGATAGTTATTATCTCTTAAAAACACGCTTTTTGTTTTGACAGCGGGAATTAATTTTAAATTAATTTCTGCCACTTCTGTGTTTTGAATTTAGAAAAATGGATTCCATATTTGGAATCAGGATGTTCAAATTGTGTAAATAGTTCACTTTTATTTTTAGACATTTTGAATAATTACTGCGGTAAATATTTTATTTACCATGGTTAAGGGTAAATCCGGTAAATAAGGGTTAAAAAATAATATTATAATAATACTAATTTACCCTAAAACGTGTCCTAGCCTTATTGGTTGATACATGTTCGGACATAGTCATATTTGGGTCGATTTTGGGACCCCATGGTGCCCCTTGTAGGTGATAGGGACACTTTATTTTAATTAAGTTAAAATGAATACAAAAATGACACAAGCATATATCTTTTAGAAAAACAATTTTTACATAGGGTTATATATGTTGGATTTTAGATTATAAATATTCTTTAAAAATATAAAATTATTTCCTACATAATGATATTTTATTTATAATTTTTAGACATTAAATAATTTAATTTATTTATGACACAATGATGATGCAGTAATTACTATAATAGTGAAAAATCAAAATAATTGATATTATAAATACCCAAATAAATATATTATGAAACTTTTAATGAATTACACTAATTTTACAAGATACTATGACATATTAGTATTGATTTAATTAACTTTTTTCGAAGTAATCATTCTGTTATGAGTTTCACAAAAAATCAACTATTGAATAGTGTCAAAATTGACATAAAAGAGTATTTAAAACAAATATTATATTATTAATTGATATTAAATTCTTAAAAATATACTGTTCAGCCAAGTGACTTATATCATGATAGTTGTATCATTAATGGACCACTTGTGGGTCTTTTGGATGTATATGGTATGTTTATTAACCATATAATATAAAAATACAAAGAGACATTGTAAAAGTGAAACTAATTAACTTAGAGTTAATACTTAAAGATAAGGTTAATATAAGTACCCAAAACTGTCTAAATTATATTGGTTGTGTTTTTTTCGACCTATCCCCACCTTAACTTCTGAATAATCAACTTTGGAGCCATTAGAAACCGAATATGAATTTAATATAAACTAATATTTCTTGCTTTTCCAAAGTTTCCCCTCACCCCTCTTATAAAAGGGCACTCCTCCTCATTTCTTCACACCTTCAAAGCCTTTTGGTTCGGCCAAACTCTTCCCAAATACTCTCCCAACTTCCCTCACTACAACCTAGAGGCCTTATTTTGATCAAAAATCCAACCTAAGGATCCCTTTTGATCAAATCAAAAGGAAGAAACCGAAGAAGAGGTAATGATTTCACCACCCTTTTCCAAGTTCCTTCCTTCTTCCACTTCTTCTTCCTTTGTTGTTACCATTATAAAATAATAACTCCAGTATCATATATATACTGTGATGTTATTATAAATATGGTACAACCATATTCAGTATTCTATCCACCCTTTGAATAACATGTCACCATACGTGCGTACATACGTCTTACCGTCTCCACGTCGTGGTGTAATTGTTATTCAATATAATATTATTTGGATGGGTATAATAATGATGTGTAACTCATGTAAATAATAAATATAACATGTTAATGATTCTGTATATATGATATACCATCCATTTATATATTATTTTAATATCAGAAGAATGATATTGTCACTCGTGTGTACGTACGGACTACCGTCTCCATGAACGTGATGAGATTCATTCTCCATTGTATCCATTCAAGTATAATTATCATTTGATGATTTAAAAAATGATGTTTAAGGACTTGATAGCATTCTGGATATGAATAATATACAACCTATCCTTTACAAACAAGTCTTACAAAACAAAACATATAAAATAAAACAAGTAAGTTAACACCCGAAACAACGATAATACTAAGATTTTATTATCAAATCAATATTAAAAGATCATATATGATATCATATTAATGTAAATGATTCTTGTATAATTTAATAACAATTATTTCACCATTATACAGGAGGTTATCCTACCCCAACCAAGGAAAAGTACAAGGTAAGGGTTATTTCACAATCTCTTCATTATCCGAGGTTGTTTATATGTAATAATCTATTGGGATCTCTTTATCATTCACATCCATGTTTTCTTAAAAATGTATTTCAAAACATTTTTATTATTTACAAGAATATGGTTTAAAGTCATCTATACCCTTGTTTGGCTTTTTATAAGAGGAATCTTTCCGTCGTTTTCAAAACAAGGTCCTTTTTAACCTTTTCGACAGAATTAAGGTAAGAATGTTTTTTTAACTTATACGGCGGGTGCGTTTATTTTCCGCCATTATAAAATCTTAAAAGCTTTAATTACAAGATTATAAGAATATTTTCAAAGAAAATATTTTATTTTATATATCTCTTAAATGATTTCAAAAATAGAAAGAGATATTTCTCTAAAAAGATTTTTTATTTCATCTATGTCAACATCCTTTGATGGATTTTACGCTTATTTGAAGTTGATTTATTATGATACAAAACTTCTATATTGTATTGAAGTTTTTGTGATATGTTTGACTGTGGATGTGCAATTTTTATACCATTCATAGTTTATGGTGAAATTATTGACATTTCGTATGCTAGTTTTAATACGAATGTTTATGTTGTGTTTAAACCTTTTCATATGGGAATGCATTGGACTTAATATGTGATAGGTGGAGCCCGCTATAGCTCCTCGATGCATCGGTAGGTCTCATTAGACAAACTAGTGTCCTGGCACAAGGCCTTGGAAAAATCTTATTTGTAGTCTTAGCACGAGGCCTTGGCTATGTGGTTATGATAGTCTGGCATTATGCATTCCAACATTATAAAAGTGGTTATTGATATTGCATGTGATTATTCGATTAGTAGAATATCCATGTGAATAAGTAAATGGAATTATTTCATTTTACTTTTTCCATACTATGTTGATGTTCAAGTTTAAAAGGCTTTTGTTTTAGTAATGCATTGCCTTAAATGTTTATGCTTATTTTTAAAGTTCCGCTATATTGTTATCCTTACTGGGAATTTGAGCTCACCCCTTTTCTATGTTTTATTTTTCCCAGGATGTGAAGAAGTAAGTTATGAATGACCTGCAGGTATATTATGAGGGGATAATAGTGTGGACTGTGGAGACATTATGTTGTTGTAGTAGTTTTTCATTTTATGATGTAATGTAAAACTTATGAATATATCTAGTGCTTCCAAGGATACTAAACCAATCGGTCTTTCGAGATTTGATCTTTCTTGTGATCATGCAAATGTTATGTAATAATGCACCGACTCTGGGTAACTAGGGTCAGGGCGTTATAAAAAGAGAAGCAATAATAAATTATGAATGATAAGGCTTGTATGGGGCTAGATCTAAATAAATCAGTTATGGTTCAAGTCATACCACAAGCACACACTAATGAATGAATATTGATTTGGGTACAATTCATAATAATAGGTTTCCGAGATCCCAAGGAACAACTTGTGGTGTATCACTTCCAGATAAGAATGTACCTCACATAAAACGATATTATTTTGGTAAGATTGGACACTTTCAAAATGTATGCCCCCTAGAAAATAGGTACCCAAGGTAATAATACCAACAGAGGTGGTCTTATAGAGTTCAAAATTACAGGTCATCATTTGGTGGTCATTGTTTTATGTGGGAAGGACTCAGACATATGGAACGATATTTCAAATCAACATTGCAGATTAAGGTGTTCAGACTGACTGAATATAATCATAAGAAGCTGGAAAATGATTCTTCAACATATAAATAAATGAAAATCGATTAGCAGGTCTATAGGTCGAAGGTAGTTTATCAAATTCAGCAGAAGATTAAGATTACCATTCCATGTACGATATAAGGAAAAATACTAGGGTCAAAAGGAAAAAGGAAGAACAGGCAGTCATTAGAGAAATTTCCTTCAAGGCATCAAATCACAATGGGATATGGATCATTGAAAGTGGATGCAATTATATCATGATGGGAAATAAGGATCTAGTGACTGGATTCAGGTATGATAAAGAATGTATCGTATGATTTGGTAATGACGAGGTCCTGAAAATTATTTGTTCTGCAAGAGCCATGTTTGGAGGAAAATACATGATATGAGCATATGTATTGTTTTTTTAGGGCCTTAGTCCCAACATACATAGCGTTACTCAATTGTGCAACTCAAGGATTTCCATTAGTTTTTCCATTAAATTATATATCATCAATGAAAATGGTGGTGTTGTTGTGTTGAAATGAAAGCATTCAAAGTAGAATCTCTACATCGTTAGTAGAGAAGATGATATGTGCTTTCTATCCAAGGATCAAGAAAACATGTTATAGAATAAGCGTGTTGGACACATAAGACAAGGTTCCCTGAAATATTTGGTGTAATATGATCTAACTTAAAATCTCCCATTATTATCATGTGATCATACTCATATATCTGATGACTATCAAAAAATGAAGATCATTCGAAAGGCTTATAATCCATAGGAGAAAAGGTCAACAAGAGTTCTTGAGTTCGTGCATATTGATTTGTGTGTGCCAATTTCACCAAGCGATATTTATGGGAGGATATATTATGCTATATTCATTGATGGCTATACAAGAATGGCATGGGTATTAATAATCACCCACAAATCTGAAGGGTTCAGTTTCATAACAAGATATTGAAGAGAATGTGAAATTACACTTTGTTAGAAAATAAAGACAATTCGAAAATATACCGGAACAGATTTCCCAAATAGTCATGTAACAGCCAAATATTCCATGATACGCTTCTCTTTGAATAATACAGTAGCGTGTGTTGTATGCAACTTCGAGATTCTAACACGCTGCGACTAATCAAAGTAGCTGTTATGAATAGTAATACCCACTTTTTAAAATTTTATAAATTTTATCCTTCAAAATGGACTACATGTTTGGATTTGGAATATCGAAATTATCCTAGGATGAAATTTTGGTACTTTTCGGATAACATTAATATTTTGATGAATTGTGAAAATTACTAAATTTTTATTAAAAACAATTTTTTTAATCGAAATAATTAATAGTGATAAATTATGAATTTGAGTGGTTTTAATGTATATTTATAATATATTTTTAACGTTTAATACAATTTTTATCATTGGACATAATTTCTCATTAAAACCGTACATAAACAAGTGTCAATCTTTTAATAGTTATTATCTCTTAAAAACACGTTTTTTTGTTTTGACAACAGGAATTAATATTAAATTAATTTCTGTCACTTCTATGTTTTGAATTTGGAAAAATGGACTCCATATTTTGAATCAGTATTTCAAAATTGTGTAAATAGTTAACTATTATTTTTAGACATTTTGAATAATTACTTCGGTAAATATTTTATTTACCATGGTTAAAGTGTAAATCCGGTAAATAAGGGTAAACAAAATAATATTATAATAATACTAAATTACCCTAAAACAGTTCATAACCCTTCTGGTTGACACATTTCTGACCATGGTTATATTTTTGTCGATTTTGGGACCCCATGGATCCACTTGTATGTGATAATGACACTTTATATTAATTAAGTTAAAGTAAATACAAATTTGACATAAGCATATATCTTTTAGAAAAACAATTTTTACATAGGATTATATATGTTGAATTTTTTACTTTAAATATTAATTATAACGATAAACAGATTTCCTACATAACTGTATTTTATTTATAATTTTTAGACATTAAATAAAATAATTTATTAATGACACAATGATGATGCAGTAATTACATTATTAGTGAAATATTAAAATAATTGATATTATAAATACCAAAATAAATATATTTTGAGACTTTTAATGAATTAAAATAATTTTATAGGTTAATATTACATGTTAGGATATATTTAATTAATGTTTTTCGAAGTAATCATGCTTTTATGAGTTTCACAAAAATCAAATACCAAATAGTGTCAAAATTGACATAATTGAATTTCTAAAACAAATATTATATTATTAATTGATATTAAATTCTCAAAAATCTGAGATTAGGCCTAAAGACTTATATATTGATTGGTGTATCAGTAATAGACCACTTGGGGTCACATGGAGGTATATAGTAAGTTTATTAACTATATAATATAAAAATACAAAGTGACATGGTAAGTGTCAAAATAATTAACTAAGAGTTAAAACTAGAAGATAAGGTTATTATAATGAACAAAATCTGTAAAAATTATATTGGTTGAGTGTTTTGCGACCCATAGCAACCGTAAAATTAAAATAATACACTTTGGAGCTTTTGGAAACTAAATATGAATTTATTTTAAAATAATATTTCTAAATTTTTTTAAGGTTCCCCTCCTCCCCCTTATAAAAGGACACCTCTTATAACCAAGTATTCTCACCTTCCAAGACATTTGGTTCGGCCAACCCCTGCCCAAATACTCTCTCAACTTCCCTCACTTCATCCTAGTGGCTTTATTTTGATCAGAAAGCCAACATAAGGAGCCCTTTTGATCAAATCAAAAGGAAGAACCCGAAGACGAGGTAATGTTTTCTCCACACTCTTTCAAGTTCCATTCTTCTTCAACTTCTTCTTTATTTTTTATTCCAATTATAATGTAATAAATCCAGTAACTTCTATATACTGTGATTTTATTTTAAATATGGTACAACCATATTCAGTATTATATCCATCTTATGAATGACATGTCACCATACATGCATACGTATGGCTTGCCATCTCCACGTCATGGTGTAATTGTTATTCAAAATATTATTATTTGTATGCATATAATAATGATGTATAATTCATGTAAATAATAAATATAAAATGATATTTATTCTCTATATATGATATAATATCCAATTATATAGTATTTTAATATCAAAAGAATGATATTGTCGCTCATACGTTTGTACGGACTACCGTCACCATGAACGCGATGAGATTCATTCCCCATTGTATCCATTCAAGTCTAATTCACATTTGATGATTAAAAATAATGTTTAAGGAATTTATATCATTCTGGATATAAATAATATACATCATATCCATAACAAACACGGCTTATGTAACAAAAAATATAAAAGAAAACAAGTAATTTAACACCCAAAATGACGATAATACTAAGATATTATTAACAAAGCAATGTTAAAAGATCATATACGATATCATATTAATGTATATTATTCTTGTATAATTTAATAAAAAAATATCACCATTATACAGTAGGTTAATTTTCCCTCAACCAAGAATAATTACAAGGTAAGAGTTTATTTCACAATCTCTTCATTATCCGAGGTTGTTTATACGTAATTATCTACTGGGACCTCTTTATCATCCACATCTATGTTTCTTAAAAATGTATTTCAATTAATTATTAATATTTTAAAGACTATGGGATAAAGTCGTTTATTCCCTTGTATACATTTTATAAGAAGTTTATAAAGGAATCTTTCTTTCATTTTCCAAACAAGGTCTTTTTTAATCTTTTCGATAGAATTATGGTAAGAAGGTCTTTTTTAACTTATACGGAAGGTGCGGCTATTTTCCACCA
Organism: Viscum album; assembly: GCA_963277665.1. NCBI lineage: Eukaryota > Viridiplantae > Streptophyta > Magnoliopsida > Santalales > Viscaceae > Viscum > Viscum album. Next base: position 1,460,685,215 of record OY728150.1, on the reverse strand, counting down.
TTATAAAATCATCAAATATTCCCTTACAAGTTTATAAGGATATTTTCAAAGTAAATGTTTTATTTTATAATTATGAGACTTTTAAATGATTTCAAAAAAAAAGATATTTCTCTCAAATAGTTTTGATTTCATCTATGTCAACATCCTTTGATGGATTTTAAGCTTATTTGAAATTGATTTATTGTGATAAAAAAATTCCATAATGTATTGAAGGTTTTGTGATATGTTTGACTATGGATTTGTTATTTTTATACCCTTCATGGTTTATGGAGAAAGTATCGACATTTTGTATGCTAGTTTTAATACGAATATTTATGTAATGTTTAAACCTTTTCATATGAGGAATGCATTGGACTTAATAAGTGATGGGTGGAGCCCGCTATAGCACCTCGATGAATCTTTAAGTCTCATGAGACAAACTAGTGTCTTAGAACAAGGCCTTGACAAAATTTTATTTTTAGTCTTGGCACGAGGCCTTGGCTATGTGGTTATGATTGTCTGGCATTATGCATTCCATCTTTATGAAAATGGTTATTGATATTTCATGTGATTTTTCGACTAGTATAATATCCATGTGAATAAGTAAATGGAATTATATCATTTTATATTTTCCATATTATGCTCAAGTTCATGTTTAAAAGGCTTTTGTTTTAGCTATACATTGCCTTAAATGTTTATGCTTATTTATGAATGATTGTGCTATATCGTTATCATTACTGAGCATCTAAGCTCACCCCTTTCAATGTTTTATTTTTTCTAGAATGTGAAGAAGTAATCTATGAATGACCTCTAGGGATAATATGAGGGGATATGAAGACAGTATGTTGTTGTAGTAGTTTTTCACATTATGATGTAATGTAAACTTTATGAATGTATCTAGTTATTCCATGGCTACTAAACTAATCTATATTTCGAGACTTGATCTTTCTTGTGATCATGCCAATGTTATGTAATAATGCACTAACTCTGGGCAACTGGGGTGAGGGTGTTACAGTTGGTATCAAATGAATTTTAGTACAAACATTGGAAACTAGATTTATATAAACTCTGATTAGAGCACATAGACCTAAGATGGACTTTGAGGATTCTTATAGAAGAACATTCTAGAATTTTGGTATTGTAGATATTTTTTGAGTTTTCTGAGCAATAAATCCATGTCTAGATACAAGAAAGTAGAGGCGGCTCTGGCACAGATGTACCTAGGGGTAAAATTTGAAAACTCCGCTTAAAGCTAGACTCGAACGGGAACTGGTGCACGACAACGGGCCTTGCTGCACTCTTGGTTACGACACTCCCGGGGGATATGCTTAGGATAATTATCATTTTCTTTACAAAACATTATGAAGGGTTAATGAGTATATAATTCCTCAAAGAAAACATTTTTATGATTATAGATTATATCTATAAAATGTTAAATTTATGTTAAGTGTTTTACAAGTATGGAATTATGTATTTTGATTCATAAATTGATCTAGTTTATGCCATTGTTTAGAAATGGTGCCTAGTGGAAGAAATGGAAATCCTATCAATGCACACACTCCAAGTAGAGATTTCTCTCCTGGTCAAGATAATTATAGTGGAGCTAGTGATGTTACTGGTTCTGATCCGCTTATCACCATACTGGGACAACTCACTAATGTTATGAATAATAACCTTACCCGTATGGAGCACCCTGATCAACAACGTGGAGAATCAATGTTAGCTCACTTCATGAGGTAAAAAACACCAACATTAAATGGGATTACAAATCCATTGGTAGCTGAGAAATGGATAAGTTCCCTAGAAAAAATATTTCAGGCTTTGGGGAGTAGTGAAAGGGAAAAATTTATCATGGCAGTTTACTGCCTCACTGGAGATGCTGATCAAAGGTGGTCATTTATTCAAAACATGAAGTAAGATGATGAAGTATCAAATATGTAATGGAGGGAGTTCGAAGATCTGTTTTTAGAAAAATACTTTCCTCTTGACCATCAAGCTGATATGGAAGGGTAATTTCTGAGTTTGAGGAAAAAGGAGGATGAGAATGTCGTAAAGTATGAGGCTAAATTTACAAGGTTAGTAAGGTATGCTGGAGATTATATAAATTAACCAAGAAGTAATATTGATCGTTTCTTTGATGGGTTAAAACCATTTCCTCATCGAGCATTAGTCTCACAATCCTTCTCGTCGTACGAAGACATTGTCTCATGTGCTATCAAGACAGAAAAGAAATTCTCAATGTCTTATGACTTTAAAGAAAAGCAAGAGAAGAAGAGATCTTCTGATAAATCTGGAAATGGAAAAAAGGGTATGAAGGGAAAATTTAAAAATATATCCTACAGTAAATGATGGAAGAAACACCCTTGTACTTGCTTAAAATGAATGGGAGTCTGTTAGAAGTGTGGTGAAAAGGGCCCCCAAGATCAAGATTTCAAGGGAAGTAGAGTTGCTATCAAAGTGGAATGATATAATTGTAGAGATATGGGAAACTATGCAAATTAATGTCCTAAGCGTCAGGAGAACTTGCCTAAAAAAAGCCAAGGGATCAAGGCCAAGCTTCTGTTATCACTACTGCTGAGGTAGAAGCTTCGAAAGATGTAGTGGAAGGTAATTTAATGGTTTCTTCATGTTTAGAAAACACATTATTTGATTTTGGATCATCACATTGTTTCATATCTTCCCAGTTTACTAAAAACATTAGATATTTCCAATTTGATTTAACAAAGGAGTTGTCAGTAAAAACTACAAAGGGATGTATCATTGCAATAATGTTGTGTGAATCAGTCCCCATTAGATCACATAAATGTTCTTTATCCACTGATCTCATTGTCATACCCCTGATTGAATTTGATATAATCCTCGGTATGGATTGGATTTTGGAACGTGATACAAAGATTTATTGTAAGAAGAAGGAGGTTACAATTATTGATTATGATGATAAGGAACACCTTATCTTTAGAGCAGAATCATTTCCACCTAATTCTTATCTAGATCCTCCCCCGGTAGCTCAACTAAATTCAATTATCAGGGAGGAAGAGGACGAAATGACTGTGGGTGAGGAAAGTAATGTTCAAATAGAGGATGTACATATTGTGAAAGAATGTGTAGATGTGTTTCTGGATGATTTAACTGGATATCCTCTAGAATGAGAAGTTGAGTTTCCATTGATTTAATTCTTGGATCAAGGCCTATATCAAAGACCCCTTATTGAATGGCCACTGTGGAATTAGTTAAACTAAAGAAACAACTAGAGTAATTGATTCCTAAGGGATTTTTTTCCCTAGTTTTTCTCCATGGGGAGCCCCTGTTCTTTTTGTTAAAAAGAAAGATGGATCTATGAAGTTATGTATCGGCTACAGGGAGATAAATTCTATAACAATAAAGAACATGTATCCCCTACCTCACATTGATGATTTATTTGACCAACTGCAAGGAGCTCAATAATTTTCAAAGATTGACCTTCGGTCTAGATAACATTAGTTGTGTGTGAAGAAGGAAGACATTCTGAAGACAACATTTCAAACTAGGTATGGGCATTACGAGTTTACAGTATTGTCGTTTGTGCTGACTAATGTGCCCTCTGTATTCATGGATCTTATGAATAGAGTTTTCAAGGAATATCTCGATGGTTTTGTGGTGGTATTTATTGATGATATCTTGGTATACTCCAAAAGATACAGAGATCATGAAAATCACTTGCACATTATCCTGAAGACTCTGAGAAGACATGAATTATATAGGAAGTTTAGCAAGTGTGAATTCTGGCTTCAAGAGATTTCTTTTCTTGGCCATATTGTCACTAAAGATAGAATCTCTATTGATTCTTCTATGACCAAGGAAATCCAAGAATGGCCAGCACCTATGAGTATAACTGAGGTACGCAGTTTTATTGGTTTAGTAGGTTATTATCGACTTTTCGTCCAGAATATTTCCCAATTGGTTAACCCATTAACAAAGATCACACGTAAAGGGGTTAAATTTGTTTGAAAAAAAGAGTGTGAAGAATGTTTTGAAGAACTGAAGATAATAATAGTCAATGATCCTATATTGACTCTACCATCGTGGAATAATGGGTTCGTTATTTATAGTGATGCATCGATGAAAGGACTTGGTTGTGTCCTTATGCTGAATGATACTGTTATTGTCTATGCATCACGACAGTTGAAATTTCATGAGAAAAACTATCCTACTCATGATCTTGAGTTAACATCTGTGATCTTTACTTTGAAGATATGGATACATTACCTCTATGGTAAAAAATGTGAGAATTATACTAATCTCAAGAGTTTGAAGTATATTTTCTCACAAAAATAACTCAACATGAGGCAAAGGAGATGGCTTGAATTACTCAAGGATTATGATTGCACGATACACTACCACCCGGGGATGGCAAACAAGGTGGCAGATGCATTGAGCAGAAAAGATCATGGAGTTTTGTACAATATGAGAATTTAATGGAATCCAATTTTCATGGATCCAGTGATGATGGACATGGGAATAACCATGGAAGGTTAAACATTAATGCATTTTCAAATCGTTTCCAAACCATCTTTACTAGAAAGGATTAAGAGTTCTCAAACCGATGATGAAGAATTTCAAAAGAAGATTAAATCTATGAGTGATGGGAGATTGAGAGACTTCATTTATGAAGATGGAATTTTTAAATTTGGGAAGAGACTTTGTGTTCCCGATATACCTGATCTAAAAAGGGAATTTCTGGACGATGCTTATAGTTCCAATTTCTCTATACACCCTAGGAGCACCAAAATTTATAGAGATTAGAAGGAATATTTTTGGTGGGATAACATGAAGAGGGAGATTGCTGATTTTGTGTCAAGATGTATGGTTTGTCAACAAGTGAAATCTAGAATGAAACATCCTGGAGGAGTCATGCAACCTCTTCACATACCAGAGTGGAAATGACATAATAATATTACGATGGACTTTGTCATGGGTCTACCAAAGACTCCGAGAAGGAACGATGCAATATTGGTCATTGTTGATCGTCTTACCATGTCGGCACATTTTCATTCTATAAGAAAAGATTTACCACTTGAACTTCTAGAAAGACTATATATTAATGAAGTTGTGGGACTTTATGGAGTACCAGTATCGATTGTTTCTGATCGTGATCCCCGTTTTACTTCAAGATTCTGGAAAAGTCTTCAGAATGACCTGGATACTGAACATCATTTGAGCACTGCTACCACCCTCAAACAGATGGACAATCAGAACGGACTGTTAAAACCGTAGAAGACATGTTCTGATCCTGCTCTCTTAACTTTCAGGGTATGTGGGATCAATATTTACCTCTATTAGAATTTTCCTATAACAATAACTTCCATTACTGTATTCAAATAGAACTATATGAAGCGTTATACGGAAAGAGATGTCGCACACCAACCTGTTGGGATGAAGTTGGTGAAAGAAAACTTGTAGGACTAGAACTGGTGGAGGAAACAGTGGAAAAGGTAATAATAATCCAAAACCACATCAAAGCAGCTCAAAGTAGACATAAGAGTTATGCCGATAACCGAAGGAAGGATATGGAATTTTAGGTAGGAGATCATGTTTTCTTGAAGGTATCTCTATGGAAGGGAGTTATACATTTTGATAAGAAGGGTAAATTAAGTCCTAGGTACATCGGACCTTTCGATATTCTAGAACGAATTGGGGCAGTAGCTTACCATTTAGCAATGCCTCCTTGTCTCTCCAAAGATCACGATGTGTTCCACATATAACTATTGAGAAAATACATGCCGGACCCAATGCATGTACTCACTTATGAGGAATTATAACTGGAACCAGATCATCTTATTGTGAAGATCCCGTTAAGATTCTTGATACAAGATAACAAGTTCTAAGAAACCGGACGACTCGTCTGGTAAAAGTTCTATGGAGAAACAGTAAAATGGAAGAGGCAACGTGGGAACCCGGGGAACTTATAATGAAGAAGCATCCAAGTCATTTTACGTAGTAATATTATAGAAATTTTGAGGATGAAATTATTTGATATAGGGAAGAATATAACACCCCAAGCTTCCACAATACGCTTCTCTTTGAATAATACAGTAGCGTGTGTTGTACACAACATCGAGATTCTAACATGCCGCGACCAATCAAAGTAGTCGTTATGAATAGTAATACCCATTTTTTTAAATTTTATACATTTTATCATTCAAAAACAAATTCATTTTTGGATTCGAAATATCAAAATTATCCTAGGATGAAATTTTGGTACTTTTCGGATAACTTTTATATTTTGATGAATAGTGAAAATTAATAAATTTTTATTAAAAACAATTTTTTTAATCGAAATAATTAATAGTGATAAATTTTGAATTTGAGCTGTTTTAAACTATATTTAGAAAATATTTTTACCATTTAATTCAATGTTTATCATTGGACATAATTTCACATTTAATCTGGACATAAACAAGTGTCAATCTTTTGATAGTTATTATCTCTTAAAAACAAGCTTTTTGTTTTGACAACGGGAATTAATTTTAAATTAATTTCTGCCACCTATATGTTTTGAATTTTGAAAAATGGACTCCATTTTTAGAATCAGGATGCCCAAATTTTATAAATAGGTAACTTTTATTGTTATACATTTTGAATAATTATTTCGGTAAATATTTTATTTACCATGGTTTACGTGTAAATCCAGTAAATAAGGGTAAAACAATAATATTATAATAATATTAATTTACCCTAAAACGTGTCTTAACCCTATTTGTTGATACATTTCTGACCATGGTCATCTTTGGGTCGGTTTTGGGATGCCATGGATCTACTTGTAAGTGATAATGACACTTTATATTAGTTAAGTTAAAGTAAATACCAAAATGACATAAGCATATATCTTTTAGCAAAAAAAATTTTACATAGGTTTATATATGTTGTATTTTCAACTATAAATATTAATTATAAAGTTAATACGATTTCATACATAATGGTATTTTATTTATATTTTTTAAACATTATATAATTTAATTTATTTATGACACAATGATGATGCAGCAATTACCTTATTAGTGAAATATTAAACTTATTGATATTATAAATACCCAGATAAATATAAATTGAGACTTTTAATGAATTACACGAATTTTATAGGTTAATTTTACTTGTTAATATTTATTTAATTAACTTTGTTCAATGTAATCATGCTGTTATGATTTTCACAAAAAACAAATACCAAATAGTATCAAAATTGACATAAAAGAATTTTTAAAACAAATATTATATTATTAATTTATATTAAATTTTTCAAAATCTGATGTCCGGCCAAAAGACTTATATCATGATAGGGGTATCATTAATGGACCACTTTGGGGTCTCTTGGAGGTATATTATAAGTTTATTAACTATATAATTTAAAAATACAAAGTGACATGATAAGTGTCAAACTAATTAACTAAGAGTTAAAACTCATAGATAAGGTTTATATAATGACCCAAACCTATCTAAATTCTATTGGTTGAGTGGTTTTCGACCCATAACCACCTTATTCTTTAAATAATCCACTTTGGAGCCATTATATACCGTATATGAATTTATTATAAAATAATATTTCTAGATTTTCTTAAGGTGCCCCTCCTCCCCCTTATAAAAGGACCCCACTTTTAACCACGTCTTCACACCTTCAAAGCATTTTGGTTCAGCCAACTGCTGACCAAATACTCTATAAACTTCCCTCAAATAATCCTAGAGGCCTTAGTTTGATCAGAAAGCCAACCTAAGGAGCCCTTTTTTCAAATAAAAAGGAAGAACTCGAAGAAGAGGTAATGGTATCACCACCCTCTTTCAAGTTCCTTTCGTCATCAACCTCTTCTTTCTTTGTTACTCAAATTCTAAAATAATGAATCCAGTATCTTCTATTTGTTATGATGTTATTTTAAATATGGTACAACCATATTCAGTATTACCTCCATCCTTTGAATGACTTCTCACCATAAGTGTGTATGTACGGATTACCGTCTCCATGTCGTGGAGTAATTATTATTCAAAATATTATTATTTGGATGCATATAATAATTATGCTTGATTCATGTAAATAATAAATATAACATGATATTGATTCTGTATATATGATATACGATCCAATTATATATTATTTTAATATCAAAAGAATGGTATTGCCGCTCTTTCCTACGTACGGACTACCGTCTCCATGAACGCGATGAGATTTATACCCCATCGTATCCATTCAAGTATAATTCTCATTTGATGATTATATTTTTTTTTAATAAAATGATATCATTATGGATATGAATAAGATACAACCTATCCATAACAAACACGGCTTATGTAACAAAACATATAGAAGAAAACAAGTAAGTTAACACCCGAAACGATGATAATACTAAGATATTATTAAAAAAGAAATGTTAAAAGATCATATATGATATCATATTAATGTATATGATTCTTGAATAATTTAATAAAAAATATTTCACCATTATAATGGAGGTTAATCTACCCTTAACTATGGAAAAGTACAAGGTAAGGGTTTATTTCACAATCTCTTCATTATCTGAGGTTGTTTATATGTAATTATCTACCAGGACCTCTTTATCATCCAAATCCATGTTTCTTAAAAATGTATTTAAAATCATTCTTAATATTATAAATACTATGGGATAAATTAATTTATACCCTTTTTGACTTTTTATTTGAATTTCATAATGGAATATTTCTGTCATTTTCCAAACAAGGTCTTTTTTATCCTTTTCGACATAATTAAGGCAAGAATGTCTTTTTTAACTTATACAGCAGGTGCGAATATTTTCCACTGTTATAAAATCATTGAAGCATCCATTACAATCTTATAAGGATATTTTCAATGTAAATGTTTTATTTTATAATTATGTGACTTTTAAACGATTTCAAAAAAGAGATATTTCTCTCAAATAGTTTTGATTTCATCTATATCAACATCCATTGATAGATTTTAAGCTTATTTGAAATTTATTTATTGTGATACAAAACTTAAATATGGTATTGAAGGTTTTGTGATATGTTTTACTGTAGATGTGTTATTTTTATACCATTCATGGTTTATGGAGAAAGTATCGACATTTTGTATGCTAGTTTTAATACGAATATTTATGTTATGTTTAAACCTTTTCATATGAGGAATGCATTGGACTTAATAAGTGATGGGTGGAGCCTGCTATAGCTCCTAGATGCATCAGTAGGTCTCATGAGACAAAAGAGTGTCTTGGCACAAGGAATTGACAAAATCTAATTTTTAGTCTTGGCACGAGGCCTTGGCTACGTGGTTTTGATAGTCTTGCATTATGCATTCCATTATTATTAAAGTGGTTATTGATATTGCATGGGATTATTCGACTAGTAGAATATCCATGTGAATAATTAAATGGAATTATTTCATTTTATCTTTTCCATATTATGCTGAAGTTCATGTTTAAAAGGCTTTTGTTTTATCTATACATTGCCTTAAATGTTTATGCTTATTTATGAATGCTTCCGCTATATTGTTATCCTTACTGAGAATCTGAGCTCACCCCTTTCAATGTTTTATTTTTCCCAATATGTGAATAAGTAATCTATGAATGAACTTCAGAGATAATATGAGGGGATATGAAGACAATATGTTGATGTAGTAGTTTTTCACTTTATGATGTAATGTAAACTTTATGAATTTATCATGTTATTCCAAGGATACTAAACTAATTATTCTTTCAAGACTTGATATTTCTTGTGATCATGCAAATGTTATGTAATAATGAACTAACTCTAAGAAACTGGTGTCAGGGCGTTACAAGTCAAGTGGAGGATTATCTCAAAAAGAATTGGATAATGCATCTGTTTTTTATATGACGAACTCCAAAATAGAAAGGAGTACTTGAGAGAAGAAATCTAACTATGAACAACATGGGTAGAACAATGATCATTGAGAAAGATCTTCAAGAGAATTTTTGGAAAGAGGAAGTGATGATAAAGTATACACATCATATATAGCATTATTATTCCTAAAATAAGAGAAGATTCCATATGACATATGGTATAGAAGGATTCCATCATTGAAATAATTTTGAGTTTTCAGAAGTACGTGTTTCATTCTCAGTAAGTGGGAACATATGAAGTTTGAATCTCGTGGAGATGAAAGAATATTTCATGGCTACCCAAAGAAATACAAATTGTATAAATGATTCAATAATCATCTAGGAAAGATAGTTGAATGTCATGATATGGATATAGTAGAGAATTATAAAAATATATGGAAAATACATAATCAAACTCAAGAGGATGTTGATGAAGAGATGATTACATCAGAAGATGATCTAGTTAAAGATGATTATTCAAAAGATTACTTATATCATGAGAATAAATCAGTGTCTACCTAGATACCAATGAGAAGAACTGAAATTGATAGGCAGAAGATAATTGGTTATCAAAAAACACCATTGCAAACAAAGAGAATGAAGTCTCTATGGAAAAAATCATATATATCACATATGGATACTAAAATCATTGATAAAGAAACAAGATATGTGAATTGGGTTCATTTAATGAATGAATAACATGACCAAATTGAAAAGAATCCGATGTGGGAAATTGTTTCAAGACCAGAAGATAAGAATGTCCTAGGAAAAAAGGGGATTTTTCTCAACAAAATGAATAAATATGGACTAGTAATTTGAAAAAAAAAATTGACATGTGTGCAAAGGGTACTCCTAGATTGAGGTTTTAGATGTTGATGAAACATTTGACCCTGGTTCAAGGCTAGAGAAAATTAGATAATTCATGACCATAGCAGTGAAAAGAAAGTATAAGTTTTATGAAATGGATGTTAGGTTAGCATTTCTAAATGGAGTTCTGGAAGATGAAGTTTACATTGAGAACCCATATGGTTTTCTCATCCATGTATATGAGTATAAACCTTTTTGTCTGAAGAATGATTTATATGGTTTAAAGAAAGCACCAAGTGAATGGTATTCATGGCATGATAAATTTCTAAAGTAGCATTGTTTCTAGTGTCGTGGAGTTGATTAAAATCTCTATTTTAAAAATAAAAATAGTAAAATAATGACAATGATGGTTTAAATTTATGACATAATCATTTATGGGTCAGATGAAGAAAAATGCAGACACTTTTCCAAATTCATGAAAAGCGTGTTTGAAATTTCAATGATTGGTGACCTTACATTATTTCATGGCTTACAGGTGACACAAAGAAAGAATGAAACATTTATTTCTCAATATGAATATGCCATGGAGGTTTTGATAAGGTTTGGAATGGATAGTTATAAGGAGATAAAGAATCCAGTTTCTACCTGGATGAAATTATCCAAGGATGATGATGGCAAGGTAGTTAACATCATAGAATACAGAAAAATTATTGGAAGAATTCTATACATGTCCGTGACAGGGACTAACATTGTATTTTCCACATGCAAAGAAACAATATATCAATTTTATCCCATGAAAATCCACATGATAGTAGTAAAAAAGGATACATCACTATATCAAATGAATTGTGGATTATGGTTTGATGTATAATGAAAAATCCCAGCAGGAGATAGTGGGACATACAGATGTAGATTATGTCGCTTTAGTGGGTGACATGAAATCAATATAAGGAGATTATCTCTATCTTGGTGGATTTTTTATTTATTGGATGAGAAAAAAACAATATTTCATTTCATTGATCACTATATAAGACGAATATTTTGTGGCTACTAAATCTTGCACACAGCTATTATGGATGAAGAAGAAACTTGGGGATATTAGAATTGACATAAAATATCCAATCAGTATCCATTGTGATAATTCTAGTGCGATAAATCATAGAAAAAAATCCATCCCATCACTCAAGGATAAATAAAATTGAAATAAAATATTATTTATCAAGGAGATGGTTGAGAATGGGCTTGTGAAGTCGGAGTATCAGTCTGTTACAATGGCCTTACCAAAAAATGATTTGAAAGCCATCAAATGGAATTAGGATTATATTAGGCTTCTTGAACATGAAAAAGTGTGGTTGTGGGACCTCATATCCCTGAGGTATGGTGTTTTCCCCTAATATACTAATATGTGTGCTTTATCCTTTTGAAGACATCCTTAAACATCTCTTCGGTTTCATCGATAAAGGGGGAGAATGTGTGTCTATTCTAGGGGAGAAAAGACGCGAGGAGAAGATATTAATTGGAACAGTGAGATAGGAGGTGTTGAAGCTGAGCTGAATCTAGTTATAGGGGCTATAACATAGGAGGAGCATTAAGTCCCACAAAGCTAGAAGTGATCGATCAATGAAAATATATCATGATGGATGAGTTTTGTGATGAAAGCAGTTCATTTGTATCCTTGTATCAATATGGTGTCAGTAATTAGTGATTAGTAATGAAGTAATTTATTGATGGAATTGTCATTATACAGTTCTGTATCATGGAAATCCTGGATCATGTGATCATATTGTATGTGTTGACTAAATCCTTTATATGTACCTTAATCACATGAAGCGAATGATGGTTGAAGATGAAAAAAGATTTAAAAATATATCAAAATGGAAAGAATTGTTTTGAGATTAGTTATCAACAAAACCAGAGGGGGATATTGTAGGGGGAAATTACCTGAATTTTTCCCCTCATAATTTTTTTGGGTGTGGTTGGGTTTGTGGTTAAATCCATATGATCGTGAATGAGGATGGTTGGTGTTTTTCATAGACATGTTTTTAAGGTGGTGATGTTTCCCAGGGGATGCCAAATTTATTGGCCTCAAAATCAGATGTTTGATATTGGAAAATGAAGTATTTCTTCATTGGAGTGAATTGTATGAAGAAAATTGAAGAAAATTGGAAAATGATTAGAACAACATACCACAATTCATGGATAGCGTACCATGTTCCAGGAATAGTATGAGTAGTATTAGCAATAGTGCCCCATAGTAGTTTGCGAAACCCAAAACAGTTTTCTTCTGAAGGTGATGCCATACGTGTATGGAAAGTCAGTGATGGAGGAGATAAACAATGTAGGAGAAAAGGAAGTATGTATACCACGTATGAAAAATGGTTCACAGGTTGCATGCTATTCGTGGCTTCATAAGAATCAGTTCCTGTGAAGGCTGGATTGAAGATTTGTAAAATCTAAAATTTGCAGATTTTTTAGTATCTTAGCCTATATAAAGATCACTAATCTAACTTATTACTATTGAGACTGAATATCATTCGAGAACATATTTTTGGTATGGGATTTCAGTAATTTCTAAAGGTAGTCTTCCAATACAGAATAGTTCGTGGACATAGGGTGATTTTCATAAGACACGGTAACGGAGGAGGAAGGTGCGATATATGGCCGGATAGTGAAGGAAGTTTGTGAACAATGAATTCCTCATGGAAATGGGGTGATTTACCAAGTCAGTATTTGAATAATAAATAGTTCACATTGATTAGGGTTTTCATAAAGGAGCTTTGTAGGATTGGTATGTGGAGGTGGTATGCGATAGCGAAGGCGGTGGCAGTCTACAAATGAAGGGTGGTTCACAGTAGTGGGAATAGTACACGTATTGGTGTTCTTCATACTAAACCCATTACATATTATGTGGGAGGTGGAGGAGGAGCTAGATTAGCACAAGGATGCTTGGAAAAACATCAAACCTATTTGTGAACATATTTTTCATTACCTAATAGTACTCAAGAAGTTGATTTCATCTACGGGAGTAATAGGGTCTGTAAAACAGCATCAACCAATATTTGAGAATGCAGGAATTCATTAAAATAAAGGGACTAACATGTCCGTAAATTGTGTTTAACCTACAAGTCCATAAACTTTGTGTCGATTCCTTTCCAAGAGTAATGGGATAAGGAAGTGGAAAACAGCGACCCTGTCCACTGGTAGTGAGCCAGAGAAAGAGGCATAGGGAGTGACAAATGGGAATGAAATGATTATACCTTAAACCTTGGGAAGGAAGTAAGACTAGTCATTGATGATGTAGCCCGATCATTGTACTCTTTATTGGATGTTATCCATAGTGTATTTGGTATATTGGCCCACCGCCATTGTATGATCCTTTAATGTGGCATAGTGAGGGTGAGACAAGTAAAATTTTTGGTGTCATGTGCATGATTTCATATCTGGTTATATATTGCTATAAGAGGAAGAGATAGTTGAGTTTTTCCTAACATCAAAACAATATCCAAAAGCGAGTTTAATATTTCATACATCGATTCACCCCCCCCCCCCCCCGCCTCTTAGGGTATTTGATCTAGTGGACCTAAAAATACAGTTATAAGAATGATTTTTATAATTTTTTGATATAATTAAAGTGATTTTTAATTAATAAATAAACTCATGATAAAAGGTAAAATTTATTTATTTTTAAAAGGTGATAATTTTGGAGGTTTTTTTCAATAGGTTTTTAATTTAAAAACAAATAAATTAAACATATCATTAATAAACAATTCTTATAGTATAATATATTTTTTACATGGGAAAAAATTAAGTAAAATTCACAAAATCATTATAAATTGGTTAAAAATATGTCTAAATTCATATAATGTTTTGAATGGTATTTTTCGTTTTATTTTTTTTATATTCATTTTAATCAAGAATTGTAAATAAATATTAAAATTTTTATTTAATATCTGGAGTATTCATATGAAAATTTTGTAAATAGTTATATTTTGTGGGAAGAAATAATATATTGATGTAATAGTGTTTTACCATGATAAAGTATAATGTGAGGAAAAGTGTTTATAATAAATGATGGAGTGATAGTATATCTCAAAAAATAAAATATATAATTTTTTTTGGATAAAGTATAGATGAAAAAACGTTAATTATATTTCCACATTGGAGTGACTATACTATTATATTACATTTCTTACACCTTGAGTAATAGGAATTTAGAAATATGAATCTTGATATTACCTATGAGAGAAACTCTCCTATTTCCATTTCAAAGCACAATTTTTACTTTATTTCTTCTAAAATGTTATCCAAAATCGTCATTCTATGAATACAGTTCTTTGTTTTGATACCCCCATTTTGAAGAATGGTCCCTAAATCCTTTCATACCATAGATGTTTTATACCAGAAGAAGTGTTACTCCTTTCTTTGTAATTAAATCCTTTGAAAATTTTAATTTTATATTATTTAATATACTATTATCTAATAAAATTCAAAAATTATTAACATTTGACTTACATTTCTATTCTTTAATAAATGTTATATTTCAACTCCTAGATAATATAACCATTCCCATTCATTAATTATAATTCATTATATTGTTGGTTCAATTTTTAAAAACAATATGAATTATGTTATAATATTTACATACAAAATAATTTTAATTTGTTTTATAAATAAATAATTTATGTTGTTTGTATATATATTTAATTAAACATTATATAATTATATTCATTAATTAAATAAAAAACATATATTTTTTCCCAATCATTGTGATTCATTATTGTTATATCCACGGAATATTCATTGGAAACCATAAATATTCCATAAACATATATATTACCTCCATAATCATTTCTAAATTTATTACCCCATAGTAATTGATCAATGTTAAAAATCACCATATTTAAGAAAATAATGAATAAATTTAAAAATTAACAATCAATATTATATTATAGCTTTTTATTATTAAGAAATGGGTATATAGAACATTTAAAATAATTTTATTAAGTTAAATAAATAATAATACAGTTTTCATTTTTTTGATTACTAAATATAAATTGAATATGTAAGAATCTAGAACTCATCCATCCATGTGAGAAATAAAATAATGCATTTTATAGACTCAATAAAATATTGTCATGAAAAAATATAATTATTTGAATTAATATTCTACTGAAGAATTATTTTTTTCAACTATATATGAACCTTATATTTTATTTTATTTTATTTTTATAGAGATTTCACTTGATTATAAGAAACATCTTCTTAATTTTCATAATTTTAAATAATATTTTTTTGTTGATAATTATTTTCAAGTTCTATTTTGGTTATTTATTTTCTATTTCCATTTTTCAAATTACCAAATATAATTCATTTATCAATTTTATACTAAATATAAATTTATATTACAAACATTAGAATTTATCACGATCCTTATAGAAATTTAATATTATATCCCTTCGATAGATGCCCGAATGTTCAAACCTTCTATATAATAATTTAAAAGTACATATTTTATGTTTCCTTCTACTTTATATCATTATCTCCAAATTTCTTTAACATGACCCTTATATTATTCAAAGATCATTTTTATGTATTAAAATTATTAAATTAATATTTTTAAAATAATTTTTAATATGGATTGAGGTGGATTTAATTAGGTAACATATGAAATTATTTTAATGTTCATGAAACTAATATTTATTAAGAATTTTTTTCATTATTAGCATATATAATCAATTATTTAAAATAATGAAATATCATATAGTAAAACTATATATCATGAAAGATTCAACAATTAAATCTATACTTCTGTTACATGAGGTGGTAAAATTTTGAGTATCATTGAACCAAATAAAGGATTACTGTTTATATAATATCTCATGTTATCTAACCAATTTTATTTACATAAGTTTTTAGAAGTTTTACATATGATTAATTTCATGTATAACATATATGTATTGTTTATCTTAATTTGATGGTTAGTCTAATAACTAAATGACCCTCCAATATAGTTGAAAATGCTTTATATCTTATTGTATTACTATGCGAGACATGCTTATAGGTCAAATCTATTATGTTACGAGACACAAGGGGTTGTTTTAGTCCATTTTAATTTAAAAAATACATGGTTATCCTAGACTAATATGATATAACTAATCTTTTTGTTTATCATGACAAAATATATGTGTTTCTATGATTATGTTTACTCTAATTTCTTATGTTTGGTATCCATTGATCATTATTTTTTTATTATAATGTTAATTTCATATGACATAGTATATGAAATGATTTCATGAAGAATAACTTTCTTGTCATATGTTCTTATTCCTTGATATATAATTTTATAATAATGCCTCATGATATATTCATATTGTTTTATGATATTAATAAATTAATCAAGTATTTATCCAACATTTTTATTGTCTAGAATGTTTATGATTAAATATGAAATCATATATGACACATTGATATGTTTTTTTACCATAGAAACTTTTTATCTCAACTTCTTTCATATGTTTCCAATTTCCATAGGCAATAAACAATAATATGATATATTCTCTAAATTTTTCATGTATGAATTTTTCTTTGTGAGGAAATAACATGTATTATTGCTAATCTCCATTGAATCAGATCCTTTTTATTTTTGGTTTGGGTTTTATTTGGGAGAATTTATGTATAAACAAGTGAAATTATATAATATATACTTTGGGTATTTTATATTTATATTGTTTTAACAAGAATTAGTAAATTGTTTTTATACTGTAAGATTTTGTTCACTTAACCAAATGTTTAAAACCATTGATTCAATTAATGTAATGCTTCAACACCATTAATGGAAGAAGATCACATCTATTCTACGTTTTTCTATATTCTAGAATTATTTTTTTATTGGGAAACCTCTATTGATATTTCATGGATGTTGTGATGGGATGTGAATTTTAAAATAATTGTGTTTTAAAATCATTAATTTTGGTTTTTATATATTTTCCCGAGAACAAGGATCATAATCAAATAAATGAGAACATTATCATCTATAATTCATATTTTAATGTCTATAAATGTGTATTGGGAGGTTCCCCATTGGATCAGAGAATCATTGGGAGAGGCTAGGTTGGATACTGTAGCTAATGACGTCGTAAACCACTAGTTATCCAGTGGTGACCACAAATTGAAACACTTCGTCTGCCTGTAGAAGGTGTTAATACTATTATCCATTTTATTTTTTATGGGGAAAATTATTAATTTTTGCCCTCATGATTTTATAGGTGTATAATCACTTTGCATCCTTGGGTGCAAGTAAGATAATGGGGACAAATTCCATTATCTCCCATAAACACCCTCAAATTTGGGGTATTTTTTTAAGAACATTCCTATGATTTATTTTTTTTCTATTATTTCAATGATCATCATTTACATTAATAACCATTTATCATAAATTTTGGTTCATTGGATTTTGGATATGCTTCCAATTACATTGCATCATGGTACAATTACCAGCAGAATGATAATGGGATTTGGTTCTTCTTATTTAGTGTGCATATCTAGATGGTATCTTCTAGCCATAACCCATTGATTAATCATTTTTATGTTTCCAGAATAATTTTATTATTAAATTTATAAAATTATAATTACTTTCTGGTTGAATCAAAGTTTTGTTCTAGGGATTATGGGCGGGTCCGTGTCGGCAGTGAGCTACAGAATTCTATGGTATGTTTGGTTGAGGTTAATGTGTTTCAGGAAAACCATACAAGTTCATGGGTGGTTATGATGCACTAATTTTAATTAAATATTTAATTATAAATTATTATAATTAATTATTAAGTTTTTATTGTGAGATTTAGGTCCCCAAAATAGAATATGTACTTGGATGATGCATGCACATCAATGGAAGAGTTTTTGGGAGGTTACGAAAAATTGTAACTCATTGGTTGAGGCCAATTGTACCTTAAATAATAATATATTTGAGTATTTATACATTATTTATTTCCTGCATTGAATTTTAGGGTATAGGATAGATTCTTGGGTACCAAGGATTACTTGGGTCGATGAGATATAATGGCGTTTGACCCCCTAATCTTCATATAAGTGCTTATGCATAATTGATTGATTGGGATTTCATGATGGATAGGTTTTCATATAAATATACCTAGTCTTGTGGGGATAGGAGTGCTTGGATGTTTTTAGGGTTTCAATTAAGGAATCAGTTATCCATTGATTGTTCCATTGGGCAACTTGGGGTAAATGAGAGGAATGGGTCCATGTGGATGAATGAGATGGCCATGCCTCCCACTCTTTCTTAATAAAAACCTTTTGAGGGTGGATCTGAATTCATAAGAATCAGGAATTAGATGATTCAAACATTACTATATGAGAGGTGATGATGAGTTATTTCTCTCATCTAGTAACCGAGTCATCTCCCTTGGGTGAGTTCTTATAACCCCTTGGAACAGGTCATGGGAATTTCCCTAGAATATGGAAGGATGCTTCCATGGAGTTGGTTTACTTGGGAACATTCCTAGGTAGATCATACAGTAGCGATGGTGGAATTTCATGAAGATGGATTTTTATATGGGGTCAAGGTTTGTGGATCATTAAATGTGTATAATCACTCTTCATTGAGTAGTGAGAGTTAGAATTAATAAGCAGAGATCGTGTCATATTTGAAGGCCCAGACTAGTTTCCTAATAGTTTGGTATTGTAAGAAATGGTTTCCATTGGTGGGAGATTTAATATGAGTTTTATGACCAGTTTAATAGTCATGATTGGTGGGAAAACATCATTTCACGTCACATGGTGTGAATTATAGGGTTGTTCATTTGATTATGGATGGATTTTGGGGTGTATTAGGGGTCTCAAGGCCTTGGAACCACTATTAGTGAGGTTGACCTTTCTTGATAACCATAGGTGATACATAATATTGTTGTATATGATGTTTGGGCCTTTCATGAGTGAGATGAATGAGTTGAGCTTGGCAGGCATTCCATGAGTTGGATGGTCAAAACCAAGATGATGATGTAAATCTATACCATGGGTGATATGGTGGTGGTTGTGGAAGGGGAATTTTCCCGAAGAAACATACACATGTTGAACACATATAGTGGTAGAGTGTGCAAGTTAGTCTATATGAGATCATATCTCCATAAGTGACATGTGGTGTAAGATGAAATGGATGGACTTTGACCTATATAAGATAATATTGTCTGAATGGTGGATATAAGACTTTCATAATGAATGGGGTTGGAAAAGATACATACATGGGAGTATATTATGTTGGATTCAAGTTTTTACATGGATAGAACAATATGCTGATTTAACAGGTACGAGCTAGGCTTGTTGCGTGAGGTCAGTTGATGACACTATTACTGCTTCACCATGTTTGGAAAACTCCGTTGTTATGGGGTACTAGTTTTTTCATGGTGACTAGATGTGTAGGGTGTCACAATACCCTTGTCAGAAAAATATTACATTTTTATTACGTAAAATATTTGTTTTAATTCATCTGGAATACAAAGATAACATTGAATATAATAGTTTCAGTTGGTGAGTCCCTATTGAAATGTATTTATGAAATCTTGAATGGTCAATTTTTGGGAATGTGATGAAATTTTTTATCATATTAGGTTCATCAGATGACATGCAGTGGATCAGTCTTATGCAGCTGCAACATTTTAGGAAAAATGGTGTGTGTGGACCATGGGTGGTATTTAGGTCAGGGTGTGTGTGTTATATATTTGGATGGATTCTTTAGTTTGTATCATCTTAGTGGGAGATATGTTGTATGTTTTCTAGGAAAATGTTTTATATTGATATAAAACAATTTTTATTTGTTGATTCATACTATAATTGTGTTTGTGTATATTTTGATTTCTTAACACTTTTTTATAACAGTTATTTGAGGTTAAAGATACCTCATTGTATGTATTTGTTTTTTTGATGCTAGCCATAATCCTTTTGAATAAGATGAGGCATGCCTGAAGTTACTTGGATTAAAATAATATTTATTCTTCACTGTGACATAGGTCATTGTTTTACTATTTGGCATCTGACATTTGTTTTATTTATTTATTTGGGATGGTCATAATCATAATGTTTATAAATCTATCAAATATAGTGAATGAACGTGGACTGGTGAGTAATGAACATCATTTCATTTGTATGTCCTAGTTACCAATGGAATGAGATTATTATTCAGGATTTGTGATGTTCATATTGAGATATAATTTTTATTAACCTAGATATATTTATGATTTTATTTTTTGGGTGTATCAATTATCCCATAGCATAAGATGCATCACATTCAAAAATGTATTCAAATAGGATTCACATTTTATTCACTTAATTATGAGTGATTTCATTTTCCCTGTGATGGGTTTGGTTTTTTAATTTACCAACTACATATATTATGATTTCATATTTAAATAATTATTTGAATTGCACTAAGATAAACAATGGTATTTTTATGATGAATTGTATTCCTTATCGATGGATAGAAAATCCCAAATTATGATATATAAGTCTCTTTATCAAGGGATCAATAGAGTCCCCTTGTGGGTAGGTCCATGAACATAACTCTCTAATCAAGACACTATGAGGGAATGGTGTTCCTAAGAGATGATTTATGGATTTAAAAAATTACCCTATGGATGTGAAATCCCTATGAGGTTTATAGGGAATATAATGAGTGATATACCAGTGGTTGTGACAAATAGCACATATTGTTTTTTTGTATCTTTGTTGGGTTTCTAGATGGACTGACTATGGTTTTATAAACTCATGGTTCTTGATTTATGTGGTAATGATAAGTGATCATTGATGGTCATATATAGGATTTTTTGAGTGTTGATTCATTATGTATTTTAGGGATAACCCCCATTTGGTGTTTGATTGTGATTGGGGTATATTTTTAGTGGGATGGATTCTTGAATTTTTATGGATGTTCCTAGGGTAATTTAGGGTGAAAATTAAGACATAATATGGGGAATGTATATAGGGTTATGAGTGTTAACATTGGTTTAACAAAATGTGACTGGTGAGATGATGAGTCTAATTATGAAGTCATGTTTCATGAGTGTGTATAGTTTATAGGTTCAGTTGAAAATGAGTTTGATCGTGAGAGAGAACTAGTGAGTGGGTTCCATGGGGGACATTATTCATTTCCATGGAGAGTGTATGCAAATAATTTTTGGCTGAATTTGTTATTGTATCAGTTCAAATAAATTTTGCATTTCCATAGTCTCTATTTTTATTTTAGATTATTGAATGGGTTGGGGGAAGGCCTCTTTTGAATTGTTTTGGTGTGTGGGATAAACTATGTGGGACTATGATCGTTTTATTGTGGTGGATTAGTTTTTGGGTCAATTTATTAGTGTGAAGACCAAAGGGTCATATGAGACACTCGTAAGCATTGTTGATAGGAGTTTTTAATGAGAATTTGGGATATTTGTATAGTAATAGTTGGAATTAGGGATTGATTAAGTTACTAAGATATATTTGAATAGAGTTTATCCTTGATGGAATTTGTTAGAGAGGTTTGTTATCTGAGGTATAGTCACAAAACATATGTGTGTCTCAATAAGAGTACTACATGTCCCATACTGGGACCAGATCTTGTCCTGTAATAAGAAATCAATTTATTGGATTTGGCATTGTTCGGGGGACACTACATGATGGTTAAAGGGTGTACCCCTAATTTTTATTAAATGATAGTGATTGTGAAGATTCCATTCATGGTTACAAAATAGTGTAAAATGGTTGATGTATGGATTTTTTTACTTTGGTTTTAGTGAATTGGTCACGTACAGTTGTTCCATGTGGTGATTGATGAGTTATGTTTCATATTGATCATGTTTTTATTTGTAAAGTGTTTATAACAGTACTAATATTGTAGGGGACACTATATAAGTAACATATCTATGACCATCTTGTTAGATTGTTCATGAAGGATGTGAATGAATGATTAGTTAATGTTCATGGAGAAGATTTAATTCTGGTGTGTGGTAAAATACAATGTGATTATGATCCTTACTATTACAAGCTTCAATTTTAATATACATTTTTCTGAGGTTTTGGTGCATAAAAAACCAGTTTGAGGTTGTTTGAGATGATCTGAGAGAGATTTGGATTGGTGGCCTTCAAATTCATGTAGTGATATCATAATAAAAGGAGAATTTGGTTGGTGATACAACCATAGAATCATATAAGGAGTTTAAACAATTATTGAGTATCTGTTTTTGTATGATGTTATGATTTATATGAGTGTTTAAGAATCATGATTATGTGTACCTTTTGTGGATTTGTCGGTAGTTGAGTCTGTGAATTTTATGTAATGATACATAGAGAAGGTTTGACTATGGATTATATTTGAAATCAAATATGGATAATGAGAATAACATCTATGGTGATATTTGGGATGTGGTTTCCATGACAAAGGAAAAACAAGAGATGTAGTTTAGAAAGAAAATTCATATACTAGGGATCACCATACATTGAAATAAACCATCGATAGTGGAGATTTCTGGTGGGGTGAACTATAAGACTCATGTTAAACTAGATGGACATTCAATGGTGTGCTGAGAGAGGCAAGTGTAGAGGGAACCATCTCAGTGTTCATGTTTGAATAAAGTGGGATTTATGACTTTTTTGGAATTTTTTTTATGGTGACTAGAGATTCATAGTGGAATAATGTTTTCTTTATAGAGATGAAAAATGTGGATTTTTCAATGAATAGATGAGTTGGATGGGATAATATTTGTTTTTAGACTATTAATACAACTTATCAAGGATGAGAAGAAATATAATGGTGGATATTTGAACACAAAATGTACTTGTTGGACATTATGTTTTGATGAGGTGGTTGGATTTTAAGTTTAGTAGATGGGTTATTTTGAGAAAGGATATTTCAAACCATGTTTCAAGATATTGGAAGTCTCAAATGATTATTTTGGGATTAGGAATGGGTCTTGGAGATTTCATTAATTATCATAGGATCCATGGGAGAGTATGGGGTTGCTAATTTAATAAAAATAATAATAACCATCAGCAAGCTGTTAGACACCATTGGCTCACTAGTCTCAGCTGAGAGTATAATTTTTGACTTCCTACTACCATAATCTCTTCTCTGGGTCTTTTATATAGTGAATTATTACATTTTCCAATCAAAACATTAGAGGGGGAAAACCTTCTTATTCTTCTTGGTTGTGCGCATGAGTAGGATGGTGACCCCCTAATTCTCGCTTTATACCAAATATATTAGGGAGTTTTGGAAGAGTTTTATGGTAATTTTAGTTATATATCTACCTCATTTGGTAACCCTTTAAAAATAGCTATGTCTTACTAAATATTTCCCAAACATATAACAGTATTATTTTTTAACAAGAGATTCATGGAATCAAGTGAACGAAAATTGACTATAGTGCTTCTTATATTGAGGGAATCTAAATATTGTATGTGATAGTCGTCAGATGTTAAGCCATAAAATATATTGTAAATAATTAATTTAATTTCAGTTTTTGATTAAAATAAAACGAATTTTCAGTTGAATAATACATTATTTGATAGAGATTTTTTCTAAGGAGATGTTAAAGGTGAACTGAAAATTCCAGGGGTGTTGTTAGTAAACGTTATAGTGTGGTTAGAGAAATTAGTTACATGTTGTGTTGTTTTTTCTCAAAACTAATAGTTAAAATAATTAATCATAAAATATTATAATTAATTATAGTGCTTTCCAAGTTAGAGTTAGGTTCCCATAAGTGTAGTCGGGCTTGAATGAGGCATGAACTGGCTTGAAAAAAAAATTATGGTTTGGACAAGGATAGAAACACCTTTGTTGAGTTATGTGGTCCCTTTAATAAAAATCCATATGCGTATATGTACATGATTTATATCCATTATTCATGTTCATTTTATGGGAATGATATATGTGGACTTATGACTCCTTGGTAATATTATATATGGTGCTGTTTTACTTCTGATGATTGTGATAAGTTCACTTGAGAAGTGGAGTTCTTTGGATCACATAGAGATAATATTGATAAGATGTGATAATGAAACATTAGGTGACATGATACTATTATATGGTTCTGACTATTTATATAGGGATTGGGTACCCTATCATTGATCGTAAGGTCTAGTTGGGTAGGTTTAATGGATTATGTTAATGGTGATGAGTAACACAGATGGGCCTCTCACTTTTCTTAAGTGAAACCGTTTTGAATGTGTATTTGGACAGATAATATTTGTGTGGTGGATTAGTAACTCTATAAATTTTGAGATAATATTACTATGTGTTTTTATAAGTTATGGATTAGACATATCCCATGGTAGATTTTTTATAAGACTTAGTAATTGGTCCTGAGAATCAGATAAGGAGTTGGAATGATATTTACATGGAATCATTCAGCCGGGTGTGATGAATTTGAGTTTTTTATTATGCTACATTTTTGTGTTTTACCTATTATTAGTGATAAAATCTATTTTGGGTGATGGTTCACATGGATTTTTTCTCTCTAAGATTTATATAACACTAGTTAGACTACCAATGTTAGGACAAATGTTTGATCGAGGTAAGGGTCCAGTCATCCATGAGGTGGTGATTGAATTGATAATGGTTGGAATTCATAATGTGATATGATTAGAATTAGATAACGATTCAAGGTCATTAGAACTGGGATATTATAGTGGTCGTATAAGGTTAGTTTTTCATAAATTATACGTCTTTGCTGAGAACATCCAAAATGAGAGGGAGTCAGTTAGTGGATGGATGATTTAAATTCTAGGAGTAATAAGTGTTCCCGAATGAGATGGATTGACCCTACTCTAAGTGAAATGAAAGAGATTGAGTTATGGAAATGATAACATACCAATGATTGGTGTTGTATGGGACATTGGGGAATGACTATATTCTATATAATTATATGTTAGGACTTGGTTTTCTTACAAACCTTAGTATTATGGTTTTCCTTGTGCTTGTAGAAAGAGTTTATAATATGATTAGATTCTGAAATTATTTTGAAGTATGTCCCATAAGGATCCATGTTTTCTATATGAGTAGTTGGTTATGAAAGGGTTAGATAGTCATGGTGGCCTAGTTTTCTCTAAAACTCTATGGCACTTGCACCAAAAGTTAATTTTGATTCCTTAGTAATACACATATATTATGATGTATACTATGGTTACATGGTGAGACCATACTGTGATGTATTTATTAGACCCTATGTGGTTATTTTGGTGTTTGTACAGACCTTATTTCTTATTTTAGGTTCAGTAAAATATGTGTAGAGGACCATGCTCATGAAGATTATGATTATTTAGAGATATTGTGTATGAGTCCTGGGGATGGATGTAGGGCCAATGTATGTGTGTAATATTTTTTATTTTTTTATTATTTTCCAATCGCTCAATGGAATATCTGTTATATTTTTAATGACGTCATTTTCATATATCTATACGTTAATTTATCGATAAATACTCAAAATTTTTTATTTTATTTATATTATTATTATTATATGAATATAGTTAGAGGGAATTTTCTCCCTATTTTATGGATTAGTACCACATCGCTCCTAGTTATCATCATGTATATAGGGGAGTATTTCAGATCTTTTTTGATGACCTAATCTTGTTATTATTTACAGTGAACTGAGAAGGGGTGTTATGGATCAAATCTTCTTTCACACTCCATCATTTCCACTAAATATGAGGTCTCTTTTATAGCTCCATATAAACCCTTTTAATGGATATTAAATTATAACACTCTTGGAGTTTTGTTTTTATACATCTTATTTATGTTATTTGGTGTACGCTGAGGGTTGTCAATTATTATAAGTATGGGTTTTCA
Organism: Viscum album; assembly: GCA_963277665.1. Classification (NCBI taxonomy): domain Eukaryota; kingdom Viridiplantae; phylum Streptophyta; class Magnoliopsida; order Santalales; family Viscaceae; genus Viscum; species Viscum album. The sequence goes on along the minus strand of OY728150.1, from coordinate 1,460,658,740 downwards.
AGATATGAGATATTCACAATAGTTGCAGTGTAAAACACCACAATGGGTGTGAGATTATATTTAAATTTTTTTCACACACATTAAAATAATCTACCCATTTTTTCTATGAGTACATATATAAAACAATTGATATAACTAACAAACACTACACTATTAGTATAGAAACAAATGAATATCAATTAAAATAATAATTTTATACAAAATATTATGAATATTTTCATAAAAAATTGTCATAAATAATAATGGAGATAGGTATAATAGATATGAGGAAATCCCTCAGAATATACCACTTTCTTCCATCCATTGATGGGTGTTCTTATTTATTATATGTTCATTTATTCCAAATATCCTCAATGTTTACCTAACCCCAAATGAATCCAATATTCCCTTGTCCTCTAATTTCTGATCCTTGATTATTTTGTAAATATTTTACATCACTACATGGTATTTTTCCTTCTTATATCAAGGTATTTCATTAATTACGTTCCTAAGGAATGGGTATGAATGTGTTTCAACCACATAGATATTGATTCATGTGGTGGTGTGGGGGGAGGGGTATTTCATTACAATATTGGAATAAATTCTAGTTTCAATTCTATAATATATAATTTCTTAACCATCCTCTTATATGTTAATTTCATGTTACAACTTCAATATATTAGGTTAAATAATTTTATATGACGATTCATTTGTCTCATTTGGAGATTTCATGTGAGGAACATGGGTTTCACATCTAATTAACAATAATGGACACTACTAATACTACAAGTAATCTTCAATATAAATTATGTATTTATAGATTTTTTGATATCTATATCATCATATTTAATATAGATTGTAGAATGATTCTTCCCATACTTCACTAGAACAACAAGGAAAATTGTGGGTGACACAATCATTGACTTTTATTTTATGGTATTATTCCTCAACACCATTCAAATAGTATATCATAGTGCAACCTCTATCCACTTTCATTCAATATTTAAATAGATTATATAGAAAATTTTATAGTTTTTTCATATTCTATGATAGATGTGTTGGTGATGTGCCTCACACTACAACTTTATGGGGCACAACATAGTCATCACAATATTTCATCATTATTCTAAATTTTACCAATTTGGGTGTTAGTTCTATATCATATTGTGGGGTTTTGATGAAAACTCCACTCTATAAATATGGAAACATATGTTGGCATAGTTTATAGGGAAACCAAATTTATACAAGAATACATTGGGTTCTACATCTATTTGATAGTGACACAAATAGTTTTACAATTTATTTCACTATCTATGTTATTATGGGTTCTCTATGAAATAGATTTTCTTGGCATTAAATTTATATATTATTTTTTATACAAGTTGAAAATTACTTCAATATTCCATATTATTTAATTTTCTCATATTGGATAACATTGTATCTTTTCCTAATATAAATTAGATAAAAATGATAGGATGGTTCAAATAATTAAAAACTAAGATGAATTATATTATATAATATAAAATTGATATATAGCTAAATAATTACTAATTAAAAATTTATTTACCAATGAACATTATTAATCTATAATTCTAATTCATAAAAAGTTAATAAATTATTTTATTATAAACCAAATTATGTAATAATATGAAGCATTATGTTAATAATTTTTTATTAATATTTGTCCCAAAAATGACCTTAACAAAGCATTAAATTTAAATTTTTTAACAGGTATATTTAAAATCAAATATTGATTTATTGAATTATATATGACTGTTTTAAGAACAATTTCACTGAAATTTTCAAAATATTCTTCCTAATATCATTAAAATGGTACATTTATCCTACTCCAATGTTTTTATGTAATTTTTTTATTTTAAAACATGTCATAAATTTTGATAGGATATCTATGTAATTAATGTAAATATATAATAACAATTAAATGTTCATGTAATTTAAATAGATTGTTGGACTATCGGTTAACAATTGTTATTAAATTTAATTTTTAAAAATGATATATAATAAAATATATAATTTTATGGTATTATGTATTACTTAGTAAATTTATTTCTCAAATATTGTTTATCTTTAGAGGGTGAAAATTTCCATGGGAGTGTAATTTGTACTAAAATACTTGTAATTAATGGTGTTAATGTCAAGTATTAAATGTTTTCAACAATATTATATTGACTGTAATATCACTAAGAGGTAATCCTAGAATCCTTTAATGCATTTAATGTAATTATGAGAATGGGTTATAAATATTTAAAATAGATAAAAAGGAGAAATTAAATGGAACCTTTCTGGGCCTTATAATGAAATCATATCATCAAATAAATAGATGTAATTTACCCAAAACCCAATTTAGTTATTTCAATAGAATATGTTCATTGTATTTATAGGTTGAATAATAATTCCTTAAAATATTAAAATTTCCACATATTTTATAGTGTGAAGCATTATGAGGCACTGAAATAATAAATACATTATCATTTCGAGATAAATATTATAGAATTTAATTTGACAAAAAATGTATTTATTATTTATTAGTTATTATCTTTAACTGTGGAATGTTTTAATTTAATATAAAATTAGAATTCACTATCAAACATGAATATATTCAGGTTAGAAAATGTGTGTATATTTATTTGGTAATCATCATGTGATATATTACTGTTGATGAGGAACTAGATAATTACGGTTTTTCATGGTCTTTTCAATGTGGTAATCAAATACCCTAAATTCCCATTAAGAGTATGAATCAATGTATTATTTTTCTATGATATTAGTATATTTAGGTAAATCACATATATAATTTTTATATTCATTGGATTTATATAAATATATTGAGGATATATATTAAGGTTTTAATTTTTTTTCATTGGATAAATAGATTCAAAGAAATCTAGATATTTATTATATTCCTTGGGTATATTAAGATTAATGGTGAGATAAAATTTAAATAATACTTGATACAAATTAATAATAATCTATAGATTGTTCATTTTCATCTTGGTCACGAATGATAAGATATAATGATTCATGAAAAAGATGACAACCTAATATCTCTATTATGTACGTAGAGTGAAGAGAGACACCCCTTACGGGGGAAGGTGAATTTCACATTAATTAGTTCAAAATGAGTGTTGAAACATGGAGGATATTTATTAATCAAATCTATTGAATACATTTATACACTACTACACATGTTCCCTTTAATTGTGTGCAAACATTCTTTTAACAACCCTAAAAAGTATAATTAATCATAGTGTAATTAGGGGTTACCACTTATCAGTGCTAGTTTAGCACTAATAAAAGAAATATATTATCAGTACTATTTATATCACTGATAAATGCCCCAATTTATCTGCACCATTAATAGGGTTGGGAAATGCCCCATATGATGCATAGTATTTTTTGTATAACAATACAATGAAACAACCGCTTATACACAGAATTAGTACACTTTAACATCCTATAAACAAAATATATAATTTAATTGAGTTATATTTTTCCCCACAGATTCAAAACACATTTTTATATACATATAAAACAATGTATTGCATGATTAAATTTATAACTAATATCCAGAAATAATTTAAAATAGAAATAGTTTTCTTTAGAACCCGTTATCCCCTCCCAAAAGGAACTCTGATGGTATCTTCTACTGAGCAAATAACCTCAACCCTAGCTAAAAAATCCACCTATATATGAAAATAAATATTTTGCTAGAAATATTATAAATAAATAAATTAAACATCAATATGAATGAATACATTAACAAATTCAACATTAAATAAAATGAAACATAGAGTTATACCGTTCGTATTGTTCAATGTATTGAGATGTGGTTGATTCTTACATGTCAAAAGTGAGGTATGGATAGTCATCATAATGTATCAAAATAGTTGGAATGTTTTTTCCCTAGTTTTTTGTGTTTCCCATTTTTTTGTGAAGGTAATATTAATTTTAAATAAAGACACAATTGGAGCTGTATTGATCATGCCATGTGTAAGAACCCGTGTTTTTAAGGACTACAGTTTTTGAGCATAAATTTAAATTTTTGCTGTGGGATGCTCCTGAGGGGTAAAATGGTCTTTTTCACCTACTAATTGATCTTGGATAATTTTTCTGACCACTCTGTTGGTCTTGTAATAGGGTTTTTACCCTAGGACTGTAGTTTGGTGGAAATCTGAGTTGTTCGAATTTTGGAAAAATATTTAATATTTAATATTATTAAATTAAATATTAAATTATTCGCGTAGGTTCGTTTGGAAATAACTTTTAAAATAAGCATCAGATTGTGATTTAATCTACTCCGTTGAGTCCGGAATGGAAATTTTAGCCTAGAGAATGCATAAACTCATGTCGTGTGCTGGGGCCGGCCTGGGCCCCTTTTTCTTCCTTTTCTTTTCATCTTTTCTTTTCGTTTCTATCTCTTCCTTCCTCCTCCTCCTTGTGCACGCTCCATGTGTGATCTCCCTTGGTCGTGTCCCATGGGGGGAATTGGGAGATTGAGAAATAGTGAGAGTTGTGTGGCATGAGCGGTACCGAATCAAAACCCTCGATGTGCTGAGTCGGCCTGCGACATCCGTGGACCGTGAAATCAACTGAGGCTTCGGTGGTTTCCACCCAAAGGTTGGTCCATTTATGTTTTCACCATAGATACCCATTAAGAAAAAAGTTTTACATTTTTAAAGCCTTATATATCTTGCTTTTATGCCCATGCAGCTCGATCTGTTGTTTCGGGGGAAAAAACGGGCGAATCAAGCATTTTTAGGGTTTTCCCGTCGAAAAACCTAGTATACACGGTATGTGTTCTAGGGGAACACGCCATGTTTTATTCTTGTTAGGGGAATACAATGATTTTTTAAGTACACGACATGTACTTTGAGTACACGAAGTGTAGTGGTGACTGTGTGACCGGCCGTGTGAAGTCAAATACAGTTTTAGTGGCTTTTTTGAAGTACACTCCATGTACCTTAATGTACATGCCATGTAGTGGTACATGGGCATGTGTTCGGGTGAAAACGGAAACGGAGTAACTTTTTTTGAATAGTACACTCCATGTACAATAAATTACACACCGTGTACTCTTACACAGGCAGGCCCAAGGTGTTCTGGCCATGTACTCTGGCCATGTACTGCTTCAGTTTGGAAACTTTGGGATATCTTATGCACTGGAAGTCAGAATTGGTCGTGTGAGTAGATGATTCTGAGCGTGTTTTAATGTAGATTGCAATTGTGTACTCCTTTTAACATTTACAAGTCATCTAAATGGGGTTTTGGTGGTTTTTATCTAAATGGAGGGGTTCTTCCCCTAGTTATCGAGTTCAGTTGTCACTTGAGAGTGAGACATGGCGTGTATGATATGTTGGGTGTTTGGACCAACTTAGTTGAGTCCTTTAAAAAGAGATGAGTTGTGATCTATCTTCTGTAAACTTTTCCTTAGAGGTTTTTTCCCTTGTGAGACATTCCCTTCTATCCAAAGAGGTCGTGAGACTGGATGCCTCTATGGGTCCCCTGAGGGATGCCTTGCTTGTATGCCGAACTAAGGAGTCATTATAGGAACTCTCTCATGTTTTCTTTAAGGGGACCCCTATTATGGGTTTCCTATTTTGTTATTAATTCGAGGATCCCATGTAGGATTCCTCTTTTCTAAGGATCCCGTGTAGGATGACTCCTTGTTGTTTGACTTGTGGGACCCGGAGGGTTCCCGTTGTTTGACTGACCTGAGTTTTTACGTCGTGTTTGGGTAGAGAAGGTGTTCAGGTTTCATCTAGAACCTATTCCAAACTAGTAATCCTGTGGTGTTATGTTTTAGTGTTGGGTTGGGCGTTCGGCCACCCTCACTTGTTTTCTATATCTGACATGGGTTGTTGCTGTTGTAGTGGTTACCAGAGGCGCATCCTGGTTGGTGGCTGTTGAGCCTGATGTATGGCGTCTTTCTCTTTTATTGGCATCCTACTTTTCCTTGTGTTCCTGAGTAGTAGGTGGCTTGGTGTTTAATTTCCAAATGCTTTTCATTTTTGTGTACTGTTGTGCTACGAACCCACATTGGGGTGTCATATGGCTGAGGCCTTGGCTGCTTAAATACCTAGAATTACATAGGTAATTTAATATAAGTGTAAAACTGCTGTTTGGGATCACTTCTTGGATCCAGGACCACCCCAGGGGTGCGTTCCTCTATTTAGACGTTTATCCCAGAGACCCGAGGGTTTTCCATGTTTATGTTGAGAATTACTTTTTCCTTGAAATGAATTGTATATAAAATTTCTTGTTATTCTTTGGGCTCGGCACGGTTTCTTGCGCCTGAGGGCAGTGTTTTACTTTAGCCTGAGGGCGTTGTTTTCTTAGCCCAAGGGCAGCAGTTGTTTAGCCTAAGGGCAACATTTCTTATGCCTGAGGGCAGTAGCTTCCATGCCTGAGGTAAATATTCGGTATGCCTAAGGGCGATATTCCATACGCCTAAGGGAACTATTCATTATTCCTGAGGGCAGTCACCTAAGGGTTTTTTTCTGTTTTCCTCAGGGCAAGGATTCACAAGTCTAAGGACATTGGTTACATTGTATATTCATTGTGGTGATTTCTTCTATTTAACCTATCAAGATACATCACAGGATTAGCATTGTTATTATCATTGACTTGTTGATATCATGTTGTGGTTTTTGATATGGCTTTGGTATAGGATATGGTCGGTCGAGGTCAGTCTCAGAGAAACTCAGATTTGAATTATATTTAACTGGTTACATGTTATTGGTTAACTTGTTCAGAGACATATTTTCGGCGTTGGCCAAAGCAGGTATATGTCTATGGGATTACAGACCCATAGATCAACTTAATGATACATGGCTTGAGTGGTACGACGTCCAACTCAATTCTCTTGCACAGGATGTCCAGGATATCGGGCTTAAGACCCCATGGATTGACTGTAGATGTGGTTTCTTGTTATTTGAATCACCTAATCATGAATATTCATATTTATTTACAGATGTATAGGCATGGGACTATATATGTGTACATAAATAGATATGGACATCCGTGGTGGCACTTTCCCAGTTGACGTGGACTAAATACCCTATGTTTGACTGTGGTTGCACATTTGGTTTACTTCCTTTTGTTGTGTGCCAGCTAGGCTGAGCATGTTGCTGTTGCATACACTTTTAGAAGCACAGTTATAGGTTTCTTTTTGGGGTACCCTATTGAGATTATTTCTCACCCCTGCACGTACACCTTGGTGTATATGTAGAACTTATTTCTGCTTTTCAGGTTGAGCACGATTTGGATGGTGGATCGTGATGAGGCCCAGTGTTTCATGATCGAGCGGAGCAGCTCGAGTGGTACAACTGATCGAGCTGCTGCAGTTCGACAGTGTCTAGAGATCGGGTACGTGGTTTGGCTTGGAGTTAGTAGCAGAGCCCTATACTTTTACTTTTAGTTTCTTTTTTACTTGTATCTGTATGGTTGGCCCAGTGGGTGACAAGTTTGGTATTGTATTGCATAGATGTTCGGGAATTTACAACATTTTACTATTACTGCTTGTTCTATTTCAGTTGATTATTTCTTCTGCACTCTATTAACATTCTACTGTGTATGATACTTAGTTATATCCGCTACTTTATTACTCCGGTATGAGGGAATAGTCTCCCCAAAATCCCACCCTAGGCCCCCGCTATTGTTCGGTATCTTCTGGCGTACGGGGAGGCGCGCTTGAGGCCTTGTGGCGAACCAGCTTAGAGCACCGGTTTAGCAGTTTCCAGGTTGGGAAGTTACATAGTGGTATCATATGAGTTTTTTTCCTGGTATTTACTATTTGGGATATTGTAAACAAAAATATTAGTAATGTGTCGGAACCTGGGACGGATATCGGGCTGGTGTGTCGAGAACACTTGTTCCGGTAAGAAGTCCTGGTTGCCAGGGTTTGGGATTACTGTTTTGATTTTTCAATGTTACAGTTGTATATGATTTTCACCTTGAGTGATGCACATGTTGTGCGATGTTTTTATTTACTATAGATCTCTGGCTCTTGGCCATTGGTAAGATGCCAGGGATGTATTTTGTCTCTTGGCCGGCAAAGGAAAGGGGCATCTCATTCATCATACTAGGCATGTATGATTCAAATCATATAGGCCTGCTAGTGTGTGTTTTTGTTGATGACTGAGACGTTTTGGTCTGCTTACACATACTATTCACTCTGATGGCAGGTTACGTAAATCTACATCTAGGCATTTATTTTTGAGGATGATGAATCAGTCCTTGTGCACATATGGGGCAATGACCCCAGTTGGTTTATGTTGCATGTGATGCCTTTTGTTTAACCCCTTATTGGGTGTTGTTTCTTAGGTATGTGGTTATCTAGTCAGATCGTTGAGAATGATGTGGATAGATACCAAGGCTTTTCTTGTGAACTGGACCTCCTTGTGGTATTGCTGTATACAGATACCTGAGGAGCGTCAGTCCAGTTTCTATTCTACTTGGGTTGTGAAATCCAGGGATTAGTTCCTTCTGAAGATGCTCAGAGAGGATCAGAACCCTTGTAGGTTGTGTTTTGGTTTTGACTCGAACCCTTGTAGGTTGATATCTGTTTTGTTCTAGGGAATCCTATGTGAGGATGGTTGACCCGTTTTGGAATCCTGGTCAGGTTTTGGCAGGATGTTAGCTTGGCTTGGAGGGATCTGGACATGCCTTCAGTAAAATCATAGTGTACTCCTGTTAGAGATGATCATGCACTATCTTTATTTGTCTTGAGTATGCTGAGAGAGCTTCAACCCTACATCGAGCTCCTTTTTCATTCTTAAGGTTCATCCCTATTGAGGATGGAACCTTTTCTGGTTGTGCTCTTTGAGCGGTTTAAGGAAAGCCATATGGTGGGGAGTGCATCATTGGCCCTTTGAGGGTGGTTATCCTCATTCTGGTTAATCTTCAGTATTTTCTGTGAGCTTCTAAGCGCAAATTTTTCTTTTAAGATGATGATAAGGGTATTATTATAGTGGGGAGTACCAAATCAGTTGTAGGTGAATGTCTTCCATGTAGAAGTTGTTGTAAATTCTATAAGGTTGGTCGTTGGATGGTCCATCTTGCTTGGTTGTGTAGATGCTCGGGTTTGGAGCCTGGCTACTAGTTCTTTCACTAGGCTTCTCGGGGACGAGAAGGTTTATGTTGGGGAGTTTGAAAGAACCTGTGTTTTTCCAGACTGCAGTTTTTGAGCAGAAATTTGAATTTTTTCTTTGGGATGCTCGTGAGGGGTAAAATGTTCATTTTCCCCTACCAGCTGATCTTGGATAATTTTTCTGACCACTCCCTTGGACATGGAATAGGGTGTTTATCCTAGTACAGAAGTTTGGTGGAAATATGAGCTGTTCGAAATTTGGAGAAATATTTAATATTTAATATTATTAAATTAAATATTAAATTATTCGCGTAGGTTCATTTGGAAATAACATTTAAATGGAGCATTGTATTTTGATTCTGTCTGCGCCGTTGAGTCCAGAATGGGGAGTCTATCCTAGAGAAGGCATAAACTCATGTCGGGCGGTAAGGCCGGCCCGGGCCCCTTTTTCTTCCTTTTCTTTTCTTCATTTCTTTTCTTTTCTCTCTCATCCTTCCTCCTCCTCCTTGCGCATGCTCCATGTGTTCTCTCCCTTGGCCATGTCCCATGGGGAGGAATTGGGATATTTAAAAAGAGTGTGAGTTGGGTGGAAAGAGGGGTACCAAATCAAAGCCCTCGATGCGCTGAGTCGGCGTGCGACATCCGTGGACCGTGAAATCAACTGAGGCGTCGGCGGTTTCCTCCCAAAGGTAGGGACATTTATGTTTTCACCATAGAGACCATTTAATCATGTTTTTTATGTTTTTAAAGCCTTATATTGCTTCCTTGAATGCCCATGGGGCTCAATCTGTTGTTTCGGGGGTGAAAATGGGCGAATCGGGCGTTTTTAGGGTTTTCCCATCAGAAAACCTAGTTTACACGGAGTGTGTTCTAGGGGAACATGCCCTGTGTTCTTCCCATTTGTGGAAGACAAATTTTTTCTAAGTACACGGTGTGTACTTTGAGTACACTCCGTGTAGTGGTGGTCGTGTGACCGGTCATGTGAAATCGAACATGGTTTTAGTTGTTTTTTTGAAGTACATGTCGTGTACAGTAAAGTACACATCGTGTAGTGGTAAATGGGCATGTGTTCGGGTGAAAATAGACACAGCATAACTTTTTTTGAACAGTACACAATGTGTACAGTAAATTACATGCTGTTTACTATTACACGGGCAGGCCCAAGGTGTTCTGGTCATGTACTCTGGCCATGTGCTGCTTTAGTTTGGTAATTTTGGGATATCTTAAGCTTTGGAAGTCAGAATTGTGCGTGTGAGTAGATGATTCTGAGCATGTTTCCATATAGATTGAAATGGTGGATTCTTTTTTTACATTTAGTGATCATATAAATGGGGTTTTGGTGGTTTTTATCTAAATGGAGGTGTTCTTCCTCTAGTTATCGAGTTCTGTTGTCACTTGGGAGTGAGACTTGGTGTGTATGATAAGTTGGGTGCTTGGACCAACTTAGTTGAGACATTTCATAGGAGATGATCTGTAATCAATCTTCTGTATCCTTTTCTTTAGAGGGCGTTTCCCTTGTGAGGTGTGCCCTTCTGGACTAAGAGGCTGTGAGACCGGATGCTTCTAAGGGTCCCCTGAGGGATGCCTTTCTTGTATGCCAAACTAGGGTGTCCTTGTAGGAACTCTCTCATGTTTTCTTTAAAGGGACCTCTGTTAAGGGTTGCCTCTTTTTTCCTTTATTCAAGGATCCCATATAGGATTCCTCTTTTCTAAGAATCCCGTGTAGGATGACTCCTTGGTGTTTGACTTGTGGGACCCAACGGGTGCTCGTTGATTGACCGACCTAAGTTGTTATGTCGAGTTTGGGTAGTGAAGGTGTTCGTGTAAGGACCCAAACCTTGATGTACATGGACATTACATTACTTTTGCGGCATACTTAATACATAACAAAAATAGACACCAACGGATAGTAATAGTTTAGTATATTTGGAAACATGGAATACAAACTTCTAATCATGTTGAAAGATATTCAACATCTCCCATAACGATGTTCCCCTTTTTGTTTCCTTACCTAAAACCTTTATTTATTTCCTAGGGAAAATAAAACATAAAAAGGGTGATCTCAAATGCTCAGTAAGGTCAAACATAGAGAACATAAGTCCTTCCATAAACATTTGAATGCAAAAACATGAACATGAAATTTAAACATCAAAATCTTGAGAAAAGACATAAATCATGGAAGTACATAAGGCATATATCATAATAGAACATCAATCATGATAAAATATAATAGGAATAAAACATGAAATTTTGGCAACCATTCAGCACATGTTAGGATTTTTATATTATCCAAGGCATTGCTGCTAAGACCATCATAGTGGACAAAGTCCCTTTCTGAATCGAGTTCACACCTCGTTTCAGTCCTGTAACACTGAACCCGAATAACATACCATTCCATCCATGTATATATCATGAGATATAAATCATTATCCAATGCATTGGAGGTATATATAGGTCCCACCCATCTCATAATGAAATCATTCTTACTTATGCCACACAAAAAACATAAAACATTCATCATAACCCAATGAATATAATGGGTTTAATAAACATCATCCCATCATCTCGTAATCCATATAAAACAAATGGACATTACATCATAAGAAAAGTTAAACAATGTAAATCATAGATACATTAAACTTGAAACATACACATATGAAATAATGTCATCTTATATGGGAAATTGTTTTGATAAAACATTTGAAATGAATTCTTGGGGAAAATATCCTTTCTTCTTCAAAATCATTTTCTTTTCACAAAATGACATGCACTGTTAAAATGAAATTATTTTGTTGAAAATAGTCATAAGATCATGTAGATTAAGCTTCATGGAAATGAGGTGTTATGAAACAATAAAAATCTTTTCATGCCGTATAAGATAAAAAACATTATTCTCATACTTTTGCCGGAAAAGTAAAAAAGTACCTCGTATGGTAAACAAAAGAAAGATCCCTTTCATAACATGTGGTAAAAGTCAAAAATGGGTAGAAAGGACTTTAGAAATACTTGAAAAAATTTTTATAAATCTTGGATATGGATGATAAATATAACCCCAGTAAATACATACGTATAAGCAATCTCGGATAGAAAACAATTGAGTTTGCAACAATATCCCTTACCTTAGGTCCGATATGCTTCGTACGTATCCAAACCTCATGTATAATAATTTAGATAAGGTCATTGACTTACTTCATAATCATATTCATTGTTATGATATCATATATGGTTCACTTGTGATTTTATATTACCCGTTCTTTTGTAAATTTCAGGTTAGAGCAGCATTTTGGGTAAAATCGTTTCATTTATCGTACATGTTTTGACTTGTTGTTCTTTATATTATTACTTATATAATGATTTACATAATTACAGAATGTAAAAGATGATATATATATATATATATAATAAATATTCATCATATACATATATATATGATAGATCGATAAATGGAATGAAATACACCGTTCATGGAGACGGTAGGTCGTACGTACGCATGAATGTTGTTTTCATTTCCTTATTGAATTTAATGGAATTAAGTATATGACATCAATATATATATACATAAATCCATTATCATTATTAGGTCATATATTTCATTATTATTCATTATATATACTTTATAATCATTCATGAAGGGTTAACTTGGAGAATGAATCTCATCGCGTCGTGGAAACGGTAGTCCGTACGTACGCCCGAGTGATGATATCATTCCCATGATTGTGTAATTGTATTGAAGTGTATGTATACAATTTCAGATTCAATATCACCTTAAAATAATCCCATATTTTTATTATTTTCACCATTATAACAATCCAAGTAAGGTGGTGGTGGAAAACAGATTACAACACGGTGTGGAGACGGTATTCCGTACGTATGCACGAGCGGTAATTTTGTTTTCCGTAAGATGGATAAGAGGTGGAATAATTTTGGTTCATATTTATAATAAAATATTATTATATTAGTCATACTGATGTTATTACTTCACAATTAAACAACTAAATAAGAGGAAGTAGAAGAAGAAATAAATTTGAAAGAATCTGTAACGGATATTACTTCTTCTTCAACACGCCTCTTTGAAACCTCCTCTTAGGGAACTAAAATTAGTCTTTGATAAATACCAGGACATATAGAATATTTATAGCGATGTTGAGAAGAGAAATGGGCAGGGTTTTTCTTAGCTTGAAGTCTAAAAATGGTGTGAAGAGAAGTGGGAAGGGGTTCCCTTTTTATAAGGGAGGAGAGGGGCACGTTTGAAAATTTTAAAAATATTAATTTATAATAAATCTAACCCCACATAAAAAACTCCAAAAATGATTCATATTAGAATATTAGAAGAGATATGGTTGTAATACCATCAACCAAAACAATTTAGAAAATTTGGGAATTTATTTTAAACATTATCAACTTGATTTATCCTTATATAATCTATTTAATTTTATTTGTGGTAATAATATTCTAAATATTAAATCATTATAAATAATTACTTAAATGTTTTGGATTTTCCATAATGGTATGATTTATTACATTTTATACCATATAAATTTTAATTTATAATTTTTAAATATATTTTTTTGATTTTTATACAATTTTATAATATGTAATTTTTATAAAATAACAATAGTTTCAATTTTGACAGTATTCATTTATTTGAATTTAAATAAAATCCTCACATAATATATGTTCGAACTAAAATCTTTAATAGATTCATAACATGTCATATTTATCTATAAAATTAGCTGAGCACATTAAATAGTTCATATAATATTTATTTTACTATTTGTAAAACCATTTATTTGATATTTCTCTTAATAAAATAATTACTACATCATTTTTGTATAATTATTAAATATAATTATTTGTTGTATAAAAATTAAAAATAAAATGTTATAATTAAGATAAATATTATATATTTCATAAGAATACATTTATTAGTATTTATATTCTAAAACACCCAATGTTTAAAATGTTATATTTATTAAATTATGAAGGTGAAAACATTGAGATCATGTAAAATAAAATAATATAAGTGTCATACTAACTTCTATAAGACTCCAAACCATCATATATTCCATCAATGGATGATAATGGTGTATATATACACTACCAATAAGTTTTGGTCAGGTTTTTGGTCCTTTTAATGGGTATTATTATTTCAATAAAAACTATATTACTGATTTTTCACTAAATAAATAATTTATGCACCATTAATGTATAAGCTATTAAGGTTATTAAATATCTCTTAAAATTTACACATAAACTACCATAACAAAGAAAACATTTTATCATTCAAATTAGTAATTATAACCTAGTTTATATTCTGTATAACCTTATATTAAAAATACTTTAATTATTAATGTTTGAGTGAGACATATTTCACTTTCCTTTAAATAAAATAAACTAATGGTCTTAATCACATCCAAGTGGGTTATAATGGATTCCATTTTGACCCAAATATTCCTTATAATGAAATATAATCATCCAATTATATTAATACAAGTGTTAGGGTAATTTTATAATATTATACTTACCCTTAATTACCTGATTTACCTTTTACTAGGGTAAATAAAATTTACCGTAGTTACTATTCATAATGCCCAAAAATAAAAAGAATCATATTAACATAATTTGGACCCAATTCTTTCAAATATTGAATCCATTTTTCAAAATAAAATACACAGAAGTTGCAGAAATTAAATTGAAATTAATCCTATTTTCGAAAGAAAACGGGTTTTTGTTTAAAACATTGCAAAAGATTGAATTGATTTAACCTTCATGTTCAATGTGAAATCAAGAGTAATGACATAAATTATATTAAATGGTAAAAATATATTCTATTTATACTTTAAAACCATTAAATATTGTAATTTAACCACATAAATTATTACGATGAAAAATGTTTTTTTTAATTAAAATATAGCGTATTTTTACTATTCATTAAAATGTGAAAGTTATCAGAAGAATATGAAAATTTTATCCCAAGTAAATTTTTATATCATGATTCCAAAGAAAAATTTTATTTTGTCAAATTTAACTTATAAACATGAAAAAAAACTAGATTTAATGTGGGTGAGCCATCAAAAGGCGGCAAAACTTGATTTTTTTAAAAATACTCATTTTACCCGAAATATTTATTTTTTTCACATACCATGTTATATAAAATGTGTAAGATGAAATAATAATGTTATAACATTCAAATTTTAGAAAATACTATCCATAAGGGCTAGTTCATAATAATATTATAACCATATATCATTGTTTAATGAAACCTGGTATTGCGTATAACACACGCTATCGAGGAAGGTCGTGATTGCGTGTAATGCAAGCCAAATCAGGGTTGCATGTTGTACATGACTCCTTTTTTGTTGTGTACAACAAAATAAAACCATATTTTATTAATACATTGAATATATATATATATATATAATCAATGTTGCGTAGAATAACAACTATCAATCAAACTTGAAATTGTGTGTAACACGATCCAATATTAGTGTTGCATATACTGCGAACTAATACAGTGTTGCGTATAGTGAAAGATAATCTTGGGGCATCATACAACACAAGACATCAAATAAATAAAAAATAATTCTTCTCATTAAATCTCGGGGTATTACATTCTACCCCCGTTAAAATGAATTTCACCCTCGAAATTCATCGGGGTTATAAATGGTTTATTACATGAGAGTTTCTTTCATAGAAACCCACATCATAAGTGGGAATACCAAAACATGTCTTTACAATCTAAAGTAGGAAATGTTACGGTTACCCAAATTAACTAATCACTAGGTTTCCACATAGGAGAACATAGGTGAAAATATGGTTATCGAAGAAAATTTTAACCATCCTGTTCTAATAAAGAGTGGTATAGGACAAGGATATGAAAAATCCAACAATCACAAAGACATAAATTTGTGATGATCTAAGGTACCATCTGATTCATCAGGTATGAGGGAACTAGGACAACATTTTTGTTTTTCAAGATCATTTCCCTAAATTTGATGAATTAAAATAAATACTTACATGATTTTTGGTACAATCTCACTATTGTTCGTGCCTCGAACAATTTCCACTTCATCTCTTAAAGAAATTAAGTTCAAGTTTTTATTCGTGAAGTGTTAGCAGATCATGTGATATAATGATGGGTCATTCCATATGTCTCAAACAAAAGTTTAGAAAAAGTTATTAAATATAAATAAGTCTATTAATCATATATAGTTCCTAAAATGGACTTAAAATTCATATCTCATACCACTTAATAAATTAAAACTAATTTATAGTAACCAGGGACTTCCTATAGGCCAGTGGTATGAAATAAAGGTCTGTCTCACTTCGGTTGTGGTTTCAATTCCCGCAACCTTGTCCGACGTGATGGGTTGTCACCCGTCCTGCAGGTTGTCCTTTTTCTAAAACTACATTATTATAACATACCATAAATAATATCAAAAAAAAGTTATACTGACTTATTTCCAACATAATCCATTCCAATCTTAAGGATTATCCAAAATAATTCTATCCAAGATCATATTATAAAGAAAGAAACTACTAGAAATGTCATCTGTCGAGCATGTGAATACCATCATTTATCCCCCATATATCATAAGATATATCTTGTTGGTGACATTCCAAACACATGAATACATTAGTCATGTATTCTCTTGAAAAAAATATATTAACATAGAACCTTCGTGAAAACATGAATGCTGTCAAAAGGTAACTATTTCCACATACCAAAATCCAAAAAATTCTATATACTCAAACCACGATATCACTATGTCCTTATATCAGTCATGAGCTCATGAATAATGTCAAACATATTATTTTCACTGTATCCTTTCATCAGGCGCATATCTTCTTCTTTCCAAAAACATCTCAATAACCTTTCATGGTTACCAGTACCATTCAACATATACTTTCAAATACTTTAGAAAAAACAATAGTGTAACAATACTTATATGTTTCTTTATTCCATAGTACCATTAAATTACCTATTCAACATAACTCTTGATAAACATACAATCATTCCACTACCTTCATAAAACATTTACCGCACTTCATCATTTTATTTCTCAAAACTTATTTCATCTCACATATCATTTGTAGTCTCTTCAACATCATCAACATAAATACTACACATAAAACCAAGTTGATTCTCTTCATGAGATTTTACCTTAGGGCATCGATTTACATAATGCCCATACATTCCACATTTAAAGCATCTAACCATTGTTGATGTCTTAGAAATACCATTATACTAGTCCATGGTGTTAACTAAACATTTTCCTTTGCAATTACTGGCTTTGTGTCCTTCTTTTCCACACCCAAATCATCTTCCAGTTCCATTGAAACATTCTCCCTGATGCCTCTTCCAACATGATTTACATTAGGGGAATTGAACTTTCTTTCCTCTAGGATCATCATGATACTCAATCTTTCTCTTATTAGCTGAGTTGGGATACATACCAAAGTTGATATTATTGATCAAATTATGAGATTTATGATTTGGAATAATAACAATATATGGACTTCCAATTCTAATTTCCTTTAGTTTCTCATGAAGGATATCATTCCATTATCCATCATATCCTCCATTATCGTGAATCTTCTGATTTGCAGCCATTTTCTAAAACACAAAAAGAATAGTGTGAGAGGAAGAAATCATAATCAAGGGGTATTACCTTCAATATCTAACATTTTAGGTTTAATTCTAATATCTCTAATATAATTATAGGACTATAACTTATATGTATACTTATCCTTAGGAACATCCCTAGACATACCTTAGAAATATCTCTAGGGATCTCACTAATGTTTTCGTATCCTAGTTTCCAAAGGTTAACTAAACCTTTCCTATGATACCAACTCTAGAGACCCAAATCTTGACATACATGGACATAACTTTACTTTTGTGGAATACTTAATACATAACAAAAATAGACACCAATGGACCGTAATAGTTTCGTATCTTTGGAAACTTGGAATATAAACTTCTAATCATGTTGATCGATCATCAACATATCCCATAATGATCTTCCCCTTTTTGTTTCCTTACCTCAAACCTTTATTTATTTCCTAGGGAAAATAAAACATAAAAAGGGTGAGCACAAATTCTTAGTAAGGGCAAACATAGAGAACATAAAACTATCCATAAACATTTGAAAGAAAAAACATGAACATGAAATTTAAAAATCAAAATCTTGAGAAAAGACATAAATAATGGAAGTACGTAAGGAATATATCATAATGTAACAACAATCATGAGAAAATATAATGGGAATAAATCATGTTATTGTGGAAACCATTCAGCACATGTTATGATTTCCATAGTATCCAAGGCATTGCTGCCAAGACCATCTTACTGGAAAAAGTCCCTTTCTGAATCGAGTTCACTCCGCGTTTCAGTCCTGTAACACTGAACCGGATTAACATACCATTCCATCCATGTCTATATCATGAGATATAAATCATTGCCCAATGTATTGAAGGTAGATATAGGTCCCACCCATCTCATAATGAAATCATTCTTACCTATGCAACAAAATATTCTTAAAACATTTATCATAACAAAAAGAATAAAATGGGTTTCATAAACATCATCCCATCATCTCATAATCCATATAAAACATATCTAAATTTCATCCTAAGAAAAGTGAAACCATGGGAATCATAGATATATTAAACTTGAAACATACACATATGAAATAATGTCATCTTATATGGAAAATGGTTTTGATAAAACATTTGAAATTAATTCTTGAGGAAAATATCCTTTCTTCTTCAAAATCATTTTCTTTTCACAAAATGCCAAGCACTTTTAAAATAAAATTATTCTGTTGAAAATAGTCATAAAATATTTTAGAGTATGCTTCATGAAAATGAGGTGTTATGAAACCATAAAAATCCGTTCACGTCGAATAAGTTAAAAAACATTCTTCTCGTACTTTTTCCGGAAAAGTCAAAAAGTACCTCGTATGGTAAACAAAAGAAAGATTCCTTTCATAACATGTGGTAAAAGTAAAAAATGGGTAAAACAGACATTAAAAATACATGAAAACATTTTTATAAAACTTGGACATTGATGATAAATATAACCCCAGTAAATACTTACGTATAAGCAATCTCGGATAGAAAACAATTGAGATTGCAATATTATCCTTTACCTTAGGTCCAATATGATTCGTACGTATCGGATCCTCTTGTATAATGATTTAAATAATGTCATATACTTATTATAGAATCATATTCATTGTTATGATATCATATATGGTTCATTTATGATTTTATATTACCCGTGCTTTTGTAAATTCCATGTTGAATTATCATTTTGGGTAAACTCGTTTCATTTATCATACGTGTTTCGACTTGTTGTTCTTGATATTATTACTTATATACTGATTTACATAATTACAGAATTTAAAACATGAATTATATATAATATATATTCAGTGTATACATATATATATGATAGATCAATAAATGGAATGAAATTCACCGTTCATGGAGAGGGTAGGCTGTACGTACGCATTAACACTGTTTTCGTTTCCTTATTGAATTGAATTGAATTAAGTAGATGACATACATACATACATATATATATATATACATAAATACAGTATCATTACTATGTCATATATTTCATTATTATTCATTATATATACTTTATAATCATTCATGAATGGTTAACATTGAGAATGAATCTCATCGCGTCGTGGAGACGGTAGTCCGTACGTACGCACGAGCGATGATATCATTCTCATGATAGTGGAATTGTATTTAAGTGTATGTATAAAATTTCAGATTCAATATCACTTTAAATAAATCACATATAGTTATTCATTGCACCATTATACCAATCCAAGTAAGGTGGTGGTGGAAAACAGATTACTCCACGGAGTGGAGATGGTATTCCGTACGTACGCACGCGCAGTGATTTCATTTTTCGTAGGATGGATAGGAGGTGGAATAGATTAGTTTCATATTTATAATAAAATATCAGTATATGAGTGATACTGAATTTATTACTTCATAATGAAATAACTAAATAAGAGGAAGTAGAAGAAGAAATAAATTAGAATGAATCGGTAACATATATTACCTCTTCTTCGACACGCCTCTTTGAAACCACCTCTTAGGGAACTAAAATTGGTATTTGAAGAAGACCAGGACCACTAGAATATTTATAGGGATATTTAGAAGAGAAATTGGTAGGGCTTGTCTGAGCATGAAGGCTCAAAAGGGTGTGAAGAGAATGGGGAATGAGTTCCCTTTTTATAAGGGATGACAGGAGCGCCTTTGGAAATCTTAAAAATATTAATTTATAATAAATCTAAACCGACTTAAAAACCCACAAAAATGACTCATATTCATAGATTAGATGATATAGGGTTGTAATATCATCAAACAATAAAATTTATACAAGTTGGGAATTTATTTTAATCATTATCAACTTGATTTATCCTTATATAATCTATTTAATTTTATTTGTGGTAATAATATTCAAAATTGTAAATCATTATAAATAATTACTTATATGTTGTTAATTTTACATAATGGAATGATTTATTACATTTTATACTATATAAATTTTAATTTATAATTTTTAAATATTTTTTTTGTATTTTTAAACAATTTTATAATATGTAATTTTTATAAAATAACAATAGTGTCAATTTTGACACTATTCATTTATTAGAATTTAAATAAAATACTCACATAATATATGTTTGAACTAAAAGTTTTATTAGATTCATAAAATTCAATATTTATCTATAAAATTAGTGGATCACATTAAATAGTTCATATAATATTTATTTTACTATTTGTAAAACCATTTATTTGATATTTCTCTTAATAAAATATTTACTAAATTATTTTTGTATAATTATTAAATATAATTATTTGTTGTATAAAAATTAAAAATAAAATACTAGGATGAAGATAAATTATATATATTTCATAATAATACATTTAGTTGGATTTATCTTCTAAAACACCAAATGTTTAAAATGTCATATTTATTAAATTATGAAGGTGACAACGTTGACATCATATAAAATAAAATAATATAAGTGTCATAATCACTTCTACAAGACTCCAAACGGTAATATATTCGGTCATTGGATGATTATAGAGTATATATACACTACCAATAAGTTTTTGTCAGGTTCTTTGGGCCTTTTAATGGGTATTATTATTTCAAGAAAAACTATATTACTAATTTTTCACTAAATAAATAATTTCTTCATCATTAATGTATAAGCTATTAATGTAATTAGATATCTCTAAAAAATTACAAATAAATTACCATAACAAAGAAAAACATTTTATTATTCAAATGAGTAATTATAAACGACTTTATATTCTTTATAACCTTATATTAAAAATACTTTAATTATTAAAGTTTGAGTGAGACATATTTCACTGTCCTTTAAATAAAATAAACTAAAGGTCTTAATCACATCCAAGTGGGTTATAATGGATTCCATTTCGACCCAAATATTCCTTATAATGAAATATAATCATCCTATTATATTAAGGCAAGTGTTAAGGTAATTTTATAATATTATATTTACCCTTAATTACCTAATTTACCATTAACTATGGTAAATAAAATTTACCGTAGTTACTATTCATAATGCCAAAAAATAAAAAGTAGCCTATTAACATAATTTGGACCCAATGATTTCAAATATCAAATTAATTTTTACAAATTCAATACACAGAAGTTGCATAAATTAAATTATAATTAATCCCATTGTCGAAAGAAAACGGGTTTTTGTTTAAAACATTTCAAAAGATTGAATTGATTTTACCTTCGAATTCAATGTAAAATCAATGGTAATGACATAAATTATATTAAATGGTAAAAATATATTATATTTATACTTTAAAACCATTAAATATTATAATTTAACCACATAAATTATTACGATGAAAAAAGTGGTTTTTAATTTATATATAGCGTGTTTTTACTATTCATTAAAATATGAAAGTTATCTATAATAATATGAAAAATTTATCCAAAGTAAATTTTTATATCCCAATTCCAAAGAGGAATTTTATTTTGTCATATTGAACTTATAAACATGTCAAAAGCTAGATTTAATGTGGGTGCGCCATCAAAAGGTGGAAAAACTGCATTTTTTGAAAAATACTCATTTTACCTGAAAATTTTATTTTGTTCACATACCATGTTCTAGAAAATTTTTATGATGAAATAATAATGTTATAACATTTAAAATATAGTTAATAATATTCATAAAGGCTAGTTCATAATTATATTATAACCATATATCGTTTTGTAGTGAAACCCGGTATTACATATAACACACGCTATCGAGGAAGGTCGTGATTGCGTGTAATGAAAGCCAAGTCAGGGTTGCATGTAGTGAACAAATAATTTGTTGTTGAGTTCAAAAAAATACAACCATATTTCAATAATACATTGAATATATATATATATATACACAATGTTGCGTAGAATAAATACTATCAAACAAACTAGAAATTGTGTGTAACACGATCCAAGATTACTGTCGCATATACTACAAACTAATACAGTGTTGCATATAGCGCAAGATAATATTGGGGTATCATAAAACACAAGAAATCAAATAAATAAAAAAGAATAATTCTCATAAAATCTCGGGGTGTTACAGTTCGGGTGTCATCTAGAACCCGTTCCAAACTACAAATCGTATGGGGTTATGTTTTAGTGTAGGGTTGGACGTTAGGCCACCCTCACTTGTTAGTTTATATCTGACTTGGGTTATTGATGTAGTAGTGGTTACCATAGGTGCTTCCTGGTTCGTGGCTGTTGAGCTTGACGTATGGCATCTTTCTTGTTTGTTGGCATGCCTACTTTGCCTTGTGTGCCTGATTGTAGGTGGCTTGGTGTTTAATTTCCAACTATTGTGCGTTTTTGTGTACCGTTGTGCTACGAACCCACATTGGGGTGTCGTATGGCTGAGGCCTTCGCTGGTTAAATACCAATAATTGCATAGGTAATTTAATATATGTGTAAAAATGATGTTTGGGATCACTGCATGGATCCAGGACCACCCCATGGGTGTGTTCCTTTGTTTAGTCGTTTGGCCAGGATACCCGAGGGTATGCCATGTTTATATTGAGCATTACTTTTTCCTTGAACGGAATTGTATATAAAATTTCTTGTTATTCTTTGGGCTCATCCCGGTTACTTGGGCCTGAGGGCAGTGTTTTACTTTATCCTGAGGGCATTGTTTTCTTAGCCCGAGTGTAGTAGTTGTTTAGCCTGAGGGAAACAGTTTTTATTCTTGAGGGTAGTAGCTTCCGTTCTTGAGAGAAATCTTCGGTTTTCCTAAGGGAGAGATTCCATAAACCAAGGGGAACTATTCGTTATGCCTCAGTGCAGTCACCTAAGGTTTTTGATTCTGTTTTCCTAAGGGAAAGGATTCACATGTCTGAGGATAGTGGTTACTTTGTATATTCACTGTGGTTATTTCTTCTGTTGAACCTTCCAAGCTACATCACAGGCTTGTCATTGTTATTATCTTTGACTTGTTGATAGCCTGTTGTGGTTTTTGCTGTGGATTTGGTATAGGAGATGGTCGGTCGAGGCTGAGTCTCAGAGAAAACCAGATTTGAATTATATTGAACTGGTTACTTGTTTTTGGTTAACTTGTTCAGAGATATATTTCCAGTGTTGGCCGAAGTAGGTACATGTTGATGGGATTACGGACCCAGAGATCGACATAATGATACACGGCTTGAGTGGGATGACGTCCAGCTCTCAATGCCCTTGCACAGGATATCCAGGAGATCGGGATTAAGGCCCCAATGATCGACTGTTGATGTGGTTTCTTGTTATTTGAATCACCTAATCATGAATATTCATATTTATGTACACATGTATAGGTATGGGACTATACATGTGTACGTATATAGATATGGACATCCATGGTGGCACTTTCACAGTTTACATGGATTACATACCCTAAGTTAGATTGTGGTTGCACATTTGGTTTACTTCCTTTTGTTGTGTGCCAGCTAGGCTGAGCACATTGTTGTTGCATTCACTTTTAGCAGCATAGTTATAGGTTTCCTGTCGGGGTTCCCTCCTGAGATTATTTCTCACCCTTGCACGTACACCTTAGTGAATGTGTAGAACTTATGTCTGCTTTTCAGGTTGAGCATGAGTTGCATGGTGGATCGGGCTGAGGCCTAGTGTTTCATGATCGAGTGGAGCTGCTCGATTGGTACTACGGATCGAGCTTCTGTAGTTCGACAGTGTCTGGAGATCGGGTACGTGTTTGGCTCAGAGTTAGAAGTAGAGCCCTATACTTTTACTTTCAGTTTCTTTTGTACTTGTATCTATATGGTTGGCCCGGTGGGTGACCAGTTTGGTATTGTATTGCATAGCTGTTCAGGCTTTTTCAACATTTTACTATTACTACTTGTTCTATTTCAGTTGATTATTGCTTCTGCACACTGTTTACTTTCCACTGTGTATGATACTTAATTATTTCCACTGTTTTCTTGATCTGGTATGAGGGAATTGTCTCCCCACTATCACACACTAGGCCCTCACTGCTAGTCGGCAGCCTCTGGCATATAGGGAGGGGTGCTTGAGGCCTTGTGGCGAACCGGCTCGGAGCACTGGTTTAGTGGCTACCAGGTCGGGACGTTACACCATGTGTGGAATTGAGGTACAACATATTCCTATATGAAACAAATTACATATGAAAAATTCTCTATTGTATCAACAAAATATGAATCTCTTTACTCTTTTTTCAGTATTTCACTTTTGTTTCCTACTAAAATGTCATTTCAAATAGAAAACACACACATTGAGTCATATATGTCACATGATGTTTTGGTTTGACACAAGACATCTTCCTACATCTCATAATTTACATATGAACTTTTCCCCAAAATTATCCAGACAATAAGATCCTATTTTGTTAGTTTTTAGTGATTGAAACATGTTTTGAACAAAAAAATAATTTTTAAACTCATAACAAGATCATTGAGTCATACCCATCACATCATGCATTAGATTGAGGTTTACATTATTCTAACATGTCATAAATGACTCATGTATCATTTTACAAAATAATTAAAATAATCCAAATGTTTTTTATCATTTTTTAGTATGTCAATTATTCTTTTTTCTATAATTAATTTAAATTTTAAATAAAAAGATACACTCAGAGTCATTTCGATCACACCATTTGTCGAATTTAGGTGTGGATGATTCCAACAATTCAAAAATGACATATGGATCATTTTTCTATAGTATTAAAACAATATAATTGCATTTTCTCTTTTTTAGTATGTCAGATTATATTTTCCCAAAAATTGATGTCAATTATAAATTATAAGTCACACTTAGATTCATATTAGTAACAACATTCATTAAATATAGTTGTGGATGATTCCTACACATCTCAAATGACTGATGGATTGTTGTTATAAATATCTAAAAAATAACAATGTATTTTCTCAGCATTCATATTTTTTTAAACAGTTTACGAAAAGTAGTGTGAACATATTTTACATTCTCAAACACCAGATCACATGATAGTGGAGACGGTATTGTATGTTATTCAAAACATCCATAGAATTATTTCATCCAAAATCAGTAATTATTTTATTGTGGTAGAAATATGTGATGTCCTTTAAACAAATCCTTTCATGATATTTTTATCTTAATTGACTATGTACCTTGTTCGAAAATGGGGCACCCATTAGATCCTTTAATTTTATATCCTGAATATTTTCCACAAGATGGAAAGAAATTTTACATCACATAAAAATGGATCTCAATATGGAAACCTAATTTTTGTAAGAATCATACAAGGTTACACCTTAATCCCACATTTACATCAAATCCTCTATAAATGAATTCAAATAAACCTCAATATCTTTACTCGATTGTTTTGGACCTCAGATAAGAATATATAACATGATATATTTTCATTTAATGCATAACTAATATTGTATTATATAATTTAACTACATAATTATCCATGTACTATGAGTGCTTGTTTAAAAACCTAAAGGATTCACTCCATCTATAGATAATGTAAGATGAAGGTTTCTCAGCTTGTTTCCAAATTCAGGATACCCGCGATCAATTAAATTCCACTCAGGAGAGTCTAATGGGCTATGTTGTTTCACATATTTATTTCATGTCTCCTCATTCCATTACAAATTCATGGCTGTCTCCTCACATTTATATAGGCAGCTAAACCATAGAATTATCGGAAATTATCATACAACATTCATATGAATGAATTCATATTTATTGTATTGATAATCACCACACTCTGGGAATTCAGTAACTAATTTTTGGTCCTTGATAATTAGTATACACTCATTCAAGAAGGTGTGTATTCTTTTAGAGATCATACACAATGATTGTAGTATTCAGTTGTCATTGAATGTTCGACTATGGAGTTCATTATCTTTTGCGAGCTTTTCATTCAAGAGATAATGTAGTTCCATAAAAATGGTTTCACTCCATCAGTTTCTTGTATTCAAACTATACAGCTTCATCATGATTGACAATGAAAAATAATTAGTTCTAGTAACATACAATGTCATATTTTCACAACTCTATAACTTAGCAACAAAAAATCGGCAATCTCGATGTTAATTTTCAACTGGCCTTGTCATTTACTCAATATGATCTTCACCATCATTCATATAGGTAAAAATATCCATGATAGTGTATTCTTCAGTTTCTACACTTTTAATAATATTATATGATGCATAAAATTATGTTTTATCACATTCAGTATCTACATTCTCTTTTACACCATGTTTATTCAAACATTTATAACATCAATCTATTTAGTGACAGATCATGTTTTCTTTATAATCCTATAAACTAATTTGTATTTATTAAAAACAAAATAAATATAGGAAAAGGATTTAAGAATGGTCATATGCATGATCATTTGCAAAGATAATGAACTCTTTCACACAATATTCACTCTTTTTTATATAATTGACATCCATCCTTTATTTATTCATATAAATTATATTAGATTCATTAATTTTAATATTTAACAAAATAATTACACAAAATATGTTCAACAATGGTAACCATACAACCATATATCCCTCTATAAATATTCAATGGATGTGAAACATGACAGATCAAACATGAACCCATAAAATGTAGGCTTGATCTAAAACACTAGTAGTTCACCACAACAAACCAAATCTAAGAGATCACTTTTTTTATTACATCATAACAAATATTTTTTTAAATACATTAGAAAAATAAATATTTTCTAAAATGATTTATAAAAATATGTAGTAACACATAAAGGTGTGTTAAAATACTTTTTTCTAAGACATTAATTAACTGAATACCATCCCTTCATAAACATTTTTCCTCAGCAAATACCTCTTATTCCTATGAGATTTCTAAAATCGGACTTTAAACCCTTTCATAAAATCCCATTTTTAAACTACACATTTCAAAACACAAAGTTGTTTCCTACTATCATATTGTTTTCAAAAACATGTTTAGAAACCAACCATTTCCATAAAACAAGGCATGGTGGCCTAAATACCCATTTTCAAAACACACATATTATTAGAGTTTCAAAAAAACCATTCAAACATTTTTCATATGATAATTCATTTCAAAATCATTATTAAAATAGTTTCAAAAACATCAAAAACATGTTTTCATTTTTCCCTTTATTAAAAAACATTCACAATCCTTTTTTCATAAAATCAGATTAGAAATCCATAAAATGAAGGAAAAAACACATGATCAGGCACCACAGTTTCAATTCTTACAACATTGGGAAAATTAAAATAAAATGGGTTCTAAACAACAACAAAGTTATTTTGGTATATAATAGAGTCATATATATAAATACCTTAAATCATCCTAAAAATCATTTTAGTGTCATGTTAATCAACACTAGGCTCTATTAAAAAATGGAAATGAACACGAGATTAGGAACTAGGACATCACTACTAAACCTATCCACATCCCAAGAAGTCCCATAAAACTTCCCCTATGATATTGTCCCTTGAATTCCTTCATCCATGTGATCAAGGATACTGTTATCCCTAGAAAGACTTCACCCTTGAGATCAATAATGAAAATTTTTCTATGGTGCCTTCACCCATGGGATTATATAAAAAAGATTAAACCAGTATAAGGGCCTGATATTACATTGAGTTTATCCATCTCAGAGTATCCATGAGATGACTCCTCAGTCATACAACTATCAAATTAGGGTTTTCCAAAACAATGATCACATAATATCTACTTAAAACTCCCATTATGAGTCAAATGGAAGTGAAAATAGTAAAAAACATAAATCACATGAAGAGAATTGAAAAAAATAGAATGACACATCTAAAACCCTTATAATATATATAACTACATCATCAAACCTAGACAACATATAAAATTTGACAATAATAAACTTCCCCACATGGGATCCCAGCCCAAATGATCATAGAATAATCAAATATGCTTAAGAGTTTATGATGCCTTATATGAATACTAATTTTTCATAAAATTTCAAATTGGCCTTCTCATTTAGAATCGGGTTTGGAATTTCATTCCATTTTATCATTATTAATATTCATATCAATGTACTATTGTGGCTAGTGTTTTAAAAACACCTTTGTAACTCATATAGGAATTCACAGTACCCTTTAAACAGCCATTGGAAAACATGAAAAGAGACAATAAGTTTGAAAATCCAATCCAAATGGGAAAACACAACATTTTGAAATAATCCATCTCATTTGGAAATTGTAAAAGCTTTAAAAACTCCATGACTTAATATAAAAATTATCCAAGGCTAAAAATAATGGTTTTAATTATATATTAAATGTGTTAACTCACTAATTTTAATATAAAAATAAGTTTTATAGCATTTTTAACACATTAAAATCACCCAAACTCTTGGTTTGAAATTCAATTAACAAAAAAGTAATTTCTTAAAACAAAAAGTCAGTTATTAAGAAATATTTTAAAACTAAAATCATTCTTTAATCTGCATATTTTATTTTTTATAAATATTTAAATATTTTATCTATGATTGAAATTTAATGTATTTCTTGAAATGAAACAAAAAAAATTGTGCCTTCTAAGATTTCACTTGGATGACCAAAACACCATATAAAATCATAGAATTTATTTATATATATAGTTCATAAAATTTATCCAAATCCGGATGAGAATTGTTTATTGAAAAATATGTTTTTCAAGTCCAACAATTGATAGGTCCTTGAAATTGAAATAAAAATCAAATAAAACATTATTTATGGTTTTCTAAATAGAATGAACCTTCATGAAAATAATCCTAATGATTGAATCATCCTTCATGATGTGAAGATTAATGAGGATAATTATATAACCCCCCCCCCCCCCCAATACTGTAATATCTTCAAAAGTCAAATGTAATCTCGTACTCAATCTCTGAGAAGATAACTTAGGACGAGACTTTTTATTTCAATTATTTTAAACATTTACATGACCTAACCATAATGACCAAGAGATAGATCATCCTGAATTCCCATATTTTGGTCTAATCATCATGCATATTGAGAATAATTTTGGAACTTTATCAAACTCAATTTTAAGCTCAGTATCATCAGATACAGTGGAGATATATATTATATCAACAACGTTAGTTCCTAGATCATATATAACTTGAAATATTACATTGGACCCAAGGAGAGCATGCTCGGTTTCATTAGAATGTTTGATGGGAACACCAATTTCAATAGAAAGATCATACTACATCCTAGGGTTCCACATCAGCTAGTTAAAACCAAATACATACACCCAAAATTGTGTTGATGAGTTAGATTTCTCCAATGGGTTGAAACTTTTCTCCCATCCACAAAGTTGCAGAATTCCATGCTTGAGGATGACAATCCCAAATCTGCACCCTCGCAATTTGAAATCCTCTAAGGAAATAAAAATGTGGATGAACCTTCTTCCCAATGAGAGACAACTCTATTTACCAAATCCCTGTATCGAAGATAGTATCATTACTAAATCATCATCTTTCTATACATTAGAGGCTCTAGGTAAAATTAATCTCGCAATAACCAAAATGTTACAGAATTTTAAATATATAGAGATTTCTCTATCATTATCTCTCGTACGAGTGATGATCCCCTTCGGATGGATCTCACTTGGAGTAGACCCTTTTAGATAGAAAAACCACTTTGACCTCCAATAGCCATAACCGAGGCAGTCAACATGAAATTAATCTAAGAAGTCATTCCATCTTCATATCTAAAAAATCCATACATATGGGAGTCGAAACATCCCGGAATGAGAGAGGTTTCAACAAGAGAATACTTCATTTATAGAAAATAATGTGTGACACAGGATCAACTTGATGTTGTTGAAAATCATGAAGGATATCAAGGCGGGATTGAGGACAACAATACTTCCTCACAGCAGGCGATAGCAAAGGATGGATCAAAGTATTCACCCATGACAGATGCTCCAAGGGAAGGACCGTTAAATATATCTATATTTATTTATCATTATAATTAATATTTTTATTTATGTATACATATTTTTATATATTTATAAATACATTGATTTAATTATATATATTTATAACATTATATGTATAATTAATATATTAATTATTATTTTATAAGTATTTAAATATATAAATTTATATATAATTAAAACCATAAATAAATATATATTATTTAATATTTAAAAAATTATAATAAATATATATATATATATTTATTAAAAATTATAAATGTTTGTATATTTAAATAATTATTAAATTATAAACAATATATTTATTATATTTATAACTTTATTAATATATATATAATTAATATATTTATTCATATTTAATAATTATTGAAATATAGATATATTTATTTATATTTATAAATATAAAATTTTGTATTTATTTACAAATATTTTTTAATATTTATAAATATTTATGTTCATTTATATATATTTATAAAATTATAAGTATAATAAATATAGTTATTATAATTTTATAATTATTTAAATATATATATATATAACTATAAATTACTATTTTTATAAATATTTTAATATAATTATAAATATATATATATTTATAAAATTATAATAGAATTATCTATTATTATTTTACAATTATTTACTTATATATATATATTATATTAATTATAAGTATATATATTGGAATAGATGAATAAGGGGGCGTTCAAGACCATCTATTCCAAGAACATGATGGATCATAAGGTTATCTCCTCATGACTTCATCTGATCCCTCAATGGCTAATCACTCTCATCAACAACGGTGCTTTGATACGTACAAAAATGCTTCGGTCAGATTATATCATCGAGTAAAGAGTCACAGTGGCTCTAAAACCTTTTTTCCTTCTTATTACAATGGTGGTGGACCTTCATTCTCTCTTTACAAGAAATCAGTGGCATGTGAAATTTGATGCCAATGTTTTGTTACTCTTGTCAAAGATGGTAATGAAGTTGCATCAGAATAGATGATAATTGACAAGGAATTATACATTTCATTGGGAATTCTTCCGAGAAGATCCAATCCTCTAAAAATAGAGGATTTCAGTTTCTCGTCTCCCTAAAATTTGGGGACTTAATGAGTGTAAATGCGTCTCGATGGGTAGCGTTTTTTCACATACTCTTCCCCTCTGATGATATCAAGATAAAGGTATAGAGGGATGGAATGATATCCCTCTATACAGGTGTTGTTTATATTATCCAATGGGATAGGAATTCCAATCTATAAAAGGTGAGTAACTGTTATGTGGAATTGTGGGTCAATGTATTTGGGAAAAACTATATTTTGTAGAATCGTAATATCTTATATGATATTTCCCTTCCAATTGGTGTTTCGATCAAACATGACAAGAAGAATTCTAGATATGTGAATTTTTCTCTTTTTATGGTAGATGTGGACATTAGTTCCACAATGGTTTACAATGTCAAAATTTCCACTGATTATGGTATATTATCTTTGATAATTGAATATGAATGGGTGCCACCCTTTTTCTCATACTATGTGTTTGTCAGTCATGAGTTATCTAAATATAATAAATCATTGTCCATTTTTTTAGCTCATTGGCATGATGTTTCATCTTGAGACAAGATAATGGGGATTGGTGTCCAAAAAAGAGCCAAAATCCTAATCATCTTCAGTTTCATGATGGTAATATGGATAAACATGATTGAAAAGGGATTTTTCAACAGGGTCGTGGCTCCTCCAAGAACACATAGCCATTTGGTTCAATGGGTTTTAAAGTAAGTCACAACTCTGATTTGTATAAAGATACTTCTTTACAACCTGTTCAATTGTCAAAGATGGATAATTATTATGTTAGAAATTTTAAAACAAATTTCCAACACGATGTAGCTTTTCCTTTTATGGTGAATTTAACTAATTCGTAGTCTTCCACTAAGTCTTGGGATGAGATTGAATCATAGGATAATGATCCAAATTCCAAACAATAAAAGGCTCCTTGTGTTAGTGTTGATATTCAAATACCACTATTAGGGTATTTGGAAGGTTCCATACTAAATGAATAGCAGGCCATTGAATATGAAATTCAAAATGTGTCTTATGATCATGTATGTTGGAACAAAAACATTATTTACAAAATAAAAAAGGTAAATAAAAATATTACTCCCATTTATTATGAAATTAGTCAAGAGGTGGAAAGAAAACATCTTAATGGAAGAATGAAATTTATAATTAAGGGTTTCAAATGGTTTTTTATATGAAAATAAACCATATTTTTGGGCTATGTTTGGATGACAATGTGACAAAATCAAACACGTTTTAAGTGTTTGATACTCTCAAAAGTCAAGAAGATGAACATAACTTGTAGAATGTTCCACATCAAGTGGATTCTATCTCAGCAGAATCATAATGGACTTTGAAATAATCTAAATCATAGAGACAGGGTCATCTTCCAAAATTTTCATGGTTGAGGACTTGGTTGGGGGCCTGCAGCCTGAGGTTGTGGCTGAAATTTTTCTATTAGGTCCCCTAACAAGGATTCTAAGATTTATTTCTCTATATAAGAATAAATAATAAAATATAATTACTATGAGTTCTCCAATAAAAAAACTCATATTCTGAATGGGAAACTACTAAGGATAATAATAACACTGATTCTAATTATGGGAATGACCCCCATTTTCTAGATCTGTAGTATGCTTTATGGATGAGGTCTTAAATCTTTCTTTGACCCCATCATCTTGTTTTCTTTTTATCTTCCCTTTTTTCTTATCATTAATAAATTTTCATGCTCTTTGACTTCTAGCTAGAACATTTCAAAAATTAAATATATTTAAAAAGTATTTGTATATAATTAAAATTTTATAATTATAAGTATAATTCATTTATTTATTATTTAAATATATTTATTATAATTTTTTTATGTATTTATGAGAATATAATATATTCATGGGTATATTTTGAATGAATCATATGAATAGTAATGTATAGATCATAAAAAATGAGTTATCACATATATGAAATCCTTGAAAAATAATTATGGTGTCATGTATAAATGAACATTCATGACGAATACATAACATATGCACATCTATTATACTCACAGCTCAGTATATTTATTGATTCACTTTAATGGAGACTTAAATTTATTTAAATATATATTTATATATTTACACGACCACATATCGGCATATAAACGGCAGAAACTTTTATTAGCACTCAGAAAAATTCACTGATAAAAGGGGTCCTTTATCAGTGCTAGCCAAAAGTGTAGATAAATATACCCTTTATCAACATTATTATTAGCACTGATAAAAGTTTTTAATATTAAATAATATTAATTTATATAAAATCATTATATTTTTATTAATAAATATTATTTATTTATTAACATTAAATAAAAAATGCATGTTTATAATTAATATATATATATCAATATATCATATCAATATATATATGTATTGTTTTTTATAAAGTATTTATATGAATATAATTTAATAAATATATATTAAAATAATAATATCATTTCAATTAATTTTTTTAATTATTAAATATATTTATTATATTTAAAATTATATGTAAATACTTTATAAATATATATATTAATAATTATAATTATAAATGAATATATATATATATATATATATATATATATATTAATAAATATATTTTTCCAATGAATTTGGTGACTAAATATATTAATGTGTGTGTATAATTGATGTGCATATTTTTTTTATTTATCTCGATTGTTCATTTGTACATTACACCCTTATTATTATTCATGTTGTCCACATATATGATGAGTCATTTTTTATAATCTATACATTACTGGGTATATGATTTATTCAAGTTATACCAATGAATATATTATGTTCTCATAAATACTTATAAAATCACAGTAAATATATTTACATAATAAATATATTTATTATACTTATAATCATACAATTTTAATTATATGTAAATTATTTTTAAAATCTATTTATTTGTAAAAATAATTATAAAAAATATATATATATTTAAATAACTATAAAATTATAATACGTACATCTATCATAATATTATACATATTTATACATATTTATAATTATATACTAATATGTATAAATATATTTATTTAAACTTATAATTATAAAGAAATATATATATATATATATATATATGAATAATTATAAAATTATAATAAAATTGTATACTATACTTATTAAGTACTAAATTTATATAATTAAATACATATGTAAATATATATATATAATAAGTATTAATAAATAAAAATACTCATAATTATAATTCAAAATATATATAGACATTTTTAAATAAATATTAAACTAAATTCAATTCATTAATTATATATATTTATAAAATTATAAATATAAAAATATATATTTATTATAATTTCATAATTATTTAGATAAATATATATATATACTAGAAAAGTGCAGACCATGGAATAAACTCAATGGCCTGATAAATTTATTTAAAGAGTACACAAGAAAACATAAAGCCTGTAGGGTACAAGTGGAAAAAGCATCACCATATATACCTAAGAAACAGCAATTGTCCCTTAATCCAACCACCCCTACCAGGAAAACCACCCATATTACATGTGTTTCATCCAATACTCCACTGCTTTATAATCTTCTATGCGCCACTATGGTCATCAGAATCAACTGGTTTGTTAACCGAATAAAATATCTTCTCATCATCAACCTCTTTACCACCCTAAATATGGTGTCTATCATCCAAAACATCCTCATTTGATGGATGCCCTATTTTCATGTCTTGTGTATACTTCTTGACCATTAAATGAGAGACATTAGTTGCATTTGATGAGAAATTTTGAGTATCTTTTCTAATATAGCACTCCATGTATAGCACATTAAACTGTAGAGAATTATTGATATCTAGAACAGAGAAAAAGCACACACCACAATTCTTATGTGGAACAATATGTGAATTGTCAATAGTGGAAGACTCCCTTATTGATATAAGTTCAATAAAAGAGGCATGTGTAGGTGTCAACACATTCCACATAGATGTTAAAGCACCACAATAAGTAGACTGCATTTCCCATGTTGTTTTGGGTGCAGTAGCGGCTGCTATAGCATCTTTCCAACACTTTTTAGGGGCCGGTACATCACATGAAATTGCCTCTAGAGTCACCTTATTAGTGGAAGAAAGGGTCTACCCTAATATAATAACAGAATCACCTTTTTATTTTCTTGAAACATGATCTAATTTCCCTTTTCCGTTATATTGTTCATCCAAAAAAAATTCATGGTCCATTGCCACAAAACTACCATGGAAAACATCATCACCCCCATTTAGATGAGTTATCTTTATTGACCATTGTAGTAACATGCCTGTTTTGAATAAGGTGTGAACTCACACTACCATCACCCTAAATTGAATTCATGTAAATATTTTTACAATTCACAACTTCATCAATAGAGGTATAACCCCCTCCACTATCTCATATCAGGAGTTATGCACTATATTCTCGTAAATGAGTGAAGCCAGATCATTCACACCATAATGTGTACCATGATTTCCAACAGAAATACTAGCAATTAGGATTTTCAATTTACACTTTTCATGATGATTTCCATGCCATTTATAGTTATAACATATCATTCTTTTGTGAATCATGTCCTTACCATGCCCAATTGTTGAACAATTAAGGAAAAATTCAAGAACATGATTGAATTCAATACCATGTTAAAACATAAAATCACCAACAATCAAATAAATAGTGTCAAAAATAGGAAATGTATTATCAAATTTAATCAAAATTTGAGAAAAATGACCATATCTAACAAAATCCTTCTTCTAATCAATTTTATGTTGGGTGAAAACGGTCAAGAAAACATACCAGAGGTTGTCGGTTTCCCAAAAAACCCAATTAAATCATTTCAAACAGATTCAAGATTGTGAAATAATGTTCTTGTACTAAAAGGGGTAGAACCATATGTCCCATTTCTGAATCATCAAAATTCTAGGCTGGAGGTTGACAAAACTGTAAATTGAGGCCTTTAATTTCATTTCATTTGAACCAAAAGTGATATGAAAGAAATTCATAATGAGTGACAAACTATTCATGTCATTAAAACCACATATCTCTTGTGGGAATTTACTTTGATCATCATGCTTACATGAATAATCCATTTGTGAGAAAAGGCGACAAATAATGGATTTCTTATAGGCTTTAATCCATTTTTCAAATAAATTAATAAATATATTGAAAATTATAACAATTTAAAAGAATATGTTAATTATATTGTTTTAATTACAAATAAATATATAATGATGTATACTTATAATTCTAAATAAATACATATATATATTTAAATACTTATAATATTATAATAAATATATTTATTGTACTTATAACGTTATAAACACCTATAATTAAATTCCAATATTTATAAATATATACAAATATTTATAAATAAATAAAAGTATTTATAAATGTATTTATAAATAAATATAGATATATTTAAATAAATATAAAATTATATTAAATATAATAAATAAATATATTTTTAAAAATTATATGTACAATAAATACAATTGATTTAATTTTATAATTATTTAAATAAATAAATAATTATATAT
The DNA here is from genome assembly GCA_963277665.1 of Viscum album. Taxonomy (NCBI): domain Eukaryota; kingdom Viridiplantae; phylum Streptophyta; class Magnoliopsida; order Santalales; family Viscaceae; genus Viscum; species Viscum album. The sequence goes on along the minus strand of OY728150.1, from coordinate 1,460,621,552 downwards.
ATGTAAATAAAAATATTTAAATAATAATATTATATTAAATATATTTGTTATATTTATGTGCTTATAAATATATATAATAAAAATATTAATTATATATATTTATGAAATTATAAATATAATAAATAAAGGAATAATAATTTTATAATTATTCAAATATATATATATTAATTTATAATTATAAATATAAACAAGTATATATAAATAATTATTTACAATAAATATTTTTTATATGTATTTATTATATATATAAATTTAAAAAATAAATATTTATTTATAGTTATAATTATTAATCAATATTTATATTTATTATATATATATATATAATTATATATATATATATATTAATATAAATAAAATATTAACACTATCTTTATCAGTGCTAAAAAACACTAATAAAATGTGCCTTTATGAGCATGTTTTAGCTATGATAAAGGTATGTTGTTTCATCGCTTTCTATTTTAGCACTGCAAAAATAGACCTTTATCAATCCATTTTTAAAAAATGATGATAAAAGTATCCCCCCTTATGTTATAAAAATAACCTTAACAAATTCCTTTCATCACTCCTTCAAGGATTTCACGGAACTGACTCCGTACCCTGCTACCAATTCTCCATCCCCCGTCGTCATCTCTCCCAACCCTGTAGACCTCTCTCCCGACCCAGCCAAATTCTTCTTATTTTCTATCTGCATCATCTTTTCTACCTACATTGTCTCAATCTCTCTCGATACTATATCTCCCAACACTACTACCATCCCTCTCTATTAGCATCGCTCTCTTCCGACATCTCTCCTTCTCACGGTCACTCCCTTCCACCATCGCTCGTCGAAAGGTAAGTCCCTTTGAGTGCTCATCGCTCAAAATAACCTTAATTTCATTTTGTTTTTAATTCAATTTTGTTTTGATTTTATTAATCATTTCCAATGTATAAAGAAAAAATAATCAAAATCAATTGGTATTCTTCTCATCCTGTGTAATGGATGACTTGAGATGATGTATGCCTGATTGTGCATTTTATTTATGAGAAGTTATGTTGTTGGTTTTTATTTTCATGTATTTTATCCCAAATTAAATTTAATTTATAATCAATTATTTATTATTTGTATTTAATTCTACCAAAAATGCTATGGGGAGTGTGTCTTATAAATCATTAGGGTGTTTGGTTGTGGTTCCGATGTTTTGGGAGTGCCCGATGAGTTTTCTAAATTATTCATGTTTAGATTAATTTTTAAACTAATTAATATTTAAATTTTAAAATGATGGCATGTTATGGTTTATGTCCATAATTTTGAAACAATAATCCCAATGTGGTCAATCATTAATGTTTTTATCCCTCCAAATAGTACTATTTTGTTAAGAGTATCATACAATAACACCTTACATGTCTGCAATATCCCAACGTGGATGTTAGACTCCTTTACGATCATGCATTTCCTACACTGACACCAATTTTCCCCATAATAATATATTTTTCCAATAAGAAATATTATGATTTCATATTTCAAGTGACACACTCAATAGACTGGTCATATAGATAATGAATAAAATCAAATGTATCTAGATTACATTTCTCAAAAATATTTTGCATTATACGCAAGGTTCCCCCTATAAATAAAAAAGGGAATTCTAGGAAATTCAAGAAATAATATTGTGTGTAATAGAAAAGCAAGATGTATCTTGAAGATTTATTGTATGGATTAATAATATCTAATAAACCCTCTCTTAGAAAAATCCTTTCTATATCTTCTAATTTGTATTTATTATAAATGATATCTTTATGTTTCATGGCACATGTCGATATTTGTTAGAATTTAATGGTTAATTGGATATTGATGTACTATTGTGTAAAAATTTACATTAACTTTTTATATTACTCTTAATCAATTCCATGGATTGTCCTCTTAATAAAGTTATTATGCGTCAATTAACGATATAATTTGGTTAGAGTTGATGTGTCCTCCATCCTTGATACATCTTCTTAATTTTAATAACTTTATTATATATCATGGTCCCTTAATTGTTATTTTTCTATCATATTTTCTTTATCAATAAATGATAGTTTTTTAATGTGTTTAATTATTATAAAAATTCATATATGAGTTCCCATTAGGTATAAATGGTGTTTTCCATGTGGTTTTATCGCTTGTTATGTAATGAAATTCAATTAAAAGTTTTAGGGGAAATGCCTAAATTGATTTTTAATAGGGTTATTTTGGATTTAAAATATGTGGTAATCATCAAATTAATGTTTTTGAAATAATTATGGAGTTAATTATATTTATATACAATATTTAGGGTGATTTTAATGTTGTAAAAATGTTGGAAAATTTTTTATTTTTAATTTGTTGACTTCACTGATGTGATCTATATTATAAAACACATTTTTTCATAGGTTAATTTTTATATAAATACTTTGGGGTGTGTAATGATTTTATGATTTCCCAGTGAGATGGATCATTTCAAAAGGGTGTGTTATCAGATGAGGATTATATTTTAAAACACATTGAGTCTTTGAATTTATTTCGATGGCCATTTAAAGGGTAGTGTAAATTCCCATTTGAGATTCAAATCTGTTTTGATAAAATTTGAACAAATATTAGATTGATATGGATTTTATAAATTATAAAATTATGTGAAATTTGATCCACATTCTTAAAAGAGATATTCCATTTTAAATTTTATAATATATAAGTTTTCATAAAAGCTATGATAACATCTAAAGCTCCATTCATTCTTGTATGACTATTGTTGTTTGTGATCCCATATGGAAGGTTTATTATTTGAGAACTGGTTTGATGGGACATTTGGTGGTGTGGATACATTTAGTAGTGATGACTTTGTTTCATTATATCTAGTTCAATTCATTTTTATTATATAGCATAGTTATTATATCCATGAAAATAGAATCTTTTTTAGGATCATTTAGGGGGTTTATCTCCATACTTCAATTATATCCGACACTATTTATATTATTTTTTGGAACATATTTTCATAATTTTTTTTTCTTGTTTTGTGACTTTAAATTTTGGTACATGACCATGTTCTTTTTTTATGGTTTCCATTTATTATTTTTTAAAAATGGATTCTGAATTTTTTTAAATAATGGAAAAGTGGAATTTTGATTTTGAAGTGTTTTCAAAATATGATAATAATGAGTTTGAAAATTATTCTTAATTTAGAAAAATTATAATGGGTTTTATTTGAAACTCTAATAAAGTGTGAGTTTTGAAAATTGGGTTTTAGGCCACCATTCCTAGTTTTATGGTAATGGATGGTTTTTAGAAACGTTGTAGAAAACTGTATGATAGCTGGAAACCTCTTTGAGTTTTGAAATTTGTAGTTCAAAAATGGGTCTTTATGAAATAGTTTGATGTCATATTTTAAAAATCATATTTTACCCAGGGGTATTGACTGATGAGTCATGTTTTCCAGGTGATTGTTTTAATTTAATAAACATATTTGAAAAATGGTTTTAACACACTTTTAAGTGTTATTACTTATTTGGTAAAACATTATATAAAATGTTTATTTTTTAAACTTATTTCATAAAAATTTTAATAGAATGTAATATGAAATTGACCTCATTGATTTATTCGGTGGTGGTGACTTAATTGAATTTTAGATCACATCTATATTTTATAGGTTCAGGTTTGTTTTGGATCATTTTTCTTACTTTGGATCTTATAAGAGTGATATATAAGGAATTAAGACCATAGGTAAACATATATTTGTCTATTTTATGGAATATTAAAATTATTAATTAAAATTATATGGTTATTAATAAACAATTGATAGATTCCAATCACCTGAAAAAAGAGTATAAAGATGGAGTCAAATAGTCAACCATATTTGAACAATATCATTCATTTGACCCTTATCAAATCCTTTATCCATGTTTACCAACATTTTATTCATGAATAATTAGTCTAGGAGAGTTTGATGAACTCTTGATATGTCATGGAATAAATCAATGTCATAAATGATTGAATAAACATGGGAAAAAATTAATGTAGCTAGTTGATTTTGTACCAATTCATTTTATGGATAATCTGATTTGATTACCAGGGTGGGAAAAGAAAAATGTCATATCGCGAATGTGATCATATATGTGAATGATGATGAATATCGTGTTGGAGAAATGACTTGTATTCTTGATGATGAACTTTTGTATTTCTATAAGTTGTTAGAGAATTTAAGGAGTCGTGAAAGCATTCGACTATATACTGGTTAGACTAAATATATAGCATTATCAGCCATACTAATGTTGTTTAATTGGAAAGCAGGAGATGGATGGAGTGACACAGGTTTTACAGTATTAATTTATCTATTGAATGATATTATCCTAGAGGATAATGACATATATAACCGAACATACGATGCTAAAAAATTCTACACTCAATGGCTATAACATCTAATAGAATACACAACTTATGGACTAACTAGATAATATTTCACAAGGACCAAAAAAATTATTTCTTAGTGTCCAATGTGTGGTGATTCTCAATACAATAATGATGTATCTAATCATATGATTGTTTAATGGTAATTTAAAATCATTATAAGCATTATACAACGATATGAAAGTGAGGATACTTCAGAGAAATTTTCACTAAATGAAGATAAGTTAAATAAATATGGGAAACTACATCACTTAGAAGACTCTCCTTAGTAGAATAGAATTGATCATGTTTATCCTGAATTTTTAAATGAGCTGAGAGAAATTTGTCTTGGGTTATCTAAAAATAGAGTGATTCCTTTTGGTTTTCAATGATTAACTCATAGTAAAATGTTGGTTTTGTTGTTAAATTATATCATTCCACGATGGTTATGATTGGAATGAAAATTAATCATGTTATCTATTCATATATGAGGACAAAAAAACCGAGTGTTAATATTAAGTTTTATTTTGATCCATTGATCAAGGATTTGGAATTATTATAGAATTTAGGTTTTATATAGTATGATGCTTACAAAAATGAATAATTCACATAGAGATCCACATTGAATGGGATGATAAATGACCTTCAATAAAATTTAAATTTTTCAGGACATATCATTAATAGAACTCAAGGGTGGCTTGTTTGAAAATAATGCACAAAGTTAAATATGTTGATACATGCATTGAAAACAGTGTTTCCAGGACATTGTAGATTTTTACTACGATGGAATAAGTATCAACGACCATGGAAGGCATCTTCTAATAGATGTTTAGATGAATGAACAACCCCTTATCCACTATCATGTGATCAAATATTTGAGAATGTAAGGTAAGTGGACACAGCTTTTGGTAAATCATTTTCAAAAAATAGTATGAAAACCTATTGCAAAAAGAGATAACTTTATTTAGTTACCATAATCAAATTATGTATACAAAAGAAATTTTCTTGATGTTATTCATGTTAAAAAAATTATGTTATAGTTTCATTGGATAATTTCTAAATGCACCCAAAAAATGGATTCAATTATTTCTAGGATGGAAAAGGTTAACACGAGAATACAAGAAGGGTTGGTGCTAGTGAATGATGAAAAATGAAAATTTCTTATTCCAGCAGCTTACACTATTTCCAGGGAGGAGGTATATTGTTTTTGAATCTTCAACAATGACGTAATGGTTCTAGAGGGGTATTAATAGAATATTAAAAATATCATGTGAATGATAATTTTAGAGTCAAAGGGTATGAAATAAAATGATTTCCGTGTTTTGATGGAAGATCAAATTCCTATAGAATTAAGTTGAATTTTTACCTAGAATGTTTATTATATATTAACTGAGTTCTATATCATATGTTAATCTATATATAGTAACGTTATTGAATCAATGATATTTGTGACTTTGGAATGAGAAATTTCCATCATATTTTATGAATTAGAAATGTTTTTCTCGCCAAAATTTGTTGATGTGATAGTTCATTTGATGATTCACATGGTGAGAGAGATTCGACTATGTGGTATTTTACACTATAGATGGATGAACCACATTGAATGGTTTAGGAATATTTTTATAGGGTATGTAAAAAATTAAAATTTTCCCTATGGTTGTATTTTGAAGTGACATATTGTTGATGTAGCCACTGAATTATATACTGAATACCTATCTCGTGTGGAATGCATTGGACTATTAAAACCTTATTACCCTGGGAACTTGTGGGTGAAGGAATTTCTGGAAGAGATATTGTCACAATCAATATTACTTATCGAAGGATGGCCCACCATTACCTTTTCAAAATAAAAATAGTGGTTTCCACATATGTTGAAACCCTAATAAAATTCTTAGGCATTTGAATCCATCACGGGATGAAACATGGATATCAAATACACATAACTAATAGTTTATAGAATGGATTAATGACTTCTATGGTTATCCAAAAACCAATTGTTTACATGTCATCTTATAATGGTTTTGTAATTAGTGGTTATATATTCTATATAAATGAACACGATAGGGAAAGTACCATGAAATCACTAGTGTTGCAATTTTGGATAAATTAATTGATGTTTCTATTACATAGAAGAAAAAAATATTTTATTGAAATATTTTATAATTTGTAATAATAATAATAATATGATATTTTTATTATAAAAATTTCTAAGTGATAATATTTTAATTCAAGTATGTTAATAACATTGCTGATGTTAAAATAGATGAATTGGGATTCATGAAAAATGATTTATGTAAGAAATGGTATGAATAAGAACCATATATAATGTAATCATAGCGTGTACTGATATTTTATGTTCCACCTCCTATAAACAGAATGTGTCCAATTATTATATTATTGATTAAAACCCAAAACAAATCAAATGAAAATTCAACTAAGGATGACCCTTTCATTGAGACTTCATAGTCATTTAAAAGAGGTATCAATGTAGATGGTGTTTTTTGTCATAGAATACCACAATGAAGGGATTTGGATTGTCGATTGAGGGATCAAATCCCTTCAGTCTAAAAAAAGAGTTCAATAATCAGGTTATAAGTTTTTTACAAAATTCATTTTCTTTCCTCATGTTATTATCTATTTTCTACAATATTTTTTTAATCTAAATTAAATTAAATACCACTTATATAGATAATGACTTCTGTATATGTTGGTGCTCCCAAACCCAAGGACTAACAAGTATCTCAACCTGTTGTTACTCATAGTGTATATGAGTAATTACCTTCAACATGTGCTGGTGCTCCAAATCCAAAGGAACAATATGTTTCTCAACCTACTATTTCTCCTACTATAGAGGTACAAAAACCATATGCAAATGATGATACTATTACTATAGTGGAACAATGTATTGACAACATTGATTGTGAGGAAATGTTAGACGATGAAGGACTGACAATGTAGAAGAAATTAGACCGTCGTAGTTTGATGCCGTTAACAGAAATCATGAAGGAAAAAATAAAAGGAATCAAATACAAGGTTTGATTGAATGAATATGGATAACATGTTAACCCCAAAAAAGGAAATGTTCATTAGTTACATTGGGATATTAACATTAAAATTCATGTAGTTTGATGTACAATAGTGGCACCATGTTGTACCAATGATTATGAAACTAATGTGGGAAGATATTATGGTACAATTATGAAAACATTTCATTATTAAAATAAAATAAAACAATTTAACATTGAATTACCTTTCATCACCCTCTATAGAGTGAATTTATAAGAGAAGAATCCCATACAAAATATGTATTAATGCTAGCTAGAAGGATTCATGGATTCTTTCACACAATTTTAATTAAACATCCTCTTAATGATGATGAGGGAAAATAAACATGTACCCACTGCTTTTGTATTTACACCTGATAACCCATGAAGCGTGGGATGCATTTACTGGCCATCATGTTGATGTGTCTTTTCATGTACATTGTGTATAGTAATAGATTTTTTGATCATAAACTTACTCATCACTTTGACCCACAATTTTAAATTTATGAAATTGCAACTGACTGCTCAAAATAAGAAATGAGAATTGAAACCAACGTACCCCAACCATAAATAAAGGATGGGGTACACATCAATTGAAAAAAATGGTATGTATTTTTTATCTATGATAATAATTACATGTGACATGAAACTACTAAATAATTATCATCCTCTATTTACATGTAGATTGATTACTCCAAATCCAAATCCACTTCCATCCCATACCTTGTGCTATGGATGGAGGCACATGTAAATAAATATGATATAATAATAGATGAATACACCCAAAAAGTGTGGGAAACATGTTTATGTAAGGACGAGGCCTTAAAACATTACATAATATTTAATTAATTAAATTATTCACATTGTGTATATTTTTAGTTTTAGAGTTTTAAAGAGTTAGGCCATAACTATTACATTTCATCTCAAAAAATTACGAAGTATACAATTCTTCTCAGTTTCCATTTTTTCATAAAATAAAAACTCTTCGAAAAAAAGTGTCACGTATAGTTCCATGTTTTAGACAACATGATTTTTCATTGATTTCATCCTTGACCATATTCCACTTTATGTCATGTGAAAAACATTTCAGAAACATCGGATGCATATAAAAATCTTAGTAAGGGATACACAAAGTAGGAAAACATTTAGTTTTTTAAAACAAAAAGCAAACCATGAGTACCCTATCATTTGTAATAATTTTCAACTTTACGATGCAGTAAATACTCTTCACTGAATAAAAGATTATTGCTTACCATTTTTTAGCCAAATTATTACCGTAAAATCCATAGAGATAACACATAATATATAAAGGTAACTAGGGATATAAACATACATATATGGAATAACCATACAGTCGACTTCCACACATATCACTAAATAGAATAGGCATACAGATGACTTCCATACCCAATGCAGAGAAGGTTATAACATAACCACCAATCCTGGTTTATCACGGAACCACTCGTCATTTGGTTTATCATGTAACCACCCATCAAATGTCCATGTACCATTATAAATTCATAACACATAAAAAAATATAAAGGAAACGTAACATTTCCACATTTCAATCAATATATATCATATAAATATATTGACATAAAAAATCCATTATCAAAACAATTTTCAATAAAAAAATATGTAAAATAGTATATGGAATTTATTTTTCCCTTTAGAAACATTACAGCTTGTTAAGTAAGTTGAAGATCAAATAAAACTAACGACAATGAAAAAGGTCATTGTCACCGATTATGTTGAAACAATCTTTGGTTTTAATTTGGTAAAATTATACGTAGAAAAAGATTCTCATTTAATGAAATGAATTTTCAAAGGTGTTTATATATCGTATAAAAGAATGTTGTGAATAAAACAAAATATGCCTCAATGGAAGAAGATTGAGATGAAGTCCCCTACCTCGTGTCCGACATGACTCGATCGTTTTTTAATCTCCAGAATAATGAACTAAAGTTAATTTATCCATTCATAAAACCCTTTTTCATTTTTATTATTCCTTTCATATATCTTATTACCATGTTATAAACATTATGTAATCATTTATGTTAATAATGGTCAATTGTTTGATATTTGGTACTCGAGTCAAAAATGAACTTATAATTACAATTTGTTCATGTGGTCAAAATTCCATTATTTCCAGAAATATATTCTTTAGTTAGATATCACATATATCATATATATCCATTATATATATGTATTTATTATACTACATAACATTTGGAGATAAGAAATGAAATTCACCGTTAATGGAGACGGTTAGCCGTATGTACGCATGAACGCTACTATCATTTCTATTTCATATATTAATGTGATGAAATCATAATGATACATAATTGTCATATATTTTAATTAAAATATAATATATAATTTCAGTAAATTCATCTTATATACATTCCACGAATGGTATGAATGAGTCATATCACCTTGAGGGGAGGTAGTCCGCAATTCTTCAAATGAAATTATCGTGTTTTTCGATGATGGAAACCATAATGTAGTGATATAAATTAAAAATAAAGAAGTATATAGAAAGTATAAATAAAATTTATATCCTATATAAATACGGTTCCATCATAATGGGAACCATGAGAGGCAGTTGGAGATAATTGAGAAATCATTGTTTTGAGAGGCAGAAGTTTGCATTCCACAGAAACAATATGTTCTTTACCCATTATATGGAGGTGTGTGTAAGTGTAGTTATAATATTTCTCATAAAAATAACCTAGTATATTGAGGATTCTATTTATGTTATTAATTAAATTAATAAGAAGTTTTTAGGTGGTTGGAGAAGTAAAATAAAATAATAGAACATAAAAGAAGACGTTACCTGAAATCGGGTATCTCCCTTTGGGTTGAACCAACTGGATTACTTAAAGTGCCTTATACCTAAGGTAAGGATTCTTGGAAGAGGAGAGGGATGTTGGTAGAATATTTATGAAGTGTTTGGATGATCCGAGGGGAGTGAGAGGTATGATAAATGGGTTATAAGTGGTGTCCTTTTATAAGTAGACGAGGGCTCTATAGGAATGTTTGAAACAATTATTTTATTATAAATTAATATTTAGTTTCAAAAGCGAAAAAATAATTAAAGTATAATATAATAAGTCTTGTGTTCGAAATAAAATTCTATAATTAATATTGGACAGTTTTTGGATAATGTTTTATTATTTATAATCATATTTATTTAAAACATTCATTAATGTGGTAAACATTGCATCATTATTGTGTCATAAATAATTTAATTTATTTGAGGTCTAAAAATTATAAAAATAATACCATGAAGTAGGAAAGTTTATTATCTCTCAAATTAATATTTGTAGTCTAATATATAACTTATATAACCCCATTTAAAAACTGATTTACTAAAAGATATTTCTTTATTTCATTTTTTCCTTTACTTTATGTTAATTAAAATAAACTGTCATTATCACTCCCATGTGGCTCCATGAGGTCCCAAAATAGACCCAAGGATGACCATGGTCTGATATGTTTCAACCAATAGGATTAGGAAACTTGTTTGGGTAATTTTATATAATTATAATAATATTTTTTTACCCTTATTTACAAGATTTACCCTTTAACCATGGTAAATACAAATTTTATTGAAGTAAAAATTCAAAATGTCAAAAAATAATAGTTACCTATTTACATAATTTGGACATCCTGATTCAAAATATTGAATCCTTTTTTCATATTCTAAATACAGAAGTTCCAGAGATTAATTTAAATTAATTCTCATTGTCAAAACAAAAGGCGTGTTTTTAAGAAATAAAAACTATCAAAAGATTGACATTTATTAATGTCCAATTTCAAAGTGAAATTACATCCAATGACTAGAATTGGATTAAATAGTAGCAACATAGTTTAATTACACTTTAAATCTAATTAAAAAGATAATATAACCAAATAAATAAATTATTTAAAAGGCAGTTTTGAATTAAAATACAGTATTGTTCACTATTCATTAAAAAAATTTTATCAGAAAATTTCCATCAATTTCATCCAATATAAAATTTGATTTTCCGATTATAAAGAATAATTTTATTTGGTAAAACAGAATATATAAAAGTGACCAACAATAGATTTAAAAAGATTTCTCCATCAAAAGGAGGTAAATCAACCTTTTAATGAATATTTGAGTATTTATGCTTCAAATTGGATTCTTTCTTATTATAAGCCTCTAAAAATTATTTGATAAATGGAAAAACATTTAAAAACATGTATAATCATGTTGTTGTTAGTACTATTCATTCCTTCCAATACAATGACTAGGCGCTAACAACCATTATTATATTATTAGTGTGCAATGTAAGATTTCAAAGAAACTCGTTGTTGCATATCGGGTAATCCATCGAACAGAACATAATATTTAAAGTAAAATTAATATTTAATTCAAAAGTATTATTAAATATGAAAATTTATTATTCTTTATTTACCTAGGATGTTACATCATTCCCCTATTGTAAATTATGTCCTCACAATGTTTAATCACTTATTGAATAAGTGGGGGTATTTATCCCTCATAGCATTATCTGACTTCCATATTTCCTCTTCAACCATATGGTTTTTCCACAAAACCATTAGCTGATGAATTACCTTATTCTCCAAAATTTTATCTCTTAGGTCAAGAATCTGTACCGGTTCTTCCTCATAAGAGAGATTCTCTTCTAACTTGACTATCTCTAGGCTCAAAACATGAGATGGATCTAGAATATACTTTATCAACATTGATACATGAAAAAATTGTGTAACAGGGATAAAAATGGAGGTAAAGCCACTATATATTCTACCGATCCACCTTTCTCTAGGATTTCATAAGGTTCAATGATCCTCAAACTCAACTTTCCCTTCATGCCAAAACACATCACATTTTTCTTTGGAGAAACATTGAGAAAGTCATGATCAGTTATATCAAAAAAAAAGATCCTTTCTATGGTTATCCACATAACTTATCTGCCTACTCTGAGTTATTCACATGTTCGTTGGAATCAACTGAATTTTTTCTGTCATCTATTCTACCAACTCTTGTCACATAAGTTTTCTTTCACCTACTTCATCCCAAAAATTTGGAGTTCGACACTACTTCCCATATAATGCCTCAAATGGAGCCATCTGTATACTGGAATGAAAACTATTATTATAAGAAAATTCAAACAAAGAAAGGTGTTGGTTCTAACTTCCATGTTAATCCATTGAACAAGCACATAAAATATCCTCCAAAGTCTGAATTGTTCGTTCTGACTGCCCATCTGATTGTGGATGAAAAGTAGTACAAAAAATTAATTCAGTACCCAACGAATTCTGAAGGCCTTTCCGAAAGATAGAAGTAAACTTGAGATCATGATCAGATACAATGGAGTGGGTAACTCAATGCAACCAGTCTATCTCTTTAACATATGATCGCAAAAGTGGATCTAGAGAGAGAGTATCTCGAATAGGAAGGAAATGAGTAGATTTAGTCAACCGATCAATAATAACTCATAGTGCATTGTTTCCTAGAAATTTATTCAGTAATCCCACAATAAAGTCCATGGATATATTTTCCCATTTCCACTCTGGTACTGGTAATCACTGAAGCATTTATTACTATTAATATCCCTCTTCTTTATCTTATTGACAAGTCAAACCCTACACAGTAAAGTCAACAATATCGCTTTTTATTCCATCCCACCAGTAATACGCTCGAATATCTTGGTACATTATTTTATATCGAGGAAGAACTGAAAAGGGATAATTATGAGCTTCACATAACAACTCATTTTTCAACATTGAATCAAAAGGCACACATAATCTGTTACCAACCATCAAAACACAATCATTATCAATTTTAATTTCAAGAAACCTACACTTCTGAACCAAATCTTCCTTATTATTTAACTCACTTTCTATTGTCTGCCCTTCATTTATTCTGTCTGATAGAGATGAATTCATTAACACTTGAAACAAAACAGAGGAATATCCTGTACCAATAACAACAATTCCAAATTTCATCAAATCAAAAAACCAAAGGATATCGTTCCAAACATAGCATGGTTAGTGGATCATTGCATTTTTAACCCAAAGCATCAGCCACTTTATTTTCCTTCCTCTGATGGTAATAGATCATGCAATCATAATCCTTGATTAATTACAACTATCTCATCTTTCTCATGTTTATTTATTTCTGAGTGAATATATACTTCAAACATTTGTGGTAAGTATATATTTCACACTTTACTCCATAAAAATGATTCCTCAAAAATGTTAAATCAAAAACAACAGAAGATAATTCCAAATCATTTGTAGGGTAATTTAACACATGTGGTTTCAACTAATGTGATGTATAAGAAATTACTAATCATTCTGCATTAGGACACAACCAATACTCCCAACGAATCATCATTCTAGATAAAGAAACTCAATATTTCTGTAAGGCAATGCCAAAAAAAGAAGCATTCACCAATCGTCTTTTCAATTATTGAAAACAATCACCACATTCTTATGCCCAAATGAACTTAACACCTTTTCTAGTTAACATAGTCATTTGACTAGATAACCGTTAAAAATTCTCAAAAAACCTCTGGTAATAACCTGCTAAACCAAGAAAACTATAAATCTATATTATATATGTGGGTCTTGGATATTATTCAACAACTTTTGTTTTGGAAAGATAACCAATTAAGCCATTTTTTTAAACAATGTGACCAAGGAATGAAATTTTTAGTAACCAAAACACACACGTGGAAAATTTCCCATATAGTTTCTTATCTTTTACGTTTTGAAACACAACCCTTAAATGGATTTCATGCTCATATTTAGTTTTAGAATATACCAGTATATTATAAATAAACAAAACCACAAACTTATCACCTCAGACAACAATGCCATCACTGCAACAAACGGTTCAATTCTGATTCCAACCATCTTAGATTGCTGATTTGGAAGGCCATTTACCTCTGTATGCCTTCCCAGAAAAGTAGCTATTTTTCATCTATGAAAATCCATTCTTAACATAGAAATATCTTAGGTGAACCAACATGGTAATATATAAATTCTCTATCACTTCAATATTATCATTAATTAAATTATGGAAATTAATATAACAGTATTCTAACTCCTAAAGTTGTCTAAACTGAACTCTGATACCAACTATAAGGACTCAACCTTAAAACATTACATAATCATGAATTTAATGAATTATTCACATTTAGGATCTTTTCAGGTATAGAGTTTTAGAGAGTTATCCCATAACTACTACATTTCAACTAAAAAAATTAATGTATACACTTATACTCAGTTGCCATTTTTTTCATAAAATAAAAACACTTATAAAAAAAGTGTCATGTATAGTTCCATGTTATAAATAACATTATTTTTACATGATCTCATCCTTGACCCTATTCCACATTATGTCTTGTGAAAAACATTTCAAAAACTTGGGATGCACATAAAAATCTCAGTTAGGTATTCACAAAGAAGGAAAACTGTTAGTTTTTCAAAACAAAATATAAACTATGAATACCCTATCACAAGCAATAATTTTCTCATTTAGAAAGTAGTAAATAATCTTCATTGAATAAAAGATCATTACTTACAATTTTTAAACCCTAATATTACCATAAAACCCATAGAAAGAACCCATAACATATAAAGGTTTCATGAGACAAAATCATACATAGACAGAATAACCATACCGTCGACTTCCACACATATCACTAAATGGAATAGCCATACGGCCGACATCCATACCCAATGCATTGGTGGTAATAACATAACCACCCTAATGATTTATCAAGACAACACCCGTCATTTGGTTTATCACATAACCAACCATCAAATGTTCAAGTACCATTATAAAATCAAAACAAATAAAATAAATATAAAGGAAAGATAATATTTCTACATTTCTATAACAATATATCATTTAAATATGTTGGCATAAAAAATTCCATTATCAAACCCATTTTCAAAACCAAAATATGTAAAAGATTATATGGTATTTATTTATCCTTTTAGATGCATTACAGCTTGTAAAGGAAGCCAAAGATTAAATAATACTAGTGGCGGCCGAAAAGGTTGTTGTCACCGCTTACGTTAAAACATTATATTTTTTTCATTTAGTAAAATGCTACGTATAAATATATTCCATTTTAATGAAATGAAAAATAAAAGGTGTTTATATACCATATAAAATAAATTTGTATATAAAATAAAATATGCCTCAATGAAAGGAGATTGAGACGAAGTCCCATACCTCATGTCCGACTTGACTCGATAGTTCATTAATCCCATGAATAATAAACAAAATTTAATTATAAATTAATAAGATCCCTTTTCCAGTTTATTATTTCTTATATATCATTTATTAACATGTAATAAAAAATATGTAATCATTATAGTTAATAAGGGTTGTTTTGTCGATATTTAGTACATGAGTCAAAAATGAACTTCGTATAATTTCAAGTTGTTCGTGTGGTCAAAATTCCAATATCTCCAACATGATCATCATGATTTAGATATCTTATATATCATATATATCTAGTATATATATCTATATTTATAATAGTAAATAACATTTGGAGATATGAAATGAAATGCACCGTTCATGGAGACCGTAAGCCGTACGTATGCATGAACGCTACTTTTATTTATATTTTGAATATTAATGGGATGAAAACATAATGATACAAATTTCTATTATAATTCCTATATAATATCATATATTATTTCAGTAACTCCATCATTTTACATTCCATGTATGTTATGAACAAGTCGTATCACTTTGAGTGGGTGGAAGTATGCACTTCCTCAAATAAAATTATCGTGTTTCCCATAATGGTAACCATAATGTTATGATATAAATAAAAAATACAGAAGAATAGAGAAAATATAAGTATAATATATATCACATATAAATTCAGTTTTATCATAATGGAAACCCGGAGAGGCGGTTGGAGATAATTGGATAATCATCATTTTGTGAGGCATTAGTTCACCATCCACAGAAACAGTATGTTCTTTACCCATTAGATGGAGGTGAGTGTATGTTCAGTTCAAATCCTTCTCATAAAAACAACCTAGTATATTAAGGATACTGGTGCTATTATAAATGAAATGAATAAAAAGTGTATAGGGGATGGATAATTTAAATAATTAAAAAGAACTTAAAAAAAGACGTTACCTTTAAATCGGGTATCTCCCATTGGTTTGAACCAAAAGGATTACTTGATGTTCCTTCTGCCTAAGTTAAGTATTTTAAGAGGATGAGAGTGATGCGAGGAGATTATTTAGCTAGATTTTGGATGAGCTAAGGGGCTTGAGAGGTATGAGTAATGGGTTAGAAGTGGTGTTCTTTTATAATGGGGCGAGGGTCTCTTTAGGAATGTTTGAAACAATTATTTTATTATAAACTAATATTCAGTTTGAAAAAGTAAAAAAATAATTAATGTCGAGGATAATATGTCTCATGTTATAAATAATGTCATAAAATTAAAAATGGATAGGTTTACGATATTGTTTTAGTATTTATAATCTAATTTTTTAAATCATTCATTAATGAGGTAAACACTACATCATTGTTGTGTCATAATTAATTTTATTGACATTATTTCTAAAAATTACAAAAAAAATCCATGAGGTAGGAAAGTTTTGTAACATTCAAATTAATATTTATAGTCAAAGATATAACTTATATAACCCCGTGGAAAAAATTATTTACTAAAAGATATTTGTTAATGTCATTTTTGCCTCTACTATAAGATAATTAAAAAAAGTGTCATTATCACTCCCAAGTGGCTTCATGAGGTCCCAAAATCGACCTAATGATTCCCATGGTCGGATATGTATAAAACAATTATATTAGGACACATGTTATGGTAATTTTATATTATTATAATAATATTTTTTTACCCTTATGTACTAGATTTAGCCTTTAACCGTGGTTAATGAAATATTTACTTAAGTTAATATTCATAATGTCTAAAAATAAAAGTTACCTATTGACACAATTTGGACCTCATGAATCCAAATATGGAATCCATTTTTCGAAATTCAAAACACAAAACTAGCATATATTAATTTAAAATTTATTCCTGCTGTCAAAACAAAAGGAATGATTTTAAGAAATAATAACTATCAAAATATTGATAGTTATTTATGTCCAATTTCAAAGTGAAATTTCTTAAAATGATCAAAATTGGATTAAATAGTTAAAAAATAATATAATTACACTTTAATACTTTTAAAAAGATAATCTAAACTTATAAATAAATTTTATTAAAAGGCAATTTTGAAATAAAATACAGTATTTTTCACTATTCATTAAGAATGAATTTTATCAGAAAAATATGAAAAATAACATCCAAAGTAAATTTTTATGTCCAGATTTTGAGAACGAATTTTATTCGGTCAAATAGAACATATAAATGTGACCAAAACTAGATATAATGAGGGTTTTCCATCAAAAGGCAGTAAATCGACCTTTTAATGAATATTTGAGTATTTATTCTTAAAATGAGATTCTTTCTTATTTTAAGCTTTTAAAATTTATTGGATAAATGTGAAAAAATTTAACAAACATGTATAATCATATTTTAGTTTTTTCTATTCATTCCCACCAATACAACGGCTAGGAGTTAACTTCCATTATTATATTATTAGTGTGTAATGTTATATTTCAATGAAACCTGTTGTTGCATATCAGGTAAGCCATCAAACATAGCATCCTGTTTAAAGTAATATTAATATTTAATTCATAAATATTA
Organism: Viscum album; assembly: GCA_963277665.1. Lineage (NCBI taxonomy): Eukaryota > Viridiplantae > Streptophyta > Magnoliopsida > Santalales > Viscaceae > Viscum > Viscum album. The sequence continues at coordinate 1,460,603,379 of OY728150.1, read as the reverse complement.
ATAAATATGAAAATTTATTATTCTTTAAATACCTTGGGTGTTACAGTTTATTTATGATATAATAAAAATTTTCTTTGATTTAAATCACATTTACATAAAAATTATTACTTACATTATTATATTATTTATCTGATATATTCACACGAATCAACAAAACTAATATCAGATAAACACCTAATATCAGTGGCCATGAAGTGTCTATAACAATATGGATACATCAGAGGTGTGTGTTTTAGGGTGACTCCCTATATATATTTTGGAAGAAAACAAATGACGATAAAGATAAATAAATGAAACGGATGAAAGAAAGGCTTGTTATCCATGAATAGTAAATAAACATATAGAGAGAGTTTTTAAAAAATCCTATTAGGGGGGAAGAAAATAGAGGAAAAACTCAATAACAAACATTCAGAAATGTTCCCACCCCAACCCAACCAACATTGATGTGAGACATTCCACTCATAATGATTTCATATTTATAGTAATAAATATTCTTATAATTGTTTTTGTGAAATGAGAATTATAAAAACATAGATACCTTTCCAGTACTAATATTATATAGGGTGAAAATTAATTTGATTTATAACTATCAACTCCCTCCCATCACATTATAGTGAGGGATATAATGTTTAATATACAAGAAGAGAGTCTACACAATAGACCATTTCCAATAAGTCATGTGAGATTGGAGGTTAGCGTAGATCCTATGATGATCACCAAGATATCTTTTCAACATTACGAAAATGGTATTCAAATAGTTTTTGAGGCTATTGGAATATTCATCGTATGATCATCACATCTTGGAAAAAAGCACATCGATAAAGAGGTATTCATTTATAATTTGCATTTCAAGATAAACCATTAATAATTAATGAAAAAATGTATTAACTCATGAATTATATTACAAAAGGGAGAATGGAAGAAGGATAAATTAATGAAAAACTCAAAAACATCTAAAGGATCAGCCAATAAATAGAAAATATCTTCTAATATAACTTTCAACATACCCGTTCCATATCTGTATTTACTAACATTTAATATTCAAGTAGATACAATGAAAAAAAGGGTATTTGGGACTTATTAGTTTTTTTTGAAAATATGTATATAGGGAAAGTTGGAGAATACATTGGTGTTAATAATGTGAGTTACATCCTCAACTACGATTGGCTAGGCACCTCGGTTGTAAATGTATACATGTGGTATGTTTTCATGATTTGATTTCCCAAAAAAATGATATACTAAGTTAATTATGACTAAATACATTTCATATTGTTTAAAAGAATATATATCAAAAAATATATATAAGGGATGTTCCTAGGAATAAAAATTGGACTAGTTAGTCCTCCCAGCACCTCTACATTAGAAAAAAATAGACCCCAAAAAATTGATGAAATATGGGTAGTACTGGTCAAATATTAAGATAGAAAAATTTTAGATGAAAATTATTTTTTATTACAAAATAGCCATGATAGAACTCTACAATTTAATCATATCAATTATATATTAATTAATTTCATTACATATTCTATTTTTTGTTTTATAGAAAAAAGGTATTCTCATTGTAGGCAACATGGATACTCAAATGATTTGTTTCCTGGGTTCATTTCACGGTTATCCAACAAACGGACAAATAATGACAACATTTTTCAATTAGTAATACAATAAATCCATAATTTTAAAAATAAATGTCACATTCTATAATTTATATTTTCTTTAATTTTGATTTTTTTTATTTTAGGGTGGTGCATACATATTTTTAAAACTATGGAATGAGGCCAGGGGATAAGCACAACAACCCTAATATGTTACAAGACTGTACATTTCCCTGGTTATAAATAATAATAGTTCAAAATCCAAAGATATATCAAAACAAATTACCCATTCGTTATAATTTTTCTTTATTTCTCAAAATAATAAATGGAAAATAATATTGTTATAATGTTTGTAAATTTATTAGAGAGATCATTTAAAAAAATAAAATCCATGAAGTGGTATTTTAGAATTTAATTTCTATTAAATTTAAAATAATAATAATCCTTTGGAATGAATGGGTAACAAACCTGATAGAAGAATGTAAAAAAATTGCATCAAGATGTGATATCTATAGAAGTAGTTATTTGTTTCTTATTTATATCTAATTTAATTATATTTAGTACATCTCTGATATGAATTGTTTTCATATACATGCTCATTCCTTTTTTTGAGTTGGGTTTGTTTGTTCAAAGCTGATCTTGCTCGAAAGATTGGGCTTTGAGGCTACAATTGAGATAATGACTACAATGAAATTCATTAACAATGCATACAATGATCATGAAAAGCATAAATTCTACTAATTATATATTTAATTTTATTATCATTTTATCATCTATTTTTATATTAATGTAATTATAATATTATTCTAACACTTATTTAGTTTTTTCATAGATATTTTTTCTTTCCATTTCTTATCTTATTTGAGCTACAAACACTACATAAGGTAACTAATATTTATCCGAATGACATTATCATTTATAACATAAATAGTGGAAAAAGATAAAGTACTTATTATGGTGACTTATCCTGATATGATGGTATGATGATATTCTTTCACTCTCCTGCCTTTCAACAATGTCAAATTTTTTATCTTGGAATGTCATGTCAATTTTTAGTGTGGAATGTTTGAAAAAGAAAGGAAATGGAAATCATGATAACATTGGTAGATATGGTTTTTTTGAGTATTTGGGTTGTTTTGAAATTATCTACACCACAATCTGACACACGTTGTGAAAAGGTATTACTCCAGTATCTTATTTCTATTTAAAATTGACATAAATTTTAGTAAAAAGGAATACCGACATACTCAAAAATGAGGAAACATATTCATATTTTTTTAATACTTTATTTAAATGATCCATATATCAGTTTTGAAATTTAGGAATCATCTACACCTCAATATGATACACGATAATCCTGGTATTACTCAATGCGTATATTTTTTATATAAAATTGACTTTAATTACTGTAAAAAGAACCATTGAAATATGAAAAATTGAACAATTAAATTCTAATTGATTGATACATTAGGAAAAAATTAGATATGCCATTTGTGACATGTATGAGTCAAGATCACCTAAATATGATTCACTATATAAGAGATATGACTAAAAGTGTGACTATTTATATAAAATTAATATTAATTTCAATAAAAATAACTAGTGAATTACTGAAAACTATGAAAACACATTCATATTATTTTTATACTCTAAGAAAATTATCTAGAAGTAATTTTTGTGGTGTAGGAATTAATCACATATCAATCAAATGCATGATAGGAACACAATAACATTAAGTGTGTGTATTTATTTTAAATTGACATTTGTTTAAGAAAATGAACATGTGATATACTAAAAAGTGGGGAAACACATTCATAATTATTTATACATTTGAAAATATATCCTTATGCCATCTTTTATGGGTAGGAATAAAATTAACCTACATATGATACATTTATGGACCATTATAATTCCAAGTCTTCCTTTTTATTTAAAATTGTCATTAATTTTAGTGTGAAGAAAAAATGAAATAATTAAAACTAATTAAACCCATTAATATTGTTTTTATACATTAGGATGATGATCCAAATGTATTTTGTGACATTTTGGAATCAACCTTTCCTAAATACAACTCAAGGTGTGACAGATTGACTGTTTGTTTGTCTTATTATTTAAAATCAACATTTATTTTATAAAAAAGAACAATTAATATGTTAAAATTGGAGAAAAAAACTAAAATTGTTTTTATACTTTTGTAAAATGATCCATATGTCATTTTTTATGTGTAATTATTGACCAAAGCTCAATATATTTCATATAATGACTGGTATAATTTCATGTGTGTGTATTTATTTAATATTTACAGTAATTTTAGTAAAAATATCGTTTAACATACTTGCAACCACGAAATCACATTCATATTGTTTTCATACATCTATAAATTATCATTAATTCCTTTTAGACTTGTAGGAATCAAAATAACCTCAATCATATACAGAATTAGACCTCTTTAACTGTTTATTTTTCATTTTATTATTTAAAATTGGTATTTAATTTAGAAAAATTATAATTAACATATTGAAAACCACATAAATGTAGTCAGATTGTTTTGATGCATTAGGATAATGAACCATAAGTTATTTTTTATAATTTTGAATCAAATACACATAAATTTGATGCAATGTGTGATGGGTGTAACTCAAAGTGTCTCTTCTTATTTAAAATTTACATTACATTTAGTAAAAAAGAAAATGTGACAAAAAAAACTATTAAAACACATTTGGATTATTTTGATAATTTATGAAAACAATCCATGACACATTTTTAATGTATATGAATAATCTTTGCCTCAATATGATGCACGATGTGGCCATAATGACTCCAAGGGTGTCTTTATATTTAAAATTGACAACAATTTATGTAATCCAAACAAGTGACATACTTAAAATTATGAAAAAACATTCATATTGTTTTCATACATTAGGAAAACAATACATGTGCCAATTGTGACGTGTAAGAATCAACCACACCTTAATACGATTCAAGGCATGACCAATATGAATAAAAGATTCGGTAATCAGTTTAAAATTGGCATTTTAGCTCATAACATGTCACTAAATGAAATCAATGAAAACATAATTCAATTACCTTTGTAATTTAGTATAGTGATTCATAAGACATTTGTGACATGTATAAAGTAGTATGACATCATACTGGCCCATTATGCAACTAGTATGACTCCAAATTCACGTTTATAGTTTGAAATGACATTTTAGCAATAAAACACAACAAAAATACAATAAATTGATAAAACTCATTTAGATTGTTTTGATACTTTAGTACACAAATATATAAATGAATTTTGATATGTAGAAATCAACCAATCCTTAATATGCAGCACGATGTGGCCATTATATCCCAAAATATCTCTATTTATATAAAATTTTCATTAATTTTAGTAATATGAACAATTGACATACTAAAAAATTAGAAAAAAAATTAATATTGTTATGGTAATTTAGAACAATGAACCATATGACATTTGTGATGTGTAGGAGTTAACCACACTTCAATCAGATGCATAGTATGAACACTAGGACTCAAGTGTGAATTTTTATTTAAAATTGACATTAATTTAAGTTAAAAACAGAACATGACATAATGAAAACGAATCAGACACATTCTGATTGTTTTGATACATTAGGTAAATGATCCAGGAAACATTTTGACTTTTAGGAATTAAACGCATCAATATGATGTAAGGTGTGTCTAGTATGTCTAAAAGTGTCTGTTATCGGTATAATTGACATTTTAGTTCAAAACAAGTCACTCAATGAAAACCAAGAAACCAAAATCTGATTGCCTTTATAATTTATGATAATGATTCATAAGTCATTTGTTATGTGTATGAAGGAGTCTCACATAAAAGAGACTCATCAAGTGACCAATATGAATCAAAATTCATGTTTCTAGTTTGAAATAACATTTTAGTAAAAAAGGTATTCTAAAACAAAGAAAATGAATTTATATTGATTGTTTATATTAGAAAAATGAATAATCAGTAATTTATGATAGGTTGTAATCATCTGCACCTCAATCTGATGCATGGTGTGACAAGTATAACTCCAAATGTGTCATTATTTAAAATTGACATTAATTATAGTAAATTAACAAGTGAAAAAATCAAAATAACACAAACACATTCAAATTATTTTCATATATTTGGAAAAGCATCCTTAACTAATATTTCATATGTTGGAATAAACCCCACCTCAATATGATGCACAATGTGACCACTGTAACTCAAAATGTGTATTTTTTTAAAAAAAAATTAAATTTTTTTAATTTATTATTTCATATTAATTTTTAATATATTTCATTATAGTATTACTAATATAATATTAAATTTATTATATAGAAGGAATATTTTTTTGGGTTGAGATGATTTTTTCAACAATTGATACCACAGGAAGACATTTTTTGCGGGGATCCCGAGTGTCCAATGATAGAACATTATTGTTTTTAAATGTTTGTTGGATAATTAAAAATGTAATTATATAAAAAATTGTTCCAAGTGTACATTATAATGTTTTTTATTCGTGATGTCAAATTTAATTCAATGAAATTATATATTTTTCTTTTAAAGGTTATAAGTTTCTCTTGGGTGTGCTGTTATATTAATTGCACATTGTAGGGAATAATTTCTTTATCAGTGCTAAAAATAGAACAGATAAAACGTGGACATTATCCATGGTAAAATACCATGCATAAAGTGTGCCTTTATCAGTTCATTTTTTGTGATGATAAGGTAAAACCTTTATCAATGCTTTGATTAACATCATGTTTTCAACACCATTAAAATCACATTAGTGCATTTTAAACGGAAATTTTATTAGTAGTGTTATAATTATAATTACAATTATATATCTAAATAGTATATATATATAATTACTTATATTTTTAAAATATAATAAATATATTAATTATTTTAAATAATATAATATAATATTTTAATTATTTAATATATAATTAATTAATAATAATATTATAAATACTTTCTTTTTAAAAAATTTATTAATTTTATTTATTAAAAAATATATATTACTTATAAGCATGAATTTATTATTTTATATATATAATTAAACATTAATTTTGAATATAAATATAATAATTCAATATAAATTAATTATATTTTTTAATTAGAATCATATATCTCCACTGAGAATATATATGATCAATCTACCAATGATTAGTGCTAAAAAAAGTACTGATAAAGGGTAAACATTCATCGTTGCTTTTTTAGTACTGATAAACTTCAACCATATCAGTGATTTTAGATATTGTTGATAAAGCTGAATCTCATATCAGTTCTTTATTCATGGAGCTTTTAAAAGTTGGTGATGCCCTTGGGTCGATATGTGGTAGTGACAGAGAATGGGATCCACCTACCAATGAAAATAGTGTTGCCTAATATTTTTGTATTTTATTATTTTCAATAAATATAAATATTATATGGATAAATTATTTATCTAATATAATTTCTATTTCATTTTATCCTTGGTTTCCCATACAGAGCGATTCATTTTTTAGTGAAACATGTAATAAAAATGTTTATTTAGAATATTTTTAATTACATGATGTTGTAAAAATATTTATTTTCCCTTGTTTAGAAAAATGAAAAAAAAATATCACATGCTGAAATATCTCTCTGATGGTTTTAGTTTAACAGAAGAAGCTAAATATGAACAACATCATCAATTTGTTGGTAGATTTAATGATATTCTCAAGGGTTGAGATGATTTTATAATGTTTAGTGAAATAAATCCCCAAAGTAATTATAAAAATCATTACACCATGGTAGAATGATTCCTAAAATAGGTATAAGGATGATGAAAAATATATCATATAACTCTAAATATTAACAAAAATTTATGGATGTAGGATAAACATGAATCATTATAAGTAGTCCATATGATTAAATAGTTGGTGTACCTTAATTAAAATCGTGCTATGAATTTAGTCTATCAAATATCAAAGGAATTATTTTTTATAAAACTGAATAATGTTATATAAAACTACATTCATATACTGAAGATAATTGAGTAGAATTATAATGTGATGTATCTAGAAATTTTATATATAAATAAATTATATATTGAAAATTTTCTAAAACAATTTCACTGAACATTTTATCAATTTGATAATAAGTATTTATTTTATTTATATATAAAAGTTTCTCACAAAAATCTATAACTTTCTAAGGACATTTGACACTAAATATTTTATTACAAACTATAAATTATTCAATATAATCTATTATGTTAATTATAAAAGATATAAATTAGAATAATTTGTAACAATTATCAGTATGTGTCTCATTCACTAAAACATCATAATATAATATCCAAAGAAAAAGTGTTATCATTATAGATTAGAAGTGAATTAGATGAAGGATTTCATGAAATTACTAGATATTCATTTGATGTTTAATAAAATAATTATTAAATACCAGATAATATAATTAATGAATCCATTTTTTACAAAATTACATTATTGATATGGTTTAATTGATATGACTAAAATATCAGTGTGAATTTTCAATGGTTTAAATGCATTTGGGAATTAGTGATTGGAAAAATGAATATCCTTGTTTGAAAAGTGGTAAAATTAAAAACAATATATTCACATACATATAAGAAAAATCATCATACTAAATTAGTTTACCTGTTATAGAGAACTTAAATTATACCAACCAGAACAAAAAATTTATTTTAATTATCTCCTATTCCTATAAAGGCGGTTTACATTTTTAAGGACTAAAATTGTGCTATTTATTTTTTTTGAATGTATTATTGTTTTATAAATATTATGAATGGTGTATAATTACCTAATATGAAATTTTTAGATATTACCTTGAAGGGAAATGGGTAAAATAGATAGATTCTTATAACATAAAAAATTATGTTTGTTAACTAAAAAATTAACGATTCCTATCATCATGTTAGATAAATATATAAATCATAACACTATTGAAATTATCATGTTGTAGTGGTGAAAATAAAAATTAATTTTTCTTATGAAATGTGATTCACGGATGGTAGGATGAGCAATCATCTTTTTCCCAAGGGTAGAAAACCCTAATAGGGGATGCAGGGAGTTCGGACTCCTGAATTGGGTGTAAACCTGATACAAGAACCATTATAATCCATTTATTCCTTGGTATTGTCTCTAAAATAACATTAATTAGTATCATATTTGAATACATCATAACTATAGTCTTCCTGAATCGTATTATTTTTAATGGAATGATATATGTGAATTCAATTTAAGGGAAACATGAATTATTCTCCCTATTATGGAAATTAAACAATGGTAAAGTATTTTAATGACTTTATACTTTTTCATGTCTATATGTTTTTAAATATTCATTCCTTGGGATATTAGTAATGCAATATTCTGTCAGCCAATGATTATATTTGGTATGTGTTTGTGTTTATTATAATAGTAAAATATTAATATTTTATGAAATATAGGGAGATAAATAATAATAAATAGATTTATTAATAAATATCATTAAATTACTTTTATATGATTGTAGAGGTGATGCCTTACCCAGCTGATCTAGCACTATTAAGATCAAATAGTGTGTATGAATGTATAAACACCACATTTTTTGATATATTTTGATCATGATTGAAATAAAATCAATTTATGCAATAATATATCACAACCCACCACTCCAGTACTATCATAATAGAATATCTTGTATGAATATAGAACCAAAACATTATTTTATATCTTTGTATGAATATTGAAGAATAGTAACATACATCAATTTTTTAAATGTTAATATTAAAAAATTTATCTTTAAACTAAATCAAGTTTTATATAAAATAATATCATTTACTCCCAATGAGTTATAATTTGGGTTCATTCTAAAAATTTCTTTTCATTGTATTTTCAGATTTCAGAATATGTTTGGTGTATTACTTCCTCCATATAAAGATCTAAATTATATATGTGATTAGTTTTTGGTTATGTCATGGAAAATGATTTTAATAATTTATAATCACAATATTAATAAAATTTGTGTTGAATTAAATGATATTTTCATGAAAAAATGGTACTTTAATGTTAAAATATTATGGGAAATATAAATATTATTTATTTTCTAAAAAAATTGATAACCTATTACCTTAGATGGATGATTTTCTTTCGTAATATTTTATATTAGAATAACTATCTCAATATATTCCATAATTAATATGGTTGGTATTATTCATATACATAAATTCTATAAGCTTCACATAGGTAATAATGATGGGGAATTGGCCACTAATGTTAGAACTGCTATATTGAAGAATGTCATTTGATTATCAGAATCAGTGAATGTGTAAGGATAAAAAAAAGATGATTTAAAAACTATGTAAATCAATTGATATTTGAATTTAGATAATTATTTAAATTTCTCATAATCTATATGGTGTAATTTGGTATTCAGGAAAAATAAGTACATTATTATTATATTATCGAGATTTAAGTATTGATTGAAAGAAAAAGGTTTTGTTAAAATTCATTGATTTTATTATGATAATGCATTCTCACATGTTTTCATTCATTAATCAATCAGTATTATCCAAAAATATCGCATTCATATATTATTGTGAAAAAAATTAATGTAATTCAAATCATTAGTCTTTAATTGGAATATACGTAAGGATATTTTTATGAAAAAAACAATTATTTTATAAAATACTGGAATGAAATAATGATATATAGGATAAAAAGATGAGTTTTTTGTCTTTAGAGGGATTCCCATAGTTAGAAATGTTTTTTATTAAGGTAATAAATGAGGTTTTAATCAATAAGAATGACATGAAACCTATTATACTTTATCTAATTTTTAGAAAATAATACATTTTTTTGTTTTATATGATGATGGTTAAATTCTCATTGGAATCATAATTGACAATCTAAAATTTATAAAATTTTAGTTAGTGATAATATTCTAAATGAAAGGATTTGGAAAATATATATAAACTGGGTATGATGATGAATCTAGATAGATAAACACAGATTCTTAGACTCTATTAGTGTACATATATTATTATATTGGTGAATTAATTTAATATATATAATTCAATTAATATAGATAGTTCAATTTCTTATCAATAGAATCATTCAATGTCTTATTATCCTTCTTCCATTGAAGAAAGTAAATATATGGATATATATTATTTTCCATAACCTATATGGTTAATGTTTTTCATGTAAAGAACATTCTAAGATGTGTCATATTGATTGACCTTGATTAGAATATACATACAAGATGTCTTTCTAGAACAATTAGTAACTTCTTGAAATGGTTTGAGAAATAATTGAAATTACAATGTAATATATTTCATATATGGAGGTGATGAAAAATTTTGTATGAGGTTATAATAATACAAATTTATAATTGGATAGTGATGATTTTATATCTCATTAAGGATTTGGATTTCACAAAAAAAGAGGTTTTTTTTATAACAAGATTAAAATGTGTACTTATATAAAACCTAAAACTGAACCATAGGGCCAGAATTTAATTTCCACATGACATCATGTGTGCCTCCATGTATAAAAATGGTTGACACCTACCAGTGATGGTCCAATTCCATCAATGGGTGGACTATACCCTCATTATCATGTCCTATTAAAAATAATAAATAAATAAACAATTTAATAAATAATTTGTGTAACATGATGAAACTAAATGAAGACATAAATTATATATAATAAATTGATAATGGTCCTCCGACGTGGCTAGTAAAACTTTTGTATAAAATTGAATTTAATAGATAAATATAAAACATCAGTGTTTTTGAAATTCTAACTTAATCCCACTATTTTCTCCTATATTTTTTTCTCATCGATCATATATGAGTCTTTTAGCCTTATTCTGATCCATATACATAGTCTATACACCTACATTATAAGGCTCGTGATTGGTGTGGGTAAACAACCTAGTAGGGAACCACCAATTCATACTTAAAATGTTTGAACATTTATAATTTGTGTATTCCATCACAATAATAAATGTGTTTAAAATAATAACACACAACAGAATAATAAAAAGTTTTATATTAACAAAGCCTCTCTAAACCCCCAATTGTACATAATCCATGTCTATGTCAAAATGATGATACAAGATGTTAAAAATAATAAAAACAATCCTCATGGATATCAAAATATCACTCATATTTCAAAACGAATCAAGTGGTAATAATAAAAATAATCCCCAAGGCATGACGTTTACATGCTACCTGGAATCCACAAGGCATTGATGTCACGACCCGTCCTTGGGGCCCATGCCATGACTACCCCAAACCCGCCTTCCATAGGCCAGGGGCTGGCGACTAGCACCAAGGCATAAATCCAGGTAAAAAGGGAAGGCATTTCCTTTGTAAAGTAATCAAACACCACAGATCAAGCAAGCAGTAGAAGTAAACACTAAGTATAAACTGAGTACAACAGTAAGTGCAGAAAAGTAAGTGGTCCAGTATACAAACCCAAACTGAAAGTAAAGTAAAACTGGAAGGGAAAACAGTAACTGAAAAGTAAAGCCTCAATGTTGAGCTGTACACTAGAAATCCCACCTGAAGGGTGAGTACAGATAGCCTCCATAGCTCCACGGGTCCAGCCGTCCGCTCCAAGAACATCTCGCCCAGTGGTCTACCTCCAGGTACCGTTCTGGTCTGCAAGCCTCAACCACGATCAGCGTTGTCCGTCGTTTGTAGCCAACACAACATAGTGCGGGCATAGCCCATGCAGGGGTGAGTATAAGCTACTTTGTAGGGACCTCATGACCCCCTAAGGTCTCCCAGAATCCACAAAGGATAATGCACAAAGGAAAGATACAATCACGAAGTAACATCTGACACTGCTTATGTATATGCCCATACATATACCTAAGTCATCAATTCTCGTTCGGCTCCAATATCTGAGCCCAAATACAACCCAGTCCACAAGGGAAAGAAAAACGTAAATCCTCACAGGATAGCACAACCCAATCCACAAAGGAATGCAAAACAGGATACAGCTCACACATGTATACTTCTTCATATGACGATAGAGATGTTCAGATATATTCACTGATTCATCTAAGCCGTCGGACCCACAAAGGATCAATAGGTACTAACCCCCACAATGACCCACAAAGGATCTGACCCACATAGGATCGATAGGTAACTAACCCCCACAATGACCCACAAAGGATCTGACCCACATAGGATCGATAGGTAACTAAGCCCCGCAAAGACCCACACAGGATTGGACCCACACAGGATCTGTAGGCGCTGGCTCACACAGAACCGATGAGCGCTGACCCACATAGGATCGGACCCACACAGGATTGGTAGCACTGATCCACGTAGGATCGCTGAGTGTTGTAGTCGTCGTCATCGAATCCACTGAGGATCTCTGTACAGTCGTCGTCGTAGGAGTCGCAGCCAGCTCTAGGCTTCCCGCACACAGCAAGCTCATTCGGCAGGGTCCGCTCCACGAGCCGAGAGGCTGATACATCAACTGAAAAATAGTCCAGAGATGATGTATCCAAAAGTTCAGTATCGTCAACAGGAACTCAACGTCACAGACGGCGCGTCAATCGGACGCCCGGTCTGAGAGTTATTGGCCTTTTCGTCTCAGGGGCCTGGTTGGTTTTTAAGTCAAAAGCAACCCAACCATACTCCACCTATGTCCAACCCTTGGGCAGAGTAAGCCAAAATATCCATCTCACTTAGAGGAATCCAACAAAGTCTACGGCACATCAATCGGACGTCCGGGGCTCAAGATATAAGTGTTTCCGCTCTGAGGGCCCGGTTGGTTTCGTGTACGAACCAACCCGGCCAAACCCAAAGTACTCCTAAACCTTGAGTGTGATATACTGAAACGACCGTCTCTATCCAAGGATCACATCTCTGCTAATGGTGCGTCGATCGGAGGCTCATAGCTCATGTTATGATCAAAAGACCAAAAAGGGTCCGAAAACGGGGTTTCGGGCCCAGACTGACCCGGCCTGAGACCCCCTGGGTCGGCCCGGCTGGGCGTGGCCCAACCCGGCTGCCCGGCCCGACCCGGCCTGGGCGCGGCGTGGCCCGGCACGCGGCCCCAGAAGGCTCGACCGAACGACCGAGCCATTCTGATAGCGGGGTGGGGGGGGGCTCTGCCCCCCCCCCCCCCCCCCCCGCGGATTTTAACCACGCCCCCCCTTAATAGGGGCCGGTCAGCTGGGCGGCCGGGGGATTGAACCCCCGGATTTCCCTTGTCCTGCCGGCCTGCCCCGGCCGGCTGGTTTCTGCCACCACGGGACTGGCGACGGTCAGTCCCCTTCCTGCTCCGACACCGGCGGCCCATTTCCGGCCACCGGATTTCCACGCTCCGTCGCGGCCCGGTGCAGGCCGCGACCTTCATTCATCCGGTGCGGCGTGCCGGCGCCGCACCCCTCCGCCGTGGCCCCGCTCTGGCCGTGGTGCTTTTTCGGTTCTCCGACGGGGCGCGACGACGCCGCAACTTGGTTCAATTTCATGGCCTGGCGCGACGGCGCCGCGCATTCCTTGCCGCATGATCCCGCGTGGTGCGACGACACCGCGTCACTTCGCTTCGTACCGCAACAACAAAGAAAATAAAAAGGGAGGGGGGCGGCCGTGTTTATGCGGTCCGGCCTCCTCCTGTAAATCGATATCATGCGGTCAAAATATACGTGGATAATGAATAGGAGTAAATTATGAAAAGAAAAACACATAAACCCCTACCACGAGCGTAGATTGAACGGAGGATCGTTGAATGAGGATTCATCGAGGAAAATCCGTCGTATAAAGAGATGTCGTGATAGAAGACGTCTTCGGCGTTGTGTAGTTGGTTTCCGTGGACTCGGCATTCTTCGTCGGAGATCGATGAGTTCTTTGCTTTCTTCGTCGAAGATGAAGAAGTTCCTCAAGTTCCTTAGCCTTTTCTCCCAAAAAATCCACAACAAGAATTCAACCCTTAATAAAATAGGCCCACACTTATTTTATTAACTTGACATTAGTTTGAAATTCAAATAATCACATTAAACACACTTCATTAATATCATATGTTATTAAAACTTAAGTTATCAAATTTAATTGTGAGTTGAGGGAGTTAAGGAATGTGAAGGGGTGGGGTTCGTGTGGGCCCCACCACCCTCATAACCTGCCAAGGGAAGTTGGGTAGTTACCCAACCTCCACCCAAATCTTAAATCCACATAGAGAAAATAAAAATTGTAGTTAAATTTTTATTTTAACTTCTACAATTTTTATCAACCTCTCTCATGAAAACGCAACTTTGGAAAAGGTGTTTCTAAGTAATTACCAGTGTTGTGGTTCCATCGGTGCCCTCGGAATTCGATTCCGAGCACCGATTCAGAAGTTATAAATTTCCGCTCGTTCGTTCACTGAACGTACCCGAGCTAAACTTCAGATTGTAATTCCGGGCACACCGTGCCTCGGAATCAAGTGTCGTTCGAAACTGCGTTCTTGTAAAATACCAAAGAAAATTAAGAAAAAAATTTCCTTGAATTTTACGGGTCATTACATTACTCCCACCTCAGGTATTTACATCCCCGTAAAGATACCTCAAAAGGTAGCGAAACAAAAGTGGGAACTAAGAACGCATCAGAGCCTCCTGATCCCAAGTGCTCTCCTGGAGGTTCCCGTGCTTCCATATGATGTACACTAGAGGAATCGATCTTCCACGTAGGACCCGCTCCTGTCGTTCCTCGATCTCCATCAGGACATTCGCAAAAGTCGCCTCATAATCAACGTCCAGCTCCCCATGGTCAGTGATATGAGTCGGTTCGTGCACGTATCTCCTCAGCTGTGATACGTGGAAGACGTCGTGCACCCGGTGCAACTGAGGTGGTAGATCCAGCCAATAAGCTACCTCGCCAATCCTGCTGAGGACCTGGAATGGTCCGATGAAGCGTGGAGACAGCTTTCCGCCTCGGCCAAATCTCCGTAATCCACGTTGAGGTGAGACACACAAGAAGACGTGGTCGCCAACCTCAAACTCTAGTGGTCTCCGCCTCCTGTCAGCATAGGACTTCTGCCGGCTCTAAGCTGTCCTCATCCGCTCCTGGATGACCTGGACCTTCTCTATCGTGGCCTGGACCATCTCCGGTCCCACAAGTGCTGACTCCCCAGGGTCTGTCCAGCACAAATGTGATCTGCAAGGTCAGTAGTACAACTCCTCGTATGGTTCCATCCTGATGGTGGAGTGGTAGCTGTTGTTGTACGCAAACTCCATCAAGGGTAGGTGGTCCCCCCAGCTGCGACCAAAGTCGAGGACACATGCACGGAGAATGTCCTCGAGATTCTGAATTGTCCTCTCCGTCTGACCATCTGTCTGAGGGTGAAAGGCGGTGCTTAGATGTAGTTGCGTCCCGAAAGCCTCCTGCAACCCCTTCCAAAGCCGGGAAGTAAAGTGAGCATCTTGATCGGAGACGATGGATGATGGCACACCATGAAGACGTACTATCTCCTGAACTTAGAGGTACCCCAAGCTCTCCAATGAGACCTACTCTCCAATGGGTAAGGAGTATGCTGACGTGGTGAGTCGGTCTACAATCACCCAAATGAATTCATGACCTCTGGAAGTGCGTGGAAGTCCAGTCACGAATTCCCTAGATATCCCATCCCAATTCCACTCTGGGACCTCCAAGGGCTGTACCAAGCCTACTGGTACCTGGTGCTCTTCCTTCACCTGCTGGCAGGTGAGGCATCAAGAAACGAACTTCGCCACATCCTTCTTCATGCCCGGCCACCAGTGTTGTCGTCTGAGATCCTGGTACATCTTCGCTACTCCAGGATGTACCACCAATAGAGAAGTGAGAAACTCTCTCAGCACCTACTCCCGTAAAGAAACTGGTACCAAGGTACATCCTCTAAAAAGGACGTCGTGCTCTTCTCCAAAGAAAAACCATCAGGTGCCTTTCCTGAGAATATCTGTGCACGCCGCCTCTCACAACCAACATCCCCACGTTGTGCCTCTCCGACCTGCTGTATTAGTGGAGGGGTGACTGTGAGAGACTGAAGGAAGGCTGCTCCATCTCTATCCATGAAGGAAATCTGTAAAGCGGCTAGCTGCTCTGTCGCCTCCTCATGTAGCTGAATGCCCGTCCTCCTGCTGGGAGCATCGGCTACCACGCTATCCTTCCAAGTAGTATAGCCTATCTCAAAGACATAGTCCTAGAGGAACTCGAGCCATCGTTGCTGTCTCAGATTCATTTCCTTTTGAGAGAAGATGTACCTGAGACTCTGATTTTCAGAAAAGACTGTAAAGTGCTCGCCAATCAGGTAGTGTCGCCATGTCTTCAGAACGAAGACCACTACTGCTAACTCCAGGTCATGGGTAGCGTAGTTCTGCTCATGCGACCTCAAATGACGTGATACATAGGCGATCACTACCCGCTCCTGCATCAGGACACATCTGAGTCCAGTCCCTGATGCATCGTAGTAGACTACGTAACCTACTCCCTCCACTGGCAACCTCAGGATAGGGGCACTGGTCAATCTCTGTCTCAGCTCCTGGAAGCTCTGCTGACATCTGTCTGACCACACAAAGGGTTTCCCCTTCTTCTTCGAAGATGATAGTGGTGTCGCAACCCTGGAGAAGTCTGGCACAAATCTCCGGTAGTATCCAGACAGTTCCAAGAATCTTCGCATCACCGTCACGTTCCTGGGTGGCTCCCAAGCTAGTACTGCCTCGATCTTCATGGGATCCACTGCTAAACCTGCCTCAGAGATGACGTGTCCCAAGAAGTGAACCTCATGTATCCAGAACTGACACTTCGAGAGCTTTCCATAAAGCTGGTGCTCTCAGAGTGTGTCCAATACAACCCGCAAGTGGTAGGCATGCTCCTCCTCAGTGGTCGAGTAAATCAAAATATCGTTGATGAAGACCATGACAAATCGATCGAGGAATGGCTGAAAGATCATGTCCATGAGGTCCATGGACACTGTTGGAGCATTGGTTACGCCGAATGGCATAACCAAGAACTCATAGTGGCCATACCGACACCTGAAGGCCGTCTTCTACACGTCCTCATCTAGAACTCTGAGCTGATGATAGCCTAACATGAGGTCTATCTTTGATAACGACCATGATCCCTTGAGCTGATCGAAGAGTTCATCAATCCTCAGTAGCGGATACTTGTTCCTCACTGTCACCTGGTTCAGGCGACGATAGTCGACACTAAGTCACAAGCTCCTGCCCGCCTTCTTGGCGAACAATATCGGGGAAGCCCAGGGTGAAACACTAGGTCGGATGAAACCCTTGCCCTAAAAGTCCACCAACTGTACCCATAGCTCTCGATGCTCAGCGGGGGCCATCCGATACACTAGAGTCGATATCGAGGCTATCCCGGGGTACATGTCAATATAAAAGTCTACCTCTCTGCGAAGAGGTAGCCCTGGGACGTCGTCAGGAAAAAAGTCCGCATACAGATCCACCACTACAGGAAAACTAGGACTCCGCACGTCAACTGCTCCTAGGATGAGGCTAGCCAACAGATGAGTGATGGGATGTCCTCTCCTATGTGGAAGTCCATCCTGTGCTGCGAAGGCTCCCTTCTCGCCGGTGAAGGTGAACCTACTCCCTTCGGTGCATACACATCGTACCTTGCGCCTAATACATTCAATCTGTGCATGGAATATAAATAACCAATCCATGCCCAAGATGACGTCGTAAGGCCTCGACGCCACTACAAGAAGATCTCAGCCGAAGCTCTCACCTCCTAGAGTAAGCTCACACTGTCGGCACCAGTGCAAAATCATCGAGTCTGCTCTCGTAGGAGTCTCTAGCCGTAAGGATCGAGCCAACGGCTCTGTCGGAATCTCCGAGCTCTGAACAAAGGGATCGATTATAAAAGAGTGACTCGCTCCTGTATCTATAAGAACTGCAACAAGGGTGGAATAGACATAGATAGTACCACGAATCATCTTGGGTGCGTCGTGGTTGTAGGCTTCCGCTGCCTGGAGCTGTGCCTGTCTCTTCCCGCCAGCTCCCTGTGGTCGGGGTGGACCTTCTGGGGGTGGTAGTAGTGGAGCCTCAAAGCGTCGTCCACCATCTGCTGCTCGGCCATCTCCTCTACCTCGTCTGCCTGCTCCCTGCGGACCGCCACGATTGACTCTCTGCCTCTGCCTGGGTGGTCCCTCAACCTTCTGCTGCTCCTCGGCATGGCGGGTCGGGCAGTCACGAGCCATGTGACCCTGTCCGCTTCTTGTGTAGCACTGTCTGCCTCTTGAAATACTGGCTCTGTGCTGTGTGTCGTGCACTGCTGAGCCAGTGTCCTGAGTTCGTCTTCCTAAGGGTCTGGTCTGCTTGGACCCATGATTCATTCGTCGACTGCCTGCTGCAGAAGACTCTGCTACCTGCCGCCCTGCGGTAGGTCTCGCTGCTGAAGAAGGCTCAGCAAGAAAGCTCTCGATCAAAAGGGCTCGCTCTAGTACTCCTGCCTGGGTCGGAATGCCGAGGGAGATCAGCGATGCCCTGATCTCATGCCTCAATCTCTGCTCAATGGTCTGGGCCCGGAAGAATGGGTCTCGTACCATGTCTGTCGAGTAGCGCGAGAGATCGGTAAATCTCGCCGAGTACTGGGCGACCGTCAAGCTGCCCTGCCACAGCTGAAGAATCTCCTGTATGCGCACCGTACGGAGGGTGGCCGGGAAGAACTCTGAGCGGAAGAGTCTCTCAAAGTCTTTCCAGAGAAGAGATGCCCCATCATCCACCTGGAGCATCAATCTCCACTATCGGCCCGCTGCCACGTGCAGTAGGCTCACTGCGAGGATCACCATGAGGTCTGCTGGTGTCCTCACTAACTGGAAAACTCATACCACTACCTCCAGCTATTCCTCGGCTGCCTGGGGGTCCGTCTCCCTGCGGAACATGGGCGGTTGCTGGCGCTGGAACTCAGGCAGTGCACTAAGGCGACGTGCATCGTCAGCGGCTGGGGCTGGAAGCATCGGTGGCTCGGCAGGTAGAGGTACTGCCGATGCCTCAGCTGTCAAAGGGCCCTGTATCGAGGCCTCGTTGCTCGGTGGGCTGTCGTCACGCTCAAATCTTGGAACCCTAGCTAGATGTCATTGTGGGGCCATCCTGAAAAGGAAACACTTGCACCACAGTCCGAACAGTATACCTGGTGAGCTGACACAAAGTAATCACAAAGAAAACTTGAATCACACATGCAATCAATGTTTTCGTGCATTAAGTCAGAAATCAGAAGTTAGGGTCCTGGTGTACGGATACGTCAGCCGCCGCACCAACACTGGACTTCCTGGACTTATAACCACACCCAATACGCTTAACACTATTTCTTCACATAGAAAAAGATCAGAGTCCCAAGTTCTATGGTAGAACCGAACTCCTCTAATACCAATTTTTCACGACCCATCCTCGGGGCCCGTGCCGTGACTACCCCAAGCCTGCCTTCCATAGGCCAGGGGCTGGAGACTAGCACCAAGGCGTAAATCCCGGTAAAAAGGGAAGGCATTCCCTTTGTAATGTAAACAAACACCACAGATCAAGCAAGCAGTATAAGTAGACACTAAGTATAAACTGAGTACAAAATTAATTGAAGAAAAGTAAGTGGGCCAGTATACAAACCCAAACTGAATGTAAAGTACAAATGGAAGGGAAATCAACAACTGAAAAATAAAGCCGCAACGTCGAGCTGTCCACTAGAAATCCCACCTGAAGGGTGAGTACAAATAGCCTCCACAGCTCCTCGCGTCCAGCCGTCCGTTCCAAGAATGTCCCACTTAGTGGTCTACCTCCAGGTACCGTCCTGCTCCGCAGGCCTCAACCACAATCAGCGCTGTCCATCGTCTGCAACCAACACAACGTAGTGCGGGCATAGCCCATGGAGGGGTGAGTATAAGCTACTCAGTAGGGACCCCGAAACCCCCTAAGGTCTCCTAGAATCCAAAAAGGATAATCCAAAAAGGAAAGATACAATCACGAAGTAACATATGACACTGCCTAGGTATATGCCCATACATATACCTAAGTCATCAATTCTCGTTCGGCTCCAACATCTGAGCCCAAGTACAACCCAGTCCACATAGGAAAGAAAAACGTAAATCCACACAGGATAGAAAAACACAATCCACATAGGAAAGCAAAATAGGATACAGCTCACACAGGTATACTTCTTCGTATGACGATAGAGATGATTAGATATATTCACGGATTCATCTAAGCCGTCGGACCCCCAAAGGATCGATAGGTACTAACCCCCGCAATGACCCACACAGGATCGATAGGTAACTAACCCCCGCAATGACCCACAAAGGATCTGACCCACACAAGATCTATAGGTAACAAACCCTCGCAAATTCCCACATAGGATTGGACCCACACAAGATCGGTTGCACGGATACAAGTAGGATCGCGGATTGCTGTAGTCGTTGCCATCGAATCCACTGAGGATCTCTGTACCGTAATCGTCGTAGGAGTCGCAGCCAGCTCTAGGGTTCCCACACATAGAAAGCTTATTCGGGAGGGTCCGCTCCATGAGCCGAGAGGCAGATACATCAACTAACACATAGTCCAGATTTTATGAATCCAAAAGTTCCGCATCGTCAACAGGAACTCAACATCGTAGACGGCGCGTCAATCGGATGCCCGGTCTGAGAGTTATTGGCCTTTTCGTCTTAGGGGACCAGTTGGTTTTTAAGTCAAAACCAACCCGACCGTACTCCACCTACATCCAAACCTCGGGAGGATTAAGACAAAAGATCCGTCTCACTTAGAGGAATCTAAAAAAGTCAACGGCACGTCAATTGGACGTCTGGGGCTCAAGATATAAGTGTTTCCGCTCCGCGGGCCTGGTTGGTTTTGTGTACGAACCAAACCGGCCAAACCCAAAGTACTCCGAAACCTTGATTGCGATATACTAAAATGACCGTCTCGATCCTAGGATCACATCGCCGCTGACGGTGCATCGATCGTAGGCCCATAGCTCACGTTATGAGAAAAAGACCAAAAAGGGTCCGAAAATGGGGTTTCGGGCCCGGCCCGATACCCCCTGGGGCGGCCCGGCAGGGCGTGGCCTGGCCCGGCCTGGGCACGGCCAAGCCGTTCGGATAGCGGGGGGGGCTGCCCCCCCCCCCCGGATTGTAACCGCGAACCCCCTTAATGGGGGCCACTCAGCTGGGCGGCCGGGGGTTTGAACCCCCGGCATTCCCTTGTCCGGCCGGCCGGTTTCTGCCACCACGGGACTGGCGACGGCCGATCCCCTTCTTGCTCCGACACTGGTGGCCCATTTAAGGAAACCAGTTTTCCATGCTCCGCTGCGCCCCGGTGCCGGCCGCGACCTTCAATAATCTGGTGCGGCACGACGGCGCTGCACCCCTCCGTCGCGGCCCCGCTCCGGCCGCGGTGCTTTTTCGGTTCTCCGGCGTGGCACGACGGCGCCGCGACTTGGTTCAATTTCACGGCTCGGTGCGACGGTGCCGCGCATTCCTTGCCACAAGATCCCGCGTGGTGCGATGGCACCGCGTCACTTCTCTTCGTACCACAACAACCAGAAAATAAAAAGGGAGGGGGCCGGTCGTGTTTGTGCGGTCTGGCCTCCTCCTGTAAATCAATAGTATGCGGTCCAAATATACGTGGATAATGAATGGGAGTAAATCATGAAAATAAAAACACATAAACCCCTACCTCGAGTGTAGATTGAACGAAGGTTCGTCGAACGAGGATTCGTCGCAGAAAATCCATCGCGGAAAGAGACGTTGCAAAAGAAGATGTCGTCGGCGTTCCGTAGTCGGTTTCCGTGGACTCGGCATTGTTCATCGGAGATTGATGATTTCTTCGCGTTCATCATCGAAGAAGAAGAAGTTACTCATGTTCCTTAGCCTTTTCTCCCAAAAACTCCACAATATGAATTCAACCTTTAATAAAATAAGCCCACACTTATTTTATTAACTTGACATTAGTTTGAAATTCAAAAACTCACATTAAACACACTTCATTAATATCATAAATTATTAAAACATATGTTATCAAATATAATTGTGAGTTGAGGGAGTTAAGGAATGTGAAGGGGTGGGGTTCATGTGGGCCCCACCACCCTCATAACCTCCCAAGGGATGTTGGGTAGTTACTCAACTTCCACCCAAAGCTTAAATCCACTGAGAGAAAATAAAAAATGTAGTTAAATTTTTATTTTAACTTCCACAATTTTTATCAACCTCTCTCGTGAAAACGCAACATCAGAAAAGGTGTTTCTAAGAAATTACCGGTGTTGCGGTTCCATCGGTGCCCTCAGAATTCGATTCCGAGCACTGGTTCATAAGTTAGAAATTCCCGCTCGTTCGTTCACTAAATGTACCTGAGCTAAACTTCGGATAGTAATTCCAGGCACACCGGGCCTCGGAATCAAGTGTCGTCATAAACTGTGTTCCTGTAAAATTCCATAGAAAATTAAGAAAAAAATTTCCTTGAATTTTACGGATCTTTAAAATTGAGTTTTAGCACATTCTACAAAATTGGCATGTCATCAAGTTGCATGTAACTTAGAATCCATTCGGTATTGTGTTTCAATAGATTCCTCAAAATAATCAAGGTATCATGTTGGTGCGACCATAAAAATGTAATTATATAACATCAGCGACATCACACCTCATTTTTACTAACACTACATGGCCCAATCATACCACAATAATCACGAGTAACATCTATAAATAAACCTAATAACCAAAGAAAAAATATTACACAAAAATGAAAATAATTATAAAAATACATAACATGGAATCAAGATATTTATAGTGGCCTATAAAACATTTGAATCATTATAGAAATCGTGAATAAGATACTATAATTAATCTCATCTATGAATGTTCATATTTTTGTAACATGAAAACATGCACACACCCACAAGAAATCACCATTAATGGAGAACACAATTCTTAGTCACACAAGAATAATATCATGGAAAAGTATATACAAGAGCCCTAAATAACAAGTAACTTCCTACCTAAATGTTTTTTATGTTATCACCATGGTTCGTCAATGAATTGTCACTCAAACCACATCCATATATTCACTATCTCAAACCACTCACTAAGGATTCAAAGAACTGATTCTATTGTTTTGTTTCCAAAACAAATAAAAACACTACATAATATAAGGCATTTTATATCTAAAAAAATTTCTATATTATTTATTTTGATCATATCAAGATATAACCAGTTATCCCATAGATAAAATCATAATTTACAAGTGATAATAATTATTTTCCCTTAGTATTAATCTTGAATAAACATTATGTAGTTATTATTTAACAATATATGATAAATCCTAATTATTATAATTTATGAATCATTATCTAACTTTTCTAGGAGGCATGGAGAGAACTAGATTTACATTTAATTCGGAAATTAATAGAAAGTAATATAAATTACCTTGTGGTATAATTATATAAAATGATTTAACTAAATAGGGAAGAGAGGGGGAGGTTTATTCCATGATTTAAATAAAATAATGAACATGGTTTCGTCAATGGTGGAATAACCAATATTAATCAAGAAAAAAAAAGACATCATATACTCTATCTAATAACCAATATTTGAAGGTAGTAAGTGTTCTAAAATCTATAGAATAACATATTCATGATGTTTCTCAAAATTGAAAACATAAAAAAATCAAACATTTTATTTTTTAATTGTTTCTAAAATTCTCTAATAACATGAGTCACAATCCTCTAATAATTAAATAGTTTATTCCAATAATTTTATCCATTTTAAATAGTCACAACATATTATTGAGTTGAACAAGGAAGAAGAAAATTAAATAACATGGTTTTATTATATTATACCTAAAATGGGAACTGTATAAGTGTTATATGGTTTAAACCCTAAGAATATATTGGGCAACAAAATATGTCAAATTTTACCCTTACTTATCTGTCATGATGTGTTACCATTCCACTAATCAATAAAACCTTATGAATTTGATGGATTACCCTTAAGTAAAATTTATAAACAATGGGTTGTCGTTATACAACTCATATGTTAACCTTATGTAACCATTATAAACCTATGTATACCCTTAAATAAATACATTTTAACCTTATATAAAGAATGGGTATCCTGATACCACACAAATTTACCCTTATATATCCATTGTAAATCATGATTTACTCATATATATAAAATGGGGTGACCTTACAAAACATGAGTTTCATGGGGGTGTTCTTATGAAGTTCATAGAATTTCCTCTACCCCTATCAAACATTTCTTGTAACATCATGAAATTCAATTAAAACTCCACTTGCCCCTACAAATGGTGTAGAAAATTGTATTTATCATTATATAAGGTCCTAAAATACTCATAACCCTTAAAGAAGGAATATGTTCTACAAAAGGGTATGAATTTACATTAAATTGTTTAAATTTTAACCAAAAAGTCTTATAAAAAGTATTCAATATAGGGTTTTAAGAAAATTTAAAAACTGATAAAAGTACAATTCACTAACTCTAATGACTTATTACTCCTAATAAGTGCTTCTAGTAGTCTTGCTCAAATATCATAGACCATAGTGATTGAATATCAGACTCCCACTCCCACATCTCTTCTAAAATCTGTCCATATTACCATTAAATCTTAGCCAGTGGTCTTATATTCCCTCGATGAAATTTTTATCTTTGGTCAACAATCCATGATAGATTCGATTTATAAGATGAATATTTATCCAACATAATATCCTCCTTTTATATAACATGCACATGATCGGGAATGTATGTTAGAAGATGTTAATTTTGGAACACATAACTCATGGAATAATAATATTGAAGAAGATCCAAATTGCACACCACTATCCTTACTGAAACAGTGATTTTTATGGGTATAGAAAAATAGGGTTCCAACATCCCCTACATTGATGAATAATGACTTACCATCTAGGTTTACACTCCATTGATATCCCTATCATCATCAACCAACACAAAAAGTCATCTCCTCCATCTTGTGTACAATCACTCACTTCATTGATAAGTCACTAACCATTTCCTAATCATCTATACCCCCTTTGAGGTCTTTAATACCAAACTAGTCGCACAAAATTCTACCTCACCTACCTCATGCTAACATTGTCATGAGTGAAACAACCATCCACAAGGATCCTTGAAAGGTTCTATAAGAATATAAACCCATTCAGTATTATTTTAAGTGAAATTTACCATGGCTAGATTTTCATCTCAAGTTCCAATAATGTCTAGGACACAAGACCGAAATATATCCTCTATTATGAGAATCATCCACTATGACCATCCCAGTGTCTATGGAATTTATGTTATGATCAATTTCACCAATTTCAATTTTGATTTCTATAATGAATTTTGAAATTAATATATGAAATAAATTTATCTTTTAGAATAAATTTTCACAGGGAATCCACGTAATATTATTATGTCTTGGGTAAACTGATATCTGGTATCACCCACTAAGTGTGTATTTTGGATTGTTATGAAATCAGAATCATTACTCATAATATTGATATTAACCACATAATATTGGGACTCTTTATGTTCTTAGAGACCCAATTAAATTTCAATAAGTAATTCCCCCCACTTCAACATGGGAACTCAGAGGGGCTTGAGTGAACCCCCCACCCACTGGTTCATAAGCCATTCCCTTTTGTAGGTATGGCATTAGGAAACAATACCAGCAATTTCCCACTTCAACTTGGTCCACAAAAACTATATTCAAAATTTATAGTATATATTTGTAAAACCAAGATGTACATCCCTTCTTAAGGTATTGAATTCCCATATCAGATCCTCTTTGATAGATGTACGAACTTTTACCCACCCATGCTCAAGGATCACATCACCATCACCCCAAGGGAACCTGAGTATTTTGTTACAGTAGCTAGTTATTCTGAAATAAAAATACAATCAGGGTTAGTTTCCTCTCTATATGTCCCCAGACTATAAAAAAAAATTCACCAACAGAGAAAATTTCATTTATCCATGATCCTTCGTAATATTAATCCTCAAATCATCTATCAATCCCATCGAGTGATTACAATCAAGTTATGGAAATCTAAAAACTTCTCTTCAACCTGTGTCTTATAGCTAAGTGAATCCTCAAGTTTGTTACCCTTCCTTAGTGAATAACCATTACTGAAGACAAATATCTTAAGATTTACTTCTCTACTTGTTGAGATCCCATTATGAGTATATGTAATGAAGTCACTGATGGTAAATATTGAAAACAAAACTATCAATAAATATATAGTTTATCAGAAACATTAAAACATATAAAATTATATTCAGTTTTGGTTTATGAGTTGGGTAGTTCCGTTAATGGGGGCACAATTATCATGGCATATAAGATACTATCTTTTCACTATATATTAGTACCATTACCAAACCAATTAATGATGCATCTTAGTATACTAAATATCTAATTATTGTCAAAAGGAGTATATGTTTCATGAAACCCTCCACACAATGATACCTCAATGTTTGGAGCGAGATGGTGGCTACTTGAGTCCCTCCTCTAGTGTGCCTCATGTTGGAGACTACCACTTAGGGTATTGAAAAAAATGAATAAGGGAGGCAATAACCTAAAAGATAAAAATTTAGAAGTGAGAAATTATAAGGATACCACAGAAAACACCTGATTAGACATATATATAATAAAAACCCCATTTGAATGATTAAACATCATAAATTACTAAACAACTGCAGGGGAAACTAGAAGTACTGAAAAGTAATGACGATAGTGATGACAAATCCCTAACAACTAATACTAAACCCCGATCTAGTAATATACATCTATATCATCAACCATATATTTCTATCCTAAAAAACCTATTGATATATACATTGGGTGATTTTAATTTTATTCTCAACAGGATCCTCCCTAGTGCCACTCATGAAAAAGACAATGAAATCTTGCCAATACATAGTGAACAATAGTGAAACTAACTCATCACCTAAATAAGTATCCAAAATTTCTAGCCTCTCTATGACTAAGTCTCACCAATTATCACATAAAATAGAACATATAATATAATATTATAACATTAATGGTACCTCTCACCGAATTCAAGTATAGTTTTCCACTCTACCCCAATGGCGCACCTCTTGAGAGTCTCTCTCCAAAAGTAAGCCAACCGAAGACTTTCTGTCCTGGAATCACAACATGCACCTAATGCTTCACATAAACACACAATCTCATAACCACATATAGTAAAAAAAATTGAAATCCACCACCTCATGTATGATACATATAAAACATTGGGTATTATACCACAATCCATTACAACCCATACACCGAGTAAGTACATAAATAAATCACAAATAGTACACATCATTCCGATAATAAACCTTTGGATGCTATATCTGGTAATACATGAGTGTGAAAAAACCACTAGCCTCCATAGCCCTCTATACACATATATTGGAATGATAAACACCCTACATACCAGAACATGTAACTTTCAAGAGAAGAGAGTAGGTCCAGATGTGGTAGTCATCCATCCATCATCCCACCCAGATGTTGGGTAAACCACCCTCCCAGAGTTCTCTGGGTTTCATTTTCCTCAATCGACATGGGTGGGGTAATTAATGAAGATATATAATATACATGATATAATATATCTCACAACCACACTATGTTCATAACCATGTCATAGACAAAAATGTCTATAACACCGCTCGATCTCCATGCTGGCACTCATAGGACTTGATATCCTATAATAACACAAGCTTTTAAACAACCTACATTAATGCAATAATTTTCTCTATTGTCATTTTCTTTTGTAAATTCATTCTTTAACCATTAATGTTATTCCATTTTACAATACATTACATTAATCATTTGTTTAATGATCTTTCTCTATAAGAATAAGTCCAGACAATGTACTTGGTTTATTAAGATTAACATCTTTTAGGAATTTTCATTCCATTATCAAACCCCCCATCAGATAAAAATTTATCTGATTCATTATAATAATCATTCTATATTTAGGTACTCACAGAAATCCATCATAAGATTCCTACAAGACAAAACATTCAGTCAAGCACCAATAACTACGTCAAGTAATTAGGAAATGATATAAGATAAAACAATAAACTCATCCATCATCCATTCAATAGAATCTAAAAAGATGACATGATATTTTAATCTCATTAATGGGTAATCCTAACATGAACAAATTGAAACAAATCTAGGAAAATCATTTATAATTGGAGGATTATTCGGATGCATCTCACCATCGCATGCATCAACTCCTGCCACTCCATCAATGCCTCCCTACCCAAATATCATGTCAGCAATCCCAGGCACATCCATACCAGGATATTATCCCATATGAGCATTCATGAACCTCATAAAAACATCCTTCTAGGATCATTCATACCATGCTCATATTATTAGTTGCATGAAAAAATAAAAAACAAATATGGAAATGAGGCCCTTAGAACAAGGTATTTAGTCTTATCATGAAAATGATCGCTCACAGATCTATAACAAGGTACTCAGCCTTATCTAAAAAATATGAAACTAAATCCCTAGAAAAATAAATTACCATTATCACACAAGTAATACCTATTCCATAATGATATAACTGATTTATTTATTAACAAGTTCTAACCATAAGAAACCTATGGCATATAATAATAATAAGTTATAACTGTTTATTTCAGAAATTAATATAACTTGATTCCAAGAATAAAATCTATTTTAAATAAACACATAAATTCCAAATCATTATCATGCCTTTATTCTTTAATAAAAAATAATTAACATGATTCGGATTCAATAACCAATTCTATAAAACATTCAATCTTTCATCATTTTGACCATCATCAAATTAGTTCAACGACCAAATTACAAACATGACTCACTAATATGTATCCAATTAATTATCAATAAATACCATATATACATTATTTACCAATTTATATAATGCAAAAATTCTAATAAAGCCATGTATAAATAGCACACTTTATAGAAAAAAATTAGGAAAAATGTTATCATAGTATAAAACAACAACATCGCTAATATGAAAGTGAAAAAAAATTCTATAATCCGTTATAATATTTATTAGTTATATTCCATTTCAATAAAAAGGGATAATCTATGACAAATTTATGCTTGAAAATAAATAAAATAGAAGCAGCAAATCCCCAAACTCAAAATCCTTTATGATTATTCTCATGTGAATGGACCACATCACAGATATCCCATAACCTCTCTTGAAAGAATTACATCTATCCAAGGAAACTGAGAGAATGTCACACTAACAACAACAAAAAGAAACTCCATTAGAAAAATTAGATATAACCCACCATATCATGGCATGGAGAAATAAAATAAAATGTCATCAGACCAAGGCAAATTACTTGATAATGAATGTAGAATACACCTAGGATAATCAACAATCACCATAGAACAAATATGGAATCCCAATGATCATTCCCCATTGAAGGAATCACATAACGCAATATTATAGGGTAGTCATCTACCTAGAGTGATAGAGTGATCCACAATAGTAATACGGTTATGAATAACCTGAGTAGATAAAACACTTATAATAGCACTGTTATAGGGAATTACATGACATTTAATCCCTTGTCATGTTGCATAATCTTTAGGCTCTTGTTTCTGCCAAAAAACACTTTAATTTTTGATTATTTAACCATAAAAACATACAGTTCATAAAATAGACATGAAGAAGTTGTGAACCACACTTTCATGATGTGTATGGATTACATGGCTTGTAATCTAATTGATTTTAGATTTTCATAGACAATCCCATCTGGATATATGGAAGTATCCTCTATGATTTCTTATCCTTGAAACTCAAAATGATTTAGACCTCATGGATGTAAGACCTTGCATTAGATACCACAATAAAAATTATCTTTCTCATGAATTCAAAAACAAACCTAGATAAAAATAAAAAAATATGGTTATCTGAATAACCACCCTATGAGATACTTCTCAAAGGTCTTGCCACCATAGGATCTGAACAACCTCAACTAGATAAAAATAGCTTGAACCCACACAATAACAACAAACAACTCTTAAAAGTTATAACAAGGGAGGTACCTGTGAAATGAGATTAAATGAACCACCAGAAACAAGATAAAAACAATATCATCATCCAAAAAAGTATCAACATACAAATGGAATTAAAATTAAAATATAAGTTATAAACATCAAACACCTCTGGGTACATTGCATGTATCTGTGACTCACATTCCCATGTAATCACCTCCATGATTCCATGCTTCCTAAAGACACAATCCAAGGAAATATTACGTCCATTTAAAACATTATTTATTAGTCCTAGATACCCAATAGCCACTCCTCCAAAGTCAAATCATAATCAACATTGATCTCATCCCAATTGATATAATGGGAGTCATCATGAAGATGATGATGGAGTTACATGTATTAAAACACATTCTATAACAAGAATATTTTGGAGGAATTGAAATACGATATTCAATAGCCATAACATAATCCAACGCCTATAAAGTCCCAAAAAATCGTGAGAAGTCTTACATGAAAGAAATAAACTACTTTTATCATGACCAGGATTCAGTTTTATAAACATGTGATCTCCAACGTCAAATTCTAGATGACTTTTCCAATGAAGGGCATTGGATTTCAGATGATCCATCACTTTTTTCAACCTCTAACAAATCACTTGAACCATCTTTATCATATTCCATCCACATTCTTTCCCAAGAATATATTCCTTTTTGACCTTATTACAGAACAATAGTGTACGAAATGGTTAGATATACAAATCATCAAATGGTATCATACCAATGGAAGAGAGAAAATTGTTATTATAAGAAAACTCAATCATGGAAAGGTAAATCACCCAAGAATATCCAAAATCAAGGACAAAAGAGTGAAACATGACCCTAAGAGTCAATATGGTCAGATTTCTTAGACCAAACACTTACAAAAGAAAACTAGTTCAATGGAATAACTGATAACCAAAAGAATAATGGATACCTCTCCACACCATTGTGTTAAGATGAGGTTCTTGATAAAAAATGACAATCCTCAGGACTTCATGGAGTCTCACAACCACCTATAGATACTTTATTAACAAAAAATCCCAAAGGGTAAACTCCCTAATCACTATAAATTGGAATAATTTCAAAAAATAATCCACTATCACCCATAAAATATTATATCATCCCTACGGTCATGGTAAAATAGTGACTAAGTTAATCCAGATGTTCACATACATCGACATGAGAACATCTAATATCTAGTGAAACCCACCAGTAACATGGTGTTGGGCCTTCACCTTCTAGGATTATAGACATCATGAAACAAACTCTAAACCTGCATGCATTAACATTGTCAACTAAAATTGTCCTCTCAAAGATAGAAATATATTTTTCTTTCCAGGATGAACCACCAAAGGTAAACTATTGAACTCATAGAGTACCATCTCACAAATCACCTAATGAAAAATAGTCATTCCATTGAACAACCCATGGTATTGTCCATCCTCATACCAACCATCAAAAAAATCACAAAAACCAACCTTGTTTCTACAGACCACCACCTTTGAATCCCGTAATTGGTACCCCTTCACCAACTACACCAAAGATAATTTAATTTTCCTCTTGAAAATTCATCCTCTTCCCCTAAAATCTCCCATATTGTGTTTCGTCATTGAGACTTCTTATATCACTCCCTAGGAATCCCCAGATCCATGCATGACATCACTACATAACAAACCTCTAAGCACATTGGCTACAAAAATTCCCCTTCCCTATAGTATATAAAATAGCAGTTTCAAAATCTTGAAATAATAACATCCACCAACATTGCAGTAATTTAATTTTACACGTAGAGAAGATATATTGTAAGTTCTTATGGTCAGTAAAAACAAAAAAGGTCTACCAATGAGGTAATTTCACAACAAATTCAATGAAAAAACACCACAACCAACTCAAGATCATGGGTTTGATAATTACGCACATTGGGATATAGCTTCCAAGAACTATAAGAAATACTGGATCTCTAACACATTAGATCAAAACCCATGCCAATACGCGGGACATCAAAATAACATCAAACAATACTACCTTAGTAGACAAATAAAGAACTGGAGCACGGAAAAAATTATAGATCAGGTACTCAAATGTTTCCTAATAAATGGTAGTTCACAAGAACACCAGATCCTTACATGTAATGTCTATTATAGGGGTATCCAATTAAGATTAATATACTATGAACCTCATTGAATATAATAGAAAACCATAGATAATTTGATCCTCTTCCACTATATTGGGGGCTTCCTAAGACACAAATTCTGCAATCATTAAATTATACACAAATAATACCTTTTAGGACACATCATTCCCCAAGAAATAAATATCACATGCCCATAGAAAACACTTCGATATCTTCCCAACCAGGTTCCCAAGAATGAAGAACTCCAAAAATGGAACAACGATGACCTCCGTGCCCTCCCCCTCAGATGCAAAGTACAAATGGATATCATCAGTGAAAACCACCATTAACATATCTAGGAACTCTCAAAACACTACATCCATAAACCCCATGAATATAACTGAATAATTCTAAAAAATGAATTAAATCACAATGAACTCATAATGCCTATTAGTACAAGAGAAATTAGTCATCTAAATATCCTCATCCATCTCACACATCTGATGAAATCTTGATCAAAACTAGATCTGAGAACTAGCATGATCTATTATGATGATCAAATAAATCATCAATCCACATATATGAATAGTGATTCTTAGTCTCACTTGGTTCAAGTGCTAATAATCATTACAAACTCACACACCTCCATCAACCTTTTTCATGAAAAGAACTTGTCCACTCCATCATGACAAACTCAATTGAAAAAAACCACACTATTGAATATTAGGAATCTATACTAACAACTCTTGAAACTCAATCGTCTCCATCATAAAGAAATACATTGAGATATGATACACTCATATATGTATCTTCATACCAAACACGATCTCCATTCGAAGTGAAAACACTATAATATTCTTTAGAAATACAGCAGTATACTCTTCAACTACCATGGAAAACAAAAATGGATAAACCTATGATAATACCATCATCAAATAATCCATAATGGATGAAAAATTTAGTGCATTCCTCAGACCAATCCAAGGGTATTTCTCACCAACTAACAATATTGGATCTCCATCAGCATCATATAGAATGACCTGCCTCATGATGAAATCCATGATATCATACAAATATACAACCAATACATGATATGTATGATTTAATAGTTCATTATATTAAAACATAGGAAGTCTCCCCAAGATTGTTTCTTTCCCAACACTATCTCACTGTCTCTACGTACTTAATACCGGTCAGTTCCAACTCCATCTGGCATATTCCACACCATGGGAACTAAAATCCATTCTACATGAAGTCCAAAAGCATGGACATGGGTAGGTGATATAAAGGAATATGTCACTATTTTATCAATTATATCATACAACCATGAAGAAAATATGAAAAAGTTTGTCGAATGATTTTTGGATTTCCCAACTATAGAAATACTTAATATGAAGCTGAACATGACATGATCTGCATCATCTCTAACCCTATTGATGCCCACATCTATGATTGAACTCTTCTATCATAGGATGAGGATAATATCAAGACTATCCTCTAGGAATTTCATCAACTCTTTGTGGATCCCAAACTGGACAACCATGTTGCTGCTGCCTCGGCCGAAACTACCTCAATAGAGGAACCTGATGGGGAACAATTGGAACACTCTGAATAATTAGAATGGTTGGGAAATATCTACTATAAATATATCATACTCCATAAGAAAAACACATATATGATTTATTGGTAAAGGTTTGTGAGCATTTCCCTTATAGAAACAATATTTTGAGGGTTGAGACCTACCTTGGATGACCAGAAACAGTTTTTTTCCAAAAAAAATTGGATTCCCAGGGAAAAAATTTACATTGCAAGGAATCCGGATGGCTCCCCTCTCTGGATAACACAATTCTTGAGAACATACTCTCTATTTCCTATCCATTCAAAATCATCTCACGATACATATTCAACATAAACGGGTGGACTTGGAACTAGATCTCTAAATAAAAAGCCTCCTCAAAATACATCACCTCGTCATCATCATCTAGAAATAGATATGATTCATATCACAGAAGACATATGAAATGGACCACAAAATCTCACACATTAGAGCCCCCTACTGACGGTAAGATAGGCATGGTTACTGTATTCCATTGTGTTTGATGAAACAAACCCTACCCCGATATTGTCTCACAATTTCTCCCACAAGACTTCCCACTCCTCATAATCCCCAAGGATCATGAACCACCACTGCCTCACTGCTCTAAAAAACATCATCTTTTCCAATGAAACCCAATTCTATTTCCAATCATGAATTTAAGTGAAATATATCTCAATTTCATCCAACCAGTCATCGATGACTTCATATCAAATAGACCTCATACATCTAAAGACTCGGGCATTGAAACTATCTATGTGTCCTCTTATAAGTGTTTTCATCAATGACATCCACTCTGATTTAATCTAGTCGAACATCCTACAGAAAAAAATCATCATGAACATGAAGAGAACATCAACATAGATCCATACTTACTAAATAATAAGCTCTTATATATTGTAAACCTAACAATTCAATATTTAACAATAATTAATTAATTAATTTTATTATCTTGTTTAAGGTTTTCTCCAATCCCAAGGTCTATGTCACAACCCGTCCTCGGGGCCCGTGTCGTGACTACCCCAAGCCCGCCTTCCATAGGCCAGGGGATGGAGACTAGCACCAAAGGCGTAAATACCAAATAAAGGGGAAGGTATTGCCTTTACAAAAGAAAACAACACAACAGAGTACAAGTGGAAGCAAACACTAAGTAAAGCAGTAAACAAGTGTGCTGGAAATACAAAGGGGCCAGAAAGACAAGCCCAACAGAAAGGTATAGCTACAACTGAAAGTAAAGTACAACTCAAAGGACAACAGCTGAATCGTGACAAACAACTCCTGGATCATCCACCACAGATCTTACATGATGAGTAGGTACATATGTCCTCCTCAGCACTCTGCGTCCGACCAACCATTCGTCTGTCTCCTCCGAGTACCAACTTGTTGTGAGATCCACATCCGAGTACCGTCCATCTCAACAAGCCCCAACCACGATCAGTGATGTCTTTCGTCTGCAACCAACACAACAATGTGCAGGTGTAGCCCGTGCAGGGGTGAGTATAATGATACTCAGTATGGACCGTGAGACCCTCAAGGTCTCACTAAAATCCAACAAGGATAAACTAAAAAGAAAGATCTCAACAGATAACCTTTTACTTAGGTATATTCCCATACATATACCTAAGTTATCAAGTAACCCATCTCGATCATGAGGTAAACACAAAGGTCATTGTCTCAGCTCAAACCAGGATTTTCATTATCCAAACTGAAATTGCTAAAGAGCTCCTCCTCGGTCAAAAACTATGATCCCGTCATGACTCCAAGGAACTTCTGACTAACCTTAGATTGTTGAGGTACTCCTCCTGTTGAGTACCGCGGGTCAGCCACCCAAACACAGTAGTGCTTCCCGCCGGGGTCTGCCACCCAAACACAGTAGTGATCCCCCCCTAATAGTCTCTGGAGGTACTCCTTCTATTGAGTACCACGGGTCCACCACCCAAAAAAAGTAGTCCTCCCCATCGTGGGTCTGCCACTCAAACACAGTAGTGCTCCCCACTGAGCTAGTTAAGTCACTCTGACTCAAATTGGACAAGCAGTCATCAGGTCACAGCCAGCTACAAGGTCTCCGTACTAAGTACACTCATCTCTGGGAAGATATACTCCACGAGCTACTGGTCGAAACCCCAAGTATCACAAAGCCCCAAGAAGAAGTATATCAAAGGGCCGCCTCGTCAAAGGGGTATCAATGCAATAGAGGGAGCATCCATCGAACGCCTGGTCTGTATGTTATTAGCCTATTACTCCCGGGGGCCCGGTTGGTTTCGTGTACGAACCAACCTGACCGTATCGAAACCCTACCCCAAATTCTCATATGGTATACTCAAGGGGACTGTTTCTCAATGTGATCAACAACGCCACTGACGGTTCGTCAAAAGGACGTCCGGTCTGAAAGTTATCGGCTTTTCCGTGCCAGGGGCCCGGTTGGATTCGGGTACAATCCAACCCGGGCCTACTTCAACTGCATCCAAAACTCAGGGGAAGTATTCCAAAAGAACCGTCTCATCAAGAGGAATCCAACAAAGTCGACGTCACATCAATCGGACATCTGGATCTCAAATTATAAGTGTTTCCACTCTGGGGGCCTGGTTGGTTTTGGGTTCAAACCAACCCGACCATACTTCAAATGACACTGGTTAACCAAACAGGTCACATCATTGCGATCAATACTGAAACACACACGAGATGGACTACCTGTTGGTCCAAAACGGATAGCCGGTGAAAAATTTGCATTTCACCACAACACGCACGAACCGGGCCTCATGTGGTCTACACCTCAACCTCTACATAAATCTCCAAAATTGGTCTTGAAACATCTGTCTTAATTACATGGTCGCAAAATCGCAGACAGTTCATCATTCCGTCACTGTATGAGAGAGCTATGTCTGTTACAAGATCCCTAAATAATAATAATAATAATAATAATAATAATATTCGTTGTTTCGTGGGCCTGAGTCACGAACCCATATTTAGTATCCAAAATTAGACTTGAATTGACCATATTGATGTCATGATTACATCGCCACTGACGGCAAGCCAATCGGACGTCACACGCATGAGTTATGGCGGGTCAAAGATTTAATAATAATATTAAATCTATTATTTTCCGAGCGCTTATGGTACCCAATCCAAAAACCCGTAAAAGACATCCAATATTGGACTCATAAATTCTATCTTGAAGTCAGGGTCACACTGCCGCAGACGGTTTGTGAAACCGAGGTTGCACGAAGAAGATACAGACAAAACAGTGTTTTATCATAAAATTTAATAATAACAATATATTATTATTATTATTAATAATTATTTACATATTTATCATTCCAACTCCAAAATAAATTAGGATTTTGGACTCCTTGAATGCTGGAATTCATCCCCAAAACCCCCATTTATCATTTATTTCTCTTTTGATTTTATCCCCACTATTATCTTATAAATCATCTCTCTCTCCAATATCATTTACTCTTCCACGATTATGTTCTCCCAATTAGCACCCCAATCACCCGGCCTCCTTCCACATGGCCAAAACCTCCACCACCAGCGCCTGCCCACCGCGCCACCACAACGCCCCCGAGTACCCATGCCAGTGCACCTCAAACCAGCCGAATCGCCTGGCCCCCCATCCGCTTGTCGCGCCACCTCCCGTTACCACGCACCCGGCCCCATGCCGCCGCACATCAAGAACTAGTTGGCGGTGGGTCTGGACTTGTTTGTATTTCATACCCACCGCTTTAGTATTTTGAATAAACACCCAACAGAATATTCTTCCATGACCGAGGGAAAGAATCACGTAAACTTAAATAAACAAAAAACCCCTACCTTGAAAAGATGTCGTACGCCGTCGAGCTGCGGAAAGAGGTAAGCGTTGCGATGATCGAACGTCGTGGAAGATCGGTGTCGATTCCTTTGACATTGGAGGAAGAGCCGTCGTCATTGCAGATTCCCCGCAGAGGTGTCTCCTCCTTTGATGGACAACTGGGATGCATTCTACGTCGTGAAGGAATGTTCATTCTTCGTCAGTGAGTTCGTACTCTTCAGAAAAACTCATGAGCTCTCCAATCCTCCACACTACAATTGCCAACCCCATATTTCATTAAGTACCCTTCTTCTAAAACGTACCAAGTATTTTAAAAGAATTCAAAGAGGTGTGACAAATATAATTAATAAGGTTATTAATTATCTTAGTTGCCTTAAGCTTGGGAGGTGGAGAGGCTTCACTTCATTTGAAGATAAAGTGGAGTTGAAGTGCATTTAACAAGGGGTGAGTTATGTGGAGGTGAGGAGTTAGGGTCTCATGTGGGCCCCAACACACTAAACGCTTTCATGGGAGGTTAGGTGGGTGTGGTCCCCACCTCTAACTTCCCCTTTGTTGAAAATAACCACCTAGCTTGAATAAAATTTGTACACATCAATTTTTTATATTTAATCTCATTCCCAAATATTTAACCTCAACCCACTCAAAACGAAACTATGGTAAAGATTCCCTTAAGCAATTTCCGATGCTACGAGTTCATTGGTGCCCTCAGATTTCAATTCCGAGCAACAGTTAAAATGATAGAAAAACATGCACGTACATTTACTGAACGTACCCAAAAAAAGTTCGGAAAACTATTATCAGTCACCCTCGACCCACGCCGGTCGAGGTTAGGCTCTGCCTTAGTAAACCACACCTGAAATAACTCATTGATACTCTCGTATTTTCGATTCGAGTTACCGTTTATATGTTATGAATTTTACAATAAAATAATTGTCACTTAATTATTTTATTTGAGGCCAAAAACTAACTTGTTCTGGTGGCCCACGCCGGCCAAAGTTAGTATCTTCTTAAATAATCCATTCCCTCACGAGTTCAGCGGTGGTCTCAGATTTTTAATCCGAGCTACCATTTGTGAGTTGTAAGCTTTTGAAAAATAAAATAATTTATTTAATTATTTTATTTACACTTATTCCATTTTTGGAATTTCTCACAGGAGGCCCGCACCGACTAAACATAAGTCGCGCCTTGGGTAAACCCGCCATCCTGAGTGCAACGGTTCCCTCAGATTTCTAATTCGAGTAACCATTTAAGAGTTACTCCACCTTTTCAATAAAACGGCTTACCTATGTTAACTTAAGCTTAACAAAACTTCAGAAAATTATTTCGGGCACACTGGGCCTCAGAATTAGGTGCCGTCAGAAACCGCGTAATCGTAAATTTCCAAATAAATTAAGAAAAACAATTTACTTGAAATTTACGGGTCTCTAAATTACTCCCACCTTAGGGCTTTTCATCCCCATAAAGCATCAACACACACCAGGGGAAACAAAAGTGGTATTGAGCATGCATCTGAGCTTTCTGCTCCCATGTGCTCTCCTAGAGGATCCTGTGCTACCTGCGGTTTCCTTTTCACCGACCAAGGAAAACATATCCCATCATTTTAATTAAACCACAACCTTTTTTCCTAATACCATCAATCAGTGTATGAACTATGGTTGACCATTCCATACCCAAACTAAAGTTGTAAGGCCTCGATGCTTCCACCAAGAGGTTCCAACCGAAACTCTCTCCTCAAGGGTCAGATCACACCTATCGGTGTAAGTGTGTTTATAAAGTCTCCTCTCAATGTTATCTCCAGACGTGAGGTTCAAGTCAACAGTTTAAACCGGAAACTCTAGGTCTGGGACACGATTCGTAGAAGGAAGGAATGATTGATACCTATGTCTATTGATATGATAACTCGTAGTAGACGCAGACCGTACCACAAATCATTCTTAGAGCCCTTGGGTCACACTCTGTGACCGCATGCAGCTATTATATTTCCCTTCCCTTCATCTCCCTGAGCCTAGCGGGGACTACAAAGGCGGGTGGTTGTAACATGTCGAAATGTACACCACCTCATGCTGCTCTGCAAGCTCTTATTCCATGTCTGCTGCTTCGCAGATTAATCTGTCCTTAACACTTCCTCTTCGTGAAACATTTTACATGCCCAAGTCTCTGAAACTGGCTCCAGTTCGCATCTTCTCGCTGCTAACATTCACTACCTATAACCGATCAGCCAAAGAACATTAAACCACAAAGGTTCTCTCTACCACCATAACATAAGTAGGAATGCATAGAGGAAAGAGTTCTTACCCTGATATCCTTAAACACACCTCGCTCAGAGGTCCGAGCTCTAAATCACTAACTGTATCGTATACATCAAGTACAAAGAACGATCAGTACACCTCGACGAATACTCAGCTACTGACATGTCGTCCTGCCGAAGCTGTATAAGCTCTAGAAAACTCTCAACCACCCCCTCAAGCCAGTCCTTAGCCTCCTGTGAGTCGGGCTCACCTCAGAACCTGAGGGGTATCTGATGCTGAAACATGTGTAAGGCACTAAGCCTACATGAATCCTCTACCGGTACTACCAGTTGTAACTGCTGACCAACAGGTAGTGATATAGCTGGCACACTAACCGAAGGTACTATCTTAGTCATCAGTCCATGTACCAAAACCTCATCACTATGCAGACCAACCTCATTGTCACTCACTGGGAAACACAAGTAGTTAAGATCACCAAAAGCTCTATTATCTCTAAACTAGGTGTAGAAGGCTACAATCGCCTCCATCCAGTCCACTGCTGCCTGGGAATCTGCCTCGCCTCTTAACATCGGAGGCCTCTGCTACTGGAACTCGTGCAACATGCTCTGTCAGTGTGCACCGTCTGCTAGTATGGCTGGTGTCATCTACTGCTTAACGGGTGGTGCTGCTGCTGGTACACCACCCGAAGGAGACAACACAGAAAAAGGGCCCTGCACTGGAGCCTCATTGCTCAGTGAGCCATCATCGAGTACTCTCTCGGAAACTCCAACTGACTGTCTGCGTGGAGACATCCTGAATAGATGCAACACAGTCAAATGATATAAACCTGGTGAGCTGACCTGGTTTGAGTTGACTTAAGGAAAACTTTTGAAATACAAAAGTAATCAGTGTTTTCATGCACTAAGTTAGAAATTAGTATTCAGGGTCCTGGTGTACGGATACGTCAGCCGCCGCACTAACACTGGATTCCCTGAACTGAAAACCACACTTAGTACCTTAAAACTATTGCTTCACAGAAAGAAAATATCAGGGTCCTAAGTTCTACGGTAGAACCGACTCCTTTGATAACAATTTTTCATGACCTGTCCTCAGGGCCCGTGTCGTGACTACCCCAAGCCCGCCTTCCCTAGGCCAGGGGCTGTCGACTATCACCAAAGGCGTAAATCCCAAATAAAAGGGAATGAATTGCCTTTATAAAAGAAAACAACACAACAGAGTACAAGCGGAGGAAAACACTAAGTAAAGCAGTAAACAAGTGTGCGGGAAATACAAAGGGGCCGGAAATACAAGCCCAACAGAAAGGTAAAGCTACAACTGAAATTAAAGTACAACTCAAAGGACTAAAGCTGAAAGGTGACAAGCAGCTCCTGTATTTTCCACCACGGATCTTACCTGATGGGTAGGTACAGATGTCCACCTCAGCACTCTGCGTCTGACCGACCATCCATCCATCTCCTTCGTGTACTGACTCATCGTGAGATCCACCGTCGAGTACTGTCCATCTCAACAAGCCTCAACCACGATCAGTGTTGGATGTCTTTTGCAACCAACACAACAAGGTGTGGGCGTAGCCTGTGCATGGGTGAGTATAACGATACTCAGTAGGGGACCCGAGACCCTCAAGGTCTCACTAAAATATAAAGAGTATAAACCACAAAGAAATATCTCAATAAATAACCTTCACTTAAGTATATGCCCATACATATACCTATGTTTTCAAGTAACCCATCTCAATCATGAGGTCCACATAAAGGTCATTGACTCAGCTCAAACCAGGATTTTCATTATCGAACCTGAAACTGCTGAAAAGATCCTCCTCGGTCGAGTACTGTGATCCTGTCACGACCCTGAGGCACTACTCACTAACCTTAGACTGCTGAGGTACTTCTCCTGTCGAGTACCGTGGGTCAGCCACCAAAACACAGTAGTGCTTCCCACTAGGGTCTTCCACCCAAACACAATAGTTCTCCCCCTATTAGCCTGCAGAGGTACTCCTTCTGTTGAGTACCGGGGGTCTGCCACCCAAACAATGTAGTGTTCCCCGCCATGGGTCAGCCACCCAAACACAGTAGTGCTCCCTACTGGGCTAGTCAAGTCACTCCGACTCAAATCAAACAAGCATTCATCAGGTTTCAGCCAGCTACATGGTCTTCGTACTTAGTACGCTCGTCTCCGGGAGGATCTGCTCCATGAGCTACTAGTCGATACCCAAAGTATCAAAAAGTCCCATTAAGAATTATCCCAATGGACCACCACGTCAAAGGGGTCTCAACGCAATAGACGGAGCGTCAATCAGACACCCAGTCTGTAAGTTATCAGCCTATTAGTCCTAACGGCCCGCTTGGTTTCGTGTACGAATCAAACTGACCGTATCTCAACTGTACCCCAAATTCTCATAGGATATACTCAAAGGGACCGATTCTCAACGTGATCAACAACGCTGCTGACGATTCGTCAAACGGATGTCATGTCTGAAAGTTATTGGCTTTTCCATTCCAGGGGCTCGGTTGGATTTCGGGTACAATCCAACCCGGCCCTACTCCAACTACATCCAAACTTCATGTTTTGTTTCCCAAAAGAACCGTCTCATCAAGAAGAATCCAACAAAGTTGATGTCACGTCAATCGGATGTCCGAAGCTCAAGTTATATGCATTTCCACTCCGAGGGCCCGGTTGGTTTTGGGTTCGAACCAACCCTGTAGTACTTCAAATGACACCGGTTAACCAAACTGGTCACACCATTGCGATCCATTCCGAAAACCACATGAGATGGACTACCCATTGGTCCAAAATGGATAGACGGTAAAAATGTTGCATTTCAGCGCAACACGCGCGAACTGGGCCTCGTGGGGCCCGCTCCTCAACCTTGACATAAATCTCCAAAATTGGTCTTGAAACATACATCTTAATTTAAGGGTCGCAATGTCACAGACGGTTCGTCATTCCATCACCGTATTAGGGAGATATGTCCGATACTGGATCCCAAAATAATAATAATAATATTATTATTCAGTGCTTCGTGGGCCCGAGTCACAAACCAAAATTTAGTATCCAAAATTATACTTAAATCGACTGTATTGATGTCAGGATTACATCGCCAATGAAACCGAGGTCGCACGAAGAAGATACAGTCAAAATATTGTTTTATCATCAAAATTAATAATAACAATATTTTATTATTATTATTAATTATTTACTTATTTATCTTTCTAACTCCCAAATCAATCAGGATTTTGGACTCCTTGCACACTAGAATTCATCCCCAAAACCCCCATTTATCATTTATTTCTCTTTTGATTTTATCCCCACTATTATCTTATAAATCATCTCTCTATCCAATCTCATTTACTCTTCCACGATTATGTTCTCCCAATTAGCACCCCAATCACCAGGCCTCCTTCCACACGGCCAGAACCGCCACCCCCTTCGCCTGCCCGCCGCACTGCCGCAATGCCCCCCGGCTACCCGCGCTGGCGCGCCTCTAACCAGCCGAATCGCCTTGCCCCCCATCTGCTTGTCGCGCCTCCTCCCGTTACCACGCACCCGACCCCATTCCTCCGCACATCAAGAACTAGTTGGAGGTGGGTCCGGACTTGTTCGTAGTCCGTACCCACAACATTATTAGTTTGAATAAACACCCAATAGAATATTGTTCCATGCTCGAGGGAAAGAATCATGTAAACTTAAATAAACAAAACCCCCCTACCTCGCAAAGACGTTGCACGTCGTCGAGCCAGGGATAGAGGCAAGGTTTGCGATGATCAGAAGTCCTGGATGATCGGTGCCGGTTCCGTTGATGTTGGAAAAATAGCCATCGTCATTGCGGATTCCCGACAGCGGTGTCTCCTCCTTTGATGGAGAATTGGGAAGGGTTCTACATCGTGAAGGAATGATCATTCTTTGTCAGTGAGTTGGTACTCTTCAAAAAAAACTCATGAGCTCTTCAATCATCCACACAACAATTGCCAACCCCATATTTCATTAAGTACCCTTCTTTTAAAAGATTCCAAGAATTTAAAAATAATTCAAATAGGTGTGACAAATATAATTAATAAGGTTATTAATTATCTTAGTTGTCTTAAGCTTGGGAGGTGGAGGGGCTCACTTCAATAAAAGATAAAGTGGAGTTGCCAGGCATTTAACAATGGGCGAGTTATGGGGAGGTGAGGAGTTAGGGTCTTGTGTGGTCCCCACCACACTAAAATCTCCCATGGGAGGTTAGGAGGGTGTGGGCCCCACCTCTAACTTCCCCTTTGTTGAAAATAACCACCTACCTTGAATAAAATATGTACACATCAAATTTTATTTGATTTAATATCATTCCCAAATATTTAACCTCATCCCGC
This sequence comes from Viscum album, assembly GCA_963277665.1. NCBI lineage: Eukaryota > Viridiplantae > Streptophyta > Magnoliopsida > Santalales > Viscaceae > Viscum > Viscum album. Next base: position 1,460,558,631 of record OY728150.1, on the reverse strand, counting down.
TCAAAACACAATTGTGGTAAAGATTTCCTTAAGCAATTACCGATGCTGTGAGTTCATTGGTGAACTCAGATTTCAATTCCGAGCACTGGTTAAAATGATAGAAAACCCCGCATGTACGTTTACTGAACGTACACAAAAAAATGTTCTGAAAATTATTATCAGTCACCCTCAAACCACACCGATCGAGGTTAGGCTCTGCCTAACTAAAACACGCCCCAAAGAACTCCTTGATACTCTCGGATTTTCAATCCGAGTTACCTTTTAGAAGTTATAAATTTTTCAATAAATTAATTGTCACTTAATAATTTTAATTGCGGCCAAAAACTAACTTTTTCTGGTGGCCCGCACCAGCCAAAGTTAGTATCTTCTTAAATAAATCATGCCCTCACGAGATCAGCAGTGGTCTCGGGTTTTTAATACAAGCTACCGTTTGTGAGATATAAGCATTTGAAAAATAAAATAATTTATTTTATTATTTTATTTACGGTTATGCCATTTTTGGAATTTCTCACAGGAGGCCCGCACCGACTAAACTTAAGTCACACATAAGGTAAAACCACCATCATGAGCGCAACAGTGCCCTCCTATTTCTAATCCGAGTAACCGTTTAAGAGTTATTCCACTTTTTGTAGTAAACTTCTTATGCGCATTAACTAATCTTAGCAAAACTTTAGAAAATTATTCCGGGCACACCGGGCCTCAGAATTAGGTGCTGTCAGAAACCGTGTAGTCATAAAATTCCAAAGAAATTAAGAAAAAAAATTCCATGAAATTTCCGGGTCACTACAGTCTACCCATTTCAAACATAGTATCAAAGAAGAATGTTGCATGATCCTTTCTTATGACTATACCCTGTATATAGAATCAATTTATTTATTATGATCAGTAAACATAAAAGTTCATTCCATAGATCACCAGGGGACCTAAATTCCCATATCTCAACTTGTCCAATATTTATAGATCTCTGAATAATCTTAACTAACATCGTTTACCTACCAAATCATTAATTATCACTGGTGCCTAACTCTAAACTCAATCCTATACCTCAACCCTAAACCTATAATACAACTATTTTATGACCCTCAAAAAAAATATACCACACTAGGGGAGATATATTATGACCTCATGAGTCCCATATCTAGAAGGCATCGAGTTTGAGACTTGAACCAAGTGTATATTAAGCAGGATTATTGGAGGCATTACCCTTTTAGAGAAACGTTCAGATGAAAGGGATAAGAATTATAAAACAAAAAAACACCTTCTAAATATATATATATATATATATTTACAAGTTCAACATGAAATTTTATATAGTACTAAACCAATGAAATGAAATATACATGTAATAAAAAGTAAATATGATAGTGAACACAAAGCCCAAATAGCTCTTATTAATCCTCAAGCAAGTAAAATCCATCCTTATCACCATCCCGATATAGATAACCTAAAAATAGTTTTTATAAATGTAGGTTGAGTATAATATTTTACTTTTTAGGATCTACAGGACATTCAATTTTAAAACATATAATGGATGTACGTTGAAGCACAATGAAAAACAATGAAACTAACTGATCACCTAAACAAGTTTGATAAATTCATAGCTTCACCATTGTAAACTCTCAAAAAGTTCCACATTCAAGATAACATATAACATAGTAATAATGTTTCATGGGTACCATTATCCCTATTAACAAATGGTTTTCTTTTCTTTAACAATATTATACGTCCTGAGCATCTTTCTCTAATGGTAAGAGAACCTGAAAAGGCCTTGGAAATTCATCAAAACATTATCCTCATGCATCATTTAACAACACCATCTCATATCATAATTTTGTAACAATTTATATTAAAACATCCACCATATGTTGTATGCCATTATGAAACATCTTGTATTACACCACATGCCATTACCAACCATAACCTAAGTAAGTACCTTATGCCATCACCACCTATACCTGGCATACCTATAATAATACATTGGATACAATATCTGGTAACACATGTGTACGAAATAATCACAATGCATCATAACCCTCAACACAAATATATGGGTAATATATCTTTCTTGAAAATGAACACAGTTAAATAACATGTGAAGAAAGTGGGGACAATGGGGGTAGTCATGTATTCATCCTCTCTCCAAGATTTAGGGAAAAACACCCTCCCAATTTCCAACAGGTACTAGTTTTCCGAACCAAAAGGGGTGGGGAAGCATATGAAATGAATAAATATTAATTATACAATATTTTCCAAAATCCCACTCTTCAAAAAGCCAAATATTAGAAACAACAACATCTAACGTTACTCAGACTCCCAACCGCCATAGTTGTTATCAGATATCCTATAAGCATAAATGAATATAAAAGAGCTATATGAAAGTCTCTTTTTTCTCTTTTACCATTTAATTTTATTAATTAATTCATTATATATTAATTAACAATTGAAAATAATCCAAATTAAAATATTTAACATTTATCATCCAAATAAATATCATTTCTTCAAGGAATAAATCTAATCCAAGGAGTTCATTTTTTGATATTAACACATTTTAAGAATTTTCATTCTATAATCAACCGACCCCATGGGTTATATATTTATTCCATTCATTATTATAGACGTTCCATAAACCAGTACTCTAGGAAAACCATCCTAATCCACAACTAGGAGAAAACATGAAATCATGAACCTTTATCCACCTCATGTAGTGGGAAATGGAAAGAAGATAAATAAAATTCATGACTATCATCTATTAAAAAAATTCAAGTGAGTATGATAGATCTCACCATGTCATCAATTAATAATTCCATATTAAAACCATTCCATATCCTTTGGGTCCATCCCCAATAACCACATTTATATGATTATTAATCTCAATATCACGGGCATTAAGTGTTGCGACACAATACAAGAATCTCATCACATATATCATGTCTTCCATCCCTGGCTTACCCATACCAGTCTCACATCACATATAGGATACCCCTCACCTTAGCACAATTTTTCTCTAGGATCATCTATACCAAGATCACATATCATGCAGTAAGAAACTAATAACAAACAATAGGGCATATGGCCCCTCAAAATAAGGCATTCAACCTTCTTATGAAAAAGAGAGCACACATATACCATCCAAGGCACTCTACCATCTCAAAAACACTGTCAACTCAAGCCCTAGATAAAATATTATCTTAATCACATAATTGATTCTTGTTACATCATTAATTAATCATTTCATTTATTAAAATGCTATAACCATGGGAACCCTATGGTATCCAACTATTAAATGATATCACCATTTAATTAAACTGTTATTCTTTCATGATTCCAATAATAAATTCTATGTTTTCTAGAAACGTGAATTCCAATGAAATTACATTACATTATTCTTTTTTCAACTACCATTATCATGATTCAAGTTCATTAACCAATTAAATTAAGTATGAATACTTACATTAATTTAATTATCATCAAATTACAATAATAATCCAATTGAAAACATTTCTTGATTATGATTATTCAATTAATTGTAAATTAATAATACAGTTAATTACATTAATAATATCCATCATGAACACGATTCTATCAAATAAAGTCATATATATAACACTATCTAGATATACATCTATAAAAAAATTATCATGACACAAAATGAGAACATCTCTAATATGCGATTGGAACAAATTTATTTAATCAAGTTCAAGATTTATTATGTCAATTTCATTTCATTCCAAATGGATAAAATATTATTATTTTATTATTTCACATAAATAAAAATTATGAAATGAATCCGCTACATGAAATGATATCAATGATATTCACATGATAATGGACCACATCACATATATTTAATCACTTCAACCACAATAACTATTTCTATATGAGGACACTGTGGATCATCTGAGCCAACAAAAACCATGAGAAACACAATTAGAAACATGATAGAGAATCCTATAAGGTATAGAAGGGATACATAGAATTGAATGAGATCAAATCAAGGGAAACCACAAACAAATGAACGAAAAATACACCTTTGATCAGAGAATATTTCCATGGTTCGAAGACAGATGCCCAAAGATCGATCCCCAATAAAGGGATATAAAAAATCCAAATGAGAGGGTATTTGGATACTTGTACTGAGATATGGATCTAATGTAGCTGTAGGGTCCCGAATAACTTGAGGGGTTAAAATGCATATAAGACCACAATAGTAGGGAATTACATGACGTGTAATCCCCTTTCTCATCATATAATCCTTATTGATAATTTGACCACAAAGAATGAATCTTCTTTTTATTATTTAACACAAAAAACATAAAACTCAAGAACTAGCCTTAAATAAGTTATGAACCACACATACATGATGTGTAATATCCTTACATGAAAAATTTCACATCAAACCCCCTCTAGACTTATACTGTGCCTCATCCAAGATTCCTTATCCTTGGAAAATCATAAAGGGTTAGACCTCATGCTTCTAATCTCTTAAAATCATCTCTGGTGCTATTGTTATGATTATATTTAGCTCAGGAAATACCTCAACAAATTTTCATGACCATAAAAAAATAACTCCTTTTATCATTATCAAAATCCCATGTGCGGATAACTGGGGGATGTTTGGGATATAACGATATTAATATACTACTAGGGCTATAAATATCTCAATGATGAACACAATCATGGGACATATACAAGGAATGAATAATTCCACATTCAATAGGTCTATAGATATAATTATCTCATACACCACATTCCACAAGAACATAATATCCTATATCTAGAAGTTAAACTTTAACACTTTTCTATATTTATGAAGTTCTCAAAGCATACAGAGTAAAATCTCAAGGGGTCAGTAATTCTCTTCTATAATTAGAGATTATATGAGAATGTTATCAATGAACAAGATGAAGCATGAGTCTAGGATGAGGTGGAACAAATTATTTAATGAGATCTATAATGACTTCCTACACATTTATCAATCCAAATAGAAACACCAAGTCGAGTAATATCTTATACAAAATCTAAAACACCATTTTCAAGGTATCCTCCTCTTTAACCAGAACTGATTATATTCCAATCAAAGTCCAATCTTGTAAAACCACCAAGCTCACTATAAATGATTAAAATGTTAATTAATCCAAGGATATAGATACCATTTTTTGGGGTCACCTAGTTAAGTTTTCGATAACCATTGCACATTCAAAGACTACCACCCACCTTATTATTTAATAACATAGGTTTACCTGAAGGTTCTCTACTCAGATATATAAATCTGTAAAACTATAAATCACCATGTTATACCTTAATATCTATAAAATCAGTAGATTCCATACCATAAAAAGGTATCGAAATGGGATACACACCCAGAATGTTCTCCATCTAATATTCAACAACATTACCAAGAGATTGTTCTATCAAATCATTTGGGAAGACATCCTGAAAAAGATACATGACAAGGAAAAATGCCAAGGGGGATGCCACTAATCCATCTAAAATATCCATAACCTCCATATTCCCAGAGATCATCCAGATATGACTCATGTGTCAACCAACATTTGTGCACGTTGTTTCAATTCTATAATCAAAATAAATATTTCTTACTTTGGAAAATTAACTGACATTGATTTCTATTATCAATCAATGTAACCTCAACAGTTAGTCATTCATTCCTTTCTAATAATTACATCTAACCCCAGCATATAAAAAATCATGTAGTCCAATTTTTCCCTATAAATATGAAAATTAAATAGTGAACTCTATATATTGATAATGGTGGCACAGTTTTTTGACAAAAAATGGTTCAAATTAACTATGAGGATAACATAACCGAAAAGTCATGTCCAAGAACCAATTTCATGTTTATGAATGAGTGATTAAAATTTATATTAAAAAAGGAAGTATATAGATTTTAAATAACCCAAACCATTAAATAATAAATGGATGGTCCTGAACCAACATCTATTTGAATATTTTCAACTACATAGATATGACCACCCTCAGCTTCAAGAACATGTCTGAGAGACACATGACCCGTCTTAGTCCTCGGTTGAGTCTATTGTTATGGACCATGATCGAATACATATATCAAGAATAATGTTTTTCCTCTACCGATATATAAATTAATCATCCAATAATTGAAAACAGAAGCTTTATATCATCCATATTGTGGAATTAATAACACATTATGTTAGGTGTTGAACAGAACATATGATAGTGTGTGACCTATTCACATTTGATGTTTTTTTGAACTCAGTCTGATGGGGCCGATGAATCCATAATCATCTCAGATCATGTGTGGTTATATTTATATATATCGCAACATTTTTTTATAATCCCATATGTGGAAAATCATCATTGTATCATGAGGTCCACTAGTCTATGTAAATAATATTTAATGATGATGAAATTATAGACCATTATTTATCTCTAGGACCTGTGGAGTACTATAGTATATGTAATCAGATCAAATATTCAGAATTGATATCTAAAATATAGTTACGACACAATTTCAAACATCTTATATTTCTATGCCTCATCATCAAAAAAGATAAGATTAATGGGAATAATCTCCTTAGAGCATGCAGATTATGAAGGAACTATCATCAATCCTTGTGAATGATCCATGTGCTTCTATGATTAGACTAGATTCATCATATCTAAACTAAAATCCTCAAAGAAGGGGAAATTGAATGATTCCCATGTTATACCATCTCACATTCCATCCTGGACCCCAACATCCCCCCCCCCCACATCCAATATCACTCTATGACATATTGGTCGATAGATTCACCTTCTAATAATCCATGGTATTTTTAATATTAAAGATCCTAAAATTTTAGAATCCATTCCTTAGAATCCCATAGGCATCTAGTGACTTGGAATTATTGATTATAATGGAGTTAAAAGTGTTAATAATATGGAACCACAGTCTTTGTGACTCCCTTACCATTGAATATTAATTGGTGGAAAAAATATTCATAATGTTTCTTTTGGATTGAACTATTGTAGAACATATGGGAGTATGCTCTACAATTCCCTTATACACAGTAGGTGGTCCTAATAGTCCCATATGCGGAGGAATATTCAACAACATAAAGACAATAATTAATTCATAAGATGATATTTCATAACTAATGTAAGGGATCCCATAAAGCATTCTCCAAGATTCTACCATTACCCCAACCTATTACACTACAAGAAATATCAAAAGTTCTTTGTTCATATTCATTATCCAAAGTCATATATATAAACAAAACATAACATCATGTTCTGTTAAACTAATTAATTCCATTTAATATAAATCATAATAGTACTATAAATAGATATATTATACAATCATAAATACAAGTATATCAGTAACAAATTGACCAAATCATGGAATTCAATTTAGAAAATAATTTCGCACACAATAATAATTATATATATTTAATTTAAAACAATGTTCTGAATAATGATTCATGAATTCAAACAAAATATCATAAAATAGTATTCAAAATCTCATGCATAGTAACTCGAAGGTCCACTACACTTGTGTGGGATATGAAAATGGAAACTCCCTTACTCAAGTTCCACATGCCAATCACTTTCTACCATGTCCCATGTTATTCCCAAAAGAAAATGAAAAACCATTCTTTTGTTATATTCTGTTACACACAGACCAGAACAACCATGTCTGAATTAGAGTGACTCATGATGACATGTGGTCCTCCCCATGTACAAGAGGCTAAAGACTAGCCATGAGGGTCTAATTCAACAAATGGGGAGATTATATCCTTAGTAACATGCCATAGTAAAAATAATAAAAAATTAATTAATTAATTAATTAGTAACTGGAGTAACATTGTGAAACCAAAAAATGGAATATATTTCAATCAAAAAATATATAATACTATCTTTATGTAACACCCCTATATTTTATTAAATATATATCTTCATTTTATTTAACATCCCTAATATCTTTTATTTCACACAACACTGAGCCTAAAAAAACTTTGAAATATTATTATTTACATATGATCGTCATATCACATTCATTATATTGGTTGGTATGAATAATAGTAACTACATTATGATATATATATATATATGTGTATGTATTACTCAATATATAAGTATTGATATTTGATTATAAAATAATCACTCAATTTTTTTGTAAAGTTGTATTATTCTTCAAAAATAAATTTTATTGAAAAACAAAATTATTCTTTATTTATTAGAAAATATTATCATTAATATCACCAACTATTGGAATTTTTTTATGAAATTCCCAATTTTATTAATTAATAATATTTAAATTATCTTAAAATAAATTGTGTTGTTGTTTTTTTTAAGGAATGATTTTTGAGTGAATAGTAAAAAATATTGATTTTTATTGAAAACATTATTTATGTATAGGAATGTTAAATGTTAAATTTTTTAAATGGTTATATTATATCTCAAGTAAAATAACTATTTTTATAGGAATCAATTTTATGTCATAATTTGGTATAAAAACATTTTAATGTAAAAAATATATTTTTTGGATTATTTTTTATAAAATTTAAATTTTATGTACTTAATAAACAGTTTTAAAATTCATCTAATATTTTTACTATACATGAAATAATAAGAAATATAATTTTATTCTTAAAAAGGATTTTTTTAATGCATAATGCGTCTAATTTTCCAAACAGAGATTAAAGTTTATTTGATTAATTTATAGGTATTGTGATAGATAAAATAATTTACATTTTTATAAATAGGACGTTCAATTTGAGTAAATAACACACATTTATATTTGACATATATTAATAGTAATCGTGGTAAAATTTATCACTAGGATAAAGGGGAAATTAGATAAATCCTAAATAACATTTTTTATGGCCACAAGGTTTCATTTGAATACATTTTGGATGAATGGAATTATAAAATTAATATATTTGTCTCAAAATAGAGCTTTTACTCGAAAAATTCATATAAAATGATTTATAAATTATTTAAATCAATGAAATTTACAAAACGTCACTTTTTTAGTTTTAAATATCCTTTATGATTTGTCGAAGGGAAAATAGTTATAATTAAATAATTATATTCATTTTTTCTAAAAATTAAATTATATTAACTATTTGAATATATTTATAAAATTTTTTATAATATAATTTCCTTATATTTATAAATAATGAAAAAAAAGTAATTTTTCAATTTTTGGAAATATTAAGTAAACAATTTTGGAAATACGAAAAGTTATATAATTATAGAATGTTAAATAAATCCACCAATTTTATAGGGTTATATGACATATTATTTTTTAAAAATAAACATTATACTTGAGTTTACATATTTTATTTATTTCTTTTAAGTCATATTGAACTAATTGATTCATAATTTAATATATTGACGTTTTATAAACAAAATATTATTATTATTTTATTTAAAAAACATAAAAATAGTTAAATAAGGAAACATGGATATGATATGGTTTAAAATTTACAACATTTTCCATTAATATGTCAATTTTAACTCTATAATTAAATACTAAAACCCTTTAATATTGAAATATTTGTTACAATGGTTAAAATTAAAATTGGATAACTATTGGTTAATGAAAATAATAGGCCATTAAATCACACAAATCATTTCTAGACAATATTGGTGTATGGTATGCAAACCCTATCCTACCATATTTTCTAATTTATATACATTTCGAGGAATTTTTCCTGATAATGAATTTATTAAAATTTATTCCGTTGAGAACTTCAAAAATATCCCCTCACCTTAGATATAAATTGGAACATCCTCCCTCACTTATTTGTGCAACATTGAAGATTATATATGAACAAAACTAAAAAATTTATATTCTTAACAACCTAAAAATAATTCAAGTGGTTATTTTCATCCAAAGAGACGAAACCTAGATCACATTACAGTATATATAAAGGAACCATTTATTAGAAGAGTAATCACCTAACCAATCAGTTTTTACCCCTTATTTACATCCATTGTATTTTTTTATATGGTGTATATATTTCCCATGAATATAATTTATAATACATCTTTTGAATTAACGTGGATTTAAATATCCATATAATGTAATATTATTTTTTGGACTTCAATTAAAATGTTACAATATTAGTAATGGTTTTATGTTACCGTATCAGTTTTTATTGATATTGATTATGATTATGTTTATATTAAAGAAATATTACATATCAACAATAAATAAACTTATCATTTTATTATCCTCCTATTATTTCATGAGAATAAATGTTTTAATTTATTTTACACAACTTATGTACTCATTATATTGAAGATATGTTGTTAAGAAAAAAATTTAATTTTTTATCTATTTAATCGAAAAACATTTTCCTACTCTATCCATATATTTTGTAATATTTTCTAAATATAGTTTTTAGTATCATATTCTGATTTTTAATGAAATTTTTAAGGATGTTTTACATTTAAAAATAATTTTTAATGTAACCTTAATTTTTTTCCAAATGATTATTTTATTAATATTTTATTAAAAGTGTGAAAGAAAATATTTTTAACTTATATGATGTGAATAAATATTCTCTCCATACAAACTAAATTTATTTTTGAGGAATCCTTTACCATTTTACATGTTTCTTTAAACAAATTTCATTTATATTTTCAATGTTTTTTTAAAATATATTTCAAAAATGGAATGTTCCTTTCCTTAAGAAATGTACCATGTGATCTTTGAAGACAATTTTATATCTCTCATGAAATCCATTAATGTTAATTAATCTATACACGAGATTTGATCAAACAGTACCATCATTATTCATTAATGTTATAGTTTTTTATGATGAATTTTTTTTATGAAACCCATTCCTCTTCCATAGGTTACACTATGATGGAATATTTACTAAAATACATTACTTTCATGTAATATAACAGAATACATATATTATGATCTTGTGGGATAAATATATAATATTTTCATTATCTGAAAGGTTAAACCTATATCTCCCCATAATTAATTGGTTATATATGGATTGATCATGTGGGAATTACAATATATGTGAACTTGATATCATGTTAGAAATATTATGCCTGGTCCCAAATTTCATTAGGACAACCCCGATCTTGATAACTCATTAATTAATGATTTATTACACAATAATAAATACGATAACACCTAGAAAATATATATTTTTAATGTATTTTGGTAATTATTTATATAACACAAAAAACAAAATACATAGATAAAGACACAATATTGAAAACATATATAACATGTTTCTAAAATTCTTGTAGCTTTAAAAATTGATGGGATAACATGGGGACATACATAAGAAACAGTTGAGATATGAATCCTAGTAAGGGAATAAAAAAATATCCGTGTGAAAAATGTATTAAATGTTAGAAATAAGAATCTCAATGGAATATAAAATGGTTGATAATAATAAACATAAATAATGTGGCATGATATAATTTGACAACATAATGAAAAAAATGAGAATGTGGCAACAAAAATAGATATGAAAGCATAAAAATGAGTAAATGAGAACTAACAAGGCATCACAACATGGTTTATAATGTCCCATTATATATTAGGTTCATGCCGAAGTCTCATATGTGATATCTCAAGAGACTAAAACATTACCCAGTGCATTGGACTGATATATAATTTGGGTCTCTCCAATAAATTTCAAATCATTTAATTTCATAAGTGTTCCACATAGATCATTCAATATAAAATCATTTTCCTCACATTTAATCACTAATTTAACGAATGTGGTTTATATAAATGTAATTACCAGTTCAATGAATTATATGTACAACTAAGTGAATAACCTTTAGTTGAAATGGGTACGGGTTTAAACCACCAAAATGTCCAAAAGGTAAAATAATAATTACATTTAGTAAGGATAACTATAGTTTATAAAGATTCATAAAATGGATCAATAATTGTTAGAGGTGTCTCTCATCACATGGATGTCAAAAGTATAGAATGAGTGATATGTAAATATTCACTCCCACATTAATATTTTGGAATTAATAGGCACTAGACCAGAAATTTTTCTTCAAAAAACATGTAATGGAAAAATCAAATGATAATTTAATCATTATAATTTGTGTATATAATGAATCATTGGAGGGATTAATAAAAGTAAATTTCATGAACCAACATGTATACCATGGATCCCGAATACCTGAAATGAATCTTTTAGGTCCTAAAGGGAATTCTTGGTCATTATGAATTGGTGACTAACTCCAGGCATCATACATGAAAAAAGAGGTAAATTTTTTCCAATTACAGTGGAATACAATAAGATACCATTAATTATATCAACACTCCTCAATGATAAAGTCACATAAGTATTACAGATAAAAAATTCCAAAGAATGTAGATAAATAACTCAAAGGAAACCACTATATAAACTCAGAAAATGTATAACAAAAACCTTATGTAACTAGTGTAAAAATGCTCTAGTAGTCACCATCACCACTCGACGGTCTAAAGGAATTATAGCATCCCATACAAATAGTTGGTAAATTATCTTTTTTGTAACATGGTATAAGAAGATCTAAAAAATCCCAATAGAAATTTTTGGGTGTGAGCCATAAATACTAATAGGGTATCACAATGTGATCAATAATTATTTCTACTAAATAAACTAATCCTTCATTCAATGTAAATTCAATAGGTATTTTTATATCATATCATTTGAAAATTTAAATCAACAAATTATTCCATTAAAATTGATAGAAAAAAATTAAAACATGGATTAAATGAAGATTTTGTATAAAATAATTTATATTAATAACTTCAAAAGAGTCAAATAGTTCTATAATAAAAATAATATATAATCAAAACATATAGAACAATATAAAAGATCGGATTCCATAAAGTTTGTCAGATTTTGGATATAGGATCCTATCAATTCTCAAATCAATGATCCTAGCTAATCATGCGTATACATGTCCCTCAAGATCAGGTTGAATATGAATCATCAACATCTTGTCATCAATAATATTTCTAAACTAGGTTTTTGTAAGGGTTTTCAACATCAATACAATTATAGAGGATCAAGAATCAACCAATTTTTCCTAAATAACCCACTATCTTCCAGGAATACAAGTTATCAATCAATAAATCAATAATAGGGAAATAATATTATTTCTAATCGATCATCATATATGATTCAATTCATTAATTATTAGTTTAAAATTTACAATTAAATTTTAAAAACCAAAACATGTGTATTCACCATTTCATGACTTTCTCAATATAAAAACAATAATAGGTTCCCATTATATCAATTTATTCCTTTTTTTTCTCAAAAAAATCCTGAAGTCATTTTATCAATTTGAACATTTTTAAATGTTACCCCATGAGTCCAATTCCTTTTGAATTTGGGGGTTCTAAAAAATCAATGGTTTTTAAAATTTAATGATCAAATCATTTAAAATCAAGGTATTTTCGATCAATTAAATGATCATTCGGAATAATAAATTATATCACGATTTCAAATACATGTAAAATATTAAATTGAACCACATACCTTTAAATCATGTAATTGAATTATCAATATTTGCAATGGTAATTCCAAAAACTATTGAAGGTGAAGGATATCTATGAATTTGATTCAGAATCATTATCTATATAGAAAAGGATTATATATATTGAAATAGATTATTAATCAATCAAGAAACATGACAATATCATACAATATTAGGAAGAGAAGAAGTAATATCAGAAGAAACTATATGAGAGGTGATCCACATACCCAGGAGAGACCATCGAGATCAACACAACATTGATACAGTAGGGAAAGCATTTTGAGGATTCATAATATTATATAGAGAGCCTTAAAACCCATGGTATTTGATTTATGGTCAATTGGAGTTTTGGACATCTTAAATTGGGGGGTGATCTAGATTTTAAACTAACATTTTGGATCTTTAAAATACCACACATAATGTTAGCTGGAGTGAGGATAACAGATTAGGGAAATCTTGCTCCAGCCAGGTACACCTACTATTTGAGACACATGTTTTCCCCAAGATGGGAACACGGTTCTTGAAATTATTTTCAGCCATGAATTCCCCCCAATCAATGGGGTGAATTATTTACTCATGGGGGGGTAATAGTTTGGAAAAACTATGTACCGATCATGCATACCACTAAAAGCCTTTGAACAATCCCAAAATATCTCAGAATGACACCAAAATTGGACTAGGCATAAAAAGGATCAAAATAAGTGTCAAAGAGTAAGTGAATGAAGGTAAAGGGATGTTCCAACCTCCCCAACAAAAAAATATCTCCCTATATATCCTGTAAATATGTTTCCATATCAAAGAGATGAGGCCACTATCTCACTAGTTCCACATTGTCCCAAGTCTCATCGGAATTAGAACCATGATTCTATAATAAACTGACTAAACGTATCATCCTCTAATAATGTAGAACAATCATTGAATAAATAATTAGTATTGGCAGTTTAGTAATAAAATAATTATCCTTAGCCTAAAATTCATCTCATCTCAAGATATGAGATTGGATGAAATGATACATCTGAGGATGTGATACATAAGAATAAATTATTTATCGACGTAAACTATGTCAGATGTTCTATGTGGTAATCCACATTACTCACCTTCTAAAAATCCCGAAAAGGTTAAGAAAATAAGGATCTATCTTCCCTTCCTTCCCATTTCATTTATTAACAATCCATGTTTAAGCTCTCGATAACAATTGGTTATCAACTATGTTTTCCAGATGGTCCCCTATGGTGGTTATCATAAAATTTATATTGGATTTTTGTGATCAAAATTATCTGAATAAGAAATTGAATCTTTTCTATCATATCTTGTACCATGCTTGGTACAAGTAAATCCAATTCACCAATATTTGAAAAGAAGAACAGTTATTTTCATGTAAGATAATGAAGGGCCACAAAAGGATCCATCTAAATGGACAATAGACAATGTGTTCCAAAATATGTATATCCCATTCTATATAGAAAACCATATGCAGAGTGAATTCCATGCTCATGATCACCTGTTATCCTATTACCTCCACCTAGGAAACCCATAAATGAGAAGTTAAATAATTATATCTATTAGAGACTATCAAATATGGAACACCATATAACCAGATGACCTCCTGTATATACAGTCATCCCAATTCGTCAACAATGGTTATACCATGGATAGGTATAAAGTGGTCGTATTTGGTCATCCAAGTGATGGAAACCCATATAATATTCTTATTCTAATGGGTATGAGGAAACCCCACCATGAATTACATAGAAATATTACCCCACATATATATTGGAACTAAAAGGGGATGGAGAAAAACATATGGTTTTGGTGCCTGAACATGACATGTTGGAATGTATAACAACATAAAAAATAATAATAAATGACTCATATCATAAATAGCTACATGATCATCATAGTATATCATAGAACATATTCATGGTTCCCAGGTGAACTCCCATAGAGAACTATTATAGTCTCTTATAAAAACCATTATTATGGAAAAAGGAACAATGTACTAGTTTCAAAAATGTAGAATACCCTCCATGGAGAGTGACAAGTCACTAATAGTCACCCCAACATTAAGAGAGTCTATAATGCCACAGAATTATTCATCACTCTATTGATCCTGAATAATCAACTCAAGAACAGAGGAATTAAATTGAACACTAGTCAAAATATTATAAGGCTTATTCACATGGACTCTCTATGAAGCAGTGAAAATAGATCCATAAAATTCCACTCAACTGGTGATTCTTTAACTACCTTAAACAGATATTTCTAACTCAATTATTTTTCAATTACATAACCCATTGTATGTGTATAAAAAGTTTCATAATTTAATGATTTTATCTACTCCACAAAACACCTCTATTAAAGAAAAAAATCTTTTTCATATATGATATAGCATAATTTTTTTGGCACTGAATAAATAGAAAACCTTTCTATGAAAAGGTAATGTTTCTACCCATTACGATCATGCATCGAAGTTGTTATTTTCAGATAATAACTTGGATAATTCATCAAGTGTGTTTTAATATGACTAGGGATATAGTAAATAACTGGATCATCTAACATAATATCAAATCCTAAAACATAAAATCTACTATCCATGAAGACCACATAGCCCTACCTGGCCTTGGGAATAGTCAACACTATTGTAGAAGTCAAAATACAGTTCAACTCTACAACATACGAATGAAATGTAACATTTGAAATGAGCTTCACTCCTTTCCATGTGATAGTGGTCATTTTAGAATCCAAATTTTTGAAATTATATACAAACTAGTGATAATATCAGGCAAAACTAAGAAACTCTGAATCTCGAAAACATTTTTCGATTGTTCCTATGTCAAAATTATTATTAACCATGGTGTAACATACATTTATATTACATAATTTTTTCGGAATTTTTATAACATTACACTAACACATTCTTGAGGACCATAATAATATCGTTCATTTGGAATCATGAATCACAATATTCTAATATGGGGAATGATTTTGATATTTCCCATAACGATTTTCCCATTTAGTACTTATCATAAATATATGCTACATTTATCATTTCCTTTAATAATGGGGCTGTGAAACCTATTAAAGGGTGACATCACATGCCCAGTAAGTGTAAAAAAAAGAGATATTAAATCCTGATATTTTCGTAAGCTTATGCGAAGATGAGCATAACATTTTAAAAGCATACCTTGCATATCAAAGATCAAAATATTTTATCATGTCAAAAATAATTTAAGTTCGTAAGACATGAATAATGAGCAAATATTGTAACATTATCCGTAATAGGATAACATTGGATAAAAGCACAGAATATTTTTCATACACATAATAATAGAAATATATTTCTCATATTGGCCATGGATCTCTTCAAGGCTATCATCGGGGAAAAAGTCCTTTTATATACCAAGATAAATCCTTGTTTTAGCCTTGTATTACATTACAATGTTCACTCCCCATTCAATCTATGATATACTATACTAGGTTCAATCCCCATTCCATCATCTTCTAACTCAAGAGATTTATAAATCTCTATCCAATGTATTGGAGGGAGATACAAGTCCAATATCTCACATAATGAAAACCATATTTATGTGTGGAATAAGACAGTAAACATTCATCATATTAAAACCCATTAAATGAAATAGGTATAATAAAATATTCATCATATCATATCCTATGGAAAATAGAATAGTCTCATAATCTATTCATCATAGCGTAACCTAGAAAAATAAGTAGGTTTCAAGGAAATTTTATCATGGTATTACCCATGGAAGAGAAACTCATTTAATAAAAATGATTCCATCAAAATATAGACATTCAATGAAATAATTTGAAGGATATACTTATATCATACCCGTATTTGACATAAGTAAATTATTATAATTTCATCTTAGATGGTAAATAATTTTTAAAGACTAATTGGAAAATTAAATGAGGAAAATAGATTTTCTCTAAAAATAAAATTTGAAAAAGTAAAAAATTAAGAAAACATTTCATTTTAAAATATACTCAAAAATATATAATGTAATATTCTAAATATCATTTTAATAATTCAATGATAATAGTATCTTTTACCCTTTTTAAAATAAATTTCCAAACAAAAAACATTTTAAAATCCATTTTCATTAAAAAAACCATGAAAACATATAAAAGAATAAAAAAAATTGAAAACAATATTTCGAACCTAATATTTTTTAAAAAATGTAATTGAAAATGTGATTAAATGATAATTTAAAATAATATTATAAAACAATATTAAAAGAAATTTTTATTGAATGACAACATTTTGATTACTGAGGATGGAAAAAATCATTATTTTATTAAAAAATATTAATTATTTCATATACCAAAAACTTATAAAATATTTCCATTACATTAATATATCATGAATAACCACTAAAAATTTAAATTAATTATATTTTATTGGAGGTCGACAATGAAATTTCAACATTTGAGACTTAATAATAAACAATCCGAATAAATGAGGATATTTTATCATAAAGCTCTTATAACTTTTTGAAACATGAATCTACAATCCAGATAAAATAATAAAATTATATAAAACATATAATACCATGAAAATATATATACTAATGATATAAAAAATAAATGGAGAAGTATATACATATAATAAATAATATAGGGATACTTCATAACATATTTCTCCAAAAAGTAAAATTAAGAAAAAAATCCTTTATCAATTTGGTAACATTTTAAATCACCATCCCCATGAATGAGACCCCTAAAAGGTAAATTTAATCAAAATAATTTTTATAAGATTCCACATAATATATAATAATAGGGTAGTGTATACATAACATAAAATTATCATTTGTTTAATATGTGTAATTTCTCAACCCGAGTGACAAACCCTGATTGCCCATGTTAGTTCGCTATGTGACACTGAGCGTGAATCTCTATATAATATTGTCTTATGACTAGTTTTGAGGGTATAATATTGATCATGGGGACTATATACCCTATTTTTCAATGTTATACAACAATATACATAAATAATAATAACCAAATGATATTTCCATAACCAATAATATACCAGAATAACAAGATGACCAAAATTGGAAATACAATATCCAAAACTAAATAGTATATATGTTTAACTAATAATTTTGAAGTGTCAATATGTAAAAACAAAAATAATAAAGACATTGAATTCTTCCATGTGTGTACTAAATCCAATACTTGTTCCCTCATTTATGCTCCAACTGACATAGCCATCAAACATTGGGCCTTTTCCCATATGTTGTCCTACAACCATGAAATCTATTAATGTACCAATCTGAACCTGATCTGGTTTTGATTATAACATAAAAGGCTAAAAAAAATGTTTTCTTATAAAATATCCATTTGAAATAGTTTATTTAATTTTATAAAAAATTAATAACACCAATAAAGTAAATAGTTTACATTTATTCAATTAATCTTTATTTAACCACATACACCCTAAGGTTTCTGCATACACCAAAACTCTCACTATATGATTCTATAAATTCTACATTAAGACCATTCTCAAAGAGATATAATATATATGAATTCCACCATTACCATTCATCATCGCAATTCATATCTAAATTCCTTTTTTTAACATTAATTATCTAAATTCACATTTGAAATCCATTATTACCATTCATTATCTCAATGGAAATATTTATGAAAATGATTCCTTTCATTAACTAAATTGACATATTCATTTCATTTTTTCCATTCATTGTAATAATTGAAACATGAATTCCATTTTTAACATTTATTTTCTCTATTAAGATCTGAATTCCCTTGTAACGATTCATCATATAAATTAAAAAATGAGTTCCATTGTTACCATTGATTACCTCAATTCACATATTAATTCCATTGTTACCATTAATTATCTCAATTAACAAATGGAATACAGTATTACCATTCATAGTATAAAAATTCCATTTATTAATTCATCAATTAATTAATCAAAACCCACAATAACAATATCCTCATAATTAATTCATCAATTAATTAAGAAACTTATAAAATCTCAATAACCCCATTTCCACAATTAGATAATTAATCAATCTAAATAATAAATTAATTAAATTTAGGAAACTAAACTGGTAATAAAAAATAAAATTTCCAAAATTATTTACATGGAATTGAAATAAATACTTTTGGATTTGAAGAATAGACCACCTACCTCAACATTGAATATACATGCTATCATATAGAAATCCCAAAATCAAGCAGAATACCCATAATCATGATGGTGAATGAGATAGTTTCAATCCCTAGTTACATGGTTTAAATGGTTTAAATATTATAATACCTAGATCTATATCTACAAAAATCATCAGATAAACATTCCTTCGTGTATGGGAGAATAGCGTGAAAGAGATCAGAAACCACATAGGATAATAATCTCTTACAATGAGTGGTTATGATCTAAAATCCAGTCATTGAATCATGATGAACGTAATTTGGAAGGACTTAGAATCTATTTAGTAGCCTCTAAAATTGTGAAATAATGTATATGCTTGATCTTGGGAATATTAGGGGTCTAGACGGGGGTTCTGGTAAATTTTAAACTTATTTTTAGGTGAATTTAAAACCATGCACCATTTGGTATGTTGGGGTGCATGATTTTCTAATCCGTGTGAATTAACCATGAAACTCTTCTATAGGGGTACATTTTTCCCTTATAGGGTATGTGGTTTGAAAACCCATGTTCCATATATTTGAATACCCACTTTATAGGTTTTCACTATTTGCTGGGATAGGGAGTACTATTTGGGAAAACCATGAACCAACTTTAAACGTTCCCTATTCCTTCTAAATTTATCAAATTTTATCCAATTTTGACCCATGTTACAAGCCAATAAAAAATTACTCACTCACGGAAAAATGAGTATATGATAACATGCTCAGGACATCCCCCAAACTGTTCAGGATCCTATAATCTCCCCACCTTATAATAGCTTATCCTTGAGCTATACTTCAATGCATTACTATGATTCCTAGCTAAAAATAATGGTCCACTTTTCCTAAATATTTTATTCTATCCCCCATGTTTCCTCTTGAACACAGCCATGTTTCCAAAATAAATGAACTATCAGTATGGTCATTCCCCACAACAATTTCTCCTTTTGATCAAACACATATTTTAGATTTTCCTTAAAGGAAACATCTATCTCAAAATCATGATCATCAACATCAATCATATGTGATAGGTTAGTTTAATACTACCAATGTTTTGAAACATGAAAAAATGATGCATAGAACAATACCTATATGTAAGATCCAATCGGTATGTCATTGTCTGGATTCTCTCTACAACCCCAAATGGTCCAAAAAACAATGGCAGCAACATACCTTGAGTATGTATCCTATGGTGAAACATATTAGGCATAAAAAGATTAAATACACAATCACCCATAGTAAACTCTTGCGGTTATATACTTCTATCCGCATATGACATCAGTCAACTCTGAGACGTAGACATAAAATTTCTAATTATTTGTACCTACTATGATGTCTCCTACATGAGACTTGGTCCCAATAGTTCGGACTCACCAGCCTCTATTCAGAATATCATTGATCTGCACGGACAACCATAAAGTTCATCATGGTTCCATATGAATATTCTACTAAGAACTATTGTTATAGGTGAACTCCACCAATGATAGGTGCTTCTCCAAAGATCCTCCAATGTCCAAGAAAAATTCTCATAGAATTCGCTCAAGCCCCTGTATCAAATGCTCTCACTTCCCATCTATCTATGAGTTGAATATCGAAATCAAAAAAACAAGAATACCAAGATACTTCTATTTTGCCTACCATAAGAGAGAAGTAAAGCATGGGTCATCGACTAAATTTATAGTCTATATCACCCTATGCAGACAAAATATCTCTTGAATGTACAAATTTTTCAGCTGATCCAAACAGAATTTCTCCAACACTAGAAAGAAATGTGTTGTGTTTGTCAACTATTCCAAAATCACAAAGATATATTTAATCATCATAGGCATCCTCTGGAGTCCCACAATAATGTCCATGGTAACTTCATCCTAGTCTAATTATATAATGAGTAATGAAAGTAGTAAACCACCAGGTATCTAATGCCCAGCCTTCACCCACTGATTAATGTAATACCACGTCACAAACCCCACTATGTCGATTTTCACGTCCGACCATCAAAAAAATATTCATATTCCATGGTACATTTTGGTCACAAATGGATGTATCACCTACCACTAGGCAGGGAATTATGATATCTTCTCATGTTGCATACTCATAGGAAAGAATATCTGATTCTTGACATAGATCATCTCATCCTCATCTAAAGGCCAATAAAGGGTGACTCACCACCCACAATTCTTTCTCTCAAGGGTAAACATTATGGATCCTCATAATTACTATCCTTGATCCATCTAAAAAGTGTATAATACAATGAAACTCATATGAGATTCATCTTCTCATGAACCACAAGAACCACTTAATGCATGTCATCTAATAAAATAATCATTCCCCACTCAACATAAGACTCGTGAATTTCCTAAGTATGAGTTTTCCTTCTCTACGGATTAGCCACACAATTTAAATTTCTTGGAATATATACTAGATCCTAATCGAATGATTTAATATACTAAACCCATCTATGCTTTTGGATATTAAAATATCCTTGGTATGAGATATTCATTAAGCTATTATGATAAATATATAAAGTAATCATTGAACAAAAGAAATAATGTTTCAAACACATTAAATTATAAACAACAATTAACAAATCTTGTCTTTAAGTCAGGGAGTTCCATTTATGTGGATTCAACTATTGTAACCCCTATTCGACAACTAGACCTATCATTATAAAAAATTCTCATTGTTTGATCCCATAAGAGTAAAAAACACTACCTCACATGGCTTGTGTAGGATCATTTTTCATGATGATTAATGCTACATCATAAACTCCTATAAACTATTCTCAAAATAGAATAACCATTAAGTATCTATCCCCTTCTATTCATGTCCAAATTCTACACTTTCAATTGGGAAAATCATTTATGAACCTCTAGTAATATCCATGAAACCCCATAAATCAATGCATATCAATAACATTATTAAAATTATCCCATGATACAGATAAATGAACCCTTTATAGGTCCGCTGAAACTCCTTCCTCTGAGATGATGTGATCCGATTAGTGTATCTGTTCAATCCCAAACTGACTCATAGATATCTTGTATATAATAGATGTTCTTTCTTGTATACTCATGATGATATCAAGATGTTGGGAATGATTTCCAAAATTCCAAATGTACACCATTATTTCATCCAAAAAAACATACAAAAAATGATCCAGGAATGAATGGATGATTATTTTCATCATTTCCATAAATATTGAAGTATAATTCATCAACCCAAAAGACATTATGGGGAAAAAAGAAAGGCTATATCTACTTCTAAAATTAATCCTCATTTTTTCAGAATGTCAAACTCTAAAATGATGATAAACTTGTATAATTGGAAACATTGATAAGGCGTAATATCCCCTCAAGGGTTCAAATAGATTTTAAATACATGGATAGGATACATGTTCTTCACTTTAATCCTATTAAAATTCCAACAATCAACAGAAAAGTGTATAGTCCTGTTAGCCTTATTTGTATAAAAACTAGAGAATCTGAAGGTGACGTAATCAGATGGATATACACTTTATCCATCAAATCTCCCTGCTGATTCTTGAGATCTTTAATCTATGTTAATTCCATTATATATGGGGGAGTAGAATTTATCTATTCCCCTAACATGAGCTCAATCGTAAATTCCTCATACCACTTATGTGGGATCCCTGATAATTAATTAGTAAATACTTTTAAAAATCTATCCACTAAAGGGGAATGATACCCTACATTACCCCTCAATCATCTAGCAATGGAATAGAATTCAGGGCAGTGATCTCCTTCAATTACATGTTTATCTATTATCATAAAACTCCTCATGAACTCCACTACTATTCCGAAACCATTTACATGTTGTGAAGATATAATATATTGATAGGAACCAATATCAAATAAGACACTTACAATTTTAGAATGTGCAGTCATAGTAGAGACCTGAAGCTTAATGTAAATAGACATTACATTACTTTTTCGGAATACTTAGTACATAACAATAACACACACACAAGGACCGTAATAGTTTAGTGTCTTTGGAAACTCGGAGTATAAACTTATTATCATGTTGAAATATCTTAAACATCTCTCATAACGATTCTCCCCTTTTTGTTTCCTTACCTAAAACCTTTATTTATATCCTGGGGAAAAGAAAACATAAAAGGGTGAGCTCAAATGCTCAGTAAGGGTAAACAAAAGAAATATCAATCACATCATATACATAAGAACATAGCTTTTGGAAATCTTAACCTGCAAAAGAGCTCATAATATCATAACATGGGATAAATCATAGAAGTGAAATGTAATCCCAATAATCATAGCTTAAAACATGAAACTTTGTGGCATACACACATAATCATAGAGAATCATTTCTTGTTAGTCAAGACTCATTGCCAAGACTAACTTAGTGGACAAAGTCCCTTTCTGAACCGAGTCACCCTCATTTCAGTCCTGTTTCACTGAACCAGTATAACCTACCATTCCAGCCATGTCTATCTCCTGAGATATAAAATCTTTACCCAATGCATTGGAGGGAGATATAGGTCCCACCCATCTCATAATGATACCATTCTTATGTGTGCCACCAAATCATAAATCATACATCATTGCATAACCCATGTAATAAAAATGGGAATCTTAAACATCGTGACATCATAAAACAATTCATATAAGATAAAGGAATTTATAAAAATAATTCCATCACAACATTATAAAATAAATGTAATAATAGAGATAAAAACAGAACCCTTTATTATCTTAGATGGAAAATAATTTTGATAAAACACTTGAACTCCATTCTTGAGGAAAATATCCTTTCTTCTTCAAAAACATTTTTCCTTTCTTAACATGTCATAAAACATTAAACTTAAAGAAGTTGATTAAAAATAAACTTGAAAACTTATAAAGGAAGTCTCTTGGAAATAATGTTTTAAAAAATCCATTCATGCCGTATAAGTTAAAAAAACATTCTTCGTACTTTTGTCGGAAAAGTCAAAAAGAACCTCGTACGAAAAACGACAAATGATTCCTTTCATATCTTTTACTAAAAACTCACCGAAGGGTAAAATTGGATTTAAACAATTATAGGTGGATGTAAATAATATTAAATATTGAGGAAACATGGATGTGGATGATAAAATACACCCCAGTAAATTTCAAAGTATAAACAATCTCGGATAAAAATGAGATTGTGATATTTCCCTTACCTTAGGTCCGACTTGCTTTGTACGTGTCCGAACTTCTTGTATAATGATTTAAATAATGTTATTGAATTATTACAGAATCATATTCATTGTTATGATATCATATATGGTTCTCTTATGACTTTATATTACCCGTTCTTTTGTAAATTCATGTTAAAGTAGCGTTTTGGGTAAAATAGTCTTATTTGTTGTTCGTGTTTTTAACTTGTAATTATTAATATGATTACTTGGATCATGATTACTTATATCCAGAATGTAAAACATGATTTATATATAATATATATTCAGAATATACATATATATAATATATTGATAAATGGAAAGAAATACACCGTTCATGGAGACGGTAGTCCGTATGTACGCATGAACGCTATTTTCGTTTCCTTATTGAATTGAATGGAATTAAGTAGATGACATAAATAAATCCAGTATCATTATTATCATATATATCATTAGTACTTACTATATATACTTTATAAGCATTCATGAATGGTTAATCATTGAGAATGAATCTCATCGCGTCGTGGAGACGGTAGTCCGTACGTACGCACGAGCGATGATATCGTTCCCATGGTCGTGGAATTATGTTAAAGTGTATGTATACTATTTCAGTATCAATATCACATTATAATAATCATATATAGTTACTCATTACACCATTATACCCATCCTATTAAGGTGGTGGCGGAAAATAGATTTCACCACGGCGTGGAGACGGTATTCTGTACGTACGCACGCGCGGTGATTTCCTTTTTCCATAGGATGGATAGAAGGTTAATTAGAGTTTTTTCATATTTATAATAACATATAAGTATATAAGAAATACTGATGTTATTACTTTATCATGAAACAACTAAAGAAGAAGAAGTTGAAGAAGAAAGAAATTGAAAAAGATCAGTAATGGATGTTACCTCTTTTTGACGTGCCTTTTCTTAACCTCTACTTAAAGAACAACGGATGGTCTTTGAAGAAGTCCAGGACCTCTAGGATGATACTAGGGAAGTGGAGAAGAGATTTTTTCAGGGGTTGGCTGAGCTTGAAGGCTCAAAGTTGTGTGATGAAGAGAGGGAGGAGGTGCCCTTTTATAAGGAAGGAGAGGGGCACCTTTGGAATAAAAAATATTATTTTATTATAAAGTCAAGTTCGGTTTTAAATAGCTCCAAATTGATTTATTTCGAGGATAAGGTGGGTATGGGTCGAAATCATCTCATCCAATAGGATTTAGACAAGTTTAGGTTATTATTTTAACCTTATCAATTAGATTTAACTCTAAGTTAAATAATTTAACTTTTACAGTGTCTTTTTGTTTTCTTACGCTATATGGTTAATAAACATACCATAACAAGCCAAACGAACCCCAAGTTGTTTATTATTAATATATATATCCTTATATAAGTAATTTGGCCGAACCTTAGATTTTTAGGAATTAAATAACAATTAATAATATAATATTTGTTTTAAAAACTAATTTATGTCAATTTTGACACTATTTGGTACATGATTTTTATGAAATTTCTAACAGAATGATAAGTTCGAACCAAGTTACTTAAACCAACAATAACATGTCATATTAACCTAGAAAATTAGTGTAGGTCATAAAAAGTCTCAAATTACATTTATTTGGGCATTTATAACATCAATTATGTTAATATTTTCTTAAAAAGGTAATTACTGCATCATCGTTGTGTCATAAATAAATTAAATTATTTAAAGAATAAAAATTACAAATAAAATACCATTATGTAGGAAATCTTTGTATCTTTATAATTAATATTTATAGTCGAAATTATATTTTGTATAACCCTATATTAAAAATGTTTTAGTAAATAAACTTTGATTTTAACTCTTTTAACTCTTGTTTGAATTAAATAATAATAAATTTACTAATCTAATCCCAGTGGGCCTAAATGATAATATTTTACACTTAAGGTTGTTTTTGGTCGAGATAAACTTGTCCAATAGGATTAGGACATGTGTTAGGGTAATATTAATATCATTTTTACCCTTAATTACCCTATTTACTTTTAACCGTGGTAAATAAAAGTAAAAAGTTACTATTCACCAAAAATTATTTTCATCTCATTGAACCACATTTTACTTACTAACATCAACTGTGTCTCTCAGATTTTTGAAATTCCATTCACAGAAGCGGTAAAATTATGATTTATGAAAAAATTAATTTTTTAACTACCACTTAGTAGTTTCACTATTCATCAAAATTGAAGTTTTTCAGAAAAATGCCAAAATTTCACCCTAAGCTATAATTGATATTCCAAATTCATAAATGATGTCTATTTTACAAAATTCCCAACATATAAGTTGCATTAATTAATTTTATAATTAATTTCCACTGTCACAACAAATAGCGTGTTTTTAAGAGATAATAACTATCAAAAGATTAACACTTGTTTATGTCTGCTGTAAATGTGAAATTACATCCAATGACAAACATTGTATTGAATTGTAAAAATATATTCTAAATATACTTTAAAACCACTCAAATTAATAATTTATCACTATTAATTATTTCGATTAAAAAAAGTTGTTTTTAATTAAAATTTAGTATTTTTCACTATTCATCAGAAAATGAACGTTATCCGAAAAGTACCAAACTTTCACCCTACGCTAATTTCGATATTACGAATCCAAAAATAAAGTCCATTTTGAAAAATACAATTTACAAAATTTCAAAAAGTGGTTATTACTATTCATAACGGCTAGTTTTAATAATATTTTAATATCATATTGCTGTTTAGTGAAACTTGTTATTGCGTACTACACATGCTATCGAGGAAGGTCGTGATTGCATGTAATCGAAGTAAAGTCAAGGATGCGTGTTGTGAAAGCTTCTTTTGGTGTAGCGTACAACACAAGACATTAATGAAATTAAAAAGAATATTTTTCATAAAATTTCGGGGTGTTACATTCTACCCCCCTTAAAATGAATTTCGCCCTCGAAATTCTTCAGGGTTATAAATGGTTTACTATTAAAAAGTTTCTTTAATAGAAACCCACATCATAAAAAGGAATACCAAAACATGGCTTTAAAAACTAAAGTATGAAATGTAATGATTACCCAAATAAACTAATCACTGGGTTTCCACATAGGTGAAAATATGGATATGGAAGAGAAATCTAACCATCATGTTCTGATGGAGAGTGGTAGAGAACATGGCTATGAAAAAGCCAGTAATCACAAATCCATAGATTTGTGATGATATAAGGTACCATCTGATTCATCAGGTATAAGATCACTAGGACAACATTTTTGGTTTTCAAGATCATTTCCCTAAAGTTGAAAATTTGAATTAGAATAAATACTTACTTTATTTTGGTACAATCTCACTGTTGTTCATGCCTTGAACAATTTCCACTTCATTTCATAAATAAATGAAGTTAAATTTGTTATTCGTGAAGTGTTAGCAGATCATGTGATAGAATGATGGGTCATTCCATCTATCTCAAACAAAAGGTTAGCAAAAATTATATACATAAGTCGATCTATAGTGAGATTAATCATATATGGTTCCTAAAATGGACTTATACTTCATATATCATACTGCTTAATATAATAAAACTAGTTTCTACTAAACAGGGACTTCCTGTAGGCCAGTGGTAGGCGATAAAGGCCAGTCGTACTTCGGTTGTGGGTTCGATTTCCATAGACTTGTACGACGCGATGGGTTGTCGCCCGTCCTGCAGGTTGTCCTTTTTCTAAAACTATATTACTATAACATCCCGTCAATAATATCGCAAAACTTCTATCCTTAAACAATACTAACTTATGTCTAACATAATCCATTCCAATCTTTAGGCTTATCCATAATACTACATTCCACTCTCATAACATAGTGAAAATGATTACCAGAGATTTAACACCATCGTCAATCCCCATATATCATAAGATATGTTTTGTTGGTCACATTCCAAACATTCAAAGTCCTTAATCATGTATTCTCTTGAATACCTTAGTGAAAACATGAATTCAGTTAAAAGTTAACACTTTCCACATACCAAAATCCTCAAAATTCTATATACTCAAACCATGATATCACTTGGTCCTTATATCAATCATGAGTTCATGAATACTGTTAAACGTTTCATTTTCTCGTTTTCCCTTCATTATGCGCATATCATCTTATTTCCAAAAATATCTCAATCACATTGAATACCACATTAGACCAATACATAAATATTCCAATACTCCATGATACAATATTATTGTGGAATCCCATTACATAAACACTTAATCATTCCACCACATCGTTGTCATATTCAACATCGCCAATAGTGATCGCATGTGACTTCCCTTTGTCCTTTGCCTTCAGTGGTTGCTCATGTTGATCATCACTAACCCTTGGATTAGGGCATTTATTAGCATAATGCCTCATTTCCTTGCACTTGAAGCATTGAAGTGTTGGTGGTGCATTCTCTGTAGTGTTTTCTTTATTCACATCATTAGAAACCCTTTTTCCATTACTTCGACACTCATCTGCTTGATGACCTTCTTTTCCACACTTAAAACATTTTCTAGTCCCTTTAAGACAATCTCCACCATGCTTCTTTCCACACTTTGTGCATAAGGAAACATTCATCTTCTTTTCACCATTATTCTGAGTTTTCTCCTTGAACTCCATCTTTCGTTTCTTGTCAAAACCATGAGATGGATATGTAACACCAACTTCCATTTCTACCTTGATAGCACAACGCACAATTTCTTCATAGCTACTGAAGTCTCTTATAGCTAATGCCCTTCGAAGACTTGGTTTTAAGCCACTGAAAAATCGATCAACTTTACTTTCAGGTCGGATGATAATGCCAGATGCATACCTTGCAAGTCTTGTAAAATTTGCTTCGTATATACAAACAGATTCACCATCCTTCTGCTTCAGCTCAAGAAACTCCTTTTCCATCTTTGTTCAAAGAATATGAGGGAAGTACTTACTGAAAAACAAGTTCTTGAACTCGTCCCATTCCATGGACTCAATTTCATCTCTTGGCCTCGTATTCTTGATAATATTACACCATTGATCAGCTTCACCTTCCAAATGATATACTGCTAAGATGACTTTATCATGTTCAGAACATTGAAGAACTGAAAATATCTTTTCAGTAGTACTGATCCATTGTTTAGCAACAAGTGGATCAGAAGACCCACTGAATGAAGGTGGATGTTGCCTCATGAAGGACTCAATAGAATATTGTTCCCTTCTCTGCTCATTTGGAAGTCCAGAATGATTCATAGCTTGTGTAAGTATAGCAATAAGATTTTTCACTCCATCTCCCATAACATTTGTTTGTTCAGGAGGACAATCATTGCATTTTCCATTGCATTGAACAACACAGTTCCTTCGGGTTCCAGCCATCGTCTAAAACCCAAAAAGAATAGTGTGAGAGGAAAAAATAATTATAAAGGGGGAGTAACTTCAATATCTAACATCTTAGGTTTAATATAATATCGTTACCATAGTTCTAGGACTATATCCTATACGTATACTTATCCTTAGGGACATCCCTAGACATACCTTAGAAATATCTCTTGGGATCTCACTAACGTTTTCGCATCCTAGTTTCCAAAGGTTGACTAAACCTCCCTCTTATACCAATAGTAGAGACCCGAAGCTTAATGTACATAGACATTACATTACTTTTGCGGAATACTTAGTACATAACAATAACACACACACAAGGACCGTAATAGTTTAGTGTCTTTGGAAACTCGGAGTATAAACTTCTTATCATGTTGAAAGATCTTCAACATCTCTCATAACGATTATCCCCTTTTTGTTTCCTTACCTAAAACCTTTCTTTATATCCTGGGGAAAAGAAAACATAAAAGGGTGAGCTCAAATGCTCAGTAAGAGTAAACAAAAGAAATAACAATCACATCATATACATAAGAACATAGATTTTGGAAATCTTAACCTGCAAAAGAGCTCATAATATCATAACATGGGATAAATCATAGAAGTGAAATGTTATCCCAATAATCATAGATTAAAACATGAAACTTTGTGGAATACACACATAATCATAGAGAATCATTTCTTGTTAGTCAAGACTCGTTGCCAAGACTATCTTAGTGGACAAAGTCCCTTTCTGAACCGAGTCACCCTCGTTTCAGTCCTTTTTCACTGAACCGGTATAACCTACCATTCCAGACATGTCTATCTCATGAGATATAAAATCATTACCCAATGCATTGGAGGGAGATATAGGTCCCACCCATCTCATAATGATACCATTCTTATGTGTGCCACAAAATCATAAATCATACATCATTGCATAACCCATGTAATAAAAATGGGAATCTTAAACATCTTGACATCATAAAACAATTCATATAAGATAAAGGAATTTATAAAAATAATTCCATCACAACATTATCAAATCAATGTAATAATAGAGATAAAAACATAACCCTTTATTATCTTAGATGGAAAATAATTTTGATAAAACACTTGAACTCCATTCTTGAGGAAAATATCCTTTCTTCTTCAAAAACATTTTTCCTTTCCTAACATGTCATAAAACTTTAAACTTAAAGAAGTTTATTAAAAATAAACTTGAAAACTTGTAAAGGAAGCTTCTTGGAAATAATGTTTTAAAAAATCCATTCTTGCCGTATAATTTAAAAAAACATTCTTCCTACTTTTGTCGAAAAAGTCAAAAAGTACGTCGTACGAAAAATGACAAAAGATTCCTTTCATATCTTTTACTAAAAACTCACCAAAGGGTAAATTTGGATTTAAACAATTTTAGGTGTATGGAAATAATATTACATATTGAGGAAACATGGATGTGGATGATAAAATACACCCCAGTAAATTTCAAAGTATAAACAATCTCGGATAAAAATGAGATTTTGATATTTCCCTTACCTTAGGTCCGACTTGCTTTGTACGTGTCCGAACTTCCTGTATAATGATTTAAATAATGTTATTGACTTATTACAGAATCATATTCATTGTTATTATATCATATATGGTTTGCTTATGACTTTATATTACCCGTTCTTTTGTAAATTCATGTTAAAGTAGCGTTTTGGGTAAAATCGTCTTATTTGTCGTTCGTGTTTTTAGCTTGTAATTATTAATATGATTACTTGGATCATGATTACTTATATCCAGAAAGTAAAAAATGATTTATATATAATATATAATCAGAATATAGATATATATAATATATTGATAAATGGAAAGAAATACACCGTTCATGGAGACGGTAGTCCGTACGTACGCATGAACGCTGTTTTCGTTTCCTTATTGAATTGAATGGAATTAAGTAGATGACATAAATAAATCCAGTATCATTATTATGTCATATATTTAATTATTACTTACTATATATACTTTATAATCATTCATGAATGGTTAATCATTGAGAATGAATCTCATCGCGTCGTGGAGACGGTAGTCCGTACGTACGCACGAGCGATGATATCGTTCCCATGGTCGTGGAATTGTGTTAAAGTGTATGTATACTATTTCAGTATCAATATCACTTTATAATAATCATATATAGTTACTCATTACACCATTATACCCATCCTATTAAGGTGGTGGCGGAAAATATATTTCACCACGGCGTGGAGACGGTATTCCGTACGTACGCACGCGTGGTGATTTCCTTTTTCCGTAGGATGGATAGAAGGTTAATTAGAGTTGTTTCATATTTATAATAACATATCAGTATATATGAAAAACTGATCTTATTACTTTATCATGAAACAACTAAAGAATAAGAAGTTGAAGAAGAAAGAAATTGAAAAAGATCGGTAATGGATATTACCTCTTTTTGACGCGCCTTTTCTTAACCTCCACTTAAAGAACTAAGGATGGTCTTTGAAAGAGACCAGGACCTCTAGGATGATACTAGGAAAGTGGAGAAGAGATTTTGGCAGGGGTTGGCCGAGCTTTAAGGCTCAAAGTTGTGTGAGGAAGAGAGGGAGGAGGTGCCCTTTTATAAGGAAGGAGAGGGGCACCTTTGGAATAAACAATATTATTTTATTATAAAGTCAAGTTCGGTTTTAAATATCTCCAAATTGATTTATTTAGAGGCTAAGGTGGGTAAGGGTCGAAATCCTGTCATACAATATGATTTATACAAGTTTAGGTTATTATTTTAACCTTATCAATTAGATTTAACTCTAAGTTAAATAATTTTACTTTTACCGTGTCTTTTTGTTTTCTTACACTATATGGTTAATAAACTTACCATAAAAAGCCAAACGAACCCCAAGTTGTTTATTATTAATATATATATCCTTATCTAAGTAATTTGGCCGAACCTTATATTTTTAGGAATTAAATTACAATTAATAATATAATATATGTTTTAAAAACTAATTTATGTCAATTTTGACAGTATTTGGTACATGATTTTTTTGAAATTTCTAACAGAATGATAAGTTTGAAAAAAGTTACTTAAACCAACAATAACATGTCATATTAACCTAGAAAATTAGTGTAAGTCATAAAAAGTCTCAAATTACATTTATTTGGGCATTTATAACATCAATTATGTTAATATTTGCTTAAAAAGGTAATTACGGTATCATCGTTGTGTCATAAATAAATTAAATTATTTAAAGTATAAAAATTACAAATAAAATACCATTATGTAGGAAATATTTTTATCTTTCTAATTAATATTTATAGTCGAAATTATATTATGTATAACCCTATATTAAAAATGTTTTAGTAAATAAGCTTTGATTTTAACTCTTTTAACTCTTCTTTGAATTAAATAATAATAAATGTCCTAATCTAATCCAAGTGGGCCTAAATGATAATATTTTACACTTAAGGTTGTTTTTGGTCGAGATACACTTGTACAATAGGATTATGACATGTGTTAGGGTAATATTAATATCATTTTTACCCATAATTACCCTATTTACTTTTAACCGTGGTAAATAAAAGTAAAAAGTTACAATTCACCAAAAATTATTTTCATCTCATTGGACCACATTTTACTTACTAACATCAACCGTGTCTCTCGGATTTTTGAAATTCCATTCACAGAAGCAGGAAAATTAGGATTTATGAAAAAATTAATTTTTTTAACTACCACTTAGTAGTTTCACTATTCATCAAAAATTGAAGTTTTTCAGAAAAATGCCAAAATTTCACCCTAAGCTATAATTGATATTACAAATTCAAAAATGATTTCTATTTTACAAAATTCCCAAAATATAATTTGCATTAATTAATTTTATAATTAATTTGCGCTGTCACAACAAATAGCGTGTTTTTAAGAGATAATAACTATCAAAAGATTAACACTTGTTTATGTCTGGTGTAAATGTGAAATTACATCCAATGACCAACATTGTATTTAATTGTAAAAATATATTCTAAATATACTTTAAAACCACTCAAATTAATAATTTATCACTATTAATTATTTCGATTAAAAAAAGTTGTTTTTAATTAAAATTTAGTAATTTTCACTATTCATCAGAAAATGAAAGTTATCCGAAAAGTACCAAAATTTCACCCTAAGCTAATATCGATATTACGAATCCAAAAATAAAGTCCATTTTGAAAAATAAAATTTACAAAATTTTAGAAAAGTGGTTATTACTATTCATAATGGCTAGTTTTAATAATATTTTAATAGCATATTGCTGTTTAGTGAAACTTGTTATTGCGTACTACACACGCTATCGAGGAAGGTCGTGATTGCGTGTAATGTAAGGAAAGTCAAGGATGCGTGTTGTGAAAGCTTCTTTTGGTGTAGCGTACAACACAAGACATTAATGAAATTAAAAAGAATACTTTTCACAAAATTTCGGGGTGTTACAGTCATAGTGCCTCCCACTATCTTTAGTGTAGCCTCACTATCCACTAGTGTAGATTGAACTACATGTAACTATCTTTCCCCTCCTCAATTTGATGAATTTTGAGCACTATGAGCTGCACCCCATTACTGATATGGAAAATCCTTCCAAGAAGTACATCCTCTAATTAATATATCACCTCATTAAGTAGAACTCCAGATACTATATTTATATGGTTCATAGTATTCCCTTTACATATTATTGTTAAATCTAGATCATCTATAGTAACCTATCTATTATGGGATCCGACAAAGACTTTGTATATGTCCTAGCCTTCTACAAGATCGACACTCTACATGTGGTAAGGGAAAATTCTTAATATAGTGGCCTAACCTACCGTAATGGTGGTAGACAATCCAAATAATATCTTGACTAAATGCTCCTCCCCCCAGAAACTATTCCTACTATCCCCTTAGATCACACTCTCAGAGCAGCACATCCGTATCATAGAAGAAGTTCATCTAGATCATCTAGTAGTAACCATCTATCCATAACCATAATCCTTCTTTAGGTTCCTCTCAACTATGAGAGTCTGGTCCACAACCTCTGTAGACATATTTAACCAAAATAGGTTATATTGGGACTTAATCTCAAATTTACATCCATCCTAGAAATTCCTCACTATAGTAATCACATCCCCTTCCAATGATTGAGAAAATCACTGTAAATTGATAATTTATATACTATAATTCATCACAAACATACTTCCTTGTGCTAACATCATGAACCCAACTACTATCTTCTGCCTCAACATCTCTAAATATATGTGCTCCAGTAACTTCTCTAAAATCCTTTCCAATATATCCCATATATTAGTACTCTCTGGGATTGAACATCCCCTCAGTACATCACTGATCCTCATATAATATAGGAATTCAACTTGACACTCTTCTTTTTAAGAGTCTCAAAATCATTATTTATCATATGGATGGGCTCAATCGAGAACTCTACATCCTCAGGTCCACCCTCTTTTGTGAAGGTAATAGGGTGTTGTAATGGAAAATCCCATGTAAGTCATAAAAAATATTCTCCTCTCTCCCAGGGTCTCTCACCATAAATATATTAAATCAATAAATTATCTCTTGTATCAAATCCCCAAAATCCTCAACTGGCATTACTGGTGCCTTCAGTCTCACTACTAGATGAGCATCTCCAACCATGTCCTCATATCAACCTATCAACAAGTGATATCATGGAGGCATATATTTACAATTTTTCATACATATATAAGGACACATAACAAACTTCAAAAAATAATTGATATATGTTTAAATAAAAATATGGCACAGCCAGTGTTATCCACAAACCTCACCACACAATCAAAACTGAGTTTCTATCACTAGCCGTAATTATCCAACATCTTGGTCATGGTTTGAAAAGGGTAAACAAATTATTCATGATTCTCATTAAACAACCATTTATCCTCACATTATACAATTTTAAAATTCTCAATTTCACATATGTAAAAATTTAGTTCAGTTTCACTAGCAAGGGAAAACATTTCATGTTCAACAAATTACCAAAAACCCATTTTCCATTGCATGCCTAAAATGATGCATGTCAAAAATAATCACAAGTTCCTCCAATGATGCATGTATACTCAATTATCATACCATAATAGGCAACATGTACAATTTTAAAAAATCTGAAATAATAATCATATCAAAAAGCCAGTACATCACCCACGGTGAAATAACATTAATATGTAACATGAAACATCAATAACAGTAATCCAACCCTATGTACTTGCATTTAACCCTCATAAATTGGTTAGTTACTCCCATGAAATAGATCTTAACCATTTCTAGACTCATCATATTATTCTATATTCCTTTCCAAAATAGTAATACAATATAAATGAAAGGAGAACCTTCTCTAAAATCACTTTGTAATGTCTGGGCCTCATTTCCACAAATCAGTTCCTAGGACATGTTTTCTATGTGACCTCACGCATGACTCCCTGTATACCATAGGTTATTGAATAGTAATGAGGGAATAATATTGGTCATGGGGAGACTATAACCTATTTATCAAATTAAAATAATATTGGAAATAAATACGAAAAACAACATTATATCACTATAACCAAATAAATACCTGAATCAAAAGTTGAGAAAAATAGGAAATACAATATTTGAAACTAAATAGTGGATATTTTATGCCAATAAATTTCAACTATCGATATAAAAAACCCTTAAATAATAATGGCACTCAAAACTCCCATGTGGGTCCTGAATCCATGTCGTTTTCTCTTATCCATGTCCCAGCCCAACTCTGTTATCCCACTCATGGGATTTTCAATTAACCTGTCATAGAACCGTGAAATCTATTCAGGTACCAATCAATAATCTCACGTAATGTGTGAGTACAACATAGTAAGGCACCACCAACAATGTCTAAATCAATATCAATTGAAAACATTGTTTACAGTAGTATAATGAATAAATACAAGCAATAAAGAAAACAGTTTACATTTATTCCAAAACTCTTTATTTTCCATTCATTATCTTGATTCATATCTAAATGTTATTTTTACCATTAATTATTTGAATTCACATTTGAATTTCATTTTTACCACTCATCATCTCAATTCACATATGATTTCCATTATTACCATTCATTGTCTCAATTCACATGTGAATTCCATTATTACCATTCGTTGTCTAAATTCACAAAATAATTCTACTATTACCATTCATTATATCAATTCAAATATGAGTTCCATTGTTACCATTCCTTACATTAATTCACATATAAATTCCATTGTAACCATTAATTATCTCAATTCACATATTAATACCATTTTTACCATTCATTATCTCAATTCCCATTTGAATTCCATCAGTACAATTCACTCCTCAATTCACATCTGAATTCCATTATTACCATTTATCATATAAATTGACATATGAATTCCATTGGTACCATTAATTATCTAAATACAAATTTGAATTCAATTGTTACCATTGAATTTCTCAATTAATATATATCACAATATCACACTATCACATATATCACAATAGTACAATTAATTAATTTAATAGATAATTAACCACAACAATTTCATCACTAAATCAACCGTTAGTTTATCAAATCAATACCATTAATTAATTCACAAATTAATGATTCAAAATCCACAATCCCATTATCTCTATAGTTAATTCATCAATTAATTATCCCATTTCAACAATCTCAATAACCACAATTTCATAGTTAATTAAATAATTAATCTACCATATTAATTAATAAAATTTAAGAAATTAAATTATTAATCAATAAATAGGAATTCTATAATTACTTACCTTTAATTAAAATCAGGAAATTGGTATTTTAATAAAATACCACTTACCTCAAGATCGATGATAAATACACACCTATAAAAATACCCTATTTTAGTGGAATAACCCTAATCATGTGGAAAATGAGATCATGATTCAATTAATAGATCCATGTTTTTTATGTATTAGATCTAATAATATATATATCTTGATTCATAACCAATAGAATATAAATATACTATATAGTAATGGGGAAGAATGGGAATGATACAGGATACCACAAGAGATAAGAATATCTTTTTATAAGAGGCGAATATCATCAATTTGGGCATCAAATAATGAATAAGGAAGGATGGAAGGAATTGGAATCTAATTGGGAGCCTCAAAAATTGTGAAACAAAATAGTTTTTAGATATGGCCAATTAGGTGTTAAAATGGTGGTTGATGAATGTTTAAAAATAATTTTCAGGTTAACTTAAATTTCATGCGTGGTATGTTGGGCATGGGTGCATATTTTTTAAAATCAGGCACCTTAATCGTGCACCTATTATAGGGGTATGTAAAATTTCACCTTATAGAGAGAACAATTTGACAAAATGAGTTCCATCCATGTGAATCCCCACTGCCCGGGTCCTCATGGTTCTCCAGAAAAGGGAGTATGGTTTGGGAAAACTGTGTGCCAACCATGCACTTTCCCTCTTCCATAAATTTTAATTTCCTTTTTTATCCAAACACACCCTATGTTAAACTAAAATAAAACTTTTTTCAAACAAGGAATGAATATTACCAGATAAAATATTCAATGAATCTAAAAAAATCTGGATCTTACAATATGGTATTTGTATCATAAAAAGTAAAAGTGAGACATAAATCCGCTACATTATATCTTGAAATATTTTATAGTCATTTAAACATAATTTATAACAAATAAACTTCTCTTATAAATCTATTACAGAACCATATTCATATATATCGGAACAAATATTATTTTTTATGACATTTCATTACCCATTTTTAACAATCCAATGTTAATTTTGTGTTGCATATAACAACCACTTTGTTTTTAATATACGTTCTGAAATGTTATTTTTTGGTTTTCATGATTTGATCAATATTTCATCCTCCCAAAAATTTAAAACTTGATTTAAATATATTTTATATTTAATAGAAAGTTTTTTATTGTATTAAAAAATAGTGATAGGAAAAGATATACACCGTTCATATGGAGGGTAGGTCATACGTATGCATTGACACTATTTAAATTTTTATCATGTTGAATGAATGAAAATTAAATCATATATATATATATATTATGAATTTTTTTTATTATTATGTCATATATATGAAATATTTTTATTGAACCAATCCATAATATATTCCATGTAAATCATGTATGAATCACATCGCTAGTGAGGTGGTAGTTCTCAGTACTCACGAATGATGTTATTATATTTACAAAAATGGAAATAATGAAGTTATGTGTAACATAATATTTCACGGAAATAAATTAAAATAATTAATATCATAAATATCATATAAAACTATGAATTTACCATTTTTCATTACCATGGAATGTGGTAATGGAAAAACGAGTGACATCTATTCGCGAGGCCGTAGTCCGTAGTAAACACAAATAATAATATTACAAGAAATTTGAAGAATGTGTGTGTGGTTATAGGTCAAAAAAATAAAATAACAACATCTAATTATATTTAACATAAATATTTTATTATATAATGATGATATAATCATAATTAAATGAGTAGAGTAAGACAAAAAATGAAAACACTCATTGAAAAATATTACATCATATTCTGGTATACTCCTTAGGTTTTCACATAATTATTTGGTTGGTTGGATTTGTTTCCAAAATAAGGAATATGGGATGAGTGGTGGGAAAGAGGGATGTGATTTGGGTCTATCTTTGTTGAGAAAATTTTCTTGATATGATTGATAATATGGGGAGAGTGAGTTCCCATTTATAGTTTTGGTGAAGATAAATTATTGAAAATACACAAATTTATTCAATATTGTGAGGAAAATAAAACATTGAGTGGATACATAAATTATTAAAAAGGTGGTTTAGGTATTATTTTGTATATACGCACCTAAAAACAGATTTTTAGACATGTTGTTCATTAAATTATTTGATTCACTATTTTTAAAATTTTTATATTTCATTATGGTAACTCATCTTTTTAACCTAGACAATTTATCCACGAAGACTAAATTATAATGGGATTTTTAATATAATTTGGTACCAATTATTTTAAATATTAAATATAATTTATCATGTAAAAAATCTATGTGTTTTTGAAATTAATTTTAACATAAATGCATGTAATATTCAAAATCATTGCTCTTACATTTAGCATAATTACTAAATATTTACCATTCATGCATTAAGATATTCATTATAAATGAAAAATTGCTACATTAAAGGAAAATAATTTTATTTATTAACATTTAATAATCACTTAATAGAGAAAATATTATAACAATTTATTATATAATAATATTAATGTCAATTTTGACATTTACTGTTAAAAAAAGAATTTTAAAAACATCAAAAAATGATGGAATTTAAATATATTTTTCTCCAAGATGTCTAACATGATATATTAATCTAAAAAAACAGTTTATGACAATAATTCATTCAATTTAATTTACCTTTAATATTTTTAGTATCATTTATTTTATTTATTTATTATCTAAAAAATACACACATTGGTGTTTTTTAAGTGTTTAAAATAATTGTTTCATATTTAAAAAATTAAAATAAATTTTCATGATAAAAAACTCTTTTATATTTAAAAAATATTTATGACAAAATTTTTAGTGTTTTGGTCCCTATATAAAGGCCTTTTATATATTAAATTCAAGGAAAGTTCTTTTGATCTTTTCTTTCACTTAACATATTATATGGGTCACCTTCCTGGAGAAGTGTCCAAAAAACTGATAAAAATAAATACAGAGTTTAATATGGAGGAACTATTTCCAAACAATGGATTTTGCAAAGATGGTAGGTCATTTTCAAATTTACCTTTTTAGTTTAACTCCATAGTAAGTCAATTTTTACCTTAACTTTGATAATCAATTATTATGATTTTTAAAATTAATATTCATAAAAAATTAAGTTGATAATATTATAAATTATAAATTATTATTATTACAAATATAGAATCCATTTTACTTAATTCCATTTTTAAAAGTTGATAATATTAATTAAAATTAATCCCACACACCAGATGATAAAATAGGTTTTAATGTGACAATGATCAAATGTTTACATCATTTTTATCAAAGTTCAATTGGAAATTAATCCCAATCAACTATGATGGATTAATATATTAATACATGAACTAATTATTGTTTATATAAAACATTAAAATTATCATTATAATGAACATAAATGAAATTGTGTTATTCAACTAAAATTTAATATTTTTAACTATTCATCAAAAATTGAAAATGTTTAGAGAAATATTATTTTTGAAACATATATTGAATTTAATAGCATATTTTTTCATTATTATCAATATTTTTTATTTTTAAAAATTATATATAAGATTTAAAAATTCATTATTTATATTCAAATCACTAAGTGTAATGGGTAGTTTATAATGGTTTCATTTAAATAATATTAATAAAATATCATGGTTTTGTTAAATCTCAACGTAATGTGTGACATATGATAACTAAGTACCGTTCAATGAAAAAAATAATTTGGTGCTTCATGTACCACATGATTAACATGGTGTTTCTTGTAAAAAAAGATAATCTCAATGTTGTATATAATAGAAGATTAAATCGATATTCATTGTAACATAAAATATCAAAATATTTAAAATTATTCCGAATTTTTTTTTCAAAATCTAGTGGTGTTACCCCCATAAAATTAATTTCTCGCTCAAAATTTACCTCTATAATAAATGGTTTAATGATTGAAAATTCCTTCACAGAAACCCAAATCATACTAATGAATATTAAATAATTTTTTATAAAGGGATGGTTGGAAGCATAATAGTTAACCAATATAACTCCAAACAAGTCTTTCATATAGGGAACCATATATGGGAAGTGAAATAATTGACATAAAATAGAAAAATAACACCCAAATACTAATGGACAGACATAAATAACATGTTATTGAGAATGTTAAAGATCCTAAATCCATTAAATAAAGGGGATTAACAATATTACTCTTTCATAAAAATATGATAATATGAGAACATTTTATTTCAAGTCCCTTTTCCAAAAGATGAAGAATTTTCATGAGTATATATACTTACTTGATTTCATTCAATTTCATAAGCATAATATCACCATCTGGTTGTGACATGATCAATTTACACTTCATCCATTAATCCATGAAATGAAGGTGAGAATGTCAATCTAGATGAAATAACAGATCATAACACCCATAGGTATAATGATAAGTCCTTCTGTCAATATTTAGTTAACAAAATAAATGGACATCACATGTTATCCAATATGCCAAAATCCTCATATGGTGAAATCAAACACTATTCTCTAAAATAAAATACAATTTTGACCATAAAATATTTCATAAATGGTCATCCTTTTGACCCTATAAAATGATAGATATCCAAAACATTATAATGAAAATCACCAAACTAGCTTAACATTGATCCCCTATATATAATAATTTACCTCTTTATGATCACATTCAAAACATGTGAATACCTTCATCATGTAATCTCTTGAAACCTTTTAATAAACTAAATTAACATTAAATCGTATTAAAAAAATACATGATTTATAATTACTTATATATAACCCAGTTTTTTGGATTTATTTTTCTAATCAAAAAACATTATAAAATACATTCATTATAAAATAAACAACTTTTTCAAAAAGTCATTAATATGTTCCATGATAATAAATACTATCTATTATTATTTATCCAAGTCATCCATATCTTTATCTATAAATCATTATCTCAATATCTAGAACATATTCGGGATTATATTTCACTTAACCATGTGTTTTCCAGAAATATCACATTTCTATTAAATCACATTTCTAGGTAATCAACATCTTTTTGAAAAAAAATCAATTCCCAAATGAAAAATTTATATTAAACAATCCTTACATATTTCAATATTCTTATTATATAATATTTTAATTATAATACATAATTAATTCATTCAATACACAATATTCATGCACTATTAACCAATATTATTTATCTTATTCCTTAATAATTATTTCTTTCATATTTGATTTATCGAATCTTAATCATCATTAATATAACCATTACTCATTCAACTTTTCTGATTTTAATAATTATATTTCTTATGGGGACATTGATTTACACAATTAACATACCTTCCACATTTATATAATTCAATATTTAATTATATCATAAGTAGAAAAAGGTTCATATCCATTACGTTAACTGAAATTTTTATTTTTTATTTGTAGTTAGTTTAATTGTGTCCTTCATTTCCACAGTAAAAACATATTTTCATTTCTCTATTTTTTTTACATGGATATTTATTCCCACATTCTCACTCATAGGAAACCAAATACCCTTTCCTATATTCTCTCTACTACCCAAACATTCATTGAACAAAATCATTATCTTATTTTTTGAGTGTGAGAGTTGGTTAAGGTGAAAATTTTCAATTGTATCCCCTGACAACTGATTAGGAATGATCACAATATCATTTACATTAGAAATCACTTCATTTTATTGTAAATCATAAAATGGTTCATCACAATAAAAGATTTCATGCTTCCTTAAACTTCCCTCCATTAATAAAAACTGGAATGTAATGTGTGAGAAATAAATATAATAGAAGAAAATCACATATTCATGTAAAATTGATTTTATGTTATCTAAATCAATACATCTTAATTTAAATATATAGAACCATATGCTTAACATATAGTATCAATTTTTCCCACAAATAACTTCTAATTTAGAAATTCCCAAAAAAATATTATATATAAGTCATTTCTACATAACCAAAGGAGTGGAAACATAAGAAAGTGTGAGCCTGGATTCTCCTTAAGGGTGAACAAGGGAGAAACATATGAATAAAATGATATTATTGGTATGAGAACCTGGGGATAAAATTTGTAAATAATAAACAACATATCGAAGATCAAAATATTGAATAATTTCATAAATAATGTCTCCTCATATGAAATAAATCATAAAAAAATATAATAACATGATCCATGAGAGGAAAGTATTTTTATAAGGTATGGAATTTTGGGAATATACTAATGCATAAAAAATAATTTACATAATTATCTAGGAACACTGCTATGTCTAGCATATTAGAAAAATTTTCAAAATTTACTGAATTCACTCCTTATTCCATATGTTAATTCTTATACAAGGTTC
Source organism: Viscum album (assembly GCA_963277665.1). Lineage (NCBI taxonomy): Eukaryota > Viridiplantae > Streptophyta > Magnoliopsida > Santalales > Viscaceae > Viscum > Viscum album. The sequence continues at coordinate 1,460,514,271 of OY728150.1, read as the reverse complement.
AATCCATGTCCCATCCATGACTTACTATATCGGGTTTACTCCTCATTATAGCCATGTATATCTCATGATATATATAAATCATAAACAATTGAATTGGAGGGTAATATAGGTCCTACCAATCACAAATTCAAAACCATAGTTAAGTGTGCCACAATATAATAAAAATTCAACATATCATATCATATCAATTGAAAGGAAATCAATTTTATAAACATTTTATTATATCAAAAAATTTGAAAAAGAAAAAGGTTTTATAATCATTTCAATATTTTATAACCTTTGGAAAGATGTAGGTTTCAAAAGAATTTAACATGGTATAACCAATGTAAGATAAATGTGTTTCATAAACACTATTCTATATAAACATAAAAAATTAAATAATATGATATATATGGTATTTATGGATAATATCCTTAGTAAATCATAATTAACCTTAATTAATTTCATCAGATATGAAATATAATTTTGAAATATTACTTCGAACATCCCTTAGGGAAGATAACATTCCTTTAAAAATTAATTTTTATAATGATAAACATTAATAAAATTATTTACTTATATAATTACCTTAAAAATTATAAAGGATAAATTTAAAAATAAATTAAAATATTTATTGAGTTATATAATATTCCTCTTTTAAAAACTATTTATAAAACATTAGTTATTTTGATAAACTATTTATTTGAAATTAACTCTAAAAACTTATAAAGGATGACTTCAAAAAAACATGTAAAATAGTTTTTCAATAATAAAACATTTTGAAAAATATTTTACATGAATATTTTATTAAAATTTAATTTAAAAACATTTTTATAAACATATTTAGAAAACATTTATTTTAATGAAAAACATATTCCCATCCTAACAGAGTAATAAAGATGGATTTTTATAAAAAACATTTTATTAATTATTGTATACACCGAAGAGTGAGAAAATTATACCAACATATAAATATATGATTAATAACCCAAGTATAGGATAATCCATAAAATTAATGATATGTGTATCATGATATTTAAATTTTTTAATTGACCATAAACAATACCTTTAAATTATAATATTGTATCATACAACTCTTACCACATTGAAAACCATGAAATTGTAATTCGTATGATATAATTACATTAAATGAAACATATGATATCATGAAAATAATTATATTAATTATATAACATGTAAATGGATTATTATATAGAGATTATAAAATTATATAGTTTTATTACATAACATACATCTCCAAAAAAGGAAAATTGAGAAAAAATGTGTTCCCATTAGGAAACATTTTAAATTGTAAACACCATCAAAGAGATATCATAAAATGGTTATATAAAACAAAATATGATTCAATAGAGTCAATATAATTTAAAATAATATACTGTATATACACTACATAAATTAATCATGTGGTGAATAAGGCATTTGTTTTAGAGAATGAAAAAGTGAGATGAAAATATCCTATGTAAATTTTTAACTTCTTTCATACTCATTCAATATTCTAATATAATAAATATATGATTTCATTTAAATATTAAATAAAAATATATTTATATATATATCATACCATTTATGATATTATAATGAAATTTTATTACACTTTTATTAAAAATTCAATGATTACACTATGTTTTGGGTAATAACTGATATGTTTTTTGAATATGTTTTGGCATGTTATTTATTTTTCCTCTTGATAGATCTTGGATTAATGATATCCAGAATGCAAACCATGATATAAATATAATATATATATATATATATTATCTATTTATAGTAATACATACAATTTAGTGATATGAAATGATATCTACCGTTTATAGAGATGGAAGGCCGTATGAATGCATGAACACTGGTTCAACATTCATATCATATTGAAATAAATAAGTGTAAATGATACATACAAATAGATATATATAATATTAATCATAGAATAATTTTTTATGTCATGTATATAAATTATTTTTATTAATCCCATCCTTAATATGTTCTATGTAAAGAGTGAATGAATCACATCACTCCGTGAGACCGTATTCAAGTATACACACGAATGAGGTTTCCATAACATATTTTATGGAAGTTTGTGTCTTTGTATTTAGTGACATTATAATGAAAAAATATCATAATATTTAAGATACTTATTTGATTATATAATCATTGTATAATAGGAATTTAATGGATTTGAGGAAGAAATAAAATGAAAACCCTCATTGATGAACGTTATCTCTTCTTACGGTATTGTCCTTATGTTTTAATGTAAATACTTTTTTGGTTAGATTTATGTCCAAAATATGTCATCTTGGATGAGTAGAGTGAATTTTGGATGTGATTTCGGAAAATCATGGTTGATCTAAATGTCTTGAAAGTTTTGAAGATATGGGGAGAGTGAGTGACCTTTTATAGTTGAGGAGATAAATTATTACAAGGAATCAAAATTATTCACTATTAAGAGGTAAATATTACAGAGATTGGATCCAAAATTGATTACTAACAGGGATTATAAATTATTGAATTAATAAAAGCATCCATAAAAAATACAAAACATGCTTTGTAAATGCTTTTCTTTAACTACTACATTTCCTTGTTTTTACATTTTGGTTATTCATTATGCTAACTTATATTTTTAAACAAGATAATTTTATCATTTATGAAAAATTTATAATGATCATTATCTAATAATTTTGACAGAACAATTATAAATATTAAATACAATTTATCAAATAACAATCATATGTCTATTGTTAATTATGTTTTATATAAGTCCATGTAACATGTTCAAACATCGCATAAACCTTAACCACACCAATTGAGTTTTTTCTATTTAAGGGTTAATATATTCATTGAAAAAGCTACATTGTTCCATTAATGGAAAATATTTGGTTGTTATTAAAATTTAATAATCAATTGGAATAATATTCTATTGTTAATAATTTAAAATAATTTAATATAATAGCATTTATTATAAAATAACATTAATATAAATTTATATATTATTCATATAAAATGAATTTATAAAATATCTTGAATAATATGGGATTGAAAAATAATTTTTTCAATTGTTTGTAACAAGATATATTCATCACAGAGAATAATGGAACACAATACTTTAATTAATTTACATCACTTTTAAAAATATAAGTATCATTTAGTTATTTAATTATTTACATAATAATTCTTGTGTTGGTATTTCATAAGTATTTAATGTAGTTGTTTCATATCAAAGAATGAAAATAAATTATCATGATTAAAAAACTAATTTATATTTCAAAATAATATTTATAACCAAACCTGTGATGTTTTCCGATATCTCAATGAATTATAGATATTAATGCAAAGGAAGGTTCAATTTTTATATTTTTCATTATTTTAATTATTATATTAGCCATATTCATCGAAAAGGGACTCAAAAAATAACCTAATATTCACATGGTTAATATATATCCATTAAAATTGTGTTGGAAATGATTTTCGGTCATTTCAACACCAAACTTATATTTTAACCCCATGGTAAATCACTTTTAACAAAACCATGCTAATTAATTTTTACTATTTCTACAGTTCATTTCTGTCATAAGTTAAGATGATATTATTAGATATTATTAATTATATTAATTTAAATATGTAATCCGTTTTTTCAAATTCCATTCACATAAGTGAAAAATAATAATTTAAAACTAATATCACATATTTGAAAAGAATGTAGGTATTTAAAGATAAAATGGTTAAAAGATTATAACATGTTTTAATCAAATTTCAATATTAAATTTATAAAATTAAATAATTTGGATTAATAGGTATATAATTTCACTAATTATAATATAAAATAAAAATAAATTATATTTTATTCTAAAAAAAATTAAATGAAATGGAGGTTTTTAGTAAAAATTCAATATTTTTTACTACTCCTCAAAAAATGAATTCTTTTAGAAAAATCCAAATAATACACCCTAATAAAAATATTAAATTATGAACTAAAAAATGAATCAAATTTTATCAAAACAATTCATAAAAAATTAGAATATTAATTTCATTACTGTTCACCAAAAAATAAATAAGTGGTTTTTGAGAAATAAACATTTTGAAACATATATAGTCCTTATGAAAAAAAATCTGATTTTTAATATCAATACGTTTTCTTTATATAAAAACATAATAATTAATATTTAAAAATTATTTACCACTATTCATATCATAATTGTTTATGGTAAGGTTATAACAATTTTTTTTAAATAATATTAATAATATATCAGGGTTTTATTAATACTCAGTATCATTTCTAACAAAAACTAACCATGTATTTTATGTAAGGCAGACATAACTTGGTGTTGCATGTACTACAATATTTACATGGTGTTTCTTGAAACAAATGTTAAATTCCGTGATCCATATAATAAAATCTAAACACATTATTTTGTGTAAAAAATATATAAAATGTTTAAATTTATTTGGAAAAAAATAAAACAATCCCATGGGTTTACAAAAAATACATTCATATTCACATTATCAATTGAAATACAATGTTCTAAGACCACGTGTTCCAAGAACGTTGTTTCCCAAATCCAAAAACATTATTTCAATATATTGGAATAAATTTTAGGATCCCTCAAAATTTATGGCATTATCCTCATGTGACACATATGATCCTCAGTTTTAGAGTGATCAAAGATGTCATCCTGAAATTCTATAATGAACATGTTGAGGAACTCTTGGAAAATTTAATTAATCAATACCCTAAAAAATATGGGAGTACATGTTCATCCAAATGGAATTACCAGATACTCATAATGTGCATACCTTCCCTGGAAGTAAATCATTATAATGTCTAATTTTTTAATTCCCAAATGATCATACACAACTCAAATATCAATCTAAGGAATAATCTATTAAATCTATATAATCCAGTAAATTCTACTAGAATCCACATTATTACATTCATAAATTACTTTTTGGGGTATAAATTAGATGGTTTGGTTCATAACATATATATAGAAACTATTTTATTAAAAAATAGACACTTCTACTCAAAATCCATTTATTTCACGACATGAATCTTTTAAAATAAAATATGATTTGTTCCCATAAAAAAAATCACCATGTAGAATGTAAATGATTTTATTAATTTTCCTATCCATAAAACCATTTAAAATTTTTTTAAAACATTGGATGAGAAAAACAATCCTTGTGAGGGACAAAGAGTGGAATAATTAAACTATTTGTCCATAAATTAAAACTCTTTTCACATGGTTATATCTTTTCCACATTAGACAAAAGCTTTGTATAGTACCTTATAAAATAATTATTTTCTCGTAAAACTCTATAAAGAGTAATTAATTTATAAAATGAAACATGTGGTATCATTTTTATATTACATTGGCATATTATGTAGTTATCCCAGATACACTGGGAGTATCTATCATGATTACACATGGAATAACCGTCGCAACATATCCCAATAACCTCATAGGAGAAACCAACCTGGTTTAGTCTGTCCCATTACCAAATTCATTTGAGAGATATAATGGGATCAACCACCCTCGATTTATTAATGTACCACCTATCATCATAATAATTCCCATGAACCACAACATCATCAATACACAAAAATTTATAATAAAAGAAAAATTATTTAGAAACTAAAAATTATTTTTGAAATCACATTACATTTTTAAAAATACATGAACATAAAAATGAAAAAACATTATTTTGAAAATGAACACATAAACTTGTAATGTAAAAATCAAATCAACATGGTATCATGAATTTGGTAAAATACTCTAATGTCGTATAATTAAAAAATATATCTTTAATAAAAAGAGTTTTTATTTGAAAAGATGGGTTTTTAAAAATAAAGTACCTTATAAATATCATATCCTTAATGTGATAATTAATCAAATGAATGGTATTTGAGTATAATATGAAAATACACATTTTAAAACATAATATAATAAAAATTTACTCTAGAAATAATCTTACAACAACATAGTAAATAAAGTAAATAATTTATCACAATGAATGCAAATTGGGTAATGAATACCCTTTATCTTAAGTCTGAAACAATTCGAAAAATTTAATCAATGTCATAGATAATAATATTATATTAATTATATATTTAACTAAAAACATTTTCCACCAATAATTTACATATTTATATTTTATCAATTTATTTCATGGTCATTTTGATGATTTATTGTCTTCAATTTCATTGTTTTGAGAGTGTTCATTTTATGGTTATAGTCGGTTCCCATAAGTATAATTATTAGAGTTTATTTTCAAATGGAGAAAAACTCAAAAAGTGGAATGAAATGGTATTAATATGATTTTATAATTTTAAATGATAACATATACTATTTAATTGATATGAGTATTATTCATTAGATTAAACAATAATGATAAATGTTTGGTTGGTTTTTGGATTTTTTCCCTCCATCAAAAAGTAATTACATTTTATTTAATATCATGTCTATAGATTTGTTAAAGAATATGATAAATTTTATAATTTGTATATTAAAATATTTTTCAACCATAATAATTGTTTTTTTAAAATACTGGAAGGTGGTAATGAAAATTGGAAAAAACATCATCCATAAAGGCGGTGAATCGATATGTCTCATACTATGTGTTCATTTTTACAATATGAGGAGAAGGGAAGAGAATTTATTATAGATATATTGATAACATAATAAAATTACATTATATATATGATATTGGATTAATCATTTATCTTTGTATAGGGGAGGTGAAGATATGGTTGGAATAAATAAATAATGAATGAATTTAGAAGATGAAGAATGGACGATTGTTACCTCTCAAATATTAACATATTGAGATCCTCAATATGGAACTTGGATTTTCACACTCTGTGATAAAAAAACATTTTTTAAGTAGGGAAGAGGCTTATGAAGGGAAATTGGAAAAATTTAGACAAGATATAAGGCAATAGAGGTGTGAGGAGAATGGTGGTGTGGGGTGGTATTTATAGGGAGAGGATAGAAGTTTTTTTGATTATTTTATTCATTTGTATATTATTTTGGATGAATACTATCAATAGTATTGATTTTTGGGACTATGTACAGAATATAGTGCATGTCAGTTAAAACTATTAGGTTCTAACCTCATCAATACAACATCCTTAAATCAATAATTCATTTTCTATATTTTAATGTAAATTATCTTATTTAACTTTTCACTAAAAATTCAACTATTTTAAAAAGATATAAAAATTTCACAGAAAGCATTTATTTTTTTGTATAATTCAAAAAATACTCCATTTTTGGAAATAATTTTATAAATAATAGAAATTAATTTTTCATTAAAATACTTATTTCTTCTAAAAATAACGATATTAATATTATAAATGACATTATAACACATAGAAAAATTAAATTAGGTTCTTAACATTGACATATATTTAAAATGCAACAAAATATTTATTTATGAATCTACATTATGGAAATTAATTTTTTATTAAATCATTATATTAATTATAAAATATTTAATAAAAAATTTATGATTCGCACAAATACCAACAATTAATTTATCATTTTTAGAGGGTTTATTTACATATACCCTGGTATAAATATTCTATATATTCACATATAAGATATAAAAACATTATTTATACTTCCATAGGATTTGTTAAAATTTATATAGTATAATAAACTTATTTTTTATAAATACCACTTAATTCATTATACATTTATAATGAATTTGACAATATAATTCCAAAATGAAAGAAAAAATATCGTATTTGTAACTCAGTTGTTACAATCTCCTTCTTCTCGAAATTGAATCATTGATGTTTATATTATTATATTAAATAAGCTATTTTACCTTTCCCTCATATAAATTTTGTATTCCCATATTTATTCATCAACCATATGTTTTTTCCACAAAACCTCAACCAGAAAATATAACCATATTCAACAATAAATTTTCTTAAACCTCAAGAATCTGAAGAGGATTTTCCTCATATAAAATTTTTAATTCAATCTGAAGAATCTTATGGCTCAATACAAGATTTGAATATGTAACATGATTTATGAATATTGATTCATGAAAATTATTGTGTACATGAGACAAATTCAGAGGCATATCTACTCAGTAAGAAACTAATCCAACATTATTTGAGATTGCATAAGGTCCAACGAACCACATGCCAGCTAACTCTTATTACCCAAAGGAATAACACATTTCCATATAGAATCATTGAGAATGAAATGATTTCATGCCTCAAATGAATGATCCTTCCTACGAATATCGTGATAGATTTTATTTTGACTCTAGTTTATCCTTATGTGTCACTGAATAATCTGAATTCTCTCTTCCATTTACTATACCAATTTTCTACTATCAACTATATTTCAAATACTTTTTCCCAAATTTCTGTAGTTCGATCCCAATTTCCATATATTTCTTCAAAAGGACCCACAAGATTAATTGAATGAAACATTTTATTATAAGAATACTCAACGATCAAAAGGTGTTGATCCAAAATTCCCTAGTAATCCACTGAAAAAGATTTAAGAATATCCTCAAATGTATGATTTTTTAACTTACATTCAATAATATTGAGAAAAAAATAAATTCTTAAATATAATTCAATTCCCAATGAATTGTGAAGGCCCTTCCAAAAGTTATAAGGGAACCTAGTACCCTAATCAGATACAATGGAGATAGTAATTCTATAAAACCTGACTATCACATTGAGGTATATTCATGAATGTAGGTGTAAAACATATTATATTGAAAAATAAGAAAATGTGTATATTTAGCCACTAGATAAAAAATAACCCAAATCACATTGTTACCTTGAGATGTTTTTGGTGATGCCATTCTATAGTCCATATATATATTTTCTCATTTCCACTATTGCACTGGAAAAGGCTGAATAATCCCATTTAGTAATTGTAATTATTATTTTACCAATGGAAACGTCAAACATCTCATGGTAATGTTAGTAATATCCCTTTAATTAATCCCACCAGTAATATAACCAATAGTCTATGTACATATTAGTGCTTCCGAGACGAATTGATAGGAGATTACAATGAGATTATATTAATGACTCTTTATTAAACTGTGTATCAAACAAAACACATAATCACTTAAAATCTCAAAATTAAATCATTAGAAATGTTAAAATATGGGAACAGACACATTTTCACTAATTTTTCCATTTTCTATAACTCACTATATTCTTTATTCCCTTTCTTAATTCTATCTAATAGAGATGATTAAACTGACACATGAAACAAAACAATGAAGCTATTGTACCAATAACTCCTAATCCAAAATTCATCAAATCATGGACCAAGGGGTCCTGTTATAAATATAACATTGTTTATATATCATTATATTTTAGACTAATAGAATATTCCTCTTCGTTTTTTTTTCATCAGGGAAATTGATCTCACAATCATAATTTATTATCAGTTATATACATCTTCTCCACCTCAAGTTCAATTCCTTTTGAGTGAATATGTACTTCAAACATTTATCATCACTATCAATTTCACAATTTTCTATATATTAGGTCCTTAAATTTTTATGGAGAAAATAATAGTTGGTAATTTCTAATCTTGTGTGGGATTATTTAACTCTTTAGTTTTTAGTTTCCTTAAATTGTAAGCCATTTTATGTTCATTATTCATCATAAAAAACCGTGTCCCTTTAAAGAAGAATCACTATTGAAGAAAATATCCCTATTTCTAGAAGTTGGGTCTAAATGTAAATAATTCAATAATATCTTATTTGGTTCAATAAAATAAACATCATATTCTTATTTTCAAATAAATTTAACCCCTTTTCATGTAATCTTATTTTGGAATCTAGATAATCTTTCAATATTTGGATTTTTTTTGTAATATCATAATAAAATAATTAAACTAAAAATATCAGTAACATTTATGGGAAGTGGCCATCATTAACCACTTTTTTGTTTAGGTCAAACAATTGTGCCATCAATTTTTAATGATCCCATGAAAAGAAATCTACTATAACCAAAAATCACATTTAATAACATTAATCTTAAATATATTTTATTTTAGGGTTTTTATAAAAATACTTAGATATATTTCATGCTACTCATAAATGTTTAAATAACCCAAAATATAAAATCTAAAAAAACAACATTCTTATCCAAATATTCATAGAATTATTTATTCATAAGATCTATAAATACGACATTTTAATTTTTCAAACCAATGGGAATAATAACATACTCATAATACCCAAGCTGTGTCTGAAATGAAATTTCTATAATTTCATCCTACTTCACCTATAGTTGGTGGCACATTGATCTCAAATTTATCGTATAAAAATATTGAGCTACCTAGAGGTAGTAAAACTTGTATTCAACTTGAGGAAAATGATACATATTCATAATTTTTATGTCATTCAATTCTCAATAATCAATAAAAAACCTCATAGAACCATATTTCCTTTTAACAAAAATATATGAGGACCTCAAGGTAAATATCTAGGTCAAATGATATCTTTATCTAGAAAATCCATCAAGTAATTTTTCAATTCTAGAACATCTATATGATCTATTATATAAGGTTATTCTGAAATAGGTTTATAATTAGGGACTAGACCAACAATATACTCAACATCCTGATCTCGTATAAATCAAGAAAATAAAAATGGAGAAACATATTGAGACTCATTTACCACTTGAAAAAAATTATATGAATTGTACCCTTATTATCAAAAAAATGTTACAGATAACATTCAGTTCCATATTTTAATAGTTAATTTACTTCTTTTTATGTTATCAATGGGTTTTGTTCATTATCGTATACAAACTGAGAGTATTCATAAAAAGAAACGTATTTATCTCTATAAAAAAATTTATAATGGTAAATAGAAAGTCATTTCATACCCAAAATAACATAAAATTGTACTAAGGAAAATAAAACATGTTTTCAATTATATTATTTCCACAAAAATCAATACGATGAATGTTATAAATGTTTTCTTAATATTTCTCCCAAGTGTTTTTCCATATGTTCCAGTTCATTTCATGAGGTGAAACATCCAATTTTCATGAAAAATTTATTTGAAATTAAAGAATGTATAGACCCCAAATCAAATAAGACATTAAAAAAATATAAGTAAGAAAACAGTGTACGAGATCCCACTTCAATGAATTTTTAAAAATATTCTTAAGTAGCTAAAAAGTATTTCACATCACATCTCTACTTATTTTCTAAAGAACAACCATCAATTTTGTTCCTATTCAAACACTCATGTTCATAATGACCTATATCATTACATTTAAAACAATTTACTATCTAGATATCAAAATTGTTCTGTCTACTAACAAGATCTTTTTCATTGCAATTACAAGCTGTATTCCCAATCATTCCACATTTAAAAAACTTTCTAGATATCCAAATTCATTCCCTAGTGTTATTTTTTCCCCAATTTTCACAAACTAGAAACATAAGTTTCTTACCATCAATATTCTTTGATGAATTCATTCATATTTCATAGAACCTCAAACTCTTTTTCAATAGGTTATCAAATAACACATGATCCTCATAAAATTCCACTGCCACCTTCTCAACAAATTAGTAACTTTTTAATACATGAAAAGACAATTAACTTTTCTATTTTGGATTCAATCATAAGTGAAAATGACTGATTTTACTGTCAAGATCTTGGATAAAATTTAGTTCATATTATTCCCATCATGTGAATTTTTCTTTATAAACATCCACTGGATCATCATATAATCTCAATTTCATGAATTGTTATTTCAATCCTATGTTTAATCTACTTATGAAAATATTTCTCCATGATAATATTTTTGAATTCAACCCCTTCCAATGCATCAATATCCTCAATATCCATGAAATTATTGTCTATTAACCACTAACGGTCAGAATTAGCTTCGAAAAAGTAAATATACTATATAAAAGTATGTTAGTATGAACACCCAATGGCCTAAAAATTATTTTATATGCCTTTAATACACTATTTTGATACCTATGGGATAAATGATACAACAAATGTGGGTGAGGTTTTCCTCATAAAATGTTCCAATATAGACGTATTCCTCCAAGGATGATCCATTTTATCTCAAGCATGTATTCCACCTCCCATTATAGGCTACACAAACAAATATAATACTATCAAAAACAGCTTAGTTCCAATTCCAACCATTCTAGGTTGTGGATGTGTAAGGATAACATCCCTTAAGTGAATTCATCATTTAAATTCCCAATTTATTCTATGGAAAACCATTATGAATGAAAAAAACATAGATAAAGAAACATGGAAATATATAAATTATATTTTATAGCAACGTAACCATAATGTAAAAAATAATTTATGGGTATTCTATAAACATAATCCTAACCCATAGGTTTTTATTAACATTAATCAAATACCAACTAAAAGGACCTTGACAGAAATAAAAAATAATATAGTTTATTCAACTAGAATTAAATTTTTATAATTCCCAAATATCTTTTCGCATTAGAGGGTTAGAGGATTATGTCATAACATATACATAAAAACTCATATATTGAAAAGGAAACAGTTCTATTTAAAATAGCTTTTTTTACAATATGATACTTTTAAATTAAAACATTATTTCTTTTGGTAATAAAAAATCACAACATTTGACTTTAATGGTTATATTATATTAACCATTCATATTCCAAGATAAAAAATTTAAAACATGGGATTTGAAAAAAAAATGTTCAGTGAGGTACATAAAAATGAATAAAGAAATTGTGATTCCATCATTGAAAACATTTTCACAAGGTTATAACTTTTACACAAAAAACATAATCACATTATCATACTTTGTGAAATCACCAGTTTTCTATAAAACCATTGAAGTAATATGTAAATCAAAAAAATTAACATGCATCGAACTTTACTATTCACTATTATGTATAATGTAGCTCTCCTAGCTATATAAGGAGTATCCATCAAGGTTAGCCTTGTAATAACCATTGTAGTATAATTACGGAATCTATTAGGAGGAACCTAACTAGTTACACCATCCATTTATCCTATGCAATGGAGATATATAACATGATCGTTCACCCTTGGTTAATCAAATAACTTCCAATAATCATAATAATTCTCTAGACCTATAATATAATAATAACATATAAATATTCCATAAAAGAAATATTCTTTGGAAAATAAATTTTCCATTTAAAATTAGAATTTTATTTTTATGAAGCAGCACACATATAAATAGAAATATATTTTTCGAAAGATAACGTTGAAAAATTTGAAAGGAGACATCTAGTTAATAACGAATATTGATATTTGGAAAATATAATTCTTCAATATATGTAAATTAAAAATGTCATAAATTGATATAGATATATAGAAAATGGAATTTTTAAAAAGACAGTCTCTTACAAATATAATATCATTAAAGTGATAATTAATAAAATGAATGAAATATGTGTATAAACTATTAATCAAAATAATAAAACATTATATAATCAAAATTCATTTAAAAATTAATCGTATCACCATATAATAATTGAATTATATGGTAAACCCAATGAATGAAAATTGGGTTAAGAATTATCATACCATATGTCTGATGGCATTATACACTTTTACTTAAGGTTCTATATGATCAAAATATATTCACTAATTAATAAATTGAAAAAAATTATATATATTTCATTTATTATAAATTTATTAAGAGAAATTATGAAAAAAATTTGATGAGTTATAGAGTTCAATTTTGTTGTTTCAAGAGTGTTTTTTTCATGGTTTATAGTTGATTCGTTTGAGTATAATTGTGGGTGTTCATTGTAAAATGGAATAAAAACACAAAACAGAGAATGAAATGGTATTAATATATTTTTATTATTTTTAAATAATCCCATATATAATTTTGTTCTTAGATGAGGAATATCCATTAAATAATACATTAATGATAAATGTTTTATTTTTTTGTTCTTTTTTTCTGACCATCACAATGCAGTATTGTTTTATTTAATATTATGTCTATAAATTAGTTCCTAAATAAGAATTATGTTAAAATTAGTTTTATAAAATATTTATTATCCATAATAATGAATTTATGACCATACATTAAGGTGGAAATTGAAAATGGAAAAATCATCACCCATGAAGGTGGTGAATCAACACGTCATGAATGATGTTTACATTTTCAGAGTAAGTAGAGAAGAGAATAGGTTTGTATAACATCCTGACTCGGAAGCCACTGAACTAGTGCTCCGAGCCGGTTCACCACAAGGCCTCAAGCACGCCTCCTCGTACGCCAGAGGCTGCAGACAAGTAGCGAGGGCCTAGGGTGTGATAGTGGGGAGACTATTCCCTCATACCAGAGTAAGAAAACAGCGGAAATAACTAAGTAACATACACAGCGGAAGGTAAACAGAGTGCAGAAGCAGTAAACAACTGAAATAGAACAATAAGTAATAGCAAAATGCTGTAAAATCCCGAACAGCTATGAAAAACAATACAACACTGGTAACCCACCGGGATGACCATACAAATACAAATACAAAAGAAACTAAAAGTAAAAGTATAGGGCTCTGCTACTAACTCCGAGCCAATCCACGTACCCGATCACCAAACTCTGTCGAACTGCAGTAGCCTGAGCAGTAGAACCACTCGAGCAGATCCTCTAGATCATGTAACACTGGGCCTCAACCCTATCCACCATGTAACCTATGATCAACCTGAAAAGCAGACATAAGGTCTACACGTACACCAAGGTGCCTGTGCAGGGGTGAGAAATAATATCAGTAGGGCACCCTGACAAGCAACCTACAACTGTGCTGCTAAATTTGTATACAATAATAATGTGCTCTACCTTGTTGCGACACAACAAAAGGAAGTAACCCAAACGTGCAACCACAGTTGAACTCAGGGTATCTAATCCCTGTCAACTGGCCAAGTGCCACCATTGATGTCCATATCTATATACATACACATGTACATTCCCATACCTATACACATATACATAAATATGAATATTCATTATGAAGTGATTCAAATAACAAGAAACAACATCAGCAGTCGATCCTTGAGACCATAAGCATGATCTCTTGGACATCCTATTCAAGGGCATTGAGCTGGACGTAGTACCACTCAAGTCATACATCAAATAAGTCAATCTCTGGGTCCGTAATCTCAATCGACCTTTACCCGCTTCAGCCAACGCAGGATATATGCCTCTGAACTAGCTAAACATGGGCATGCTATCCTCTAGTTCAACCAATCATTCACAAGAAAGCAGATAACACAACATGTAACCCTCTAGTAAGTACTCACAGCCACCCCCTCTGGTCCTACCTAACAAGTACCAACAACCCTCTGGGCAGTGCACTCAGCCTAACCTCTCTGTTTTGGTCATACGAAATTTTAAGACTCTATGGGGAAGCTCGCTCATTCAATTCCTCTTATATTCTAGGGTAGTCAGGGACTCTTGGAGGAAGATCACGCGGTCTAACCCGCTTATAGCCCCAAGGTCTAGAAACTCTTTGAGGAATCTCACTCGGTCAATTCCTCCTATAGTCTCAGGTCTATCACAGACTCTCTAAGGAAGCTCACACTGTCAATTCCTTCTCTTGTCTGGAAAGGTTTTAAAGAAATTCAAATAAAGTAATGACACTCTGAGGGAGCTCACTCGGTCTACCCTCCTGTAGTCTACAATATCCAAGATTCTCTGGGAAGCTCACTCGGTCTATCCACTGTAGTCTATAATATCCATGACTCTCTGGGAAGCTCACTTGGTATATCCCTTATAGTCTATAATGTTCAAGACTCTCTGGGAAGCGCACTCAGTCTATCCCTTATAGTCTATAGCACCATGTTCTCACAGTCCCGTGCTAGTTAGTGCATAATAAGGCTATAAGGCCGAAGTACACCTACACAGCTACATGGATAACCAGTCTACAACATAACAAGCATTTCTAGAATATCATTCCATCCTACCGTCATAAGGCATAGAAAATAGGCATAACATCCAAAAGCTAAACAAGACCCAAAGGGTCATAAACAGAACAAGGCATGGTAAAAACATCCAAGCACAACAAAATATCCTAAAAACTATCAACTTACCTATACACAAGCATACAAGAAAGGGAGGAAATGACAATTAAGAATGACGTCTCACGTCAGGGTCACCAGCTACGAACCAGGAAGTACCTCTGGTAATCACTACATCATCAGCAATACCTAGTCAGATATAAACAAACAATGAGGGTGGCCCGAACACCCAACCCATCAATACAACCAAATCCCAAAGGGATTACCAGTTGGAATAAGTTCTAGGTGACACCCAATCACCATCTCTACCCAACCCCAACATAAAAACTCAGGGTCGGTCAAATAACGAGCACCCACTAGGTCCCTCAGGTAAAACACTGTAGAGGCATCATACTCAGGATCCTCCAGGTATACACGAGAGAAGGAATCCTATACGGGATCATTAGCAAAGAGTAAGGGAGGAATCATACACAGGATCCTCAAAGGAAGGGAAACATAGGTATTCTGTAACATGTTTCCTATCAAAGGAAGAACAATAGAGAGATCCTACAAGGGACTCCCTAGGTCAGCACATAAGCAAAGTCATCCCTCAGGGGATCCTTAGAAGTACCTGGTATCAAATCCTCATAGGCCAGAATATAACATCTCACAAGGGGAAAGTTCTATAAAGAATAGGTTATGGGAGATATCTCATAGCTCATCTCTTATTAAAGGTCTCACCTATGTTGGTCCGAACACCCAACCTATCCTCCACACCATGCCTCACTCTTAGGTGACAACTGAACATGATAAGTGGAGGATGAACCCCTAATTTTAGATAGAAAACCCCAAAAAGCTCCTTTATATGAACTCTAAAAGTCAAAAATATTCCAACATTGTAATATATGCAGAAATACTCTTAGAATAGACTACTCACATGACCAATTCTGACTTCTAGATCCCAAGATATCTCAAAATTACTGAACTGAAGCAGTACATAGCCATGGTACATGGCCAGAGCACAATGGCCTGCCTCTGTAATAGTACATGGCATGTACATTACTGTACATGGTAATTACTGTTCACAAAAAGTTATGCTCTGTCTGTTTTCACCTGAACACATGCCCACGTACCACTACACGGTGTGTACTTAAAGTACCCGGCATGTAGTCCTTAAAAACCACTATTCTGTGTTGTATTTCACACGACCAGCCACACAGCTACCCACTACACGGCGTGTACTCAACGTACATGGTGTGTACTTAATAAAATTCATCTTCCCTGAATGGGAAGAACACACGGTGTGTACCCCTAGAATACATGCTGTGTATACTAGGTTTTCCGACTGAAAAAACCTGAAAACACCAAATATGACCGTTTTCACCCTCGAAACATTAGATACGACCTTAAGAGGCCACAAGAAATCAATATAATACTTAAAAGACTTAATAAAAAATGATTAAAGGGGATCTATGGAATAAACATAAACATCCCTACCTTCAGGTGGAAACCGCCGAAGCTTCGGTTGATTTCACGGCTCACGGTTGCTGCACGCCGACTCAGCGTGTCGAGAGCTTCGAATTGGTACCACTATCGCCTTCCTTCAATCCCGTTTTCTAAATATCCAAATTCTCCCATAGGTCAAGGAAAATGAGGAGAGACATATGACATGTGAGCAAGGAGGAGGAGGAAAAAGGAGGGAATAAAAGTAAAGGAAAGAAGAAAAGAAAAGGAAGAAAATGGGGCCTGGGCCGGCCTCGATGCCCGACATGAGTTTATGTTTTCCCTAGGCTAAACAACCCATTTAGGACTTAATAACGCAGACTGATTCTCAAACCAATGGCTAATTTAAAATTAATTTCCAAAAGAACATACGTGAATAATATAATATTTAATTAAATAATATTAAATATTAAATATTCCACCAAAATTCAAATAGCTCAGATTTCTTCAAAACTCTTGTCCTAGGGAAAACTCCCTATTCAGGGACCAACGAAGTCATCAAGAAAAATTATCTGAGAAGTGATGGTAGGGGAAAAAGAAAATTCTACCCCACATGAGAAACCAATAGAAAAAAATTCAAATTCTTGCTCAAAACAACGGTCGAGAGAATCACGGGTTCTTACAAACTCCCCTCCATAATCCTTCTCGTCCCCGAGAAGCCTAGAAAAAAGGACCAGCAGCAGGACCAACAACCATGTCCCCAACCCGAGCATCTACACCACCAAGATACCTGGACCGTCCAATGACCATCGTTAGCGTTAACAACCACCTTCTACAAAGAAGATATTCAACTACTACCAACTAGTACTCCACACCATAGGGCTTTACATACACTGCTCTGAGAGCACAACCAAAAAGGTCCCATCCGCCACATGGATGAATATTAAGAAAGAAAAATGAGCTTGATGTAGGTTTTCTGCTCTCTTAGCATACTCAAGATGAATCAAGATAGTGCATGATCGTCTCTTATAGGAGTACCCTATGATTTCACTAAAGGCGTGTCCGGCTCCTTCAGAGCCATGCTAATATCCTACCAAAACCTGACCAGGATTCAAGAACAGGTCAACCATTTCACGGTAACCCGAAATTTCACAAAGTCATCTCTTCAATAGCAACATCAGAAACACCGATCGACTAGGCCAGGCACCCAAACAGGCCTGCTCGTCGAAACCAATTGCGAATACAAACACCGCCAAAAGGCATTGGAAAACGCTAGCCAAACTTCTCAACCAGGTTTCCCTAAAACGAAACAGACATCGATCGATAAGGGTTCGAGTCAAAACCCAGGGTCTCTAGGTCTTCCACCTAGCCCAACAGAAAAAAGCCTCACAACTTGGACTCAAGGTCTATCTACCTAGCCCAAAAGATCCAAATCCACTTAGAAAATGGTAATGATCATAACGAACCAAGAAGGTAAAAACCAAAACACAACCTACAGGGGCCCCGATCCTCTCCATGTATCCTCAGAATGAACGACTCCTTGGAGTCACAAACAAAACAGAAGATAGAATCTAATCAAACACCCATTGGGTATATGTATACAGCAATAACACAAGGAGGACCAGTTCACAATAAAAGCCTTGGTATCTATCGACATTGTTCTCAATGATACGACTAGATAAATATAGACCCGAGGAACAACACCCAGTAAGGGGTTAAACAAAAAGGCATCACATACCACATAGACCAACCAGGGTCACTACACCACCTATGAAAAAGGACCGAGTCATCAGCCCCATCAAAAACGCCTTAACGTAGATCAACGTAACCTGTCATCAGAGTAAAAATTATTTGTAAGTAGACGCAAAGGTCTCAGTTGTCAGTAAAAACACACACTAGTAGGCCTATATACTGTGAATCCTATGTGCCTAGTATGATGCATGAGACACCTCTTGCCTTTGCCATCCAAGAGTCAAAATCTATCCCTGGCCTCTTACCCATGGCCAAGAGGCAAAGATCCATAGTAAATCAAAACACCACACAACATGTGAGTCGCTCAAGGAGAAAATCATGTACAACTATAACATCGCAAAATTAGAACAACAATCCCAAACCCTGGCAACCAGGACTTCATACCGGAACAAGTGTTCGTGACGCACCAGCCCGATATCCATCACAGGTTCCAAAACAATCTTAATACTCATGTCTACCATATCCCAAATAGTAAAGACCAAGAAAGAAAACTCCTATGATACCACTTTGTAATGTCCCGAAAAAGAAGCCACTAAACCGGTGCTCTGAGCTGGTTCTCCACAAGGCCTCAAACGCGGTTCCCCATATTCTAGAGGCTGCCGATAAGAAGCGGGGGCCTAGGGTGATATAGTGGGGAGACTATGCCAACATAACCTAGTAAGAAAACAGTGTAAATAACTAAGTAACATACACAATGAAAAGTAAAAAGAGTGTGGAAGCAGTAAACAACTGAAATAGAACAAGTTGTAATAGTAAAATACTTTAAAATAATGAACAACTATGAAAAACAATACAACACCGGTAACCCAACGGGCCGACCATACAAATACAATTAAAAAAGAAACTGAATGTAAAAGTACAAGGCTCTGCTACTAACCCCGAGCCAATCCACATACCCAGTCTCCAGACACTATCGAACTGCAGAAGCCCGATTAGTAGAACCAATCTAGCAGATCTGCTCGATCATGCAACACTCGGCCTCAGCCCTATCCACCATGTAACCTGTGCTCAACCTGAAAAGGAGACATAAGGTCTACACTTACACCGAGGTGCACGTGCAAGGGTGAGAAATAATATATGTAGGGTACCATGACAAGCAACCTACAACTGTGCTGCTAAAAGTGTATGCAACAACAATGTGCTCAGGCTAGCTGGGACACAACAAAAGGAAATAACCCAAATGTGCAACCACAGTTGAACTCAGGTTAGGTAATCCCTGTCAATTGGGAAAGTTCCACCATGGATGTCCTTATCTATATACGTACACATGTATAGTCCCATACCTATACACATATACATAAATATGAATATTAATGATGAAGTGATTCAAATAACAAGAAACAACATCAGCAGTCGATCCTTGGGACCATAATCCAAATCTCTTGGACATTCTATTCAGGGACATTGAGCTGGATGTAGTTCCACTCAGGCCGTATATCAAATAAGCCGATCTCTGGGTCCGTAATCTCAATCGACCTGTACCCACTTCGGCCAAATCCGGAGATATACCTCTGAATAAGCTAAACAATGGAAAGCTATCCTCTAGTTCAACCAATGAATCACAAGCAAGAATATAACACAACAGGTAACCCTCTTGGAAGTAATCACAACCATCCTCTCTAGTCCTACCAAACCAGTACCAACAACCCTCTGGGAAGTGCACTCAACCTAACCCCTCTGGTTTGGTCATACGAAATTATAAGACTCTGGGGAAGCTTGCTCAGTCAATTCCCCTTATAATATAGGGTAGTCAGGGACTCTCTGAGGAAGATCATGCAGTCTAGCCCTCTTATAGCCCCATGGTCTAGAAACTCTCTAAGGAAGCTCACTCGGTCAATTCCACCTATAGGCTATGGTCTATAAAAGACTCTCTAAGGAATCTCACTCATTCATTTCCTTCTCTAGTCTGGAAAGGTTTTAAATAAATTCAAACAAAGTAAAGACTCTCTGAGGGACATCACTCGGTCTACCCTCCTGTAGTCTACAATATCCAAGACTCTCTGGGAAGCTCACTCGGTCTATCCACTATAGTCTATAATATCCAAGACTCTCTGGGAATCTCACTCGGTCAATCCCTTATAGTCTATAATGTTCATTACTCTCTGAAAAGCGCACTCAGTCTATCCCTTATAGTCTATAACACCTGGTTCTCACGGTCTCGTGCTAGTCAGTGCATAATAATTCTATAAGGACAATGTACACCTACATAGCTACATGGCTAAATAGTCTATAACATAACAAGCATGCCAATAATATCATTCCATCCAACCATCACATGGCATGGAAAACAGGCATTATGGCCAAAAGCTAAACAAGACCCAAAGGGTTGTAAACAGAAAAAGTCATGTGAAAAACATCAAAGCACAACAAAATATCCTCAAACACGACCAAATTACCTCTACACAAGCATACAAGAAAGGCAGGAAACAAAGATTAAGAAATAAGTCTCACGTCAGGCTAACCATCCACCAACCAGGAAGCACCTCCGGTAATCAATACATCATCATCAAAACCGAGTCAGATATAAACAAACAGTGAGGGTGGCCCGAACGCCCAACCGAAAAATACATCCAAATCCCAAAAGGGATTACCAGTTGGCATGGGTTCTGGGAGACACCCGATCACCATCTCTACCCAAACCCAACATAACAACTCAGGGTCGATCAAACAACAAGCACCCACAGGGACTCTCAGGTCAAACACCAAAGAGGCATCATACTTGGGATCCTCCAAGTAAACAGGAGCGAAGGCATCCTATACAGGATCCTTAGAAAAGATTAAGGTAGGAATCATACACGGGATCCTCAATAGAAGGACAAAATAGGCATTCCGTAACATGGTTCCTGTTAAAGGAAGAACAAGAGAGAGATCATACAAGAGACTCCCTAGGTCATCACACAAGCAAAGGCATCCCTCAAGGGCTCCTTAGAAGTACTTGGTCTCAGAGCCTCATAGGCCAGAATGGAACGTCTCACAAGGGGAAAATTCTATAAATCATAGGTTATGGGAGATAGCTCATAGATCATCTCCTATTAATGGTCTCAACTATGTTGGTCTGAACACCCAACCTATCATCCACACCACGCCTCACTCTTAGGTTACAACTGAACACAATAATTGGAGGAAGAACCCATAAATTAATATAGAATCTCCAAAACGCCCTTTATATGACCTCTAAAAATTAAAAGTATTCCTCCATTGCGATCTACGTGGAAAAATTCTCAGAATCGACTACTCACACGCCCAATTCTGACTTCGAGAGCCCAAGATATCTCAAAATTACTAAACTGAAGCAGTACATGGCCAGAGTACATGGCTAGAGCACAATGGCCTGCCTGTGTAAGAGTACACGACATGTAATTTACTATACATGGCATGTACAATTCAAAAAAATTTACACCGTGTCCATTTTCACCTGAACACAAGCCCATGTACCACTACACGGCATGTACTTAAAGTACACGACGTGTAGTCCTTAAAAACCACTATTCCGTGTTCTATTTCACACAACCATCCACACGGCTAACCAGTACATGGCGTGAAATAAAATTACATGGCTTGTACTTAAGAAAACATCATCTTCCCCGAACGGTAAGAACACAAAGTGTGTACCCCTGGAATACACGCTGTGTATACTGGGTTTTCCGACGGAAAAACCCTAAAAACACCTAAAACGACCATTTTCACCCCCGAAACATTAGATCCGGACTTAAGAGGCCACAAGAAAGAAATATAAGGCCTAAAATACATAAAAAACATGTTTAAAGGGTATATATGGAGAAAAAATAAATAGCCCTACCTTTAGTCGGAAACCGCCAAAGCTTCGGTTGATTTCACGGCTCACGGTTACCGCACGCCGACTCAGCGCGTCGAGAGCATCGAATCAGTACCAATATCGCCTTTCTTATCTCCCATTTTCTTGATCTAAAAATTCTCTCATTGGTCACATCCAAGGAGTAGCATCATAGGAGACATGCTCAAGGAGTAGAAGGAAAAAGGATATAAGAAAATAAAAGGAAGGAAGAAAAGAAAAGGAAGAAAAACTGGTTCGGGCCGGCCCCAACGCCCAACATGAGTTTATGCCTTCCCTTGGATAAACATCCAATTCCAGACATAACAGCTCAGACATAATATTAATCTGATTCTCCATTTAAAAGTTATTTCTAAACAAACCTACGTGAATAATTTAATATTTAATTTATTAATATTAAATGTTTAATATTTTTCTAAAATTCGAACAGCTTATATTTCCTCAAAACTCTTGTCCTAGGTTAAAATCCCTATTCTGGGACCAACAGGGTCGTCAAAAAAATTATCCGAGATGTGATTGTAGGGTAAAAGGTTAATTATACCCCTCACGAGCATCCAACAGAAAAAAAAATTCAAATTTCTGCTCAAAACGACTGTTTGGAGAAACACGAGTTCTTACAGTTTGATGATGAATATTCCATCAACAAGATAACATTATATATATAATATTAGATTTATCATGTCACTTTTGATATGGGGGTAAATTATATGTTGTAAATGTATAATCAAATAATTAAAGCATTTAAAAGAGGAAGAATATATGATTTTACCTCTCAAATGTGGTCTCTTTTAGAACATCCTTATTCAATTTTTTTTTCATTTGTTAATAACACAAGGTATTAGACATGTGGAAGAGTATTGAAAATTTAATTAGGTAGAATATATATAATCTACAATTCTTTGGAGGTTTGAGGATACATGGTGGCAAGGGGTGCTATTTATTGGGAGAGGATAGGGTTTTTTTGAATATTTGTTTTTCAATTATTTATAATTATTTCTAAAGAATATCAATAGTGTTGATTCATATGACTATTTATTGTAAAAAGTGAATTTATTTTTAAAATAATTGGTGATTACTTCATCAATACATCATCCATGACTCAAAAATTCATTTATTTAATTTTACCATAAATTATTGTATTTCATTATTCACAAAACAATAATCAACTTTATAAAAATCTCAAAACATAACCCTAATCATTTTTTGAAGTGAAGAATTAAAAAATAGAGATAATATTTTGAAAATTATTTTATATGTATATAAATTTTAATTTCTAATTAAAATTACTATTTATTTGAAAAATATAAATTTTAATATTTTATGTGATTTTATGACACATAAAACAATTAAATAATGACTTATAAATTTATCTAATAATTAAAATAATAAAAATATTAATTTATGAATATATTTTATTGTAATTAATTTTCAATTAAATCCTTATATTAATTATAAAATTGTAAATGAAAGTTTATGATTCCCAAAAAATATAGACACTTAATTTTTCATTATAAAAACATTTATTTACTCATACCATGATATAAATATATCAAATTTTCACATGATAATAAATAAATCCTATTTATATATTCAAATGTGACATTACTATTAAATTAGTATATATTTCGTAATTTATATAAACACCACTTATTTAATTGTACATTAATATTGCATTAAACTAATTTTTTCTAGAATAAAAATATTATTCTATATGTAATTGGGTTGTTTCAATCAATCATCGAGAAACACTTCTCCCCTATATTATGGTCAAATAGATCATCTATCATTGGAAATGGATAATTTTTACATACTATAATTTGGATGAGATTATTGTAATCAATTCATTGGTGAGATGAAATATTAGATTTCTTTGAAAGAAAACAATTGCCGCCCAAGGTGACACACTAGGTTATATTAAATAATTCTCAAGGAAATCATATAATGTAGTCATCAACTATTTTAGTTCAATTGGTTCAATATATAATGAAGTAATAGATATCAGTTGAGTACTAAGTAATAATTAAGTTGAAGACTCTTCCAATATTAAAGGGGAAGACCAGGGAAATCCGAAGGAAAAGCATCTTGAATGTCAATATAAACTAGATAGAGATCATCACTCAAAGATTATGAATCTATGAAAATATAAGCAACTAAAATTTTCATTATTAACTCAATAAAATAAGAATTTTTTATACTATATCTTGGGTCATATTCCCCCTAAAAGATATGGACCACCCCCATCAGCCACGGTAATGGATACCAATCAAAGATAATGGTAAATTCAGAGTTGATGGTAAATCATGAAATCCATACATATAATGATGATTTGAGAATTCATTTGAAATAACAACAAATTATAGGTACTCTTAATATCCTATATATAGAAATCATAATAAGTAAACCAAGGACCATTCACTATATTCATTATGAGGGGTGTAATAGTATCCATCACATAAGATTATATCTCCATAAAAAAATATAGAAAACCAAAAATATAGGTTCGTATGATTTGGATGGATGCACTAGTAAAAAAATAAATTATTCACTATGTAATACTCTATATTGATGTTACATCTCATAGTCATTGGAACCATGTCAACTTCCTTTTTATAATCATCCTCCATATGAATAATCTTCATTCCAGATTCTAATGGCTACACAACCTTTTTTTGAAAATGAATCTGGTTTCACTAGAATACTCTTATGTGCTGATGAGGATGTTCCACTATATAGAGAATAAAAGAAATAAAAAATATCTACATGTGACCTGAAAACCTAAAGGAACATTAGATCATTGGTTCCTCAATTAAAACCTATTTTGAATGTCCAGCATTACTACACCAGATTCATGTCAAAGGGACTACCCATGGTATTTCTTGATGTTTAGAAGAAAGCTAATTTCAGTACCTACAAAGACACTCATCACTCTTCCTATATCATTTAAAGGAGAAAAAAGATCTACCACTGGAAGAAAAGGAACTATAATCATATTTGAATGACCATCCAAGTGAAAATCATCCATCAATTCTCTATCTATTACATAATTATAAGAAGTAATATTTTTCACAAAATCAATCCATTGAATATCGGCTTGAAGACCGATATCAAATCATTGTTACTTTAGATTTTCATTAGACACAATATCTAAAAAACTATGTCATCTCAATAAATAGGTTTTAATGAGAAATTATAGTATTTTCCCATTGATGATGATTAATAATATCTATATAAATTTTTAAATCATTGAATATGGACAGAACCAATTAGTAAAATGACCATAAAATCATTCAATTAAAAATCAGCATGCTTTTAAATTTCTATCATTGAATCACACTATATCCTTGGATGACTCTTAATCATTGAGGTAACACACTTCACAATAATAAGATAATACATTTCCACAAACCCAAAAAGACTATGAATTCCATTCATGAAATCATTAGCTAGTTGAGGGTCGTTATAGCACTGAAATTCTTCTGGCTTCAAGAGGAGAAAAGATTGTACATGATCTATAGAGTATTCCCATTTTGGTTCCATGACTATGTCCAAAATGGGATCATTTTTTGTAGCCTGTCCAAAAACTATGAATTCAGAAACCACTATCTAATTGAGAATCTAGTCAAATGGAGGGTTCTCTTTCCATGGATCATCAACAGCACAATTCATAAGTTTGTTCAAACATCTTCTCAGGGTAATTAATTTACAGACCATTAAGAAGACAACATGAAAAACAATAACAGGGATAATGAGATTAAAAACTATAATCAGATTAAAATTATTGGATTTCATTAACAGTACAATCAAATAGGAAAAAATAGATACATATCAATATACACATCAAAATCACTTTTTCACCACCACCCATGATTACTTAAGGCTTGTTATGACATTATTTATCTAGGAACTCACACATGACTACCTATAGAGTCCTATAAATCCTATATCTTGTCTACCATGACAACCTAGATGATATACCACATTCAAAGAAATATTATTCCCCAATTGTGATAACTATTTGTCACAATCCAAACCAGATACCCTAGTATCCAGATACCTATGAATACTATGATTTTAAAAAAGGGAATTCTCGATCCACACAAGTAGAAAAGTATAACATTGTATCATACATGAATAATAAGTTAATTTCCATTACGTAATATAGTTTAAGAAAACTTGAAACAAGTCGGTGTATCAAAAATCCTCATGTATAATTTACCAAAATAAAAATAGGTATAATGATACCCAAATAATATAAATAAAAACTAAAATAATACCATAATGTAAACCCAAGAAAAATTTCAGAAAACCATACATATCAATCAGAAAGAAGCTCCACGTGTCTCTATCACCACTCCACTATCTAAAGGGTCAAGAATAGAAACCTCATCCTATTGGAAGTTTTTTTCATAGATGTATAATAATAACATCTACAAATGACGGAAGGGAAATGTATGATGTGATATATAAACCCTGATAGGGCCCCATAAAGTGTTCATTAATAGATACCATACAATAAACCAATCATGAATTAAATATAAAGAAAACATTACTTGGAATATCATATCATTAAAATATTTAAAAACCAACATGTTGTTATTTCAATATATGGAAAACATTGAAAACATGTATTAAAGAATAATTATATATTAAAGAATTTATATAATGCAATTAATTTGCGTAAAATAGTTGTATAACCAATGAAACATATAATCAAAAAATAAACAACAAGCACCAAGATCATTTGCGCAAATGAAAAAATGAATGATCTGTGCAGATAAAAAAATCCATTAAAAATTCCCAAAATCTCCCAAAACGACCCCAAAATAAGACCTACATTAATGTGGAATATAAAAAGGGTGGAGGAATACCTGAAAGAAGGTGAAATGATGTTTTAGTGAAAGGGGTCACTCATAACATAGAAATAATAAGTTTAGTTTGAGGGATGCGAAAGAGAATATCCCCTCAAGTGGAAATTGTATAAAAATTACATTACATAAATTATGTGCTTCGCTAAAGTGGGGAAGGAGAGGATCCCGTAAAAAAATTTACCATTATAAGGGATTAGGAAAATCATATAATGATAGGGGTTAAATGATATATAATTATTAGAACATCTATTATATAGTATATTACTCTTTATAAAGTCATGAAATCCTGACCAACTAAGATCAAAAGGATAAATATAACGAATTTTCTTTAATTTATATGAAAACTGACATGTCACTTACTAAACTTTGGCATAGTAACTACTTTTTAGATGATATATTGAGATTGGATAAATGATATATCATTATTATAACATCAATTATATATTAAAGGTATGTTTATAAAGGCATGAAAACAACAACAATTTGATCGAAAAGGATTAATAAAAATAAGGTGAATCAATTGAGAATAAGAGGGAGACATTCCTAACCATGAGAGAGTGATTATAAAATCTTTGGATAAGGTACTTGAGAGCTTAGGGGAAGAATGGTGGTAATATAGAGTGGAGAAACTAGAGAAACAATGTCATATAATGTTTATGAGTGAACAAGAATGGGATATTATGATGTTTTATATTGTAAAAGTGAGGGGAGTTCTTTATTATATCCCAATCATTAGTTTTTTGACATTATGATGAAATAATACCCATCGTACACTTATAACGTATATAACCTTCTCCCGAAAATCTCAGTACTCATAAAATTATTAAAAAATAACAATTGGATAACTTCAATATTCTGATTATGAAAAAATATTAATTTCATAAAAATAATTTTCTAAATATGTGAAATTTCTCTTTAAAAAATATAATCGAAAATTATTGGCAAATGATGGTTCTTTTTCAATAAATGTTTTTAATGAATTATAAAAATAATATTCAAATTCTTAAAAACTATATTAACTTTTAAATTTAATCAAAATTATTTTAGAGTATTATTTCCATAAAATAAAATTTATTTTTTAATTTCTTGAATACATAAAAAAGAATCTCTTAATTGAAATTTCATAAAACATAAAATATAAATTTTGTGTTTTATCTTATTAAAAAATAATTTTTATCACATTCATATATTAATTATATATAATGAAAATAATATTATATTCAAATGAAAATATAAAAATTCATACTATTAGTGTTACTTTGTTACTAACATCTGTTAATTTATATTTACCCTTAATTAACCTATTTTTTTTATTACGATGATGAATACTTACTATAGTTACTATTAATATTGTCTAATAATTTACTTGAAATTATTAACTAATATTAAATATTATTATTCAAATTAAGGAATATTATTTTTAAATAAAAAAATTATTATATGTGAAAGAATTTAATTTTATATAAATCTCACAAGACCGAAGGAAAGCTGTTTTCTGGAAAATAAATTTTTCAACGAAAAGTAATTAAAAAATTTGGTATAAAACATGAAATAGTTATTATATGAATCTAAATTTTCAATTATATATATATATATATCACATATATAAATATTTTTAGTCATTCTCTAATATGGGTATTTTTAATTAATTAATATGGAGAACCAGTTTCCAAAAAAATGTGTTTTCAATTATAAAAATAAAAATATTATAAAATATTATAAATTGTTAATTAATATGTAATAATTTATAATTAAACATAAATAAAGAGTTATTATTTTAATTTTAAATCAAATTAATAGAATAATGGCACAAACAAATTATTAAAATTATCAGAAATAAATGACAGTTTATACACAATTTGTATTTTCACTATTCTCTAAAATATTATCATTTCCCAAAAAATACCAAAATTCACCTTAAGTTATGTTTTATATATTCTTATATGAAAAATAATTTCATTTTTTCAAATACATATTTTAAATGTTATAGAAAATAATTACAATATTTTTTAAGGAAAAAAATAGAAAATAATTTTGATGAAAATAATTTTTTGAAAACATTAAACAAATTTAAGTAATTCTTTACTAATAATATATCAATACAATTATTGAGTATGATATATATATATATATAATTATTTAGATAATCCAATTAATACAAATAAATTTAATGGAAATGTTATATTGGACACATACAAATAATCCTTGTTTTTTGGGCTAAATGTTGCATATCGCAAAAGCTATCGAACATATTATTCTCTTTTAAAAACTATGTATGTTACATTAGTGTACATATTTTTATACATGTAACATTATATATCTATCATATTTTTATGTTTATTAGTATATCTGATGTTCATAGTCTTCTTCATTGACCTAGTTTCAAATACATAAGTATATGCAGGGGCCTAATTTAATATCTGTAATATAATGCCTGAACCTATTTCTATTTATAGAAGCTGACAATGTTATAAGCTTATGTGAATGCCTATAACGACCCAAGGTTTTCATACATGGACATTAGATTTATTTTTCGGAATAATTAATACATTACAAAAACATATTTCCTATATTTTATTAGTTTAGTATTTTTGAAACATGGAACATAATCTTATATCTTGGTGAAAGATACTCAACATATCCTTTAGTGATCATACCCCTTTTTTTTACTACCTAAATCCTTTCTTTATATCATTGGTAAAAGAAACATTTGAAATGGGTGATCTCAAATGCTCAGTAATTGTAAACACGAATAACATCTAACAAAATGTAAACATAAGAATGTGAAAATTGGAACATAAATTATAAATCGCAGAATTGTGAGTTATGAAATAAATCTTGCCAGTGCATAAGGAATAGACTATAAATGAGAATTAAACATGATAAAATATAATTGGAATAAATAATGGGATTTTGGAAAATAAATACTCACAAAATATGATTTCAATTGTAGCCAAGTCATTGTTTCCAAGACTATCATAGTGGACAATGTCCATTACTGAACTAGGTTTACATGTTATTTCAGCCATTTATTACTAAACCAGATTTTCATGACATTATAACCATGTCTATATCATGAGATATAAATATTTACCCAATAATTTGAGGTAGATAAAGTTCCCACTCATCTCAGAATGAAATAATCCTTACATGTGCCACACACAAAATAAACAATTCATCATAGCCAAACCCAAAAAATAAATTGGGTTTCTTAAACATTATTCCATCATAATATAATCCATCATAAATGTATTTAACAAAAAAATTACATCATAATCAAAATAATATAAAATTATTATCAAGGATATAAACAAAAACCTATGTCATCTTATATGATAAATAATTTGGATAAAACACTTAAACTTAATTCCTGAGGAAAATATCATTTCTTCTTGAAAAATGTTATCAATTCTTAAAATGATGAGAATATTTTAACTAAAGGAATTTAGTTGAAAATAAATATGAAATAGTGTATAGGAGGCGCATGTAAATAAGGTGTTGTGAATATGTAAAAATCAGTTCATTTTGTATAAGATAAAAAAAATTCCCTTCATACTTTTAGCGAAAAAGTTAAAAACTAAATCTTATGAAAAATGAAAGAAAGATCCCTTCCATACCATATAATAAAATTTCACCAATGGATATAATTGAGTTTAAAAAATATAATAAGAATATAAATAATATTATATATTTACGAAACAGGGATGTGAATGATAAATATACCCCAGTAAATACCTACGAATAAATAGTCATAGATATTAATGAGATTGTAAAATTATCCCATACCATAGGTCCAATATCGTTTGTATGTGCCTAAAATTATGGTATAGTGTGTTTAAACATATAATTAAAATTAATTGAACCATTGTAATATTTATTATATCATATACTATTTTCTTTTGACTTCACATTTCTTGTTCATTTGTCAATTCGATCTTAAAACAACGTTGTGGGTAATAATCGTTTTATTTATCATATTTGATTAGAATTGTTATTCATGATATTATAACAATGATCATGATTTTCTTACATCCAGAATGAAAAAAAAAATTATATATCATATATATTCAGTACATATATATATATATATATAATAGATAGATGAATCAAATGGAATACATCGTTAATGGAGATAGTAGTCAGTATGTATGCACGAATGATGTTTTCGTTTTTGTATTGAATTGAATGGAAGTAAGTAAATGAGATATATAAAAAATGTAATAGAATTATTATGTCATACATTTCATGATGATTTATCATATATAATTTATAACCTTTCTTCAATGTTTAACGTGGAGAATGAATCTTACCACATCATGGAGACAGTAAGTCATACGTATGAACGAGCGACGATATCGTTCTCATAATTGATGAATGTTAATGAAGTGGATGGTTTATATTGTGTCATAAATAGGAAAATTTTATAATAATTATATATAGATAATATTTACACCATTAATCCCATCCATGTAAGGTGGTGGTTAAAACATATTACACCACGGTGTGGAGACGGTAAGTCGTACACACGTAAGCACAGTGATTTCATTTTTCATAGGATTGATAAAAGGTGAAATATAGTTGTTTTATATTTATAATAATATATAAAAATATTGTTGATACTTATTTTATTACATTATAGTGAAATAAATAATGAAGAGGATGTGGAAGAACAATGAAATTTGAATGAATCGGTAGAAAAGATCATCTCTTCCTCGATGTGTCTCCTTTAAATTTCTTCTTAGGTTACTAGATTTTTTTTGTGAAGACCAGAATCTATAGAATGTGACTGGGGAAGTTTATAAGAGAAATGGGCCTGGTTTGGTCCATCTTGATGGCTCAATATGGAGTGAATAAGAGAGGGAGGATGTTCCATTTTATAATTTAGTTGAAGGGAACATTTGAAACTCCATAAATAATAATTTATAATAAAATAACAGCCTACCAAAAATCCTTAAAAGTGTCCCAATTTAGAATATACGATGATATAGGGTTTTAATCTCATTAACTAATAAATTTTGTATAACTAATGATTTTAATTTAAACCATATCTTCTTTATTGACACTTAGTTATTCTATTAAATTTTAATTGTGGGAATAACATTTTAAATATTTAATTCTCATAAATATGTACTTACATGGTCCTAGTTGTCAATAATTGGTTATTTAATGAAATTTAAGAACATATACATATCACTTTGTAATTTATATATATTTTAATTATTTTTAAATAATTTGATAATTTTTTATTGTTATAAAAATCAATAGTGTCAATTTTGAAACTATT
This sequence comes from Viscum album, assembly GCA_963277665.1. Classification (NCBI taxonomy): domain Eukaryota; kingdom Viridiplantae; phylum Streptophyta; class Magnoliopsida; order Santalales; family Viscaceae; genus Viscum; species Viscum album. The sequence continues at coordinate 1,460,481,138 of OY728150.1, read as the reverse complement.
TAATTATTTGAGTTTTAATAAAATAGACACAGTGTATAAATTTGAAAAAAAATATTTAATAAATTCCGAACATAACATAGTCTCCTAGAAATTTCATTTAGAATATTAATTATTTTATATGATATTTATTTTAATATTTTTAAAACAATTTATTTGATATTTCTATCATTCAAATAATTTCTACATCACTATTATTCCATCATTAATGGTAAATATTTAATCACTAAAAATTATAAATAAATTCACATGATATAGATAATTTCATTATATTTCTAGAGACTATTTCTTCTCAATGTTTTATTATGTTTATAAATATATTAAAATTATTGTACTTATAAAATAAATGTGAGTGACATGTGCCACCTTCATTGTTTTAATAGTAATTACTTCACTTTCATGGAAAAAATCTATTAAATGAATCAATTTTGAATCATAAGTGATATTTATATTATTTAATTCATCAAAAAGGATTTTTCTTGTTTTAGTGTAATTTTATTATTTTTATCATATTGTTAGATACCATAATTTACTTGATTTACCTATAACTATAGAAAATAAAAATTACTGTTGTTATTATTCATAATATCTAAAAATAAAGTACACTATTAACATAATTTGGACCCACTTATTCAAAATATGGAATCCATTATTATAATTCAAAACACCAAATAGGCATAAATTAATATAAGATTAATTTCCATTGTTAAAAATGAAAAGTAGGATTTTGAGAACTGAGAAACATTTCTAATGATTATCATTTGTTTATGTCAAATTTAAATGTCTAATTACATCCAATTAAAAAAATTGTATTAAATGATAAAAATATAACCCCATTAAAATTTAAAACCAACTAAAAAGATTCTATAACTATATAAATATATTAGATGAAATGGCATATTTTATTTAAAATGCAGTATTTTTTTAATATTCATCAAAATATGAAAGTTATCATAAAAAAATTAAAATTTCATCAAAAGTAAAATTGTATTTCCCGATTCCGAAGAAGAAGTAAATTTTGTCAAATTAAACTTATAAATGTGTCAAGAGCTAGATTTAAAATTGGTGTGCCGAAAAAAGGTAGCAAAACTGCAATTTTTTTTAAAATACTTCTTTTATCGGAAAAATTGGTTTTTTTTTATTATGCCATTTTATATAAAATACATAAGATGAATATTAATGTCATAAAATTAAAAAAAAAATTAATACTATTCATATAAACTAATTTATTTTCCATTAGATTGTAATATTTTAATAATATATCATTATTTTGTGAAACTCGGTATTGTGTACAACACAAGCTATCGAGGAAGGTTGCTCTTTTGTGTAATATATAGCAAGTCAGTATTTTTTTTAGTGAAATAATCCTTTTTTTTGTGTATAACATTATCCAAACATTGTTCATTTATAATTTGAATAAAATATAGACTCAGTGTTCCATGGAATGAATTCTAAAAAAAGACCATGAAATACTATGCAACAAAAGCCAATAATAGTGTTGCGTATACTACAAGATAATAGAGTGTTGTGTATAGTGCCAGAAAATCTTAGTGTAGCTTACAACACAAGAAATCAACTAAATTAGAAGAATTTATCGAATAAAATTTTAGAGCATTACATTCTATCCCCTTAAAAATAATTCTCCATCAAAATTATTCATAGTTATAAATGGTTTACAACTTGAAAATTTATTGCAGGGAAACCCACATCGTAAAAATGAATACTAAAAATTAATTTTAAAAAAAGAAATATCAGAAACATAATGGTTACCCAATGTTACTCATCACTCATTTTCCATGTAGCATAACATAAGTGGGAGTGAAAGAATATATATGAGAGAGAAATAACACCATCATGTTTTAATGGATAGAGATATAAAATATGGTTTGGAGAAAGTTAACTACCATAAAGCCATAAATCTGTGATGATTTATGGAACCATTTGATTTATCAGATATGAAGGTACCAGGATAAAATTTTTGGATTCAATATTCATTTTCGTATAGTTGATGAATTTTTTCAGGATGAGAAATACATTCATGATTTTTTTACAATATCAATGACGGCTATTTCCTGAAAAATTTCCACTTCATCTCTTATTTAATGAAATGAAGGTGAATTTTTCATTATTGATGTGTATGAAGTTCATACGATCGAATGATAGGTTATTCCATTTGTCTTAAAAAAAATTAGAACAAGTTATCAAATATGCACAAGCCCAACTATAGTTATGTAATACATTAATTTAACAAACATCAAATTGAATATAACTTATAAAATACCTAAATTGATAATATTAAAATCATTACAAAAACTAAAAATATTAAACTTTTGAAAGAGGTGAACTAAACCGACATTGCATTTATCTCCCATATCTGATAAAGTAGTTCTTCGTTGTCATATTCCAAACATGTAAATACTTTAATCATGTATTCAATTGAAACATGGTAATAACATAAATAACCATAAACCCTTATTAAAAACATGAATTTGGTAAATATTAACTCTTTCCACACACTAAATATTTTATATACTAAAATTGGGATATCTCTTTGTCCTTATATCAGTCATGAGGTCATTAATACTATCAAACATCTCATTATCTCATTATCCCTTCATATTTTGCATATCATGTGATTTCCAAAAATATTTCAATCCCTTTTCATGGTAACTGGTACATTATACATATGGAATACCACAATAGAGTAATACATATATATTCCAATCTTCCATAATACTATAAAGGATATTCTACAACACAATTTTGGAATCCCATTACAAAAACACTTAATCGTTCCATCTCTTCGTGGTCGTACTCAACATCGCAAATAGTGACCGCATGTGATTTGCCTTTATCATTGTATTTAAGAGTTTTTATGTCAATCATCAACATTAACCCTTGGATTTGAGAATTGGTTACAATAATGACCCATTTCCATTCACTTGTAGCATTGATGTGTGGGTGGTGAATTCTTTGTAGTCTCTTATCTATTAACATCATTAGCATCCTTTTCACATTAAATTGAGAATAAACTACTCAATGACCTTCTTTTACACACTTAAAAAAATTTATTTCCACTTTAAGACAGTCACCATGATGATTCTATCAAAACATTGAGGGTATGGAAACATTCATATTCTTTTCACCGTTGTTTTGATATTTTTCGTTGATCTTAATCTTTTGCTTCTTGTCAAAAACATTAGATTGATATGTAACACCATGATTAATTTAAACATTTATAGAAAAATGAAAAATTTATTCATATCTACTGAAGTCACATATACACGATTCCCTTCTACGGCTTGGTTTTAAGCCATAGATGAATCAATCAACATTACTTTCATGTTGGATGGTAAAACCAAAATTATACCTTTAATGTCTTGTAAAATCTACATCGTATGTACCAATAGATTCATAATAATTTTGTATAAGATCACAGGACAGCTTCTCCATAATTTTTTGAAGATTAATTCGGAATTACATTTGAAGAAAAATAGGATATAATACTCATCCCATTCCATGGATTCAATTTCATCTTTCTACCTTGTATTCTTGATTAGATTCCACCACTTGTCTGATTTACCTTCTAAATGACATACAACCAAAATAAATTTTTCAGGTTCTGAATAATGAAGGATGGAAAATATCTTTTATGTTTTAGTGATCCATTGTTTACTAACATGTGGATCAGAAGACCCAGTGAAAGAAGGTGGACATTTCCTCAAGAATGACCCAATAGAATGTTGTTCTCTTTTCTGCTCATTTCGGAGTCGAGAATGATTCATAGCTTTTGTAAGTATAGAAATTAGATTTTTCATTCCATCACCCATAACATTGGGTTTTTTAGGAGCATAATAATTTCATTTCCTTGTGCATTGATTATTAACACAGTTCCTTCGGGTTACAACCATTATCTAAAACCGAAAAAAATAGTGAGAGGCAAAAATCGTACTAGGAAAACAACATAATAAAGGGGTATTAATTTCAATACCTAACATCTGAGGTTCAATCCTAGATGAGCCATGATCGTTACCATAATTATTGTATTTTAACCTATAATTATACATTACCTTAGAGACATCCTTATCCATACTATAGAAATATCCCTAGGGATCTCACTAATTTTTTTGCATCCTAGTTTCCAATGGTTGAAAAAAAATCACTTTGATACCAAATCTAATGACCAATGCTTGACATACATGGACATTAAATTTATTTTACGGAAAACTTAATACATTACAAAAATATATGCCAAAAGATTTTATGAGTTTAGTGACATTGAAAACATGGAACATAATCTTCTATCATGGTGAAAGATCTTCGACATCTCCCATAATGATCTTCCCCTTTGTGTTTTCTTACCTAAAACCATTAATTATATATTGGGGAAAAATATTTGAAAGGGGTGAGATCAAATTATTAGTAAGGTTAAACATGAATAAAATTAAACAAAACATTAACATAAGAATGTGAAAACATGAACATAAATTTTGAATATCCAAATCATGAGGCATGATATAAATCTTGGGTTTGCATAAGGCGTAGACTATAAAGGAACATTAACCATGACAAAATAGAATTTTTATAAAATATGGGATTGTGGAAAATAAATAATCACATAATATGATTTCCATATAAGCCATGGTTATGTTTCCAAGTTCATCATACTCGACAAAGTCCATTACTGAACTGGATTTACTTGTCATTCCATCCATGTATCACTAAACTAGATTTATTTTCCATTCCAGTCATATTTTTTATCATGATATATAATCCTTCACCCAAGTCATTGGATGTAAATATAGGTCCCACCAATTTCATAATGAAATAATTCTTACATGTGCCATAAAAACATAAACCAATAATCATTGCCTACCCCAAGAAATAAATTGGGCTTCTTAAACATCATTTCATCATAACATAATCTATAATAAATATATTTCATTAAACAAATTGCATCATAATCAAAATCAAATAAAATTAATAATATGGATATTAACATACACTATTTCATATCATATTTGGAATAATTTTGATAAAACATTTTAATTTAATTCCTAAGGAAAATATCCTTTCTTCTTCAAAAATGTTTTCTTTTCTCATAATGCCGAATTTTTTAATGAAAATAATTTAGTTGAAAATAAACTTGAAAATGTTTAGTTGAAAATTCACGGAAATAATCCCTCATGAATATGTAAAAATACATTCATACTGTTTAAGTTAAACAACAATCCTCTTGTATTCATAACGGAAAAGTTAAAAAGTAACTCATAATGAAAATAAAAAAAGATTCCTTCTATACTGATTAATAAAAATTCTCCAAGGGTTAGAATTGACTTTTAAAAAATAGTTTACGAATATAAATAATATTATATATTTAGGAAACGTAGATGTGAATGATAAATATACACCAGTAAATACTTATTAAAAAACAATTATAGATAATAATGAGATTGTAAAATTATCCCTTACCTTAGGTCTAATTTCTCTTGTATGTTTCTGAAACTCTTTTATAGTGGGTTTAAACATATTATTAACATCTAAAAGAACCAAAATGATATTTATGGTATCATATATTATTTAATTACGACTTCACATTACCCATTCATTCGTTAATTCCATGCTAAAGAAAAGCTTTGGGTAATAATATTTTTATTTATTGTATGTTTTTGGACTGGATATTCTAGAAATAATTACATAGATCATGATTTACATACTTCCAGAATGAAAAAATTTATTTATATATCATTTATATATAGTATATTTATATATATTTATATAATATAAATAAATGGAATGGAATACACTGTTAATGGAGACTGTAGGCTGTACATTAACATGAACGTTGTTTTCTTTTCCTTATTAAATTGAATCAGAGTTAGTAAATGAAATATATATAAATATTTATCTAGTTGCATTATTATGTCATACATTTCAGGATTATTTATTATATATACTTTATAATCATTCTTGAATTGTAAACCTGGTTAATGAATCTTTTCATGTCATGGAGATGGTAAGCCGTAGGTACGCACAAGAAACGATATCGTTCCCATAATTGTCAAATGGTATTTAAGTGGATGGTATATAATATCTCATAATTAATATAATTTTATAATTATAATATATAGTATTTATTTCTACCATTATAAAAATCCATGTAAGGTGTTTGTGAAAAACATATTACACCATGGTGTAGAGATGGTATGGCGTACATACCCATGCACAATGATTTTGTATTTTGTGGGATGGATAGAAGGTGAAATAGGGTTGTTTAATATTTTGAATAACATATCTGTATATTATGGATATTGAATTTATTTCTTTATAATGAAACTATTAATGAAGAATAAGTATAAGAAGAATAAGTTTTGAAAGAATCTGTAGAAGAGATTACCTCTTCCTCAACAAGCCTCCTTTAAATTTCATCCTAGGGCACTATATACATTCTTTTGACATGAAAAAAACACTGGAATGTAAATAGGGAATTTTAGAAGATAAATTATCATATTTTGGACAACCATGAAGGCTAAAAATAGAGTTAATAGGTGAGAGAGGAGGTGCCCATTTATAATTGAGGTGAAGGGCGATTCTGGAAACTCTATAATAATATTTTATTATAAAATATAAACCTACTCAAAAAACCTTTAATGATTTTAAATTTTGAGTATTAGTTTTTATAGGTTTGTAATATCATTATCCAATAAATTTTGGACAACTTCTTACGTTAATTTAAACCATATCTATTTAATTGACACCTTGTTATTCTATTACATTTTAATTGTGGTAACAAAATTCTAAATATTTAATGGTTATAAATATTTACATATATGGTGTTAATAGACCAAAAATATATATTGTATGAGATTTTGGACCCTATAATTATCACTTTGTAATTTTTAAATATTTTTATAATTTTTATATAATTTAATAAAATGTTATTGTTAAAAAATATCAATAGTGTCAATTTAGAGACTATTTAACTATTTTAATTTAAATAAATTAAAAATAGAATATAAATTTGAATAAAAATATTTAATACATTCTCAATATGTAATGATAACCTGTAAAGTTCTTGTAGAACATTAATTATTTCATTTGTAATTTATTTTAACATTTTGAAAACCATCTATTTCATATTTCTATCAAGAAAATTATTTCTACATCACTATTGTGTCATCATTAATGGAAACTATTTAAAATTTAGAAATTATAAATAAATTTTCCTGATATATATAATATCATTATATTTCATTACACAATTAATTTTTTTTGTTTTATCATGTTTGTAACTATATTAAAATTATTATACTTATATGTTTTACAAGAGTGACATGTTGTCACATTTTTTAATTATAATTACATCACTTCTATGGAAAAAAATACATTAAATAAATAAATAATGACCCATAGGTGATATTGGTAGAATGTAATTCAAAAAATTGTATTTTTTAGGTGTTAGGGTAATATTATTTTCTTTATCATATTTTTAGTTTCCTAAATTTACCTGATTTACCATTAACTGTGGTAAATAAAAATTACCATAGTTATTATTGATAATACCAAAAAATAATATTTCCAATTAACATATTTTGGTATCACTAATTCCAAAAATGGTATCCAATTTTCATAAATCAAAACACATAATTGGATGAAATTAATTTATGATTAATTCCCATTTTCAAAAACAAAAAGTGTGTTTTTAAGATGTACAAACTTATTAAAATATTGTCTTTTATTTATGTCCAATTTAAATGTAAAAACAATTCAAATTTACACAATTGGATTAAATTATGAAAACATAATCCAAATAAATTTTTAAACCAACTAAAAAGATACTCAAACTATATAAATAATAAAAAAATGATATTATGAAATAAAATTAAGTTTTTTTGCATTATTCTTAAAAATATGAAAGTTATCAGAAAAATATCATAAATTCATAAAATAAAAAATTTTACTTCATGCTTCCAAAAAAGATGTATATATTATCAAATAGAACTTATAAAGGTGTCAATAATTGGATTTAAAATTCATGTGCCATCAAAAGGCTAAAAAACTATTGTTTTTAAAAAAATACATCTTTTATCAGAAAAAATTGAATTTATTATTATATAATGTTCTAGAAAATACATAAGATGAATATTATTGTTATAATATTAAAATTATGGTTAATAATATTCATTATGGCTTGTTTATATCCCAATATATAGTAATATTTTAATAATATATAGTTGTTCAGTGAAACTCGGTATTGCGTACAATGCAAGTTATCGAGGAAAGTCGCTCTTGTGTGTAATGCAAGCCCATACCATGTAACATTTTGTGCTAGATTACTATGGTTTTTCATATAACATTATGAAATAAAAGTTGTTTTATAAATTGAGAAACATCTATACTAAGTGTCGTGTTGAATGCCTTCTATCAAAAGAACATAGAAATTGTGTCTAACACATGCCAAGAATAGTGTGGCATATACTGCCAGCTAATACGGTGTTGTGTATAGCGCAAGATAATCATAGTTTTTCATAAAAAAAGAAATAAATTAAATTAAAAGAATATATTTCATAAAATCATTTGGTGATAGAATTCCACAAACTCAATTTTATTAAATAGTTGTTATCTCGTGGATTATGTTCTTTGATTATTATATTATTCAAGTCTAATGAAATTACATTATATTTTCCACAACTAATGATTATGATATTTGATATAGAGGGTTTAATTTAAAAGTATATGCTTATTTCTCATTCAATTGTACTCATTTTATTCTTATTCAATAATTTATACCTCCATTATTTACCCATACTGAGAATATGAGCTTACCCTTTATTAAGTATTCATTACCTAGGTAATGATGAAAGTATTTTGTAATGATATGAAAATAAAAGGTTCTAGATTTGATGGAAATAATGGGAGACCGTATTGGAAAATTATTTATGTGTCCATATTTCAAAATATTCTATACATATAACATTTTATAAGTGATATTTATGTTATATATTTAGTATTCACATATTAAGAATTAATATCTATATATAGTGTCTGGTCTATATAGTTTGTATCAAAGCAATGATTAGTTTTCATTTGGAGACTATGTTGAGAATATTTTATTGAGATACCTCATGATAAATTTATATATGGGATATTATCCTATAGTTCTATTAAAAATCATGGATGAATTAGGTTATAACTAAGGTTTCATTGATTGAAATGAAGGTGTCTTAATTTAGAGATCTAATGAATGGATTTTCAGGATTATATGGTTTTAATCTTTGATTATATTTTCTCACTATAATATTCTTAGTTTCAGAATACATATAGAACCTAATAGAATTTTTTAGCAATGAATTTGATGGCCAATAAAACTACTATTATCGTGAGAAACTGGATTACATGAGAGCTGGGATGCAATATCCTGTGATTGTGTTCACTAAAACTGACAATTTTTTTAAAAAATAGATCATGTTGATCTGTTTAATTCATTGGGGATGGTATAATAAGTTATTAAATATTTTTTGTGACAACATCCACCCTCCTTGTAACATAAGTAACCCGTGAGCCAAAAAACGGGTGCCCTGTGTTGGGTCGCCACATGATTTCAAGCACACCACCCCACTTTCCAAAGGTTTCCAACTAGCAATGAGGTTCAAATAGGACATGTGGGGATACTATAACATCTTTACTAGATAATGAAACACCATAACTCAATATAAATAATGCAAAAAATAATAAATAATTAATAACATTCACAAATAACCAACTCCCAAATTGGGTACAACCATATAAAACAGTAAATATGTCATGCCATGCTACAGTTAACAGTTAACAAACCCCCAAAAGCAAGAGAAAAAGTTGAATTCAAAAATATGGTATAGACTCTATTTTTTAACCTCACCTATACATGTTCCATGTCTAACTCAACTACCAAGCATAGTTCCCTTGCCCTTGTTTGATTCTGGATGCATGAAATCAACTCGAGTACCCAACAATATCCTGAGAATGGTGTAACTATAAATTAGTAGGCCACCTCCAATGATGTCTACAAAATATATATTAAATGTATATAGTGTATGAATGTTATAAAAAATGTAATTTAATGGGAAAAAATCAATAAGACATTATATAATATTCTACATTAAATAATTCTACAATTAAATCTAGGTTCACTCTATAGGCATCCCATGTTTTAATATACATTTTTTACGTGTTCAATGGATTATGAATGCTCAATATTCTGATGTAAATCAGAATAAAATAAAATTCATATCTCACTAGTCATCACATTATAATAACATCATAATCCTAACCTCAAAGCCTCAGTCTAGGTGGAATGATACCATCAGGTGAATAGAACACCATCCCCATCCCAAACCTGTGCATTTGGGGGAGGAGCTAGAACATCGGTCCAACTCAACCCATGGGCAGAGAAACAAAAGTCTACGAACCACTCTACCAACACATGTGTACATGCTTGCATATCATTTACCACAATTAACCACATCACAACAATTCATATCCATTATCATTTCCATTATCACAAAAATAAAAATAATTGGGAAGTTAAAATTATGCCTCAATCCATTAACAAATTCATCATTTATATTAGATAACCATTTTCCCCATTTCCCATTTAACATGCCTATATCACTAATCATATTCATGTCTAAAAATTATTCCATTTCATATTCCTACCAATCCCATTTAATACATGTAATTTCAACAAAAGAATCTATTAGCATTTAATTACATTATAAAAAACTATGCTCTTTGTAGTATGACAAGAATCAAAATAGGCTCTTCATAGTATGAAAAATCATTTTCCAGTTTTAAATCATCATTGGTGAGTACATGCATTGGGTATGTCATGTATTTCTTTAACAATGACATGTGCAACACATTTTGAAATTTGGAGTGACATGGTGGAATTTCAATGTAAGATATATCTCTTATCCTTTCTAGAATTTCAAAGGGTTTGATGTACCTAGGGATCAATTTCCCTTTATTTCCAATCCTTAGGACACCCTACCATGGAAACACTTTAAAAAAACATGATCTCCTACTTGAAATTCCAAATACATTCTCTAGTTCTTAGCATAACTCTTTTTCCTATTTTGGACTCCTTTAATATAGTCCTAAATATTTGTTACCTTTATTGTTGTCTCTTCAATATGTTCTAGGCCTATATGTTTCCTCTCACATAATGTATCCCTAAATATTGGAGTTCAAAACCTCTTACTATATAATGCTTCATATTACGCCATTTTAATTAAATAATGGAAACTATTATTGTAAGAAAATAACACTAAAGGAAATTATTGATCACATATACCTTGAAAATCAATAGAGGATTATCTCAACATATCTTCTATTGTTTGACTAGTCCTTCCAGACAATCTGTTAATTTAGTGGTGATAAGAAGTACTCATATGAAGCTTAGTATCCAAAGCCTTCGGGAGACATTTCATGAATTATGATATAAAATGGGGATCTGAGTCTGACATAATCAATAGAGGAGCACTAGGAAGTGTTACAATTTCATTAATATAAAAACATTCTATGCACTCAAGTGGAAAATCCTCTCTTATTGTAAGGAAATGTGTTGCTTTTTTGAGATGATCAACAATTAGCAATATTGAATCATTCATTCTAGGTGTCCTATAATGTCTTGTGACAAAATACATTGTAATTTAATCATGAATCCACATGGTAATAGGTTGAGGTTGCATCACCCCTCTAAGATGTTATCTATCTACATTCACATATAGTCAAATGAGATACATTGACACCTAGTCAAAAAATTCCTCACGTCATGTTATCCAACCAAATATGTTTTTTCATATTTCAATACATCTTAGTGACACCATGGTGTATTAAAAAATTTGATCTATGAGAATCATCTAATAGTGCCCTTTTTTAGCTCAGGTACTGATGTAACTCATAACCTCTTTCCAAATTTCAAAACTTCTTCCTCATACACAATGCCTTCCAATCTACCATCCTTAACATCAATAAATTTCTAGTTTAGATTCTCATCAGTAGATTGAGAGATTTTTATCTTCTATAGTAAATATGGTTTAGACATCATTTGAAAGAGGAACAATATTTTCACTTATTAATCAATTCCCATATTCAACTTTAGTAGATCCATGAATATAGGATCTATCATAATCTCCATTTGGGTTAAATGTCCATGATCATTCCTGCATAATGCATCTTCCACCTTATTTTCTTTTCTTGGTTAGTATAGTATTGAACAATTATAGTCTTTGAGTAAATCGAGCCATCTATTTTTCCTTATTTTGATTTATTTCTATGTAAATATATATTTCAAACTCTTTTGATCTGTATATATATACATATCAAAAATTTCATCGTATTGATAATTCCCTTATATATTCATAGAAATTATTATAGTTTCTTACTCAAGATCATTAGATATGATATTTTTCTCAGGATTATTCAATAGCTTTGATGCATAAGAAATAACATTGTTATTTTTCATAAGGATTTAACCCAGTACATTCTTTGATGCTTCATTGTATATCAGAAATTCATTATTTCCATATGTAAGAGTCAAAATTGGAGAATAAAACTATCTTATTTTCAATTCTTAGAAGCATGTTGTGCATTCTTTATTCCATAAAAACATCACCCTATTACTTTGATCTTGGTTAGCCGGTTAGCTAGTCAGGTGAAATTCTGAATGAAATGCCGACAGTAACCTGCTAATATAATAACACTACATACCTCTGTTATGTTCATTTGAATGGGAAATCCTTGGATTACCATTATCTTCTCAACATCAACTATGATTCCATATTTAAAAAAAATATGGCCAGGAAATGAAACTAATTGATGATAAAATTCAACATTTCTAAAAATCCCATATAATTCATTTCTTCTAATTGTTTTACAAAATAATCTACAAGTGATTCTCATGGTCTTCATATATTTTGGAGAATAAAAATATATCATTGATAAATACCACAAAAAATGTCATTAGATATTCCATGAAAACTATATTCATTAGATCCATGAAAATTGGGGCTGTATTTTTCAGTCCAAAAGGAATTACTATAAACTCATAATTCCCATACTCGGTTCAAAATTAGGTATTTGGAATATATTCCTTTTTCACACATAGCTGATGATATCTAGATCAAAGTACAATATTCAAAAATTATTAGGCTCCATGAATTTGATCAAATAAATCATCAATGTGTGGAATATGATAGTTGATCATAATTGTAATAGAGTTGATTTCCCTATAATCAATGCATATCATCATTGATCCATATGTTTTCTGGACAAAGTGGATAGTGGCTCCCCATAGGCAAATAGTAAGTCGAATAAATCCTTTTTCTCTAAATTCATCTAGTTGTTTCTTTCGCTTCACTAATTCTACAGTGTTAATTATATAGAGATACTTTTGATATAGGTCTTACACCATGAATTAAATCAGTAGAAATATCAACATTGAACTCTGGAGGATGTCCAGGTTAATCCTATAAAAATACATCAATTTATTATTGCAAAATATTTACATCTTCATTTTGATGATTAATTTCCTCACTTGTATATATTTTATTCTCATACTATCTAATAATTACATTCATTAGAGCTACTAGTAGTGGATCTAGATAAGAATCATATGGCATGGTTTCTTCTCTAATGACAAGAGATTCTACAAAATTTAAAAAAAATTATCTTCCTTTTTCTGGATATAGATCATCACATCATAATTTGACAGCCAATTAATAGTAATAATTATATCAAATTCAATCATTAGTATGCTGATATGGATAGTAACTAAAGCATGTTTATGTGACATAATGGGGACTGATGGTCCCATCTTTGTTGCAATGATGCATCCCCTATGAGTTTTTAATGAAAACTCATTTATTAAATGAAATTGAACATGTCTAATTTTCTTGTGAATATGAGAAGATATAAATGAATGTGATGATCCGGAATAAAAAAGCCTTGAAATTTTTTTAGGAAACAACTAAAGTACCTTCAACCACATTATTACAATCATGAACCTCTCCGGTACTAATCACATTATATTTCCATTCCTCTCATGGAATTTTTGGAGGTAAGTCTCCATTGTTCTTAAGGAAATCATTTTAATATTGCCAAATCTCTCTACAATTGTAACATTTAACATCACTAAATTATCTCTTCCCCTTGCATTTATTTGATCGGTGACCGTTTTATCCACAATTATAGAAATCTCCCACACCTTTCAACCATTTCCCAAGATGAATATTTTGACGGTTCTCACACAATAGAAATTGCTTCATTCTATTCTTCTAAAGTGGTGCTTTAGTAGTTCCATTGTTATTATAATTACCCTTATTATCTAGAATACACTTGAAAATTATTTTTTCTATAAAACACATTCTATGTTTTGATTTCACATAATAGGATTTCATCATATGATGAAAATTTTTAAGAATTTACTGACCTTCAGAGACATGTATAAAGACATTCAAATAAATGATCAATCGTTTCTTTGAAATCATGTACTTAATCTATAGCTTACATGGCTAATCTTGTGAACATGGCCTCATACTCTACAACACTTTATTCTCCACTTTTCTTTAGGATAAGGAATTTCCTCATCATATCATTTCAATGTTCATGAGGGAAATATTTATTGGAGAATATTATTTTTAAATGTTATTCATTCTATATCATTTGTTTCTTCTTCCCCCGTGTCATTTTGAATTAATGACTGAAATTTATCAGCCTCACCCTGGAGGAAAAATACAGACAGTACTACCTTTTAATTTTCATTACATATTAATGACATAAATAACTTTTCAATGGATTTGATCCACTACTCAGCTACCACTGGATTAGTAGTCCCACTAATATATGGTGGATTCTTCTTCACGAAACGATCCAATACATGTGTTGCATGGTTATTCGTCACTGATTGAGTATATTATCCCAATATGGCCATGATCTGATCTGCTCCAATAATGACTGGGTTGACTTTAATAGTGGGTAAATCCTTACATTTTTTGAACGTGTTTATTCCCCTTCTCTAATTAAGCTCCATCACTAAACAATGGTATACACTAAATTAGGTCATAATTAATAATTTCTAACTAGAAAACACTTAAGACAATTAGAAAATTTATGCACGACTAATCTCATAATCATAAACATTGTTTCTATTTACATATAAATTATTCATAATGGGTTTTAATGAATATATGAATTCTCCTAATCATATAACCAAGTAGTTTCAAACTAGGTGCATAGTAATCCCCAATCTCGTGAACCAGGTTACCCCGGGTCTGGGCCAAAACTCCTTGTTAGAGTCTTCACTCCTAAGTACATTTATACCAGATCCACTTCCACTTGTAGTATCTAAACAAGGAATTAATTTATAGAAAGATCCAAATAATATATTACTTACAAAAATACTAGGATGTTCTCGTATGTTTATCCTAAAAGACTATCGTAGGGTTTTGTTCCCTTATCAATGTTTTCTAAATCCAGTTTCCATGTTTTCTAATAACCATCCTCTGATACCAACCGTAACACCCTTATCCTATAAGCTCGGAGCTGGTTAATGACTTATTACATTGGAATGATTAAAATAAATGAAATCTAGAAGGAATTATCTATTTAGTAGTCTAGAAGAAACTAGATACATACATGTAACTCAAATTACATTGATAAAGGTAACAAAATATGATACATAACAAAAATTAAGAAAAACTACATCCATGAGAACACAATAAATGGTATCCACCTAAAAACCTATGGAAACTAAACAATTGAAAGGGGGATCTCAATTTCTCTGTAACTATTACAAATAGAGAAAGCATGAATAAAAAATAACAGAATCAGAAACAAATTGGAATAGTAAATATGACACGATGAATAAATTAAAACACACGCAATTAATAAAATGAGAATGAAACTGCATCCATACATTTTATCAAAATGAAAACAATAAAGATAGTAATAACTGAAGATGAATAAAGATATATTCTTATTAATTGGATTTTATGTATCTGGCACGTGATAACAATGTACCATCAAAATGGTTTAAGTGTATTGGAAGAAACACATTTGATTTTTGGAGACAGACTCATAGGGTTTTTCACCAACTAATTTGTCTCATGAGCCCCATTGATGCATCGAGGGGCAATAGTGGGCCCCACATATCACTACATGATGATATCATTCTTTATAATTAGAATTAATACAAGTACAGTAAGACTTCTTAATATCTTTATAGAGTAGAGGATATTTATTTACCAATATTTCCATAGTGAAAAGAACATTCCAAATAAAAATCTTATGTAATTGGGTATATAGATTATGACAACAATTATATCCATGAAACCTGAATATGGATGTATAATATATATAAAATTTAAAATTAAATATGATCTCAAATGGGTATTGGATACATCACATAATAATGATTAGGAGAATATACCATGTGAACGACAATGAAATAGAAATTAAGGCAATGTCCCTTACCATGTTGAAATAAATCAAGTTGTATATCCCAAAAAATCAATAACCACAAAAAAATCATATAATAACATTAAAATAGAGAGAATCAAGATACTATATATCAAATTATTTTACATAATACACCACATTCATGAAATAAGTGGTGAACAATGGAAATCTCATAGAATTTAAAGTATAATAAGAAATGCCTTACCTTATGCCTGAATGTGTTTTTCCATTGATCGTAACGACCGAAATAATAGAATTTATCTTCAATAATTAATTAGTTTAAAACATCATATAAATTTAATCAATTTATTATAACATTACTATATCCATTAACTTCTCTTTTAATGTGTTTATGAGGTTCAGTTTTATTATTTTGGAAGCATTTTCTTCCTTGGTTTTCAGGATCATATTACTTATATTTATGAATGGTTGTTTGATTGAAATGTCGTTAAACATACTGAATTGTTAATATATATTATTAGTGACATTATAAAGATATATATTATATAATAATTATTTTTTATTATATACCATGAGGATGAATCATTAGTTAAATGTTAATGACAAACGTTTTGATTAAATTGGTGGTTTTGTGCATAATGAACTTCTATTGTATTATTATTTTATATTATAATTGTGTAATGAATTCCTGAACATTGAATGAGTTAATAAATATATATTAGGATCTATTTCAACCATTAAAATGTATTCACAACTGGTCTTGAATATAGTAATAGAAATTGAAAACTCATTGTCCTTTAATGTGATAAATTAACACATCTCGAACGGTATTTTCATTTTTAGTGTAAGCTGATTGGGGAAAAGAGATATGATGATGGAATATTACATTAGCATAATAACATTACAGTACATGTGAGGTACTAGAATTATCATAGAAATAGGATGTGGGGAGGTGATGAGGGAGAAACAAAATAATGTAACTTGTAAAAGAAGATGAAAGAAAAATGAAGAGAGGTCCACCTATTGAGTAAACCTTGAGAATCTCCATAAGGCCTTTTGGGAATTTTGGTGAGACCATAATGTCTTGGACATGTGTGGATCACTTGGGTACTGTATTTAGAAAATATTATGAAAGGATAAAATCTTGATTGATGTGGGAGAAATTTGGGGTGAGGGTGGTTTATATAGTGCAGGGGATAAGGTTTTTCGTAATATTATAGTCATTAATTTTTTATTTCATCACAAGAAAAGTAATAGTGAGTACTAAATGGACTAGAATCATAATAAGTTCATGTGTGTTCGAGATTTGGTTTCTTATATCAATAATGTTTATATGAATAGAAAATTCAAATTATAATGTATTAATACGATAAATTAATGTATATTACTATCCACCAAAAATTCATGAATATTAGAAAAATATGAAAAAATCACCCTACCAATTTGTCGATGTGTTGAATAAAAAAAATGAACTCCATTTAAAAAAAGAAATATTATAAATATATATGATTTAATTTTTAATTAAAATCATTATTTAATCAAAAAATACCAACACAAAAAATATTCATCTTCATTTTTAATGTGCCCAAATTTTATTTACACTTTCAAGGGTATGGTAACGATTCATAAAAGTAAGATTAAAATTCAAAAGAGATAGTTACTATTCATAAGGGTATGTTAATTTTCAATGATAATAAAGGTGATTCTAT
Source organism: Viscum album (assembly GCA_963277665.1). Classification (NCBI taxonomy): domain Eukaryota; kingdom Viridiplantae; phylum Streptophyta; class Magnoliopsida; order Santalales; family Viscaceae; genus Viscum; species Viscum album. The sequence continues at coordinate 1,460,462,974 of OY728150.1, read as the reverse complement.
CAAACTCTAAATATAACCTAGATGACAACCGTGTATATCTGTTTTTCGATATTCAAAACACATAATTGGAAAATTTAAGTTTAATGGCTCAGTTGTAACTATATCCTATAAATTACTAATTTCTATTTTAAAGAGACACAATTATTCATTCAATATAGTTTATTAATTTAATGTATTTATGAGAAACATACCATAAATTTTTTGGAGTGATATACTAACTATTAAGGATGAAAACAATTCTCTAAAATCCCTAAAATGGTTTGAAAAAATATTCAAATTTTATTTTGATTAATTATGACCTTTTAATGCTTTTTTAAATTTTATTTACACGATCATAAAAAAGAAAACAATTGTGTTATGGTGGATGAAGAATGAGTAAAATAATAAGGGGGGAGGTTTAAATCAATGAATAAGAAGATAAACTAAAGGGAGAGAGTGATAGATTGAAGATAATACATGGATTGAAAATGAATGGAGGTAGAGAGAGTTAAAGGGATAGGGTTTCCAACTATATTGGATTTTGTTTTTCTCCAACTCCATTTAGTGGTGGGTCAACTAAAATATTCATTTATTTTGTTAGATATAATATGTTTCATGGTGTATATTTCCTCATGTGGTGATTCTTTAACTTATGTATATTAACCATAATTTTCCTTTTGGAATGGGGAACATATAAATGTAATATTCCAAATTGTTAGATATTTGTAATAATAAACAGACCATCCCAATTAAGCTTATGTTTACCTAGTTGATGTTGAAATAATGAATTGAAGATAATTAAATTCTAACATTCATGAAATAACATTTTCAATTTGTGTTTGTCTGAGACTTCCTTGTATTTTTATTTTTAGAGGTTTTAATTCACATAAGACCAAATTATATGCCCTTTAAAATCATTGAATTGAAACAATATCACATCACTAGATTTTTCACATTCATAATTACTTGTTTTCAAAAGCCTAAATGACTTTTTTGGATTTGAACTAGTAAATGAAAAGATAAAATAAATGAGCCTAAATTGATGCATTCCAATGATTGAATCAATGGAATTTTGATAAGGCCAAACCACTTCACCAAAGATTTCAAACTATTCATTCTATGGGATTAAAATTCTACCAAAAACCCTTTTGATATATCTATATTAATTTTTATCCATACCATTTGAATGTGGTGATATGCAGTTGATGTTTTATGTACAACCCAATTATTTTTCAAAATATATTTCATGGATTGATTATAGTAATGAGTTACTATGTCATTTAATAAGCGCACAAAATCCCAGGTCAATAGAATATATAGGTTTTTTAAAACTCTCTAATAGTATATTAATTATCCTATATACTGGTTTTGGCATTGGCCCACCAATAATCATAGTTTTTCATAAGAAGAATTTAGTAGAATACATTGTATAGGGGGAATTATCACATGAAATCAATGGAAAAAACATTTAATATTTTATTGAATATTAAATTCTATTGGGGAATTTCATTTCTTTTGGAAGTTGATCCAAATTATTGGAAAGTAGGATATGATTGATATAACCCATGTGAATCCTTAAAGGGTGAAGACAGATTAATCTAGAGTCATGGACCATTCAGGAGGTACTTTATAGTCCTAAATAGATACCATCATGAGTTGATTAAAAGAATTTTTAGAAGGGGTAATGTTACTATTTATCAATATTTCTTCTAATAACCATGTTATACCCAATTTAACAATGTTTTTTATATTCTCAAAATTATTATTCTGAATCACATTCTAGTATCCCTTTTAGTTATATTGAAAAAAATTTAGAAAGAACACCCAAAACCATGTAATTTAATAATATGGCACACCATATTTTCGTTGGATTGGGATATGAGAGGATTTTAAATGGAAATTTACGATTATATTTTTAATAATGAGATGACATTTAAATTCTACATTGGTTATTATCTATTGGGATATATTTTCTAAGTATATCATTGATATCATGTTCGAACACTTAGAGACATAGGATCTATAATATTAGCCTCTGTTTGAAATCACTTTCCTTTAGTACAAAATATAATGTTGAATGGTCTGTTAATATTATTATATGAGAACCTAAAAATATATCCAAAATTAATTCAAGAAAAATTCAATACAATAATTTTATTTTTAGTGAAAATGTAATGTGATTTGTTTTAATCCATTTCATTTAGGCCTATTATGTAACAAGATTATTTTTATCTAATTTTATCAAGAATGTCCTAAAAGGACCTATTATAATAATCACACATCTATTCAAATGTTAAGGACAAATATGGGGGTTCTATTATAAGGGAATTTGTAAGTGAATCATTTATTTCAGTGAAGGATCCCTTTTAAGCCTCATAAAAATGAAATGTAATATAATTTTGGTGTAGATGAGTGAGTGTGATGGTAATCCTTCAGATGTTTTGTATGAATCATTGATAGAAAATAGCATTACTATTGAATTAAAGGATGTTGCGAATGGATTAGGATTCATAAAGTGATTGGATATCCTCAATTATAGAAGGATCAAAATGAGTACCCTCTTGTGAAATTATTTCCCCTAGAAAAATCACATTAGTAACCATGGAGTGACAGTTTTAAAAATTCAAAACAATGTAACTGTTGAAAATATTTTATAGTAGAGAAGTTAGTGAATGAGAGTAGGATTCAAATGACTCCCTATAAATGGTAAGGTAATCAATTAATACCTCTATAAAATGTTCATTGAATTAGAAAAAGACACTCATCATACACGTCATTAATGTTTCAGTATCATTGGAAATTACAAAAGGCATTCTCTTATATGTTTACATTCTAAAGTGTAAGTGAATGCACTATTTTACTGGTCATGAGGTGTGATTTTGATTTTGAAGTAGTCATTATATCCATCAAGAAAAAAATGTGGCTTTCAGACTATTTTTTCTAGTATTTGATCAATGAAAAGAAGTGGGTAGCGATATTATCAAATTCCAACATTGATGTTATGATCATATATAAAAAACCCCATTTTTTAAAATTGAGTTCTTACCACCTCATAGTGTTCATTTAAGAAAGCAGTTATTCCCCCTTTATTAGGTACCTTTTTAATTGGACTAACCCAATTGCCATAGAAAATTGAGGATATAATACCATCATGATGAATCTTGTTAATTTCATCCCTAACTACCTCATGTATGAGTGGATTTAACCATTATTATAGTATTAATATTTTGTTGGATGATTTTTCTAGATGAATGTGATGCATGAAAAGGGTCGAGTTGATGTCTGGTATAACCTCAGCAGTCTAACCTATAATCTTTTTGTTTTATTATATAACCTGAAAAAGTTTAGACTCCCCATTTTTAGTAAGTAGGACTGATAAAATGATAAGATAATATAGATCATATAAAAGTAATGTATACATCATATGTGTAGGAAGGTGCTTTAGATCAGTTTTGTCCAACATTTGTGTTCCAGATAATTTAGGAACAAATAATGTGATTTTGATTGGGTTATGATTCATTTTAATCATTACTAAATAAATTTTAATAGTATATATTTGATTTTAATGATATTACTAAGACTCTTAAATGACCTTTATATCTATGGAGTCTATAAATGAAAGATCAACATCAACTACTCCAATTAATACTTGTTCAATCATTGTGAATGTTATAAAAACTCCACTATCATTAAAACTATAATAACCGGATGGGACTTGATTCAATCGACTCTCAAACAATTCTTTGGATGTATGAATATATAATACAGAGTGATTCTCTAATGGTTATCACATTTCTTAAAAATATTTTACTCGACTAGATTTTTCCCAAATTCAATGAATAATTTTCTTACATACACATCAATCTTAGTTCTCTATGACTTGAGGAATGAAATTCCTAGATGGAGGGGAGATCAAAAAGAATTCATATCACCTTCCATGTTAAGTATATAGAATTAATCTTTGATGATACGTTTTTTGACTCATATAAAGGAAAATCATGATTATTTCTTTATCAATGGAAGCTATTTCATTGAATAACGTGACAAAAACACTCATTGGGTACAAGGGACCAAGACCAATGTAGTTTAAGGTATATTTGGTAAAGACGTGTATCGAGGAACCTAGGCCTATGAGTGCATAATTAATGTTTTAACTACCTATTTTTAATATAACTATAATGATCTTTGGATTTTTTCACTTCATGGGTATGGATGGTTGGGGTGAAACATTTTTAATGTACCCATGTCCTATCATGTGGGTTCACAATTCATAATAATAATATTCATATGTAGATATTTTTAATGGAATATAATAATGGAATATTGGAATCAAAACATCTAAACATTTCATGAATTTCAGAATCTGGCTCAAAGGGATTCTTAGTTTTAGATTTGGATTAATTAAAAGGAATTGGATTCCTTAGAGGAAATGAAGGAGGTGAGGGAGTGTATTTAGCTTGTTTTTATTCCTTTTTTTATTTTTTTTAATTTCAACATTTGAAAAAGATTTTATATATTAATAATGAAGAAAAAAAAATTTCCCCTCACGATTAAATTTCAATTATATATAAATAAACCTTTGTTTTGGGAAATAGTTGAAGTCGATATTGGGAAGAATTGGATTCTGGTTTCTAACTTATATAGGAATAAATTTGAGAAATTGGGTTTTCAATTTTTTATGGGTAGAATGAATATAAAAGAAAATTTCATCAGAAGGGATTTCCCATATATTATTAGGGTGAGAATTATTCATGACATAGGGATTTCACTGATTTAGGTATTTTGGAAAGTGCTTGTACAGGGTTGGGAATTGAGAAAACTCACTGGGATAGTAGAAACTAGGAGGAGTTGGATGTTTATTTTTTTTTGTTATTAAGGAAAAAATGAAATGTTTTTTGGAAGTCACCACCACCTTTAGAATATTTTAATTGGTTTGGAGTTTTTGGATTGGATTAAGGGGGTTGGGAGATACGATTACAATACATCAATCCTAGATTGTCTTTCCTGCCTGGGTTATTGTTAGAAGATAAAGAAAATTAGTGGGGATGGTTTGGGTCTCTAATCAATTAAACTGTTTGTTTTATATTGGCATTCCCATGAGAAAATTCTATATAGGGATCCACTGGACTATAAGAATTACATGGATCATCTTGAATCTGTGGACATGTTTTAATTGCTTAGGATATTCAGCTACATATTCTATAATTTTTTATATCTCCAAGGAAGTGATATTGTGGAGTAGATGATAATATGGATTTGGAATTATAAACTAGTTGTCTAAAAAGACATGTAATCTCACTAATCCACAATATCATCTTGTTGGTTTGTATGAATTGATTCCCTTGTAATTTTTTGACTTAATCATGTTCTTCAGTATGGAATTGTTATGTTTTTACAACAATGTTTCTTATGAGGTCTCATGTAGCTAAATGTGTTTTTAGAACAAGTGAATCACCACTTGAAGCATTAGTGGTAGTTTTATCCATAAACAATGACCCTCATATAAGTAATAGATGAATAGTTGGTCATTGATTTGGTGTTATGGGAATTTTCCCATAATATTTTGAAACCTTCCCACCACTCATAGAGTGATTCATAGGGGAATTTATATATACCACTAATTTCATTTTAAATTTAGTTAGTTTGAGATGTGGGTTTAAATTTCTTTTAAAAGTGTTTCTTGATGTCACTTTACGTGAATATTGAACTAGGAAGAATGTAATAGAAACATGACATAGAAGATTCATCTAGGGAGAAAGGGAATTCATGATGATTGTTTTGTTCCTAAGAATCCCCTTGATGTTTCATTGTAGAGCACATCACATAGAATTCCTTGAGATGATGATGTGTATCCACATATTCTAGCCTATAAGAATGAGGTAGAATATGAAACAACCCATATTTGAGTTCAAAATCTTCTTTGATGTTTCTATATTAAATACCAAGGGCATGGTAATTTATATAAGGTTTATCTATTTCTTTATGTGTTTGGTCCCAATGATTAGACATATCTATATAATTTAGATGTGTAATGGTTTTAATATCCCTAATTTACCTCTTTAGTCTGCGAAGATTCCACTTGATTTCATGTTCAAAAAATCATATGGACTACCTAGGAGGCTACATGGAATTTAGAGAAATTTTAAATGGATGATGAAGTTGGAATTTTCTTTTTGTTTTTTTTTTATATTTTTATATTTTCTAATTATTTCATGTTTTTTTAATATAAAAAAAACTAAAACTAGTTGATCCATACTTTAAAATAGATCCATTAGAAGAATATATAATTTTCACCATTAACCATTCAACAGTCCAGTGCTCTCCTATTATGTGTTTAGAAATACTCGAGCTAAATCCTTAGGGATGGTACTATTTTTTATAGTTGATTACGTTTTCATTTTATTTTTAGGGTGGTTGTAGAACATAATTCAATAAACTTATGAATGTAGTTTGGTTAAATAATTTTTGAAAAATTAAAATGTGTTAATTAGTTTGGATTTAAAATTTTTAGATACTTGTTATTATAATACAATTTAATTAATTTAACACCTACTTGAAATGAAGATTTCAATCAGAATTACCTATTTTTATATTAAAAAAACATCAATGAGTGTGTTAAACATTATAAATAATTATTAATGTAATGTTAAACATATCATTAACTCATGTGTATTTTTGGTTCTAATAATAAATGGATTCAACATTCCAAACAAGACTTGTCAATAGTCCATGACATATCTAGTTTCACATATATAATGATAAATATAAAAAATTCCATTGGGATAAATATCTCAATCATATAACATACAAAAAAATTAAATCACACCCATAGTTTATTTAATAAAATGATATGGTTAGTAATATGTTCATGTTGATTATAATAATTTTCTAAATGAAAAAGGGAAACATATGAGAAGAATATATACACAAGACATGAATAATGAAGGGATTTAAAAACCTGGCTATGATTGAATAATTGAGTGATAGAGGGTAGAGTTTTCAACTGGATTTATAGTATTATAATATATTGAATATTAAAAATATAAGTTGAATGAGAAAAAAGAGTATTAATATTAATATTACAGTGTAAAATTAATAAGAAATTATATTCAAACTAACACAATTGCAATTGAAAACAGAATGGAAACCAACAAGAATGTAAAATTGGAGGAGAGGTTAATAATTTTTTTTTTAAATGTGTGGAAATTCATATAAGACATATTTAAATTCTATGTTCATTCCAATGATACTACTCATGTTTTAAAATTCCAACACCATTAATAGATAATACAAGAGTGTATTTATAGCATATGGTTGAAAATATGCATTAAAAAAACTACCCCAAAAGTTAAATAGACCATTTTACAATATATACAGCTGAATAAAAAAAATTTCATCATTAACTCTACACATGTATTGATATTTTCAACCCCAAAAGTTTTCATCCATTAAACTATTGAATCAATGTTATCATTTTTTCATTAAACACTTTTCTAATACATAGAATTGTACTTAATCTTTCCATTGGATAAATGTGTTTGAATTTATGGATATAAAGATTCCATATAATTATAAAAATTCTATCTAGATTGTTTGAGACTTATATATTTAATTCCATCCCATAAAGTTATAGCTTAATTGGACATATATATTGGATGGGACGTCAGTAATTTTCAGTTATTTCCAAATCAAAAAATAAAATTATTGGATAAATTTCATGCATTAAATGACACTCATATTGGTTAATTTGGGTTGTAAAAATATTATCGATGATTTATTTTTATATACTAGAACACATTCTGAAGTCTCATAAAAAATGTATTGTAGACTAGGCCCATAAATTCAATCATTCTTCATGGTCTAATTTTCATTATAGATTTGGTCGACCTATATTATGGCCAATATATCCCTTCAAATAGCAGGTTTAGCCAATAATCTGGTTGGTTGAGTTATAGTAATTCAAAAACAGAATCCTAAAAAATAAGAATATTACATTTTTTTAATTTAATTTAATTATATGATCAAAACATTAAGCTGAATTATAATTGAATAATTTTATTAAATTATTTTTATATATGTTTATTATAAAAAAATATTCCTTGAATGAAAATTAGTAATTTTCATGAAAATTTAGGGACAATATTAGACTAAATTCTTGAATTAATATGTATTATTAAGATTAAATATAATAAAAATACCATATAAAACCAAGGAAAAAATGGTTTAATAAGATAATTCCTCATTTTGATCCTAAAAAAACCCACTATCCAAACAAAGAGAATCCTCAATGCCCAAAAATAGAATAAGAGAATGATGAGTCTAAAAAGAACTCTAAAGATCCCATATTTGATTCAATATACCATGTGAAAACCATACAAGAATTATAATGGAGGGTCTTCTCTATATTACTATACTCAGCAACAATGGGAGCACTATATCAAGTGTAGGACCAACTCCCTAGTAGAGCATAATAATGAGAGAGTACCATAGAATAGAAAGAGGAACCAACCTTTATGGTGTGGAGGATTACTGACTCTAAAAGTATTAATAGAATTAGGAGATCTTTCCTTGTTTCATCATTAGAGTACTATCTTGGAAATCTATCTGATGATCAAACCTGATCACTATCATCAGAAAATCATAATAGGAAGAATAATCTCACTCATAAATACACATGAAATAAATATTAATAAAAAATAATGGATATAATTTTATCATATGTAGTAAAAAAATAATTATAGTTTACTCACATGCCTAAAAATGACTGTCAATAAAGAGATACACATGGTAAATTTTTTTGGGAAATGTACATGACATATTTGTATGGTAACATTGCATATGACATCGAGTGTATACATGTTATTTACATACCCTAAACATATATTGTCTATCCATGTGGATATATATAGTTTTTACATAATCATACTTAGAATGTATGTTCACAAGTTGTACTGGGATTTTGCTCTCTACATAGTTCTATGTCAGCTATGTGGCTCCATAAGACATGTCCCTAAAAGGAAACTAGGTTTATATTCACAGAAGGTCCTAGATGAGTTTCATCCAAAAATTGTTTTACCATCCACATTGGATAACATGTGTTGTGGGCCATGAAAAATGACATGTGATACATAACTCAAGGAAAATCCCTTTTTATTGTGTGATTTTTTAAACATAATGTTTGTTCTTATAGAGTACATGATGTATAATCTTGGTTTTCAAAGAATGAAAATTTGGTCCTAACACAATCAGTAGATTTTATAACCCCATAGGAATATGAATAATAGTGGTCAGAAAAGTACATTAATAAATCGAGGACATAATTTTCTGATGTGAACCTTAAAAAAGGTTATACATTGCTAAAATAGGATGGTGAATAATAGTGATGATAGATATAATTCATAAGGTTCTAGAATACACATAATTTCTTTGATCATGCAAAGAATATAGATCGAATTAAGAAAATTACCTATCAACTATGGTAATAAATAAAATCGAATGGTCATAGATCTAGAAATATTGATATCTAACTGAATTAATGATTGACCTTCGGTGAAGAATATATAAAATGTTTATATAATTAATATCATGTTGTGATCATTATTTTTTACAAAGATCACTTAGATAATTCATCATTGATCCATGTTTCCATATTGAAAATTATAATAGAGTTATCCCATACTCTACTTTAATATCCTAGAGTTATATGAATATCTGATGAGACTATTAATATATATATAATATGACTTTTTTTCAATTAAGTAAAATAAATAAATAAATTATTTAGTTTACATAATTCACCCTCTAACACCCTCCTTCCTCAATGCATCAAATGCTAACTAACCTTAAATTGCACCTACAGTATACCCCTTGTCACCAAATAATTCTATGGTATCCAGATTTCCATTGATGGTCTAGATCAATGGAAAACAATTTATTTTGAAAATATGTGATTCTATTTTTAAATATATATTATCTTAATTCTGGTGTTCGTTGACACCCAAAACATGACACCAACAGTCTAGAAAAAATACAAATACATATGTGGACATTTTCAATTGATCAAACTATTGAAACTAGATATTATATTATATAAAATGGAAATTACATTAAAATAAATATAATAATAATATTAAAGATACTAATTTGAATATCTTTTTTGGTATTAGAGAATTTTTAAAATTATGAAGTGAAATATACATGAATAATATTAGCAATAACATGCACCACTTATTCAGGTGTCTACAATAGATATCTTCTTAAAAACTATAGGGATTATATATAAGGCATACCACCACCGACAAAAAAAATTTACTTATGCTTTAAATTTAATTAGCCATGTTTAGGTTGAGCTATGTGGATCATGAAGTTTTGTAAAGGATAGGAGATTTTGTTCCCTTTTTTAATATAGAGGAGGGGAAATCTTGTATTTTTTCAGAACATTTAAATATTATAATTTCACTATCAAGTAAAAGTGCTTCAAAATTAGATTTATTTATAAATAATGGGTATGTTTGGTCAAACTATACTCATAAAATAGGATTTGGAAAATTATTTAGTTCATTTTATCCCTTATATATATTTGTTTCACTATAATTCCCTTTTTTTTATTCTTGACTGTGGTAACACATTTTTCTATAATTAAATAATATAAATTTACTTCTAAGGAAATATTTTTTTTTCATAAATGATCCCTGTAATATTTTTTTGATATTTTACCATTCCACTTATAATTTGTCTTATTATTATGAATTTTAAATCATTTAATAAAATATTATATTACATAAAACATTAATAATATAATTTTTTTTAATTTTCATTTTATTTGATTATAAAGATAAGAAGTAAAAAATGTACATATAATCTAGAACATTTCACTATCAGGTAGAAATTATTAATAGCCATAAAATTCATTTCATAACAAAATTGAACCCAAAAATATTTATTTTAATGTTTTTAATTTTTTTATAATTTTTATACTTATTTTTGAAACATTTCATCGGTTTTCTGGTAGATTTTAATGTAATGATAACATCACTAAAAAGTATAAATATATTTATATCATTAAATAAATTAATTAAAACATAAAATTATAATTTTGAACTCCCATAACCACTTTTCTCCCCATAATAAAATTCTAGAGTATTTAAATGAAATGAGAGTGATACTTTTTATTTTTCATTAATCAAAAAATTTATAAGTCATTATAAAATAAAATTGGAAAAAAACTTCCATAACATCAATTCATGGATCACTATATTTTATCACCACTAATAAATTATATTAGTATAGTGTTTTTTGTTATCTAAAAATCTTATCTCATGGTTTTAACCATATTTTACTTTTTTACCCTTATTGTGGTGACACTATTTTGTCATGGATATAATTAATAATAAAAAAATAAAATGATAAAATTTAGAAAATTTTATAATACTAAATAGGAATATGAAATAAATATTTTAAAATTTAATTTATAAATGTGTTAGAAATATATTTAAATATAAATCTGTAAAATGAAAAAAAAAGTCTTTTAAGATAAATATATTGTATGACTCAAAATGAACTTATAACAAAATAATGAATAACAAAAATTCATATAAATATAATTATATTTTATATAATTAAATAATACCTAAAATAATTTATGATCAAATTCATAAGATTATAGTACGTTAAATTTAGTTTATCAAAAGAAAACAATTTATAGTTTATAATAATTAGCATTTTTCGTTATTTAGTGATAAATAATCCTTTTTAGTGTAATTCAAAAAAATACCTTATGATAATATTGACATAATAAGTTGTAATTTTTAAATATTTTTCTAAAGTAAAAATAAAAAAATGAATATATAGTTATTTATTTCAAACACAAAATAAAATAAAATCTTTTTTTATTAAAACATATTTTTGAAGCATTAAAGGACTATAATAGAGATTGAGTACTTAATTATTATATTGTCATAAATTATATTAAATTATATAAAACCATTATAAATTTTTAATAATTATTTAATTCCATTCCATATGGTCAATTTAACAAATAGGTTAAAATGGTCACATTTAAATAATAATATTTTTATAGTAGATCTTTAACCTTTGTGATTATTATTAAGAAAGTAACTGATCATAATATTTTTTAGAATATATTTTTGAAGTTTTAAATTAATGAACCATAAAAAAATTTATCATTTCAATTTCAATATATATAATTAGTGGATATATTTTTTCACATTCATTTTTTGAGGATGCACATTGTTCCAAGGGATAATAAAACAACATTTGAAAAGAGATTGTGGGTCACATAAAGGATAGCAAACATAAGAAAAAATAATGTTCCAAAATATAAAAAACATAATCAAAAAATAATAATGTAGATGTGGAGGTGAAAAATAAATTCCTAGGTATAATTGGTTATGATAAATAATGTTAATGACCACCAAACCATTAATAAGTAATTTATATTAAAAATAGGAAATTCATTATAAATAAATACAAATTCACTAAATTTTTATTTCATGATTTTTTTCCGACATTTTATTTGATCATTTAAAATTATGATATAATATATGGGAAAATATACGTACTATATATATATATATCATAAGCATAATTCCATTCACCGATTTTTCATTGATCAATTATCCCTTAAATATCATCTCTTACATGTATAAATTAATAATGAGGGTTATTTTTTCCCATTATTGAAGCACTAAATTTTAATTTTATTAAATCCTATGTTCAAAAAAATAGTGAAATTTCCTTATTTCTCGTTCAATATATTTACCATAATTAAAATGTACAGTAATAGTTATCCAATATTCATCCATAATCAATTTAACCATTTGATCTAGATAATATCAGATACTCATATAGCTATATATCAAAAATATATATACCCGGATATTAAACTCCCTAAATATGGTTATAATATCTATAAATATACTTAATAACCATAAACACATAATTATATAAAATATTTTTATAAGATTTAACTCTAGAAAATCTATCCAAATTATTTTTTCAATATCAATCCTATCATTTCCCAACTAATAATCATTATCACAACATAAAAAAAATATTATGATTATTCATTACTCAATAATGTATTTTGAAAAATATAAAATTAAAAATAAATCAATTTTCGTTTTTATCAGTACCATTCAACATTTTTGAGAAAATATTATAGAAATAATTTTGCAGAACAATCTATATAAGTTTCATGATTCTTACGACCAGAGCTTAAAAGATAAAACACATCTAAAATAAATTTCTCAAATCCAAATATAAAAAAACTTTAGTCATTATACATAATTTATTGGAATATCATAAAACATTACTTTGTTTGGGATTTAACCCTTGAATTGTAAAAATAACTTGGATATTTCTAATGTGCCTCACATAGAGGGCATTGAACTATAAATAATTTATTAGGATATATATATATTTATTTATTTATTGAAGCGACCTAGTCTAAATTTACATAAATAATACATTGAAAATATGTTATAAATCCTAAAGAAAACAAATATTGATTTTTTTCTTCTATTTTTCATTGTAAAATTCTTGGTTATGAGTCTATTTTCAAATGTATTCCTCGTATTCAAGAAATATTGAAAGTACATATTTCATTTAAATTGAATTTGTTAAAAAATTATTAAAAAAATAATTAAAGAAGAGAAAACCATTTACAAATAATTTATTTAAATGATGTTCAAATAAGAAATTGTATAACTCATAGAAGGAGGCATAAATAACCATGCCCCGTATGTATTCCATAATTAATATATCAAATGAAAATAGAATACATTTGAAAACATTATTATAATGTATTTGAAATATAAAAATCTTTAAATACAGAAATTTTATTAATAGGATATATGAATATACTTTGAAATGTTTAATTTTAAAAAGAATAATCAATATTGGGAAATATTAAAGCTAATAGTTTTTTCCATTAAAAATATGTAGTGTCTAAATACATTTTATTTTTAAATGGTAGAAAAACCTTATGATCAAATTGAAATAATAATATTTAAATCTCAGCTAATTAATAATGTATTAAATTATAATTTTAAAAATACATAATGAATAGTAAAAATAATATATAATAACCCATATTTTTTCACACAAAAAAATTAGAACATTGGAAGGTAGGAAATTTTTAAATGGTAGGAAATATCCATGAGTAGGAATTGGTTTTATTCTTACCAATGGTACACTTTTATACTAAACAAATTTAATAAATGGATTTTATATTTATAACAAAAAGTAAAATCCCCAAAAATTGTTATAAATAAAAAATAACATCATCATTAGTTATAATATATCAATTTTGAATGATTATAGGAAATGTTTTCCAAACATTAAATATATTCTTAAAAGTTACGAAATTGGAAAAACATGCAATCAATTACTATTCACCCTAAAATGGAGTATTTTGGAAAAATATCATGAATATATTCATTGATCATTTTATTTTAAGGAATTAAAAATAAAATTTAATTTTGAAATTGAAACTCAATTTTTATATACATTTATTTTTAGAAGAAAATAAATATTATAAATAAATTGATATTTATCGAAAAGATTCTTTTTAATATTCGATCATATTTTTAATTTACCTTATAAGGGAAATAACTATTAATGCATTACTATACAGGTTTATATTATATATATTTTAATATAATATTCATAATATGATGTATTATTAATTTTTGGTATGCCATATGAGACATGTTATAGAATATAGAATTTATTTTAATGGATCCAAAAATCTCGGGTCATTATATAAATATGTTTTTTTCATCAACAACTATTTACATTATTCTATTATTTTAAACACATTAAACATCCTCCCATTACATTGTTTAATTTACCTATGAACTTATTAAATCATTCTCAGCATGTTGGAAGCTAAATATTTTTTCTTCTAAGGGATTAACTAAAAATAATTTTTTTGTTTATTTTTTCCCTTTGTAAATTGACATATGTTTAGGTCTCTAATTATAAATCAACATAGATGGTTATGCATCATCACAAGAGTTGAAAATTCATCTACCATTTTATCTAGACTCTCAAGGGGAAAATCATTTTATAATCTATCAAATTCATCATTAATATTTTCCCCTGTGTTTTTGAAGATGAATAAAATAAGAATGAATTTTGAGGGAAATAATATTCATAGGGAGAAATCAAAAATTCATGAAAACTTATTAATATAATTTAATAATAAATAACCATGATTTTAAATCATTGACATGTTTGGTTTATCCTAGGTATAACATGATCATTATCTATTCAAATCATTCATAATAGTTCATAAATAAAATGTGAATTAAACAATGGATATCCCCTCATATTGTATTTCTAGTTATATAGTACTAAAAACACTCATCATGAACCATTGGAAATTATGTCAATACCCAATATTCCCCATTAATATTTATTATGAGAACTCTATATATTTTTAAATAACCATATGATCAATAGAATATACAACACACAACACAAATTGTAAACAAACCAAGATATATTATTATTTAAATATGACTATTATAAACTAGAAATTGAATTTTAAGGTAAAAGTTTGGGTAAAATAATTATGATAATATGTATGGTTTTTTCTTATAATTCATTATATAATAATAAATAATTACTTAAAAATAAAAACATCCTTTCATACATCATAGATATATTTACATCGAAAATTATTTTATTTTTCATTTTGTGTGTCAAAAATAATGTTAAAATTTCCCTCCGATAATAATTTTATATTATAAAATTATCATCATTCATAATATTATTCTATCAAAATTATATTAGGGTTAAAATTTTTGATTTTTTCCATAAATAATGATTTTCCAGTAAATAGTGAAAAATATTTATTTTTTAAAATATTATTTTTGTTTCAATCATTTAAGAAGTCTATTTTGTTTTTACAATCGATTCAATGTTAAATTTGTTCTCTCATGTTATGAATAATAATATTATTCTCATTGTAAAAAAATTTCTTTTCTAATTTATTATTAAAATATTATATTCACAACAAAGAATTTTTATGAATAGATGTTTTCATAGTGTTTTCTGCTTTAATATTAAATAAATATTTTCCATTTATAAAAATTTAAAAATGGATAATGGATTTCATGTTTGATAATTGGAGGTCCAAATAAATTAATTATGGCCCTTTTTTCAACATTATGAATAGTATCCATAATAATGATTTGTTACCTCATTATGTGTAAAATTATTAAAATGAGATTAAATGAATGTGATAAGGTCTCTAAATCAACCAAAAAAAGACTTTATTCTATTTAATTTTTCTATTTCTTCAATTTACATAGAATTATAACATACATGGCCATTCATTTCCTTATTTTCTAGATTATGACCTTTATATTAATTGAATAAAATAATAAATAAAAATTTCACAGTCATGATTTTAATAACTCTAAATTTTTAATATATATATAAATATATTAATAGTTAAGTTATAAATTTTATTCAAAATATAAAATAATTTCATAACCTTGAAATTTATTTATAATTTTTACTAATTAAATAAATACATTAAATACTAAAACAATGCTGATATAAAATATAATCTATTAATAGAAAAGATAAATTATTTTAATAATGCTAAAATTTAAGTTTTATGAGCAAGTTATAGAGAAGAAAAAAAATTTATAGATATATAACAATGATTATAGTTGTGTTAAATTTATGTATTCTATTTACAATTTTATATTCAAGTCTTTAAATTCAAATTAAATAAATATTGTCAAAGATGAAATTTATGATATTTAATGAAAATAAAATTATATTAAATTATTTAAAAATATTAAAATTATTAAAAGTGCAAAACTATGATAGGATGTGGTATAAAATTTCAAAGCTTCACCATTTAAAGGAAAATTATTTATTTAGAAGTTCAATTATAAACCATTACGAGTAAAATAGGTGTAACTGTGTTTAATGTTAAAATTGGTCACCAAAGGGGTTGAACCAACATATAAAGTTTAAAATCCTAAAACCCTATATTTTTTTGGATAATCATATTTAAACAATTTTATTTTTTATCATAAAATTTATGGCCATATTATTCAACATTCACACGGAATTTTATTTATTAAATTTAACTACTTTTATTAGTACCAAGTGGGTCCTTTTGTTCAATATAAAAAAGGCACCACCTACCTCCCTTATATATGCCACCTAGAGCCTATTACATCAACAAAAACCTAAAATAATATCTTATAAATAACCTTATCAATGTTTGGGACGTTTTGGTATTCCAAACTACTAATCCCAGTTCCCTTGGTATAATATATAAATAAGATCTTCTAAAGAAGATGTAATCATATTTACCAAATATTTGAAATTTATTTCTTCTTGAAATCCTTATAAGTATATAGAAATCATCCTAAAAATATTGACTCAAGTATCATAAATATCAATATATGTTATAATTATTTTTTTAAAATAATTCTCCATATCTTTTATATCATATAGATATCAAAAACAATGCTCATGTATACAAATGTCTTACCATCTCCATGTAATAGTGTAATTTTTTTCATCACCACAATATGAGGATTGTTTTAATTATGGTGAAAATGAATACATATGGAATTTTTTACATTAATGTTATTAAATTATTATATTATCATAGATACTATCTACCTTCCAAACCAATAGAAATCGAAAGCATTGCTAGTGTGTTTGTGTGGGCTATGACCTCCATGAGGTGATGTGATCCAATTATAAATTAAAATTTACATGGATGGTAATAAATATATATTTAATTAATATAAATTATATTTAAATCATTATCAACATTCTGTATATGATGGAACCAGTATCAATGATTGAGGACCAAAACAATCAAGAAAATACATAAATGATAAGTGAAATAATTATCTCCTAAAACATTGATTTTAGTAAATATTTTTTAATAAATTAGTAGATAAATGGTTATGTGTAAATAATATGTGGTGTTATATATGAGTATAAATTTTTAATATAATTATAATAAAAATATTTTAATTATAAAGGAGTTTTCAACACATATGAATGAGGTCAGACCCGAGGTAAGGGTATCTCATCTCACATGCATTTCTGTGAGACATATTCATTTTCCCCCACTTTTTTAGT
This sequence comes from Viscum album, assembly GCA_963277665.1. Classification (NCBI taxonomy): domain Eukaryota; kingdom Viridiplantae; phylum Streptophyta; class Magnoliopsida; order Santalales; family Viscaceae; genus Viscum; species Viscum album. Next base: position 1,460,444,845 of record OY728150.1, on the reverse strand, counting down.
CAATTTGGTGTATATAATACACCATTGTTATGATATATCAACAATATTATTATATTAATTTTATTACAAGATTCATTTTATTTTATTCCTTTCAAGGGTGTTATGATTCAAATGTTACAAAAGTTGTAAAGGTTTATTTCACAATCTCATCAATTTTTTTGTGTTTAAGTCTCTGTTTGGGGAATTACATGATATTTATTTTCTAACCTGATATATATTCATATCATATTGTTTTTAAGTTAAATTACATGATCTCGTATCATTTTCCATTCAGTAATTAATTAGGCCACCAATGTCTTGTTTTTAAGGAAAACAGACATTATTTTTCAATTTAGTCTAGAATCATTTAATCTAACATACTTATTGCACATAAATGTTTAAAATAATATTTTTTGTATTAAACAATTAATTAATGAAAAAATTGAATTTATTTATTGATAATTAAATTTTTTTTAAAAATAATCATATTTTCAGTTTTTTGACGAGTTATTTTTAATTTTTTTTACAAAATCATTAAAGGAATGTTTTCTATTATCTTATAAAACATGAATAAATTTAACACCATTATGAACAATAATTTTATTTAATATTATTTTATATTTTATATTATTAATTTGAATAATTTTATTCCAAATATTCTATAAATTATTAATTTTTAAAATTGATTTTATAATTCCAATGGGTTTTCTGATCATGAATTTTATAATTATATTTTATGGTATTTCTTTTCATAAAAACCGTTTAATTATCTAATAGGGATATATTGTAATGAAAACATAATTATTCTTTTCATGGATGGGTAATTATCAATTTCACTAGAGAAAGTGTTGACATTCCATATTGTTCACTCAATATAATAATATGTTGATAAGGCATATTTTTTATGAATTTAATTAGTCATTCAATATGTGATGTATTCATTGGATATAGTATGTGATGGATGTGGCCTATAATTTCATAGAATATCGATGTATTTCTAGGTATCTTGTGAAAGATTAGTTGGTTAGCTTTATTAAATGGGTTATTGGTGGATACCTACACATTTATTAAACAGTCCTAGAATATGTCCTTTATGGTATGTTTCATATGTATGACATTATATATTTCATCATAAAGAAATAATTTCATAATGTTGATGAAATTTATTTGAAAAGCACATATTTATAAGTTTCATTATCACATGATTATTTATAGGTAATCACTTGATCATATGTTACTCCTTCCATATTATTCTTCATTACCATGTTAAGAATTAAATGAAATGTGTTTTTAGTTATTTACTTATCCATATTTTTGATTACTTATTTACAAAAGATATTTTATAAAATATATATCGCTTAATAAAAATATGATATAAAACTCAATTTGGTTTATTTTCATTAAGTTATGAAGAAGGAATATTTGAATGATTACAATGATGAAAAATAATTATTTTCACTATGTTTTTTATTTTATTTGTTCAAATGAAATGTGAGATTATACTATATATGTTGTTTAATAATACATAAAAACTATTTGGTCAATTGATATATAGTTTTTTATATCTATTGTCAACAAAATATTATAATAACCACCTATTGGCTAGTAGTGTATGTGTCATTATAGTTGGTATCATATAATGTTTAGTAGAAACATTGGGAATTATATTTTCAAGAATATATAATAGAGAACATGACACTATAATATATATTGAGGATATGTAAAACTATAGTAAAACATATTTTTTAAGTTAGGGATTATGTGGGTTTTATAAAAATACATCCCTCTATGGATACTACAAGTTCATGTCATTTTTGAATTGATGCATCTAGTAAAAATAACACCCAAAAGAGTTGGTCAGGTATATCTTGGCCATTATTTTAGTTCATGATGATTTTTAAATTACTACATACCTGTTTTAATTATCCCATGTAATATAGTTGGGTTTTTTTTTATTTTCATTATATACCATTAAAAATGATTTGAATAAATGATAATCATGATTAGCAAGGGAAAAACCTATTGTGTCTTTGAGTGGAAATAATTTTTTATGATTTAGACATCCTATTAATGATACTTAATTATTTCCCACTATGATTATTATTTCTCATTAGATAATTTTTTTGTAGTTATCGGTTGGAACCAGGAGGAATCATGTTAAAAAAAATGTGATGGACAAAATAGTGATTATGAACAATTAAATTAGATGATGACATACGATAAATATAGTATGATAATTCCTAACAATTTATCATGATATATGATTAAAAACCCATCGATAAAAAACTCTCATTCTCATAAATTGATTAAAGGAATGTGTTTATTGAGTGGTTGTGCACTAGAGACAATCAAGTAAATAACTATCAACTTACAACATGTCAAAAATGTTGAAAGAGACACCCTAGATAATGTGTTAATATAATTATAAAATTAATAATGTGTGTACATTTAGTTAGTTGAGAAACTAATTTATAAGGAGTTAAATTTCATATGGGTGAAAAACTAGGTGAATATACACGATTGTTCCTTAATAAATGTGTTAACTCTATGACCATGGAAGTTCAAATGATATTCCAATGGATGATAAGTAAAAAATATAGGTTTTTATGTATTAGAGTTAATAGGTTACTAATGTTAATGAATTAAATTGGATAGTATCGGAGACCATGATTTTTTTTCTATTTTATGGCATTGAGATTTTAGAAATATTTGGGAAATATTATATTTTTTGGGATTTATGGAAGTAGTTTATGATTTTATATGATGAATATGAAATGTAAATGTTTTTAAAGACTATAATTTTTCATGTGTTGTAAACTAAAGTGTTATAGATTAATTTATTGTATTATAGGTTTTAGGTTTCCATATGTTCAAAGTAATAAATTCCAATTTTGAGGTTTTAAGTGTCAAGATTTTGTGGTGATTTGGATCATTCACTTAGTTTTAAGATCAATACAAAAATGAGGTTTAAATAAAACATTGGATTATTATATTTTTTTATCATTTTTTATTGGACAATGTGATATATAATCTTTATTATTAATAAGTTAATAATATTTAGAGGTTATATTTTCCATGATATTTATACTCTAGCAATGGATATCATTTTAGAATTTTATTAAAGGTTTTTTCATGATATTCTGGAAAATTAAAATCCATTATAATATTATGTAGTGATTTATTATGGTGATTACTGAAATTATTAGTGTTATTCATTTGGTTGAAGTATATTAACCTATAGATATAAAATATCAATTAACAATAATGACTATTCTAGAATAATGTAAATAAATCCTAGGAATGTATGTTTAATGTTATAACATCACTAAGGAGTTTAATGCATTATTTTATTTTGGGGTTACTGTAGTCAATTAAGATATATGGATATTAATTTCTGGAATAATATAAGTTTAACCATTGTTGTTATTGTGGTAATATTGTATTAAAATTTGTTACTTATTCATATGTAGGATTCTAAATATTTTACATTATTCATTGTATGGTTACCCTATCAATGTATTTTATAATTTAGATATATGATGAACAACATATGATAATTTTTTGGATTATGTGATATATATTGATTTTAGAGCTTTATGAAGGGAAAATTAATTTGAAATTTTCATCATTAGAAGTGAGGATTAGAGTATAGTGAAAATATATTAATGGATTAAATTATAATATTAATTTTTTAAATTTAGTTATGAATATATTCTTTAAGGTAATGTAATTCCTCAACTCTAGGCATTGGATCTTCAAAAATATATTATCCAATTATTATCATTTATGGTAAATTTATAGTCTTTTAACCCATCACTAATTTATGGTCTTGTATTAATTATCATTCTCCTTACCATAATCTCTATCACTCACTATTAGTAATTAGGAGTTAGGATTCTTATCATTGTCCATATTTTTTACTTCTAAATTATGTTATACTCTTTAGAAACCATGATTTGTGTTATTTTTGATGACTTTTTATTTACTTTTCCCTATTTTAAGAGATCATGTTATCATCCCTTTTTATGATGTGAGATTTCAAAAAAGGAATTATAAAAACATAGACTAATAAAAATTGAAAAAACATTAAAATTTGAGGATTCAGTTTAATTTTATGGGGGACAAAGTAATTCCTAGTGATTTTAAAGGAACACTATGTTCGACAATGTAAAAAATAATCAACCCCATGTCTGAATGAACCAAACGACCATATTATTAAAAATTTACTTTTATAACATTGCTATTGAATTGGAAGATATAAAAACATTTAACAAAATTATAAAAAACATGAAAAATGTTTTTATATAATCCAGTTATAAATAAAAAATGAAATCACAAAATTGTATAAAATTATTTTATACATCAATAATAAATTTTCTTCAGAAAATATTTTTATATTGAAATATGTGGGTGGAAATTAGAATTATATTCTATAGAAATTACAAATTTTAGTTTATAAAATGAATATAATTTTTGAAATAATCATAAAAATTTAACCTAGGGTTATATTTTTTTAAGATGGATTTTCAGGTGAATATTGAAAAATAATGACTTTTAGTGAAAGTAATATTTTCTTCAATAATTTAAAAAGAAACATATTTATTTGAGATTTTTTAAAAGAAAATTTTTTCATATTGAATATTAATATTCTAATTAATATAGTTTGAATAATTTATATTGTGACATTTAGTATAAATACATTTTACGCATAAAAGGCCAATTTTGAAGAACTATTTTTATTTTAATTTAGAATTTTCTTCTTTATTTAATTTTTACCACATATAGAAAATTAATTATGCATAATAGATTAATTATTTGAAATCTAATGATAAATTTTTTTGAAATAGTCACTTTTTATTTTATTTTATTATGAGTTATATCCTTGGTAAGTTATTTTGACCTCGCTAAGGGTAAAATGGGTATATTAGGGTCAAAACCATGAGTTTTGTTCCTAAATTAAAACCAAAACAAACCACTATATTACTGGATGGGTTGATTTAGGCCTTTTATATATAATTATTAAATATATATTCACTTGGTTAAATATTTCGATGACTTTGACCTTTAAATTAATTTAATAAAAGCGTAAATTAAAAAATGAGACTCTCTTGACTTTAATAACTCTAAATTTTTTATATAGTTTAATATAATAAAAGTTATATTATAGAATTTTATATCAATTATAATATAATTTTTAATCAAACATTTTAATTTAAAAATATTTTTTGATTAAGTAATTTCCCTAATTATAAAGTTATGCTGATATTTTATCTATTCAATTAATAGGAGGAATATAAAATATTTTAATAAAACAAAAAAATATTTTTTGGTGAGTTATAGAGAACTATGAATTTTATAGATACATATGAAATCATATAGATGCTTTTAATGTCCTTATTCAAATAAATCAGTTGTACTGATTTCATTAACGTCAAAATAAATGAATTATGTGAGAAATTACATAAAATATGAAAATAAAGTTAAACGAAATCATCTGAAAATAAAAATAAATATTTAATTTGGTCAAGGTGGATATTATATGGTATGAAATATTACAAATTTTCCATTTATGGGAAATTTTTAACTAACAATTTATAATATAACCAATTAATAGTGAAAAGGAGTTGTTGTGGTTCTAGTTAAAATATGTTAAATACAGGTTAAACAAAAAGATGCGGATTAAAATTCCACTCAACATATCAAAATATTATTGGTCGATTCAATTTAATAGATATAAAATTTTGGATTTTATATTATGTACTATTTGATACAATTTCACATGATATTGATTTTATAATAAATAATTTATTTATTAATAACATGTGTTTTGTCCCGACCCGTCCCCCGGGGTCCATATCTTGACTACCCCAAGCCCGCCTTCTATAGGCCAGGGACTGACGACTAGCACCAAAGGCATAAATCCCTAAACATGGAAGGAATTGCCTTTATAACTGTAAACAAACACATCAGAGTAGGCAGCTGGAAGCAAAACACTAAGTAAACAGTATACAAAAGAAGTGCTGGAAAGTAAAAGGGGCCAGAAATTCAAGCCCAACAAGAAAGTACAAGTACAACTGAAAGCATGTACAACTGAAAAAAAAAATTGAAGCATCTACTGGGTCATCCTCTGGTGTTAATACCTGAAGGTTAGGTACAGATGGCCTCCTTGTCACTCACGTCTGTTTGTCAACTCTGTGTACCATCACACTGAGTGGTCCACCTCTGTGTACCATCCAGTCCTGCTCTCTCTGCCATAGTCAGCACTGTCCATCGTCTACAACCTACACAACGAGGTGCAGGCATAGGCCGTGTAGGGGTAAGTGTAACGATACTAAGTAGGGTACCCGAGACCCTCAAGGTCTCACAAAATCCATCAAGGATAAACCAAAAATTATGAAATCAATGGATAACCATTACTTAAGTAAATGCCCATATATATACCTAGCTTATCTAGTAAGCAATCTCATTCTCGAGGAAAACACAATATTCATGGACTCAGCTCAAACCAGGATTTTTATTATCGAAACCATGGCTGGTGGCATACTCCTCCTCTATCAAGTATCGTGGGTCTGCTGTGCTCACATAGAGGAGTTCCCCCATTACGGTTATGTCGCACTCAAAAAGAGGTCCCCCCCCCTCGTATCTTGCAGAGGTACTCCTCCTGTCGAGTACCGTGGGTCTGCCACCTCACACATAAGTTCTCCCCACTAGGCTAGTCGAGTCACTCTTAGTCGAATCGGTCAAGCATTCGTGAGGTCTCATCCAGATACTAGGTCTCTATACTCTGTTTGCTCATCTCTAGAAGAACCCAATTCATGAGCTACTAGTCGATATTCCAACTACCACTATGTCCCATTTAGATGTATCTCAAAGGTCTGCCACCTTATAGGGGTCTCAATGTAACAGATGGCACGTCGATCGGATGCCTGGTCTGTTACTTATTTGTCTTTTTGTCCCAGGGGTCCGGTTGGATTCATGTAAAATCCAACTGAACTATATCTCAACTATTCCCCAAACTCTAGTGGGGTATTCTCAAAGGGACGGATTCACTCTAAGAATATTGGTGCCAATGACGGTTCGTCAGACAGACGTCCCGTGCCAAAGATATGGCCCAAGAAGTTATGGGGTCAATAGTGGGTCTGGGTCCGGTCTGACCCGGTCGAACCTCCCAGAACCAACTCCGTCTGGGCCGACCCAGTCTGGGTCGACCCAAAAAGACCCGCTGGGTATGACTCGACCCATTTGGTGGGTCATCTCGTTATGTTTGGCCAGATCCGATGGGCCCCACCCAATGGACGACGAGGGTTGTTCAGCTCGGAGGTCGCGACGTAGGCGACTCGGCTAGAAGGTCGAGGCTGGATTGGACAGCACCGTGTGGGGCACAGATCAGGGGACTCGGCCTGGGAGGTCGGGCCGGTCAAGAGGCCAGTGGGAATCCCGTGCGGAGTGCGAGCAGGCTGCGGGCAGAGCGAGCGGGGCACAGGTAGGACGGCTAGAAGAGGGGCAGGCCACAGGTGCCGGGGAGGGCGCGGTAGTGGTCGGGCAGGCTGTGGGGGCGCCGAGTAGGGCGGGGCAGGGGCCGGCCTAGCCACGGGGGTGCCAGTAGGGTGCCAGGCAGGCCGACAGTGCGTCGGTCAGGGCACTGCATCGGTCGGGCATGTCGCGGGGGTGTCGAGAGGGCGCCTGGAGGGCCGCAGGGGCGCTGGTAAGGCCGGAGGGGCACCGGCAGGGCGCCGAGCAGGGTGTGGGGAATGGCACAGGGGTGACAGGTAGGGCGCGACAGTGGCTGGTCAAGCCACGGGGGCGCTAGGTAGGGCGTGGGGGCACCGGGCAGCGCGCGGGGGTGCCGGGCAGTGCGCGGGGGCGCGGGAAGGCAGGCCTTACAAAGGGCAGGGTGCCTGGAGGCCGCGGGTAGGCGGGACAGGCATCGCTCAGGCCGGTGGTGGTCGGCTGGAAGCATCGGTGTGCTGTGGGGGTGGCGTGATTCGTCGAGGCCATGGGCAGCGCTGCCTTCGTCATTGCCGCCTTCGTCATCGTCACCTCCTCGAAAAGCTGTATAATTCCACAAGAAGAGAGAAAATGACGGAGGATGTCGGGCCATGTTAGGTTGGCACGCACCCTCCGCAATTAAGAAGGTATCATTTGCCTCATCATGAGTATAAGATGATCAATAATATGTCCAAAACAATCCCTTATTATCTTACGAAGATGATAAGAAAAGGTAAAACTTAAACAAGAAATAAACCCCCTACCTTTGATTCGCCGATCGTTGTTCGTTGACGACGTTGCAGAGGGTAGGATTCAAGGAAGGAAGTCCAAGAAGAAATCATCGACGGCGTTCTTTGCATTCTTCGTTGGAAGAAAGGTTCTTCGTTGGGAGCTGTTCTCCCTTCTCCCGAATTCCACCAAAAGAGAATTCCAAACCAACTACTAATGTTAGATTGTATTTTATTTTAATGTTGGCACGTAATTCAAAAATGAGAATTAAATTACGTAGGCTCCCCATAATTAAACCACGGGTGTTGGCACAATTAATTAAAAGGGGAAGGTGGTACCAATTAATGGAAGAGGAGGTCAAGGGACTCCCCATTCATTAATGACTGGAGTTGGGAGATTTTCCACCTTCCAATTAATTGGGGGGTTTTTGTCTCGTGTGGTCGCCACATCGCAATCTCTTAAGGGAGGTAATATTTAGGTGGGCCACACCATCATAACCTCTCATGGGAGGTTAGGGTGTGGCGGTCCCACCTCCAACTCTCAAGTGGAGGTTTTAACCAACAATCCCACACATAGAAGCTTAAAAATAAATTAAAGGGTTGCACACTTTATTTTATTATTATTTGTGTAAAAACCCAAAAAACTGACATTAATTATCAACCATCTGCTGTCGAGGTTAATGTTTTCATAAGCTAATATCGGCGCTGCGAGTTCAATAGTGTCCTCAGATTTCAATTCCGAGCACCAGTTCAAAAATTATAAAATTCTGCTCGTACTTTTACTGAACATACTAGAATAAAAACATCAAAAATTGATTATGGGCATACCGGGCCTTGGAATCAAGCGCCATAAATTTTCTCGGACTCATAAAATTTCCATGTATTTAAAAAATCCACTGGATTTCTGGGTCTTTACATGTTTCTTTTCATTCACTATTAAAAGTCACAACCCCTCCTCCCATCTACAAAACAACAATGACGTATTATATCTCCCATAACATTATTAAAACTCTTATAAAATTCATAGTTCCAATTTTTTGGAGCTGTTATTATTTAATTTCAATACCTATCTCCAAAAATAGAAGATCTAATGGTTTCCTTTAAAATAATTGGTAATCATTGTTTCCCAATCATTCAAATTCCTTTATTTTACAATTTCCTCAAAATATTTTCAAATGTCACAATATACTCTTTATAGTATAATTAATATACTAATATGATATTAATGTTATGATAAAATAATTTTCAATTTATTTTTTGACATATGAAAAGAAAAAACATCACTCATGTGTAGGTAAAACATAATGTCTATACATTTCGATGTAATTAATTTTCCATTACCACTTTTGGTTTGATAGTTATAAAACTATAGCTAATGAATATATTTTATATTTTTTGAATAAATATACTTATATAATTATAATATCATATATACCTTCATTCCTTTAAATCAACTCAAAAATGATAACATCACTCATGTATATGTGTGGAAAACCACCTTTACGAAGCGATGCAACATGTTTTTCATTATTTAATTACATACATGGTAATAAAGATATATTTATTGAATGTATTTTATTGTTATATAATTATTAATATTATGTATATGATTGAAACGTGATAGTTATAGAAGGAACAAAACCACTAAACCAGAACGTATATGAAAAATGAAGTTCATATAAAATGCAATAGTTATTTTAATAATGAATTCTAATAAATAAGTGATACAAGTTTATATGTAAATCATATATGGTTTGACATATATGATTATTTATAGTGAATATATATATAATAATGAAATATTTATTATATATATATTTTTGAACACATATGATGGTCGTTATTTTTGAGGTAAGGGTTTCTCATCTCACCATTGCTTCTGTGTGACATATTCCATATTCAAAACATGATTATTTCATGTGGTGTATAAACTACCAACTCTTTATTCTATAATATGATTTTATATATATTTATGGTATTTAATTTTAAATTTATGTTATTTCTTTTATTGGGGTTATGATTAAAAATTCACTAATGGGAAAATGGTTTCTTTTATAATCTCATCGTTTTTATGATTGTTTATAATTAAGTATCACCTGGAAGAATTATTTGATATTTCAACATTAAACCAAAAACATTTTTCAGAAATATTGTTTTTTTACTAAAATTATATGTTTTTAGTTAATTTTTCACTCTTTAGGTAGTCATAATATTGAAGTCATGGTTTTACAGAAAACTGACTTCATTTTTCAAATCAGTTGATAATTATTTTCTTTAATATAAATAATTTTAATAAAATATAATAAATAATATTTTCAATGCTATAAAATAATTTATTATATAAAAATTTTAAAATTAATTAATTTTTAAAAATTATTTAAAAAGAATATTCATTTCATTTTCTCAATGATGTACTTTTTTATTTTTAATAAAAGTTTGAAAAAAAAAATTCTTTTAAGTTATACAGAATGAATTGAATATCATAACACCGTGACAGATCATTTCATTAAATATACCATTACATTCTTCCATTATTACTTTTAAATAAAGTATTTTAACTATAATTGATGATATTATTTGTCTTTATACTTTATATTATAATTGTAAAGGGTGTTTTCATCAAAAATCATTTTTATTATCTATTATGGTATCTGTATTCATCTTACAAAACAAACCTTTTAATATCAATTGAAGGAATGATTTAATGGTATGATAATTATTATTTTTTATATTTTATATGATATTTTTTATTGTTAAAATTATTTATATTATATAACATATTCGCAAATATTATAATTTTAAGAAAACTAATATGTTTTACAAATTAAATTTGTCTTTTAATGTATTATAAATACATTAGAAATATTATGTGATAAGGGGAATACAATTACATACCCCCTTGTTGAATGAGATGGAATGATGTGAAAATTTGGGTATATAGCCATATTATTTGAATTTAAGGTGTATAACAACTCTTATCATAAAAATTATATTAACATGACCTTTACGGTAAGTTTTAGATGTCTGACGTTATGAATTTAATCATTATGAAATAATTTATTAATGTAAATGATTTACTTTTGAATAAAACACATTTATATTTGTCAATATTTTTTAATATTTATGTGGAATTATTTTATCTTTATCAACTCCTTCCAGATTATTCTTCAAGATCACATTATTGATTAAATGGATTTGTTTTTAGATATTTGACCTTCCATATTGAGTATCACTTATTTTCTAATAATAGATTCAGCTATACATAACCCATAACGAGCATCTGATATGACCATTGTTTTTTTTATATTACATAGTTTATGAAAAAAGAATCTTTGAATTAATTCAGTGATACATAATATTTACATTCTATATGTTTTTTATTTTATGCTTTCAAATGAAACATGAGATTCAATTGTGTATCTAGATTACCATGGCTAATAAACTATCTTTTCAACCATGAGAATATACCATGTAAATAGTTGTAATTTATTAATGTATCAACTATCTATAGTATACTAGGGTTAGGGTCATTATATGTTACCCCATGGAGTATATATGAAAAAATTGCTTCCATCATCCTATGTCCATTCATGGATGTATTTTATAGGTTGAAAAAATCTATTATATATCAAATACCTAGGTTGTTATCCAGTGAATTGTATTATTCATATTTTTTCTAAATAAAAAACACTAATAATAATTACAAAATAATACTAAACCCTACTCTGATACAAAACGAAGTGAAACATTTATAAATATTACACCCTTTTAGATGAAAATTCATTAAATCTAATAAAATTGCATACCCTAGAAAAATAATGGTTTGGTATGTATAGAGACTTGATATGTAGACATAATATTTAACTAAAATATTCCTTATCACATACATCATTTGTTACACAAGTCACCCTTCTACAAACATCACACATAGGACCCTTCATTATAATTACTGTAAACATAAAATAAAAGAATGTTTGGCCTGAGATGAATAGAAAAAGATGACATGATAGATAATAATAAATTTTAATTCAAATTAATATACTGATAAATATGATTAGGAAATTTTTTATTACTAATAGATAACAATACTCAGTAATTCATAGATCATAGACACGAGTCTTGGAATAAAACATTAGTTTGTCACAATTTTGTGGAATAATTATAAATTAAACATGATAAATGTGTCCAAATGATATGAATAACAAAATATCATAATATTTTTGAAATAAAATATGTATATAAACCATATAATTGGTCATAGTAAATTACTAATACAATCACATCATATTGGATCAGGAGTCCCAAACTATTTCTTATAGAGGAAAGATCACATTAACATGTTTCTTGTAATTATCTCAAAAGATATAAGGATTTAACCAAATGTGTTTGATGGATATAACATACCCACCCATCATATAATAAAACCCATACATATTGGAACCAAAATATCAAACATAATTAATAAATACATAATATCACAAATAATGGAAAAATGGGTTTTATAAACGTTCCATAATTTCACCATAGCATAAACTGTGAAAAAAGCATGTTTCGTATGGATTTCCCCTTAAATAATTAACACAAGGTTATGAAATCATTATCATATTGTAAAATTTAAATAATAATTATAATAATTTAAAATGCGTATGAATGTGGATTTTATCATATGATCATATCCCAAGTGAAGTATAATAACTCATAACTGAATTTGATATAAATGAAGAACTAACTAAATAGATCATTGGAATATTTCATTGAAAAAATGAGAAAATGTATATATCCATTTGAGATAACTATAATAAAAATTATAAAAAAAATTATAAAAAAAATTCATTATAAATAATTTTCTATGTTTTTATGTATGCCTGAATGAAAGGAACAATCACTATTGTAGGAAATTATGAAATTGAAAGGGAATATAAAATACAGCCTTTTTTGTAATCAGAAAATGATTAACTCATGAATGGGATAACCTATAATAATTTTTTAAATCCCCATAATTTTAAGGACAATCATAATAAAATAATTATATGATATTACCTTATATAAAAGAAATAAGTGGAAATTATGGAATACTTATCACGGATGTAAATGTGAGATGGGAAACCCTTATGTTAATTTTCATATTTTATCACATTCATTTGTACCATATATATAGTAAATATAGATTAATTATAAATCCATTATTTGAAAATTAAAATATATATCATTCCATAAAGGATTTATCAATGACTTTATGTTTCCACTTTATTACTAACTATTTATTAAATCCATTGTTCCTGTTGACAACTATTTCAGTTTTTCCAGAATTATAATGTTTGAAAGATCAGTTCCTTACACATTGATAAAGGTTCCATAATCTCTATAATTATAATAACTTCTTGTGTTATAAATTATATAAAATTTTATTACTATTTATATAATGTAGTGATGAAAATTGAATTACATCACTTCAAGGAGGTGATATTATGTAATAACATACGAGTAATGTTTCCCATTTATGGTCAATGTAACCAATGAAATGAAAAAAAAATCACTATACAATAATTTTTAATATATAATATATATATCCCATATATTCATTAAATATATTCTTATAACATGTCATGAAAAGATAAAATGAAAAATAATATTGTCTCGTGGAGGGGGTCGTCTACACTCACACATAAAAGACGTTTTCATTTTTCAAGGAATATTATGGAGATAAAAATTATTATAAAACTGGCATCAAAATATGTTATTGTTTTCTATATAATTGTTTCAAAATTTTATGAATGTTATAAAAAAAAATTTAGGAAATTTTAGAAGAATGATTCATTAAAAATTATTAAAAGAACACATACCTCTTCTTTTGTTATCTATTTTAGACGTATTTTTTATGAACTTTAGGGATGGTATTTTAGAAAGAAAAAACCTCAAATATTTGTATAGTGAAGATATGAAAATAATTAGGTTGTTTATGGTAGATAAATGTTACTCTTGAAGATGGGTATAATAGAGGATATGAGGTTCCTTTTTATAAACGTGGTGTGAAAAATGATTGAATTATTTCAAAACATTAATATATTATGAAGTCATATTTATAGAAATGTGGATCAAATTTTATTGATTCTCATTTTAAGATTAAATTTGATATAACTAAAATATTTTAATATAGTTTAGAGAATTTTTTAGTCCATTTTACACCTTATCACTTTAGTTTAGCCCTGGTTTTCCTTTTATCATCATTAACTATGAAAACATATCTTTAATCAATACGGGTTATAAAGATTCTTCTATGTTTACAATTAGTTAAATATTGGTATATGTATTGATTTAACGTACATTTTCAATTCAAATTGGAATATTTCTTGATTTTTATTATTTTTAATTCATTTAATAATATATTATGTAACATAAAATTTTAAAAAATCATTTTTGGAGAATTAATTTTGTTTGATATTAATGTTATAAAGAAAAATTATTATTTTCTTATAGATAATTTCAAAATAAATTATACTTCATAATTACCCATAAAATTAATAGTACACAAAAATACATATAAAATATATTTATTTATGGTTTTAAAATTATTTAATATATTATTTACTACATTCACATGCATTGTGTCATATTTTTGTATGAAATAAATTTAATTATACAATCCATATAACCTAAAAATAAATTACTATAATGAAATTACTTATTAGTATAAAAAATATAAATTGATTACAATATAAAATATTTTTCCCTGTTATAAGATTTTAATTTTTTTAAATGAGAAGGGTGTGAAATTTTTTATTATTTATAACTTCCAATATTATATTACTAGTTATGAAATAAAAATGTAAAAATAATAAGTAACATAGAATATTGGATGAGTATCATTAAGATGAACTCATATAATTGATTATATTATAATTTAAGGGTTATTTTAAATTCTAATTTCAAACTTTTAACCTTGTTTTACTCATTTTACCCATATCATGGTGACATAAATTTTATTAGTGTTACTATTTTTAAGGACTAAAAATATCATGAGCCTATTAACCTTATTTGAACCACCATATTAAAAAATGGAATCCCATTGTTAAGATTCAATTTAAGTGGATAAAATAAACTTAATAAAAATGATTAAAATAAATGAAAAATAGTTTTTAGAAAACATTATTTTATGATAAAAAATGATCTTATGCAATAATTGTGTATAATTTAAATATTTATGTAATTAATAAGATTATATAAAATTAAATATTTATTATTTTACATTAATATCAAATTATAATCATAGTTACTATTATAAGTTATATTATTTAATGAAATGAAGTTAATGTTTTATGAAAAATCCTTATTTCTCAATGTTCACTGAAAACTGAAATTATTTAGAAAACCAAAAAATCAACCTAAGATAATATTGAAATAATAAATCCAAAAATAATATTAACTTCATCAAATAAAATTTCTAAAAATAGAATAAATTAATTATATTGACTACACACAAGAATAAATAAAACACACTTTTAATGAAAATACATTTTTGAATCCCAAAATAATTTTACTATAATTTTGTACTTATTTATTAATAATTAATAAATAAATATTCTTTATATAAATGAATTACACATATTTCCCAAAACTAGGTTATTCATTTTCATACAGTTAATTTATAATCTTGATTAAAATGGACTCTTTGAAATATTAATATTTTAATAGTATGGTATCACCCTGAGGGTTTAAAAGAATAAAATTTTGTTCATTTTCCTGTGACACACCAAACACCCTGAATAGATGAAAATATAACACACTGAGAATTTATGAAATATATATTTTTAATTAGATAAATCATATTTTATATATTTTATTACATGAAACCATATATTTGTCATGTTTTACAAACTATACTATGATTTTCTTATGTTATACATAACACTAATTTTAGATTGTGATATATAAAACACTGAGTTTCGTTTATGTTACATGCATCACTCAATTCTCCATTTGTTACATGAAACACCAAGTTTAAAATATATGTATAATATTAATAAAATATAAATATTTAATACAATAGTAGGACAGTAGATATTTTTTGAATAATATTACGAACTAAATTAAGATAAATATTTTTATCTACTAATAAGAACTGAAATAAGAATCATTTTTAATGAAATGAAATTTTTTTGAAATCTATATTTTTTCTAAAAGGTGGATTATTCCTTATTTGGTAACATATATTAAAATTAATTTTACTGAAATTCAAAAAATTACTTGAAAAAAAAGATTTTTGAAATCAAAAATAAATAAACATTTTAGGGTGAATTTCTGGTTTTTTATAAAATATTATATGTTTTGAGTAATATTGAAAAATAATGAATTTTAATGGAAAAAATCATTTTCATTTTTATAATTAAAAATGATAATATATATATTTAATTGGTTTTATAGTTAAATTAGTTCAATTATATCTCAATTAATGAAATTTATTGTCATTTTTGTTCTTCAAATATTGAATTTTAATATAAAAACATTGTAAACTTTTGAACATTTTCACCTTAAAACCCCTATTTTTCCTCACATCTAAGGGATTAATTAAAAATTAAAAATTTCAATTATATGAATTTATTTTTTTTAAATAGTTTCCATATTTATAATTAGAATAAATTATAATGCCTTATAAGGTCAAATTAAATTTTGACAGAAATTAATAGTTATTGCAGTATAAATTAATTATCATAGTTATGGTAAAAATGTGTTTACTAGGGGTTAAACTAAAAGGATAAGGTTATAAATAGACTATTCAAATTTTTTTAATCTATTTTATGTAAAAATTTAGAACATTAAATAACCTAGGTTTCGAAATAGTCAGATTTTTACCCTTGTGACCAATGTAAAACATGGGAGCACTCAATTTATTTAAAAAATACCAAGTGTGTCCTCCATCCACTTATAAAAGGCCACCCACTATCCTATATTATTAAAACCATTAAATCATTTTGGTTCTATATACTCCTTATAATTAATTTACCAACTTCCAAAATCTCATCATTGAAGCATTATTGTTGAAATAGAGCCAACATATAAAGTATCTAGTGAAAACAAAGAGAGGATACCCTAAAAAGAGTTAATAATTTTCAACAAGGGCCTTATATTATTCTGTACTACACCTCATTCAATTATTATAACACCATAATGATAAAATAACTTCATTATATTCCATATAATTATATTTCATTATAATACGTTCATGAACTATAAAAATGTCCACTTCCATCAAATGGGTTATGAAATCATGGTTTGTGTGTACTGCAGACTACCACCTTGTGTACAGATGTAAATAATTCTATCGTTTCCGCATTTCATAGTTCGGTTTTATATTTCACAATATATATATATATGATATTTATAATATATTTATACCTCTAGAGTCATCATATAATATATCGTTTTTTACATTTTATTCCCTTGGGGATATGACAACGTCACTCATGTGTAGGAAACACTACCGCTTCGCAAAGAGATGTGATTTATCTTTTAATAATTCATTAAATTAAATATAAAGGTCAACGTTAATGATTATATACTTTATAAATTAAATTATTTTAATATTTATGAAATATTTATCAATTTTAAAGATAATATATGTCTCTTTCTTTGTGTTGTGCCCAAGTGATTGCATTTGTTGTCAATAACATGTCACTATGTGTCAACTGATGACGTAGAGCTTGAAGACTAATGGTTGGAGATGCATCATTACATCAGACGATTGTTGAACTGGTCTTTAAGTTCCAATAACTTGTATCAACTGGATACAATGTCACAACAAGCTCTAGAAGACCATGCATTGTTAAGACAATGAATGAGGAGATGAAGATGATCCATCCACACCTCCTAAGTGGATGAAGTGATCTGAAGAAGTCCATGCACTATCACTTAGTGCATGTGAATTAGAAGTTGATCCAACTTGATCTCTGATTGGATCAATGAAGAACATTGAAGATCTATGTGATTCAGGAGCTCGGTTGATGAAGAACCTTCGGGAATTCCATTCCTAAGTAATGAATAAATGTTGAATAGAATTGGAGGAATTCTAATGAAGAAGAATAAATAAAGAAGAGTAAATGAAGAGGAAGATGGCTTGAAGTGGCATTTGGCATTTTATATTGGGAGTACTTTGTTTTCTAACAAAGTCTTTATCATTTCCATTGCCAAAAAATTGGCCAGCCAAGGGCCAGCCACGGGTTCAACCCCAAGGCACATGTGGGCCTAGGCGCCACGCCCATGGGGGATCCCATGGAGCAAGCCCAAGGCGGCAGGAGGCCACGCGGTGATTAAATCCGCGCGGTAGGGGCGCATAGCGCGCGCCCGCGAGAGGCAGAGTGGGCGCCAGTGGCGCGCCCGAGTGGCAGGGGTGGGCGCAGAGCGCGCCCGCAGAAGAACTCGGTGCGGGGTGGCACCGAGAGGGGAGGAGATTCAACTGGCCGTTCATGGGAGCGGATGTTTGATAAACCGCGAGAATTCCACGGCCCGTTTCGATGAGGGACAAAGATTTTTTCCACGGATTGAATCTGAGCCGCTCGTTCGATCGCTCGGCCGATCTCCGCTGCTCATCGCATCTCGCCGCTCGAGATGTTATCCCGGCCGTCCAAGTTCAATCAACGCCAGATCCGACGGCTCCGAGGCATCTCCTTCCTCGAGCTTGAGCCGAGGACACCCCGTGCCACCCAACGTCCCCCGCTGAACCAGTGGCTCCCCGAGCATGGATTTTGAGATTCCGGCCACCTCTGAAGAAGCCGAAGACACCAATGAGCTCGTCTGGCCACACCGAACATGTCCATGCATTAAAATGACTCTGCATGCAACAAAGGAGAGAATTCAAGGTTGGCCGAAGCAACCGGAGGTGCGAGGCCATGATGGTTTATGTTTTGTATGGTTTATCCTAAATAGAAGTCCATGCATGCGTTCTAAGTCGCATGCACGTGAAGGAAACCGAAGAAGAAGGAAACCCGCGTTGGACAGAGAATAAAAACGAGATACGTGGATGATTTTTTAACGCGTTTGAAGTTTTCAAAACGCCGATGATTTCGGGCATTCGAGTATTGGATCCCGCGGACTCTATTCGCACTACTCGCCTATAAAAGGAGCACCCGAGGCGCTTGAAAGGCTGCTGATCCTTTGAGAACTCGAGAGTCCCGCGAAGCCATCCGAGCTACGCGAAGTACCTCTGCGCAGCCTCTTGCGCGACTGAGAATCCCGGAGCCACCCGAGGCCTCGAAGAAGTCCCCTGCGCGCTACCTCTTGCGCGACAGGAAGAAGAGCTCGGGAAGTGTACTTGCGCGCCCCTCTCTTGGTTACACCCTGCGTGCCCACGGGTGTCACGCCTTGCGCGACAGAGGCCGTTCGCACACCTTGCGCGGCTATTGAAGAAGTGAGGCTGCACCCATTGCGCGCCTCTTTTGGTGTTTGAGTTTGGGTGAAGCATTTACCACACTTGGGAGTGTGTGTGCAAGGAGGAAGACCCGAGGCTTAGCCTTGTGTGTGCACAAGTGAAGAAGACCAACTTTGAGAAGAAGAGGAGTACACACTTAAGTGTGTGAATGCAAAAGAACTGATCATTCTAAGTGATTGGTTTTTTTTTGGTGAGCAAGACCAACGAGATCTTTTGAAGACTGTTGAAGATACTTGATGTTTTGAACAACACCTTTGAAGAAGTGAAGTGGAGCCATGATTAAGATGATGCTGTGGAGTTGGGGGGTTTAACCAACTTGTAATTGGGGGGTATAACCAATTACTGTGTAAACATCTTTTGGCATAGTGAAGAATCCGTGTTGGGGGGTGTAACCAACACGGCAAGGAGTAGGTCTTTGTACCGAACCTTGTAAATCTCTGTGTTATGTGCTTTCATTATCACTGCACCCCTAAAAGAGTATATCTAGGCCTTAACCAGCTGCAGAGGTTGAATTGATAATTCAAAGGGAACAATTATTAAAAAGAAAAAGTTATCACTGATTCACCCCTCCCCTCTCAGTGATCACAACCGATCCAGGCATTTCAAGTGGTATCAGAGAAGGTTGCCTCTGTTAGGATCTACTTCTGAGAAAATGGACAATCTAAATTCTGTTAATAGTAGGGGTGTCCCTACATTCGATGGAAAGAATTATCACAGCTGGAAAAATCGGATGTTGCCCTACCTTCTATCTCTCGGCCTTGATGTTAGAAATGCAGCCTTATTTGGATTCCCTCCTCTTGCTAATGAAGCTGCTATGACACTCGATGAGAAAAGAAATATGGAAGTCGATGGTAAAGCTCAAAATTCCATTCTTATGTCACTCTCAGAAAAGGTATACACAAAATTCATGGGACTCAAGAATGCTAATGAAATTTGGGACAAATTGGAAAGTAGTTATGAAGGCAACATGAAAGTCAAGGAAGCCAAATTACAAATTTGGAGAAGCAAGTTTGAAGATGTCAAGATGGGAGAATAAGAAAATATTGATGATTATTTCACAAGAGTCAATGAAATTGTCAGTAACATTCGGGGCTTTGGAGAAAAGTTGGAGGACTCCACTATTGTTAACAAACTAATGAGAAATTTTCCTGACAGGTTTGACCCCAAAGTCTCATCATTAGAAGACAGAGATGATCTCTCTCTTGATGAACTACACAACATTCTCATTGCATATGAAATGAGGAAGATCCCAGTATTCAAGAAGAAGATCAAGGATGAGATGGCTTTTGAGGCCATGAGACAACTCAAGTTAAAAGATGACGAAGTCCTAGAATCAAGTGATTCTGACAATGAAGAAAAGGATGAAGATCTCAACACGATTATTTCTCTTTTTTATAAAAGGTTTGGAAAAACTAAATTCAGGGGAAAAGGGAAATCACCATCGAGATGTTTCAATTGCAATAACATCGGACACTTTGCTGTTAACTGTCCTAAGAAAAGATCTAGTGCTCCAGATATTGAAGATGATAAGTCACAAAATAAGAAATGGAGTAGATACCCAAGAGAAGGAAACAGATCTGGTGCAAGAAAGAAAAGGATCGTTCCTGGTTAAAGAAAAAGCTATGTAAGCAAAGAGGAAGAATCAGACTTCAGTTCAGCCAGTCAATTAGAAGAAGAAACGAATTTTATGGCTCATGTGGAAAAAGGGTTTGACACCTGCAGCAGTGAAGATGATGAAATTGAACGAATAGAGCTCGAACACATATTGAAAGATGAACTAGTGGCTTGCCTTGAACAGAACACTGAACTCAAGAAAGAGAAGAGATTGTTACAAAAGGAAACCAAAAGGATGACTGAGGAATTGGAAGAATGTATGAAGAAAGAGACAATGTACATTGATGAAATCAAGAGACACAAACTAAAGGTAGCTGAGCTGGACAAGATAGAAAAAGATCTTGAGGAGAAACTTCACCTCAAAGAAGAAGAGAAATCAGTGACACATTCCAAGTGGATTAAAGCACAGAATAGCTTGACAAAGATGAGAGAAGACTTCAACAAGGCTGTTGAGGTCAAGGCAGAATCATCTTATGCTGGTGCTCAGAGGCAGGTCAATTTACCACTAAGTAAATCTCTAAATACATCTGTTATTTCTAACAATGCAGGTTCAAAGATAAAATTGAGACAAACATGGCATGAACAAACCTGTGTAAAATCATCTTCAATGGAAGAAAGGAAATCCTCAGGAAGGACTACTCAAATCTTGGACAGAAAATTACAACATGACTCTTATCAACAAATAAGGTCAAGGTTCAGAGGCTACTGCTGGTGTTGTGGTGTGTTTGGACATAAGGCCTATGCATGCTGGTATAACATGTCTCTTCCAAGCATGAGGCATGAGTCAAGGGGGAGACATCCTGAAACCCAAAGTGTTTTGCAGAAAGCATCAAAACCTCCAATTCAGAACACATTTGACTGCCTGAGTGAAGCTTGTGGAAGATGTGACCAACAAGGTCATAGAGCTGATAAATGTATGACAACTCTTCCTAAACAAAAAGTCAAAGACATGAAAGGGAAAGGCATTCAAGAAACCAATGATGAAATCACATGCTTTGCTGAAGTGGCTCTAAAAGCCAGCAGTAAAACCAAGTCATGGATTCTTGATAGTGGATGCTCATCCCACATGACTGATGATACAAAAATTCTAAGCAACATTGAAAGTCATGAGGGAGGAACCGTGGTGTTTGGAAATGATCGTTCTCTGAAAATCAAGGGAGTTGGAAAGGCTATTATTGCAACAAAAAATCTAAAATCCAATGATGTGTTGTTTGTTGAAGGATTAAAGCACAACCTACTGAGTGTAAGCCAATTATGTGATGATGGACATGAGGTGTTGTTCCAGAAAGATTCATGCATCATCAAGAGCTCAAAGGATGGAAAAATCATCACTCAAGGAAGAAGAACCACTGGAAACCTATTTCAAATTGTTGAGTCTATCAATTCTTGTTATCTTAGTTCTAAAGATGAAAACAATCTTTGGCACAGAATACTTGGCCATCTAGGTCAAAGAAGTATGATTAAAATTCTAAAGTACAATATTGTACGAGATCTACCCAAATTAAAGAGAGAAAGAGATGAAATTTGTGACACATGTCAGAAGGGAAAACTGACCCATAGTTCACACAAAGGAGTAGATATCATGTCTACTCGGCCTCTTGAACTCATTCACACAGACATATGTGGACCGATGAGACAAAAGTCTACAAGAGGAGATCTCTATTTTATAACCTTCATTGATGATTACACTCGGATGACCAACGTCATGTTCATGAAACACAAGTCAGAAGCAATCATGATGTTCAAAACCTTCAGGAGGCAGGCTGAGAAAGAACTTGGAATCTGTATCAAGAAAGTGAGATCAGATAATAGAAAAGAATACACTTGTGATAATTTTGAAAGCTATTTGGTCAGGCATGAATTCAAGCATCAATACAGTACACCATATACTCCACAACAAAATGGAGTGGCTGAAAGGAAGAATCGAAGCATAGTTGAAATGGGGAGGACTATGTTGGCTGAGCACAATATCTCTAAGTTTTTCTGGAGAGAAGCAGTATGCACAGCTATACACATACAAAATAGATGTCTCCTAAGACCAGAAACACAAATGATAGCCTATGAAATGTGGTTTAACAGAAAACCAACTGTTAAGTACTTCAGAGTCTTTGGCAGTCCGTGCATCATCAAGATTAAAAACATTAATCTGGGAAAGTTTGAGGAAAAAGCAGAAGAAGGAATCTTCATGGGCTACCTACCTGATGGAAAAGGCTACAGATGCTGGAATAAGAGGTTGAACAAAATTATTGACTGCAGTGATGTCAGAATAATTGAAAACAACACCAAACCATACACTGTGGATAATGATGACTCAATGAATGACTCAATCTTGGAACAAAAGAATGAAGAATTAACTGAGCCAATACCAACTACTAGTGAGATCAACTCTGAACACACCAGTGATGAAGAGGAAGGTAATGAAGATGGAAGAAGGATATACAATAAATTGAAGAAACATGTCGACACAGAAAATGTCCTTGGTAACCCACAGTCCTCAGTAAAAACTAGGAGAAGATTGGGATTGGAAGATCACACTGCATTGGTTTCTCAAGTGGAACCTCACACAGTGGCTGAAGCAGTTGAACATGAGGAATGGATACAAGCTATGCATGAGGAACTCAATCAAATAGAAAAGAACTCCACTTGGGATCTTGTGCTAAGGCCCAAAAATAAAAATGTAATTGGGACAAAGTGGGTTTTCAGAAACAAACTCAATGAGAAAGGGGAAGTTTCAAGAAATAAGGCCAGACTTGTATGCAAAGGGTATTCACAAATGGAAGGAATCGACTTTGAAGAAACGTTTGCACCAGTTGCAAGACTGGAGACTATCAGAATGTTCTTAGCAGTTGCAGCACACAAGCAGTACAAGGTTTATCAGATGGATGTGAAATCTGCATTCCTAAATGGAGATCTTGAAGAAGAAGTGTATATAGAACAACTAGAGGGATTTGTGCTAGACAAAGATGGTAGCATGGTATGCAGATTGAAGAAAGCATTGTATGGGTTAAAGCAGGCTCCCAGAGCCTGGTACTCCAAGTTGGATGGTTGTCTTAAGAGCATGAAGTTTTTCAAAGGAACAGTTGACAGTAATCTCTATGTCAGAGAAATTACCACTGGTACTCTCATAGTCATTATCTATGTGGATGATATTATTTTTGCTGGTAACAAGGAAGGACTATGTGAAGAATTCGCTGAGCAGATTAAGAGAACCTTTGAAATGTCCATGCTTGGTCAAATGACATATTTTCTAGGATTTCAGGTGGAACAAAGGAAAAACTCTATATTTCTTTCACAAGAAAAGTATGCAAGGGACTTAGTAAAAAGGTTTGGAACGGAGAATGCAAAGGAAGTCTCAACACCCATTTCTGTTGGAACCAAACTGTGCAAGGATGAAGAAGGCAACAATGTTGATCAGAAAGAGTTCAGGAGAATTATTGGCAGTCTCCTTTATCTCACGGCCTCAAGGCCTGATATAACATATGCAGTGACTTTGTGTGCAAGATTTCAATGTGACCCAAAAGAATCTCACTTATCAGCAGCTAAAAGAATCTTGAGATATGTGAAAGGAACCCTCAACTATGGACTCTTATACAAACACAGTACAAACATAAAGTTGTTGGGATTCACTGATGCTGATTGGGCTGGTGATTGCACTGATAGAAGATCCACATCTAGTGGAGCCTTCTTTCTGGGAGAAGGATGTGTTAGTTGGTATAGCAAGAAACAAAATTCTGTAACATTGAGCACAACCTAAGCAGAGTATGTGGCAGCTACACATGCATGTACACAAATGATTTGGATGCAGGTGCAGCTAGCAGATTTGAGAATTAAAGCTGAAAAACCATTGAGGATCTTATGTGATAATCAAAGTGCAATTGGCTTGTCTAAGAATCCTATACAACACTCCAGATCCAAGCATATTGATATAAAATATCATTTCATCAAAGAAAGGGTCGCCAGTGGAGACATCAATCTTGACTACATTTCTACTCAAGATCTGGTGGCAGATATTTTCACCAAAGCTATGCCTACAGAAATATTTGTTGAACTAAGGCTGAAACTTCATGTTCAGCCTTCTCCTCTCACTTGAGGAAGAGAAAGGTCCCTCCTTATTCCCTAAATTTATATGTTTTTGTACTGACATGCAGGGAATTGAAGGAGATGAGTGCATCCCTTGAGGGGGAGCATTAGTTGCTGAGTCAAGCAGTTATGCATTTTGGGAATGACTTCCTATTCATCCCTTTGCATTTGTTGGCCAATAAGGGGGAGAAATAATCAGCACATACACATTGTGACATTCTTCAAGATGTGCTTCGGAGTATTGACAACCAAATACAAAGGGGGAGATTGTTGTGCCCAAGTGATTACATTTGTTGTCAATAACATGTCACTATGTGTCAACTGATGACGTAGAGCTTGAAGACTAATGGTTGGAGATGCATCATTACATCAGAAGATTGTTGAACTGATCTTTAAGTTCCAAGAACTTGTATCAACTGGATACAATGTCACAACACGCTCTAGAAGACCATGCATTGTTAAGACAATGCATGAGGAGATGAAGATGATCCATCCACACCTCCTAAGTGGATGAAGTGAGCTGAATAAGTCCATGCACTATCACTTAGTGCATGTGAATTAGAAGTTGATCCAACTTGATCTCTGATTGGATCAATGAAGAACATTGAAGATCTATGTGATTCAGGAGCTCAGTTGATGAAGAACCTTCGGGAATTCCATTCCTAAGTGATGAATAAATGTTGAATAGAATTGGAGGAATTCTAATGAAGAAGAAGAAATAAAGAAGAGTAAATGAAGAGGAAGATGGCTTGAAGTGGCATTTGGCATTTTATATTGGGAGTACTTTGTTTTCTAACAAAGTCATTATCATTTCCATTTCCAAAAAATTGGCCAGCCAAGGGCCAGCCACGGGTTCAACCCCAAGGCACATGTGGGCCTAGGCGCCACGCCCATGGGGGATCCCATGGAGCAAGCCCAAGGTGGCAGGAGGCCACGCGGTGATTAAATCCGCGTGGCAGGGGCGCATAGCGCGCGCCCGCGAGAGGCAGAGTGGGCGCCAGTGGCGCGCCCGAGTGGCAGGGGTGGGCGCAGAGCGCGCCCGCAGAAGAACTCGGTGCTGGGCGGCACCGAGAGGGGAGGAGATTCAACTGGCCGTTCATGGGAGCGGATGTTTGATAAACCGCGAGAATTCTGCGGCCCGTTTCGATATGGGACAAAGATTTTTGCCGCGTATTGAATCTGAGCCGCTCGTTCGATCGCTCGGCCGATCTCCGCCGCTCATCGCATCTCGCCGCTCGAGATCTTATCTCGGCCGTCCAAGTTCAATCAACGCTAGATCCGACGGCTCCGAGGCATCTCCTTCCTCGAGCTTGAGACGAGGACACCCCGTGCCACCTGACGTCCCCCGCTGAACCAGTGGCTCCCCGAGCATGGATTTTGAGATTCCTGCCACCTCTGAAGAAGCCGAAGACACCAATGAGCTCGTCTGGCCACACCGAACATGTCCATGCATTAAAATGACTCTGCATGCAACAAAGGAGAGAATTCGAGGTTGGCCAAAGCAACCAGAGGTGTGAGGCCATGATGGTTTATGTTTTGTATGGTTTATCCTAAACAGAAGTCCATGCATGCGTTCTAAGTCGCATGCACGTGAAGGAAACCGAAGAAGAAGGAAACCCGTGTTGGACAGAGAATAAAAATGAGATACGCGGATGATTTTTTAACGCGTTTGAAGTTTTCAAAACGCCGATGATTTCAGGCATTCGAGTATTGGATCCCGCGGACTCCATTCGCACTACTCGCCTATAAAAGGAGCACCCGAGGCGCTTGAAAGGCTGCTGATCCTTTGAGAACTCGAGAGTCCCGCGAAGCCATCCGAGCTACGCGAAGTACCTCTGTGCAGCCTCTTGCGCGACTGAGAATCCCGGAGCCACCCGAGGCCCCGAAGAAATCTCATGCGCGCTACCTCTTGCGCGACAGGAAGAAGAGCTCGGGCAGTGTACTTGCGCGCCCCTCGCTTGGTTACACCCTGCGTGCCCACGGGTGTCACGCCTTGCGCGACAGAGGCCGTTCGCACACCTTGCACGGCTATTGAAGAAGTGAGGCCACACCCCTTGCGCGCCTCTTTTGGTGTTTGAGTTTGGGTGAAGCATTTACCACACTTGGGAGTGTGTGTGCAAGGAGGAAGACCCAAGGCTTAGCCTTGTGTGTGCACAAGTGAAGAAGACAAACTTTGAGAAGAAGAGGAGTACACACTTAAGTATGTGAATGCAAAAGAACTGATCATTCTAAGTGATTTGTTTTTTTTTGGTGAGCAAGACCAACGAGATCTTTTGAAGACTGTTGAAGCTACTTGAAGTTTTGAACAACACCTTTGAAGAAGTGAAGTGGAGCCATGATGAAGATGATTCTGTGGAGTTGGGGGGTTTAACCAACTTGTAATTGGGGGGTATAACCAATTACTGTGTAAACATCTTTTGGCATAGTGAAGAATCCGTGTTGGGGGGTGTAACCAACACGGCAAGGAGTAGGTCTTTGTACCGAACCTTGTAAATCTCTGTGTTCTGTGCTTTCATTATCACTGCACCCCTAAAAGAGTAGATCTAGGCCTTAACCAGCTGCAGAGGTTGAATTGATAATTCAAAGGGAACAATTCTTAAAAAGAAAAAGTTATCACTGATTCACCCCTCCCCTCTTAGTGATCACAACCGATCCAGGAATTTCACTTTGGTTCTTTTTCACTCACTTAAATATGATAACATCACTCGAGTATGTGTGAACTTCTACCTTCCGAAAGTGATGTTACTATCTTTTCATCACCAAAGTAAATGGTTGATATATATATATATAATGATATAATATTATATATATTATATTATAATTAATATTTGATGGTAAAATTTTTCATTCCACTTTTCTATAATTATTATTGACAATTTGACATGTTACTCATGTGTACGTACCACCTACCATCTCCATGATGATAATATAGTTCACTTCTTAACAAATAATTCATTAGTTTTTTTTAAATGGATAATTTATGTTAAAATATTATGTTTTTGTCGTAATTATTATTTTGTAGATGATAGAACTATATAATATGAGAAAGAATGTGATCTTTCATTATGGAACAAGCATGGGAAAACAAGGCAATTTACACCCAAAACAATACAGATAGTGAACTATTATTAATAAATGTGTGATAAGTTGTTATAAAAGATAAATATATGATATTATAAATATAAAAATGTTTATGGATTAAGTTAATAATATGTTTAGTACCACTGTATTGTAAATTTGATTATTTTTAATCAGTAGGAAGTATGAGGTAAGGGACTTCATATTAATTTCTTTTCATTGAGGCATATATTATTATACTGAACCTACTCTTTTATTAGGTTCATATAACAACACATTGATATGTTATAACAACAATTTATCTTATCTAATGGTACTTTATGTTTTGTTTACTTTTATTATTTCTTGTCTCTTATGATTCAAATATTTAAAACCTGATGAAGGGATTTTCATTAGAAATGTTTTATTTTAATGTTGTTCATTCCAACTCCTTATTTTACACATAAATATTTTTTTAATTATTTTTTAAAAATTTATATACGAATATCAAATTATTATATTGAAAAGTTTTTATATCTTTTTATATTATTTTAAATGGGTATCAATATGATTATTTTTTGGTGTTTTATATGCAACATTTTGACAAATAACAAATGAAATTTTCTATTCATACTGTACATGGTGTCAAAAAATACTAAACCACTATCTCTATTAGTTTATTTATGGATTAATTTAAAATATTATATGTTTTTTTTAAAAACCCTTCTTTTTCTTTTTTGGCTATATCATTTTTGAAAAGGTGGTAATAATTATAAATAGAACTTTTATCCAAATGTGATTTTCATATTCATTTAGAAGATTTTTTCAATGGTTTTTATGATGAATGTGTATTATTCGTGATATGTTACATAAGAATTATATAAAAATGGGTGATCTTGATAAAGATTATACAATGTTTTAAGCCCCATTATTTCTAATGGGTTATCAAAATATTGCTGATATGATGTTTTTATCCCCGTTATAACTAACAGAAATTTAGTGAGCCCGGTATAGCTTATAAGTTGGGTAAGACCCATTATAGATATCAAATGCATTGGGTAACGATTATATATTTATTCAAATGAATGTTTAATCCATTTAAATGGGTTTTGAAGTTTTTTTATGTATATGATGCTCTATTACACTAAAAATATGTATTTAATTACTTCTTATGGTTTTAGAGGGATATATTTTAAGAATAACATGTATTTTCATTTCATGTGAAAATATTTTATTTTATACACTCAATGAAAATGGAATTTAATGGTAAAAGTTATAATTGTTTTTCTATTTTTCATTGGAATTTTTTTTGTTTCCTTTTCATGTCCCCTATTGTGTTTTTATGATCATCCCACATTATAAAATGTTTTTCATATTGATTAATAATGGGTAATGGAAAGGAAGAAGTCATGTTGTAAATTTTGGATATTCTCATCGAAATGAATCATGATTTATTATAAACATATTACATTTGGGAAAAAATAGATACTAATAAAAAGTGAACACCTTTTTTATATAGATTTGTAATGTAAAAGTTATGGCCTAATTATCGTAAACTCTAAACCTGAAATGATCCTCAAAGGTAAAGAAATTAATTTCATAACTAAAGCTCCAGATTATGTAATGATTAGGTCATAGTCCTTATTTTTGGAATGATAATATGGTTTAGAAAACTATACAGGTTAGGATAGTGTTAGTATACTTTCCTCTAATGATTATACCATACCACTAAGATGAAAATAATTTACATATTAACATGTAACATAATATAATATATTTTTATTCTAAATATTTTTCAAAATAAGAAACATGGAATAGTTAGTGTAAAATAACTAAGAGGAAAATACCCTTCTAAATCAGTATCCAGAGTTGGATAGAATTGGAAGAGAATCATTTTATGCAGTGATATCTTTGTTAATACATGTTATAAATACCGGTGGTATTCATTCTCGATAGGAACATAATATA
This sequence comes from Viscum album, assembly GCA_963277665.1. NCBI lineage: Eukaryota > Viridiplantae > Streptophyta > Magnoliopsida > Santalales > Viscaceae > Viscum > Viscum album. Next base: position 1,460,414,509 of record OY728150.1, on the reverse strand, counting down.
CAATGGAGTAACATGTCTATAGAGGAGAATTTCCTGAATCAAAATACACTATACTTTAGTTGATAATTTGACCTACTTGTAGCTAAATGAAGTATCAATTCCTTATGTTATAGTATGATTGTAGCATTAAAAGGGAACTATTTAAATTTTGTTTATACTAAATTTGATTAATGGTTGCCTTTGTATAATAATAACCAAGACAATGATGAAATTGATTCTATAGAATTAAACACATTTATAAATATTTACCTTTAGAAATATTCCCCTATAGTTGTCTATCATAGGAACTAGAAAAAATATTTTGAATTTAGAAAAAAGGATGACAATTCGATAACAAAATACAAAGAAAATTTTATATTGTTGGTCTGGTACGTACCTAATATTATTCATAATATTTATAGTAAAAATAATATATTTTACATAGGATTAAAACAATGATTTAAAGGATATTTTTAAATAATATAATTTAATATATATGATACATATTTTCACTGTTCTATGAATGTTGATGTGGATTCTTTTAACATATTTGTGACACAATATTAAAAGTGTAAGAAACTGTCAAACTGGTAGGAAATAGAATAGAAAACAACTAATAATCTTAGAGGAAATACCCAATCAAATTCCAAGTGTGGTAAAATACATTTTATAGAATGTCTGTTAGGATATAGAAAGTATTTCATTTGTTGTATGTATGACCACATGGATTGTGACTATAATGAAAAGATTAATAAAAAATCCCAGAGTGATATAACATAAATACAATCTAATGTGACATGTTTTAGCTATTATGATATTGTAAAGTTTGTTAACTTCTGTCTAAATTGAATTATAAAGTGTGGAAGTCATCATGATGAAAAGTAAAAAAGTGGTGGAAGTGATTTTTGACTTCCACATTTGATGTTGTGTAATTTGGTGAGGTGGTGACAGCTCTAGGAGGATCATTATTTTTCAAATGTTGATTAGAGGCTCAAGGTCTTAGGCACCCCTTTTTAGTATGTTTAAGTAATAGAAGTAATTTTCCAATAATTTATTTATTTTTCCTAGATATATGATTTATATTATTTATTCAAAATTTTATTTTAGTAATGGTGAATTTACAATTTATATACATAATTTTAAAGTTATTTATTACCATTCTGGTTAATATGATCCTTAATTACATTTTAGTAATATTCAAATAATTTCATTAGATGTTTTGAAAAAAGTTTATATTGATTACAATAGTAAAATTGTTTTTAAATGATTAATTTTTTTCATTGATATCAATCATTTGTTAGAACATTATTTTATTAATAATAACATAGACTAGAGGGATAACCCGCATACTAGGTGACAAGCCAATACTTATAAAACCATTGCATGGATTGATCCCATGACTTTCAAAGGACAAGGGATGAGCTCCTACGACTAGGCCACATGTTTTTTGGGGTAAAATAAATTTTTTATTAGTAAAAAATATTGAAAAATAATTATTATTGATGAACCGGCATTGTAAATTTTATTGTTTAGTGATTAATTTTTATTATTGGATAACTTTTTCTATCCATATTTTGTGTGGAAATAAGTTTGAGGTAGAACAAAAAAATATTTCACTCTTTTTTTGTCTTTATGACATGTGAAAAGTTTATTTTAATGATTCTTGAATATAAAATTTTAATGGTTCATTTTTTTACCCTTGTGGAATGGGAAAACTGTGGGGGCACTCATTTCATTTCAAAAATACTAAATATATCATCTCCCCCTTATCAAAGTCCACCCCTCTCTTCTCTTCTTCACACCATTAATCACTTTTTTTTATTTCAAGAACTAATAAAATCGCATCATTAATTTCAAACTCTCATCCTATAAGATAAATATTTGGTATAAATCAGACATATAAAGGCTTTAGTGATATCTTGTGACGAAACGGGAGGAAGATACAATGTTTATCAATGAGCGCCTTCATTTTATTTTTTTCTCTTCCTCCATTAATTCTAATTAAAAATTAATGATATAATAAACTCATAATATGACATATATAAATAAGTTTTAATAATAAGGGAATTACCAATAATCACCTCCACTTCCATCACAAGTGTTACTAAATTATCATTTGTGTGTAAAGTGGATGACCGCAGAATGAACTAATTCGATTCATTCTTCCATTACCACCATTCACATTTAGATATGATGATGAATATAAATAATATATATTATATTTATAACATATTTATACTTTTGGGAAAGTATATCATATTTATGTACGTATATTCTATACATTATGGTATATGATAACGTTGCTTGTGTGTATGGTGGGCTACTGCCTCAAAAGCTATGTGATTCGTCTTTCACAAATGCTTTTCTGAGAATGAAATATGGTTAAATTTAATGATTTTATGTGAAATATGAAAAATAATTATGATATTAATGACATATTTCTCATTATATAATGATAATATATATCATTTTTTTACTTATTTACACACTTAAATATGATAACATCATTCGTGTACGTGTAAAATACCACTTTCACGAAGAAATGTGGACCTATTTTCATCAACAAACTACATGGAATATATATATATTTACATAATATAGTATTTATAATATTATAATCATTCATTCAAGGAACCAGGATGAGATTCCATCCATCCCTACATTTTTTCAGGTCCAAGACATGTCCTGAATGGCATTCCCAATCCCCAAGGGCTTGAAACAAGTTTCAGGAATCAAAGAAACCACTACAGGAATGATGTTTTTCAAGTAATCCATGATGAAATAAATGAACTTAAAAAACTGAGTGCCCATAAATAACCCATAAATTATTAAAAATAAATGAAAAAACTTATCTAGATATAAATACAACAAATTCTAAAACAAAATAAAATTGAATACAAAAACTAAAAAAAGACCAAGATGACCAAATAGTCATGTGTACTCCTGGTCACCACCATCCAAAAGACCAAAATGATCCAATAGAAACATAACTAGCATCATGCACCTATAAAACATCGTAGTTCATCCAAAACTGAATGGTACGTGTCGGGTGTGTTAAAAAAATAGCTTAGTACACAATCACTACAGAATCCATACATTCTATTTCATGAAATAGTTCACAAACCCTAGTTTAGAATAAATTTTAGAATGTACGATTTTAAATAATATTCATCATGTAAACATTCAAAATTCCATTTTAATACAACACAAAATTCATTACATTTTAAAAAATGGTTCCACTTTCCACAACCCATGTCAATGCCAAAAAAACCAAATATCAAATAACCAAGAGGGGTATATAGAAAGTATATTAAACAAAAAAATCATTTACATTATAGAAATTTTAATTTCCACAAGAACCTAATAATAAATAGTACAAGTAGATAAACAATCATTGAATTTTTTTTAACATCCCTCGGACGATCACTAGATGTACTCAGATTGGACTCACCTGCTGACATATGGTGCAGCTCCATAGTCAATAACCAACTGGTCATTCTAAATAACAATCCTATGGAACATCCCACCAATACCTATAATTTTAGGGGTACCAACCCATGAAATTAGAAATTAAATGTAACCATCACTCGATCCTTTAAATGATGCCCAGGAAACCCATGGTAATAGTAAATGGTGAAAGGATGAGAACCTCACACACATGATTCACCTTACCTTCTATGACCAAACAATCCTTCCCTAAACACCATCCCCATCCACACAATAACCCGCATGTGGAAATAATCCATCGAGGTTACCATATCAAAAAAATCATTTCATAACATCCAACTGAGTTGTCACATCACATGTTCATTCAAACCATTTCTCCAATCATACTAAGATTCACACAAGGAATTAGTACATTCAAAATCAAATTTCATTTCCAAAACATTATAATGTTTCAACCAGATTATCAAAATTATGAATTCCAATATATTAAAAAACAATTAATTAACCATTTCAAAAACAACATAAAACCCCACATTAATGATCACAATTCTATATGTGCCGTTTACATTTCCAATAAAAATACATTTACTGAAACCATTTCAAAACAAGAATAAAATATTTAACATTATGAAATATTCCAAACATGCCTTTAGTCCAATCATTCACCAAAACATGTCTGAATATCCAAACATGTAGATATTAGAAGAACACATTTGAATGCACATTAAAAATCACCAAGGGAATCAACAAAAAATTTATAAACCAATGATACATGTTGAGAAAAAATGGGAACACTTTTTGGTTTCATCATCATTTTTATGCCCATTTATTTTCACAACTCATCCACCCATGGATGTTTCAACATCTAGTGACACACACTGAGTGTACATAAAATCATAAAAACCCATTTTTAATAAAAACCACATTCCCTCATACCACAGTCATGTGAAAAAACATTTTTATATTATATAAAAATCCAAAAGAATAAAATGTAATTCATTATATAGGATACAGACGAAAACACCTACCTTAACACAGTGCAGATGCGAGAAAAATCACAAAAAAGAAGAACCAACACCAATGGAAAATATGAACATCCAAGATCCAAATAAAAACGATCTAACACATAAACCACAGCATATAGGGTTTGGAAAAAACAATATTCCACCAAGGAAACCCCCATAATCTAAAGAAGGATGAGATAAAGATTATAAAAATGGAAAAAAACCCAAGAAACTCATATTGGTTTAGAAGGAGTATAATCTATGGTGGAAGAGGATCATGAAAGAGGGTTGTTTGGGAACCCATTCATTCACGAAAAATTACCCAAGGGGAATAAATCCAAAAAGGGGCTAAATAGCGGTGATAAAAACATAAAATTTCATTTTTTTTAATCTAGGTGTCTCACATGGTTTGGCTGCATAGTTTTCCAAACCATGAATAAATTTTGATCCTTACAATGTATCCAAAATGAATCCACATAGATTCATGGGCTAAGCTGTACAATATTCCTTAATCATGTGCTACTCATGCACCTCTTACTTCTGGGCCTCAAAACATCATGTTCATCCCAAAACTATAAAATTCAATCAGGGACTCATCTCAAACCTCAATTAAAGGAACCAAAGCCAATAAAAGGATGAAATAAAATAAATTAAAAGGTTAGGATGTAAAAATTATTTTGTCCAAAACCCCATTATGTATGGCCCCAACCTTCAACATTACATTATATATACTGAAGACAACAGTTCACATTGAGGATATTTTTAGGTTTAGAGATTTAGAGAATTAAGACATAAATATTGCATTACATCTCAAATATTACAAAGTAGATAATTTTTACTCTAACCATTTTTTCACCAAAATAAAACACATTAAATAAAATAATAATTCATTCCTTAATAAAAATATTCTTGATTACTTCCTTTCACATTACTTTCCTTATACCCAATGAAAAATATTTCTATAACATGGGATGATCATAAAAATCTCAGTATGTGATATAAAATAAGGGAAGAAATAATTATTCCATGAATACAAACAAATTAATAAATCATAATTTTCCATCATAAGACATATCTTCTTTAACATACATCATGAAATCATATGATTTATGAATGACACATAGAAACCATAAATCATAAAGTTAACTTGTGGCATCCATAACATACTGACATTGTTGCGTTCACAACTATATAGGGAGTTACGTTTGGAATATACATCAAAGAATATTCTTTAAATAAATTATGTGGAACCATAAAGTTTACCTTTTTCATGTTAACCAATGAATTGTAGGTCTATCTGAGGTTCCCTGACCTTGGATTATCATGGAAACACCAGTATATGTAAAAAATTCTCAAAAACTATAACATAATCAAAACACATAAAACAAGAATAAAGGAAAGATATCATTTCCACATTTCATTCAAAATATATTGTTTGAAGATATTGAAATAATCAATCTATTATCAAAACCATTTCCAATAACAAAATACCTAAAAATGGAATATGGTATTTATTCTCCTTTTAAAACATTATGGATTGCTGAGGAAGCCAAATATCAAATAATGTCGGCTGCCATGGAATGGTCTTTGTCACTGTGTATGTAAAAAAGATACATTCCCCTGTCATTTAGAAAAATGCTTCGTAAAAAAAATTTCCATTTGAAAACTATTGAATGAAATTAAATGAAAAAGAGTATAATTACACACAATATAAAAGAATTTCTTATATAATCCAAAATATGCCTCCATGAAAGGAGATTGAGACGAAGTCCCTTACAAAGATCATATCATTAGATTAAGGATAAATCAAAGACATAATTTTGTGTGAAAACTATGAATACAACCAATAGAGTTCATATTCCTTGTAAAACAATTATAGTCCATTAACACATATTCATGGAATAAAACCAATGACATGGATATTTAACTCAATGAAATGAGATTGATTTTATATTTACCTTACAATTATAATTTTGTTAATAAAATAGATCAATTATGTGTATTCACTATAAATACACTTAAATATATTATAAATAAAATATAGGATATCAAAATTTATTTCTCACATAATCATATCAGGACATAATCAAAATGTATATGATTAACACAAAGAATGGATGTTGGGTTAAGAAGTTCCCTTACCTTGAGTCTGACTCGTAACGTATATTCCTTGTTATTCATGAGTAATTTGTTTAAATTAATTTCATATTTATTCAAAACCTTTTATTGTTTATTTTTACTTCCATATTATTTATTTCCATTTTATAAAAAATAAATAATTATTTAAGTTAATATTGGTCCTTTTGTCGATATTTGGTACTTGAGTTGAAGATGAACTTGTTCTGAGGTAAATTACCCATGTAGTAAAAATAACATCTTTTACAGAAGTATATTAATGAGTTAAATATCATATATATCCTTTATATATATTTAGATATTTATAATAATACATAACATTTGGAGATACAAAATGAAATCACTAATGGAAAAACGACCTATACCCACGGTTCAAAACCATGGTTATAGCCACCAAAACTGTGGGTATAGGCTATACCCACGGTTTTTGGAACAATGGGCTGGAACGATGTCGGTATAGGGGTCTCAACCTATACCCACGGTTTTGGAGAACCGTAGGTATAGGGGATTCAAATGTGCACCACATCTGTTCTAGTGTGGCACACAATAGACCCCATAGTTTTCAAACCGTGGGGTATTAAAATTAAAAATATCTGCAGCAGATAGGATTCGAACCCGCACTACCATTGCGCCTCACGAATGCGCATCACCGAGGGACCAACTGACCTGCGAATTTTTTTTGTTATATAATCATACATTAGCGTATAAATATTCATTTAATCCACTTGGGGTTCTACAAAATCCAAAAACGCAGACAAGGGGTTTCGAACCCTCATCTCACGCTGGGACTCATGGCAGGGCACTGCCAACTGACCAACCGAGCTATGATTTTCAATTGATATTTATATATACATATACATATATATATATTAATATAATCTACATCGATTATTTAAATTCAAAACCTGAGACTTCAGGATTCGAACCCCAATCTCACGGCTGCGTCTCCACTAGTGACCAACCAAGCTACCGTAATTTTGAATACATAAACTTATATTTATATAAATATATTAATCAAAACTGTGAAAAAATATATTCCCGCCAAATTTTTTTCGTGTCCCGTGTAATTTGCATTCCCCAACATAAGCTATACCCACGGTTTTCCAGAACCGTGGGTATAGGTTTTCAAAAAAAACACAATACCCACGGTTATCCAAACCCGTGGGTATAGGTCGTCGAAAAATACCTGAAACCCACGGTTTTGGAGAACAGTGGGTATAGGTTCACGTACTATCCCTATACCCACGGCTTTTTGCAAAACTTTGGGAATAGACCTATTTTCCTATAGTGAATGCACCATTCATGGATTCAGTAAGCCCTAAAAACACGGGAACACTAAATTCATTTATTTTTTATATTTAAAATAATGAAAATTAAATTATTCATAGGTATATTAGAATTATAATGAAATAAAATATTTTATATATGTTACATATGTTCATTAAAACTATCCATTTTGCGTTTCTTGTATGTCATGAATGAGTCATATCACATTGAGGGTGTAGTAGTCCGCACTTCCTAAAATGAAATTATGATATTTTCACATTATGGAAAGTATAATGGTATGATTTAAATAAAAAACAGAAGAATAGATACAATATAAATATTATATATATCATATAAAACTACAATGCCTTCATAATTTTCTCTATGATATGTGGTAGGTGAAAATTGAGCAATCATCATTTCCTGAGGTAGTAGTTCATCGTACACTAAAAGAGTATGTTCATATCCATTAGATGGAGGTGTGCATAAGTGTATTTTTAATAAATATCATAAGAACATCCTAGTATAATGAGGATACATCTTTTTTTATTTAATAAAAGAATAAGAATGAAATAAGGAGTGGAGAAGGAAAATAAATGAAACAAACTTGAGAAAAGTTATTACCTCTAACTTTGGTAAGTTCTTTTAATTTGGGGAAAAAGACTTAATTGAATTTCCATATACCCTAGATTTGGATTATTGGAGGAAGGGAGGGATATTTTATTCTTATTTGAGAAGAATTTTTATAATCCATGATGCTTGATTGGTGTTAGTAAATGGGTAGAGGTGATACACTTTAATAAAACGGAGGAAGGGATCTTTAAGAATGTATTGAAATATTATTTTATTATAAAAATGATTTTCGGTTTCAAATGACCCCAAGTCATTTATTTTAATGGTAAGATAATTTTGGGTCAAAAACCGTTCAACCAATATGTTTTAAACATATATTGCTCAAAACATTAACCTTAACGTTTATCTTTAACCCGTATTTAACTAATTTAACTCTAAACATGTCTTCTAGTATATTCATAATATATGGTTAATATAGTTACTATAGAATGACATAGAAACTAAAGAGGTTCCCAAATGACATGTTAAATATTATATAAGAAATTTGGTCGAATATTATTTTTTTAGGACTATAATATCATTTAATAAAATAGTATTTATCTTAAAAACACATTTATGTCAATTTTTATACTATCCATATCATGTCTTTTTTAAAATATATAACAACCTTATTAACTCAATAAAACATAATTAATTAAAATATAAAGAGTCATAATCATCCATAAATATAATGGATGAAATAAAAAGTTTTAAAATAAATTTAATTACTATTTATAATGTCATTTATTTAAATAACTAATTAATAAGGTAAACACTACATCATCATTGACTCATAAATATATTTATTTATTTTATGTATAAAAATTATAAATAAAATACCATGATGTAGGATATATTTTTATATATATAATTTCTATTTATATATTAATATATCACTTATATAACTTAACATAATTTTTTTAATAAAATACAAATCTTTATGTTATATTTTTCTTTACATTTAATTAATTCTTTTAAAATGTCATTATCACTACCAAGGGGTTCCATGGGGTCACCAAATCAACCCAAGGATGCCCATGGTCAGAAATATCTAATCTAATATGGTTAGTTCATGTTTTAGGGTTGTTAAATATTTTTATAATATTATTAGTTTTTACCCATATTTACCCGATTTACCCTTCAAGTAAGGTAAAAAAATATTTACTATAGTTACTATTGATAATGTCGAAAAGTAAAACGTTCATAATCACAAAATATGGAACATATGATTCCAAATATGTAATTTAATTTTCCAAATTCAAAACACAGAATATAGAGAAATTAATTTAAAATTAATTCCCATTGTCAGACCCCAAAAGGGCGTTTTAAACAGTATTAGCTACCAAAAGATTGACATGTGATTATGTCCAATTTAAATGTAAAATTAAATAAAATGACCATAATTGGATTAAATTATAAATAAATAATCCAATTAAACTTTAAAACCAATTTAAAGGAAAATCTAACTATATAAATAAATTTTATTAAAATACTATTTTGAATTAAAATGCAGTATTTTTCACAATTCATTAAAAAATGAACTTTATTAGAAAAATCCCAAAATTTCATCCAATGTACATTTTGTTGTCCCAATTCTAATGAAGAAGTTAATTTTGTAAAATAAAAAAAATAAAAGTTAAAAGAATAAGATTTACAAAGGGTTCTCCCTCAAATTGTAGTAAAATGACCTTTTGAAAATATTAGAGTATTTATGAATTAAAATTAGATTCATTCTTCTTTTAAGACTCTAATATTCATTTAATAAATGTAAAAACATTTAATAAATTAAAAATCATGTTGTACTTATTTCTGTCCATTCTCACTAGTACAATGGATAGATGTTAACTAATATTTTAAATAATAATATTATTATATTTTTTTCGGTATAACTCAAAGTTTTGTGCAACGAAAGATTTCAAAGAAACCTGATGTTGTGTGTTTCGTATGCTATCATGAAAATCATCTATTTTAATGTAAAAATGATTTCTCATTCCTAAATATTAATATAAATGTGAATTATTATTCTATAAATACCTCAGATCTGATATCATTCTTGCTTTTTGGAATATCGTCCTCACTATTCATTTCACTTATCAAATAAGTGGGGGTATTTATCCTTTATATCATTTCCATGTTTCCATTATTCCTTTTCAAGCATATGGGTTTTCCAAAAAAACATTAATTGATAAATTACTTTATTCCGCAACACTTTCTCTCTGTGGTCAAGAATCGAGACAGGTTATTCCTCATAAGAAATATTCTCTTCCAACTAAACTTCCTTGGGACTCAAAACATGAGATGGATCCGACATAAACATTCTCAACATTGAAACATGAAAAAATAATCTACCTTGATTAATATTGAAGGTAAATCCACACTATAAGAAACTGATCCAATTGTCTCTAGTATTTCATAGGGTCCCCTGAACATCTGACCCAACATTCTCTTTTTACCAAAATGTATCACACTTTTCCGTGGATAAAATTTGAGAATGAAATGATCACCTACCTCAAAACAATATCCTTCCTCCAGTTATCCACATATCATTTCTTATTTCTCTGATCTATTCTCACGTAATTCGGAATCAACTGATATTTTTTACCATATCTTATATCAATTCAAGTTCCATCAACATCCTTTCACCTACTTCATCTTAAAAAACTGGTGTTCGACACTGATTTTCCATTTACTATGTCAAATGGCGCCACTATTATACTAGAATGAAATCTGTTATTATAAGAAAACTGAACTAAATAAATATGTTGTTCCCAATATCCCCAGTAATCCATTGAAGAAGAACATAGCATATCTTCCAAGGGATGAATTGTTTTTTATAACATCCCTTCTGACTGCGGATGAAAAGTTTTACAAAACTTTAATTTAGTTCCCAATGACTTCTAAAGTATATTCCAAAAATTAGAAGTAAACTAGGGTTCATGATCAGATACAATGTATAAGGGAACTCCATGTTACAAATCTATCTCTTTAATATACAATCGAGAATTTCGATATAGAGACAAAGTATCTTGAATAGGGAGAAAATTGGAGGATTTAGTTAATCGATCAACAATAACCCATATTTCATTGTTTCCTCAAGAGTTATTTGGTAATCATACTATGAAATCCATGGAAACATTTTCAAATTTCCAATCTGTCATTGGAAAAGGTAGAAGCATCCCTTTAAGTAACAACTTCTTTACTTCAACCTGTTGATAAATCAAGCATCTCAGGGAAAAGTAAGCAATATCTGTTTTCATTACATTCCTCTAGTAATACTTCCAATGATATTTGTACATCTTAGTACATAGACGATGAACTGAAAATAGAGAAATGTGAGCTTTACATAATGACTCTTTCATCAGCTATGAATTACAAGGCACACATAATCTATTTACGAGCCTCAAAACAAAGTCTTTATCATTTTTAAATTCAAGTAACTTACCCTTCTGAACCAATTCATCATTTTTCAACAACTCACTGTCTTCTTTCTATGATTTCTTTATTACGTCTGCTAGAGGCGATTGTACTAGAACCTCACACAAAACTAAGTAATTACCTACACCAACAATATCCAATCAAAAATTCATCAAATTTGAAACCAATGTATCTTATTCCAAATGAATCATGGTCAATGTAGAATAACATTTCAAACTCAAATCATCATCTACATTGTTTTATTTTCTTAGATAGTAATGAATTGTGTAATCATAATACTTTATTAATTATATCCCCCTCCCCAGTATCATGTTTAATTATTTCTATGTGAATATATACTTCAAATTTTTTTGATATGTATATATTTCACACATTACTCCATACCAATGATGCCTCATAAATGTAAAATCAGAAATAACATTCATTAATTCCATATCATGTGTTGGGTAATTTAACTCATGAGGTTTCAACTGACTTGAAGCATTTGATGTTACATGATCAATCAACTTTAGGTCACAACCATGTCCTTTCAATGAAGCATCACTATAGATAACAAATTCAAAATTTCTTGAAGGTAGTTCCAAAACTGGAGCATTCACCAGTCTTATTTTCAATTCTTCAAAACATTCATCACATTATTTTAGACAGATTAACTTTATACCTTTTTGAGTCAACTTAGTCAGTGGCAAAGAAAATCAAGAAAACTTTTAAACAAATATCAGATAATAAACCCCTAATCCACGAAAACAATTAAAATTTGAGATATTGGTACGTCTTGGACATATTTCAAAAACTTTTTTTTTTAAAGGATTAACAATTAGGCCATCTTTTGAAGCAATGTGACCAAGGAATGAAATATTTTGTAACCAAAACTCACACATTCTAAATTTCCCATACAGTTAATTTTATTTTATGGTTTTCAAGAAAACCATTGAAGGAATTTCATTATTTATTATAATTTTTGAATATAAAAAAATATCATATATAAAAACAACCACCATTTATCATTCATGTCGACTAAGCCACCACTACAAAAAACTATTCAATTATGATTCCAAAAATCTCTGGTTGCTGATTTGGAAGGTCAATTCCCTCTATATTCCATCCCAGCACAGATACCCGGTTTCCTCTACGAAAAACCAATCTGAACAAAGAAATCATAGATGAAGAAACATGGTAATATTCCAATTCTATATCATTTTAATTTGACCATAAGAAATAAATTTATGGATATGAATTTATCAATATCCTAACCCCTAAAGATATCTAAACCGACCTTTGATTCCAACTTTAAGGCACCAACCGTAAATATTACATAATCTGGAGTTATTTCAAGAATTCACATTGAGGATCTTTCCATGTTTATATTTTTGGAGAATTATTCCATAAATATAAAATTACATCACAACTATTACAATGTATACACTTCTACTCTATCCAATTTTTCCAAAACAATAATACTCATTAAATATAACAACAATTATTTTCATGATAAAAATCTTATTTATTTCTTCCTTTCTCTTAACCTTTTGTATACAATGTGAAAAGCATTTCAAAACATTGGGAAGTGCATAAAAACTCAGTAGGTGATATAAAATAAGGGAAGAAAATATTAGACCATGAATACATACAAATCAAGAAACCATAATTTTCAATCATAAAACATATGCTCATTAACATACCTCATGAAATGAAAATATTTATGAAAACATATAAAAATCATAATGAAAAAATGTAGCTTGTGGAATCTATAACATATATACATTGTATCTTTCACAGCTAGCTAAGGAGTTACGTTTGGAATACCCAACCCAATATATTCCATAAATATCTTATGAGAATCATTAATGTTAACCTATTTCACATTCACGAATGAATTAGAGAGATATCTCAGGCTCACACACCCTCAATTTATCACTGAACCACCCATATACGTAAAAATGCACAAGAAACATACCATAATCATAACACATAAAACAATTATAAAGGAAACATAACATTTCCACATTTCAATAAAAAAAATCAATTAAATGCGTTGGCATAATAAATCAATTATCAAAACCATTTTCAATAGAAATTTACATAAAAATGAATATGGTATATATTTTCCTATTAAATATGTTAAGGCTTGTTACGGAATCCAAATATCAAATAATTCTTATGGCAGTGGAAAAGTCATTTTCACTATGCATGTTAAAAGGAAATATTAACTTGTCATTTAGTAAAACCATTCATAAAACAAAATATTCATTTTGAAAACCGTTGTCTTAAATTAAAAGAAAAATGGTATAATTATACACTATATTAACGAAGATTGTGTATAAACCAAAATATGCCTCAATGAAAGAAGATTGAGATGAAGTCCCTTACAAATATCTTATCTTGATATTAAGATTAAATCATATAAATACTTATGTGTTGAATATATGAATAGATCCAATATAAGTATATATTCATTGTAAAACAATCATAAGACATTAACAAATATTCATGAAAAAACAAACCAATGACATGTATATTTAACTCAATGAAAAGAGATTGAGTTATCATTTCCCATAAAAAGATCATTTTGTAAATAAAATTGATAGATTTTGTGTATTAAATATAAATACACATAAATAAAGTATAAATAATAGAAAGAATATAAATTTTTTTTTCTCACATAATCATATCATGACTTAATCAAGAACTATAATATTAACACAAAGAATAGAAATTCAGTTAAAAATTTCCCTTACTATGAGTTTGACTCATCACGCATGTTCCTTGTTCGTCTGGAATAATGAAAATATTTTCATTTCTACTGTATTGAGAACCATATTCAAGTTTATTACTCCTTTAATATCACTTCTTACCATGTTATAATCATTACATAATTATTTATGTTAATATCGCTGATTTTGTAGATATTCGGTACTTGAGTCGAAAATGAACTTGTTTTGAGGTTAATTGAGCTTGTAGTCAAAACTAAATAATCTAAAAATAATATTCATGACTTAAACATCATATATATTTTGCATATATGTATTTATAAAATTACATAACATTTGGTGATATGAAATGAAATTAACTATTCATGGAGACGGTAAGTCGTATGTACGCATGAACACTACTTTCATTTATTTTTTATATTTAATTTAATTAAAAAAACATTATACAATGTTAAATTATAATTACATTATAATATAATATTACATATAATTCACATATTTTTATTAATTCCATCCTTTACACATTCAATCTATTAAGTGAATGAGTCATATCACTTTGAGGGGGTGGTAGTTCGCACTTCTTCAAATAAAATTATAAGATTTACACATTATAGAAAGCATACTGATATGAAATAAAAAAACAAAATCATATATACAATATAATTATTATATATGTATCATGAATAAATACAATTCCATCATAATGGCCACCATGGGAGAAGGTAGGAGAAAATTGAACCATCATCGTTTCGTGAGGTATTAGTTCATAGTACATAGAAATAGTATTTTCGTATCCATTACATAGATGTGTGTGTAAGTGTATTTTGAAGCCTTGTCATCAATAATGTCCTATAATATTTAGGATACTGGATTTTTATGTAATGAAATAGTAAAATTAAAATATGGAGTGGAGAATGAAACTAAAAGAAATTTACTTTAGAAAAGACGTTACATATAAATTGGGAAACTCCCTTCGAATTGAGCCAAATGATTCATTAAATTTTTTAAATGAAAGTTAAGGTTTCTTAGAGGAAGGATCAGATGTTGGTATCTTATTTGAGTAGAATTTGGATTAGCCAATATTCTTGAGAGGTTTGAGTAAGTAGATAGAGGTGATTCACTTTTATAAGAGGGAGGATGGGCACTTTAAGAAGGCATTGAAATATTGTTTTATTATAAAAATTATTTTTGATTTAAAATGACCCCAGAGTCATTTATTTAAAATATAATCTTCTTTTGGGTCGCAAAATACTCAACCAACAGGTTTTAGACAAGTCTAGGTCAAAAATTTAACCTTATCTTTTATATTTAACTCTTAGTTAACTAATTTAACTTTTAACATGTCTTATTGAATATTCATACATTATGGTTAATAAACTTACTATAAAATTAAAATAGAAACTAAAGTGCTTCATTAATTACACTTTAAACATTATCTAAGTCATTTGACCGAATCATTGATTTATAGAACTGTTATTTCATTTAATAAAATAGTATTTGTTTTAAAAACTCATTTATGTCAATGTTCATACTATTCATATAATGAATTTTAAAAAATTCATAAAAACATTATTGTTTCCAAAAAATCATTACATAAAATATAACAAGTCATAATAATCCATAAAATTCTTTGATGTCATAAAAATATTTAAAATCAATTTCTTTTAATATTTATAATCTCATATATTTAAATCATTCACTAATATGGTAAACATAACATCATCATTGTGTCATGAATATATTTATTTCTTTGATGCCTAAATATTATAAATTAAACAAAATACTGTAGTAAATTTTTTTATCTTTCTAAATACTATTTATTGTAAAAAAATCACTTATATAAACCCATATAAAAGTTGTTTTAGTAAAAGATACATGCTAATGTTATATTTTTATTTACATTAAATTAATTATTAAAAAATGTCATTCTCATTACCAAGTGGATCCATGGGGTCCCAAAATCATCCAATGGATTCCCATGGTTTGAAATATCTAATCCAATAGGAATAGGACATGTTTTAGGGTAGTTTAATGTTATTATAATATTGTTTTTACCATTATTTAGTCGATTTACCCTTTAACAATGGTAAATAAAATACTTAGAGATGATAAAATTCATAATGTTGACAAAAATGTACCTATACACAAAATTTGGACCATATGATTCCAAATATGGAATCCATTTTTCCAATTTCAAAACATTGATGTTGCAGTAATTAATTTAATATTAATTCCCATGGTCAAAAACACAAAGCTGGTTATTTAGAATTAATAAGTATAAAAAGATTGACATGTGTTTATTTGAAATTTAAAAGTGAAATTACAACCAATAACCAAAATTGTATTAAAATATAGAAACCTAATCCAATTATACTATAAAACCAATTAAATGGAAAATATAACTATATTAATAATTTATGTTAAAATGATGTTTTGAATTAAATGGCAATGTTTTTCACTATTCATTAAAAATGAACATTACCAGAAAAATACAAAAACTTCATTCAACGTTAATTTTAATGTCTCAATTATAATGGAGATGTTTATTTTTTCAAACAAAACCTATAAATGTGACAAAAACTACATTTAAAAAGGGTTCTCCATCAAATGGTGGTCAACCAATGATTTAAAAATATTATAGTATTTAATGCTTAAAATCAGAATCATTATTAATTTAAGCCTCCCATATTCATTAAATAAATGTAAAAACATTTAAAAAATATGTAATTTAATAATGTATTTAGTTCTATTCATTCCCCCCATTACCATGTCTAGTCTTTAGCTCCAGTTTAAAATAATAATATTATTATATTACCTTTCCATATAACTCAATGTTCTGTGAAACATAATATTTTAAAGAAACCCATTGTTCCCTGTTGAGTACTCTATCAGACAAAGCATACCATTTAATGTAAAAGAAATTTATTATTAATAAATATTAATAGAAATGATAATTTATTGTTCTATATATACTTGGGATCCTACACTTTTTTCAACAGAATGTCAGAAAATTAATGGTAACAAAATCTTGATTCCATGCATGATCAAAAACAAAAGAAACTGAAGCTTATATTTGACCAAAAACTTCACATGTCACCACTAACCATTGTAGTGGAAGCCATGTGATGAATAATATTAGGATAACATGAGAGGATTCTCCCAAAAACAATAAATTGAGGAATACATCAAACATAAAAACTCAAGCAACACCACCATGGGGTGACCCACAAAAAAATTCTGATGACACCACCCTAGGTCAACCAATGTGGGAACTCCCATATTGAACTTATCCAACTTTCCCAAACAATATAAAAAACAATAAAACTGGAAATAGAAACATACTATGTAACCCAAACCCCCATCACCTGGGGATACTAATGAATGAAACTCAAACCAAATAGAAAACCTAATCATAAGATATGAAGTTTTTTTTCACAAGAACCTATATCTCCAAATAAGATCTATAGAAACTAAAACCAGAACTAAACCACAAAAGGGGTGAGAACACCTATAAAATGAAAAAAAATTATTTCCCACATTTTAAATTAATATAACAACTCATGTTATGATAAAAATGTAATATTATAGTTTCCCCATAGAAATATGTTATTATAGAAATTGAGAAAACTCAAACAAGGAAACCTGGAATGTATCTACTCTAAAATTGGGGGGAAACATGATTGAGGCCCACCACACCCTCAATGATTACCTGGATATCCATGATCTTCACTTTAAGGTATGTGGATAGAGCCAAGATGGCTGAAGCATCGACTACCTCATATTCACGTGATGATATCCACCAATTGAAACAACATCTTTGATATATGCTTCATGAAAAATACTCTAGATGACCCAAAAATCCAATAAAATTAAAATTGTTTATAGAATTATGGAATTCAAGAATCGAACTATAGACTAACCTCATTGAAAGCACACTAGTGGATGGTCTAACATGCTTGAAGATGGAAATAATGACAGTGATTTTTCAGAAAATGGTTCCTCTAGTAATCCCCTTTCATTAGATGGGGAACCTTTATGACCGGCAAGAGATACCATATTTCTAACTACATTCACTCCTAAAACAAACTCGTATAAAAACACTTTATCCATCAACTTCTCAAAATGAAGATTAGTAGAGTAGAGGGATCACTCTCTGATATATAGGAGAAGAACCATGATTAAAAGAGAAGCATTCAGTTAATCCTCTGACTCTATCTTCTAAGATAAAGAAAGAAGATCCTTGAAATGTACGACATATGCCATCACTTTCCTATGGAATTGCTGAATACACATGATATTTTTCACTTTATTTTCATTAGACTCGTCAGATATAAACCATCAGACAAAGATTCACTTAAACACTTACTATTTCATCCCAAAATGAATCAATGACAGTTCAAACATCTTCCATTGATCCAAAACTGGACCCTCAAACAATTCAAGTGGAATCAGGAACTCTAACAACATCAAGAGTTCCCAACGATCTGAAGAAACACTCAAATTCGGAATGCCACTCCACTAACTATAATAGACCAAGATCACCCTGATAGATATTCAACACTCACGAAACCCTAGAAACTTGGAACGATTGAATGGAAAAACAATAAACCTCACTGGGATGCATATTATGAACCATAATAAAACCTGATGCAATAAATAAAAATCTAACTAAAAACCGCAAAAGACCATCTGAAGCTACAAAAACTAGACTAGAAACGAAATTTTACAAAAAAGGAGAGTTCTATTTTAAAAAACTACTATTTCTATTTTTAATTCAAAACCACCATCTTCTAAGGCCACTTTCCATATAAAAAAACTTTTTCACAAAACCATAACCCACAACTAAATGAAAAACTAAAATGAAAACTATTTCAATTTAAAATACTAATCTATTGTTTCAAATGAACCATCTAGTATTTGTTATCTGCTTCTAGTTATTCGATGAAAATGTTCTAAAATGTTCCTCCCAAACATACTCACACATATGTGAGTTTACATAAGGAATACCAAGGGTATCATAAACCAATCCATCATCTTGACCAATCCTTTACCAAAACTATTTTTCAATTATGATTCACCTTCTCTCTTAGAACCCTTCATATCCAATCAGAAACCACGTGAAAGAAAATATTTCCATTTCAAAAACTATTTTCATTTTAGAAGATCATGTGTACTAAGCAGAACATAAAAAAGAACACATCTCACACCAATAAAGAGACACCCAAATGAACAATTTACATCAAACACCTAGAATGATGAACTAGTGTCCGTACATAAATTGTTGACATGAATTGTGGTACATGCCCCAAGTAGGTATTAAAACCCAAGAAGACCTTAAATAGTGAACATGAACTCTACATGGGTAACTAATCCATGTGATATCACAACATGGAACCAGATCACTTCCTTTTTCATTCCTCGATCCAAAAAAATGACAAAAAAATTAAATCCTGGACTACCCCTAGAAACTTGAGGTTCAGAATGAGAAAGGGTTCACGTCAAACATCTCATACCTACCTCTCATGTTTTAGAAGTCTTAATATCTGATCCACTTAACACCATAATATAATGGACCTCCCTTGATACCATTTTTTCATGAACCATGGAAGGATTCCATATGACCTAACATTTGATCTTGTCTAAGGCAATGCCCTGAGGGCATTCCCGATCCCCATAGGATGGAAACGTGTTTTGGGAATCAATGACATATCATTGAGAATTATATATTCCAGTAATACCATGATCAAATTAGTGAACTAAAAAATATCCATTCAACTATAACCAACAAATGATCCAACATAAATTAATAAACTAATCCAAATAAAAATACATCAACTTTTAAAAAATAAAAAAAATGAAAACTAGACCACATAGACTAAAAAATCATGTGACATATTGGTCACCACTATCCTCAAGACCAACATCCTCCAAGAGAAAAAAATATAAGAACATATCCTTACAAAGCAGCTCTGTTATACTAACAGAAAAGTGTATAAAAATGGTCTTAGATTAAACAGCCTTGTGGAAAGTCACCATAAAATTCATAAATTTACTATCCTAAAATAGTCCCCCAAAAATAATTTCAAATACATTTTATAATGTATGATTTTAAATCATTTTCAAAAATTAATCTTATTTTTCTGAAAATCCTTTTAAAGAAACACATACAAATTTTCATTTTAAAAATTGTTCCACTATAGAAAAAAACAAATACCAAATAACCAAGAAGGGATGTTAAGAATGTATGTAAAACAAAAGAGAAAATTAAACTCTAGAAAATATAATATCCAAAAGAAGCAATAAATAAAAAAATTATATAGATAATCATGGGAATTTAATTAACATCCCTAGAATGGGGCCAGAATATACTTAGATCAGACTCACCTAACAACATATATTGCAGCTCCATAGTTAATAACCAAATAGTTGTTCTTAATAAAAATCTAGTGGAACATCCCAACAAGCACTACAATGTCAAGGGGGTACCAACCTGTGTAATCAGGATTGATAAGAAACTATCTCTTGATACACTAATATAAATCCAAAAACACATGGTAATAATATATGGTGTAATGAGTAGGACCTCATAGGCATGAAAACGATACATTCCACCACCAAACTTTTCTTCAACATAAACATTTCATAAAACATATTAGGAAATCCTCTATAGTAGTTCCCATATCACAACAATCCTTTCACATGGGATAATTGGTCCTTCTCATCACATGATATCTCAATCCATTTTTTAAACATTCCACGATTCCAACTAGGAATTTCAACTTTCAAAATATAATTTCATTTCCAAAACATTATTTTTTTCCATCCATGCCTTCAACATTATCAATTGCAAAATATAAATAAAATGTAATTCCTAAAAATTTCTTTAACAACATAAAACCCCACCTTTATGTCCACAATTCCATATGGGCCCTTACAATTTCAAATCCAAATAAATTTACTCACACCATTTTAAATATGAATGAAACATGGAACATCAGGAAAAGTACCGCATTGTCATTTAGGACAATCATTCACCAAATCATGTCTCAATTTTTAAATAGAAAGTTCTTTGGAGAATAATTTTGAAGAATATTTAAAAATAACAATGGGAAACAAAAAACCATTTAGAATCCAATGGTATATTTTGAGAAAAAGGGGATCACTCTTAAGTTTAATCTTCATTTGTGTACTAATCCATGGGTGCACCCCATGCACCGATGGATGTGCCATCATCTAGTGACACACTTAGATTGTCCCTGGAATCATCCAAAAACCATATTCCAGAAACAACAATTTTTATTAATACTGTATAATAAGTCATTGAATGTGAAAATCACTAATAATGATTTCAACATCAATAGAACAATTATAAATAGTTTTTACCACAATTCTAAATCCATAAAGAGGCTCAAAAATCTCACAATATACCTAATTTGTAATTAAAACCATGCCAAAAAAATTTAACAAGGTAGATCCTCGCCAAAAGTTCTCAATTTTATTTTTTAGAAGCTAATAAACATTTTATCAAAAAACATAGGTTTATAAATACATATTTTGTTTAAATAAACCCTTTTTTACACCAATTATACAAATTTTCCCTACACAAAAAAACATACCAAAACAGGAAATCATACAACAAGCATGCAAAACTCATTTTTTATATTATTTAAATATACCCATGAATCTAATGGAATGCATCAGAAATGAAATTGTTAGAAACTCCTACCTCAATAAAGTGAGGATGTGAAAACAAATCAAAGGAAGGAAGAACTAAGCCCGAAATAAAATCCTCACAGCCTATATACTAGGGAAGATTACCCAACACCTCAACCGTAGCCACAAGGGATCATTAAAAGAAGAAATCACCAAGGAAACAATACTAATCCATGAAAGGATATGATAAAGAATAGAAAATGTCCACAAAACAAAGAAACTCACCTCAGATTTTAACGAGGAGCATCCATAGAGGATGATCCAAGAAAAGGGGGGATTTGGAACCCCTTTGTGAAACAAAAATTAACTATGGAGATAAAATTCTTAAATTTGATAAAAATAAGAGAGGGAGAACATGGAATATCCAAATTTTAAGATTCTAGAAAATTCTCATTATTTGGCCACACGATTTTCCAAACTATGAGAAACCCATGTGGTCCCCACTGTCTTAATGGTTAGAACACCACAAATTTTTGTTGTATGGTTTACCCAACCATTATCAACCCAAGAACTATATTGCTGGAACTAAAAAATACCCATTTTTACCTTGTATAAGTGGCATAGTTTCCGTTAACTATGTGCTACCCATGTTCCCCTTAATGTCGATCCCCAAAACATCATTTATAACCCAAAAATAAAAAAATATAAAATTGGGGATCAAGAAGAACCTCAATTAAAGGATCCAGATCCATGAAAATAGAAAAATAATATAATTTTAAAGGTTATAGTGTGAGAGTTATGGATTAGTCAAATATTATAAAAGTATTTTCCAAAATGATTTTTTGAAAAATAGAAATTTTACACCTGTGTATGTACAAATTACCATCTCAAAGACTGTAACTTACTTTATTTCTCAGAACATCCATTCATGATTGGTTTTAATTATATAAAAATATGATAATTTTTTCATGGTTATTTATTGAGAGAATATATAATTTAATATTATGCCAAGAACTAGATTTTTCATTACAAAACATGCATGAGAAAAAAAGGAATTTACCTCCCAAAATAATGAAATGAAATAAATATTGTTAATGAATGAGTGATAATAAATTATAAAAAGAATAATATATGAAATTTAAAATATTAATATGGTTATTATCCAATTTATCAACATGTTTAAAACAGTTATAGTATAGGTTAATCAATATTCAATATAAATGAATCATGCTGTCAGGAACATCATCAAAATTTCTATTCATTGAGGCTTCTTTTGGCTTTATACACCTATACAATTTTGAAAAGGAATTTTTATATAGACATTACAACATGTTATATCATTAATGTATCTATTTTCACAGTATTTATAGTTTTTTTAATTCTATTATTTCAAAAGTATTATGATTCAAAAATATTTTAACTGATTAGGGACTCTTCATTATGGAAATTAACTTTTATTGTTTTCCTTGAAACTCCTTAATTTCAATGTTGATGTTTTTTAAATTATTTTTGAAAATAATTATACAAATATAAAAAAAATTATAAATTACATTTTATGAGTCTATTAAATTATTTTAAAATGGTTTAAAATGAAATTGTTTTACACATTTTATATAGAATGTTTTAAAAAATGAAACAATGTAATTTTCATCCACCATAGCCGTGAATTGATTTCTAGATTTCATTGAATTATTTCATATCTTCATAAAAAACAAACTTCCAATTTTTTTATATATTTCATTATTGAAAATATGGTTTTATTTGGAAATTATATTATTATTTTAATGTTCTTTTGATGTTGTAAGAACCTGGAGCTTCTTTTCAGGTATGTTTTTCCTTTTTCTAGAGTTTTTGAGAAAATAGGAGTTTATGGAAATTTTCGATGTACACGTCGTGTACATTGTGAGTACACGCCTTGTACTTCATTGCTGCTCGAGACCATGTTCTATCCGTGTCCGGGCCACACACGTAGCCCTGTAGAGGTGACATGGAGGCCGTTTAATGCGGAGTACAGAAAAGGCTTGTACACACTGTGTACTCCAAAAGTACATGCCGTGTAATTTTGTTTTTATTAAATGGACTGAGCTCACATATGATTTCCATAAACGTCTTCTTCTAGGTCTCGTTCGACCGAGAGAAGACATACGGCACTGAGACTTCTCCGAGCCCCCAAACCTCTGTCAGTTTATCGAATCGACCTCCGTCGATTGTGTCGGAACCACTAGTGGTAAGCTCTTCCTTCTTCTAGAGAATCATTTTCCAATTCCTCATATTTTCCAATTAATCGTGGGTTGAAAATTTGTTCGTTTTTTGTGTATCTATGATGATGTAAGGAGATTCAAGCCTCGTGGTTCAGGTATATTGATCTCCAAACCCAAAGGTATGTGGTTTGTGCCTTTCCATTAAATGCCTTTTAGTATTATGTGAAAATTCCACCAATACCCTTGAACGGGGTATTGCGTGAATACTATATTAACCCTATTTTTTTACAACCATGCGTGTATGCCTGTGTAGAGGTAAATTTGTCATCTTTTGGGTTGATTGTTATACCCTGGATGTTCTTCTCATGCTTTGTTCTGTTTACAACCGCTTTTTCATGTTTATCCTATTGGTCATTTTCCTATTTTCCATGCCTTGCGATCGTAGGATGGAGTGTTGTTTTCTGACATGCTTGAGATGTTGTAGACTGGTTAACCAAGTATCTCTGTAGGTTTACCTTGTCTATATAGCATTATTATGCAATGAATGGCATGAGGCCGTGAGAACCTGGTGTTATAGAATATAAGGGGATAGACCGAGTCAGCTTCCACAGAGAGTCTTGGACATTATAGACTATAGGGGATTGACCGAGTCAGCTTCCTAGAGAGTCTTGGATATTATATACTACAGGGGGATAGACTGAGTGAGATTCCTCATAGATTCTTGAGCTAATGGGATAGAATAAGTGAACTTCCTCAGAGAGTCATTGTTTTGTTTGAATTTCCTTATACCACTCCAGGCTATAGGAGGAATTGATCGAGTGAGATTCTCAGAGAGTCTGTGATCAACCTAAGGCTATGAGAGGAATTTACCAAGTCAGCTTCCTTATAGAGTATCTAGACCTTGGGGCTATTAGTTGAATTGACCGTGTGATCTTCCTCAGAGAGTCCCTAACTACATTTGACTATAAGGGGAATTGACTAAGAAAGCTTCTTCAGAGAGTCTTATAATTTCATATGACCAAACCAAATGGGTTATGCGGAGTGTACTGCCAATAGGGTTGTTGGTACATCGTGGATAGGACCAGAGGGGATGATTGTGAGTACTTCCAAGAGGTTTACCTATTGTGATTTGCTGTTTTCTTCATTGTTGCTTGTTTGATCTGCGGACTTTTTATTGCTATGTATTATCATGTTTACTGTTTACTGTTTATTTTTCGCTGTACTTTTTCTCCCATATACTCATTGACTATTAGGCACAGATATTCATGAGGTTGCCTACTGGGATTTAGTCTCACACCCTGTTTGGGTCATGCTTTTGGGACCAAACAGTTTATATTGTTGCAGTTATAGATAAGGCAAGCCCCCCTTTACTTATGGTACTTTACTTATTGTGGAGATGGAGAGCATAAGACCAAGCTATGGCTTGCGATGCTGAAGAGTTTATTTATTTTCCTTACTTTTGTACTTTTCTTAGAACTATTGTATTTCCATCATTGTGACTTGTTAGGCTACATTCCTAGACAAATTTATCATTCATCATTCCATATATATATATATATATATTTGTGTGTGTGTATGTGCTCCAGTTATTATTATTTTAGTCTTCTGTTATTTACTATTGTTGTATAATTACTAATCCTTCTATTGTATGTGTTTTTTACTTCCATTGTGTTCTCTAACAATGAGGTAATAGCTTCCCCACTATCACACCCTAGGCCCTTACTGCTAGTTGGCAGTCTTTGGAATTTGGGGAAATGCACTTGAGGCCCTATGACTGTAACACCCCGAGATTTTATGAAAAATATTCTTTTTATTAATGTCTTGTGTTGTACTCTACACCAAAAGGAGCTTTCTCAACATGCATCCTTGACTTTCCTTGCATTACACGCAATCGCGACCTTCCTCGATAGCGTGTGTAGTACGCAATACCGAGTTTCACTAAACAATGATATGCTATTAAAATATTATTAAAACTAACCATTATGAATAGTAATAACCACCTTTTAAAATTTTAGAAATTTTAGCTCTCAAAATAGACTTCATTTTTGGATTCGGAGTATCGAATTTAGCCTAAGGTGAAATTTTGGTACTTTTCAGATAACTTTCATATTCTGATGAATAGTGAAAATTACAAAATTATAATTCAAAACAACTTTTTTAATCAAAATAATTAATAGTGATAAATTATTAATTTTAATGGTTTTAAAGTATATTTAGAATATATTTTTACAATTTAATACAGTGTTGGTCATTGGATGTAATTTCACATTTAAACCAGTTATAAACAAGTGTAAATCTTTTGATAGTTATTATCTCTTAAAAACACGCTATTTGTTTTGACGACGGGAATTAATTTTTAAATTAGTTAACGTAGCTGATAGGTTTTTAATTTGATAAAATAGACATCATTTTTGAATTCATAATATCAAATATAGCTTAGATCTAATTTTTGGTATTTTTCTGGAAACATTCATTTTTTGATGAATAGTGAAACCACTAAGTGGTAGTTAAAAAACTGAATTTATCATAAAACTTAATTTTACCGCTTCTGTGAGTGGAATTTCGAAAATCTGAGAGACAGGGTTGATGTTAGTAAGTAAAATGTGGTTCAATGAGATGAAAATAATTTTTTGGTGAATAGTAACTTTTTACTTTTTTTACCACGGTTAAAAGTAAATAGAATAATTAAGGGTAAAAATGGTATTATTATTACCCTAACACATGTCCTAATTCTATTGGATAAGTGTAATTCGACCAAAAACAACCTTAGCAATAAAATATGACCATTTGGGTCCACTTGGATTAGATTAGGACATTTATTATTAATTTATTTAAAGAAGGGTTAAAATAGGTAAAATCAAAGTTTAATAAGTAAATAATTTTTAATATGGGGTTATACATAAGATAAATTCGACTATAAATATTCATTAGAAAGCTAAAAATATTTCCAACATAATGGTAGTTTATTTGTAATTTTTAGACATTAAATAATTTAATTTATTTATGACACAACAATGATGCAGTAATTATCTTATTAATGAAATATTGACATAATTGATGTTATAAATACCCAAATAAAAATAATTGGAGACTTTTTATGAACTAAACTAATTTTATAGGTTAATATGACATGTTAGGATTTATTTAATTAACTTTTTTTGATGTAATAATTCTGTTATGAGTTTCAAAAAAAATCAACTATTGAATAGTGTCAAAATTGACATAAAATAGTTTTTAAAACAAATATTATATTATTAATTTTTATTTTATTCCTAAAAATCTAAGGTTCAGCCAAATGACTTAGATAAGGTTATATATTTTAATAAAACACAACTTGGGGTCGCATGGATGTATATGGTCAGTTTATTAACTATATAATATAAAAATACAAAGTGACATGGTAAATGTCAATCTAATTAACTAAGAGTTAAAACTAAAAGATAAGGATAATATAATGACCTAAACTTGTCTAAATTCTATTGGGTGAGAGGATTTCGACCCATACCCACATTATCTTCGTAATAACTCAATTTTGAGCTATTTAAAACTGAACATGACTTTATAATAAAATAATATTTTTAGTTATTCCAAAGGTGCCCCTCTCCTCCCTTATAAAAGGGCACCTCCTCCCCCTCTTCCTCACACCACTTTGAGCCTTCAAGCTCGGCCAACCCCTTCCAATTTCTTCTATAAACTTCCCTAGAAACATCCTATAGGTTCTGGTATTCTTCAAATACCTATTTTAGTGCCCTAATAGGAGGTCTCAAAGAAGCGCTTCAAAGAAGAGGTAATGTCCGTTACCGATTCTTTCATCTTTATTTCTTCTTCCACTTCTTCTTCTTTAGTTGTGTCATTATGAAGTAATAACATCAGTATCACTTATATACTTATATGTTATTATAATTATGAAACAACCCTATTTCACCATCTATCCATCCTACGGAAAAAGAAATCACCGCGCGTGCGTACGTACAGAATATCGTCTCCACGTTGTGGTGTAATCTATTTTCCACCGCCACCTTACATGGATGGGTATAATGGTGTAAATAATGAATATATATGACTATTATAAAGTGATATTGATTCTGAAATAGTATACATACACTCCAATACAATTCCACGATCATAGGAATGATATCATCACTCGTGTGTACGTACGGAATACCGTATCCACGATGTGATGCAACTCGTTCTACATGATCTTCATTTCATAATGATTATATAAATGAATTGAATGAATGAATATGATATATATTACACTAATACCATTCTGAAAATGAGTTATCTATAACCTAAAGAGAAGAATGAGAATTTATTCTACAAAACACGCATAAGAACAAAAAGTAATAAACGCCCGAATAACAAGTAGTAATGAAATATTACTAATAATAAGCTAATAATATGACCATATATGATATCATAAAAATAAGAATTATTATGTAATAAGTCAATAACATTATTTAAATCATTATACAGGAGTTTCGGCCATGTACAAAGCATATCGGACCAAAGGTAATGGAAATATCACAATCTCATTTTTATCCGAGATTGTTTATACTTTGGTATTTACTGGGGTGTATTTTATGACCCACATCCATGTTTCCTCAATATGTAATATTATTTCCATTCACCTACAATTGTTTAAATCCTATTTTACCCTTCAGTGGGTTTTTAGTAAAAGATATGAAAGGAATCTTTTGTCGTTTTTCGTACGAGGTACTTTTTGACTTTTCCGACAAAAGTACGAGAAGAATGTTTTTTTTAACTTATACGGCATGAATGGATTTTTAAAAAATTATTTCCAAGAATATTAATTTAAAAGTTTTCATGTTTATTTTTAATCAACTTCTTTTAGTTTATAATTTTACGACATGTTAAGAAAGGAAAAGTGTTTTTGAAGCAGAAAGGATATTTTTTTCAAGAATGGAGTTCAAGTGTTTTATCAAAATTATTTTCCATCTAAGATAATAAAGGGTTCTGTTTCTATCCCTATTATTACATTGATTTGATTATGTTGTGATGGAATTATATTTTCATGAATTCCTTTATCTTGTATGAATTGTTTTATGATGTCACGATGTTTAAGATTCCCATTTTTATTATATGGGTTATGCTATGATGTATGGTTTATGATTTTGTGGCACACATCACAATGGTATCATTATGATATGGGTGGGACCTATATCTCCCTCCAATGAATTGGGAAATGATTTTATATCTCATGAGATAGACATGGATGGAACGGTAGGTTATACCGGTTTAGTGAAACAGGACTGAAACGAGGGTGACTCGGTTTAGAAATGGACTTTGTCCAATAAGATAGTCTTGGCAATGAGTCTTGACTAATAAGATATGATTCTATATGATTATGTGTGTATTCCACAAATTTTCATTTTTTAAGTTATGATTATTGGGATTTTATTTCACTAATATGATATATCACATGTTATGAAATTATGCTCTCTTTTACAGGTTAAGATTTCCAAAATGTTATGTTCTTATGAAAATGATGTGATTGATATTTCTTTTGTTTACCCTTAATGAGAATTTGAGATCACCCTTTTATGTTTTCTTTTCCCCAGGATATAAACAACGGTTTTAGGTAAAAAAAGGAAGATCTTTATGGGAGATGTTGAAGATCTTTCACTACGATTAGAAGATTATATTCCGAGTTTCCAACAACACTAAACTATTATGATCCTTGTGTGTGTGTTTTTGTTATGTAATATGTATTCTGAAAAAGTAATGTAATGTCCATGTACGTCAAGCTTTGGGTCTCTACAGTTGGTATCAGTGGAAAGGTTTAGTCAACCTTTGGAAACTAGGATGCGAAAACGTCAGTGAGATCCCTAGAGATATTTTTAAGTTATGTCTAGGGGTGTCCCTAAGGATAAGTATACGTATAGGATATAGTCCTAGAACTATGGTAAAGATATTAGATTAAACCAAAGATGTTAGATATTGAAGTTACTCCCCCTTTATTATGACTTTTTCCTCTCACACTATTCTTTTTGGGTTTTAGAAAATGGCTGGAAACAAGATGATTCACGATAATGGAGGATATGATGGACAATGGAATGATATTATTCATGAGCAACCAAATGAAATAGGATTTGGAAGTCCAAACATCATTATTATGCCAAATCAACAATCTCATAATATGATCAATAAAGTAAAATTTGGTAAGTTTCCTGACTCGGCTAATAAGAGAAAGATGGAGTTTCATGATGATCATAGAGGAAAGAAAGTTAAATTTCCCCTATGTAAATCATGTGGGAAGAGGCATCAAGGACAATGTTTCAAAGGAACTGGAAGATGCTTTGGGTGTGGAAAAGAAGGACACAAATTCAGTAAGTGCAAAGGAAAAGGTTCGGTTAACACTAGGGATGAGGATAATGGTATTGCTACGACGTCAACAATGGTTAAATGTTTTAAATGTGGAATGTACGGGCATTATGCAAACCAATTCCCTAAGGGAAAGTCTCATGAAGAGAATTAGTATGGTCGTATGGGTAGTATTTATGTGGATGATGATGAAGAGACTACAAATGATATGTGAGATGAAAGAATTTTTGAAGCTCGATCAATGGTTTAAGAATGTATTGGAATGATTATATGTTTATCATGGCTAATTTTGTATGAATAATCTCATGGTACTATGGAATAAAGAGACATCTAAGGATTGTTACACTGTTGTCTTTCCTTGAGTTTTGAAAGTGTATTATTAAGGTTACCAGTATCCATGAAAGGTTATTCAGATATTTTTGGAATGTAGATGATATGCGCATAATGAAGGGATAAGGAGAAAATTAAATGTTTGATAGTATTCATGAGCTCATGACTGATATAAGCAGAATGTTATATCATGGTTTGAGTATATATAATTTTTGGATTTTGGTATGTGGAAAGAGTTAACTTTTGACAGCATTCCTGTTTTCACTAAGGTTTAATGGGTATTCATTTTTCAAGAGAATACATCATTAAGGTATTCACATGATTGGAATGTGACGAACATGATATATGGGGGATAAATGATGGTATTCACATGCTTGGTTGACGACATTTCAAGTAATCGTTTTCTTTATACTATGAGCTTGGACCGAAGTATTTTAGATAATCCTAATGATTGGAATGGATTATGTTAACCATAAGTTAGTATTATTTAAGGATAGAACTTTTTTTTATATTATTTATGTGATGTTATAGTAATGTAGTTTTATAAAAAGGACAACCTGCAGGACGGGCGACAGCCCATCGCGTCGGACAAGGCTGTGGGAATCGAACCCACAACCGAAGTACGACTGGCCTTTATCTCTTACCACTGGTCTAAAGGAAGTCCCTGTTTAGTAGAAACTATTTTTATTATATTAAGTAGTATGATATATGAAGTATAAGTCCCTTTTAGGAACTATATATGATTAATCTCACTATAGATGGACTTATGTATTTTTTTGATAACTTTTCTAACCTTTTGTTTGAGACAGATGGAATGACCCATCATTATATCACATGATCTGCTAACACATCACAAATGACCAATTCAACTTCATTTCTTTAAGAGATGAAGTGGAAATTGTCCAAAGAACAACAAACGGTGAGACTATACAAAAATCACGAAAGTATTTCTTCTAATTTCATCAACTTTAGGGAAATGATCTTGAAAACCAAAAATGTTGTCCTAGTGCTCTTATATCTGATGAATCAGATGGTACCTTAGATCGTCACAAATTTAGGGCTTTGTGATTGCTAGATTTTCCATAGCCATGTTATCCACCACTCTCCATCAGAACATGATGGTTAGATTTCTCTTCCATATCCATATTTTCACCTATGTGGAAACCCAGTGATTAGTTTATTTGGGTAATCGTTACATTTCATACTTTAGTTTTTAAAGCCAACTTTTGGAATTCCTTCTTATGATGTGGGTTTCTATTAAAGAAACTTTCAAGTAGGAAACCAATTATAACCCCGACGAATTTCGAGGGCGAAATTCATTTTAAGGGGGGTAGAATGTAACACCCCACGATTTTATAAAAAATATTCTTTTTATTAATGTCTTGTGTTGTACGCTACACCAAAAGGAGATTGCTCAACATGCATCCTTGACTTACCTTGCAATACACGCAATCGCGACCTTCCTCGATAGCGTGTGTAGTACGCAATACCGAGTTTCACTAAACAACAATATGCTATTAAAATATTATTAAAACAAGCCGTTATGAATAGTAATAACCACCTTTTAAAATTCTAGAAATTTTAGCTCTCAAAATGGACTTCATTTTTGGATTCGGAGTATCGAATTTATCCTAAGGTGAAATTTTGGTACTTTTCGGATAACTTTCATATTCTGATGAATAGTGAAAATTACTAAATTATAATTAAAAAAAACTTTTTTAATCAAAATAATTAATAGTGATAAATTATTAATTTGAATGGTTTTAAAGTATATTTAGAATATATTTTTACAATTTAATACAATGTTGGTCATTAGATTTATTTCAAATTTAAACCAGTTATAAACAAGTGTCAATCTTTTGATAGTTATTATCTCTTAAAAACACGCTATTTGTTTTGACAACGGGAATTAATTTTTAAATAAGTTAATGTAGCTGATATGTTTTGAATTTGATAAAATAGACATCATTTTTGAATTCATAATATCAAATATATCTTAGATCTAATTTTTTGTATTTTTCTGAAAACTTTCATTTTTTGATGAATAGTGAAACCACTAAGTGGTAGTTAAAAAACTGAATTTTTCATAAAACTTAATTTTACCGCTTCTGTGAGTGGAATTTTGAAAATCCGAGAGACACGGTTGATGTCAGTAAGTAAAATGTGGTTCAATGAGATGAAAATAATTTTTTGGTGAATAGTAACTTTTTACTTTTTTTACCACGGTTAAAAGTAAATAGGATAATTAAGGGTAAAAATGATATTATTATTACCCCAACTCATGTCCTTATTCTATTGGATAAGTGTAATTCGACCAAAAACAACCTTAGGAATAAAATATGACCATTTGGGCCCACTTGGATTATATTAGGACATTTATTATTAATTTATTTAAAGATGGGTTAAAATAGTTAAAATCAAAATTTAATAAGTAAATCATTTTTAATATGGGGATATACATAATATAAATTCGACTATAAATATTCATTAGAAATCTAAAAAGATTTCCTACATAATGGTATTTTATTTGTAATTTTTAGACATTAAATAATTTAATTTATTAATGACACGACGATGATGCAGTAATTATCTTATTAATGAAATATTGACATAATTGATGTTATAAATACCCAAATAAATATAATTTGTGACTTTTTATGAACTAAAATAATTTTCTAGTTTAATATGACATGTTAGGATTGATTTAATTAACTTTGGTCGAAGTAATCATTCTACTATGAGTTTCAAAAAAATCAACTATTGAATAGTGTCAAAATTGACATAAAATAGATTTTAAAACAAATATTATATTATTAATTGTTATTTTATTCCTAAAACTCTAAGGTTCGGCAAAATGACTTATATAAGGTTATATATATTAATTAAACACAACTTGGGTGTCTCTTGGATATATATGGTATGTTTATTAACTATATAATATAAAAATAAAAAGTGACATGGTAAATGTCAATCTAATTAACTAAGAGTTAAAACTAAAAGATAAGGTTAATATATGACCTAAACTTGCCTAAATTCAATTAGATGATAGTATTTCGACCCATCACCACCTTATCTTCAAAATAACTCAATTTTGAGCTATTTTAAACCGAACTTGACTTTATAATAAAATAATATTTTTAGTTATTCCAAAGGTGCCCCTCTCCTCCCTTATAAAAGGGCACCTCCTCCCCCTCTTCCTCACACCACTTTGAGCCTTCATGCTCGGCCAACCCCTGCCAATTTCTTCTCTACACTTCCCTAGAAACATCCTAGATGTTATGGTCTTCTTCAAAGACCTATTTTAGTGCCCAAAAAGGAGGTCTCAAAGAAGCACTTCAAAGAAGAGGTAATGTCTGTTACCGATTCTTTCATCTTTATTTCATCATCCACTTCTTCTTCTTTAGTTGTTTCATTATGAAGTAATAACATCAGTATCACTTGTATACTGATATGTTATTATAAGTATGAAACCGTCCTATTTCACCATCTATCCATCCTACGGAAAAAGGAATCACCGTGCGTGCGTACGTACGGAATACCATCTCCACGTCGTGCTGTAATCTATTTTCGACCACCACCTTACTTGGATGGGTATAATGGTGTAAATAATGACTATATATGACTATTATAAAGTTATATTGATTCTTAAATATTATACCTAAACTCCAATACAATTCCACGATCATAGGAACGATATCATCACTCGTGCGTACGTACGGAATACCGTCTCCACGATGTGATGCGACTCGTTCTACATGATCTTCATTTCATAATGATTATATAAATGAATTGAATGAATCAATATGATATATATTACACTAATACCATTCTGTAAATGAGGTATCTGTAACCTAAAGATAAGAATAAAAATTTATTTGACAAAACACGCATAAGAACAAAAAGTAATAAACACCCGAATAACAAGTAGTAATGAAATATTACTAATAATAAGCTAAGAATATGACCATATATGATATCATAAAAATATATATGATTCTGTAATAAGTCAATAAAATTATTTAAATCATTATACAGGAGGTTCTGACACGTACAAAGGATATCAGACCAAAGGTAGGGGAAATATCACAATCTCATTTTTATCCGAGATTGTTTATACTTTGGCATTTACTGGGGTGTATTTTATCATCCACATCCATGTTTCCTCAATATGTAATATTATTTCCATTCACATAAAATTGTTTAAATCCTATTTTACCCTTCAATGAGTTTTTAGTAAAAGATATGAAAGGAATCTTTTGTCATTTTTCGTACGAGGTACTTTTTGACTTTTCCGACAAAAGTACGAGAAGAATGTTTTTCTTAACTTATACGCCATGAATGGATTTTTAAAACATTATGTCCAAGAAGGTTACTTTAAAAGTTTTCATGTTTATTTTTAATAAGATTCTTCTAGTTTAGAATTGTACGACATGTTACAAAAGGAAAAGTGTTTTTGAAGCAGAAAGGATATTTTTCTCAAGAATAGAGTTCAAGTGTTTTATCAAAATTATTTCCATCTAAGATAATAAAGGGTTCTGTTTCTATCCCTATTATTACATTGATTTGATTATGTTGTGAAGGAATTATATTTTTATGAATTCCTTTATCTTTTATGAATTGTTTTATGATGTCACGATGTTTAAGATTCCCATTTTTATTATATGGGTTATGCTATGATGTATGGTTTCTGATTTTATGGCACACATAAGAATGGTATCATTATGAGATGGGTGGGACCTATATCTCCCTCCAATGCATTGGGTAAAGATTTTATATCTCATGAGATAGACGTGGCTGGAACGGTAGGTTATACCGGTTCAGTGAAATAGGACTGAAACAAGGGTGACTCGGTTCAGAAATGGACTTTGTCCACTAAGATAGTCTTGGCAATGAGTCTTGACTAATAAGATATGATTCTATATGATTATGTGTGTATTCCAAAAAGTTTCATGTTTTATGTTATGATTATTGGGATTTCATTTCACTACTATGATTTATCCCATGTTATGAAATTATGCTCTCTTTTGCAGGTTAAGATTTCCAAAATGTTATGTTCTTATGAAAATGATGTGATTGATATTTATTTTGTTTAGCCTTACTGAGCATTTGAGCTCACCCTTTTATGTTTTCTTTTCCCCAGGATATAAAGAAAGGTTCTAGGTAAAAAAAGGAAGATCTTTATGGGAGATGATGAAGATCTTTCACCATGATTAGAAGATTATATTCCGAGTTTCCAAAGACACTAAACTATTACGATCCTTGTGTGTGTGTTTTTGTTATGTACTAAGTATTCCACAAAAGTAATGTAATGTCCATGTACGTCAAGATTCGGGTCTCTACAATGACCAATGGGTATGGGGATTCTCTAGGTGGCTTCCAGAATCTGGACGTTACAAAGTCGTATTAGAGCAGTTCTTCTCTCTTGACTTACTGTTTGGAGCCTATAGTCTGGGATAGGATACAATATGTACTTGGTAATAAGCTATGCCTAGTAGTTGCTAACCCGTGTATAGGTAAAAGCCCATCTACCACGTTTATTTCGATTTCTTCAGGTTTTTCAATCTTTATAGTTGATTTGATTTCAACTTGAGTGACTCACATGATTTGTGTGGTTACTGTTAATATTGTTGAGGTTCTATTTCTGTTGCAACCCGATGAGACGAGGGTATACCATCTCATTCATCATATAGGCACTTGCTAGAAATCACATGTCATTCATTTTTTCCATGCCATCTAGGATGAATTAGTGATTTCATGTTATGGTGATAGGTGATATGTAAAATATGCATACTATTGTGATAGTTTCCAAGATAGAAATACCTACTGTTTTAAAGGGTATTGTTTGTGTAGAGATTTACTAGAATGAATGCCAAATTTCGATTCATGAGGTGTTATGGTTCCACATGAATCAGAACTTTGTGGATAATTTACTTGTTTCCCTTTTATATAATATGTATTAGATTTCAAGATTCGATTCGCGGGGATTATGGGCCCCCACGGATCGGAATTTGGCACCTTAACACTTTTTTTATGTGTTTTCTGGGCTCCAGAGCAGTTTTTGAGGCTACTTCCCAGAAAACCCCAGAATACACAGTGTGTACTTTATGAATAGATACCGTGTAGTTTTTAAATCGTGTCACAAACTCTGTGGGCAGAAACATGGGGTTGTGAAAAATCTTCAGGAACATGTCGTGTACGGCAACTACACGCCGTGTTGTAGTGACCGTGGGTCTACCCATGTGACTAATGGCACAGATGGATGAAACTTCGACTATACATGATTTTTGTTATTTTCACATGTCGTTACTTGTAACCAAAGTTCCTGGCCATGTCACGAACAAAATGGGTCGTGGAAAACCATCAAGTACACGCTGTGTTCCCATGGAGCACGCCATGTAGAGTGAACCGTGTAGCAAGCCATGTAACTAACAACACGCGTCATTGAAACCTTTCTAGTACACGTTGTTCCCTGCGTGAACACGCCATGTAGTCTACGATTAAGAGGACCATGTAGGTTATCCGTGTAAGGAGATTTGTGCATGGTAATAGGGTTCAATTATACGCTGTGTGTGGATACAACACACCGTGTGGTTGGGGCGTTACACGACCAGTTGTGGTAAAAGTACACGCCCATGTGAATGGCTTAAAATAACATGCCCTATAGTTTTTATACACACCATGTATTCATGTTTTGTAAAACTTTAATGTTTCATTCTCATGTTCCCCTCCTGCACTCTTCTGTTCTTAGTATTTGTTAATCCTGATCAAAGGGGTGCTTTTGACCATTCATATTTATGCCACTAAGACATCATCCTGTTGTACATCAGCTTCCAGATGATGATCAGACACCGGATATAGTTGATCAGGGACCCCCTGCAGATCCTCCTGTTCTACCAGACTTGGCACTAGTAGTTATAATAGTTCCAGGTGTTGATGTACAGTTTAGGAAAGATTTTTTGGGGATGATGCAGACCTTCCAGGGAGGGCCACCTCCCACCCCGTCGATGGAAAAGTTGACACCGGTTTTCCAGTAGTCACATCCTCCCACATTCTCTGGGGATGGAGGACCTCAGGCTGTAGAGTCATGGCTAGAGGTCACGCATAAAATTTTCTATCATCTGGAGATACATATAGAGAAGAGGGTGAAGCTCACTACCTATATGCTATGAGACTCTGTAAAAAGGTGGTGGGAGGTGATATCACAGTATGGACTCTAGTAGAGTATGATTTGGGATGATTTTCGGCACATCTTCTACGATTACTTCTACCCGGAACCTGGAGGGCCGATCAAACCCTGGAGTTTATGATTCTGGAGTAGGGTACTCTTTCTATTATGAAGTACTCGTCTCGCTTTACTGAGTTGTAGCATTTCATGCCTATTCCGGGAGTTGATAAGTTGTTCCTTGCATGGAAGTTTGAGAATGTTCTGAGGCATGACATCCAATTGTAGGTGAACATCTTAAGGTTGACTTCGATATCCTCTATCTTCAACCAGGCGCTGATCACTTAGCACAATCTGAGGGATTCTGAAGCAGTGATCCAGGGAAGTTCGACAACCAGAGTTAGTGTTACACCTACTGATAGCAGGAATTGTCATAGGGAGTCTACTCGAGGGGGACAGAGTATGCGGGATGTATCATCAGGTATCCAAGTAGTATGCTACCAATGTGGTAGGAGTGGGAAAAATAGGATGCAGTGCTAGAGAGACATGATGGTGTGCCGATCTTGTGGAAAGATGATTCATCTCCAACGTTTCTGTCAGTTTTTACCTCCAGCAGCTAAAGAGAGGGTTTATTCAATGACTCCGTGTTTGGGAGCATCACCACCAGTTTCTCACCAGTTTAGGAACTTGAGTTCTTCTGGCCATTCAGGCTGAGGTGGAGGTCGCGACCGTGGTGGTCAGTCAACAGGCTACCAGCGACAGTAGAGTGGATCAGCTCAGAGTGGTCAGGCAGGGTCATAAGGCCAACGAGCAGGCCAGACCATTGCAGTGGAGCAGACCCATCCGGAGCAAGATCCCGGCCCCTCTACAATTCGAGGTACGATCATAGTAGCCTCAGTTTTATCTTCTTCTCTTTTAGATCTAGGGTATCCCATACCTTTATATTTGTCGCTGTTGTGGATAGTCTTGGTCTCTGCATCTTTTCTTCTACCGACATCTTGACACTAGACAGACCGTTTGGAACTAGGATAGCTACTGTACATCAGTGCAAGGAGTTCCCTCTTGAGGTTGGTTGGTGTCACATCGTTTGGGATCTATATGTCCTAGAGATGACAGGCTATGATGTCATTCTCAGAATGGACTGGCTAGTTCCCTTCCATGCAGTCATCTACTGTTATCGCCATAGTGTGAGTTTTATATCACCAGAGAATGGATCTTTTCTTCATATGATCGAATGGGATGTCCAGGAAAGCAGAACGGGTCCAGAGCATCATGGGTTGGGAGGAGTTATAGCCCAGATCACTTGTCTTTATCTGGATGACCAGGGGACTTCATAGTTAGACTTTCCTCCCATGGTGGATCATTTCATAGATGTCTTTCCAGATGACTTTTCATGTTTGCCTCCGAAGCATGAGGTGGAATACTCGATTGAGCTCATTCCAGGAGCGGCACCGGTGTACATTCTTCTTTATAGGATGGTTACACCTATGTTACAGGAGATCAAGAAGTTGTCAAGGGAGTAACAGGAAAAAGGTTTAATGCAACCCAGTACTTCTCCTTGGGGTTCGACTATCGTATGGGCTTAGAAGGCAGACGGTACCCTCAGGATTTATGTGGAATATTGTAAGTTGAACCAGTAGACAGTCAAGAACCGATATCCCTTGCTGAGGATCGATGATATCTTTTATCAGCTTCGAGGAGACCGGGTGTTCTCAAATATTTATTTGAGATCCGGTTATCATCAGTTGTGTGTTAACCATCTGATATACCTCTTATAGATTTCCGAAGCAGGTATGGTCTATACGAGTTTATGGTTAGGCCGTTCGGTCAAACGAATGCACCTGCAGTTTTCACGGCACTGATGAACCGAGTGTTCCATCCATACATGGATTCCTTTGTGGTTGTTTTTGTGGATGATATCTTGGTGTACTCTCACACTCGACATGACCATGCCACCCATCTTGAGATCGTCTTCCTAAGGGAGAATCAGTTAAATGGTAAGCTCTCAAAATGCGAATTTGGATAGACCAGATTCACTTATTGGGTCATGATATCTCTGAGGAAGGAGTATCAGTAGACCCAAAGAAAGTGAAAGCACAAGTTTTCTAGGAGCAGCCAAAGAATGTTTTTGAGTTGTGGAGTTTCTAGGGATGGAGGCATACTACAGACGTTTTATATTGTACTTTTAACACCAGGCATCACCACTGACAGGTCTGACCATGAAAGGGGAGAAGTTATTATGGTCAGATTTTTTGCAGTCATCCTTCCAAGAGATGAAAGGGAGGTTGACATCAGCACTGATACAAGTCTTGCAATAGCAGGGAAAGAGATATAATGTTTATTGTGATGCTTCAGGTAACTGGATGGGAGCTGTGCTTAGGCAGGGAGATGGAGTCATTGCTTATGGGTCTCGGCAGTTAAGGCAACATGAGAGGAATTACCCGACGCACGATCTGGAGTTTGCAGCTATTGCTCATGCCCTATGCTGTTGGAGACATTATCTTTTGGGAGAGCACTTTGTGGTGTTTACTGACCACAGGAGTCTCAAGTACATTTTCACTCAGTGTGATTTCAATTTGAGACAGGGAAGGTGGGTTGAGTACCTTCAGTCTTTTGACTTGGATCTTGCCCATATGCCTGGGAAATGAAATGTTGTGGTTGATGCACTGGGTAGGAGGTCTCAGATATAGGGAGTTTAAGAGGACACCAGTGAGTGGAAACTTATGGCTCTATTCTCTGAGATGCATTTGGAGGTTCACAACAGACAGGGGAAGACTTTTCTATCTTATATAGCGGTTACCTTCACCCTTCTTGATCGAGTATGAATGAGGCATCTATCAGACTCAGAAGGCCTAGTCCTACAGGAGATCGTTCCAATAGAGGACCATATTTTTGGGTGGAAAATAGGTGAGGATGAGATCCTACGATTCCAGGGACACATATGGGTACCATCAGTCATATGCGAGGAGCTGATGAGGGACTTTCATTCCTCAGTTTGGGCAGTTCATCCTGGCGTCACCAAGATGTACATTGATCTACACCATTAGTATTGGTGACCATGTAAAAATAGGGATGTTGATGTTTTCATCACGTGGTGTTCCACATGTTAGCAGGTGAAGGTGGAGCATCGGCGACCAGTAGGGCTTCGGCAGTAGTTACCCATTCTCGAGTGGAAGTGGAATGACGTCGTGATGGAATTTGTGACTGGTTTTCTGAGGTCTCCTCGAGGAAATGACATAGTATGGGTTTACAATGACAGAGTCATGAAATTTTCCCACTTCTTGCGAATCAAGGAGACCTTCAGTGTTGATGACCTGGTGTGGTTGTATATCCAAGAGATTGTACGTCTTCATGGAGTTCTGCACTCCATTTTTTCAGACTGGGATGGACGTTTTACTTCTTAGTTCTGGAAAGGTCTTCATAAGGCTTTGGGAATATAGGAACTTTTTAGTACAACATACCATCCCAAGATAGATATCCAGTCTGAACATACGATTTAGGTTCTTGAGGACATGCTCTGAGCATACATCCTGGACATTAGAGGTTCTTTGGATAAGCATATACCTCTTGTGGAGTTTGCCTACAATAAGAGTTTCTAGGCGACTATTCAGATGGCACCTTACGAGTCTTGGTACGTTAAGTCATGATGATCATATTTATACTGGCTAAATGCAAGAGATGTAGATTTTCTGGGACCTAGTCCTGTTAAGGTGACCTCAGAGCAGATAGAGTTGATTCGGAAGAGGATGGATACTACGTAGTCTCAACAGAAGTCTTATAATGACTAGCGGAGATGACATCTAGAGTTCGAGGTCGGGGATCAGGTTTTCCTATGTGGCGCAACGATTTTGGGACACAAGAGGATTCGAATACAGGGTATGCTTTCACCGAGGTACGTCAGGTGATTTGAGGTGTCGGAGAAAGTTGGGTCAGTTGCCTATTGATTGCAGTTACCTCATAGGTACCGCGCTATGCATGACCTCTTCCACATTTCTCCTCTTTGATGTTACTTTTTAGACTCATCTCATGTCTTTCAACCAGAGGAGGTTAAGCTCAAAGAGGATGCATCATTTGAGGAGCATCCTAACAGGATTTTTGATCACAGTATGAAGGTTCTCCGTGGCCGGTCTGTTCCTCTTGTACAGGTGCTATGGCAGCAAGGGAGAGTACCGGACAAGACTTGGGAGAGGGAGGCTGATGTACGATCACAGTGGCCGGAGCTATTAGGGATTTCTTCTTCTACGCCTCACAAGGGAAATTCAGAAACAAATTTATGTAAGGTGGGAAGTTTGTATAAACCCGGACCTTCTTTTCAGATATGTTTTTCGTTTTTCTTGAGTTTTTTAGAAAAGTGGAGTTTCTAGAAATTTTTGATGTACATGTTGTTTACTTTATGAGTAAAAGCCATGTACTTCATTGTCACGCGAGGCTGTGTGCTGGCCGTGTATGGGCCACACACACGGCCATGTAGAGGTGACATGGAGGCCACTTAATGTGGAGTATGGAAAAGGATAGAACACGTAGTGTACTCTAAAAGTTCACTCAGTTTGCTTTTTTTTAATTAAACGGACCGGGCTCGCCTCTGGTTTCCATAAACGTCTTCCTCTAGGTCTCGTTTAAACAAGAGAAGTCATACAGTGCCGAAACGTTTGCAAGCCATCGAACCTCTATATGTTCTACGAATCGACCACCGTCAATTGCGTTGGAACCGCATCTGTAAGCACTTCCTTCTTCTAGAGCATCGGTTTCCAATTCCTCCTATTTTCCATGTAATCGTGGGTTGAACATTTTGTGCATTTTCATAGATCTATGACTTTCTAAGGAGATTCAAGCCTTGTGGTTGAAGTATATTGATCTCCTAACCCTAAGGTAGGTGTTTTGTACCTTTCCGTTCAAATTCTTTGAGTATTATGTGAAAATTCCACCAATACCCTTGAATGATGTATTACGTGATTACCAAATTACCCCTGTTATTTTCCTACCATGCGTTTATGCCTGTGTAGAGGTAAATTGGATAGTTTTTGGGTTGATTTCTATACCTTGGATGTTTTTCTCAAGATTTGTTCTATTTATGACTATTTGGTCTGGTTTAGCCTATTGTCCATTTACCTGTTTTCTATGCCATGTTATCGTAGGATAGAGAATTGTTTTCTGAAATGCATGAGATATTGTAGACTGGTTAGCCGAGTTGATCTGTAGGATTAAATTTTCCATATAACATTATTATGCACTAGCTGACACAGGGCCATGAGAACCTGGTGTTATAGACTATAATGGGATAGACCGAGTGAGATTCCTTAGAGAGTCTTGGACATTAGAGACAATAGTGGATAGACCGATTGAGCTTCCCATAAGGTCTTGGATATTATTGACTACATGAGGATAGAACGAGTGGGATTCCTCAGAGAGTATGGGATAAACCTGAGGCTATGAGAGTAAGTGACTGAGTGACCTTCCTCGGAGAGTCTCTAGACCTTGGGGATATGAAGGTAATTGACAGCGTGACCTTCCTCATAGATTCCCTGACTACCTTAGATGATAAGGGGAATTGACTGAGCATGCTTCCTTATAATGTCTTATAATTTCGTATGACAAAACCAGAGGGGTTAGGCTCAGTGTACTGCCCAGAGGGTTGTTGGTACTTCTTGGATAAGACTAGAGGGGATGTTTGTGAGTACTTCCCAGAGGGTTACCTGTTGTGATTAGCTGTTTTCTTCACTGTTGCTTGTTTGATATGTGGATTGTTTGCAGCTATGTATTATCCTGTTTACTGCTTACTGATTACTATTTACTGTACTTTACTTTCCATATAATCACTGACTATTAGGCAAAGATCTCCGGGTGGTTGCCTACTGGTTTTTAGTCTCACACCGTGTTTGGGTCATGCTTTTGGGCCAAATAGATTATATTATTGCTGGTATAAATAATAACCAGAGCCCTTTTACTTCAGGTAAATGACTTTATATGGAGAAAGAGAGCATATGACCAAGCAATGGCTTGCGATGCTGAGGAGTTTATATGTTTTCTTTTATTTTGTACTTTGGTTGGAACTATTGTATTTCAAGAATTGTGACCTTTTTGTCTTCTTTCCTAGACATATGTATCATGAATCATTATATATATATATATGTAAATTTGTGTGCTCCAGTTGTAATTATTTTAGTCTTCCACTATTTACTGTTGTTGGATATTTACTGCTTCCTATATTGTATGTCTTGTTTACTTCTGTTGTGTACTCTACCAATGAGGGCATAG
Organism: Viscum album; assembly: GCA_963277665.1. NCBI lineage: Eukaryota > Viridiplantae > Streptophyta > Magnoliopsida > Santalales > Viscaceae > Viscum > Viscum album. The sequence goes on along the minus strand of OY728150.1, from coordinate 1,460,369,973 downwards.
TTTCCCCACTATCACACCCAAGGCTCTCGCTGCTAGTCGGTGGTCTCTGGCATCTGGGGAAAAGAACTTGAGACCATGTGACCAACTGGGTATGGGGTGCCTCTAGGTGGCTTCCGGAACTGGTACGTTACACATGTGGGTTTAAAATATTTCCTCACCGGGTTTTAAATATAAATTGTTTTATTCATGATATGGTTGTTGAGAGTTATATGATATAGGTGAACCTGCTACAACATATATGATTGGTTGATCCCCAATGTAGCTCCTAGTTGAGGTTGATTTAGATTATATGAAGGGTTGATCCCCATTATATCTTATGAAAAATGTGTTAGTCTAATATAACTCATACGATGGGTGAGCCCTATTGTAGCCATCAAAATCATTCTATTTTGATTAAATTGGATAAGAGATGTGTGGTAGTTCCAATTAAAATCATTTTGATTGGTTTTTATTAATATTAATCTATAACTCATAAATGTGGGTTTTAATTACTTACTATGGGTTTTAAAGGATTTCATTGAGAATGATGTGTGTGTGTTTTTCATGTGAAAGGGTTTTATATCATAAAAGTAAAGATAATTAAATGTAAATGTAAATTTTATATGATTTTTCTTATGTTTTACTAGACGTGTCGTTTCCTTTTTTTATGACCCTTATTGATATTTTTATGCACATCCCACATTTTAAAATGTTTTCTTTATGTGGATTATTGATTGGTAAGGGATATAAATAAGTCAAGTTAGAATTTGTGTACTTTTTCCATGAAACTAAATGATGCATTGTTTTAAAAGTTATATATTAGGAGAAATATAGATACTAATTAGAAGTTTCCACTTTATATTTTATTTCTTTTATGTAAGTTTTATGGGAAAATTATATAAAAATAGAAACCAATGAAGATCCTAAAAGTAAAAGAATGTAAATTCTTGACTAAAACTCAAGATTATGTATTGTTTATGGTTAATTCCATATAATTATTCCATAGTTCACTTAATGATCTCTGTGGTGTGTTAAAAAGCAATCAACTGTAGTAATCATTTAACTTTTTATAAGAAACTAGATATTGATTGATGAATCATTGTTTCCATTAAAGTAGTATGTGATAATAATTAAGTCAATTTTACTATATAAGTGACACCAATATAATAAAAAAATCCCTTCACATATCTAGATAATATCATATCATTCATAATATTACAGAACATGTGGATATGATGAGAATGTTGAAATGGAATTTTTCCAAGATCATGTGTACTACATAAACCCAAAGAGAAAGAGGTCTAGGTGGAAGGAAAATTAGAAGAATTGATGATTGAAACATTAAGGTGAGAAAATTAGGTTTTATATTTGTGATACATGTTGTAAAAATAAATATAGGTAGTTCCTTATAATTTATGTTGAATGCTTTAAATGTGGTAAGATGGAACAAATAGATCGTAATTGTATTGAAATATATGTTCGCCATGGTAAGAACAATTCTAATAATTAGGCAACAAAAGGTATTAAATTTATTGAGATGAGTCATTTTGTAGATGAGTGTCTGAATAAGAAACTGAATAATGGGAATCATCAAGAATATAAGAATAAAGGAGTGGTGAAGTAACTTTTAACCACATAAGAATATTTTGATCCATAAAACGAAGTAGTACAATGCATATTTCTTGTTTATTTTGAATAATATAATGTCTTATTTGATTTCGGTTTATATGTTTTCTAATATTTGAATTTTTGGGGGGATTAGAAAATTCTACTAAAGAAATAGAACCACAACTTGTGGAAAAAAATGGGGAATTATTAACACAATATTAAATTATAAAAATATTTTTGTTGTTCTATGTGGAATGTTATTACAATGAGAAATTATTATAATTCCTCTAGAGGATCATGAGGTTATTATAAGTATAAATAGGGTTTAAAATTAACTTACTAAGATGGATTTCAGATATAATGAAATTTTTCTTCAAGAATATGTATTTTATATAATAAGTTTTATAAAAATTTGATAATTTATAAATAACATAAGAAACTTTTAAAATATGGAAATGAAAATTGTTATTCTGAAATTTTCAAGAATAGGGAAATATATAGATTAATGATTTTTCAGTAGTAAAAGTATACCTAGAATTTTTTCCTGATAATTTTTTAGGTGTTATACCAGATTAGAATTTTAAATTTAATATTGACATTTTTCCAATGCTATACTAATTTTAGAAACCAACTATCAAATATATCTTGTAGGACATATGGAATAGAAAAAATATATATTGGAGCTTCTTAATAATGATTTGATTCACCATATCACTTCAGCATTGGGTTATCTTGTCCTTTTTGATAAAAATAATGTTGGTTCCAAGAGTCTTTACATTGATTATAGATATTTAATGACATTATTTTTAAAAACATGCTTCCTTCTCATCATATCATTGATTTGTTTGAAAAGATACAGGTTGATAAGTATTTTTCGAAGATTTAAATATGATCTGAGTAATCCAAGATAAATTTTAAGAAGTTTGGCCTTCCTAAAACAACATTTAAGAATAGATATGAGCATTATGATTTTATAGTTATTTCCTTTGAGTTAAAAAATTTACCATGAGTATTTATAGAACTCATGAATAGAGAATTTTGTGAATATTTCTATATATTTATAGATTTCTTACTAATTACATCATTATTTATTTGAAAATTTATGACGATCTTGAAAAAAACAATTAATTTTTGTTCTGTAACTACTTAATGAAAATAAATTATATGGAAAATATATAAAATGGGATTTTTGGTTGTAGTGGATTTCATTCCATTGAAACAACATTTACAAAGAATACATAATAGTTAATTCTTATAAAACTAATATGGATTATAAAAAGAACTGTCCAAAAAATATTACAACAATTTTTATTTTTCTTTTGTTAGCAATATTTTAGCAGTTGTTTATTGAAAAAATATCTCTGTTGACTAGCTTATATAATAATTCATCTCGAAGGGGAAATAAATTCATCTAGATAAAATTTTGTGATGATTGTCACTAAAAAATAGAAAAATTCCCAGGTTTTAGTAATCCCATATAGAAATTTTTGTTTTTTTAATATACTATGATGATTAATTAAAAGAACATAGTTCTTTTCACATGAAAAATGATGAGGTAATTGGTTATTCATCCAAATATTTTAAACCACATTTAAAAATTTTTCCAACATAAGATTTTGAATTATATACTTTTTTTTCTTTCAAAAAAATTCTTGAAATAAATTATATGTATCTATGTGATATATTGGAGCTTCTAAATTTAACATTGTTACTGAATATTTTTTTCAACTCTTATAATAAATTATATGTATCTATTTGATTAGGGGGGATTGTTTGAAGAGCTTAATTAAAATGATTGATTGACTATAATTGATTATAAAAATTGATAAATATTGGGGTGAGTTCATTATTAGGGAGTTCATTTTGGGATATCCTAAAGCTTTGATTTATATTGTATTTAAATTAACACCCACTTCACAAGTTGACGTCGATTACAATTTCTAATTGTTAAGGGTTTAATCCAAGCCTTAACTTAACTAGGATTCTAATATAAGTCAGTAATTGTTTATGGTAGTGTATTTATGGTTCCAATAATCAATGTAAACCACATGCTAAAAAAATATGTCATTAATCAATGACATATTAAGTCCAACATACATAATGTTAAATTAACGAATACTCATCGAGCAAATACTCTCAACCACTTAACATCCCTAAATTTTGACTCACCCCAATGAGATATTTACTCAGACATTTGGGTGTTTAATATTCTGGATATAATAATTATGATGATAAATTAAGAATAGAAGAAAATGAAAGTGATTAGAAAAGAGTGGTACGTCGAACACAGACACACGAACAATGATGATAATTAAAAACGGGTTTCCGATTAAATGAGGAAGAAATAGAAGGGAAGGAGATTCAACTGTATTTAATCTATTTAAAAAATTAATATTAAACTACAGAAGGTGGATGAAAATAAGAGAAATTCAAGAAGAAACTTGCATTAAAATATAATTACAAACAAAGAGACTTACAAAATTACAAAAACGAAGAACACAAAAGTAAGTGAAAACAAAGAGAGGAGGAAAGGTCTCTCAAGTGAAAACATTAGTATTGAAGGTCCTCCCAAGACTTTGGCGAGGCTATGGTCATTCCAATATGATATCCTCTCTTCTGAAATGCCAACCCCTCGCATGGAGAGAAGGGGAGAGTATTTATAGCCTAAGGAGTGGACTGTTTGCATTCCCAATCTGTCCCTCCACTTGAATCTTCTAGTTGGCTATTCAGACAGCCGAATCTCAAGAACTCTTATTCTTCAATGTTATAGATAATAATTTTGGATGACTACTCTCAAAATATGGAGGAATTTGGACCTATGTATCCAAATTTATGGCTGGCTGATTAAAAAATTTTAATCTGTCCATTTCAATACAGTATTTTTGATATCCAAAATGTGAAAGTTTTTTTGAATGTGAAGGTTCCCTCTAAGATGAATGATTTCTTCAACAAAGTAGGCTTCTTATATCTCCTTTTCACACAGCAAAATCTCTGCTCGATTAGATGTTTACATCATGAGATATTTCATGAATACTATATTGATTTTATTTCTCGGCCAGAATGGTTGGCTGGACATCAAAGCTTCATTTGGTCCTATTGTTCATAGAGTTGGGCCCTGAAATTTTTATCCATGATTATTGTGGATAATCCCGAACATATGGTAGAGTTTCATAAAATTTGGGCTTCAGGGTTTAGACCAGTAACTCAATCATCAGGGCTGGTCCAGTTTCATCACAGATGATGTAGGTCATCTTCTGTGGTAAATATGATCCATCAAATGGAAGAATTGGCTCATAATCTCTTCTAATGAAATGTTTTATATTGAATCATGAATCCTTAAAAGCACTAACCACACAATATGGGTCATTAGGATGAGAGTTTTAGATAAAATACTAAACTAACCCAATTGGACTACTTCTAAAAATGCACAAAACTTATACTTAGTATTAAAACATTACTATTTCACACAAATTATGCACATTTTGAAACACCCCAAGATTTCATAGTACTTTATTTCTTCAAAATAATTCAATAACTTTCACTAAACGCAACACCAAGTTCAAGCACCCCACCAGATTACCAAACTAGCCGTTCAGAAGCGGTTATGAATAGTATTAACTGAATTTTGAACATTATATAATCCTTGTAATTTTAGAATCCATATTATGAGTTTCTTAGACATAATGTAAGAACTAGTTCCTTTTTTTCAGATAAAAGAAGTATTTCTCAAAAAATGAACTTTTACCGTCTTTTAATGGTGAAACCTTTTTAAATATAATATTTGAAACATTAATATATTCAATTTAACAAAATAAACATCTTCTTTAGAATCAAGACATAAGAATTTAGTTTCAATAAATTTTTGGTGTTTTTCTGATAACTTTCATATTTGGGTGAATAGTGAAAAACACTATATTTTAGCTGAAGAAAACTTTTTTAATCAAAATAATTTATAGTGTTAAATTATAAATTTTAATGGTTTATAAGTACAAATAAATTATATTTTGACCATTTAATCCAATGCTGGTCATTTTAGGTAATTTCACATTGAAATTGGACATAAACAAGTGTCAATATTTTGATAGTTATTATTTCTTAAAAATATGTCATTTGGTTTTGACCATGGGAATTAATTTTAAGTTAAAAAAATTAAAATTATATATTTTGAATTTGGTAAAATATATTTCATTTTTGGATTAAAAATATTGAAATTATCCTAGGGTGAATTTTTGGTATTTTTGTGAAAACTTTCTATTTTTGATGAATAGTGAAAAAACATTGAGTTATAGTTTAAAACAATATATTTATTTAAATAATAATTTATTTTATTTAAATTTAATTAAAGGTTAGAATGGATACATAATACCTATATAAGTTCAATGTAATTCAATGGAGTTAGTTCAGAATAATTTTATATATATATAAATTTTATTGAACTTTTCACTATCTTTTACCCACCTCCTAGGAGAATTTTCAAATTCACATAAAACTTAATTTTACCGCTTCTGTGAGTGGAATTTCGAAAATCTGAGAGACACAGTTAATATCAAGGAGTAAAATGTGGTTCAATGAGATGAAAATAATTTTTGGTGAATAGTAACTTTTTACTTTTATTTACCACGGTTAAAAGTAATTAGGGTAATTAAGGGTAAAAACGATATTAATATTACCCTAACACATGTCCTAATTCTTTTGGACAAGTGTATCTCGACCAAAAAAAACTTTAGGAAGAAAATATTATCATTTAGGTCCACTTGGATTAGATTAGGACATTTATTATTATTTAATTCAAAGAAGAGTTAAAAGAGATAAAATCAAAGTTTAATAACGAAAACATTTTTAATATAGGGTTATACATAAGATAAATTCAATTATAAATATTCATTAGAAAGATAAAAAGATTTATTAAATAATTTTATTTTATTTATAATTATAAGACATTAAATAATGTAATTTATTTATGACATAATGGTGATGCGGTAATTACCTAATTAGTGAAATATTAAAATAATTGATATTTTAAATACCCAAATAAATATAATTTGAAGCTTTTAATGAATTACACGAATTTTATAGCTTAATATGACATGTTATTATTGATTTAATTATGTTTTTTAGAAGTAATAACTCTGTTATGAATTTCACAAAAATCAAATACCAAATAGTGTACAAATTGACATAAAAGAGTTTTAAAAACAAAGATTATATTATTAATTGATATTAAATTCCTAAAAATCAAAGGTTCAGCCAAAGGACTTATATCACGATAGGTATATCATTAATGGACCACTAGGGGGTCTCTTGTATGTATATAGTATGTTTATTTAGTATATAATATAAAAATACAAAGTGACATGGTAAGTGTCAAACTAATTACGTAAGCGTTATAACTAAAAGATAAGGTTAATAATGTGACCCAAACCTGTCTAAAACCTATTGGTTGAGTTTTTTTCGACCTATCCCTAGATTATACTTTGCATAATATACTTTGGATCCATTATAAACCGAATATGAATATATTCTAATATATTATTTCTAGCTTTTTGCAAAGGTGCCCCTCACCCTTCTTATAAAAGGGCACTTACCCTTATCTCAAATTCATACCATCAAAGCCTTTTGGTTCGGCCAAACTCGGCCCAAATACCCTCTCAACTATCCTACATTAATCCTGGATGCCTTCATTTAGTCATAAAGTCATCCTAAGGAGTCCTTTTGATCATATCAAAAGGAAGAACCCGTAGAAGTGGTAATGATTTCACCACCCTCATTCAAGTTCCTTTCTTCTTAAACATCTTATTTCCTTGTTATTTCCATTCTAAAATAATAACTCCAGTATATTCTATATACTGTGATGTTATTATAAATATTGAACAATTAAATTCATTATTCTATCCATCCCTTGAATGACATGTCACCATACATGCGGACGTACGACATACCGTCTCAACGTCGTGGTGTAATTGTTATTCAATATATTATTATTTAGATGAATATAATAATGATGTGTAATTCATGTAAATAATAAATATAGCATGATAATTATTCTTTATATATGATATACCATCAAATTATATATTATTTTAATATCAAAATAATGATATTGTTGCTCGTGCGTACGTAAAGACTACCATGTCCACGAACGCGATGAGATTCATTCCCCATCATATCCATTAAAGTCTAATTCTCATTTGATGATTCAAAATAATGTTTAAGGACTTGATATAAATCAGGATATGAATAATATACATCTAATCCATAACAAATATGGATCACATAACAAATAATATAAAGAAAGATGAATCTATTAACACCCGAAATGATGATTATACTAAGATATTATTAACAAATCAATGTTAAAAGATCATATATGATATCATATTAATGTATATGATTCTTTTATAATTTAGTAACAATAATTTTACCATTATATAGGAGGTTAATTTACCCTCAACCAATGAAAAATTCAAGGTAAGGGTTTATTTCACAATCTCTTCATTATCTGAGGTTGTTTACACGTAATTATCTACTAGGTCCTCTTTATCATCCACATCCATGTTTCATTAAAATATATTTAAAAACATTTTTACTATTTACTAGACAATGGGGTAAAGTAATTTATACCCTTATGTGTTTTTAAAAGGAATCTTTCCATCATTTTCCAAACAAGGTACTTTTTAACCTTTTCAACATATTTGAGGTAAGAATGTCTTTTTTAACTTATACAGCGGGTGTGGTTATTTTCTGCCGTTATAAAATTGTTGAAGCTTAACATACAAGATTTTAAGAATATTTTCAATTTAAATGTTTTATTTTATAATTATGTGACTTTTAAATAATTTCAAAATGAATATTTTAAGAATTTTTGTAGGGTACTCCTTATCAAGATCAGAATTGTAAATGTTTTTATGATTTATCATTCTAAATATTTTTAATTAATGTCCATGTTTTCAAAATGATTTTAAGGATTTATTTATATGGACATGAATGTTTTGAAATGATATTTCTTTTCAAAAGTTTCAATGTGGTATGGGACACTTTTTTTCAAAAATCTGTTTCAAATTACTTCCTTTATAAATGTGTGACTTTTCAATGATTTCACAAAAGAGATATTTCTCTCAAATAGTTTTGATTTCAACTATGTCAACATCCTTTGACGTATTTTAAGCTTATTTGAAGTTGATTTATTATGATACAAAACTTCCATATTGTATTAAAGGTTTTTTGATATGTTTGACTATGGATGTGTTATTTTTATACCATTCAGGGTTTATGGAGAAAGTATTGACATTTTGTATGCTAGTTTTAATACAAATGTTTATGTTATGTTTAAACCTATTCATATGAGGAATTCATTGGACTTTTTAAGTGACGGGTGGGGCCCTCTATATCTCCTTGATGCATCAGTAGGTCTCATGAGACAAACTAGTGTCTTGGCATGAGGCCTTAACAAAATATTATTTGTAGTCTTGGCACGAGGTCTTGGCTACAAGGTTATGATAGTTTGGAATTATGAATTCCATCATTATTAAAGTGGTTATTGATATTGCATGTGATTATTTGACTAGTAGAATATCCATGTGAATAAGTAAATGGTATTACTTCATTTTATTTTTGCCATATTTTGCTGAAGTTCAAGTTTAAAAGGCTTTCATTTTAGTTATACATTGCCTTAAATGTTTATGCTTGTTTATGAATGTTTCTGTTGTATGGTTATCCTTACTTAGCATCTGAGCTCAGCACTTTCAATGTTTTAATTTTTCCCAGGATGTGAAGAAGTATTTTATGAATGACCTATAGGGAGAGTCTGAAGGGGATGTGAGTGTGGACCATGGAGACTATATTATTGTAGTTTTTCAATTTATAATGTAATGTAACATTTATGAATGTATCTAGTGATTCCAAGGCTACTAAAATAATCATCCATTCGAGACTTGATCATTCATGATAATGCCAATGATACGTAATAATGCATAGACTCTAGGTAACTGGGGTCTGGGCGTTATAGTTGGTATCAAAGGAAGTTTACTACAAACCTTGGAAGCTAGATTTAGATAAACTCTGATTAGAACACATTTCCCTAAGATAGACTTTGAGGATTAGTATAGAAGAACTTCCTAGAATTTTGGTATTGTAGAGATTTTGTGAGTTTTTTGAGCAATAAATCCTTGTTCGGATACGAGCAGCTATAGGTGGATCTGGAACAGATCAACATAGGGGTAAAACCCAAAAACACCGCATTGAGCTAGACTCGAAAGGGAACAGGTTCACGACAACGGGTCTTGTTGCACTCTTGGTTACGAAACTCTAGGGGGATATGCTTTGGATAATTCTCATTTTCATTACAAACCATTATAAAGGGTTTATGAGTATATACTTCCTCAAAGAAAACGTTTTTATGATTATGGATTATATCCATAAACTGTTTAATTTATGAAAAGTGTTTTACAAGTTCGAGATTAGGTATTTCTATTCATAAACTAATCTAGTGTATTCCATTGTTTAGAAATTGTTCCCAGTAGAAGGAATGAGAACTCCAGCAATACACATGATCTAAAGTGTAAGAAGGATCATATCTTTCATGGTCTTAAGCTAGAATTTAGAAAGAAAAATATTCTCCCATGTATTATCATCATATGAAGAAATAATATCATGTTTTGATAAGATAAGTAAAGAGTTTTCTGAGTCCTATGGATTTGAATGGAATCTAGAGAAGAAATGGATGGTAAAGAGAAATATAGATAAAGGGAAGAAGGTAAAGAAGGATTTTCCCATATGTGATAACTGTGGAAAGAATCACCTTGGAAAATGCTTGAAGGGAATGAGAGTATGTTATAAGTATGGAGAAAAAGGACACCACATTCTTGATTGTGAGGGTAATAAAAAAGGTTTCAAATGTACAATTCTTCATCTGCAAGGAGTGGGGATACTACGCAAATCAATGTTCAAATCATTAGAGTATACCTGAAATGATGCTATTGGATAATAATAAAGTAATGATACTACAACAGATGAAGAGGAATGACTAGTGTTCTTATGTTGTTATTAAAGAATTATTTAATTTGAGTGTTGTATCAATGATGTACTGGTTATATGAATTATGGAAATAAATAAGGATTGTACTGCAGTACTATTTCATTGAGGATTAGAGATTATATGGTACTATGAAAAGTGACTCAATAGTAAGTTAAATTTCTTGTTTTTTTTGAAAATACATGGTTGAAGGAAAGGAAATCCTTAATATGGTCTTGATACTGAGGTAGTAATTTTGGAATAATAGATGGTTGAATTGGATAAATTATAATGGATATTCGTGACTACATTTTCACTGATTAATGGTTTCTTTATTTCATCATTGTTGGAATATTCAATGTTTTTGGATATAAGGAATATATCTAGTATTCTATAAGTAATAAGAGAGCATGAATGTAATCAATATGGTTTTATGGTAATTCATGGTGTTACCATATTTTAAAAGAATACAAGATGAAGGTATTCACATGTTATTACGTGGCAAAAAACAAGATCTTCATTATATTTACCTACCATATAATGTTTGGACTGTGAGTTTGGATAGAAGTAATTTGGATAAGTCTAATGGTTGGAATGGATTATATTTGATATTTTATACAATTTTTAAGGTTAAAGAATTTCTAAATATTATATTAGGATTGTAATAAAAAGGACAACCCGGAGGTTGGGAGACAACCCGATGCATCCGGAAAGGCCGCGAGACTTGAACCCACAACTGAAGGGCGACAAGGGTGTATCACCTACCACTAACACACGTGATGTCCTTGATTGAACAATGTATTTTTTTAAAGCATTTGGAAGAGGAATTATAAATTCATTATTTTGGAACCCTATATGAATATGATAAAAAGAATATTTTTTTAACTTATATTATCTTTTAGAGTGAAAGATGAGTTTGTGGTAGAAATTAGATAAAGGATGGAACTCTACTTGACAAGTATAATTTTTTTCTTATCTTATTCCGTAAAGAAATAGTTTCTTAAACATCATGTAAGGCATCTTAAAACCAAAAATGTGTTATCCTAATACCTTACACTTTGTTGAATCGATGGTATTTTAAATCATCATAGATTGGTGGATTTGAGGCCCACAATTCAACAAATGTTTGTGAATGATGATCTCAATCACTCACTATAAATATTTACATTTTCCCTCTAATTATGTGTCTCTAATTTCCACCAATGTTCTCCTAATCAAGATCATAATTTGGTGGTGACTTTTTCATTCCTCTTATTAAGACTAAATTTTATTAACCTCATTTCTGATGTGGGTTTCCCCAAAAAGGTATTTTCTATTTTCATCCATTTATTTTCGAAAAACAATTTCAAATTATGAGGACTCAATTTATTGAAGGAGGGAAGAATGTAACACCCCAAGATTTTAGAGTACTTTATTTCTTCAAAGTAATTCAATAACTTACACTACACGCAATATCGAGTTAAAGCACCCCACAAGATTACCAAACAAGCCGTTCAAAAGCGGTTATGAACAGTATTAACTGACTTTTGAAAATTATATAATCCATATAATTTTAGAATACATATTATGAGTTTCATAGACATAATGAAAGAACTAATAAATTTTTTTAGATAAAAGAAGTATTTTTCAAAAAATGCACTTTTACCTTCTTTTAATGGTGAACCCTTTTCAAATCCAATATTTGAAACATTAATATATTCAATTTAACAAAATAAAATTCTTCTTTAGAATCAGGATATAAGAATTTAGTTTCAACAAATTTTTTGTGTTTTTCTGATAACTTTCATATTTGTGTGAATAGTGAAATACACTATATTTTAACTGAAAACAATTTTTTTAATAAAAAAAATTATAGTGTTAAATAATACATTTTAATGGTTTATAAGGAAAAATAGATTATATTTTTACCATTTAATCCAATTCTGGTCATTTTAAGTAATTTCACTTTGATATTGGACATAAACAAGTGTCAGTTTTCGTAGTTATTATTTCGTAAAAATACGCCTTTTGGTTTTGACAATGGGAATTAATTTTAAATGAATAAATGAAACCTATATGTTTTGAATTTGGTAAAAAATAATTCACTTTTGTATTCGGAATATCAAAATTATCCAAGGGTAAATTTTTGGTATTTTTCTGAAGACTTTCAATTTTTGATGAATAGTGAAAAACACCGAGTTATAGTTTAAAACTGAATTTTTATTTAAATAATAATTTTTTTTATTTAAATTTAATTAAGGTCAAAATGGATAAATAATACTTATATATGTTCAATGTAATTCATTGATGTTAGTTCAGAATAATTTTGGATATACAAAAACTTTATTGAACTTTTTCACCTTCTTTTACCCACCTCCTAGGAGAATTTTCAAATTCTCATAAAACATAATTTTACCTCATCTGTGAGTGTAATTTCTAAAATCCGAGTGATGCGGTTAATATCAAGGAGTAAAATGTGGTTCAATGAGATGAAAATAATTTTTGGTGAATAGTAACTCTTTACTTTTATTTACCATGGTTAAAAGTAAATTGGGTAATTAAAGGTAAAAACGATATTAATATTACCCTAACACATTTCCTAATTCTATTGGACACGTGTATCTCAACCAAAAACAACCTTAGGAATAAAATATTATCATTTATGTCCACTTGGATTATATTAGGACATTTGTTATTATTTAATTCAAAGAAGAGTTAAAAAAGATAAAATCAAAGTATAATAACTAAAACATTTTTAATATAGGGTTATACATAATATAAATTCGATTATAAATATTAATTATAAATATAAAATTATTTCTTACATAATGGTATTTTATTTATAATTTTTAGACATTAAATAATTTAATTTATTTATGACACAATGGTGATGCAGTAATTACCTAATTAGTGAAATATTAAAATAATCGCTATTATAAGTACACAAATTAATATAATTTGAGACTTTTAATGAATTAAACTAATTTTATAGCATAATATTACATGTTATTATTGATTTAATTATGTTTTTTATAAGTAATAATGTTGTTATGATTTTCACAAAAATCAAATACCAAATAGTGTCGAAATTGACAAAAAAGAGTTTTTTAAAAAATATTATATTATTAATTTATATTAAATTCCTAAAAATCTAAAGATCTGAAAAATGATTTTTATAATGATATGTGTATAATTAATTGACCACTAGGGGGTCGCTTGGATGTATATAGTATGTTTATTTACTATATAATATAAAAATACAAAGTGACATGGTAAGTGTCAAACTAATTAACTAAGAGTTAAGCCTAAAAGATAAGGTTAATAATGTGACCCATAACTGTCTAAAATCTATTGGTTGAGTAGTTTTCAAACTATCCACACCTTAGAGTTTTAATAATCTACTTTGGATCTATTAGAAACCGAATATTAATTTATTATAAAATAATATTTCTTGCTTTTCCAAAGGTGCCCCCACCCCTCTTATAAAAGGGAACTACCCCTTAACTAAAAATCATACCATCAAAGCCTTTTGGTTCGTCCAAACTCTGCCCAAATACCCTCTCAACTATCCTAAATTAATCTTGGAGGCCATAACTTATTCATAAATCCATCCTAAGGAGACCTTTTGAGCATATCAAAAGGAAGAACCCAAATAAGAGATAATGATTTCACCACCCTCTTTCAAGTTCATTTCTTCTTCAACATCTTCTTTCCTTGTTATTTCCATTCTAAAATAATAACTCTAATATCTTCTACATACTGTGATGTTATTAGAAATATGGAACAACCAAATTCATTATTCTATCCATCCCTTGAATGACATGTCACCAAACGTGACGTACGTACGGCCTACCGTCTCCACATCGTGGTGTAATTGTTATTCAATATATTATTATTTAGATGGGTATAATAATGATGTGTAAATCATATAAATAATAAATATAACATGATAATTATTATTTATATATGATATACCATCCAATTATATATTATTTTAATATCAAAATCATGATATTGTTGCTCATGCGTACGTATGGACTACCGTCTCCACGAACCCGATGAGATTCATTCCCCATCGTATCCATTCAAGTCTAATTCTCATTTTATGATTAAAAATAATGTTTCAGGATGTGATATAATTCTGGATATCAATAATATACGTCTGATCCATAACATATTTGGCTCACATAATAATGAATATAAAGAAAGATGAATCCGTTAACACCGGAATCGATGATAATACTAAGATATTATTAAAAAAATCAATGTTAAAAGATCATATATGATATCATATTAATGTATATGATTCTTGTATAATTTAGTAACAATTATTTCACCATTATACATGAGGTTAATCTAACCTCAACCAATGAAAAGTACAAGGTAAGGGTTTATTACACAATCTCTTCATTATCTGAGGTTGTTTATATGTAATTATCTACTAGGACCTCTTTATCATCCACATCCATGTTTCTTAAAAATGTATTTAAAAACATTTTTACTATTTACTAGAAAATGGGGTAAATTTATTTATACCCTTATTTGTTTTTAAATTAATCTTTCCGTCATTTTCCAAACAAGGTACTTTTTGACCTTTTCGACAAATTTGAGGTAAGAATTTCATTTTTAACTTATACAGCGGGTGCGGTTATTTTCCACCGTTATAAAATCGTTGAAGCTTCCATTACATGATTATAAGAATATTTTCAAAGTAAATGTTTTATTTTATAATTATGTTACTTTTAAATGATTCCAAAATAAATATTTTAAGAATTTGTGAAATGTACTCTCTAGCAAGATCAGAATTGTAAATGTTTTAATTATTTATCTTTCTAAATATTTTTAATTAATGTCCATGTTTTCAAAATGATTTCAAGGATTTATTTATATGGACATGATTGTTTTGAAATGATATTTCTTTTCAAAAGTTTCAATGTGGTATGGGACACTTTGATTCAAAAATCTCTTTCAAATTACATCCTTTATAAATGTGTGACTTTTCTATGATTTCAAAAAAAGAGATATTTCTCTCAAATAATTTTGATTTCATATATGTCAACATCCTTTGATGTATTTTAAGCTTATTTTAATTTGATTTATGATGATACAAAACTTCCATATTGTATTGAAGGTTTTGTGATATGTTTGACTCTAGATGTGTTATTTTAATACCATTCATGGTTTATGGAGAAAGTATTGACATTTCGTATGCTAGTTTTAATACGAATGTTTATGTTATGTTTAAACCTATTAATATGAGGAATGAATTGGACTTATTAAGTGACGGGTGGAGCCTGCTATAGATCCTCGATGCATCGGTAAGTCTCATGAGACAAACTAGTGTCTTGTCATGAGGCCTTGACAAAATCTTTTTTTTTTGTCTTAGCACGAGGCCTTGGCTACGCGGTTACGATAGTCTGGAATTATGAATTCCATCATTATGAAAGTAGTTATTGATATTGCATGTTATTATTTGAAAATTAGAATATCCATGTGAATATGTAAATGGTATTACTTCATTTAATATTGTCCATATTATGCTGAAGTTCAAGTTTAAAAGGATTTTGTTTTAGTTATTCATTGCCTTAATTGTTTATGCTTTTTTATGAAAGTTTCCGCTGTATTGTTATCCTTACTGAGCATCTGAGCTCACCACTTTCAATGTATTAATTTTTCCCAGTATGTGAAGAAGTATTTTATGAATGACCTGCAGGGATAGTCTGAAGGGGATATGAGTGTGGACCATGGAGACTATATTATTGTAGTTTTTCAATTTATGATGTAATGTAACATTTATGAATGTATCTAGGGATTCCAAGGCTACTAAACTAATCGGTCTTTAGAGACTTGATCTTTCATGATCATTCCAATGATACGTAATAATGAACCAACTCTGGGTAACTGGGGTCAGGGCATTACAGTTGGTATCAGAGGAACTTTAGTACAAACCTTGGAAGCTAGATTTAGATAAACTATGATTAGAGAACATTTCCCTAAGATAGACATTGAAAATTAGTATAGAAAAACTTCCTAGAATTTTGTTATTGTAGATATTTTGTGAGTTTTCCGAGCAATACATCTCTTTCTGGATACGAGCAGGTAGAGGCGGCACTGGAATAGATGTACCTAGGGGTAAAACCGGAAAACAACGCTTTGAGCTAGAATCGAACAGGAACTGGTGCACAACAACGATTCTTGCTGCACTCTTGGTTACGACACTCTCGGGGGATATTCTTTCAATAATTCTCATTTTCTTTACAAGCCATTATTATGGGTTTATGAGTATATACATCCTCAAAGAAAAATTTTTTATGATTATGGATTATATCCATAAACTATTAAATTTATGTTAAGTGTTTTACAAGTATGGTATTAGGTTTTGTTATTTATAAACTAATCTAGTGTATTCCATTGTTTAGAAATGGTGCCCAGTAGAAGGAATGAGAACTCCAGAAATACGCATGATCCAAAGAGTAAGAAGGATCATATCTTTCATGGTCTTAAGATAGAATTTAGAAGGGAAATAGTCTCCCATGTATTATCATCATATGAAGAAATAATATCATGTGTTGATAAGATAAGTAAAGATTTTTCTATGTCCTATGGATTTGAAGGGAATCCAGAGAAGAGAAGGATGGTAAAGAGAAAGATAGATAAAGGGAAGAAGGTAAATAAGGAATGTCCCATATGTGATAACTGTGGAAAGAATCACCTAGGAAAATGCATGAAGGGAATAGGAGTATGTTATAAGTATGGAAAAAAGGGAACCACATTCATTATTGTGAGGCTAATAAAATGGTTTCAAATGTAAAATACTTCATCTGCAAGGAGTGGGGACACTACGCGATTCAATGTTCAAATCATCAAAGTATACCCAAAATGATGCTATTAGATAATAATAAAGTTATGATACTACCACCGATGAAAAGGAATGACTAGTGTTCTTATGTTGTTATAAAATAATTATTTCATTTGAGTGTTGTGTCAACAATGTACTGGTTATATGAATTATGGAAATAAATAAGGATTGTACTGCAGTACTATTTCATTGAGGATTATAGATTATATGGTACTATGAAAAGTGACTCAACAATAAGTTAAATTTTCTTTTTTTGAAAATACATGGTTGAAGGAAAGGTAGTCTATAATATGTTCTTGATATTGAGGTTGTAATTTTGGAATAATAGATTATTGATTTGGATAAATTATATTGGATTTTATTGACTACCTTGCACTGATTAATGGTTTCTTTATTTCATCATTGTTGGATTATTCAATGTTTTTGGATATAAGGAATATATCTAGTATTCTATAAGGAATAAGGGAGAATGAATGTAATAAATAAGGTTTTATGGTAATTCAGGGTGTTACCATATTTTAAAAGAATACATGATTAAGGTATTCACATGTTCTTATGTGGAAAAAACAATATCTTCATTATATTTACCTTCCATATAAATTTTGGACTGTGAGTTTGAATAGAAGTAATTTCGATAAGTATAATGGTTGGAATGGATTATATTTGATATTTGATACAATTTTTATGGTTAAATAATTTCTGAATATTATTTGTGGATTGTTATAATAAGGACAACTCGGAGGTCAGGCGACAACCTGACGCATCTGGAAAGCCCGTGAGACTTGAACCCACAACCGAAGGGCGACAAGGGTGTATCACCTACCACTAACCCACGTGATGTCCTGGATTGAATAATGTAGCTTTTTAAAGGGTCGTGAAGATGAATTATAAACTCATTTTTTGGAACCCTATACGAATAGGATAAATAGAATATTTTTTTGTTCTATTATCTTTTAGAGTGAAAGATGAGTTTGTAGTAGAAATTAGTTAAAGGATGGAACTCTTCTTGACAATTATAATTTTTTTCTTATCTTATTCTATGATGAAATAATTTCTTAAACATTATGTAATGCATCTTAAAACCAAAACGGTGTTATCCTAATACCTTACATTTTGTTGAACCGATGGTATTTTAAATCATCAATGATTGGTGGATTTGAGGCCCACAATTCTACAATTGTTTGTGATTGATGACCTTAATCACTCCCTATAAATATTTACATTTTTACTTCAATTATGTGTCTCTAATTTCCACCAATGTTCTCCTAATCAAGATCATAATTTGGTGGTGACGTTTTTATTCCTTTTTCCTCTTATTAAGACTAAATTTTATTAATCCAATTTTTGATATGGGTTTCCCTACAATGATATTTTCTATTTTCAACCATTTATTTTAGAAAAACAATTTCAAATTGTGAGGATGAAATTTATTAATGGAGGGAAGAATGTAAAACACCAGGATTTCATAGTACTTTATTTCTTCAAAGTAATTCAATAACTTGCACTACATGCAACACCGAGTACAAGCACCCCACAAGATTACCAAACTAGCCGTTCAAAAGCGGTTATGAATAGTATTAATTGAATTTTGAACATTTTATAGTCCATGTAATTTTAGAATACATATTACGAGTTTCTTAGAAATAATGTAAGAACTAATTCATTTTTTCAGATAAAAGAAGTATTTTTCAAAAAATGCACTTTTACCTTCTTTTAATGGTGAACCCTTTTTAAATCCAATATTTTAAACATTAATATATTCAATTTAACAAAATAAACTTCTTCTTTAGAATCAGGACATATGATTTTAGTTTCAACAAATTTTTGGTGTTTTTCTGATAACTTTCATATTTGGATGAATAGTGAAAACCACTATATTTTCACTGAAAACAAATTTTTTAATCAAAATAATCCATAGTGTTAAATTATAAATTTTAATGGTTTATAACTAAAAATATATTATATTTTTACCATTTAATCCAATGCTGGACATTTTAAGTAATTTCACTTTGAAATTGTACATAAACAAGTGTCAATCTTTTGATAGTTATTATTTCTTAAAAATACGCCTT
Organism: Viscum album; assembly: GCA_963277665.1. Lineage (NCBI taxonomy): Eukaryota > Viridiplantae > Streptophyta > Magnoliopsida > Santalales > Viscaceae > Viscum > Viscum album. Next base: position 1,460,350,467 of record OY728150.1, on the reverse strand, counting down.
TTGGGTTTGACAATGGGAATGAATTTTAAATTAATAAATGAAACTTATATGTTTTTAGTTTGGTAAAACAAACTTCATTTTTGGATTCGTAATATCGAAATTAGCCTAGAGATAATTTTTGGGGTTTTTCGGAAAAATGTCAATTTTTGATGAATAGAGAAAAAACACTGAGTTATAGTTTAAAACAGAATTTTTATTTAAATAATAATTTATTTTATTTAAATTTAATTTAGGTCCAAATGGATACATAATACCTATATATGTTCAATGTAATTCATTGGAGTAAGTTCAGAATAAATTTAGATATATAAAAATTTTAGTGAACTTTTCAACGTCTTTTACCCACCTCATAATAAAATTTTCAAATTCACATAAAACATAATATTACCACTTCTGTGAGTGGAATTTAGAAAATCCAATAGACACAGTTAATATCAAGGTGTAAAATGTGGTTCAATGAGATGAAATTTTTTTTGGTGAATAGTAACTTTTTACTTTTATTTACCACGGTTAAAAATAAATAGGGTAATTAAAGGTAAAAACGATATTAATATTACCATAAAACATGTCCCAATTCTATTGGAAAAGTATATATAGAACAAAAATAACCTTAGGAATAAAATATTATCATTTAGGTCGACTTGGATTATATTAGGACATTTATTATTATTTAATTCCAAGAAGAGTTAAAAGAGATAAAATCAAAGTTAAATAACTAAAACAATTTTAATGTTGGGTTATACATAAGATAAATTCTATTATAAATATTAATTAGAAAGATAAAAGATATTTCCTACATAATGGAATTTTATTTATAATTTTTAGACATTAAATAATTTAATTTATTTATGACACAATGGTGATGCAGTAGTTACCTAATTAGTGAAATATTAAAATAATCATTATTATAAATACCCAAATAAATATAATTTGAGACTTTTAAGGAATTCCACGAATTTTATAGCTTAATAAGACATGTTATTATAGATTTAATTATCTTTTTTAGAAGTAATCATGCTGTTATGATTTTCACAAAAATCAAATACAAAATAGTGTCAAAATTGACATAAAAGAGTTTTTAAAACAAATATTATATTATTAATTGATGTTAAATTCCTTAAAATATAGGGTTCTTCCAGAAATCTTTTATAATGATAGTTTTATCACTAATGGACCACTAGGGTGTCACTTGGATGTATATAATAAGTTTATTTACTATATGATATAAAAACACAAAGTGACATGGTAAGTGTCAAACTAATTAACTAGGAGTTAAAACTAAAATATAAGGATAATAATGTAACCCAAACCTATCTAAAACCTATTGGTTGAGATTTTTTCAACCTATCCCCAACATAGACTTTGAATAATTAACTACGGATCCATTACAAACTGAATATGAATATATTATGAAATATTATTTCTAGATTTTCCAAAGGTGCCCCTCACCCCTCTTATAAAAGGGCACTCCCCCTTCTCTCAAATTCATATCTTCAAAGCCTTTTGGTTCGTCCAACATCTCCCCAAATACCATATCAACTCTCCTACCTTAATCCTAGAGGCCTTCCTTTATTCTAAAATCCATCCTAAGGAGACCTTTTGATCATATCAAAAGGAAGAACCCGAAGAAGAGGTAATGATTATCACCACCCTCTTCCAAGTACCTTTATTTTTTAACTTCATCTTTCCTTGTTATTTCCATTCTAAAAGAATAAATACAGTATCATCTATATAATTTTATGTTATTATAAATATTTAACAACCAAATTCATTATTCTATCCATCCCTTGAATGAAATGTCACCAAACGTGCATACCTACGGCCTACCGTCTCCACGTCGTGGTGTAATTGTTATTCAATATATTATTATTTAGGTGGGTATAATAATGATGTGTAATTCATGTAAATAATAAATATAACATGATAATTATTCTTTATATATGATTTTCAATCCAATTATATATTATTTTAATATCAAAATAATGATATTGTTGCTCGTGCGTACGTACGGACTACCGTCTCCACGAACGCGATTAGATTCATTCCCCATCGTATCCATTCACGACTAATATTCATTTAATGATAAAAAATAATATTTAAGGACTTGATATCATTCTGGATATCTATAATATACATCCCATCCATAACAAATATGACTCACATAACAAATAATATAAAGAAATATGAATCCGTTAACACCCGAATCGATGATAATACTAAGATATTATTAACAAATCAGTGTTAAAAGATCATATATGATATCATATTAATGTATATGATTCTTGTATAATTTAGTAACAATTATTTCACCATTATAAAGGAGGTTAATCTACCCTCAACCAAGGAAATGTACAAGGTAAGGGTTTATTTCACAATCTCTTCATTATCTGAGGTGGTTTATACGTAATTATCTACTATCACCTCTTTATCATCCACATCCATGTTTCATAAAAATATATTTAAAAACATTTTTACTATTTAATAGACAATTGGTAATGTCATATATACCCCTATTTGTTTTTAAAAGAATCATTCCGTCATTTTCCGAACAAGGTACTTTTTAACCATTTCGACAAATTTGAGGTAAGAATATCTTTTTTAACTTATACAGTGGGTGCGGTTATTTTCCATCATTATAAAATTGTTGAAGCTTACCTTAAAATATTATAAGAATATTTTCAAATTAAATTTTTTATTTTATAATTATGTGATTTTTAAATGATTTCAAAATGAATATTTTAAGAATTCGTGAAAGGTACTCTTTATCAAGATTAGAATTGTAAATGTTTTAAAGACTTAACTTTCTAAATCTTTTTAATTAATGTCCATGTTTTCAAAATGATTTTAAGAGTTTATTTATATGGACATGAATGTTTTGAAATGATATTTCTTTTCAAAAGTTTCAAAGTGGTATGGGAAACATTGATTGAAAAATATCTTTCAAATTACTTCCTTTATAAATGCGTGACTTTTCAATGATTTCAAAAAAAGAGATATTTCTCTCAAATAGTTTTGATTTCATCTTTGTCAACATACATTGATGTATTTTAAGCTTACTTGATGTTGATTTATTATGATACAAAACTTCCATATTGTATTGAAGGTTTTTTGATATGTTTGACTGTGGATGTGTTGTTTTTATACCATTCATGGTTTATGGAGAAAGTATTGACATTTCGTATGCTATTTTTAATAAGAATGTTTATGATATCTTTAAACATATTCATATGAGGAGTGAATTGGACTTAGTAAGTGACGGATGGAACCCGCTATAGCTGCTCGATGCATCGGTAGGTCTCATGAGACAAACTTGTGTCTTGGCATGAGGCCTTGACAAAATCTTATTTGTAGTCTTGGCACGAGGCCTTGGCTACATGGTTATGATAGTCTGGAATTATGAATTCCATCATTATGAAAGTGGTTATTGATATTTCATGTGATTATTCGACTAGTAGATTATCCATGTGAATAAGTAAATGGCATTACTTCATTTTATTTTTTCCATATTATGCTGAAGTTCAAGTTTAAAATGCTTTTGTTTTAGTTATACATTGCCTTAAATGTTTACCCTTGTTTATGAAAGGTTCCGCTGTATTGTTATCCTTACTGAGCATCCGATCTCACCCCTTTCAATGTTTTAATTTTGCCCAGGATGTGAATAATTATTTTATGAATGACCTGTAGGGATAGTCTGAAGGGGATATCAGTGTTGACCATGGAGACTATATTATTATATTTTTTCAATTTATGATGTAATGTAACATTTATGAATGTATCTAGTGATTCCAAGGCTATTAAACTAATCAGTCTTTCGATACTTGATCTTTCGTAATTATTCCAATGATACGTAATAATGCACCGACTCTGTGTAACTGGGGTCTAGGAGTTACACTTCTCATATAAATTCATTAAAGGGAGTATATAATAAGACATGAAAATATTAACAACATCAAATCCCCCACGCATTATTTTGTGCATGTCGTAATGTGAAACAAATATAAAAACATAACAAAATCATTTTCACTCACCAACAAATATTAAAATTTTGTTTTCTACAGTTAGGGGAGGTTTAGACTATTTCACTCATCCATTTTGAATTCCACCACAAGTTATTACAGAAATAATGTTCCAAATCTAATTAATTTTTTCATGCTCAAATTTATAAATGGAAAATGTGGACACTCAAAACTCACACCTCTCAAGATGAGAAAATTCATTTGTGGAGGTTCACTCCATCACCAAACAAAAGTGAAAATCATAGAGTTTGAAATAGATCTCAGCTTTTAATACCTATCCAAAGTGCACAAGAATGAAGAGGTATTTTTAAGGGGGGTTTTCTATGGCTATGGGACGGTAGGAATATAATGTCTACTAGAGAAAAGAAGAAGGGTTAAATCACCAACATAGAAAAAGCAATGCACATTTTTTTGAAATAAAACAAGGAAGAAAATTAAAATACATATTTACAAGGGAATTATTGAGAAAATAAAGTCACAATAGAGGAATAAAATATGATGGTTATGAAAAGATAGAATATTTAAAGAACAGAAAACTTCTCCCAATGACATAGGAATATAATGCAAGTGTTCTTTTTATTTCTTTTCCCTATTTTTCATTTTTTTTCAAAATTTGAACTTGGAAAAGATCTCAAACTCATATCCCATCCCATGATTGATCTCCTCACGATGCGAATTTTAATAGTTATAACAAGATCAATGACTGAGAAATAGTAATTTCTGACCAACCCAAGACACAACCAATTCTTATTTTCATTTGTTTTGATTTTTTTTCATTATTTTTTTTAAAAACTTGTCAATAACATTTACAATATTTCATAAATGAAAGTACATTACATTCCCCAAAACACACTGAATGAAAACCTCTCCCCCACACTGAAATGGATGCTTTCCCTCAACCAGATTATAACTCGTTAAAAATAAATAATAGGGTACCCAAACAATGAAATCCATTCTACTACACACATAAATTTCAATAAATTATGCAATGAAAATACGTGTTTATATTGGGTGGGAAAAAGTATTGGGCTTGTAATGTGGCTATCAAGGAAATGGTTTTCATAGGCTCAAAGGGTGTTTCAAAAGGAGGATTATAGTACGGTTAATGAGAATCTATTTGGCTATTATGATTCTCATGTGGTTCAGAAAATGATGCTATCATTTTAATTCAAAAAAAAGTAGGAAATTACTCTTGAAGGTCCACAAAATCAAGACTCACAAATGGGGCTGAAAAAATGCATTTTGAAAAGATGGCCATAGGTGGCCTTGGCATGAAAGCAAATATTGTTCCTCATGGTTTTGCGAAAATCATTTCCCAAATAAAAAATTGAGCAGTCAAAATTTTTTAATTTTGACACAAAATTATTTATCCAAAGTCATGATGAAAATAAAAACATTTTGAGATGAAAACATTCCTTTTTACTCCCCAAAATGGTTAGAAAACATTTGAAAATTGGAGGTCGGTATGTATGACTATTTTTTTTACATTTTTTAATTTTTTAGTTTTTTTAGTGTTATTTAAAATAAACACCCACACAAAAGAGAAAGAGGAAAACAATGGTTTTTATGAAGAAAGTGGAAAAAAATTAAAGAGAGAGGAAGAAGAATAAAGAGGTAGAGAGAGGAAGAGATAAAGATGGTTAAAGGGAAAGTGGTGCCCCTGGTATGGATTTGGTGGGTCGTCTTGTCCATCCGGTGGTGGGTTGATTGCAGTAGTTGGGGATCCGGTGGAAGTCAATGTTGATCCATTATTGTGGTATGTTACCTGAAAAAGAAAAATCAATATTTACTTAATGAAAAAAATAAAAAGAAATTAAAATTTCATAATAAAAGTAAAAGAAATCATGGATTGTCTCCCAAGAAGCATTGAATTTATTTTCCTATAGTTGGACAGTTGCAGTGGAATACCCATAATATGATGATGGCCATTGTATCTTCTCAACTCCAGTGTGCTTCCAGAAAAATATTTCCTTTGGGAGCCTCGATGATTCATTCAATAATTTCATCCCTTCCTTGTTTCGCATTCAATTCAATGGGGTTGGAAAGAGAATATGACTATCCTCCATTTGGTCTTCAATGCGAGGAATGATTTTATCCACAATGTGATGATTTTCTATTCTTGTAAATTTAGAAAGATATCTCAATACTGATGGTTCATTTATGTAAGGTTCGGATAACACGAAATAAGAGTATGAGATTGCAATTTGTTTGACTCATTTATTTCATCAGTTACTGATGTAGATTAATGAGGATCTGTGGGGTCATAAGACTGAATAAAATTTTCAATATCATTTTTTTCAATATTGTTTTCCAATGAATGGTCAATTTCAACCTCACTAATGATCACTTTATTAATTAGGTAACAAATCGCACAACCTTCACTCTCATTGGGACAAGCTAAACACATTTGTTTAGGTTTCACCTCAAGTATAACAGAATTTTCCAAATCATGGATAATAAATAATGAAGGTTTGATAAACTAATCTGAATCTACAAATTAAAATTCTAGTTCATTTTCCTCATTAAAAACCATGTTGGAACATTGGAGGTCAGAGGGGAGATGAGATTCCAAAGAGTTTTCAAGATCCTTTAGAAAAATGGAGTTTTCATTTGTAATGTCAATATTAATTTCTCCATTTATGACTTGGTTAATGTGGATGAAATATTCACAAACTCCTCTATTAGTAGAACATGAAGAAAATGTTGTATTGGGATTCAACAGACTCTCAGAGAGACTTCCAGAAGCATGGATATAGAATACTGATTGATTCTCTAATGGGTATCACATGGATTGAAAAATATTCAACTTGACCATTTGGTCACCAAATTCAATGTATAAGATTCCGGAATGAACATCAGTCACATTTCTAGTAGTAATGAGAAATGGTCTTCCTAGAATTAGGGGAGATCGAGAAGATTTCATATCCCCTTCCATGTCAAGGACATAGAAATAAACAGGGAAGATAAGATCATTGACTTAGACAAGGAAATCCTCAATTATTCCCTCAGGACTGGTCGTGCTTCGATTGGCTAACTGAATGACAACACCCTTTGGGTTAAAGGGACCTAGAACAAGGTTTGAGAATATGGATTTAGGCATGACATTAATTGAGGTTCCTGGCTCTTTGAGGGCATCATCAAAGTTTGAACTTCCAATTTGGCATGGAACAATAAAGGTCCCTGGATCTTTGCACTTTATGGGAATAGAATGCTGGGAGGAAACTTTTTCGAAGGTCCTAAGTTTCCTCTTGTGGGTTCACAATTATATAATAATCTTGGAATACTTAAGAACTTCTTTGATGGCATCTAAGAGAGGAATGTTGACTTCAACACGTCTAAACATGTTGATCATTTCAGGATCCGGTTCAAAAGACTTATTTGGATTAGAAACAGCTTGAGGAGAAAGAATTGGGTTCCTAAGTGGAATTAATGGAGATGAGGTAATGGTTTCAAGTTCCTTTTCAAGTTTATTTTCTTTTCATTTTATAGGTCAACATTCAGAGGAGGGTTTGAGGACTTATCTTGAGGCATCAAAATTTTCATTCCCGATCTAAGTGCAATTGCACTTACATTAACCTTGAGGTTGGGTAATGGTTGAGTTGGAAGTTGGGAAGAATTGGATGGTTGTTGATGACTAAGGTGGGATGCATGTTGACCAATTTGGGTTTCAATGTTCTTGAGGATGGAACAGGTGAAGGAGGAAGGCTATTCAACTACACATTCCCATGGTTTCTTGGAAGAAGAGGATTGTCCCAAATTGGGATTACCTTGATTGTGGTTCTTGGGATAGCGATTGTATTGGTTTGGGAATTGGGAACGCTCACTGGGATAATGGAATCCAGGAGGAGGATTGTTCTTTTGAGGTTGAGGAAGAAATGGATAAGGTTGTTGGATCTTACCAACACCTTGACCATATTGAAACTAGTTTGGGTTTTGGGGAGGGAACTTCAGAGGATGATATATGGAATTACCATAACTATGGCCTTGGATATATGAAGAAGAGAAGGGCTCAGAGTGAGGTTGTTTTAAGTTTCTAACAAACTAACCTGATAGTAGAGGATTGGTGTTCTGCTGAGCATATTCTGCATTGAGCTCCATTAGTCTAGTTGAATCGGATTGATCCTCTTGAAGTAATGGACATGTTTCAGTTGGATGATATGGAGATTTGAATGTTCCATAGTTTTTTACAGGTCTAGGAAACATTGATTGCAGAGATGATGGGGTTGGGGATTTGGTAGCCACAACTAGTTGTCGCACAAGACCTGTAAGTTAACTCATCCACTCGGTCATCATATTCGGGTCAATTGATTGATTATCTTGGGCTTGTCTGACTTGATCATGTGCTCGAGTATGGAATTGTTGTGTGTTTGAAGACATGTTTCTTATGATATCTCTTGCTGCTTTAGGTGTTTTATCACCAAGAGCACCGCCACTTGTGGCATCAATGAGAGTTCTCTCCATAGCCAATAAACCCTCATAGAATTATTAGATCAAGAGTTGGTTAGGAATTTGGTGGTGTGGACAGGTTGCAACAAGATTTTTTAACCTCTCCCAGTATTCATGGAGTGATTCACATGGGAACTAACGGATACCACTTATTTCCTTTCGGATATAATCATTACGAGAAGCATGAATGAATTTCTATAGTAAGAGTCGCTTCATGTAATTCCATGTGGTTATAGAACCAGGAGGTAGGTAGTAGATCAATGACATGGTGGAGTTGGCTAGGGAGAAAAGGAATGCTCAGAGTTTTATTTGTTCCTCAGAAACCCCTTGAGGCTTCATGGTAGAGAACACCACTTGGAACTCTTTAAGGTGGAGATGTGGATCCTGAACGGCTAGCCCCTGGAAATGAGGATGAAGATTAATCAAACCCAATTTGAGTTTGAAGTTAGCCTCTATGTGTGGATATTGAATACCAAGAGGTTGGTAATTCATATCAGGGACAGAAAATTCTGTATGTTTTTGGTCCCTAGGATTGGTCATTTCTAATTCAACTGGCTGGACAAGGACTGGTTCTTGAATTATTTGATTATCTCTTATGTTCCTCCTAAGTTGGCGAAGTGTTCACTCAATTTCTGGGTCAAACAAATATGAGGGATGTTTGGGAGGATATGAGGCATTTAGAGAAATTTTTAAAGAATGAGGAAGATAGGTTTTTCTTTGTTTTTTCGTTTATGATATTTATGAGCAGACGGGTTTTTCTTTGTGTTTTTTTCAATTTTTTTTAAAATTTTGTTTTTTTTTTGTTTTTTATTACAATAACCAGAAACTAATGACTACATAAAGCAACATCCCTAGAAACGTTACCATTTGAAACACACAGATGATTTTCACCAATTGACCGGTTAAAGATTTGGTGCTCTGCTAATGTGTATAGCATCACTCAGGTCGAATCATCGGCGATGATACTTTGTAATAGTCGTTTATTTTTAGTTGATTATATTTTGATTAGGGGGGTTTGTTTGAAGAGATTAATTAAAATGATTGATTGAATATAATTGATTTTACAAATTGATAATGATTCGGGTGAGTTCATTATTAGGGAGTTAAGCTTGTGATATCCTTTAGCTTTGCTTTATATTGCATTTAAATTAACACCAACTTCACAAGTTGACATCTATTAGAATTCCTAAGTGTTAGAGCTTTAATCCAAGACTTAACATAACTAGGATTCTAATCTCAATAATTATTTGTTTATTGTAGTGTATTTATGGTTCCAATAATCCATGGAAACCATATTCCAAACAAAATATGTCATTAATCCATGACATATTAAGTCCAAAAGACACAATGTTAAATTAACGAATACTCATTGAGAAAATACTCTCAATCACTTAACATCCCAAAATGTAGACTCGCCCCAATGAGATATTTACTTATCCATTTGGGTGTTTAATGTTATAGATATAATAATTATGATGATAAATTAAGAATAGAAGAAAAAGAAATGGATTAGAAAAGAGTTGTATGTCGAACACACACACACGAACAATGATGACAATTAAAAATGGATTTTCTATTGAATGAGGAAGCAAAATATAGGAAGGTAATTCAACTGTATTTAAACTATTTTATTAACATTAATAAAAAAATACATAAGGTGGGTGATAATAATAGAAATTGAAGAAGAAACATTCATTAAAATATAATTACAAACAAAGAGACTTACAAGATTACAAAAACGAAGAACACAAAAGTAAGTGAAAACAAAGAGAGGATGAAAGGTCTCTAAAGTAAAAACATGAGTATGGAAGGACCACCCAAGCCTTTTTTAAGTCTATGGTCGTGCCAATATGATCTCCTCTCTTCTTAAATGCCAACCTCTCTCAAGGAGAGAAGGGGAGAGTATTTATAGCCTAAGGAGTGGACTATTTACATTCCCAATATGTCCCTCCACTTGCATAGCCAAGTTGGCTATTCAGACTGCCGAATCACAAGAACTCTCCTTCATCAATTTTTTAGATAATAAATTTGGACGAATACTCTAAAAAATTTGAGGAATTTGGACCGAAGTAGCAAAAGTTATGTCCGGATGATTAAACACTTTTAATCTGTCCATTTCAATCCAGTATTTTTAATATCCAAAATGTGAAAGGGTCTTTGAATAGGAAGATGCCCTCAAAGCTGAATTATTTTTTCAAAAATCTCGGCTGCTAATATCTCCTATTTCACACTAAAAAATCTCAGCTCTATTTAATTCTTACATCATGAGATATGTCATGAATACTATACTGATTTTATTTCTCGGCCCGAATGGTGGTCCGAACTTCAATGCTTCATTTCGGCGCCTTTTTATTATAGTTGGGACCTGAAATTTCTATCCATGATTCTTTTTGATAATTAAGAAAATATGGAAGAGTTTCATAAAATTTTGGATTCGAGATTTAGACCAGTAACTCAATCATCATGGCTGGTCCAGTTTCATCAAAGATTCTATAGGTCATCTTGTGTGGTAAATGTGTTCTTTAAAATGGAATAATTGACCCATTCTCCCTTCTAATGAAATGTTTTATATTGAATTATTAATCCTACAAAACATAAACCAAACAATTTGGGTCAGTAGGGTGAGAGTTATAAATAAAATAGTAAACTGACTCAATTGGACTGCTTCTAAAATTGCTCAAAAATTATACTTAGTATTAAAACATTAATATTTCACACAAATTATGCACATTTTATATAAATTCAGAAAAGGGAGTATATAATAAGACATGAAAATATTAACAACATCAATAATCAATTGGTTAATAGATGGATAATTTTTTTCCTAGTTGATATGGATGTAGGAACTCCAATTTTTTTAAGATATCACTACAATAAACTCTGTTATATACAGTTAATCATGTTCAAAATAATGACCATGATTATTATAAAAAGGTATAATTTATTAATAATGGTATGTTTTTTTTTAATTTAACATTGATAATGATTCTATTTTGATATTTGTAAAGAGATTATTTGTTTCATGTGATTCCTAGAAGATGATATAATTGTGTCATGAAACTCAAAGTTCTCCATTTTTCATTAACTATGTAGGTACTAAGATGTATATAGACTATTGAGAGTATTACAATGAGGATGTGATAAAAGTTTATATTAATAATTTTAATATGAAATATTTTATTTTTTTTAACAAGTTACAAATGAACAATTATAGTTAAAGGGAATGCTTCATACATTTCCTATGAAGGATTGGAAAAGAGATAATATATCCATGTATTTGGTGGTGTTATTTCCAAATACATCTAAAGGAAAAAAAATTAATTTTTTGTTAATGATTATTGATTGACTAAATCAAAGCACTTCCATCACATTTGTGAAAATATTTCTTTATGTTAATATGATTGATCTTATCATAATAATATTTTCTGGTCACATGGAGGTCCTCTCTCAATTATATTTGAAAAGGATCCTAAGTTGGATTCAAATTTTTTAAAATATATTAATGATTCATTGGTTACTATTTTGAATTTTTGTATAGATTTTCATCCCCCAAAAGATAGAAAATCAAATAAACTAATTTAGAGCTTATATTAAATAATTCATTCATGATAAATGGTCAACCGGGTATTTTGGGATCATCATTATTCTTTATTATGATTTTCTTATAATAAGATTACTTATTCCAATATACAAATGGATCCTTTTGATAAATTGTGTTGTATGTGATATTAGGATCCATATTATCAGGATGATGTAGGTGAATTGAAGTTGATGGGACAATTATTGTTATAGAATTTTTTTTCAATTTGAATGTTATTTTTCAACATATAATAATATCTTAGAGAAGGATGAAAGGTAATGTTAATAATATTGGGAATGATCTATCTTTCAATGAAAGAGGAAACTTATCTCTAAATGTATCTCCATGGGAAATTGTTATTTATTTTAGTTACAATTGAATGATAATCCATGATATCATATATGATATTCAATTATAGAAAATAATATATGAGTTTTTAAAGGATTTTCATTGACTAAAATTTTATCCAAGGAACAAAATATTTTTCTTTTTTTGATTTTAAGATAATATGTTCTAGATTGCTGTCATGTTTTGAGCCCTAAGGTATTAAATTTTTAAGAGATCCTTTATTATGAGTAAACATATGTTAAATTATTTTATATAGAGATAATTTATTATTGATGAGGATAATAATGTTGAAATGGTTTTTTGGAGAGACAATATGAATGAATAAAAAAATTGAATCTGAGAATGCTATGTGGAAAATGATTCCCACCTGTCTAATAAATGAATACAGCTACGAGGAAGTAATTTATGATAGGTGGAATATGTAATAAAATGGTTAATGTTAATATAAAACATTTTCATATATTCATTTGTTTGATTCTACAAATTCTTATTCATTTAAAAAAATTCAATCATTTGTATCAGTTAAAATGAAAAAGCATTACATTTAACAAAACTAGATTTTTATGTATTATATAGGTTTATATAAAATCATTATTTCAAAATTATATATTTTCAATTTATCAATGAATTTTTATTTTCTTAATCACCATTTAAAAAATTTATTATGGTGAATTTTTGTGAATTTTATTGGAAGATATAATTTTTGTGAATAGTTAAAAATTGATTATTATAGAAAAAAATTAATTTTTTTAAATTATTTATAATGTGTATTTATATTTTATATTATTAATAAATTTTAATTTTTCTTATTTTAATTTATAATGATCCAAATATGAGATTAAATGATATTTTAACCAAAATTTAATTTATAAATATTTTAAATCTATGAAAGTCATTTTTCAAAAGAAAATTATTTCCTTTTTCTTATTTTATTTTGAAATAAATTTACTCACTTATAATATTTGAATTTTTTAAAATGGATTCCATTTTTCGAATCAGTGGGCCCATATTTGGTTAACTTTTCCTAATATTAATAGTAACCTTCGTAATGTTTTTGTTATTACAATAAAGGGTAAAAAATGTAATTAAATTTCAAAATTAAATGATCAAGACAATAAAATGACAAAAAAACATGATGTAATTTTACTATATGGATCCATATCATCCATACTCACCAATATTCAGTCACATGACATTTTTGATCATTTTTTTGAGATCAAGAAGATTATAATATTTTATATAAATAAAATTAAAAATTTTAAAATATAATTTTTATTAAAAAATATATTTTTTCGATAGACAGTACCAAAGGATATGTTGATTAATAAATATTATTTCCAAATATAACATATTTATCAATATAATAGTTATTTATTTATAATTTTTAATGATGAAATAATTAACTTAAATGTTTTCACAACACTAATAAAATATAGAGTTAATTAATGTAAATATAAAATAACTAATATTTAAAATATTAACATTATTATAATTTTAGATAAATAATGGGAACCAAAAACATTATACATTTCAATTTCATTATAGGTATGGGTTAATATTTTTTTTACTTATTATCTTTATTTTTTTAAAGTAAATGTAATGAATAGCTCTAAGAAAACTATATAATGATATTCTATAACAAATAATATTTTGTAACAAATAATATTTTATAAATTTATATCTAATTTAAAAATATTATTCACATAATAATATATATTATATGGTTTATTATATAAAAATATGGCATATTTATAATCCTTTTTTTATTTAGAGTAGTTATCATGACCCCCAAAGTGTAAAAATCATTATTGTCCCAGTATAGGTGAATAGGGTTAATGAGTGGTTAAAAGCAAAATATTAGAGTATAACTAATTTCAGAACAAGTAAAAATATTATTTTGAGATATTATTTCGATCCATGATAATATTATAATTTCAATAAATATGTTTGGATCCATTTTCAAATGAAAATTATTTAATACTAATTAATCATTATAAGGAATTCAAGGATTTCACATCCACTCTCTTTGAAAATGTCAACTCTTATTCACAATAATCAACAAATAAAAGCAAATTTTTAATGGATAATAAAAACCTTAATCACATCCTATAACTGATTCACTTATTAAATAGGCTTGGGTTTTTGAATAATATAAAACATTTCGTGCTTAAGATTTTAATCAAAAAGACCTTCCAAAGGAGAGGTATAGTTTCCAGCCACATTTTTTATTTTTTCCTTTTACAACCCCTTAAAATGTTCATATACCATTAAAAAATAAAAAATATCCTCCATATACATATATAGTATTATTTTAATAACATAACGAATATTCATCTCCAACATCCATCAAATGAGAAATGATTTAATAATTCTGGTATATGATGGACTACCTCCTCACAAACTGATGCAATTTTATTTCCTACACAATTTATAATGTATGGATTCTAATGATTAAATATTATATAAATTTATTATTTATAATTACAAAAGTATAATATATCATTAAGCCTCTTACCTTCTTATTAATAAAAAATGATAAGGTTATCCATGGATATGTGTAGACTAGAACTTGCTTGAAGCGATGTGATTCATTTTTCAATACCACCTCACATGTATGATATATATAAGTATATATAATGAACTAATATCATATTTATTATATTATTATATATTTTTAATGAAAAAATAGTACATAACTTCTTCCCATAATTATTAATGAAAAAGTGAAACTTTAGTCCTCTGTATGTGCTACCAACCATTTAAATTATTTTAATGTTGTTCATTTTGAATAAATATATTTCATGGTTTTATTTAAAAGTACACTTAATTTTAAAAAAAATAATTATTTTATGATTATAATTATTTATATTATGGAATAATGAAAACTTTTACAACCTTCAACCTTCCGATGATGTTACTAACATATGAGTTAAATATCATCAAAAATATCAACTTGAATTTATTTTAGAACATTATTATATATAATGTGGTATTAATGAATATAATTGTATGAGAAACAAGAAAAAATTTATAAAACATGTATAAAATTAAGATTAGAGTCTTATTCAAGAGGATAAATAATGTACATGATGAGGTAGAATAAAGGTAAGATATTTCATTCAAAAATATGATTTATAGTTTCCAATAAATAAAATATTTTTCATCCACATCAAAATTATTTTTTTTAAAATAATTTAAATAAGGTTTTTTATATACTCCAATGATAGTTTAAATTTATTTTTACCAATTATTTATTTTTACAAACCGAATTGTAATGTTTTTTTTTCATTTTTCAAAAGAGAGATAATCTTCCATTTATAAATAAATATTGATTGAACATTTTTTTCATATATGGAATGAATATATTTTCACACTATCATATATAATATTTTCATTGAATATTAAATTACATGTTTACCTGATTCATTTAAAAAAAATGTTTTCATTTAAATGTGCTCTATTTATTAAAATAAATGTTTTCAAATTGAAAGGTTATTATCATAAAAAATATCATAATGATCATTAATGTTGTTTTTATTAATCAAAGACTACATAAAAATTTTTCAGTAATATTTTATGATTAAATTTGTTCTATTAGTAATTTATTTATTATGTGGTTATTTGGAAATGTTTTTGTGGGTGGTTGGTTCTATTCTTAACCAAAGGAAGGTGATCCTATGATAGTAGTCTAATGATTTGGAAAAAATATGTAGTTAAATGATTTTGTTTCACCTAAGGGATTATGTGAAAATTATATAATTTTTATTCCATGTGTAACGATAAAGGTTATTTTATGTGTATCAACAATATTTAATCCTTTTATAATAGTGATGGTTTTTCAATTCATATGTAACACTGATATGGAAATGATTTCTTATGTTACCTACATGATATATCTATGATTTCTATGTTTTTAATACAAATATTATAATTTATCATGGTAATATAAATCATATGATACTTTTTAAGGTTGAAATTTGTAACTTTTTGAAAAAAATATTAAGAGTTTTTCAGGATTTTAAATAATCCTAGTGAAATTTATTTTTCCCTTAATAATTATTATGAAACAATTTAAGAAAATTATTGGACTGAGAATTATATTTCATGGGCATCAAAATGATTATTTTGAGACCAAATAATTTTTTGTAAAGGAATATTTTTATAGGAATTAATGTACTAATAGTTTGATTCATTATTTTTTTATACCTAAGAAATAACTTTGTGATTATCCTACATTTTAAAATACTTTTCATAGGGTTAAGGATGAATAAGGACATAGATGAGGCCGAGATAATTTTTTTGAAAAGAATTATTGAAAATAATGCATTTTATATAATAAATGATTTATTCTTTTTTGAAAAAATGAACTCGTTATAGAAGTTTTCACATTGAAATATATATTTTTTTTGTAAAATTTGTGACCTACCACTATAAAACTCTGAACCTAAAATATCTTTGGCAACGAATAAAAGTGAAATCGAGATTAAATTAACTATAATATTTAATGTTTATGTAATGCTCCTTATACATTGAGATTCATGTTGTAATACACATATTATTATTATAATGTTGGAATAATGGAAATTAAATAAATCTAAACCTATGATATGGGGGACCCTTGGACCCAACTCCTTTATTTAGCTCATCAAATTTACTCTCTATTTTCCAATGATTATTATAAATTCAATTATATATATATACATATATATATATTCTTCAATCCATCATAATTTCATGGAATTATTAAGGTTTATTATTAATTTTGTGTGATTTATTATATATATTGAAATATCATTGAAGAATTCATTTTTTTCAAACATTAAATTGGTTCTTCTTGAGTTTTTATTATTATATCTATGAGCTATGACTTTATATTAATCTTTTATGTATAAAAAATTTGTTTCTACTTTTACTTTTGGGAACATTAAAGGTTATTCATTAAAATAATGTTTAATAAATATCTATGGAACAGATTAATTTCTCATTGCTTCATCTCATGTTTTAGAATAAGGATCTTTTCCCTTCTTTGTAGAATACCAGATTATGAGAATACAATAATGGGAAAAATGATACATGAATTATATTTACCATTATTTTATTAATTAATGATATACATCTTAAGGTATTATGTGTATTATGGGACAACGTGTGAATAAATTTAATTTCACATGACAAAATTATGGTTTTAGAGATATGTTGCTTGTGAAGATTATCTGGTAGTGTTAAAAATTTATTTCTGGGAATCCAAAAAAATGTTATAATGTTTCATTATTATTTATATACTACTTTCTATGTTTTCATAAAATGATAGGATTATTAATAAGATTATTATCCTTTTATTATGATATAATGATTAAAAATATGGTCTCCCATATAATATTTAATCCCAAATTCTATTCCTTCCATGTTATTTATCCCCCAACTAGGATTTTTGTTCATTCTTTTACAACTATATACCCACAGGTTACAACATGCACTAAATATAATATGAATTATAACAGAAGGAAAATTATTATTAAACTATATATTTTTTAATTTTTTTGAATATGTTGTGTGAACACAATATTCTAAAGATACTAAAATATTCAGTTATGGATTATATTATTGTTATCTTATTAATATTAAAAATTAATTAATAAATAACTATGAAATAAATAGAAATTATTAATTGGTATAAATGAAATGGAACATTATTTTTTATAATTAGGATGGTAAATGATAACATATGGAAAATATTGGGACTCCTGATGAATGCTTGTCATAGGGTGTGGAAAAAGAAATTTTATTTTCCTATTGTAGCATAATGGTTGACTAGGGTCATCTCACTTGAAGAGTTCTCATAGTTGTTCACTAACTAATTCTATATCACCTAATCTATTTCATTTCATTTTTTGAATTATATTATGAAATCAATGAAATTTATAATATAAAATATATGAGAAAATTAACTAGTATATAATAAAAGATTTAGATTAATAGAGAAGGAACATGGACTTTGTGGTTTGGATCATGGGAGTCCTAATTATTTTTAATATTAGTGAAATTATGTTTAATAATTTAATTCTAATATCTCATTCATGAATTATGATTCTTTTATTTAGATGTGAGGAATATCCAATTACTTTATAAATATTTATTCCACCTCCTCCGGTAATCATGATTGATGGTACATCTCAATAGACAGCTTGGAAACTTCCAAGACCAAGTTCTATCACATGCCTTTTCATAAGCCAAATTTATCAACTCCCGTTTATGAATATCTTTTCTCCAATATAAGGGAAAAAAATATTTCATAAGTGAATATAAATGTGTTTCAGAACCTTTTTTTGTGTATGATCACCACACCAGCATACATAACTCCATTTCATCACAAACAAAATACAGGTTATTAATTTAAATGAAGAATATATGAAATTAGAACTTACCTCCCCCAGGACAAGACTCAAGTTATGACCTCATTTTTTACGATAAGAGGTAATGGTGTAAAGATGATAAATAATATAAGAGTAAAATAAAATAAAATAAGTGATGATAGAATAACAAGAACTCACACACCTAAAATTGTAAAAATAAATTAAGGAAGAAAAGGAGGAAGATAATAAATGATGAGAAGAATAAGATGGGTTTAAGGAAAAAATAAAAAATATTTATGAATTATATTTTTTTTTAAAGAAATTATATTAAATTTTTATTTTCGAAAAAGATAAAGTAAAAAAGAATAAAAAAAATGAATGAAGAAAAGAAATGGTTAGAGATACCTCCCCTCTATAATATGTCTCCCAAGAGTTTCATCCGATTTGGAACACCATATGGTCAAATCATGCCAAGGGTCCTTATTTTAGTTTATTAAAAATTGAATTTATTATCTCCCCATAAAATCTCAAATTAGATGGATACATATATAGGATGTTATGTAATAATTAATTAGTTTAACATTTTATGTTTGAGGATTCTAGGAATATTCCTTCAATGGTTGTCATTAAATTTCCCACATGATGGGTAAATAACTCCATTGAATAGATTTATTAAATGAGACTATGAGTACTCATTCAAATACATCTACAATAACCTCAATTGTAGGTGTGTAGTCTGAGTTATGCCTCATTTCTAGTGATGGGGTCCACTATATAATCCTGATAGGTTTTTAACATTGGATGACGTTTTTCGTAATTTAAAAATATGAATTAGATCAAGTTCAAAAATATAAAAGATTAATCTATTGAAAATATAAATACTAAAAAAAATAACCTCAGTTGGATAAAAATTGTCAATTTTCTTCTTGAATTACCAAGAGTAATTAATATATGTTAAAATTCCAAAATTAAATAGTTTTCACATTTTAACTGAAAACACGCCATAAATCCAAAATTGATACAAATAATTTATTAATTTTCTAAGAAAAATAAACTCAAGTATTTTACATTTTCCAATTTAAAAATCATGGACATCTCATTTCATTCATTCAGTCTACTGAATTCATTATTATTATACATTCCAATTCATGGTCTACCTCACTTTTGAATATTTTCTATCTTCACTCATGGTACAATTCAAGTAGCGTTATGATTATATAATAAGTACATGATACTTATCCATAGGATTTTATTTGAACTAATTTATCTAATTCTTAATGAAAAAAGTCATATGAAGTCTTGTTGACTTGCAATAAATGTTCAAATCATTATGATGCAAAAGGTTGGTAGAAATATATGTTTTAAAAATCAATTTTAAAGGAGGACGTTTGTATCATAATATATAATTAATGATTTCAAAATTGAATTCCTTATGTAATTATCCCCTTAAAAGTTATCAAATCACATTTTTTCAAAACACAATGTAAGGTATTAATCAAATTAAAGAGAAGGAAATTGTTTTTCACCCGTCAAATTTATTTTCTTTTTATGTTTTTTTTTCAATAAATTTTTTCATATTTTTCATTTTTTTTAAATTTATAATTATAAAAATCCTTAATCGAGAACCAAACCACATAATATAAATATAATCAGTGTGGTAATGGTTATTTTTGATACACCTAATTGGATACCCATTTTTTAATTTTTTGGTTCTTTTATTATTATTTTTATTTTTTATTCAAGTGGATAAAAATAAGAAATTATAAATAATGAATCAAAAACCTTTATTTCTTCCCAAAATAAACCTAGATGCTTTTCTAATATAATTCATTTCATCTTGTCCACCGTGAATCCCTTCACCCTACACAACAACTTGAAAATATTATGCAAGTACTAAAAAGATGATAGGAATGGATAAAAATGGCTTGAAACATTTATCATTTCTATAAAGGTTATTCATGGTCTATATGGGAAATTTTTTTTAAATGCGGTATTTTAAGAAAATTTGGTTTATCAAAATATTCCACAATCCTTTTAAATTTATATTTACATAGTCATAACATTTATGATTTTAAATAAAAGTTATGGTTGGTGGCATGTCCAAATATCTCTCTCAAAATATGATGAAGATAAAATAAGAGATATTTGGTCTAGAAATGCTCTTGAGAATTTGAATATAAAATTAGAAAATAAATCAAGGACTTATTAAGAATAACAAATCATTTCACATAAATTTTAAAAATTCCAAGAATGAATAAATCATTCGAAAATTATATTTACATGAATCAATAAATTCATCCAAGTCTTGAGTACTCATCCTAAAATCCATGATTCAAATTAATCATTTAATTCTCTATTTTTCCCAGTCAATCTAATTAACATTGAATTATAAAACATTATCTCACATGATTTCTATGAAACTCATGTCTCCAAGATAAGTCATGTAAAGCATAAATCTATGTATGTCTATGACATTCATTTGAAAAACTCAAACCAAAATTTAGACAAAAAGGTATGGAGTTTAAAAGATAAATATTAAAATTGAATGCTTTTTTAAATTGAATAATTAGTCCTCTTACTACTCTATTTTTTACATACCTTGTTCCATCCTGAACCTACAAAAAAATAACACAATTAACCAAAAAGATCATTTCACTAATTAATTAAAACATAGGAAAGAGTGGGTGCATGTTGAGATAATAATAAAAATGTAATTGAAATATAAAATTCATAGAAATAATGTAATGATAATTCTTGATATGACCCCCCAGCTGGGTCCTGAATTTTTATAACCTCAAGAAAGGAAATACTAAATGATATCCCTATTCTTTCACTATATAGAGTTTAGTGTACTTGAACAACCACTTGTTTTTATACCTAGATTCCATTAATACATTTTCTATATGAAATGATCCATGGATATAGTACACTAGATCTATCCCTTAAAAATTAATCATATCTGGCATAGAGGGGGTAGGATAAAGTTTGGACCATCCTCCAATTGTGCTACATGTGAAACATTTTATTCATTACCTTGTCCTAGTTCAACATGGGATACATAAATTTAAATTTCATAAGTAGGGATATAATGTATATAAAATTTTATAGAATTTGAACATGATAAATGTAAATAATAATTACCACCTTTTAATGTGAGAATCCATTATATCAGTTTCCTTGAGCACAACTACTTGGGATTCATTATTTTGTTCCAAAAAAGTATTATCATTAAAATTAGGGAGATATATGTGTTATTAGGTAGGAACATGTTATAATTCATAATCTTCCTATTAGGTAAATAAAAGATTAATAAAATATAAAAATTTCGAATTACTAGGATTTATAATCAAATCAGATTGAATGAAAAAAATTTAGATTATATGAATGGATCTTCTTCATGTGTTGGTTCTACATCAATCACATCTTTAGTGATAAGTAACTCTTGATGGAGAGTCTCAATGGATATAAGTTGGTATTCTAGATCTTACATCCTTTCATCAAATATCATTTCATGTTTTTTATCCTCCAATTACTTTGATAGATTTACATGAAATGGTATTGGCTCTTCTAATTTTTAGGGATCCGGGTGATCATATTTTACATCATACTCATACCAGAATTCATCTAGATCTTATCGATATCCCATACATTGATCATCAAGAATGTCTTCCCCAACATTGATCCACTATAGATTATCATGTTCATCATGGATATGATTCAAAAAATGGGTGGCTTATTGATGATAGTTAATTTTTTCCTATACCTATTTTATTCATTCACTAAAATTTGGAAGATCGAGTGGTGCTTCCTCGTTGGAGAGATCAAGTTGTTCCTCACACTCATTCCATAAAATATTCAAATCCTGTTTACCTCTGACCTGCGACTTAGGTTTTGGTTTCTCCATAAATGTATGAACATAGTCAAATTATCTAACTATTTTATCCCAATGTCATCTAGATAATTTCTCATCCTATTCAACCAATTATTTAGATCACAATATAAAATTACCTTTGTTGATATTTCACATGTGATAAATCATTCCAAAAAGAAAAATTATAGTTCGAATACGTCATGGGAAAAGGGTTTTTATGGGTTTTTAAATAAAAAAAAAAGAATATCAATCTATAATTTAAAAATAGGAATGATAATAAAAAATGGATTGGATCCTCAAAAACAGCACTGGTTCTGATGCACAACTGACATAGTTTATAGAAAAAGAAATTTTATTTTCTAAATGCAGCACAGATATAAACCAGGGTCATCTCACATAACAATATTTCTCGATTTCCCCCTAATTAAACTATCACATATAA
Source organism: Viscum album (assembly GCA_963277665.1). NCBI lineage: Eukaryota > Viridiplantae > Streptophyta > Magnoliopsida > Santalales > Viscaceae > Viscum > Viscum album. The sequence goes on along the minus strand of OY728150.1, from coordinate 1,460,327,411 downwards.
AATAACTATTTTCATTGTTTTGATTTTTTTTTGAAAATAATGAAATTAAGAAGCGATATAAAATTAACAAATTAACTAAAATGAAAAAAAGGAACTGAATTGATGAAGAAACTACATGCCCTTTGTGGTTTGGATCAACGGTGACATCATTCTCATTGTTGTGGTTAAAACATGATTGAAAATTAATTTCTGAGATATCATTAATGAATTATTATTATTATTTTATTTTGTGGTGCGGAATAGTGAATTCATTTACCAATATCAATTACACCACCTCATATAATTAAGTTCTAGGGCACACATTAATTGAGAGTGTTACATATTCTATGAAATTACCCCATATTATTCCATTTCATCCACTAAATCGATCAACACTATAGCATGAAGATATTTTATATAGTATAAGGGACAAAAAAATATTTAATAAAAGAATATAAATGTGTTTGTGATCAGTTTCAAAGTGTATGATCAACACAATCATTCACATAACTCATTCTCTTCTAAAACATAACAAATGTTATAAATTTAAGTGTAGAATAAATGAGATTGTAACATACCTCCACCAGGCCGAGCCACTGGTTATCAAATAATTTTTCAGATTAATATTTAATGGTGGATATATAAGATTTAATATAATAATAAAAAATTATAATAACAATAAATGTTTTAAGATAAGAAGAAGAAAACACACACATGAAATTCTAAAAATAAAGAAGATATGAAGAAGATAAAGAAGAAGACGAAAGGTGTGTAGAAGAATAAAAATAAAAACTATGAAGGAATTATATTTTCATTAAAATGAAGTAAATTAAAATTAAATTGATAATAAATCTACATTAGAAGAGAATTAAAATAAAAAAAGAATAAAAAATGGGTGCAAAAGCATCCCCTACAGAATCTATCTCCTGAATGTTTTCTCCTATTTGGAATTAAATATGGACAAATAATTTCAAATGCCCTTCTTATAAATTGTTTCAAATTTAATTTACTTTCTCCCATTATAATTTCCAATTTTCTAGACATTCACAGAAGATGATTGGAAAAAATTAATGAATATATAATTTTCTGGATAAGGATTAGATAAATCTTCCTTCATGTTTATCCATTCAATGTCCACTATAATTGGATAAAAACTCCTTGTAGTTTAATTTTGAAATGTTCCCCTGATTAGTTTATAAAATATAGATAGAATCACATCAATTGGAGGTGTGTACCTCGAGTGATCCTTTCGATTTTGGAGTCCACTATGTCCATTGGTTAGTTTTAAACATTAGTGATTTTTTCATCCTTTATATATTCAGAATAAGATATATGTAGAAAAGAAAATGTTTTGGTTAGAGAATATAAGAATAATAAAAAAACCAATTCAATTTTATTGATATTATAACATTTATTATAAATTTCTATAGTGATTATAATCTGTTAAAGTTCAAGAATTAAAAAAATTTCACATTTTATCCCAAAACACAGATAAACAAAAAATTCATGAAAATAATCTCTAATTGAAAAGTTCATAGGGTTTAAATAATTTGAACACATATAACAAATATGAAAATATATTCTCTAATAATCCCACATATGATTAATCTTTAAATTACTTACACTTGTTGATATATTATGTATCCATATTTTATTGACAAATTTTTTGTTATATAATATTTTTATTATAAAAAATTATTGTAAATTTGAGAAATGTGGAAAAATCCAATGTGATGAAAATTTAAATTATTATACACATGATATACCCAACATATTTTTGGTGTATTTCTAAACCTCATAGAGGTACTTACCCTATTTCCTTAGGTTATAAAAAATACAATGATCCTTGGAAAGTATAAAAATCCACCCATAAAAGATAAATAAACCATCAATTAAATTAAATAAAAAATAGAACAAATATTTAATTGACCATATGATGCAAACCTTTTGGTGTAATGGGTTATATCCATGGAAAATATCATTTCCTTGCTCATTTTTTCCATGATGGAGATACAAATTCAATTACATAACCGATTCGAAGAAGGAGATGATCTACAGGGGACATTGATGATAAATACTAATCCAAAGGAATAATTTGAATAAATGGTGTTGGAATATATTAATAAAATATTATTGTCATTTTTTTCGTTAATGTATTCACACAATAATGTATAGTAAATTAATAGATCTTGTGTAAAAGAAGAGTGAGTATTTTGAAACATTAGATGTGAATTTCACTAGCCTTGTAAGGTACTCCATGATTTTTTTAATAATGATATTTAGTGGTTCAAAATATCATCATAAAAAGGATATTATTATCTTTAACATTTGAATTTATGTTAATGTTGTATTATATTTTTTTCAATGTAGAGATTTAGTTTAGATAATGGTCCCATTGATATGGAGATAATAAAAAAAATGATAGACTCTATTACTAGTTGATTAAATAAAAAAGGTGGAAATTATATCCAACCAACCACATATTAGTTATTTTGAAATTACCACCATGGGAATTTCCTCAAAGTATGGAAGAAACGAATAAAAATACTATGATAAGGTAACCAAGATCGTGAATATTGAATATATATATGAAGATAATGAACAATATGATAGAGGAATCAATGGAACCACACAATACACCCTCTATATTTCAATGATATAACTATATTAATCAAGATAAAAATAATATAATGCCAACCATTGTCCATCGATGTTAGTCACTATATGTGGAAACATTAATTAATCGAGGAAAGAAATTATTATTCCAACACCACTATAGAGTTGTTGAAAAAAAATGATACAATATGTGGTACAACTACTATTATACAAATAATTGAAAAGGGATTATTAGAATTAGATAATATGAATTCCATAATATCATATCTGTTTTATAAAACTATTGAATCATTCCCTATATAACATAAATGATAACTATATATGCGAAATTTCATCATGGTGGATTTAATTCAATAATGTTCTATACTCTTCCCTAAATAGTGTCTATCTGATGATTCATATAATGAATCCCAAAATCTCTTATTTGGTATAATTGAAAAAAATAATTTTCTTGTATTGACTCCTATTATATTATTCTCACATCAGTTACTAGGGAATAGAAATATTTTTTTAAAATACCTAAAATCATACCATACATTTCTAAAAATGATTGGATGTTTATGAAACTTGTTTTCTATGTCCCTCAAATTGGTGGCTAATGATTGATAATAATGCATGAAACACTTCCGAAATATTTGAGTCAAAGGAAATTATCAACCCTAAGGATATTCCCATGTTGAGTGAATATACTAATGTATTTTTTATTGAATTGCATTACCTTCTCAAAGATCAAGATAAAGGGTTCTCAATATGTCTTTACATAAATCAAAAACTACATCCAAGAATATATATAATATATCCTCATCATATTATAATGTTATAAATAAAAATGGAAATCAAATTTAGTAAAGGTTTTATATTCCGTTGTGCATCCCCTTTTGATGAACTAGTTCTCATTATGATGAAGAAAAATGGAATGATAATGATTGTGCATCGACTACTCTGTACACAATAAAATCACCATAATGAACAAGTATCCATTATAAAGGATGAATGAATTTTTGAATTAACTCAAAGTAGATCAATACATGATAATATTTTTTCCTCAATTAAGTTATCATTGAGTAAATGTAATGAGATAAAATATTCAATAGATAAATTTTTCTATACAAATTAAATAATATGTGTTAATTTAGATTCCATTTAGACTGAACATTTCCCTTGAAGTATTCCTATTCTTAATGAATAGATTATTTATAGACTACCTTGATAAAAATTTTGTGCAATTTACAAATTATATTTTCATATAATATAATATTATGTATGAATATGAGGTAAATTAATATAATTTTTTGTAGATACTATAGAAATATATGTTGACATCTATTTTTAGAAAATGTTACATTGAAATTTAAGTTAAGAATATTATCATAATAAATTCAATATTAATGTATCCTTCAATGATAAAGAAGATTAAGGAACACAATAGAATATCATTTTTAATATAGATAAGTATTTCCCCCTTATTATATAGTGAATATCAATTATTTGTGTCAAACTTATAATTATTTTCAAACCCATTATTTTTTATAACTTAAAAGGAATGTGTTTCTAAACATATGAATAGGAATAATAAATTATATAGATTATTGAGGGTATAATCCCAATACTTGTACTCACACTACCCTCATATGTATACATTATTTTCTGACACATAGTGATTATTTGATGAATTGATTATGATTTAAACTCATTCAAAATTGTAAATTGATAAGAAAATTGATAATTGAATGTATAGATCTATTGTTATCTGATGCATGATATGGTGGTGGCTATAGTAATTTTTACTATTAACATATGGAGTGATTTTATATTTGGATAGATTTATTTTATATATAAAAAACCTAATTCATTGACTTATATATTTTATGGGCTCACAAAATTTAGCAAAACATATGATGACCTTTGGAAAAATAGAATATATTCAAGAAACTATTATATGGAGTTATAATCAGTAAACTCAAATAAAAATTATCCAATCCATATTGTATAGATCATATGAATTATGGGACCTCTGTATCACATGGAGTTCCCACATATATGAATCTTTAACATGGATAGGTGGTAATTCCTTACCTCGAAAGAATAATTTTTCATTTAAGGAATGATTTATGGATTCAGGTTATTTGAAAATGAATATATATTTTTTTACAGTACAAGACCATTAAAATTGCTCCCCCAACACAAATGATTTTTTTTCATTTGTGGGATAAGATATCCTTTTCACAGCCCCCACAAAGAAATTCTCATTTTTCAGTTTGAAGCTGCCACCATTACAACCCGTAAACTAAAATCCTTTATGGGTGATGGTTAGTGTTACTCAACTATATTACACTAGGAATACTATTTGGAACCCACCAATTCTATAAAGATGATTATTTACCATACACATAAATACAGGGTCAGAAAACAAATTGAGAGATGGACATTTAGAAAATATAGATTACCATAGTGAGATTTATGCAGGTAAATCCCCAATTACATATATTGAATTAGACCAGAATAGGGACCCTTCATGAAAAAACCAACTAGACCACTCACAAAGGGGATGCCCTTATGCCTATGAAAAAAACCACCTCTTAGTATTTCGATTTTAGAAGTAAATCCATTTTTTCCAACATATAATAAAAAAACAATAGTATGATGAAAGAGGTATCATAATGATATTTTGAACTTCTGTCCTTGATGATCGCTTTCCAAACATCATTTGACCCCATATTAACCAATTTTTGTTATTTATAGATTTATTCATGTACCATATAACAAAATTTAGTAATTTTATCATTGATACCTACTACATAACCAAAAAAATTAATTGGGTAAAGGGATTAGACATACAATAATATCCTATATCTTGTTTTTCATTTTTTGTGGAAAAGAGGTCCCACATTTACCTTGACTTGTAGGTTTGATCCCCATAATTACCATTTTTAATAATTCTCATGGAAATGAGGATACTAGATTTAGGGATGGTGTATATAGCTTCTCAATATGGGTTGTCACATCTATTTCATAAATTGTGATGAAAATTTAATGGCATTTCCCCTTTTACATCATTTTATTCACTATCTCTCACTATCTCTTCCACCGAATGGATGTTCAATTGCATGGTGATTCCTTGTAGAGTAACGTCCTTCCCATTTTTAAAATACATATAAAACCCTTCTTTACCTCATCCTCATCCACCTGTGTTAATATTAGATAATGCAATGTGCCAATTCATTCACAGACTCATATTTCTCACAACTATCATGACTCACATGGGCTTAGTGGAAAGTCGTGATCAAATCAACAACATCATAAAATACACACAAAATTGATTCCATAATAGGTGTAATCCCCCAAACCTCTAAACCTGGAGTAATTTTAATCTCATTTTAATAAATTATATAGGACGCCTATTTAAGGTTAAAATCCCAAATTACTAATTCACAATCATTTTTTTGGGAAACAGTCCCAGTAATATTCCCCCCAACATAGAATATCACTCATGTATAATTCCCATAATATCCATTTATATGCCCCTTTCACCTAGATGTCATTATCACATGATTCTAAACTATATGTTATATTACTTATCCCGTTATAATAAAATGTACAACCAATTATATTAAGTGACTACCAACAACGTTGCATTCGATTCTATCTATATGAACATGTAGAAATCCCAACTTATGGCATGATCCTAATATAAAAACTACAACCATCTCATATAAGGAAAATAAACTCTAGAGTACCAAATCATTATATAAGGACCTCGACCCTATTTTCACAAATATTGTGCCTTACTTTATTATATAAATAATATTTCAAGGAATCGCATCTGGAATGACCAAGTAGTTTAGTATAATTGGAAAACCAGATACATACATAATTAATACATTACAACATTAAATGAGAAACCATATAGAGATTCCATTTGGAACATCCATAACTGCTATATTATTTCTACATGTAATTCATAATAATAATCATCATCACATCTTAGAGAAAATAAAATATAAGAATGTAGTGAGTTCATATGGTCAGTAAGGGTTGGTTATACAGTGTCAGTTATCATAAACATAAACATTAGACATGGTTAATAAATAAAGACACAATCCATTAAATATTAACTTGAGAATACTATGACAAGAATAAAATTTTATTAAATATATTCATATAACAGATCCTGAGAGAATGAAACATAAACAGGAATAAATTAATAGTCGAAATAATCACATGGTTTATCAATAGCTATTATCTTAATGAAGTGAATTCTTACTGTGGGACATCTAAAACATCTTGTCAATTCCTCGACCAGGACGTCTGAGAATACTCAGGTAAGGCATTGGCTAAAACCCAATTCTATTTTATCTTATGAGATAAAATTATTCATATAAAGGATATAGTTGGACTAAACAATAACATTCTTGGTCCAATGATTTACTAATTTAATTTGGATAAATATAATTAACAAGAACATATGAAATAACATCACCCAATCCATAGAGATATGCACTATCCATTCTGAGTAGTATGGTGAATGGTATCAAGATATAAAATCTATAGGAAATATAAGGACCTATCCTTAAACATTACATAATCTTGAATTAAATGATTAATTCACAATGAGGATCTTTTCATGTTTAGTGTTTCAGATAATTAGGACATAACTATTACATTACATATCAGATGATTAACGTAGACACTTTTACTCAGTTTTCATTTTTTCATAAAATAAAATCACTTGAAAAAAACAGTCATGTCTAGCCCCATGTTTTAGACAGCATGACCTTTCCTTGATCCCATCATTTACCCAATTCATCTTTAAGTCCTATTAAAAACATTTCAAAACATGGTATGAGCATAAAAAGCTCTGTAAGGGTTATAAAACAAAGAAAGAAAACATTAGTTCATCAATACATAAATAACATAATCTCTTTAACATTCCTAATTATATCATATGATTTACATATAAAACACAACTCATAAAGGTAACTTGGGGAATCCATAACATACTTACGTTATAGATTTCATAGCTACATAGGGAGTTACATATGGAATACCCATCAGAGTGTATTCCATAAATCTCTGAGGAGAATCATTAAATTTTACCTCTGTCACATTACACAAAGCATTGGAGTGCTATCTTGGGCTCAACCACCATAGTTTAATCATGAAACCACCCGTATAGGCAACAATTCCCAGGAAACATAACTTATTCATAACACATAAAACAAATGTAAAGGAAAGAGAAAATTTCCACATTTCAATCACAATATATCATTTAAATATATTGAAATAACAAATCCATTATCAAAAAAATTTTCAGTACCAAAAAACCTAAAAGAGGATATGTTATTTATTTTCCTTTTATAAACATTACGACTTGTTAAGGAAGCCATAGATGAAATGATACTTACGATGCCAGAAAAGGTCATTGACACCAATTAAGTTTAAATAATAATAGTTTTTTTGTAAAATGACAAATAGAAAAATATTCCCTTTGAATGAAATGAAATTTCACCGTTTTTTATATAGCATATAAAAGAAAGTCATGTATAATGAAAAATATGCCTCAGTGAAAGGAGATTGAGGCGAAGCCCTTTAACTCATATCTGACATGACCCATTCATTCTTTAAGATCCTAGATAATAAAATAATGTTAATTTCTACTTCATTAAAAACATTTTTCAAGTTTATCTTTACTTTTAAATCATTTATTACCGTTTTATAATCCTTATTTAATCGTTTAAATTAATACTGTTCATTTTGTCAATATTTTATACTTTAGTGAAAAATGGACTTCTTATAATTACATGTTACTCATGTGGTCAACAGTTCATTATATCTTGAATGATATTCATGATTTAGATACCATATATATCATATATATCTAGTATATACATGTATTTATAATAGTACATAACATTTGGAGGTATGAAATGAAATTCACCATTCATGGAGATGGTAAGTCGTACGTATGCATGAACGCTACTTTCATTTATATTTAAAATTTAATGGAATGAAAACATAATGATAAAAAATTATATTATAATTCCAGTACATTATCAAATATAATATTAGTAACTCCATCCTTTATACATCTCGCATATGGAATTAACGAGTCATATCACATTGAGGGGGCGGTAATCTGCACTTACTAAAATGAAATTATCGCATTTACCCATAATGGGAACCATAAAGGTATGATATAAAAGAAAAATAAAAAATTGTAAAGAATTAATAAACATAATATGTATCATATATAAATACAGTTCTATCATAAGGGTCACCATGAGAGGTGGTAATAGATAATTGAACAATCATCGTTTCGTGAGCCATTAGTTTCCCATCCACAGAAACAGTATATTCTTCACCCATTAGATGGACATGTGTGTAAGTGTAGTTATAATACTTCCCATAAAAACATCCTAGTATATTAGTAATATATCTTTTGTTATAAAAAAGGAATAAAAAGAGTTTAGTTGTTGGTGAAGAAAAATAAAAGAAAATAATTTAAGAGAAATTGTTATCTTTAATTCGGGTACCTCTCTTTGGTTTGAACCAAACAGACTCCTTGAAATGACTGATGCCTAAGTTAAGGCTTGTAGGTGGAATAGAGGGATCTTTAGAGATTAATTGGGTAGGGGTTGGATGATCTAAGGGTCTTGAGAAGTGTGGGGAATGTGTTAGAGGTGAAGGATTTTTATAAGTGAAAGGAGGGGCTCTTTAGGTAAGTGTGAAAATATTATTTTTTTATATAATGATTTTCTGTTTTTAGAGGTCCAAAACTAATTAATGTCGAAGATAAGATGACTCAAGGTAGATATAAAATAAACAATAATAATTGGACAGGTTATGTAAATTAATTTATTCATTATAATCTTATTTATTCAAATCATTTATTAACGAGGTAAACACTACATCATTATTGGTTCATAAATAATTTTACTTTTTTGACATCTGAAAATTATAAACAAAATACCATTATTTAGGAAATAGTTTTAGATTTCCAAAAAATATTTATAGTACCAATGATAACTTATATAACCCTATGTGAAAAATAATTTAATAAAAGATATTTGTTTATGTCATTTTTGCCTTTACTTTATGTTAATTAAAATAATGTGTTATTATCACTCTTATGTGGCACCATGGGGTCCCAAAATAGACCCATGGATGGACATAATCAACTATGACTCATATAAGAAGTTTAGGACAATTTTTAAGGTTATTGTTTATTATTATGTTATTTCTTACCTTGAATTACCATATTTACCATTAACTGTGGTAAATTAAAGACTAAAGTTACTATTCACCAAAAATTATTTCCATCTTATTGAACCAAATTTTACATACTAATAACCACCATCATGTAATATTTTTGAAATTCAATTCATAGAAGCAGTAAAATTTCATTTAATTGAAAAACTCAGATTTTAACCACTACTTGGTGGTTTCACTATTCATCAAAAATTGATGTTTTTCAAAAAATTCAAAAATTTCATCCTAAAATATATTTGATATTCCAAAATCAAAAATTATGCATATTTTTTAAAATTAAAAACCTATAATTTGGATTTATTAATTTAAAATTAATACATGTAGTCAAAACAAAAGCGTGTTTTTAAGAAATATTAACTACCAAAAGATTAACACTTGTTTATGTCCAATGTCATAGTGAAATTAATTCCAATGACAAAAATTAGATTATATGGTAAAAATATAATATAATAACACTTTAAATCTAATTAAAAATATAATCTAACCATATTAATAAATTAGATTAAAAAGGCGGTTTTGAATTAAAATACAGTATTTTCCATTATTTATCAAAAATTGTTTTTTATCAGAAAATGCATATTTTTTAAAAAAAATAGAATTTTGATTTCCCAATTCCAATGAACTATTTTATTTGGCCAAATAAATCATTTAAAAGTTACCAAAACTAGTTTTAAATAGGGTTCTCTATTAAAAGGTAGTAAATCGGTCTTTTATAGAATATTAGAGTATTTATGCTTAAAATTAGATTAATTTACTTTTTAAGCCTCTAAATATTATTAGATAAATATAAAAACCTTTAACAAACATGTATAATAATATAGTAGTTAGTTCTGTTCATTCCTGCCATTACTAAGGCTAGGCATTAACTACCATTTAAAATAATATTATTATTTTATTATTTTTTTAGTATGACTTTGCCTTGTGTGTAAAGTTCGATTTCAAAGAAACCAATTGTTGCGTATAGGGTATTCCATTGAACATAGAAACCCCTTTAAATTAAAATTAATATTTAATTAAAAAAATATTAATTAAAATGATAATGTATTATTTCTTTAGTTACCTGGGATTTTACATCCTTCCCCCCATTTGGAAATTGCGTTCTTACTATTTTTTTCACTTAAAAAATTAGTATGGATATTTATCCCCCATAACATTTTCAGATTCCCACACTGCCTCTTCAGCCATATGGGTCTTCAAAAAAACCTTTAGGTAGGGAATTACATTATTCCACAACACTTTCTCTCTACGGTAATGAATCTGGACTGGTTTTTCCTCATAAGAGAGATTCTCTTCCAACTGAACTACCTCTGGATATAAAATAAGAGATGGATCTAGCATATAATTTTTCGACATTGAAACATGAATAACATTGTGTACCTGGGAAAATCTTGAAGGTGATTCCACTATATACGCAACTAATCTAACTTTCTCTAGGATTTTATAAGTTCCAATGAACCTTGGGCTCAACTATCCTTTCTTACCAAAATGCATCACACTCTTCCATGGAGAAAAATTGAGAAATACATGATCACCTACCTTAAGAAATATCCTTCCTTGAATTATCCGCATAATTTTTCTTCCTGCTCTAAGCTGTTCTCATGTGCTTCTTAATTAACTGATATTTTTCTGCTATCTCTTCTACCAATTCTAGTCGCATCTACTTCCTTTAACCTACTTCATCCCAGAATTAAGGAGTTCAAAACTACTCCACATATAATGCCTCAAATGGAGATATCAGTATATTAGAATGAAAACGGTTATTATATGAAAATTCAACCACCGAAGGATGTTGGTCCCAGCTTCCCTGGTAATCTAGTGAACAAGCACGTAACATATCCTCCGAGGTCTAAATTTTTTGTTCTGACTTCCCATCTGATTGTGGTTGAAAAGCTGTACTAAAATCTATTTCAGTTCCAAATGACTTATGAAGGGCTTTCCAAAAGTTAAAAGTAAACTTGGGATCACGATTAGATACAATGGAGAGTGGAACTCCATGCAATTTGACTATCCCATTAACATATAACTGAGAAAGTTGATCTAGAGAGAAATTATCTCTAATAGGATGGAAATGTGAACATTTAGTCCATCGATAAACAATAACGCAGATTGCATTATTACCTCAAGATGTGTTCGATAATCCCCCAATGAGGTCCATGGATATATTTTCCCATTTCCACTCTGGCACCGGTAAAGTATGAAGCATACCTTTTGGTAATTGCTACTCTACTTTAACCTTCTGACAAGTCAAACACTTCATAGTAAAATCGGAAATATCTATTTTCGTTCCATCCCACCAATAATTCTCCCTATGATCTTGGAACATCTTAGTACTGTTAGGATGAACTAAAAATGGGGAACTATGAGCTTTACATAACAACTCGTTTGTCTACTGTGAATCACAAGGCATGCATAATATATTTCCAAATATCTAAATACAATCATTATCAAAATTAATATCAAGAAAATTATCCTTCAAAACCAAATCTAAATTTTTTTGCAACTAAATCTCTTCCTTCTACACTTGCATAATTCTGTCCGATAGAGATGATTTCACTAACAACTGAATCAAAACAAGGGAATTTTTTTCACCAACAACTTCATTTCCAATGTTCATCAAATAGAAAACCAAACGATCTCGTTCCAAATGTATTATGGTTAATGAAGCATTACTTTTTCAACTCAAAAAATCTACCACTATATTTTTCCGGATAGTAAAGGATCCTGATATCATAATCCTTGGTTAATTACAACCATCTCCTATATATCATCTTCAATTCTTTTTTGTTGAATATATTCTTCAAACTTTTTTGGTTAGTGTTTTTTCTTCATTTTACTCCATACAAATGATGCCTCCAAATTTTAAGAGAAAAAACAATAGCAACTAATTTCAAATCATGTGTAGGGTAATTTAACTCAGTAGGTATCAACTGACATGAAGCATAAGAAGTTACCTAATCATTTTGCATAAGGAAAAAATTCAAGCCCTTTCAACGAAGCATCACACTAAATAACAAACCCACCATTTCTATAAGGTAGTTCCAAAACTGGAGCATTTACCAATCTTCTTTTCAATTCCTGAAAACAATCATCGCATTCTTTTGTCTAGATGAACATAACACCTTTTCGAGTTAACATAGTCATTGGACTAGATAACCATGTAATCTTTTCAGCAAACCACCAGTAATAACCTACCACCCCAAGAAATCTATGGATCTCAATTATAATAGTTTTCTAGGCCATTTTTAATCAAATTTTGTTTTTGTAGGATCAATAGTTATGCCATTTTTGAAACAATGTTACCAAGGGAAAAAAATTGTAATGAAAACTAACACATTCTAAATATCCAATACAGTTTCTTTTCTTTTATAGTCTTAAATACAACCCATAAATTACTTTTAGGCTTATATTTACTTTTAGAATAAACCAAAAAAATAATCAATGAACCAAACCACAAACTTATCCAAGAACTCATAGAAAATTCAATTCATAACATCCATGAATATAGTAGTTGAATTTTTTAACTCAAAAAGCATAACTACAAACACAAAATGGCCATATCCAGTATGAAATGAAGTCTTTGGAATGTATGCTTCCTTTACTTTTAACTGATTGTACCCTGACCTCATGTCAATCATCGAAAAATAATGAGCTCCCTAGAGCTGGTCAAACAAACCATCGATATGAAGAAAATGAAACTTGTTCTTAACAGTGATGTTATTCAATGCTCTATAATCCATGAAAAGTCTCATTGAACCATCCTTCATTTTATGAAAAATGATAAGAGCACCCCATGTTGATGTTCTAGGTCGAATGAAACCTTTAACTTATAACTCCCATAATTTCTTCCAAAACACTAAAAGTTCAATTTGACCCATTTGATAAGGGGTTTTGAAATTGGAATAGCATCAAGAACTAAGTAAATAGTAAATTTATCTTCTCGATCAAGTATTATACCAGGAAACTCATTAGAAAAACATTAAGGTAATCATTTACCACTGTAACTTCATTAATCTAAGCAGTTCCATTGTTTTCAACAATATGTGCAAGGTAACATTGATTTTAATCTTTTACTAGTTTCTCAGCTTCCTAATATGTTATAAAAAATAAGGGTTCATTATTGTAAAAAAACTAAAAATCATTTGGGAAAGATACCTATTTACCTCTGTATTCAATCTTAGTATGATAAACAGAAAGACAATCCATACCCAAAATAACACCAAACTCTACTAGGGGAAAAATAATAAGATTTGCAGGTAGATTATTTCTGCACACAAAGACAAGAAGGTTCATTTAATTTTATTTGTCTAAACATTTCTTCCAGGTGTTTTTACCATATGTTAAGGATTCATACATGTATGTGGAATTCCCAATTTACTACAAAAATTCTCAAAATTGAACGAATGTGTAGACCCTGAATAAAACAACACATTGGAAAAATCTGATCAAACAGTGTACCAAAAACTACTTCATTTTATATCCCTGCATATTTTGAAGTAGTTGAAAAGGATATCACAACCACTTTTTTCTTGTAGTCCGTTTTCGTTCCCTCAGTTGAGTTCTTCGTGGGACACTCATTTGTATACAGACCTATTTCATTACACTTAAAAAATTTACTGACTGTAAATCCAATTTTGTCTTACCATTACCCTAATCTTTTTCAGTGAAATTATGAGCTTTATATCCGATTTTACCACATCGATATCCCTTACTAGAATTCAAAATGCATTCCCCAGCATTATTTTTACCACAATTTTCACAAACTGTAAACTTATGCTTCTTACCATTATACTTTTTTTAAGTATTCTTCCCTTTCACCTGGAACCTTAACCTCTTATTCTATTTGTCAAAGAACACCTGATCATCAGCAAACTCTATTTCCACCTTCTCCTCACATCGAACTAGTTTTTCATAACTTTTTAACACAGGTGAAGATAATACCTTTCGATACATTTTCATTAATCTAGATTAAAATAGTTGATTTTATTGTCAAGATCTCGTTTGAAATTTAGAGCCCACCTTTCTAGTCGAGTGAATTTTTCTTCATAAGTAGACACTGAGTCATCCTATTACCTTAATTATAGAATTTTTTTCCATCCAAAGATGAGCCACCTTAGGAAAATATTTCTCAAGAAACATAACTTTGAATTCATCCCAATCAAGAGCATAAATATCTTCATTATCCCGGATATTTTTCACCGTTGACCACCGCTAATCATATTCACCTTCAAAACGGTAATCAACGAGACTAATATTTTGATGTTCAGAACACCCCATGACATCAAAAATATTATCCAGTGCTTCAATTGAACCTTCATCTAGCACAGGGTCAGATGATCCTTTGAATGAGGTGGGAAATTTTCTCATGAAATGCTCCACTACTGAAATGTTTCTTTATGGTTGTTCTAGCAGATCATGTGCATAGAAACCACCACAATTTATATCCTTAGTCAACTGTTCCATCACTATAAAAAATTGTTCAGTTCTGATTCCAACAATCTCAGTTTTCTTATTTGGAAGGTTGTCTTCCTCTGGATTTTTTTCCTAACATAGATACCTTGTTACCTCTATAGAAGACCATTCTGAACACAATGATATCTTAGGTGAAGAAAAATGATAATATGTAAATTCTATCGTTTCAATATTAACATTAATTAATTTATATATATTAATTTACCAATAACATTACTCTTAATATTATCTAAACTCAACATTGATACCAACTATAATGACTCATCCTTAAACATTACATAATCTTGAATTAAATGAGTAATTCACATTGTGGATCTTTTCAGGTTCAGAGTTTTAGATAACTAAGCCATAACTAATACATTTCATCTCAAAAGACACAAATTATTCACTTATACTCAGTTTCAATTATTTCATAAAATAATAACTGATGAATAAAATTATTCATGTCTAGTCTAATGTTTTAGACAACATGACTCTTCCTGGATCCCATTCTTGAACCAATTCATCATTAAGTCCTGTGATAAACATTTCAAAACATGATATGAGCATAAAAAGAACTGTAAGGGTTATTAAACAAATAAATAAAACATTAGTTCATCAATACATACATAACATAAAGTCTTTAACAAACCTCTTGAAATCATAATATTTACATTGTAAACACAAATCATAAAGGTAACTTGTGGAAACCAAAACAGACTTACGTTGTAGCTTTCACAACTACGTAGGGATTTACATTTGAAATAAACATCACAGTATATTCACTAAATCCATTAGGAGAAACATTCATGTTTATTTCCATCATGTTACCCAATTCATTAGAGATCTATCTCGTGATCACCCACCCAATGTTTATCATGGAACCACCCGTATATGTAAAAATTCCCAAGAACAATAACATATTCGTAAAATATAAAAAAATATAAAGGAAAGATAATATTTCAACATTTTAATCACAATATATCATTAAAATATATTGAAATAACAAATCCATTGTCAAAACCATTTTTAATACCAAAATATGTAAATGAGTGTATGGTATTTATTTTCATTTTAAAAACATTACGACATATTAAAGAAGCTATATATCAAATAATACTCACGAGGGAGGAAAAGGTCATTGTTACCGCTTACGTTAAAAGAAACATTTATTTTTTTCATTTAGTAAAATGCCTCGTAGAAAAATATTCCCTTTGAGTGAAATAAAATTTCAAAGGTATTTATACAGCGTATAATATAAATTCGTTTATAAAACAAAATATGCCTCCATTAAGGTAGATTGAGATGAAGTCCCTTACCTCATGTCTGACTTGAATCGTTTGTTCGTTAATCCCTTAAATAATCAACTAAAGAAAATTTATACTTGCCTAAAAATATTTTTAAAGATTATAATTCCTTTTAAAACACATATTACCATGTTATAAACATTATTTCATCATTAATGTTAATAATTTTCATTTTGTCGATATATGGTACTTGAGTCAAAAATGGACTTCTTATAATTAAAAGTTATTTATGTGATCAAACGTTCATTATATACATAATGATATTCATGATTTAGATATCATATATATCATAAATATCCATAATATATATGTATTTATAATTTTACATCACATTTGGAGGTAAGAAATGAAATGCACCGTTCATGAAGACGGTATGCCGTACGTACGTATGAACGCTACTTTCATTTATTTTTCATAATAAATGGAATGAAAAAATAATGATACATAGGTATATTATAATTCCAGTATAATATCATATATAATATCATTAACTCTATCCTTTATATGTCCCACATATGTCATTAATGAGTCATATCACTTTGAGGGGGTGATAGTCTGCACTTCCTAAAATGAAATTATCACGTTGACCCATAACGGGAACCTTAAAGGTATGATATAAACAAAAGATACAGAATAATAAAGAAATCATATATATAATATGTATAATAGATGAATATATTTTCATATTAATGGCCACCATGAGAGGTGATCAGAGATAATTGAACAATCATTGTATCGTGAGGTGTTAGTTTTCCATCTATAGAAACAGTATGTTCTTTACCCATTAGATGGATGTGTGGTTATGTGTAGTTCAAATAATTCTCATAAAAACATCATAGTATATTATGAATATTGATTTTGTTATAAAAAAAGGAATAAAAAGGGTTTAGGGGTTGGATAAGTAAAACAAAAGAAAAGAATATAAGAGAAACAGTTACCTTTAATTCGGGTTACTTCCTTTAGTTAGAACCAAAAAGACTTTTTGAAGTTCCTTATTCTTGAGTTAAGGATTCTAAGTTGAATATATGGATCTTAAGTGCTTAATTGTTAAGGTGTTGGATGATCCATGAATCTTGAGAAGTGTGATGAATTGGTTTGAGGCGAGGGCTTTTTATAATGTGAAGGAGGGGCACTTTAGGTAAGTGTTAAAATATAATTTTATTATATAATTATATTCATCTTATAAAGTTCCAAAACAAAATAAATTAGAATATAATATGACTCATGATCGAAATAAAATCATCCAATATGAATTGGGTTGGTTTGGGATATTATTGTAATCATTATAATCTTATTTATTTAACTCATTTATTAATGAGGTATACACTGCATCATTATTGTGTAATAAATAAATTTATTTACATGATGTCTACAAATTATTAAAAAAATACCATGATGTATTAAATTTTTATATATTTCCCAATAATATATATAGTCAAAATAATAAATTATATAACAATATATAAAATTTAATTTACTAAAAGATATTTGTATATGTCATTTTTTCAATTAATTTATGTTAATTAAAAAAAAGTGTCATTATCACACTAAAGTGGCTCCATGGGGTCCCAAAAAAGACCCAAAGATTCCCATAGGCGGCAATGACTCGTCCAATAAGTTTAGGACAAGTATTATATAATTATTTATTATTATGATATTCTTTTTACACTGAATTACCATATATACCTTTAACAATGGTAAAAAAAAGTCCAAAGTAACTATTCCTGAAAAATTATTTTCATCATATTAACCCACATTTTAAATACTAATAACTACCATGTATGTCAGATTTTCAAAATTCAATTCACATAAGTGGTAAAATTACATATAAATGAAAAATTTAGTTTTAAACTACAACTTAGTGGTTTCACTATTCATGTAAAATTGATGTTTTTCACAAAAACACCAAAAAAATATTCCTAAGATATATTTGATATTTGGAATTAAAAAATTATTTCCATTTTATAGAATTAAAAACCCCAAAGTTTGATTAATTAATTTAAAATTAATTCCTGTAGTCAAAACAAAAAACATATTTTTAAGAGATGTTAACTATTAAATGATTTTCACTTGTTTATGTCAAATTTCAAAGTGAAATTAACTCCAATGATCGACATTGCATTAAATGGTAAAAATATAATATAAATACACTTAAAAACTAGTTAAAAAGATAATATAACCATATAAATGAATTATATTAAAATGGGATTTTTGAATTAAAATACAGTATTTTCCATTATTCATCAAAAATTGAATTTTGTCAGGAAAATACAAAAATATTACACAAAGTGAATTTTGATGTACAGATTTTAAAGATGAATTGTATTTGGCCAAATATAACATATTAAAGTGACCAAAACTAGATTTAATGAGGGTTCTCCCTTAAAAGGTGCTCAATCGACCTTTTAAAGAATATTAGAGTATTTATGCTTAAAATTAGATTAATTCACATTTTAAGCCTCTATCATATATTGGATAAAAATAAAAACATTTAACAAACATGTTAATCATATTGTAGTTAGTTTTTTTCATTCCCGCCTTCACAACGACTATGAGTTAACTACTATTGAAAATAATAATATTATATTATTATTATTTTAGTATAACTCATCCTTGTGTGCAACGTAAGATTTCAAAGAAACCCATTGTTGGGTATCGGGTACGCCATCGAACATAACAACCCCATTCAAGTGAAATTAATATTTAATTCACAAGATATAAATTAAAATTAAAATTTATTATTTTCTTATTTACCTGGGATGTTATAAGAAAAATTATCATAAAACATATAATAAAATATTTCAGATGAAATCACATTATGTTAATCCAAATTAATCACATGATTCAACATGGATTTTTAAATATATGAAAATGATCCAATAAAATCATTGAATAATTCTAAAGAGTAATACTCTTTTACATTGAATAAAGGTGTTCATTTGTAAAACTCTATGCCTTAAACATCAAATGAACTAAAATATTTTTAAAAAAATATAATTACTAGTTGTATAAAAATTTAATTGTGGCCTAAAACACATTATACGGTACACTTGTAAATAGGTGTGAAGTCAAGAAGTTCCCTTGAAATAATATTGTTTATTAGGAATAATTTGAGAATGATCCTTTTAAAACATGAAACTACCCATAAAATAAAGAATGATTATAATTAGTATATAAATATAAAACATTTAAAAATTATTTACTAAGAGAACCTACAAAAAATTAAGAATTTAATTTCGGTAATGATATAAAAAGAATAACCTGAAAGAAAATGGAGGTTCGGGTAGAAAATCCTTATCTTATGTCCGAATGTGTTCTTCACTTGAACCTAAAACTCTATATAATAAAATTAAACCTATTAAATAATTAACTCACAAATTTATATACATGTATTTCTATTTTTATAATTTTATTATGTTAATCTATGGCATTTTTTAAGAGTTATAAGATACAATTTTATTTCATGTGAGTGTTCGTTTCCATAGTCTTCTTGATCGGTATACTTTTTTGTAAGTATGGAAGTTTTTGTGGAGTCGGTAAAATTATACAGAATTTAATTTATTTGATATTTATGAAAATAAAGAATTTTAAATGTATATATATATAATTATAATATATTTTATGTGGATGAATCATTAGATAATACATTTATTGATAATCATTTACATTATTACAATGATTATTGATCATAACAAACTAATTTTGTCTTCTCATTTAATAATAAGAAAATATTTTACATCCAGGAAATAAGAATGGATTTAATACATATGATATAGTATTTTTTATCCATTAAAAATTTTATCATTACCATTCCTAATGAATAAGTAGAATAATTAATGTTCATTGTTAACGAAGGTTGTAAATCAGCACCTCCTGTATGATGATTTCATTTTTAAAATAAAAGAGGTAGAGTAAATATATTATTCATAGATATTCAAATAACATGTAATAATTATAGTATATAGATTATATTGGACTTCTCATTATCATTTGGATAAAGGTAGTTAAGAGAGGATAAAAAAAGAAACTAAATTTAAAATATATTTAAAGAAAAATGAATTTAATTTACCTCTTGAATTGTACTTCTTGAGAACCTCCATAATGAACGTGCTTTGGGTATTTTGGTAATACCAAGAGCTCTTGGATGTGGGTAGAGGCTAGGGAAGAGTATTTGGTTAAAATACTTACAATATTAAGGACTTATTTGAGTAAGGATAAGAGGGGGATATGGGTGGTTTTTATAGTGGAGGAGAGGAGTGATTTCTCATTATTTAGTTCATTATTTATGTTTTTCCTCAAGGAAAGAAATAATGTTGATTATTTAGACTAAATAGTTTAATTTTATAATGTGAGTTCAAACCAATGGTTCTTACATTATCCATAGCTCAATTAATAGTGTATTTTATTTATAATGTGTATATATTGTAAATTACATTAATTTACTATCCACCAAAAAAATTCAAGTTTTTTAGAATAACCTAAAAAATAAAACCTAACAATTTATTGATGTGTAGAACAAAATAATTTACTCCATTTTTGGAAAATAATATTCTATATATGTGAAAATTAATTATTAATAAAAATCATCATTTACTCAAAAAATACATTTAAAATATAATCTGATTCTATAACACCATGAAATACAAACAATGTTCATATTAAATTATCCTCAAAACATAGGAAAAAATAATTAGTTACGAATATATTTTAGGAAAATTAATTTTCCTTTAAATATATTTATTAATCAAAAAATTGTAAATAAATATTCCTTTTACACAAAAATACAAACACTTAATTATTAATTTTTATATAATCACTTACAAATACCATGTATTATTTATATCATACTTTCATTTTTAAGATGCCTAAATCTTATTTTTAATTTCCATGGATTGGATATAATTAATTAGGTATATCTAAATCTTAAAATGGAAATATTACTCCCCTACGGTCAAGTTACTATTCACCAAAAATGTAAGTCGATCCTATTAGACTCTAAATATCTTACTGAGCATAGTTGTGTAGGTTGGTTTTTTAATATTAAAAATACAGAGGAGGAAAAATTATTTTTAACGTCTAGGTTTTAATAAAAAAGTTTTTATTCATAGAGACTCTATGTTTCGTGCATTACAATCTAAATTAAAATTAATTGTAAAACATATGCATGTTATACATAAGGATTTAAATTGTGCTCAATTAATTAATGCATTTCCATGAAATCACTAAACCATGATGGAGAACAAATAATATATAAATATTTATTTATTTATTTATCTCTCAATAGGGAACCTCATATACATAAATATGTTTCTATTATCCCGAATGGCCTGAAGGCCTTATTTTTTATTTTATTATGGATAATCCCCCTTTAAGGATTGAAGGGGAACCCGTACATGACCCGTAGGCCCAAGGAACAACGCCCGACTGACACACAATACATGAACCAATGGCCCAAAGGCATACCGTGCACATAACATGACCCATAGGCCCTACCCACTATAACTACCCATCCCCAGCTTCTGCATCGCTGATCACCTAGCTCCCCACATTGCATTGCTGATAGGTTAGCATTGCCCCTACAAAGAGACATGGTGCCTGGTCCCAATGGTGGCTGCCATACCATTTCATTCATCCAATCTAATTAGCTCTACTTCTGGTGGCCGCTACTCCTATTTCTATGATCCTCATCTTGGGTCCTGTTGTGTGTGAACTGGGCTACTCTGTGGTCTCTATGGCCCTAAGGCCCTATGGCCTGAAGGCCGTTGATGACCTGAAGGCCGTTGAGACCCATATGTCCAAACCGGTGGCTCGAAGGACAATCGGGTGAATAGCTCCAGCTGCTGCAATACCAAACTGTAATTGGTACAGTGATGCAACAGTAGTTCGGAAATTCACCTCCACCCGGTTTTGAACCAGGGTCTCATGGATTGCAAACATGAGCCCTTACCTCTATGGTATGGGCTCATTGGCAATAGATGTTTCTATTGATGTAGAACATTTCAACGTATAGATGGTTTATACTATGTTTATATCTTATTGAATGAATATATGAATGGTTATTAGTTCTATTCCATTGATTATGACAGATTCAATAATAATAATTAAATCTATATGATATTCGTAGAGTAGTTAAAAATTCACCCGAAAATGGTTTGATGAGACCAACTTTATATCCTCTCGACCAATATGATTCATTAACGATCATTGAAAATATAATTCAATAAACACACAACCTTGGAATGTAGATCCATAAATCCTTATGGATGTGGCCATGTTTGGTGTTTCATGATTCACGAATATTTCCTATTAGAAGCCACTATAATGGGGACAAAAAAATGATAGATCCCCAATTAGAATTATTGAAGCATACTGAACCCTGACAATCTATCATGAGGGACCCTAGTTCTCATCGAAAACAATATTCATAATGAATATGTTTAATATGTTCCAATGGGGATAATAAGATATAATAATGGATTAAAATATGAAATTGACTACAATAAATTGATGTAGAACAATATTGTAGATTCTATAAATATAATTAATTTTCAACTATATTTATAATGAATATTGAGAATGATCACTTATTATATGATTTGAAAAGGATTTCTATAAGATTGATAAATGAATTATCAACATCCTACCATGATAAAATGAATACCAAAAAATCAATTATATTTATGATAAAAAACGAAAATAGGAAATATATGGAGATAAAAATAAGGTTCAAGAAATAATCATGGGTAATACCTCAGTGATTGACATTTTTTATGACAGGGTTGTGTGATTTAGGACATGGTGAGACATATCATTAGAGTTATATATAACAAAAAATTTATTGTATGTTTCTCATAGCTTAATATTTTATATAAACCACATGCATTCAAAGAAATATATTAATATAATAGTGGTTTCTAATTAGGACAATATAAAGAAGAAGAATAATTTTCAATTTAAAATAAAATTCCTCTATATGATAATAAGTTAATGTAGAAATGAAATGGTCCATGTGTATGATTTAATCGTTACTCATACTTATATGAAAATGGGGTAATGTAATTATGTTTTTTCCACATTCAATTAGGTGATATAAAATGAAACTAAATCCTCATGGATTGTGGTAGATTATCTAATAATAGCTTTTTTACTTTATCTCTAATATGTATGACTTATAAATCAATCATTATAAACTAATATACATCCTGAATTGGTGAGACTTCATGAAATACCCTTATAGATAAATTTAAATCTATATTCTAGGATTTCCTCAATGATATCGTTAATATATCAATATCAATTGAATAGTGATTGAAAATATTGTATGAACTATCACAACTAGACTAATTGAGTATCTAAATATACTATGTAGAAAACCAAGGTTATGTCGGACCTTTCTCACTATATTTCAATGATTAATGGGGAAAACATATTCATTTAATGGAATTATCATTTGAAAATAGATTCAACTCAAGAATTGAGAAATAAATTTATAAAGCCAGCATTGTAAATAAGCATAGAAATATAAGATTTTTGGATGAAATTCGAGAACATATATTATTATAAAGTGAAAAAGATTATGAAATCTATGATAAGGTTAACTTTATTCATCAAGACACGAGAAAATAAAATATTCAATAGAACTCTTATGATAAAAATCAATGGTTCCACCAAGAGACAGATGATAGGATTATAGTGTTTATATTAATATAAACATGAAAATGATTTATTTTATTTTAGGAGAATGTCATATTAAATGGCTAATTATTTTTTCCCATTACAACTTACAATCAAATTGGAGTTATAGATTATCAACACATATTGATTCCAAACATATCTGAAGTGCATGATGTGTTTTAATTATGTATCCTATGGAAGTGAGTACTCGATCACTCAAATGTATCAAATCTCAATGGGGTATATTTATTAAATTATCTATGAAACTAATAGAAACATGTAGATATCATTGACCATAGATACAATGTTCCCTCCATAATATTGCTCATCATGTTAAATTACATTGGTTGATTTGTAAGAAAGAATTTTCAACATGGTAATATGAGTAAAAAATGAAATATATATACCCTCATATATTCTAAATAGATGATTTTAGATAAAAACCCATGGATGATATTTCTAAATGGCATAAAAATATAAAGACTCATACTTTAAAATATTTAATATTTTTCTTCTAAAAAGACATGTAATTAATAATATTACACTATGGAATGAAATAAAAAAATAAAAAATAATAATTATAGAATTTGGATTATTTTGATAACCAATACATATCGCACACACTAATAACAATGAAGAAAATAAGAAAATAGTATAATGAAATAATATTTTAAAAATAATTAATTTAGGTCCTTGAGGGGAACTGATGTGAGTAATGAATGATAAAAAATAAGGGCTATTTATAAGAATTATTGAACTAGTATTGCCATTAGAATAGTAAAATGACACATGGAATAATAAAACTAGCTATTATAATGGAAACATTATCATATAATAAAAAATTGACCGTTATAAAAAAATAAACCATTAAAACAATATTATTACCTAAAATAATATATTAAACATAAATAATTGTAGAAAATATAATTATTGAAATTTTAAAAACCATGCGTTTTAGTTATAATCTAAATGAAAATATAAGTAAATTTTTAATATTTTTTATTTTGATGTATTTTATAAAATGATTAATTTGTATGATAATAATTATAATTGCCTATATATGAAAGTAATTATAATATATTGAATATATTTTTTTGAAATTGATTCTTGAAACGTCCTAATGGTAAATTTATGATTATCTTATATAATTTTCAATTTTTTGGTGAGTATAAAACTCAAATTTTTTTAAATACCAAATGTTTGAAAATTTTATAATGTTTTAATAGTGACGAAATAATTAAAAAATTGGTTAACATATACCAAATTTACATTAATAGTGTAAATTGGAAATTTAAAATACCTCACCATTCATGTAGAAATATCATTATACCATAAATTAGTTTATAAATTCCCATAAAATATTCCAATCCCATGATATTACCTACTCTAATATATTAATCCAAATATTATCATTAGGACTAATAAAAAGTTACACAAATATACTCTTTCAAGTCATTAACGTTTTCGAAAAGAAACAACAACAAAATGGAGGAAATGTTCCTCTATTTTTTTTATAAATTTTCCATATTTTATTAAACAAAATAGTTTTTATATTATTATAAAACTAATCAAAATTTATAAAATAGTATACTGTCAAAATATTATTGATATTAATAATAAAATTACTATTTACAATATATTTATGTGCTATATATCTCTATAATTCTCTATTGATAATGTCAAATTAATGGGGAGCTAACTACCTATGAGGAAATAATCAATGCCTAACAAATCAAAAAATATATATTAGTTTTTTGTAGATTATAAAATAAATTTACAATTTTTTAATTTATTTTAATCATCTTAAACAATATGTACAATAATGATATATAATGAAGACTAAAAATAATGAAACTAAAATGGAAATGTGATAATTCCAAAAAAAATCGTCAAGAAGACACATATTTAATAATGTAGATAAAAAATAAAATTCAATGATTATAAATGATCAAGAGGGGAAAACATAATTCACTTTTTTATTTGATTTTCAATATGTATATGATTTTTATGCAGGTGGCCTACTAGTGATGAAATAAGGTGGTGCCTTTGTTAACGTAAACATTCAAACCCCACTACTTTTATATTATCATAATTTCAAATATATTTTCCAATATTTATCTCAAATAAAATTTAAACGTACTTGTAATTTATATTCCCTATAATTATCATAGAGATATTAATTTTTCTAACTCATTAGGATGATTTATAATCAATTTTTATTTATTTTTTAAAAGGAATCATTTTATAAATAACTCATTAGCTCATAATGATTTCATATTATTCTATCTATGGAAAACAAGCATTTTTACAAAATATAATTTATAATAAATTTTTTTTTCACTTATTATTTGGAGAACATCAATGGTTATTCATGAACATATTATTTAGGACATCAATAAGGAAAATAGTAATTTTCACATTCATGCATATCATATGTATGATTGATAAATTTTTTCCATTTATCTATATTATTACAGGAATATTATGTTGTGAAATGTGTGTCTTGATATATATATACCCCACCAACACATGATATAATTATATATATATGATTAGATTATTTTTAATACCTGTAAAAATTATGTTAGATTGTTTTTGATTTTATAAAGTGAGGATTTATAAACTTATTTTATGTGTCAAGATGAAGAAATATTTATTTATTATATTTTTGAATACATGACCAATATTTTATGATGTTATACTATTTTGAAAATGAATCATCCCATGTTTCATTCAAATTATTTCATTAAGGTTATGATCTTGATAATTTATTTTGATATATTAAAAATTTATATGTGTCAACATGAACTATTAATTCATGCCAACTATTCCTTCTTTTCAATTCCTATAAATACCATGATTTTGGATTAATATTAAATTTATTTGATAACTCATGTGACTACATGTACAACATATATTATAATATCATAGAGGATGATTGTGGTAACAGAAATAAATAAGGATTATTTTTAAGGCAATAATATATTATATTAACTGAATTTTACCATGATACGTGCCTTTTTATTTATTATAGATTTATTATTATTTATTTATATTAAAAATTGTGTAATAAATATATATAAAAGGGAGAAATTATATATTTTATATCAAATAAGGTTTTTTTTAATTTGGAATTATGTGGGTAAAAGGTAAACTGGGATATAGTTAGGGGTCCCATTTCGGATTTTTTTAAATCTATTTACCTATGATATTATGTTATTTATCAATATTTCATTGAATATTTCGATTTTATAAACATTTATGTTTTAGAAATTTTTTTAACTAAGGGAAATAGTCCCATAACCAATGTGATGTAAAATGAAATGATATTTTGGACAAAATTCTCCATGTAATGTGTTTTAGAGTATAAAATATTATGGACATACATACACAACTATCTCATGTCATGAGTAAAAACCATTAATAGGCCAAAACACATCCTTCCCAAAAATTGGGGAAATTGTCCATTGATTAATTTATACAACAATTAATCGAAAATTTAGTTTAAATTATTATTTACTTATTTTATAATTTTAAATAATATATATGGAAAATATGATTTCCATGATCTATTATATCAGGAAAAAGATATTTAATTTAGCTATATACCAATAGAATGAAGAGGCTATAGAATTGTGGATATTAATCTTGAATAAAAAGATGAAGGATGAATTTGAATCAGCAAGGTTGTAATAATTTAATAAGATATTTCATGAAAAGAAATTCATAAGACAATTTTGTATAGTTATGTTTTTGTAACTTTTATCTCTTAAGAAAATGTAGAGTGAATCTTACACAACATTTGAGGATAATTTCATAGTGATTTCAATGTAAACCTTTGGTTTTATTATTAGTAATAACATAAAAAGAGAAATAATATTTTTCCTTGAAAAAATCCTCTATTAATGTATCTAGATATATATGACATGAAGATTTATTAATAAGTAGCATGATATTCCCTCGATGTAAATATTGAGTTTCTAAAATTTTCCTATGAGTGTTTAGATATTAAACCAATGATATAGATTCAAGTAGGTGTATTATAGGATTAAAAGGAATACAAGATCTACCAAAGAAAAATTTAGTGAGGAGAAAATAAAAACCTTGAAAGCTTCCACAATGTAAATATGAAATGATTTATGAGTGGAAGAAAAGGACCTCAGGATGACCAATATTTGAAATATATAGTTAAACTAATCAATTTGATGGTATAAAGTAATGAAATGGAAATTTAACCACATGTGGTTCTATAAATATACTATAAATGGAATTAGCTCTATTAAATATATTTCCCCACACCAATTATATTTATGTTTAATCAACCCCAACTTCCACTGAAACCTTGAGAGAAAGGGGGAACATACACCATCATTATTACTAAGGTGGTAGAATAAAATAATGTATTTAAATATAGAAATTCAATTCATGGATATATAGAAAAATTATTTTTTTTTTATGATTTTATACATTATTTAATATCATTATATTTTTTAAAAATTTACGAATCCCCTCCTTGATACCTTGATGATTAAAAATAAATTAAAACACCTGATGGTGTAATCCTAGCCACTATATTCTTATAGTCTACCCTAGTTAGTTTTTTTTTGGAATATTAATCCATTGAATATCATAATCCTTATTTTAGTTGAATTTGATAATATACATGACATAATTTGGCTCTCATTTTATTAATCTTACATTAATTTTCACGAAAAGGAATCCATATTCCACATCTAGAACCATATAACCCTCATGTAAAATAATAAGTATGAATATTAATTTTATATAGAATATCCATTAATGGTGTGAGCTCAGATACACATTTATGATTCATATAATTATAAAAAAATTAGATTAATAAAATAATTATCAATTTTGATATCCCCATTCTATGGTAATATACTAATTTATTTCTTGACATCCAACAAGTCCATCTCCCAAATTGTGAGGTCAATTATCTCCATAAAAAATATACATATACACAGAATTATATACAAGTGTTCATATATGATGAAATATACAACAAATGGATTCAAAAAAAGTGACCAAAGTGAATATTTATTGATGTTTCATATTCCATAATGCATCACCATGTGGTAAAAAAAAATTTCTTTATCCTAAATAAATATGGTTTTATACTATAATTCATTTACTATTGAGAGTTCAATAGTATCACAAAAAATAATAATAAACCACTAAGAAGTAATAATGAATTATTCAATAATATTCAAGTAGATCAATATTCCTCAAAGGTAGATATTCATTCATCATATCATAGGTTGATGCTAAAGAGAGGTAATTTAAGAGACATCCATCCATAAGCGTTTTAGACACCGTGACATCCCTATAACAACTTATTAAATAAAAAATTCACTAAAATAATTTAGGAATTTTTTATTGGTGTGTTCTGAGAATAACATGATAACATTTTGGTGGAATATATTGGTGATACTCTAAAAACACCAAATTTATTGATGAAAATGGGAAATGTGGATTGATATTGATAGAAATATTATTTTAGGATAAGTTGTATTATAAATTAAATAAATGTTCTATTTTGATGTAGGAAGACATATTCATGGATAATGTTATCGTATATAATAAGATATATGGGTATCCTTCAAAGATATAAGAAAATATTAAATTTCCTAGAACAAAATATGTAATGTAGATCTGTAAATCCCAAAATTAGATGTGTACTGTCAATCATTTTTGAGGAATTTCCCACAATTTGAAATCAACTAACTGATATTAATCAGAAAATATTAAATTATATATTGGCTAATGAACGTGAATAGAGATACAAGAGGTGGATGGAAAGTAATATTATAAAAAATTTACTCATAATATCCTCATATGGTGAATTTTTTTATGTAGATTTATGATGTAGTGAATGGACTATGTTATGTTCTAATGAAAAATTAAAAATTGATATTAAATGTATGAGTATAATTGAATGTTCATCCAGAAAACTCTCTGACATTTGGTTTGATGTTAATTATTATAGTCTGTAAATGTTTGATTAGGAGCCATTATCTCATTTTGAGAGTGCGATATATGTCCAGATTAGAAGAGATAGAAGAATATATTAATACAAAATAAGATCAATGTTAACCTATTTTGATGGTTTGAACAAACAATGATTTATGACAACTCAATCCATTACAAACATATGATTGAGAATATTTTTATTGATTCTTTTATTATAAATTTCATGACATCCTTATTCAGGATGATAGAGGAGATGGATCAACCCATATTAGAGATTAAAATGAAAAAAAGTAGAATCATAACGAATGGAATAATATAAAACATACTTTAAATGAATTCAAGACCATCCATTTTGGAGGTGCAAAAGAAAAATCTAATATATTTTATAGTGGTATAATAGTAGTTTTATTAAATATTTAAGGTAAATTCCTAAATTTTCATTATTTATAAAGATGCATATGTGAGATTTATGAACTGATTATATGTAATATCAATTAAAAATATAAGGAATAGATATTGGATGATACTCAGAGCTCAATATTTTATATTAATCATTGGAGAAAAAATATTTACTAATATATCTAAGAGAACTTATAGTGGAACCATTTAAAGAAGGATATTGCTAAATATAATCCAATGGGATTTGTGTTATATAAGGTTAAAAAATAATTTATAATGTATAAATAGATTACTAAACCATTATTGATATATACATTATAATTATAGAACATAACTATGGATTTTTATGGTATTCCAAAGATATTAGAAGGAAATAATGTCACATTAGTTTCATTAGATTGTATTACAATGCCAACTAATTTTATTTCTACTAAATTAGGATTGTTACTTAACCACATGAAATGTTATTTTTCATGGATGTGTTGAATCCTCATTGAACAACACTATCAAATAGGTTTTATCTATATATAATGTTTACGTAAAGGATCTATAAATTTATCTAAGATGGAATAACCCTGTAATTGAACATTTGTAAAACCAAGTACCACTAGGGTGAAATTAAAATATAAAAGAATTATCTATACATGTTGGTAAATTACATGATACCTATTTATAGAAATTAGTGATGGTTGGGATAAACATATTTATATAGTTATGTTATCATACATCAATTACTTCCACATTGAAATTCAGATGGATCCTTATGAAGACAACCATGGAAAGAAGAAAAAAACTATAATATTTAATGTTAATGGTGTAGACCATATATAATTTTGGGAAATAAATTGTTTTTGAAATAAAAGGCTTAGTGAAAACCATTTATACACACAATAGAGCCTGATGATGTTGATAGAAGAGGTACAATAAAAATAATATCAAGTACTTGATGTTTTTTGTTGGGGAACATTTGTGCCTTTTAATATCAAAATTCAAGTGAGTTGGTATGTTTTAGAAAAAGGTAATGAGAATACCTAGATACATTTTCCCCATTTATATTTCTGATCACATTGGAGTTTTATACTATTGACTACAACTCCATCCAAACTTATTCTATGTGAATTGCATGTTTCAAGTACCCATGTAGGAATTTGAATAACT
Organism: Viscum album; assembly: GCA_963277665.1. Taxonomy (NCBI): domain Eukaryota; kingdom Viridiplantae; phylum Streptophyta; class Magnoliopsida; order Santalales; family Viscaceae; genus Viscum; species Viscum album. The sequence continues at coordinate 1,460,295,570 of OY728150.1, read as the reverse complement.
AATTTATCATATGATTTTAGTATATATGTGTTATATTTGGAATTTGGACTCTATTATAAAAAGAATATAGTGAAGTTATTTGATAGTTGATACAATTTATCTATAAATAGATAACACAACTTATTAATTTAATTTTTTAGAACCGTAAGTATAAATGGGAAACACGGGATCCATATAAATAAAATAAAAATAAAAATGTCACCAAATATAAATTGAGGATATTAGAAAAAAATTAAGGGTGAATTTTCTATAGGTGTTGTTTTAGTTGGAAATGGGGGTGACCATGTTTGTTTAAGGATCAAACATTCCAATCGGTTTATAATGGGTTTATTTGTAGAACCAAAAACACCCAATGATTTTGTATCCATTTGGACCTACATTCCAAAGCTAGGTGCTCAGTAGTTGTGGACTAATGAGGCTTAAGAATTTTCATTGGTCGAGAGGATTGGAGGTCAGGCTCATTACACCTTTTGGGGGGGTTATTTCCGAATTCGGGACTCTCTTAGAGATTTAAGTTATGTTCATGAATCATTATTAATTCAGCAAGCATGAAAATGAGTTTTCCTTTAGATTTGGAAAACTATGATTGAAATGTATGGGATTTAGAGAATCTTTTATATGTATTTGAGGTTCTTCATCGATGAAGAATCATCCGTATGTATAAGTGATTCATAATCAATGGTATCCTTCAATACATTATATAGATATATCTTGGTCATTATGATGACCATACTGGTTTTAAATCCACTCATTGGGGCACTTGATGATTATTGTCATTTAGAAAGACAGGGATTATTTCAAAGTTTGGATCGTACGCGTAGATGGGCTACCTGCATATCCTTGTTAAAAATGAATCAGAACCCATGTAGTTTGGTAAGAAGGATATAGTTTAGCATCATATGGTATGGAAAAAGAATTAATGAATGATGGTCTTGAACCATTGAATGGATTCCTACGTACTCTACTTTTAAGGAAGAGATCAACGTCTACATAGTTAGGGTGAAGAAATATGGGGCTTATGGATGGTTAACAACCCAAAAAGAGATGTAGTGATTACGTTTACACTCTAATCTCACGTGATTCATTCTTAGGGTGAGAACTAAGAGGTATCAGTAAACCTGATGATTGTGCCATGAAATATGCAGTCAAAAAATATGATGTGGGGCTTACATATGTATGACTGCCCAAGTAGATGAAGACCAGAACTCACATCAGGAGAGAAGCCCAAGAGCACAGTCCATAAAGGTATTTGTACTTTATGGAGATTTGGAGTTTTAACCCGGGGATTACTCTTAAATACGATGCCCAAATTAAAGGGTACATATAACATGGGGATTACTTCTGAGAAGGAGGACCACATTAAAGGAATTATGATTGGGGCTGATTCTTGAGAATGAGGCCCGAATCAAGGGAACATGGGACTTACTCGTGAGGAGGATGCCCTTAATCAAAATATCTACTCATCTTAATGGATGAGGTCATATGGGGGAATCCTCTAACTATAGTGATATAAATCTTGTAAGTCACGAGGTTTTGGGATAGGTTCTCATAGAATTCCTTTCAGATAAGGAATCCTACAAAGGAACCATGCCATAAATTGCTTTGAAAAGGCGTTTTAGGGCTAATCTCTTGAAGAGGAGAGGCGAATAGGATAGAGGCACACAAATGAAGTTGGTGTGCATGTCTTGTCCATGTAAGTGTACATGTACGGTATGGGTTCACCTGGGCGATGAAGAATCATTAGGGTAATACTTGGGCGAGACTTTACTCAAGACTTTAGTATTATCCTAAGATGTTTCCAAAAGGGCGGCACACATGTTTCATCAAAAGGGTAGGGAGGCGTGCTAGTGTTTCCATTTTTAAGGAGGCATGGACACATATGTGTGCATGTGTTGATAAATTCTAAACACTTAGGCCTTGTTCTACTCCTTCAGGTCTTCCATTTCCTAGAAAAAAGTGTCCTTAGAATCTTTCAAAAGAGTTGATTTGAAGACTAGGGTGACCAGAGCCTGAATCTTACTTTTGGAAAAAATTTCCCTCAAATGGGTGCCCATAGTGGCTATTTATATTCCATTTTGAACCTTGGGCAAAAAACCAAATAGGTCACGCAAGTGAGTTGCATGACCCATAGGTGGCGCACAAGTGACTTTCACGATGCACAAGTTACTTGAATGCCTCACTCCAAATGGGATCCTAGTCCATGCCTTCATCATTTTTTTTGTTCTTCAAAGAGTGACCCTCTTTGTGCTTAAGGTATTACCCTTTGAAATTCATTGGACTCTGTGATAGAAAGGAGAGTCAAAAAAAGTCCCCCCTAATAGTTGGATCTGAAAAAGAATGAGGATCCAGCTCTGAGTTAAAGTCGGAGAAGTCAAGGCTTTGTGGCATGCAAGTTCGGCGCGCTGATGATGGGGCTTGTAGGTATGGTGCGCAGGTGGTCTGGATCACCTATATATACAGGCTCACTCCTATGCAAAATGACTCGGCTTCCCGCAACTTGAGCTCTCGTTGTGCAGGTGCTTCCGTCATCGGCAAATCTCCCTTCTGGATTTTGTCATGCTTCTACATAAGGTATTTGACTTGCATGCCTTTACTAGGGTGGAAAAACTTGCGTGACCAGTTTGACATGCGTGCCAAGTTAGGACCTATGCACCTTAATTACTTTTCCTTTTTTTTATTTCCTTCATCCAAATTTCAGAAAAAAACATACATAAAAGTTGATTGTTTGAACTTTTTGCAGATTCAACAGCTCCCAGATGAATTGGATCAGCTAATGAGTTTACCAGCAAGAGAATAGATTACTTGATGATCGTCATTGACCATGACTATTATCTTATATGTGACACCACTCTCCTGTATTTGGCTATGTACTTAAAGAAATATCATGTCAATTTCCCATAGAGAATCTACTTGCCTTTGTATGGCCATGGTCTCTTGTAAGGAGTCAATGTTCCAGAGGCAAAGAATTATATCCCTCATTCTTGATTTCAAACCTACTCCAACATCTTTTTGGAAAATGTCTCAGTTGCAGGATCATTTGTCAATGCTAGGATAGTGGAGAAGGCATACATAATGCATCATAGCCCATGTGATCTACATCTGAAGCCTCACAGGCCTGAGCTGCAGCCGCATTGCTATCCTTCTATTTTCCAAAATTTTTAGATGGACTAACCTATGGTATGGAAGAATAGTTGGGATTTCTATCCTAGAGTAGGTGTGAAGCCTACATGGATGTGGGCATGTTGGGTGTGAAAAACCTGTGCAGAGTTTTTCGATGATATGGAGAGAGCTACACTATATGAAGTTGTCTCGGCTGGGCAGACATATGTCTACAAGAATAATAATTTCGTTCCGGAGTTAAACAACTGTTAGATCTTGTAAATTAATTCTTTCCATATGACTCATGGATAATTAGGCATCAATTTGAATTAAATATACAATATTTTAGGGGGCTTCAATTTAGGGAGATATGTATGATGAATTCATCCCACCGAAGGTGACTTGGAGTGATTCGGGGAAGACTCTGGCTTTGGATCAAGAGTTAATGAACGGAAACCCACTGCAGAAAAGATATTTGTCCAGAGGAGTGGATGGACATGTTTTTTATTATGAAGAGAGAGGAGGGACCTTCTTTCTCTCATCCTACTAGTTTCCCTAGAGCAGCAAAGAGGGGTGCTATGGGCACATTTTTGCCAACTCTAGAAGCAGGAGAGTTTGATAGTTGGGGGTATGAAGTTAACCAAAAAATTCCAGCAAAGACCCATGTGGAAGGCTTTTAAGCCTTATGGATCAGTGTTTACCTTTTAATAGTTCGGGAATCGAAAGGAGGTGTGTGGCCGAGGACCTTTGTCATTGCAGCCAAGCTAGATGAATGGAAGATGGTTGGGTTGGCCACCCTAGATTTGGAAAAGATTCATTAGATCTTACTTCATGTTTATATGTGTAATTATCATCTATGAATAGGGGGACCATTCCAAGTTTTATTGGGATGGATCAACACGCACTTTAGGACATATACTGTACGAAGTGGGGTACATGTTCCTGGAAGTTCTTTCCAACCACCTGTTTAGGAATTTTCTTGAATTTATCCCTTACCCCTCAACGCTTATGATATCAAAATAAGGCTGAGCATGTTCAAGGAGTTTCACTTCTTTCCTTAGAGAAATCCGCCAATAGGGCGATTTGTTAATGATGGAACATACAGCCTGGAGTTAAGGGCATATACACTGGCATGAAAAGATGGTACACTGGCCTCGAGGATTGATGGAGAAATTATATATGAGGAATATGCTCCATACATATTCAAATATCAATTCAAATGATTGCATAAAATTACCGTATCCCCTCCGGTGCATGTTAGGTTAGAGCAACATCCGATAGTTTCTCATAAACTATGGGTACTGTTATCTATGGAGAAGACTGGGGCAGTATCTGATCTTCCAGCTATTGAAGCAGCATGTCAATTAACAACATGGTATGTCGAGAGTTAGGTAGAATCTTACACTTAAGGGGTACTGAATTAGTCGGTCCCTCAGGTACTGATAAAGAAGAGAACCATTAGAAAAGAAGCTCTTCATTTGGAAGGTGACTCATCCTCAGCCAAAGCTGGTTCACTGGATTCCTCACTTGGAGAAGATTCAATGGTTTCATAGGATGGGGATGATGAGGCTTGAAATTCATCAAAGAGGCCTCATTCTAGATATAATCCTCCTTCCAGAATCAAGATACCTACTCCATCAACTCCTAGTGAGTTACATCATTGAGTCAATTTAGTCGCCATTATTTTAAAGAGCAACAAGATTCATTTTCTTATCCTTTATCATTGATTACAGGATCTAGGATGAATTTGATGTCCCATATTGTAGAACTCTCATCACGGCCTTCTGGTTCCCATTTTGAATATTTACAACCAGACACTATCCAAACATGGCAGAGTTTATATTGTGATGATGAAACCGCTTGGATGAGATTATGTGATGGGCTTTATATCCCTACAGTGGGGAATCTATGGGCTTCCTCTGACATCTGTTTTTAGGACAACCCCAATGAAGTGAGGGAATACATCAAAGAACTAGAAATGATCATATATTCCACTGATGAGTCAGTTACTGCCACCAAGTGGGTGAAGGAAATGATGGACCGTGGTACCACTAAAGGGATTGGTCCTTCATTAGATGAAGATTGGCGTGATTATGTGCCTCCTGAAGATGTATGTTTCCTTTTTCATATTTCTATTTGCTTTGCAATTGCAATTTAGTCAATGAATTGTTATTCAAGGAAATAATATTCTTCATCCTGTAGCTTTAAAAGGAAAGAGACACTAATATCCCATCATCGTGGTATAGCCCTGGTGGCACCACTCTTGGAGCCACTAAATATCCTTGTGAGCCAGACGAAGTATCTCCAAGCCAGCAAGTTATGGATGAGGAGTTATAAAGGGTGTTATTCTCCATAATACCTGTTTTTGGAGATGATGGTGCCAGTCCAGCCAAAAAGGACAAGAATCAATGGCATCGAAGAAAGAATACCACAACCAAATGCTTTATCAGTAGTGGTATGTCGTTTTGTTAGTCATGAATATTAATTTTTTAAAAAGTGCTCAAACTTCTCGGGATTGTAGGAGCTTCTTATGATTCCCCATTAAGGGAAAGGACTGACCATCCTTAGAGTAAAACTGACGGTGCTATAGAACAGCCGCAAGTTTCTACTAAAATGGATGTTCCTAAAGAAATACTGAGAGATGATGAGCCGACGTCTGTTCCCAGTACCTCTCCTGTTTCTGATGCCAGGAGAGAAGTGACTTCTGGTAAATTAACAATACTTCATGGAACCTCAAATGAGACAACAACTGACTTCCATTCTGTGATGTTTTAGGTTCAACAAATGAACCTGAACATTTGGCAACAACTGAAGCTAAACCCACAATGGTCTTTGAAGAATCTATCCGGGCTCAGAGATTTCTGGATTAAATTCACGAAGAAGACATGTAGAGTGCTCCCACTGGTGAGACTAACCATGGATCTGGAACATGCTTAGATAAAATGATGAATATTGTGATTTCCTTTGAAGTAGTTTTAGAACATGTTAAATTACCATGTGATTTAGATGATTTTGGAGATCTATTAATAGAATCAGCTGGATGTGTGTTTCATCATTTTTCCTATTAATCTTCTCATGATTACACTTCTAACCATATTTGGTTAAAACGATGTACAGTTCCATCTGAAGAAAATGCTAGACCAACAACGCTTGAAAGGGATGTAGACATTGATGTCAAACCTGTTATTGCAGAAACACTAGCTTATGTGGAACTTAGCATGACAGACCCTCCTGAAACCCATACTAAAAATCCTATTGAAGCTAGGAATAATGTGGAGGAGTATTCACAAGTTTCCGATCTTCGGTTAGGTAAAAGATGATGATATTTGTGGATTACTTAACCTGCAAGAAAATAAATCAACTTTCACTATCCTTTGAATCTAACCATACATTCAATTGACCAAATACGTATTTCAACATCTATGGCTATATTTGGAGGTGAATCCTCAGCCTCAGCCAAAACAGTAGTAGAAGGTGAAGCAACCAGGGTCTGGGAAGGAGCAGAACATGCCACTTCCTTAATTTCATTAATCCCAGACTATGTTCCTCCCTGTGATAGTGATGTTGAATTATACTGAGAGGTGAAAAAGGCATTCCAATTCTCACATTGTAAGGCATGGAAAAATATTTTTAAGATAATATCTGAGGCGCCTCTTGAATAGCTACCTTAAAAAATTCTAATAATTTCATCCCTATTCATCAAGCTGGGACTTGGTAGTTTTGGATATCATGAAATCCATGTCGCAGTGAAACAAGTCATTCAAAGGATGCAGCAAGAGAAAATGTGTCATCAAGACCTGATTAGAGCTAGATTGCTAACCAATATCAGTGAATTTTCGGATGTAGTGTCCCGAGTTGAGGTTGATCATGCTGAAAAGCTGAAGGAACTGAAGCAGAAGATCAAAGAGAAGATTGTCTAGCAGTTTCACCTTCAGCAATAGCTATATTATGTTTTTGGGGAGCTTGACCAGCTTAATAATTCGTTGTAAGAAGCCTAAGATGATGGTATAATAGCCATCACATATGCCAAAGAAGCACTTCATTGAGCTGAAGAGAGTGAAGGCGGTCGAGTAAATGAACATCAATTGGTTTCTGATGAAGCTCTGGATGTTGTGAAACTGATGAGAAATCATGTTGAATGCCTTCTGTAATTTCAAAAAAAAAGGGAAGAGACTCCAGTCTATGGATTTTCTTCTAATATTGTTCATCAAAGAATAACAGTTCATCTTCAATCATCTCTACCTTCATTTTCTTGATAATTTCTCTTATTTTTACCTAAGAAAATGGGCCTAGTAATCATAGTTTGATTTTTACTAGGGTTATATAATCAACCCCACAAACTTTTCATCTTTTAATTACTCAATATTTACTAAATCGTAACAATTGTACGTTTTGCAAGCTGGGAATCGACTTTTGTTCAGTGCACCATTTATAGGCTCCCAATTTAATGAGTACCAAGTCTTTTGTTATTGGGAGTTTAATGTCATGCATGTTGGAATATAAAAAATTTAATATTTAAGGTCTAATAGCTTAGACCGAATGGATGATATTGACTCAATTCTTGATAATTTGATTGGAAACATATTACCAAATTCAAGTATGGAGGGGGGAAATTGAAAACTTTGACTTGAGGAATTTTGAATATGAGGAATGACATGGGAAAATAGCTAAAAGGAATTAGAGGAAGTCTTTTCTAGGAATGAATTTACCACTACATGACAAACCCAATACGGGGGATGAATTATGCAGGGCCAACTAGGTAAGATGCTGCATAGTCAAATAGTAGTATCTTTTCGCTAACTGGTCCGTTATGTAGGAAAATTATGCATGGCCACCTAAGGGAACGTTCTATATAGTCGGGGAAAAGAACTGTCATAAATTTGAAATTATATTCTTAAATGCCGAAGAAGTTTTATGGAGATTAAAATTTTCCAAAGAATATACTATGCTTTATGGAGAAAGGTAATTGAATATAGAGAGGATATTTCCAATCGGAATTGTCAATGAATTAGAGGAATGTGACTTCTAAGAAGGTCTGACCCAAACGTATGAAAAAAGGTATCTGTTGTTATAAATCATATGACTAAAATTGATGATTGAAACATTATACGAGATATAGTCAAGTGGTCCAAGGTTATTTCATATTGCTCTTAACATATGGAGAAAGAGGAAAATTCAAGCCATAGACTTGAATACTTTCAGATCATTAAAAAGATTATGGAAAATATATGTTAAGGATGGCATTTTTTTTAAGATCCCTATATACCGTCGTTAAGACCAATAGGGACAATAGAGGATTCTCATAATAATGAAGTTACCATTAATTAAAAAACCCATTATGGAAGTTGAATTATGTAGGGCCAACTGGGGCATAAGCTGCATAGTCAAATAGTAAAATCTTTTGGCTGACATGTCCGTTAGGTAGACAACTTTTGGAAGGCCCCTTAAGGGAACGTGTTGCATAGTCAGGAAAAAGAACTCTCAGAAATCAGAAATTTTGTGACCAGAAGTCAAGAAAAAGGTTATTGAGACCATGAATATTATTTTAATAATGTTGAGGTTTGGTCCTGAATTGCGATTCTGGATGTCACTACGTATCTAATTTGGATGAGAATCAAGCCACAAGTAGTTCTTGAAATACAGTTTAACGTCATGTAGGACAAGAGCATGGATGATTTTAGTTTATGGTCGTAGATCTCAGACTATAGTGAGGGAGACACATCGTTCATTTTTTATAAACCTGATGTGAATAATGACTGGGGTGTTCCATATCACACCATGTGCTCCCAGTGGGACTTTTCAGCCATGGGACAGAATGTGGAGTTTGCAATTAGGACCAAATGCTCAGGGCTGGACTCGAGGAATTCTTGAGCGTTCATACGTATCCCATGAGGATGGTAATCAAGATGCATGTAGTTATTAAAATACGCTTTTTACATATTAGGTTCGTACATATGAGGGGTAAAGAGGCATTTATTGCAATTATGGCCGCACCCAAGATTAAAAACGTGGGTTTCACTATGTATCTCATAAGGATGAAAATCAAGCCATACATAGTTCTTGAAATATGACATGGTTAGAGATCATGTCAATGATGATTCCTCTTGAGTGAGGGGATCAGGGATTGTGGCAGTTTAATGTCATATAAGACAAAAGTAAAAATAGTTTAAGGTCATATGCATGGACCAGTGCTATGCATGTATCATGTTTTCCAGTGAGGACAATGGGGGACTATATAGTTTAACGTCATATAGATAGGATGATGGGACGTACACAGTTTAACGTCATGTAGGATGAAAGTGAACCGATATGAATAAGACGTTTGAAGGGGGTTTCACGGATCAACATCATATGGGATATAGGTGAATCGATGTGAAGAAAGTGGTTTCGGTCTTGAACCTCAGGACTTTGCCTGCGTACCCAGCCTAGGAGGCAAGGATCAATGTCTGCGTTGCTCGATTGAGATGGATTCAGCTATTGTGGTGTACTTGAGGACAACGACCAAAAGTTGATGTTGGGACATAAGCATGGTAAGAATCCTAGAGAAGATTTCATGGTTGAATATTACTCTAAGCTCAAGTGAGACATGCTTTGGGTGAGAAACAAGAGGCCGCAACAGACCATACGATCATGTCGCGAAAGATGTTTCCACGAAGGCTGGTGTGTGGCTTATGCATTGTTAGCTATTCGGGGCACGTATGGAAATGGAGTTTAAAAGAAAATTGTGCATGCGATGATCACAATTTAATGTCATGTGTCACAGACATGGGGTGTTAGGTTGTTTAACATCCTGCAGCTCGAACGATGCACAATTTAACATCATGTTGGACGATAGAGGGGACCCAGTTTAAAATCATGTTGGATGATATAGGGGGATATGAAGTTTAATGTCATGTATCAAGGACAATGGGTGTATTTTTTTTACACAAAATAATTCTTCAATAATCATGCATTGGTTGGAGTTGTAATGAGTTATCCATCCATTGAGATTAAAGAATAAGCTCCATTGGAGTTAAGCTTATGTATTGAGTAAGGCCGTTCCCTCTTTGGATCAATTTTTGGAGGCTTCTTTCCTTGTATCATTAGGGTTCTAGGGACCAATACCAATTATACTTGAATAAATGAATGAAGACATACTTTTTTATTGAAAGCTTGTGCTATTAGATTATGATAGACTTCTAAATGGTGTAGTGTGCACAATTGTTTTTCATCTAGTCATTAAAATTCATCCAATCACTTTTGAGATTGTTCATCTGTATATAACTGATCACAAATGGTAACTCTAAGAAAATGTAATTTGAATTCAATAGGCAAGACAACTTTTGTTCCATATACCAATGAATATAGAGTTGATCGCGTAGCAGTGCTGGTGGTTGTCCGATAATCCCATAGAGAATGAAAAAGATTATCAAGACATGACTTTTTATCTTTATCCACCATCATTTAATGTATGTTTGAAATATTTTTATTAAAATCCTCTTCTTGACCATTGTCCACTGCATGATACCATGATAAATTGTTGGATCTGATATTGTATTCTTGATACAGTTTTTTTACCTCGGATGAACAAATGTTGGTTCCATTATCCGCCAATATGATATGAGGAACACCAAATCTGGTAATGATGTTGGACTTGACAAAGCTAACAATGATTTTATCACGGAAATCATTGATAGGTATTTCCTCTTCCCATTTTGAAAAGACGTCAGTAGAAGTAAGAATATACTTCAACTGCTTAGCTGTAGTTGGAGGATAAGGCCATACTACCTCAATTCCCCATGTAGCAAATGACTCGGAGTATTTAGTCGTATGAATCAAATCCTAGGTTTGATGAATTATGTTGGCACATACGTAGAAACAATGACACTTCTTAGTGAACTCAATAAAATCTTGTATCATTGAAGGCTAGAAGTATCCAAGCCTTCGAAATTGACCAGAATGTCAATGTCTAGATTGGTGGGCACCACAAACTCCTGCATGCACTTCATTCATGATAGCCATTGTCTATTAACCATCAATACATCTGAAGATAAATCCATCAAAACCTCGCTTGTAGAGAATTTTTTGTTGGTCTGAGCTATCATAAAGAGTAAAATTTTCCACACGTCACCGGACATGTTCTTTCCCAGCTCTATCAGGTTGGAGTGTTCCATTTTGAAGGTATTCCCTGGTAGGTGTCATCCATCCTATAGTATGACCATATGGTTAAGAATTGGGGATGATTTCATTGATTTCCTATGTTCTTATTTGAGAAAAAGGTGAAACTATATGAAGGTGGGCAATACTGATGATTATTTCATCCCGATTTTGATCTTCCATGGATGTGACTACATTAGCCAGTGCATTATCTTGGGAATTTTGTGATCGTGGGACATAAGAAAATGTTGGTTACAAGGGAAATTCTGTCATTAAATCTATGACGTAATCATACAAATTGATTAACTCTTACTTTATGATGGCATAATCCCCATTGATTTGGTTGATTACCAAATCTGAATCACCTTTTACCTTCATGTGATTCACCTGTGCCTGAAGATCCAATTCTAAGCCTATGATGAGAGCTTGATATTCTGCTTCATTGTTTGTACCACCTTCATACAATAAGAAAGAATATGGTAGAACTACCTTTTTGGGGGAAATAAGCATGATTCCCAACCCAACTTTGTTGAATTTAGGATTTTCCGTTTTCTTCCCTGTTGGACTTCTGGAGGAACCACGAAGTACATTTCCCATGTTTGAGGATTATCTTGAATAAAGAATACATCTTCATCAGGAAGTTCAATATTTAAAAATGTATCTTCTATAGATGGGTGTTCAGCAAGGAAATTGGCCAGAGTTTGGCCCATTATTTTTTTTTGAGACACATACTGGATATCAAACTATTGCAAAATAACTTCCCACCTTGCCAGACGTCCTGTAAGCATTGGACGACTAATGATAAATTTGATTGGGTTATTATGAAATTCCAATTGTACATCATGATGTTGCAGGTAGTGTCTCAATTTCTGAACTACAATGATTAATTCTTAGCAGCACTTTTCAATACTTGAATATCGAGTTTCGGCCTCATGCATAGTCCATGTGAGATAATAAAGGCTATTTTCATTCCTAGTATCATTCTTTTGGGAAATGAAGGCACACAATGATCACTCTAAAGCTATCACATGTTGAATACGTGGTCTTCCTTCAACAGGTGGCATTAATACCGGTGGAATCAAGAGGAACTTCTTCAGGATATCAAATTCTTCTTGTCATTCTTCAGTCCACTGGTAGGTGACTCACTTCATCATTAATCAGGTGGAGGGTAAACACTTGCTAGCCAAATTTGCAATGAAACACCGAATATAGTCTAAGTGTCCTTGATGTCCTCTTAATTCCATCAAATTTCTAGGAGGTGACATTTCAAGGATTAATTTTTTCTTCTCAGGATAAACTTTGATACCACGATGGCATACAAAAAAGTAGAGAAATATTCTTGAGGTTACCCTGAAAGAACATTTCATGGGGTTCATCTTCAAATTCTGTTGTTGTAGTTTGTTGAAAAGGAATTCTAGATTAGCCAAGTGATCAGAACATTGTCTGGATTAATCCACAAAATCATCCACATAACATTCAAAAAATTTCCCAAAAATGGTTTGAAGATATGGTGCATGGAATGTTGATACGTTTCACCTACATTATTCAAGCCAAATGAAATTACATGATATAAGAACACACCTTGAGGAGCTCTGAAGGATGTACACTTCTTATCTTCTGGGTCCATTCGTATTTTATTGTATCCAGAGTAACCATCCATGAAGGAAGGAGCTTCGTAGCCAACTGTTTCCTCAATTAAGAGTTCTGTGATCAGCACAGTAAAATCATCCATGGGATAATGCCGATTAAGTTCTCTAGATTCAATGAAAACTCTAATTTTCCCATTCTTTTTTTTCACTGGGACAATATTAGCCAGCCATTTTGGATATTGAACTTCTAAGAAGAAGTTATCCTTGATAATATTATTAACTTTATCTTCACTTATGGAGGCATAAGTTGGGTGTGTTCTTCTTGCTGCTTGCTTGAATCCTTGATGTTTATCTGGAAAACCCAAATGATGAGTGGAAACATATAGATTAAGACCTGGAATTTTTGTATAATTCCAAGAAAATACAACTCGATTGTTCTTTTGAAATAAAGAATACATTTATTTCTTATCAAGAGTCATGGATGAACTATTTAAAGTGGTGTGTAGATCTTCTTTTATACCCAGATTTATTTCTCTGAGTTCATCCACAGAAGTAGAGATACCCTCTTCAAATGCTTGAGGGGAATCCCTGAGAACTTACTATTCTTATTCAATATGTGTTACTTATTCTATTTCATATTTCATAGTAGATGACGAATCATAATTTCCATGGTCAGGGGATAATTTAAAATTTGAACATCTTGAAGAAGTGGATGCCATTTCTGACACTATTGATGAAGAAGGGTCTTCTTGGGGTGATAGATATGACATGATGGAATGAGAATCAACATCATTTTTTTTCCTCTGGTATTGCTATAACTTCTTCTGGCCTGGTTGATGAAGTATAGAATTGTTGGTTTTCAGTGGATGAAATGAAGACATCTCCATTTAAGCATTCATCACTACTTGGCGAATCAACAATTTCTCCCATGCTATCTGGCTTGGTTGCTATAATTGACATTATGGAGGTTTCTATAAGAGTGTTTGGATTTAGGTCTATATTTTCAATTTGAATGATAGGAAACACATAATCTATACTCACATGTATGAATGGGTTTATTGGAATCTTTTCAAATCCATTTGGTGCATTAATTTTTTGTGAAATCCTTGGCCATGGATTTTTCCTTTTCCTCCATGTGATAAAATTATACCTCAATGTATTGAGATTCACACGTTTTGAATGGGGCCTTATCTCTATATAATGTCCACATTTGACCATTGAAACAATATTTGATACATTGATGGTATTAAGAAGGTACGGCCACGTTTTGATGTAGCCAAGGTCTTCCATGAAAAATGTTGAAGACTGTGTCCTGACGAACAACCATGAAATCTAAATTAGACACAAGGTCTCCAAACTGAATTTGGAGGGTAATATCGCTTAGACGTTCTTGCTCATTCTTATCATATCCTTGAAACATCAAAGTAGAAGAAGATAAATCAGATTCGTTGTGGCCCAATCGATGAAATGTACGAATAATAATGAGTTTGACTCCTGAGCCATTATCAATGAAAGCTCTTCGGATGTCTATGTCGTTGAATTTTCTATATAGTTACAAAGGTCTCATATTTCCATGTACAACACCATCTTCATCTTCATCTATAAAAGATATCATAGTATGGAATTATGCATGATAATTATCTATACATCAGAACTTAGCCGCAGTAATTTTAGTTTCAAATTCTTGAGGACTTGACAAAGCATCAATAAGTGCCTCCTGAAATATTTTGATAGATTCAAGGAATCCAGAATTGATAACTTTTCTAGTACAGAGGCAAAATGTTTCAATACATCGTACTTTTGGTCCAAATCTCTTTGTTTCCTATCATGAAAATGTGGTTTTGTAGGTTCCTTGGAAGTTGATTCTTTGGCAGTATATGCATCCCGTATTGGGGCAGGAATTGGAAACACTCCTGGATTCGGTAGAATGGACCGACTAAGTCTATCTATTTTCTGAGGGGAAGAAAGTATAACCTTTAATAGATCCTCTTATATAACTATGTCAGGACCAAATCTACCTTGTGTGGAAGAACTTTCTTGTTCATGTTGTGCCCGCTGAAGGGCTTTACCACGAATTTCTACCACATAAACTGTTCTAGAAGGGGTAGGAATGAAATAGTGGCTCTTGGAATATCCATGTCTTCCACTGTATCCTAGAACTATATCTCTTCCTCTTATTCCACTATTAGTTATAGGTAAACATAGGCTCATTATGATCGAAACTGTCATTGGCATAGGGATCCGTTAAATGAATCATGTTAACAGAACCAAAGATCAATTCTTCATCTGATGGAGATTCTTCCTGATGAACTAGTTTAGGTTGTGCCATTTGGTGGGGCAATGCTCGTGCTTTTAAAGAAGGTGACATAAAATCTTCCAGAGTTAAAGAAAACTTAGGTTTTGACAGGAGCTCTTCTTCTTCTGACTTCTCTTCTATCTTCAAATTACACCACTTCATTGAGTATTTTCCTTCTGGTGAAGGGGGTTTTTCTGTGTCAGAAATAGCATAATATTCAATTGGTAGATTCAATTGTGTTCGTAAAATGACATGATTTCGGTAGATCATTTTCCTAATCATCCAATCAACTAATTTCTGCACATTTTTTCTTTTAACATCGTTCCACTCACCTTCTTCCTCTAGATCACTAGTAGTAAAACATACTACCTGGGTTGAAGAACATTTCAGTTTTACTTTTCTAGAGTCCACTATAATTTTCAGGAGTTCATTGCAGAGAAAACACTCCTGAATGGGATGCCCCAACATTTGATGAAACAGGAAATAGTTAGGGAGTTCTTCATCTCCTTCCTTGTTCGGCCTTTTGGGCCTTTCCAATTGAACCAGATTGTTTTCCAGAGCCAAGATAAAGTAACAAGGAACATGTTCATTCTGGAAAGAATAAACTTTTTTCTTTAAATCCTCAAAATTTTTCTGCCTTTGATCTATTTGATCATCTTAACGAGGCGATCATTGTTGTTGACACTCAGAAGGTGGATCCCTTCGATATGATGAAGCTTTTGATGTAGAAGCAGGTACATTTTCTTGATTAAGTGTAACTATAGCAGTCTCTGCTTTCTTTATTCTCCTTCCTAGAGGTAATGGAATTACACGGGATATAGCTCTTGTTTCATCAATGGAATTTTAAACTTATTGTGAAATTGAAGAATGTTCTTGAAACCCTCTTTTATATTTCACAGGGATCAATGGTGTACACAATTCATCATGGATATTTTCCAAGAAAATTGGAAGAAACTCCTCTTGAGGGTGTAGTAGATTCAACTAATATGTTAATCCTTTCCACCGAGCAAATGAAGTCTGAACCTCTTTCATTCTCCCATTGTTTACTATTTCTGAGATCAAAAATTGTTGTTTTCTGCAACGTTGAGCTGAACTGAAAAAGGAATTTCTGATGAAGATCTTCCCATCCAAAAATTGATCAGGATTGAAAACTTGTATACATGACAAAGGTCGGTCCTTGAAATGATTGCTCAAAACACCTGATTTTTACTACTTCTTGTTGTTGAGGAGTTCCCATTATAGGATCGTAGCGAGAAACAAAATGTGTCATGTGCTTCTCTGGATCTCCTGAACCATTAAAAATGGAGAAGGAGACATTTGAAAAATATAGAGGAGGAGGAATTAGATCTACCCATTCAGGGTAATTCTTTTTCTCTAGTTTCACTGGTGCACGTCGTCCTTCCATAGATTCTATCTAAGATATTAATAATTCAATGGTAGTCATTAATTCTTGAGAAAAATCTAGTTGTTCTTGGACCTGAGAAGGTGAAATAACTAGAGTTTGGATGGGTGTGGTGACTAGTACTACCATAGATGGTAGTGTTGATGGTTTCTGTTGCGTATGACCCATTGGATTGGACCTCTGAGGGTGTACATGTAATGGGGGATATTCTTGATCTATCCCAATAGCTGCAAAAAATTCCTTTGATTGAATAACTTCAGACTGCTCAGGAGGAAGACTACCTTGTAGAAGTTATGAATTTAACCTCTTAAACTCCTTCATTTATTCTTCTTCTTGTGCGAACCATTCCTCTAATTAGAGTTATTGTCCTTCTCCAATGGTAGGGTTTTATGTAACCTGACATTTACCCTTTTCCATGGCATGTGCCTTTCTAGAGTACGGAAGGGTATTACACAAAGGAATATCTTGCCTCTGGGAAACCCTTTGGCTTCTCATACGCACACCTCGTTCATTTGTTTCTATGCATATAACCTCTTGAACATGAACATCGTTGTCTAATTCCTCTGAGTGAGACTCGTGTTCTAGGGGATCAGGGACAATGACATTGATGACATTTATCGATGCATAATGCATTGCAGCCCTTCTGTCAGGGTTTCTGTGATACTGTATTCTACCATGTCCTTTTTGAGAAATTTTCTTTTGTTTGGATGATCCCTTAGGAACATCTTGATGAACTGTAATTTGGTTGTAGTTTTTTGGTAATTTGGCTACTCATTCCTCTCGTGGCTTCTTCCCTAGTCGAGAGAAGACTGACTTTAACTGAGGATGAGATTGAGATTTTGAAAAGGTGCCCATCCCGGTGGACTGGGGCTATTCCAGTTTTTCCTACTCAACTCCCCGAATCCTATCTATTTATCCCGAGGTTTGGATTAAAAGATTCCTCATCCTGACAAGCTGAGGTGGATCCTGAACTGCTACATCTGAAACATTCTTAAATTCTATCCTGATTTTGTGGATTTTAGTTTGAAAATTTTCTGAATGCATCATCCATCATCCACTCAAATCACCTGGCTCAGATAACTGTAAGATTATTTCTGACACCTTTATCACCTGATGATGCACATTCTCTAAACTAGAAGCTTGTTCGATATTCTCATTTTCATGATGCAAGAGTAATTATAAAACATGTTCTTTATATTCCTAATATTGGGAAGAAATAGTTGAGTCATGTTCTTGAGCAATCCTTTGATTACACACAAAACTAGTTGGATGTGTCCGGCCAAGGGAAATAACATTGCATGAGACCACTTTTGGTGGGCTTTGTTGACTGGAGAGCACAGTTAAATGCAATGCTCCATGAACACCTCATCCCCTAATATGAATATCAGATGGGGAATTGGTAATTAACTAGCACAACATTTTAATATGCTAAGTCATGTACGCTGAAGGGACCTCTGCTACTTTTCAACATTTAGATGTCAGGAAACTGAGAGAGATTCCAGGTCAATTTGGCGTTGCAACCCATCTATTACATTAATTTGATTTGGATATTCATTATAAAGTAATATTTTCTCTTTTATTTGACAAAGAGTTTTATATATGTTGAGACGAATATCGTGAATACAATCTTCTATCAACATTTCAGTAATATCATTCTGATAGTCATCCAAGGGAAAAAACATGACTGGTATTTCACCTTTCACCAATTTTTTTCTCATATTCATCACTTCCTCTTTGTCATTTGATGAAGATTGTTTTACTTGATTGGACCAAAGTAGGTGCTTATTTTTTGGTTCATCGGATTCATCAAGATTGGTATAGAATTAATTTGTTAAAATAGAAGATGAATGACATGGGGGTGATTTCGAGAATGACCTACACCCCGAGCTATCTTCTGATTGAGAAAGCATTTCACTTGCTAGTGGTAAGGCTTCAAACATGACTGGTTTCCATTTTCAAGTGCCTCAACATAAGTGGCATTTCTCATTATTGCATTGTTCATTGAAGATTTTTCCATGAAATTTGAATTACTACTATGGAGAGAACTTTTTTAGATAAATTCATTATCATGGGGAGGACCACCATGGTTGGTTACATTAAAAGATGAAACCTTTTACTCCATGGTCTTATGGTCACACAGAGGGTTATCGTGGATATCCTATGAAGATGATGCTTTGAGATTGACCAAATTGTCATGATGCAAGCCTTCATGAGGAATTTTTTGATGAAGAACTTCATAATTATTGTTATAACTTCCAAAATTTTGAAATGAGAGACTAGACTGTTGAGTTGCAACATATAATTCTATGAGTGCTACAATAACTCCAGCATTGAGAAAGGCCTTATTGCAGATTGTCTCTTGATTTTTTAACTGTTATGGATGAGTATTTTTCTTGGATGCCTTCAGACTCACTTTGGAAACCACTTGTTGACGAAAGTGGTTAATATGGGCAGATGTATGTGCCTTCTCTGGGGAAATGGTCAGGATAGGCTGACTATATAAATTTAAATCAGGAGTTTGTACCCGACTTGATTGTCCGTCTGACATGGGGGAGTATACCCCATAAACCTCTTGGACTGGAACATAGGTGGTTATCTTTTCTGGGGTGACATGTTTATGATTTACTCCACTGATAGGGATAGATTTATGTTTCTTTCAATGTGATGTTGCAGAAGTTGTTATAATATTCTGACAGGTATCCAGAATATGGGCATGGATTTTCTTCTACTCTTTCACCATTGTCAGAATGATCATGGTGACTTCGGCTGCCAAAACGGGAATATACGTCCCTTCGATGTTTGGAGTATGTGTGTGTCCCTGCTCCTTTCATCCATTTCCTGTCAGTGAATTATAATAGTACTCATGTGTGGGGGAAGAATGTTGTGTCTGCCACCTGTTTGTCATTGGAGCTTTCCAATTGACATTTTCGGGTGCTACCAAACTAGACTGTTGGTTAGCTTGATGAATTGCAGGTATATGTTCTTGCTGATTTTTTCCCACCAAATATTATTGGGGAACTTCCTTCAATACTGGAAAATGAGACTGCTGGAAGAATGGATGAGTATAAGCAGGTGTAGGTGCATGTTTATTGGTGGTCACCATATTTGGTTGGCGGGCTTCTTTGGACGCTTTCAGATGAGCCTGTTGACTATATGATGATTTATAAATAGGTGTATGTGCTTGCCTATAGAACTCCACCAAAATTTCCTGGCAGGATTGTTGTGTTACTGCCAGATGAGTCTGCTGGGAAGTGAAATTAGGATGGACGGATGTATATACCCGCTCATTTTTTGCAATCAAGTTAGGTTGATAGATTTCATTGGAGGGGGAATAGGTAAGAACCTACTTCCTATTGGCTGAATTTCACAACTGAAGATTCGTCTTGCATGCTCGAGTCCAAGGAACGTGAGTCGAACTCCTAGAGGAGATTTCCCCATCATGTTGAGGGTGCACTACCACACGAGTCTGGTGATGATTGTAGGTGGGATTCCTCAGGAAGGACTTCTCTCTTCTTGAACTGAGGCCTCGAGTGACCTCTTGATTCACCTCCCTGTAATATGTGAGGGAATTGTTGTCGCATTCCAGGGATAAAGACCCGAAATAGTTGAAGATGGTGGTTGGAACCACCTGCTTCTTGACCATTGGTCGTCGTTGTCCGGACAACCAGGGTGAATTGTTAACCTGGAGGGCATGTCATGCGGCCTCCAGAGTCAGGATGGTATCATTTTGATGGTATTACCTCACCATTGCATCTGAGACCCAGCTTTGAAGATGCTGAGTAGGTGATGTTGTCCTCAGAGCGGACGAGGATCCAGCAGGAGTAGCGGCCAAGGCATTCACATGTGTGAAACTTAAAGAAGCCATTTTGTGTTGTAGAGAGTCCTTGGAAAAGAGTTCCTTTAGATATATAATACATAATCAAAATAAGTTTTTCCAAACTACATCTTTTGGAAGATCACATATGTTATTGATTTCATTGTTGACCATCATATAGAGTTTAATAGGGGCCTAACAAATAAGTAAAATATCATTTAACTTCATTAAGGATTCATGTTGGGTTTACCATTTTTTGTTTCATCTGGAAATGGGGATGATCCTGTTTGTTTAATGTTCAAATATTCCAATTGGGTTCTAAGGGGTTTATTCGTAGAATCGGAAACACCCAATTACTATGTATCTATTTGGACCGACTTTCTAATGATATGTGCTCATTAGTTGTGGACCGATGAGGCATAAGAATTTTTATTGGTCAAGAGGATGGTAGGTCAGGCTCATTATACCTTTTTGGGGGGAATTATTGACTACTCTGAGACTCTCTTATAGATTTAAGTTATGTTCATTAATCCTTATTAATTCACCAAGCATGAAAATGAGTTTTCTTTTAGATTTGGAAATGGATGATAGAAATGTATGGGATTTAGAGAATATTTTATATGTATTTATGGTTCTTCATCGATGGAGAATCATTTGTATGCATTAGAGATTCTTAGTCAATGGTTTCCTTCAATACATTATATAGAAATCTCTTGGTCATTATGATGACCATACTGGTTTTAAAGCCACTCAGTGGGGCACTTGAAGTTTATTATCATTCAGAAACATAGGGATTATTTCAGAGTTGGGATCGTACCCACAAATGGGCTACCTACCTATCCTCATTAAAAAGGAATCAGAACCCACATAGTTTAGTAAGAATTATATAGTTTAACATAATATGGGATGGAAAAATGATTAATGAATGATGGGCTTTAACCATAAAAAGGATTCCTTCTTACTCTAATTTTTAGGTAGAGATCAAAGTCCACATAATTCGGGTGTAGAAATATGGGACTTATGAATGGTTAATGGCCCAAAAAGAGATGTTGTGATTACTTTTACAATATAAGATCATGTGAGTCATGCTCAGTGTGATGATCAAGAGGTATCAGTAAACCTGAAGATTCTTCCATGAAAGATGCAGTCACAAGAAATGATGTGGGGCTTATGTATGTATGACAGCCCAAGTAGATGAAGACCAGAACTTACTTCAGGAAAGAAGTCCAGGAGCAGGTTCAATAAAGGTATTTTTACTTTATGGAGATTTGGAGTTTTAACCGGGGGCTTACTCATAAAGAGGATTCCCAAATTAAAGGGGTTGTATAACTTGGGGCTTACTCTTGAGAAGGAGGCCCAAATTAATAGAATTATGATTCAGGCTTATTCCTGAGAAGGAGGACCGAACTAAGGGAACTTGGGACTTACTCCTGAGGAGGATGCCCAAAATCAAAAGAACTTCACATCTTAAAGGATGAGGTTATATGAAGGATTCCTCTCATAGTAGTTACATAATTCTTGTAAGTCACATGGTTTTGGGAGATCTTCTCACAGAATTGTTTTTATATAAGGAATCCAACAAATGAACCATGCGATAAATGGCATTGAAAAGGGGTTTGAGGGCTAATATCATGAAGACGAGAGGTGAACGAATGAGAGGCACAGAAATGAAGTTTGCGCACATGTCTTGGGCATGAAAGTGTACTTGTGTGGCATGGGTTCACCTTGGTGATGAAGAATCTGTAGGGTAATACTTGGGTGAGACTTAACTCAAGCCTTTATTATTATCCTAAGATGATTCCAAAAGGGCGGCGCACAAGTTTCATCGAAAGGGTTGGGTGGCGCCCAATTGTTTCCATCTTTAAGGAGTTCTGGACACGTAGGTGCACAAGTGTTGATGAATTTTAAACACTTAGTCCTTATTCTACTCCTTAAAGTCTTCCATTATAGGAAAAAAGTAACCTTAGAAGCTTTTAGATGAGTTTTGTTGAAGACTAGGGTGACCAGAGCTTGAATTTGACTTTTGGAAAATCTATCCCTCAAATGGAGGACCACAATGTCTATTTATAGGCCACCTTGCACCTTGGGAAAAAAACCAAATAGGGCACGAAAGTAACTTGCGCGCCTCGCTCGAAAGGGGATCCTAGTCCATGCCTTCATCAATTATTTTGATGTTCTTCAATGGGTGACCCTCTTTGTGCTTAAGGTATTCCCATTTTCTATATGTTGGACTCTCTGACAGAAAGGAGTTTCAACAGGGGTATATAATGTATTGAAACTAAACTATATATGATTTATTTTTCCCTCTGATAAAACATATAACTATTATATAGGAATATTTTATAAAAATCATGATGTATATAATAACATTTAAAAAAACAATTTTAATTAATTAGGTTCATTAAATTTTTAGGAAAAATATACAACATAAAATTTGAAATTCTATTTGTAGAACTGTAAATATAGAAAACATAAATATCTATAATAGAAATATAATAATCATTTTGATTTCCATGAATTCAAACAGAAATGAAAAAACCATTTCAAAATAATCAAAATATCTAATAATAATGAATAATATTCTTTCTAAATATAAAGGAAAAGAAACATGTAACATTGTCGGGAGGGTTTTCCAAATCCTAGTGTGAAAAGGACAAATACCTTGGTATCATAGGAACCCCATTGGGAACAGTTTCACAAATAATTTATAAATAACATTGGAATAAGTAAACACATGTTCTGAAATAAATATAAAGAAAGACAAAATTTCATTAACAAAAAATAATAATCAAAATGATTTTAATATACATACAACATTAACATTAATGTAAATATTGCAACTAGAATATCAACTATAATCTAGAGAAAAAATCAACCAACTCATGTTGAGATCGAACTAACTCTTTGAAACCTCCAACCACACACCACCACCAAACTCACCATATATCATCCATGATGATCAAAACAATAGAGATATTGAATATGTTAACCTAAAACCTGAAATTCTATATTCATGATCCAAAAATCCCAATATGCCACCACAACATTACAAATCAATGAAATTTGTTGCATAATTTAATATATTAATTACAGTTTTAAAATAAAAAATAATCTTTCCACATTTAACTTATAAGAACGAATAAACATATACATAATAATACAAGTAACCTTTCACATTGTTTCTCAAAATAAAACACACACTTTTGGAAAACAAATCCATTGACCCAACCCATTCCAAAACCACAAAAAATTAAAAATTTATCAAAACAACACATTTTTTTATCCAAATAAAAATAGTTTCTTAAAAACACTACATTGGACCAAACCTTGTTAAAATAGAATATTATTTTGAAATCCTCATTAAATCACCCACAGAATAGATTATTTAAAACCCAAAAGTTATTCTACAACATAATTTAAAATAATTTTTATTATAAAAACAAAACAACATCCACGAGGATAAAATAAAATATGACAGGTAAAATATGAAAGAACCATGAACCTTAGTAATACACAAAATATAACCAAAATAAAGTTCCATTATAATGAAATAATTAAAAATATTATAAAAAATTACTAGTTCATAATCCCCTAATTAAATAATCACCTACATAATTTATTGTGATATGAACTCTACCCAGGGAATTAGTACATGCTAAGAATCTAAGTGAATAAGTCTATAACAACCTAAACTATCTACTGGCGTGAACTATATCAAAATTTTATTCCTAATATCCTACTGTTGTATCACATTAATTATAAAATCTCACCTAGTTGTTATGACTAGAATTCCTTGTGAGAAAATATTGGAATATTAACCAACTAGATGAATAAGCTTGATCATCCACTTAGTACACGATATTCCATGACCAGTAGGGAACTGATGCATAAAATCAAATGATGAATGTCTGTAAAAACCCATAATTTTTCAATGGAAACTCCATTCTGATAATTATTTGATAAAGTATAAATCACATAAAAATCACATGGGGGAAAGAATATAAACATTATTAATTAATAATTAATAGAATAAGAGGTATTTATAGATGTTAAAGGACAAATACCAATGGAATAGTAACATGACCATAAGAAATATTAATATTGCTAATAGATTAGTAACCTCACCCATGAAAGTATAAATAAAATTAGTTTTATTATAATTAAAAATATGATATATTTATGTCATAATTTATGTAAATAAATGTTTTAAAATGATAAATTAATTATTATAAATTTTATAAAATATAAAATTTTATTTCTAAATTTATAATTAATTAAATTATATAAATGAAAATTTATTTTAAGAAAAATTATTCAGAAATTAATATATTTTTTTCATATTATTATTTTTTAATTTTATGATACATTAAATTTTTTTCCAAATTCTCCTTAAATTATTTATAATTTTAAAATCAGTATTTTTTAATAAATAATTATTTTACATACAAATAATTCTCATCAATAAAAATTGAATAAAATAAAATGAATCCATTTATTAATTCTAGACCTCTAAATTGGTAATGTATTATTTCTTGGATGTTACTAAAATAGTTTAATTTTTGGTGAATTGTGAAATTCAAAAAATTACAGTATTTAAATAATATTGTAATCATTGGGTCATAGCTTTTTTATGGAATTTGTAATCCCATATTATTAAAATATCACTCAGTAGGTTAATATATTTATTGATATGATTAAAACAACATATAGTCATGGGATAAGATAATTAAATAATGAATTAAATAGTGAGAAAATATCCCTCTCCTTCTCTCTATATTACACCCCTCGTCACCTCTTCTTCACAAAAAAAATAGAGCTTTGATCCTTGTAAAAATTTTACAGAATACTATTCCCCCCCCCCATCTATGATCCCTTATTCTCTAAAAAATACCAAATTTTTCCCTAAGGAGGTTCTCAAAGAGGTGAGATTTGAGAGGTAAAATCTTCGTACATTTTCTTTTAATTTGTTTTCAAATTTAAATTATTTTACTATTCTCTCCCTAAATCCTTTTATACAATTGACTTGAAAACTCTAATATCATATTTATACTGTATTTTATCATTTTAATGTAATAATTCATCATCAATCTCCTTATTTTATTCTTTTTTTTCTAAAAAATGAAAACATCATCTGTGAGGTGTCGATTTACCACCTTCATGGTTGACATGTTTTCATTTTTAATTACTGCATTCAAGGATGGTAATTAAACAATTATAATTTTTGAAATATAAAATAAAATTTATTTCAGATACTATATAATGATCAAGAACTACTATAATCCCATAATACTAAATCATTAAATGAAATTGGTTCTTGATAGTCAAACAACTGCATAAAATAATCTAAACGATTATTATTAGCTTTTTCAAAAATAAATCATCCAAATTACACATATACAAAAGATATATAGGACCAATTAATCTAATATAATTAAATTAAAAACATATAACTTCATTTATGGATAAATTTTCCCAATTTACATGAATTTCCATACTCATATACAAGCGAGCCAGTAATGAAAACCTAGAAAAAAACACTCCCATGTAACGAAATTGAATCATATAACTCATAAAAACACAATAAACGATCTTAATAAAACTATTTTAAATTGAATACATGTAGAAAAGGTTATGAATTAATTAAATAATCGACATTATTTTATTATCCATGATATTGAAATCAAGTGCAAAACCATTTCTGAGATAAGGTAAGCTATTCTCACCGAACCTCCATTTATCCTTCTGGCTACACATACTCTCTTTTTAACTTATTATAATTACTAATTATTCTAATATAATCTTAAAATTTTCAATATGTATCTTAAAAAAAATTACACATTGCAATTATTCTTTCATTTATGGTAAAATACATGTTCTTTATTTTTCAATTTTCAATTCCTATCTATAAGAAAGCCAAATTAAACAAAACATCTAAATTTATTAACCATATTAATAAACCATCCATAAAATGTCTTAATAATCCTTTTTTATAAAATCACTAATTTTATCATGGAATTTTTATTTTGCTTCATTTCTGATTTTTAACAAACAATTCTTTAATTTTATTCTTTAAAGACTCTTTCATATTTCAACTTAAACAACATTAATGTGTCTCATTTATAATGTCTCTTAAGGACTATTTTACATGTTTAAACTTCATATTTACATAAAATATCCTGATATATTCCTATATTACCCTAATAATGTACATGTATGTTTTAAATACATTCTTTTATGGAATCCATTATGATAAGATCACTTATTATTTCTTATAATATGATTATGATACAGATTTCATTCCAGGTGTAACCCATATGTTTATGATTGATAATTAATGTGTCACAAACATTCAAAAACATGTTTTTTGGTTGAACCTATATATTTTTCAATTGTGTTGGGTAATGATTAGTACCATACGACGTCTTATTAGGGGAGAGAGTGAACCGGATTCCTTTACGTGATTTTGTCCACCATGTGATATAGTCTTGGTAGTTTTCCTTGACTATGGTTTATGTAATGTTATATGTTGTATCAGAGTTACTATTATTCTATGATTATGGGTTCCCATGTTACACGTGTTTTTATTCCATATTTTAATTCATGTTACATTCGTTTTATTTCATTATATATTTCCTTCTCACCAATGTACTATGTTTTATTCCTATTCATATTCCCTTACATGAATTTTTAGCACATACATTTGTTCATGTATTCCTCATGTTATCTTATTCAGAATTTAGATATAAATGGAAGATATGAAGTCATTATAATTATTAAATAAAATTTATTTTTAGTTTAGCTTCATGTTTTTATATTTGTAACTAATCTTCATAAGAAATAAGACTTTAGGATCATTGGTTGGGTTTTTTGGATAATTATATTTGAAATAACTTAATAATATTTGTAAAATACTGGGTCAATTATAAGGTTTACCCAATCATAATTAAAAATTATTTTATTACCCCTAACACCCATCAATTAGTAGCCCCGTATGTACAAATAACATGAATTGAATACATAATGAGAAAATTACCATGAGAGGGGAGAAAATATTTTTACATAGTAATAAAAAACACATATAAGGGGTAAATATGAAATGAAAAATCAAGGATCATCACTCAACATTTTAATGAAAATTTTCCAATTATGAGATTATCCAAAAAATGACTCCGGATTCCAAGCCCTTTTAATTCCATAAAATAACTTCCAAAAAACATTTAAAAAATGATGGATAACACAAATGAATTTATACATTTCAATGTAATACATACAAAAGGGATTATTATTTGAATATAATAATGAGACTAAGTTGATTAATTTCTATAAAACATTTTATAAAACTCAAATTAAAAAATTTCATGATGTTCAATGAAATCACCAAATTCATTCAAAATATTTCGACACTACCCATTAACAAGGCTCATCCTTTTTTGAAGACCAAAAAATGACCAACATAAAAAAAATCTAATTAAAATTTTTTTTCAATACACCGTGGAATTTAAAAAGGGTCTAATCCCAAAAAATTTCAAAAACCTATTTTTAATTAGACCAAAAACCCATTTCATAAAATACATTTGGGGAAATACCTCAATTCATGTTGATATTAGGTATTTTGAACCTTATCATCACTCATTCAAAATAAAAAACGATTAAAAAAAATTTTCACAACATTAAAACCAGTAAAAAATTATGTGAGAGAAATAAAAAAACTAACCAAAAAAATATATTATATTTTAGTCTTGAGAATGAAGAATTTCCATAAAAACCCAATTATTCCAAGATCAAAACTATAAGAAATGGTTTCAAATAACCAAGAACATATCACATATAATTCTAAATTGATAAATATAGAATTTAAAAAGCATAATAATGCTTATAATTCCCAAATTAAACCATCTCATTGTAACTCCTACCTCAATTATAGGGGAACCAAGTAAAAGCACCATGAAACAAGTCACCTTAAATACTGACTACACACATGAGAATATAAATGGTTTTTACCACCCATAGACACTAAAATCAATATAATTTGAACCAATAGAAAATCTAAAATTAAGGCACATAAGAATAATGGTTTTTGGGGGAATATAAATCCAAGAGACAATGTATAGTAATGTAATTATGAGGGTTAAAGTTGAAGAAACACCTTAAAATATATAGGAAAATACCAAATAGACATCAAGAATCCTTGGGAGGGGAGGTCTATCTCCACTAAGGGATCCCATGTTGGTCAGCTGATGTGAGCAGGTGAATAGTGGGTGAAAATAGATTAATATAAAAAATGGGTTTGTGGAAAGTCCTTAAAATTTAAGCACATTGATAGCCCCATGGTATGCCAGACTATGCCCCAGAAATGTGTTGTGAACTACCTAGTCTATGGAACCCACCACATAATTATTCCCAGGAAACACATTCTTTATAAAACCATGCTTAGACCATAATATTCATAATTTTCAATACTATTGATCCAACCACACACATGAAGTGTTTTTTAACAACTAATTGTCAACTCATGTGCTACACTATGAACTCATTAAGGACCCTACATAGTTTATTCTATGGGACATATGATTTGCACCTAACTATGCATAGCTAATTATTACCATCCCAGAATATTTCAAAATTAACTTTAGATGTTCTTCGCAAAGGGAATACTAATAGTTTCCCTATAAACATACACCTTAGCCACACATAATTGTAAATCATAAATATTTTTTATGATTTGAGATTAAAAACTCCATGGAAATGCAACAATAACCATCACATCATAATATAATACAACATGAAAAACACTTTGACTATGTGGTGTCACAAAATCCCCACCATGCAGTTTTCATCCTCCAGAATGTCGACGGTCAAAATGAATGGTAATGAAAATGGATAATCATAAAATAGACCTAACCAAAAAAATAATCAACATGTCCTAACTTTCAAGCACACATATAAAATCCAAAAAATGATCCTACCTATCAACCATAAGATACCAAATATCTTTGAATACATCCAGTAAAAGAACTTATAATAAAAAACCTTTGAATAATGGTAGAACTAACAAGGTCTACCAAATATTTAGATTTCATGTAACATGGTATCCCCTTCATTTAAGATCATATAACATTGTGTCACAAATGGAAAAATACCATGAAATCATCTCTTTACAATGATATACTATTCTAGAAACAAACTCTTAAGAACAACTTCTTCTAATGCCATGGATGGAATAAAAACCACTTGTAGACTTAAAGGATAAACAAGTTATCTCACCATAGTTCATGAACAACATAGATAAACTATGTTCTTGAATTAGATCACAATGACATGGTGAATCCAAAAAAATAGGTCACATCCAAATTCTATTTAGTATCCCACACTCAACTAGTGTACCACACACCCTATTTACCCAGCCATGGGCCAAACGCTTATATCATGTCTGAAAAATGGGAACCTAAAAGATCAACCAAAACAACTATGATGACTAAAAATCTAAATGAGAGTCCACAAAACGATTATACTAAATAATGGAACTCATAACCAACAAAAATAGGTAGAAAAATATGGGAAATGATTACCAGAACAGAAAAAAATTCCATACCCCCACTATTCAAATCATCCAAAAAAACAACCAAAATGGTACCATCAACATGAGATGACAAAAAATAGGTAACTAACCTAGAAATATAACAACAATATATGACGTTTAATTAGTAATAAATGTATTTTAAGAATCAAAACCATCATTTTAATGATCTACCACGTGGCCATTCCCAAAAAAAATCTCACAAGGCATTTAATGATGGAATAAAGGCCATCATAGATCCCCCAATCGAGAAATAATGTAAACATTCCCCATTTTAACAATCCTACGTATAACCATTGGATGTATTCCACCACAATTATTTCCAAAAAATCATTGTAATATGGTGTATTTACCAATAGCTCCAATGAATTGGGAAAACAATACCAAATGATCCCATAATCTCTCACCCATGAATATTTTTGTGACCATAAAGAATTTAATATAATCATAATATTTTACATCCTTCTTTCCGCATCTAAAATAATTGAAGGATTAGTGTACACCACTCTTTGGGTAGTCTGGGTAGGCACAAGAACTATAGAAACCCATACAAACCTCTTTGGGGACAATAATAGTAACCAAATGAACTACCATTACTCATGTCCTAATAAAATATAAAAATTCCACATCAAAAATCCATCAAACAAGACTGGCCACATCCACAAAAAAATAAATAGCCCTTTTGATAAAAAAATTAGTTATTTAATTTTGAATTCACCCTCCAATGAGATTCACGCATTAAAACTAATCTATCAAAGGTTTTAAAATAAATATACCATAAAGCAACACACTAATTTCCCCAAATAAATAAATCCCAATAAAATGTTAATAAAATTTAATAAATATAAAAAACAAATCATCCAAGTAATGATTTTATAATCTCATTTCCATTATTAAATACCTCCAATCTTATCTTAAAAAAAATAACCATTTCTACACCAATAAAATTTCATATATCATTTTTAAATCCATGTTATTTTGTCCAGACAAAATGTAACCTCAAAAAAACACCACCTTTTTCTAAATACAATATGGGTAATAAATAGGTTTATATTTTCTATTAAACCATTGTAATTGTTTATTACTATTTATCATTTAACCCTTTTTGAAAAATAATATTATCAAAATACCCTTTTGCATTTCAAAATATAGTTTTAAAAATCGAAACCCACATAACAACTACACATGCATCCAATAAAGGATCAAAAGGAACACATCCCAAATAGAAAAAACACTCCTCATTCCCCCTACAAAAATTAAAATTCAATATTAGAGGAATCTAAAATTAAATATGATTCAAATATAGATAAACTAATAGAATCAGTGGAATACATTTGTTTTCCATCATGGTTTGGGTGTTTGGGTTTCAACCATGAGACACAACTTAAAAAGATGGATTACTTTACCATATGAGAAATAAATGGTTTCCTAATCAATTAAAGGAAACTATACTGCTCATATTTTCATCCATTTCACCATAAAACATTATAATTTTCCCCCTTAGAACATATAAATTCAAAATGGATATAGGAAAATAATTTATTTCCAAAACTAATAAAAAAATCTTGAATCCATGACTTGAAAAAAATAATTCCCTGACATCTTAAGGATCAGGGTGAAAATACTCTAGCTTGACTCTACCCACAATTACCTCTCTTTATTTGATAACCTCAATATTCATTCTAATAATATATATCCAAATTAAAATAGTTAAATGAGAAGATTTTTCTCTTATAAATGGGAAACCTAATTATCTGATACAATTTTGTAACAAATCTAATGAGGGTACCATATTACTCGACACCCCACGTTGCTCAAAACAAGT
This sequence comes from Viscum album, assembly GCA_963277665.1. Lineage (NCBI taxonomy): Eukaryota > Viridiplantae > Streptophyta > Magnoliopsida > Santalales > Viscaceae > Viscum > Viscum album. The sequence goes on along the minus strand of OY728150.1, from coordinate 1,460,263,832 downwards.
CAGGAAGGGCATTCACAATCACCATAAACTAGAAAAAATCACGTATGCTCCATAATAATTGATTTGGTATGTGTTTCACCAAAATTAGAGATACAATATCAGAATAAGTAAACACAAGAGTATAAATAAATAAAAAGAAAGAGAAAAAATTGATTACCCACAACAATGATCCAACACATGTTCATATTCATATAGTATTCATATAAGAAAATAATAATTAAAAGAAAAAATAAAAATGAAAGAAAAAAAAACTCAAGTTGATCCTGAGCTAATATAGTGGAACCATTGAATTATCACTATTACCCAACATACCCCACAATGGTGATGATGATACAACGAAAGGGGGGATTCCAACTAAGAACCTAGAACCTGAATTTTTTTGAATGTGAAAAAAACCATGAAGGTCACACCCACACTATGAAATTGTAAAATTAATTTCATATGGAAATTAATATATTCTAGTATGGAAATAAAATAAAATATATTCGTTCTATATTTAAGATATAATAAAACAAAAACATGTCCTTATAAACACAAAAATACATTTTTCTTTGTTTCCCAAAACCAAACAAAGACATTCTGAAAAAATTCCCTGGGCATAAAGAATTATGTATCCCAAAACACCACTAATGTTTCTCAATATAACAAATTTGTTTTATCCAAATGATTTTTTTCTTTAACCAAACTCACCATCTCAATCCATATTTAAATTAAATTCCAATATAAAATCCACGTAAAGACTCCCACAAACGAGTGTCTTTAAAATCCGAAAAGCTTTAATACACTATTCATATTCAAAATTTTAAATTGAAAACAAACTCAAAACCCACATGGGAAAAATACAACAAGAAAAAACCATACATAAAAATTTTATATAAAATATTAAAAAATTGAGGTTCCATAATAATTGAAGATATGGGAATGGTATAAAAAATAAGTCTTTAAGACTACTATAAATCATCACTAACCCAGAAAAATGATTGTTTCATGGGATCTACGCTATAAATCCAATAATTCCATGTATCTAATCGTATAAGTACATAACCACTTAAACTAGCTACCAACATGTTCTAATTCTATACTATCATCCCATTATCCCACACAAGCATCTCAGTGTGGAGGAACCCACACCTATCTCATGCTCCTAACATAATTGATAGAAAACTAGTGATATTTGAAATAACTAGCGGAATCATCAATATCATTCATAGATTATCAGGAATAACATGAACAATAGGTAAGTGCGACATATAAACAAACCATAATATTATTCCTTCAAGGAATAAAAGAAATCTACCCTCAGTAGTAAAAATCTTGGATATGAATCCCTTTATTCAACCATTACATGAAATCAATGTATAATAAGAACATTCCAATTCAAGGGGAAAAATAATAACCTTGTAGTGATAAAAAAATAAAATGGTTAAATAATAATTTGAAACTAATGGGAGTATCTCACTATTTAAAAAAAATTCAACTAGTCCTTTAATAACAATGCATTTTTGGAAATTCCAAAACATATTTGTTCCATAAAATAATTTCTGAAAAACCTAATATATATATACTATAAAAAAGGGACTTTTTGATAAATAATTAGACCAAGATCAAAACAGATATAAATGGTTTCATATCCCCTGGGGGATATCAAATATATTTATAATATCAAAAAAAGGGAATTTTTAAAATACACAAGAATGATTAGAATTCAAAAAATTAAACAATTTGACACTTACACATACCTAAAAGTGGTGGGAACTATAAAAATCACCATGAATCATGTAACATTCAAAATAGACTACAATAATAAAAATAAAATCTTATATACCACCACTAAAAAAAGATCCATTATTAGGACCCCACAGACGAATAAAATTGATCCACTTAATAACAATGGTTTATGGGTGAATCCAAATCCAACATATATAGTAGGTATAAGGAATATATAGTCAAATAGAAGATTAATCACCTCAAATTATATTTGAGAAAATCAATAAATGATCTTGAATCCTTGGTTGGGTTGGTTGAACCCCTTAAAGATATCCTAAAAGGTCGTCTGATATGAAGGGTAAGAATAGGTGGTAAACCCCCTTAAAGTAAAATAGGCCATTTTGGAAAAACCTAAAAAATTATAAACATGAAAATGATGCTTATTTGGAATGGGTATTTTACAAAAAATGTGAGACAACATCGAACATTCCATGACCTAGGCCAAGAACGCACCTTGTACAGGTTTTCCTAGGCACCGCATGTTTGATAAAATCATTATCAAATGATTCCACTCAACATTGTCAAGAAAATATAGTCAAATTTGTGTTTTCATCATATTTTTCCAAATCATGTGCAAGTTGTGTGCTACACCACAGAAAAACTGAGGACCCAACAATGTCTCTCTTAGGGGTTTCTTGGTTTATACCCAACCAAAAGAAACTCATGTTGAAACCTCATGTGATTTACAAAATGAAAATAAATATATCATCACAGAAGATTTATTCAAGGTTCCTCAGTATAAATGCACCCTAATCATGAATGTTATTAAGATCTAATAAAATTCCATGTTCCAAGAAAAAAATACATTGAAACCCAACCTGATCATATACATTTAAAGATAACACCAAAAGAACAATATTGTGACATAGGTGGTGTCAAAAAACATTATAAATGTAATAACAAATTTTATAGTTATTACTATATAACCATATGATGTATTAGAGTTAATCAATAATTATGTATGTATTTTTTTGTGATTTACCAACTCGGGTGCCACATACCAGTGCCTTGAGTTAGTTCGTTACATGGCCTTCAGTATTTATCCTCACGTTCAAAAGTATTTCGAAGAGCTCTGAGGGTCAAATATTTCATATAGGTATACTATACCATTTTTATCAAAGTTGGACAATAGTGGAAACCTAGATGAAGTATAACGTATATATGGGAATAAAAAATTACCTATATAATCCATCATCACATGATAATACTTAAACATTTGGAAAATCACCATAAACCAAAGAAAAAAAATTAATTCATTATATGTTTCATGAGTGTAATGGAAAAGTAAAAATAAGTACACACCTATATATCCCACATAGGTTTTCACATCATGTTTGGTACCCTTATCCATGATCCCTCTAAAATCAAAACTCAACCATCTAGTATAGGGATCTTTCCCATATTATGTCCTACAATCATTGTGTCAATTTAGGTACCAATTATGTAGTCTAAGTAGAACCTTAGTAAAATTCATTAGGCCACCACCAATGGCTTTTATGATTATATCCAGTCTATAATAGTTCATTTAATTGCATAAAAATTAATGAACAAATGAAAAAAGAAAATATGTTTCACCATTACAATAACTAGTCAACCACATCATTCCTACTTCATCCCAAGACATGGTATGAACCACACACCATTGGGATTTACCATTTTACTATATTTAGGGGAATTAATTACTCATTAATTTACAATTTCAATTGGTACCATGGTGCATCAGTCTAAGTTCCATTATCTCAAGCATGTTGAACATCAGTCCATTGCCAATATATTAATGGACTATAGAAACAATATTTTTCTCATGTGTATTTGGATCATCATTACCTAACCCATAACACATTTCTCACATGTATGCATTATGTCCCAGAGCATCAGTTTAATCCCCATGTATATTTGGATCATTATTTCCAGACAAAAAGCCATTGTTCAATAATTTACAAATATCATATATATATATATACCAATGTTCAATACAATTAACCTTCTTATAAATCACACACAGCATGGAGAACCATTTTATTTATCCATAAAATCCATTGTTATTTATTTTTATTACATGGAAGGAAATGGAAAATTTCTCATTAACACATTTATCATCAAACAATATAGAACTCATTAACTATTCAAGGTCACTCCAATCAACCATTTACATACCATTATAATATTTGAAATAACTATTTAGTTAAATTTCATATTCCCTAAATTTCCCATTATAAATTCCATTAATAATAATATCATGATAATCGGAACACGAAATGGGTTTCCATATTGCTGATCTCATAATCTCAAATGGATCCAACGAGATCCAATAGGGGTCTGAAAAAAAACCACAGACATAAATTACCCTTTTTAATAAAATGAAATTTCACAAAATGAAAACACATTTGAACAATAAAATACAAAATGTAATTATCAATAATATTTGAATAATTTTATTATACTACATATCTCCAGATCATTGATGTTTGTTCATGAAACAATATTCCACAATTCGATGTAGAATGATCGAAATCATAATGAAAGAGGAGATCTAGGATCAACAACAAGAATAATGATCCTACAAATCAAAATCCACTAAAACGTATACTTAAACCCTATAAAATTTGGGAAATCATCCCTCTCAATGGGTATGGAATGATGTGAGAGAGAGGAATCTAAAAGATGAATAAATAACAAACCATAGAGGGTAAAACTGGTTCAATGGGATTTTAATTCATAATAAAATAGGGTTTCAGTGACTACGAATCCTATTTGGAGAGTTTAATAGAAAATTAACTCATGTTAGGTCGATCATGGGTTATTAAGAATATAAATAGGGGGTCCGATAATTTTTGAATAAATTTTTTATGGATTAAAATCCCAGGTGCACGGTTTCTTGGGATGGGGATCACAATTTGGAAAGTAGTCACCATAACAATTCTCATATATTATATGTAGTGAATTTTCTCTCATAGGTAAGTTATCAGTTTTCTAAAGAATTAAACAAATGCTAAAACTCCTTGTGTTTAAGTGTGAAATGTCTGAGGATGGTGGTTGCACAATTTTTTCAAACAATACACCACTTTCATATGGCTCAAAATGAGGTTCATGGATCCTTGGGAAAACCCCCTCGTTTTACATAATCATGTTCCAACTGTTCACAAACCCATGGAATTAAATTATTATTCAAATGAAATAATAATGATCATGAAGAATGATGCAACCAATGTTTTCCCAAAATAACATAAAAATTATACCTAAAACTATTTCTGAATTATCTATAACAATGAAAAGATCTTAAAATATCCCCACTATATAATAACTCATCCTTTAGCTAAAATACCATGAATCACTATGAAAATATGGAAAAAAGATCATTCCATGGATCCCACATATCATCTTCCCACTCCCATGTTTCCTATTGATCATGGCCATTCATCCACAACACTTGGAACAACGAGACACTCTTCCCTAGTACAACTTTATCACAGTGATCCACATCATGAATCATATTCTCCTTAAAGAAAGCATCATCATAAATCTACACATCATAAATTTCAATCACACGAGAAGTGTTAGAGTTATATTTATGAATTTTTGATACATGAAAAACATAATTCCTATAAATATACCATTATAGAAGACCCAATCAATATGCCATTAGTCTGATCCTCCCACAATCTCAAAAGGTCTGACAAACTTGGGAGAAAGCATTCCTAGAATCTAATTTATATGGTATACCAATCATAGTGAATACTAATACAATAAAATATCATACTTTGTAAAATAAAGAGGTATATTATGTTGATCATCAAAAAAATTATATATACTCTTTATTATAACAATATATTTCCAAATCAACTGAACTAGTTATGATATCTCTTGCATATGACTCAGTCCCAATAACTTTGACTCACCCACCTCCATACAACATATATGTGACATGCATGACCTACCATAAAGGGCCTTATATGTTTCCATCAATACAGTCTCATAATAACTATTGTTATAGGTGAATATAATGAGTCCAAAGGGATTATCCAGAGAACCCTCAATGTCTATGACACATTGCCACATGCTTTTCTCTAGCACCTTGATAGTGCTCTCCAATTAACTACCTATCAATAATTGAAAAGACGTGTTGGGAAATACCTTTATACCAAACATGTTTTGAAACATTTATAACCATGTCCAAACATACATGGATATTAAATAATTTTTTATATTTACTCGACACATTATATTAACCCATGATAAGGGACTTTAATATTTTAGTCTATTTTAAAACATGGTACACAATATTTTAAATAGTTAAAGATCATTAATTTTCATAAAAAATATCTTCCCATTATCTATTTTTCATATATGTATCTGATAGGAATACATTATTTTATAATCTAGAGACAGAAAACAGATGAAATGGTGATCTTATATGCCCTGTAAGGGTAAAATAAGAGATTTATAAAAATAACATGAATGTATTGGTATTATAACATGATCATAACAATTTAAAAACATTCCATGAATATCAATGTTCATATTCTTTATTAATGGAAAAAATATTGGTTGTTTATAAGACATGAATCATAAGATAATTAATGAAGATGAGACATGAGAGAATAACATATTCTTAAGACATGTAATTTTTGGCATAAACATAAAAAAATTAGATACTATATTAGTCAATGTTCAATTAAAAGACCATAATTTCCCAAAAAAATCATAATTGAATAGGTTTTACACCCCATTATAGATCTATAATACTAAACCATGTTCACTTTCTATCCTAACCCTATATTACTGAATCAGGTTCACTTCATCTTCCAGTTCTATATTCCTGAACTAAGTTAACCTTCCATTCCAACTCGGTATTATTGAACATGGTTCAGTTATCATTCTAGCCCAATGTTATTGAACCTAGTTCATATCCCATTCTATTCATGTCTATCACAAGATATATAAATATTAACCCAATTAATTATAGGGAGATATAAGTTCTATCCATTACATAATGAAATCCTAAATATGTGTTCAAAGATATCATAAAAATTTTCATATAATAACCTATGAAATGTAATTGATCTCATAAACATTTCATCATATCATGACCAGTGGAAAATATATGGGGTTCGTAATCATTTAATCATATAATATCCCCTAAAATGAATTATGTTTATTAATCATTTTATCATGGCATAACCCATGGATGTAAAATTAGTTTCATAAATAATCTGTCCTCTAATAAATACAAAATTCATTGAAAGAAAAAATTACTTCCTTAGATCACATCCTCATTAAAGAAATGACTATATCCAATTATTACATCTTTTATGGATATGTATTTTGAAGTATCACATGTAACATCCTTTAAGAAAAATAACATTTCATTGAAGATAACATTTTAAAAAATAAAAAATATTCAAAATCATTTTCTTTTAAAACCTCATTGAAAACATGTAATGTTTCTATAAAATATAATTTAAAACATTACATGAGGGAAATAATTATTGTATTTTGACATAAAAGTTTTTTAAAGTAAAAACATTTGGAAAAACAATTTATTTGAAAATGGAATTGAAAAATTATAATGGATGATTTAATTTAAAACACTTTTTAATAATAAATCATATTCAATATCATTTTCTTTGAAAATAAACTAAAAATTTTATTTTTAAACTTATTTTGAAATATTTCTAGAATACATGGTTTTGGAGGAAAATAGATTTTTGACCAAATAGATAAATGAAGTCCCATATTCATAAAAAACATTTTTTTAATTATATTTATTACTAAAGAGTGGTAAAATGGCCCAATTAAATAAATATAAAATAAATATCCATAAAATAATAAAATTGAAGAGAAATATTGTGATTTATATCATTATATTGTAATATTTTAGACTTAATCATAAAAAATCCTAAAAAAAGTAAAGATTGTAACATAAATCTTTACAGATTGGTAACATTAAATTGCAGTCCAAAGAAGTAATTACATAAAATAAAATTTTAAATATAGTAAGATATATTATATAGTTATATTAAATATAAATTTCACTATATATACTCATTAAAGAATATATGTGCATATTATAACATACATCTCCATAAAAGAATAACCCGAAAACAAATCTTTTACCAATTTTGGTACATTTTTAGCCATAAAACCCATGAAAGAGATGTAAAAAATAGATATGTAATTACAACTAAATAAAATTATAATAATTATATAATAAATTATTTGGAATTATATGTACCATAAAGAAGATAGTGGTGGTTAATATTTCATTTGTCTCTCTAGAAATAAAAAACAAGATAGAAATCCCTTAACAAAAGTCATGAATATCATCGTACACAGTCAAAATTACTCGATAATAAATATAATTTTATTATAAATATATCATTGAAAATCGTTACTATATTTTATATCATATATTATTTTATTATAACAATTTATTAACTATTTATTAAAAATTTCAGTTAATGTAACATTTTTGGTAATATTAGATTTGTTTTCCATAAATGTTTTAATGTGAAATGTTTTTTACTATATCACGTTAATAATTTATTAATAATTTTATGAATTAGAACCGTGGTATAAATATACAATATATCAATAAAATATTTATTTAGTTTCATCCAATAAATGTAGTTATAGGAAATGAAAGGCAACATTTATGGAGATGATAAGTCGTATGCACGAATGAATACATTTCAATTTTTTTATCATAATGAACGAAAGAAATGTAAATGAGACATATATATATATATTAACATTATAGTAGTATATTTATGTTATATACATCACTTATTAATAATAAATTCATCCTTAATATAATCCATGTAATTAATTAATGAATCACATCTCTTCATTAGGGGGTAGTCCACCATACACACAAACGACGTTGTCGTATTCCATAAAATGGAAAGCTTGAATGGTTGTTTTATATAATTATTAAAAAACAAAATATATATAATATATATAATATATATAATATATATAATATATCAAAATTGTTTTCATCATTATTCATAACCTGGAGAGGTGGTAATTGATAAATGAACAACATCGGTTTGCGAGGCAACAGTCCTCCGTACCCATGAATGATGATTTCGTAATCCATTTGACAGAAGTGTGTGTGGTTGTAACAATTACCCTTAAAATAAAAACATATTACTATATATATGATACTAATGTTATTATATATGAAATATATAAAAATAATTTAAGGGGGCGGAGGAAGATACAAAAGAACAAATCTTGTTGATGAATGTTACATCTTATTCCCGTATATCTTATTAGTTTTCACCAAATTGCATTCTTGGATAGGTTTATGTCAACATTAATACTTTTAGGATGAGGATAGAGATATATGAAATTAATTGGTTTTGATATTTTTTGATCCAAATGTATTTAGAGTTTTTGATAATAGGGTAGATTGAGTTCCCTTTTAATGTTGAAGTGGAGTGACTTTTTTTGTAAATACTCCAATGTATTTTTATTTTGGAGGTATCCCATACATTATATGGATAAAAAATTGAATAATAATTTATTGTAGGGTTTATTTTTTTTTGAAAATGAATCTCGCCAAAAGGATAACAAAATTTTTAATGTTCATCCTTAATTGTTATGATTCCCTATTTTTACCATTTTGGGTTTTCACTACGATAACTAGACTTCAAACCATTGTAATTTATCTCGCAAGACTAAATTAGAGTCATAATTATTATATAATATGAATGTACCAATAATAAAAATTATATAAAATTTATAAAATCTGAGTCCTTTTTTTACAAAATATATTTAATAGAAGCATATGTAATGATTAAAATACATTTTTAACCCTAACAATGCTAATAATGTTTTTACTATTTTTGGATAAATATATCCATTATATAAGAAAAATTGGAAAATTAATGGAACCTAATTGATATTTGTTATCATTTAAAAATTAATTATTAGAATATAGTATTTTTATTAATTTTAAATCTTTTAATGAAATATTATTTATTATAAAATAATAGTAGTGTCAATTTTGGCATTATTTATTTAATTTGAATTTAAAAAATTTATGAAAATGATGTAATTTGATTATATTATGTTCAAAACTATGTAACATGTTATATTATTATAAAAAAATTAAATAAGAAAATAATTCATTTTAATACACTTTGAATATTTTTAGTTTCATTTACGTTAGTTGATTATTAACAATATAATTACTTGATTTGCATTTTATAATAATTTTATGTAACTACTTAATATCTACAAATTTAAATTAAATTATCATGATAAAAAACAATTTATATTTTAATAGAATATGTATATCCTAACCAATTTTATTGTTTCTTCATATCTAAAATTATTATAGATATTAAAACAAAAAAGCTTCCATTTTTATCTTTTCCATTTAATAACATATTATATTGGACAATTTCATGTTCATGTCTCCCAAAAACTCATAAAATACAGATAAAAAGAAAATGTGGCAAAATACTTCATTAAAATATGGATTGGAAATGATTTTCTTCATTTTTACACTTTATTTTCTATGATTATCCAATATTATAACTGTGTTTACTTTAATGACTATAATTAATTATAATTATCCTTATTAAGCATTAAATAACGAATTCATATTTTCTAGTTTGATGATATAATTTATAATTATTAAAAATATTGAATACAGTAGGGAAAATTCAACAATCAAAAGTGGAATTATTTAATTCAAAATCATCCCCATATAATTGATGAAAAATAAAGTTTTTAAAGTGAAAATGTAATAACGTTTACAATGTTTTTATATCCACAATAAATATTATAGTTATTCCAATGACCTAAATTTGTTAAATGTATGAAAAATAGAATAAATTTTAATAAAAAAATAGAAAATTTATTATCACTACATATTATTTTAACGAATATGTATTTTTCCATTAATATTTTGTATTCTTCAGTATTTGTAAAAAAAGAAACATTCCTTAAAAGTCCTAAAAATAAACCATAACATAATTTTGACATTCCACATTAAAAAATTAGGATTATTTTTTTAAAATTATTGTACAAGTTTTTGAAAAGATAGATTTAAAATAACTACACCATAAAAAGATGACAAATATAAAAAATTGAGAAATAATGTTTTTAAGCATACAATTGGATTAATTCTTATCTAACCCTTAAAAAACCTATAATAAAAATTATATATAATTATTTAAATTTATAATATAATAATGTAATTAAAATAATTAACAAAAAGTGATTTATTTAATTTATTGATATATAACAAAATTATGTGCATAAATTTGTTTTGTAGAGAAAACTCTTCTTTTATATTGAAAAGGGTTTTATATTCATTTAAAATTTATTAGTCACCAAGGAATTGGATATATAAAAATTCATAAACCATATAATAATAACATATTTACTCTTATTCATACCCACAATTCCAACAGATAGTTTATAACTATAATATTTAAAAATATCATTTAAATAGAATGTAAATATTGGATTAAAATCAGCATTGTGTGTAATGCAATCCAAACACGGTACTATTTATAACATGAGATTTAAAATATTGTTTCATGTAATGAAATATTAACATATTTTTTCTTATAAAGATATCATATCATGGTGTATCACACAATGAAATACAATAGAGAATTTAAATTTATTTGAAAAAAAATAATTCATAATAAATTGGGGTGTTGCATTATTTCCTTCTTAAAATAAATTCTTCCCTAAAATTTATTATAGTTAATAAATAGTTTAATACTTAAATGTTTCATTCATAAAAACCCATATCATAGAAAACATTAATAAAACATTCCCTTGGAAAAAGATAAAATTGATGTGTGAAGGTCATCTGGAATAACACATACGAGGTTTCCATATACGAGAACATATGTGTGAAGTGAAAACATGTACATAGAAGAGGAAAATAACTCAAAAAAACTGATGATTTTTGATAGAGATCATGTCCATAGGAATGTTAATGATAAAAAATACATAAAATAATTTTTCTTTGAAATGTTATTCGATCTCATTTGAAATGCTGATAACATGACAATATTTTATTACAATACACTTCAACTAAAGTTGATGAATATTTATGAGATGATAATTACATGATTTATTTCAATTTCATAAGAACAATCTCACATTATGGTATCGCCTTGATCAATTTCAAATTCATATATTACTCTAATGAATAGAGGTAAATTTCATAATCCTAAAGCACTAACAGATCATGATATCCACAGATAGAATGATAATTTATTCCTTCTGTTTGTAGGTATCATCAAAACAAAATTCATATCACAAGTTTCCCAACATTTATAAAGGTTATTTTAGTGAGATATTAATTTAATATTAAAACCTCATTCAAATATTCATATAATATATTTCATTAATGGTTAACCTTTTGACAGTTATGGAAGGTGGAAATCAAAAAAATTACAAATAAGGTTACTAGATATCCAAAATGAACTTATCATTAATACCTATATACCATATAGTGTATCTTGATTATTATATACAAATAATATAAATAACACAATTAGGTATTCCCTTTAAAAATGTAAATTTCCATAAAAAATTATTTCAAACATACATGCTTCTTCATTCCTTAAATTGATAAAAAAAATTAGATATATTCCTTAAATCCAAAAATTATATGAACCACATTAATAATGGTGTAAACCAATTTTTAAATAAATCGGTAATCTATTCAAATGTAATTATTACTATCTCATTTACATTATTATTATCAAAAATATCATTATACAAAATAAACAAAATTTTCTCAACATCAAAAACGTATTAAGTTTCACCTTCCTTCATACATGAGATTTCTATAAAATATAACCTTTCTGTTAAATCACTTCTATTTTTTATTATTCCCATTTTACATATTAATTAAAATCATTAAAAAATATAATGAATAAACCATATATATATATATATATATTATAATTTAGATAACACATTCTAGGAATTGCAGTACATAAATACTTTATTTATCCCACTTACATCCCAAACAATTATCTAAGCTTCTTCATCATATTATTTAACACTTATTACTTAAACATTTCATTTTTAGAGTCTTTTTAATTAAAAATATATAAATTAATCACACCACACTTCTGATTCTCTTATCGTGTCCTCTCTTGAGGACACAGATATTCATAAAGCCCATTCTTTCCACGATTAGTGAATTATTCAATTTATAACACCTCAAAGAGCCAATATTACCATCCATTTTGGTAACCAAAACATAAAATTATACTTATTTGTTACAATCATTGTGTACTTGTTTTCCCCATTCAAAACATATTCATATACCAATAAGACATCCACATGGTTGTTTCATCCCACATTCTCAACACGTAGGAAACTGAATTTTCTTTTCCAATATGTTTTGCATCCCCCGAACTAATTGATAGTAATTTTCCCCTATTCGTTGGTGAGTTTGATATTTGGTAAATGTATATGTTGTGAATCATATTATTTGAAAAATATTTATGAATTATAAAAATTTTATTTACTCTTGTCATCATAAAACATTATTGTTCATTATAAAATCATTTGACACATTTAATGTAACCTAGTTCATTATGGTTACTTGTATTTACTAAGATCAAAAGTCATAGTGTGAGAAACACTAATCCTAATAGAAAAAAAATAATGAAAACCACTTATAGGATGTCTAAATAATGAAAAAATAATTAATTTATGACACATTAGATTTATCCTAGGTAATTAAAAGTAATATACTTTTTAAATCATTCATCATGGGTCATAAAGAGTTTACGAATTTCTAAAGAATATTACACAGGACTGTCATACCAGGTGAGAAATAAGTTTCATTGTCATATCTAATTTCTGGATCAAGTTTTTCTTAATATGTTTTATCAGGGTTGTTACTGCTAGGTATGTCTTTTCTAGAGACACATCTACTTTTAGTATCAAGAAAATGATGTTTTCTTGGGAAACCAATCCCTCTTTTCTCTAAGAAAAATCCAGGAAATTTCTAAAACATTTAGTCAGTATTAAACAAACTCTAAGGTACATATCTAAATATATAATTTGAACACCACTAGAAATATCCTTAATGTTTTATTATCTTAGTTTCCAATGGATAATTAAACCATTCCATTGATACCAACAATAGTGATCCTTGATTTTTATACTTAGATATTCAAAAATTTTGGTTAAATTTCAACACATTACATAAATAGATGCATAATGACCGTAATAGTTTACTGTCTGTGGAGATTAGGTTCCTAATATTATAACTGATGAAATATATTCCATATTTCCCACAATGATCATCCCATTTTTTACACTACATAATAAAACCAATCATAAAATATTTCTCCATATCCTGGTTTAAGGAAACATGAAAATGGGTTAGCACATATGTAAGGGTTAATATAATATATACTTTAGAACAACATAAAGATAGGGTTATGAGAAAATTATATTTACATTTTAAATCAAAAATCTACATAACATATATTATAATAATGATTTATAGAATTAATATTATAATTTCATAATTCATTAATTATAAGATAATCAGATAACATGATCCATGAGGGTATAAAATTGGGATAAGATATGGAATTTTGTGATTACAATTAATAGTTGAAACTAATTTTTATATTAGTAATGGTTTAATTAAAAGACCCTCATATTAGAAAAATTCCTTTACTGAACAGACTTAACTCTTTAATCCATCACTATTTTATTGAATTAGGTTAATATTTTTTTCCTGCCCGAACTAACTAAATTGGGTTCACATCCAATTCCTGGCTAGTGGTAATGATCCAGGTTCACTTCACATTCTAGAAAACTATAATTAAACTAGGTTCACATCCAATTCCACCCCAGTATTACTAATCTAACATCAATTTCCATTACAGACCCTTCTATCTAATGATATATAAATCATTACCCAATGAATTTGTGAATGATATATGTCCCACCTATTACACAATCACGTTATACATTTGTTTGACACTATATCATATAAAATTAACATATCCAAAACCAATAAATGAAAATTGAATCATAATTATTTCATCATATCATAACATGTGGAATATATATAGGTTTTATAATTATTTCATCAAAGAATAAAACATTAAAAAGCAGGTTTCATAAGCACGTGTCTTCGTATAACCCATAGAAGGGAAATGAGTTCCATAAAAAATAAATCATCTCATACATAAACCGTATAAATAATTAATATTAATATTGATATTGGTTCAAATATCTAATAAATAATAATCTATTGTATTGTGTGACACCTTATATGGAGAAGAATTTTGAATGTTCACTTGGAACATTTCTTAATGAAAATAACTATTCTCTAGAAATCTCATATTAAAAAAAAGATAATATTCAAAATATTATTATTTGAAGACAAATTTTATGAATTTTAATGTAATATTTAAATATTATTTAAATATTTTTTTGAGAATTATCAATTCCTCCTAAAAAACTATTTTTTTCTAAAACATAAAACATTTTAGCAATTGTTTTCTTTGAAAATATAATTGAAAACATATAAAAGATGAATGTAAAGTAATTTTAAATAAATATTTAAAATAAAAAAATTGCTTATTTATATTTGAAATTGATCTTTATATATCATTTAAAACAATTTCTAGAAAAATGTCTTAATATGAAATAGATTTTTTCTTTCAAAGAGACATTATGTTATATTTTCATAATAACATTTTCAAATAATAATAATTAAAAAAGAGTGAAAAAATATAACCATTATGTAAAATTATTATGAATAACTAGAGTAGAATAAATATATGTTAAATATTGAAAGGTATACCGTGATTTTCAGTATTTGACACATAATCATAAATAGTCCCGATAATCAATGAGATTATAACATAAATCATTACGAATTTTGAAATATTAAATCATATTCCCCAGAAAGAAAATTAAAAAATGAAAATAAAATATAACAAAGACAGATAAATTATTAATATTTAATGTCAAATTGTATGTATATACACATGAGGAAAAGATATAGTTGCATATCCTAACACACATATCATAGATAAAAATTGAGAGAACTTTTTTTCTGAAATCACAAATTTTTAATCCTAAACCCCTTGAAGAAGATATCAAAATATATATATGTAAATAGTAATAAAATTTATCATAATAAAAATAATATAAATTCGTGGAATTTATAGACATTGTTTATAAGTAAGACGTGGTGAATATATCAAGCATCTCATAAAACTAAAAAGATACACATAAATCCCTTACCATATATTTTAATTCTATTCACACTAATTCAAAAATCCTTTATAATAAATATATGTTTATTATAAATAAAACAAATAACCTTATTTGAATATATAATATCATATATTATGCTCTTATGAACACTAATTACCTATTTATTAAAAATTCCATTTAAAAATTACATCACAGGTAATAACTGGTCTTTTTTCTTATACATTTTGTTTTATTATATTTTTTATCCTCATAATTTATTCATAATCTCATCATATAAATAATTATAACCATTATATAGATATCATATATATTGATTATATATCTATTTATAGTATTCCATTTAATTTTGTGATAGGAAATGGAAGACACTATTCATGGAGATTGTATGTCGTGTGCATGCATGAATGTTGTTTTAATTTTCTTATCATATTAAAGAAAAAACTTAAATAATATATATATATATATATATATATTATAATTTTATTATAATTTTATTGCATATATATCACTATTTTTATTAAAATAATAAATAATACAATATATTTAATGTGTAATACAATCACATCGCTTCTCCAGGCAGTATTCGACTGTACACCCGAACAATGTTATAATTTTTTTGGATATAATGTTCTAAACATCTCATTGATACGTATTCAGTTTTTCTTCTTCTGTATGTGAAAATTAATCATTTATGGAAATAATTAATACCACTTTTATGTTTCTAATTTGGGAACTTTTGTGCTTACACAATGTTATATGCCTTATGAAATAACTGTGAAACACATTCTCATCTCATGGGTTCATATGATGTCTAAGTTTTAAGAAATCTTTTCATTCCATGATGAAATCATGGTTATAAACATACTTTGATGTGATGGAATGTCCTGTCGTTATTTATCTCGTTAATAAATTGGTTGTTTTGATAAATTACTTGTGATTAGTTGTATAAATTGTGTGAAAATAATGCATAGTTTGTATATAATTTTTTATATGATGTTCAGCTAACATATGTTATATGTGTATAAGATACTATAATTTTTCACAATTTAGTTTCTATACATAACGATAATTTTTTGAGATTTAATTATTTTTATCATTCCTCAATTCATGTTTCATTTGAATGGATTCCCTTATTTTTATGATGAGGATGATTTTCATATAAAACATTGATGATGAATATTCTGAAAAATTTCATTTTTATTATTGTCTCTTCCTCTATCCATGTTATTAATCCACTTAATGAGATTTTATATCACCCATTATTTGATGTATATTATTTGGTGAATACATGAAATAATAAAATAAAGAATGATAATATTAAGAAAATATTGAAGGAATTAAAAAATGTTTATTGTTTTTTATTTAATTTTTTTATACAAACCACATTTTCAAAGGATAGAAAACCAATTTATTTTTAAATGTATAATTATTTTATTATTTATCTTTATATTGATTTAAAAAATCATATAATAATGAACATGTTCAGTTTAATAAAACTAATATATATTAACAATCCAACACTAATTGTTTTTATAAGTTAAGAAAATTGTTGAATGTTTAACTATTCATTACTCAATAATATGGATAATCTATCTAATTTCCAAGAATTTAACCTTGAGTTATCATCTTTAATGGGGTAGAATATTTGAATTAATAAATGGTTGTGTCTGTTTTAAAATACTAAGGATATAAAAAATTAATAAATAATAATTTTGGAAAAAATGATGTTGATTTAATTAAAATATAAAAGTGTTTAACTGTGATTAAAAATGTATAAAACTTTTGAGGAACACATTCTTAGAAAAAATTTAAATTAGTATTTTATATAAATTTAATGTGTTTTTTGAGATGAAATTATTTTTCAATAAAAAAGTATTTGAGAACTTTTTTTGTAGATTTCAAAAATTTAGAGACCACCAAAAATTTACTAAATGATATTAAAATATTAACATATAAATTTTAATGAAGGGTTAAATATGAATTATAAGATGTAAAAAATTTGATCATTGGACATGATAAGTGAATATATGATAAAAAAATTCACACTGGTCTTAATGTGTATATAATTATTGAATTGATAATTATATTATTTTTATATGCTGAATTCAGTTATTAATATCACATTGAAAGGGTTATATAATGATAAAACTCGTGTATAATTATGGTTAATTTAATTATGCTTCATATCTATAGAAAAGAAATGTTAAATAATAATGTAATAGGTATACACCTTTTGGTATTCTCCCTTCTATATTTTAATTGGAATAAATTTGTTTCAATCAATGAATATTATTCTCTTTTATTATTTAAAAAAGATTATTTATATTTTCAAATTATTCATCAAGGTATATATTTTTTATGTTATATAGATAATGTTTGAGATTCCATCAAGAAAATGAGTGATTATTGATAGAGTTAATGTGAATATGAATTATCAAAATTAATAATCCTAGAAATATATCTCATACATAGTTAAGATTTATATGGAAAATATTAATAATTTTATAGTGATTTTTGAAGAGATTAAAATATATTTATTAATGTTAAAGATGTGTCAATAGTTAAACTAGTAGATAATATGTTATTATATTATATCAAGTGTGAATTTTAAAAGGTTATGTTCTGATGAATGAGTTTTAAAATACTAATACTTATCTTAAAGATGCAATATACATTATATATTACATTAATATGTGAAAAACATAATATATTAAAGACATATAAGAGTATTTTTTCACTATATATTCATGAATCAATGTTTTTTAATATAAAAATTTTATATTTTTAATGGTTGTTCTCTTATGTGATGTTGCATATAAGTGATTATGTGTAATAGAAATTTAGTGACAACAATGATTAAGTAATTGACAGTGGATCACCATGTAATTTATTATATGTGTGATAATAATCATGTAAATATGGCCATAATTTTTAATATTCCATCTATGAGTGAATTTTTGTCCTTAAATATTGAATAATGGTTATAAAAAACATGTGTAATATTGAATGAGAGTTTTTTAGGCTCACGTAACTTAAAGATAGAGTTACAATTTTTATTAATTTTAAAATATTTATCATTATAGTTAAATGATAAGAATCATTGAATTAAATTCTATTTATTCATAAAAAAAATTTAAAATTAAAAAATTCAAATAATTAGATATATATTGATTTTTTATCCCATAAAGTTGAAATTTCTCTTCTGAGAGTAACTAAATTTTGAAATATTATGTCATGTCTAAGGTAATGGTTGAATAAAATAATAAATTTAAATTCAAAATATTCATGTCATGGTATTGATTAAATATTTGGAAAAATATACATAAAAGTGAAATGGATTTCATGAGAAATGTTAAGCAGTTATAAAGAGAGTCTATCATGTGGAAGCAGTATATTGTAAAAGGACCCAATTTATTAGTCCAAAGTGAATTTTAATCAACAAATTAATATTTTAAATATATTATTTATTATTAATATCTATAATTTCAATTAATCTATATTTTTATTTATTTTGGAGTCATCGTAAAATTAAGATGCAATTTATAAGGGTATATTTTTATCTCATATCCTTATTGGGTGGGTTAATATAATAATTTTTTTTATATGTGTAGTGAGATGAAACTGAAGTCCCATAACAACATAATTACTCCAATAGTGTTTTATTTCTTATAATAATATCAACAATTATTTTATGGATTATTGTATAATGTGTGGCTGATTTATTAGATCAATATCACTGTACTAAATATTATAGAGATTCTAGTCCTATTATAATTTATAAATTGAGAAATATCACTGATTTACCTAAAATTAGTGGTATTTTATCATTATCAAAGTTGAACCATAAGATAAACCTCCCATTGTCAATATAATACATCACATGATTTTGTTCATCATAAGGAAAGAATCATTTTCCTAATTACCATGAACTTCAAATAATTGATAATGTTACCCCATATAACCTTTTTGAATGTTCCAACCCCCAAAATATAATGAATGGTACATCACAGGATTACTAAATGATTGAAATTGTGTCTCCATAAATTATATAATCATTCTAAGTAACTGTATAGTTTCTCGACAAAAAAATCCTACATATAGAAAATAAATATGAATAGTGTCATAATAAAAACATAGATTTAGAACAAAGCTAAAAAGATGAGACCTTATATTTTTAATATATAAAAGATGTAAAAAGGTATAATGACTAAATTTTCCTTGACATAATACATTTAAAGGTTATTTCTATATCATATTATTTCATATGAATTATCTCTTGTTACCTTATGTGAACTACCATGCACTTTCAACAAAAAAAGGATACACGTAAACACAACCAATGGATGAAGAACCATTTTCATTACATCCTTTAGAAAAAACATATTAATCTGGAGGCAAGATTGTTTTTGTATTGTATTATCTAATAATTAATATGATAATATTGATATTTTTTTAAATTTACTTTTATCTTTGAAACTGAATGAAATAGTTCGTAATAAAAATAATAAATTACTTTTATTTTATATTATAGGATTAAAGAAGGAAAAAATCCATTATTATTATTTTTAAAAATAAATTTTAAAAATTAAATATATATATATATATATTTTCATGAATTAATTTAACTATAATAATAATTAAAATAAATTATACCAGGGTAATGAATAATCAATAATGTAATGTATAGTTCAATATGAGAGATCAAAATGAAGTACAGTTAGATAACATAAGACATCATTAAAAATTTATCCATATTCTTATCTATAACATAATACTAATACATAAGGTACCAATCATACACTCAAATTCCATTCCATGTTAAAACTGGTCATGACCCCTTACCCACAAGGTGTACCGCTCCTGTCCCGGTAATGTGAGAAAGGAGATAGTAGCCCCTGAGTCCCGCCTCCAGTAGGCCTCGGGTTGGCGACTAGCACCAAGGGTATAGTAAAAACACAAATAGAAGGCATTACCCTCTAACGTAACACATGTGAAAGAGAGAGAGATAATATAGGAACCAACCAACTCTAACTACGACTATAATATAATAGAAATCCCATGTACTCATATGTAATGTCAGGCAAAAACTACTACAACTAAATGGGGAAACTACAAGTACCAAAATAAAGTAAAAACGATTGCAACCATGAAGCTTGAACAGCTCCTGCAACCCCAAGAAAGTTGTAACCAGCCTGATCTCTAACCTAATCCATGTGCCCTAAAAAACTGTATATATATACATAGGGTGAGTATAACAGTATACTCAGTAAGATCCTCCCAAGAGCCTATCGTGCAATAGTAATAAACTCATGCTAAGCACATTGAACAACAAGTGAAACTAACTCATCACCTAAATAGGTATACTATATTCCCCGAATCACTATGGAAACTCTCACGAAGTGTCTCATAAAATATTATATAATATATTAAGGAATATCAAGGGTACCCTGATACTACTTCCCCACTTGTTTATCGATTTCCCTAAACGTCCCACGTCATATGCCATCCCTCTAGAAAAAGGATTTCCTAAATACACCTTGGCATATCACCACAACATGAACCTCATGCAACAAAACCACAACGTCCACATAAGAAAATTAAATGGGTAGTTTCTGGGAGCCACCACAGCTCACCTAACATGCATCTTATGCTTGGTATTAAACATCAATCAATTATAGCCCATCCACTGAGTAAGGATCTTCAAGCCATCATAGCCTATACACATTAAAACTATAGTAATCAGTATGAAACTATATCCATAATATATGTGTGAAAATAACCATAATCCATTACAACTGTCTACACACATATATAGGGAAAACTAACAATTGGTCCTACCAAAACTAGTAACAACTAATGGAAGATAGTGGGGCCAAAGGGGGTAGTCAACCATTCATCCTCCCAATGAAATGTTGGGGATAACTCCCCCTCAAGGATCAGAATCCCTAGGGTGTCAGTTTCCCTAACTGAAGAGGTGGAGTATCATATAAAAACATTAAATGTATATAATATACTATACCACACAACCACACTATGGGAATAACTTAGTCTTAGAATCAACTACAGCTAACGTCTCTCAAACTCATTTCTACCAATTCTAAGAATAGGTATCTTATAAGTACACAACCATTAAAATAGATTTATTAAATTATGTTATTCCCCTTTATCAATTTCACTATAATTAGTTAATTATTTATACATAAATTAACCATTAACATATTCACATTATATTTAATTAGCATCAATCCCAAAGTCTACTCTTCCTGTAAAATTGAAACCCCAAAATTTCATCCCAACAAGATCCAACCCAATGGGATGACATAATTTATTAAATAATTTAATTATAGAATTATTACTTTCCCATATTCACATGCATTCTAGAAAAACATTCTACGCTACTGAACACAAGGGGCTCTACATAGTGAGTAGGTGAACTGCTCATCGAGTCATTTCCTCCTATAGCAAGATCGTAGACCCATCCTCCCTTGAGAATCTAAACACGGAAAGCATGTGGCATACCCCACACATCTCTTCCCCTTTTGAAAGGTGGGTAAGAAAACCAACTGCATTGTGAAGTGGGTAATGTAATGAAGATAAACAACCAACAAGATTCCTTAAGCATCCAAACATTCACATCCAACCTATTTCATCAAATCTTGTTTCCTCCCCGACTCCCATATATATAAACTGATGAATCTCACAACTCTAGGCATCAACTTCTACCACAACCAATGTGCCTCCCTACATCCACATATCGCAATAGCTGTCGAGGCTCACATCATAACACAAGAAACGATAAAACCTACATCATGTCAAATAGGATCCTAGCCCATAAACTAGTAAGATGATAACTCATAAGCCTATGAAGAATTATATTTTATCAAAAAATCAGTTCATTATTCCATCTGGAATAATCCAATTTATTATTATTAGGATCTAATGAAAAAACAACCTAAACTGTAAGCTGTCATAAATATTTAAACATCCTTACTCCATAAATTTAATTAACATCAAATTACAATAAGAACCAAATTCATTTACATGCATTTTTATATTGAAAAAAAAGTCAAATTATTCATATGTTACGTACTTTAACTATTTACATCAAGAACAACATGATAAATAATGAAATCATAGATATCATAAAATGTAGAAAAACAAGAGTTAAAAACATAAGATCAATACAAATTGATTTATCTAATTAAAATATTTATTATGTATATTCCATTGTGATACAGAGTGTTAAAACAAGCTAACTCTAATGTTGCACATAAAAGAATATAGAGGAAAATAATCCCCTACCCCAAATGGTTCATGATGTTCTTTATACGAGAACGATCCATGAAACAGATTACGACATCCTTCCTCTGGACAACTGCATCCACTTGAGGATGCCACGAGATGACAG
This sequence comes from Viscum album, assembly GCA_963277665.1. Classification (NCBI taxonomy): domain Eukaryota; kingdom Viridiplantae; phylum Streptophyta; class Magnoliopsida; order Santalales; family Viscaceae; genus Viscum; species Viscum album. Next base: position 1,460,240,410 of record OY728150.1, on the reverse strand, counting down.
AACCAACCGAAACCCCAGAAAACATCATTAGAGGATGGAGATCACATGTTATAACATAGAAAGGAGAAAACAGGGGAATATGATTGATGAAAACTCATGAACATAGGTAGATCATACCTTCTATCAATGATAGATTGACACAAGTTTCATGCACCAAAACAGGGAGAGCATATGTTGCAGGATGAAACTTATTGGGGAAAGGATATGAGGATTAAGGTCGATCACAACGCTCATATGGGAAGAAGAAAAGGTTCAAGCATATCACCCTAGGGAACATAAAGGTATAATAAGGAAGGAATTTATCTTTCCCCTTTAGAATATTTAATAGAGTATGAGTTTAAGATACACTGGATTTTACATTAAATGTGTATCCCAATAAACCACGCGGTTTAACAAAGTAAAAGCATCAAGAGCCTTAATAAAATTAATATAGGGGTAATGGATTTGAATCAGCCTCAAATCTATTAAATCCAGGCTTTGGATTCATTTTATTTCAAAGAAAATCTAAAAGGGGATAAACTGTTGGAAGATGGAAACATTGTACACCGACAGATGCTCAAAATACTATTCACCTAAGGATGTTGGAAACACTGTTCAAAAAATGACTCACCAAACACTGATGACACTGTTCATAAATGACTCACCGACACTGATGACACTGTTCATAGAAACACTCCCCAACACTGATGACAGTGTTTACAAAATGACACACTGACACTGATAGCACAGCTAAAAAATGACTCACGGACACCATTGGCACTGTTCACATAATGACACACCGACAACGATGACAACGTTCACAGAATGACTCAGCAAAACCAATGGCACTATTCTCAGAATGAATCACCAACACCGATGGCAATGTCTATAGAATGACTCACCAATAACAATGGCCCTATTCACAGAATGACCCACCGACAATAATGGAACTGCTCAGATAATGACTCACCAACACTGATGGAACATTCTACAGAATGACTAACTGACAAAGATGCCACCATTCGAAGAATGAATCACCAATGAACTTGTTCACATCGGTCTCACTGATGCAACTATTCACATCAGTCTCACCGATGGAACCTTTCAAATCAGTCTCACCAATAGAATAGTTCACATTGGTCACACCAATGGAACTCTTCACAATGCCCTCACCAATGGAACTATTCATAATGGTCTGACCTATGGAACTGTTCACATCAGTCATTCCAATGGGACCATTAACATTGGTCTCACTAATGGAACTCTTCACATCAGTCTCAAAAATGGAACAACTCTCATCAGTCTCACCAATTCATGGTTCACATTGTTCTCTATGATGGAACTATTCACATCGATCTCACCGATGGAACTATTCACATTTTTATCACCAATGGAGTTGTTCACAACAGTCTCACTGATGGAACAGTTGATATCGGTCTCACAGATAGAACTATTCTCATCAGTCACACTAATGGAACTGTTCACATCGGTCTCACTGATGTAACTATTCACATTATTGATAATTTATAAATGATATTGGTATAAGTCTCTTAAACCTCCCAGAACAACTCAGACACTAGATTTCACCAAAGGAATGAATATAATAGGTCCAGGACATTACAAGAGATACATTTAACAACCTTCTTGTCCAAGAGAATTAAAAACAAACCCAAAAGGAAACATAAAAGGGGTCTGAATATCCACCCATTGAGATACCTATCAAAAGAGAGAAAGACACAATAAGTAATAAAAGAAATCCATCTGATAGACACGAAAGCTCTATAACCAAAAATAAATCAATATTACCTGAAAAGAGTTAAACATCAAACAAATTTGTGTACTGAGCACATATATGTGACTCATATTCCCCGGTACTCTCCTCTACACCACTGTGTCGCCACAAGACACAAACCAAGGGAATGAAATTCAAATTAAACAACTTCTCTTTGTGGTCCTGGATCTCCATCGGCCGCTCCTAAAAGGTCGCATCATCATCAACATCGATATATACCCAATCGATGATGTGTGACTCATCATGAAGATAAAAACGGAGCTGTAACACATGAAAAACTTTTTGTAACAGGATCATCATCAGGGGAAGTGCTTCTCGATATGACATAACTCCAACATGGTAATGCCTCTAAAGGCCCAACAACTTGGGGTGACAACTTACTACCACAACCAACCATCGATGCCCATGATGGGGAGTCACCTTCAGAAATAATTTATCCCCAACATAAAACTCCAAATGTATCCTCCATTGATCGACATCTGATTTCTAATGATCATGTGTTATCTTCCCCCTCTCACAAATCACATGAATCGTCTTTGTTGTATTCTGCACTAGCTCTAGTCCAAGAATTGCTAACTATCCGACCCAAGCCTAGCACAATGGAGAACAACATGATCGGCCATACTAGGCTTCAAACGATTTCATACATATGGTGGAGTGAAATATATTGTTGTAAGTGAACTCCACCAAGGGTAATTTCATCATCCACAATCCTCCATAATCCCGAACACAAGTGTGCAACATGTATTTAAGAGTCTGGATAGTCTACTCTATCTGACCGTCCTTCTACAGATGAAATGCATTGCTAAGTCATAGCTGGGAACCAAAATATTTCTAGACACCTATACACATATTATAGGTAAAACAAGTATCTCTATCAGAAATTATCATCCTCAGGACTCCATGGAGTCTCACCACCACCTCTAGATACTGCCTCGGAAAAACTACCACTGATATCAACTCCATGATCTCTATAAAGTGGAATTATTTTTTTAGGGGATCCAATACCACAAAAATAGCATCATGTCCTCCCTGATCTCTGTATTCTAGTAACAATGTCCATTGATATTTCCTCCCACTTCCACTAAGGAATATCTAATGGCAAGAGAAAACCACCAAGGACACATTGCTCTGTCTTTAATTTATGGTAGACCAAACATCGAGACCCAAACTCTGAAAGTGCATGCTTCATCCCAGGCCACCAAAACTGACTCCTCAAGGCCCAGTACATCTTTTCCATTCCATGATGCACTGCTAAATTAGATCATTGGAACTCTCATAGAACCATCTCACACATCCCAAAGGAACAAAAAATCCTTCCATGATACAATACATAGTGTTTTTCATCCTCATATCAACCATAAGGGGCCTCTCTACAAAAAACTCAGTCAATCCAGGCCTTCAACTCTAGTTTCACCAACTGGGACTCTTCCACCTTCTACATCAGAGATGAATTCACCATAAAATGAAAAATACAACCTCATCCCCTCCAACTTCTCCCACATTAAGAGGTAATAAAAAACAGTATATGATAACTCTCCAGGAATAACCAAATTCATGTATTGCATCACTACCTGATTTCTTGCTCAGTGCATCAACCATAAAAAACTCCTTTCCAGGTGTATATGACATCTCAATGTCCTATTCCTATGAGAACACCATCCACTAATGCTTTCACAAGATCATGTCATAGTGCGAGAAAACATACCTCCAGCTCTTATGATTGGTGAAATCCACAAAGAACTCACCAATGAGGTAATTCCTCCAAAACTTCATAGAGAACACCATGAATGAGACTCATGATCATGGGTGGCATAGTAACATTCGCGGGGATGCAAATGATGATTCCATAAGAAACAGCTGATCTCTATTGCATCAGAATACATCCAAACCCCATATGTGAAGTATCACAAAAAACATCTAACTGAACTCCCTCGGCTTGAAGACAAAGTGCTGGAGGACTTTCCCACTTCTCCTTCAGATACACAAAATCTTCATGGCACTGATCTATCCAAATGAACGCTAGTTCCTTCCTAGTCAATGATGTCAGAGGAGTCGTAACCCAAGATAATTCAGTTATGAACCACCTATAGTATCCTAAATGACCAAGGAAACTTCTCACCTCTTCCACTATCACGGGGGATAACCAACTCAAAAGTACTTCTATCATTTATGTATCTATTGATACTCTTATCCAAGACACAACATTCCCCATGAAACATACATATGAAGCCCAAAACTAAATCATTGACAACATCACAAATATGTGTCGTTGATTAAGAACTCCAAAAATGTTGTGTGGATGCTCAGCATTCTCCTCCTCAGACGTGGAGTATACAATGATGTCGAAGATGAAAACCACCATGATCATATCTACGAACTTGTAGAACACATCATTCATAAATCCCAAGATCACGGCTAGAGAATTCGTCATGCTGAACTATATTACAATGAACATGTAATTCCCAATTATGACAATAGAATGTAGTCTTCAGGATATCCTCATCCATCACACGCATATGATGATATCATTATAGAAATTTGATCTTTTAGAACCTATTTTCACCATTTAGTTTATTGAATAAATCATCAATCTATGTAAGAGGATAGAAATTATTCATTTTCATTATTATTATGCGATGATTATCGATACACAACCTCTAACTAACATCAGCATTCTTCATGGAAAAAACAAGTTCACCCCGCAGTGACACTCTCGGCTGAACAAAACTAGCTTGTAGTAGACCATAAAGATATATACATAGATCTCATAACTCATAAGGTGACATCCTATATGGATACTTAGAGATAGGATATTCTCCTAGATGTAGTTCAATCCCAAAATCGATCTCTCGTCGATGGGGTAATTCGACAACCTCTTCTGGAAAGAAATCAGGGTACAGTTCTACGACCCTTGGAGATTTCAACTATTGAACCACCAATGAACTCAGCATTAGATCATCCATCAAGGATGATAAGGATGAAACACACCTCTGACCCATCTAATGGTCTTGCTCGGCAAAAAACAACACAAGCTATGCATCTGCTATGAAGAACACCACCTATCTTCTAAAGCAATCAACAATATCAAGCACATAATGCAACCAATCCATGTAAATTTTGACATCATATGGTTGTATCCATAAACATAGGATGTCTCCTCAAGGAAGGTGTAGACCTAGAACTAGCTCACAGTCTATACATACTTTAAACATGTCTGCTCGGCCTCTAACTGACATATTCAATGCTAAGGGAACTATAATCATCTCTACCATAAGTCACAAAGCATGGAAAAGGGCAGTTGAAATTAAGAAGTGATTCAATATTGAATCAAACATGGCATAATCTCAATTAGAAAAAAAAAAGGAAAAGTGTACCTCAAACGATGTATGGATTGTCTGGTGTGGGCAACGATAAATCATGAAGCTAATGATGACCTCCTCTAGGCCACTCTATCCATGATAACAACCACCAACATAGACGAACTCTGCTCTCTAAGGATGGAGAGAATCACTAGACTCTACTCTGCCTACCCTATCTGCTCTCTGCTGATCCAATGCTTGTCTAACCTGCTATTGATACTTCGGCTGGAACTTTCTCAATAGAGGATCATGGAGCAGAACACCTGGTGCATGACGACTTCCCTGAATGGTTAGTAAATTTCACTGCTAATGAGCACACCATCCTCAATAAATATAATCACATGATACCTTGGGTTATTCCTTAGATTATCCACCCCCTGAAGAAACGAGAAATTTTGGGATGGGTCCTACCCCTATCCAAACAGAAAATCTACTTCCTATTATAAAAAGAACCACATACCATATCTCTGCTTCGTGAGAAATTAGGATGAATCCCCTCTTGTGACTATATGGTTTTCTCCAATATCCTCTTGGTGACCTCATATATCACTTGAAAATCAATTTATGTCTTTAGCATAAATGGGGTGACATGGCCCTGGATCTCCTGATGCAAAGCCTCCTCAAAATGCCTCACCCTAACCTCCTCATCCATCAATAGGTCTAAAGCATATCGTAAAAGGCTCATGAAAGACATTCAAAACTCAATCTCACTAGAGCTCCCCTGTCAATGGGTAATAAGCTCATGATGACTAGACTCCGTTGGGGTGGAAGAAAGAAACTTGTCTCTAAACATGTCTAGTAAATCCTCACATGAGATTACCAACTCCTCGCGATCACTGAGAAACAAGAACCACTATTTCCTCGCAACTCCATGCCTCATCGTCATAACCAATGATACCTAGTGATCCTTCTAAGCATGGGTAGAAATGAAGGCTATATCATCCTCCTCCAACCAGACTTACGTGACTGCTTCTAAAATGGAGAACTCATTCTTCTGTAGACTTTGGCACTGAAACTTTTATAGTGTATTCCTCAAGGTGTTGTCTTTATCAACATCCACCCTACAATGATATGTTGGAACAACCTACTATACATCTTCTGCATGAAACTGACGAGGACGTCGACCTAGAGCCATACCTACATATTAACAAATAGTTATAGCTCATAAACCTGGAAATGTATGACTCAACATTAATTAATTATTTTGTTTTATTAATTTTTTGTTAACCTACCCCAATTTCAACTCATTCAAAATCATGCACAATGGAAAAAAGATGGATGATCCTTTAATAGGTATCCACCCTTCAACTAGTATCACCTCATTTAGTAGCCATTGTAATAATAATACTCTGGGCATCAGTACACAGGGGGGCCTAAACACATATTTCATTTTCTGCCTCCAGTGATTACATCACTTTAAAATCTTATTTGACACTATTCCCATACCAACCCATGTAAACTCACTTGTGCATAACACCATAATCTATCCTATACCTCGACAAGAGCATCGATACCACTCTTTCATGACCCCTCCCCACAAGATGTACCCCTCCTAGGCCAGAAATGTGAGAAGGGAGATAGTGACCACCGATTATAACCTTCAGTATGCCCTGAGTTCGTGACTATAACTGAGGGTATAAGAAACACACAAATGGAAGGCTTTACCCTATAACGGAACACATGTGTGTCTGAGAGAGAGAGAGAGAGATAAGATAGAAAAAACAATGCCATATCAGACTCTAATATAAATGAAATCCAAATTACACATATGTAATGTCATGAAAAAACTACTACAAATGAAAGGGAAATCTGCAAGTACTAAAAAAAGTAAAAACAATAGCAACCACAATGCCCGAACAGATCCTGCAACCCCAAACTAGTAGTAACCAGACCAATATAAAACCCACTCCATGTGACGAAAAAATAGTTTATATATACATAGAGTGAGTATAACAGTATACTCTATAGGATCCTCCATAGAGCCTCTCGTGAAAAAATAAAGAAAGCATTCTAAGCATATCAAACAAAAATTGAAACTAACTCGTCACCTAAACAAGTATACTAAGTTTCCAGCCTCACCCTGGATACTCTCTCCAAGTATCGCATAAAAGATTATATAATATAATAAATAATATCAAGGCTACCACGCTACCACTTCCCCACTGGTACGCTGATTTTCCCCAACGTTTTATGTCCTTAGCCATCCGTCTCCAAAAAGGCTTTCCCGTAGACACATGGGTGTTTCACCGCAACATGAACCTCATGAAACAAAACAACCAAGTCCACATAATAAATTTTACCGGGTAGTTTCCAGGATCCACTGCAACTCTCATAACAAGTATCTTACATTAGGTATTAAATCTCATGACATTATAGCATGTACACTATTTAACGATCCTCAAGCAATAACAACATATACATGGTTCAACAATATTAGTCCCTATGAAACTATATCCAGAATATATGTGTGTGAATAACTAGAAGCCATTACATTCCTCTACGCACAAATATAGGGAAAACTAACCATTGTTTCTTCCAACACATGTAACCACTGAGAGAAGAGATCGGGTCCAAATTGGGTAGTCAGCCAATCACCGACCCATCAAAATATTGGAAATAACAACCCATTTGGATCAGAATCACTAGGGTGTCAGTTTAACTAACTTCAAAGGTGGAGTAAAATATTAGAAAATAAAAAGTATATAATATACTATAGCACACAACCACAATATGGGCATAACCTAGTCCTAGAATCAACTACAACAACATCTCTCAGACTCCTAGCTTCCACATCTAAGACTAGGTATCGAATATGAACACTACCATTAAATGAGCTTTATTACATAATGTTATTCTCTTTTTATTAGTTTCATTGTACATTAATTAATTTTTTATACATTAATTAACCATTAACAATTCCATATTATATTTCATTATCATAACACCCAATGTCTATTATTCCTTTAAAATTACAACCACATCATTGCATCCCAGCAATCTCTAACCCCATCGGTTAACAAATTTTTTTAATCATTTATTAACAAAATTATTAATTTCCCAAATTCCTATTCATTCTAGAAATAGAATTCTAAGATACTAAACACAAGGAGATCAACATAGTGAGTAGGTGAAATACTCATCGATTCATTGCCACCTATAGCTAGAGCATAGAGCCTTACTCCTTCGAGAAGCAATACATGTAAAGCATGTGGAATACCCCACTATATTATCCCCTTTTAGAAGGATGGTAAGCAAGACCAGCTACCTTGAGTAGTGTGTATAGTAAAGAATATTAACAGTCAACAATATTAATTAAGCATACAAACATTCAAATCCAACCCATTTCATCATCTTCAGTGTCCTCCATGATACCCATTTGCGTAAACCTATGCATCTCTCCACTATTAGCATGAACTGATGTGACAACCAATACGCCTTCCTACCCCCCACATATCACAGAAGTTGTCTAGGCTCACATTATAACACAAGCAGTAGGAAAACAAACATCATGTCAACTGGGATTTTAGCCCTTAATCAAGCTAGAGGGTATCTCAGATCCCAACTAGGAATTATATTTTATAAAAGAAATGTTCATTGATCCATCTTGAATTAACTAATTAATTATTTGTAGGTTCCCACGATGGGTAACCATAACAATAAGATATCACAAATAATTAAACATGCTTACTACATCAATTTGATTAAGATAAAATTACAAACAAGAAGAACCAGATTAATTTATATGAAGCTTTATCTTGAAAAAAATTACAATTAATCTCATTTTACGATCTTTATCGATTTATATCAAGAATGACATGCTAGTAGAATCTAGAAAAGATATCATACAATCAAGAAAAATAAGGGCTGACAACATTCGATTGATTCAATTTGATTTATCTGGTTCAAATATTTATTATGTAAATTCTATTGTAATCCAGTGGGCTAAAACATGATAACACTACATTTGAATGTAAAATAATATAGAAAGAATGAATCCCCTACCTCAAATGATTCATGGAAATCATTATGAGAGAATGATCCACACAACGGATTATGATCTCCTCTATCGTGAAAAATGCACCCACTCGAGGACATTGCGGTACACACTCACCAACTGAAACCCAAGAAAACCCCATTTGAGCAAGTAGATCACATATTATAACACAGAAAAGAGAAAAAATGGGAAAAGGATTATAGAAAACAAAATAATAGAATTAGGTCATATCTTGTATCGATGACGAATTGGCACTTGCAACTTGCACCAAAATAGGGGGTGTGCATGTAGTAAGAAGAAACTTCAAGGGGAATGGATCCGAGGATTAAGGTTTGATCACACCGCTCCTATGGAATGAAATAATGGGTTATGTGTCTTGCATTAGGTAACAAGATTCTCGAATAAGGAAGCAATATATCTCGTCTCATTAGAAGATTTAACAGAGTAGCAGTTTTAGATATGCTGGATTTTACATTAATATCGTATCGCATTAAACCACACGGTTTTCCAAGTAAAAGTTTCATGAGCCTTAGGAAAATTAAAATAGGAGTTAAGGATATTAATCAGCCGTGAAATCCCTCAAAACAAGACCTTGAATGCATTTTACATCAAAAAACATCAATGGGGTGAAACAATATGAAGCTGGAAACATTGTACATCTACTGATGCTAGAAACATTGTTTACCTATTGATGTTGTAAAAACTATTAAAAAAAGGACTCACTTACACTTATGACACTATTCAAAAATATCTCATCGACACCGATGTAATATTTACAAAACACCTCACTGAAACCATTGGAAGTGTTCACAAAATGACTCACCGACACTGATGGAAGTGTTCACAAATGACTAACCGAAAACAATGGCATTGTTCCCATAATGACTCACCAACATTGATGGCACTGTTCATAGAATGACTCACCCACACCGATGTCACTCTTCACAGAATGAATCACCGATATCGATGGTACTATTTCGAAAATGACTCACAAACACCAATGGTACTGTTTAAATAATGACTCACCGATACTGATGACACTATTTAGATAATGAAACACCAACACTGAGAGCACTATTCTCAGAATGACTCATCAAAACTGATGACACCATTCACAAAATGAATCACTGATGAACATGATCACATGGATATCATCGATGGAACTGTTCACATCGGCCTCACCGATGGAACTGTTTATATCATTCTCACTGATGGAATTGTTCACATCGGTCTCACTGATGGAACATTTCACATATGTTTCCCCGGTGGAACTGTTCAAATCCATCTGACCGATGAAACTATTCAAATCAGTCTCACTAATGCACGGTTTACGCCCGTCTCACTGATGGTACTGTTCACATTAGTCTCACAGATATAAATATTCCCATTATGCTTCCCAATGAAACTATTCTCATAGTCCTCACTAATGGAACTGTTCACATCAGTCTCACTGATGGAACTGACCACATCGCTCTAACCAATTGAACTGTTAACATAGGTCTCACTAATAAAACAGTTCAAATTGGCCTCACCGATGGAACTGTTCATATAAATATATATTTAGAAATGTTTTGGGAATAAGTCACCTTTGCCTTCTAGAACAACTCAGACTCCAAAGTTCAGAGACCTTAAACATTTATTTATAGATATCTTAGCTAAAGCCTCGATGATATGTTTTATATGTACAACATTATGCATTCCTTAATTATGAGATTTTTTAATGATATTACAGATTATTATTTGACTAATACAATATCCATGTGAATGTTTAAATGTAATTATTTGATGTATTCATTCTATATTATGATGAATATTATGTTTAAAATGATCGTGTTTTGGATTTATGCATACCTTGAAGTTTATGGTTATTTAAGAAAGATTCAGCTATAATTTTTAACCATACTGAGCATCTGAGATCACCCCTTTCTTTTGTTTAATTTTCCTTAGATTCTAAGAAGTTTATTATGATTTATAATAATGGTTAATCTTGCAGAATAATGGAGTTCTCAAAGGATAATCAAGTTTCTATTTTATGATTAGAATTTTAATGTAATGTTCATTTGTGAAATATATTTTCTAATACTTCTATTCTAATATGTATTTCGGGCTTTCATTCCTTGTAATCATTCCACTATATTAAAACAATGCACCAGCACCGGGATTATAGGGTCAATTAATTACAAACATGATACATATTCACTGGAAATACACTATGGGTGCTCACGTTTCATACAATGAAATTTTCATACATAATATCATTCATTAAATCAAGACACATTTATCATAAAAAACATCCTCTAATGTCATAAACCCCCTGTTAATTTCAAAGAGATGTTAGTTTTCATTCTGGATGGGAATCAAAAAATCACATATATATTATATGTATTTAGTCACTCATAAACTAGGGTCTTAACTCCATACTACACATCCCATACCACATGATATATATATTTAAATGACTCGACTATCCATCATAGTGTCCGATGTATAACTGGGATATTGGGTCACATCTAATAATAATCAAATATGCTAGTTTTCCATCAATGAAAAATAACCAAAATGAGAGAATAAAAATCACCATGAATTCAACACACACAAAAATATATTTATTCAAATGACTATATTTTTCGTGTCCCATCCCCCGAGGCCCATAATGAGACTACCATAAGTCCACCTTCCATAGGACAGGGGCTGGAGACTAGAACCGAGTATCCACATTACAAAAAAGGGAAGTCTTTTCCTTTAAATTTGTACACATGCTCAAATATAAAACTGTGTAATGTAAACACAAAGAAAACTAAAACTACCAATGAGATAAAAATTGAGATCAGAGTATAAAATGAAAGTACAAAGGGGCTATAATACATGCCAAAAACCACAAAGGAATGTACTAATTTCACATTATATCGACTTGAGACACTTCCTGAAAATTTGGTGATGTGTAGATGCCAATAGTCATAGAAGTACAGTCATTCATCCTATCTCACTGATAACCACCTGGTCTCGAACCTGAAAGGTCTCCGATGAAGCATCGATCACCTCCACGAGACAAGGAACATGTGGGATAATCCTGTTCAGGGGAGAGATACACAATATCCATTATATACCCCAAAAAGCCTAGGAAATACCACAAAGTAAGAATACAAAGTCTGGCCAAAAGCAATGACAGCTAACACCATGTATAACTCAGATATTATAATGTTAGATTATTAGTCATAATGATGAATCATTTTGTACTACTGAGAGACTAATACCTGTGGAATCACTGATGTTATCTTGGCTACTAGACCACTGAATTCTCCTCAGCTACTAGACCATTGAGGTCCACTGGGCTACTAGACCACTCAGATCCCCTCAGCTACTGTACCACTAAATTCCGTTGAGAAACAAGGCCACTAAGGTTCACTTAGCAACTTGACCACTGAGTACTGATTGGATAGTTTACCACTGACCTCCACTTCACTACAGAACCACTGAGGTACAGTCTTCAACTAGGCCATTGTGGTCCCTCTCATCATATCCTTTGTCTCATAGCCAGTAGTACGATTCCTAATCTCTAATGTGCTTTATTTTTATAGAATATACTCTCAAAAACATTTTTCATATCTCTACCACCTAGAAAATCACATATTGTATACTCAGATGAATTCTTTGCTGGAAGGGTCCCAACGCCATAGAAAGTGCATCAATCAGATGCCCGAACGGAATGAACATGGTGTTTCAGTAAACATGGGTTGATTGTGTATGGGCCCGGTCCGACACGGTCAGACCGACCTAACCGACCCAGCATAGGGGTCCGGCATGACCCGACCCTGTTAGGACGACCTGACCCAGTTGGGTATTGGCCCACCTAGTCTATCTTGGCCCAGTGGTCAGGCCCATTCTCCCTTGCTGGACCCTACCCATTTCAGACATGGGTCTAGCCCATCGGGTCGCCCAGCGACCCGGTTCCCATCCTTTCCTGCCCAACATAGTCAGACTGGTTTCGACTAGCTAGACCACCTAGCGGCCATGTTTCTCATCCCACCCATCCGACAATTTAGTACGTTTGATCTTCTCCTGCCCGGGCCACCCAACATCCATGTTTACTTCATTGGACCAACCTGCATCGGTAAGATGACTTATGTCTATAACGGTTGCCTAATGGCATCTCTCTTGCACATCCATGCGGCTAACTTATGTCGTCTACCTCTCTCTACATATGGTCTTGCATGGACTATGTTACAGCGCATGATGCGGCCCACCGTGCGAGCTTCTCCACCTGACATGACGCCTGACCGACGCGGCCACCCTGCACTTTCACGACCTATGCATCCACAATATGCTGATGTGGCGTGCCGCCACTCACCCGTGGAAATCACCATAGACCGTCTCTTTCGTGGTCCAACATTCTTTCTCTAGTTGTATTTTTCTTGATCTGTATGTGCTTCTAGGATTCTTGGGCAATCACCATTAATGTCGCGTACTATCAATTTTGTCAATCAATCTAAGGGTCCATCCTCATTTGGAATCCCACCCCCACCCCCACCCCCCTAAATATATTCAACATGACCTTGTGGGTCTGTCAACAAATACCAAGGAGAGAGAGAGAATTAAGGGATTACAATTAACATCCAATAAACAAACCATCATTTTTTCTTATTGGCCCAGAATTGTTCTTGTTAGTAGGATCACAAAGCATAAATATAAATAACTTGTATTTAATCCCTATAACAAATCTCAGAATAAATATTTCATAATACCCCAAATAAAATCCCTTTGTGGATCAACTTTTTAGAGTGTTGATCCACATTCGTATTTTAGAGGAGAGTGTGGGGGAAAATCAATCAGTAAGATTTAAACTCATAATGGGAAAAAGGAGATCAGTCAAAGAAGATTTCCAGTCATTGTCTATCAATATCCGGTTCTAATTCCCTATCCAACCGCATCTTCACATATTTTTGATTTATTAGTATTTGTTATTGGAGAGGTTTCATTCATCGTTCATCGGTTGAATTCTAGTGTCGTTTGTCAACCCTAAATCACAGTTTAATTAAAGAAAGAATAAACATTGTGCATTGTAGTGTCCCAATTTTGATTCATTATTGAGGTTCATTTATTCTTTAAGTGTCACCTCGTTTCTTTGTCGTAGCTCTAATGAATCTCTATGTAACGATGAAGAGAAAGTAATTAAATAATTTTTTAGGTTATATTAATTTTATTCTCAATGTCACAAAAAAAAATTTCATTCGACCCACGTCTGTCAATGTTAGGCCCTTCCTAGTTTAATTCTGACTCTATTATTTCAATGGTGGCCTCATATTTTGGATTCAGGCACCGAATTAAAAGTTTGAAAAACTCACTCTCATTATTATTTTACGAAGTTTCTAAATAGTTAGAAAATACACTACGGCCACTATAGGCCTTAAAATCATGTTCCATACCAGATCTTGGTCCCAAAATAATCACATTTAATTTTAAAATAAAATTACATGGAATTAGGGGGTATTAAATTCTACACACCTTAGGGTTTTACGTCCCTAAAAGCCAAAAATTTGATTAAAAAATGGGTTTTAAAAGAAAGAATATAATCCTCCCCCTCTCACATTCCCTCTTGGAGATTCTCGTGCTACCAACGAACATGCACCAAAGGAATCGAACATTCGTAAAGGATCCTCTCCTATTGATCCTCTATCTCCATCAGGTACACCAAAAAATTCACCTCATCCTCAATCTCCAACTCTCTGTGGTCAATCACATGATGAGGGTCATGCACATATCACCATAGTAAGGATACGTGGAAGATTTCGTACACCATATCTAACTATATTGGTAGAGCCAAGGGGTATACCACATCACCCACTCTACATATTATCATAAATGGTCTGATGAACCTTAGAGATAACCAGCTACCCCGACCAAATCTCGATATCCCTTATTGTGGAGTGACACATATAAATATGTGTTCCCCCTCATAAAACACCTAGGGTCTCTGTCACCTATCATAAGAGGGCATCTTTCAATTCTGTGTAGTCTCCATCCACTCTTGGATGACCTTCACCTTCTCAGTGGTATCATGTACAATCTATGGACCCATGTGTACTGACTTCTCTAGGTCTGTCCAGCATAACGTTGACCCACATGGTAATCAGTACAGTTCATTGAATAGATCTTTAATGATGGTGGAGTGGTAATTATTGGCGTACCCAAACTGAACCAATGTTAGGGGGTCCTCCCAACTATGACCAAAACTAATAACGCAGGATTGATGTGTTTCCCCCAATGTCTGTATGGTTCTCTATGCCTGACCATCTGTCTGTGGTTGAAAGGCTATGATCAAGCACAAATGTGTCCCAAAAAAAACATGCAATCCCTTCCATAATTGGGATGTAAATCATCCATTACGATATGATAATATCGTAGGTGGGACTCCATGGATTCAATCTATCCCCTACACATAGAGGCGTCACATGCTCCCTATTAAACCCTTCTCTCAAATGGGTCGGATGTGGTTTGAATTGCCGAGCCGATCTACGATCATCTATATAGTATTGTTCCCCTAGATGTATGTGGTATGCCTATCATGAAGTCCATTGATATTGCATCTGATTTCTACTCTATTACCTCTAGGGGTTGTGTCAAACATGGTGGATCCTGGTGCTTAGCATTACCTTCTTCACAAGTGTGGTATGTCAAGAAGAAATCTACCACTACCTTATTTATCCCCGGACACCAGCACTAACATCAGAGATCCTAATACATTTTCCCTACACCAGGATGTATAGCCAAAGGGGGTGTATGGAACTCCCTCAACACCTTCTCCTGCAATGACACTAGTAATATGATGCGTCATCTGAAAGGATTATGTCCTGCCCACCTTTCAAACATCTATAAGGGGAATGAACTATGGAAATCTAGTCACATTTCATTGAAGCTGCAACTTGGGAGAATTTGGCTACAAACCTCTGATAGTACCCAACCAACCCTAGGAAACTATGCACCTCAGAAACTGTTTTGGGTGGTTCCAAAGAAAGAACTGTCTCTGTTATTGCCTGATCCACTACTAATCCATCCTCTAAGATAAAATTTCCCATGAAGTGGAACTTTTGTATATGGAACTCACAATTCGAGAGATTTCCATAAAACCAATGCTCTAGAAGTGTGTATAGAACCTTCCTCGGGTGCATTGCTTACTCCTCCTCAGATGCTGAATACACTAAGATTTCATCAATGAAGACCAATACAAACTGGTATAAGAATAGATGGGAGATCCTATTAATGATTCCCATGAACACTTCTGGGGAATTTTTCATGCCAAATGTCATCACTAATTACCCATATTGGCCATAATGACATCTAAAATCCATTATCAAGACATCTTGATCTCATACTCAAAGATGGTGATATTTTGATCATAGGTCTATCATTGAAAACCATCTCGCTCACTTCAACGGATTTATGAAATCATCAGTCCTTGGTAATGGATACTTTTTATTTATGGTCACCTGTTTTAGGTGCCAGATGTATGTTCATAACCTCATGATTTCATCTACATTCTTCACAAACAACCATGGGGCATTCCATTGTGAAATAAAGGGCCATATGATCCTTTACCTATAGAAGTTCTCCTACTATAACCTCAGCTCTTGTAGCTCTGTGGGAGCCATATGGTATGCATGTATTGATATCGATGTGGTCCTGGGGTACAAATCAATTCCGAATTTGACCTCTCTCCGAGGAGGTAGTCCTTGAACATCCTCTGGAAAGATGTCCTCGTACTCTCCCACCACTGTATGAAACTGTGGACTCATCCCATACACTACACCAAGGTTCATGCTATCCAATAGATGAGTGATCGGTTGTACCCTCTTATGTACAATTCCATCCCGTGCTACTCTATTTTCAAAAAATAAAAAGTGGTTCCCATCTTTTTGGACACAACACCTTGTGCCTCTAAAAAAGTCGATCTGATCCTGAATTTATGATAGCCAGTCCACACCCTGAATTACATTGTAAGGACCTAAGACATCTACTCTGATATCCAGCCAAAGATCTATCCTTCATGAGTAATCTCACAATGTCAGAACCAGTGTGTGATCATCAAATCCCCTCCAATAAGAAACTCTAATCTTAATAATCGAGTCAATGACTTGATCAGAATCTTTGAAATTAGAACAAGGTATAAGGTAAGGAATGCATGACTGGAACCTATGTCTATATAAACTATATCTAAAGAGGATATGACCTAGATCATACATCATATCATCTTTGAGATATTAGGAAAATAGGCCACGATTGCTCAATGTTGAGCCTTCCCCTATCCACATACTCCAAGAGCCCGTGGTGGACCACCTAGGGGTGGTGATGGTAGTACCTTGTACCTAAGACAATCTCATGTCGCTGGTCCTACTTCTCATTCATGTACACCACCTAGAGGATCGCCATGTTCCTATCTCTTCTGCTACCTCAGTGATCCCTTGACCTTTATTTAGTCCTCTGTACGGTGAGTTGGGAAATCCCGAGCCATGTGCCCTTGTCCACCACACGCGTAGCATACTATACCCCACTGATGAATTCCTCTACCCTAGGATCCTCATACCACCAAACCTAATTGTATGGTCATCTTATGAATGAACAAGATCATTTTTTCCTCTGCATCATCTGTCGGCTACCCACCATAGATGACCTGACAACCTATCGCCCGGTGGTACCTCAAAACGTCAGTGCCTACTCTTTGAGGAATATCTATCCTAATATAGCTCTTCCTAGAACCACAAACTATGTAGGGATGCTAAGGGAGATCATTGATGCCTTGATCTCCTATAATAGGCCTTTCTCAATGGTCTGGGCCCTAAAAAAAGGGTCTCGTAACATATCCGTAGAATTACATGAGAGTTCTGTAAACCAAGAAGAGAACTCAGCCACTGTCTGGTTGCCTTGGTGTAGGTGAAGTGACTCTTGTATGATAAATGAGCGCAATGTCATGGGTAATAAATTCAACTTGAAAATACATTTGATGTCATACCTTGTGAGAGTCTCCTAATGCTTCTGGATCTTCAAACTCCACCATCGCCCTTCCAATCCCTGAAGAAGGTCTGCAACTAGAACTGCAATCTGCTCTTTTCTAAGTGGAAGAATTGCATCATCACCTCCAGGAAATCCCAAGTGACCTAAAGTTCTATCTCTACCCTAATCATGGGAGGTTTCTATCTCTTCAACTCGTGTAGGGTACTGAGCCTACATGCATCATATATTGGTAGTTCCTGTTGTAATTGCAGGTCAATCGGTGGTGGTAATGTTGGGACACCACCCAAAGGTACCATCTTGAGCAACAGTAAATATTTTAAATCCTTATTAATCTATTGATCATCCTCATGGTCACACACTAGAATACTGGCTAGCTCACTCCATGGAGGGATCCTGAAAGAGGTCAAGATGAATCAAAATTAGTAGATTATACTTGGTGAGATGAATCTGATGCATAAAAATAATGAGAAAATATTCAAAGACACATGCAACCAGTGTTTTCATGTACCTAGTCAGAAACCCGAATTCAGGTTTCCGATGTATGGATATGTCGACTACTTCACCCACAATGGACTCCCCGACCTGAAATCTAAACTCAAAACTTAAAACAATTTCCCCATAAAAATTAATAGACTCTTAGTTTATTTTGTTGACCTGACTTCCCTCTGATACAAATTTTTCACAACCTGTCCCCCAGGTCCCATGTTGTGACTTCCCCACGTCGTCATTCCATAGTCTAGGGGATGGATACATGCACTAAATATTCCTATAACAAAAGGGATGGAATTTAGTTTAAACTTTTACACACATAGAATGCGAAAACTGAAGAATATAATCACAATGTAAACCACAATAATCACTCCGACCATTAGTGAGAGCATAATACAAACTGAACGTAAAAAGGGTCCAGAATACAAGCCCAAAACTAAAAATGAATGTACAAAGGCCATGATTTATTTGCTCAGGACACTACCTGAAGGGTAGCTTCTTGTAGTCGTAGAAGTACTCTCTTTCGTCCCATCCCACTAAGAACCACATGGTCTCCGACCACTATGGTCTTCGTCAAAGCATCGATCACCTACATGAGACACGACACGTGAGGGAAAAGCCCATATGGGGGTGAGTAACACAATAATTTGTAGAGAACCCAAAACATAATGTAATGACCACAAAGAAAGACCTAAAATCCATGAAATATCACACTAGGTATAAATTGATGTATATAAAGTATGATTATCAGTTTTAATGATGAATAATCTTGTACTAAAGAGGGACTAATCCATGATTAGTCACTAATGTTCGCTCAAATACTGGACCACTTAGGTCTACTCAGATACTGGACCACTGAGGTCCACTAGGCTACTGAACCACTATGGTCTACTCCCATACTTGAGTTATGAGTTCTGCTCAGCTACATGACCACTGAGATCCACATAGCCATTGGACCATAGAGGTCTGATCAGCTCCTAGACCACTGAGGCCTGTTATACAACAGGACCACCAATGTCATGCTCATCATATCCTTCATGTCACAACCCACCGTATGATTCTCTCACTCTAGTGGGTTGATTCTGGGAGAATCTAATCCTAAATCCATTATATGTATCTCGATTTCTTGGAAAAATCACTTAGAGTGTACACAAAGAACCATCTCATCATAAGTTTCATAACACTATAGACAAAACAATAATCAAAATCCCGGTCTGAAAGATATTTTGATTTTAGTAAATAGGGTCTGATTCCACTCGGGATCGGTCTGAATTGGTCTGACCGACCCGACTATCCTGGATCAGTTGGTCCTACAAGACCTGAACTTGTTCGGATGACCCAACCGGCTTCGGTCAGGGCCGACCAAGTCATATTTTCCTAGTGACCAGTCCCATTGGGCCTTGCAGGACCCCATCCAATTCAGTTGTTGTTCCAGCCCACCGGTCCACTAAGTGACTGGATTCTCATCTTGTCTGGTCCATCTTAGTTTGAGCAGTTTTGACAGTCCGGTCTACCCAATGACCTGATTTACTCTATCGGCCTGACCTACATCGGCGGGCTATCTAGGGTACATCCTGGATGTGCACTAGCTCTCTAATCACGCATCCACAAAACCGGATGAGGCTGGACACGTCCCTCCACATGTTGTTCAGCGTGGACTACTAGCATGTTCACTCCATGTCCCACCTCTCAGACCGCTCTACATGACGTGGTGCCTGACAGGTTCTTCCACCCTTGATCGTCACGACCCATGGTGTCTGTGGCCTCAACTTCCAAGTCGCACCACCATGGTGTGCCACCTCACACCCATGACCATCGATGTGGGAAACAGAACATTCTCCATTTGTCAGTTTCTTAATCTTTATGTTCTTTCGGTCTTCTTATGGGATCACCATCCCTACCACATTATCCTCAACAGTTTTTCATCTCTCTGGGGATTTGGACTATTTTGGAATTCCCCTGTAAATGATATGACACGACCTCATGGGTCCGTCATCAAAAAAAGAGAGGGGGGATCAGAGAGAACATCCAATGAACAAATAATCATTTCTTCATGTCATCCTTGTATTTTTCTTGGTAGTTGGATCAAAAAGCATAAATATAAATCACTATGTTTTAATCCCAATAAAAAATCCCACAATAAATATTTCTCAATCCTATAAGGAGTAACCATTAGATGATCTACTTGTTATAGAATAGATAATTGTACTTTGTTTTGGAAAAATAAGATCGGTCGACGAAGATTTTATGTTGTCATCCGTCAATCTCTGGTTTCGATTTTCTCTCCAAAGGTCTCATTGCTGGTTTTCAATTTGCCAGCCTTATTCATTTGAGAGGCTTCCTTCTTCTTTCATCAGTGGAATTCAAGGGTGTTTCGTCAACCTTGTATCCTTGTTTAATTAAATAAAGAAGATGTGATGTGCATTGCAGCATCACCATACATATTCATTAATGAGAATACTTAATGGATTCAGCTTCGCATCATCGTTGTACCACAGCGCTGAAGAGTCTCTCTTTAACAATGAAGGTAAAATAATAAAATATCATTATAAGTTATCATATATTTCTTCTCAATATCCTGAAAAATAACTATTTTAGTTGACCTATGCTGGTTGATGTGAGCCCCTTCCTAAAAGATTCCTGACGCTCTGAGATCAACGGCTCCCTGGAATGTTTTATCCAAGCACATGTTTAAATGATAGAAAAACCCACTCCCACAATAATTCAATGAACATTAAAAAAATTTCAAAAATACAATCCAGTCACTCCAGGCCTTGGAATCACATGTTTTCTTAGAGCTTGTTCTCAATATAATCCCATTTACTTTTCAAAAATATTATATAGAATTCTTTGGTATTACAGTATTCCATAAATTAGTCATACAAAACTAAATTAAAGAACACATCCATATATAATGGTTCTCTTATGAATCAAATTCATTATTTCCTCAATGTTAGTATTTTTTCACAATATAGGGGGTCAAAACCAAACTAAAATGGAAATTGTATACATAAGAAAATACATTAAAATCTTAATCTTAATGAATTTCTATGATGAAACACAAAAACTTATCCTACATAAAATCATTAACGTGATCCCCATGTTTATCTACTGTGGGGAATAATAATAAATTAAATAATAAATATCCCTCATTTCCCATAAATATATTTTTTAGATCCCAATGGATGTGAACATATCAATTTAATGAAATAATGTAAATATTTCATTACAATATATCCCTTGTTTTTTTGGGTTTATGACCCAATTTAATTAGTATAAAAAATAACTAAAAATCAGATTTACTTTCTAAAATATTTTTTCATTCTTCCAAATATGAAGGCGAATAAATAATTCATAACTATTGTTCCATATCTACTATAAATTATAAATATAGTATACTCTTCTGTACATATCATTCTTGTTTTATCCTATTATCTATGGGAAATGGAAATATAAGAATGAAGTGAACACAGATTATTAGTAAGCGTAAACATATGTGATAACAAAAAATAATAGGTTTGATCATAAGGTAAAAAAATGTGTATAATTGTGATAAAAAATATTCAAACCCAATAAATATCATATCATAAAAGTTTTTTCATAACATACTACATGGAATATGGTATTCAATAAATAAATAAATTATTCAAACATGAGAAAATAAATATGATACATGTGATCATAATATTGTCACAAGATTAAGAAAAATGTTGTGGGACAAGCACAATTTTAGTGATAATTATCATTTTTGTGTTACTAATATGAATCCACACTAGTAGATAGTGTAATTTTACTTTTTCATATATTAAATTAACAAGTCAGATAGTTTTTTGCACACTTGTGATTCAAAATAATTATACACAATTATTTATGTTTTAAGAGATATACACTTTTAACCAATCCATTGAATCAAATTACGAGACCCAACAATAATTTATCTATATATATGTGTGCTGCTATAATATAATATCAAAATATCATATAACACATCTATAATATAAATGGTTGTAACAACATTTTTAAATGTAATAATTTTAGGAAAACAATAATAATTCCATCAATAAACAAGATAATCCCATGTAATAGAAATGGGTATCCAATGAAATTGACAAAAATTCCATCTAAACAACCATTAAATGTGATAGAACATGGTATTTGAACTATAAAAATAAATGGTGTATTGTCTACTAAAATATTACCACAATCAATAAAAAATAAAATCTAGTTGAAAACCCTTCAGTCAAAGGAACATGAAATAAGTAATTCCCTGAGGAAGGAAATTGGAAGAACAAATATATTTATATAGTGATTATGATGTGGCACAAAAATTATGGGATGGATCATTTCCTTGTTATAAAATAATAGTTCAAATCCATGTAGATAAATCTGGTGGATCTTAACATTTGATGAATATTCATGATCAAGCATAAGTCATATCAATGGAAAATGTTTTTTTTAAATGAATCTTAGTAGTTTTATAAAATTTATATTTCCAGAAGAAATATAATTGATAATTTGTATCCATTTTTTGAAAAAATATTTATAAATAAAATAAAAAATCATTACATTATAATTTCATGAAAATAGATTGTAAAAGTTTCATATATATCAATAATAGAGACAAAAGAATATAATAATAGGGAAATACATAAAGAAATGTTGTTGATGATAAACCAAAAATAAAACATTATATATTTCATGAAATTTTTTGTGAATATAGAAATAGTATAATATGAAATTGATATATTAATTAGGAATAGATAAAGATATTATCAAAAACAATATTTAATATAGACATGGAAATATGTAGGATCCCCACAAAAAATAAGTGACATGACATTCTCACTTATATTGATCACATCACGTTTAATTTGAGATTAGGGGAAATAAAACATTAAGGGGAAATGTGAAACCCCTATAATAGAAAATTAAAATGATGATGGATTCTTAAATAATAGATTATTAATTAGTTATTTATCGTTAAAAATAAATAACTATTTTATTATAAGATTATAAAAAAACATTTACAATTAGAGTTTCATGTAAATCAAAACTCTTTCAAAGTGAGATCATAAAATTAAATATAAAATACCATTAGTAAATGATAAATATTTATAAAAAATATCAAAAAATTAAATGTATAATCAAAATCAAAAAATCATTGTGCACAAAATCAAATATGTCTCAGGGATTTGATGATGAGATAAATAAAGATTTACCATAATTCATAGATTTATAAAAGGAATTTGTATCTATATTCTAATAGAAATAAGTATCATAATTATCCATTTAAAAAATTGTTAAAATATATAATATATTATAAAATAAATTTAAATTTTTATTATAAATGAAAAATCATTTAGTTATTATCTATTTTCAATAACGATCATGGGTAATCATGACGGTTTGGAGCTATTATTGTAATAATGGGTGTTTTCTTCATTATCACTACAAATTTAATAATTCCAAAATAATACATCATTATAAAATGAATTATTTATAATTATTTATAATTTTATAGTTTTAAACAATCAATTTTTTGGAACATATTTTGTAAATGAAATTTTTGAAAACTAAATAAATGTGATTTTTGTGAATTAAATGGTTCTATCTTATTTAATTATTTTTATATTAATGGAATAATTAAAACCATAAATTAAAGCATTATTTACTTATTTATTTCATATATTATTAGTTTCTATGTTCTTAAATGCATCTATTATATTATTATATAATATTGTTCCACTGGATGGCTAGAATAACACAATCATAAAGAAGCCATAATAAACAGGTGATTCTGATTATGAAAAGTGATTATTTGAAGAATATATCACAATTATATTAGATTAATGATATTATTTATATATTTTTATGTTTGTAAATCTAATTTGGGTATTTTAATAAATATGTATGAATCTGGATGAAAATTGAATCATGTTATGTTATGGAACATCCCCAATACCCTGGTAAGATGATAACTTATCCAGATCTTACATGGCCTGAAGGGTATTTTTGATCCCCACTAGTTTTCAATTAACATCTAACATAATATAGAATGAATGTTGGAATTTTTTTTACAAACACAAAGGAAGAAATAAAAATAATCCAATATGTGTATAAGAAAAACTCAATATTGTGAAGTTTATATGAAGTAAAACAGGTATGAAAACCCATAGTACTACAGAAATGTACAAGAAAATATGACTACATCCCATGTCCCAAAAGAAAAAATTTGACAAAGACTAAGGATCAATACCTACTACCTCCACTAAGTGGAACTTTACCCATTTCTTTATCATAGAATATGATAATCTAAAAACACCTGAAGGAATGGGTGGGATGTGAGATAAAAGCCAAATAGGGTCTCAATGAACAATTCATAATAAGAAGCCAATATTTTATTAAACAAATAATGATTTACATTTTATACTAATATATTTTTAATTTAAAATTAATATTTAAAAAATTCAAACATTACATTTTAAATAATATAAATTACCCAAAAAAAGATTAATATAAATTTTATATAGAATTATTTATATATATTCTGAATGCTTGTTGAACAGTTAAAAAATGGCATATATTCAATTAAAAAACAAAAAAGCCACCGAAATGGTCATATGCCTAAATGTACAATAGTTTTCGGTTATAGGACTCTACACACTCAATGTTACCCAACAATATGTGTAAACAAATGTCTCTTTGACATTGTTCAATATGAATCCATCTCCATCTCATCAGGGATGTGACCTATAGAATTTATGTTTTAGATAATTTTAAATTATAGAGTGTTGTCTCAACCACTCACTAATTACCTAAAGCTTTCATGAACTCTAATAAAAAATGATGGAAAATTTATTTTACGAAAGCAAAAAAATACAATTCAACTCATTCTCCATTTAAAATATGTGTATCTTCCATTTAGAACAAAAAATGGGGTTTTAATGAAATCATTCCTTTTCTCGGATAAAACCAACGGTTTTCTATCAAAATATTTTCAATCCATTTTTCCGAAATACTATTTTGAAATAAATTTTGTAAAACCAATTTAACAATTCATATTCAAAAAATTAAATTCATTAATTTAAAATAAAAAAATTCCATAAAATTACAAATTTTAAATTCAATAATTTAAATTTCTCAAAATTGCTTTAATTTTAAAAACTCACACAAATTCTATGGAATTGGTGTTTTTTAAAATTTCCTGCCTATGAAAATTTCCTAAAAATCCATTAATTCAATGAAAATGGGGTTTTGAAACAAATAAATTAAAATAAATTTAATTGAAATAAAATTTTCATTTAGATCAAATAATTGGATTTTAATTAATCAATTTAGGGTTAATCATATAGGCCAATCAAAATAGAACCACATACCTCAAGATCACTAGATCTCGAAACACCAAGCCTTAATCAAGATTCTCCAATGAACTACAAGGACAACCAGATCTAGGGACCACACCTTGATCCATGATTTGAAACATATTGTATAAGAACCTAAAAATAAACACAAATATCTAAAAACCCTAAGGTCTAATTATAAGATAGTTGGTGATAGCGAATGGGAAGAAGAAACCTACCAGGATGAGATAAAATGTCATTCTCCATGTATATATCTACTTCTAGAAGGGCGTAGAGGGGAAAAAATTGATACTTGGATCTCTCCTGAAATAAGAAATATTTTGGGCCTACTTCAAGTCCATTAGGAAAATTATATGAGGGTTTCAAGGGTTTTGAAAATAATTATTCAGATTAATTAATCACATACACACTATTATATGGGTTTGGAAGCATTATTAGATCAAACCTTATTCCTTATACATTAACATATCCTAATGTGTTTCGCGGTTTCTCCTAGGTGGGTGAAAGGATTTTCAAATGGTGTTCCAACCATGAAAAACCTCACTACCTCAGTTTTCATAGTTTTATCTAGAAGAATGAATGGTTGTGGAATATTGTACACCAACTGCGAAGATCCCAGAATCATTAAAAAATTCCTATGTTTCACCAAAAAACAATCCAAAATGAAACCTAACTAAATAAGTTTTAAAATGGTCATTTTGGAATACCAAAAAAAGTAATATAAAGTTACAACCACCCAACAATAGAAAAATTTAGTCCCCTAAAATTTTATTTGGAATATTCCATGAAAAACTTTTTTTGAGTCCTTTACAAACTCATTAGTGCCTCCCTCTCCAATGTCACATGACTATCGAAACCGTGATTCCATAGCACTTTAACCAATGATATCATCCTCCCAATGAGTACCTCGGTTTTAAAATAAATTATCTTGACTGGAGGTTTAAATAATGATAAATCAGTTTTATCCTCAAAATAACTCCAACTAAAAATAGTTGGTGTATCAAGTAAATTCTTTGGTAGCCGAGATATGGGGACCAAATTATGTATCAATATCATAAATGGTTTAAGTTATGATTTTTAATATAATTTCCTCACCTTTTAAAAAACCTCAAAAGGACCCACAAAATGAGTTACAAGTTTAAATTACCTAAAAATACATTGATGACCCAAATGGGGTGAAACTTCAATGAAAACTTTCTCACCTATTTAAAATTCCAACATCCCACGATGAAGATCAACATAAGACTTCTACTAGATCTATTAAATCTACATTTTATGATGCATCCACAGAATCATTTTTTATCTCTTGAATCTATCTTGTTATATCCAAGGATCTTCACAATTTTACATCCAAAAATATATATATTTAAGGATAGCCATAAATGGCCTCAAATTGAGTAATTATGATTGAGGGATGGTAAATATTCTTATAAGAAAACACAACTAGCCCTATATGGCCATCTAAAGTAAAACCAAAGTCAATAAATCATGCTCAAATAATATCCTAAATAATTTTTATAGTTATTTCTTTATCTCCATTTGATTATAGATGGTATGTCATACTAAAATGGAAAGTAGATCCTAGTTCCACTATAAGGCCTCTCCAACAGTGAGAAGTGATCCAAGGATTATGTCAGAATCTAATGTAGATTTAACTCCTCAGTTTTAGAAAATATATTTTGTGAATATATTTCCAAAATCCTCAACATTAGTTGTGTCATGAAGGGGTATAAAGTGATCTTACTTTGTTTTCTGATCGATCACAACCGATACTGAAATCTTAATTCTATGGGTATGTAGCAACCCAATAAAAAAGTCCATAGATATCTCTTACCAAATCCACATTGGCACTGGATGTGGATTCATAAATCCCAAGGGTTTTTCATTCCCAGACATGACCTATATTCATGTATTACAATGTGATACAATTTTCACATTTCCCCATCTCATAACTAGAAACTGGAATTTTTTACACATGTCATATAACTTTTTTGTGGTTCCTGGGATCACATACCACTATGAGTAATATAAATCCACCATAACATGTTTCATTATTGATAATGTAAAAAAATATTCTAATAGCATAGTATTCCTTCAATGGAGAATGAACAGTCATGTATGATTCATCCAATGGAAAGAGAGTCTCTAATTCTACAAAAAACATCATCAAACTACTAATCATGGAGATTCATCTCTAGAATAGTTGGTATCAAAAGAACATGGGATAACGAAACCTCAGTCCCAAATTCCTAAACTCCTATATGAAACTGTGAAAAAAAATCTATCAAATTCCACTCTTATGATGATTCTTTCACTGACTAGGGAGGAAGACACCTACTTAAAGAATCGATGATGACATCCCCTTTTCCCTGGGGTATATGCAATGGTAATGTTGAAATAATGAATGCATTCCAACCAATTCCTCTAGATTATATTCAAATATTTTTGGGAGAATATATAATTCATGATCATTTGGTTCGAAAAAATGGTAATGATTTTTCCATAAAGGTAATTCCACCAACTATTAAGCACATGCATTGTAGAAACAAGGTCAAGTTCATGGGTTGGGAAATTCATGTGTACTATGGTAATGATATCAATATGTAATAAAATGATCACCTTGTTTACAAACACAAATCAAACCTAAAACTGATGCATCCTAGAAGACTACATAGCCCTACCTTGCCGTTAGGATATTCAATATGCATACAATATTCAAAATATTCTTCAACTCAACAAATAAATCATGCATCTCTCAACGATTGGAAACATTTATTCTTTATAAGTTCGATCCATCATCAGAGAATCCAACATTGAGATATCCTTCACAACCTAGTATAATACCCACCTAAACCCAAGAATTTTGGAATCTTAAAACAATTTCATGGATTTTCCATGTCATAACAACTTTCTCATTCTCTATATCAAATGTTATACTATATTTAAAATTCACATTTCCAATGAACATCCCTTCTTGAACCCATAAATCACACTTTTAAATCATGGTATAATTTTGATGATTTATAAAAAATTATAGAATCTCTCTTAGATGACACACATGATCATACTTGTACAAATAGTAATCAAGGATTTCATCCTAATAGAGCACCATGAATTTGTAAAGGTAGATGTTTAAAATCATGTCCATTAAATCTATATAATCTTTTAGATATAATTTTTTTTGAAAATGTGGCAGAAAAAGCTACTGATAATTGTCGTACCTACTCCGAAAGAAGATTCTCTAAATTTCCGATTCTTTTATCATCATAAAATGGTTACCTGATCAAAGATAATTCTTCGAAAACCACCCTTCCAATTTCAATTGGTCAAATAGATCATCAATATGTGGACATATATATTTTTTCCTCATAGTATCTTGATTGAGTTATTGGTAATCTACACAAAGGTGAACGGAGCCGTAACATTTTTAGCAATGAGGACGAGCACCAACCAAGGTAATGAAATAGAGTTTATAAATACTTTCTATATAAGATCATACAAATAATTTTTAAACAATTTGATTTCATTTCGTGACATGCGGTGATAGAGAATATTCACGGTTTGAGTACAAAGGGCCAAATCTAAAGAAAATTCTTCCTCTCTTACTGGTGGAACAATAGAGAAGTCAAAAACAATTTTTGGGAAACATGATGATAACTTGGCGGATATCACCACTCAAAGATTATGTATATAGATCAAAAGTGAAAAAATATATAATTTCTCTAGCTGTGGATATGAAGGTCTTTCTCCACTTGACCTCATGTCCCATTCTCCTTGTATGATTCCAAAAACCCCATCAGGTGTAGTGAATGAAACTCGTTGAAGGTAACCATCAATACATGATTTATTTGCTATGAGCCAATATATCATGAATATGACATCAAGAGAATTCATATCAATAACCAGAAAACTCCTTGCGTGGTCAACATCTGATAGAGGGAAAACACAAGCAGGTTTATATAGACCCTACACTCTCTTCATTCCCAGGGGTGTTAAAATATCCATAACATATGATAAAATCTATATAGTATTACTTATAAGATGTATAGTGTAGGTATATAAAAATGAATTCATTGAAACCTTATAAAATAGGGAATTCACCAATGATGAATCTATATTAATGGTACCTGTCATAGTTACTGGACCCATATCTACTTATTCTGGAGACCCTTCCACTATGAGAAGAATCTTTGTTATCGATGACTATTGTTGAAACCCCTTTGTTCATGAAGCATATAAATTCACCATAGTTTTAAAATGAATTTTTGATACTATTCCACTATGAGGAGTGGAATATAAAAGGAATAACTTTGGTATCTAACTGGAGCATCCATATGAGCCACATACCTTGGGTGGGTCATTGAAATCAAACTTATAATTCCAAGTCTTTCCACACTGGTATAAATTCTTAGGGAACTTTTATAGGTACATCAGAAGGTTTAGAAAAATCCTGATATCATGAACAACCATGAGAATCATCATTATTCATCATTCCATTAGAGGAAAAAACAATTACCCTTGGAGGAGAATAAACTCTTGACAACCCTAACTTTCCCCCAATATTAATTTTACCATCAACGCTCTATTAAGTACATCTGAAAAATATGGTAGCATATAAAAGAAATCAAGAGAATGAATATTATATCATAGTACAAACTCGAACCATTGTGTATATTTTCTCATTCAATAAAATATTAGGTGAAATCCTCAATAGCATAGAAAAATGATTTGCATACTCAATCATGGTTCTATCAGCCTGCTCATGCTGGAGAAACTCAATATACTTATCCAACACCATTGAATCTGGATAGAAATAATTAGTGAATATAGACATGAATTCTTTAAACTCTATTCCCTCATGTTTCGTCACTATTATTATTGTGTCCCACTATCTTATTTTCGGTCCTTATAGCATGACGGTGGAACATTTCACCTTGATATTGTCAAAAACTACAATAAACCCAAACATACACTCAATAATTCTTAAAAATTTATCATCCTCTTGAGGATCATTTGATCATTTGAACCCAAATGGATGCTAAAAAATGATCTCCTGATAAACCTTTAGAGATCATGACATTGATGTTCAATATTCCGAGCCTTAATGGGGACTGGTGGCAGTTCATATCCCAGAGATCAGATATTACAAAAAATCACATAACCATACTCAAGTCCATGATAGGATTTTTTCACTATAGTTCATCAACATTTTACTCCGGGATCCAATTCTCATGTCTTCTTAGAGGCATTAAGATATCAAAAATCAATAGACCAAAAATAAGTGACAATATTTTACACTCAAATAGTGAAACAAGGAAATTAATTCCAATAGATAGAAAAACAATATTTGGATTTTAATATAACCAAATCCAAAGGAAAAAATGAATAGAACTAATCTTCCATACATCTCTCCAAAACCATCCCTGGTAACATAAGATTCATTACGATGAGAACTACCAAATAAATCAATCACAATTACCTCCTAAATCCCAACAATATTACACAACTACATACTAAAATAAGGGCATGATGAAAAATCTGCACCTCCGATACCACATTGTCATGAACTAGAAAATTTTCCATGGTTACCTAATAACCATGCCATCTTGGACATGGACCGAAGGGTATTCACAATCCCCCAGAGATTTCAAATATCACTGGGTATCATGAAATATGATATTGGGATGGAATTTTCCAAAATCCTAATAGAATAAAGACTAGAAAGTCAGAATGCATAAAAGTAAAACTCTATAGAGAGAAGTGTAATAGAATTTAAACAATTATAAAATCTCAAACTACTATATAAGAGTACCAAAAAATAGTATAACTTCTTAATTACCAACAAATACAACTCACCAAGACCTAATATTAACATCTACTACCACCTCCATGTGGTGACGTACCCATTATAGATCCTGGAAGATGATAATATACAATAAATTGATTGAATAAGTAGGGTGTCAGCTAAAATCCATGTAGCATATTACGAATGATTCCATAATAATATTCCATCATTTTATAAACAATTTAATTCTATTAATTTAATGAAATATTTAAATTTCAAAATAAAATATTAAAATATCATCCATTATATTTGAATAGGTGGATATACATTAAAAATGTATTAAAAATATTTTATATAAAACAATTTATATAAATTTAGAAGGAATTCTAAACAGTTTACAATAATGGAATATATTCATTTAAAATTGAAATAAAAAATAAATGTGTTCATATGCCTAAATGTATGATTCTTCCATGACATGTGACTCCACATAATCAATGTGAAATGATACTATTTATATACAGATGCCCCTTTGACACATTTAAATATTACTCCATCATTATTTCATTATGGATGTTATGTGTTGAATTTATATTAGTGAACATTGTAAATTATATAGTGATGTATGAATAACTTATTAACAACCAAACTCTTTAATATGATCTTATAATAAAAAAGTTTGTGAAATTTATTTTATGAATTATTAAAAAAAATCATCCCATTCTCAATTTATAATATCTGAATTTTCCATTTAAAATCCAAAATGGGGTTATAATGTTATATTTCATTTTCCCAAGATAAAACCAGTATATTTATATCAAATTCATTGTAAGGTATTTTTATAGAATACCATTTTAAAATTAGTTTCATCTAATAAATTACACAATTCAAATTCAATAAATTTAATTCGAAAATTTAATTTAACTAATTTATATCCCATTTCACAATGTAAATTCAACAATTAAAATTTTCCATAATTAAACCCATTTCACAAACAGACCTATATTAAATGGAATTGGGGTTTTCCCCAAATTTCCTAGAAAATTAAATTTCAAAACCCAATTCCTCAATTCCATGAAATTGAGAAATTCCAAAATAATTTGAAATCAAGTTTATTGAAGTCAAGAAATGTAATTTAAGTCCATAAATTGAATTATGATTAAGAAATTTTGGGTTAATCAAATTGTAACATCAAAATCAAACCACCTATCTTGATTTCACTATATATCAAAAATCAAACATTCATAATGATTCAGCAATGAAGAACAATGAAAATGAGATCTATGAATCACACCAAGATCCAGGATCTGAAACATAGGGGACTAGATCCTCTATATCAACACAGAGATATAGTAACACTCTAGAGGAAAGATGAGATTGTGAGAGAGAGAAAATTTGAAGATGAATCTGACCAAGAAAATATCAAAAATAATTATACAAGCTTCAATACTCTACTATAAGGGTGTATAGGGGTAAAAAATTGATCTTGAGAGCTCTCGTGGTAGATTAAAAAATTGGGGTTGATTTAGGTTTGTCATACACATTAAACAAGGGTTTTTGTGTTTTAAAGATAATTTAAAGACAAATTAATCCCATTAACACGGTTAAATGTGTAGGCCTACATGGTTAAACCAAACAACATTCCAATTTTGTGTTCCCCATATTATTGGATTAACTGTTTCCTTAAGGTGGGAGAACATCTTCACAAATCATGAGCTAACAATGAAAAACCTCACTGGCTCAGTTTTCCTAGTTTTTTCAATTATGTTGCATGGTTTAGGGAAACTATGCGGCAACCATGAAAAACCCATAAAAATTTAAAACATTAATATTTTCCCCCAAAACAACCCCAAATGAAACCTAACCAAAAAAAATTAAAAGAGGGGTTTTGCAAAACTACAAATCAGTAAATGTATCTTACAATTTGTGTCATGGCGATGGTTGTCTTCACAACACACATTTGACATTTTTATTTCTCAAAAAATGCTTGAGAAGTATTTTAGATTACATATTTTATC
The DNA here is from genome assembly GCA_963277665.1 of Viscum album. Lineage (NCBI taxonomy): Eukaryota > Viridiplantae > Streptophyta > Magnoliopsida > Santalales > Viscaceae > Viscum > Viscum album. Next base: position 1,460,206,624 of record OY728150.1, on the reverse strand, counting down.
TTAATAATAATAGAAATATTAAATAGGATAAAATTTATTATTTATTTCCATCTTTATAACCTGTTAAGAGATGTAGTGCAGAAAAATAAAATGCATCCCTTCGTAATGGTGGTGGTCCACATAATGAATTTATAACGATGACATTTTTCTAAATGGATAATGGAGATAGTGGTTAATAATTATTAATATAGAATAATACAAATAATTATATAATAAATTGTTATTTTGAAAAATATTATTGGGAAATTTAAATATATAAAATAACTAAATAATTTATATGAAGTTGGAAAAAATTATACTCACATTGAGTACTCATGATTTAATATGGAAGACTCTTTGGAAATGGAATTATTAGTAATTCATATTTTTTCTAGAAGATCATTTAAAATGAATAGGATTATATGGTAAGAATTAATTGAAATATTTTTGGGAAAACAAATTGTACGGTATTGTTAATGTGGTGATTAGTGGAACCTTTTGTAAGGGATGATAATGTACTTTTTGTAAATACTTTAGCATAATATAAATATAGATCATGTTTCACTTATTATTAACACTAAATAATAGAAAATAATATATTGGGGGTGATATAAGGTTTAAAATACATAAAAGATTCATTCTCATATATTTTTTATACACATTTTAATGTCCTGTACAAATATAATTTTCACTTTAACAAATATTGGTTTAACCGTCTTAATAAATTTTTATTTAAATAAAAAAAATCAAGAATAAAATCAATATAAATTAGGTTACATAATATTTTTCTACTAATTAAAAATATGAAATACATTTTAGTTAATTATGTTTCTATATGTACAATAACAAAAATTTATCATTATCACATGTAATACAAAAAAACCATTATTTGACAAGGTATATTTTTAAGAAAACAATTTATATATAGTACAATTGTATCACAAAATTTAATTTATATATTATAAATTTATATGTTACAATATAAAGATAATTATGTTTCTTTAACATCAATATGAAAAAAATATTTAAAAAAAAAATTAATTAAAAAAAATATTAAAAAAAAAATTATTGGGAAATATTTCTTAAGTCCTTCAAAGTTTAATAATTGATTTTTGAAATCAAACATAGTGTTTTTAAAATGTGCAATTTTACTTATCAAATAAATATTTAAAAAATTAAATGGTTTTATAAACCTCTAAGACTTTCATGTATAATTATGTAGTAATAAAATTTAAATTTTTGGTTGAATGTTTAATTTTAACATCCAAACTAAAAATTAATTAATTAAGAAATTTCATAAAAAATTTATTCTATGATAATATTTACATTCTCAATTTTTAAATAATTTTTATTAAATCAATTTATAATTATGAAAATTTTTAAAGTTATCTTTTAAGTATGAATTATATGGGAAAACTATTTTGAAATAAAAAATGTTCTTTTACTATTAAATTCAAGATTATTAATATAAAAATACATTAGATAAAAAAATATTTTCTTAATAATTACATGATTATATCAACCTAATTTCTAATTAAAAATATCATTAAGATCACTAGATATGATCTAGGTATAAGGTAATCTTATGTAGAAGTCAAAAGTTGTGATTCTACTAATATAAATGCCTGACAATTTCGACAAGATCAAATTCATCTCACATATCACTTCACTAATACATTAATAGTTCATAATTATATTAGTTTTTTAATGTAAAACCATAATGAAATTACATAATTTCCATTCTCATAAAAATGATATTCATTAGGGAAATTTATTCTTCCCGATTTACTTTCAATAAATTTTATTCATATATTTCATTATATTGTCACTTTATATTTAACCCATTTATTTATTGAATATATTAGAGTTTTATAATTTTTTTAAGATATAGTGGTTTCATTTTAATAATATATCAAATTTTGTGTACTGAATTAACATAAAATTTATTTAAGGAAAGTACATAATGGAAATTTTGGTCATTATATTATCCACTATTTAAATAAATTTTAACCTCAAAATTATGTTTTTTAATTTATTATAATTATACTAGAAACATTTTATAGATAAAAATGTCACAATACATGTATTCTATGAGAAAAAACCTCTCTCTCTTAGTGAAGACAATGTATCATATATTTTCCCCCATAATGGATATTAACTGTGATCCATAACCATTTATTCCAAATATACCTCTATAGATGTCTTAGGGGTAAAAGAGACATAACATCAATGTATTTATTCTAATGATACTATTTTGAAAAAGGTATATAAACTATAAATGCTATGAAAATGTCTAACTGAATCATACAAAATTATCGTATGAATATGAATGATCAATACTATTACTTCCTCTCCAATAACACATTCATTTCAACCTATAATACATTAATTTCATCTATGTCACACTATATTCCTCCTATAAATATCATGGATGAAAAAAACCACATTTGAGTTGTGTCTATTACTAATTATTAATATAATCCAACATAATAATTATGAAATAATTCATTAATAAAGGCTTGTAAATAAAATGAGAATGATCATATAAATCCCCTGTGAGTCCCTATATTGGTGTGAAATCATATTCCCACTAATCATTAACTAGGGTAATGATTTTTTTAATACTTCTCCATATATTTAAGTGTGATTTCCCCTAGGTATATTTTTTCATATCTATATCCAATTTCTAGTATCAAGACACTTATGTCACTCTTCGGATAATAACCAAATTTTTACTTTATCAAAATATTATAATTTTATCATATACTTATATATATACCTTAGTCATATCTTCGAGGATTCTACTAATGTTCTCATATCATAATTACTAAAAAAAATTAGTATTACATCATCATGATTAGATAGTTATCATAAACATTGAAATTATGATAAACGTTCTCTCATCAACCCTTAAACTATTACCAAATAATATCTAAATCTATTATGTTTTCTAAACTAGTCTATAATAAAATTATTACAAACCGATAAATAATAAAATCTCAATTAAATTAATGAAATAAAATATTTCATTAACAAAAATCCCATAACTGATTAGGTTTATAGATTTAGGGAATAAAGGATAATAGTAAACTAAAAATCCCATGTATTTTTCAACATATTGAAATTTTTTTCACTTTATTGGGTATAATTTAATCAATAGTTTATCTTAAACATCACACAAAATTTCACTACAGAATATACTCCTCTATAAATTTCAATATGTAATAACCTTCATAACATGGGGAATTGGAAACATACAAATTGGGTTATATGAGATTCAGATTTAGGGTAAAAAAGAAATAATTTTTAAATAGTATAAGTGATAATAATTTGGGCTTATTGGTATAATTTATATATAAATAAAAAATTCACTAAAATTATCACATCATATAACATGAATCATTGAATTCAACATAAAATAACATAAGAAATGAATCAAATGGATCATGAATTTTTTTTCTTATGATTATTTCCATTGATAAATAGTTGTTATGTGCTTTGTGATTAACAATCTAGGTATTTAGGAGTATAAATATTCATCTGTTATGATCAAGCCCATTGATTATGTAATTATAATATTACTATCTCCCTATGCCCATGGATGACAATAAATTATTAATTATTCTTCTTACCCTTATAGATAATTAGAGCTCACCCATATTAGGTTTCATCATCCCTTGGTTGTCAAGAATTATTTTAAATTAATTATTTCAATATTGGTGTAAGATCTATGATTATGAAGACTTATTTTCAAATATGAAAACAAGGATATAGTGGGAAATATTCTCTATATAATTCATGGGTGTTGTTTATGTAATAATTTTTCATACTTATCTAAAAATATAAACCAAAGCGTCCTTGAGTATTTAAGTTATAAAATATATATATATGAACAATTTTATGTTTTTTATGGTGAAATTTATTCCACCAACATCATTATCAATGATGTAAATGTATTTTTTTTATTTTAGCACTGGATCTAGGTGCTTGGATTTAGGTCTACGATAAAATAAGTGTAAAACAAGCTAATATAATGTGTCGTGATGTTTTCAAAATTAATATGAAATATATAACTTCTTGAATACATTCATAGTTGGTAAATTAAAAATCATAGTTGTCACAAAAATTTTCTCACCCCAAAATCATAAATTATATGTGATTCAATCTTTACCTATACCTATCCTCTATGTAAAATTAAATGTCAAAATATTGATATTATAATAGGATATAACATTGAACCTTTTTTAGAAAAACATATTCCTGAAAATTATCATTAACATATACCAATATTACCACCAATATATCCCAATTATACATTTTTTAGATTCTTCTCCAACGATGAATCCCAATATATACCATTTTCAACATGCCCAAAAATGGATCAATCAATTTATCAACCAGAGTACTATTTCTTCCATAACATTTCATAATTATATATTCTATCCAAATGTATTTAAAAAATTATAATAAAAAAATATTAATAACTAGTACACATAAATTTTATTATTTTTATTGAATAGAAATTATCTATTCTCATCATATCCATTGGAATTTGAAAAATTCCTCAGTGTTTTGTGCACACTACCACATCCATGGAATACACACTTTATTTTTCATCATCAACTTACCCAGATGATTCAAATAATATATTTTACTGAAAGTAAAACAATATTAACTATATCTTTATTATTATATAAAAGTAACTATGAAATTATATTAATATCTACTCTATTAATAATTGATATTGTTTTTTTTTATAAAATTATCAAAACCCGCTCTCCACTAATTAAAAATTCAAAAATGAGAACTAAGAAACTCATTTAATGAAATTATAAAATTTAAAATAATATTGGAAATTATATTAAAATTTATTTAATGTTAAATTATGTTATGAATATGTTTCTAAAATTGTAATGTAATATTGAATGATCAATATAAAGTAACCCATTAAAATAGTGAATTACCCAAAATAAGTTAATTATGGATCCATTCGAAGAAATGGATTGAATTCCATACATCAAATTCATGTGAGACAACATAGACAATAATTTTTTTCAATAATTTTGAAAATATAGTAATAATGATATTAATAACAATAAATTATGATCAACATCTATATTATAAAACATATAAAACTAATCTATGTTTCTAACAATAAATGAATAAAATAACAAAAAAATAACAAAAAAATTTATATGAATGAAAATAAATGAAGTGTATAATAGGATATATATTTAAATATGTTTTTGAATTATGTGATTATTATGGTCATATTTATTATATTATTTGTGATATAACATTCATCTTAGTTAGGGATATCAGTAAGGTTTATTTTTCTAAAATTAAATTCCACAAGGTTGTATTTTTTTTTAAGAAACAATTAATTTTATATGTCCCAAATATATCCATATTAACTAAAATAATTTATAATTTTTTATACATGATTTTTTACAGTTATTTAATATCTCTCATTTCCTTGTTCAGGGAATCATATGATACCAAAGATGTATAGTTTGTCTCGAATCAATTTACATATTAGAGGTATATAATAGTTTTACCATTCCATAATTTTTATAATGTAATATACATTCATATAGATGTATTATTTAAATAGAATTATAGTAATTTAAGTGATTAAAACATTAATTTCATTTTCCTTATTCAAATTTAATTTTATTCAAAAGATACCAAATTAATAAATGTCTTTTCAACTCGATCTCATTTTTAATTATTTATTGTTTTCCTTCAATGAATACATTAATTTAAATTATATGATTTCTTTCCATGTATCAAAATAATATAGACACTTCTACTTATATCTTGGGAATTTACTTTATTTTTATCCAAAATATTCTTATTTTTTTATATCTATTTTATGAAATAAAATTGTTGTTAAGAGTAAATATCATCCTCTCCAATTCACCCCTTCTCTTACATTCCCATTCTATTTGTATCCATAAATGTATGGTTTTTTTTTTAAACAAAAAAATGTTTTAGGTAATTTTATGTTATCATATATATTATAATATTTTAAATAGATGATTTATGATACTTTTTATGATATGGGATTAAATAAATGTATATCAAAATAATAAAAATTATTTTCCTCTCAAGTTATAATCCTTTTTCTTCCACTCCAAATTTGTAAATTGATATTTTATTTCATTTAATAAATAATTTATTGTGTTGTCGTTATAAATAATGATTTATGAGGACTTCATATCAACTTCTTGAAAGTGATATCTATCTACTTCAATTAATCGAAATGGTAAAATATATTATAAATGTAGTTGTTACCACTCATACATTATAATCAAAAACCCTAAATGATATTTTTTTTCATTGGTTTTATTTGTAATTTATATCCCTCAAATCAATCCTATGAATTTTTATTTCATACACCATACTATATAAAAGGGATTTTTTATTACTCTTCAACCCCCTAATTACATTAATTTTATCCTTCATGACTATATTATTTAATAAAATGGATATATAGAATATCAGTTATATTATTTGATTAACCATATAGCTATAACTATTTAAATAGTGGATACCATAAAAATTTATGGGTGTCTACGATATATTTTATTTCATTACCTCACAAGTGAAATATTTACAATTTGTACATATTCTGGCCTTGAATTTTAAAATTAAAAACCCCTTTTGATTGAATATTTTTTCCATTTAGTAACGTAGTGTAATAAAAAAACATGAATCATTTAATGAAAATCGACAACAATTATTATATATATATATAATATTATTTAGGAATAATGGCCTTTAGTTAATTCAACAATTTTTAATGTAGTCATTATAATTTGAGCTTTATGATTAATATGTATTAATTGTAATAACTAATTCTAATATATGGTAAAATAATAAATGATGACCTCAACTAGTGGGATCTTTTTATACGAATTTTATTTACAAGAGCTTACTTGGGAGAAAAAACAACTACCATCTGCACTAGGCCAATCCAAGTTAAGCTTCACTAATATACACTTAATTGGTACATATTACGATAGATGATAAATATTATATAAGTCACATCAAAATAAATTTTCACCAAAGCACCCAATAAATTTACTACCATCCCACACTGTGCACATAAGAAATATGAATTTTTAATCAGTGGTTATAAATCAAGACCACCATAGAATAAAGGTGAAATTATTCTTACATTAAATTATTTAGTGGTCACTTCCATCAAATATTACTTAATATTTAACATTTACTCAAAATATAATGAATAAAATAAATATATTTTTTATACAATGAAAAAATTTAATTTTTGTAAAATGTATGATTATAAATTATTTTTTATGATATATTAATTAATATGAAATAAAAGTTAATTTTTCCTAAGGGACTTATAAAACACTATTTTTTATAATGTAAATGATAGTAAAAATATTATGATGTCTCGGGTAATTGTTATATGGGTCATAAAGTGGAATAAATTTTAAAAACTAGTATTTTTATGTGAATAAGAATTTTTATTTAAAGTATAATATTACAATATTTTTAAAAATATCTAGATCAAATAAATTATAGGTTTTAAATTAGGATTTCAAAATCAGCAAAGGGCAATTTTTTATAATTTTCAGATACAACATAATTTTTATCCAAAAAGTCAACATGATATAAATATAAGATAGGTGTTTTGACATCGTAATGAGTTAAATTTGATGTAATTAATTATAAGAAGTATAAAATTAACTAAAATTAGAATTATTTATTTATAAAAAGTATTTTAATGTGAAAATATTTATTTTTGAACTATATAATGAATCATCCAAAACCTAAATAAAATTTTAATGGTTTTAAAACAATATCAATAGTAATATATTTCATCTAAAAAATATTAAATATCAAATATTCTTAGTTCATATAATTTTAAATTAATAAAATTTACTACCAATTCAAAATTATCATAGGATTATACGATTTTAAGGGATGTTTTTGTAGTGACATGAACCTTGATAGTTTGGAGCCGATGACTACTGTCAATTACATTAGCATGGTTACATGAAATAATATCCAAGAATACAAAAATTGTTTTTTAGTATTGGTAAACTCGATACATAAATTATTATTTTATTAAAAATGAATAGACAAATTATAGCATAATTTTTTTCTAAATAAGTTTTGGAAAAACATTATTCCATCTATTATATTCTTATATATCATTATTAGTATGTTTCTTGGATTTTTAGGGAAGATAACATAATAATGGTGATATGAAATTTGCAATAAGATTAAAATATAGCGGATGAAATAATGGAACCATGAGCATTATAATTATGTCATGGTCAATAACTAAACATAGATACCGTAATATCAACAAGCTCATAGGGAAGTGCATAAAAAACATGAAAATCTAATTAATTGAAACACACTCAATTCGAATAAATAGATAACAATAAATAAATATGTCAAGGTATGAAACTGAAATCAAATTCCATTTAATCAATAAATTGGGAGTGAAACAAATCCATAGATTTTTATAAATCAATATATTATTGATAATAACAAAGATAATTGAAATTTCAATGATGGAAATACTTATTTATTTGATATCATCTCTAGAGAACATGAAGACCTATACTTTCAATATCTATCCTATGGAAAATTTAAAACTATTGGTATAAAAAGTTTAATTTTATCCACTAATTTTCACATGAAAACCATTTTATAAAAAAATGAAATATATAATATTCGAGATCCACAAATCTATTCAATTAAAAAGAAATATTTATTTCAAGAAAAAAATTAATGATAAAATAATATTCTATATAAAACATATTATTGGAATAATTAATATAGAAATATTAATATTTCCAAAAATAATCAAATAATTATCAAAGAAAAAACCATATGTAAAATGGTATATGATTTAGGAAATGTTAATATCCAAGGGGAATAAAATTTATAATTTCGGGGAAACTCAATATCCAATGATCCAATGAGAATTAATATTTCAAGGGGAATGAAAAATGAATCATGGAATTTAATGTGAATACTATTGACAGCCAAATTAATCATAAACCTTTTCTATGATGATTATGTATGGTATTACTAAATATATATATCCCATGTGGGTTAAAATAAATGAAAGTTCTCATTAATGAATGCAAATATTATGAAAATATATTTTTAAATAATTATTGAGGAAAATATCTTTTTTTAACCTTATTATAAAAACTATTATATGAAAATCACTTTTTAACACATTTTAATAAATCATGTTTTTTGGATGAAAACATGTTCTCTGACTAAAGTTAAAAATTAAGTCAGGTTTTCTAAAAAATATTTTCTAAAATATTTTTACAATAAGAGAGTGGAAAACGATACTAATATTTGAAAAAGGTCACAAATAAACGTATTAGAGAAAAAATAAATGTTTTATTAAAAAAATATCATAAAATTTCCAGAAATATAAATACCATTGAATGATCATGAATGTTATTGTCGATGAAAATACTCATTAAACATTCCAATGTGTCTGATACCACATTGAAAAATATTAATCCATGATCCTCATAAAGGAATAATTTAAAATGAATATTTTCAATACCATTAAGATAAATTATTGCATGATATAATATACTAAAGGGGTAGTAGGTTCTCCACACAATATAGGCTAGTGGTGAAAATGGAATTTATCTCTCATAAGTAAAAATGGATATGAAAACCCATTACCTTGTGATTTCTATCTGGTGAATGTATTTTAAAATAATATATGATAAAATAATGTTAATTTGATGAGTTAGTCATAACCATTTTCATGTTTATAATTACTTATTTTTTCACTTGTGACAATGTTGTGTAAAACTACTTAAACAATTATATATACGTCAGGTGTTTGACAAAATTTGGTTTATGTGTCAAAAATAACATTGGTAGGTAAAATATGGTAAAAGGGTAAAATAAATAACATATCTATAATAATAATAACAAATTTATTATATTTATTAATTAATTATACTTTTAAAATCAATCATTTAATGTGGTTATGAAAAATTGATAAATGTCACAATCATGGTGACAGTATGTCGTACGTACACATGAGTAACATTTTTATTTTTCAATGATCGCTTTAAAAAGAAGGTAAATAACACATTTTATTTCCATAATAATCATTATATAATAAATAAATTTTTTTAATCATATAACATTATATATATAATTCTTGTGATGTAAAAGCGATCACTTCATGTCGAGGAGGTGGCAGTCCACATTTCCATGAATGACGTTATCACTTTCTAAGAGTTTGTGAATGGGTAGTTAATAAAATGATATATTATATTTAATGAAAATTAATTACTACATAAATATAATAAAAAGGTTTTTATTTCATATATTTTTAATTAAAACCATCCTTTATACATTCCATGTATCATGTGCATGAATCACATCTATTTGGGGTGGCAGTAGTCCACACTTCAACATACGATATTATCATATTTAAAAAAATAAAAAGTACTGTGTAATATGTTATAAAATAATTAAATAATTTTAAATACATAATATATTTCATATATATATTATATAAATAATGTTTCTATCATTATGACCTCCATGATAGGTGGTAAATGAAGAATGAAAAATCTCAGTTTCGTGGGGTGGTAGTTTTCCGTACACGTAAAATATATGTTTATTATCCAGTAGATGGAGGTGTATGTAAGTGTATGTATAAAACATATAATAAAAACATCATAGTATAATTAGGATACTGTAGTTTTTATATAAACAGGTAATAAGGTGATTTTTAGGAGTGGATAAAGGAAATATAATTAGAGATCTTAAGGAAAGATGTTACCTCTTAATGGGGTAGCTCCATTTGTTTTATAGGAAAAATAATAAATGGATTTATTTCTACTCAACGTGAAGATTATTGGTATTTTGGAGGGATGTTGAGGATCTGTTTTGGTTGATCATGGTGATGAAATCATATATTTAGAGGGGTGAGTAAGTGGGAGAAGAGGAATCCTTTTATAGTGCAGAAGTGGCACTCTTTTTATATTTTGATAATGTAATTCCATACACATTTAGCACATTACATATGGCTCCCTTAATTTTCTAATTTTTAAAAATGCGGGAATATGGTTGAAATATTTCAATCCAATGGATTTTGTAATTTTTTAGGAAATATAGGCCCTTAAGATTAAGTTTTAGACCCTTATTCAGTTTATTTTTTCCTTAATCATTGTAATAAATTTTAATTTTATTCACTACTATTTTTTTCAACAACTAATATGAACATATTAAAAGTTATACATTATTTTGATTCCTGATATCTAATAAATTTTCCAAAATTCCAATAGTAGAAGTTTCTGAAATTAATTTAAATTTAATCTCATGGCTGGCACAATAGTATGGTTTTTTAAAGTAAAAACATCTGAAACTCGGAGGAATCTAATTTTACCCATGAATTGTCTGATAATTATTCACTTATTATCCACCTAAAATTGGTCACCATGGAAGGGTGTTGCTTCTTTTTCTACATATGTAGGATGTCTCACCATCAGTTTGTTAACATTGTTCAATGCTCCTGGGATGCCCTACGCCAATGGAGGCATTTTCTTGGTCTCAATAAGAACTTTTGATGCTAGAAATGTGATCATTAGGCTTGGTAAACTCCCACACACCTATTCATCCAACTATAGAAGAAATAAATAGGGTTATTGATAATATTTATAATATCATAGAATATTCAGGGGATATAGAGATTCTGGAATACATAGGTCTCAAGAATCAATAATTCAACGAGATGTTTCTCGAGAAAGAGAGTTTTATTGGAAATCACTCTCAAACAACCTGTCTTAAAGAAGGGGATCACAACAAGTCATATTTTCATTTTTGTTTGGAAGAGAGATAACATTTTTTGGATATAAAAATCATTCTAGATGATGGATATTTCACATGAAATATGTCTATAATGGGTGAAATGGTATGTACTTATTTTAAATTGTTATTTTATACTTCAAATAGTCATTGGAATAATGTCTATCCTTATGACAAAGATAGCATATTTTTCATGGCTCCAAGGGTTTTGTTTACTTGTTTTAATTAACTTATCATGTTTTAATTAATGGAAAAGGAGGTGTGGGACATAATTAATTATTTTAATTAGGAGAGTTCTCTCAGACATGATTAATTCCTAGGGCCTTTCTTTTTCTGCACCTAGATTATTATCAGGGATGATGTTGTTTCTTCTATTCGATATATACTTGTGGGGGTGGGATTCATAAAGTTACAAGTTCTAATACTTTGATCATAACATTGATTTGTGTGATCCCTCTTCCATTTCTCCAAATGATCCCATCAACACAATTATTTTTAAATATAAGGTTTTGGAAAACATTATCAACTTGTTTTTTCTTAGTTAAGTAATGGTTGTTATTCAGAGGAGCAGCTTATTGTTATCCAAGGAATTTATTACAAGGGGAAATATATATTGGTCAGTAGATGATTGGTGACAATAGCTCGATGGTCTTGAGGAAACATTGCAGTCATGGTGTACATGGTCAATGATTACGATCAACCCAAATGGTGTTTAATCATCCGAGATAAGAGGTTTATGGGATTCTATGAATGAGGTTTAGAAATTTTGTCGAGGTGATATAACTCACATTGTTTTAATGTGGATTTTATAGGGATGTCGGGTGGATTCCTAGAACTATTCAGAGACCTCAGGAATGGTAACCCTATATCTCCCTAAATTTTCATCAAGGTTCCAGATGTTTTAAGTTGAAATATTTCCACCATCGTGTAACATGAGATTGACATTCACTATCACTATGGAGACAATATTCAAAGAGTTTCTAACCTTCTATTTTTTGATTAAATAATATTCATCATTAATTTATGAAACTCATCAATAGTGTCTTCAATTTCATTATGGATAAGTGTACTTATCAGAGTGAAAAATGTTTTAATGTGGAAAACAGTGGTCTCTACTTCCCTACTTCCTTCCTAGATATGTGAAGGCATACTATTGAATAAATAAGGTCATTATGATCAAGTGTTTTCCCATGATATATCTGGGTTACCCCCACTACTATGTAAGGATTTTCATCAGACATTTTGAAGGTATGGATTTCAAGGTTGTTAGAATCATTAATACTTGGAAGAATAGGTTATATTCATATATAGGAACAATCACCCAAGTTAATTATGTTTTTCATCTATTCCTTACAATATTTTTTCTATTTTCATGGTTCCCATGTCTATCATTAACAGATTGACTATACCATGAATGGATTTATCTATGATTCTCATGTGGAGGAAAAATGATGATATTCCTCTTGGTGTGATCTTGAAATAACTATTGATCATGGGGCATTGATGTTAGGGATTTGAGCCAAACTAAGATATTTCATTATGGTAGGCTTTCATGGGAGGTTATCAATGTCCAATATATATAAGGGTAGTTCATTAGAGAGAATTATTGTTAAGGATTATGAAATAATGGTATAAACTCTTCCTACTTGTGGAAATAATTATGAGTTCATATCCTTTTGCTTAATGACCATTCCAATTGGATCCTATGTATGGTGATATAAACATTTGAAAATAAAACTAGGGGGTCTTTTGGATTTCATAGGTTACTTTGTGCCTAATCAATCATTTAACGAAGCTATCTCTCATCACCTATTTAACTAGGCAATCCAAAATCCCACACAGTAGGCTTTGTTTGACAACATGAAGTTGAAGGAGTCCCTGGCTTAATGTTTCATCATTGGATCCACTAATGAAATATTAAAAACCATTTCCTACAATCAAGTGATCCTCTCAAAGGTCGCTAGTGATATTTTGGGAGCCATCCTCTAGTGTAAGGATATTCCATCTAAATTTAATTTCTTGTTATAGAGTATATGATATCATTCTTTACCAATAGATATGGTGATGAAATTCAAGGGTGTTCACCTTTCCTCTATTCTTATATAATGTTTTTATACCTCAAAGATGTCTTCGATGCACCTATTCAATTAAAGGGAATGGGTGGGCCTGATTTGAGGGACATGGTGTGTTCATGTATCCAACATTAAGAATGGATTCTCTTGATATGATTCTCTAGAATTTGGTATAGGTTTGAAACATAAACATGTAGTAGGACAATTCCTAGATTATTTGTCTAGAACCATGGGGATAGTTTGTTTAGTATTCTTGGAATTAGGATCGATATGGAACTCATATATTAGGCTTGGCATTGGTGGAGAGATCTAGGTGAATTGTAGTGGATCTGGATTGCCTTAGGTTTTAGGTTTATGAGGCACCTTCCCTTAGGCATTATGTCCTTAGAATCCTCCCCTTAGGAGTATATAGACCTAGACAGATAGGCCACTAGGTTCGATGGTTCCTTCTAGCCAATAGTCTCAAGATCAACATTAACGGTTCATGTAGTTATGGCTAAATGCACTATGGGGTTGTGGTTAGTGATGTTAACGAATCAGTGATCTTTTATTTTATAACCTTCTATGGGATTGGTAACTCATAAATTGAGGAGGAAATGGGAATGCGTAATTCCACATCTCTATACAGATTAAATATCATCATCCTGAATACTATGGAAATGAATTCCAATATTATTTCATGCTCCCTCACCGAAATCTCTTACTCTCAACAACACATAACTTATCGGATTGGCGAGTGCACATATATTCTCTACAATGACATAGCGATCCTATATACATGACACTATTGCAATCAAGTGGATAATTTCATGTCATCCTGGGCTACCCAAGACCACCCTTTCATTGTGTTTTGTTCTATAAAAACTTTTTCTCCAGTTGGGATGGCCATAAAATTTGGGATGCAGGCAAACCTTATTTATTTATACCACCCTAACTTCTTGTTTTTTCATCATTTAAATAAAAAATATCGAGTATGCTAGTATTATTCACTATTCATTAAAATAATGAAACTTCATGAATAAAAAAATTCATCCTAACCTAATTTTTCAGTTTCTCTTTAGAATTTGATGTTTATTTTGACTTATGAAATTTATAAAATGGCCATAAATTGGATTTAATATGGCGTCTATTAAAATTCAGTAAACATGCCTTAATAAAAATATTGGTTTTATGTGTAAAAATGGGTTTGTTCCTATATTATCCATATCAAATCTATTATATGAATATAAAAATTACATGATTGAATATATATATATATATATTAAATTTATATCCCTCACTAATTATCATTAATTCAATCTATTTGAGTAAAATAACTTTTTGACCATAAAAATATTTTTCTATAAAAATTTTCACATTATATTCAATTACTTCATATATTCTTTTTTAAATAATTTTTAATCAATTAATTAATTCTATATTTTTGTAAAATATAATTTTTCTAGGTTAGTTATTAATATTCATTAATACAAATTTGATGATAAATTTATATATAATATCATTTTAATAATATATTATTGTTTAGTGAATCTCAGTCTTTAGTGTAACACAAGCCATTGAATAAACTCGTTTTTTAGTGAAACATGTGAAAATATAGTTTCCGATCCATCGGAAGATATAATTTATATTAAATTTATTTAAAATACTAAATATAATATAAATTATCCAGAAATGATTTTCACTTATCCACTTCTTTTTGTGTGTCATACACTATATCGAATACAATGATCATACAATAGATTTTCGGGGTATTACAATCTCCCCACCTTAATTAAATTTCATCCTCATAATTAAAACTCGATCAAGGAAATATATAGTTTGATATTTCAAATATTGGAATCCCACCTTGTGAGAGGGGTTCATAATAAATCTTCTAGAATATAGGGAATATGATGTACAAAGGACACATGGTCTAACATATATCTAGGATTCTAAGTGGGAGAACATCAGTAGTAAGTAGAGATATATACTTGGAGGAAAATAATAAATATTAAATGGGGGTGGTTGTTGAAATCATATACTAACAAGTGAATGATCAATTTAATGTTGTGTTCCTCAAAGCCACAATCTGTGAAAAATTATAAGACAGTGGTTCAAAAGAAATTATGTTATTAGGAAAACTTATTATTTTAAATTAATTTTTTCTAATGTTAGATAATTATTTTACTACATGTGTTTAAATAAACATACATGATATATTTACCTAAATATAGTTTCATCCTTTGGTTGTGCTTTCATAATTCCAAATTAATCCAAAAGTTGATTTTTATTCTGAAAGCACTAAAATATATTTTTAAAATATATTATGGCCCATAAAAGAGTTAAAAATGTAACTAATTGTCTTCAATAATTCTCCAAATATTATATGGTTAATATGTTAATCTGTAAACCAAAATTGTAACAATACTAGTTCGTTATTAATATATATTCATTAAAAACAATTACTTTTTAACAAGGACATTTCGTAGATCAATGATTTTTATGAAACACTTATCCTCATTTGGTCATGGTTTCAATGCCTGCAGCCTTTCTATGTTTGATTGGTTGTCACCCAGATTATAGTGTAATGACCGTCCAATTATTAATGGCTTGAGATTACAATGAGTCACTACTTGGCCTTAAGAGACATCCCCATGACACTAAAGGATGGAAATAAATACTGAAGGGTTTCAAATATAAGTTGGGGGACGATTTAGCATTTAAGAAAAACCCATAAACCAATAAAGCATCACCAACATTCGCTATATGATTTATGATAAAATGAATGAAAACTAAACAACTTCATTAATGTGAAACCACATCAAGTACACTACAGCGGAAGACTAAACCAAGCATCAAAGTACACATCAGAAGAATAACTCAAGACTCTCAAAAGACACCAAAACTGCATACTACACATTCTTCCAGCTCCACAATCACTGGACAACCCCAATCATCATGAGGTAGTACTAAAAACATGGGAAGCGTTACCTTTTCCCCTATCCCAAAAAATACCATCTGCAAAAAGCACCAAACTTCCAAAGCAGGGGTGAGTATAAAACTCAGTAGGTTTCCCCAATGACTTACCTACTCACGCAACTAAGATAGGGGAGTTAGAAACATTTATATAAAAATAGTTTATATAAAATAGTTTCCCAAAAGCAGTTTATAACTAAATATTAACAATTTCCCCAAAACCGCTTATAAAAAAAATCCTCCAATGGAAATGAAACCAATTTTACAGCATGTTATTTTTTTTAGAAAAATAACTAAACAATCTTTAGAACCATTTTACAATCATTCTATTTTGGAATACCCAACCATTTCACAAAATACCCTTTGCGCATACCCAACCATTTCACAAAATCTGCTTTTTGGAATACCCAAAAATTTCAAAAACCCAAGCAACCAACCATGCATGCTACGTTATGACAGTTCCATACTCATGATAGGTTTCTCGTCGATCAACCAATTCGTCACAAGGTAATTGTTTCCCATGTGCCATTACACCTTTGGCACCGAGCATAAGGTCATATTTCAAACAAGCCTCATATATATAGTTACCATTGTTCCATTAAATGTTTGGCACCGAGCACAAGGTCATATTTCAACCAAGCCTCGTAAAAAGAGTTACCACGTTTCATTACACCTTTGGCACCGAGAAAAATGTCATATTTCAACCAAGCCTCGTACATGCAACATGAACACACACCACATATGCCCATCAATCATGCCAAAACAACCTTTCAATAAAAACACATTTTTTTGGAAAACCATTTCCATCAAAACCATTTCAATGCCAAACCATTTCAATTTCAAGCCATTTCAATAAAACTCCCTTTTTATTGAAAACCATTTCCAATAAAACAATTTCATTTCCAAACTATTCCAATTCCAAACCATTTCTATAAAACTCCATTTTTATTGAAAACCAATCCCATAAAGATCATTTCAATCTCAAACCATTTCAATAAAACTCCCTTTTTATTAAAAACCTATTTTTCATCAAACCATTTAAAATTTCAGAAAATCCATAATTTAAAATCAACATTTTAAATTCAAGTAGCAAAATCACTTGCAGAACAATTCACCATGATTTCAAAATTTCTCTAAAACAATAAATCATCACTAAAGAATATTTATTCTATTCATTCCACAATCAATTCAATTCAAATAACCCAATTTGAAATTAATCCAAAAAATTCTAACAAGAGGAGTCGAGAGTGAAGCCTCTTACCTTTAGGGTTTTGACGAAAACCACAATGAACAATGAACACACAAGAAAACCTAGTTGCTTCTTCAAAAACCCACCTTAGATATCTTCTCCGAGCAAGACCAAGACAAAATATCATCATATTTGGAATCAAAACACTTATATCTATCCATAACTGGCATAGATCTAAGAAACCAAGAGAAGGGGAGAAGTATATCTAAGTAGATCTAAGAAACCGAACAAGAAGGATGAATAACGATAACATACCTCAAGAATATGACTTCGATTTGCAAAGAGAAGCCTTCAGATTTTCTTCGGAATGATGGGAGAACCCTATTTGACCTTTTTAGAAGAAATATCCCGAGTTAGGGCAGCTTAGGATGAATAATGATCCACTTAAAGGAAAAAACGTATGTGATCCACCTTTATAGGATCTCATTGAAGTGGACGCACGATTTACTCACACTGTTAGTCAAACAGTGCACTAACAGTGTCTTATCCACTACCTTGGAAGACAGTTTGGTGGCATGGTTAGACAAATAGTGAGCTGCCCGTGTGGAAGCTACAGCCTCCAATACCAACTACGCACGGTTTTGCCGCAAGATTTAGACAAACTATGCGCCATCCTTGTGACTTCCCCTTTGCCTCAAAAGTTCATTCAAAGTTCTCCTGAATCTCCAATTCATCACCCATAACATTAAAACCATGAAAAACATCAAGTAAGGGTAACATACCAGAAACTGGGGGTACTACATTCTCCCTACCATTGGTCTTTCCTTCTTTGGAAAGTATAAAACTTTTACCCAACTAAAAGAGTTCCGGGCACTGCTCTTTCATTTCCTTTTCACATTCCCAAGTATTTTCCTGAATCTGACCATGGTGCCATCAAACCCACACTTGACCAATTATTTTTTCATGCAAGAAATTCTCTTTCCTATCCACAATCCATACCGGGATATGTATCAATGAAGCATCGGGCTCTAGGTCAACGTGATCCCATCTGATCACATGGTCAGGATCAGGCTGATACTTTTTCAACTAAGATACATGGAACATGTTATGCACCGAAATGAATAGTGGTGGTAATGTTAACCAATATTCCACCTCTCCAATCCATTCGAGTATCTCAAAAGGGACAATTTATCTAGGAGATAACTTTCCCTCCTTCCTGAAACTATGATGTCCCAACCTAGGAGAGATCCTTTAGAAAACATGAATACTCGCCACGAACGACAATGATCATAGACGATGATATGCCTATGATTTCTGACGACTCTGAGGCATCTGCATTATCATCCTGATTAACCTGATCTTCACTGTAGTCTCCTGGAAAAGGATCGGTCCAACCATCGAGGACTCGCCTGTTTCCTCCCTGCATAGTGGATAATGACACGACCGCCCATAAAACACTTCAAATGGAGCCATATGTATGGATGCCAAATAACTATTATTGTATGAGAACTCAACCTATAACCAGTGACCCACCCACGAGCCACCAAAATCTCTAACACAAGTCCACAACATATCCTCCAATGTTGGTATCGTCCTCTAGGATTGACCATCCGTCTGAGGGTGTTACGCCGAGCTCATAGTCAACTGTGTCCCAAGGGTTTGCTATAAGGATTTCCAAAAATGAGATGTAATCCATGGATCTCTATTTGATACAATTGAAACTGGAACACCATTTTTATTTACCACCTCTCAGATATAGATTTTGTACAGATCCTCTACCATATGAGATTCACGAATTGGGATGAAATGGGCTGACCTCGTTAGGCGATCCACTATCACCCAAATGGCATCGTGCATCCTGACCGTTCTTGGTAGACCTGTAAAAAATCCATTGCTATATCATCCCATTTCCACACTAGGATGGATAATGATTGTAACATACCAACTAGTCTCTGATGCTCTATATTAACCTACTGACGAGATAAGGACTGCGAGACAAACTCATCCACCTACCTTTTCATGCTGCTCCACAAAAACATCGTTTTCCACACCTTATACATTTTTTGTGTACTTGGATGTATATCCCATCTTGAATGGTGATAAGCATGAAGGAGTTGTTCTTGAAAAACTATAGGTACAACCATCTGATCTCTAAAACACAAAATTGAACCCCCACCAAGCTTCCATCCCTCAATGGTCTCCCCACCATTGAGTTTTGAACTTACAACCTAACATTCTGCATTAGATGTTTGTGCTTCTTTGATCCTTTTTACAAGATCAGGAATAAGAATAGCTGAAAAGAAAACTGCAAAATCACCTCAGTCTTCACATTCCACATGCATGTTGGCTAAGACTGACATCAACTGCCATTCACCTAAAGATTATTTCACCAACTGAGAATATGACTTTCTACTCGGTGCATCTGCCACCGAATTTCTTTTCCCCAGTGTTTACATCAAGTCAAGGTCAAACACTTGGACATACTAAATCCACCTCCTTTTCCTCATATTCAAATCATGCTATAAAAAAATGTGTTTTAAGCTTTTGTGATCTGTAAACACAGTAATTTTCTCACCAAAGAGATAATGTCTCCATGATTTCAAATCATGGATGACTACAACTAACTACAAATCATGAAGTGGGTAGTTCTTATCATCCACCCTCAACTGTTGTGAGCCATATGCAGCAACATGGTTCCCTTTCATGAAAATTTACCCCAACCTTGATCCTGATGCATCGCATTACACCACATACCCTCTTCCTGGATCGAGAAAAGCCATGATTGGTGCGGATGTAGGGTGACCCTTTAGCTCTTCAAAACACTACTAACACTATTCATTCCACTGGAATGAAACATTATTTCTTGTCAAAGTAGTCATTGGTGAAGCCAAACATGAAAAATCATGATCAAAATGTCGATAATACAAAGCTAGGATGATGAAACTTCATACCACAAACACATTCTTTAGTGGTTTCCATAATAAAACCACCTCTATCTTTACTAGATCCACTGAAACGGACCTTTAAAAAATCACATGGCCCATAAAACGGACTTCCTATATCCAAAAGTCACATTTTGACAATTTGGCATACAACCGGTGATCCCGCAAGATCCCCAGCATTGTCGCCAAGTGTTTCTCATGCTCCACCCTTGTCTTAGAATACACAAGAATATCGTGTACAAAAAACACCACAAATGAATCCAAATATCTCTGAGATATCAGATTCATCAATGCCATGAACATCGCTGGTGAATTCGTTAGACCCAAGGGAATAACCACATATTCATAATGGCCATATCTACTTCTAAAAGTTGTTGTAGGAATATTTTCCATTCTCACCCACAATTGATGATATCCTGACCTCAGGTCGATCTTGGAAAACCACTAGGCTCCCCTCAACTAGTTGAACAAATAATTAATTCATGGAAGTGGATATTCGTTCTTTATCAAAACATGGTTAAGTCTACGATAATCAATATAGAGCCTCAAAGTTCTATATACATTATTCACAACAACACAGACGCTTCCCACGAAGACGTACTAGGATGGATAAACCCTTTGTTTTCTAACTCTTCCAACTAGACTTTCAATTCCTACAATTTAGTAGGTGACATATGGTAAGATGGGAGTAAGATAGGATTAGTCCCCAGAAGTATATCAATTGTAAACTCCACTTTACTTGTGGGAGGTAACCCAGAGAATTCTTCGGGAAAAACGTCCATGAATTGATCCACCGCTGCCGGAAGAACACTCTGCTCAACACCCTCTATTGATTCCAATGACAACACCGCCGACATATATGATAACCTGCCTACTTCGGGTGCCACTAAACCTATTGAACCCTGACTTTCATGCCTCTCTCCTCTAAAGAGATTTCTAACGCCATCGTGTGTCGTAAAATCCATAGTTCGCGCATTACAATCGAGGTGGGCCTTAAAAACCACCAGCCAATCCATCCCCAGGATTACATCATACCCATCTATCTCAAGAACTGAGAAATTACTCATTAGCTCAATAATTCCCACGATGATACCACATGCTATACAAAATAGTTCTCGACACTCTCTTCGACCGAGAGGAGTTTGAAGTTCCAAAACTGAAGGTATTATTTATACCCTTAAAACCACCAAATCTACCACATGTACAACAATAAAAAGAGTTTGAAGCACCCGTATTCAACATGGGTACCACCATGCTTCCTCTGCCCCGAGATCCCAATAGATTCTGATTAGCTACCGATTCCCGATTCACCATCTCTGTGTAATCACCGATAAACAACACTGCTATTTATTTTGATCGGATCTCTTGCCATAACCATGCTTCAAAGATCCTGCCTTCAACGACGTGTTACCCACCACCTCGAGTGGAACCCGCACTATGCTCATAAACTTAGCTGCATACTCTGTCATAGAGATATGCTCTTACTTTAGAATGAATAAATCAGTTGTGCACTAAATTTTTAATGTATGTTGGTAGAATTGTTTATTAAACAATTCCTCAAAGCCTTCCCACATCATACCTTTGTTCATTCCAAATTGTACTTCCAACTTCCACCATTGAAGAGCACAATCCTATATTTTACACATTCCTAGATTTACTTTCATCTCTACCGGCATCCCCAATAATTCGAAAATTCTGTTCAATCCAGACAGCCACGCCTCTGCCCTTTCTGGGTCCGAATCACCACTAAAGACGAGAGGATCCTGCTTTTGAAACTGGGATGCATAATCAACATACTTTGGCTATTGAGCTCTATTCACACATCCCACAGCCTAAAATGTTTGCGTTATGATATGTACAAACTGCTAGTTCACCTGGGGATCAGGTGAAACCACGTTCTCATCGGCCACTTCCGATTGGTCTCTACGATGCTTACCCGGTTCCATTTATAAACAAACAACAACCTCCTTCAATCTCACTCTCTAGAAACTGATGGCTTAGCATTTCAAATTCTATCACAACATCTATCACATCATTGTTTTCCAAAAAAACAATTTTCCATGTTCATCCATTTTTTCAAACATTCAACATTATTTTTTAAAATCAAACCATTTTCAAAATACACCAAATATCCTGTCTTCAAATTCACTCAGTTAAAACAATTTGTGAATTTTTTCTTTACAAAAATTTTCACCTGACAAAAAATCATGAGTCATTACTTTAAATGAGATATGCAATCCTAGTGGGAATTCATTCCTCTACAATGCATGCCAGGATCATCTCATTGGCTAAACCCATGACAATGATATATCCAACATTCTATAAGTGTATCAAAAATACTTATGTACCCAACACCCTGGTAACTTGAAGTTTAGTATAAATGGGTTAGCTACGTCCTTTTATGGTATACATTTCAGGTTCCAACAATCCCACTCCTGTCTTAGATTTCGGCCCAAGAAATAGACAAGAAGGAATTTCCACTCCAAGACTAGGAACATTGATGTCTACTTGTTATGCAGGGACTGAACAAGCTTATACCATTTGTAATGACCCGCCAATTCTCATTGTCTTGAGAGTACAACGAGTCATTACGTTGCATGAAGAGACATCCCCCAGACGCTAAAGGCTGAAAAAAAATACCAAAGGTTTTCAAATACATGTTGTGGGATGATTTACCCTTTAATAAAAACCCATAAACCAACCAAGAATAACCAACATTCACTATATGATGCATGAACAAATGAATGACAACTAAACAACTTCATTTATGTCAAACCACATCAAGTACAGAATAGCAGAAGACCAAACCAAGATTCAAAGTACATAGTGGAAGAATAAATCAAGACTCTCAAAATACACCAAAACTCCATGTTCAACAAGCTCTGAGCACCACAATCACTAAACAACCCCAATCATCACAAGGTAGTACTAAAATCATGGGAAGCATTATCTTTTCCCTTATCCTAGAAAATAGAATCTATAAATGCAACAAAGTCCCAAAGTAGGGGTGAGTATAAATCTCAGTAGGTTTCCCCAATGACTTCCCTACTCACGCCACTAGGATAGAAGAGTAAGCAACATTTATATAAAAATAGTTTATATAAAACATTTTCCCCAAAGTAGTTTATAACTAAATATAAATAAGTTTCCCAAAACCACTTAAAACCAAAAGCCTTCAATGAAAAAGAAACCAATATTCCAACAAGTTATTTTTTCAGAAAAATAACTAAATAAGCTTTAGAACCATTTTACAAACATCTCATTTTGGCATACCGAACCACTTCACAAAATCCCCTTTTGGCATACCAAACCATTTCACAAAAACCCCTTTTTGGCATACCCAACCATTTCAAAAACCCAAGAAACCAACCATGCTTGCTTCATTATGATGGTTCCAAACTCATGATCTATTTCTCATCGATATAACAAGTCATCATAAGGTAACTGTTTCCCATGTGCCCTTACACCTTTTTCACTTAGCACAAGGTCATATTTCAAACAAGCCTCGTACATATAGTTACCATTGTGCCATTAAACGTTTGGTACCAAGCATAAGGTCATATTTAATCCAAGCCTCATACATATAGTTACCATGAGCCATTACACCTTTGGCACTGAGCAGAAGGTCATATTTCAACCAAGCCTCATTCATGCAACATGAAAATGCACCACATATGTTCCTCAATCATGCCAGAACACCCATTCAATAAAAAAACTTTTTAATGAAAACCATTTCCATCAAAACCATTTCAATGCCAAACCATTTAAATTCCAAACTGTTTCAATAAAACTCCCTTTTTATTGAAAACCATTTCCATCAAAACAATTTCATTTCCAAACCATTCCAATTCCAATCCATTTCAATAAAACACCTTTTTTTTTTAAAACCAATTCCTTGATGATCATTTCAATCTCAAACCATTTCAATAGGACACCCATTAATTGAAAACCCATTTTTCATCAAACCAGTTAAAATTTCAGGAAATCCATATTTTAAAATAAACATTTTAAATTAAAGAATCCAAATCACTTGCACAACAATTCAACATGATTAACAATTTCACTAAAACCATATATAATCCCTAAAAAAGATTTATTCTATGCATTCCACAATCAATTCCATTCAAATAACCCAATTTTAATCTAAGCCAATAAATTCTAATAAGAGGAGTTGAGATTGAAGCCTCCTACCTTTAGGGTTTTCACAAAAACCACAACGAATGAAGAACACACAAGAAAACCCGGTTGCTTCTTCAAAAACACACTTTAGATCTCTTATCCTAGAAAAACCAAGACCAAATCTCGTCATATTTGGCATCCATACACTTAGAACTACCCATAATGGTTATAGATATAAGAAACTGAGAGAATAGGAGAAGTAGATCTAAGTATATCTAAGTAACCGAACAAAAACGATGAAGAACGATCACATACCTCAAGAATCCGACTTTGATTTGCCATGTGAAGAATTCAGATTGTCTCTGGAACGATGGGAGAACCCTCTTTCACCTTAGGAGAAACAAGTTACCAAGTTAGGGCCGCTTTATAGGAAAAAAGTTCAACTTAGAGGCAAAACGAGTGATATCCACCTCTATAGGATATCAATTATGTGGCCGCACTATTTGCTAGCACGGTTAGACAAACCATGCACTAACCATGCATTAGACACTACCTCGGCAGACCCTCCACACACGATTTGGCAGCATGGTTACACAAACCATGCACTGCCCGTGCGGAAGCAACTGCCTCCAAGACCAACTATGCATAGTTTGGACGCACGGTTTAAAAAAACTGTGTGTCATCCGTGCGACTTCCCCTTTTCCTCAAAACATCATTCAATGTTCTCTCGACTCTCCCATTCATCACCATCAACTGTAAAATAATGGAAAGCATCAATTAAGGGTTACATACCAGAAACTAGGGGTACTACATAGAGTTTTCCATTTTCTTGAACCATATTAATATAATTTACCAAATAAAAATGATTGAGTTCCTTGAAATAAATTTAATCACTAAACTTCATTTGAACTATGTTTTTAATGAAACCTAGACACACAAATACTTCATCCATTTATTTCAACAACAGTCCTTCCTTGGTCTAATGTTTATCCATAAAATAATGTGTAGGGTTTCAAATCATGAATCCTTATATTCAATCCTAAATACCATAGGATTAATCTAGGTTATTAATTTTAAGAAACCTTTATAATGGTTTGTAATGAAAATTTGAACTATCCTAAACATTTACCTTGGTATTTTCAAACCAAGTGAACCAAAAGGCATGTTTTTGTGTACTAGGATACGCTGAGTTTGGCCTTACACACCTTGCGGGAGTTATTAATCCTAGGTACTTTTGTTCAAAACCCCATCCACTTGTAGTATCTAGACAATAATTTATTTATAGTAATACCTAAATAATATCTACCATAAAAAATTATATTTTTATCTTCTAAACTTATCCTCAAATTTTACCATTGGTTTATGTTCTCTAATTTAGGTTTTCCAAAATCTAGTTCCTAAGGTTTTTACTAAACATCCTATGATACCAACTATAGAGACCTTAACAATTATATACTAAGAATGATGTTTGATATCAATTAAATTGGGATTATTATAAGGAATCAAATATAAAATGACCAATAGTTTAATAATCTTGCTAATCCAAATACATAAATTATCCTTGTAGTACAAATTAACAGACTAATTACCATTTTTTCTTATTTCTATATAACATCAAGAATAACATTATCCCATATAGTATATTTATTAATATATTATATAGTACACTTCTTGGATTCCTAGGGACGGAAATATTATAATGGTGCGATAAAATTATAGATAAGTTTAAATTATAGAGGTATTAATAGTGGATCTATGAGAATTATTATTATGGCATGGTAAATAACTAAACTCATATATCATATATTCAAAAAACTAATAAGGAGGTTCTTAAACAACATGGAAAGGTAATAAATGTAAACCCAATATATTCAAAAAACTACATAAAAAATATATAGAATTGTATTAAAGTGAAAACACATCCCATTTAGTCAATAAAATGAGAACAAAATGCAACCATTGATTTTATCATATGAAACTCTCATGGATAATATCAATGATAAATAAAATTTATATGATGGAAATACTCAATTATTGGACATAATTAAAAGTCACATGATGACCAATGCATCCATGATCCATCCCCTATATAGTTAAATAATATAGATATAACCCCATTTAATTTTCCAAATTATCTGTCTCATGAGAACATGACAATGCATCCTAGGGCTACATAATGTATTGGTTCCACCCACCATTTCTTGTACAAATAATTATTCATATCGAGTAATTGATTTTATTATTAAATAATATTATTTATAAAATATTAATATGGGTTAAAGAATAAGGAATTATTTATATTTACCCATGTAATCAAATAAACATAAAAGTAGAAGACGTATGAAAATGTTATATGGTTTATGAAATAGTAATATTACTAATAAATAAAATGGATAATTTTTAGAGAAAATAATTGTTCAATGATCTTATGAGATTTAATATTTCAAGAGGACCGAAAAATGAATCAATGAAGTGAATTTGAATATTATACATTGACAAACTAATCATTAACCATCCAGAGGAAGACTAAGGATATTATCAATATAATATATCCCAAGGGGAATGAAACGAAGGGTTGTTGGATTTGATTAATATAAATATTATAAAAATATATTTTTAAAACATTCATGATTAAAATATGATTTTTCCTGAAAAACATTTGAAAACACTTTTAATTGAAAATAAATTATGAATTTCTATAATAATGCGTTGTTTAAAAAAAATAGTTCATCTGACTAAAGAGACAAGAAAAGTCATGTTTATGGAAAACAATTTCAAAATTATTTTGAGTACCAAAGAGTGAAAACATTATACTAATGTTTTAAAAAGGTGGAAAATAACTAAAGAATATAAAAAATAAAGGGATTATTTAACAATGGTCATATATTTTTCTTAAATGAAAAAAAAATTAAATATCATTATTGTGTTATTGAGGAAATTAATCTTGAAACATTCAAAAGAGTCCAATTACACTTTGAGACATTTTAAATCCTAAATATCATGAAGGAATAATATCGAATGAATTTTATAAATACCATGAAGATAAATTAATTCATTATATTATATATCAAAATATATAGTAGGTACACCACACAAAAAAAGTAAGTTGTGAAAATTAAATTTATCTCATATAAGTAAAAAGTGAGATTAAAATACCTTACCTTGTGTTTCCTTTCAGGTGAAATTACATTACCTTCTTCTATAATAAAAATTTGTAAATTATCTAATTTATTATGAAGTATCTTCATGTATAAAATTACATTAATTTCACTTATTTCCATGTTGTGTACAACTATTTAAATATTAATGTTTACATCAGGTGTTTGTCCAAATTTGGTTTCTGTAATAAATAACTTTGGTAGGTCAACTATAGTCAAAGGGATCATTACATATCATCACCAGAATAATAATAATTAAATAATAATAATATTTATAAATAAAATACACTTCTATATAAATTCATAAATCATTTTTAAGAAAAATTAATCAACCTTTAAAACATGGAGATGGTAGGTCTTACGGATACATAAATAACATTCTAATTTTTTCAATGACCATTATTGAAAAATGATAAATATCACCATGAATTTATAGAAAGATAATTATATCATAAATATAATTTTATTTTACCAAATCTACTTATATATATCATTGTTTTTATTTTAAATGAATCACATTGTTTCAGGGTTGCAGTAGTCCACACATCCACAGATGACGTTATTGCTTTACAAGTGTGTGTGAAAGTGTAATGAATAAAATAGAATATAATATTTATAGAAAGGTAATTATTTAATTAATATAATATATTTGAACATTAAGTGACATATTATAAATTTAAACCATCCTTTTCAAGTTCCATCTATTTTGTGAATGAATCGTATCGCATTGGGAAGATGATAGTCCACACTTCCAAAAATGATGTAATCGTATTTCCAAAAAAAATGGATAGTAAAATGATATACATTTTAATAAAATAAAATAATATAAATGACATGATAAATATCATATATAAAATATGTGAATGTCATGCCTATCATAATGGACACCACGAGAGGTGGTAGAGGAAAAAAGTAATAATCAATGTTTTGTGAGGCGGTTGTTGGTCGTTCACTTATACAATATGTTCATTATCCATAGATAGAGGTGCGTGTTAGTGTAGGTATAACACTTAGAAGATAAAAAAAAATTTAAATTTTGAATAATATATTTTTTAATAATAATTGAATAAAAATAATTTGAGGAGTTGGGAATGGAAATAATACTAGAGAGCTTAATGAATGATGATATGTCTTAATTAGGTAACTCATTTTGGTTTTCACCAAAGGGCTCCCTTGAACTACTTTCTGGTCTTGGAGAGGATTCTAGGTTTAGTGGTGGTTTGTATAGGATATTTTTTGGTAGATATATATTGGAAAAAGTGTATTGATATCTATGAGTAATTGGGAGAAGAGTTGTACTATTATAGTGGAGGAGAATTATCACTATTGTAATATTTTTAAAAACGAATTACACACAGGTTTTTCACATTGAATGTGGCTCCTATAGTGGTACAACATGTAGATATGTGAGTATATGGTCTAAATATTGAATTAAAATTTATTTTGGGCCAGTTTATAGGTCATTTGGTCCCTTAAGATTAAGTTTTATTATAACACCACAAGTTTCTATGGTACGCTTCTCTTTGAATAATACAGTAACGTGTATTGTATGCAACTTCGAGTTCTAACACACACCACAACCAATCAAACTAGCCGTTATGAATAGTAATACCAACTTTTTGAAATTATATAAATTTTATCTTTCAAAATGGACTTCATTTTTGGATTTGGAATATCGAATTTATCCTAGGGTGAAATTTTCGAACTTTTCGGATATCTTTTATATTTTGATGAATAGTGAAAATTACTAAATTTTAATTACAAACAAATTTTTTAATCAAAATAATTAATAGTGATACATTATACCATTGAGTGGTTTTAAAGTATAATTAGAATATAATTTTACCATTTTATCCGATGGAGGTCCTTATAATTAATTTCACTTTGAAATTGGACATAAACAATTGTCAATCTTTTGATTGATATTGTTTCTTAAAAACACGCTATTTGTTTTGACAACAGGAATTAATTATTAAATTAATTAATTAAACTTATATGTTTTGAATTTTTTAAAATAGACATCATTTTTTAATTAGGAATATCAAATATATCTTAGGGTGAATTTTTGGTATTTTTCTGAAAAACATAAATTTTTGAGAATAGTGAAACCACTCAATGGTAGTTAAAAAACATATTTTTTGTTTAAATGAAACTTTACAACTTCTTTGAATTGAATTTCAAAAATCCTACATATATGGTTGTCATTAGGAAGTAATATTTGGTTCAATGGGATTAAAATAATTTTTGGTGAATAGTAACTTTTAAGTTTTATTAATCGCGATTAAAGGTAATTAGTGTAATTTAAGGTAAATATAATAATATAATAATATGAAATTACCTTTAAACCTTTCCTAAACATATTTTATGAGTCATGTCCGACCATGAAAATACATGGGTCAACTTGGGGACACCATGGAGCCACATGGGTAAGAAAATGACATTAATAACTTTTTATTTAAAGTAAAAATAAAATTGTCACAAACATGTGTTGTTTTACTAAAACAATTTTTACAAAGGGTTATACAAGTTATCTTTTTGACTATAAATGTTAATTGGAAATATAAAAATATTTCCTACATCAAGATCTTTTTTTATAATTTTAAGACATTAAATTAATTAAATTTTTTATGACACCATGATGATGCAGCGATCACCTCATTAATTAACGATTTAAATAAAATAAAAAGATAATGTAAAATCTCAGACATACACTTGTCAAAAACCTATTGGATGAGTATATTTAGAACCCTTATCACCTTATCCTTGAAATATATAATTGAGGGACCTTTAGAATCCGAAACTCATTATATAATAATGTAACATTTCATGACTTTCCAAAAGTGCCCCTCTTCTCCTCTTATAAAAGGCCCCCACCTCTACCACCTTATTCACATAGTCAAAGCCATTTGACTCGGCCAACCTCTGCCCAAATACCCTCTCAACTTCCCTCTCTTACTCCTTTAAGCCTCACATTTGGAAGAAGTTTCCCAAGGAATCCTTTGGCTCAAATCAAAAAGTGTTACCCGATTTTAAGGTAATGTCTTCTCTTATGTTCTTTTGTATTATTTTGCTTCTCCAACCCCTAAAACTCTATTTATTCCTTTATATTGAAACAACACCAGTATATTAAATATATTTGATGTTTTTATTAAAAGGCTTTGTTTTACACTTACACACACCTTCATCTAATGGTTAAAGAACATACTGTTTCTGTGGGTGGCGAATTACTGCCTCACGAAACGATGATTGTTCAATATTCTATTAACTCCTCTCACGGTGGCCATTATGATGAAACTATCTCTATATATGATATATATTATTTTTATGTTTTCTTTATGATTATGTATTTTTAATTTATGGCATACCTTTATGATTTCTATTATGGGTAAACGTGCTAATTTCATTTTTTGAAGTGCGGACTACCACCCCCCCAAAGTGATTTGAACCGGTAATGCCATATGTGTGACGTATAAAGGATGGGGTAAATGATATTATATATGATATTATACTGGAATTATAATATACCTTTATATCATTCTGATTTCATTCCATTAAATTTGAAATAGAAATGAGAGTAGCGTTCATGCATACGTACAGCTTACCATCTCCATGAACGGTGAATTTCATTTCTTACCTCTAAATGTTATATAATATTATAAATGAATGTATATACTGGATATATATGATATATATGATATATAAATCATTAATATAATTTTGTATATAATGGATATTTTAACACATGAACAACTTGTAATTATAAGAAGTTTATTTTTGACTCAAGTACCAAAGATCGACAAAACGACCGTTATTAACTTAAATAATTACATAATGTTCATAACATGGTAATAAGTGATATAAATGGAATAAAGAACTTGAAAAAGGATCTTAATAAAGTAGAAATTAACTCTAGTTTATTATTCAGGAGATTAATGAACGATCGAGTCAATTCGGACACGAGGTAAGGACTTCATCTTTATCTCCTTTCATTGAGACATATTTTGTTTTATACACAACTTTCTTTTATATGGTGTATAAACCCCTTTGAATTTTACATTTATTCAAAAGGAATAATTTTATACGAATCGTTTTACTAAATGAAAAAAGGGAATGTTTTTTTTTGTCGTACGTATGCGGCGACAACGACTTCTTTGCCGCCGTGACCATTATTTGAGTTTCGGCTTCCTCTACAAGACATAATTTTTTTTTTAAATAAAAAATAAATTCCAAGTTTTACTTTTCTTTTATTTTGGTATTGAAAATGGTTTTATCATATCAATGTTTTGTATTGATATCTTGTGATTGAATTGTGTAAATGTTATGTTTCCATTATGCATGTTTTATGTGATACGATTATGTTATGGTTTATGATATGTTTAAACCTTTTCATATAAGGAATGCATTGGACTTAGTATATGACGGGTAGAGCCCGATATAGCTCCTTGATGCATCGGTAGGTCTCATGAGACAAACTAGTGTCTTGGCATGAGGCCTTGACAAAATCTTATATGTATTATTGGCACGAGGCCTTGGCTATGTCGTTTTGATAGTCTGGAATTATGCATTCCATCATTATGAAAGTGGTTATTGATGTTGCATGTGATTATTCGACTAGTAGAATATCCATGTGAATAAGTAAATTGAATTATTTCATTTTATTTTTTCCATATTATACTGATGTTCAAGTTTAAAAGGCCTTTTTTTCAGTTATATATTGCCTTAAATGTTTATGTTTATTTATGAAAGCTTCTGCTATATTGTTATCCTTACTGAGCATCTGAGCTCACCCCTTTCAATGTTTTAATTTTTCCAAGATTTGAAGAACTATTTTATGAATGACCTGTAGGGATCATATGAGGGGATATGAAGACAATATGTTGTTGTAGTTTTTTTATTACTTTATAATGTAATGTAAAACACATGAATGTATCTAGTGTTTCAAAGCTACTAAACTAATCGGTCCTTCGAGACTTGATCTTTGTGATCATGCCAATGTTACATAATAATGCACCGACTCTGGGTAACTGGGGTCGGGGCATTACAGTTGGTATTAGAGGCAGTTTAGTACTAACCTTGGAATCTAGATTTAGATAAACTCTGATTAGAGCACATAGCCCTAAGATAGACTTTGAGGATTAGTATAGAAGAACTTCCTAGAATTTTGGTATTATAGAGATTTTGAGAGTTTTCCAAGAAATACATCCCGATCTGGATACGAGCAGGTAGAGGCGGCTCTGGCATAGATGTACCTAGGTTTAAAACCTGAAAACACCGCTTTGAGCTCAACTCGAACAGGAACTGGTGCACGACAACGGGCCTTTCTTCACTCTTGGTTATGCCACACGCGGGGTATATGCTTAGGATAATTCACGATTTATTTACAAACCATTATGAAGGGTTTATAAGTATATAATTCATCATAGAAAGCATTTCATTTTATGATTATGGATTATATCCACAAACTGTTCAATTTATGAAAAGTGTTTTACAAGTATGGAATTATGTATTTTGATTCATAAACTGATCTAGTTTATGCCATTGTTTAGAAATGGAACCTAGTGGATGGAATGGAAACTGTATCAATGCATGCACTCCATGTAGGGATGTCTCTCCTGCTCAAGATAATTATAATGGAGTTGGTGATACAACTGGTGCTGATCAGCTTATCACCATACTGGGACAACTCACTCAGGTTATGAATAATAACCTTACCCGTATGGAGCACCCTGATCCGCAACGTGGAGGATCAATGTTAGACCGCTTCATGAGGCAACAACCACCAACATTAAATGGAAGTACAAATCCCTTAGTAGCTGAGCGATGGATAAATTCCTTAGAGAAAATATTCCATGCCTTGGGGAGTAGTGAAAGGGAAAAGGTAATCATAGAAGTTTACCGCCTCACTGGAGATGCTGATCAATGGTGGTCATTAATTCAAAACACAAAGGAAGATGATGAAGTATAAAATATGGAATGGAGGGAGTTCAATGATATTTTCTTAGAAAAATACTATCCTCGTGACCATCGAGAAGATATGGAAAGGCAATTTCTGAGTTTGAGACAAAAGGAGGATGAGAATGTCACAATGTATGAGGCCAACATTACAAGGTTAGTGAGGTATGCTGCTGATTATATACGTAACCCAAGAAATAATATTGATCGTTTATTTTATGGGTTAAAACCGTTTCTCCATTGAGCATTAGTCTCACAATCTTTCTCGTCGAATGATGAAATTTTCTCATGTTCTATCAAGACAGAAAAGGAATTCTCTAAATCTTATGACAATAAAGTAAATCAAGAGAAGAAGATGACGGTGGAACAAGAGGCGGATAAAGGGAAAAAAGGAAAGAAGGATTTTCCATTAAGTGATAATTGTGGGAAGAATCACCCCGGTACTTGCCTAAAAGGAATGGGAGTTTGTTATAAATGTGGAGAAAAATGTCACCAGGCTCGTGATTGCAAGGGAAAGAAAGAGGCTGTCAATGTTGAATGCTACAATTGTAGAGAAATGGGGCATTATGAAAATAAATGTCCTAAGCGTCAGGGAAACTTACCTCAGAAAAGGCCAAGGGATTGAGGCCAGGCTTATGATGTTACTACAGATGAAGTTGAATAATTATTGTATTTGTGTTTTTGGACTCAAGAAATATATTATGGTTATAAGAATAATGTGATATATATAAGGATTGTAATGTAGTACTTGTTGTTTTCATTAAGGTTTTAATATGATGAATGTAATCATATTTTTATTATGTGAAAATTAGAGAACCTTTTCATTGTTTGGGGAATCTGATGTTACAATTGATTTTGGAATTTAGAGACCTTTTAGAGAAAGTATGGACATAGGTATTTTGGACAACTATTAAGTTTGGAATGGATTAAGTTGATCCTTGGATATTATTTTTTAAGGTTAAAACATTTATGAAGATTATTTTTGGAATATTATAATACTATAGTTTTTGGAAAAGGACAACCTGCAGGTCGGGGGATAACCCGTCGTGTCGGACAAAGCTGCAGGAATCAAACCCACAACCATAGTGTGACATGCCTTTATTACCTACCACTAGCCTACAGAAAGTCCCTGGTTATTACAAAATAGTTTTCGTAATCTAAATGGTATGTGTTAATGTTTAGAACCTTGTACGATTAGGAGAAATATAATATTTTTGAGTTCTATTACCTTTTGGTGTGAAAGATGAGTTTGTGGTAAAATTTTATTAATGAATGAAAGTCTACATGACAAATAGGTATATTTCATTACATTCTTAGTAAATATCCTAAATAAATTCCTCAACTTTATGAATGGTAACTTAAAACAAAAACGTTGTCGGTTATCTTTTCCAACTAGGGAATTAATGACCATTTAACCAATCACAAGTTTGTGATTTTCTTGTTGTTAACTTTTTCCTAATCCTATTTTCTATAACGCTCCATCAGACCTTGATGGTTTATTTCTCCTCCATATCCATTCATTCATTGAATCCTAGTATGGGCTATCTCGGGGTGACCTTTGTACTTCTCTTTCTTTCTTTTAAAGTTATATTTTTATTAACCCTATTTCCGATATGGGTTTTCCACAAGGGTATTTGCTATTTTCAACCATTAATTTTTTAAGGACAATTTAAAATTTCAAGGACGCAATTTATTAAAGGAGGGGATAATTTAACACCCCGTGTTTCCACGGTACACTTCTCTTTGAATAATACAGTAGCGTGTATTGTACGCAACTTCGAGTTCTAAGACACACCACAACTAATCAAACTAGCCGTTATGAATAGTAATACATAATTTTGGAAATTTTATAAATTTTATCTTTCAAAATGGACTTCATTTTTTGGATTCGGAATATCGAATTTAGTTTAGGGTGAAATTTTTGAACTTTTCGGATAACTTTAATATGTTGATGAATAGTGAAAATTACTAAATTTTAATTAAAAACAATTTTTTTAATCAAAATAATTAATAGTGATAAATTATATCATTGAGTGGTTTTAAAGTATTATTAGAATATAATTTTACCATTTTATCCAATGGTGGTCATTAGAATTAATTTCACTTTGAAATTGGACATAAACAATGGTCAATCTTTTGATTGATATTGTTTCTTAAAAACATGCTATTTGTTTTGACAATGGGAATTAATTATTAAATTAATTAATTCAACTTATATGTTTTGAATTTTGTAAAATATACATCATTTTTTAATTAGGAATATCAAATTTAGCTCAGGGTACATTTTTAGTATTTTTCTGAAAAACATAAATTTATTATGAATAGTGAAACTACTAAGTGGTAGTTAAAAAACTAATTTTTCGTTTAAATGAAATTTTAACACTTCTGTGAATTTAATTTCAAAAATATAACATACATGGTAGTCATCAGGAAGTAAAATGTGGTTCAATGGGATTAAAATAATTTTTTATGAATAGTAATTTTTAAGTTCTATTAATCGCGATTAAAGGTAATTAGTGTAATTTAAGTTAAATATAATGATATAATAATATGAAATTACCTTTACACTTGTCCTACACTTATTTTATTAGTCATTGCCGACCAAGACAATACATGGGTCAACTTGGGGACCCCATGGAGCCACCTGGGTAAGAAAATCACATTAATAACTTTTTATTTAAAGTAAAAATACAATTGTCACAAACAATTGTTGTTTTACTAAAACAATTTTTACAAATGGTTATACAAGTTATCTTTTTTAATATAAATATTCATTGGAAATCTAAAAATATTTCCTATATCATGATATTTTTTTATAATTTTTAGACATTAAATAAATTAAATTTTTTATGACACCATGATGATTCAGCGATTACCTCAATAATTAACGATTTAAATAAAATGAAAAGATAATGTAAAATATAAGACATACACTTGTCAAAACCAATTGGATGAGTATATTTCATACCATTATCACCTTATCCTTGAAATATATAATTTTGGGTCCTTTAGAATCCGAAACTCATTATATAATAATGTAACATTTCATGACTTTCCAAAAGTGCCCCTCCTCTCATCTTATAAAAGGCCCCCACCTCTACCACATTATTCACATCTTAAAAGTCATTTGGCTCTGCCAACCTCTACCGAAATAATCTCTCAACTTACCTCTCTTACTATTAGAAGCCTCACTTTGGGCATAAGTCTTTCCAAGGAAGCCTTTGGCTCAAATCAAAAAGAGTTACCCGATTTTAAGGTAATGTCTTATCTTATGTTCTTTTGTTTTACTTTGCTTCTCCAACCACTTAAACTCTTTTTATTCCATTACTTTGAAAAAACAACAATATATTAAATATACTAGGATGTTGTTATGATAATGATTTGATTTACACTTACACACACCTTCGTCTAATGGTTAAAGAACATACTGTTTCTGTGGGTGGCGAATTACTGCCTCACGAAATAATGATTGTTCAATCTTCTTTTAACGCCTCTCATAGTGACTATTACGATGACACTATTTCTATATATGATATATATTATGTTTATGTTTTCTTTATTATTCTGTATTTTTAATTTATGTCATACCTTTATGATTTCAATTATGGGTAAACGCAATAATTTCATTTTATGAAGTGCGGACTACCGCCCCCCAAAGTTATTTGAATCGTTAATGCCATATGTAGGACGTATAAAGGATGGATTAAATGATATTATATATGATATTATACTGGAATTATAATATACCTTTATATCATTATGATTTCATTCCCTTAAATATGAAATAGAAATGAAAGTAGCATTCATGCGTACGTATGGCTTACCGTCTCCATGAACGGTGCATTTCATTTCTTTCCTCTAAATGTTATGTAATATTATAAATGAATGTATATACTGGATATATTTGATTTATATGATATCTACATCATGAATATAATTCTGGATATAATGTATATTTTACAACATGAACAACTTGTAATTATAAGAATTTTATTTTTGACTCAAGTACCAAAGATTGACAAAACGGCCATTATTAACTTAAATAATTACATAATGTTCATAAAATTGTAATAAGTGATATAAAAGGTATAATGAACTTGAAAAAGGTTATTAAGAAAGAAAAAATTAACTCTATTTTATTATTCAGTAGATTAAAGAACGATCGAGTCAATTCGGACACGAGGTAAGGGACTTCCTCTCAATCTCCTTTTATTGAGGAATATTTTGTTTTATACACAAAATTCTTTTATAAGGTTTATAAACCCCTTTGACTATTACGTTTATTCAAATGGAATATTTTTATATGAAGGGTTTTACTAAACGAAAAAAGGGAATGATTTTTTTGTCTTACGTATGCGGCGACAATGACTTCTCTTCTGCCGTGACCATTATTTGAGTTTCGGCTTCCTCTACAAGCCATAACTTTTTTTTAAAATGAAATATAAATACAAAGTTTTACTTTTATTTTATTTTGGTATTGAAAATGGTTTTATTATATCAATGTGTTGTGTTGATATCTTGTGATTGAAATTTGGAAAGGTTATGTTTCCATTATGCATGTTTTATGTGATACGATTATGTTATGGTTTATGATATGTTTAAAGCTTTTCATATAAGGAATGCATTGGACTTAGTATGTGACGGTTGGATCCCGCTATAGCTCCTCGATGAATCAACGGGTCTCATGAGACAAACTAGAGTCTTGGCACGAGGCCTTGACAAAATCTTATTTGTAGTTTTGGCACGAGGCCTTGGCTATGTGGTTATGATAATCTGGCATTATTCATTCCATCATTATGAAAGTGGTAATTGATATTTCATTTTATTATTAGATAGTAGAATATCCATGTGAATAATTAAATGGAATTATTTCATTTTATTTTTTCCATATTATGCTGAATTTCAAGTTTAAAAGGCCTTTGTTTCAGTTATACATTGCTTTAAATGTTTATGTTTATTTATGAAAGCTTTCGCTATATTGTTATCCTCACTGAGCATATGAGATCACCCCTTTCAATGTTTTAATTTGTCCAGGGTGTGAAGAAGTATTTTATGAATGACCTGCAAGGATAGTATGAGGGGATATGAAGACAGGATGTTGATGTAGTTTTATATTACTTTATGATGTAATGTAAAACTTATGAATGTTTCTAGTGTTTCAAGGATACTAAACTAATCAGTCTTTCGAGACTTGATCTTTGTGATCATGCCAATGTTATGTAATAATGCATTGACTCTGGGTAACTGGGGTCGGGGCGTTACATTTATTCCATTGTTAATCATAGTATAACCTTAATAGTTGTAATTAATTTTAATAACATTCATTTATAGTTTGTGTCAAAAAATATGTTAATCTTATAATAAATTATAAATTAATATTTTTCAAAATATGGATCCATTTTTCCAAATTCTAATAATATAAGTAAAATAAATTAATTTAAATTTAATCCAACATATGGGATGGCAATACAGGTTTTTAATGAAAAATCATCTGAAATATTTCTATGCTTTTACAGTCAATTTCAAATTGAAAATGATTCTAATGACCTAAATTGTATTAACTGATAAAAATAATATATAATTTTTTTTAAAAAAAATTAAAATATAATTTATCCATATAAATTAATATGATGAAAATTAATTATTGAATTAAAATTCAGTATTTTTTACAGTTCATAAAAAATGAATCTTTATTGATTAAAACAAAAATTTCATCCTAAAATAGTTTTTATGATTTAATTTAAAATATTAAGTTTATTTCAACATATAAAATTTATATAAGGGCCAAAAAAATTATTTAAAATGGTTTCTCCATTAATATGCGATAAAATTGCCTTAATAAAAATATAGGTTTTTGTGGGTGAAATTGGGTTTGTTCCTATCTTATACCTATAAAGTATATTAGATGAATGTCAAAAATATTTTGTTAAATATATTATATGTATATTAAATTAATATTATTCAATAATTTTAATGAATTTAATCACTTAGAATAAAACAACATTTTTGAGCATAAATATAGTTTTCTATACAAATATTGACATTATTTTCAATTACTTCATATATTTATTCCTAATTAATTTGTAAAAAACTAATTCATTTTATATTTGTTTAAACTATAATATTCATATGTTTGTTATTTATATTTATAAAAACTAATTTAATGGATATGTTATATATAATAGAATTTCAATAATATTTTATTGTTATGTGAATCTCGGTCATCCGTGTAACGCAAGCCATTGAAAAACTCATTGTTGCGTGTATCATACACTAACATAGTGTCAAGTGGATTGAAATATATAAAATATATTTATTTTATTTAAAATAGTGAACATATTATAAATTTTCATAATATTATTTTACCTTTTGTGCTTGGTGTTGTGTTCTATTTAGGCAATCAAAGACAATGTTCATACATTAGTTTTTCAGGGAACTACTGTGGTTTTGAAAATATTATTTACTATATATCCAAGGCCAATGTACATAAAATAAAATAGAATATCCCATGATTTTATATTAATATCTATAATTTCACTCATTCAATAGAACTATAAATCCTTTTATCATGATTCTATTCTAATTTTCTATATCCATATCCCTATGATGTTATATGGTTATATAGACCATATTCCCATATTTAAAAAGAAACCAATCCTGGTTAGTGTGTGTAATCATCCACTGTTTTTATTGATTGTAATTAATTTGTTATAATTTCATCTAAAATTATTTTCATATATTTATATTATTTTAAATTCATTGAATAATATTCCATTATGAAAATTTTTAGTGAGGTATTATTTATTCTCTATAATTATTACCCTAGTTATTGTGAAAATACAATGGGCTCTCTCCCATATCTTTTACATTAATGAAAATAATTTTTAAAACCAATTTTTATCAAATAATTAGGTTATATTATGTTTATATAAATTACATTAGTATAAAAATTATTCCAAAATAATAACAGAATACATTCCCTTCTCATTAAACCCTTACATGAACATGAATGTACACCATTTTGCTACTAAAATTGTTACTCGATTTTCCTTGAATATTTTGGAGTTTTAAATACACAAAAATATTATCATTCAAGGGTATTCCCCTATAAATAATTTTTTATTAGGTACATCCATATATAAAATCCATTTTCTTTAAATTTGTAATTGATATAATGAAATATGATCAGTTGATATATGGTTAATGTGGCTCCCATGAAGTTAGAAATATTAATGGAGAATCATGATAAAACTTAATAAAATTGGAAATGTTTTCATCCCATGATATAAATTGTATTTTTCACAATAGGTAAGTTAATTCATAATATTTTATGATATCATGGTGGTTTGTCTCAACATATGCTTATAATATCATGTTTTATGTTGTTTTAACAATCT
Source organism: Viscum album (assembly GCA_963277665.1). Lineage (NCBI taxonomy): Eukaryota > Viridiplantae > Streptophyta > Magnoliopsida > Santalales > Viscaceae > Viscum > Viscum album. The sequence goes on along the minus strand of OY728150.1, from coordinate 1,460,165,011 downwards.
TATGATCCCTTGAGGTTTTGATATCATCATTTTATGCATTTATTATGATTTTATGAATATTATTTTAAAAAATTCCCTTTATCACGTCTGAAATCTTGGCTCAAAAATACAAAATTCTATCATTATATTCTTTATTATCCCATTTCCGGTCATTTTAGATATAACGACATAGAATTTTATCACTTGAATTTCCATTCTAAATATATATAATTATATCATATTTAGTGATAGAATAATATATAATTCACACAAACAACATGATAAAAGAAAATAATTTTTACTATATTAATTTAAATATTACATTTATTGAATAAATGTGTTAATAAAAATTCATTGTATTATAGTGGGAAAAATAGAAAACAAGATATCACTTATATGAAAATTTCGACATGCGTGTTCCCCTAGAATAATTTACATCATTAGGAACACTATATAAATTTACCATAATATTATTAATTCATCATATTTAGTGAAAATTAATATATTTATATAAACATGTGATAAATTAGAAGTGATTGAATAATTAATTTAATATGAGAATTTAATAGAAAGTAGGGAACCCATACGACCATTATAATCAGACCATTTGAATAATAATATTGTAATTAGACTAGTATTTTGATGATTAGGAATTGTAACCCCACTACTAATGTAGTATCCTATATGATGGAAGTGTAAAATCATATTATGTTGTCCTATAAAATGAAAATATATTATATTTATATCCAGATACAAGTAAGTAGATTTTTTTTAATTGTAAAGATAAGTGTTCCTATTGTTATAAGACATATTTGTTTTAATTGTTTTATAAAAAAATATTTATTGAAAATAATAATTATTTTTAATAAAATGGGATTAAAATTAATGTTTTGTTTTATTATAATAATAATATAATTTATGTCACATTATGTAGTTTTTAAAACAGTTAGAAAATTGATGCAATTACTTGAATTTTTGTTTTTCATATAAATGTTGAATTTATAAAAAAGAATAAGTTTACCATATATGAAATTTAATTTCATATAATTTATTTAATGGTTCAAATGTACATATTGGAAAATGTTGAGGTAGATTTTTTTTTATTTTTCAAAAACATTTGATTTTTTAGGGGACAATGAAAGGCGGTAAAATGTAATACTGACCATGATAACAAAAATCTTGGATTTTTTTAGTCATATATATTGTGACAATACTATATTTTAATCATAAATAAAATACATAAAATATATAGTCACAATAATAACTAATTTGGATAAACATTTGAAAAAACAATAAATTAATTAAAATAATATTCAAAATGACCCCTTTCCCCTTATGAATACCAACACTTCTCATTACATCTTCAAATACATGGTACCTGAAATTTTTTGGCTATATTATTATCACAATACTATTAACCACTTATTTTTAATTTTTTTTCTCTGATAATACCATTAATAGAATCCATAAGGGGTATCCTAAAAAGGGAAATCTAATGTGAGGTAAAATTCTCACCCTGCCTCTTTCAAATTTATTCTAATTCTATTAGACCCTCATGTTTTCTATTATACATTAAATTGTAGAATTATTATCATATATATAAATTTATGTAATTATTATAATTAAAAGTAAAATCTTTACCCTCCAATTTTTATATTGTAAAGTTAATTTTTAAATAATATTCTCGGTTCTCCACTTCCATAAACAATGTACATAATGTTTCTGCACCGCTATCATGGATAGTCATAAAGATATTATTACGGTAAAATATTATGATAATAAGTATAACAAAACTTCTTTAATGAAATATACGAAATATATATATAATAAAATAAAATTTAACATGTTTGATAATCATAATAAAATCTTCTCAACAAACTAATTGTATAATGTTATCATCTTTACTAAATTAATCAACCATATATAGGATCACAAAAGTATATATGGAAATATTTAAATGTATATAATGACATAAATACCATTTAAATTTATTTCTTGAGTTTCAGTCACTACAAACTGGATAATAAAAAAATTATCCTCATTTGATACAACCTTCGAATCAGAAAACAAACAACCTCGAATGAATGAAATTATTCTTTATATATCATTTAATATATTATAGATGAAAATAAGAAAAATATATTAAATAAAATATAAATAAAAAAGATATAAATTATTTAATTAACTAATTAATTTAATTTGGTTGTCCATGACATTAGGTTCTGCAACATAATGATTTTGGAACCTATGTTAAGGGATTTTTCTAAACAACGCTATTTTCATTGTGTTATTCCCTCTCTCCATTTAAATAAATTTCTCCCTATATATGAATTATTAAACAATTCTATATTCATTATATATGTCCCCATACTAAAAAAATATTTCTAAATAATCATGGGAGTATATATGTTCTAAAGGTTAACTTCTCATTCCTCACGATAAGAACACCAAATTAAAGTGAACATCTTTGTTACAAACCCCATTTCAAAGGCATCGAAGCTCCAATCGACAGTTTTGGTTGAATAAATCTTTTGGTAATTTAATTATAAAAATATTTATAATATATCTTCTATTTTATATCATTGACTCCTTTTTTGGTGAATGATTAATTAAACTTATGTAAAAATTATAACCCAATTTTTAATAAACTTTTGGGGAGCATGAGTTAGTCTTCCAACTCATGCTTTCATCTGTTCTTGGTCTTACATAATTTACAGTACGAAACCATGTTTTTTAACCCAATCATGTTTAATAATGTCACTTATATTATAAATGAATTTTATTGATAATTTCTAGTTTAAATGATATTATTACACCATTACCCCCTATAAGGTCCTAATATCCTTTTTCCAAAAAACATGTCTTAAGAGGTAAATATACAATGTGATTTCACTATTATTTTTAATTATTTAAGTCACAGGGTCGTCTATTTTGTGTTTATTTTTTTATGAATTTCCTATATTATTTAAAATCCATATTTCATGAAAATAATTTTGACATTTTGTTTGTTTATTCTTTATGACACTATTATATCCAAAATTTATATCCATGGGTAATAATTTTGTTTATTCTATAATTTTGATTTTATTATATGGGAAATATTTATGTAAATTTTATGTTTGGTGTTCCCAAATATCATAAAAATGCATTATATAATTTTTATATCGCATGATATCATATTTTTGTTGCAATAGTCTATGGTTTTAAAAATAAAACAATGTTCGATAGCATATACGACACCCAATAATGAGTTTCAATGAAGAAAAAAATTATTATTTAAATATGAAAATTATAACATAGATTTTGCAATAGAAGATATTATTAATAATAAACAGTATTATGAAACATATAAAATTATCATAATTAGTATAAAATTATTGATGAAGTTTTAGTAAATAATAACCAAACTTTCAGTACATTTATTTTATACTTGAAAAATATGTTCTCTTAAAAAATGATATTTATATATTCATTGATTAAATATTATAATAAATTTCTTATAATGTTTAAAATTTTATTTGATAAAAATTGTATCATTTTTGAAAACATCAAATCAAAATTTTATCCAAGGTAATTTTGATATGATTATGAAGACATGGAATATTAATTAATAGTGAAAAATACCATTTTTGAATCATTAGAAACTTTTTCCTTAAAAGGCCCCATTTTGATTTTAATTATAAATAAATTTTAAATTTGACATTTAAATGGGATATAATCTAATTTTTTATATGGGAATAATTATTTTTTATATGTTTTGTATCAGGTCATTTATGCGCAAAAAATGAAATTTTCTAAAAAGATATTTTTTGTTTTTACATTTAACGAATTTATTCAATAACTTGAAATTTATTCTTGAGAAATTAATTACATATTTTGAATCATTTTTTTCCAAATTTTCCAAATATTTCCTTATTATTTTTAGTAAATACTAATATTATACATGATTAATATTTGATACCTCGGTAACGATAAATAAAATAATTAGGTCTAAAAATGTGATCAAGCCTACAAATATGCCATAAAAATCTCATTAATTTATTTCTATAATAATTATTTGAAATTTACCATGCATTATAGGAAAAATTTTGAAATTTATTTCAACTTCTATTTGATTATAATATTTATTTTATTTTAATTAAATATGAAGTCTATAATGTCATTATCTTTCTCTTAATATATAGAATATTTTTTGTTTATGATTAAAAAAAATTTTGTTATAAATATTTATTTTAAATATAAATTATTTTTTTCCGGGTAATATATTATTAATTTTTACAGGTGAAATAATTACTTTTAATTCTTACACAACATAGACAAATTTATCGTTCAAATCGTACAAACAAACATGTAAAATATTTTAAAATCACTATTAGTAATTATTTTGGGAAGATAATTATTATTCTATGATTTTTGTAGATAAAAATGATATAATATAAATTTTTTAATGAATTATATTCCAATTCAATTATTCTTGAGTTTTTTTAATGTCTAATTAAAAGATTATTTTCAAAAATTATGTTAAGGAAATATTATAAAAAAAAATTATTATATTAAATGATATAAAATTAAAAAAAAAACTAATTTCATCCATGTAAATAATATATGGTTGAAAATTTCATAAAATTTCAATTTTTTGTCACCTGTATCTCTATTGTAACATTAATTTCCCCAAAAGAGTTAAAAAATGATATGGAAGTAATTATAAAAAGTGACTATTATTGGTTAGAAATGGATAAGGGTGAAAATATATAATCCTTGTACCAAAACTCTTTGATCTGGTGCGTAAATCACAAACTTTACATTTGCAGTTATGATACCGATGAAGGTGATCTAATTTTCATAATTAAAAACACACAAAAACAAAATTAAATATTTGAAAAATTACATTTTCAAGAACCTTTTAGGTTGATTGTTTATTGAATTTTGAAAAAGGATTTTATAAAAAAATTACAATGTATTTAAATGAGAATTGATCCCACAAAACATGGATTTTATTATTTAAAATTATATCATCATCATCATCCATATGAAACCCTTCATTAAGTAATTCATTAAACTAAATTATTCATAACATTGAGAAAAGAAACATAAATAAGGTGATCTCAACTGCTATATAAGGGTAAACATATGTATTCATGATTAAATTTCATCAGTAAACATATGACTACTATATAGGAATGATGAAATAATCAAATTTCATGATAATATCATAAGAATATTTACACCCATTAATTCATAGGCATAAATCATGAATACGTGGAACAAGGATTCCGTGGAGGAAAGAGTCGTCAGAATAAATAATTATGAGGCTTGTGATTAAAAAATTGATAAATGTAAACAATTATAATTTCTAAAAGATAAAATAAAATATATTTTTATATTAAGAATTAATCCAAAAAAAGGCATACAAACCTTCAAAAAGTAATAAACATAGGGCCAACTTGCAAAATAATTATAATGAGAAAATAATAATTAACAAATTAATACAGGAGCTATCTAAGAACGCTAATGGTATAAGAAATATTATTCTCACCCAATTCTATCAGAGAACACCCATCATACAATAATCTATATGAACCACAAATAAAGTAAATACATCTTACAAATCATTTGGAAAATTATAAAAAAGCCATTATTTATTTCCTAATGTAATTAACCAATGGAAATGGAATAGGTTCTTTGAAAATATCTTCGATTAATAATTATCTTATGAAAAATATAGGGGTCCATAAAAATATATTTATGTTATTATTCAACCATGGAAATGAAATTGGTTCCGCAATAATATCATTGAAAAATTATTTACACATCAAAATGAAATAAGTTCTATAATGATATCTTTGAAATATGATTAACTCATGGTAGAGAAATTGGTTCAGTAAAAGTATCTACAAAACAATAATAATAAATCTAGAGAAATAATGAAGATTCCATCATTATAAAACATCACCTTTGGAGAATATGTTAGATGAAGGGTTGTTGACATTGATGATTTGATATATCATTAAAATATCATTAATTTTTGTATGAAAAAACCCTTTGTTAGTTTAAATATCACATTTATTATCTAAAAATTTAATAAATATTATGAAAACCCATTTCCTTGTAAATGAACACAAATACATATAATATATTCTTTAAATTATTTAAAATATTTATCGAGAAAAATATACATTCAATTTTTATGAACATATTTTTGAAAACATATCATATTCTGAAAAAAATTTCAAGTAAAAATAGCCTTGATGAAATTTAAAGGATGATTCGAAGAATAATAATTGTCATGATGGTGTAAAATTATATTCTGGATGTACATTTTAAAATAAATATTCCCCTTCAAATTTTTTGTAAAACTAGAAAATGAATTATTTTTAAAATGATATGAAGCTTAATTTCAATTTTTTGGAAAATAAAAAAATTAATTAAAATTAATTTAATAATTCATTTAAATATTTTTAAGAAATTTTTTTAATTATTTATAAAACATGGTTTTTAGAAGAAAATGTATTTTTGACTAAATAGAGAAATTTCTTTTTCATAAAAACATGTTTTAATATCTTGAGTACATAAAGTAAAGAAAAGTAAGGGGAATAATTTATTAAAATGAAATTCATAGTGTTGGAACAACATTGTGTATAAGGATGTATTTGTTGTCAATAATTGTCAATAAAGATCAGAATGAATGAGATCAAGAAGTACTCCGATGAAAGTGGAGGAATGGAAGTTCCGACAATTTTTGTACTGATCATAAGTTCAAAGAACATGTGTCAAAGGTGACACATTGTTTACAACAATGAAGAATGTGAGGTGTAATCCATCTGAGGATCCATCTGAGGATGATTAAAGAAGAATGGGGTTTTGGATGAAGTCCATGAAATTCCTCCTTAATTTCATGAGAACCATGGGTTTTGATGAAGACCATGAAATCACTCATGATTGCGTAAGAACCATGCAAGAGGCTTCTTGATGATTTGAATCATACAGTTTTCATGAAGTAGATCATGGCGGTTGATGAAGAAGAAAATTTGAAAATTAGTGGAATTCTAAGATGGTCGTACAAGGACTGGAATTCTGAGATAGCCATGCACATCACATTGTCATAGAAAATGATGATGCTAAAGCTATGCCTTCAAATAATACATATCACAATAGTGGAGTTTGTGATAAATCAGCAGAGTTGTTGAAGGATACAGATCACCAAGAAGAAGTTCTTTTGAGGTGATCGTGCTTGTTGACAAAGCAAACAAATGACATACATCTTTGTTGACAAAGGATATTCCATGGTGGCATGTCGAGTTCAAGGACTAGGGATAATGAACCATACTTTATTCAAGAACGTCGAGAGAGGAATGGATGATCTGGAGGCGGCACAAAAAGAGCAGATACAAGGTGGCGCCATTTTCCAGTGTTTGCCAAATTTCAGGGCCTCAAAATCAATAATTGAAGAAGAGTGATTTTGGAAAAGGGACTTGTGTACCGTACACTTCAAGGAGAGGAAACTTGCGCGCCATATGTTTTTGAGGATCAGAACATCAAAATATGGAAAAGGGATAAGGGTCGCGCAAGTGTTGGTTAGGTCGCGCGAGTGGACTTGCGCGCCGTGAAAGAACTTGCGCGCTGGTACCTAGAAGGATTCAGACTTGTGCGCCTATTGTTTTCCAAGAACAGAACTTCAAAATTTGGCTAAGTAAAGAAGGTCGCGCAAGTCTTGGTTGGGTCGCACAAGTGAGTTGCGCGACAGAGGTTATGGGAGACGAGACTTGCGCGCCAATAAGGGACTTGCGCGTCGTCGCAAAGGGTGGTCAAATTGCCTATAAATATGGGACCACCCCTCTGTATTTCTTACGGAGTTCAACACTTAGTGATTGTTCGAGCTCTCATCGCACAGGTGGTTGAGTCACACAAATGGTAGTTGGGTCGCGCAAGTAGAGCTTGTGCGCCGGTTGTTGGTTGCACGCCCAAGGCGGTTTGGGGGAGAAAGGAACTGGACCGCACAAGTTTGTAGTTGGGGAAGGAAGCATCGCGCATCTGCTTTGGTGACACTTGCGCGCCAGTTTAGACTTGCGCGCCGAGGACTTGCATTCCGGATTGAGGCTTGTGCCCCAGGCTTGAAAAGGAGTGCCAGATATTGTTAAAGCACGCCCGCCTTTTTGGAGTTTCACAAGAGCTGAAAGATTGCCTGATACTTTCAATGAAAAGTGAGATTAAAGAGGAGATCTAAATGATAAATGCATGATCTTATGCATACCTGGAGAACTGATTCTGACAAACGCCGAGTAAGCTGAGCTTCATTTATTGAGCATTCACATAAGTGATTGTGATTCAGGAAAACGAAGACAAGGAGATCTAGTGAATTCAATCATTGCACAAAAGAAGAAGGGTTGAACTAAAAAGAGCATCAACTCTGAACCCTGATCCAAGAAAAGTCTCATGCTGAACAGGAGACAAAGAACTTCAATGCACATCTATTGAAGAGACCTTCACATCTATAAACTCAGTGGGACATCACCAACGGCAATGAGCCAGGGGGAGTCAATGGCAGTGACCCGAGGGACACATTGAGATATCCCTAAACTTTTGTAAATGCAGTGATCTTGGGACAGAGTGACTGTACCCGAAAATTTTTAATCAACAGCTAGTGAAGCATAGTGTATTTTGGTACGACCGACAACCTATCGGCGTATGCTCCTTGGACGTAGCCCTTAGTGGTGAACCAAGTAAAAAAAGATGTGTCATCCCACTGCATGTGAATGTTTAATTACTAATAATATCCATAATACAGGTTTAAGTATTTCCTACCAACATGGGAACAAGATCCACAACTTTAAGAAGAAAATTTTTCCACCCTGATTCACCCCTCCCCTCTTAGGGTGTCCCGGGGTCCTACAAGTGGTATCAGAGGGAAACGTTAACATAAGATGGAAACTCTCCAGTAAATCTATTCAGAAGATGATTTGAGTTACTTTCCTAAAGTCAACAATGAAGAGCAGTCTTGATAATGATGCAGTCATTTCTGATCAGAAATCTACATCTAGGAAGACCATGACAAATAGGAAAAAGAAATAAAAGAAGCAGTTGAAGAAGTCCCTCATATCCAAAGAATATTCAGTGCCTTGTTCTCTATTCCATTCCAATAATGAAGAAACACCAGGCTTGGAATGTATCGAGCAGGTGGATCAGGAGTCTTACAGAAGAAAGAATGACCCCCCTAATTCAAGCTTTCAGGAAAAACTCAAAAAATATCTGTATGATATTCCTGAAGAAAGGGTTGCTATTATTTGTAGCCTATTCCAATCTATGCTAGTTGAGATCACTCGACTAGAAAGAGAAGCTGAAAATATGGAAAAGGGGTTGGAATGAAAAGTTTTGGAAAGTATGAAGCTCACCAAACAGGTTAAAGTCTTTGATGAAAATGAGGCAGTAAATAAGACTCTAAAAGAAAAGATCCATGCACTTGAAGCTTAGCTGAAGAAGAGCAAGGAAGTCAAGATTTTTTGTTTGGAAGAAACTTCCATTAAATTCAGGGAACTTTACCCTTTGTTAGAAAACAAAGTTAAGATGAATGAAGATGAGGTTGAAAGATTGAAGAAGACTTGTGAAGAGAAGATGATCATGATCGAAGATCATAAGAACATACTCAATATTGAGGGTCAAAAATTGGAAGCCCAGTTGACCAATATTGAGAATACACATATTTATACTTCACAAAAGAATGAAATGGGTGATGCTTGTACTCAATATTTGTTATAGGAGTCTAAAGCTGAAATACCTCTAACATGTGACAAGAAGATTATGACAACTCTCGATTATCCACATCAAGAATCAGTTTCAGCTGGTACTCAATGCTCATTAGAGGATTCTATTGTAGAAAGAACTCCAACATGTGATAAGAAGTTCATGACTTCACTCATTGATCTATCACAAGAAACTGAGAAAGAGAAGGTACCATCCAAACCATCTTGTACTCATGTTTCTAAATACATTCCTACAATCAGTGCAGGTTGGAAGAAAAGTTCTAAACAAGTATGGATGAGGAAAGGTGATAATAAGAGACCTACCACCATGGCTATGGTGGATGGGAAGAAAAAGGAGGAATTTGGTTCCTCAAATAGAGCACAAAAGATTAAGCAGATGGCCCAACAACCTAATACAGAAGATACAAAGAAGAAAAGATTTGTGAGTCAATGTTGGTGCTGCAACAGATTTGGGAACTGTGCACTGGATTCTTTTTATAATCCCTTACATGGAAAAGCACAGGGAAAGCCTATATCAAAGATAAGGAAGCCAGAGAAGAAGAAGGAACATCTGCATGTCCATAAGCATCTATTTACAGCAAACAGATTTGGAATACTTGACAACATCTGTGATGTATGCAGCGGCAGTGGTCACAAGAATGGTGCGTCCCTATGTCAATAGATATCCAGAGCAGATAATAACAAAAGACCACACAATCCAACTAATAAGGAAGAATATTCCTTGGGAAGAAATTAGAAGAATATGGTGAACACACAATTCCCCAAGAAGATGTCAAATAGGGAAGCTGAGAAGACCCAAGATTTTAGATCCATGAAATTGAAGGTTCATTCATCCAAAAGAAACACTAAGTGGAATGAAAAACAGATGAACACATGTGGAAGACCCAAACCAGCTGCAACAGTTCCAAATTACATATTGGTCATCTTGCCAGAAGATTTTAAAAGAATGAGGAAACTTGAAGATGAAAAGGCCAAGGCTGGTGATAAAGGAAAATGAAAAACTTTCACATGATAAAGACAGAGTGCATGAGATATTGAAAACAAAGATAAATTCACGCTTCAAAGAAGTTCTGTGAGAGAGATGCAAGAAATCTGATGACATTGCAAAATTTTGCCTAACCTTTATACCAGAGCAAGAAGCAGTCCTTAAGAGGATTAAGAATGTGTCATTCATGATGGCTGTAAAGCAGAACAATTCCTCACACAAAGTAGAAGAGAATGTGAAGAAATCCATGCCACACCAACAGATGTCAGAAAATATGATCAAATGTGCAGGCATGAAGACTGGATTGAACAGAGGAACATGGTTGAGAAAAGAACCTCAACCATGCAGCTCTTGTTGTTGAAGCAAGGAGGAACCACCTTATTCCTATAATCATTTGTGTATTTCATTTGTGCTAATAATGTAGGGAATTAAAGGTGAAGCATGCTCTCAGGGGGAGAACCTGAAAAGTAGTGAATGTTGTCAACTCTTGATAGCCAAGCTAAAGAAGTTTCCATTCTTAGTAGATTCTTCAATTGATATTCGAAGATTATGATGATGAAGGATCACTCTTGATGAATATGGTGAGGAGTGTTTCCCTTGAGGTGGAGAAAAATGAAGAAGCTTTTATAATCACTGTTTCAATCAATATCAACTCCAGCTGGACTCAATAGCAGTTACTCTGTGAATTTCTTGAAGAACATGTTAATGAAGAATTTATTCCATTTCTCAATCTCTATCCCTTGGTTACTCATATCAAAAAACATTCTACAAAGGGGGAGTAACTGAATTGATCAGTGACATAAAAAAAATGGAAGTGCTCCAAGGTCCCTTATCCTGCTAATTACACTTGAATATTTTTGATCTGTTTGATGATGTGAGTGCAGGAGTTTCAGGTTGATTATTCCCTATCACATTTGATTTTCTTCTACCTGAAATAAAAGTGGTAAACCCTTGGAGAAAAAAAAATACATGAGTTCTCATCTCATGTAGGTATCATGATCTGTGAATAATGGATAGCCTTGTTGACTTAATCAAATCCTATTTTTTTCTACATTGGGCATTGCTCAAGTAGACTTAGATTGAAATGATTAATGAAACATTGCTTAAGTATGGATTGATACCCTCCCTACCTTGCACTTTGTATTTCTTGTCAATAAGGGGGAGAGAAAGTGAAATGAACGTTTGCAAAGGAAAATTCATTGAAGAGAGGATTCTCATTTTGACATTGACGAATTCATTTCAGAAGATGTATAAGGTATTGACAACAAAATACAAAGGGGGAGATTGTTGGAACCACTTTGTGTATAAGGTTGTATTTGTTGTCAATAATTTTCAATGAAGATCAAAATGAATGAGATAAAGAAGTACTCTGATTAAAGTGGAGGAATGGATGTTCGGACGATTGTTGTAATGATCATAAGATCAAAAAACATGTGTCAAAGGTGACACATTGTTTACAACAATGAAGAATGTGAGGTTTAATCCATCTGAGGATCCATCTGAGGATGATAAAAGAAGAATGGGGTTTTTGGATGAAGTCCATGCAATTATTCCTTAATTTCATGAGAACCATGGGTTTTTATGAATACCATACAATCACTCATGATTACATAAGAACCATGCAAGAGGATTCTTGATGATTTGAATCATATAGTTTTCATGAAGTAGATCATGGCGGTTGATGAAGAAGACAATGTGAAAATGAGTGAAATTCTAAGATGGCAGTACAAGGATTGGAATTCTGAGATAACCATGCACATCACATTGTCATATAAAAATACATATCACAATAGTGGAGTTTGTGATAATGTAGGAGAGTTGCTGAAGGATACAGATCACCAAGAAGAAGTTCTTTTGAGGTGATTGTGCTTGTTGACAAAGAAAACAAATGGCATACAAATTTGTTGACAAAGGAGATTCCATGGTGGCATGTCGAGTTCAAGGACTGGGGATAATGAACCATGCTTTATTCAAGAACGTCGACAGAGGAATGGATGATCTGGAGGTGGTACAAAAAGAGCAGATACAAGGTGGCACCATTTTCCAGTTCTTGCCAAATTTCAGGGCCTCAAAATCAATAATTGAAGAAGAGTAATTTTGGAAAAGGGACTTGGGCACCGTACACTTGAAGGAGAGGAAACTTGCGCACCATATGTTTTTGAGGATCAGAACATCAAAATATTTCAAAGGGATAAGGGTCGCGCAAGTGTTGGTTAGGTCGCGCGAGTGGACTTGCGCGCCATGAAAGAACTTGCGTGCTGGTACCTAGAAGGATTCCGACTTGTGTGCCTATTGTTTTCCAAGAACATAACTTCAAAATTTGGCTAAGGAAAGAAGGTCGCGCAAGTCTTGGTTGGGTCACACAAGTGAGTTGCGCGACAGAGGTTACGGGAGACGAGACTTGCGTGCCAATAAGGGACTTGCGCGCCGTCGCACAGGGTGGTCAAATTGCCTATAAATACGGTACCACCCCTCCGTATTTCTTATGGAGTTAAAGACTTAGTGATTGTTCAATCTCTCATCGCGTAGGTGGTTGAGCCGTGGAAATGGTAGTTGGGTCGCGCAAGTAGAGCTTGTGTGCCGGTTGTTGGCTGCGCGCCCAAGGCGGTCTGGGGGAGAAAGGAAGTGGACCGCGCAAGTTTGTAGTTGGGGAAGGAAGCGTCACACAGGTGATTTGGTGACACTTTCACGCCAGTTTAGACTTGCGCGCTGAGGACTTGCGCGCTGGATTGAGGCTTGCACGCCAGGCTTGAAAAAGAGAGCCCGATATTGTTAAAGCACACTCGCCTTTCTGGAGCTGCACAAGAGTTGAAATATTTCCTGATACTTTCAGTGAAAAGTGAGGTTAAATAGAAAATCTAAATGATAAATGCATGATCTCATGCATAACAGGAGAACTGATTCTGAAAAACTCCAAGTAAGCTGAGCTTCATTTATTGAGAATTCACATAAGTGATTGTGATTTAGGAAAACGAAGACAAGGAGATCTAGTGGATTCAGTCATTTCACAAAAGAAGAAGGGTTGAACTAGTAAGATAATCAACTCTGAACCCTGATGTAAGAAAATTCTCATGCTTAACAGGAGACAAAGAACTTCAATGCACATCTATTGAAGAGACTTTCATGTCTATAAACTGAGTGGGACTTCACCAATGACTGTGAGCTAGGGGGAGTCAATAGGAGTGACCCGAGGGACGTAGTGAGTTATCCCTAAACTTTTGTAAAGGCAGTGAGCCTGGGACAGAGTGATTGTAACCGAACATTTGTAATCTACAGCTAGTGAATCATAATAGATTTTGGTACGGCCGACAACTTGTCAGTGTATGCTCCTTGGACGTAGCCCTTAGTGGTGAACCAAGTAAAAATATTTGTGTCATCTCTCTGCATGTGAATGTTTAATTGCTAATAATATTCATCATACAGGTTTAATTAGTTCCTACCAATGTGGGAACAAGATCCACAACATTAAGAAGAAAAAGTTGCCACCCTGATTCACCCCTCCCCTCTCAGGGTGTCCCGGGGTCCTTTACATAGATTATATTATAATTCATTATTTTCTTGATATATGTATCATGTTAATTTTTCATTGTAAATAGAATCATAAATAATCTTAATAAATGGTGATATTGTATCATAATTGAGTTACCACTTTTGTATCTTTGTAATTGTAAGTCCACTAAAATAAAAACAAAAAATAACGTCTTAAATGTCTTTAATATAAGTAATTAATTGATATAAAATTCAAAAAATATCATTATATACACCTTATAATGATGATATGTTCATTTCGTGAACCTATTCCCCAAAGAAAGTATATTGGAATGGTTAACCCCGAAAAAGATCGTATCTCAAAATTAAGAGCTAATAAATAGAAAGATTGTGTGTAAAAAAATTAATCCGTACCAAGAAAATTTAAATATATAATAATAATATATTTATATCAATTCACACATATTCAAATCATAACATAGTCAGTGAATATTTTCTATAGGCCAACTGAAGGAAATCGAGGTAAGAAACATTTTTCCACTTAGTAATGTTCGAGTCAATACCCTTAGCTAATTACTTCAAATTGAATCATAAAACACCATTATTTATTGATGATTCATTATATTATGTGTAATATTAAAATTATATAAATAAGATAATAAAATTAAATAGTTAAATGATATATATCTCCAAGAATTAATTGCAAGATGAAAAAAATCCTTACCTAGAGTCCAAAATTTCCATTCATGTGATTTAACTCATATATAATAATGATATGTACAATATTTTATTTGTTAAAAAACTTTTCCATGTTTATTACCTTTTACTAGAATACATTATTTTTTAAATAATATATTAAAATTCTTAATCAATTCATCCAACAAATGGTGTTTTGGGGAAGTTCAGTTCATTATTTCAACACTGTGTCAGTGTGTATACAGTGGTCAAATGGGTTAATACGTAATAATATACACAACCCTAATCATGAAGAGATAATAATCATTTTGTTTAATAAAATATGCATTAAAATTTCATGAATAAGGGAATTGAGAAATTATGTATGTTACAGTCATGGAGATGGTAGGTCGTACATATGCTTGAGTAAGATTTCCATTTTTCAAAAATACATACGCCAAGGGGGTAAATAATATTTTAATTTTGAATAATTATAATAATATAATATATAAAAAAATTTCATTTAATATACTAATATAAATCAAATATGTTTTTTTGTGAAGATAAGAGAGTCACGTCATTTCATGAAAGCGTTAGTCCACACACACAAGAAAGACGTTATCATTTTGTAGGGAGTTAAAAGGTAAGAAAAAAAATTATTTATATTAACATAATGATAAATATATCCTTGATATTATTATTATTTAATTTTAATCACACATATTAATTAATTTATTTTTATTACATTCAATGTAATGCGCTGGTGAAAAAATAATCACATTGCTTCGCGAGGTGGTAGACTAACGTACACATAAACAACGTTATTGTATTCCACACAGAATATAAAGTAAATAGGTATATTTTATATAGAAACTCTATAATATAACTATTTCCAAGAGATATATATATAAATTTAAATCAACCAATATAGTAAGTTGTGAGATGTGATAATTGAAAGAAATGACAATGGTTTTTAAGGAGGTAGTCCAATGTATACATGAAGGATGATTTTTTATACCATTTGATGGAAAGAGGATATGAATGTATGTTATGAAATTAATATTATAATATCAATGTTTATAGGTGATATTTTTTCATACGATCATATTTTAAGATTATTTGAATGAGGTGAAAGAATAAATAAAACCAAAATGAATAGTTAAATTTTTTACCTTTTCTTGGACCACATCTTTATGATTACTCGTAAAGTATTCACAGAATGAATTTATGACCAAAACAAGGATTCAACATTTAGGGGATAAAAGTTTTGGAAGTTCTTTTTATTAGTATTTGAGGAACCCAAATGTTTTGGAGGGCTGAAGAAGATAAGATAGGTTATGACAATTTATAAGCGAGGAGAGTGGAACACTTATAATTTTTGAAAAGAAAAAGGTGTAACAATGTTTATAGGAAGCTAAAATGTAATAACTCAGAGTCCAAAATTCAGAATTCAGCACTAATGACATAAAATAGAGTAATTAAACAATTTTTTTTATCAAAAAATATTAAATCAAATGGAAATATTAGATCACTTAAAAAACCAAGGACCATTTAGGATTAGAGTTTTAGTGAATTAATACAAGCTCTTAGAAACATTGGTTCATAAAAAACTGGTTCATAAATTAAAACACACTATCTCCCACTAGGTAAATATTTTCTTTTTCACATTAGTTCATAAAAATTATATAGGGTAAATACTTGTAGGAAAAACACATTTAACATCTTTCCCCTTAACATGGGAATGAACATAAGAAATAGTGAACTCAAATGCTCAGTAAGGGTAAACAAGAGATATATGTAAGCATAAACATGAAGATAACGGTATGAGAACCTGATCATAATAGTAAAATATCGTCCCTCGTATGTAAAATAACATAAATATAAACATGGAATATAGATTGTATGTTTATAAAAATTGAATAATAAGTAATTGAATAACATAAGCCATGGAATCAT
The DNA here is from genome assembly GCA_963277665.1 of Viscum album. NCBI lineage: Eukaryota > Viridiplantae > Streptophyta > Magnoliopsida > Santalales > Viscaceae > Viscum > Viscum album. Next base: position 1,460,148,169 of record OY728150.1, on the reverse strand, counting down.
AATATATGAATAACACATGAAATTTGTGGAAGAAAAATAATAATATAATATGATTTACATAATAGACACTGAATAACTGACAAGGACATTATTGTGTAAAATGTAATATACTAAACTGATTTTACACATTATTCAATCCATTTATTACTTAAACTTATTTACATGATGCTCTATCCCTGTATTAATAAACCAGATTTTCATATGGTTTCAGTCAGGTATATCTCATGAGATATAAATATTTACCCAATAAATTGGAGGGAGATATAGGGACCATTCATCACATTATATAATCATTCTTATGTGTGATGCAAGAACATATATCATTCATTTCCCATGAAAAGAAATGGGGTTCATAAAAGAATATTTCATAGAATTACTCATGAAAAAGAATCTAAATTAATAAGAACCAATGCATAATAAATGTAACACATTAAAATAATAATAATAATTTTATAAGTGGTTCATATTCCCAATAAAGCATATGTAACAAAAAATATCATGGTTTATATGGAAAATAAAATTATGTGAACTCCTGAAAACAATTCTTGAGGAAAATATAGCTTTTTCATTGAAACTTTGTTTCCAAAATAGCAAAAAAAATTGAAAACATTTTTCATTTAAAATATATTTTAAAATATATAATGGAACACATTTAAAAAATTTCTTTAAAATCATTTTCCAGGAAAACGATCTGTAGATATGTTTTTAAAAAAAATTGAGGAAAATAATCTTCAAATATTTCATGGTGTCCAACACATCTTTGAAACATTTTAATCCAAATCGTCATAAAATAATAACAAAAAATAGATGATATAATACAATAAAAATAACTATATTCCTGATTTAATCTATCAAATGGTTTTATATATACCATTTATAAGGACATAGGTGCATAATAAAACACGTTTCTCAAAGAATGAAAATTAGCACAAAAACTAAATTACTCATTTGGTAACTTTTGAACCGTGAAACTCCATGAGATAGATATCATCAAATGGATTTGTAAATATCCAGAAATTAAATTTAAAAAATCATATATTTCATTCAGGGGAAATATGTACACCACACAAAAGATATGAATGGTGAATAATGAATTTATCTCAAAGAAATAAAGTGTGAGATGAAATTCCCATACCTTAGGTCTAGTGTCCTTGGTACGTATTAAAATCACCTCCATACTTGAATTAAAAAAATTTTATTATCTTATTCCTTAACAATATTTATATTTTTGAAAACATATATGATTATTTTACTACCGTTTAATAATATTTCATTATTAATCTTCTTTTGGGTGTTAATTGGTTCATATTTTAGAAGCATGTTTTGTCGTATAAGTCCAAAATATTAATCATATATTATAGTTATATTAAATAATAATTAAGGTAGTATATAACATATTTATTCAATCTATACACTAGTTTAATCATTCATGAATAGTGAATAATGAAAATGAATATCATCACATAGTGGATACGGTAGTTTGTACTTACAAAAAATCAACAATACCATTTTATTAATTGTAATAATTATGATAGTGAATATAATACATGTTATTTCTAGAATAAATTTCATGTTATAATTATTATATATGTATATTACATCCATCATTATACCTATCCAAAAAATGTGGTGACAAAAAAATATTACACCACAACGTAGTGATTGTAGGTCATACGTACGCACACATGATGATTTCATTTTTTTCATTGGATGTATATAAGGTGGAATATGGTAGTTAACTAAAAATAATAACATATCATCATATCGTAAATTTTTATACTATTCATTTCATGGATTTTTAAAAATCTCAAGATTATATCATAAACTCCAGAAAATTATTTTATTTTATCTATAAGGGATTAATTTCTTCTTAAAAATCATTTTAAAAATTTATTATCCCAAATTATATTTATTTTAATATTATAAATATCTTTCATTTGATATTTCACATAATAAAATAATTACCACGTTAGTTTTGATAAATTAATTAATATACATATTTTTCACTAAATATTAAAAAAAATATCATGATGAAGAAAAATTCTCTAGATTCAAAAATAGTATTCATAGTAGAATATATATTTTGATTAACCCCATATATTAAATGATATGGAATGAAAAAATATGAAAGTGATAACTTTGGCTCTACAATAAATAAACTAATATAATTGAAAAAATCATTTCTATGTGGTTCCAAATGGTCAATAACTTGACCCATGGATGATTATGGCCAAAATATAATTGTAAAATAATATTTGGTCATGATTTTTCAACTTTTAATATTTATTATTATTTTAATAAAAATTATTTTATTGATTTTTTATCAATTAAATAAATTCCACCTCATAATTTTATAATCTTTTAATGTAATTATTTTGTCTCTAAAAATTATAAATAAATAACCATGATGTAGATAATTACATAATCATTCTATAGAATATTTATTTCCAAAGTTTTATCATGTTTATAATATTATAAAAGTTATTATACTTATAATAAATAAGAGGGAGACATTTTTTACCTTTTAGGTCAATATCTTTAATATTATTAATATTTATATCATTTTCAATGAAAAAATTCCATTAAATGAGTCAATTACGATCCCAAGGTGTTAAAAAGAGATGATTACTAATCCAATAAGATTTTTTCAGGATTAGTTGTTATATTATTTTCCTTGTCATATTAATTTGTTACCTAAAATACCTGATTTATTTTTAATCATGATAAATGTAAAATTATTGCACTTACTATTCATAATATCCCAAAAATTAAAATTAAGTTACTAAAATAATTTTGACCCACTAAATTAAAACATAGAATCCATATTTCAAAATTTGAAACATAGAAGATTTAGTAATTAAATTCAAATTAATCCTGTTGAGGGAATGAGAAAAAACAGTTTTTTTATATTAAAACCCATCAAAAGAATGACATGTGTTTTTATAAAATTTTATTGTTAAATTACTTGAAATTAAAAAAAATAAATTTTAAAAACATAATAAAATTATATTATAAAACAAATTAAATTTATTATATAACAGTATATATTTATTACTGTAAAAACAACCTTTGAAATAAAATGCAATTTTTTCATTATTCATTAAAATATGAATGTAATTAGAAAAATACCAAAAAGTTAATAAATCTAAATATTGATGTCCTTATACCAAAAAAGAATTTCATTTTTCGGAATTGATTTTATATAAGAATAAAAAAATAGATTTAAAATTTGTGCGCCATCAAAAGGCAGCAAAATTGTATTTTTTTCAAATAATTCCATTATCTGAATAATTTAATTTGTTCTTATATCATGTATAAAAAAATATAAGATGAATTTTAAAAATTATATTACATATATTACATATATATTTCATTAAAAAAATCCATTATGTTTGATTTTATAAACTCACTTATTTTCATTATAATAGTTTTTCATAAAAACAGTTCATTTTATTTAAAAATGTTTTTATTTTCATTTCTAATGACGTTCTCCAAAAATAATTAAGAATATTTAAAAAATTAAGTTAATATTTTTATGTTACACTATTATAATGATTCAGTTATAAGGTAACATAATAATATGTAGTTGTTTGTTTAAACTCATTTTTTGTAAAATGAATTCTATCAAAATAACTCAAAATTGTTTGTAACACCAACCAAGAATATTGTTTTTTACATAAATAGCTAATATAATGTTGTGTTTAGTGTATGATAATATTTTTGTAGTGTAAAACACATGAAATCAATGTTATTAATGGAATCTATCTCAATAAATCACAGAGCGTTACACAGAAGGATCAAAAATAGTTAATTATAGATAATTATTCATTATATGGTACAAATATATCTATAAAATGGTATAAAATTTTATTTTATGGTATTTTAATAATAATTTATTTAGATTAATCCCCACTTTAAATAATATATTACCTTAACAATGGTATTTTTTTAAAAAAAACATCACAATTCCTTATGGTGAATAAATATGCTTCCATTATAAGATAGTATACACTATTTTGATAAAAAAATAAACTATTTTATCAAATTAAATTCACATAATTAGAATAATTTAAAATAAAATAAAACCTCTAGATGTAAAAAACAATATGTTTTCACAAAGTGTATTTTTTGAGAAAAAGATAACATTATATAAGCTCTATGAGTAATAATAATAACCATTTAAATACCAATTAATATTTACTAATATATAATATTAATGATTAAACTAAAAATTTCCCCATTATTGGTTTTTCTAATTAATTAAAATATTGAATCATTATGCACATTAAAGTAGTTTATAGAAAAATATCACTTTTAAACCCAATAGGAAAACTTATACTAAAACCTAATATGATGATTATTCAACATAAATTAAGTGGATTAAATTTAAATAAAAAATTAAAATTTTACATTAAATAATATATAACACATAATGAGAATTTAGGATTTCTTAATTTTTTTAAATAAATTATATTTTTACCAAAGTCTATATTTTTGACTAGTTATAGAAAAATAAATATTTTAAAAAATATAAAAAATTCACGATAAGAAAATTTTGATATGAAGTTTCTAGAAATGATGTTAATTTTATAAAATAAATTTTCAATATTTTCCAAAACATAATTAAAATACGTTTTCCTGAAATTTAGTAAGAACATTTTTGATGAAAAAATGTTTTTGAGGAATACATATACATTAACAAATTTATTTATTATTTACTAAAAATTTATAAATAATTTATATTGAGTAGGATATATATATATAATAATTTTTAAAATTTTATTCATTCCTATCAATTTAAGTTATATAAAACAACATTTATATATATCATAGGATGTTGAAGCATTGTCTTGCATGTTAAATATAGTATCAAAAATATTATTCTATTCAAATATCATAGGTTGTTACATAATCCACATTAATAAGAATTTATTTAAAATCTGGGCTTTGTCTCTCAAATAAAATGTTCAATGTTTGAAATAAATAGTTTTTTTTTTGAGCGGACAACATCAAAAGAGACAGTAAAACACCAACTTGATATTTTATAAAAAGATATATGAAGGCCAAGTGGAATAAAAATAATTGGTTTCCAAATAATAGAATATTGTTGTTAAGTGAAAATTTTTAAATCGAAAAAATTAATAAATAATTATGGAGGGTGATAAATAACATTGATAATATAAATTTTAATAGTCAATAGAATTTTTTATGACCTCAAACCCATAATTATGTGGTGAGGGAAACTAAAATCGATTCATCATAAAATATGGTAATGGGGAAAAAATTCCATATACTTTTACGATATTTGAGAAATTATTTTACATTATATACATAAATCATATTGAAATATACCTACATGAAATGTATAATTTTATCCTTTAGCCAATCTCCACTACAATCTCAACTTTTTCTCCAAATGATGTGTATTCAAGATGAATTTCTAATTCGTGAATCACTATAAATTAACATTTCAAGTATCATATTACCAAAAGATAAATAAATATTTATTACATGTATCTTTATGCACAAAAAAAATGGTTATAACATGGTAAAATAATGAAAAAAATGATTAAACATTCATATGATTAAATAATACATTAATCTCCAAAATTCAACTATAATACCCAAGGAACAAACTAAATCATTCTTAAATTTTACATAACATAAATATTGATTAATAATAAAATTATAAATCTTAAATTTCCACATTAAATCCCTAAAATACTGAGATAACATTTTCAAATACCATTAATCACTTAGTCATTTAATCTATTTTCAATCCAACGGATGTATCTAATATAAAAATTGTATTCACATAATTACCTGAATACACAAGATAATACAAACCCTTAATTTTATTAATATTTAGATCTTATTTTCTATACAATTTAAATTCATAATACACATTAATCCAATGTATTACACATACTTCAACCTAATAAAGCATGTCCTAAAATATTCCTAATCCCATTAATATCACACCTCTTAAATCCTCAAATGGTTGTCTATGACTTAGAACAAATAATCATACATAATATTATTGAACTATAATGGTTTCCATAACTCTATATATGACACAATATGAATACATACAAATCATAAAAGACAACTAAACATTTCCTTTTTTACAAATTCTATTATTTCGGAACTCTAACTCATGGATTTAGTGATGAAAACATAAAAATTAAATTTATAGCTTAGATACGGATGATGGTGATCCAATTTTCATTATCCAAACCATATAGTATAATAAGGAAAATTATATAACCTAATTTATCAATGATCATTTAGTTTTATGGTTTTAGAAACCTAATAAAAACTCTTACATAAAAAATACCCATGTCTTTAAATGAGGATTCCCCCTAAAGCCATCTTTTCTTATTTCTCATTAAGTTATCATCATCATCCATATAAAATCCATCTAGAAATAATTCATTATACCTGATTTGTGAGAACTTGGTGAAAAGGAAACATATGATGTTTGAGGTCAAATTCTCAGTAAGGGTAAACTTATTAATTTTAAATTAAATTTCATTAGTGTTCATAAGAATAGAATTAGTGTGTGACAAAACAATCAAATTTCATGGTTATTGAAAAAGAAAATTCATACCGATCAATAACTAGACAGTGAAAAATTATAAAACTGACTAAGGATTTCATAAATTATATATTGATCATTTTCCATAATCCTAATTGATGTGGCATTAATATTTGTCAAATGGATAATTTATAACCAAAAACAAGAAAAAAATGTTTGGGTATCCTGCTGAATCAAATTAAAAAAATAATTATAGTACCCTTATATAACCCTTATAAATTGAATAATAATTTGGTCAACATTTAAAATAAATCATTTGAAAATTTAATAATTATACAATTCTTTGAAAAATAATGAGGGTGATCCCATTATATAAGATTTATCAGGATCAATCTTCACTATATGGGTTTACACATTATTTTACAATGAAAAATATCCATAAATAATGTATATAGAGCATAAAATTTATTTTTATAATCATAAAAACAATAATTATTAATTTTATAGTGTGATTAACCAATGGAAATTAAACATGTTCCCTAAAAATCACTTTAAAACATTAATTTCCCACATAAAATGACACATGTTCCATAACAATCTCTATAAAACACGATTATCCTATGGAAAATAAATGGGTTATATTACAATATTTTTGAAAAATGATTAATTTTTGGAAACGAAACAGGTTTAATAATGTTTTATTCAAAACAAAATTATCTCATGGAAAGGAAAAGGGTTCCAAAAAAATATCGTGGAAATAATCATAATCCATCATAAGAAAAAATGATGATGGCTTCTTTTTAAAATATCCACATTGGAGGTTAAGTAAAAGTTATAACGTTTAACTTTGATTATTTGATATTGATTAACATATAATGTAAAAAATAGTCAAGAGAATAACAGTTTCATTTTGGAAATTAATTTTAAAAATAGAAAAAATCTATAAGTATTAGAGAAACTAAATATCCAAGAAAATAAACATGGAAACATATAAGGGAAGCAATAAAAATAATTTTAACATTCCTGGAAGAAAATATCTATTACATTTTACAAGAAAAAATTAACATAAATATTTTTGAAAATATTTTTATTTGAAAATATCCTTGTTAAATTGAAATTTAATATTAAAATAAAATAATTGTAATAATGATAGGAAATTTCATTCATTCCATACAGGTTAAAAAAAATTTCCATTCACATTTTTGATAAATGAAAAAAGGTCATTGTGTAGTTAAATACATGAATAATACATTAAACTTATTGATAAAAAGTAATACATGGGATAAAATTAAATAATTAATTCATTATAAATATATTAAAAACATTTTTAGAAAACATTGTTTTGGAAGAATATGTGTCTTATAGTTAAGAGAGAAATAATGATTATTTTTAATGAAAAACATTATTGTAATTTCTTGAGTACATAATGAGAAGAAACTAAAGGAAAAATGTATTATAAAACACAAAAAAATGAGATGAAAATTCCTATGTTTCTAGAGAGACAGATTATAATTTCTTTTATAGGAAACAAATAATATACAATCCTGAAAAATGTTGAGATTATATCATAAAAATTAACATAATTGTAAACTATTAATTATAATACCAATTAAATTAAAAAAATACGAAACATTAAATATCATGAAAATATATAAATATTTGATATAACATTCAAAACAACCCTCATGTATCTGTAGGACTCCCCTAAGGCACTTTAAGGACAGACTGATAGACTTTCCCACTACATGTTTGTGCACACTCTATATGACCCATTTTGGTCGGGAAACACATCATTAATAAATTAAGAAAAATTCACAGACATTTCCTGTGAAACTCTCACAATCCCTGATCATTGTAAAATAAAATTAAGGAAACAAAAATGGAGGAGTAGGAGAGATGTGTTCATAGTCACTGAAGGGCATGTGATGCATCCCTAGAGACCCACAAGAATTTTTTATTCCTCAGCAACACATTTGAATCCCCTCAAAAGAGACCTTTGTATTTTTATCCATTCCATGTAACGTACCCCTTTTAACTCTATAGTGATCTAAAGACAAATGAATAGATTTTTTTGTGGGATTCTCACGCACCCACAATTTTTCCATATCGTTCATGTGATTTCCACCAAAAATAAGAAGTTATACCATCAAAAACATACAAGAAATATTTCATGAATCTCATCCATCATCACATAAAACAATGGGGATATAATGGTAGGAGGATAGTGGCGTTTTTAGTCACTAAAAGGCATGTGATTTACTCAACATACCTACGACATGGTCCCATGAGACACCTGGACAAACCGTACATGTCTCGTAATACCCCAAGACAAGTCACCCAATGTCTCACAAGTTTTTCCAAAATAAAATAGGTTCTTTTAATGGTACTTGGACATGTTAGCATTACCAATTTGAATTCCATCTACATGTCTGTATGATTAAACAAGTCCCCATTAATTAGATATAATAAAATAATGAGATCATAAAATTAAGATACTTGAGATAGGTTAAAATCAAGAGACACAATTGGAGTGGTCTATAAAAGAGATAAGTAGAGACACATGGAGAAAAACACCTTCTCCAACCCTATCATGGACGCATACTTGATACACAATAGAAAGATCCAGAAAAAATGCGTGAAAATTCTTATAAATTCCCCAATTAAACAAGAATAAGGTGATGGACTCTACTACTCTGTACGCATGTAATATGGATTCTTTGACTCTTAGCCTCTTTGGATTTCATGGTGCAACCAATCATGTGACGTGAAATATTTCATCATGTAATACACTAGAAGATAGTTGAAGCAATCATGTGCCACATGCATGGTGCTTCACGTGATCATTCATAAATCACGAAATTAAATTCTAGAAAAACATGTGAATAACATATCACATGTCTTTCAGATCATGCAAGATTTAATGGAAATAGTACTGAATAAAACAAAGGCCTTCACAATATAATGGTTAAAATTTAGATAAAAATGTTTAAGAAACAATTGAAGTAAATTCTCCCCAGCTAATGTTTCCTCCGTGTGTTTCATGCAAAGACAAATAAAAAAACCTAGACATGCCACCTAGATCTAGTGACATCCCTGAAGAAATCCATCCATGACACACAAAATACTCCAGACATGTCAGAAAATCTATATTATTCCCACTGCATACAACACTTTAATCTCGCGAAACCCTCTAGAACTATCACCTGGGACTTCTGAAACTATTCGGACACATCACATGACTCATATAATAGTGTTTTTCCCTGTCAGGTGAGTCTCATTAAATCATCTAAACATGATGTCCAATCTCCTGCGACACCCTTTGGGTATGTTTAATGGGACTGGAAACACCCTCTAGATATGTCGTCCAGGTCTCGTGATGTCTCCCAAAGGATGAAGCCAAGAAACGTGAGAGCCCTCGGACTGTTCCATAATGACTCTCATTAAACCCACCATATATGTCAAGAAAGGTCATGATACAGCTACCAGGAATTGTTGACTAGATCATACGACTCTCTCTAGAAAATATGGCAATGTCAATAGTGTTTCATTGGACTTGATATCATTGTCCGTCCTTGTTGTGTAATCCCCAAATATAGAGAATCATCATATATTAATCCCCTAAATAAAGAGAACTATAGTTACTATAATTCTTCCCATATCTAGAATTCGTAGGAAACCTCTCCCCATGGTTTGATCCATATATTGATCATCAAGATAAATCCTAGAATCAAAGTCCCTCATTCAAGGAGATTATATTGATTATTTGATATCGCTTGTTTTTATCAACGAGCATGGATCAAATGGTTTTTGGGAGTAGAAATGATCATTTTATGTTCACTATAAACCTCCACAATGGTACAAGGAAACATTAGTGTGTTACCCCTAACATAATCTGATATATGATGACACTAATTCCTATAATAACATGGATATATAGGATGCCTTTATAAGGCACATGATAAAATAAAACACTCTTTTCGGTAAAAGTGAGTCCATGAAACTAAGGTCTCAACCACATGTACTCAATTAGTCCCAAGAGATGATCACCCTATCTCATCGATTAGTGGACTGAGAAACCCAAAATACTATGATAAATGTTATTCCTTCCATAACTAGGATACATAATAAATCTCTCTATGACATGAGTCACATAATAAATCGTCTCAAGGTAGTCCCACCACATAATCTATGCATCATGTGTGATGAAATGGTCTATTTCATACCTTGATTATAACATTGAGAATGGATCATTAGAGATTAGGGATTCTTGATAATCATAGCATCTACATTGTGAGTCTCTATTATGACACGGGGATAAGGGAATTTCCTATGAGCGGCTGCACCTCTTCCCTCTCACTCGCTAGGGTTTCTCTTTCAATTTCATTCCCTCCCCTCCTCCGGCGCGACTCTGTGCAGGTCGGCGAAGATTTCCTTGTCTTGGCATTGGCAGGCTACGATGATGGATGGAGAGGATCTGTTCGACCGCGTCAGCTTGGTGAGGGCTTTTCGATGCTTCAGTTGTTGTTTCTGGAATCATTTCCTCGGTGCCGTGTTTGGCGTGGCTTCATATGTCCTTTTAAAGGCTCAGGCGGTGTGGATATGGCCTCGTATTCCCTACTCAGTGATTTTTAGGTGTTATTGCTTTGATCCTCAGTTTGGTGTTGGTGGGCGATGGCTTTGGCTAGGCTGGATTCGTCTCTGGCGTGGCTCGGTGCTGGTCTCAGTGTTGTGCGGAGGGGGGAGGGTCTCCTGTTTCTGGCTTCCGGCACCTGCAGCTATCCTCACAGGTCTCTGACTTTGGTTTTTTATCATTTGGTGTTGAGCACATTGAAATAGTGGTGGAATTCAAACATTTATTGGGGGTATCTACTCCTTACTGTGATTTTTGTGTTGATTGGGTCGGAATGATGGTGGAATTAAATCTGGGAATTTCTGCTCGGTGTGATTGTTGTTTGTCGGCAACATGCTGTTCAAAAGTTCTTGATTCCATATTTTCTTCAGATATTGATTTAGATGAGCTCTAGAGCTGTATGTTTTCACCAAACTTATGTGTTTTGGTTTTGGATGATTGAGAGGGTATGACCGTGGCCATCGGTATCGGACCGTCTTTGTACGGGATTTCTTGTCATGCACGTTGGAATGGTGGAAACTGGATTTAACATTGTTTATGTTGGGGTGGGGCATTCTTTGTTGTTTTATCTTGTTTTTTGTATTTTGGACCATTGGAGCACGGTTTGAAGTCTTAAGTCGATGAAGTCATGTATCTTGGTTTCTCACTTTTTCCTTAGAAGTGTTTTCTTAATAAAAAAGTTAATTTTCAGTCATTATTATGACACGGGGAACCCTAGTACAAGAGAACTACAAAAAATATGATTTTCTCTGTACTTAGGATGTGTAAGACACTCTATTAGGGTTCTATCTAAAATATTTGGTATCTCAATACACATATATATGTCCTCTCTGCCTAAGACAATGAACTTTGGGGGTGTTGAATCCTACAATAACAATTACATATTTGATGCCTCATAATGTCTTAATACACTCATCAGAATCTTAAACGCCTCCTTGCAAGGAAGAAAGTTTTGAAGACATTGGTTATAAAGCTTCAACATATAAGTTATCTCCCATTACCGTAAAATGATGAAGAAGCTTAGATACATACAGATGGGTTCAAAAAAGAGTTCACAGTATTTGTCATATGAAATAGAAATCTCCTATAGTCATTTTTAGGGTAATTGGTCATGTATCGGGTTTAGGAATAGATTCAAAAACATATATTAAATCAATAAGAGTGTCCTGAAGTAGGAAATAATTCTCTCAAAAGGGTGTGATGAGCCTGACCTCCCATACGCTCGACCAATGCATGTCCACAATAGTTAATGATTCTAAAAACCCAAATTACATATGGCCTTTGGAAAGAAGGTCCATACCCATCTATAGATGAGGCAACCATTGGGATTTTGAGGGAAGATGAAATAGACCATAAACCTGATGCATGCGATTGAGAAAGACCTTAAAATATCCCTCAATAAAACCATAAAGGGTATCCCAGCCCACATCCATGTCAAAACAAAATGAAACAAAAATGGTGAACCCAATGAGAATCTCTCCAATAAAAAATGATTGGGCTATAATCCATCGCTCCATGTTTCTTGCTCCACATATGAAAAAAAAATTTAATATGCATGACATGGATCTCTTAGCCCACTTTTTTTCAAATAATATATACAAAAAATTATGTAAGACAAGCATACACTTGGACTCTTGTGTGTTAATCCTCATGATGATAATTCCACATGAGTAAAATGGTCAGAAAGGTAATAAAAATACAATTGTGTTAACCTTTCTTATCTAATTGACAGTTTCATGCCTACAATATATCACTAATATGGACCCTTGTTCCTTATTGTCTGAATGACTGTAGATATTAATCTCATTTATAGACTCTAAAACTAAGAAAATTTCTTCATTATTCATCATTTTCTTTTGTAACTCATCTACTTATGTGACCTCTGTGGGTCGCAAAGAAATCTCACTTGCTCAATAGGCCAGACGATGAGTAGTTAATACAATGGTTTGGAAGTAACAATTATGTGGTATAATCCCAACCATAGAAGATTCCAATAAGTTTTCCCAGGCACAGAAGCTGGTAAATCTACCTCGCCTAACAAAGGCTAGTACTAAACCTATATACCTCCTCGCTAGGACAAACCTCTCCATGATCATATCCACAGAGCATGAAAACAGCCACCTTTCAAATCTAATGAAGGTATATCCTGAGGGAAAATATGGATACCTTTCAATTTAGGTCCCACTGTGAAGGGCACCGGATAACCACCATCACCATCATCATCCTATCGGTACCGACCAGTCACCTACTGAGGGTACTATCTAACACATACCTGCCTTTAACACCCATGAATGAGCTACAATGAAGAATCATTTTAGGAGGAAGAAATTGGATAACCTAGAGATGGCACATATCTCTACACCTACTACGATTTCATTCAGAATAATTTATATGGAACTAGAAAGAAGGATCATATCCATGATAGCTTAGAACATGTATATAGAAATATTCTAATATAAAACATGGGGGATATCATACTCCCACCCTCGGGAATTAATTCCATCGACATAATATAATGGAAGCAGGATATAAGTGGGCACATATCCCCGCTTTGATCTTAGTTATCTACAAATAAATAATTGAAAAAGAAAATGTATAGGCTTATATCACTATACAAACCATTATAAAATGAAAATGTATTTTAGAAACAAGTGATGAAGTGATCAATAATATTTCCAAACTGTTATGGATAATGGGATATACTCATGCACTTATCTATACATCCAGGACAATGCAACACTCCGATCATTGTCAACAAGTAGTTTTATAAGAGGAAGCACACATTCGTTCTTCTTCATATGATGATTAACTGCATATCCCAATAAAAGATGATCCATCATATTGTGCTCATTTTCCCATTCCTACAGAAGCTCACCAAAAGAGAGCATCACACGACTCAAAACAGGAGAACATACATATCAAAAAAGTCTGGTGGCATATTCCAAAGGCCCAGGACCGAGCTCAAATCCCTATTATGGATGGGTATCACCACATGAGAGGGGAACAATCCTCAGGGAAGGTTTATATTCTCATCTTATTAGTCCAATGAGTACTCTAAAGGCCCAGGATCGAGTGTATATCCCTGTTCTGTCCAAGGATGACCATTTGATAATGGAATAATCCTCTGTATAGGCTTCGATTATTGTTAGTGAATCTTCCTGACATATTCCAGATGAACATGAAAGAAAGTAAATTACTCCTAGTTCCTCCGACGAAGGACTGCACCAACATATTTCTAATGAAATATTGGAATAGTCTCATAGTCCTTCTCCCATTATGAAGATCTATTAGAATATTCAATTGGAGAATGAATATTCAGACCACGATCATATTCCAATTCCATATCGGGCACACTAGGTGAGAGAGGAACATGCCTCGAGTCCAGCTAATATACCTTTCATCAAAGGGCAGTGGCATATTCTAAAGGTTAAAGATCCGGCTCTTAATCCCACCTTGACAAAGTAACACAATGTGTGAATAGAATATTCCTCAGGACATGCTCATATCACATTATATAATTAGAAAACTTATTAGTTCATACCAACACCTTCCCAGTAGTGGGTTCATATTCCCACAACATTTGATGGTTATATACATGTTCCAAAAGCCATAAAACAGTAGGATCATATACCTTCATAATCAGAAATTTCATTTTATAATATTCAATCCATGAAGAAGAACATGAACCATGACCCTAGTCTTTCCAATACCAGTGTCCTTGGGGTTGTTCCAGACACATTCTCAACACCATAAGGGTTCTAAGACTTTTCTATAGAAGTGGAAGCATAATTCATTCATTACCATGATATTCCTCTTCATGGTAATGTGGAGATGGATACCAAGGACTCTACTCCTAAAATCCACAATGGTCAACCTCCCCATGATGATATCTCCCATGTACAAGAAAGTCCACCTCTTGTACAAACACCAAAATATAGAAAGGTGAACGATACCCAAACACAATCGTATAGATTGGAGACCGAAACCCCAGAGTCAACAATATATGGTTCCCCATAAAATATCAGTAAGACTCTACTCTTATGGTCAAGAGACCATTAGATCCATCATATATGGACTGACTAGATAGAGGCATGTATGTATGACAAATATTAGGTAAACATATATATATATAGTGTTTTTTCTGAAAACAAACTCTCTATCATGTTCTGACCCCTCACTACATCATTCTATGAGATCCCAAATGTGATACAAAAATTTTCATTCCCATTCTACACCAAAATATGTGGGATACAAATCAGGGATTAAAGGATTGATATCTCTATTATCTAAGATAGTAGTGTCACCATAATGCAATCAATATAATCTATTGTCATCTTGACATAGAAGCTATCTCCATGGTCTGGGATCCAATAATGGAAAAGAATAAAATTAATTTTAAGCATGTTTTCATCATTTCATCCTGATGCTTTATCAATTGATATCTAAAGCCACATTATGAATTTGTGTTTGAGAATGGGGAAAATATAGATGCTTACACATTTCCTCCCCCGTTAAACATCAGAGTCAATTTGAAAACGAATCCTATAATGTTGTAGTATCTGGTGAAATAATGGGATCGTGTAATGCTCGGGCCAGTTGGATACTAAAAACGAATGCTACCACATAAATTGGGCCCAAACACCATGAACAGGGAAAATTTATAGACAACAATACTTCAAAATGGGACCCTCAGTATAATAAGAGGACATTCCAAAAACAGAAATAAAATTTTCGATAATCTGGACAACATCCACTAAGGAATAATCCTAACCGTGGGCTATCATCGCACCCAGGTCCCACATGAGAACAAATTCAACACATCACCTAGAAATCAGTATAACCTACCATAGTTGTCATCTAGGAGCAGGCTGAAACTCTTGTTATAGGAGAATGTCATCCACCTCCTCCACCGCTTGGGTCGTAAATCCCTAAGAAGATTCAAGATATTCCCTCAATAGCATCATGTGAACCCCATTCCGTTGGGCGGAGTGCATTTATATCACAATCACCATCACCCATATTATTTTCCCCTAAGAGAACCATAGAGACATAAAAAATGATTCTCAATAAATCCCACCATATTGGGATGGCAGAAATTATATATTAATTCTCTTCATAATAGTCATTAACTCTCCAAATGGAGTCATTAGATCCACAACAACAGGATCATTCAACGTCAATGGCAGCCAAAAATGACCCTCACCCCATTGGGCTAGGGGAATTTTTATCATCATCATCCTCATTGTTGGAATCAGTCTTCTCTAGTTTTTGAGCAAGAAACCAATGGTTTGAGTTCCACATATTCCTTCCACAGCAAGTTAATCCTTTTTTGGTTCGCGCTCTCTTGAAAATCATGAATAGAAACTCCATTGAAGTCACTTTTCGTAATTAGAGATGGTTTGAGAATACATCAAATGAAATCATACACCTTGAGGGTCAGAAGAAGAAACATCTCAACAAAGAAAAGGGTTATAATAATGAACCTGAAGAAATATGTGCATAATCATCTTGTTGTGTAGAAAGTAATTGTAGAACCACCACTTATTGATACGCCCCTTTTAATTTCAACTCTGTCAACATGATAGATGTTAATCATGATGAAAATGAAAATGTCTATAACATGGAACATGGACCTACGGAGGAGGGTGATTTGGATGCACCAAATGATTTTTCACACACCCAAAACTAGGGAAGCCTTCAAAATTTGGCACTCCAAAATATAGAGTTTCCACCTCTTCAGAAGAATATGGGAAAAAAATGGAAGGATGTAACTACATCACAGTTGTCTTCTATAGAAGAATAGTTTTCAAAATGTGAGAGTGAAATATGAGCTCTCTGAAAACTCAATGAGGAGATACTTAGGAGAAATATACTTGATGGGTGTCATCTCCATCCAAAGGAAAATATTCTCCCTCCCATAGCTTATCGACCAGAAATATTGGTATCTAAGCATCAAACTGGCTCCAGTTCTAGATAGCTATTCTACATAAATGAGGAAGCTGAATATGATCAGGGCATCCCTCAATTACTATGACATCCTCTCACTTTTCTAGGTTAATCATTAAATCATGAAAAAATTGTGGATCTGTGGTAGATGAATGCAGGACCACCTCATCAACCCCCACCATCTCTCTATGGATGGGAGGTAACTCAAAAAATAGTTCCCCCAGAGATACATACTGCTATTAAATTCGTGGCCACTCGAATTTATGTAATGGAAGTGAAACACATACCTCTACGTCTTTAATGAAATCCATTCCTTAAATAGGTGGATGGTACCCAACCTCCACACAACATCAAAAACCCTACATTATCTACCTTTGATGATGCATGAAACCCTAAAAAACACCTCACAAACATCATATTCTGATGATGGTCGATGACAGAGCCTCACAATCAACAAGGGAACCCGAGCTATTGTGTTTTGTATAGATTATGATAGGGTAATCTGTTGATTTGTACAATAGTCTACTAGTGTGATCTCTCACAGGATGGAAAGAACTTCATCATCAGTTCCTTTATCAGTTCAGTTCCACAATGTGGAAGACTGTGATTTATTGCAACCAGTGAAACAATGAGACGATGTATAATTTAATAAAAAAATGGAATGGTTAAACCTATGCTCTCAGCATCCCCCATTCATGGGTAAACTACTACATATTTATGATGTCATAATCCGGGTTGAGTTTTAGACACCACCATTCACCATGAAATATCTAAGAGGGTTCTAAGAGTTTGCTAAAAATGTGAAATATCTTAAAGAGGCTATTCAGGGAACCCGATCCAAGTCTCGACTCATGCCCACAACAAAGGGGAAGAAGCCAAGCAGATTAGAAGTCTCGACTATCACTCTGAAGCCCAAAACAGTTCTAGTCTATGCACTCATGCATGCTTTGAACCATCCATCACCTCCTGTTGATTAGTGACCACACCAAAATTGTGATGCCCGGAAGCATAGAGAAATCATGTTCACATGTTGTGTGTGTATTCGATGAAAAAATTATACTCCTTCTAAAATGAATAAATCCTAGATTATTTCTAGGAATCCATGGATTATAACCTGCCCTCACTCTTGAAACCCTGGAATCATGATGAAGTCAACCTCACCAATTATTCTGATTACTACCTTTTTTGCATAAGTCTAGGTCATAATATTTTTAATTATTTCATCTTTAAGGACATTCTTAAAGGAATAGTTGACTCTGTACATGTTATATTAGATAATCACCCAGACCAGGTGGCTAGTATAACCATTTCCTAGTCATAAGAATCAGACGGTTGGAAGAATGTTTTGGCCAAGAGAGAACAACTGTTTGAAAAATTGATGACATGAAAAATCATTGATTGTGATAATAGTGACCTATAAACAGAATTTACAAGACTCGTGATAGCTCCACCACCCAATAAGGACACATGATATGTGCTTCACATGGGTGAGAGTGACCACCTAAATTAGGAAGAGACAAAGGATAAATAAACATATTCTACTCCAAATCAATCCCTAACTTTATTATTTTTCTTCCCTGTAACATTTGTAACACATTCACCACCCCACCAATAGGAATCCTCATCGGATGAGGAGTCATATATAGTTCTTTAAAAAAATACACATGAAACTTCCCTTCTCTAAAAAATTTCAAGTAACTGAATATTGTTTCCTTATTTATAACTGGGGAACTTGTGGACACACGTGTTAGAGAAGAGGATATAGAGGACTTTGTAGGTGTGGCTGGGCTCAATATTTTTTTCATATCCACATAAAGGATATGTATGCTTCAGATACTCATGGGTGACTCCTCTTGCTAGCCCAAAATACATACGGAGGTTCCTAAAAGACATATAATAGTCACATGATTCTGATTGTATTGCATGAACAATTAGTGGGGGTTCAATTTGATCAACCTTGGGTGTGATGAAGGCCCATGAAACCTACACCACTAGAAGTAGATACTCACTCAACCTATGAAAAAACTCTGAGTCTATCTACATCAAATTACTCCTCCCCTGAATAACCTACCAAGGAGAATACCCACGCCGGAAAGCACTAATATATAGCACAAAATTATGAAGTTTTGAAATATCTAGGTTTAGTCTCAGATAATATCTCGATCATCAATTTCCTTCATCATTCAAATGAACTGAGGGAGGCACCTATTGAAGCCCTCTAGTGCCCATTGGGGTTCGAGAAAACATTCATGTCTGTCGAGGTCTATCAAGTGGGGACCAGGTCCTTATGATGTCATGTTTCCATCTCATTCACAAATCAGGATAAAGAGTAGTCCATTGAAAGTCAAATCAGTCCCTTATATGTTTTGAGAAGAATCAATAATGTAAATGTCAGAAGGGTGATGATCAATAATGGATATGTGATCAACCACATACCAGTTTGGACTCTCAGACATTTGGGGTATAGTGGAGGGGAATTATCCACTACAAAGCTAAATATTCAATGATATGATAAACATGATAAAGGGCCTCTTGGGAAGATCATGCTTGAGGAAAAATATGGGGAAGTCACGTCTTAGGCTGATTTCATGGTTATCTATTAGGACACTACATATAATGTCCTACATGGAAGGGCCTAGCTCCAAAGCCACTTGGAGTTACCATCAAAATTCCATAAATGTATGAAGTAACCCATCAATGGAAATGTCAGAACAATACATAGTGAAACCAAACCCTTAGAGACTTGTGGAGGCACATATTCTGAATCCGTTTTCAACAAGAAGGGAACTATGAAACCAATGGTGGATGATGATACAATGGTTTCACCTCCCAATGGATTAGGGGTCTCTCCTATTAATCCCTAGATTTTGTTTGATAGTGATTATGTCTCCCCATTAACATGGTAAATGTAGCAATTTTAATACCATATGTCCAAGCCTATTCTACCCTTAGCCACAAAACTAGTTTCAGAAACACTCTGTAACGAATCAAAGAGTAACAAATGATGATGTATCTTCTAATAGCCTCCCTCACCGTGAAAGTGATCAAGAGGCTCCCAGACATCCATCCTCACCTAAATAAGTATCCATAGAATCCAAAATTGATATGGATGATCTCAAGAATTCTCATAAAAAATTCACGAATTTTGTATCCTCTGCCATATATGATCTCATATAGATAAATCTAGGAACAAAAGAATACCCACGAATTACTCTAATTAGTGCTTCCATGCCCCTTGAAGATCAATATTGGTACATTTAATTTATAAAGAAGCACCGACTTGTGTTCTCCTAGAATTTAAAAAGAAATTATTAGACTCAATCCAGATGTGGATACACAAAATATCAGACTACATTAGGAGCATCGAGTATTTGAGAAGGTAGCCCGGAGAATTCACCCCTCTCATGCCACCAAGGTAGAAGAATAATTTGACAAACTGATCAAATCCCACATTGTTTGAGCACTGAAACACCCAGGGATTCTTTTTGTAAATCATCCCTCTCAAAAAAAGGGACAATCTAATTAGGGTCTGCATTAACTTCGTAGACCTTAAACAACATTTCCAAAAAGATGACTTTCCATTATTGACCATAAAACTCTGGATCGATGAACTACTAGCTTCAAAGAATATTCCATTATAGACATCTACCATGGGTAAAATTAGATAATGATGGCCTCCAAGGATTAAGAATACATTGTATCTAGAGAGTCTCATGGGATATTATACTATCATTACATTCCCATTAGATTACAAAACATCGGCAGGACATATCAAAAGAACAGATATTTCATCTTTAAGACATTATTAAGAAGCATATATGTGTTTTATGTCAATGACCTGCTGGTCAAATACTTAGATCGATGTGATAACATCAATGATCTCTGAACAATATTCAATAAGTGGTGACAATACAGACTAAATATGAAATTGCTAAAGTGTGATTTTAGGGTAACATCATTCAAAATCATCAACTTTGTGTTACTCCACTACGACATTGAAATGGTCCCAAGTAAGACTGGTGATATTTTAGAAATTTCACCACCTAGAAATCACAAATAACTAAGGGTACTACAAGGGAACCTCTCCAACATTCTTTGATTCATAGAAAACCAAGAAAAAAAATTCCTTATCCATCATCAGGATAATGAAGAAGGGAGACTTCTACCAAGGATGAGTTCATGAAATCCATCGAATGTATTAATAAATACCTGTTGCGCCCATAGGTTCTAATTCCTCTGTTTGAAGGGAGGCAAGACATATTATATGTTTCTCCCATGGGACACTCATTGGGTGACCACCTCGCACAGAAAAAGTATATAGGAAGAAAAAATAGTCTCCATTACCTCAATTATACTATGATAGTTTCTGATACCCAATACTCTGATGTTGAGAAGAAGTTCCTTTTGATTATCTACTAAATGTAATAGATGATTCATTACATGAAGAACCATTATGTCTACATAGTATCTTGTGTTGACTCGCTCATGTACATTCATGGCTGCCACATGTTTTCTTGGAACTTGGATTGATTGTCAGTCAATCTACAATAATATGAAATTCAGTTCATATATCAAAATTTTGTTAATGAACAAGCCCTAGCTAGTTTTCTCGTACAAAATCTTTCCCTGGAAAATACATAGGAAGCTACCAATCTCCCTGATCAAGTGGTTTTCTATGCCCATGACACTACCTGGACATGGGATATTTACTGTTATGGCACCTCGTAGAGTATTTTAGGCATAATAATAGAAAACCCGAAGCTCAATCAGGTTGGTCTATGGATTGTATTTTCCTCTCCAGACTATGAAATGTTACCCTATTCTTTCTCATTATCTGAAGGTTGCAAAAATAATGAGGTAGAGAGTACTATTCCCTTGTTATTGGATTAGAAGTATCCCTACATCTTCACATAGCATTCCTGACTATCAAAGGTTATTCAAAAATAATGCTAATGTAGACTAACGGTGAATATTCCATTAAAAAGGTAGATCTCCCCCACCTCCTCACTGGCTTTTTCAGGGTACTAATTGAAAATTTTCCATATGTTTTCACCTGGAATTATGATCCCCAATCATGGAATGTCCATGATATCACATTAGATATAGTATCATCTATCCTCACTGACCCTAGTCAAGAAAAACCAACCTTTTATATCACACGTTAAAGAAGAGTCTCATCTATCATCGTTTGTGAAGAAGAATAAATCAATAATGTCAAAACCGCATCATAGATTGATGAACCAATGACCACCCCCAGATTGATGGAGCCTAAAATTGGTTATCTTCAAAATGGGACTCTCCTACTAAATCAAGACTGAAGGGAACATATTCCGCATCGAGCAGAAAACATCACTCTGCAATATGGTTTGAATGACAAAAACTTATTCTATAGTCATCGCATTGATGGATTAATACTTATGTGGATTACAGAATAAGAGAATCTCAAATTTATTGATGAATTACAAGAATTCTCTTTCAGTGCCCATAAACTTGGAACCCGAATATCCCAAAAAATTAAGAGGTTGTGGTACTACTGGAAGACCATGATGTGGAACTACGTAGAATTCACTAAGAAATGTCATGAAAGATAGATTCAATAAAACATCATCCATTACCCCCAAAAATTTCAATATATGACTAAATATTCACTAACATTTACTATTTTGGGGATGACCATTATGAGTCCATATCCCCCATACCATGCTAAAAAATTCTATAACATCTATATTGTTATTTACTTCTTTTCCATATGGGTCGAGGAGATAACCCTCAAGGAAGTTAGTATTAAGAATATCCTATAATTCATGAAGTCACATATCATCACTAGGTTAAGATTCCCTCAAACAACCATGATGGAAAATGACACAACATTATATTCCATGTAGTTAAATAATTTATAAAAGGAGTACAATATAGATTCTAATCACTCGTCCACTATCATGTCAGGTCCAATGGATAGATAGATGCCTTCAATAAGACATTGTTGAATACACTCTAGAATATGGTGAACAAGGATAAGAATTCATGGCTGGATAAACTCTTCCATGATTTAATGGCCTTCCATACCATGAAACATAAAGTATCACAAGAAACTCCATACTCAGTAATGTGCATGAATGAAGTAGTATCACCCATACATGTCCAAATTTCCTCACTCTGAATATCCATTTTTGGACAAATCATAGATGATTAACAATATAAAAATCATCTCGATGAGTTGGAATGACTATATTAGAAGAGGTTATGAACATTTCACAATCTAAAAATTCATCAGAATCGGATTTCATGAGACTTCAATATGAAGTTTCACCTCTATTCAATCATAAAAGGAGAACATGAGATAGCTCTCATAACCCCAATGATATCGAGAATGGAGACACCAAAATGTGATCCCAAATGAGAAGGACCTTACATCATACACATGGTATATCATAATAGAGCATAGCCATGAGACCCAATGGGTGGGGAGAGTGTCACACAACCCAACAATGAAAGATGTCTTAATAAATACATTTCATTGAAACGAGTTGTATGTTTCCTAAATTGATGTAAGTAACATCCTTCAATATCAAAAAGTTATGATAAACTGCATTGAATTTCCCATCATTGTAGCATGATGTTATAATATGTGACATACTTCATCCTCACCACATGATTTTGATGCATGGAATGTACTATCCAAGAAGTTCGACATTCAATTGTGAGGAATACGTTATCCATACTGCCTGAAGATAAACTACATAGAATATAACTCACTAGATATTTAACACTAAACTATTTGGTATATTACATATTCACATAATGATGTTAAACTACATGTAATATATCATTCTAGAAGTAGGACATCAAAATGCATCACATCTTTCATCCTCACTACATGATGTTAAACTTCAGGGAATATTTCGGCCTTGAAAAAATACATCAAACTGTAAATCATCATTTTTTTTCTCACCACATGATGTTAAACTACATGGAATATCTATTCCTTATAGTAGATGGCCAAATTGCGTGACATCCTTCATCATCACAACATAGTGTTAAACAACATATGATATCTCATCCTAGAAAGAGGATGTCAAAGAACATGACATCATTTTTCCTAACCGCATGACGTTAAAATGCATGGAATATCTCATCCCATATGTAGGATATAAAAATTTGTGGCATATTTTATCTTCACTGCATGACATTACACTACATGGATTATCTCATCCATGTTGTAGGATGTTAAAATGTGTGGCATCTTTCCTCCTCACCATACGATGTTAAATTGTATGGAATTTTTCATCATAGAAGAAGGACGTTAGAATTCATGTCATCCTTTGTCCTCACCACATGACGTTTAGTTGTATGTAATATCTCATCCTAGACGTAGGACATTATATTGTGCTCTATCCATCATCCTCATCGAATTATGTTAAACTGAATGTAACATCTCATCCTAGAAGAAGGAAATTAAACTGTGCAGTATCTTTTTTCCTCACTGCATGATGTTAATCGATATGGAATATCTTTTCATAGAAGCAAGATTTTAAACTGTGCAACATCTATCATTCTTACCAAAATATGTGAAACTGCAAGACCAATGTCATCACTGCCTGACATAAAACTGAATAGATATGTGATGTCCATCTCTAATCACATCGATTCATATCATTCCCCACCACATTACATTAAACTGAATGGAACTTATAGAAATACATATAGTATAATTGTCCTTTTTGAAAATAAATATTGGGAAACCTCGGTCCTTATCTTGGTATATCCACTAAATGATGAAAAATTACCCAGTCCTACACGGGGCCCTTGTTACTCCTTGTTTATCACACTGATCATGGCTCACATGGGCATAGTAATTACAGAAAAGGCATCCCCACAGTACAAGTCATATCACCATTTGTCCATATCAGTCCTTACTGTTTGACACAAAATTGAATTGGTATGTTGAACTGCCTATGTTTTGATTCTTATTTTCATCTAAAATGTTGTTAATACTAGTCTCCATCCTTAGTCCCAACCACAACATCGCCATTTATTCCCATGGGTCTTCCTTCATCCTCACCACATAATGTTAAACTGCATGGAATTTTCATAAGTACGTGGTGATTTATTCTCATTCTCATGAGGTACGTAGTGATGAAAAGTTTCCCACCATTCGACCCAATCGAAATGTTCCCATTGATTCCGGACGGTTTTCCTTCATCCTTGCTGCATGATGTTAAACTACATGGAACATCCAGAACTATGTGTATCCTAATTCTGGTTATCATAGGATACATAGTGATACTTGAATCTATTATCCTTGGTCTACCTACAACCATCAATGAAAAAATAATGAAAACCCATACATATGGGTCAGAAATGTGTATATTATTTCATGTTTCATTACTATGTGTTGCTTGATTCTAATATTGATCAGATACGTAGTGATACCCTATATCCAACACTTGGCCCATCCATGACATTAACAATTTTTACATCGGATTGTATCAGTTCTCACTACATGAAAATAAACTACACAACTTTCTAGAACTATGTGTGTCTTGATTCACATCTTCATGAGGTAGGTAGTGACACCCAACACCACTATATTTGGGCCTAACCCCTAAATTCCTACACATTCATGTCGGCTACAATGTTCTTACCACATGACATTGAACTGTATGGAAATATGTCCTTACTAAATGACAATAAACTATGTTGACCATCTCCCATTATCCATTTATTATCAAAGGACCACATGGGAATTACCTTGGTCAACCAGATTACACGGTGCTTCCACCATCATTTAAGAGAACCTCAATCGATATACAAAACGTCATGTTATGAGTATCTGTTGTTTCCATAAACCTTCCATGGAATATGGAAAGAATATCTGACTTCATGGACCATTTTCTTGACTATGCATATAAGCATATGGCTCCTGCATATTCACCAATGGTCATCAACCTAATGTGTCACTATGAAAAAAGAACACTTCAATCCTAATAATCCCTGAAACTGCTGTGGAATCTATGAACACCCCCAGCATGACTGATAAACCCACAGTGTGACTATCCCATATCATTACTCGTGGATTGAGGGAATTCTATCCGTGAATTAGAAAAACACCATACCCTGATTTTGAAGATGTTGGAGTGCTATTGAGACTAGTTATTCAAATTAGTATCTTGTATCACATATCCCATGTTAGGACATTTCAAGTCATGACACTGAACTGCATATGATTTGGTCAAAGATGTCCGACCTTAAACTCGAGCCGATAAAGTTCCAAATAGAAAGACTATAAAGTATAAATGAATGAGATACAAAACCTGTTAAGTTAAAAACCTACATTGGGAGACGCAGAAAAAAAATGATCTCTCCACCCGTTGAACTCTATGTATTGAGAGTTTAGATAGAAAAAATTAGAGTACAATCATAAAAGTTATAAAGCTCATAGAGACTACCATTTGGCCCCAATAAAAACCAGGATATGCTCGCTAGACCCACGTCTTTGGAAAATAGATAGAGAAATATTTGTCATATATCCTCTCTATGAGAATGTGTTCTCTAGGTTGTGACACAACTTTAAGGGTACTCAAATCCTCCTCGTATTTTAAAAATTACGCAAATCACACTTTATGTGTTGGGGTGTCTCAAATTACCACATCCTTCAATGGCCCTTGGAATGGATATCCAGCTTCAAGGACCCTTTTCGTGACTATGAATATTTTCCCATGGCTCCTACATATAATCCTATGGTCGTCAACAAACTTCATCACAATGAAAAAGGACATTCAAATTAATATGAGCCCTGCCATCATCACAGAATCACTCAACACCCTAGTGTGTCTGAATCAATCCATGTATGATGGTCTCATATCTTTCTCCCATCTCAAGCACTCTAGATCATGATTTACAATCCCTACACCAAACAATCCCAAGGGATTTGGTATCCCCATAGTTAAATAACTGTATTTCAAACCCTTCCTTAGGGATGGATTGTTGCGTTTCATCCCCTAACCTTTGGCGGCCCACAATTCAGGATTCGAACCAACATACAAAAGGGATCAAGTATCTCATTTTGAACTAAACATCCCTTGGATGAAATAACCTTTCCTAGATAACATTGTTCCGAAACCCAACATCATCATATAGACATTTTATTCCTCAAAAATCATTCATAGTCCTCAAAAATAAGTGGATATGTAACATTGATTGACATGGTACCAATGAATAAGGGTCCTGGACTACTAATTAAAGGGATATTCTACATTCCATAATGGAGAATCATTACCTGTGAGCCTTAGAAACATTGTGGAAGAACCTATTATTCCATAATGTCATGGGAAATACACATAATGTCTTCACCATCTCATATTCATGGACTCAATATTATGTGTTATGATTTTCACCATCCACACCACAACCACCTGTGTGGGCCTAGTATACGCATTATTCCAACCCCAACCAAATTACATCCATAAATCATCCATATCCATATTTAAAGATACATGGCCTCAATGACCCCTTTCTTTACTATGCATACATTGATATGTATCTTGAATATGCACCTATGGATTTCAACCAAATGTTTCACTCTATAAAAAGGGTATTCCAACACTCGGAAGCCTTTGCCACACCACAACAAAACCAAGAATCTCTGTTTTTTTTTAATGTCATTCTTAGTATGTATGCACCATATCCCAATAATATATATTAGGTCCGAGATAAATGTACCTAAACTAATACAATATTTGTTCCATGTGGAAATACCTTAAACTAATTTTATAGGAGGTGTGAGATAAAATCACTTAAAAGAAAGCAATAGAAGGTCTAATCAAAAAGTCCCTAAACTAAAGAAATATTATGTCATTTTTAAAGGCCCTAAACTAAACCACTACCACAATTCAGTATCAAATTTTTTTGAAAAGACCTGACATACATCCTTGAATATCAAACTATTCTTTCCAAGATGACCATCTTTTAAAAAATCTAAAGCATTCACCATCCAGGATATATCACATACCCAGATGATCCCTCTGTAGATCAAGTGATCTCTCTCAAATAACTGGTTCACGAGACTACCAATGACTATGGTAGACATTAGATTTCCTCGGAACTCAGTCCTACTATTCTCAGATGTCGATCCTAAGAGGGGGAATTTGTGGAATCCCTCTAGATGGATATCAAAAATATGACAACGAAAGAAATATCTGAATATGTGTATTATTTTACCCCAAAAATAAAACGAAGGAGAGGATGAATAAGACCTACGGATTTCATGATCTTATGATGAACTTGGGATCTTGTGACCATTTCAAGGTCACATGAATGCACCAAACATGGTGCATAACCCAGAGGAAGTCCCATGGATCCCCCTTAAACAATCCTTCTTGCTCTCACAAGGCTCCCCAGATAACCAAATGACTACCTGTAGGCCACATGGTTTTTCATTGGATAGTGATTGAAATACCTCCTAAAAAAATTTAAAAATAAAGAGGGATGCTATTATTAGTTAGAAACCCATAGTGGTCATGAATCTCGCATGCCATATCAATATTATGATGAATAAAACTCCATGGTGACATCTAAGATAACATTCATAAACTCTGAACAGTTGTAGGATAATACTATAGAGATAATGGGGAGGAGGTGAGTGGTGTTAGCGTTCACTAAAGGACACATGACATGTTCCCCTGGAAATCTATGAGATACCAAAATACCTTAATGTAATTTCCTCTTTGTCTCATGAAATCCATTTTGCTTGACAGCCCCATGACATGGATGTCCTTTGGAATGTCTTGGTATCCTCTTAGGCTCTCTAATACAGTTGAATAGTCCTATCCACTAAATTCTTTAACACACTTTATATGTACCATATTGGTTAGGGAACACATCATAGAAAAAAATGAGAAACAAACCCCAACATTACTCATAAAAACATGCATAATAGCTAATATATTAAAAATTAAAAAAATAAATAGAATTGGAGGAGGTGAGAGATGGTAACGGTCACTAAAATACATGAAAAACACCCCTGGTGACTTTCAATTACATGTGGTCCTCATAGAGACATCTACGTCACCTCATGAGAGCCCTTGGTCTTTCCATCCTCGCCATATGAAGTGCCCATGGTAACTCTTTGTTCTATAAGGATGAATGAATAGATTTTCCATGGGATTCACGTACACCCCCTATGACTCATATCATTCACATGATGATTCACCAAAAATTAGAAGAATTACTCTCGACAGCACACATGAAATCATGCATGACTCCCAACATTGACACATAAAACAATAGGTATCAAAAGAGGGGAGGTGAGAGGTGTTCATGGTCACCAAATAGAATAAAAGATGCAGAAATAAACCCATGACATGGACCTTTGATACCCTCATACAAACCATCCATGTCTCCCAAGACACCAAGAAATGTCACAAAAGGTCTCACGGGTGTCTTCCAATAGACAATTGGATCTTGCAAAGGACCTTCGACATGTCAATAAGAAGAATTGGATGTCCTTAGACACATTTGCATGATCATACATGTCCCCATTAATATGATATAATCCAATAAAGGGAGAATTTATTGAAGAGACTTGAGATCACTGAAAATAAAGAGACACACTTAGAGTGGTTCACAATAAAGATTCATGAAGACACATGGTGTTAGTCCCGTTCACCAACTCTATCCAGGAGTCGTGTTAGAGATGATTCCCAATGTTCATGACAATATGGGTGGTGATACCAATAAATTTCCCACTCTAACATTAATAATGGGTTGGAATCGAAGACTTTAGATGATTTGAATTTGGATGATTTGAATCTCTACATCTGCAGATTTATTATATAAATGGATCACGAGACCGGCATCATTCCATCAAGTAATACACTGGTGGACAACCAGAGAAATCATGTGTAACACATATTGTTCATCACATGACCATTCATAGATCATGTGATGGAATTATAAAAAATCATGAGAGGAACATATTGCATGTATTCCAAATCTTGTGAGACTCAATGAAACTGGTACTGAATAAACCTATGGAATTTGCAATGCAAGGGTTATAACAGAGATCAAAAGTGGAAGACATCAGATAAAGACATGATCACTGGTCATCATGTGCTCTGAGTCATTCAACCAAAGACAAGTGATAACACCAGGGTATGTCAACTAGTTATCATAAAACTCCTCCAAAATTCCAATTGGGACATGTAGAATACTCTAAACATGTAAGAGAAAGCCACATGGTTCCCCTGTGGACACCAAATAGATCTCAAAAAACCCCTCTGGGCATGTCACCTAGGACATGAAATTTCCTTCATAAAAATCATCTGACTCATATAACATCATTTTTATCATGTTAGAAGAGTCTCTAAAAAGCAATTAGACCTAATATTCATGCTCCTGTGACACCCTTTGATCATGTCATCTTGGACTTATGACACCCTCCAGATATGTTGGTCAGGTCTCATGATGTCTCCCAGTGGTGTCAGTTAATATACGGGACACCCATCGGACTATTCCATAATGTATCTCACACTAACATTCAAATATATCAGGCCAGGTCATGTGATTGATCTCCGGACATGCCAACTAGGTCATACAACACCCTCTAAAGAAGATTGTAATGTCAATAGGACGTCACATGACTTGATAACATTGTCTGTCCTTGGAGTGTATGCACTGAATATACGGAAACCTTAGTGTGTAATCCCTGATATAAACAGAACTATGGTGACTCTAATTACTTATTTAATCAAGATACGTAGGCTACATATCCCTAATATTAAATCCCAATATTTATCTTCAAAGGAAATCATATCATCTAAATCCTTCATTCAAGGAGAGGACAATTTTTTCAACCCATTTGTTTTCAAAATTAGTATGGCTCACGTGGGTGTATGGAGTAGTAAGGATCATATCATTTGTACTATTGCCCCCATAATAGTATAAGGAATCCTCGTGTGTAATACCCTACATAACCTGAACTATAATGACTCTGATTTCTTCTATAACCATGATATGTAGAATTCCTTATTATATACAAACATCTAATAAAACAACCCATTTGGTATAAGTCTTTCCACCACTCTAAGGTCTCAACAACTAGGACTCAGTTAGTCCAAGGAGATTATCACCCTATCTTATCCATCAGCAGACTTTGAAACACACAAAGCTACACTAACTCTGATTCCTTCCATAACCAAGATAAGTAATACATCTCTCCAAGATCTCAATCCCATAATTAATCATCTCATGGATATCCCATCACATAATCCCTACATCATTATTGATGAATGATCATTTTACACCCCTTATTTCTCACACCAATCATGTATCATGTGACCTTAGTTATTCATGATAATAATATCATCTATACTATGAGTATTTATATGGACACAGGGAACCCCAATATCTGAGAACTATAGAAACTCTGATTCGCATTATACTTGGGATATGTAGGAGACCCCCTTCGGGTTTGATCTCAAATATTTGGTGTGTCAGTACCCAGTCATATTTCCTCACCACATGACATTAAAGTATATGGTATGAACCAACTATGTGGGGTTTAAATCATGTAAAAAGCTGGATAAATATGACACCTCATAGTTGATAAATCCCCTCATCAAAATACTAATTACCTCCTTGCATGGAATCAAGTTCTAAATCACATGTTTATTCAACTTTAGAATAAAATAAACCGTTTTTTACATGAAAAATAATGAAGAACCACATATATATAATGATTGATTCCCCAAATATATCCCAATATTTTTCATATGAAAGAAAATTATCCAATAATTATTTTGTTATATTAACTGGTTTGGTATCAGGATTAGAAAGAGATTCATGAACATATCATAAATCTATAAGAGAATCATGAAGTGGAAAATAACACCTCTCAAAAGGGTGTGGTGAGCACATCCTATGATCCTCTCGACCAATGTGTGTCTTCTAGAGTCGATGGGTCTGAAAATCCAAATGACCCCTAACCATTGGAAAGAAGGTCCATACTAATATAGGGATGAGGTCAACAATGGGAGTTTCTAATGAATAAGAAATAGATGGTAAGCCTGATGTGTGTGATTGAGCAAGGCCTTAAAATGTCCCTCAATCAAACCATAAAGGGGGGCCAACCCACATCCCTAGATAAACCCAATGAAAAAGTTTCAAATATTATATATATACATTAAATCCATCATTATAATAATATGTGATAAGCAGTGATGGATAACCAATGACATCGATTTGTGAGGCAGTAGTCCACTGTACACCGAAATGAGGATTTCATATACCATTTGATTAAAAAATAGATAGATTTAGATTTTTACATTAATAACTGAACATCCAATAATATATTATATACTTATATTATCATTTGATAATATTTGATGAATATTTTAATGAGGTGAAAGAAGAGATAAAACAAAAAACACATAATTAATAATTTTACGTCTTCTCGGACCACCTCTTTATGATTACTCCTAATGTATTTCAAGAATGGAATTATGAACAATAACGAGATATTGAAAGATGGGATAATATTTTTTATGTTATTCGGTATTACCTTTTTTTGATCCAAAATGGTTTGAATTCACTAACATGACGGTAGAGGGGTGGCTTTTTGTGAGGGTATTGAGTGGCATACGTGTATGTTTTGAAATAAAAATGGAGAACTCACATTTTTCAAATAACACAATACTTAGAAATGGATAATAATATAACCTTAAACCTAATAAAATTTATATTTGATAATCCAATAGTTTTTGGAAAATTTTAATATCAAATTGACCCTTATCGTTTTAGTTCAACCCCTAAGAAATCCATTTTCTCCTTAACCGTGTAATTAATTTTTACAATTTTCACTATTCATTATTAAAATATATAATTAAGAAAATATTATATAATATAATTCATTATCAATCCAAGTATTAAAATTATTTTAAGAAATTAAATTAAAAAATTTGGAAAATTATAATTTAAAACAGAACCTGAAGATGTGATGAAACAATTTCCTTTTAAGAAGTGTATTAATTAAGAAACAATTATTTTATACTAAATATTTGAACAAAAATAATAATTTTATGAATCTAAATTAATATTTATTTACATATAATATCAAAAATAAATTAAATTAATCTTTATTAGGGTTTTTTTTAGTTATTGAAAGTGGAAATATATTATTTACTTTAAAACTGTTCTCAAAATATTATTTTTTTTAAACCAAAGGGAGACATATAAATAATTAAAATATGATATATATTAAAAATAAATTAAATTGGATAAATATATAATTAATACCTTTTTAAAAATAAATTATATTAAAAATATAATGAGTATTTTAAATTTATTAATTTTTTATAATAAAATTCATTTTTACAAAAATCTATATTTTTAGTTATTCATTGTTAAATTATAATTTTATAAAAAAAAATCAACCAAATTAAATTTTGATATTCCTATTTCAAAAATTAATTTAATTTCTTAAAATTAATTTTATAAATGTTCTGAAATTTAATTAATATATTTTTTTCCTAAAAAGAAATAAAAATCATTTTAAAAGAAATCACATTTTTAATGAATAAAATTACATTTCTAAAAATTCATTGAATATATTATAATAATGTATAAATAATTTATATTTAGTAGGAAATATATATATTTATATTACAAAAAAATTACTAATCTTCATACCCACAATGCTAATCCATGGGTTTTAATGGTTATTTATATCACAACATTTAAGCTCAGTGTTGTGTGTCCATTATTCCATCCAATAATATTTTATTTTAAAAAATATTGGGTTGTTACAGAAAACATCACATTTATATGTTTATATATTATTGGATGTAAGTATTTCAATTAATACCCATATAATCTTCATATAATATAAATTTGGAGCCAAATTTCTCAAAAAATAAATTTAATAAGTCATTTAATTCAATGATTTCCTCTCTCATCACATATAAAAAGGCTCTTTATCACTAATTGGATTTTCCAAAACCTACCCAAAAACCATCATAAAAACTGTCAACATGTTCAAGAGGTATTATTTTTGTTTTAATACAAACTCATAGGGATTAAGAAGTAATTTAAAAGAGTTTTTCTGAGAACGAAGAGGTCAATTCAATACATGGAATGTCTAGAGTCAAAGTAAGGTATTTAATTTAAATTTAACATCATTAAGAGATATTTTATTTCGATGAATGAAATTTATATTAATTTTTTAATATAATTCCCTTTTATATTTTATATCCTGATTCTTTTATTCTTCATGGAATTTTATGTTGTAATTTAAATTACATCATCCATTGTGATTTGACATCAAAGTTACCATGTTGTGATGTTTTATTAAATACATTTCCATTGACTGGGTTATATAACTTATTTATTTAATTTTATATTTCATTATTAGGGGAATTGATATATAAATTTTTTATGTTCTATTTAAAAAAATTTATGTGTATTTAGATATTTTCACATAGTCACTTCATGAATTAATTACCACATCAAATGTTATGAACATTTCATGGATTTTCATTGAATCAATATTATATTCTGAAGACTTTTCATGCTCTATTATTTCATTTAATGGTTTAAATAGATCTCCTTGAATGAATTTAGACGTATTAATCATATAACTCATGGAATGTATATGTCATGAACCAGCATTAATACACTGGTAACTAGATAACTGAGCTAGTCTTGAAATTTCCCGAAGGGCGTTCCTGATCCCCATTGTTTGGTGACTAGAACATTGTTTTAGAAAAAGTAATAGTAGGAACAATATTTCCACATACAATGTAAAAGTAGATAAACAATCCATTATTCATATAAAAGTAAAAATCAACATGGAGTAGTGTCCTACATGTGAAATAGATAAAAACCCCAAAATTATTACAACAAAGTACCTGAATAAAAGGATAACTCACCATGTCCCAATAAATAAAACTCTCCAGGACACAAGGATCAACAACTATGACCATAATGTGTTTCCTTACCCTACATGATCCAAGAAGAATATATTATAAAAACACTTAAAGGCATGAGTAGGGTGTGATCTAAAATACTTGTGGTGTCTCATGAATCATTCCATAATATATTCCCACATTTAATGAATTACTAAATTCTTTAATGTTCAAATAAATAGGTATGACTTTTCGGAGAATAATTAAAATAATTCATTCTTTATATTTCTAATTATGGAAATACATTAAAAAATGGCTTCAATTTTTTATCAAACAGTTTATATAAATTTATTATGGTTGTAAAATATTTTATAAACATTAGAAGACATTTATATCTCATAAATAAACAATATTTAATCATGGTTTATATAAATTTATTTGTCATGTAACATAATTTAAAAACATTGGCAGACATTTATATATCACATATAAAGAATTGAGAAACATAGTCATATGCCAAAAGGTATAATAGTAATTGGTTATGAGATCCTCACACAATAGAAAGTGTTCATATAAATATGTGTATACACACTTTCCTCTAACACTGTCCAATGTTTATTCTTGACCATCCCATAGGTGATGTGATATGTTATGCTAGGATTGTTTCTCTTATAATGCATAAAACGGGCGCTATAAAAATTACTCACTAACTACATAGGGATGCATTTCCTATAGTACAAAAATATGGAAAATTTATTTTAAAACTATTTAAAATAACATTTATCCCATTCCCCCATTAGAAAAGTGCTATTTTTCCATTAAAAACCAGAACATGATTTTTTAATCAAAACATGCATTTTCCAATATAAAACAACTATGTTTCGTTCAAAAACCATTTCCATACCTTTTTTAAATAAAATATTGAAATAAATTTCAGAAAATATTTTTCATAATATAAATTCCATAGTTTAAACTCCATAATTATCCACTAATTTTTCAAAAACACCCCAATAAAATGGAATTGAGTGTTTTCTCAATTTAGTTACAAAATCCAAATTCAAAATTCAATCCCCCAATTCAATAGAATTATGTTATCAATAGACCAATTTATATAATTTCAGGTAATTGAATTTAAATCAAACAATTTAATTTAATTAAATAAATTCAGGGATATTCATATTAGGCCATCACAACAAAACCACCTACTTATCTCACAGAAACACACAACCTACATCAGAACCAGAAAACAAGAATGAATGACAAGAAGATCTAGGAAGTCATAATTGAAACTCGATTTCACAATTTATAGTTTATATTTATCAATCCCTATATTATCAATCGAAACCCATGGAAGGAAAGATAAGGAGATGAAAAAGACAAGGAGAATTCTTACCCAGTGAGTCACACCATAACCAAAATTATGATCAATCGCCGATCAAAACATATTGGAAAGGTTTGAGGGCCCCAAAATCTCTAGGTAATGGATCTTGGGTTAAGAAAAATGAAATCCAATGTGGGTGAAATGAAAAATCATCTATTATATCTATAAAAAACAACCATTGGAACATTAAATTACGTGTAATCCAATTACACATCGTGTAATTGAAAAATCCAAAAAATGCTGAAAATTTGATATCATTTTGAAAAAAATGTATTTATTGTTATTTTAAAATATAAACTTATTTAAACCAAAATAAAATGTATTTAAATCTCCAAAGGACTATAGAATATTCATGTTTTTATGAGAATGAAACAAGTATCTAAATTTACCATTATAGGTATTGTAGAGACCCGAAGCCTGACGTACATGGACTTTACATTACTTTTGTGTAATACTTAGTACATAACAAAACACACACACAAGGACCGTAATAGTTTAGTGTCTTTGGAAACTCGGAATAAAATCTTCTAATCGTGGTGAAGATCTTTAACATCTCCCATAGAGATCTTCTTCTTTTTTTTATACCTAAAACCTTTCTTTATATCCTGGGGAAAAGAAAACATAAAATGGTGAGCTCAAATGCTCAGTAAGGTTAAACAAAATAAAAATCAATCACATCATATTCATAAGAACATAAATTTTGGAAATCTTAACCTGCAAAAGAGAGCATAATTTCATAACATGGGATAAATCATAGTAGTGAATTGAAATCCCAATAATCATAACTTAAAACATGAAACTTTGTGGCATACACACATAATCATAGAGAATCATTTCTTGTTAGTCAAGACTCATTGCCAAGACTATCTTAGTAGACAAAGTCCCTTTTTGAACCGAGTCACCCTCGTTTCAGTCCTGTTTCACTGAACCGGTATAACCTACCATTCCAGCCATGTCTATCTCATGAGATATAAAATCTTTACCCAATGCATTGGAGGGAGATATAGGTCCCACCCATCTCATAATGATACCATTCTTATGTGTGCCACAAAATCATAAACCATACATCATTTCATAACCCATGTAATAAAAATGGGATTCTTAAACAACATGACATCATAAAACAATTCATATAAGATAAAGGAATTCATAAAAATATTTCCATCACAACATAATAAAATCAATGTAATAATTGGGATAAAAACAGAACCCTTTATTATCTTAGATGGAAAATAATTTTGATAAAACTCTTGAACTTCATTATTGAGGAAAATATCCTTTCTACTTCAAAAACATTTTTCCTTTCTTAACATGCCATACAATTTTAAACTAAAATAAGTTGATTAAAAATAAACTTTAAAACTCTTAAAGGATGATTCTTGGAAATAATGTTTTAAAAATACATTCATGCTGTATAAGTTTAAAAAAACATTCTTCTCGTACTTTTGTAGGAAGAGTCAAAAAGTACCTCGTACGAAAAACGAGAAGAGATTCCTTTAAAATATTTTACTAAAAACTCACCGATGGGTAAAATTGGATATAAACTATTGTAGAATGATGTAAATATTACATATTGAGGAAACATTGATGTGGATGATAAGATGCACCCCAGTAAATTCCAAAGTATAAACAATCTCGGATAAAAATGAGATTGTGATATTTCCCTTACCTTGGGTCCGATTTGATTTGTACGTGTCCGAAGCTCCTGTATAATGGTTTAAATAATGTTATTGACTTATTCCAGAATCATAAATATTTATATGATATCATATATAATCATATTATTAGCTTCTTATTAGTAATATTTCATTATTACTTGTTACTCGGGTCTTTATTGCCTTTTGTTCTTATGCGTGTTTTGCCGAATAAATTCTTATTCTTCTTTTAAGGTTATAGATACCTTATATCCATAATGGTATTAGTGTAACATATATCATATTTATTCATTCAGTTCATTTATATAATTACTATGTAATGATGATCATGTAGAACGAGTCGCATCACATAGTGGAGACGGTATTCCGTACGTACGCACGAGCGATGATATTGTTCCCATGATCGTGGAATTGTATTTAAGTGTATTTATACTATTTTAGTATCAATATCACTTTATAATAATCATATATAGTTACTCATTACACCATTATACCCATCCTTGTAAGGTGATGGTGGAAAATAGATTACACCACGGCGTGGAGACGGTATTCCGTACGTACGCACGCGCGGTGATTTCATTTTTCCGTAGGATGGATAGAAGGTGAATTAGGGTTGTTTCATATTTATAATATCATATCAGTATGTAAGTAATACTGATGTTATTACTTTATCATGAAACAACTAAAGAAGAAGAAGTTGAAGAAGAAAGAAATTGAAAAGATCGGTAATGGATATTACCTTTTCTTTGAAACGCCTCTTTGAATCCTCCACTTAGGGAACTAAGATTGGTCTTTGAAGAAGACCAGTACCTCTAGGATTATTCTAGGGAAGTGGAGAAGGGATTTTGGCAGGGGTTGGCCGATCTTGAGTGCTCAAATAGGTGTGAGGAGGAGGGGGAGGAGGTGCCCTTTTATAAGGGAGGAGAGGGGCACCTTAGGAATATCCCAAAATATTATTTTATATTAAAGTCCAAATCGGTTTATAATGGTTCCAAAGGGTCTTATTTAGAAGGTAAAGTGGGGATGGGTATAAATCCTATCAACCAATAGGATTTAGACAAGTTTAGGTTATTATTTTAACCTTATCAATTAGATTTAACTCTAAGTTAAATAATTTAACTTTTATTGTGTCTTTTTTGTTTCTTACACTATATGGTTAATACACTTCCTATAACATGCCAAACGAAACCCAAGTTGTTTATTATTAAAATATATATCCTTATCTAAGTCATTTGGCCGAACCTTAGATTTTTAGGAATAAAATAACAATTAATAATATTTTATTTTATTTAAAAACTATTTTGTGTCAATTTTGACACTATTTGATATATGATTTTTGTGAAAGTCATAACAGAATTATATGTTCGAAACAAGTTGATTAAATCAACACTAATATATCATAGTAACCTAGAAAATTAATGGAATTCATAAAAAGTCTCAAATTACATTTATTTGGGCATTTATAACATCAATTATGTTAACATTTCCTTAAAAGGGTAATTACTGCATCATCATTGTGTCATAAATAAATTAATTTATTTAAAGTCTAAAAATTATAAATAAAATATAATTATGTAGGAAATATTTTTATCTTTCTAATGAATATTTATAATCAAATTTATCTTATGTATAAACCCATATTAAAAATGTTTTAGTTATTAAACTTTGATTTTAACTATTTTAACTATTCATTAAATAAAATAATATTAAATGTCATAATCTAATCCAAGTTGACCTAAATGGTCATATTATATTCATAAGGTTGTTTTTTGTCGAATTACACTTATCCAATAGAATTAGGACATGTGTTAGGGTAATAGTAATATCATATTTACCCTTAGTTACCCTATTTACTATTAACCGCGGTAAAAAAAGTAAAAAGTTACTATTCACCAAAAAATTATTTTTATCTCATTGAACCACATTTTACTTACTGATATCAACCATGTCTGTCGGATTTTCGAAATTACATTCACAGAAGTGGTAAAATTAAGTTTTATGCAAAAAATCAGTTTTTAACCTACCACTTAGTGGTTTCACTATTCATCAAAAATTGAAAGTTTTCAGAAAAATACCAAAATTTCACCCTAGGCTAATTTCGATATTCCGAATCCAAAAATGAAGTCCATTTTAAAAAATAAAATTTATAAAATTTCAAAAAGTGGTTATTACTATTCATAACGGCTAGTTTTAATAATATCTTAATAGCATATCGTTGTTTAGCGAAACTTGGTGTTGCGTACAACACACGCTATCGTGGAAGGTCGCGATTGCGTGTAATTCAAGCCAGGTCAGAGATGTGTGTTGTGAAATCTCCTTTTGGTGTAGCGTATAACACAAGACATTAATGAAATTAAAAATAATATTTTTCATAAAATCTCGGGGTGTTACATTCTACCCCCCTTAAAATGAATTTCTCCCTCGAAATTCGTCGAGATTATAAATGGTTTACTACTCAAAAGTTTCTTTAATAGAAACCCACATCGTAAAAAGGAATACCAAAACCAATCTTTAAAAACAAAAGTATGAAACATAACGGTTACCCAAATAAACTAATCACTGGGTTTCCACATAGGTGAAAATATGGATATGGAAGAAAAATCTAACCATCATGTTCTGATGGAGAGTGGTAGAGAACATGGCTATGGAAAAGCCAACAATCACAAATTCATAAATTTGTGATGATCTAAGGTACCATCTGATTAATCAGATATAAGAGCACTAGGACAACATTTTTGGTTTTCAAGATCGTTTCCCTAAAGTTGAAGAATTTGAATTAGAATAAATACTTACTTTATTTTGGTACAATCTCACTATTGTTCGTGCCTTGAACAATTTCCACTTCAATAAATGAAGTTGAATTTGTTATTCGTGAAGTGTTAGCAGATCATGTGATAGAATGACGGGTCATTACATCTATCTCAAACAAAAGGTTAGAAAAAGTTATTAAATATACATAAGTCATTCTATAGTGAGATTAATCATATATGGTTCCTAAAATGGACTTATACTTCATATATCATACTGCTTAATATAATAAAACTAGTTTCTACTAAACAGGGACTTCCTGTAGGCCAGTGGTAGGCGATAAAGGCCAGTCGCACTTTGGTTGTGGGTTCGATTCCCACAGCCTTGTCCGACGCGATGGGCTGTCGCCCGTCCTGCAGGTTGTCCTTTTTCTAAAGCTATATTACTATAACATCCCATCAATAATACTAACTTATATCCAACATAATCCATTCCAATCTTTAGGCTTATCCATAATACTGTCGTCCACTCTCATAGATTTAATACCATCATTGATCCCCATATATCATAAGATATATCTTGTTGGTCACATTCCAAACATTCAAAGGCCTTAATCTTTTACTCTCTTGAATACCCATTGAACCATAGTGAAAACTTGAATGCAGTTAAAAGTTAACACTTTCCATATACCAAAATCCTCAAAATTCTATATACTCAAACCATGATATCACTTAGTCCTTATATCAATCATGAGCTCATGAATACTGTTAAACATTTCATTTTCTCGTTTTCCCTTCATTATGCGCATATCATCTTATTTCCAAAAATATCTCAATCACTTTGAATACCACATTATAACAATACATAAATATTCTAATACTCCATGATACAACATTATTTTGGAATCCCATTACATAAACACTTAATCATTCCACCACATCGTTGTCATATTCAACATCGCCAATAGTGATCGCATGTGACTTCCCTTTGTCCTTTTCCTTAAGCGGTTGCTCATGTCGATCATCACTAACCCTTGGATTAGGGAATTTATTAGCATAATGCCCCATTTCCTTGCACTTGAAGCATTGAAGTGTTGGTGGTGCATTCTCTGCAGTGTTTGCTTTATTCACATCATTAGAAACCCTTTTTCCATTACTTCGACACTCAGCTGCTCGATGACCTTATTTTCCACACTTAAAACATTTTCTACTCCCTTTAAGACAATCTCCACCATGATTCTTTCCACACTTTGTGCATAAGGAAACATTCATCTTCTTTTCACCATTATTCTGAGATTTCTCCTTGAACTCCATCTTTCGTTTCATGTAAAAACCATGAGATGGATATGTAACACCAACTTCCATTTCTACCTTGATAGCACAGCGCACAATTTCTTCATAGCTACTGAAGTCTCTTATAGCTAATTCCCTTCTAAGACTTGGTTTTAAGCCACTGAAAAATCGATCAACTTTACTTTCAGGTTGGATGATAATGCCAGATGCATACCTTGCAAGTCTTGTAAAATTCGCTTCGTATATACCAACAGATTCATCATCCTTCTGCTTCAGCTCAAGAAACTCCTTTTCCATCTTTGTTCGAAGAATACGAGGGAAGTACTTACTGAAAAACAAGTTATTGAACTCGTCCCATTCCATGGACTCAATTTCATCTCTTGGCCTCGTATTCTTGATAATATTTCACCATTGATCAGCTTCACCTTCCAAACGATATACTGCTAAGATGACTTTATCATGTTCAGAACATTGAAGAACTGAAAATATCTTTTCAGTGGTACTGATCCATTGTTCAGCAACAAGTGGATCGGAAGTCCCACTGAAAGAAGGTGGACGTTGCCTCATGAAGGTCTCAATAGAATACTGTTCCCTTCTCTGCTCATTTGGAAGTCCAGAATGATTCATAGCTTGTGTAAGTTTAGCAATAAAATTTTGCACTCCATCTCCCATAACATTTGTTTGTTTAGGAGGACAATCATTGCATTTTCCATTGCATTGATCAACATGGTTCCTTCGGGTTCCAGCCATCGTCTAAAACCCAAAAAGAATAGTGTGAGAGGCAAAAAACATGCTAGGTAAAACAACATAATAAAGGGGAAGTACCTTCAATATCTAACATCTTAGGTTTAATTCTATGATCATTAGCGTAATTCTAGTACTATAACCTATACGTATACTTAACCTTAGGGACATCCCTAGGCATACCTTATAAATATCTCTAGGGATCTCACTAAAGTTCTCACATCCTAGTTTCCAAAGGTTGACTAAACCTTTCCTCTGATACCAACTGTAGAGACCTGAAGCCTGACGTACATGGACTTTACATTACTTTTGTGGAATACTTAGTACATAACAAAACACACACACAAGGACCGTAATAGTTTAGTGTCTTTGGAAACTCGGAATAAAATCTTCTAATCGCGGTGAAAGATCTTCAACATCTCCTATAAAGATCTTCTTCTTTTTTTTATACCTAAAACCTTTCTTTATATCCTGGGGAAAAGAAAACATAAAAGGGTGAGCTCAAATGCTCAGTAAGGGTAAACAAAATAAAAATCAATCACATCATATTCATAAGAACATAACTTTTGGAAATCTTAACCTGCAAAAGAGAGCATAATTTCATAACATGGGATAAATCATAGTAGTGAATTGAAATCCCAATAATCATAACTTAAAACATGAAACTTTTTGGCATACACGCATAATCATAGAGAACCATTTCTTGTTAGTCAAGACTCATTGCCAAGACCATCTTAGTGGACAAAGTCCCTTTCTGAACCGAGTCACCCTCGTTTCAGTCCTGTTTCACTGAACCGGTATAACCTACCATTCCAGCCATGTCTATCTCATGAGATATAAAATCTTTACCCAATGCATTGGAGGGAGATATTGGTCCCACCCATCTCATAATGATACCATTCTTATGTGTGCCACAAAATCATAAACCATACATCATTTCATAACCCATGTAATAAAAATGGGATTCTTAAACAACATGACATCATAAAACAATTCATATAACATAAAGGAATTCATAAAAATATTTCCATCACAACATAATCAAATCAATGTAATAATTGGGATAAAAACAGAACCCTTTATTATCTTAGATGGAAAATAATTTTGATAAAACTCTTGAACTTCATTCTTGAGGAAAATATCCTTTCTACTTCAAAAACATTTTTACTTTGTTAACATGCCATACAATTTTAAACTAAAATAAGTTGATTAAAAATAAACTTGAAAACTTTTAAAGGATGATTCTTGGAAATAATGTTTGAAAAATACATTCATGATGTATAAGTTTAAAAAAAACATTCTTCGCGTACTTTTGTAGGAAGAGTAAAAAAGTACCTCGTACGAAAAACGAGAAGATATTCCTTTCAAATCTTTTACTAAAAACTCACTGATGGGTAAAATTGGATATAAACTATTGTAGAATGATGTAAATATTACATATTTAGGAAACATGGATGTGGCTGATAAGATGCACCCCAGTAAATTCCAAAGTATAAACAATCTCGGATAAAAATGAGATTGTGATATTTCCCTTAGCTTAGGTCCGATTTGCTTTGTACGTGTCCGAAGCTCCTGTATAATGGTTTAAATAATGTTATTAACTTATTCCAGAATCATACATATTGATATGATATCATATATGGTCATATTCTTAGCTTCTTATTAGTAATATTTCATTGTTACTTGTTACTCGAGTCTTTATTGCCTTTTGTTCTTATGCGTGTTTTGCCAAATAAATTCTTATTCTTATTTTACGGTTATAGATACCTTATATCCAGAATGGTATTAGTGTAACAT
The DNA here is from genome assembly GCA_963277665.1 of Viscum album. Lineage (NCBI taxonomy): Eukaryota > Viridiplantae > Streptophyta > Magnoliopsida > Santalales > Viscaceae > Viscum > Viscum album. Next base: position 1,460,103,538 of record OY728150.1, on the reverse strand, counting down.
ATATCATATTTATTCATTCAATTCATTTATATAATTACTATGTAATGGTGATCATGTAGAACGAGTCGCATCACATCGTGGAGACGGTATTCCGTACGTACGCACGAGCGATGATATTGTTCCCATGATCGTGGAATTGTATTTAAGTGTATTTATACTATTTCAGTATCAATATCACTTTATAATAATCGTATATAGTAACTCATTACACCATTATACCCATCCTTGTAAGGTGATGGTGGAAAATAGATTACACCACGGCGTGGAGACGATATTCCGTACGTACGCACGCGCGGTGATTTCATTTTTCCGTAGGATGGATAGAAGGTGAATTAGGGTTGTTTCATATTTATAATATCATATCAGTATGTATGTAATACTGATGCTATTACTTTATCATGAAACAACTAATTAAGAATAAGTTGAAGAAGAAAGAAATTGAAAAGATCGGTAATGGATATTACCTCTTCTTTGAAACGCCTCTTTGAATCCTCCACTTAGGGAACTAAGATTGGTCTTTGAAGAAAACAAAGTCCTCTAGGATTATTCTAGGGAAGTGGAGAAGGTATTTTGGCAGGGGTTGTCCGAGCTTGAGTGCTCAAATAGGTGTGAGGAGGAGGGGGAAGAGGTGCCCTTTTATAAGGGAGGAGAGGGGCACCTTAGGAATATCCCAAAATATTATTTTATATTAAAGTCAAAATCGGTTTATAATGGTTCCAAAGGGTCTTATTTAGAAGGTAAAGTGGGGAGGGGTCGAAATCCTATCAAACAATAGTATTTAGACAAGTTTAGGTTATTATTTTAACCTTATCAATTAGATTTAACTCTAAGTTAAATAATTTAACTTTTACCGTGTCTTTTTGTTTTCTTACACTATATGGTTAATACACTTACTATAACATGCCAAACGAACCCCAAGTTGTTTATTATTAAAATATATATCCTTATCTAAGTCATTTGGCCGAACCTTAGATTTTTAGGAATAAAATAACAATTAATAATATAATATTTGATTTAAAAACTATTTTGTGTCAATTTTGACACTATTTGATATATGATTTTTGTGAAAGTCATAACAGAATTATATGTTCAAACCAAGTTGATTAAATCAACACTAATATATTATAGTAACCTATAAAATTAGTGTAATTCATAAAAAGACTCAAATTACATTTATTTGGGCATTTATAACATCAATTATGTTAACATTTCCTTAAAAGGGTAATTACTGCATCATCGTTGTGTCATAAATAAATTAATTTATTTAAATTTTAAAAATTATAAATAAAATATCATTATGTAGGAAATATTTTTAGATTTCTAATGAATATTTATAATCGAATTTATCTTATGTATAAACCCATATTAAAAAAAATTTAGTTATTAAACTTTGATTTTAACTATTTTAACTATTCATTAAATAAAATAATATTAAATGTCATAATCTAATCCAAGTGGACCTAAATGGTCATATTATATTAATAAGGTTGTTTTTGGTCGAATTAAACTTATCCAATATAATTAGGACATGTGTTAGGGTAATAGTAATATCATATTTACCCTTAGTTACCCTATTTACTATTAACCGCGATAAAAAAAGTAAAAAATTACTATTCACCAAAAAATTATTTTTATCTCATTGAACCACATTTTACTTATTGATATCAACCGTGTCTATCGGATTTTAGAAATTCCACTCACAGAAGCGGTAAAATTAAGTTTTATGCAAAAATTCAGTTTTTAACCTACCACTTAGTGGTTTCACTATTCATCAAAAATTGAAAGTTTTCAGAAAAATACCAAAATTTCACCCTAGGCTAATTTCGATATTCTGAATCCAAAAATGAAGTCCATTTTAAAAAATAAAATTTATAAAATTTCAAAAAGTGGTTATTACTATTCATAACGGCTAGTTTTAATAATATCTTAATAGCATATCGTTGTTTAGCGAAACTTGGTGTTACGTACAACACACGCTATCGTAGAAGGTCGCGATTGCGTGTAATTCAAGCCAGGTCAGAGATGTGTGTTGTGAAAGCTCCTTTTGGTGTAGCGTATAACACAAGACATTAATGAAATTAAAAAGAAGATTTTTCATAAAATCTCGGGGTGTTACAGGTATCCTCCCAATTTCTTCTCGACCATACCCTATTGACCAATAGAAACACCATTACATGTTTTAAAGAATTTAACTCCTAATATGTTAACAGGATTTTATAAACATTATTTAAGTGAATTTGTAATTATAAATTACTAAAGCATCAATGACCTTATTTACAGTCTGGTTTTTTTGGAATTTTATTGTTCATAGTTCTTTTAGTGGAAATAAAATGATAACATTTTCTTTAACAACATATAATTTTAAAAAATATTGTTATGAATGTTTTTATATGTTTATCTTCAATATCCTCACTTATTTATTAACAAATAATCAATTGATTTTTTATAATTGATTCCAATATTGTATCTTCTTTTAGATCTAGTATTTGTTTCTTCAATATCCATCTTTTTTTCAATGTATTGAAGAATTTTAATTTTAAAATGAAATTGATTTCTTAATTTCATTACACCTGATCAATGAAGTTCCTTTAAATTTATTAAAAAGAAAATTTCATAAATAATTCCACCTAGGTCACAACTGTCTGAATTTAATTTTTTAAAATAATATGAATTATTTATTTAATTTCATGATTAAAATTTACCTACATAAATATAATTATTTTCATTGATTATTACTTTATATTCTTAAATTCTTTTCAATGAAACTCTATTTTTGAATATTTTTTTAAAAACTTTATGATTTTATGGAAATCAATAGAAACATGTATCATCTAATATTTTAAATTATTGTTTCTAAATGTTTGTTCAATAGAATTTACTTCAATTTCAACATCCTTTAGTTATTTCTATTATTTACTCAGATTATGATCTCATAATACCTTTCATATTCATTCTCTAGATATAATGAAATGAATTTTTTTTTTTAAAAACTCATGTTACCTATACCTATTACAAGGGTAAATCATGTTATAATGGAATGTCAGTTGTTAAAAAAAATAAAAAAGATTAAAATGGGTACATCCATGTGTTATATTCATGAATGGTACAGGGAAAATTGTTATGATGATGGGTGATCAAAATTGATATTATGTAAATCAGTGATCCCAATTCACCTTATATGAATGTTTGATCCCAATAAATATTATATGAATGTGTGATACCAATATAGCATTAATGAATGGGTGAGACCAATAAAGTTAATTTGAATTGGTGAGCCACATATATCTTATAATAATGTGTGATAATGATACATCTTTTTAAAATAGGTGAGGCCAATATAGAATATATGATGGGTTATGCTGATATATCCATCTAACTAATTGGTTAAGGATTATATTTTCTGTAAAATTATGTTGTATGTTAACCTTATTTATTTATTACAAATGAAAGGGTACATTGAAAATTATTCTCTAGGATACCAACATGATATCATTATCCATTCTATGATTTCTAATGTTTCCTTGGATCATGATTGACATCATATTTCTCATGATTATCGATTTCTATTACACATTCCATTTTATGTATTTATTTTTTGTATTATGTTTTGTGATCCATGATTTCATGGGAATGAATTGTCTTATATTATGATCATTCCCATTGATAATAACATCAAACCCTTATATTCATCACATGATCTCTATTGAGATTCAAGTTTTACTTATTATTTTTATCCTTACTTATAATTTTTTCTCACCATTCTTGTGATTCATTCGCAAAAGGATTTCAATAATGGTTTTAAGTATGTTGTTGTTAATAAGTTTTCCATGTGCAAAAAAATTAGTGTGATATGATGTAAATTATTATAAATTAGTTTTTTTAATTATGGAATTCACATCACCATCTTCTAACAGTAACCCTCGAGTGTTGATCGTGAGTGAGTATAAATAGTTCCACCCTGAATCCTACCTCCAATTATCCTTTACTTAGTAACAAATAATTTATTTACATCATATAATCATGTTAAGGGAATTACCCATTAATAGATAATTAAGAAAACATGATAAGAAAAATAATTCAATCAACTCCAACTTAAAAAGGTAAAAGTAAACCCATGTAAAAAAATATGATTCCATACAATAATGGTATACCTAATATAGGGAATTATAAATATAAAATTATAAACTCAGTATTTTCCATGATTCGTAAGCAACAATTAAAAATCCATGAGTTATTAATATCTATACTGATCTCCTACTTTCTCCTTTTATCATATAAAATGTTTATATATAGGAAAATCATACTTAGTTAGATACTCCTCAAACTATCATGTGAAAAATATAATGAATTTTAACTAAATCATATTGATAAAAAGATCAAACTAACTCATCACCTAAATAGGTAAACTATATTCCTAGCCCCTCTAGGACTATGTCTCACCATGTAATGCATACCAAGGTTTATCTATTATAGAAGTGAAATTAGGATACCATGTGACCACTTATCCACTAGTTTTCTACTCCATCATAATGTCACCTATCCCGAGCCATATCTATATAAAAAGAAACGAAAACAAAAATTCTTATGATATTTATCAGAACTTCGATCTCTAGCATAACATCATATCATCATCACATATGACATCTTCATATAGTAACCAATTATTTTATGGGATCCACCACTGAACGTACGTTACATGTTATGGAACATCCCCCAAGGCCCGTGTTGTGACTACCTCAAGCCCGCATTCCATAGGATAGGGCTGGTGACTATCACAGAGTAGACATATCCTAAAACGGGGAGGTGTTTTACATTAAAACTGTACACACACACCAATCAATCTGTGGAAATTTAACTTAATGTCAACCAAAATTGTCACTCATACAACTACTGAGTGTACAATACAAACTGAAAGCACAAATGGGCTAGAATAAAAGCCCAAAACCACAAAGTAATGTGAAACTTCCATGACCTGTACACTTGAGACCCTACATGAAGGGTAGGTGAAGGGTTTATTCTTATAGTTGTTGTAGTAGGTCTGTCTGTCCGGTCACATAGAGCACCACCTAGTCCTGGACCACCATGCTCTCCATGGAAGCATGTGTCCTTCCCATCTCACAGAGAACCACCTTGTCTCTGACCAACAAGGTCTCTATCGAAGCATCAATCACCGGTACGAGACACGACATGTTTAGGTGAACGTTTTGCAGGGGTGAGTAATATAATACTCCATAGGGACACCAAAACAAAAATGAAAATCAAAAAGCGCGACCACATGTCAACACCATACAATAAGGACAACTCACACAGGTATAATCTAATGTTTTGAAATCATGACTATTAGTCATAACACTGACCACTTTGGACTACTGACGTAATCATCCTTGATTAGTATCATGGGACTATTGGTTCACACCAAGCTGCTCTCCACTGTAGGTCTTCCGGGTCACACAGAGCTACTACCTCCTTAGGCCATCAGAGATGGTCCACACAGGGCTTCTTATAGCTTGTCCACATATGGCCTCTTATAGATGGTCAACATAGGGCCACATATAGGATGTTCATATAGTTCCTCTTGTAGCTGGTTAACACAATGCCACTTGTATCCGGTCCACATAGGGAAGAATTCATTTAGGCATACTGGTTCTCTTAGACCCCAAAATTAGTAGTAATCGAGTCTCATCCAACTGCAGGATTCTGGCCCGTATTGCGCTTGATTCTAGGAGAATCCACTCCTAAATCTATTTTTAGAATCTCAACTAACACAAAAACTCACATGGAGTATTACTAAAGGATCATATCCTTGCATGGGTCCCCATGCCATAGATGACATGTCTATCAGATTCCCTGTCTGAAAGTTACTGGCACTATAGTAAACTGGGGTCGGTTGTGTCTGGGCCTAGTATGACATGGTTGGGCTGACCCGACCTACCCATACTGGGGGTCCCATATGTACGGACATGTTTTGGCCAAACCGACCTGATTTGGTTGGGTATGGTCTGGTCAGGTTTGGCCTAGACAGAGGGCCATGCCCATTGGTCCTTACTGGACCTAGCACTGTTCGGTCATGGGTCTAGCCTGGTGGGTCGTACAACTACCCAAATTCATTTGGCCTAGCCTAAAACTAGTGGGCAAGTTCATTCCCAGTCCGGGTCACCCAGTAGCATAATTTTTCCCATCAGACGAACCCGTAACTGTGGGCTTAATCTTCTCCAGCCCAAGCTGCCCAATGGCCAGATCTGCATCATCGGCTGGGCTCAAATGGCAAGCCAGTTCTTTCCCTTCCCAGACACCCGATGAGTTCTTAGTTCATTCCTCCTACGGCTAGCTGATTCTGAAAACCTCTCCTCCTCATGCGGTCCCACTTAGACCCCATGCTAAATGCACACCGTGGATCACTACAAGTGGGAAGATCTTCCAATGCGATGCTACGCTCCTGCATCAGTCCGCTCACTCAGAACGGATTTTACATGGGTCCTGCTTGCCGCCATGGTCTGCAGACTATGGATTTGTGCTGCATGAACCTATAACAAAATCAGGTGGCCTTATCCCCTACCACTATCCACCGTCATCCATGTTGGCAGATCCTACTGTCGCCTCCACATGCTTCCATCACGCCGCCTCCCACTTGTCACTGTGGTTGTGGTTCCGCCACAGCGGTTGGGTGCTGTTGTCAGTCAGAGATGTCATGGACTGCCTGGTCTTGGAACTTCCTCCTAGTTCTTCAATGGTCATTGCACCACCATCTATTACGCCACACAGAAAAGAGATAGGGGATCAGAAATAAAACCCAAATTGAACAACCCATCCATTGGTCGTGTCGACCCGAGAACGTTCCAGTTAGAGGGATCATAAATTATATTGTTATAAATCACTAGGATTTAATCATTACATAAAACCATAAGTATTTTTCCATTCCAAAAAAATATTAACTCTCTACAAATCAAATTTTTTAGAGATTCTAACTAGATTCTTCATTTAGAGGGGAGTATTCAAAAAGAAAAATTCCCTAAGAATTTTAACCACTACATTGGGAATGATATTTCATGAGGATCATCATTTGTCGTCGTACTTCGATCTCTAGTCCCAAATCCACTCGGAAAGGGTGTCTTTATCGTTGTCAAATTTTTTTCCATTAATCATTTGAGAGGTTATCATTTGTCATTTTTCATTTCCACCCACCAATGTCTTAGTGAAATTCCATGATTATATGAAAAATAATGCATTTCTTATTAGGCAATTAATTGATGAAACACGAATCAAACACTACTGGAAAAATGATTTTTCCCAACGCTTCTATACCAACGGTTTGTCAAACCATTGGTATAGGTACCCTTTCCCAACAGTTTGGCCAAACCGTTGGGAAAGCCCATATTTTGGACACCTTTCCCAACGGTTTGGCCAAACCGTTGGGAAAGGTTGAATTGTGGAGGCCCTTTGCCAACGGTTTTGGAAAACCGTTGGGAAAGGGTAGCCTATCCCAACGGTTTTCCAAAACCGTTGGCAAAGGGCCTCCACAATTCAACCTTCGGCCAAACTTTTCAAAAGAACACTAGACTTTTCCCAACTATTTTGAGAACCGTTGGGAAAAGTCTAGGCCTTTCCCAACGGTTTTCAGAACCGTTGGGAAAAGTCTAGTGTTTTTTTTTGAAATCATCCTACATAGAACATTATATATATCAAAATTTAAAATAATTAGAACAATACATATATATTTTTATGGAATTATGTAGACAAAAGTCATGTTAGGTTAGTGGTTAAGTCTTTGAGTTATAAACTAGAGGTCCTTGGATCAAATCCCACCGGGTGTTTTATTTTTGGAATTTATATACCAACAGTTCCATTACCGTTGATATAGATTTCATATTACCTATACCAACGGTTTCCAAAACCGTTGGTATAGGTCTATACCAACGGTTTTTGGAAAACCGTTGGTATAGACCTATCCCAACGGCTTACTTGGCTACGGTTCTCCAAACCGTTGGTATAGGCTATACCAACGGTTTGGAGGCCTATACCAACGGTTCCAAACCGTTGGTAAAGGTTAGTTTTCCAGTAGTAAAAATTTTTATTTCTCTGTATTGCAGTATAATTACAATGACTTATTAATGAGGTTCTTTAACGTGATTCATCACCACCTTGTCGCTTCCCTGAAATGCTAATGTGCCACTGCTAAATGATGATGAAAAAAATAAAAATAACATTTAAATTAATATTATTTTTCATACAAAAAGTTTGAAAATTAAGTTTTTCTCTCGACCCACCCCGATCGAGATTAAGTCCTTCATATGGAGAAAATTTCATTACAAACTCAAAAGTGGTCTTAGATTTTTAATCAATGTTACCATTTGTGAGTTATGAGGATTCTAAAATAAAATAGTTTTTATTTAAATTATAGAATTTAAAATTACGTCCCAAAAACCAACTTTCACAACGGGCCTGAACTGGTCATTGTTAGGCTCCACCTAAGGGAATCACACCATCACAAACTCAATAGTACTCTCAGATTTCTGATTCGAGTTACCATTTAGGAATTATAACTACATGAAAATAAATAAATTTATTTTATTATTTTATTTATGTCCAAAAACAACTTTCCACTGTTGACCTGCACTGGCCAATGTTAGGCTCTACCTAAGGAAAGAATACCCTATTGAGCTCAACGGTGGTCTCATATTTTCAAATCAAGTCTCCATTCTTGAGATAAAAGCATTTGAAAAATAAAATAAATTTTTTTAATTTTTTTATTTATGGTTATTCCAATTTTGGGTTTTCTCATATAAGGCACGCACTGACTAATCATAAGGTATACCTAGGGTAACCCCACATTTTTTAACACAACTGTATCCTTTGATTTATTATTTGGGAACCCATTTAATTGGAATTCCATTTTTAAAGGGAAGCCACTCAAGCGCGCTATTTATAACATGCCACTTTTTGATGGATCATTCTAGGAACATCGGGCCTCAGAATCGCATGTCGTCTTAGAACTTGGTCTCGTTATAATTTGATTTAATTTTCCAACAAATTCATGAAATTATAGGTTATTCCATTACTCCACCCTATAAGTATTTATGTCCTCATAATCCAAAACAAAGGCTAATCAACCAAAAAGGGGTACTGAGCACGATTCTGAGCCACCCGCTCCCACATGCTCTCCTGGAGATCCTCATGCTTACAATGAACACACACTATAGGAAACGATTGTCCATGAAGTATCCTCTCATTTTGATCCCTTATCTCTACTGGGCACTATGTGAATATCGCCCCATCATAAATCTCTAACTCATTGTGTTTTATTATGTGATAAGGTTCATGCATATATCTCCTCAGGTGGGATACATGGAAGATGTCATGAACCCTCTCAAACTACGGAGGTAGATTCAAGTGGTATGCCCCATCAACTACTCTACATAGTATTATAATAGGTCCAATGAACCTCAGATATAATTTTCTGCCCAGGACAATTCGATATATCCCTTTTCAAGGAGAGACCTATAGGAATATGTGGACCCCTCTTCATAATCCAAGGATCTCTATTTCCTATAATCATTGGACCTCTGTCAGCTCTGTACAGTCTTTGTCTTCTCTTAGATGACCTACGTTTTCTCAATGGTAGTCTATAACCTCTCTTTACCCTTGAGTGGTGACCCCCAGGGTCTTTCCAGCATAACAGTGATGTGAGTGGTCATTCATACTGTTCCTTTAATGGTTCCATACCAAGGGTGGAGTGGTATCTATTATTGTATGAAAACTCCAACAGTGGGCATGATGTGGGCCAACTAGTTTAGTTGGTCTACGGTCACCAATATGGTACTGTGCCCCTTGGATGTACATGGTAAGCTCGTCACAAATTCCATCGATATTAAATCCCACATCCAATCCTTTTTCTTGAGGGGTTTTTTCAAACCTATTGGAACCTAGTGATCATCCTTTACTTGCATACAAGTGAGGAATCTCAAGGAAAAATCTACTACTTCCTTCTTCATCCTCATCCACCTATACTAATATCAGAGGTCTTGGTACATCTTCTCTAGAATAGGATATACCACAAAAGAGTGTGTATGGAACTCCCTCAAAACATCCTCCCGCAACGACACTAGTACTACTATGCATCCTATAAATATGATTATGTGATCCCCACCTTTCAAATATCCAATAAGGGTATGCCATGTTGAAATCTGGGTACGCGTAGTCTCGTATCTTGAAAATCTAAGTGGGGCCTCAGTGAATCGCTATAAGATTGGAGGAGAAAGTGACATCAACTGAACATAAGCTGCCTCAACTCTATCCTCAAATGAGATATGAAGCAAGGCCAACTTCTTTGAGACCTCATTCAGTAGTTGTGAACTCGATCTCCCCCTTAGAGAATCTACCACCACGTTCCTCTTTCCACGAGTATAGAATATTTATAAGTCATAGTCTAGGAGGAACTCTATCCAACGTAACTGCTCTTTATGAGAATATATACATTATAATCTCGTGGTCGGAGTAGAGGATGAATAGTTCACCATAATGTAATTTCTTTGCATCTTTAGTGTGAAGACTACCGCTACTAACACAAGGTCATGATTCAAAAAGTTCTTCTTATTCAGTCTCAACTATCAGAACCCATATTCAATCACTAATTGCCCCAACATCTAGACCCAACCCTACCCGGTTTCGGATGTGTCACACTATTCCACGTATTTGGCGTCATCCTCTGTAAATCTCAATATAAGTGCACTTGTTTAGCTCTCCATTAGCTTATGAAATCTCTCCTGATGTTTTTCTGTCCACAAGAAGGTTTTTTACCTTCATCAATTCCATAATGGGTGATTCTACTCTAGATAAGTCAGGTAAAAACTTCTAATAGTACCCATCCAACCCAAAGAAACTTCGCACCTCGTTAACTCTCCTGGGTGGATTCCAAGCAATAACCAACACTATGTTAGTTGGATCGACCGTATCATTGTCTTATGGGATGAATTATCCCATGAAATGGAACTTTTGTATCTAGAACACAAACATCAGAGATTACAGTAAAGCGGGTGCCCTCAAAGTGTGTCTAGAACCATCCTCATGTGTATCAGGTGGTCCTCTTCTGACGCGGAATACTATAAGATGTCATCAATCGATTACCATAACAATTCGGTCTAGGTACAACTGGTAGATAATGTTCATGAGTCATATAAACATAGACTGGGAATTGAAAATTCCAAAATACTTCTTTAGTAACTTGTAGTGGCCATAGAGACATCGAAAAGTTGTCTTCGAGATGTCCTCATCTGGTAATTAAAACATTGGATAGCCTGATCTGAGTTCTATCATCGAGAAACATCTCGTTTCCGTCAGCTGATCAAAGAGGACATCACTCATTAATAGAGTATACTTGTTCACCATGATGAAATAGATCAAGAACCGGATGTCCACCCATAACATCAATCATTCATCATCCTTCTTGGAAAACAACACTGGGGTAGCCCAAGGTGAAATAGTGGGCCTTACGAATCCCTTCTTCTGTAAATACTCCATCTATACCATAACCTCTTGATGCTCTACGGGAGCCATCGAATATGTAGGTGATGATTTCAGTGACTTCCCTGGGTATAGATAAAGGTAGAATACTACCTCTCTATAAAGAGTTAATCTGAGAACATCCTATAGAAATACATCCTCTCTGAAGAGACCCTCAGAGTCTTTCTAGGTGAGGGTCACCTCCTCATGTGTCTGGATGGTCAAAATACACCATCTCCTCTCCGATCCCTGCACAAGGATCATGGAAAGAATCTCTATCTGGTAAATGGTTCCCGAACTATATGGAATACCCATTCACCACATCAAGCCATTCTTTATCCACATGTGAGTTGGATCTCCTCAGAACCTCAGGGGTCTCTTTCACTGAATCATGTGTAATGCACTGAGCCTACATATGCCCTCTAATTCTAGCACTAGTAGTAACAGGTGACCAATAAGTGATTTTATTTCTGGGACACTACCCAAAGGAACCATATCAATCAATGGTACTTATACAGAAGCAGCATCACTCAATGGACCATCCTCATTGTAACGCTCGGGAAAACTGGATGGCTTTATCTATGGAGGAAACATGAAGGTTATCAAGATGAATAATGATTAATAGATTAAACCTGATGAGCTGAATCTAACACAAGAAATATCATGAAAACCCATTCATTGATGCATGCATCCCGTATTTTCATGTACCAAGTCGAAAAACAGAATTTAGGGTCCTGGTGTATTGATACATTAGTTGCCTTACCAAAAATCCAAACTCGAAGCACTTAGCACTTTTATATCAAAACCAAACTCATATAATCTGATTTCTTATGGTATAAAAAAACACCACTGATACCACTTTGTCACAACCCATCCCCCAAGGCCCGTTCCAGGACTACCCCATGCCCGCCTTCTATAATCTAGTGGCTGATGACTAGCACTGAGTAGGAATATCCCAAAAGGGAAGACATTTTTCTTAAAATCTGTACACATGAACACAGCTGAAAATTTGGAAAGAAAACACAACATAAACCATAAAATTTACTTTAAAAACTAATGACAGTAAAATATAAATAGAATGTAAAAAATGGGATAGAATACAATCCCAAAATCAAAAAAGAAAGTACAATAACAATGATTCGGATGCTCGAGACCCATCAGAAGGGTAGGTGATGGGTAGCTGATTGTAGCTGTAGAAGTATGCATGTCTGACTCGTCTCATTGAGAACCACCATAATATCCATCGAAGCGTATGTTTGTCACATCTCACTGAGCACCTCCTTCTCCTAGACCACCAAGGTCTCCATCTAAGCGTCGATCGCCTACAGGAGCACGACACGTGTGGGTGAATCCCATGAAGAGGTGAGTAACAAAATACTCATAAGGGTCCCCAAACTAAAATGTAAATATCACAAGGCATGACCACACAACAAGGCAACACATCGATGAAAGCTCACACAAGTATAATATAGAGTATGGAAAGAAAGAGTATCAGTTGTAAAATTGGATACCTTGGACTACTGAGGTACTCATCCTTGATGAATACCATGGGTTAGCTGGCTCACATAGATCCACTCCCCACCATGTGTATTTGAGGTCACACAGAGCCTCTCCTCACTTATTCCATCTTAGCTTGTCCACATAGGGCCTCTTATAGCTGGTCTATAGAGGGCCTCTTATAGCTTGTCCATACATGGACTCTTATAGCTGGTTCAATCATAACATCTTATAGATGGTTCAAAAAGATCCACTTTTAGCTAGTACACATTGGGCCTCTTATCATCTAGGACTACTGGGGCACTCAGATCCACTCATCAGCAGTTTTTGGGTGTTAGCTAGCAGTAGGATTCCCGAAGGTTGTGCTCTTGATTTTGGTAGAATCCACTCCTCACGAAATTCATGTAATATGAAATACTATTAAAATATTCATACATTATTCCCAAAGGGTCGTATCATCGCAAGGGTTCCAACACCATAGATGGAGCATCAATCGAATATATGTTCGGAAAAATATTAGGGTTTTAGTAAAAAGGGGCCAGTTGTGTTCGGGCCCCATCAAACCTTATCGAACCGACCCGAACAACCCAACCTAGGGGTCCTACAGGAACCAATATGGTTGAGCCAAATAGTATCAAATTTTTGGGTATGGGCCATCCTGGTCAGGCCTGGCTATTGGGAGAGGCCCATTCGGCCTTTCTGGACCCGGCTAGGTTCGGCAGTGGGTCTAGCCAGCCGGGTCGCCAGCGACCCGATTTCATCCGGCCGAACCTGCATTGGCAGACCAGATCATCTCTAGCTTGGGCCACCCAATGGAATAGTTCACGCCACCAACCCAGAAAACATGGTGGGCTACTTATTCTGCCACCCCCACACCCATTGGGTGTCTAGTTCTTGCCGCAAGTGGCCAGCTGAGGTCAGCAGTCTCCCCTCAGATCGCAGTCCCACGAGGTCCGCATGCCAGCATCATGGCATGGCTGGAATCCATTGGTTCGCTCCTCCAATGCGATGCTGGAGTGGAGTCACCCCCTTGTGATAGTCCCCTCATGCAGACCGGCTTTGCTGAAGGTCTAGCCTACTGCCGCAGTCTGTGGATCGGGGTGCTGCACCGCCTATACCTACGACGCAGTTGGGTGGACACATCCCTTGCAGCCAGCCACCATCCTTTATGTTGGTGCCTCATATTGACATCATAGTGCGCTTCTAGTTTTTCAATTCCAATTGGTCTCTAAGGTCGTGGTGCTATGGTCGGGTGTCGCCACCACAGCTAGGTGTTGTGTCAAGGTGTCACTGCCGTGGCTGGGTGCTGCAACTTGGTGCCACCACAGCGGCCGGGAGTCGTGATTTTTTGCCAATGTCATGCCCTCCTAGCCGCGACCCTTCTGCTTGGTAGTTCAATAGTTATTTTTCTATCATCCATTAGGCCATGAATAATAGAGAGAGAGAGAGAGATAGGGGATCACAACAAACAACCAAATTGAACAACCCAACATTTGTCCGTGCTGATCTGGGATTGATCCATTTAGAAGGATCATGAAGTATAGAGTTATAAATAACTAATATTTAATCACAAAATCGACCCATAAATATTTTCTCCATCCCCTCTAATATTAACCATTTTCGGATCAACATGTTGGAGTGTTAATACACAATATACATTTATAGGGGAGAATGAAAAAGAACAATTCAATAAGAATTATAACCCTACTTGGGATAGACGACTGATCGAGGATGATTTTTTGTCGTCATCCATCGATCTCTGATACCAAATTCACTCTCCAAGGGTGTCTGTTCTATCATCTGATTTTTCAGCGTTCATCGCTGGAGAGGTTTTCCTTCTTCGTTCGTCGATCTAGGATCCCAAATCCACTCTCAAAGGGTGTCGTCGCTATCATCCGATTTTCAAGCGTTCATTATTGGATAGGTTGTCCTTCGTTGTTCATCATTACCACAAACCAAAGCCACAAAGATAATTCCTTGATTTTCTAACAATCCTGTATTTTTTGTTAGGCTATTAATTAATAAAACACGAATCATTGTTTCTATTACTCGGTGTTGCAGCATTGTTACGCTAAATCATTATTGACGTTCATTAATGTGATTCATCATGTCTCTTTGATGCACCACAGTTCTGACATTCCACTACTCAACGATGAAGAAGGAAATTAAAATAACTTTTTATGGTTATTAATTTTTCTTCTGAAGTGTCCAAGAATTAATGTTTTCTCTCAACTCGTGCCATTTTAGATTTGGTTCGGTTTGAAGAGAACATCTCATTACAAACCTAATGGTGGGATCAGATTTTTAATCTGAGCTATCGTTTATGAGTTATGAGGATTCAAAAATAAAATAAATTTATTTAAATTATTTTATTTATGGTTACGTCCCAAAAACAAACATTAATAGCCAGCCTACGCCGGCTAATGTTAGTCTTTGCCTAACATAATAATAACCTCACGAACTGAATGATACTCTTAGATTTATAATCTGAGTTACTAGTTATGACTTATAAGGATTTAAAAATAAAATAACATTATTTAATTATTTTTTATGACCAAAAACTATTTTCCCCTATTGACTCTCACCAGAAAATATTAGGATTTCCCTAAGGAAAGATTACCCTCAGGACCTCAATAGTGGTCTTAGATGATCAATTTGAGTCACCATTCAAGAGTTATAAGTATTTGAAAAATAAATTAATATTATTTAAGTATTTCTTTATAGATAAGCCATTATTTGGGTTTCTCACAATAGGCTCATGCCGACTAAACATAATTCACACCTAGGGTAAACCCGCCATCCTAAACACAACAATATGCTTTGATTTCTGACCCAGTCACCAATTAAAGAGTTATTCCATGTTTTTAGTGAATCCTCTCAGACACACTATTTAAAACCTAATCTTTTTTGATGGATTGTTTTGGGATCCTTGGGCCTCAGAATTTCATGCCATCTCAGCATCCGATCTTAAAATAATCCCATTTAATTTAAAAAAAATCATCAAATTTCGGTGTATAACATTACATATCATACATCAATTATTATACATCAATCCTTCTCATACCATTAACCATGTAATGTATCTAAAGAGAACACAACCCATACATGCCAAACATATACTAACTTTTATGATACTATAAATAGAGATACATGGTTTTGAAATAACAACAATCCATTACAACACTATTCTCTTATACACAGGAATGATGACCAACTTGTATACCAGTACACAATGATACCACGAGAAGTGAGTTGATCCAAAGGTGATAGTTAGTCATTTTTCTATAACCAACATGAATATTGGGGAAACCCCCTCCTAAAATCTACTAGGTATCATTATCCAAACCAACATGTCTAGTAGAGTGTATGTAATCACAAAACATATAGGTTATAATATATCTCAAAATAATACTATATGCATTATCATAGTCAAATGATCAACTATATATATCATCAATTTGACTCCCAACAACATCTAAAAATTAATAAATATCATATAATCACACAAACATTAATAGAAATTCATTGAAATACTTATTCCTTTTCAGTATTTAAACATATTTTAATCAATTTGTTATCCATTAATTGAAACCATTACACATCAAGATTCATTATCTATCAATGTAAACACTATTACCTCTATGAAAAAATCTACCATGTCCATGGATTCTAAATATTAACATATTTTTAATTTCAATTAGAACCACCCCCATGTCAAAAAATTAATTAATCCTTATTATTATTCCATAATTTCACATAATTTATGAAATATCCTAAGGTACCACAAATGATATGCATAATAAAAGAACATAGATCTACATCAAGTAGTGGGATGAGTAATTTATAAAAGAAAGAAACTCATCAATATGGCCTTTAAAATAAATTATTAACAAAATTTTATCCTATATATGTACCTCAATAAGAAAGCCAAACTAAAAAACATTCCATCAACATGGTGTCGTCCTCGACACCCTCATTTACATAATCATGAATCTCACCTTTACATGTATTACCTAATACGACAAACACATTCGTCCCCACCTATATTTTGTAAAAAAATAGTCATCCCATGATAAATCACATCAAATATAAATGGTATCATATATATAAATATTGGTTGATGAAAATGAAAACATGTCCAACTAGTAACTAGTATATAAAATACAGAATCTATCCTTTATATGAATACGATATATCACATCCCTAAAATTTAATTTTTTTTCAGAAATATATTTTTTTTCCATATTTAATTAACTAATTCATTAGTCATTGGTTTACAAAAAAAATTATCTTATGGTGTCATCTATAAAATTCATAGATTATTTAAACATGCTTCCATGAATTTAATTTAATTTTAGAATTACTAAAGAAAGAAAAACTCCTCCAATAAGAATATTTATTATTATTTTAAAAATAATTTTAATTTCAAGTTAGATATCCATTTAGATGAAAAAAATGAAGAACAAAAGGACTAAACATGCATTATGTATCATTTTTTACCATCAAATATACAATAATATAAGGATTCGTTAAACACAACTCTTAAAAAATTATCCCATAAAAAAATTACAAGCATTATCTAGTTTAACTATTTTAATCATATTAAATTCCTATCCAAAAAATAATGATCATGATAAAAAATCATAACATTGATAAAACACTATTTAAAAAATCATGACGCAAACCCTTATCATAGTGTAAGAAGATATGATTTGTTAACACATGCTATTTATTTTTTTACCTAGTTTATATTTTATTACTTTTATTTCAAAACCACCAAAATATCAAAGGAATAAAAATGTTAATATTTCTAATGAAGACAATGGAGGGTAAATTAATCCCCATTTTCAAGATGTAAGTGTTCATGAAATGTGTAGGTAACCAATTCACTGAACTATGATCACCTCTCCCACAATGGAACCTATCACAATAAAATAATTTCCTACCAAAAACATGAAAAAAATTACAAAATAACTCCATTAGAATGATGGAAATATTCCACTATAATATGGACTAAAGAAATTAGAGGAAAAAAGATCTAATGTAGAAGAAACTGCAATAAAAATAAATATCTCACCTCAGGTCATAACAAATAAAACAAGGGAAGCTCATTATCCAATATGATCGAAATATAAATCAGACTCCATCAAAAGAAACTGCTAGGAACCAAGGGATTTTGGTATAAAGGAGGAATGAAGGTGTTATTATGGGGTTTAAATTTCTTTATAGGAATTTAGTAAAACATAACACTATAGTGAAACTGTACACATCTCATCATAGATTTGGATAAAACATAAAATACTAAAGTGAAATGGGATGGGAAACATCCAAACCCACCTATTCAAAATATCATTTGAGAATAATGGATCCCTAGATGACATAGAACCTATAAACTCATGGAATAAATATAGTGCATTAAATACCACCATGATGCATAATCCATTCACAATGAAGCGTGGGAAAAATTCATCCTAACCCTCATATAACAAGTACACTAAAATTAGAAGAGGCACCAAAATACACCCATCAGTACCCAACACCATAGAATCCCTCCCCATATCATATTACCCAATTTTCATAAATTGAAAATATTCACCACTTCGTAGCATTTCTAAAAAATGGAAATTTATATATAATCATTCTTCATAATCCCCTACACCATAGATAGTATATCCGTGCTGTAACAACAAACCTTATTGTAAATAAATCCCTTTATTTTAATGAATCATCTGTAGTTGAAATTTTATATATTAAACCCACTATATCCTCATCAAGACTCCTATCATCACCTAAACACATTAATATCATAATCTAAAGAGGTACAAGGATCAAATCCCTAAAAAATATGTTCAGTAAGAGATCTCCCTAAATATTTAAAACCTCATTCCTAAAAAATCCTTAGGTATGTATTTTATCCAATATTTTATATAGATTATTGAAAATTTGTTCAAATTATTGGTATCAAATTCAAAAATTTAATAACTATATTTTAGCTCTCGATGAGGGTGTGTAATTTCATGGCAGTAATAGTTCATATTAGAATATGGTTTTGATACTTTTTTGGATTGGTATGTTTTATTATGGGGTAAAATAAATAATTTTAGATACCATAATGTGATATATTTTTATGTTTGATCAAAATTTTGAAGTCATATCCTCTTTTTTCAGGTTTTATGTGGTGGTATTTTAAAGTGATTAGTGATATTTTAGGATGTTTTTAATTAGAATTAGTTATAAGTATTACTATTTTAAAACAATGTATTATTTTTGAAGAATTCTATTAATGTTTATGAGATGTTTGTAAAATTTTATGTGAAATTATATTAGTTTAAAAATTTCTTTATTTTTTAGGATATTGACTTTTTTTGTGATTTATGGTTATTTATCTATGTAAGGGTCTATGTCAAATATTTCAGTGATATTGTGTAATTTTACAGATTAATGTTTTATTTCTTAATAGTAAGGATTACGAGTTTTATATATTATACAAACATGTGGGAAGTATTTTTATTAATAAATAAAGATATGTAGAATATCTTTTTATCCTTCTATTGATTATGTCATCTGATATAAGTTTATTTTCATGCTTCAATCATGAAAAAATAGACTTAAATACATATCTTTCAAAGAATAAGATTATATTATGGTGTAAATTTATTAAAGGATGAAATTATTATTTTCATTTATGTATAGTACCTTTTCATAAGTCTATAGGTTAATTGATTTAAGAAAAATATTGCAAAATGAATCTTTAAATAAAAATTTTCTTATATTGCTATTATATCTATTGAATTGGTGGCCACCATAATCCACTATTTTTTTATGTTTTAGTGGTAATTTTATTTCTTTTTACCACGTTCTATGTCACATAAAGTCCTTTGGAAGTTACATTTTCTTCCATATCTCTTTTTAAATTCCAAATAATTCTCTTCTACATTGAATTATATTTATGTATTGTTCTAGATAACCTACATATTTACATTTCCCACTTTCCAAAATAATGTTTTACAAATAAAATTTTTGTTGTGGGTTTTAAATAATGTTATTTACAAATAATATATAATTTATTACTGAGATCAAGTGAAAAATTTAAGGTAAAATTTTATTAATGTGATGGTGGATGTAATAATATATTTTTTAAAAAAGAATACAATATTCAACAGTGAATAGAATATGCAACATTGTGTTTAAATAAACCATAATGTTTTAAAATTATAATATGATCGTTAATACATAAATATTGAATTAGTGGTTATGAATATTAATAAACACATTATTAAATATATAATTGTCATAATCAATAGAAATAAATTGAAATTTTTAGTGGAAATCATAACTCAATTTTTATAAAAGTTATTTACTCGCTCAAAATATTTGTTTTCTCCAAAAAAAAATTACATTATTCTTGTGAGATAATATTATAATTAATTTATAGAACATTTATAATATTTAACACATTAATATTATAAAATATTGTAATCTAATAAATCAATATTATTATAAGGTGAAATTATTATATTTTCAGAAAATATTGACTTTTAGTGATTACTAAAAAATATGAATTTTTTATATTTTCATTTAATTTAATTAAAGTGTAACTTCAATCATTGAATTTGATTTCAATGTAATACAGATATATTAAAATATATATATTCTAATAAAATAATTTTCAATCATCATTATCAAATATTTTTTTATATGTTCATTTCAAGCCTCAAAAAACATTTTTTAAAAATAAATATAGTTACAATTTTTTTGGTGTTTTTTACTTAACTAAATTTTTAAAATTTATATAAAATTAATCTCAAAAAATGTATTCAATATTTCGATTTATGAGGTCAAGATTTGGAAAATATTTCACTTTTGTTATTACTCAATATTAATTGTAGCAATAATAATTTCTTATATTATATGTATGGGTAAATTATATTATTATGGTTATGAATAATGTGATAAGGACTACAACTGTCCCTGACACCTTTATTTTTTTACAGTATAATATTTTTTTAAATTAAAAATATAATATTTCAAAAAATGTAAATTCATTCCTAAATAATTTTTAATTTTATTTTTATAATATTTTATGTTAATATAAAATAAATAATTAACTCTCCATCCTTTAATATATATAATATATTATAAAAAGGATAAAAATATATATTCATTAACAAATGATTTCCTGAACTTTAAATTAGTTTTCTAGTTGTGGTAATTATTTATATTTTTTATATAATGAAATAATTCAATTATATGTGTATACAATGTAGTTACAATGATTGTATAATAAGTAGAAAAATGAATTACAGAAATTATAAAAAACCCCTGAAAGTAATTTTTCATGGGTCGTTTTTTGTGTCGGAAAAATTTTATAGATACAACTAACATATTAGAGATGTATTATTGGTTAATATTTCAATTTCATTATTATTATGTTGTTTTCAATTTCTTATTAAGTGAATAGTTACAGAAAATGATATTAATAATATTAATAATATATAATATTTTATTATATTTTTTAAATTCCCTAACCTCTTATTTACATGCAGTTGAATGAAATTTAGATGAAACAAATCATACATGGTGTTTTTATTGTGATCTTATCCCTTTATATTTACTTTTATATCATCTAAAGAGTAAAAAAATTGATATCATAGTAATTTTACAAAGGGTTAATAAGGGGTTAAACAGAAGGATAAAGGTGAATGATCACTTATACATATCCAAATGTTATTTTATAAATGGAAATAAATCTGTCCTTATCGTAAAATATAATTTTATAAAATTAGATCCATTTTCCATGATAATAAATTTATATTAATTTAATAAATCTTGTATATCTAAGAGTTATCCTCTCGTCATTATAAAATGGCACATTCTATATTATTTTATTTACACTTCAAGAACCAAATGAATATTCATAGACCATGAAAAATAACTCCCTAAAACTCATTCAATGTTATATAGGTTTTATTTTGTAAATAATGACATCTTTATATGGTATTAGGTGTAAGGAAAATGTGGGGTTTGGACGAATATGATTTAAAGGTCATATATTGAAAGTCTATACTTGATGTAATAAAACTAAACTCCTCTTCTCTCCATTGATGCATATTTTAAAGTTATTTGCCTAATTTTTTTGGTTTATATAATTCCATTTTATATATTCTAACATGAATAATTAATAATTTAATGTATTTTATTTATCAATTCATGTTATTTTATCCATGGTTATTTGACATAAAAGTTTCCATCTATTAAGGCATTCATAACTCATAATCCATTCATTGGGTTATAACTGTTCTTAAATAATTTTAATTCCATTATTTTGGGTGAATGGGTAAATAATTTTTTTCATATTAAATTTAAAATGAATTTTATGGATTTTAATTTTATTACAAAGTCATTTCAAAAATAAATTATCACATAAAAGGTTATTAACTTTTCCATGGTTTTATATGTCTCAATCTAATCTTCATGGGTCATGTTTCATGTCTTGTACCATGATTAATTTGAATGGATTACATATATCTCTATGAATTAATTTATAAATTTTACATAATGTAATTAATCTAATATATATAACAAAATCATACTATATATTTTAAAAAAAATTTATTTTAATGTGACCAAAGTGGTTACAGATTTAGGTCAAAATCTCATTTTTGGAATGTCTATGTTCAGGGGATCTTTGATGGAAGTTATATGATCTTATTTTCTTAAAATGATTATCATTTTGTATCATCATGTTATGAAAATTATTTATTTTTATATTTGGGATTTACAACCTTTTGGTTAGAATAGATATAAATATAATTGTTTATAAGTTATACCAATTTTGTTTCTTCTTTTAGATTCTGAATATTTCCCTTGTATATCTATTTATCTAATTTTTTTCAATAATGATGTTGAATAACGAAGAATATTTTTATAAATTTATTTTACATTATCTTTGACTTTATTTTTAAAGTGCTTAAATTGTACTTTTGTAATTTGTTTAGCATGGGTCATTTTTTACAACATTTACAAGAGTTTTAAAAGAATGTTTATTTTTATCACTGGTGATAGGAAAAAAAAATTCCACCATATTGATATTCATTCTAATTAAAAATAACTTTATCATATTACATATTAATTTTCATTAAAATAATTTTCTCAACTATTTGTGAATTTTTTGATATTATTGGTACCGATATAAATGGTTATTTTCCATTATTCTCAATGAGATGATTTCATTTGTTTTAAATGTATTATAATCTATTATAACATCCTTCAATGATTCTATTAAGTTGATGCGATTATGATTGTATGAAACCATAAATTTTATATATTGGGATGGATTATGATGATTTTTTAAATATAATTTCATGAAACTTGTTTCTTGTCCATGTGTAAATCGATCTAGAATGAAATGTGAGAAATTGTTAGAAGTTTTACAATTAATGTTAAAGATTACATGTGCTATTTTATTGTATGATAGTTATCAATTGTAACTGAAAAATGGTAACTCTAATCATACTTATACAATTGAGTGATCCTGTTATGACTTATATGAATGGGTGAGCTTAATAGGTATTATATGAATGGTTAATAATAATAAAACATATATGAATAGAAGTGCCTAATATTTCATGTATAAATACATGAGGATGAAATATCTAACATGATAGGTGAGACTAATATAGCTCCCAAAATCATTAGTATGAGATAATTGTTTCTATAGATTTATGTTTTATGTATGTTGTATTGTTTATTACCCTTATAAGGGTTCTGGTAAGGGTTTTATGAAGATAATGTTCCATGATATCAATAAATTCAATTCATTCTCAATATTAAATGGTAATGATTCCTTTGATCCAAATTTACATTACATGGATAATGATTATTAACTCATATAAGTCTTAATTATTTAATGATTTATGCCAGGTCACACTATTTATTTTCCATTTTTTGACTGGCATGAATTATCTTAAGTTATACTCATTCACTTTGATATTTTTATAATACTCTTGTGCAAATTTTATAATAGGTGATGGAATTGATTTTTTAATGCATTTGTTTACAAATACAGATAATTTGATATCACACTTCTTATGTTTTTTTATCATTAGGTTGTGAATAATGGTTCATATTATGTCACAACTATGTTTGTTGCTAGATTTTATGATCTTTGCGGAGATTAGAAAGATATTTATGAACCAATTGTGTATAAATCCATGTTTTTATGTAATAGTTTGTAAAAAAACAATAAAAATATAATTATAAAATGTTAATAGACATATAAGTGATTGAATATTTACTTTTGATGTTGTTATATTTCGATGGAGGAAATTAGGTAACATTTATTGTCATCATATCTTGAAATTTAATGATTATATTTTTTACACCAGATCTAGGAGAGTGGTTTCAAGTTAACTACATATAGGATTATGGAGTATTCGAATTCCATTATGGGATTCTTCACATGATGTGATATTATCTTTGTACTTATAGATGAATTACCAATATTTCAATATACATGTTAATTCCACATTCCTATATTTCAATTATCCTATGATACAATGTTTGTTATACTATTCTCCCATGTGATTATTCATGACACTTATCTTATATGATATCATGTTTGTGTAAACTATGTGACGATGATTCTGAAAACAATTTCAATACATGAATTAATGAGATGATTGTTATTACTATCTTCTTATAAATATAAGAAAATTGTTGGAGGATGATGAATCCTTGTTTATATCATGGAATTGATGTTAGAAAGATATGAGATTTCATTCAAATGTTTTTTTTAAGAGGTACTATATGATTATAACATTTGGTTACCTATGTAATGATATAATTGGAATTACATTGAAAACCTATAGGTAAAATGTATTTTTTACAAGAGGGTTAATGGTAAATTCTACATTTTATAGGTTTTTTAATTATACCTCACCACATGCATAATGGAAAACTAGGCTATAGAAGGGTTAATCATTATCAATGTATTGGTAAAAAATGATATCTATGGGTACATCAATTTATGTTTAAATGTAAACAGGCCAGTTGATGCTTGGAAAATGTTAAATCCTTACATATATAATTATATCAATTATCTCACATAATGTTATGTGAAACTCGAGTATGGGTTGTCTAATGCTATGTAAATTTAGGCCATGTGAAACATAACAATATCTATTAATTGTGTAAGGTTCACATTGGAACTACATAATGGTAGGTCATGGATGCATAAGTTTATCCATGACCAATCATACAATATGTAAATCTGAATTCTCATGCATAATGATAACTATATTTTAAATTAGATTAAATGTGGATCCCATAGGGGAAGCCATAACATCTGGAAAATGCCTAGCGGTATAACCGATGCTCGTGTAATGGTTTATATAAAATTTTGTGACATCCATAATGATATGGAAGTGGCTCCTGTGAGGGTACAAAACACATTGGAAGACTTTCATAATGGCATGAATGATGTAATAGAACTCATATAAGCGTAAAAATTTAGTGATACTGCCAAATATCTAGAGATACCTCTAGGAATTAAATGCTACCACCATAAATCATGTGTTAATATAATTCACTCTAATATCAACTTGATACTATTAATATAAAATTTCATGAATCTACTATTGATATTCTTACTCAATGATAATACATTATGTGTTACGAACCGGGTCCTACCGGCACATAAAATTTCCATTATTTTTATAATGATATATGATATTCAACTGTCTTCAATGCAATAATAGATTTACCAGAGACATGGGATAAAAAATATTAAATTAATTCAAAAAAAATATATATAAATATTTTAAATACACATTATTGTATTTACACGTTCATGAATTAATGATAAAATGAGTGATCTTCCATTGAATCATACAATAATGAGTTAATTTTATGAAATAGAAAGTTAATTTTTCATGGTAATCAGTTATGAGCCAATATATGAGTAATTATAGGAATAATTAATATTTAAATATCATAATAAATATAGGATGAATCAGGTGTTTATAGGTGATTTAGAATGATGATATGAGTGGGTTTTTAAATGTGTCATTATGTTCCATGAATTGTGATACTGACATAGAATACATATCAAGAGTTTCAGTGCACAACAAAAGAGAAGAAAATAATACAAATATTAGTGAGACTATATAATAAATAAAATATTTTTTAATATCATTTGTATTTATAAATTGGTGATTATTTAGAAACAAACTCTTAAGTGAATAAGAAGACTATAACTAGGATTACGTTGAGTCGGATGCAAGGACGGTACACTTATATATCATAGAGTGGATAATGCATTTAATGGTTATTAAGAATAATTTTTCAATGAAATATTTTTTTTGAAACAAACATTTCTATGTATCCATGGTTATTATATTTCCTAATACCATGTTGATAAAAAGGGTATTAGTTTGTATGGGTTAGAAACTGTTAAACATTAGGGGCATGATCACCCTCAAAGTAGGATAGCTCATTAAAAAATTTCTATTATCCATTCATTCTTAATGAAAAATAACAAATTTATAGAATAGTGTTTAATAAGAATTATATTTCAATGTTTTTTAAAAAACTAGTTAACACTAATTTACCACCACATCATGTTTATCACCCATTATTGAGATCCATTCCATTGGTGTTAGATCCAGTCCACTTTTAGTGTATCTCTCAAGTGGTTCATATTGATCAAATCATTTTATTAATATAAAAAATTATTCCAACTATCAATGGAAAATATTTCACACCTAGAACAATTGAATGATACATTACATCCCCTCTCATGTTTTTGATATACAATATTCTACTCAATATGTCTTTATAGTGGAAAGAAATTCCTCATTGCGGTCTTTTTACAATTGTACAAATATTGAATGTGATGTAAAATATAGGAATGAATTATTTTATTCATTATTTTTAAAAGATTTAATAAAAAAATTTGATAAAGAACCACTGATTTTAGTATGATGTAACATTAAAGTATTTATAAAGGAAAACAAATGTTATAGAAGAAAAACTTCATATAATAAGACAATAATTTTCAAATATTATAATTAATGAAGTTAAAGCTTATATTGATTTATCAAGAATATTTAATCAGATTTTTAGAAATATCAAAGGATTTAGAGAAACTATTTATGAATAAATGGTTTTAAATAAGCTCATAACCATCATTCCAAATAAATTTGATTCCAAAATTTCAACACATGAATATGGGAATATTGTTGAGTTCAGAATTTTTTTACTCCATTGAACACACATAAACACTGATATGAGAAGATGTATAACACTAAAGGCAAATATTAAAAATAATTTATATGTTAAATTTTAATGTTTAAAAATATTAAAATATAATACAATAAGTCCTTTCTTGATAAAAATTGAAATATAGTAGTCTTTAATAAAGTGTATTATATTTTAAAAAGAAGCTACACATGTTGGAGAGATATATAATAGGAAATTCTGTAATTAAAAATTTTTTATTGTGGAAAGGATGGAAATGTTTTAATATATTTTCTAATTATATTCATGGATAATTTTTATGTTGATGTAATATAAAAAAAGTAACCAATATGAGATATTATTTGAAATAAAATTAGTAAAATGGAAAGAATAAGTCCTCCCTTTGATAATTTAGATGAAATTTTCTATAATATCAAGATGGTTTCGAAGAATATAAAGAAAGATGTGTTGATGAAAAATCATTTACAAGAAACTGAAAAAGAGTTCGTATGGAACATAAAACAAAATAATCATCGTAAGATGGATTTTATAACCAAAATGAATATGATTAACAAGAAGGTTAAAATGTAAAGGAATGCAGATTCATAATGATAAAATAAATTTTCATGAAGGGGATATGAAGAATTTGAAATGACTATACCCATATCAATGAAATATCAAAGAGGAAAAGTGGAATTCAAGTTGAGAAATAAATTTTTTTAGATAAATTGGAAAGCCAAATCATGAAATATAATGTAGATAATTTTTATAAAAGACATGACATTAACAATTATTCTTCATAATGAGGATGTAAATTAGCAGAGGAAATTGAATGCTAAATATGAGAAAGTGGAATAAAAATTGATCTATGACGTGAATGAAAATATAAAGGAAGCAACATATTATTCAAAAAATAGGCTAAAAACTAATAACTTTTAGAAGGATTCATTTTTAGATGAAAATATTCATTTCAATTAACATTTGAAGAAATATATGGTAGAAAGGGCGATAAGAAAAAATGTGAAATAATGATCCAATTAGATTGTATTACAGAAGGGTAAAAAATATCAAGGATCGAAGAAGATAGGTTCATTATATCACTCAAATTTCTTCTTTCACTACGAGAAAACCGCCGTTTAGCGGCGGTTTTTAAAACCGCCGCGAAATGCGTTTCGGGCTGGCATTTCGCGGCGGTTTTAAAAACCGCCGCGAAAAAACCGCCGCTAAACGGCAAAAAAAAATTATTTTTTTTAAATTATTTTTTTTTATTTGTTTTTTAATTTTATTCAAGGATTAGCGGCGGTTTTTTAAAAAACCGCCGCGAAATAGCGGCGGTTTCGGTAAAACCGCCGTGAAATAAAATGAAAAAAATAAAAAAACGTGAGAAACCCCGAAAACACTAAAACGATCATAACTTTTGATCCGGGCGTCCGTTGAAGCGCCACGACCAGTCAAATCGAAGCTCATGAAGAGATATAGAGGCACATATAATCAAAACCGTGAGACGTTCTAAGGTGTGGACGATATTAGAGTTATAAAAAAGTTGAAAAAAGTTCTCCAACTTCAAATGGCCATAACTTTCGCTTCGGGTGTCCGTTTGGGCTCTACCACATATCAAATCGAAGCCAGCGAAGAGAGCTACGCACTAATTCAACACAAGAAAGCTTCTGTCGGGTTTTTTGACCCCAAAAACCCCTCCGAAGGCCTCCAAAACCCTGTTTCCGTCACCGGTGTCCCGTTGAACTTGTCTTCAAACGGACCTAACTTTCGATCCGCGTGTCAATTCGGCCTCCTCCACCTTCCAGATCATAGATCGTTCCATGAGCTTCAGTTTGACTGGTTGCGGCGCCCACATGCACTCATAGATCATATGTTATGGCCTTTTTAGTGGGTATCGGGTTTGTTATGTTTTTCAATGCCTCGTTTCTAGCACCCGTTCCCCGTCAGCTTTTTTTTAAATGGTCGTAACTTCCGATCCGCCTGTCCATTCGGACTCTTTCACCTTTCAAGTTTAAGATCGTTTCGGGATCTTTGATTTGATAGGTCGCGGATCTAAAACGGACTCTCAGATCTTAAGTTATCTCCGTTAATGTGAGTCCAATGTTTTTGTCTCTTTATGACCGTTTTGACGCGTTTTAACGGTAGCTCCATTTATTACTGTTTATTTGGGTTTCCATGACTTGTTATCTTTATCAATGGTTTTTTGTGGGTTATTATGATGATTATGTTGAATTATTAAGGAGTTTTCCAGAGTTGTCACGAGTTTTCATGCGTTCTCATTCTTTCTAATACCTCATTCTTCATATGTTTCTCCATCCTTTTTCATGCATTTTCATGATTTTTCATCCCTTATCACGTCTTTTCATACTTTTTCATGTGTTTCCTTTATTATTTATTATTTATTATTTATAATATACTTTAATTTATTTATTATATATTATTTGTAACTGGTTATTTATTATTTATTTTTTATTTTTTATTTTTTATTATTTATTATTTATATTTATATTTATTTATTATTTATTATTTATTATTTATTATTTATTATTTATTATTTATAATTATTTATCATTTATATTTATTTATTTATTATTTATTATTTATTATTTATATTTATTTATCATTTATATTTATTTATTATTTATTATTTATTATTTATTATTTATTATTTATATTTATTTATTATTTATTATTTATTATTTATATTTATTTATTATTTATTATTTATATTTATTTTTTATTTTTTATTTATATTTATTTATTATTTCTTATTTATTATTTATTATTTCTTATTTCTTATTTCTTATTTCTTATTTCTTATTTATATTTATTTATCATTTATATTTATTTATTATTTATTATTTATTATTTATTATTTATATTTATTTTTTATTTTTTATTTATATTTATTTATTATTTATTATTTATATTTATCTATTATTTGTTATTTATATTTATTTATTATTTATTATTTATTATTTATTATTTATTATTTATTATTTATTATTTATTATTTATTATTTATTATTTATTATTTATTATTTATTATTTATTATTTATTATTTATTATTTATTATTTATTATTTATTATTTATTATTTATATTTATATTTATTTATTATTTATATTTATTTATTATTTATTATTTATTATTTCTATTTATTTATTATTTATAATTATTTATTATTTATTATTTATTATTTATATTTATTTATTATTTATTATTTATTATTTATTATTTGTTATTTGTTATTTTTTATTTATTATTTATTATTTATTATTTGTTATTTGTTATTTGTTATTTATTATTTATTATTTATTATTTATTATTTATTATTTATTATTTATTATTTATTATTTATTATTTATTATTTATTATTTGTTATTTATTATTTATTATTTATTATTTATTATTTATTATTTATTATTTATTATTTATTATTTATATTTATTTATTATTTATAATTTACAATTTATTATTTATTATTTATTATTTATTATTTATTATTTATTATTTATTATTTATTATTTATTATTTATTATTTATCTTTATTTATTATTTATTATTAATTATTAATTATTTATTATTTATTATTTATTATTTATTATTTATTATTTACTATTTATTATTTATTATTTATTATTTATTATTTATTATTTATTATTTATTATTTATTATTTATTATTTATTATTTATTATTTACTATTTATCTTTATTTATTATTTATTATTTATTATTTGTTATTTATTATTTATTATTTGTTATTTATTATTTATTATTTATTATTTATTATTTATTATTTATTATTTATTATTTATTATTTATTATTTATTATTTATTATTTGTTATTTATTATTTATTATTTATTATTTATTACTTATTATTTATATTTATTTATTATTTATAATTTACAATTTATTATTTATTATTTATTATTTATTATTTATTATTTATTATTTATCTTTATTTATTATTTATTATTTATTATTTATTATTTATTATTTATTATTTATTATTTATTATTTATTATTTATTATTTACTATTTTTTATTTTTATTTTTTATTTTTTATTTTTTATTTTTTATTTATTATTTATTATTTATTATTTATTATTTATCTTTATTTATTATTTATTATTTATTATTTATTATTTATTAATTTTTATTTATTATTTATATTTATTTATTATTTATTATTTATATTTATTTATTATTTATTATTTATTATTTATTATTTATTATTTATTATTTATTATTTATTGTTTAAATTTATTTATTATTTATTATTTATTATTTATTATTTATTATTTATTATTTATTATTTATTATTTATTGTTTATTGTTTATTATTTATTATTTATTATTTATTATTTATTATTTATTATTTATTATTTATTGTTTATTATTTATTATTTATTCTTTATTCTTTATTCTTTATTCTTTATTATTTATCTATATTTATTTTTTATTATTTATATTTATTTATTATTTATTATTTATTGTTTAAATTTATTTATTATTTATTATTTATTATTTATTATTTATTATTTATTATTTATTATTTATTATTTATTATTTATTATTTATTATTTATTATTTATTATTTATTATTTATTATTTATTATTTATTATTTATTATTATCGAGTTTATATCTATTATTTATGTATTATTTGTTTTTTCAATTAATATATATAAGTATATTAATTTCAGTTTATTAAATACGAAATAAAATAAATAAAATAAATAAATAAAATAAGTAAATAAATAAATAAATTAATAAAATAAATAAATAAATAAATACGAAATAAAATAAATAAATAAATTAATTAATTAATTAAAAAAAATTAAAAAAAAAAACCCCCGCTGAATCATTTAGCGGCGGTTTAAACCGCCGCTAAAAAACCGCCGCGAAACGTTCCGACGGTTTTGAAAACCGCCGTGAATAGTTTCCCGACGCACGACTTAGCGGCGGTTTTTGAAAACCGCCGCCAATCGATTTAGCGGCGGTTTAAACCGCCGCGAAACGAAAAAAAAACTGCCGCTAAATGCCTTTTTTGCCGTAGTGTTTTAATTTTGATGCATGGATTCATAAAAACTGAAATTCAGTTTACCCAAATGATATTTTGGAATAAAGAACAACAACAAAAATTATTTCAATAAAAGTTTTAAATGGTATTTTCAGTGTTGTTAGAAATTTAGACAAAAATTTCACAATTTTTTGTTAAACATGTATTCCCCAAGATTGCGAATGGATAACTAATCAATCAGAAGAAAAAATATGTAATAAATAAAATACAGTATAGAAAAATTGAGGAGAAATTTTACTGGGAAACAGTTTTCAAATCATGTAAGTGGTAATGGGAATATGTGATCAAGGTGAACAAAAATAAAATAAAATATCTATTTTATTCTAAATCATTTTTTTTATCTATGTGCATTGATAGAAAAAAATATGACACGAATCATGAAAATATTATCTAAGATGGATTTAACATAGATAAATATGAAAGATCGTGGATTATGGATAATGGTTTCCCATCATACATGACATGATATTTTAACAATCTGAAAAATATTATGAAGTATGATGAAGGATATGAAGGAATAGGTAATGACACCCATTTATCAATCAAATGGGTTGAAAAAAAAAATATATTAGGAATAACCATATTTCTCCAAAAAAAACATATTTTATAATGGTATAAAAAATAACCAATTCAGTTTATGAAAAGTATTTGATTCCATAAATGACATTATTTTTAGGAAATATTTTTATTAAATTTATTAAAATGATGGGGATGATATAACTAAGGGTTTGAGAACCCTAGGTGTGTTACTAAAGTTGGATTAGGTATTTCTATTATTATTTATGATAATAAGTATAAAATAATATTTAAAATAGAATGCAAGATTTTCTTTTCCAATAGAACAAAAAGAATGTTTGTAGAGAAATTTGTAAAGATTATACCTATTATAAAAGATGGTATTTCAAATAAATTTATGTGTTGTAAAAAAGAAAAAAAAATTGAACTAGAATCACAAACAAATAGAAATTAAACCACTAAAAATATTGAGATAACTTTATCTGATGATTGGGGACCTATAACAAATATTAATGTATTACGTAAATTATTTCTTTAAGTTTAGATATGATTTCCTGAGGATAAACTATATTGTGTTCATGTCAAACAAATAACATTCACAATAATGGTTTAATAGTTATAGAATACATATAGATAATAAAGAATGCTAAAACATGAAGAGGCTCACATCATATTTTAGAAGATAGTATGCCAAGATATATCTCACTAAATATCTTGATAATCATAGTGTCAAATATGAAATCAATGCTCCATACACAACTCAACTGAATTGAGTGATTGAATGAATGAACATGAGTCCAATTGATATGGAATGAACAATGATGTCGGATCATGAAACCTCATGTTATTGTTTTTGATTTATTATTATTTCGCCTAGAATAATTAAAATAATAATATATTTTCCAAAATCAGATATAACTTATTATGATAATTTGTTAATGAAATGGATAATTTTTAGACACTTCAGAGCATTTTGTTGTCCATCCTGCATAATGAAAAAGGATTAAATTGGAGGAAACATTAGTGAAAAATTTAAGATGAAATTTTTCTTTATTTTAATTTAATGTAATGTTTATATAAATGGAAAATAAATAAATAAGAAATTTTTTTGAGTGAAATGATTTAACATTTTTTGAAAATAGGGAACATATTGATAATGATATAATTATTGAATATGGGGATACTTTTATCAGTTCTAAACTGGTCAAAAAAATTGAATAAATCACATAGATTCAAATAGATAATGTAAATTAATACCACCCCTTTGACAATAATGGAAATAAATCATTAAAAAGAGGTAAACCCATATTTAAGAAGCATATTCATATAGATAATATCATTAGGGAACCATATAATGGAGTTAAAATATGTTATAAATGATGAAAATTATCCATACTAGTCTGTTATAAAAGATATAATTTGAAATTGTTGAGGAATATTCTTCGAACAAGGAGTCAATTTAGTTGATGAATAAATAACAATAACAGATTATGATGAATGATATATAACATGTTATTCGACCCAAATAAAATAATTCAACATGGAATAAGTGAGTTTTCAGGATTAAGATAAATTAAAAAGAATACGTGGAAGAGAAAAAATTCCAAATTTTGTAAAAAAGTCTACTAAATATTCAGGTAAGTGGATTTTGGGAAACTTTTTAATTTATATAAAAACATCAATAAAATATAATATTATTATATATAGTATCGTAGTGAAGTTTCTGTGTGTTTCAAAGAGATGTTAATTTAATATTTTTAATGGAGATCTTAATGATGTGTTATATATTTAATAATTTGATAGAGTAATGATAGATTCAAATAGAAAAAGGGTTTTATAATCCAAATAAATCAATCTAGAGATTGATAAAGCATCAGCGATATTTTTAGTTTAATCTTGATAATTACATATGATGTATGAAATTCTATAAGGGACCGGAGGAAAATAATCTTATTATCATGAAAAACAACACTACATCATTATTTGTGATTATGTATCTTGATGAATTTATATTCATCAAAATTAATAAAAATAATTTAATGATTTTTCATTTGATATGAATGGGTGTTTGAAATATCAATACTTATTGAGTTGAAATTGGTAATGGGAAAAAAATAAGAAATCTGCAGGTTAAATGTATATCAAATAAGAGAAGTATACAAAGGATATATTGAAGAGGTTTTATATTTAGAAAGGCTGAGGTGTTCATATACAATTCAGAAATTCATAAAATTTACTTATAATGATAATGCCAAATATTATATTTAAATAAATTTATATGTTTAATTTTAACTCTAATGTACTTAATATAAACCAATCTTGATATTGTATATTATGTTACTCTTCATTCAAGATATCTATCAAATCCTAATGAGTCACATCTCTTAAAAGTAAAGGGTATTTTGGGATACATCTCAAATAAATAAAATTACGTATTATTGTATAATAATATAGAAGTCATATATTTAAATGTGTTTACATATGATTACAGGGTATGATAAATTGATTATATAAAAGTGGTATATTATGGAGAATTCTATATGGGAAGAAGTTGTGTATTAAAGAACTAAAACAATAAAAAAAATATTTTTCTTTGATTTCAATTGATAGTGAATATTTGGATACATGATTTACACTTATATAGATAATTTAGATAAAGACAAATGTTGAATATATTATTTTTGGTTGTAAACAACATGTAATCATTGAATGTTATGTTAGTGGATTTATCAATATATAAATTAATCCCATTCCTAATTCCAGATCCAAACACATTGATATCATGTATAATTTAATAAAATAAATTATGGATGAGGGTATTTGGAATGTATAATTTTCTCATTATCCAGAAACAATTTTTTACCTCCTCATCAAACCAATTGTATTATATTACGTTGAGATATTAAGACAACCAATTGGAGTGCATCCCACTTCACAAAGCCGAGTTATGTTTTTCTGTTTCATCCTATATTCTCTCAGGTTTAGATTCTTGAGAACATATCAGACCCATGGGGATAAAAATGTTCCACTTCAGTGGAAAACTATACTAATGTGTATAATGTGGTTTGTTATAGAAATATTTAAATCAAATGTATATTAATATTTTCATTGAGTAAGAAGAAGATTTTAGTTGAGTTAATCTATTATGGATAGATTTTATTTTATTTTGGTTATATATTTTTTTACATGCCAATATTGAACACATTTTCTAATATTTGTCCAATTCATGAACCATTGTGCAACATCCCCTACCCATAGGCCACTAGTTCAATTCTCTGATCTAGGCCACCACATAATCTTAGGAGAAAATCCACATATACTAAATCATATGGACTTTTTTTGAGGGTCTAATATATCATGTGGGTATATTATATCCTATATATTAGAGTAATTTATATTAGATGTCATATTAAATTAATGATAAAATAAAAAAATAGAACATTAATTACCAATATGTTCATAAATATTGTAAAAACCACAACCAAACAATAAACGTGGAATTTCATGCTTTCATTTCCAAAACTAGAAAAACCCAAAACAAATAATTGATTAAGAATCCCATGAAATGGGTCCTAACTCCATGTTCGGATCATTCATCCATGCACATACCATTCCCAAATAAACTCCCAGGAATATGAAATTTTCCCCTATCCTAACCTACAAACATGAAATCTTCTCAGATACCTAATAGTGGCCCGAGCAGTGTGAGGATACACTCATATGGACACCACATATGGTTTCTACAAAATATCTAGTCTAAATATATATTTAATTAAAGTAATTGATAAATTTCAATGTAAACACAAGGAAACTTTGGTTCCATTATTTATCCATATTCACTTTAACCATTTTAATCACTTAATCGATATTCATTACATGATCCACTTTTTAAGAATTTACATTATTTTCACAAAATCCCAAGTTGGTCAATTACTTGACATAATGGGATAATTCATGTTCCATATATCACTAGAGATATAATTTTCCTAAAAAATACATCATTCTTAAATTGGAGCCTCAATCCAAGAAGTGTACTAAAATGAATTTATTTGGGGAATAATGCCTTAGTATTTTCCTTAAACCATGAATTATGGAGTGTGGTTTAGAGCCTCAGTCTAACCTGACTATTCAGTACAGATCCTCAATTACAATTCCCCAAAACTACAAATACATATACACATATATATTTAACCATCTTCCACTTATAACATTTTACAAACCATATACAATAATACAAAAAAAATCCCCATTCATAAATCGTTCAATACATAAATCATTCTCATTCTATAACCTGTTGAAATATTTACCAATTACAATTCTTTTATCATTAACCCATTGATGTTTTTTTAAACCCTCCCTTCTTTTATATTATCAATAAAAAACCATAAATATAAATTTCATTTTCATTCCGTGATAATAAATTAAATACCATTAAAATTTCATATTCATTCTTCTTGTAAATCGTCATCAAGTTCCAACACATTAGCATATTTTCAATTTAAATTTACTAGCCCACTAATGAAATTCCCTTTATTATACCTTAAACCATTTAAAATATTCCAAAACTCACATTCAATAACCCATTTAACACATTCACCAATTCCCATGACTTACCCCTTTTGACATTCTAAATTAAATACCATGACCCAATTTATGCATTTATCATTCACATTACTTAAACAATAAAACAATTAACCTTCATAATCTATTAATATTAAAACCAACTAACATAAAACCAAATACCCCATATTCCATGATAAAAATTATAAACAATGACCATTAGTGCCTCTTTTTCATTCAAACTATCATTTCAACATATTTACTATGGGATATAATTCAAACAAAAAAAATCTATGTTTAACATTATATCATTCCATGTTCTAGAATATTGGCGCACTCCATGGGAACCCATAAACTAGTCAAATAATCCTCAATGCATCCCTTTATAAACATTTGGGGCTCAATTCATCATTTAGATAGCCATTTTATCGAATCTCACTTAAGGAATTTAATACAAAACAAAAAAGAAAAAATAACCCAATAACACGTGCATAAATTTAAATCATGTATATGGGATATAACATATAGTCCACCGAACTCGAATCTGTGGATGGACACAGACATAAACATAGTCATAGATCAAGATTTAAAGAAACCTTTCATCCCAAACCTATTATCTTCTTAAAAATTTTGGTTATAAGGATTCATAATATGGAGAAAATTTCTACAAGAAATAATATGATAAAAGGGAAAAGAAAATGGTTAGACTCTTATGGAGTTTTTATCTACACCCAGTGACATTCCAAACAACTTATAATCGAAGGAGACAGACCATTGTAAAGTCTTGGTATAAAAAATTCGTCACTAGGGTTTATAGATGATATATGAAAGGATAAATTAATTGAGGACTACTAAAATCTAGAGGGAAAAATTGTAAATAACCCTTTTTAATGGGGAAATTTATTTGGCTGTCTGGTTTTCCAAACCCTGCACCAACCATATGCTAACCTCTATCAAATATGGGAAAAGATGTGTGGTTTCCTAGGGATCCCACATGGTTTGGAAAAACATGTTCCAACCGTGCAGAATTGCTTTCTCCAGGTTCCCACAGTTTAGCATCCCACTTTCCATGATTTACATAACCGTTCACACAACCCCCTTGCAAGGAAATTTTTGGGCATACAATTACCTCTAATAGTTCTCCAATCATGAAACTTGCTTATGATGGAAAATATCCCCTTTCTTTCATTCCTAAACCCCAAGTACGCCCCCAAGGCTCCTCGCAATCTCATTAAAAATACCATTAAAAAAATTATTAGGTTTTTACTAAAATTTAAATTTGGTCATACCTCCTCAACATCTTATATCTTACAACCTCCCAAACATAAAATGGTTCCTCCTTAAGACACGCTCCCAAGCATCCCTAAGATCTCAAAGAGATGAGTTCCTGCCACTCGGCCCGCATATCTGGTTCCCTCTCTCACGTCTCTTCTTGGACGTTACCAAATAGCTATAACACCTAAATGGATTTTACAATATTACCTCTCAATACATTCAAATTGTGATCCACAAAATGAACTAGATTCTTTCCAACTGATGCATCAACCTCAACCAACTTTAACCACAATAACATCATTGGGAAGCCTATGAAACCCTACTTAAATTGAGAATCAATGAACTATTTTATATATCATCATACCATCATGGAAGGTCAAATCATACCACATCATTCCAATATTATTCACAAATCATGGTAAACATTGCTTGGTGCCATCATACACTGTATCCAGAACTCTAACAGTGACATGAAATCAACATCGCACAATGAAGCACATGGTTTTTCCAAACAAATATTCAAACCAAAATCAGTCCAAAACTCGATGTACAATGGTCCCATTACATAATTGAACATACAAGAGGCAACAAAAACGCTAAAGGTAATCAACTGTTCAAACCCGATCCAATGCTCGTTATCATGGCCAAATCACCAGAATCATATTTACTTGAGTCCATACAATCCTAAAACACTAGTTACTCCATCATCTGACCACTTTCCCATTGTGGTTATCCCCCCATAAACATTACCTCCCCACTTATATCTTCAAGTGGTTGGAAGATCCACTACCAAAAGGGACTTCCAGAACCTCAATGCAAAATTCATATCTTTTTTGATCATTTATCAAACTTACCGAGCTCGAACATATGTAAGAACATAACCCAAATTGGGTATCTAGCTTGTTATCAATACCATCTGGAAAGATATACCTTGACCAACCACTTCGGGGCTAAGAAGAAATTAACCTAACTCATGTTCAATTTCATTTCCATAATGATCTTTTTATAAAAGATCATACTAGTGATGTCTTACAACATTCCCCATTATTTACATTTTCATATTGTATCAAAACATTCCTGAATGATTGTCTCAAAACACCGATGTTCAACTATTGACATGATATTCCCAACACCTATCCATTGAAACTCCTCACTTATTGAATAACAATGACTTCTGATACACCTACCAGGGTTTTTCCCAACATATGATAAACTCTATCATCAAGGATTCTTATACCATCCAAAACATCATCATGCTTAAATTCACCCATTAATATTCCTAACAAAAACACCCCCACCACTCAAAAATAGAGTAAGAACAACTTGGTTATCCGCCAAAACCGATTCCTCTTTGAAAACATAAATATCATTCTAAAACATCCATTGAAGGCGGTGTTCAACCCACCACCTTCATTCCTTTTTCCAAACTGATTGGCGCCACCCCCATCCGACTCCTCCAAAAATAACCATCCTTCACTATTATCATGACACAACATCATGTATCCACGATTCCATTTCCACAATAAACATTAAAAGGTCTCACAAAACCACATATATGAGTCCATTCCTGATTTACAATGATGTTACAACACCCAACTTCTATTTCAAACCCCATCAATGATTCTAACACATGGATCATGGATTCTTCCTAGAACCACCCTGATCCCAAAGCCAAATCATAAATCAATCAACTCACAAATCTTTGTACCATTTTTTCCTTCATGAATAACCCAAACATGAACCTGACGAGTTTCTCAATGGCCTACTTATAAACCATCATTTATCCCACAGTTTTGTCCACACCTCCATGACCTACTTACAACTCCCCACATTAAGAGTCTATTTTACACTGCCCTCTTCTACTAACTACAACCACAAAAACCTACACTTAAAATACAAAAAGATACCCTAAAACATGGAAATGGTCATCTATATTTCACCAAAATAGAAAAAAAAACATCAAATACTCAACATTCCTAGTATCTGAGAATGGAACTGATGACATTCATCGACCTTCTATCCATCCCAGGGACCTCACCCATAAATAGTCGATGACGTACATCCAAATTTTTTACTCCACAAACTCCACTCCATGAGATTAACATCCAAAAGGTCCCACATCCAACCAAAATAAATCTCGGTAGCTGGGTATAAATCCAAAAGACGCTCAACACACCCGAGAAGATTTCAAGATATTTGGAATGATTATAACTAGATATTATTATTATGAGATGTCGTCAATGAACACCGCCACAATTATCCATCATGACATCACCTCCCACTACTATGAAACCTTGAAATATTGAATGTATCACCTTTCGTGACTGCCAATAACTCATCTAAAACTGGCCACCATAACTCAAGTGGGGTTTACAACTAAACTCACCTATGCTTCCTAAATCTCTATAAAGTGGCCATGATCCAACGCTTCCATTGGAAATCATTCCAAAACTCCTATAGAATTTATCTCAAACAACCCATTAATTTAAAAACTAATTTAAAATGTTTCTTATAATAAAAAAAGACTAAAAATCCCTTTCATAGTCATGCTTCCCACATTGGATTCAGAGGGAACAATATGAGCTTATCCTGAACACCTGTTCACCCATCCTGAATGGATTTGGGCCTTAATAGAACAGGCCCACATATAGACCTCGTCTGATCCCTCAACATCTTGAAACTTCCTACAACCACCCAATAATATCAAATATGGACACCATAATCCATATATCACTTGACCCAAACATACTCTAACACAACTAACAATGCATCTAGGTCTATCAGACTAATTAGACTAGAGTTATTCTCAATATTCCCAATACAAAAACCCAATCTTTCACACAATAATCCCAAATAAATGGATACTCATCACCACGGGTGTCACTCTCATATCAATAGAGTCCATCTATGAATCATACATCCTTCTTCCATCGGGTTGAAGTCAACTTCTAGTACTCCATTAATTATTGTCAAAATAGAGGGGTCAGACATCCAACAAATCCAGACTTCTAAACCAACATTAAAAATAACTACAATCACTTAGGTGCCTCCTTGAATGAATACAATAAAAAAACATTCCCTTATTGGAAATAGATAGTAATCACTATAAGTTGAATCCACCTATAAAGTTTCTCCCATCCTTAATATTCCAATACACCAGAAACATTGGGCTAACCTCCCCAAGGTCACCCATGATTTCCCCAAACTGTCAACCCATAGTCATAAATAGTTTCACATCTTGAAAACTATTATTATTCCCATAAATATATTTATTCCAAACCCAAACTTGTAAAAGTAAAAAACATACATCTATGCCTCACATACCCAAGGATACTCACAACATTGCCAATCCCTCACATGGGTCTCTCTTGATGGTCAAATTATACCATCATCTGAAACAAGGGTTAGGGGTTACAAGCCACTAGACCCTCTCTCTAGGCCTTATAAATTAAAAATAAAACAAGTTTACACTCATAGGTGAATCTCTTTCTCCCATTCTAAAATGCGACATCCTATGCACCGAAGAAAGAATTTACTCTGGGTTCTGTGGCCATAAAAGCACAACCACCACTAACAGCCCCACAAAACAGGACATCCATTTCAAACTTAGATACAACCTATAAAATTAAAACCCATGTGAGTTTCCACACCCATTATCAGAAGATACATCTCAAAAATAAGGCCACTGAATTACAAAATGATGGAAAATGAACAACCATCTATCAAATACATTAAACATTCCAATGCATCCAATTAATGGAACTCTCACCACCCATACACCCTTACATAAGGTCTATTCACAACACTATGGATACTCATTTCTCATGTCCCTTCATGTTCCAACCAACCGCACACTCGACACTTGAGTCCACCCACTCCAAAAAACATTAGAGTATGAGAAAACTAAAAAATTATAGTCATAACAAGATTAACCAGTAACAACTACCCTGGGTCACTTTCCATCAGCTAAATAAAAAGGGAAATATTCTTACAAAACTAATCCTCCCATAAATTGTCTTGGTCCAAAATATTTTCTGGCACTACTATTAGTGGAGAATAAATTGAGATATCCCCTTATTTCCCAATCGTCCCACATCATTGCATTGGAATTTTTCTTCAATTAAACACATAATTCTTATAACACTATACATAAATCATCTACATTTCACATAATGGAAGGCTCTCAACTATCTATTAAAAACTCATTTCACATGAACAATCCCAACAGATATCCTCACACGTAGAACACAAAAAT
The DNA here is from genome assembly GCA_963277665.1 of Viscum album. Taxonomy (NCBI): domain Eukaryota; kingdom Viridiplantae; phylum Streptophyta; class Magnoliopsida; order Santalales; family Viscaceae; genus Viscum; species Viscum album. The sequence goes on along the minus strand of OY728150.1, from coordinate 1,460,060,614 downwards.
AAAACATCTATAATATTGGTCACTGTCATTATGGGGGTAAACCATCTTACATATCCATAATCCTTTCATGAGAAAACATTTTTATTCCATCTTCAATTTTACAACAAAAAACTATCACTCTTAGGATCATTTTTCATTTCACAATTTGTTATAACAAATATTTTAACTCATTTACAACATTTCATTAAATTCAATTATTTATAATTATTTATAATTGATTATATTTACCCATTTTTATCATCTTTATTAAACATTATATTCATAAAAATTCCATGGAATATAGATTGAATTTTTCTTCTCATGTCCCACACACCCTTCCCATGTTAGTCTATTTTGATTCATGCCACCAATATCTCTAGTTGCCTATTATGATGCATGAATGCACAGCCTCATGAAATATTTCCACATGAATAATATCATTAAATAGTCAAATCACACCAAAAGTGCAGAACCAAATGGTGAAATATCATTCAAATATAATAAAAGAAATCAAAAACACAAAAACCCACAATGGGTACTTGGGTTTTCTCTCATATGTGAGTTATCCACTACAAAAAATGAGGTCATTTCTAAGGATTGACGTTTCCTAATATTTTATTTACCATACCAAATATCAAGGCAAGGAAAATAATTACTCTGATACCACTTCTTAACATCCCCATCCAGGAATCCACTAGTATGGTGCTCTGAGCCGGGTCACAACATGACCTCAGGGATGCCTCTATGAATTTCATAGGTCATCGACTAGCAGAGATGGTCTAGTATATCACATTGGGTGATTGTACCATCTTTATATAATTATTAAAAATCCAATATCATTTGGAATAATGAAAAAAAACCCATAAATCAGAACATGGATAACCCATTGTTTCCCAAACAAGGTACAAAAAAACCAAACAATAAATATTCCACGTCATTCTAATAGATCCAAAAATGAAGGAAACCCAATATGAAGACTGTTCGATTCATCCCCAAAATGGGTCATGAATCCACATTCTGATCCCTCATCCTTAAAAATACTATTCTCAAATAAACTCTCTAGTGTAGGGGATTTCCCCCTGTCCTAGCTTGTAATAATGAAATATGTTCTGGTACCCAATGAATGCCCGAGCAGGGTATGAGTACAACAATATTTGCCACAACCAATTGTGTCTACAAAATATCTAGTTAAAATAGATAGTGTATTAATGTAATAAATAGATAATAATGAATAAAATATCTCTAAAGTGACATTAGTTATCCAAATTCAATTTAACCATTTTAATCACCCAGTCCATGTATGTCACTTGTTCTAGGAGTTAGGTATTTACATCACTTTCACTATGGCACAAGATGGTCAATTACTATGAATAGGGGATAATTTAAGTTCCCTATCTCACTAGAGATAGAGATTACATAAACAATTATATCAAGTTTAACTTGAAACCTCAGTCTACGATGTCTCATAAAATGAAATCATTATGAGCATAGATCCTCAGTACCCTTGTTTATTCTGTGCCTTATGGGGTGGGGTTAATATCCTCAGTCTAACATGAACCGTGGGCGTAGATCCTCACATGTAATATTCTACAACTAAAAATCATTGTGCACATCCTTCTTTAATGATTTTAATCATATAAAAAAATTTAACTGTATTCAACAATAAAAATATCATCATTCATAAATGTTTCAAAACATGAATCATTCTAATTCCAAAAATTGATGAAATTTTTTCCATTTACAATTCATTTTTCATTAACCCGTTAAAATTAGGCCAAACACTCCATTTATATATTATCAATATAACACCATTCACATCAAATTTATTTTCATTCCATGTTGAAAATTTAAAAACCATTCACATTTCATATTCATTTAACAAGTAAACCATCATCAAGATCTATCCAATTAACACATTTTCCATTTACATTTCAAAGCCCATTTAACCCAATTTCTATTATCTTTATATAACCCATTTAAAATATTCATCAATTTAAAATCATTAACCCATTTAACACATTCACCAATTCACATTCCCTGGCCCATTTAAAGATTCTCATTGACAAATATTAACCCAATTTACTAATTTATCATTCACATGACTTATAGAAAATCACATACTACCCTTTACATTCTCTAAATCATTTAACCCATTACAAATAAACCAAACAACCCTAATTAAAAGATAAATACAAGAAACAATTACAATTAGTTCATCTTTGTCATTACGACTAACATGTAATCAAATTTACAATGGGATCTAATTTAACACAAATCAACTCTAAGCTTAACATTACAATTTACCATGTTCAGTAATATTGGTGTTCTTCCTGAGTGGCCTTAATCATGTCTAATCAACCTCAATCAATCCCACATGAATCATGTGGTTTTAAATTCATCATTCAACCTAAAATATTACCAAATCTTCCTAATGGAATGGAATTCAAAATATGAAGGGACTAATAACACACCTATACATGCACAAATTTACCTCAAGACTATGGGATATAACATGTAGAAATCCTATCCTGACTCAGTTGATGAAGACTCACTTAGCAGTAGTTTTAGATCCGGATTCAAGAACCCCAGGAATAAACTACCTAAGATCCACTAAAAAAATTTGGTTTTAGGGATTTCAAAGAATAAGATCAAAACAATAATCCTTAATCTGGAAAAGAGTGAAAATATAAGAACTATACTCACATGGATCTTCGATTCACACCCAAAGGCACACCAAATGTCTTATAATTGAAGATGATATACCGTTACAATTTCTTTTATGAAATGGATCATCCCAAGGATTGATAATGGAGAAATTATAGAAGAAATTGGGAGAGAAACCATAAAACCCCGAGGGGGAAAATGGTAAAATACACCTTTTTAATGGATCACATGGTTTGGCCGCCTAGTTTTTCAAACCATTCACCAACTGTGCGTTGACCTCTATCTAAGTGATGATAACAAGTATTGTTACTTGGAGATCCCACATGGTTTGACAAATATTTTTGAAAACTAATTGGAATTGACCTATCTATGTTCTCATATAGTTTGGACTCCGCCTTTACACACTTTACATGTCACGCCCAGACCATGAACGCCTATTATTTTATTCTTTTCTCGGTCCCACATCTTTTGGATAGAGTTGGGTTTGGCTCCATGTTTGAAATTTTTGAATCTTTGATGTTATTAGCGGGTTTCGGACCCTTGTGCGGTCATCGCATGATTAGAGGTAGCTGCGCAGTCGGTCCACATACTTTTGTAGTTATCTAAAGTTTAAAATAAATAATGTTTTGTAAAAATGTAATGGGTTAAATGTTTGCACCATAATAATAATATTATTATTATTGTGTAGATAATAATAATATTATTACTATAGGCAGTGTCATTGTTGTCATTAATTATTATAATAATTATTATTATTATTATATTTATTAGTTGGTTGTTAAATTTGGTTTTAATATTTTTATGATAAAATTGTCATTAATAAAATTATTAAGGTTATATTATTATTATTAATGTTTTTAATAATAAAAGAAATAAAATGAGCTAGTTTATTACTTTTTTTATTTTTCTTACTCTTATTATTATTATAATTAGGATATTAGTAATATTAAGATTAAGATTATTACTATTATTGTATGTTTTTTTGTTATTATTATAAATAGTATTTCTATTATTATTATTATTAGGAATAAAAGACTAAACCCTAAGGGGGGAGGCGCGACCCCCCCCCCCCCCCCGCCGTTTTTCCTCCTGCGCAAGGCGTCGAAGGACCGACTCTCCCCTCCACCTGGCTGCTGCCATCCGGCCCCCACCGCACCTCCTCCTCGCCACTATCATTCGGCTCCCATTGCACCTCTGTCGCACTGCTGTCGTCCAGCCTCCCGCGTGCCGGCCTCCTGCAGTCCGGCTACGCCTCCTCCAGCCATAACCCTCTGCTGCTAGGCCCTCTCCTCCCTTCCGTCGGCGCCCTCCGAACACACACCTGCATGGCGGCCTCCTCCTCTCCCACTCCGGCAAGCGGTGGTGGCCCAAGCTCCAGCCAATAGCGACAGAGGCCTGATCTCCCCTCCCCTCTTGCTATGGTGAACCCGACCCCCCCCCCCCCCCCTTCTCAGCATTTTTTCAGTGTGACCCGAACCCCCTACCCTGGCACATCTGTTTTGCTCCAATGCAGCCGCAATTCCCATTGTTGGCATCCCACATTCTTCTGATATATTAGTATTTCATTTATTTTTGGTGTTTTTCTTCAAATTGACCAGACCCTAATACCTTAGTTTGTGATTTTAGTATTTTTCTTGGTTCCTAGGTTATGTTATTAATGTATCAGGACCCGTTGGTCAAGGTTCCGGTGTCCGCCACCAAGGGTGAGGCTGAGGAACTTGATTTTCCTTACCGCCAATTTTTTAGGTAAGGTTAATGCACCCACTTTTTTGTTTTGCATCATCCAATTTAGTGTCTTATGTTGGTTTTATGTACCTGGTATTTAATGGGTTCTACATTGGTCTTCATCGCACTTACTTTGGATATCGATTGTATTGTTAAGGTGTGGTGTTGTTTTTTAAGTGTTTTCGCCATTGTGGGAGTGCGTGTATGTGAACAGGTGGTTGTGTGTGTTTGAAAGCATTGGCTCGGCCAATTCTGGGAGGTAGGTGCTTCCATGCATTTTCTTCCAATTTCATTCTATGCAATACTTGTATTTTATTATTGAATTGTTACACCCTAATTCTCACATTTATTACAAATGTACTTAGTTTATGGTAATGATTTATTGTTAGTTTAACCTACTAAATATAGGTTTTGACTTGTCCTTTAATTCATGCACAAGATTTCACCTATGTAGTTGAATGTGGATAAATAGTATTGTTTAAAAAAATGTTTTTTGTTAGTTTCTTTGACTGTTATTTATAATTGTTTTATAAGGTGCTTCAACTGTTTATTAAATTATGGAAGAATTGTGAAACTGTTTTTGAAAAAAAATTTAGAGTGTGTATTATTTTAAAAGTGGATTTCAACGTGTGTGTCGCATTTTCATCAAGATTCACTTACCTCATGTTTTCTTTAATAGCCCGATTGGAACTTTAAAAATGATTGGTGAATTCATGGTGTAAAGGCCCATTTGTCTTTTGAAATAGATTTTTGGAAAACCCTTCTTGGGTTGGTATCCCTACCTAAATGTTGACTCGTGAGATGGAAGGGTCCTCGGTATGGGACTTCTTTGATTGATAATTATTTTGAGGCAAGGGGAAAACCCATGGGGTGGCTAGGGCGGTGCCAGTTTGTGTGGTGTGTTTTATTATATGTATGTGACTTATTGTTTGAATGATGTGGCACACCCACTTGAGAACTTTACATGGGAACCTAGCATAGCAAAGAGGTTTACTGAGAATGATTACTACACTAGTTTAGATTACGTACAGGCTAGTGTCCCCATATGAGGGGAAAACTGATTTATTGCTGCTATGGGGATTGGGCCCCTCGGTTAGGCCATTTAGGGTTATGCTGAGCGTTAGGGCATTATGACGTCATCGTGTTAGGGAATTCCTTTAGGATGAGTCACATGTATAGTATGTTCTGGTCGTCCTTTGAGTTCCTAGGATTTCCCGTGTTTCCCCATTACAAGTACAATTAGAGCCATTTCCCACATTGTGTGGACACTTTTTCTTTTCCCCTTCTTTTGGTATTTATTTAGAAAACTGTGAAATTGTGATTACATTAAATAGTTTTTCAATTATATGTTCTGAAATAGAAATCACAACTCCCCTTTCTTTACCCTTGTATTTGGTTTTAACATTTAAGGGTAGTGGATCATGTTTTTTTGTTTCTAAAAATAAAAGTGTGTATGAAAAGCTAATTTTATAATGTAGTTCAAACTAGTGTTAATGGAATTTCTTGTGGAAGAAATGACATTGATTCTGTGGTGGTTGCCTACTGAGCGATTAGCTCACACCCTACCTATACCACTCAGTGTCGGTAGACCCGAGTTGTTTTGCAGGTTCAGTCTTTGTTCAGGATTCCCTAACAGGTGCTTAATGTTAGAGAAAAGTTGGTCTTATGTTTGGTGGTGTCCAAGAGGTCCCATGGAGATCGGGTTGTGGTGGTTTGGTTTGTTCGTTTGGGATTTCAGTTTTTTATTTTTGTTTTCTGTTTGTTGAGTTGCATCTTGTATCTGTATTAGTTTATTTCATTTATTTTTAGTTCTCCATGCTACTGTATACTTAGTTTATTTCATTTATTTATCTGGTCTTGGTTGTTTTTTTGGTCTTAATTCGTTCCCAGGTGTATGTTTTGATGTCCGATACTAGTTTCCATACCAGGGGGGATCAGGAACGCCCCTCGAGACTTTCTGCGGACCGGATTGGGTGACCGGCTCAGGGTTGACCCCGGGCTGGTTCATGACAAAATGGTATCAGAGCAAGTTTTCCCTTATCAGACCTCGCTTTTTAGAGAACCCTTTGTTATTTGGGATTTCCAGTAGATGGATATTAGAATTTTCGGGGCTCATGAGGTAGGTTATGGGTCAGTTCCTGATCACCACCGCTCGCAATGAGACTTGACTTACCAGGGTTAGTTTGGGATTTGAGTCACTTTTCCTTGGTGATTTCAGATTGAAGTATGACAATGGAGTTGAATCGGTTCAAATTGTTGCATTACATAGGGTGGTGACCCATGTGGATTCTAAGTGCCCGGTTTAAGGTCCTCTTAGTGTTATGCCTAACTTGGGGCATGGCTCACCACCATGTTGCTGGGTCGGACATATGCACTAGTTCCTCATTCTAGTGGGTTATTATTTCCTGGGTTTTGTTTTAATCATGGTTGATTTGAGTCCATGTTAAAAGTGAAATTAGTTTTGAAATGGAAATGATATTCTTCAAAATTCGTTTTGAAATTACTAAAGTGATATTCTAAAGAGAAGTGGATCAGTTTGGAAAAACATGGCATGTATTTGGATTTGGTAAAGAAAAAGAAGGGTTTGAACCTTGTCACTCCTTATGGAGGGTACACGTGCATGGGCGTGTACGGAGAGTGCATAAGATAACTTGTTTGCAAATGATATGAGCGAGATTGAATGAATGCACATGTGACTGTTCATAAGGTCCCATAGGTGGGTTTTAAATTTTTAAAGAAATAATGGTTTTGGAAAGTGATTTATGCTTGTGTTTTTATAAGTTTGGCTTATGGGCATGTTTCCTTTTGCTTGTGTTGTTGCTTTGATTGAGTTTTGGATTGATTCCAGTTTTGATGTTTTTTTCGTGTTGTTATGAGTTTTCCGCCCAGAAAGCCTCCAAAAGTTGTTAATGAGTTGTGCCCAGTTCCCAGTTCTTTTATGTGTGGCCTGCTTATCGAGGTAATCAAAGCCTGTTAAAGGAATTTTTATAGTTCATAAAGATAGTGTGTCTTCGGGTTGTTGGGATCTCCGAGGGTATTTAAGGCTCCTACCATCCTAGAGTTATTTGAGGGTCTAGATCTAGACTACTAAGGATGTGATGTCTCTTTGACGTTGGAGTTCAGGGTGTAGTTGGGGGTGGTCAGTTTTTGACAAGGTTCCCCATTTGGCGAGCAGGGTGCACTGGAGGAATCTGTTTCTGAAGAATCTTGTTCATTGGTGATGACTTCCAGTTGTTGGACCGTTCTCTTGCATGCCACTAGTGTAGCTGTTTCAGGCACTCTACGCCGCTTTGTCGCATTAATTCAAAGTATTACTATAGTGCGACTATTCGGGGCGTCAGGGAGATTTCATAAAGGAGTGATGTTTGGGAGGGAGTTAGAGACTACAGTGTGAAGATTCTTGACTGTGAGGCAGAAGATGCTTTAGCCATCAGAGCCCCAACCAAAAGTCTCGGGGTGAAGCTAACACATAGTCAGGAGTTGTCGAGGGTGTGTGGAACATTGGCTTAGATCATGTTTTCAACTTCAGATGCAAATATCCAAGGTTTTCTTATTCAATTCATGTCTTGTTTGTAAACTCATTCTCGTTATTGTGGTGTGATGAGCTAGTTGTACCGAAATCCAAGCAGCCTCATCCGCTCTAAATGTGGCTTTTAAATTATTTTTATTCCTTCAATGGTGTTGTTCCCGTGAATTGTTGTCTCATTTTGATTCTGAGTTGGTCTCAATTGCATTAGTCAGGGGAATGTTTAGTTTCATGAGTTAATGGGGGTTTTTCATAGCCCCTTATTAGTTCGGGCACCTCTCCCTGTGTTTTCCTTTAGTGTGTATCAGTTTTGTAGGGTATTCCTCGGTCCTTGTGCTTGATGTGTTCCTTTTCCCCGTAATGGTTTTAAATACTAGTTATGGAGGTGTGTTGTTAGTGTTGAGAAGGTGGGATGAGTTTGGTTTGGGAGTTCTCGTGTTTCCCCCAGGGGGGTGGTTTGTTCAGGTTCAATGGTTTCTGTATTAGTGAATTCTTGTGGTGGGGAAAACCATCCTGTGTTCTCCCCTCAACTTAGGGCAGTGGTTTTTTGTGAGTTGGTCGGGTGTGACATGTGTCTCGGTTATCTATGATTTTCTCTGGGCATTGACTCAAGTTGGGTAGACTGTTGGATTGGTGACTTTTGGGGGGAAGAAAGTGTCTGTGGTGGGGAGAATTGTCATGCCCTGACCACGAACTCCTATTATTTTATTCTTTTCTTGGTCCCGCATCTTTTTCATAGAGGTGGGTTTGTCTCCGTGTTTGAAATTTTTGAAGCTTTGATGTTATTAGCGGGTTTCGGACCCTTGCGCGGTCACCGCACGGTGGGTGGTAGCCGCGCAGTCAGTCCACGTACTTTTGCAGTTATCTAAAGTTTAAAATAAATAATGTTTTTTAAAAATGTAATGGGTTAAATGTTTGCTCCATAATAATAATAATAATAATATTGTGTAGATAATAAAAATAATTTTACAATAGGCAGTGTTATTGTTGTCATTAATTATTATTATTATTATTATTATTATTTTATTAGTAGGTTGTTAAAAGTGGTTTTAATATTTTTATGATAAAATTATCATTAATAAAATTATTAAGGTTATATCATTATTATTAATGTTTTTAATAAAAAAAGAAACAAAATGAGCTAGTTTTTTACTTTTTTATTCTCTTTAGTCTTTTTATTATTATAATTAGGTTATTAGTAATATTCAGATTAATATTAATATTAATATTATTTGTTTTTTGTTATTATTATAATTAGTATTTATATTATTATCATTATTAAGAAGAAAACTCTAATCCCTAGGCCCCCCCCCCCCCCCCTCCTCTTGCGTGAGGCGCTGAAGGCGCGACTCTCGCCTCTGCCTGGCCACTATCGTCCGACCCCCGCCAAACCTTCGCCTCACCCATGCCATTCATCCCCCATCTCACCTCCGTCGCGCTGCTGTCGTCCGCCTCCCACGTGCAGGCCTCCTGCGCTCCGGCCATGCCACCTCCAGCCATAACCCCCTTCTAGCAGGCCATCTCCTCCCTTCCGTCGGTGCCCTCCGACCACACCCCCACACGGCGGCCTCATCCTCTCCCACTCCGACCAGCGATGGTGGCCCAAGCTCCGGCTAGCAGCGACGGTGGCCCTATCTCCCCTCCCCTTCTGCTCCGATGAACCCGACCCCCCCCCCCCCCCCCCCTGTTAGTGTTTTTTCGGCGCGACCCAAACCCCCTGCCCTAGCGCATCAATTTTGCTCCAACGCGACCGCGTTTCCCGTTTCTGGTATCCCTCTTTATTCTCATATATTGGTATTTCATTTCATTTTGGTGTTTTTCTTCAAATTGACTAGACCCTAATACCTTAGTTTGTGATTTGGGTATTTTTCATAGTGCCTAGGTTATGCAATTATTGTATCGGGACCCCTTGGTCAAGGTTTCGGTATCCTCTGCCATGGGCGAGGTGGATGAACTCAGTTTTCCTTGCCGCCAATTTTTTGGGTATGGTTAATGCACCCGCTGTTTTGTTTTGCATCATCCAATTTAGTGTATTATCTTGGTTTTGAGTCCCTGGTATTTATTTGGTTGTGCATTGGTCTCCGTCGCACTTACTTTGGATGTTGACTGTATTGTTAACGTGTGGTGATGTTTTTCTAAGTGTTTGCGCCTTTGTAGGAGTGCGTGTACGTGAACAGGTGGCTGTGTGAGTTTGAAAGCATTGGCTCGGCCAATTCTGGGAGGTAGGTTCTTCCATGCCTTTTCTTCCAATTTCGTTCCATGCGATACTTGTATTTTAGTATTTAATTGGTACACCCTGATTCGCACTTTTATTACAAATTTACTTAGTTTATGGTAATGATTTATTGTTAGTTTAACTTGCTAAATATAGGTTTTGACATGTCCTTTAATTCATGCACATGTTTTCGCCTATGCAGTTGAATGTGGATAAATAGTATTGTTTAAAAAAATGATTTTTGTTAAATGCTTTGACTATTATTTATAATTGTTTTATAAAGTGCTTCAACTGTTTACTAAATTATGGAAGAATTGTGAAACTGTTTTTGAAAAATGTTTAGAGTGCGTATTATTTTAAAAGTGGATTTCAACGTGTGTGGCGCATTTTCATCAAGTTTCACTTACTGCATGTTTTCTTTAATAGCCCGATTGGCACTTTAAAAATGATTGGTGAATTCATGGTGTAAAGGCCCATTTGGCTTTTGAAATAGATTTTTGGAAAACCCTTCTTGGGTTGGTATCCCTGCCTAAATGTTGACTCGTGAGATGGAAGGGTCCTCGGTATGGGACTTCTTTGAATGATAATTATTTTGAGGTAAGGGACAAACCCTTGGGGTGGTCGGGGCGGTTCCAGTTTGTGTATTGTGTTTGATTATATGTATGTGACTTGTTGTTTGAATGATATGGCACACCCCCTTGAGAACATTACATGGGAACCTAGCATAGCAAAGAGGTTTACTGAGAATTATTGCTGCACTAGTTTAGATTACGCACTGGAAAGTGTCCCCATAGCAGGGGAATACTGAGTTATTACTGTTATGGGGATTGGGCCCCTCGGTTAGGCCATGTAGGGCTATGCCGAGCATTAAGGCATTATGACGTCATCGAGTTAGGGCATGCCTTCAGGATGAGTCACATGTATAGTGTGTTCTGGTCTTTCCCTGTGTTCCTAGGATTTCCCATGTTTCCCCATTACAAGTACTATTAGATCCATTTCCCTCTTTGTGTGGACACTTTTTCATTGCACCAGGTTTAGGTATTTATTTACAAAACTATGAAATTGTGATTACATTAAAAAAGTTTTCAATTATATGTTCTGAAATAGAATGCACAAATCCTGTTTCTTTCCCCTTGTATTTGGTTATAACCTTGAAGGGCAGTGGATCATGTTTGTTTGTTTTTAAAAAGAAAAGTGTGTATGAAAACCTAATTTTATATTGTAGTTAAAACTAGTATCAATGTAATGTCTTGTGGAAGAAATGACATGGAATCTGTGGTGGTTGCCTACTGAGTGATTAGCTCACACCCAACCTATACCACATGATGTCGGTAGACCTGAGCTGTTTTTCCAGTTCAGTCTTTGTTCAGGTTTCCCTAGCAGGTGCTTGATGTTGTAACATAGATGGTCTTATGGTTGGTAGTTACCAAGAGGTCAAATGGAGATCGGGTTGTGGCGGTTTGGTTTGTTAGTTTGGGTTTTGAGTTTTGTATTTTAGTTTTCTGTCTGTTGAGTTTCACCTTGTATCTGGATTAGTTTATTTTATTTATTTTCAGTTGTCCATGTTTTTGCATCCTTAGTTTATTTAATTTATTTATCTGGTCTTGGTTGTTTATTTGTTTTGGGCTTAAATCGTTCCCACGTTTATGTTTTGATGCCCGAAAGTAGTTGTCATCCCGGGGGAGACCGGGAATGTCCATCGGGACTTGTTGCAGACCATCTCAGGGTTGACCCCGGGCTAGTTCATGACATTACGTAACCATGCACCACACCTCCTCTCTATCGCATTTTGGGATTGTGATTACCTCAAACCATGATCGAACCCTGAATCTTTCGTAGGATATAAAAAATCCCAGTTCATTCATAACCCAAACCACTAGAACACCCCAAGCCTTATCATACATTCAGTAAACACTCAATTAACCAAATTTAAGAGGTATAAACCAAAATATAAATATGTTTATATGTACACAATGTCTTGGATATTGAACATTGATATTGGGATGTTTTTTATTTTATTAATTCAACTTTGTTTTATTGTATATATGGTAGATAAGTGATGGATGTTTTTTTGTGATAAAATTCAAAATGTGGATATTTTATAATCTATTTGAGGATAATATCATATTTATTTAAAATAAAATAATAAATGTGGTGACTATTATATTGATAATCAATGTAACACATGGAAAGAATAGTTAGTTCAAGAAAAGTTGGCCTCTTTATGTCATTGATGTTGGAATGGTTTCAGAATTGTGGATGAGTTTTTCTTAATAGGAATTATATTTTATTTAAATATGTTGGATTCCATAGTAAATGGAAAATGGGATTAACATTTCATGATTTAATGTAATGTCTAATTTTTTACATGTATTGTAAAGGTAATTTCTATGTTGTAATGGTTTGATAACGGTAGCCTTCCCCAATCATAAAGACAAACTAGGATATTTAAGGCTGAATAATTACATGTATAAGGACATCCTACACGTGATAAAGGTATATCTTATCTTGTGTAAATGTAAATATTGACTTGAAAGTTTTTGATGGGTCTGTTTTCTCCCTGCTGTCTCGCTCAAGTGCACCCCTCCTCCTCTTAGGTTTTCCCATTGGTGATGGGGAGACCTTTCATCTCTCTTCCTGGAATCGTGATTTTCTCCTTCCCACTTGTTGTTCCTATTTCGCCCTTCTCGGTTTGATCTCTCTCATTTGGTTGACTTAGGGTTTCCTCCTCTTCACCTCATTTTCCCTCTCCTTCCACGATGTTTATTTTCCTCCTCCTTGTTGTCAGATCTTACAACGAACTTGGTTTTCTTCTTTTCGCCTCCTCATTCGCAATTTCCCTTTCTCCTATTATTTTTCTTCTTTTGACTGTCCGATTCGAGCGGTTCCGTTTTGAGGGATGTTATTTGTTCAAGACGACATCTGATCTAGTCATTTAATGGATTTTTGATGGATTTGTGTTCAATTTCAATGGTTCAGGTTCGACGAAGAGTGTTTTCTAAGGGTTTTCCAGTACTGGCTTCATCGTGGCTCGTTGTGGAGGCCCTTTCCACCCCTACTCTGCTCTGGCTTCTAGGACCATTTCTCCTTCACATGTTAGTTGGGAGATATGGTTTCTGCTGAGGTTTTGGTATTTGTTTGTGGGGTGGAAGGGTGTTCTAGGAGGCGTGACTTGCAGTTTATTTCACCGTTTTGATGGTTATTCATTTTTTCTCTTTGGATGTTTGTTGCCGATAGTGGTGTGACTTGTATTTCATGGTTTGTGGGTTATTATTCTGAGGATTTCCCGAGTATTCCATAGGTATGACGATGATTCCATTCTGAAAGAGCCAATGTCAGCCGGTGTTCGGGCTGGTCACAGTGTTCTGGCAGGATGTGAGAGACGATCTATTTGGCTCGGGGATCGCAGCTCCTAATGCACCTGGGGATCGACATACTCAGTGGACAAAGGTGGACATCCATTCGATGTGGCGATGTGCTATTGTAGGGTCAGTGTGATAGGCTCAAGTGTCAGTCAATGCACATCATGGTCATTCTGTTTTAAAATTTAAAATTTGAATTCTACTTTTTGAAATTTGAATTCTGCTTTTCCAATTTGGGTGTTGGTTTATAATGAGAAGGTTTCCAATTTGGGTGTTTGTTTGTAATGGGATTTTTTTGGTTGGGTGGGTTTCCACATACCTTTTAAAAGTGGGTTGAAAATAACAAAAAAAATTCATTTTGGAGGTGTAAATGTAAATAGGTTTGTGGAATCTTCAATAAGGTTAAATAAAAACATATAAAAAGTTAAGGAACTCATGTAATATTAACTGAAAACACATTTAAGGGTGGATGAATGCTACATTGATATATATAAAAAGTGATGTTTATGGGTAGCCTAAATTTTATAATGGTCACTCAAATTATGTGTAATAATATAATGAGGCTGTGTATGGGTTTCTATGATATCTGACACATTATATAAAGCACAATTCACATCTGTAAAGGTAATTATTATTTATTTAATGGTATATGTGTCAACTAAAATGGTGAAAAAAATCTAATGGTGACTAGAATATGAATTCAGTAGATGTTTATATAGTAGTAACCTACAATTTTGGAATCATTTGTAAGGGTACGTTTGAGGCTCACATTAGGCTATGAAATACTAATGGGGACTTGTCTAAGGGTAAACATTGTGTAATGGTAGCGATGTAAGGGTAGAATATTGGTGATACTTATAGGAATCTGGTGCTACCACCAATTGTAACATTTAATTGTCAAGAATCATGTGCTAACACTATACTTGCTACTATAATCATGTTATGTTTTAAAAATACCTCCACTTTCTATAGACCGTGTGCTATCATGAGGCGCATCAAAAAAGGTTATCCTATCACATTCTACCACTAGGCTTTCTACGGTGAGATATGATATTCATGGGTTTTAACTGAATAAACTGAATAACCTAATTTATGATGTTTCTTATAATGATGTTGTAATATTTAATAAAAAAAAAAGTTAATTTCATATTCATGTAGTTACAAAATCATGCATGAAATATTGAATGAGATAAAGTATGTATCATCATTCAATAATAAGGTTTCATGATGATATTTGAAGTAGTATAATCCTTAAAATGAGTAATGAATAGAGATATAAAGAATTATATGGATCACAAATATTTAAAAACATGTCATAGATGGTAAATTACAAGTATCTTATAGGTTCAAAATGAATATTTTTGTTGGTTTTCAAAATCATTTGGATGAGGCATGAAAATTGGATCTCATAGGGAATATTAATATAGATGTTCCACATACAAATTTAAAGAGAATAAGAAGCCAAATAGAGGTGAGACTATAAGAGGAGTGATACTGATGTTGGTAATAACTATATAAAAAGAATGGAGAGTCTGGTCACAGACATTGTGCTGCAAAGAAGTCGCCAATGACATTAATTATGTTGATGTTGAAACAACAAAGATACATTTACATCTCTATATAGGATCATATATTCAACATCTATTATTATTCATTTATTGTATGATGTGATTTCTTGAACAATTTAATTCAATTGGTCAGTCATTAATATATTTCATTATTTTTTAGTCATAAAAAATCCGGGAATGTGTTTGGGGGATTAAAATGATGATACACTATGAATGAATTCATCTTTATATAGGGAAATCATCTTTTAATTTTTTTTATATTTCATTTATATTCGATTGTAGTTAACATAATAAGAGAAAATGTACTGAATAAACTTGTGTGTTAAAGGCAATTGAAATAAATAATAAATAGTGATTCACCCCCCCTCTTTGTTTTTATCACTCATTAAATATTCTATTTTGTGTCATACTGTCACGACCCGTCCCACGGGCATCACATCGTGACTACCCCAAGCCCGCCTTCTATAGGCCAGGGGCTGGAGACTTGCACCAAAGACATAATTCCCTAAAACTAGGAAGGCATTGCCTCTATAAATCGTAAACACACACAAACCGAATACAAGAAAAAGAAAACACTAAGTAAAAGCTCTTTAACTAGTGTACTGAAAGTAAAGGGAGCCAGAATACAAGCCCAACTGTAAAGTACAAATACAACTGAAAGCAAGTACAACTAAAAAGGGACAAACAACTGAAAGGTGAAAGCAGCTCCTAGATCGTTCTCTGGGGATCCTACCTAAAGGGTAGGTACATATGGCCTCCTCAGCACACCATGTACTTCAGACTCCACCATGTACTGATACGTTGTAAGTCCCTCCTCTGGGTACCGTCCAGTCCTGGTGCTCTCGGCCTCCGTCAACGCTGTTCATCGTCTTCATCCAACACAATAAGGTACGGGAATAGCCTGTGTAGGGGTGAGTATAAAGATACTCAGTAGGGACCCCGAGACCCTCATGGTCTCACAAAATCCAACAGGGATAAACCCCAAAGTATGATTTCAACGGATAACCATTATGTAGGTATATGCCCATACATATATCTAAGTTATCAAGTAACCCGTCTCAATCATGAGGAAAACACAAAGGTCATTGACTCAGCTCAAACTAGGATTTTCATTTTCGAAACTATGGCTGCTGGAGAACTCCTCCTTTGTCTAGTACAGTGGCCCTGTCGCAACTCAGAGACACTACTCACTAACCTTAGACTGCTGAGGTACTCCTCCTATCGAGTACCTTGGGTTTGCTGCCAAACCGGGATCTTCATCCGCTATGGGACTACCGCCAAACTAGGCGCTCCCCCTAATAGCCATCAGAGGTACTCCTCTTGTCGAGTACCACAGGTCTTCTTCCAAACCGGGCTCTTTGTCCGCCATGGTTCTACCGCCAAACTGGGCGCTCCGTCTACTGGGCTAGTCAAATCACTTCGAGTCGAATCGGTCAAGCAGTCGTCAGGTCTACAGCTACTAGGTCTCCGCACTCCGTATGCTAGTCTCCAAGAGGATCTGCTCCATGAGATACTGATCAATACCCTATTTTCACGAAGTCTCAGGTGGAAGTATGTCAAAGGACCTCTGCATCATTAGGGTCTCAACGCAACACACAACGCGTTAATTGGAGGCCCGGTCTGTGAGTTATTAGCATTTTAGTCTCGAGGACTTGGTTGGATTCGTGTACGAACCAACCTGACCGTGACTCAACTATACCCCAAACTCCAGTGGGGTATACTCAAAAGGATGGCTATGCTCCAAGAGTACCGATGCCACTGATGGTTCCTCGAACGGACGTCCGGTGCCAATGATATGTCCCAAGAAGGTAAAGGGTCAGTAATGGGCCCGGGTCCGGTCCATCACTGTCGGACCGACTCGGCCCAACACAGTCTGGGCCAAGCTGGTCTGGGTTGACCCGGTCAGACTCGCTGGTTCTGACCCGACCCATTGGACGGGTCAGCACGTTATGTTTTGACACGGTCCGCTGGGCCCGACCCAGCAGACCGCGAGGGCGGTTCGTCCCGATAGTCTTCACGTAGGCAACTCGGTAACTCGGCCCAGAAGACTGGGCCAGTTCGGCCAATGACACTGAGGGGGCGACGTGGGTCGGTTCAGCAGGCCGGTGGCCGGGAGGCCAGTGGGCAGGTAGCGCGGGGCGCGCACAGGCTGACTGGACTCCGGGCAGGCCGCAGGGGCACCGGGCAGGCCGCAACAGGAGCCGGGAAGCATGCCAAGAGGGGGTGTCGGGCGGCTAGAGGGCACTGGTAGGGGCGCGAGGCCCCGGGAGAACGCCAACATGAGGGCGGGGCACCGGGAGCATGCCGGCAGGGGGTGCAGTGCGCCGTGAGCATGCTAGCAGGGGGAGTGGGGCACCGGCAGTGCGCCGTCAGGGGTACGGGGTGCCGGGAGCGCGCCGGGGGCACCGGGCTAGCCGTGGCGGGGCTGGCCAGCACGCTGAAGGGGCACCGGGGTGCGCTACAGCGCGTGGAACAAGCCTCGGGGAGCGCGGCGGTGATCGGCCCAGGGCATCTGTGAGCCGTGGGTGCAGCGCAATTCTCGGAGGCCACTGGTAGCTCGACCTTCATTGTTGTCACCTTCGTCATCATCGCTTCTTCGCCATGCTGTAGGGTATCACAAGAAATTAGAACCACAGAGGATGTCGAGCAATGTTAGGTTGGCCCACATCCTCTGCATTTAGAGGGGAAATCAAATGGCTTAACAAGATAAACAGATGATTAAAACATGCCTGAAACAAACCATTTCTATCCGATGAAGGGGATATGAAAAATTATAACAACTTCATGAAATAAAAACCCCAACCTTTGATTCACAGGTAGATGTTCATTGACGTCGCGGAAAGATGTTCGTCGTTTTGAGGTAGACGATCACGTCCCACGTCGAAGAATCCCGAGGAAGTAGGTTGGAGGAGAAGAGTGTCACTGATGTTCTTCGCATTCTTCGCGTTCTTCTTTGGAAGTCTTCCCCCAAGCTTCTCTCAAAAGCTCTCACCAAAGAGAATTATGCCAACGGAAAAATAACAGTTGCTTGTTGTTTTAATGCTACATGAAATTAAAATTATTGAATTAAAACTCAGCTCCATCAATTTAATTCATGTATGGTGGAATATTAACTGGTGAGAGAGTCAAGAGGCTCTCCCTAATTAATGAGGGAGAGTTGGGAGGTTTTATCCTCCTCCATTAATAGGGGTCGGGTGGTCCCCACCCCTGCTATTTAATGGAGAGGTTATGCTCGGGTTTTCCCTACCATAAATATCCTCCCAAGGGAGGTTATGTGTGGGTGGGCCCCACCACTATAACCTCTCATGGGAGGATATGGTGTGGTGGCCCCCACCCCCAACCACCACTTGGTGGTTTTAACCTCCACCAAATAAAATAAATTTTACACTTTATTTTATTCAATTTAAGGATTAAGAACCTCCAAAAGACCATCTTTCACTCACGTCAGATCGCAACTATGGTGAAGGTCTCGTTATGCAATAATCAGCACTACGAGTTCGACGGTTCCCTCGGAATTTGATTCCGAGCACCGGTTCAAAAGTAATAAAATATCGAACGGATGTTTACTAAACGTACACAAAAAAAAGTTCAAAAAAAATATTATCAGTCACCCTCGAATCGCGCTGGTTGAGGTTAGGCTCTGCCTAAGTGAAATACGCCCCAACGAACCAAACATTACTATCGGATTTTTAATCTGGATCACCGTTTAGATGTTATGAATTTTAAAATAAAATAATTGTCACTTAATTATTTTATTTGAGGGCAAAAACTATCTTTTTCTAGTGGTCCGCACCGGGAAAAGTCAGTATCTTCTTATATAAAGCATGCCCTCGCAATTTCAGCCGTGGTATTGGATTTTTAATCTGAGCTACCATTTGTTAGTTATAATCATTTGAAAAATAAAATAATTTATTTTATTATTTTATTTACGGTTATGCAAAATTTTGGGATTTTTTACAGGAGGCTCGGGCTGACTAAACTTATGTCGCACCTAGGGTAAACCTGCCATCTTGAGTGCAATAGTGACCTTAGATTTATGATCTGAGTAACCGTTTAAGTGTTATTCCACTTTTTTAGGAAAACTGCTTACGCGCGTTAATTTAAGGTTAACAGAACTTCAGAAATTGATTTCGGGCACACCGGGCCTCGTTATCTAGTACCGTGAGAAAATACGGACTCATAAAATTACCAAGTATTTTTTTATAAAAAATTCCATGGGAATTACGGGTCTTTACATTCTCCCCACCTCAGGGCTTTATGTCCCCGTAAGCTATAACTCACACTAAGGAAACAAAAGGGGTTAATAAGAACGAATATGAGCCTCCCACTCTCATGTGATCTCCTGGAGGTTCCCGTGCTACCAATGAATGTGCACTAGAGGTATCGACTATCCACATAGGACCCACTCCTATCAATCCTCAATCTCCACTGGAACCTCTGTGAATGTCACCCCATCGTCGATGTCCATCTCTCCATGGTCGATGACGTTGAAAGGGTCGTGCATGTATCTCCTCAGCTGAGATATCTGGAAGAAGTCATGTACCCTGTGCAACTAAGGTGGAAGAGAAAAGAGGTAAGCCACCTCACCTACTCTACTGAGGACCTAGAATGGTCCAACGAATCGTGGAGATAACTTGTCTCCTCGGCCAAATCTCCATAGACCTCGTCAAGGTGAGACCCATAGAAAGATGTGGTCACCATCCTCAAACTCCAGTGGTCTCTGTCTCCTAAAAGCATAAGACTTTTGTCTACACTGTACAGTCTTCATCTGCTCCTGGATTATTTTCACCTTCTTCGTGGTAGCTCATACCATCTCTGGTCGGTAGGATGTGGGTTGACTTGGTGAGTCAGTCAACGATCACCCAAATCGAGTTGCGACCCCTGGATGTATGTGGAAGACCCGTCACGAAGTCCATGGATATCCCATCTCACTTCTACTCTGAGACCTCTAAGGGATGAATGAAGCCTGCCGGTACCTAGTGCTCTGCCTTCACATGCTGACAAGTAAGCAACCATGAGACAAACTCGGCTGCCTCCTTCTTCATGCCAGGACACCAATGCTTTCGTCGAAGGTTCTGGTACATCTTCTCCACTCCTAGATGTACCGCTAGAAAGGGATGTGTGGAACAACCTCAACACCTCCTCTTAAAGTGCAGCTGGTACCATGGTACGTTCTTTAAAGGGGATGATGTGCTCCCCACATTTAGAAAATCCATCAGGTTCCTACCATATGGATATTTGATCATGTCATGTCTCACAGTCAGCATCCTCATGCTGCGCCTCCCAGACTCGCTGAAGTAGTGGGGGAGTGACTGTAGGAGACCGTAGATAGGCTACTCCATCCCTATCCACAAGGTATATCTACAAGGAGGAAGCTGCTATGTCGCATCTCCTAGCAGCTGAATGCCTGATCTCTTACTGAGGGCATCTGCTACTACATTCCCCTTCTTAGGAGTACAAACTATCTCGAAGTCATAGTCCATGATGAACTTAATCCATCGCCGCAATCTCTGGTTTAAGTCATTCTGAGAGAAGACACACCTGAGACTATTGAGATTAGAGTGAATCGTAAACCGTTCGCTCAGCGAACTATGGCTGAGTCTAGCCAATTGTAAAGAAATCAACTACACCCTACTTCACCTACATTCTACAAAAGCTGCTGAGATTTCTCTTTTTCCGAAAAGAGAAATCATTTATCACCCCATGGATGAACCATGTTATTTGCCTAATACAGTCAATCATGACATGAATGGTACTAATTCATGTCATGGGCGATGTCGTAAGGCCTCGACGCTACTACCAAGAGATCCAACCTTTACTCTCGCCTCCAAAGGTTGAGTCACACTATCGGCATCAGTATGTGGTCACTAGGTCTCCTCTAGTAGGAATCTTGAAAGTGAGGGTCATGTCAACAGTTTTAACCGGAACTTCTAGAATTAACCACACAAAAGGCAGGAAATAAAACGTTACAAGGAAAAGTGTCTTTTATTTCTGCATCTCAATGTACAAAGACACAAAGAAACCACAAATAACGACATCAACGAAGCTAGAAACATCATGAACAAAGGTCCCTATGCCTAGAACTAGTCCTACTCTTGTCCACCTGCTTTCGGAGCTCCATGTTCATATGATTCAGCTGCCTGAAGCTATTCTCTCCCCTATCCACACAATCCTTTTAGTCGGGGTGGACCTCCTGGTGGTGGTGGTGGAAACATCACGAAGCGTCGTCAACCACCAGCTGCATGACCATCTCCTCTGCAATGTTCGCCTTCACCATGCGAACCGTCTCGATCGAACCTTTGCCTCTGCCGGGGAGGTCTATTAGCAGACTGGTGATCATCTATACGGTGGTTCGGATAGTCATGGGCCATGTGAACATGCCCGCCGCAGGAGTAACACTGTCTGATCCTGGTATGTCGGGCTCTGTCTCCACTCTAGGTGCCTCGTACAACTGATCCTGAGTCATGCAGTCGACCACCTGTAGGTCTGGTCCTCTTATACATCTATGTCATCTTTCTATTGCCTATTGTAGAATAATCCATTGCATATCGGCGAGTGGTGGGTCTCGCTGCTGGAGATAGCTCAGCAAGGAAACTCCCCACTAGGAGGGCTCTCTCCAACACCCCTGTCTGAGTCGGGATGCTGCAAGAGATAACTGAAGCTCTAATATCTCTTCTGAGTCCCTGCTCAAAGGACCAGGCCCTAAAGAATGGGTCTCGTACCATATCAGTGGAGTAGCGCGAGAGGCCAGTGAACCTCGCTGAGTACTACACCACCATCATGCTACCCTGCTATTGATGCAATAGCTCCTGTATCTGCATCGCTTGAATGGTGGCTGGAACAAAATCCACCCGGAACAGGCTATCAAAGTCTACCCATAGAAGTGATGCCTCATGATTCATCTGGAGAATCAGGCTCAACCATCTTCCTGTTGCTACCTGAAGGAGGATGGATGAAAGGATCACCATGTAGTCTGTTGGCATCCCAACTAGCATAAAAACTCTCACACCAGCCTCCGGCCAATCCTCAACTGCCTGCAGGTCCGTTTCTCCCCGGAAACTGAGTGGCCTCTGGCGTTGGAACTCTTGCAACGTGCTCAAGCGGCGTGCATCGTCTGCTGCTGGGGTTGGTGGAATCAGTGGCCCAATAAGAATTAGTACCACTGGAGCCTCCACTGGTGCCTCAACTGGGAGAGGTCCATGTACTGAGGCCTCGTCACTCGGTGGGCAATCAGTACGTACAACTCTTGGGGTCTAGATGGTCGTCCACGTGGAGGCATCCTGAAAGAAATAGATGTGACACAGTCAAATGACTATACCTAGTGAGCTTACCTGGTTTGAGCTGACTTAATGAAAACTTTTGAAAATGCACATGCAATCAGTGTTTTCGTGCACTTAATCGAAAATCTGATATCAGGGTCTTGGTGTACAGATATGTCGGCTGCCCGCACCAACACTGGATTTCCTAAACTGAAAACCACATTTAGTAACCTTAACACTATTGATTCACAGAAAAGAATGATCAGAGTTTTTATGTTATGTGGAAGAACTGACTCCTCGGATTCCAATTTGTCACGACCCGTCCCCCTGGGCTCGCATCGTGACTACCCCAAGCCCACCTTCCATAGGCCACGGGCTGGTGACTAGCACCAAAGGCGTAATTCCCTAAAACTGGGAAGGAATTTCCTTTATAAATCATAAACACACACAACCAGAGTACAAGCAGAAGAAAACACTATGTAAAAGCTGTATAACAAGTTTACAGAAAGTAAAGGGGCCAGAATACAAGCCCAACTGTAAAATACAAATACAACTGAAAGAAAGTACAACTAAAAAGGGACAAACAAATGAAAGGTGAAAGAAGCTCATGGATCGTCCTCCGGGGTTCCAACCTGAAAGGTAGGTACAGATGGCCTCTTCAGCACTCCACGCCCTTCAGACTCCATAGTGTACCGATACTTCATAAGGTCCTCCTCCGTGTACCATCCAGTCCTGGTGCTCTCGACCTCCGTCAGTACTGTTTGTCGTCTGTATCCAACACAATGAGGTGCGGGCATTGCCTGTGCAGTGGTGAGTATAACGATACACAGTAGGGACCCCTAGACACTCAAGGTATCACAAAATCCAAAAAGGATAAATCATAATGTTTGATTTCAACAGATAACCATTACTCAGGTATAAGCCCATACATATACCTATGTTATCAAGTAACCCATATCAATCATGATGAAAATACAAATTTCATTGACTCAGCTCAAACCAGGATTTTC
This sequence comes from Viscum album, assembly GCA_963277665.1. Classification (NCBI taxonomy): domain Eukaryota; kingdom Viridiplantae; phylum Streptophyta; class Magnoliopsida; order Santalales; family Viscaceae; genus Viscum; species Viscum album. Next base: position 1,460,037,306 of record OY728150.1, on the reverse strand, counting down.
ATTATCGAAACCACGACTATTGGAAAACTCCTCCTCTATAGAGTATAGTGGACTTTTCATGAGTCCGAGGCGCTACTCACTAACCATAGACTGCTGAGGTACTCATCCTATCGAGTATCGTGAGTCTGCTGCCAAACCGGGCACTCTGTCTGCTGTGGGTTTTCCACAAAACCAGATGCTCCCCCTAATAGTTGTCAGAGGTACTCCTCCTGTCGAGTACCACGGGACTACTGCCAAACCAAGTGCTATGTCCGCCATGGGTCTGCTGCCAAATCGGGCGCTCTATCCACTGAGCTAGTCGAATCACTCTGAGTCGAATCGGTCAAGCAATCATCAGGTCTACAGCTACTAGGTCTATGCACTCCGTCTGCTTGTCTCTAGGAGGATCTACACCACGAGCTATTGGTCAATACACCAAGTGTCACAAAGTCTCAGGTAGAAGTATCTCAAAGGATTTCCAAGTCATCAGGGTCTCAACATAATAGATGTCGCGTCATTTAGATGCCCGGTCTGTGAGTTATTAGCATTTTAGTTCCGGGTACACTGTTGGATTCGTGTACGAACCAACATGACCGTGACTCAACTATACCCCGAACACTAGTGGGATATCCTTAAAGGGATGGCTATGCTCCAAGAATACCAGTGTCGCTGACGGTTCATCCAACAGACGTCCGATGCCAAAGATATGGACCAATAAGGTAAAGGGTCAGTAATGGGCATGGGTTCGGTCCGTTCCGGTCAGACCGACTCGGCCCAACCCAGTCTGGGCTGACCCGGTCTGTGTCGACCCAGTCAGACTCATTGGGTCTGACCGGACCCATTGGGCTGGTTAGTCCACTATTTTTTGACCCGGTCCACTGGTCCCGGTCTAGAGGACCGCGAGGGTGGTTCGGCCCGATAGTGGCCACATAGGCGGCTCGGTAACTTGACCCAGAAGACCGGGCCGGATCAGCCAGCGACACCGAGGGGGAGCAGCGGGTGAACGGAGAAGGCTACGACAGGATCCGAGAAGCGCGCCGGCAGGGGCACGGGGCGTAGGGAGGGCGCCGGTAGGGGCGCAGCGCGCCGGGAGGGCGCCGGGAGGTGCACGGGGCGCCGAGAGCACGCGCGCAGGGGGCACAGGGCGCCGGGAGTGCGTCGGTAGGGGGCGTAGGGTGCCGGAAGGACGCCGGCAGGGGCGCGGGGCCCCAGGAGTGCACCAAGGGCACTAGGAAGGCCATGGCGGGGCTAGCTGGCACGCCGAAGAAGCGCCAGGGGCGTGGCAGTGCACGAAACAGGCCGCGGATAGCACGACGGTGATCAGCCCGAGGCATCGGTGCACCGTGGGTTCTGCTAAATTCTCGGTTGTCGTGGGTAGCTCGGCCTTCGTTGTTACCTCCTTCATCTTCGTTGCTTCTTCTCCATGTCGTAGGGAATCACAAGAAAGTAGAAAGACGGAGGATGTCGGACCATGTTAGGTTGGCCCGCATCCTCCACTTTTAGAGGGGATATCAAATAGCTCAATGAGATAAGCAGTTTATTAGAACATGTCTGAAACAAACACTTTCTATCTGATGAAGGGGATAAGGAAAATTATAAAAACATCATGAAATAAAACCCACTACCTTTGATTCACCGATAGACATTCATTTACGTTGCGGAAAGATGGACGTCGTTTCGAGGTAGATGATCACGTCCCACGTCGAAGAAGCCCGAGGAAGTAGGTCGGAGGAGAAGAGCATCACCGACGTTCTTCGCGTTCTCCGCGTTCTTCATTGGAAGTCTTCTCCCAAGCTCCTCTAAAAATCTCTCACCAAAGAGAATTATGCCAACGGAATAATAAGAGTTGCTTAATGTTTTAATGTTGGCACGAAATTCAAATTAGTGAATTAAAACCCGGATCCACCAATTTACTTCTTGTGTGGTGGCGCATTAATTGGTGAGGAAGTCAAGAGGCTCTCCCTCATTAATGAGGGAGAGTTGGAAGGTTTTATCCTCCTCCATTAATAAGGTTCGGGTGGTCCCCACCCCTACTATTTAATGGAGAGGTTAGGCTCGGGTGGTCCCCGCCATAATTATCCTCTCATGGGAGGTTATGCACGGGAGGGCCCCACCACCATAACCTCTCATCAGTGGTTATGGTGTGGTGGCCCCCACCTCCGACCACCACTTGGTGGTTTTAACCTCCACCATATAAAATAAAGTTTACACTTTATTTTATTCAATTTAATGATTAAGAACCTCCTAAAAACTATATTCCACTCCCGTCAGAACGCTACTGTGGTGAAGGTATCACTAAGCAATAACTGGTGTTGAATGTTCAAATGTGCCCTCAGAATTCGATTCCGGGCACCGGTTCAAAAGTTATAAAATCTCGAATGTACATTTACTGAACGTACTCGAAAAAACGTTCATAAAAAATATTATCAGTCACCCTCGACTCGCACCGGTCAAGGTTAGCCTCTAACAAGGTGAACCATGCCCCAAAGAACCCAATGGTACTCTTGGATTTTTAATCCGAGTAACCGTTTAGAAGTTATGAATTTTAAAATAATTTAATTATAACTTAATTACGTTATTCGTGTCCAAAAAATAACTTCTTCTGGTGGCCCGCACAGACCAAAGTTAGTATCTGCTTAAATAAAGCATGGCCTCTCGAGTTCATCAGTGGTCTTGGATTTTTAATCTGAGCTGCTGTTTGTGAGTTATAAGCATTTGAAAAATAAAATAATATATTTAATTATTTTATTTATGGTTATGCCATTTTTTGGATTTTTCACAAGAGGCCTGCGCCGACTAAACTTAAGTCGGACCTATGGTAAACCCGCCATCCTAAGCGCATCAACGACCTCATATTTCTGATCCTAGTAACCGTTTAAGAGTTATTCAACATTTTCAGGAAAACTGCTTACACACATTAATTTAAGCTTAACAAAACTTCCGAAATTGATTCAGGGCACACCGGGCTTCAGAATCAAGAGGCGTCAGAAATTGCCGACTCGTAAAATTCCCATGTATATTTTTTTTAAAAAAATTCCCCAGGAATTCCTAGTCAATACACATACCATTTGACTGAAATTTTATGCTTTTTTAACATGTTTATTCCCTTACCAGAATTTATAGATCACACCATGATTTTATGTACCTCCAATGTTATATTATACTGTTTTATGTATTGAAATATAATTTAGAGTTCTTCATGGTGATAAAAAATGATCTGTTTTATTTTTTTTATGTATTATGAACATACTATTTCAAGGATGCATGGAATCTTGATACATTGTATGAGTTTATTGGAAATTTATTTTAAAACTAAAAGTTAAATTATTTTTAAAAGTATTGGGTCACTGTAGTTGCTATCTAAGGCATGGTCTAGTAATTTATGTGCATTATAGACAATATAATTTAGGGAGATACCTAGGGTTTATTATGTGTATAAAAGAAAACATTGAAATATTGGAAAAGTAATCAGTGCATGGTTTTGAATAAAATTGAATCCTTATTAAGATACAAAAAGTTTATGTAGCTTTGGAATAGTTATACCTAGGGTTAAGAAACCAAAATATGATGATTGGGTATTAACTAGGTTGTCAGATGGGGCATGACAGAGAGGCATTGTTTCTCACATGGATTGACAATCCCAAGATAAATTCTTTTGAAAATTCATTGACTCTTTTTAAATCATTATGGAAGACATGAATAGATTGTAATGTTAGATAAAATAGTATGGAAATAACTATGGTTAACATAGATTAAATCTTATGGACTCATATGGTAACATATTATTTTAATTTATAAGTTATTCCTTTTCTATTTTTTTCCTTTTTACATAATTTTTAGAATGAGTGTTATCATCCCTATGTTTTAGATAAAAAATTATGACTAGAGACATAATAAAATAAGGGAAGGTATGCTCATTATCCATACATGAGATAAACGTTTCTTATAATATTTTATTTCTAACAATAATTTCTTATATTAGATGTAATGTCTTACAATTCAAACACATCCTCAAAACCTGGGGTTTGATCTATCCACGATAATATAAAGTGGTGAATTGTTTGAGTCCCATTTGTATAAATTCTTCTTATTTAATGTTTGTGGATTGAACCACCCAGTTAATATTTGCATACATCATTTAGAGGAATTTTATTCTATATTAGGAATGGATTCGTTATACTTATAAAAATTAGGCATCAAAAAAAAGGTTGGTAAATCACCCTTCAAATATTAATTTATCCAAGGATTATATAAATGTTTAAGGAGGAGGATTAATCTATTTTTGAAACATATAATCAACTATGGATATAAATTCCTTTTGAAAAATTATTTCCATCTTTAATTACTGAGGCCAAAATAGATTCATTCTTTGATAGATTTTTATTGAGTTGGATTATGCAGATGTATTCAATGAATAATTATCTACACTTGTTCTATTATAATATGATGAGTTTATAATGGAACTTATACCTAGTTTATTACCTATATCTACAACACCATATTTAATGACCATAATTTAGAGGGATGAACCTATGATGAAATTAATGTTTAATTCAAAAATTGATTTTCTAAACCGGAGTGCTTCAACATGGGGTGAATAGTTCCAGTTCATAAGGAATAATGATGGGTAAATGAACCTATTATTGATAATCATGACCTAAATAAAATCATTAAATATAAAAACTATACCCTTTTACTGATATATTAATTTTACAAACAACTAAAATGGACCAAATATTTCACTAAGGTGGAATTTAAGTTGGGATATAGAAAATTAATAGGTAAGAATGAAGATATTATCCATACATTTTTGAAACAATATATGGACCCTATCTGTTCATAGTGATTCTGTTTGAACGTAGTAACGAACCATCGATATTTATAGAATTAATTAATAGTATATTTTACATTGATGTATTTTTGGATGTACTTATAGTTGATATTATGAGATAAACTAAAATAAAGGAGGACCACGAGAAATATATGAATATTTTGATAATGGATTTTTGAAAGGAGAATCCATTAGTAATTTATAGTAAATGCTACTATTAAATAAAATAATTATAATTCCTAGGGAATTTTATTAGGTGTAATGAAATTTATTTATAATTTTTTTGGATAAAATAATTTTAGTATTCAAATATTCCAATAACTTTAATAGAGATCCATTTTTTAGACTCATTGGTTATTACCAATTATTATTGACAAAATTATACCTACCTTCAAAACTCCTAAAAAATCTGAAATGAAAAGGTATAAATTTTTTCTGCGCCGGTTAATATGATGAGAGAATCATGTAATTGAAAAAGATTCATAACACATAATTAGTACACATAGTACCCTTATGTTGGGAATAATTTGTGTTATACAATGATTCCTCAAATAATGGATTGGGTTGTGTTCTAATTAAGGATGAAAATACGACTACATTTTCCACTTGGAAGTTGAATGTTCATGGACAAAAATAAACGACACATTATTGGGAGTTGGCTATAATAATATTAACAATAAATATTTTGAGACACAATCCTTTTGGTGGGAACTATGAAATATATAAAGATCATAATATCGTAAAATATAAATTCCAATTAAAGGATCACAATATGCTCTAGTGTAGATGGTTTGAGTCGATCAAGGTCTATGAAATCCCAATCCACTACCATTTTGAGAAGGAAAATAATTTAAAAAATTATATTTGTAAGAAGAATCTAAAAAACATATCAATCATGAGGATTGAGAAAGATATAATATTAATACTTTCATGGTATGGACATGGAAATCATAAAGGTAGGAAAATCACCATTATTTACTCTAATGACTACTCAACTATCCATTTTGGATAAGATAATAAACGATAAAAGAGAGGACATGGCAGTAAAAAATAAGGTTGATTATATATGAGTACGGAAATCTCTTTAGTACACTTGTTAAAAAGAATGAGTTTTATAATTTGGGTCACCATAGTGTGAGCAATCAAAACTAGATATAAAGAAAAAGCTATTGAATATTGAATATAACACGACCATCTCTATCATCCTGGGGAGAAAAAAAATATCCTTATATTTGATATCAACATTGGAGGGAAAATGTGATAGAGGTCATCATATATATATATATTATAATTATTGATATGCCCTCAATTTAGGTATGTAAGGAAAAAAGTCCAAGTGGATGATGTAACCACTACCCATAACTACATGGAAATCCAAAAACATCTCCCTGGACCTTATCATTACTCCACTAAAGATATCAAGAGTTAATAATATTATATGGGTTAGGATGAATAATATTATAATGAATTATAATTTTATTTTAATTTTTTGGGACATGTAACTCAATTATGTTGCAAGGATATACATCAAGAAAGTTGCGAGCCAGTATGGAAAATATATTTGATTGTTTCTCATCAAGATCAAATATTTAACTATATTTTTTAATAAAGTATCCAAGATTATCTAAATACTAAATTTATCTACAATATATCTTATATATTGAAAAATATTTTTTTTATTATAATAATAACCAGACATTTGAAAACATTTCAAGAGGATGTCTGATGGACATCAAAGAATGATGGGATTAGTATATTAATCTAGTATAATTCTTGCGCAATAACAAATTTAAATAATGCATCCAAATTATTCCATAGGAATACCATTAACAGGATATTTTTAAAGCACTTATGTGAAGGGATAAATATCGATAATTTACATTTCTTGGACATGATACTATTGAGGAAATTGTTGAAAAGTTCAAGACAAATTTTTATCACATCAACGCAGTTCAAATTTGATTAAATATCTATGAAAACAATCCTAAATGACACCTGATGTATGAAGTTCGATATAATTTTTTTCTCCAAACATCTCCCTGGAAAATAGTAATTTTATTTTCAAGAAAGTGAATGTTATGTCTATGGTACATCAAACCCTTTGAGATTCTTTATCTCGTTAGAGTTGGGGAATATTAGCTAGCACTCCAACTGACCTACCTAAATAAAATAAAATATATTAATTATCCCTTATTATGAATTAAATATAATATCCCTCACTTGTACTAAATTTAGATGTATAAATATGAAAAATGATAACTTTTATGAACAACATCCTATGAAGATCATGGACCATATAGATAATATTACACACAATAAGATAACTCTCATAGTAAATGTACTATGGAAAACAGTTATGAGGAGATGCCATGGGAAATAAAGAATGAAATGAATTATCTTTGACCTTACATATTCTCACCATTGTTTGTAAATTAAAATTCCGAGGGTAAAATTTCATAAGTTGGGAAGAATCTAACTACCTAGAATTTTATCAATGGAATGTCCCATCAGAATATATAAGTACATAATATTTAATAAAATAATATTATATACATATTTGAACCAGATGAAACAATATTTGTTTTAATTAATTTGAACATTAAATTTTAGTAATATATATTTCTATGATAATTGATTGTATTAAAATGGGACATATAATATAAAATAAGGTAACAGTTATAAGGAATTTTATATATGATTGATTCCCATGAATAATAACATTCACGAACAATACTGTAGTAATGAATAATAATACTAGTAATGACATATGAATTTTGAATATGAAAAAATAAATATAACATTATAAATATGCAAAGTTGAATGATGAATTAATTAAATATGGTGTATTTATATAATTTTGGGAACCCATATGACAATTACAAGTCAGACAATAAAAATAATTATCAGATGATTGGAATTGTAATATAACTATTAAAGATAGTAACTGCACTTGTAGAATATAATCATTACTTATAGTTTTTAAAAATATTTTTTAGTTTTCCTATAAAATTAATTTATAACATATTTATGTAATGATACATGTAAATAAATGTTTTAAAAAAAATAAAATAATAGGTTATATATTTTTAGAAAAAATATGTTTTATTTTAATTTTTTATGTAAATTAAAATGAAATATTATTTTCATGATTCTTTTAAATTAATATTACCTTTTACTGTAGTTATAATTTAATTTTATGATTCCATATATAATTTCTCATAAGCTTAAATTTTTTTCATAATATTTAAACTTCTATTTTTATGTACATGTAGATTTTATTTGAAAATTAAATTTCTATTTTTTATAAAACATGTTTCATAAAATTGGTTCCATTTTTGTAATGAAAACATTGAAAATTGGTTGTTGATATTTATTTTAATTATTTAAATTTTTTTGTTGAAATGTGAAATATAATACAATATGGTGTATTACATTATAAGATAAATATAATAATTTTTGTGTAATCGATGATGTATTCACCCACTATTTATAACACTCTTGAAAGTTTTGCTGTATATAATCAAAATAATCAATATTATTAGAATTATTTAGAATAAATAATTATCTAATGAAATTTGGATTCATAAATACCCCTCTCCTCCCCTTATAAATACCACATATTATCCTAAAATCATTATAGCCTTGGATATTTGAAAATTTCATACAATGTAAAATCATGATCAACCACCCCACCTCCTAGTATTTCTTGACATCTGATGACTTTTTCATTGAGCTATAAGGGATGTAGAATAATATACAACTAAGGGAAGTGGTTCAATTCTTGACTAAGTAATATCAATTTAATTTTGATTATACTACCACCTTATATATTCTATACTTATATAAATAGTAATATAAGTATCGTAAATACTTTTATATGTTGTTTTTTAAAATTTCATTCTTCTACCCTCTATTTCATAGATTCTAAAATGAAAAAATTGTTTACAATATGGTTAGATCAGTTCAGTTAAACGATGTTTTATGTTTTTCTCTAATACCCTCATGGTTGGTCATAAAAATAATTTTATGGTAATATAATATGATAATAAGTATATGATAACTAATTTCTGGTCTAAATGATTATATGTTCATAATATTAAATAAAATTATAATTTTTCATAGTGGTATATAAAATCGGTTAAATATACATACTTTATAACATTAATGGTTTTAATAAATTATTCATCACTACATAGGAAAAGAAAAATATATTTGGGAACCTTTACATTTTTCAAAATAAATTAATATCATTTCATTTCACATTTAATAATTTATTCCAATTATACAATAACATCAATAATTATCCACCAGTGATCCGACCTTGGAATTATGAAACAAACTCCAACAAAACTACATAATTACTATTTATATCTGCATTTAAAATATATAAATGAACATAATAAAATTTTAGTAATTAAAATATAAATGAAAAAATATGTGAATTAGGGAATTAATTTATATAATTTTATTTTCCATGTTTTATGTGCTACTTCAGAACAATTCGTGAACCTATGGTATGGGATATTTCCATACTTCCCTATTTTCATTGGGTTTCTATTCTTGTCACATTAACTAAAATTATCACTATATTTTTCTTATTTAATTATATTGAATTCAATATATATTTCTACTACATATATATATAGTTTAATTCACCCATATATTTGAGAATATTTATGTTTTAGATATTCTTTTCTCAATATCACTTTATAAGATAACCCAATTGAAGGGAACATCTTTATTTACTTCACCATTTTAAATACCAACCATTAAATAATTTTAAAACTCTAATTTTTTATATATCCACTCACATATCTTCGAAAATTATTAGACAGTTTTGGGTAATTAAAATTTATTATTATATCACATATTCAATGGTTTGTTACACTTTTCAGTAAATCCCTTCTTAAGTGGTGCATTTACAAAGTGATATCTCGAATCATTTTCAAGTACATAATTCTCATGGAAATATTTACTTGTGTAATATGATTATGAAAATCATATATTGTACATATCATTTCTTTCCTGTAATCCATTATGATATTCCACCTGGTTATTTTTATGACCTGATTATAGAACCCATTTATCTCTATGGGTAATTATTATGATATATATTATTAGATGATATATATATATATATGCATGTTTAGGTTATGATGGGTGATCTATATTGTTCTAAAATGAATTGGGTAATGATTATGTATCATGAGAAGAAATGTATGATATTACGGAGGAATCCAAAAACATTATGGGGTTCTGTTCACCATGTGATGTTGTCTTGGTAGTTATCATTGACTCATGCTTATGTCATGTTATATGAGGATAAAAAATTCAAACGTTTTCATGATATCATTATACCATGTGTTTTATTTAATGATCAAATGAGATTATTTCATATCCTTCTCTTTTTTGATATCATATTATTCCATCTGAATCAGTTATTATTCTTTTTATCATGTTTATTACCTTACGGTGATTAATAACATTTCTAATAATATTATGTGTCGAATATGTTATCATAAATTATTTTAAGAAATCAAAGGGATTTAGTATCTCATTATAGATATTAAAATAATGATGGTGGTTTTTATTTTTTTTAATTTTATGAACATAATATTTTTAAGTCACTGGGACTCTTAATAATTTGGTTTTCTAATATGATATTTTGTTAAAATTAATGTTACATAAATTATAAATGTATTTCATCACTATTATACCTGAACACTTTTGTCATGTATATACCCAGGATATCCTGTATAGTATTTAGAGTTTAATGGAATATAGGATCACATTATAGTGATTACATAATGATTATGTATTTTACATGTTCTTTATTTTATTTATATTTATAATCTCTCAAGGATAGAAAGCCTTATGATTTAGGGATTTTTTGAAAAAAAATTATGTTTATAATCATGAAATGAAATATATAATGGATATGAGTTTTTTTAGTCATTATTAGAGTCATTTTATTGATACGTATGGGAATTATGAATGAAAAAAATTTCAAAAATAATATGTATAATTTTATTGTAATTATACTAAGGATTTATTAAATTATCAACTCTATGATTTCTTATAAATTATATCCCTTTCCAGACACTATAATGTTGATGTTTCTATTCAGAAATACACCTATAGGTATTCACTATAAAAAGGTTTTTTAGTAAAAACTGGATCTTGAAGTGTTGCATGATGAGGGGGGCTAAGATTGAGAATATTCTAAGACACCACTAGGGGATATTATTTGTATAATATATATTATATTGAAAACCCATTAGGAAGTATTTTAATATAATTATATTATAGATATATTAATATGGAATAAATCATGGATAACCTAAACAAAATTAGTGAAATTCATATATGTGTGTATACATGTAAATCATTCTTTGTTATATTGGTTTACATTTTACATGATTATTGAAATATGTATCATCATGCCAAACATCAGTTAATTTTAGAAAGATTATTTAAATATTAGGAATCATGTCAAAATCATATGTGATTATTTTCCTAATGAGATGAATAATATTATTGGAGTGTGCATCAAACATCATGGATGCAATTCCATAACTGAAAACAGTTATTCTTAATTACATGAATCCTGTCAAATTACATCCTTCTAAAAAGAGTGAACACAATATAGTTGATTCCATTACATTTCAATGTCCTTTACCATATATTAGATCTTTTAATCCCTTAATCCAAGAAAAATATATTATATCCATTTACATGGTATTCTCATTCCTCAAATTCGTTGATCATGGGAACATTACAGTTTAAATTTATTACTAATAGAGAGAAGAAGGTAAATAGTGAATGCTGATAAATAGTAATAATCCCATTGAATAAATGGAATCTATGATGTGGGATTAAGTGTAGAAAATAATTTTTAATAAATATATTCCACAAACACTCTTCCTAAAAATATAAAGTGAAATTCAGAGAATAAAAAAATGGATGAATATGTTGGTTCATTTGAGGAAATCATTACGAGGCTTGCATGGTATACCTCTAACATTTTTATAGACCTGAAAAGTGAGGTTAGTCACTTCTTCAGTTGGATATATAAATGTTATTGAAAATGATTTCCAATTAATTAAATAAAAATATATGAGGAAATATTTTAATGTTCCCTTAAGTAATGATGTTAATTGTTTTATTCTCAATGGTCTCAAATGACCATGAATAAGAAGAACATAAAAGAGTTAAATTTTATAACATCCATGAATAATTGATCAAGTGGTAAGAGAACCACACCACCCAAATTATGTAAGTGTCTGAAGAAGATTCAACGTAACTATATCAGGGGGTAAATAATTGTTTCATTTAAGAAATTTAATAACATCAAGATATTGAGTACTTAAGGATATGAATTATCCAAAAATTTTGATCCAGGAAGAGAATGTTTTGATAAATATATAGCCCATGGTCCAATGTCATAACTACCAGGAACATTGAACATTGAATTTTTTCCCCCAAATATATATGTTTTCAAATATATGTAATTTAAATAACCAAAATGGGCACTATATTAAGGAAAAACAAATTTATCACTAATGTTGAGGTCAATCTTTAAAATTAATTGCTGATATGTACATTGTATACTTAGTCATGAATGAGAATCATGAAATTTAATATGGGTTTTATACATTCCTTATTATAATTCATGTTTATTATAACTATTAAAGAAACATATCAAAACATAGTGAGTGATTTATCATCAAAAACATAAAACAATGAATTTATTAAATTGAAATAATAAGAATTATATATTTGTGGGATGAATCTCCAAAATATCCTTGTTAAAATCCATTTACTAGAAATGGATTCAACACTAGGAATAAATTGGGTGTCCTAATATTGAGAAAACATCAATTATCATGATATGGAGTTAAATATCAATGTCCCAAGACATCCATTGATTTTAAACATGTGTAATTAGGATGATGAATCTCAATTGAAAACTTATCTTAAACTATGCATATTATTTCATTATTATGAAGGATACGTAGGTCAATTTTGTGGGAAAATGGATAGTGATATACTTGATGAAATTATTTATGTCTTGGTATATTCTGATGTATTCTATGATGTTTCACATGATCTACATCTGATATGAAAAGTTTAGTTCTCAATTAAAATTATACAAGATAAATTATTTATGTCTTGGGTGGGTATGACTAGTGATAAATTATAAATATCTAAAGATAGTTAATCCCAATACCAATCATATATTTGAAGAGTGTAATAGTTTATTGGAATAGTAAACAAGAATATGGCATCATATTGTTAAATAAGGGTCTAATCATTGCACATTTACTCACACTACAAAATATTGGGGATGGATTTTTGACCTACTTTTTTTCATTCAAAATAATTGATTTTTAGACAAATAAATAATAATATGGTAGCCTATACCTCCCAAATATTAATGATAAATTTTTAAAACTATCCAACACATGATTTGAATTTTTTTAGTAAAATATTAATTTAGAATATGTAGTTTTTTTATCTATATAGATAGAATATTGATATATATAGATAGAAATCTTCTTATGTATGTTTTAATACCAAAGGATCTTGAAAATATCCAAAATGTTGATTAATAGAGATATCTGATTTATCATGTTTAATCCATTCTTATCCTTGAAATGGAAATAAAGTGAAAGATTTTATGAGTAGGAATAATCGTAGAACATTATCCTTGGTGATGGCTGAGAATGATAGAATTATCATTGAAATTAAAAAATGGACATAGGGATTCTAAAGAAGGAAACACGATCATGTATTTCATAAATGATGACTCGACCATCCATTCATGTGATGATAAAAGAGACTATGTTATATTAATTGGAGATAAAGATAATTATTGTAAATATTTTGGAGTTTAACTTTGAAAATGAATATGATTTATGGTTATGATACTGAATATGAATCCCAATGAAACTTAAAATCAAGTGGAATCTTTTAAAATAATCTTGTAGATCACTATTACCTATACAGTATAGGACAAAAAAGATGTATGGATATCTAAATAAAATCATCTTGTTAGATAACATGAAGTGGTAGAACGTATAATGTATACCTTGATTCTAAGAATTCCATGATGTTATGGTTAAATGATAGAATACTATATATATTATGTATCCATAAATAATATGTAAAAAATGATCCCAGAGTCCTAGAGTATGTGGTAACATTTTTACATTTTAAATATATACTAGTGATCACATACCAATGGATCAAATTGTTTTGGAGAATTTATATAAAATATACATAGATCTCACATTACATGTGATAATATAAAATATAACATATTTTTTCCATTTAGAACATAATTATTATATATATAATATCATAAGATATCTGACTGTAAACATTATAGGATCTTGTATAGAAGGTAAACATATGTAATTTATGATCACATACTCCCTTTAAGGAAATCCTTGGAACAAAAGATATCACAGAATAAATAGGACATCAATAATATGAAAGGAATTAATACTGATAAAATAATTCCATATGAATAATCACATGATCTTGAATCTTATCAAATGATGAAATAACTATTTGAATCATCAAACTATAATTAATAATTTATTACATAATGATATAATTCATAATGTTGGATATCTGAATAAAACAATTGAGGCTTCATGCCCTGAAATATTATTTCAATGGTTAAGGATTTGGCCAAAATACCCATACAAATACTCCTCACTAGACATGTCAACGAATAAAGGGGATATATAATTTTTGGCACCATCCATAAATGAATAATTCTTCTACATTCATCATAATAATGAGTAATAAAACATAATACACAAGCCTTAAAAATCAATAATTGTCTGCATTGGATGACCTATAATGAATAATTGCAATAAAATACATATTAATATTGTTCTTAAACCATCTAATGAGATATGTTGGATTGTATAATATGATTACATATTTAGTAAATCATAATATTAGTTAAAAAAATTTATCATGGTTTAATATACATCTAAAATATAACAGGAAGAATCCATGAAGAAAATGAATTTTCAATTTAAATATTACACATTTTAAATAAATAAATTTTCAAAAATAGAAAAATATTTTCATTCTAAATATACGTGTATTCATGTACTTAAATACTAATGACATGGAGTGGTTATTATGATATTAAATTCTATTAATATTTTATATCTTAAAATAATAATTCCTTTCCCATTTTTATTAAACAATGAAAAGTACCTTGATAGAAAAATGACAAGAATATTGAATAAAAAAATATTTATTGAAAGTAAAACATCAGAAAAAATAACTTAAAAATTAATTGTACAATATTAAAAAAATATCTATTTTATTTTATAAAAGTTAGGGAAACAGAAGATAAAGATTAAATATGGAATAAAAAACAAGATAAAGTTTCTTAAAATAATTCATTCTACCGATTTATAATATAAATTGATTATAATGAAATGAAATCATTTAATTTATAAAAATTACCAATGGAGAATAAAATATTTGTTGTTTAAGTTGGAAACATCATATAATTTAATTAATTTAATCATAAGTCATTATAATTGAGAATAAGTATGGGATTCAGAAGTAAACCATATCCTTAATTAAAAATTTCGTCACAAGTCATATTGCTCAGCATAATAATAAATAAAATATATTATAATATTTTAATTAATATATATAATAAATTATAATATCCAATATTATCTAATTATATCATTTTAACAACCGTTTATTAACATTTTTTAAAAAAATACTTGTTTTGAGTGGTAAATATCTTGTTATTAAGGTAAATATGTTCTTAGTAATTTTAGTCTGTTAAGAGATTCTTGAACCTGTCATCTAAAAAATTAAAACATTTATATTAGTATCTAATATATTCATTATACGTATATTTATTCATCCAATATTGATTTATATATTAAAATTAATTACAATGTGTATCGAGATAGTGGGTTGTACTTACACAGAAACATGCCTTTCAGTTTTCAACAGATGGAAAAAATAATGTAAATAATAATCCACCATTAAAGAATCATTATTTTATAATATATATAATATATATATTAAATATTTCAACATTTTAATTAATTTAAAACTAATAGGAAAAAAATTATCATGTCACTTCAGGGAGGTGGTTATCCGCACAAACACATTAGTGACATTATCTTTTTCTAACTTATGTAAAGGTAATATAGAAGAAATTGTAATAAAATTATAGAAACAAATTTTGAAAAAATAATATATAAAAATGGAACCCATTATAATAACCGTAAATTAATGATTATGTTGGAATATTAATTGTATCACTACATGAATATGATAGTCTACGTGCACGCACGAATAATACTTTCAAAACCATTTCGATCTAAATGACGGTAAATTATAGTTTTATGATAAAAAAACTGTATTTATATTTAATAAATTAACATTATTATTTTATGATGAATAACATTGGTAGAGATTATTTATAATAATAAGTAATTTCAAAAAGGTGGTATGGAATGATTACCAATCCATTATGTGGCTACCAATATATCCACTATTAAGGATTCATTAAATCATATTTTAAGAAGAAGAAAATAACTAAATCTTGTGGATGGAGTTTTATAAGATAATTTTCAAGGTTTTAACTTATATATATGGGTCAATTTGGTTTAATAAAAATAAATTTGTAGTGTCCTTTATGAATTGGGGGGAATATTTGTGGTGTCATAAAAGATTAAAATATTATAATGTCATTCTCAAGCCAAGTGCTACCAAATATTGAATTATTATAAATTTAGTATCATATGAGGACAAAATATCACTACTAAATAGTATTTAGATAGTTTTAATTTTCAAAAATCACATATATCTTTGTTTAACCCCAAATAAACCCATTTTACCCATTACTATCGTAATAGATATTTATTATTATTCTATTCATTATAAATAAAATATATATTGAAATCATTTTCTAATATAAATTATTATTATTTAAATATATAATCCAATTTATAAAATTCAACTCACTTCTGTGGAATAATGTAATAAAAAAATAATCCCACAAAACATGATTAGTTACGGTTTTCTAGAAAAAATATTTTCATAGGAAATAAAGTTTTTTATTGGCAATTCCAACATAAAATTGATTCAAATTAAATTATATGGATTACTTAAAATATAATTTAATGAAATTTTAAAATATGTTATAAAAATGCATCATTTCAAATTCTTGAAATAAAAAAAAATATTTTTTAATAAAAATCATAATTTTTTAATTTTCATTAAAAAATTATACTTGTTAGAAAAAATGTGAATAAGTCAGACTAGGATAATATTGACAAGAATACATAAAAAATATTCATTTTTTATAATATAACTTAAAATAGTGTTATATATGGATTTTATTATTTTCTCAGAAAATAAAAAAATCGAACAATTTTATATTTGAGGTATATAATGACTCTACAGAAAAATTAAAAAAAATTATATAAATAATTTAGTTTTTTTATAATGTGGTGTAAAATATTTATAACACCAATTTAAAAAGTAGTTTTCAATAGAAAAAATTAATTCAAAATATTTTTGAAGTAAAATGTATTTATCTTATGATTTGATGAATTTTTTAAGCAGTATAATAAAGTCAAATAACTATTTTTATCAGATATATATCAATAAATGCGATATTATTACATTCTACCCACATATAAATTTTATTTTCAAAAATATTCATCACTAAGATATAATAAAATATGGACATGTTGGTCTCATCACATCCCCCAATTCCCATGTAGTTTACTTAGATTTATGGTTAAAAAAACAATTACGAGCTGAGTGGTCTTGTTTCATATCACCTTTTCTCTATATTCCAAAATTTCGGAAGTTTTTTCATAAGAGGCATGTTTATCTAGTTCTATGACCTGTGTGTTTAGTACATGTGATAGACCATGTATGTACTTCTTCTAGAGAAAGATAAGGAACACACAAAGAACTATATATAGATTTAGTGGAAGCCCCATGAAAAATGTTACCATCTCGATATGATCATGAATTTTTAATGGAATATGATATCAATGAAATAACGTTTCCCACATTCAAAATCTAATAATATTATAATATTATAATATTTATAATTATAAATCTTCACCATCATCCTTAAATAGATCCTTATAATTATTGTTAGCATTATGTTTCAATCAAATATGAGCTTCCCTTTTTTATGTTTAAGGAATTTAACAGTATTTACCATTTCTTAAACAATATTTGCTATGAATAGAATTCTATTCCCAACATCATTCATTCATTTTTGTGTTCACAACTTTTTTAAATTTAGGGATTTATAAGAATTTACTTTAATCGTTGAGTGAAATATATTGTTTTACAAAAACTACACCAATGGTAGGTGTTGATCCTGACATCCTTTTAAATCCATATTAAAACTATAGACATGTACAGAAGATTTTTAATGGTTATAATAATATTTAAAACTATTTTAGTTTTATATTATGTGTTGAAACTCTACTTTATATCAATATCCTTCTGAATACATATTCAGAACATTGAGGTAAACCTCATATGACAATCAGATACAACTAAAAATGGTAGACCATGCTATCTTACAACATCCCTAATTTATATTTGAGTATGTTTGTCAAGATTAAAATATTATCTAATGTAAATAAATGATATGATTCTACAATATTATTTATTAAAAATCATATATTATTTTGAACATTAGAAAAATTTAGGAGTTTGATGATGAAATATAGGAAAATTTTTCCTATTTCTATTATTGTGTGGATAATAGTTTTAACATTCCTTTAGACATAATACACTTATTATTAACATAATAACATACATATAATCAGTGAAATAACCGATATCAATTTATCCCAAGAAAAATAAACATCCATATATCTATAAATCATCTTATTTACAATATTAATAGTGAATGATAAACTATGAGATTCATCCAAAAAATCTTTCAAATATAATTTTTAATTAACATATACTCGTTTCATACAACTTATCAATCTAGAATGCTATTTTTTAAACACATGGATATTCAAAACCATCTTCTATAATTTCGCATCTCATTTTTATGACATATTTTCCCTTTCATGGATTAATTATTCAACATTCATATGAGAATAATAAGATATTCCCCACTTCTATGATTTCATGATCTTTTTCATATGAGTAAATAAATATTAAATCAATATTATTCATTTTTATGGAAAAGTTGTTTGGTCAATCCAAAATAGATCATAAGACTCCCATGCCACATTCTCAGGGTAATAATATATAGAATACTAATTATCTTATTTCAACTACCACAACATTATCTAGAACATATTCAACTCTTTTAGTGAATATGTATATATATATTATGATTGGAATATATATCCCTCCATTCACTATATAGATAATAAAACTATATCTTCAATGAATAAATTACAATATTAAAAAATAGATTATGATTTGTGTATAATTTTCGATGATTTTTTATTAGTTAGAGGCATATGACATCAAAATTTCATTATTCATAATGGCTCATCTCAATAAATTATTTTATTTTACAATATATATTATATTCCATTCTCTTATGTCTGGAAATATAAAAACATATGTGGTAACCAACATTCCCTTAATTTATTTAATATTCAATACACACTCATCTATCCAAAAATAATGAAACCCTTTTATGAGTAAAATTCTTCAGTAGATTTGAGATTTATGAAAAATTTCAAAAAAAAGTTTAAATTTTATAATCAAGTACCATGAAAACTATGAATCATGGTAACATTGGTTTCTATGGTCCATTTCCCAAAATATTATGTCTTTAAAAGAAACACTAATATACCCTCACATGAGATTATAGCACCCAAGAATCAAAATTGATGAATCCAAAGATCATACTTGTTAAATTCAAAATAAAAAAACTATTTTCTCAGGTTCTCAAACTCAATTCTCAAATGTTCTTCATAATCATAATTTGTCCAATAATATATAATAATATAATCTATAAATACTACCAAAAATTTATTAACCTAATCTATAAAGACTCTATTTTTTAAATCATTAAAGATAGAAGGAGAATTGGAATGTCTAAATGGAATTGAAATAAATTCAAAATGACCATACATCATATGGAAGGGTGTATTTGGTATATCTTCCTTTTATGCCCATAACTAAAAATATCCAAATAGATGATCAATCTCAGTAAAATAAATATATCAATGTAATTTATTAAAATTATCATATATAAGGGGTATATAATACTTGTTATTAATAGTGATCATATAATCTTCTCGATAATAAATGCTAAGATACATGGGCATATCATTATTATTATGAAAAATAATAAATTCACCTCATGAATATTTACTATTCAAATTGAATACCTTTTTTATATAAACATTTATTTTATTAATTAATTATTATTACTCATTTTGGGAAATTTTATATAGAGTCTTGGAAAAATTCATTTCAATAGTTATGATTTCTATTGAAACTCAACATTATTGTTCTACTAACCTATAAGAATTTCCTTAATAATTACGTCAAAATGAACTCATAAAATATGAACATCTTCAATTTTGGGTTTTTACTCAACCATTTGAGATAAATAACCCTCATTAAATGGGAAAAAGTCCATATGATGTAAGTAATATCCATTTAGATTTTTGGGTTCATCCACACACTCATAGATGATCACAATTTGATTTTGAATATGAAATATTACCTACCATCATAAAAAATGAATATTTTATAAATACTATGACAGCCAATCCATGCCAAAAAAATCTTCACATCAAACTAAAGTAATAATATTAAATATATCAAGAAAAATATTCACACAAAAATCAATCATATATGATCTATAGACATGGGTTGTATTTATACTACCATGAAGAGTGTTCACTTCAATAATAACATCTAATACTTTAGGTGGTGATTTTGTATACATAGAATTTTTTTAAATATATATGTGTTTCAATATAACCCAAATCTAATAAATGGTTTTCAAGCCCTTAAAAGATGATAAATATACCATTCATCATGTTTCTAGGAACATCCAATTCAACTGTAATAATTTCTTTATCTTAGCCTTCACCACTTAAATTATTTTATGCTACATTCCCTTAATAGTTTTATCATTGGTTGAAATTATATACCATATAAATGGTTTCTCCCTTAACCATGCATTAATATAAATTATGACCTTTTTCTCTGCACTTTTATTCAACACTTTTTACATTTACTTAAGAACATATGTGTATCGTTCCACAAGTATCATATGATGTGGAATCCCCACTCACTTATTGACCATATACAATTTTTTATTAATCCTTCCCCTTATTTTGTTTCGTTAATTGTAATCTATAATAATTGGGTAATTATTTCTCTATTTTGATGGCACATGATATTATATATCCTCACATGAAAGAAATATTCTAGAGACCAATTTATTTCAAATTATTGGCTTCTTCGCATTAAATAAATGTCAACATTACACTATACGTACATATTCTAATGAATTCATTTTTATAATAGTAATGAAATTTTAATAATATGAAATATTAATTGAATCAATTTGTCTTAGAATCTAGAAATCTATCCTTATATCCTCTTACAGTTAAATAGAAAATTATTTTCCCAAGTGAAGCACCTTAAAATACATTTACTCCATGACCATTAAATCCTTCACATCATTAGTGTTTCGATTCAGTGAACACCATTTATCTACATCCCCCATGATATAATAAAAAACTTGTATAACCTTCTACCATACATTAAATACTAAATATATTATTATATTTTCTATGGAACATATCTTTTTCTAAAAAAATTGTATTTTTGGTTCCATTGGTAGATGTAGTTTGTTGTCACATGAATTAGACTAACATTGTTACATTATGTGTTATATTTTCTTGATTCTCCAAATAAAACTTGTTTTTTGGTCGTTACTTGAGTCATCTCCAAAATATGGTTATAATTTTCTCTATTATGGATCTATCTCCAAATTAATTATCTCTCCTATTAGAGAAATAACTACATAGATTTCATGCATTGATAGGGTTTCCATTTCTTCTTCTTTCTTCCATTTCTAAATAATGATATTCCCAATATCAAATAACAATAATATTTATCATAAAATAGAATTTTCAAATTTTTGAAAAACATAACATAAATTAATAATTTGTAGATAACTAATTTTAGAATCAAAATCATGGTTTCATTGTGAAAAAATTTGAAATCATAAAAATGTTTTCAAATAATTCAAAATGGGTTGTAATGAATATTTAAATTTCCATATGAATATACCATGATATTGACAAACTAAGTAGAAAGTAATGTCCCATTCCACATGAACCAGAATGATGGGTAAGACATACTCATCTAACTATTCTAAGGGTTATTACCCATAGATGCATTATATCCAAATCATTGATCACTTCTAGTATTCAAATTTTGATGTATCACAAGGAAAACCATATAATCTCTACATTACAAAAAATGATTTTATATTATTTATCATGTAGGCATATACTCAACATCTTCCATGTTCCCAAATCTATATTTTCCTAAATACAGTCTAATGTTTTTATTATAAATCACCTAATAAAAATTGTAAATACCATGATCCTATCATCCCATAGTGATGGTAAACTTTATTACATTGGTTATATATATATATATATATATATTTGAGATCATATCCAAAAATACTGAGTAGTTAATTTGTCTTGGTAAACATGATGCATAATTGAATCTCACATTATATTTGAAAACATAAAATAAAAATAATTATTTTCATATAGAAAATTATAATTATCTGTATAATATCATCACATTTAATTCATAATGAAAATTATAGATATTGGATAAATTATAAATATATGAATGGTGTGATGTGAGATGCTCAGTAGGCGAATGCATACAACATTATCCAAAATAATCACATGATCTGGAAACAAATCCATGCATGGAATTTATATCTGAATATTATAATTGAAATATAAAACTATAATGATAAAATGAATAACTTGAGACATCTAAAATGTATTATTGAGTAATCATGGAAAAACATAATACATAAATGGGTATTATATTAACCAAAATACCCAAGATATCATGTTTCATGGGTTTTACCAATGAATCAATGGGGTATCTAATCATGGACACCACAAATCACTTTAAATAAATGTAATTTATCCTATAAATATAATATAGATCTTAATAAAAATGACATAAAAGTATAGAATTTTCTATATTATATGAACTAGCATGTGTAATATTAATAAATTCTACAAGAAACCGGATAATAAACCATCTAGAGTAATATATTTTATTGTATCATTATATTATTTTGTAAATAAATAATGAGATTCGTCAACGTATGTTGGAATATATTAAGTAAATTTTAATGTAACATCATAACACCTCATAAGGAAAATACAATTTTATTTTGGAAAAAATTTATTATTTAAAAAATTATAGAATATTTGGGGAAAATATTCATTGGAATAATCCATGGAAATATGTAATCTAATAATAAAAAAATATTGTGGTTTGAAAATGGAAAATTTCTACACCTCAACCACGGTTTTACCATTTATTTTATATATTTCATTTTACTTTTTTTATTTCTCTATTTTAGTTTCATGTTTTTTTCAATTATTTTTGAAATTTTGGAGGGATGAAGGGTGTTTAATTGTTGGTTCGTAGTTGGGTGAAACTATGTGTGAGTATAGAGAACAACCCATGGCCTAGAAAGTGTCTATATAAAGGCCACACAGTCAGGTTCACGGTTGTGCAATTGACTCTATAGCCCTTGCAGCCCCAGACATAGGTGATTGTATGATTAGCTTATGATATAGAATACTGTGTGGCCTAACTGTGATTTAAAAAAATAATGAATGGTTTATAACAATTATATTATTACATTATTTTTCTATTATCGTAACCACCTACCACCCCACTAACATAGTTGAACGACATGCAAATGGGATACCAACCTTGCACTCGGGCCTCTCTGCACCATCTTTTATCATCAAATCCTTCCCCAGTTGCATATTGGGTCATGTTAGAATGTCTAACCCCATCATAAATTTCTTATTCTTCTTCTTCATCTTTGAATTTTCTACAGTGCAATGTCATCTTAAAACCTAGGGTATTCCAACATTCCATCATTATTTAGTTTTCTTATATGTCTAGGATTTATTCCTTCTTTTAGGATTATTTTGACACACTTAAAAAGATATTTGGGATCGCATGGTTATGGTATTGGATTCTCCATCAATTTTATATAGGTTTCCTTCAATTTTTCACCTTTATTGAATTTTTAATTAGAATTTTCTGTAATTTATGGTTATCTTATATTTTTCATATGGACCATAGACCTCCATATGGTATCTTTGGGATGTTATTAATGAATGTGTATTACATACATAATCATGGTTAAGGAATATATATATATATATAAATATATATTAACTTTTGTATATATTCCCTCATGTAGAGGGGAGTATAATCATTACAGGTAGGGGAATTTATAAATATCAATATAAGTTTGCATGTGTGAAAGTTTAATTTATGATTTTATTATCTATAGTCATCATTGGTCCCTATTTTTTCGATGTAGCTCTTTAGAATGGATTTGGGTTTCCATCTTTAGAGGCAGCATATTTTGAGATATGTTTCCGGTATCTGAGAAAGAAAGTTTACTTCCTTGATTTGTTTACTTATTTAACTATTTTTTATTATCTATTTTTATATATATATGATATAAACAATGGTTTTGGATCTTATAATGGGGTTATCATTTTTTAAATAATTTAACTTATATTATGACATTGTTTAAATATATAAAAATATTTTTCATCCACATTATCAAATGTAATGTGTTTTCATAAATTGATGATACACAATTTTAACTTTTATTTGTTATATAAAAATGATAAAACCATATTAACATATTTCTTCTTGATATGGAAATGGGGGTGTCAGTGATAAATGTGTGCTTTGGGAGATTTTCCTGGTGAAGTGACTTGTTATTCATTTGTTTGACTCGAAGAGGGGATGTTATATAGAAGGGAAATTATTGTTTGAATAAGGATTATTGTTTTACAAAATTTAATGATATTTATATACATTCTAAACTAATAAATCTCACATCTATATATTAATGTAACTAGTTAATATTGGGTATCTTGGTGGGAAGAATGGGACATGTACTCAGGAATGATCGTCCTCTCCAAAAATTATTTTTATATAATAGAAGTCATCTATGATGATGTGGAATTGTTTTCTTGATTAGTATATGAACCTCCACATCGAAGGTCAATCACAATGTGTAAAATGATCCTAGGTACCCACATACCTAGTTACTTAGGAAATTTCTTTGGTGCTTTCTCTCATGACATTGGTTTTACATGAATGATACCTTACAATATCTAGATATATCTTTATAATGTAACTTTAATGTTTCAATTTCAGTCCAAGATACCTCTTTCAGTAATATTATTCCACTAAAAATATTTATTGAAAAATCTTTTATATTTTAAAAAACAATTATGAAAATGTGTTAAAAAATAGTTCTCCTAAAATAGAATCATGATTCTTTTTGAAAAAGTTAAATTAATACCTATATTAAATATTGAAAATCTATATTACATGATTTTGATTTATCATTAAAGGAACGACATAGAGAATTTTCTATCCCTGGAATCCCTAATAGTCATTTAAATTCTCACACAAATTCTATTTATCAATTTCCAATTCCATGTTCTCATATCTCTAATTTACTCATAGGGAAATGTTGTATTCATGGTTTTTAGTGACACATGAGGTCATGTAAAGGTATGTATAGTGTTTACCATTATCTGTTTAGTTTCCCATTTCACTTTTATGAAGGTATTAGTTTTGGTTATTCTTTTCTTTTTAGTTTTTTTTCAAGTGATACATCATTCACAACTGAGTTAAGCATCATTATCGATACTACATGTGAGATTAGGGGGATCAGGAATCCCGCTAGAGCAATTTCATTAATCGTATTGGGTTCCTGGTTCAATGTAGATCTATGATGGTTCATGAAAAAATTATAACCGAGAATTATATCATTTTATTTTGTGGACTTCCAATAGTTATGATCTAGGTTTTTTAGAATTCAAGTATTCCATCATGGTTATGTGCTTGATCATCACATATTTGGATGGAAATTTTAATTTCTAAGGTGATCTGGGATGGTTGTTCCCTGAAATATGTGTCTCAATATAATATGTTTTTTATGTTATGTTTTTTTCATGAGTTTTTGTGTTTTGAATAGGGAATTGGTTGGTTTTTATTATAATTTAAAAATGATGGAGTGGATTTTAATGGAATTTGATGGTTCAAGTTTACTATGCATAGTTTGGAAATCCATGTGATTACTATTTGTATTCCACTATTGGAATTAATTGTTCTCACATAATTGGTGCATGTTCCACCAATCCATGAAACCATGTAGTGTGTAGAAGATGTGTTTCTATGATGTATTAATTTATAAATTTTTAGTATTGGGTTATAATTGATTATTATTTTTGTGTGTTTTATATGGTTTTCAATTGATACCCTAATTTTTTAAAATGATGTTTGGTGTAGGAAAATTAGGTTTCCAAAAGGATAATATTTGGATTGTTTTAAAATTAAATGAAAATGATTTATAATTCTTAAATTTAATTGGAAATTTAGATGAAAAGTGATTATGGAATTGGTTAAATGCTTGATACTGATAATAAAATTGTTTGTCTCACCCTTAGTAATTTTTATGGATGTATACATATGTTATTGTTGTTGTAAAGAAAATGTTAGAACATATTCATGCATGGATAAAAAAATAAGTGGTTGTGGAAAAATATGTGATTATTCATAGGTTACCACAAGTGATTATATAAAATAAAATATTTGATGTGTTATTCCCAAAGTAGTTTTTTCAAAGGAAAACGATTTCCATTAAAAATGTCCTTTTAATATAAAACTATTTGTGGTTCCAAAGGCAAAAACATTATGGAGGCTTTAATTATAATGTGGGTTCATTAAATTGAATTTTCGTCTAAGTATACATGAAGTGGAATGTTTATATTGGAATGGTTTTTTATGATCAAATTATATTTGATGTAGAAAATGGTTATTAATTTAAAATGTAAAATTATGGATCTAAATGTAGTTTTCAATATGCATTGTAATGAACCAAACTTATATCAATGAAATTTATCCCTTCTAGTAGTAATGTCATAATCATATAAAATAACATAATGAAACACCATGCCACATCATTCTTAAATGAACTACTATGGGAGCTTTATATAAAAATTCCCCACAATTGTGTTTTTTATTTTGAAAATCTGGCATTATAAGGACCCAGCCTTAAACATTACTTATTATTGAATTAAATGAATAATTCACATTGAGGATCTTTTCAGGTTTAGAGTTTTAGAGAATTAGGACATAACTATTACATATCATATGTTACAAATTAGACACATCTACTCAGCTTCCATTTTTTTACAAAAATAAAAACTCTTGAACAAAGGAGTCATGTCTAGTTCCTTGTTTTAGACAGCCTGACATTTCCTTGATCTCATCCTTGACCCTATTCAACTTTATGTCAGGTGAAAAACATTTCAAAAAAACTTGGGATTAGCATAAAAAAGATCAGTAAGGGTTATAACAATACAGAAAGAAAACATTAGTCCATGTATACATAAGAATCAATGAAATCATACTTTACTCATAAAGCATAATCAATTTAACATACCTCAAGAAATCATAAGATTGACTAATAATTCATAGAAATCATAAGACATAAAGGTAACTTGAGGCATTCATTACATTCTTACATAGGGAGTAACCCTCATGGTTACGTTTGGAATACCCATCACAGAATATTCCCTAAATCTCTTCGGAGAAACCATAGCGTTTAACCCCTATACGTTACCCAATGCATTGGAGAGATATATCAGGCTCACCCACCCTTAGTTTATCACGGAACCACCCGTCTTCATAATAATTCTCAAGAACCATAACATAATCATATCACATAAAACATGCATAAAGGAAACATAACATTTCCACTTTTATATCACAAGATATCAATACAACAGATTGATATAAAAACATTATGAAAAACATTTTAAATACCAAAATAAAATAAAAGTAAAACATGGTATTTATTTTTCATTTAAGAAAAGGTATGGCTTGTAGAGGAAGCCGAATCTCAAATAATGGTCACGGTGGCAGAGAAGTCGTTGTCGCCGCATACGTACGACAAAAACCTTCCCTTTTGTCGTTTAGTAAAATGCTTCGTATAAAAAGATTACTTTTGAGTAAACATAAAATTCAAAGGGGTTTATACACCGAATAAAAGGAGGTTGTGTGTAAAACAAAATATGCCTCAATGAAAGGAGATTGAGTCGAAGTCCCTTACCGACTTGGGTATCTTTTGAAACATACACCCCATGAAATAAGGATAATACAACAATGATGTAAATACTCATAAACGAAATTATATTACACAAATAGTATAATAATGGGCAGTACATATAACACTAAAAGGAAATGGTGGAAAAAGTAGCATAAATCTCACTGGAATAAAAGTGAGATGAAAAATACCTTACGAAAACTCGACAGCCTAACGACGCCACTTAAAACATCCAAAAATGGATTGATTAGATAAAATAGGGTCTCTCATCATATTAACATATAATGTAAAAAAATATGTATATAAATGAGCATCCCCCAACATAACAAAGAGGAGCTTAAAATAAGTGACATAAAGGAATGTACATAAAAAGAAAGAGAGAGTTTGGATCTCTTACTAAAATTCGGCAGCCTAACGGCGCCACGAAAAACATCCAAAATGGATTGATGGGAGAAAATAGGGTCTCTCATCATATGAACATAAAAAATTATAGTAAGATTAATATAAAAGAACATCCCAATCATAAAAAAGATGAGCTTAAAAGTAATGACATAAAAGAGTGTACTTAAAAAGAAAGAGAGGGGTAGGATCCCTTACCTCAAGTCCGACTTGTCTTGTTCGTTTCATTATATTCATGAATAATAAACTTTGGTCAATTTATAATTGATTAGGGACCTCCATTAAAGATTATTATTCAGTTCATATCACATATTATAATGATATAATAATTGTTTAATAATGTTACTTCATATCAGACGTTTTTGCCGATGTTTGGTGCATGAGTAAAAAAAATGAACTTGTTTGAAAATGATTGCCCATGTAGTTATAAGTAAATAATTTCTGGAATATTATTAATGATTAAAATATCATATATATCCAGTACAGATTAATTTTATACTATTCCATAACATTTGGAGATAAAAAATGAAAAGCACCGTTTATGGAGACGGTATGCCGTACGTACGCATGAACGTTACTTTAATTTTTTTGTCATATTAATGGAATTAAAAATAAATGAGATATATATATATATATATTATAATTCAAGTATAATATATATGTTATATAGGCCACATATGTTCATTAATTTCATTCTTTATACATTCCATATATTGCATGAACGAGTCACATCACTTGAGGGGGCGGTAGTCCACACTTCCTCATATGAAATTATCACATTTGCTCAACATGAAAATAATAAAGTTATGTTTTAAATATAAAATAAAGAAGCATATAGTAAACATAAATACCATATATATCATATATAAAATATATTGACATCATAATGGCCACCTTTAAAGGTGTTAAAAGAATATTGAACCATCATCATTTCGTGAGGCAAAAAATCGCCAACCACAGAAACAGTATGTTCTTTAACCATTAGACGAAGGTGTGTGTAGGTGTTTCTCTAATACTTCTCATGAAAAAATTCTAGTATATTTATTATAATGGTGTTGTTACAAAATAAAGGAATTAAAATAGTTTAGGGGGTTGGAGAAGAAAAATAAAACATAGGAAGACAAGAGAAGATAATACCTTTAAATCGGGTAACTCTTTTTGATTTGAGATCAAAGGATTCCCTGGAAAGACTTCTACCCAAAGTGAGGATTCTAGGAGTAAGAGAGGGATGTGGAGATACAAAATGGGCAGGGTTTGGCCGAGCCAAAATCTTGAGAGGTGTGGGTAAAGTGGTAGAGGTGGGGGCCTTTTATCAGAGGAGAGGAGGGGCACTCTTGGAAAGTCTTGAAAAGTAACATTATTATAAAATTATTTTTGGATTTTAAAGGGACCAAAATTATATATTTCAAGGGTAAGGTGATAATAGTTCTAAATCCACACATCCAATATGTTTTTGACAAGTTTAGGTCTTAGATTTTACATTATATTTTCGTTTTATTTAAATCATTAAATAACGAGGTAATAACTACATCATCATGGTGTCATAAATAATTTAATTTATTTAATGTCAAAAAATTATAAAAAAACTATCATTATATAGGAAATAATTTTAGATTTCTAATGAATATTTATAGTAAAACATATGACTTGTATAACCCCATTTAAAAATTGTTTTAGTAAAACAACACATGTTTGTGGCATTTTTATTTTAACATTAAATAAAAAGTTTTTAATGTCATTTTCCTACCAAAGTGGCTCCATGGGGTCCCCAAGTTGACCCAGGGATTTTCTTGGTCGGCCATGACTCATCCAAATAGGGTAGGACATGTGTCAAGGTCATTTAATATTATTATAACATTATCTTTATTTTAAATTACACTAATTTCCTTTAATCGCGATTAATAAAACGTAAAAGTTACTATTCACCCAAAAAATATTTTAATCACATTGAACCAAATTTTACATCCTAATGAAAACCATGTATGTCGGATTTTTGAAATTAAAATCACAGAAGTGGTAAAGATTCATTTAAACGAAAAATCAGTTTTTAAACTACCACTTAGTGGTTTCACTATTCATCAAAAATTGAAGTTTTTCAGAAAAATACCAAAAATTCACCCTAAGCTATATTTGATATTCCGAATTCAAAAATAATGTATATTTTAAAAAATTCAAAACATATAAGTTACATTATTTAATTTAATAATTAATTCCTACTGTCAGAACAAATATCATGTTTTTATGAAACAATATATATCAAAAGATTGACACTATTTTAAGTCCAATTTCAAAGTGAAAATATTTACAATGACCAACATTGGATTAAATGGTACAAATATATTCTAATTGAACTTTAAAACCAATTAAAAAGATGAACTAATCATATAATTAAATTATATTAAAAATATGTTTTGAATAAAAATACAACATTTTTCACTTATTCATTAAAAATGATCTTTATCTTAAAAAAACCAAAAATTTACAAAAAGTAAATTTTGATGTACCGATTTTAAAGAAGAATTTTATTTTTTCAAATATAACACATAAAATTGTCAAAAAGTGGATTTAAAATAGGTTCTCCATCAAAATGCGGTTAATCGTCCTTTTAAAGAATATTTGAATGTTTACGCTTAAAATTGGATTCATTCACATTTTTAATCCTCTAACATTTATTGTAAAAAGTAAAAATACTTGAAAAACATATATAATCATTTTGTAGTTAGTTCTGTTCATTCCCTTAATTACAATGGCTAGGTGTTAACTACCATTTAAAATGAAGTTATTTTATTATTAGAGTGCAACGTAAGATTTCAAAGGAACTCATTGTTGCGTATGGAGTAAGCCATCGAGCATAGCGTTCCCTTTAAATTAATATTAACATTTTATTCACAAATAGGGATAAATATAAAAATTTCATATTCTTTATTTACCTGGGGTGTTACATCCTTCCCCCTTTTGGGAATTGCGTCCTCGCAATTTTAAAATTGGGCTCGGAAACATCATTGAAAGTCCCACATCAGAACAAGAGTCGGTAAAGCAAACACTTTAAAAGAAAGAAAGAGAAGTACATAGGTCACCTGAGTTAACCCATACTAGTATTCCATGTAGGAAAACATGAATATGGAAGAAAAAGAAAAGGGTCATGTTCTGAGGGAGAGTGATAGAAAACATGTTTAGTAGAAAGTTAACCATAAGAAAATAAAAAACTTGTGGTGGGTTAAACGGTATTCGATTCCCCAGTAGGAAATGTTAATAGACAACATTTTTGTTTTAATTTAATTTTTATTGAGGAATTTATTTTTTATCTTAAGGAAACATACTTACTTGTCATGTTGACTATCAACTTTTACTAGATTTCATAAACAAACTCATACTTTCCCCAAATGATGAGTATTTAGGAATACTTTTTCACATTAAGAGTACTATAATCAACTTCTAGAGAATCACCTAATCCACAAAAGAGAACAATATATTTCCCAAGTCTTTTGATCTTAACCAAAACCAAACCAAAAAGTTTAGTATGAGATCAGATAATACCCAAAAAGGATATTTTTTTACAAAAATAAAAACTACTCTAAAACTTCCAAAATTTTTCAAAAAAAAAACCAAAGTTCAACAAAGACCATTCAATAAACATCTATCCATAAAATTATTCAAAGTAAACCCAAATAAGATTGAAACCCAAATATTTGAAGGATTTAATCACATAGTCTCCCAAGGTAAAAATTAACATTTATCTCCAAATAACATCAGTTGTTCTTAAAGTCTCATACTGAAAAGTAATTAACTTAATCACATATCCTCCATGATAGGTTAATAATTTCCATATATAACCCAAAATCAACTTACTCTTGATTCATAAAATCTTAAAACTAAAAAAAATAGTCAAACTAACCAGGGACATCACGTAGTCCAGTGGTAAGCGATAAATACCAGTCGCACTTTGGTTGTGGGTTCGATTCCCGCGGCTTTGTCCAATGCGACAGGTTGTCACACGGTCTGCATGTTGTCCTTTTTCAAAAACTATATAATTCTTAAAAAATTACCCAAAACGAGATAAAATCTTCAAAAATAACCATAACATAAGTTAACCTCAAGTTTATCTCATGTCGTTCATATTCCATCATAACGTATAGTAACCCATAATTACCTCAAAAGTAAGGATCATATAAACCCTAATGGTTACCTTTATAATTATTACCAGAACTTCCATGTCGAGTTGGTTCTCTCGTATATGATGTATTAGAGGACTCACCAAGGTTCAAGTGGTTGATCATGACACCTGATAGTTGGTTTCTTATAACCACGATATTTCTCATTCAATCCCCCATTTCATCTAGTCTCTTAATCAAAGAACCACCACAGTTTCATTCAAACCCATTGTCACTTTGGTGCCTTCTAGATCCATCCATTTACTAAAACCAGAAATGTCAGTGTGAGTATATCAACAAAATCATTATGTACTAAAGAGGAAGATAAACACTAATATATACTTATCCAAGTTGTCTCAAACTCATTCCAACCTTCAAAAATAACAAGGACTCTATCTAATATAATAACCATTGTGGTTATACAAAACTTGTCACTTAACACTCTAACCTCTAAAGTTATCTAAACCATCCTTTGATACCAACTATAAGGTCCCAACCTTAACCATTACTTATTATTGAATTAAATGAATAATTCACATTGAGGATATTTTCAGGTTTAGATTTTAGAGAATTAGTACATAACTATTACATCTCAAAGGTTACAAAGTAGAAACATCTACTCAGCTACCATTTTTTTCTCAAAAATAAAAACTCTTGAACAAAAGAGACATGTCTAGTTCCTTGTTTTAGACAGCCTGACATTTCGTTGATCTCATCCATGACCCTATTCAAATTTATGTCATGTGAAAAACATTTCAAAAAAACTTGGTATGAGCATAAAAAGCTCAGTAAGGGTTATAAAAATACGGAAAGAAAACATTAGTCCATGTATACATAAGAATCAATGAAATCATACTTTACAAATAAAGCACAAGAAATTTAACATACCTCATGAAATCGTAAGATTTATGAATAAATCATAGAAATCATAATACATAAAGGTAACTTGAGGCATTCATGACATTCTTACATAGGGAGAAACCCTCATGGTTACGTCTGAAATACCCATCACAAAATATTCCCTAAATCTCTTCATAGAAACCTTAGCGTTTAACCCCTTCACGTTACCCAATGCATTGGAGAGCTATATCGGGCTCACTTGACCTTAGTTTATCATGGAACCGCCCGTCTTCATAATAATTCCCAAGAACCATAACATAATCATATCACATAAAACATGCATAAAGGAAACACAACATTTCCACTTTTCAATCACAAGATATCAATACAACAGATTGATATAAAAACATTATGAAAACCATTTTCAATACCAAAATAAAAGAAAAGTAAAACATGGTATGTATTTTTCATTTAAATAAAAAGGTATGGCTTGTAGAGGAATCCGAATCTCAAATAATGGTCACGGAGGTGGTGAAGTCGTTGTCGCCGCATACGTACGACAAAAACATTCCCTTTTTTATTTTAGTAAAAGGCTTCATATAAAAATATTCCTTTTGAGTAAACATAAATGTCAAAGGGTTTTATACACCGTATAAAATAAGGTTGTGTATAAATCAAAATATGCCTCAATGAAAGGAGATTGAGACGAAGTCCCTTACCGACTTGGGTATCTTTCGAAACATGCACCCCATGAAAGAAGGACAATACAACATTGATGTAAATACTCATAAAAAATATATATTACACAAATAGTATAATAATGGGAAGTACATTTACCACTAAATGGAAATGGTGGAAAATTTAGCATAAATCTAACAGGAATAAAAGTGAATGAAAAATCCCTTACGAAAACTCGGCAGCCTAACGACGCCACTTAAAACGTCCAAAAATGGATTGATGAGATAAACTAGGGTCTCTCATCATATTAATAGAAAATTTACAAAAAGAGGAATATAAAAGAGAATCCCCCAACATAACAAAGATGAGCTTAAAAGAAGTTACATAAAGTAATGTACTCAAAAAGAAAGAGAGAGGTTGGATCTCTTACGAAAATTCGGCAGCCAAACGGCGCCACTAAAAACTTCCAAAATGGATTGATGATAGAAAATATGGTCTCTCATCATATGAAAATAAAAAAGTACAGTAAGAGTAATATAAAAGAACATCCCAATCATAAGAAATATTATCTTAAAAGGAATGACATAAAAGAGTGTACATAAAAAGAAAGAGAGGGGTAGGATCCCATACCTCAAGTCCGACTTGTCTTGTTCGTTTCATTATATTCTTGAATAATAAACTTTGGTCAATTTATAATTGCTTAAGGAATTACTTTACATATTATTATTCAGTTCATATCACATATTATAATGTTATAATAATTTTTTAATAATGTTAGTTCATATCAGACATTTTTGCCGATTTTTGGTACATGAGTAAAAAAATGAACTTGTTTGAAAATGATTGCCCCTGTAGTTATAAGTAAATAATTTCCAGAATAGTATTAATTATTAAAATATCATATATATCCAGTAAATATTCATTTTATACTATTCCATAAAATTTGGAGATAAAAAATGAAAAACACCGTTCATGGAGACGGTAGGCCGTACGTACGCATGAACGCTACTTTCATTTTTTTTCATATTAATGGAATTAAAAATAAATGATATATATATATATGTTATAATTCCAGTATAATATATATGTTATATTGGTAAAATATGTTCATTAATTTCATTCTTTACACATTCCATGTATTGCATGAACGAGTCACATCACTTGAGGGGGTGGTAGTCCACACTTCCTCATATGAAATTATCGCATTTGCACAACATGAAAAGAATAAAGGTATGTTTTATATATAAAATACAGAAGCATATAGTAAATATAAATACCATATATATCATATATAAAATACAGTGACATCATAATGGCCACATTTAAAGGTGTTAAAATAATATTGAACAATCATCATTTCGTGAGGCATAAAATCGCCAACCACAGAAACAGTATGTTCTTTAAACATTAGATGAAGGTGTGTGTAAGTGTTGCTCTAATACATCACATAACAACATCCTAGTATATTTATGATAATGGTTTTGTTACAAAAGAAAAATATAAAAAGAGTTTAGGTGATTGGAGAAGCAAAATAAAACATAAGAACACAAGAGAAGACACTACCTTTAAATCGGGTAACTCTTTTTGATTTGATCTCAAATTATTCCTTGGAAAGACTTCTGACCAAAGTGAGGAATCTAGGAGTAATAGAGGGATGTGGAGATACAAAATGGTCAGGGGTTGGCCAAGTCAAAGGCTTGAGAGGTGTGTGTAAAGTGGTAGATGTGGGGGCCTTTTATAAGAAGAGAGGAGGGGCACTCGTGGAATGTCTTGAAAAGTAACATTATTATAAACATATTTTCGGATTTTAAAGGGCCCACAATTATAGATTTTTAGGATAAGGTGATAATAGTTCGAAATCCACACATTCAATAAGTTTTTGACAAGTGCAGGTCTTATATTTTACATTATATTTTCATTTTATTTAAATCGTTAAATAATGAGGTAATCACTGCATCATCATGGTGTCATAAATAATTTAATTTATTTAATGTCTAAAAATTATAAAAAACTGTCATGATGTATGAAATCGTTTTATATTTATAATGAATATTTATAGTAAAAAATATGACTTGTATAAACCCATTTAAAAATTGTTTTAGAAATACTACACATGTTTGTGGCATTTTTATTTTAACATTAAATAAAAAGTTTTTAATGTCATTTTCCTACCAAAGTGGCTCCATGGGGTCCCCAAGTTGACACATGGATTTTCTTGGTCGGCCATGACTCATCCAATAAGGTTAGGACATGTGTCAAAGTCATTTCATATTATTATAACATTATCTTTATTTTAAATTACACTAATTACCTTTAATCGTGATTAATAAAACATAAAAGTTAATATTCACCAAAAAATTATTTTAATCCCATTGAACCACATTTTACATCCTAATCACAACCATGTATGTCGGATTTTTGAAATTCAAATTAAAAAAGTGGTAAAGTTTCATTTAAACAAAAAATCAGTTTTTAAACTACCAGTTAGTGGTTTCACTATTCATAAAAAATTGATGTTTTTCAGAAAAATACCAAAAACTCACCCTAAGCTATATTTGATGTTATGAATTCAAAAATGATCTCTATTTTAAAAAATTCAAAACATATAAGTTACATTAGATAATTTATTAATTAATTCCTGCTGTCAGAACAAATAGTGTGTTTTTATGAAACAATATATATCAAAAGATTGACACTAGTTTAAGTCCAATTTCAAAGTAAAATTACTTCCAATAACCACCATTGGAATAAATGGTAAAAATATATTCTAATTTAACTTTAAAACCAATTAAAAAGATTATCTAATCATATAAATAAATTATATTAAAAAGTGGTTTTCAATAAAAATACAACATTTTTCACTTATTCATTAAAAATTAACTTTATCTTAAAAATACCAAAAATTTACACAAAGTAAATTTTGATGTCCCGATTTTAAAGAGGAATTTTATTTTGTCAAATATAACACATCAAATTGTCAAAAAGTGGATTTAAAAGAGGTTCGCCATCAAAAGGCGGTTAGTCGACCTTTTAAAGAATATTAGAATGTTTACGCTTAAAATTGGATTCATTCGCATTTTTAATCCTATAACATTTATTGTAAAAAGTAAAAATATTTGAAAAACATATATAATCATTTGTTAGTTATTTCTGTTTATTCCCATCATTACAACGGCTAGGTGTTAACTATCATTTAAAATAAAATTATTTTATTATTAGAGTGCAATGTCACATTTCAAAGGAACTCGTTGTTGCGTATTGGGTAAGCCATTGAGCACAGAGTTCCCTTTAAATTAATATTAACATATTATTCACAAATATGGATAAATATAAAAATGTTATATTCTTTATTTACCTGTGGTGTTATAGGCATACTCTATTGCGATCAGTAAGATGTTTGGAGCCCAATAGGGAAAACATAATTTTTAGTGAAAGGTAACAAACCCTTATTAATAGTAATATGAAACTTATTGTCCAATAGAATAGTAACCTCACCTACGAATCTATAAATAAAATTTATGAATCTTATATATGAAAATATGACCATAGTAAATGAGTTAGTATTTTTATAAGTGGTTAATATTTAATTACAATTTTATAATTATTTTAATAATTAAGAAGAGTTTTTTTCTATAACGTGTTTGTAAATTAATATTTTGAGGTCTTATGATTATAATATAATTTTATGAGATATTTATTAATTTATCAAAATTGTTAGAGTAGTAGTTTTTATTTTAAATTTTTTATTTTTCAAGTAAATTATTTTTTAAATTTAAATTTTAATTAATCTTTTTTATAAAATTAGATTTTAAAAATGGTGTACATTTTTTGAGTTCTACAAATCGAAACATGGCAACGGTGATTTGTTTTGAATTTTAAAAAAATACATGAATATTTTATAAATATTGAAATACTATAATTTTCAATGTATGTTGAATACATTAATTATAGAGTAAGGGAGGATGTTCTGTTAATGTATTACCAATTGGTTTGAAATCACATTCTCATGTTACTATATTTATTCATGGAATCTACACTATTTCATTTCAAGTGGAGAAATAACAAATTAATGAATATATTCTTGTAAAAACCCCTCTCCCCACCACTTTAAATACCACCCCTCAAACCCTCATTTCATCACACCTCTAAATCTACATACCATATACCAATTCTTCCCCAATCACATCCCAAAAACCACCCCACATCCATCTGTCCATTTTGTGATAAAAAAACAAAACCAATTTCCTAAAGAGGCTCTCAAAGGAGATATATCCAAGAGGTAATTTTTCTATATTTTATTTCAATTTCCTTTCAAAATTCAATACATTTGTCCTCTTATCCCCATATTCTATTATATAAATGTCATTATAACTCCATTATGATTTATATACAGGTATCATATCATGATAATGGAAGATTATTCATTATACTCCTCCCACTCTCTCTTTGTTTATAAAAATGAAATGGTTTCCCGTGATGTGTTAATTTACTTATATCATGGGTGATACACTTCCATTTTCGTTCAAATACATCATGTATGACAATTAAACATTTAAATAGTTGAAAAGGATTCTAATAAATATGTTTTAAACCCTTTTATGTTCTTGAAACATATTTTATTCATAATACTAATTTATAAAACAAAACATGTTTGTTGTGATCCAAAAACCACAAAAACTAACCTAGAACGATAATCATTAAATTTTAGCAAATGTTTCATCCACATGGTATATAAAATAATTCATTAAAAGGTCATATAATATAATATAATATCATTAATAACTTGTAATATCAGTTCTCTATGTTTATCCATGTTTAACACAAACTTCCATTCATATGTACCAGTGAACCGTTCATGAAATCTTTGAAAAATACTCTCACAGACAATGGATTTAAACTCTATAACTCATCCAAACGCCCATAAATGTACTTAATGAAACCATAATAAACCATATTAATTTGTAAGTGGTTATGTAATTTTTAATTAATTAATATAATTTCATTATACATGAAATTAAAGTGAAGGAGGCATTCAGGTACAAGGTAATGTGAAATTCACAAACCCACCATTCTTTCATGGGGTTCTCCCTCTTTCACCTCATTTTAGGTATGATTAATTATTAATAAAATTTAATCATTATTTTACCTTTTATGGTATATAAATTTTTTCCAATAGACTTTCTTTCAAACAAATTTTTTTTCCAAATGGACTCTTCTTTCAAAAACACAGATTTTACATCTCACTCAAGGTTGATGTTTCTTGTATCTCGTATGTTATTCCCGATTTATTTTGGGAACCCAAATAGTATGAATTTTTTCTTATGAGATTAATTTCATTCCATTACATGGTTTATTTATGTTAATGATTAATATATGTTCAATGTGTCATGCATGATAATGAAAATTATATGATGTGATGGGTACGCTTGGAATTATATAGCACAATATAAATGTTTGAATGTGACGGGTGTGCCTGGAATTATACAGATCTCTAATTAATTGGGTAATGTGATGTATATTTTGAGATAATGTGAAATTATGGATGAAAATTATTCTATAATTGTTCACAACTATGAGTGGTAGTTTACCAGAAAGATGTGATGTTTCATTTTTCTGCACTGCCACCATCCATGCCTTTACGTAATAAACACTCTCAAGATTTTTATGATAACGTCGTTATAATTATTCCATGTTATATTGTTTCATGTTATTACCTATCCTCTTACTAGTATTTTAACTCACCTCTTTTTTGATATATATCCTCAGGTTACAACTAGTACAATGGAGAAGTGAAGTGCCAATAAGAAGCTAGAGAAGAAGGAATTAAATAAATATTTATGCTTTATGTTGTAAATGTTATGTATGGTCCTAGTTTTCACAAGACAATGAACCTTTGGATCCTATTTTTGTAATTTTTTTATGTTGTTTATCAATTAAATGATGTAAATCAAATGTAATTGATGTAGGGTCACTCAAGGTTTTATTAGAGTCAAGGTTTAGTTAATATGGGAATTAGGATTTGTGAACCTTAGAGAAAACCTCTAGTATGTGACTATGAAAAAATATAAACATATGAAGATATTATAAAAATATAATTCCCATATGATATTAAATTATTGTATATTTCAAAACTGAATAAGTTATTTATTCAGGACTCATTGACATGTGTTATGTTCTAACATTTTCTATTTTAGAAAATGGTGGGAACCTGGAGAAACCAAGACCACAACCCAAGGGAGGGCCAATGAAACCATTTACCAAATGAAATCCCCAATTCCATGGGAGGTGGTTTTAAAAAATTCATGGAGATTCTGAACCAGATGGATCATGTTGTGAAAAATAACTTGAATAATGTGGAATGCCTTCCTTTCTCCTAAGAGGGAGCAACTGGCTATCATGTCCCTTATACAGCAATGATGACCAATGTTTAGTGGATCTTCTGATCCACTAGTTGCAGAATAGTGTGTCAACTCCATGGTGAATATCCTTTATGATCATCACCCTTTTCAGATGAAAAAAATGATTCTACCCTTTTATCATGTAGATGGAGGGGCTGATCAATGGTGGGAAATGATTAATAACACCAAGATGACTGATAAAATTGAAGAGATGTAATCGGATGACTTTAAGATCATTTTATTTACAAGTATTTAACAAGAACTCATTATACAAAGATTTAGATATAATTCATAGAGCTCAAGAAAATGGAAGGAGAATTTTTCACGGTCTATAAATAGAATTTCACAAGTCTTTCAAGGTATACGTCAGGTTTTGTTATCAACAATAATAGAATAATTGATTGATTCATTAGTGGGTTAAAACCAAACATTTTAATCTCTCTTGAATATCAAGACTTTTACAGTTACGAATATGTCTTTCGATGTCATTTAATATTGAGATGGAGTTTGGAGAATGGTCGCATGGCTATGTTGATATGAAATGAAAGGAGTTATTTCAAGATGGAGGATATTATGATGAAGGATGGATGCAATCTTAACCGCCCATAGGCCAAAAATGTCTAAAAAAGCATCATGGGAATTTCCTCAAAGGGATGGGAAATATTTCAAGAGTGGTAGAGAGGGACACCAAAAGCATGAATGTAGAAAAGACATGATAAGGTAGGAGAATGTGGGTGAATAAAGGAAAGCACCACACATGGTCCAATGCTACAACTGTAGGGAGAAAGGGTACTATTCAAGACAATGCACTAAAATTGGACCCCATGAGGGTAATTTTGTGTCATTAGTCACTAATTAAAAAAGGAAAAAGGGCAGTATTAATAAATAACTAATATGGATGTTGATAAAGAAAATGATTTCGTACAAGGTACACATTATATTCCCTCAATAATGGAAGAAGTCTTCTTATCTTATGGATCTACACATTCCTTTATATCTTGCATGATTTATAGAACCATACAATCGATGCCCCAGAACCATGAAGTAGTGATATCTATAAAACCAAAAATTTGTAAAATCATCGCAACCCAAGTGATCGACTCTTCTCATGTTGGCATGTGTGGGAAGATTAGTCCATAAAATCTTATAATACTTCGCTTGGTAGAATATGACATGATAATGGGAATGGAGTGGATGTCTTTATATAGTGCACATATCAATTATCGGGAAAAGGAAATATCTTTTTATCTTCTAAACTATCCCATGATCCTCAAAAAATGAAAGGAAGACCATGAATCTCCTTTGAAAATCCTTTAACTCCGTGGGTGTCTATTCCATGTAATGAGGCATACCTCACTCAAATGGTAGAGTCAAAGGAAAGTTTCCACCTAAAGGAAGAGCCCATCATAAGGGAATAAAGATATTTATTTCCTAATGAGTTACCTAGAATTCCCTGATATCATGAGGTAGAGTTATCAATAGATTTCATACCTATATATACTCTTATCTAAAAGTGTCTCCATAGGATGGATCCTATCAAACAAGAAGATTTAAATAATAAGTTCTAAGATCATTTAGACAAAGGGTTCATACTCCGTTGTGCGTCACCTTGGTTGTGCTAGTGCTCTTTGTAAAGAAGAAGGATGGAATAATAAGGTTGTGTATCAATTATCTAGAACTCATCTTGAACATCATAAATAACAAGTATCCTCTTCCAAGGATAGATGATTTGTTCGATTAGCTACAAAAAGAACATTATTTCTCAAAGGTTGTTTTTCGTTCTAGATACCATCAACTATAGTTGAAGAAGAAACATATTCATAGAACTTCCATTTGTAGAAGGTATAGGCACTATGAGTTTTTGTTTATGCCCTTCAGACTAACTAATGAACATGAAATGTTCATTGATTTGGTTAAATGAGTCATTAAATATTAGATTGAAAAATTTGTGGTAGTGTTTACTGTGGATATTCTCATCAACTCCTAGAAAAAGGTGGAACATGAAGAGAATATATGATTTTTGTTGGAGATATTGAGAAAGGATATGTTTTACACCATGTTCCTAAGTGTGACATTTGGATGGAGAAGTCACATTATGGGGACATGTGATCACAAGTGTGGAAATGTTTTGTAGACCCTTCTAAAACAAAGGTGGTTGATGAATGGCCCAAACCCTCTAGTGTCACATAAATCTGTAGTTTTCTTGTATTATCTTGGTACTACCGATGTTATGTGATACATTTATCATGATTGTAAATCCCAATAACTATGTTAAAAAGAAAAGTGGTAAATTATGTGTGGATGGAAGAATGTGAGGTACGGTTCAAGAAGATAAATAGAAGGTTGGTCACTTCCCATATACTCACAATACCAAAAAGAGGAGAAATGTTTTGATATATAGTGATGATTAAAACAAATTATGAGGTTTTGTACACATGAAAACAGATAATTTGATATCATATTCCTCACGAATTTTGAAGATCCATGACCAGAACTACCCAACGTATGATTTGGAGCAAGCAGTTGTGATTTTTTCCTTAAAAATATTGCAGTGCTACCTCTATGGTGAGAATTGTGACATATATAATGACCACATGATCTAAATTATATATTAACACACAAGGATCTCAACATGTGTTAGAGGATATTGTTAGATCTAATCAAGAACTATGATTTCCCTATTCACTATTACCTTAGATAGGTGAACAAGGTAGCTGATGCTCTGTGTAGAAAAGAACTTGCTACTCTATCCATGATGCAGATTTGGAAAAAACCAATCATTTTTTATATGAAAAGGATATATTTGGATGTATTAATGGTTGGGAATACATACTACCATGCCCAAATTATTTCACAACCATCTATAGAAGAAAAGATTAAGGAGGCACAAAGGGATGATCTGGAGTGAAAAAAAAGGTGAATGCAGTAATGAAAGAAAAGATGTAAAGTTACATATCGACAATATTGGTGTGATTTGGTTTGAAATGTGTAATTGTGTGCCTTCATCACTTGAGATAAAGAGGGATACATTGGACAATTCACACAGCTCAAAATTCTATATCCATCCTTGTAAAACCAAGATGTATCGAGATCATCGAGAACACATCTGGCGGGGTAACATGAAGAAAGAGAATGTGGAATATATCTCAACATGATTGTTTGGAAATAACGTTAAAGAAGAGAGAAAAAATTACAAAGTGGTGATGCAACCTATTCCTATACCCATGTGAAACTAGGAGAATGTCACTGTGGACTTTTTCACAGTTATCCCAAAGACGTCGAAGGGAAATAATGTGATATGGGTTACTATTCCCCACTCACCAAGACTACCCACTTTATATCTATTCAAGAAGATCTCTTGCTTGAAAATCATGCAATGATATATGTGAAGAATGTTGTGAGACTGCATGGTTTTCCACTCTCGATTTTCAATGATCATGATCCAAGGTTCACATATAAATTATGGAGGAGTCTCCAACAAGCATTGAGTACTGAATTAAATTTCAGCACAAGATATCACCCCCAAACTGATGGCCAATATAAAAGGACTATTTAAAAACATGAAGATATACTATGATCCCACACTTTAGAATCCAATGGTGGATGGGATGTGCATCTCCCACTGGTTGAGTTCTCATACAACAATTTCTTCCACTCTAGTATTCATATGATTCTTTTTCAAGCTCTGTATAGAAATCAATTTAGAAATACAACATGTTAGGATGAAGTTGGAGAAAAAAGCTACATGGATATGATCATGTGAAAGAGATGATATACATGGTTCATGTCATATTGAAACATATAAATGCTCCTCAAAGTTGGAATAATAGCTAAGCTGACAATAGTATAAGTGACTTGGTGTTCGACGTTGGAGATAAAGTCTTCCTTTGAATATCACAATAGAAGAGAGTCATGAAATTTAGAAAGAAAGGGAAGCTAAGACCAAGGTACATTGGCCCCATTGAGATCCTTGACCGCATAATATTTGTGTAATATAGGCTATCACTTCCACCAAATATGGCTCATGTTCATGATGTGTTTCATGTATCACTGCTAAATAATTACATATCAGATCCCTCACATATAATGAACATAGAGGTGGTACAACTGGAAGATAATCACTCTTATAAGGAGAAACCAGAAATGATTTTACACCAGAGAGATAAGGTTATACACAATAAGACAACTTATCTTGTCAAAGTGC
Source organism: Viscum album (assembly GCA_963277665.1). Taxonomy (NCBI): domain Eukaryota; kingdom Viridiplantae; phylum Streptophyta; class Magnoliopsida; order Santalales; family Viscaceae; genus Viscum; species Viscum album. The sequence goes on along the minus strand of OY728150.1, from coordinate 1,459,992,365 downwards.
TGTGGAAGAACCATAAGTATGAAAATAGAACTTGGTAAATAGAGGATATTATGATAGATAAGTACCCTCACTTGTTTTTGTAAAATGAAATTTTGCGGGTGAAATTAAAAAAGGGTGAAAATGTAACTACACATAATTCTATCCATTAAATATCTCCCTTCATATAGTGATTTTATAAAAATATAAAATCACATCAGGAAACACAATGCCACTTCATGCTCAAGTGAACTACTACGCGAACATTAATCATAAATTTGCCACTTCTGTGTTTTGAATTTCGAAAATCTGACATACACAGTTTCAATCTGTAAGATGTTTGGAGTTTGATAAGAAAAACATAATTTTTTGTGAATAATAAATTACCCTTATGAATAGTAACCTATAATTATGAATAATAATATAACCCTTATTAATGGTAAATTGTCCAAAATATTAGTAACTTCACCCATGAATCTATAAATAAAATCAAGGCATCTTATTATTCAAAATATGACCATAGTAAAAGTGTTGTATTTTAATAAGTAAAAAATATTTATTTAAAATTTTATCAATAGTTTAATAATTTAAAAAAATTAATTTTATAAAATAAGTTAATAAATGGATATTTTTATTTCTTTTGATTATAATGTAATTTTTTGAGATCATTGTTAATTATTCAAACTGGTAGAAATGATGTTTTAATTTTAATGTTCGTATTTTTCAAGAAAATTATGATTGTAATTAAAAATTAAATTAATAATATATTGAAAATTACTTGTGAAAAATGGAGTTCCTTTTTGTATTCTACACATTGTAAAATGGTTAGTGTGAATTTTTTAGATTTTTCTAAAATTCAAAACTTTTACAAAAATAGAGAAATACTATAATTTGAAAAATAAGCTAAATACATTAATTAAAGAGTAATGGATGACATTTTATTTATTTATTCCCAATTTTTTCGTACTCACAAGGTCATTATATTTTGTTTAGTCATGGAATCATCATTATTACTTGTCTTGTGGAGAAAGAATAGATTAATGAATATAGTATTGTGTAAACCCCTATCCCCTCCACTATATATACCACCCCTCATGTCCTCATTTATTCACACCTCCTATGATAAAATCCTTCTCAAAATTATTCCCAATGCTCTTCTCTAGCCCCTAACCTACTCCCAATATCCCTTGGTCAGATAAAAATACCAAAACCTCTTTCCTAAGGAGGTTCTCAAATAATATATATTCAAGAGGTAATTTATCTATCTCTTCTTTCAATTTCCTTTAAAATTTTATTTATTTCCTTCTATTACCATGAAATTCTCTTATCCAAATGAAAAGTTAACTATATTATGATTAATATACTAGTATGAAATCATGTTAATGGGATATTATTCATTATAATCCTCACACTCTTTATTTTTGTTATAAAAATGAAATCGTTGCCTATGATGTGTTAATTTACCTACATCATGGGTGATGCACTTCCAATTTCCGTAAAATCCATCAAGTATATCAATGAAACCATTATATTGATGAAAATAGATTGAAATATTAATTTTTTAAAACCTTATATTTTCAATAGACAACATTTATTCATAATTCTAATTGATAAAACAAAACATGGTTGTTGTGATCAATAAACCACCCAAATTAACCTAAGACGTTCGTCATTAAATTTTAACAATTGATTCATCCAAATGGTATATAACATAATCCATTAATAATCATTTAAAATCCCTTAATATAATTAATATCATGTAATATTATTTTTTATTTTTATCCATGTTTTACACGAACATCCATTCGTGCGTACAAGTGAACTGTTCATGGAAACCAAGAAAAAGAACACATTGAATAATTTTGAATCATAAATCTCATGATAGAATAATATTAAATTAAATCCATAAATAAAATAAAGATTATGGAAGTTATGATATAATATATAAAATTGAATAGTAGATATACCCCACAAAATATTTAATTGGTGAACATGACATATACCTCATGGATGTAAAAAGTGAGATGCGAATCCCTTACTTTGAGTTTTCTATTGGGTGAATATCCATTAACATCATGTACATTAAAATTTTGATAGTTTTACACAATCATGAGAAACCATTTCAAGATTATCATTACTTTTATTTCACTTATTAATATATTTTATAAAACTATATGAACAATTATGTTTAAGTCGTGTGTTTTGATCAAATTCATTTTATGTGCCAAAACAACATTGGTAGGTCGACTATGGTCAGATTGTTCAATACATAACATCAAAAGAATAATAATAATGATGGAATAATCAGATTTTAAAAAAAAAATACTTTTAAGATCAATCATTATATATGCTTATGGAAAATGAATCAGCATTACAATATTGGAGACGTTAGGTAGTATATACATATGTGTAACATTTTCATTTTTCAATAATTATTATAAAATGGAGATAAATAGTGTTTTTGTTGGAATCCTCATGTGTTAATCATGTTTTAATGATCAAAAATCTTATTACTGTTAATTAATATCGATCTTCATTGCACATCTTGCTAATGCTCTTTAATCTCTATAATAACTACTCATCATGTATTAATGATAAAAAATCTTATGGATGTTAATTACTGTCTTTATTATTTACAAGTATTATGCATGATAAAAAATCTCTCATATATTATCAAGACTTTATTTTTATGATTGATTTTCTCTTAATCTCTAATGATTCAACTTAATCCATATTCTTCTTATTACTGTCTAAGTCCAAATACAAATATTTGTCTATGTATGGACTTACTATGACCCAGACACCGTGACCCAGTCACCGTGACACAGACACCATGAAGGACTCACCGCAACATAGACACCGTGAAGGACTCACCATGGCACATACACTGTGAAGGACTCACCGCGACCCAGACACCCTGAAGGACTCACCGTGACCCAGATACCGTGAAGGACTCACCGTGACCCAGACACCGTGAAGCTCATACTGTGAAGCTCATACCGTGAATCTCATACCATGAAGCTCATACCGTGAAGCTCATACCGTGAAGCTCATACCGTGAACCTCATACCGTGAAGAAGACATCATTTACTTAATCACTGTGACACCATTTCTTAACTTTTTGTCAATATTATTTAAATAATAATAACGGTCATATTTGATGTTTTTAATGCAATTAATGTTTTTTAATGATAGTTTTTGGCATGTCAGGAAACCGTATCTCGTACCTATGAAAAGGCAATCATTCCTACCGCCAGAACTCATGAAATATAAGGAATATTGAGATATAGTACACATGAAAGAAGTGAAGCGAGAAAAGTGTGATGATATAACAAGAAGAACTATCCTAAACAAGAAATAGATTGTAAGACTTTCAAAGAACTCTCATGAATGCAACCCAATGCCACTGAAGAACACACGATGAATCAAGAGATCATTATTCATTCCGGTAGAAGACAATCTGACTACGACACTCTGTTTTCAACAGAAAAACCAGAGAATGACTCAGAAGCCTTCCTACTGAATCCAACGAGTCCAGAGCTGCATTGATAATCACTAGAGCTTTCTAAACTCTTATCTGCTCTCTCTAAGGGATTTATTTATTAACTTTCAAGCAGTGTGGTGTACTATGTATTTCTTATGCACACACTATCTCCTACACCGATCTGGAGGATATCAAAATCCTCACTCCAAATCTCGTATCTCTTGTTTACCCACATCAACTATGGAAGAGGTCCTTGTGTGGTCTAGTCTTTGTTTTATTTCCCACGAAGAACAGTGGTAGAGGTCCTTGCATGTCCTGGACATTTTTTCAAACTGTTGTTAACCCCGATCCAGGGTGTGGATCAAAATTTATATAAATTTGAGAGGACGAAGTCTCAGCTTGAGACTGAACCTCTTGTTATATCTGTTGTGCACCTTTTGTTTAAGTTCAAAGTTTACTACATATATCTTATTTATTCCGTTGCTGTTACATTTAAATACAAAACTATTTTAAAGCTACTTGGATATTTAAATTAGCAAGTGTTTACACTTATTGTAAATCAGTAGTTTAGTTTCAAATGTTATTTTAATCTTCTTATTAAATTAACTAAGACCTAATCAATCTTTCAGAAGCTAAGTGAACATTTACAAACTGTATAAATTCACAACAGTTTAGCTCGTTTTATAAATTGGGGGATTTTAAATTGACAATATTTTTAACAGAAATTTTAATTGGAACTCAATTCACCCCCCTCTTGAGTATCCACTCTATCCAACATTTTTTTTCAGAGGTATTGTTTTTGTTTAAGGGATTTTGAAATACTCTGTTTTTCAACTGTGATTTTAGTTTCATCTTTAAAGATCTTAAATTTCTGTTAGTTCTAAATTTTTTCTCCTTAAACTATCTTTATAAAATATAGCTATGGATAATAGACTGGAGGGTGCTGCTAATAACATGCCACCTTTCTTCAATGGTACAAACTATGCTCAGTGGAAACTTAAAATGAAAATTCATTTAGAAAGCATGGGTTTTGATATCTGGACTGCTATAGAATCTCAATGTAAAATTCCAGAAACTGAAAGAATAACTTCGGATGAACCTAAAAAGACTGCCTACAATAATAATTGTAAAGCTATGAATGCCCTGTACTGTGCTCTAGGAGATGAAGAGTTTAATAGAATTTCTTCTTGGAAAACTGCTTTTGAAATTTGGGATAATTTGGGTGTTTCTCATGAAGGAACAACCAATGTTAAAGAAATGTGATTGAATACTTATACTATTAAATATGATAATTTTAAAATGAAGACTGATGAACCTATTTGTAATATGTATCTCAGGTTTAATGAAATAGTGAATACAATGAATTCACCCGGAAAGGCTGTTCCAGCAAAGAAACAAATCATGAGAATCTTGATATGTTTAGCAGACCGTTGGAGAGGCACATCTGTTTTAATCAGAGAGTCATGTGACATTGCTGCTATGCCTGTCATAGAACTCATTGGTAATATCATGATGTATGAGGAAGAACTCAACGTGAATACAGAGGAAGAGGATGAACCTAAGAGAAAATATCTGGCTTTCAAGACTACTGCTTCAAAGAGTAAGGAAAAAGATAAATCTCATATACAAACTGACAGTTCAACCAGTGAAAATTTAGACTCTGATAGTGATACTGGAATGGATCAAATAGCCATAAGGTTTATGAAATTTTATAGGAAGATGAAATTTTTCAGAAAATCTAACTACAAAAGAAAGTATGACAACAACGGACAGTGGAAAAAGGACTAGAAGAAATCTGATAAAAGTGATGAAGTTGTCTTCTATGAATGCAATAGAAAAGGACATATAAAAGCAGACTATCCAAAGATTAAATACAAGAAGAAATATGAGTATAAAGATAATATGTAAAAGAAATCTATGAAGGCTATGTGGAGTGCTTCTGAGGATAGCTCCATTGAATCTGAAGCTTCTGAGATCGACAATAGAAATAAGGAAAACATGTGTTTTATGAAAAACACTTCTAAGGTAACATCTGAAACTCCTGCTTTAAATACATATTATTCTGGAGATGATTATGATTCTGAAAATATGTCAAAATATGAACTGTTTGAATACTGTGATTTGTTGGAAGAAACCTGTAATGAGTTGAAAGACAAATACAAAGGTTTAATGAAATAGTATGCTTTAATATTTTACATAAATCTGATCATGACATAGAAATGGAAAACAATGCTCAGTTGCTTAAAGAAAACACTGAACTAAAATTGTCAAATGAGCAACTTAGGGAAGATTTAGAAAAGATCACAAATGGAAAAGATACTCTTACTCAAATTCTAGGTAAGCAGATTACACCTAGATATACTACTGGTATGGGATACCAACCTTGAAAAAGAAAAATTACCAAAACAAGATTTATTCCTAAATCTGGACATAATGTAGATAGTTCTAGTTTTGGAAGTCTATATGATTCAACTAGTTATATTCATAGTTACTGATCTAATAATGTTTATCTGTCTAAATCTGTTGATTCTGCAAATATTATGAGACCCATAAGACAAATTTGGGTACCTAATGTTTTATTGGCTAATCTATCTGGACACAAGAACATCTAGGTACCAAAATCATTTCCCATCTAAATCTGTTTTGTAGAGAACCTACTTAAAGAGCTCTTGTAGAACAACTTGGTACTTGGACAGAGGATGTTCAAGAAATATGTCAGGAGACTTCTCAATATTTTAAAGCTTAGTCAGAGTTGATGGAGTTTTTGTCACTTTTGGTGATAATTCTAAAGGAAAGATCATCGACCTATGTCAAATTGGTAACACTGTTTCAGTTTTAATTTCTAAAGTTTTATTTGTTGATGGACTTAAATATAATATGTTAAGTATTTCTCAATTATGTGATAATGGTTTTAATGTCAAATTTGAAAATGATTCTTGTAATGTTTTTAATTATAAAAATGTTTTATAATTTTCTGCTCTAAGAAATGAAAATGTTTATGCTGTTGATTTAAATTCCATAGCTAAGGAAAATGTTACTTGTTTAAATGCTTCTCATAAAGAGTCCAGGTTATGGAAAAGAAGATTAGAACACTACAATTTACACTCAATTAGAAAACTAACTAGGAAGAACTTAGTTAGAGACCTACCTAAACTTGAATTTCCAAATGATAAAGTTTGCAATCCCTGTCAAAGGGAAATCAACATAAGGTTTCTTTTAAATAAATGAAAGAAGTTTCAAATTCTCAACCTCTCGAGTTGTTTCACATGGATTTTTTTGGACCATCTAGAGTTTCTAGATTAAATGGGAAGCACTATGTCTATGTCCTAGTAGATGACTTTTCTAGATATACTTGGGTATACTTCTTAGCTCACAAAAGTGAAGCTTGTTCTTACTTTGTTAAATACTCCAAATCTGTAGAAAATCATAGTGGAATTAAGATTAAAACCCTAAGAAGTGATCATGGCCGTGAGTTTGAAAATCATGAATTTGAATCCTATTGCTCACACAATGGCTATAGTCAAAACTTTTCTGCTCCTAGGACACCTTAGCAGAATGGTGTAGTAGAAAGGAGGAATAGAGCCCTACAAGAAATTGCTACAACTATGCTTAATGAATATGACCTGCCTCTTTATTTTTGGGCCGAAGCTGTCAATACAGCTTGTTATATTATTAATAGAGTATTAATTAGACCTGTTTATAAGAAATCCCCATAGTAGTTTTGGAACAATAGAAAACCTAATGTTAGTTACTTTACATTCTTTGGCTGCAAAGTCTTTGTTCTCAATACAAACGATAATCTTGATAAGTTTGCTTCTAAGAGTGATGGAGGAATTTTTTTTAGGATATTCTTTAACCAGCAAATCGGTTCACATCAAGTTTGATGAAACTGATCCACATGAGCCTCAAACCTCTCTTGAAAATCTTAAAGAAGATTTATCTGTTCTGGACCTTAATGACAAATCTAATGAACCTGCTATAAAGACAACTAGTTCTGGACTTATTCCAAAATCTGTTCCTAATGAACCTGAACCCAGAGAAGAACCTGAAATTTCTAGTCCTACCTTTACTAGATCAACTATAATTCTAAAGAATCATCTTTTAGATGTTGTTCTATGAAATCTTGATAGAGGGACACAGACTAGAGCTTCTCTTTGAAATCAGGTTGAACATCAAGCCTTCTTGTCACAACTTGAACCTAAAAACATTGATGATGCTATTAATGATGAATTTTGGGTAATTTCTTTGCAATAGAAACTCAATCAATTTGGAAGAAATAAAGTTTGAAATTTTGTTGAAAGACTAAATGACACTTTCACAATAGGCACTAAATGGGTGTTTAGAAATAAAGTAGATTAATCTGGAAACATAGTTAGAAATAAAGCTAGGCTAGTTGCAAAAGGATATAGTCAAGAAAAAGGTATTGACTATGAGGAGAATTTTTCTCCAGTAGCCAGATAAGAAGCTATTAGGATTTTACTTGCTTATGCTGCTCATATAAATTTCAAACTATATCAAATGGATGTCAAGATTGCATCCTTGAATGGATATATTGCTGAGAATGTTTTTGTTTAACAACCACCTAGATTTTCAAACCCTCATTTTCCAAATCATATTATAAAATTATCAAAAGCATTATATGGTTTAAAGAAATCTCCAAGAGCTTGGTATGATAGATTAAGTACTTTTCTAATTACTAAAAGTTTTAAAAAAGGAATAGCTGATCCTACTCTGTTTATAAATTTTTTTTCTAAAGATGTTTTAGTTGTACAAATTTATGTAGATGATAATATTTTTGGATCTTCAAAAACTACATTATGAACTGATTTTTCCAAAATGATGGAAAATGAATTTGAAATGAGTTTAATGTGTGAACTTAAATTCTTTCTTGGATTTTAAATCTTTTAAAATGATGATGGAATTATTTTAACTCAATGTAAATATACTAGAGATCTTTTAAAACCTTTTGGATTGGATAGAACAAAAAATAGTGACACTCCCATGAGTACCACTTGTATGATTGATCTTGATGAAGATGGTAAATCTGTTGATCAACCACTTATAGAGGAACGATTGGAAGTCTACTCTACCTGACTGCCAGTCGTCCTGACATTATGATTAGTGTGTGTATGTCTGCTCATTTTCAAGCAAACCCTAAAGAGTCACATTTAAATGTTGTAAAGAGAATTTTCAAATACCTCAAGAATACTCTCAATTTAGGACTGTTCTATCCCAAAGGACAGTCATTTGAATTAGTTAGTTATTCTGATGCTGATTTTGCTGGATGTAAGTTAGATAGAAAAAGTACCAATGGAATGTGTCACCTTTTAGGAAATTCACTAATATCATGGTGTAGTATGAATCAATATTCTGTTGCATTATCTACTGTAGAAGATGAATACATAGTTGCTGGCAGTTGTTGTGCACAAATTTTGTGGATGAAACACACATTACTTGACTATGAATATCAATTCAGACATGTCCCAATAAATTGTGAAAACACAAGTGCTATTAACATTTCTAAGAATCATGTTTCTCATTCTAAGACAAAACATATTGGTGTAAGACATCACTTTTTGAGGGATCATTATCAAAAAGGTGATATCACTTTGGAATTCATTAGTATTGAATATCAACTTGCTGATATATTCACTAAATAATTAAATTTTGAATGATTAGACTACATCATACATGATCTTGGTATGATTAATCATAAGTAAAAATACTACTTATCTTAATGTTTAATAATTTACTATATTTTACTTTATGGTTTCATGGTCACTGTTTCTAAGTTACTATTTTATGTTCACGGTCTCACCATCAAGACATTATGCTCACGGTCTGTCAACTTACTGTCTCGCCATGACTACACAGAATGCTCACTGTCTCACCGTGATGACTAGATTTCTTCACACTGTAACGCCTACTAATGGTCTCACCGTGAAGATTATATATATTCTTTTTTTAAACTGTATCGCGTAATTTTTATTTTTCCGCTATTTTATTTCCCGTTTTTTTGTGTTTATGTCGTTTGAAATTCCCAAATGATAAAACATAAGTGTTTCATTCGATTCATTACCCGAACTCTCTCCAGAACCTTCTCTTACCTCTCGCCCGAACCTTCAGTGGATTCCAAGGGAGAAGCGTCCATCTTCACCCTCGTCTGAGAAGCGCCACTCTAAGAAACAGAAGAGGATACCAAGGATAGCTCCCGAAGGACCTCTAAACCCAAACCTGGTAAGCCATACAGTTGTACATAAAAAAGAGGTCAGTGAAGAGTGGTTGCTGTCTAGAAGATCGTTATATTTCAATGTTTTAAGAGGACACGGATGTCTTGGATGGTTCACTAGATAGAATAGACCGATTTACCCGAGATTTGTATCTCAATTCTATCATTATGTCAAGTTTTATTTTGAGTTTGGAGAAATATTTATGGTGAAAAGATGGATAAATGGTCAAAAGTGATCTTTCTCTTTGAGGTTGTGGGATGTATGCCTAGGGATTCCCCATGAAAGAGTTTTTGAGGATTACTAGAGAGACCCTCCTCCAACAACAGACATCTTTGACCTGGAGACTAATTTGGAAAACCTGACTGGAAATGGCACCAAGCAAAGGGAAATAGTTGCTGATTTAGGTGGGGAGACTAGACTTTTGTTCAAGTTTGTTCAAAATTTGATTAGCCCGAGAAAAGGAGATTTTGCTGTGATGAAGTATCACGATGTGTTCCTGATTCATATGTTGAAGAATGGCCATAAGATCAAACTATGCATGTATTTTATCAACCATATCTGTGAGCTGATCATAGTCACGTCCAAATCCACCTCCTTATTTTACTCAAGGATGATTTCAGCCATATTAGTTGCCAAAGGGATGGTTGGACCAAATGAAGAAAAGTTTGAGGACTTTGAATTCTGCCTATCCGTGCCTATCATCAGAAGGATGAAGATTAGCTGGAACCCCTGGAAGAAGCAGTGGGTTGTGGATAATGATCAAGTGTATAAAATGTTTAATCATGTTGACTATCCAAGAAGGTATAAGAATATATCTGATCCTGGTTTGGAACCAGATGAAGTGGCTATGTTTTCAGAATAAGAAGAAGAAGAAGGGGAAGTAATAGATGAAGTATCTCCTAGAGAAGAAGCTAGAAGACCTCAAATGGAAACAACTCCTATTGAAAAAATAAAGGACTGTTGTCCCTACTGTTATCCCTGCTGAAATACCTCAAGAAGAGGAGGTTGAAGTTAGTTTGAGAGAAGAGGAAGCCCCTGTTTCTAGTGTGGATGTAAATCCAGAAGCTCATCCTAATGCTACAAGGAAGTTGGTTTTCCTGATTCAGAACAACAAGTAACCTTAGAGGCAGATCATGTTGAAGAGGACCTTTCTGTGGAAGAAGAAGCAAGTCTAGAAGTTCAACCAGTGGAACAATAGGTTCCTGAGATTATTCCCTCTACTGAAGAGAGGATGGAAATTGACTTTCAACTGGAAAGGAAAGAGACCAGGGATGATCCTATGGATCTTGTCCATGTTCCTGAGCCTCAAGAATCTGAAAGGGAAGCACATTTTGAGGGGGAGGAATGTTAAAACCTTGAGATTACAGAAGCTGGATCTCCTGAAGCTTCTCATCCTTCTATCTCATACTCTGTGCACACCCGATTTGTTTTACCAAGCTTTTATGATGTGGACGAGTCAGAGAAATTATCTACAACTGGAATGGATCTTTCTTCTCTGTTTCAACTGAAGTCTGTAGCTCATCCCGAACTAGAACCAGATCCCCAAACTCAATCCGAATCAGAATCTAAGTCTGAAGATGACTCTGAACCTCAACCAGAATCTGAACCAATACCTTTACCTGCACCCTTACCTGAGCATCACTCCTTTGTGACTAAAGATGATCTAAAAGTTTTTGGAGAAACTTTGTTAGCTGGAGTTGAAAAAATTGTCTCCACTCAACCTCGTCCAGTAACTCAATTAAGTCAAGAAGATGCATCAATTCTCTTGGAAAATATTATCTTGCATATTCAACCAAGGATGATCTGAGAAAATCAAGAAGTCAGAGTTGAGAATAAGCTTATGAGTGCTGATGTTGCAAATCTGAAAAATATGATAGCAAATTTGCAGAATGAGTTATCCTTGAGATCAGAGCTTTCTCATGTTTCTGCTCCTCCACCTATTGCTGCTTCTCCTAAGACATCTTATTCCCACCTTTCTAGTGAGATTGGGTCTCAAGTTCATCCATACCTGCTTTCTTTTGAGGAAAATATTGGAAAAAGACACACCGAGATGCTAGAACGCACGAGAGAGCTTGTGGAAAATCTGAATAAGCTTACAGATGAATCCATTGGATGCCTGCAAAAAGTGTTAAAATAGCTCAATGTTCTAACCGAAGCTGTCAAGGCTTCACCTTCTTCTGGTCAGACCTCCACATCTTATTTGGATGATTCTATGCTGAGATCCATAATCAAGGAATAACTTCAGAGTGCCTTTAGTGGCTTGGATCTATCTTCTTTTTCAGAAGTGGTTAAGAATAGTGATAGAGCATTGGACTTGGTAAGGAATCATTCTATGATAGCCAATGATCCTCGACAAGAAATCACCCAGAAAATAGATTTTTATCTCTCTCGGATATTCTCTAAAAGTGATATGACATATCACTTTAAATATCTTTTGGAAAATTTGAGAATCCCTCTGGTGACTCATGCTTTTAAAACTCAAGTTCAGAAACATACAGAGTTCACCAGATTGTTGGACAGATTTATGGAGATTAAGGATGATTTTGAAAAGGATATGCAATATGGTGGTGAAATCATTACTGATTTCATCAATATTTTGAAGCTATATCTTCATGTGCAGAGTACTGCTATAGTTGCTCTAGCTGCTGCACCCCTTAGACCTGGTCTATCTGCCTTAGCCTCAACTACCATGACAGTTAGCCAAGCTCTTTCTCAGATCCGGCTAGTCATTCATGACCAAACTAAGCCTAGATCTTATACTACTCCCACTTTGGCTCCATTTGTTTTTGAAGTTATACCATTACCCTCTTTGTCTACTTCATCTATGCCTTCTTCTACTTCAGCACCAGCTCATACTGCTGATAAAGGCAAGGAAAAGATAGATCCCTGAAGAGTCTAGCGACTATTTTATTTTTGATGGGATGTCGTTTCTTGTTTACTATTTTTACTTCTCCTGTATGTTCTATTCTGAACCTTTTGTTTAATGAAAATTGTCGAGTTTAATTTCATTTTCTCTAATTTTTGATAATCCCAAAAGGGGGAGAAAAATCTGCAAGTATAAATGGGGGAGAAAAACTACAACTGTCAGTTCTATAATGTTAAATGGGGGAGAAAAACTACAAGTGTAAGTTCTATAATGCTTTCTGCTATGATAGTATCTATAATGTTACATTTCATTTATATTCTGACTATATCTTATTTTTGATCATCAAAAGGGGGGATATTGTTGGACTCCTCATGTGTTAATCATGTTTTAATGATCAAAAATCTTATTACTGTTAATGAATCTAGGTCTTCATTGCACATCATTCTAATTCTCATCAATCTTTATAATAACTACTCATCATGTTTTATTGATAACAAATCTTATGGATGCTAATTACTCTATTATTTACAAGTCTTATGCATGATCACAAATCTCTTATATATTATCAAGCCTTTATGTTTATGATTCAAGTTTTCTTACTCTATAATGATTAAACTTAATCCATATTCTTCTTATTACTGTCTAAGTCCAAATACAGATATTTGTCTAAGTATGGACTCACCGTGACCCAGACACAGTGACCCAGTCACTGTGACACAGACACCGTGAAGGACTCACCATGACACAGACACCGTGAAGGACTCACCGTGACGCAAACACCGAAAAGGACTCACCGTGACCCAGACACCGTGAAGGTTTCACCGTGACCCAGACACCGTGAAGGACTCACCATGACCCAGACTCCGTGAATCTCATACCATGATCCTCATACTGTGAATGAAGACACTGTTTACATAATCATTGTGACACCATTTCTTAACATTTTTTCAATATTATTTAAATAACACTAACGGTCATATTTGATATTTTTAATGAAATTAATGTTATTTAATGATAGTTGATGGCATGTCAGGAAATAGTATCTCGTACATATGAAAAGGGAATCATTTCTACCCCCAGAACTCATGGAATGTAAGGAAGATTGAGATGAAGTACACGTGCAAGTAGAGAAGTGAGAAAAGTGTGACGATATAACAAGAAGAACTATCCTGAACAAGAAATAGATTGCAAGAATTTCAAATTACTCTCATTAATGAAATACAATGCCACTAAAGAACACACGTCGAATCAAGAGATCATTATTCATTCCTGTAGAAGGCATGCTGAATACGACACTCTATTTTTCAACTAAAAAATCAGAGAAGGACTGAGAAGCATTCCTGCTAAATCCAACGAGTCCAGAGCTGCATTGATAATCACTAGAGCTTTCTAAACTCTTATCTCCTCTCTCTAAGTGATTTATTTATTAACTTTCGAGAAGTGTGGTGTACTCTGTATTTCTTATACACACACTGTCTCATGTACTGAACTGGAGGATATCAAAATACACACTCCAAATCTCTTATCTCTTGTTTACCCACGTCAACTGTGGAAGAGGTCGTTTTGTGGCCTGGTCTTTGTTTTGTTTCCCATGAAGAAGAGTGGTAGAGGTCCCTGCGTGGCCTGGACATTTTTGTAAACTGTTGTTAACCCCGATCTAGGGTGTGGATCAAATTTTATATAAATTTTAGAGGAAAAAGTCTCAGCTTGAGACTAAACCTCTTGTTATATATACTGTTCACCTTTAGTTTAAGTTCAAAGTTTACTACATATATCTTATATATTCCGCTGCTATTACTTTGAAATACAAAACTATTATAAAGATACTTTGATAGTCAAATTAGCAAGTGTTTACAATTATTGTAAATCAGTAGGTTAGTTTCAAAAGTTAGTTTAATCTTGTGGTTAAATTAACTGAGACCTAATAAATCTTTGAGAAGCTAAGTGAACATTTACAATCTATATAAATTCACTACAGTTTAACTTGTTTTATAAATTGGGGGATTTTAAATAGACAATATTTTTAACATAAATTTTAATTGGAACTCAATTCACCCCCGTCTTGAGTATCCACTCCGACCAAGAGTTTTATATTTTTAGAATAATAATTATATAATCTATACCAAATTAATTATTCATATATAATATTACATATAATTCTTGTAATGAAAAAATGAATCTGATCATGTCGTGGTGGTGGTAGTCCACATGTCAACAAATAACATTATCACTTTTTATGTGTGTGAGAGTGTAATAATGAAAATGGTATATATATATATTATTTAAAGAAATTTAGTTATGTAATTAATATAATATATAGGTTTTTTTAAGACATATATTTTTATTTAAAACTATCCCTCCTATGTTCCCCGGTTAGTTTTAAATAATCACAATTCTTTGAGGGGGTGGAAGTACACACTTCCTGAACCATTTTTATCGAATTAACATAAAATGGAAATTATTAAATGTATGTGTAATTAAATAATTAAATAAGTATAATTACATAATAAATATTATATATAGGATATATAAATAATTTTCCCATCAAAATAGACAACATGAAAGGTGGTACTAGAAAAAATGAACAATCATCGTTTTGTGAGGTTGTAGTACGTCATACACAAAAACATTAAGTTTGCGAAACATTAAAAGAAAGTGTGTTTATGGATAAGTAAAACCATTAGAATAGAAGCCATAATTAAATATTGATGATACTATTTTATCTTATACAAGAATATAATAATATGATATGAGGGGTTGAATAATGGAAATAAATGTACAGAGCTATAGGATGTTTGTTAACTCTTAATCGGGTAACTACATTTTATTTGCACCAAAAGGATTCCTTTATTTTATTACAAAATAATGGTAGGATTCATGGACTAGGGGATGGATTTTGGGAAGCTATATGTGATGATATTGGATGCACATAGGTTTTCTGAGAGGTGTGAAGAGTGGAGAGATGTGGTGGTCTTTTATAGGGAATGAAAAAAACTCCCTTGGAATATTTGGAAATAAGATAGGTTTACACATGTCGTTACATAATAATATTCTTAAGAAACAAAAACCCATAAATAATTGAAGGATAATGGACGTTTTTTGACCATCCCATATGTTTTGGACTAGTGGACAGGTCATTTGGGCCCCTAAGATAATGGTTTAGTCATTTATAAATCCCAATTTTTCCTTAACAATTGTAAATAATTTTAAAAACATTCACTAATAATTTTTGTCATTTTTTGTATTATTAGATATTATAAATTTTTTTTATTCCATATATGGAATTATTTTTTCTAAATTCCAATTAATTAAGTGGATAATACTATTTTAAAATTCTTCCCGTAAGCGAGACAACATTTCGAGTATGTAAAGTTACAATGTTTGAATGTTTTCTATGTTTTTATAATCAATTTCAAAGTGAAATTGATTCCAATGAAATAATATTTATTAACTGATAAAAATAAAATCCAATTATAAAATAAAATAAATTATATTTATAATTAATCCTTATAAATAAAATAGATGAAAAAAATAGTTTTGAATTAAAATTCAGTACTTTAACAATTCATTAAAAATATTATGTTTTTTTAAAAACAAAAATTACCCTAAACTAATTAATTAATTAATCTTTCAAATATGAACAATATATTTAAATATTAAATAAATTCATGAGTCAAAATTCTTATTCAAAATGGTTTCTCTGGTAAAAGGCTTTTAAATTGCATTTATTAGAATATAGGTTTTTATATATAATGTAGGGTTTGATCTTATATTACTTCTATCAAACCGAATGGATGAATACAAAAAATATTTTATTTAATATATAAAAAAATATATTTATTTAAAATAATTAAATAATTGAAATTATTATTTTATTAAGACAAAACTCCTTTGGAAACATAAATAATAATTACATTTCATTATATATATAGTGGGTCAGTATTTTCGTTTCTCATTAATTAGTAGACCATGAATTAATTTTATATTTATATAAACCATAAATTCTCATAATTTACATAATAATATTCATAACCACTAATATAAAATCTAGGTTATGTAATATTAAATTAAATAAAAATATGTTAACAAATAATTTTATTTTGATCATAATCGGTCATCGGTGTAATGAGAGATATCATGGAAGGTCTCTCATGCGTATAATACAAGCTATTAAGGAATGTCACTCTTGAATGTTAGGAATTCTAAATTAGTGTTGCATGCATTGAATTATATAGAATATATTTTAAATATTAAATATATTATAGTTTTTGGATATTATATTACATTATACGCTTGGTGTTTTGTGTCATACATGCTATCAAATACATAGTTATTAGATTAGGTTTTTAGGATGTCGCATTCTCTCAAAATTGTTTAAATTGTGTCCTCTCATGTTAAACTTGATCATGATGATATTTTTTTGTTATTCCTATGTTTTAAATCCCACATAGAATACCATGATTCTAGGTATCTATGTAGGATAACCTCAGTGGAAAGTAGAAATAAGTACATGGAGTAAAAGTGAAAATATTTATAAGGACTTAATGAGGTCATAACTCACAAACAAGTGAATGATAAATATAAATTTAATGGTCTAAAATCAATAAATCATTTATGATTTAGAAAAAAATTGGTCTAACAGAAATTAAGGTGTTAGGAAAACATTTATTCCCATGTCATTATCCTATATTTGGGTAATTATATTACTACCTAGGAATATATAGAAGTATTATTTCTTATTATGTTTCAATTTCATATAAACAATCCTAACATTTGGATGTGTATAGATCATATTCGAATTCCACCCTTTACTCTCAAAAATTAATAATTAATAATTATTTTTTCCTAAATCACTAAAAAACATTAAATTATTCGGAGGATAATAAATGAGATACATGTCAAACTATTTCCCTCTAACTATCTTCCAAAACCTATATGTTACATAGATTAATATCTATTCCTCAAAAGTGACACTATCGGTTCGTCATTATCAATTTATCATAAATTTTTTTATCTAAAATCATTGAAAAATTAACCAGGTAATTTTGTAGATTTATTGTTTTCATGAAGAACTTATCCTTCTTTGGTCATGGGTTCAAGACCCCTAGAATTTATACATTTGATTGGTTTTCACCTGGATTACCGGTTGTCCTTTTCTAAAGCTGAATTAATATAATTCCCAAAAATAAATGTGATGGATATCCATAAAATAATGTTAATCATTGAATAACCTTTTTAAATAAGGTTTTCAATATAACCTCAATAAATAAATACATCATCCATTTATTTTCCACATTGGTACATAATTGGTCTAGGGTTCCCCCTTAATATCATTTATTGGATTTCTAAATTAGGACTCCTTATTTCAAATATAAAATATATTAGGATTAAACTAGAAAATTCAATTTCATTATCTATTCAAATAATTAATAATGTATTTTAAATAAAAGGTGAATTATCCTAAGCGTATCCCCTGGGAGAGTCAAACCAGGATTGCAGTAAGGTAAGTTGTCATGTACGAGGTTACCCCAAGTCAGGCTTAGAACACCTTTTCGGATTTATTACTCTTAATTACATCTGTTCTATAACCTCTTCCACTTTTAGAATATAGATATGTATGCATTATTAGTAATACCCATGAAATATCTAACTTAACAAAATTATAAGATGTAATTCTATACTTATCGTCACTTTATACATCATTTTTAGGTTATCTAACGAATGTTTTCTTAAATCTAGTTAACAAGGTTGATACAAAACATCATTTGATACCTACTATAGATACCCATCCTTAGGAGTCTCAGAGATGGTGTCTTATACTAATTACATTTTAATCATTATAAAAAATAAAATCTCGAGTGGCCGAGATTTTATTAGTATTGGTAAAGTAGATAAATACATGAGAATAAAATCCAACGATTTATATATTTTTATCTTTGAAAATAATAATATTCTAGAATAACCCTACTCCATCAAGAAACTCCCTTCATATCTTTGGTTGTATGCTTATTAGATTCCCAGGGAAATAAATATAATATTGGTGAGATAATATTCAATGTAAGGGAAAATATAGCAGAAGTAATAATGAATTTGTGAGAATAGTAAATATGGAAAGGTAAATAAATAAACACATATGACATTAATTAAATAAAATGAATGAATGTGCATAAACAATATGTCACAAAAATAAATTCAAACACATGAAATTAATATAACTATATATCAATAAATAAATATGAAAAGGTTAGAAATTAAAACATATTCTATTTAATAAATTAACATAAAATGAAACATATACATAGATATGTCCACAAAAAATGTAATGGAAGAATAATAACTCAAACGGAATGATAGAAATGTGTTCTTAATGGATACCAAGTCTGAGGAACATGAAAAACCTATATATTCAATAACTTTCATAATATGGTTTATACTATCCTAATTTTCACAACTAATTTTTCTCGTGAGAACGTGTCGATTCATCAAGTATCAATATAATTTTTAAGATCCACCCCTCATTATGAGTCCAAAACATTCATAATTTCAAAATAAATAACATCTCTTATCAAATATCTGTATTTATGTAATAATAGAGAATTATAAATATTTCCCAAAATAATCAAATAACATTGAATGCATACACTATTTGTAATATGGTTTTTGGATTAGGTAATATTAATATACATGATAACATAAATTGATAATTCAGGTAAAATCATAGTTCAATGTTTATAAAAGATATTTTTTTCAAGGGGAATAAAAAACATATCAAGGAAGTGAATGTGGAATATATCCTTAAAAGAATCAATCATAAACCATCCATAAGATTATTAAGTATAATATCAATACCAAAATATCCCTAGATGAGTAAAATTAATGGACGTTATTTTTGATGAATTTAAATCATAATAAATGATTATAAAAAAATACTTTGTGAAAATCTATCTATTTTGAAAAAACATTTCTTTGAAAATCACTTATGAAAAAAATTTCATTAAAAAGTAACCTTATATACATGTTAGGTGAACATCATGTAAATGAGGATGAGTAAACTTTTACTTGTTGTGAGTGGTAAAATAATATTTCTCTTTTATGGTAAAATTGTTTTCAAAATTATTTTTTTGTATAAGAGACAAGAATATTTCTTTGAAAACATTGGTAAAAGACAAAAAGGGTAAAAATGATTTTTACAAATGATTTTAAAATAAATTTTGAAAAAATTTCAATAAAATATGGGTTCTTTGAAGAAAAAAGGTTCACCAATTACTGAGAGAAATGATGTCCGGTTTTTCTAAAAACATTTTTTAAATTATGTTGAGTACCAATGAGTAGAGAAATTGTAATAATACTGGAAAAAGTTAATGAATTACAGAGGAGATGAAAACTAAAGTGTTTATTGAAGAATGTTAATATAATTTCCACAAATTGAAACACTATTTAAATATCATTATTGTTATTCTTGAGGAAAATTATATTTAAATATTCCAATGTTTCTCATAGAACTTTGAAACATTTTAAATTATAAACCTCATGAAAGAATAATATGAAATTAAATAATTAAATAATATGAATATTAAGGAATTCATTATATAATGGAATTCTCGAAATAAATTTTAATAATGGGCATTAGATACAGCAGACAAAAATTGTAAATGGTGAACATGACATTTATTTTAGAGATGTAAAAAAGTGGGAAAGGAATCCCTTACCTTGTGCTTCGTTTTGGGTAAACATCATTTAATAAACTTTATAAAAAACCTATGTCAATTTTATACTTTCTTGAGAACCTTTTTCTGGTTTTTAATCACATTTTTTTCTCTTCTTTCTATATTTCATATAAAAACACAAACAATTAAGTTTATGTTGAGTGTCTTCACCAAATTCAATTTATGTGTTAAAATGACCTAGGTCTGTCAACAATTGTAAAAGGGTTCATTACATAACATAGAGAGAATAATTATAATTAAATATTTATCATATTTATTTATCTATTATACATTTCATATAAATAATAAAATATATTTATTAAAAATTAATCAATGTTACAATCATGTCGAAGGAAGGTCATACGTACGCATGAGTAACGTTCACATTATTCAATGATTATTATGGGAGGAAAGTAAGCAGAAATATATATATAAACAATGATAATTATATCATAAATAAAATATTATTCAGTCACATATACATTATATATAATTATTATGATGGAAATTGAATCACATCATGTCGAGGAGGTAGTAGTCCACACATCCACGAATAATATTATCAATTTTTTAACTGTTTGAAAGGATAATAATCAAAATGATATATATATATATAGTATATTTCTAAATGTTTAATTATTTAATTAATATCATATATATGTTTTTTATTTCCCATATTTTTTTATTAAAACCATCCTTTATACGTTCCATATTTAAGGTAATTGAATCACAATGCTTCGAGGGGGTGGTAGACCACACTTCCTCAAACGATGTTATCGTATTAATGAAAAATGGAATGTATTAAATGATGGTTTATTAAAAGGATTATATAAGTATAAATAAATAACAAATATCATAAATATCATTTATAAATGGAATGAACATCATAATGGCCACCATGAGATGTGGTAAGGGGAAAATGAACAATCATTGTTTAGTCAGGCAGTAGTAAACAATACACAAAAAAAATATATTCATTAACCATTAGATGGAAGTGTGTGTATGTGTTGGTAGAAACTATAGGATAAAAAATAATATTATATTTAGGATAAATTTTTTTTTGTAAAATAAAATAATAATAAGATATGTGGGGCTGAATAATGGAAATAACTCTAAACAACTTTTGGAAGTTTGTAACCTATTAATTTGGAATCTATTTTTGGTTTGTACAAAAAGGATTCCTTGGTTTGCTTCTGGAAAAAGGGTGGATTCATGTTATAGGGGATGTATATTTGGAATCTATATTGGTAGATAATTTAAATCCTAATTATTAGAGATATGTGAGGAATGAGGATAGGTGGTCTCCTTTATATGGAAGGAAAAGGACTCACATGGAATTTTTTGAAACAAGGTTAGTGTATACATGTTATTACCTAAAAAACACTGATAAAAACCAAAAATAATCAAGAATATATGTATCATGTCTGAATTATTACATTACAATAGTTTTTGGAAATGTTTCTATGTCATTTGTGCCTCTAAGATAAATAATTAGTCCTTTATTAATCTAAATGTTTCCTTAATAATTATAAATAATTTTAATTACATTCACTAATTGTTTTTATAAAAAAAATTGGTCATATTATTAATTATAAATTTTTATTATTCTAAATATAGAATCCAATTTTCCAAAATCTAGTCATATAAGTGGTAGATGTTAATTTTAAATCCATCTCTCATATTGGATGACATTGTAGGTTTGTGATGTAAATTCTTCTAAAAGATTGCTATGTTTTTATAATCAATTTCACATAGAAATTGATTACAATTAAATAATATGAATTAATAGGTAAATATATTATCTAATTAATCTTAAATATAAAATAAAATTTTAATTTAACCGTATAAATAAATTAGATGAAAAAGAAGTTCTGAACTAAAATTCAATATTTTTAAATAATCATTAAAAATGATTTCTTTCCAAAAAATATCATAAATTCACCCTAACATAATTATTATGTTTTAATATATATTATGAAGTTTATTTGGAAAAATTAAATCAATTAAAGTGTCAAAATTCATAATGATAATGGGTTATCCATTAAAAGGTAGTAAATTTGCCATTATAAAAATTATGGTTTTTATGTGTAAAGTAAACATTATTCATATATTATGTCTATAAAACCAAATTGATGAGTATAAAAAAATGAATTGAATATATAGGATATATCTTTCATTAAAATCATTAACTAATTTAAATTAATTATGTTTATTAAGACAAAAATCCTTTTAAAGAAAAATAATAATAATATTTCTTTGTATATCTAAAAGTTTCTTATTTCAGTTTCTCTATAATTGGTAGCCAATGAATTAATTTAATATTTATATAAAACATAATTTTTCATAATTTGGATAATAATATTCATAACCTTCGACATTATGGCATTGTTATATCATATTATATATAATAATAAAATTTTTATAATTCATTGTTATTTGCTGAAACATGGTCTTGTGTGTAACATAAGCAAGGGAGGAAGGTATTTCCTGCGTGTAACAAAAGATATTTAAGTGGGTTTATATTTCATTTATGAAAAGAAAACTCAGTGTTGTGTGGGTTGAAAAATATAGAATATAATTTACAATGTATATATATTATAATTTATCTCTATATTATAATACCTTATGTGCTTGGGGTCGCGTGTCATACATGCTATCCAATACAGGGTTCTTACTTTCTATTTTTTGGGTGTCATAGTTCCAAAATAATTATATCATTTTTTATTAAAAGAGTAGTTAAAATAATATATTTTTATGTGGTAGTAGATTAAATAATTTTAATATGGTTTGGTAGGAGGAATACACCTCCTTCAGAAAGTCTCCTTTAGATTCTTTTTAATGATCTATGGAATAGGCATTTATAAATATCTACAACTGTAATTTTTTTGGGAATGTTGAGAATAAAACTTTTCAGTCATTGGTTGAGATATATGACTCATTATAGTGTAATTAAAAGAAAAGAGGGTTTTGTTTTATAAGTGGTGGAGATGATATAATTGGAATTTTTAAAATGATTAAAATGTTATTACGACAATTTGAAGAAAAATGATGAAAATGGCTAGGTATTTTATGTGATGATTTGATGATGATGAAATATTGACATAAACTAGGATTTAGAATTATTTAATTGGGAATATTTCATGTATCTCTTACCATAAACCCTTGGTAAACCACTTTTTTCCATTATAATCATAACACATTTTCACTATTTTTACTACTCATTATGAACAGAAACTATTCTACCCATATTTAATAATATAAATAATACTAACTACCAATATGTATTCAATGTTATCAAACTAAACTTATATAAGTTGTAGAATGTAATATAACATTAATGGTCCAAATGTGATGAAAAGTGGTTTTTTAGAAAAATGTATTCTATAGTAATAAAATTTTTATAACAAAAAAGAAAACACAAAATAAATTTAATTAACTCTATCAGTATTATTTATAATATAATTGATTTAATTTTACATAGAATCCATTTAAAAAATGGAACCTTAAAAATTATTCAAATAAAAAGGCACTTTTTTCTTAAAAATCGTTTTTCTACAGAATTAATTAAAAATATAAATTTTAAAATAATATAAAAATATTAACACTAAGGTATACATGTAATTATTATTTAGAAACCAATTTTATTTTCTAAAATATACTGTATAAATATTTATTAAATTATTTATATTATATTCTCATAAAAAAATAATAAAACCTATTTTTTAGGAAAATGTGTTTTTTAAGCATATAAGGACTCTAAAAAGAATTAATAATTTTTTTTGTTTTCATAATGTATTTATTCCTTTAGAAACTAAAAAATTAATGGGTACCGCCTAATAATTCCATTTGAAAAATTATATTTTTATAGGATAACATAGTTCTCTCCATGAACACTATTTCCTATTAGGTAAGTTATTAAAAAGATTAAATATATTAAAAGATAAATATAACATAAAATATATTGTTGTTATAGAATATTATAATTGAAATGGTAATGTATCATAGTTTATTTTATTATAGGAAATACTAATCCATTTAATATCAATAACATCATTTTTTTTCATTCAATTGTCATACTATATTATCCCATTTCATTTTCATAAATTATTATTTATCTCTTAACCAACTCTTCTGTATAAAAATATAATAAATGGTAAGGATTTGAATAGAAAAACTATTCTTTTTATTATATCAAGTTAAAAAATTTACAATAATATTTTGGCGCTGTATTTATGATGAATTAGATATATTGCATCTGTTTTACAAAATTTTCACCCTGAGAGAGATGCTCAATTTGATAAAACTATTCATAATCCAAGGGTATATTGATACCATGATAAGTAAACATACATGAATTCTAGGATCAAATATTTACCCTAGTAGAGTTATAAAAAACAATTATTTCGATTCCAACATAAAATTGAATATATATGAATCTCTATATGGGAAGAGGTAAAAGACTATAACATGTAAGAGTGATGTAAGGGGTATGATATTGATATTACCTAAAATCATCTAAGATATGTCATAAAAATTTCAAAATATTCCATCGTATAAGAAATAAGAGAAAACATTATAGTTATTTTTCCTTAGTAATCATATTTGAGAGACACAGTTTTAGGTTATAGATAGGTTTTTCCTTTACCTGTCACTATTCATAAAATTTAGGAGGTCTATATGGAATGGAATGAAAATTACAAGAATCATCCTACTATTTTAGATAATTAATCTTATTATAGTTGTGGCTAAAAAACTAGATCTACCAACTAACCTACAACATGTACATGATTTGTTCCATGTATCCCTTTTGATGAAGTATATAACATAACCCTGACATGTACTACATCCATATGTGGTACTGTTGGTACTATCCATTATTATGAGATTCATCCATTGAAGAAAATATATCATAGAGATAATGATCTATGAAACAAGAAATATCTCATAGTCAATGGGTTATGGTCGAAACATAAGGAAAAATAGGAAATTTTTTATCCCAATGAAAAAATGAAATACGTGTAAGAAAATATATTTTAGTGTATGAAATAAAAATTAATGTTAAGGTTTATAAAGGGGTAATAATGTGATGAATCCATCTTATAAAAATGAAATTTCCATCTAAATTAAAAAATTTCCCATTTTGTAATGTTTTTTAAATTAGAATGCATGATCCTTGTAAGGAGTGTCAAAATATTTTTTTTACTATTTCAAAATAAAACCATGACACATCAATTAGGAATAATAATAATTAAGACCTTCAATTATTGGGATTATATCCATTTTAATGTGATATTTATGAATAATATGTGTTAAGGGTAATAATAAAAGCTAATTGATTCATAATTAAGAATCCATGGACTCATTCAATAAGATCATTCATTCTTACGATCATTTATTTGAGAATTAATGTGATTTAAAATTGCTATGTTTATACCTTAATAAAGATGGAGAATATATTTACCAATTGATAATTGATAGGATGTTTACCTATTATATGTTCAATATTATATAGGTTATCACATAATAATCTTTCCACAATCCATCCGATTAAATTACTACCATTTTAAAAATTAATTTTATGGTATATTATGGGGTAATAAGGGGTTATATATTTTAACATTAGTATTATAATGGTTTCAATATTCATGTGATAATTTAATTAGTTGATACATTGATCCCATTTCTGTTAATATTTAAAAATCAAAATAATTTTATAGGAATATGGTAAATAGATGTTTTGGAATAAAATAGAATTATAGTTTTTATGAATAATGATTACAATTAAAATAATAAATAATGAGAAAATAAATAATTTAAAAAACAATTTATTTCTTATAAATAGCCTTATAAAACACAACTTATTTGAATATAAATTAAAATATAAATTTATTATGTCCCAATTATTTTTTATAATTTTTGAATTGTTGAATATTTTTGAAAAATAAATTTGTGTCAATAAATAAGATTCAATTTTTAAAAGTAAAATTTTTCATATTTAGAAAAGAAATTCACAAAATAAATGTTAATTTTTAAATTCCGATTCTTGAACTTATCCAATATTTATTTATGGGAAAAAATTTTAGGTAAAATATTTTTTCATAATTAAATTGTATTTTATAAGTATCTCATAAGTATTATAACATTATAATGACTTTAAATTGGTGTAATAAATACTATAAAGGGATTTATCAGCATAGAATATTAATATTTAGTAAAATAACATATTTTATTATTATAAGAATAGTTTCTCAAACAAGTAATGGATATTTCAATTCCTAATGTATATTATAAATTGTTCCAAGATAAGTCTTTATGGAATGGTATCTTTTACACCTATAATTAATTATTAATTAAATAATTTCAGCCTTATTCTATTTAAATATAACAAACAACTCCCCATTGGAATATATAATCATTGAATTCAATATGAATAACTACAATTTTTTAAATTTTTATTAACAAAATTTCCAAGTCATATTTTTAAAAATTAATAAAATCTTCAAGATCTTTTGATTTAAATACTCATATTATCTAATTTTACTTCACTATAAAGCCTTTTAACATGATTTTACTGTCATTTTGTCTCCACAAATGAATCCCTGTGAGTTTCATGTGTTCCAAAGATCTCTTCCCAAGCTTCATAAAAGAAATATCATGGTATGGGTTCTAAACCCCTACCTTATGTTGTGATTTTAATTCATTTACTATAATTTCATTTAAAATTATTTTCAAATGATCCCATGATTTTAATTAAAATGTATTGTCATTAATTTTATATATTATTAATAGGGGATTATTTATTCCCCAAAACTATTGAATATTCCCAATTAAATTATTATTATAGTGTAAGGGACTCACTACCCCATCTATTTCATTTAAATAATTTCATTACATTATTACTTTGATTATTAATTGATTTGGTTTCTCATCTTTATTAACATTAATTTACACCCCAATTGATTCCCAAATAATGATATATCAAAATATTCTATCATTAAACGCCACTATAGAGTTTTATAAACACCCATTATAGTAACAAAATTATACATTTATTTTCCATTCAATTAATTTATTTTTTTAAACCAGCCATTTTTTCATTCAAGGGTAGTCTCCTATATATAAATATCCATAATTTATTTGGGAACTCTACTTAAAATAAACATATTAGTTAATAATTGGATTGAAATTATGAAATACATTCTTTTGTTATATGATTTATGTGGCTCATATAATGTTAGGAAGAGTAATGGTGTATCCTTGTTGATCTCAAATGCATTGGGTAATGTTATCATCCCATAAGAAACACTATATAGTGAATGGATGGTAGGGATAAGACCATAATGTTATTATGTCTTCGCATATAGCCTCAACTTATTCATATGATGTCACACTTTATACTTCTTCCACATTCTTATGATTCCATAATCTTATGATATAATCCCCTAATATCTTGCTTCAATTTTTATATTATTCCTAAAATTATATTTTTCAATAGTATTTATATTGACTCACATATATCAAATTGTTTCATTCTTTTATTAATTATTCCTTTATTGGGTTTTATAGCTAATCCCATTTCTTATGTACATACTCAAGTTATATTTATATATTTTTAATCACTCAAATACACTATAACTCTCCTTTTTTGGGTTTGGATTTGTAGATATTTTTGTGATAAATATTGAAGTGAAATTTATAGTAGATATGGGTCATAATAGTGTATTGGTTATATTAATATTGGTAATTATTGATTAATATGGCCTATTAGTAATGTATAATCTATTCATTTCATTCAAATTATTAATTATTTAGATGTATTTAGTGATGGGTTGTCAAGAAAAATATATAGCACCTTAATGATTCAGTTGGAATCAAGAGACAAACTATAATAGGATAATTCTGTAATACTTACTCACATATATATGCTCTTATCATAGAAGGCCTTATTGGAATTTCTTATGAACTGAAATATAAATTCCCACACATTGAATTCATTTATATTTTCATATATTAATTACATATCCATGTTTACATGATCATGTACATATTTTATGCTGATATTTAATTTTTTTTTTATTATATCTATATTATACAAGACATGTTTTTTCAATGACAATTAATATTATATGATAAACCTAATGTATTGTTTCAGCTCACACATGATTTATAATTCATTCCAATGGTTTTTAAGAACAGTTTTATGTATGATATGTCTTGATGAGTATAAATTTTGGACATTTTTATTGGATATGCATCATACTTATTATGAAATATGTAATCATTTATTTGTTGTAAAAATGTGCATTATATGAGAAAGGTATTTCTTCTAGTTTATATTATTACCTAACTCACACAACCACTCTATAGTAATCATACCACATTTATAGGTGATAACGTATTTAAATATTAATTTTAATTATGCATTGTTATGTTATAGGAACATTTGTTTTTTAAGAATGATTTAAATTGAATATTTTTAATAGCACCAAAAAGGGGAGATAATTTTTTTCCCATCACATTAGGAGGAGTTATTAAATATATATTACAAATTATAAAACCCATTTTCTATGATAGAAATCAATACGACACATTGTATGGTTTAGAAGGATGGTTTACTTCTTATTTCTTTCACATTATGAAAGTATGGGATAAATTTAGTATAATTTATATATACAAAAAATATTATATAGTAAACTAAAAACCCAAAAAACATTAAGAATTAAAACATTCCTTGTGTTTTTAGGTTACATTATACACACATTTTAGATTGATTAAAAAATTACCCTGATGGAAAATGACAAATTTATTTGTTTTAGAGGTTGATTTAATATTTAATTCTTTAATTGAGATAAAATTTATAATTGATCATTTATTTACACTTCATTATCAATGTATCTTTTCAATATGATTAATCAAATTGGTATCATAATTAGCCATATTACATTTTATTTTTTCAAAAATGTTATTATATTTTTAGATAAATAATACATAGGATTACATGGATTATTTTATTTTTCTTTCAAGTAAAATAATTGTTTAGAATAGTAAATATATTAAATTTCAAGGGTTGGTTCCCTTATTTTTATTTTTATCAATAAGTATTGTCCCAATGTTTTTTTTATTTTGATTAAAATTCATTATGTAAAATAAAATAGTTTAATTATTTATATGATATCCATGGAGACTAATATAATGTGTACATATATATATATATATATAATTTCTGTTTTCTTTGTTAAATTCAATATATAAAACGATATAAGTATCATTTTTTAAACATTTAGGGTGTGATAAAACTAAATGGCCATGAGAATTAAAATTTTACCACCATCATTGTGGGAAAATATAGTGAATGAAGAAGTTAATAAAGTTATTGGAGATTGAAGTCTATTTAATAATGATTGAATAATAAGAAAATTTAATATGTGGTGGAATTTTTTAGATAATATTGGTCAATAATACATGATTTTAATGATTAATATGATACCATGTGTAAATAAAAACATAAAAAATGTTTAATGAAGAAGATAGTGGCTAGAATTGGGAATAAAAAATTCAAGAAGAAATTTAGAAGAAAATATAATTAGTGATTACTGAAAAGAAATCAATTGATTTAATCCATATAGAATGTCTCATCATTAAATAGTATTCAAGTGATTTGGATTCAGATAACATTTAGCAATATGAAAATTCTGTACTGGTCCTATAAGAAGGTGTAAAATAATAATAATAATAATAATTCCCATGAATGTTATGAATGTTATTCATAGATCTAGATACATTATTCCATTATATAATGAAATCAATGATTAGACCAACATAATATATTTTTAAAAAAAGTAATCTATTATCCAAAATTGGATGTACATGAATCACAAACTATTTTGGATGATATATTAATAAATTAAGAAAAATAGTGATGTCAATGTGAAATCACAATGGTTTTAGGGTATTTAAAATCTTTTCATAGATGGAGTATTAGTCAGAAATGGTTCAATAGAGAAACCACCTTATTTCATATTTTGTGACGATTTTCTCATAGAATACACACATCAAAGAGGGAGTTATAGTGATTCATGTTGGAGATGTGATAATTATATTATATCTAGAAATGATGTTGTTATTAATAATAAAATTACTGACTAATTCATATCCTTCCATTAATTGGAAAAATTCATATTAAAACTGAAATGTTTTATCTCGTCTAAAGGAAGACATATTTAAAATTCCAATAGATACTTAAACCCAAATTTTAAAAATAATTTCAATAGTATTGACCAAAAATTATTATTTTGTGAGGATATAACTCAATGGAATGATATTAAAGATATATTTATATTGAAGAATAATTAAATATGATTAAAATTAATTAATTTAAATTTTCAAGAAGGTACATTCTAAAAAATATAGATAATTTAGAATGAAATAAATGTGACTTGGTGATAGTATTTAATTGTTAATCGTAAGTGAAATGTGTTATTTAGATGCTGATATTATGTTTTTTTTAATTTTTAGTTTCATAAGGGACGTTAGTATTTATTCATATATTTAATGATCCATTTAGTTATTTTAGAATGGAATTATATATATTTTATGGCTTGGTTCAAGATTCTAAAAATGATTGAGTGATTTCGGTAGGCTGTAAATAGGGTTTACCTAAAATATTTTATTATAGGTAGAACTAGGCACGATGTGCTATATAATTGTTACCTAGTGTTTCAGAATTATTCATGGGTTACCTTGGTGAAACAGTAAATATTAAGTATAAATGGGATAAGTACTCAATAGTCACATTCCATATTTTTATATTAAAGTAAATTTTTATAGTTTCACACTAAAATTTTATTTACTCTTTTATCACCTATGTGAGAATATTCTCAATTTAGAAATCAAACATTATGGTAGAATATGTATAACTCTCCACTATCCTAGCACATTAATCCTTGTTTTTTCCTTATTCTAATGGGGTATAGATAATTCAAAAAATTTAAAAAATACCGTTTCCTTTTTCATATTCATCCAGTATTCTTTTTAAATTCCCCATTATTAATCATTTCATCCAACACTTTGGGATGAGGTTTAGATTAGTTATTTTATCTTCACCTGATGAAATCACATTAATATGATTTATTCTACTTACACTGTATAGTGGGTGTTCTAAAGGGAAATTTCCCATCTTTCATTATTTTTTTATGTTATGAAATAGTGGTATGATATTTATAGGGATTTAATGATTTATTTACATAATAATAACTTTGTTATGGAATATTTTTTTGGGGTTTTTGAAGTTATTATATTTGATCAAATTTAAAAAGAGTCATATTGGTTTTTTAGTAATGTTACATTATCCTAGTATTACATATAATTTTTAGAAGTACTCTCTTTGTGGGGTTAATTTATTTATTGATTTTTCAGGATATTTGAAGATATTTTTCATTAGGAATGTGAACTAATGAATATATATTGGTGTTTCTCAACTTATTTGTAAATTTAGATGCTAATTTTGGTACATTTCTACTTTTTTATTTAAAAAATCAGGAAAAATGATTTTTATACATGATAAATATAAGGTATTTAAGTTATAATTCCATATAATGAAGTAATGTTTTTTTTTAAATTATGAAAGTTTTATATGATTATTTGTTTCATGTAGGAATAGTAATTTGAAATCATAATTTTTAATGGTTTTGGTAATGCATTTTTTATGAATTATTTTTATTCATTGAATTTTATTTTTATATTCATGGATGAATGTTTTAAGCATGTATTTTTCTTCATTTAAATTGATATTGAAAAATCTTGTTACTGATCTCATAGGTAAATCAATATCAAAGTAAATTTATTCCCTTTTTCATTGACTATGAATGTTTGATAATGAGTTGGGAGGATACCTATAATGGAGAAGTCATATATTTTTTAGAATATCAGTTTGAACTGACCTTTTCTGAAGGCTCCCAGAGGGTTACATGTCGTGTAACTTGGATTCAAATTGTGTAATGGTCTCTATGATAATACTATGAAAAGGATCATGTCGTAATAATATTTACACCCTGAAATGTTAGACATCAGGAAAATCCATTACACATCATGAGTCATTTAATTAATGATAGTTCATTTAGAGCGATGTATTTTTTGGTAGTTCAGAAAAATAACT
The DNA here is from genome assembly GCA_963277665.1 of Viscum album. Classification (NCBI taxonomy): domain Eukaryota; kingdom Viridiplantae; phylum Streptophyta; class Magnoliopsida; order Santalales; family Viscaceae; genus Viscum; species Viscum album. The sequence goes on along the minus strand of OY728150.1, from coordinate 1,459,959,949 downwards.
ATTTGATGACATGTAGTGGGATTGGATTACACGTCTTGTAATACCCTAAAAACGGTTTTTTAAAAGTGAATCGGGGCTGAGATATCTTTTTTTCCACCAATCATGTTTAATTACTATTATACCAATGATTTCCCTATGTGACCATTATGTTCTCCAACCCTTCCGAGTCATCTCATTTGGCACTTCATTGTCGTTACACTTGTGGTGTGATTAATGGGTATGATTTTTCCATTATTTTGTGTCATTATCTCTTTCAACTCCATTGGTATTTATATAGATCATCATAATATTGATGGATATATGCTTTGTGATTTTGGATGATGTTTCTTGGATGAGTTTCTGCTTTTTCTCCACCTTTGTTCTTGTAGACAGGTGTCGTTTCGAGTGTTGTGTTTTGTGAAGTAGGTAGGTGGTTCTGTCCTGATTTTCCAAATTAATTAAACATTAATTGATTAATTTATTTCAATTTTTGTTTAAAATTAAATTTCATAACTTTATATCAATTTATTTAACAAAAAACCAATTATAGTTAATTGAGATATTCGAGATGGATTTAGCACGAGAATTTAGAAAAAACCTTATTCTATTTAGTTGGGGCGTGTTTAATGAAATTTTTTGATTTATATTGTTAAATTTAAATAATATTTTTGATTGAAATTATTTTAATTAAAATAATGAATTTATTTTTTAAAATGAATTGTGAGGTTATGGAATTGGTTTTGAATGGATTTCAAACATGTGAAAATGGATTAAAATGTTTTGATAGAAACCCAATTGTTTTATCTTATTGAATAAAGGTGATTTTTTATTAAAACATTTGGGTGTTTAATGGATAATTGGAATTATAATTAAATAATGTGACTTAATTTTATTTTAAGCAAAATTAAAATAAATTTATCATCCTTGATTTTATAAGATAACATGTGAAACTTATGTAGTTTTTGAGTGATTTGGACACTCTCTACAATGTTACAACATTCTAAAACATACATAAAGCTGGTCACATCCACGATGGGAAGGTGAGGAGTCTCCTCTAGCTAGGTTCAGTGATACATGTGTATTCACATATTGATGATATCACTTAAAGAGTGTGGATTCCTTTAGCCGTAAATAATATCATACCTATTTCACATATGACCATGATACTCTCTGGTTTATTATTTGACTTATAAATGTATTCCACTATTATTTAAGATGCATTACATTCATTATAAATTTATGTAAATTTTTTATATTAATGTTTGATTAAATACCATGTTTTTTTAACATTTCATCACTTGTAAATCCTTTTCATAATTTATTTTTTGTTCATTTCTACTATATAGATTTTTTTTATTAAATAAGCATTGAAATTCCAAATCTATTTATTTATATAATGGATTGAATTTATTTGGATAATATATTAACAGTTGCTGTTATGGAATCATCAGTGAGATCCTACTCGGATTTTTTTTCTCACACCCTACTTATTCTTTTAGGTGTTTGTATGTTATAACCTTCCATGTTCAAGCAAGGGGAAAGTATTACATGTAGGTGGATTCAGATGTTGAACATCTGACATGGTGATTTGTGTCTATATAGAATTGGAGTGATTTTCTATTTTTTGATAATTAGATTTAAGTACATTGGCCTTTTTTATGTCTTTTTGACTTCTGGTACATTACTCCCAGTGGAGTTTATTTTGTTATGTATACCGCCTTTTATCTTTTTTATTCACAATGTTTATGAAAACCATACCCACATTCAGTTTGTATGATATTGAATGCTAGTCATCAACCCTTGGGGATTGGGAATTCCTTTCAGGATTTGATAGGGCTGGATTAGTTATCAAGTTACCATGGTACCCAGGATGGTTCATGAAAAATCAGCATCATAAGAGTTTGATAGATTTATTCAAATAATTAGAATGAATTGTTGAAAATTCTATTGGGACCTAGGATGTAGTTGTGATTGAGTGTCTAAATGGACCTGATATCAATAAACCTTACATATCCTAGGGATGTTATGGAAAGATGTATATTGGATTAGTTATAGTCTTTTCCTTATCCGTATTTTCATGGAGTTGAATCTAAATCTAGTTATTAATTCCATTGGTAAAAATTTCCCTAATTTACCATTTTGAGTGTTAGTCTACTATCTTCATTTTTTGACTACTAATGATGTGTAGTATCATGCCTTCGAGAAGAACGTAAAACTTGAACTATGAGGAAGTTTTTGTTGAATCGTAGTGATTGAATACCCTAGTGGACCCAAATCTAGTTTAGGTGACTGTGAACACTGTGTATTCTCTAGGACAAGCACAACCTATAGTTCCAATTCATAGCTATAGAACCTCTTTGGAGATGTTCTTTGTAGTCATTATCTAGAGTTACATCACTATAAATCACTATCATTAAATGGCTCCACTAATCATCATCATGATTCATAATGTATGGGATTGATAAAACATTTGTTTAAGGTCTTAGAGACACCATATGAGATCAAGGTAAAATGTTCCACTTTCATGCTGGAAGGACTAAGTAATAGATGGTGGGACCAGATAGGGATATTGATGAAATATGTGGTCTTATAGTGGAAGGACTTCAATGTTATTTTCATATAACAGTTCTATCAATAGTTAATGGTTTTTGTCTTGGATGTGGAATTTCTCAGCCTTATGTAGGCCAATAGAACCATGACTGAGTATTCAAACCCCTTTACTGAGATCATGTAGTTTGTGTAAGAGATTGAATCTATTGAGAGGATTACTGATTAATGGTTCGAGTTAGGACATAGAACATTTAGTTTTTTTCATCTCTTCTTGTTGAAATTTCCCACTTATGCTGATGTGCTGGATATGGAGATGATGGTTGAGATTAACCTGGATGGTAAGTCATGTTAGATCAGAGTTTCTTTTTCTTCCAGTGGTAGTCTCCATTCCTTAAAGAAAAAATAGATTCCTGATGATAATCATCAATGTTTTCAAAATAAGAGTCACTATAGATGTTTTATATGTTAGGAGTAATTCCTTTGATATTCTATTATCTTGGAAATCCATGACCTTATAAGAGGTTTTTCACGAAGGGAGACAAGAAATGTGGATTATGTGGATGTTTAGGGAACCTACGAATATTATTCCCTAACTTTTAAAGTTTGTGTGGTAGGTTATGATCAGTAGCTCCTCCTAAAACAATGGGGCAATTAGATACTTCTTGTATAAATGGGTTCCACCCATAAGAATAGAGAACAAAGCTACCTCACATAGTGGATGATTTTCTAGAGCTAGCAGACATGGGTCCATCAAGTGTGATGGGTACCATTAATATAGCTTCATCATTAGTAACTACTCTCTCTTCAAATGGTCTATCTAACTCTTTTATTGCATCCCATATTCTAAATCATATTAATATTCCTGAGGATATTTTATCTTTTTCAATGGATTATAGTATACTACTTGGATCGATGAGTGAAAAGGGTCTCCATAGCCTATATTTTACTTTCTCTTTTGATGATGTTGAGTTGTCTTGGAGTTTTCTGGACCTCAACAGCAAAAATATTAACATCATATTGGTGATGGATTTTCTCATTTCTAATAGAACTCAGATTTATTTTTATCTTTGATGAGTGCACCTTAGAACACCAAGTGGTTTGTATCTTGTATTTCAAGGAGAATGGGGCCGAAATTCAAGAAGCGACATACCATCTTATCTAGAGGTGGGGAAATTAATATCAGGGTTTTATTTTATATTTGGAGTGGGAATATTTGGGATGTGTTCTCACTCTATCTTTCATCATGTTTCCTGAAATATTGCTTTCTAACATCTCTATTGTTCAACTATTATGGGAGGTCAAGTTTCTTACTAACATAATGTCTGGTACTATACAAATTTCTATTCCATCATACCACACAGTTCAAGCTGAAATGAAAGAGGTGAGGTCCCATTTGGAATATCTTATTGAAAAAAGGATTTATATTCTTAAGTGTTTCATCATGGGCAACATGAGTTATCTTTTCTATGTTTGAAGGTTCTCAAAAATTATGTATTGATTACTGAAAGTAAAATTGGGTTACAATAAATAAATTATATCTATTTCTGTTGATTTAAAGTATATTTCATTAGATGAATGTGGTGAAGTGGTTTTCAATGATCGATCCATGATACATATACCATCTACTGAATATAAAATAATCTTACATTATAAAATTCACATTGGAGCAGGTATGACCATTATGAGTACATTGTCATGCCCATTGGTCTTAAAAAATGCTCTTGCAGTTTTCCTGGATTTTATGAATAATATTTTCCATGAATATCTAGATACCTTTGTGGTCGGATTTATGGATTACATAATCCTCAACACGATGTCTGAGGAAGATCATGTGCTTCATCTGAGAATAGTTCTGAGTCCACTAAGAAATCAATGATGAGATAGAACCTTTAAAATTGTGATTTATAGATTTATGAAGTGAAATTATTCAGACACATGGTGTTTGAACATGGAATATTAATTTATTCTGGGAAGGTGAGGGATATTATGAATTTGGAGAAACAATGTAATGTCTTCAAGATTTATAGATTCTTGGATTTAACTAGATATTATCATTTTCTCATCAAAGATTTATCAAATTTGGATTCCTCGAGGCCTGCTCTAACTCAGAAGGGGGTGATATTATCTTGTTATGATAATTGTCTACATTATTATTTTTTGAGGTGAAATGCCTTTTAAAAAATGTCGTGATATAGGCTCTTCCCGAGGATGAGCATTGAAATGTGGTATTTTGTGATGCATTGGGTCTAGCCTTAGTCTGCGTACTTATGCAGCGTGATCATGTAGTATCTTATGGACCTCGTCAGCTTAGGTCACATGATACGAATTAACCTACCCATTAAATTGATATTTTAGGTATGACGTACGAATATTAAAATAGTAAAAACTAACTTTTCATTGAAATTGTTATGTTTATTCAGACTACAAACTCTTGAGTTATATCTACTCACAAAAATTTTGTATTATTCACCATATGTTTCGAGTGGAGTACATAAAATATTTTGAATTGGACATCACCTATAACCTGAGAAAAGTAAATGTCATTGCTGATACATTTAGTATGAAACTTATATCATTGGATCTGAAAGAATATTTGGAAGAGTGGAATTTGATTTATTTCTTTGTATAGTTGCATCTTAGATTTAAGGAGAAAGTGGATGATGTTTTTATAGAAAACATAATGTTGAAATCTACTCTACTTGAGATGGTTCATTAGGATCACAATATTTATAATGAATTCCATAGAATTAGAAACTCTATTTATGGTTGGGAGATACTGTCCTAGTGTTTATTCTCCAAAGAGGGTGTTTTTTACTATCAGGATCACTATGTTATTCCATTAGCAGCAAGAAAAGATATAATGGTGGATTGTTTTAATTACTAGTGGGATGTGAACCCAGGAAACACTGAGATGTTTTATAATATATAGAGGATGTTATGGTGGCCTATTATGAGATGTAGAATTTCTATTTTTTTCATTGTTATATGTGTTAGTAGGTCAAAACCGAGCACCAAAACCCTTTAAGTTTCATGAAACTAAGTAAAATCTCTACATTGAAGTGGGATAAAGTTCTTATGTTCTTTGGGGTAGGTTTTCTTCACACCCATAGAAAGAATAAGGCGATATGGATTGTTATTAATAGATAGACCACGTTAGTACTATATCAACCATAGCCTTTTATACATATCATTAAATGATTTTAAGCATAATAATGCATCATATTAAAAGCCAAGTATCATATAGTATTGTGTCCTAGAATACTAGGTACATAAAACACAAAAAATGGAACCAAATAAAATATTTCATTATTTAGTCTCTTTATTGAGCCCATAATATTCAATGTGCTCATACATCTTCATAGGATAACCAAAGGATAACATAAACCACAAGATGCGCTAAAAACCCAGTAAGGGAATAATAAAAAGAATAAATCTTTACCACATGGGTTATAAGGAATTTCATAATGATATAAGAATGCATGAAACATATAAAATCATAAAATATAAACATAGGATCACATATATGTTGATTAATTGTAATGTGGATGTGACATAAAACATGAAATTATCATGATTCAAGTCTTGTTGCACATAGAGGATAACATGTCATGATTAAACACCATGACCGTATAATATGGTATCACAAGTCAAGGATAACCACCAAGACCGTTGTATATAACATCTCATGTGAAAAAACATTACCCAATTAATTGGAGCACTATCTAGACACACCCACCATAACATGATCCCAAATACTCATTCTATACAGAATCATAAAAAATCAATCATACATAAATAGAGGTGTACCCATGGAATAAAATTGGTATCATAATCATGCCATAAAGCATAGTATATGGTTATATCATACAAGTATCCATGTTATAAAGTAATTTAAAAATACCTGGAAATTCATAATAAAAAATATGCATATATCAAGGTATGTGATGTCAAATTGAAGTGACAACATGAAAGAAGTGTATTTAAGAAATTTTCGCACTAAAACATTTTGGTGCGGATTTTAGGATAATAATAAAGAGAATTTAAAATATAAAATGGAATAATAATTTATATAAATATCCAAGTGATCTGAAGAAATATTTCATAATAAAAATTCCAATTTTATAAAAAAATTGGTGGCTGATAATATAGGATATAGTGCACTTGAAATTGTGTATGAATTTAAGATGTTCCCTTAAATGGGTTAAATTATCGTTAAGTATTAAGGAAAGAAACACATTAAAAAATGTATATATCTAAAAGATATTATTTAATGGGCCTTGAAACATGAGTTTGGATAATTTACAAAGAATTTAGAATATCTATAAAAAAATAACATATAACTTCAGTTGGGTAAAAAGAAAGATAGAGCAACCCGATACTGATGGAGGTTCAGGTAGAATCTATTACCTTAAGTCATAAGGTTTTCTTCACATGATCTTATTGAACAAAATAAAAAAATTAGGTTTACTAATTAATAATTAAATAACCTGTTATGCATGTTATTGATTTATTATGACCATATTATGTTCATTCAGGGTCTTTTTTAAGTGTTGTGATTTTCAATTTGATTGTTCAGGAGCGATTGTATCATTGGTTTTCAATAATGGTTTACTTATATATATGTAATAAAAAACATGTAAGATGATAATGGTCTTCTATAATTTAATTTATATGATCTTACTGAAACTATATAAGATAACATGGTTATATGTTTTTTTTATTTTGAGTGGAGATGAATGATTATATAAAACATTAATGATAACTATTTTGGTCAATTGGCAGTTTTTTATCACATCAAACACATTTTTCTTTAAAAATTAATATAACATGTAAAAAAGATTAAATAAAATTAAATTATACATAATAAATATATTATTTTTTTGTTCAACCATTAAAATGGTTTCCTAACCAGAGTTGAAATGATAATTGAAATTGAAAACCCGCCATCCCTTGAATGTGATGAATTAACCCATATCAGATTGTGTTTCCATTTATACTATAAAAAAAGGGAAATGAGAGATGATGATGAATTATTAAATTATCATAAAAAAATTCTAGAACATGTAATTTAATAGTGTTATCATTAAATTTGGATTAAATTAGTTGAGTAATTAAAAAGAAAGAAAGGTACCTGAATGGAAAAAAAGTGGAATTTACCTCTGGAAGAAATATTTCTTCAGAACCTCTTTAGGGAAAATGATTTCTTATTTTGAAAATAAAAAAGGGTCTTTGGATACGGTATAGTGGATTAGGGATATATATGAGAAGAAATTGGACTAGGCACATGGCTTGAGGAGTTAATAAAAGGGGTAAAGAGTGGTGGTATTTAAAAATGAACTCCATTTTTTTAAAATAATTTTCAAAATATGTGAAACAAATATATTAAATAATATCATAATTTATATGATAAATAAAAATTTTAAAATTAAAACAACTTTTCTAACACTTTGAAAATTTATTACGTTCTATTAAAATTATCTTATAATAACAAGTCATCAAAATATTTAATTATGAAAACATTTTTGGAAAATACATTTTCTTTTAAATTATAATTTTAAACATGAAATTGTAATCCAATATACATGACTTTCCAAAAATACCAAAACATAATTAATAATTTTTAAAATTTTTATGTATTATACTATGATTTGATCATATCATATTGTCACTTAAAATATTGATAAATTTAATTTATACTTTAATTAGTGAGGTTTAAATAATCATTTCCACATTATTATCCATAGAGATAACATTACTATTTCAAAAGTAAAGTAACCATTTAATCTATATATGTACCTTACATTCTAGAGATCCCTTTTATTTCACTCATTCAACATTTATATGGTTTATATTGTGTTAAATATGTAATATTATAAGATTATAGTATAATACATAATAATAATAATGGAATTAGATTGATAAAAAATTAGGTTGTTACATTCTTCCCATTATGACATTTCTCATTCGAAATTTTGTTTTACATTCCAATCTATAAATAGTTGTGGGTAGTTTTCCATCATTGATTCCGCCAGTTCCCATGATTCCACTTCATATATATGTTTCCTCTATATTACATTGAATCGGTGAGTATTCTTTTTTTATAGAACATTGTCTCTACGATCCGAGATCTTCACTGGCTGTTCCTCATAAAAAATATCATTCTCTAACTATAACACCACTGAGGAGAGTACATGTGAATGTTCTGGTAATTACATCCTTAAGATGGATACAAGGAATACGTAATTTACATTATATATGGTAGGTGGAACTTCTACTCGACCGGTCACCGATCCATCATGATCAAGAATCTCGAAGTGGGCGATGTACCTAGGATTTAGCTTTCCTTTTTTTTCAAATCTCGTAACCTTCTACCATGTAGATATGCAGAGGGATACCATGTGTCTAAATTTTATCTGAATTACCCATTGATTATTGTTTTCATAACACTTATAATGAATTTGGGATTCCTCGATGTGCTACAAAATGGTTTTCACCATATCCACCAATTTTTTCACCATTTCAGGTCTTAGCAGGTTATGCTCACTTACATCATCTCAACATTTAGTATTCTACACCATTCCCAATAAAGGGATTCATATAGTGTAATTCTAATTCTGGAGTGGAAACTATTTATTAAGAGAATTTGACAAGTGGATGATGTTGGTACCACCAACTTTTGATTTCCATGGAACATGTTTTCAACATGTCATCCAATGAATGATTAGTTTTCATAGATTGTCCCTTAGTTTTAAGATTATAGGTTGTACTGATGTTTAGTTCAATTCATAGTGCATGTGAGATACATTTCCAGAACATCGAGGTGATTCTCATATCACCCTCAGATAAAATAGATAGAGGCACTCCTTATAAGATTACCACCTCTTTGATATATATATTTATGCAAGTTAATCTAGTGATAATTCCTCTCTAAATACGATAAATTTTGTTGTCTTTATGAGACCATAAACAATAACGTGTATAACATTGTTTCCACTGGATTTCCTTGGAAGTACAATAACAAAGTCCATGCTGATTTTCTCCCACTTCCATGTATGTATGGAGGGTGGTTTCATCATCCAATTATAATTTTTTCATTCATCATTCACTTGTAGACATATCAAAAACATAGATATATATTCATTAATATCCTTCTTTATATTGTCCCACCAAATGTTCTCTAGGAGGACTCCATACATCTTTGTGATCCCTTGGTTAATATAAAATGATTATCTATATTTGTCATTAAAAATATCCTTTATTTTCTCTAGATGGGATGGTACACATAATCATGACCCAAATCTTACAAATCCTCCATCAGTAATCTTGAACTCAGAGGAATTTCTATTTTTAATAGATTATACCCTTTTCAAAATTTCCACATCTTTTTTTCTAGAATCCTTTACTTTCTGAATGAGGGATGGTTGGGAAATCATTTCAAAAATGATTAATGATGTTCCTCAATGATTCTCATGTCCATCTTCTACAAATTTAAAAATATTGGATCTTTTTCTATTTTTATCATTGATGAAAATGTAAAATTCTTTCTACTTAGAGAATATGCCACCTTATTTGCCATACTGACATGCTAGTGGATTGAGCCATAATAATCCTTGATGATATATAACAATCTTATTTTGTTCATATTAGTATATTTCTATGTGAATATATATTTTAGACTCTTGTGATCAGTTTATATCTCACAATTCTCCCAATATAGATAATGCAACAAGATATTCAACACAAAGATCACATCCGTGAACTCCAGATCATGCGTGGGATAATTTTTATCATGGATTTTTTGCTTCGTTGAGTCAATAGATACCACTTTATCATTTTTCATTAACACATAGGATATGAACATCATTTAAGCATAATTATATACCACAAAGAGTTCTCCACTTATCAAGAGTGTGGGTATTAGTGTAGTAAAAATCCTCTTTTTGAGCTCCTTGATGCTTTCCTCAGATTGTTGAGTCCATAAATACTTCACTCACATCAGTTTGATCTTGGTCATTGGGTTTTAAAATCATGTTAATTTCTTCAAAAATCATTTATAATACCCGGAGAAAGCCGGAAAGTTGTTGATATCCCTTATAGATGTTGGCATGAGCCACTCTACAATTACCTTTGTTTTGGAAGGGTCTACAAATATTCATCTTCTAATGATAACATACGGCAAGAATGATACATCCTCCATAAAAAACATACATTTTAAAATTTTTTTAATGTTTACCCCTTCACAAAGTCAACACTACATTATTCAAATGATTCTCATGTTCCTTCTTTCTCTTAGTGTAAATCAGAATATCATCAATAAAGACTTTAAAAAAAATTGAGGTAATATCTAAAGACTATATTCAATAAAAACATGATTATTTCTAATACATAAGTTAGTACTAAGGGAGTCACTATGAACTCATAGTATCCATACCTCATTTTAATGGCAGTGCTAGGAATATCATCCTTTCACCCCATTAATTAGTGATATCATGCCCGATGATCCACCTTAGAGTAATAACTGGCCCCACAAAGTGAATCAAACATGTAATATATCTGTGGTAGGGGACTCTTTTTATTTATCATTATTTTATTGATATCAGTAAAATCAATGAAGATTAACTTTGATCCATCCTTCTTCTTGACCCAGAGTACTGGTGCACCCCAAGGTGATGCACTTTGGCGTATATACACATGTCTAGTTACTCCTGTAACTACTCCTTCATCTCTACAGTGCCCATTCTATAATATGTCTTTGATATTGGTATGTATTCAAGAATATGTTCAATTGAGAACTCAAACTATTGATCAAGAGGAAGACTAAGCAATTATTTAGGGAATACATCAGTATAATCCCTCACGATCGACATTTCTTCGAGAAATATCATCTCTATTGTCCCAATCATTTGAGAAAGATATTATTGCTCAAACGGAAACATTCTCCACAAATAGAAAATGATGCTGAAATATATTCATCTTCATACTTACACTTGTACTAGATTAGAGGATACCCTAGGATGTGATGAGTGATCTCCCTTTCGAGATAGTTAATAGTGGACTTGTGTCAAGATAACCCAATCATGCCCATGATAACATCAAATCCCACTAAAGTATGAATATATTTTATGGGAGTTTTATCCCAAAAATGTTTACTGGGGATGAGTTATATACATTGGATGCAATAATTTCCCCATTTTCAATTCTTACAGATAACTTGATCTCCAAATATGGAGGCGATGTTTGAATAGATCTACTAAACATGAAAGATATGAGAGAATGCATAGAACCATAATTAGATAGTACATTATATATTCTTGAATGAATTACTAGCATACATATCACCATATCATTTCCCAAATACACATCAATTGTAGTGATAGAATAAGCCCTTCAATTTTTCCTCAGAGGTTTTTGTTAAATTCCTACAACAACCCATAGCTTAGGGAAATTGTTGGATTAATGTCCATGTTCCTTGCAGTTGTAACATTTCACTATATACTGAGTGTTGATCTTAAACATCCTTTATTTTTCCTAAATTGATGGATTCTTCACATTTTATTGGTTGTTCTTATCCAAATGTCCCATCTTTCCAAATTTTATATAATTTGTGATTCCCATTAGATAATTCTTAGGATACTTCTTCTGATAATTTTTACAGTTGGGATGTTCGATCTTCATTCAATAATGTAATTTACTTACCAGGCCACCCATGTTACAATACATCTTATACATTTTGTAACATGGCCCATGGTTCCATTGAGTGTATCTAATCTCCATTTTAACCATGAGGGAAAAATAGAAAATCACCTCATAAATGTTAATGTCACAAATCACTAACACTTTTTATAGACTCGACATTAGTCCACTAATTAAGAAACCCACCTTGCTTTAAGTGTTCATAACAACGCAAGAGGTGTATCATGCAAGCCATGTGATGTTTTCATCATACACCCTGATGGTCTCATCTTCCTTCTTATTGAGTGTGAGGAACTCTCTTTCTATATTAAAGTGTATGGTTCAGTGAAAATATTTATTGAAAACCAGTTTTCTTGAATTACACTCATTTAATGGAATCAATTTCATCCAGGGACATCATATTCCTAATTAGTTTCCCCACTGATCAGATTCCCCATCAAAACGATAGAACTTATGAACTAAACTCACCTATTATAAGAACTGGAGGAGAGATAATAACTTTTCAATGGATTTATCCCACTATTCCATGATGAGGTGATCCGAATATCCACTAAACATGGGAGGCCTTTTCTGCATGAAGGATTAGACCGAAACTATCTATTTCCTTGGAGGAGGTAATTGCACTTGATTCAAGTTATTATTCATAACTTCAGCCAGCTGAGAAAGTACATTCATGATATTTTGAGAACATGTTCCCCTCATATTTGGTATATCATTAGAAAAATCAACACATTTCCTATCACATTGATTTTTGGCACGAGTTCTTCTATTTCGCTCCATTAACTATGAAAAAGAACCTAGAATTAGGGTTCTTGAATAAATACATAATAAGAATAAAAATGGAATATTTAACCATAAAAGGATACAGTATTAAAGGAAATGTATACCCTAACTTTTGATTCCTTAGGTTTTAATCTAGGTTTTCCTTGATATGTTTCTTAACATATATTCTTATGTTCTCTTTTTTTCCAATAATAATGGTTCTTAAAAATCTTATGAATTTAGAAAATCATTTCCCTCTGTAGTTTCAAAATATAAATGAATAAAGGGCCATTGTTGTGCACTAAATCCCATTCAAGTGTAGCTGAAAGAGGAGTTTTTTAGTTTTACTGATAGATAAAATTGTTCCAGATCCACATCCACATGTTCATATCTAGAAATGGATATATTTTATTGATAAACTACTTACTCTCTACTAACCAAAATTTCGGGATGTTTTCTGGTACATAGTCTCATACCTAAGTTTCATACAAAATTGATCTATTGCTAATCCCCAAAAAATAACTAGACATTTCTCTGATACCAACTATAGTGACCCTAGCCTTTTACCCATATCATTACAAGAATTTAAGCACAGTGAAGCATCATATTACAAGACAAGTATCGTAAAATATAGGGTCTTGGATTCCATGGTATATAAGACATAAAACATAGAACTAAATATTACATTTATTTATTTAGTATTTATAAAGGTCCCTTAACTTCCATTGTGTGCATAAATCATCATTGGATAACCTGGGGATAACATGAATAATGTGATGAGCTAAAAATCATAGTAGGGGAATATACATAATAATAATTCCTTAACACATGGGTTAAAAGGCATGTCTTAATACTATAAAATGGAATTGAATATATGGAATCATAAAATATAAACATGGGAAAATATTAAAATTGATTCATAGTAATATATTTCAATAAAAAAACATGAATTTATCATGATTCAATGATCACTTAACATAGAGGATCACAATTCAATGTTAACCACCAATACCATTTCACATGGTAGCACGAGTCAAGGCTAACTGCAAAGACCGTTGAACATAATGTCTCATGACACTAAAAATTACCTAATTCATTTGGGTTCTATCTGGTAAGAACAATCATATATTGTTAATGAATATTATATCCACATACATAATCAATTATACATAAACCTAAGGTCACCCATATAATTAAATTTGTTTCATAATCGTGAAATAAATCCTAATAAATGGGTGTATCGTACAAGTGTCCATGATAAAAACTAATTAAAAAAAACATAGAAATTCATAGGAGAAAAAAATAATATATATGGTATGTGATGTCAAATAAATGTTACAAAATGAAAGAAGAGTATTTATTAAATTTTAGCATTAAAACATTTTATTGCAGTTTTATGGAAAATTATAAAGAGATTTTAAAATAGAAAAACTAATTATATTTTACATAAAACCTAAAGATAATGGAGAACATTTTAATAATAAATATAATGATTTTATAAATTCAAGGGTTGATTCAAATATAGGATAGAGTGAACTTGGTATTTTGTAAGAATTTTGGAAGTTCCATTAAACGGGTATGATTTTCAGGAAGTATTGAGGAGGGAACTACATGAAAAAACATGTATCCGCAAAATAGAATGATTAATGGACTATGATACATGAGTTTGAAGAATTGAAAGAACAATTATTAGATTCTAAAAATAAATGAATACTTTATTTTGGTAGAAAGAAAGATAGAGAAACCTGAGGAATATTGGAGTTTATGGTAGAATCCCTTACATTAAGTCTGAGGGTGTTATTAGCATGATAGTATTGACCTGAATAATTAAATTAGGTTCATTAATTAAAATTTATTGATCAAATTATACATTTAATTTATTTACTATAACGTTATTATGTTCATTCATGGTCATTTTTTTGGGTGAAGAGGTTCAATTTCATTGTTCTAGAGCATTTGTTTCATTTTTTTTCATGAAAGGTTTTCATATATACATGTTAGGATAAACATGTAAGATGAGAATTGACATAAATAATTGATGATATATTTCATTAATGACCATAAAGATGATTACATGTTTTTTAATTTAATTTGGTTTTTTTAGTGTAGATGAATCATTATATAAAACATTATTGGTAACTATTTTGATTAATATGTAGTTTTCAATCACATCGAACAAATTTTGGTTTATAAATTAATAGAATGTGTAAAAAAATCCCAAACCCTAAATTAAAAATAATAAATATATTATAGTACAGATAAACCACCAAAATGGTTTCATGACTAAGTTTTAAGATGATAATAGAAATTGAAGACATGTCGTCCATGAATGTGATGAACTAATACATCTCGGATGGTGTTTTCAATTTACAATAAATGGAAGGGAAAGGATACATGATGATAACTTATTCCATAATGATAAAAAAAATTTATTAAATTTTTGGTAATAGATTTATCATAACATTTGGATGAAATTATGTGAAGAAAGAAAAATAAATAAAGGAACTTGAACAGAAATAAAAAAATGAAAAGAGGAATTTCCCTCATGAATAAATCATTATTTAGAACAACATTAAGAGGTAGGATTTGGTATTTTAAGGATACCAAGGGACTCTTTACATGGGGGAGTTACATATGGTGACTTTTCAATATAATTTGGACTCGGAACAAGGCCTGAGAGCAATGAAGAGAATAGGTATAGAGTGGTGGCACTTATAGTGGAAGAGAGAGGGGGTTTCCCATTATATTAATAATTAGTTTCATATTTTTTTATCAAGACTTTGAATATTATTGATTCTTGTTACCAAAACCTATAATTAGTGCATATTAGTTATATACAAATGTTATTTACATCATCCATGACATAAACATGATAAAAAAATTCATATATTTAGCATTTATCAAAATTTATCATATTTTAGTATTCATAAAAATTTCATGTTTTTTTTGAAAAATCCCATAAATTCACCCAAACCATTTATTGTAAATATAATTCAAAAATTAACTCAATTTTATGAAAATAATTTTATAAATATGTACAATTTAATTTTTAATTAAATTAATAAATTATATGAAAATACAAATTTTAAAATTAAATCTGATTTTCTAAAACTTTAAAATTTTGATTAATGTCTCCTAAAATTACCTTATAATCATAAGTCAGAAATATACTTATATTTCAATACATTTTATGAAAATATGTTTTTTCTTAAATTGTTAATTGATTCATAATATTGTAATTTAATATACATAACTAACCAAAAATACCAACACATAATTAATAATTTTAAAAATATTTAATTATTATAATATGATATAATTATTTCATATTGTAAATTAAAATATGGATAAATTTTATTTATACATTCATTAGTGAGGTTACTATTCATTTTTCTAGTTTATAATTCATAATGGTCACATTAATATTTTAAACATCAAATTTCTATTTCATCGGCATACATTCCTTAACTTCTAAAGATCCCTTTTATTTCACTCATTCATCATTTATAAGGTTTTTATAGTGATAAATATTTAATATTAATTGATTGTATAATAATACATAATTGTAATAATAGAATTTCATTAATAAAAAATTGGGTCATTATAGGCTCACTTTATACCCATTCATGATACAACCAATGTTGAGGGGTTTGTAAATATATACATTAATGATATTGTTCATTTTCATGGTGTTTCACCTACTGTAGTCTCTAATAGGGAAACATGGTTCAATTATCACTTTTGGAGACGCCTTCATGACGCACTAGGATCTCTGGTTCATTTGAGCATGGCCTATCATCCACATTCGGATGGCTAGAGAGAGAGCAATACAAATTTTAGATGATAGGATTCACGCTTGTGTTATCGACCACAGTGGGGAATGGGATGATCATTTGGGGATGGGTGAGTTTTCTTATAATAATAGTTTATATTCCATGATCATAATGGCACCTTTTAAAACCTTGCATAGTCGGCCTTGTAAATATCCATTGTGTTGGTTGGAAATTGGTAAAAGTTCCTTGGTTAGAGCAAGCATGTTGAAAGAGATGACAAAAAAGATTTAGAGGAATCATCAGAGAACGTGGACAGCACATATCCGATATAAATCTTATGTTTATCCTCACCATAGGCCTTTAGAAATTTTAGTTGGTTAATAGGTGTTCTTGAAGGTTTTACCCTGATTGGTTCATCGATGACATAGGATGCAAGCAGTTCTTGTTCATCGTTTTCTTATACATTTTGATAATATTGTACTGGGGGGGAATGTATCATATTGGTTAGAACATCCACCATACCTGAAATTTATACATAATTTATTCCATGTGTCCTAGGCAATAAAGTGTTTATCGGATCTATCTCATGTTTTGATCTGGAGTGATCTTGAGATTCAACAATATTTATTTCTCACTATGCGGACAGTTAGGATAGTAGATTCTGAGACCAAGGTACTTTATGGGAGGATGATACCATTTGTTCGTGTTCTATGGAATCATGGTTATGATAATCTAGAGATGTTGGAATGCTAGGCACATATGAGAGAGAAGTTTCCTCATATTTTTTGAAATGGATTTTTTTTCAAAGGCTATCCAGGGACAAAATGTTTTTATGGTGGGGATGTTGTAACAACCCATTACAGATATGATAGGTATGTCATCAACCCTATCATAGTTTTTCCATTTCATTGACTTGTTAGGGTGAGAAAATGTTGGGAGGATACCTAAAATAATTATTTGAGCGATTGTTTTCACTCTCATCTTGAAATAAAATTTTCTATAGGCTTCCAGATTGTTATATGATGTGTAACTAGATTACACGACGTTTAATGGTCGCTAGGTGCATACCGTGAGAAGGATCATGTCATGAGAAGATTCAAACTATGAAAGGTTACAAATATTTCTTATCTGGTACATGTCTTGAGTCATATAATGAATGGATATTAATTTAATATGGTTTTTTTCTGCGGTTTTAAAATATAAGTATTTTACACTGGGTAGTGGGATTACATGTCATGTAAAGACTCAACTAAAATTTTTTAAATGGGAAGTGTGGATCAAATATAATTTTTCCTCCTCTCATGTTTCATTCCTCCCGACCCAAATTCTTCCATAGTTTATATTTAATCTTTATTACCCTTATGAATCCTCTCCTTTAGTGCTCTATTGTCATTACACTTGCGGAGTGATTCTAGGGTAAGTTTACTCCCTAATTTTATGACTTTATCCCATTCTCCTCTATTGGGATTTCAATATATCATCGTAAAACTGAGGAATCTATGCTTCTTGTTGTTGGATATCATTACTATTATTGTTTTGAAGGACATATCCACCTTATTTCTCATTTACATTTTCCCTTTTAAGTGTTGTGTTTTGGGGAAAAGGTTCGTGGTTTCAACCCGATAATCCAAATTCTTAAACCTTGAATAGATATATTTATTTAAATTGCTGATTTAAATTCAATTTCTCAACATTATGTTAATTCATATAATAAAAATCCAGTTCTAGTGAATTATGAGATTTTAAATGCTTTTGACATGAGAATTTGGAAAATGCCCCAATCCCATTAAATCACGGTTTGTTTTTGTAATTTTTTTGATTTAAATTTTAATGTTATATTTGAGTTTTGTTGGAAATGATTTAAATTAAATTTTTATATTAATTATGGAAATAAATTTTGAAATGATGGAATCAATTTTGAATGGATTTAATTTTTTTTAAAATTTATTACAATGTCTTTATAGACTCCCACGGATTTAATCTTATTAAAGATGCATGTTTTTTTTATTAAAAACAATTTTGGTTCTAAAAAGAAAATTCAAATTAAAAGTGGAGAATGGGATTTAATTATATTTTCATAGGTCTTAAAATAAATTTCCCAAAATTTATTGTGTAATATCACAGGAAAGACTTAGGTTGTTGATGAGTTATTTGGACACATTCTACACTCTTACAACATCCTAAAACATTCATGAATCAGGTTACAACCTCGATTGGAGGGTGATGAGTCACCTTTACTAGTGTTAGGGGGACATCATCATACATATATAGACACGATCACATAGAGAGTGAGGCATCCTATATTTATAAATACTTTCATGCCTATTTGGAAGATAACTATGTTGCTTTCTTGTTTTATATTAGAGATATAAATATATTCCAATGTTTTCAAAACAGATTTACATGCCTTATTAATTTATATAAATATTTTTATATAAATGTTTTATTTAATCCATTAGTTTAGTAATATTCCATCACTTTTAAATCATTTCCTCAAAGTATAATTCCATTATTTGAACTATATATCATGATTTGTTTAAATATGATTTGAAAATGCCACACATGTTTTTCTAACCGAATGACTTATTTTGTTAATATATTATTGGTTTCCATTACAGAATCCTTGGTGATACCCTACTGCGAGTTTTTTTGTCATACGAAAATGTGACTTTGGGTTTTTGTAGATTATCGCCTTCCAGGCTCAAGCAAGGGGAAATGAACACTTAGAGGTGGATTCAGCTATTGAACATTGGAATTAGTGAGTTCTTTCCTTAGGTATATGGGGTGTTTTCCTCTATTTTTGTACATGGGATGTAGTAATTTGGGATTTTTATGCCTTTTTGGATTCTGGTATATAACCCTTAGTGGAATTACTTTTCTTATGCATGTAACCTTATTTATTTTTCATTAGGAATATTTTTTGAAAATTATTACCATTTCATTTTTCATGATTCCATTTGGTATTCACTGACCCATGGGGACCAAGAACAACCTTTAAGCATTGTTAGGTATGGCTCAGTTATCGGGTTACTATTGTACCTATGCTAGTCTCTAACAAATATACAAAAATATAACCCAATGATGTTCTTTTTGAAAATTTACAACAATATTACTATTAAAATGATCCTAAAATTTTATAGGAAGTGAAATGACTGATGAAACATAAATTATGTAACTCATGTCATATGATTTACATTGGGTCATAAGGAATTGGAATAAAACTAAACCTATAATATTAAATATATTTACTTTTTTTACTTATCCTTACTCATATAGTATGATCTCATGTATACAAAAGAGATACTTTCATCTTGTTTTTTCAAGAATAATTTATAATATAATGATTTAAGAAACACCATATTAATTGTAGTATTATTTATGAGGTTGTGGTTAATCTAATAGGAAAAGAAGATGCTATTTATACTTTATAAATAATATCTTTTTTTGAAAAAAGTGTTTACTAAACTATACACAATTGTTTTATTATTAATAATATGTAACATCATATATAAAAAAATTACATCTTTTATTCATCAATAAAATCCCTTAACTTCTATTACAACTATAATACAACATATCCATTTGGAAAGTAGAATCATATGAGTTTCAATTAATTTATTTTATATTTATATTATATTCCCATTATATAATAAAAATATAACTCATGAATTTAATTATTTTTTAATATAAAAACTCAATAGAAACATTTTTTCAAAATGATGTTTTAATTATGGAAAAATAATATTTAATTAATCATACCTTCAACAAAAAAATTTAGTCATAATTTCCAAATATCATTTTACTTATTTTTTGATTTACTAAAAGTATTAATTGTTTATAGCTATAATTATTCTTAGATTATTAAATTTATTATTACAAAATCAACCATGTGTATCCACTAATCAATTTTATTTCCATGTTTATAAACAAAATAGTGAAACTTATGTGGAACCTACTTCATATATTATACCTGGTTTAAATGTATCCCAAATTATCTTAATAGGAATTTTAATAAAACACATTTTCCTTTTTGGGGATGAAAAATGTTTATATTATTGAAATTTATATTGTACATTTCAAAAGTATCATATGTTTGATTTCATATTTTTTTTCATTTTTTAATATAGTGTTTTTGTGTGTGATGTTAGCATACTTCATTTAAGCATGTATATAAATCATTGTTTCGATAATATATTAATAAATTGAATCTCCTTTAAAATGTTTTATATCATGAATATTATATTTGTGTAAAAATTCAATACTAAAATATTATTTGTTATATATTTATATTTGGATATATATCATATGTTTAGATATAGAACACTGACTATATAAAAAAATTTCTCTACCAAAAAGAATTATTTACCACCTAATTATTATATAGAACATTTCTTTTCTATTGGACATGTTTTTCGCCTTGACAAGGTATATATAGGCATGACACCATCTTATTTTTTAGGATAGATTTGGTGCATTATCACATATTTGGGTTGTCTTCCCAAAGTAGGCAGTGATGGTAGGAACCCTCTTGATATAAGGAGTTACATATAAGATATATTTCCCTTTTATATCGCATATCTAATAATATATCCATGTTATGATCATTTTACATTAAAAATATTTTATTTTGGTAAATGAATATACACGTTGATTCATAAATTTGGTAAGTCAATTGAGTGTTGAGTCATGTTTATTTTCCCTTATTAAGGTTTTATATCCTCACACTCTAAAAAAACATCATTAGAAACATAAAAATTCAAATTTATATTTTAGGTACCCCTATAGATATGGTAATGTAATTACCTAATACATTAGAATATGTTTTTTCAAAATTAATATTGTGTTTGATGGAATATTTCCCACAAAAAACTAATGTAAAATACTACACAATATATTATATGAATATTAATAAGAAAACATATGAATAGTAAAACATCAATTAAATAATTTTTTTTAATCAATTAAAAATTCATACAATATAGAATTATACACACTTAAATAATTAAATAATTATATTTCAATAAATATAGTAGTTCTTTATATAGAGTCTTAATGTAATAGATATATTTATAAATATTATAATTTTTTATGGGAAAAAATTTATTAAAATTTAATATTAATCATGTAAATACTATCAATGCCTAAATTTTTGACACATTTCTAAAATAATTGAATTTTAGTTGAATAGTGAATAAAATTATGAATTTGGTATAACCATAAATTTTATGTCATTTTCATCGTACAAGAATGACATAATATTTTTAAAAACATATTTGTATATAAATATATATATTGAATATATAATCTAAATCATTTATAAGTACTATGTTGAATTTATGGATCCTATGTTTATAATTTTAAAAACATAATTAATAATTTACATTAAAAACTTCTTAATCACATATATTTGAAATCACTGTTAAAATTGTCGATCACCATATTAATATTTTCTTACGGACAATTTCACCATTTGTATTTAAATTATGATTACTAAAATGAAAACTAATGACCATGAAAATGATGAAATCATTATTTAAAAATAATTTATTAAGAGTTTTAAAATTTTAATCACATGAATTATATTGAATTATTTTATATAATTTTTATTTATGATATTTATCAAAAAATAAAAAAATATATTATCACCCCTTTAAATTCTAAAAAATATTATATGATAAAAAGAAAACTTATAGATAAAAATAATATTTTTCTATAAATAATTTTCAATATATATTAATTGTTTTAATTTAAAACATAATTTAATTTATGTGTAAATATATGTAGACATTATGGTGAATAAAAGTATGTTTAATAAATAAAAATATGGTTAGAAGGTTTAACTTGAATGTTTATCAAAAAAACATCTTGGGTATAAGACAAGATACAAATGTAAAAACAATCTGTATACTATAGAAATAGAGTTATAAAAGGCTAAAATCATGTATAAAAATACCTTATAATTATTTTCAGATCCTATATAAAAATAAAACACCTAAAACATCATTATTTATACATATATATGCATTTAACATTGATTTTTGTCCACTTGTTAACGAAAAAATTTGATTTCATAATGATTGATTTTCATCATTAATAAGACAATATTAATTCTACCACATCAAGCCTCACATTTCCTACTGAATTTAATATTGAACAAATACCATATTCATACTCCTAGAAACAATTGAAAATTTCAATATAATTTTCCACAAATTAATTATCCTATTCCTACTTTTTTTTGTATAATTTAAAGTGGATGTTATGGGTCCCAACATATTTAATCATTATCATTGTATTTACAATATTTGTATTAAAAACAACATTATCCATTTTAAAGTAATTACTACAGTGTCATTATTATATATTATTGTTATTATATTGATGTAATATCCTTTTTTCATAATATTCTTTTTACTAATATAATTAGTAGAACATCAATCCGGTGTAAATACACACTACCTCATACATAAAGAAATATCTTACTCTTTTGAACATCAACTCTAATAATATGTAATAAGTATGGAATTGAAGAATAAAATTGACATATATAATATTATTAATATTATAAATAGAAAAATTATAACAATAAATCACTGATTATAATTCATTTAGAAATGAAAACATTAACCTTTGGTTGTGGGAATTACGCCTTCTAGAATGTAACATGTGCCATTTTTCTTCAAAATTCATTATTATTTATTTATATGAATTTAAATATTATAGAAAAACTTTAAAATATATAAAAAATATCATCATTATTATATTTTAATCATTTTACACCAAAACAAACCACTTTAATAACTATACACATCTCTTAATTATTGTATGTTCATGTTTGGTCAAGTATAACCACCTATATGATCACTCTAATAATATAAAATCATGGATGGTCTGCATAACATAATTTTTAAGGAAATTTTATTTAAAATAATTATATATTTTTTAGTTTTGGTTAATCAATATTATAATTTATATTAAACTCATTATTTATTATAACACTAGTCATTTGTTAAGAATTACCAAAACGTGTTACTCAAATAAATTTTCCCATGGAACCATAATGAATATTCTAAATGAATGAAATTATAGTTCTAAAAATAACTTAGAACCCTTTACTACTACTTTTATTATAGTTTACTAATTAAATTTGGGGGAATAATAAATAAAAATACTTTTATTATGAAACACGTTTAAAATTATGAAGATAACCAAAATCTGATATCAAAAATAAATAATAACTAACTACTATACATGTACTGAATAATTAAAAAGAATTTTTATAGAATTTTATAGTTATAAAAAAAATTGAAATATTTTGTTAAAATAATTTTATTTTTAAGATGGATATTGAAGTGATTTAGTGGAATTCAGGAGTTAAGGTATGGGTGTTTCCTCTAAATTTCTTTTCTTTAAGACATGTTTTATATATAAAACTAAATTAATTTAAAATTAATGTAAAATACCTACTTGATATATCATATCATGAATTATATAATATTTATCGAATTTTTTGTTTACATTAAATACCTCTATTTATCATGGAAGTTATGAAAATATTTCATTAATTGTAATGGATATTGAAAACTCAAATCATCTTTCACTAAGTTATAGTGTTTCATCATTAATGTATTTATTAAATTATCAAGCCATTAAAACTTATGATTTTAGATGAAAATTTCTCCATATCTTAAATTTGAAATGAATATTTTGATTCAAATGTTCCACATAGATGAATTTCATCCCAATAAAATTATGAAATTATTAAAAATAATTTCCATATTTTATCACGATGTTTTTTCATTCTTGATGATATTTTCCAATCCAATCATTAATGTCACTTAGATATGGAGTTTTAATTATGGATTATTTTATGTTTCTTTCTTATTTCCCTATTAATATTTTCAAAATTATTATTTATTTAACCAATTTATTATATATGATTTAAAATAAGTTATATTAAAATATTTAAATGGATTTGCATCCATTCAAAAGAAACTTTTTTTCATCCACTCTAAATTTTATTTATAAATCCTTTATGAATTTCCAATGGATTATTATTAAAGAAAATATTAATGTAAAATTTATTCAATGTTTTAATATTTCATAATATTTAATTACATTTTAATTTGACCAAAATTCTTCTTTTACACCAAATATATAAGAATAATTGAAATATTTTTTAGGATTTCTATTTCCATATTAGCATTCATTAATATAAAGTATTAATTAAATTTTTGTAAATTGTGGTCATATTTCATTAAGTGTGTATTATTTTTGTAATAAAAATAAAATATTATTAAATTTATCAAAAGAAATTGATTTTTTTAGCTAAATTAAGGATTAAAAAATGATTTTAATAGGATATATATCAAAAGAAGAACTCCTAATTATTTTTCAAAGACCGAATATTTTATTCAAAATGACATCAAAAAAACCATTTTGGTATTAATAATAGAATATTAAAATGATTAATTAAAATAAAAATATTTTAATATAAATAATTTTTTGTGTTTTTATGATTTTCACAAAGGTATATTTATTTGTTTATTTCATTGTTATTATTCCAATAATATTAAAATGATTTTTTCATCCACTTAAAACAACATTGGATTTCTATTTCCTAAATAGTGGATATGAATTTATTCATCGATTGATAATACTTTTTGAGGATGGCTTATGGAATTTTCATGAAGTTGTTTCCATGAAACACTTTTATTTCTATAAGGAAATTATGTGATGGTTTATGTATGGATGTGTTGATGTTTTAAAGTAATATATATATATATATGTGGATTATGATTATTTTATGGTAAGGGCCCTATATCTCCCTATAATGTATTTATTAATTATTTTTATCTCCAATGATAATGGAATTGTGTGAATTTTTATTTATAAATTTACTATGCTCATAATGGTCGATCATTACAGTATTTTGGATTATATATTCACATAAAGATAATGAGTGCGTACTTTTACCGTAAGATACTCTCATTAAGACTACACATTAATCTATATTTGAAAATATATAATTACAATGATTATAGGTCTATGTATATGTGGTTATATAGGCTCATAAGGACAATGTGTGAGATTATTTTAAATATATCTACTCATAGAGGTTGTGTGTGAGAGTATTTTAACTAGTAACTTCTCAAAAAATAGAATTCATGGTCATAATTTCAAATGGATACATTCATAATTTTATTTTTTCTATTTCTTACTCCTATGAATCCTTTCTATATTAAAATTAATTTATTATTCTACATGGATAATTAATATAGTGTCTTATCTCGAAAACTTATTCAATGGTACAGTTCTATTCAGTTGACTTTATAAGGCCTTATGTATTTCCATAAATAGAAATATTTTTGGTCTAAATTCATTTTAAATTGACATTTTCTCTATGGTCCTTTTTTCTTTTATACTTATGATCATACCCTTTGATAATTTTTTTATATTTCCCTTAAAGGGTTTTTGAGGTCACTCATTTATTAGGATTCAATTTTCAATTTTATAAAGATGAACATAACCTTGATGATTTATATAAGGGGATATTTAAAACTATGATTTTGGAAAAATATTCCCACATATTGAAAAAATATGTTTTTTCGGTAACATTTCATTAAGACACCCTACCTTTCAACCTTGGTATTTTTATTTTAATTATTAGTTGTAATGTTCATTTTATATAAATTTTTTAATTTATATATATTATTATTCAAGTTTTTTATTATTTGTATCCAAGGTGGTTTTGGTTATTTTGTCTTATTAATTTAGTTGTTCTAGATGAAGAGGTTAATATAACATTAGTTAATAGCACTTCGATTTGTATAAGAGACAATTCAAAGAATAAGAAAAAATAATAAATTTTTGTAATATAAATATTGTATTGTTTCCTAGAAATTATTTCCATATTTTGATATTGTAATACAGAAATAGTTGTGGAATAGATACAACCATAGGTAATCACTATAATAAGAGAATGTTGAGTATTAACTCAATATTCACTCTAGTGCTTGATGACTGAGAATCTGCACACCTAGATTGAAACTGTAGTGGGATATTCTTTGTTTAATAATATTCCATTAATTGAACATATTAAAAATTTAAATATAATTCGATTTTATGAAAAATTATGTTATAAAACCTAAAAGTAAAATAATGGCAGATAACATTGCTCAAATTGAAGGAGTGATTGGTTTGTGCTTTTACATCATAGTTGAACAAAATGTATCATTAGATGAAATGAAGGGGTCCTAAGAAAACCCATATTAGGAGTGAGATATCATTTTAATATAAATTTTTAATATTAATCAATTTAAAATTATCATAATCTAACTGTTTATAGTATTTTTTGGAAACCAGATCTGGGAAATGAATTTATGAAATTAATGTCCATAAGAAATCCTGGAGAAATATATTTTAAAAAAATTGATTATTATGCATACCAAGGATAGTGTGGTGGATATATAAGCAAAATATATATATTTATATTCTTATATAACCTTTATATTTTTCATTTAGTGAATGAATATTATAATTATGAGGTCACAATTAATTCCTTGGGTGTAGATTATAATGATAAGATATTTGGGAAAATATTTTTTTGACATTAATACATTATTCAATGGAATGTTTAACAAGAAAGTATGAAGTAAAATAAATGAATAAATATTAGTGTAATGTTATTAAAATTATATTATAATAAAAAATGTAGTCAATAAAATTATTCTAATAAATTATAAATTAATAAAAATAAGATTGATAACACTTAATGTACTAAAAGAACATTTTTTAAATGTAATAATTTTTTAATTATATAATATATTTTCATTTAAAATATATATTTATAAATTTAAAAATATGATTTTTTGAAAATTTATTCCAATTTTTATTATTCAAAATAACACTAGAATAGGATAAATATTACTGATTTCTCTAAAATAATTGATTTTTGGGAGAATAGTTAAATAGAATATATTTTTATAATACCGCGACTCATATGAAGATTTCATAATATAAGAACCCAAAAAATGTTTTTGACACCATTTATCTATAACAATAATTATTTTCCTATGAGTAAAAATATTTTATAAATAATATATTTAACTTTAGAAAACAATGCTTATCATTTTTGGAACATAAGTAATATTTTTTGATTAAAAACATTTTTTATTTAATTACATTAAAAATAATCATTCACCGCATATAGAAATGAAATGTAAAAAAAATATTTCATATTTTATTTCGGTGTTATAATATTATGTAATAAGATAAATTTAATTTATAGTTATAAATTTTTGATTAATATTATTAATGTTCATGACCATAATAATGTAGAAATAGTTATTTAAAAACCATGGTTTTATTAATGAATTAAAATACTTAATTAATAAATTAGATTAAACAATTTTATGTATTGAATTTTATTTTTTTTAATCAAATTAAAAAACAAAATATCACTTATATAATTAGTAACAAATTTTATGTGAGATTAATATTACACAATGGTAAAAACAAATTTTTCCTAAACAAAAAATTCCCTATATATAAAATGTTCTAATAGTAAAGATAGGTTTCTCTTATTTAGAAAATAAATTAGACTATAAAAATAATATATTTTGGTTTGTGATATCAATATTTGGTTATAATGGTAATTGTATATTTTTTAGTAAAATATATACTATTGAGGAAGAAAACAATTCCATGTAAGAAACTAAAATGTAAAAACATAAAAAAACATGGATTAAAAGGGTATAAAAACACATTAAATTTGTGTTAAAATGGGTGGTAGGGGATTTATAGACCCTATCTCACCCCACACTCCATTATTTCTCTAATATTGATCTTTTGTCCCCTTAATAGTGGCATTCTATAATTGAAAATATTGTGTATTAAAAAGTTAATTTTCCTCATTAATGGAAGGGGATCCCTTCAACAAAATCATTACTATAAATTCCCATGAATTACATCTTGAAAACTCAGTAATTATTCTTCACATCAAAAACATTATCAAATTCACAGGCCATGAGTCTCAATTAGTTAGTTGGAGTACTACATTTATAGAAAGACCTTTAATATAAATTTAAGGGTTCTAAAGTGAGTATTGCATAATCCATATCCTTTAATTCATAATAATTCCATTAAAAAATTAATTAAATATTGATATAATTTTTTTCATTAGTATACATAAAGTACATTATATTAACCGAACAATCCTTATTTATTCTTTTCAATCCTATAATAAAAAAAGAATATTGATCATGGGCATGTGAAGACTATCTTTTCAATGTAGTGAAATATTTTTCTTCTCAGCACCACCTCTTTCGTTGGTTCTCAGTATGGAATTGAAGAGTAAATTCGGAAAATATTACATAATTATGAATAAGAAGATAAAAATTATAATCCATTATCATTAAATATTATTTATTAGTAAATAAAAATGTTAACTATGCATTGTGGGGGATACAACATCTATTAAGTAACAAATCTAGTATTCTCTATATATTAATTACAATTTTTTAAAATATATAAAATTATGATCCAAAAACATACAACTATATGAATAATATCATTATTCTTCTATGGTAATGATATTATTGTTATGGAATCCACTTTTACAAGCACACACATTCAATATTTATGGTATATTCATGTTTTGGTCGTCCTAACCAACTAATTGAACAATGATATTAAATAATATCATGGATGACTATGCAAACATCATTAATGATGATATATATTATAATTATAATTATAATTATAGTATATTGGTTTTTTTTAATTTTAACTAGATTATTCAAATCATAAAATATAAATCTCCAGTTTATTTGACAAAATTAAATGAAATATGCTTATCTCCATTTTTTCAATAGCTATCATAACTAAAACTCACATAGGATAAATTTAAAACACTCTTGAATGTGATAAAAATTTAATTAGAATACATTTTATTATTATGAATCATGTGAATATGTAGAATAATGAATAAAAACAAACATGAGATGAATATTGTTAAAAATGATTCTAATAACTCATAGATGATATTAATAATTGATTATATGTAACAAATATTAATATAATGAATAATTTTAAAAGATTATTATAAAATGATATAAATATGATATGGATTTCTAAAAGGTCATTTTTATTTTTATTTTTGTTTTATATGACGATTAATATCTTTTGGGGAATCCTATAATTGAGTTGAGGGTTTTATATATGAATATTCATTCATAAATAAATGTTTTGTTTATAGACCAGGTTTTATTTAAATAGATAATATAACCATATTGGATATAAAATATCAATATTTGATATATATTTACGGTTTCTAAACTCATATTTGAAGACTTATCTATCGTGGAGTTGTTATATAAATGTTTCTAAACCATTATTTCTAGTATTTATAATGGTTTATATTGATATTATTTATTCTAGGAATGGTTTATTTACCCCAATTATTTCTATATTAAACTCTCAACTTATCATTTGAGACATTTTACATCAGATTCATGTTTTTGACATCTAAAAATTTCTTCTATATAAATATATTTCATTTTTTCAAATAATTCATAATATCTCTAATAATGATTAATTATACATGTATGTAATCTAACATCACACCAATTATATGCTTTTTATTAAGAAACCTAATTTTGTGTAATCTCATGTGACCTTAATTTTTCATTTCCCTGCTTTTCAAAAAAAATATTTAACTTTTTGATCATTTTCTTTTAACCTATGTTATTTTAAAATACTAAAAAATATTTTCATGCTTCCAAAGTATATTTTTTATTACACCTACACATTACCCTAAAAATAATTTATTTATTTTTAATGGAATATTATTTATGATTTTTTAATTATAATTTTTTCTAAATATTTAACATTCCCTCGATGAAGATTTATTTTCAAAGGGAATAAATGTTTTTCTTTGAGGAAAAATATAATATATCATTTAAAAAATATTCTATATTTTCTATCATCATATGATTATTATTTTATACAAATATTTCCATTCATTTTTTAAAATGGGGTTTTTTAAAAAAAGTGAAATATTTTTTAAGTATTTGGTAATAAAAAATTAATTTATATTTTTTCCCAAAAAAACCATTTTTGATTTTAATGGTTACCTTTTTAAATGATTCATCAGTATCAACAACCTGTATTTTAAGGAAAAAAATTTCAAAAGTTTCCATTCATTTCAAAAAGGGATGGATTTTCATGTTGATTAATGTGTTTATCCAATAACCTGAGAATGGTGTTTTTATATATTTAAACATCCATTGAAATACCATTTTATTAAATTGGGATATGTTTTAGGATACCATCCAATATACCTATATGGATAGTTAAAGTAATTTTATAAAATTATTTTTTATTAAATCCATCATTTCTCTATGATTTAATAAAGCGATGTTTGAATTATGAATGTTATCATGATTTCATTGAAAATATATGCATGAATAATTATTATTTAATGGGTGGGTTCCTATATCATCTTACATTGGGATTGTTTTTTATTTGTATATCATGATATAATAATATTGATTTTCAGTTTATTTATGGTAATATATGCTCACATTTAATATACATGTGTACATTTTTTATTTTCTATTCACAAAAATAATGTGCATGAATTTATTTTTTATTAGATATCATCAGAAAGACTGTTTTTTGTGTCTTTATGGTAATTTATGATCACAATGATTGTTAGGTTGAGTATTTTTTGATATCTCTCGTGATGTAGATTAACCATGAGTGAATTTTCTGTTATCTATGCTCACAAAGATTTCGGCTGAGTGATATTGAAGTTAGTTATTCCCACAAAGGTTGTGCATAGTTATAATTAGAAATGCATATGATAAAAATGTTATGTTTTCAATTTTATAATATTATGTAATCATTATATTTTAATTTCACATATTATTCTTTATGATCCATGATTATCATTCCAAATCTCACATGCATCGTCCATGGTACACATTCATTCATTTGAGATTATAAAACCTTTTATATGGCAACATAAACAAATATTATTACTATTTCACACTATTTTTATTGGATATTTATCAAATATTTTTGTATTCCCAATTCTTATGATCTGACACTTTGATTATTTTTTATAAGTTTTTCCCTTTCTATTCATTTGAGTCATCCAACATTAAAATATTTATACTCCCTAGTTTATAATAATGAGAATATACAAATTGATATCTAGAATAGTATATTGAAAGGGGCAGATATGGAGAAATATTCATAAGTCTCATAATATATGTTTCATATGTGGCTAGTCCTTAAATATACATAAACATAAAATCTTAATATTTTGATTTTATTTTTGAGTTATAATGTTTATCTTATGAAAATGATCAAAAATATTGATAAGATTAACTGGGTTTTTAAATGTATTTTCAAAGATATGTTGTTTTTTGGAATGTTAGGTGTCACGTACTCTTTGAGTAAGAATTTGAGGTTGATTATTTTAGTTTATGTATATATATATATGGAGTAGATATTAATGGTATTCCCTAGGTTGTTCTCATGCTCTTTCTACAATTATAGGCATAATATTTTCATCTTTTAATCATATATGGGAAGGAATTATATTTTATTAGTGTATTATAATCATTATCCCTTACATTGTGATCAAAAAATGAATTTAACATTTTTGTTTAGAATGATTATATTCGTTGATTAGGTATTAATCTATTTTTTTAGTGAAATTTATTTTTCAATGTGTAATATTTTTAAATTCTATAGATTAATTTTGAGACTAGACACTAAAGTGACGCGTGATTCAATGTCCCAATGATCCTGAAATAAATGTTTCAAATATATTTAGTATATTAAATACACACATGCACAGTAATCCTGGAAAAATGGAAGAACTTCCAAACATAGGCTCATATGGGAAATCTTATGACGTAATTGAATTTGAATTGTGGGTTTTACCTGAGGCACGACATAACAATGGAATGTGGCAATCATTCAGGTTGAGGCATGATTGTTAGAAGATGTATAAAATAATTTAAATTTATAAATTAATCAATTTATTAACCCAAAATAGTTTTGTTCCTCTATAATTTTACTGTTATGGTTTTTTTTGTGATATCCTCATTACCCAATAAATCAACAACATTCATTTGAAGGACATTGGAGGAATATCCATTGGAGAATGATAATTGAATGAAAGATCAAGAACTAGTGTGTAATGAATTAAAATGACCTCACCAATGATGATAAAATGTCTTCTTTCTTCATCAGATATCATTCCAAATTGATATATGATATTCATTTAGGTGGATTTTTCTGATTATTAATTCCTAAAAGGAAAACAAATCAATCAACCAATAGGTTAATTCGCAGTTCGAATGTATTGTGTTATGGGTTTATGTCCGGGGATTTATTGGAATATATTTTTATTTATTCTTATTTCTTCATACAAATGAAAAATAATCATGGCTAACTGAACCTGTAAATTTTTCGTATCTATTTACTTGTTTTCTGTATTTATCTGAAAGTTATTATATGTTCCTCATCAGGGCTTGTTCTGACCTATGTTTTACCCAAATAATGAGAAATCGAACATTTCAAACCCTCATTTTGGTGAAATGATTTGACATCATAGTTATTGTTTTGGTGTTATGATAGTATCATTCTATGATAATGACAATGAAGGACTGAGATCAGTTCAAAAATTGTCATTAATTCTAGAATAAAGGATTGGTTACATAGGTTAAAATCGAGAGTTTCCAAAGTGGTTATTATAGACAGATTTAAATTTTGTATGATGGCATGGTTCCTATAAAGTATAACCGTGATTCTCGATGAGATTAATGGTGGAATCCCTGGTGATATTGTTGTGGGTGTAATCTGGAGGAATAAACTATTCTTTTGAAAGATACCATATTAATAGACATTTATTGATGATCTGTATGTAATTTGGGACCCCTAGAGTGATACTTGGGTTTCTATGGTGGAGTTAAATGATGCAGATAGTGTGACCCTAACACATGGCATGTGACACAACCTGAATCCTCGATATGAAACTTATAGGGTACACATACATGGCCAAAAGTAAATGTTCAGAGAAATGTCATGTACTTATACATGGACAAAAGCATTTATAGTGTAAATTGTTAGAGCCATGTACATCGACTTGGTTAGACTTATATGGGTTGGGACATGACTTGTATTTGATATGTACATGAACACAATCTGTGATATACGAGCCGGACCTAGGGCTGAAGGGACAAGACTTTTTATACTAGTACACACCATGTACTCCATAAAAATTTGAATAGATCCTTTATTCACTTCATCTTAAACTAGATCCATTATGGTGTGGTCCTTATTTCCTTTCCATTATGGTTAGTATGAAATCACATGGTATACTTAGGATAATCGTTCATTTTGTGGGAAGTATTAGATAGAGATGTTGGAATCCTTGTGTGAGGACCATAGTGAGATCACCTATCACTATATTTTTCTAGGAAAATTTCTTAGTATCAGCCTGACCAAAACTATATGGGTGTCGATCCTCTACATGGAGGATTATTCTAGATTGATTTTTTGGTATACCCTATGGCCTGGAGTGTGATCCACATATGTGTTTCATATCTCTTTGGTGTTATTTGAATCGTGGAGTTTTTCTCCTTTTACAAGTGAAATATGGAACCTTCGAGATTGAATTCTAGATAGGTATTACGGTTGTGACATTACATTGGGATTGTGTATATATTTTATGTATATCTCAATATAGCTGATTGTTATTATTATTTTTATATACCTAGTGATTTCAGGTATTATTATTATGTATTGTTATAGGTTCCCCTACTTGGGAATTTTCAGTATGTGTCGTGTCTTATGTAGACGATCATCTTTTTGAAGAATTCCTAGAGGGACCATGACCTGGTGGTGCTTTGAGAGATTGATAGACCGAGATTTTTCTATCGTTTATCTAGAAATTAATATCCTTATATACTATCAATTTTTGCATGTTTTCTAATTATTTGTGCTGGGCTTTCATTTTTCCCTCTTTACATTCTAGTGCCTATTAATATACTACCACTACGGGAAAAAGGGCTTTTTGCAATGGGGGTAACAACCTATCGCAAATAACCAACTATTTGCGATAGGATTTCGTCTCCCGTCGCAAATAGTTTGGCACGAATAGCGCGCCAAACCACACGAAGGTTATTTGCGACGGTGGGATCACACAATCGCAAATATTTAAGTATTTGCGAAGGGGCCTGTTGCAAAAAACCAGCGGCGGTTTATAGCTTTTTGCGACGGGGCCCGTCGCAAATAACTGGCGGCAGTTTATAGCCTTTTGCGACGGGATGTCGTCCTATCACAAAAGGTGTGTCGGCAGGGACTATTTGTGATGGATCCCGTCACAAATAACTTTTTAACCACTGACAGTAATTAATGTGGGCGGAGGTATTTACGACGGGTCCCGTCGCAAATAACTAGCGTCGTTTTATAGCCTTTTTCGACGGGATATCGTCCCGTCGCAAAAGGTGTGTCGGCATGGACTATTTGCGACGGGTCCCGTCGTAAATAACTTTTTAACTGCCGACAGTAATTAATGAGTGCGTAGGTATTTGTGATGGGTCTCGTCGCAAAAGATACTATTTGGGACGGGATACCCGTCGTAAATACTCTCGTCGCAAATAATCAATCCTATATATACCCCCATCCGTTTTTCCTCTCATTCATCTAAAATTTTAGATCATGTTTCTCTCTAAACTCGGATTTTAGAGAGTGAATTTTTCTAATATAATTTTTTTGTTCACGAAGAAGCTGTGAAGCCGTCTGCATCAATAGAAAATCATTCTTAAAGGTATTTATGT
The DNA here is from genome assembly GCA_963277665.1 of Viscum album. Lineage (NCBI taxonomy): Eukaryota > Viridiplantae > Streptophyta > Magnoliopsida > Santalales > Viscaceae > Viscum > Viscum album. The sequence continues at coordinate 1,459,924,332 of OY728150.1, read as the reverse complement.
TTCTTGAATTTATTATTAATTTCATTTGTTTATGTTAATTTTTTTATTGTTAATTAGTTGTAATTAAATTAAATTTAAATTGTTTTGTAATTAGTATTTAATTGTACTAATAAATTGAAATTTTTAGTATTAATTTTTGATAATTAGTAGTAGTTATTATTTATTAATGATAATTAGTAATGTATATAATTAATTTCAAGTAATTAATAATAATTGGTAATAAATATAAATAAAAAGTAATAAATAGAAATAATTAGTAACAATTAGGAATAATTAGTAATAATTGCGAATAATTAGGAATAAATATTAATAATTAGTAATAATTAGTAGTAATTAGGAATAATTAGCAATAATTAGGAATAATTAATAATAATTAGCTATAATTAGTAACAAATAGCTCTAAATAGAAATAGTTAATAATAATTAGTAATAAATTGTAATAATTAGTAATAAATTGTAATAATTATTAATAAATACTAATAATTACTAATAATTACTAATAAATACTAATAATTAGCAATAAATACTAATAATTAGGAATAATTAGCAATAATTAGCAATAATTAGAAATAAATAGTAATAATTAGGAATAATTAGGAATAATTATGAATAATTATCAATAATTAGGAATAATTATCAATAATTAGCAATAATTAGACATAATTAGGAATAATTAGTAATAATTAAAAACAATTAGCAATAATTAGCAATAATTAGTAATAAATAGTAATAAATAGTAAAAAATAGGAATAATTAGTAATAAATAGGAATAATTTGTAATAATTAGGAAAAATTAATAATAATTAAGAATAATTAATAATAATTAGTAATAAATTGTATTAGTTAGTAATAAATTGTAATAATTAGTAATAAATTGTAATAATTAGTAATAAATTTTAATAAGTAGTAATAAATATTAATAATTACTAATAATTACTAATAAATACTAATAATTAGAAATAATTAGGAATAATTATAAATAAATAAAAATAAATAGTAATAATTACCAATAATTAGGAATAATTAGTAATAATTAGCAGTAATTTGCAACAATTAGTAATAAATAGCAATTATTAGTAATAAATAGATATAAAATTTAATATATAGGAATAATTAGTAATAATTAGGAATAATTAGTAATAATTAAGAATAATTACGAATAATTAGGAATAAGTACTTATAATTAGTAATACTTACTAATAATTAGAAATAATAAGCAATAATTAGGATTAATTAGCAATAATTAGAAATAATTAGAAATAATTAGTAAAAATTAGAAATAATTAGTAATAATTAGAAATAATTAGCAATAAATTGTAATAATTAGAAAATTATTGTAATAATTAGTAATAAATTGTAATAATTAGTAATAAATTGTAATAATTAGTAATAATTAGTAATAAATTGTAATAATTAGTCATAAATTGTAATAATTAGTAATAACTACTAATAAATACTAATAATTAAAAATAAATACTACTAATTACCAATAAATAGAAATAATTAGGAATGATTAGGAATAATTAGAAATAATTAGCATTATTTATAAATAAATAGTAATAATTAGCAATAATTAGTAATAACTTGCAATAATTAGCAATAATTAGAAATAATTAGATATAATTAGATATAATTAGTAATAATTTGTAATAATTAGTAAAAATAATAATTATTATTAATAATTAGTAATAATTAGATATAATTAGATATAATTAGATATAATTAGATATAATTAGATATAATTGGATATAATTATATATAATTAGTAACAATTAGTAATAATTTGTAATAATTATTAATAATCAGTAATAATTAGTAATAATTAGATATAATTAGTAATAATTAGTAATAATTAGATATAATTAGTAATAATTATTAATAATTAGATATAATTAGATATAATTAGATTAGTAATAATCAGTAATAATTTGATATAATTAGATATAATTAGATATAATTAGATATAATTTGTAATAATTAGATATAATTAGATATAATTAGATATAATTAGTAATAATTTGTAATAATTTGTAATAATCAGTAATAATTAGTAATAATTAGTAATAATTAGATATAATCAGTAATAATTAGTAATTATTAGAAACAATAAGTAAAAATTAGATATAATTACATATGATTAGATATATTTAGATATAATTATATATATTTAGATACAATTAGATATAATTAGTAATAATTAGTATTAATTTGTAATAATTAGAAATAATTAGTAATAATTAATAATATTTAGTCATAATTAGTCATAATAAGTCATAATTGGTCATAATTAGTAATAATTAGTAATACTTAGAAATAATTAGACATAATTATTAATAAATAGTTATAATTAGATATAATTGTACTTTCTTGGTTGATCACCTTACATGTAGCGTTGCAAAAGGACAACCCAAGTCATGCCCCTCTCATCTATAAGAATTATCTCAAATGACCCTTTACATAGACCATTCTTCTTTGAAAATTTAAGGGAATGATACTGATGTCCCCTCAAATATTTAAGGAAGAATGATCTATGTAAAGGGAGTGAGATGATTCTTAGATACGAGAACGACATTACTTTGGTCGTCCTATTGCAACACTACTTGCTAGGGGATCAACCATGCAAGGACAATTGTAGAGTTTAAATTGGACATTTCTGATAGAATCTTTTTAATGTGTATGACCTAAAAATTGGAAATCCTTTGAGATTTGAACATGTTATGAATAGAGCAAAGCATGTTGCCAATATTGATAATTTTAAGATTTTATAAATTTTTTATTATTTTAATAATATTAATATATTTTTTCATAAATATTGATAATATAATTTTTTTATTAGGAATAATTAGATACAATTATTATTAGTAAATGGAAATAGCTTAGATAATGAAGGGAAAATTTTCAATCATCTCCACAATGATGATTACAAAATTTCCATTCATTATTCAAGCAGTTTTCATTATGCTAAGTATAGATAAGTATTTCTAAATTAGTAATAATTAGGAATAAAGAGTAATAAATATTAATAATTAGTTAGGAATAGATAGAAATAAATTTTAATAAATTTTAATAAATTCCAAGAACCTGGAACAATTTCCAGTGGATTGACGACACTCCTTTTGCTCGATGACTTTTCTCCATTCAACTCTCACCGACTCAAAACAATATGAAAAATGTGCTGCAACATAGGCATATTCAATATCATATACATGATATTGGATATGCATTCGTAGGATCATATTTTTTATAATGTTTTTAGGTGGTGATAGTTGGAAGAAGACGATTCATCGACGAAAAGGGGGCTCTTTTACCCGACAGCACATTTACATGCATCTTTCTCACACTGAAATCACAATGAATAATCTGGTCAGAGATACGTATATTCATTCTCAAGCATACAATAATGAATATGTGTACCTCCGACTATATTCTTCATTGTGATTTCAGTGTGAGAAAGAGGCAAGTAAATGAGGCATCGGACAAAAGAGTAGCCGTCAATCCACTGGAAATTGTGTAACCTTTAATTAATGGAAATTATTAATAAGTAGTAGTAATTATTTATCTTATTTTTTGAGATAATATTTTTATAATTTCAAATTATTCAAAATCAGTGATGATGTTATATTTTAGAGAAAAATATGGAACAAGGAACTCGACATCAGTCATTATTAGATGATCGTGCTAGGATAAATCAGTGCAGAAATCCAAATTGTACTGGTTTAAATCCTGTATATATTTAGGGTGTTGAAGCTTTCTTAGTATTTGCATCATCAAAAGCAGAATATGTTTCAGAAGTCACAATTAAGTGTCCTTCTAAAAAATGTGCTCTGAGAACGTTTGACACATTTGACAAGGTTGGGGGACATCTTTTGCGGTTTGGTTTCCAACCAGGTTATGTTTTTTGGTATCAACATGGTGAACGAAATTCCAGAGAAGATACTAATAACTTGATTCTGGATCCATCACAGGTCCAAAATTTAGTACATGATGTTGCAGTTCCATCTGTTCGACAAACTGAATCTAACGATGATATTGATTTAACTCCTGAGTTGACACCATCCGATTTTTATGAGTTGTTGAGGTCTGCTGAGGATGCATTATATCCTGGTTTCAAGATAAGAAACTTAGAAGTGGTTGCAAAATATAGGTCTATTAAGTCAGATAATGCAATTTCAAACAACTTGTCACAACCCGACCCTACCTGGCTCAAGCCGCAACTACCCTAAGCCCGCCTCCATAGGCCAAGGGCTGGCGACCAGCGCCAAAGGCATAAGAACTCAGGGAGGCCTTTTCCTATGTACCTATACACACACAAACGCAGCACACTCAATGAAAAAGTTCAGATTAAAAGAAAAGACAAGTAAAGAAAAGGTAAACTGCTATGTATAAACCACAATAGTGCATTGACCTCTAAATAGTACAAAGTACAAGCTGAAGGTAATTGAAAAAGAAAAGGGAAAAAACACGCGCCCAACCAGAAAAGTGCCGCAACCCGGCAACATGTAAACAAAAAGGAAAACAGATGGAAGGGTCCCCCATCTAGAACCCGACTTAGACCACAGCACGCAGTCCAAGATCCCAGCTCCGAAGCACCACTGAAGTCACGAACAACATGTCTATCGACTGCAAGGGCACACCAAGTGCAGGCAAAGCCCAAGAAGGGGTGAGTATAAAAATACTCAGTAGGATACCCCGAAGACTCGAGGGAGCAACAGAGGAGGTACCGAAGGGTAAGTAGTAGAGTGGACGGGAAAAGAAAAGGAGTACAACCGAGAGTGTGGTAAAGTAACAGTAATGATTCCTGCTCAACCCAACAAGAGAAAGGAGATAGACTCGTCCAGACCCAAGGAGCTTGAAACTATGAGAAGATGAACTTCTCATCGAGTCTTCGCTACCTATATAAGGAGAGTAGACTCGTCCAACCATGAGAAGCTACACATGGAAAGCACATGGCATACCCCCCACATCTTCACCTCTCCTGGATGGAGAGTAACCAAAACCCGAGAAGTGGGTACTAGAACAAGGTATACAATTTTATATGCTCTGTCAAGAAACCTGAACAAGTTCGTAAGGGGATATCCATCCCGTATCTTAGCCCAAGAAAAGTGAGTCACCAACATTCCCAGGAGTAGACTCCATCGATGACCAATATCCCTCACGTCTACCCCAAACCTCAAGCCACGGGGCTCAATTACCACACCTCGACACTATCCGCTTTTGTAAAGACCCAGAAATTTCAAGGGAATTTTTTTTCTTAATTTCTTTGTAATTTTACGATTATGCAGTTTCTGACGGTGCCTGATACCGAGTCCCGGTGTGCCTGGAATCAATTTCCGAAGTTAGGCTCAGGTACGTTCAGTGAACGAACAAGCGGGTTTTTCTAACATTTAATCCGATGCTCGGAATCGAAATCCGAGGGCACCGATGAAATCGCAGCACCGGTAATTGCTTAGGAAGACCATTTCCGGAGTTGTGTTTGGTCGGGTGTTGTTATTAAAATAATGGGTTAAGTAATGAATAAAAATAAAATTTGTGCAACCAATTTTATTTTATATCTTTGTAGTTTAACTTCCATGTGAGGGAGTTGGGGTGGGACACACTAAAATCCGAACTCTCGGTAGGATATTTGAGAGGTGGGGCCCACATTAGTCCCCACCTATTCAAATTCTATAACCCACCAAACCCCCCCATTAATTTTGTAACACACCCGCACCCCCTATTAAATGTTGAGTCAACACTCACATTAATTGGACGATTAAAAACTCTTCAATTAATTCAATTAATTGAATGAATTATTTTGAATTTCAAATTGAGGTGTTGCCTTGTGTGTTAATTAAATAAGACAAGTCTTATTTAATTAAGGGTTGGTTCGTTGTGCAAGAGGGATTGGAGAGGAATTGATCAAGCCTTGGAATTCTCTTCTTAATCATTGAAGAACGCGAAGAACACACCGTCGCCGATGAAGAACTCCGGCCTCTGACGAAGGACGATGAAGAACGCCGAATCCTCGGAGAATGACAACGCGATGACCTGTACCGCGACGCCGATGATTCTCTTCTCCGTGATGCCGACGACACTTAAGGAACCTTGTTAGGCGACGCCATCTTCCGCAACGATTATTTCCTGCGACGAACCTTCGTTCGACGACACCATGAGGTAGGGGTTTTGTCTTTACGTTCGGATTTTATTTGGACGTTCTTCGATAATACCAGCCACCTGTTATCAAAATAACCGAGGTGGTCGGACCGCACAAACATGGCCAAACTTCCTCCCTTTTTTTATTTTGATGGTTATCTTCATGGCTTGAAATGGAAGTGACGCAGTGCCGTAGCACCACGCGGAAACAAGGAGAAATTCGGTGAAGAAGCGCGGCGCCGTCGCGCCGCGCTGAAGAACTACGAGGAGGCCGGAGTAGGAGTGGGGCTGGGGCAGAGGCGCGAGGCGCCGTCGCGCCACGCCAGACAAACCAAGGCCATGGCCTTGGGCCGCTGCGGAGCTAGAGAGGGCGGCCGGAGCTTCCGGCCGCCGGTTCTGGAGGGCGGGACCAACCGCTCCCACGTGTAGTGTGCTGGCCGGCTGTTACGGCCGGCCAGATCCAGAAAGACCGGGGGTCAAACCCTCGGTCAGTTCTGCTGGGCGAACCCCCCGAGGGTCTGCCGTTTCGTCGAAGGGGTTGGCGGTTCCCCCCTTCTGTGCACACACGGTGCGCTCGGTGCCTGTGCCGGCCTGGACCGGCCACACCGGGCTGGGCCGCCCGCGCTGGGCTGGGCTGCGCCAGCCGGGCCGGGCCATTCCCTAGTGGGACAGACCTGGACCCAGGTCGGGCCGACCCGGTTCGGGCCGACCCAGGGGGTCTCGGGCCGGGTCGGTCCAGGCCCGAAACCCCCTAAAACTGGACAGGTTCGCTTAAAAGCCCATAACATCGGCTATGGACCTCCTATTGATGCACTGTTAGTTGTGCTGCGATCCTTGGATCAAGACTGTTGTTCAGGTATATTACACTCAAGTTTTTAGAGAACTTTGGGTATGGCCGGGTTGGTTCGAACCCCAAACCAACCAGGCACTCTGAGCGGAAACACTTATAACTTGGGCTCCGAACGTCCGATTGAAGTGTCATCGACTTTGTTGGATTCCTATTGATGATACGAAACTTTTAGAATACTTCACCTAATGTTTTTACGCAGTTGGATAGTGGCCATGTTGGGTTGAACCCAAAATCCAATCGGGGCCCTAGAACGGAAAATATGATAACTTTCAGACCGGACGTCCGTTTGACGAACCATCAGCGGTGTTGGTGATCACATTGAGAAACGGTCCCTATGAGTATAACCTATGAGAGTTCAGGGTACAGTTAAGATACGGCCGGATTGGTTCGCACATGAAACCAACCGGGCCCCTGGGACGAAATGGCTAATAACTCAAAGATCGGGCGTCTGATTGACGCGTCGTCTGTTGCGTTGAGACCCCTATGATGAGGTGGTCCTTTGATATACTTCTTCGTGGAACATTGTGATACTTGGAGTATCAACCTGTAGCTCATGGAGCAGACCCTCCCTGAGACGATCGTACGGAGTACGGAGACCGTGTAGCCAGCTGAGAACTGACGACTTCTTGACCGACTCGACTTAGCGTGAGTCGACTAGCCCAGTGGACGGAGCGCCCGGTATTTGGCGATAGACCCATGATGGACGGAGTGCCCGGTAGTTGGCTGCAGACCCGCGATACTCGACAGGAGGAGTACCTCTGTAGGATAATAGGGAGAGCGCCCAGTATTTGGTGGCATACCCTCTGCAGACAGAGCGCCTGGTAGTTGGCAGTAGACCCACTGTACTCGACAGGAGGAGTACCTCAGCAGTCTAAGGTTAGTGAGCAGTAACTCAGATTCGTGACAAGATCATTGTACTCGTCAGAGACAGAGCTCTTCAGTAGTTACAATTTCAAAAATGAAAATCATGGTTGAGCTGAGTCTATGACCTTTGTGTTTACCTCATGATTGAGATGGGACACTTGATAATGTAGGTATATGTATGGGCATAAATCTAAGTAGTGATTATCCATTTATTTCATAACCTTTTTGTTTCCTCATGGTTGAGATGGGTTTCTTGATAACCTAGTTATAAGTATGGGCTTATACCTAAGTAAGGGTTTTCTGATGAGATTCTACTTTGTGGTTATCCTTATTGGATTTAGAGTGACCTTGAGGGTCTCAGGGTCCCTACTGAGCATCGTTATACTCACCCCTGCACGGGCTATGCCCGCACCTCATTGTGTTGGATGTAGATGACAGACATCGCTGACGGAGGCTGAGCGTTCGAGGACTGGACGGTACTCGTAGTTGGATCTCACGACAATTCAGTACCCAGAGGAGACATACAGACGGTCGAACAGACGTGGAGTGCTGAGGAGGAAAACTGTACCTACTCTTCAGGTAGGATCTGTAGTGGACGATCCAAGAGCTATGTGTCATCTTCCAGCCGCTTTTCTTTTCTGTTGTACTTTACTTTTAGTTGTAGTTGTACCTATCTGTTGGGCTTGTATTTCCAACCCCTTTGTACTTTCAGCACTTTTGTTACTGCTGTACTTAGTGTTTTCATCCGCTTGTTCTCGGGTTGTGATTTTTTTTACGTTTATAAATGAAACGCCTTCCCAGTTATAGGGATTTACACCTTTGGTGCTAGTCGCCAGCCCCTGGCCTATGGAAGGCGGGCTTGGGGTAGTTACGACACGGGCCCCGGGGGATGGGACGTGAAAAATTGGTATCAGAGGAGTCAGTTCTACCACAGAACTTAGAACTCTGATATTTTCATTATGTGAAGAAATAATATTAAGGGTACCGAGTGAGGTTTTCAGTTTAGGGAGTCTAGTGTTGGTGCGGGCGGCCGACGTATCCATACACCAGGACCCTGACAACTGATTTCTAGATTTTTTCTCGAAAACACTGATTGCGTGTGTGTTTAAAAATGTTTTAAAAGTCATCTCAAACTAGGTCAGCTCACCAGGTATAAATCGTTTAACCGTGCAATGTTTGTTTCTTTCAGGATTCCTCCCCGTGGACGACCAGCTAGAGCCCCGAGAGTGGTATGTAATGACAGCCCGCCGAGGGATGTGGCCTCAGTACAGTTCCCTATCCCAGTTGAGGCACCAGCGGAGGCACTAGCGGTACTACCACCCGTTGGGCCACCGATTCCACCATCCCCAGCAGCAGAGAGTGCACGTCGCATGAGCGCACTGCACGAGTTCCAACGCTAGAGGCCACCCAGGTTTAGGGGAGAGACGGACCTGAAGGCGGCTGAGGATTGGCTAGAGGCTATGGTGAGAGTCTTCAGGCTAGTAGGGATGCCATCATGCTTCATGGTGATCATTTCTGTCAGCCTCCTTCATCCAGCAGCATGCAGATGGTGGAGCCTGATTCTTCAGATAGATGACGACGCGTCACATCTGTGGGAAGACTTCAAGAGCCTGTTCCGGGCAGAGTTTTTACCAGCCACCCTTAGAGCAGTGTGGATCCAGGAGATACTTCATCTCCAGTAGGGTGGCATGAGTGTAGCTCAATAATCAGCAAGGTTCACATACCTCTCGCGCTACTCTACATACATGGTATGAGACCCGTTCTTCAGGGCCGAAACTTCGAGCAGGGGCTCAGGCGAGAGATTAGATCTTCTGTTGTTTCTCACAGCATTCTGACACAGAGAGGGGTGTTGGAGCGAGCCCTCCTAGTGGAGAGTTTCTTTGTTGAGAAATATTCAGTAGTAGAACCCTCTACTAGTCGACATGCAGCGGAGTGTTCTGTGGATGGTAGTAGACAGTTGACGCAGAGGTCCAAAAGGACCAGACCCACCGGTGGCTGACTGCACGGCTCAGGTTCAGTTGTTTGGGGAAACCGGGGTAGCGTCACACCCATTCTTGCCAAGAGTGGGCAGTGTTACTCCTGCGACGGGCATAGTCACCTGGCACGTGACTTTCCTACCCGTCGTACAGATGATCAACAAATAGATGAAGAACCCCTTAGACATAGGCAGAGGTTCAATCAGGGAATACCGCAAGGATCAGGTGGCCATGACAGAGGAGTTGGCCATGCAGCAGGTGGTGGACGATGCTTTGAGGCTCTACCAACACCATGAGGACCACCCCGACCGCATGGAACTAGCGGACATTGGAGAGCATAGCTTCAGGGAGCTGAAGATTATGACTACGGAGCTTCGGAAGCAGGTGGATAGGAGTGGAACTAGTGGATTACTTTTGTTCATGGTACTTCTAGTTCCATGTTGCTGTTAGATTTGTGTCTTTGTACTATGATCTGCAGTAATAAAAAGACACTTATCTTTTTGATGTTTGCTTTCCTTTCCTTTTGTTCGGTTGATACTGAGAGGTCCCGGTTAAAACAGTTGACTTGACCCTCACTTTCGAGATTTCTACTGGAGGAGATCCAGTGACCACACATTGATGCTGACAGTGTGAATCGACCCTTGGAGGCAAGAGTGACGGTTGGATCTCTTAGTAGTAACGTCGAGGCCTTACGAAGTCATCCATGTAATGAATTTATCATTCATGTTAGGATTGACTGTATTAGGAAATGGGCGTGGTTCATCCAGGGGATGAGATCAAGTTTCTCTTTTCGGAAAATGAGAAATCTTGCAGGTCTTAAAGATCGTAGGAAAAGAAGGTACAGATCATCCAGGAGCAGATGAAGACTGCATGGTACAGTAAGAAAAAGGAAACTGGCGCCAGTCTTAGAGACTCAGGCGTGTTAAATGTTTCAAGAAGAGGAAGATTTAAGGAGAGATGATTCTGTGAAGCAGCAGACGTGGAGGCAGATCTAGGATATCAGCAAGAGGTGGTGTACATTTTAACATGCTACAACCACCCACCTTAGTTGTCCCCACCAGGCTCATGGAGTAGGAGAGAAGGGGAAGAGTGCAGCTGCATGCGGTCAAGGAGTGTGACCCAATGGCTCTAAAAATGATTCAAGGGATAGTCTGTGTCCACTACTATCTTCCATAGTAATAGACATTGATATAAATCATTCCTTCCTTCCAATAATCTCGTCCTAGACCTAGAGTTTCCGGTAAGCCGTAAACATGACCCTCACGTCTGGAGATACCTTAGGAGGAGACTCGATAATCACACTTACGCCGACAGTGTGGTCTGACCCACGAGGTGAGATTTTCGGTTGGAATCTCTTCGTGGCAGCATCAAGGCCTTACGACGTTGGTCTCGGTATGGATTGGATTCACAGTTCATGCTCAGATTAACTATATTAGGCAAAAAGGTTGTGGTCTAACTACAATGTCAGGATCGGTTTTCCTTGGTCGGCGAAAAAGAAACCCCAGGCAGCACAGGATAAACTCATGCATAGTAGGGTTTGGTCGATCACTCTTGGGTCGACCAACCATACCCTCGTGGAAGCAGGAGTTTTGTGTTTTAGTTCTAATCAGGAAATGGAGGCCTCTAGTTTCAAGGATGATGATCGCGTCCTTAAACGGGTCTCACCTCGACGAGGTTTCTGTAGATGTGGCTATGGTGACAAGTTATCTCTGAGGTTCAATGGACCTTCTAGGTCCTCAGTAGGGTAGGTGAGTTGGTTAACACCTTGATCCATCCACCTCAGTTGCACTGCGTGCATGACGTCTTCCACGTATCTCAGCTGATGAGATACGTGCACGACCCGACGCATATCATCGACCATGGGGAGCTGGACTTCGGCGATGGGGTGGATTTTGCAGGGTTCTAGTAGAGGTTGATGATTGATAGGAGTGGGTCCTAGGAGAATGGTCTATTCCTCTTGTGCACTTTCGTTGGCAGCACGGGAACCTCCAGGTGAGCACATGGGAGAGGAAGGCTCAGATACGTGCTCAGTACCACTTTTGTTTCCCTAGTTTGTGTTAAAGCTTTACGGTGATGTAAAGGCCTGAGGTGGGAGTAATGTAAAGACTCAGAAATTTCAAGGAATTTTTTTTCTTAATTTCTTTGGAATATTACGACTACACAGTTTCTGACAGCGCCTGATTCTGAGGCCCGATGTGCCCAGAATCAATTTTTGAAGTTAGGATCGTGTACGTTCAGTGAACGAATGAGCGGTTTTTTTCTAACTGTTAATCCGGTGCTTGGAATCGAAATCTGAGGGCACCGATTAAATTGCAGCGCCGGTAATTGCTTAGGAAGACCATTTCCGTAGTTGCGTTTGCTCGGGTGTGGTTATCAAAATAATGGGTTACGTAATGAATTAAAATAAAATTTGTGCAACCAATTTTATTTTTAGATCTTTGTGGTTTAACTTCCATGTGAGGGAGTTGGCTTGGGACCCACTAAAATCCTAACTCTCGGTAGGATATTAGAGAGGTGGGTCCCACACGAGTCCCCACATATTCAAATTCTCTAACCCTCCAAACCCCCCCATTAATTTTGTAACACACCCACACCCCCTATTAAATGCCGAGTCAACACTAAAATTAATTGGACGGTTAAAAACTCATCAATTAATTCAATTAATTGAATGAATTATTTTGAATTTCAAATTGAGGTGTTGGCTTGTGTGTTAATTAAATAAGACAAGTCTTATTTAATTGAGGGTTGGTTCTTTGTGCGATAGGGATTGGAGAGGAATTACTCAAGCCTTGGAATCTTCTTCTTCCTCCTTGAAGAACGCGAAGAACGCACCGTCACTGACGAAGAACGCCGGCCTCCGACGAAGGACGACGAAGAAAGACGAATCCTCAGAGATCGATGATGTGACGCCGTGTACCGTGACGCCGATGATTCTCTTCTATGTGACGCCGACGACACTTACGAAACCTTGTTCCGCAACGCCGTCTTTCGCGGCGATTATTTCTTGCGACGAACATTCGTTCGGTGACACCTTGAGGTAGGGGTTTTGTCTTTACGTTCGGATTTTATTTGGACGTTCTTCGATAATATCGGCCACCTGTTATCAAAATAATGGAGGGGGTATGACCTTAAAAACACGGCCGAACCTCCTCCATTTTTTTATTATGATGGTTATCATCGTGTCTTGAAATAGAAGTGACACGGTGTCGTCGCACCGAGCGGAAACAAGGATAAATTCGGCGAAGAAGCGCAGCGTCGTCGCGCTGCGCCGTTGAGGCCAAACAAAGCCGTGGCTGGAGTCGGGCCGCGGTGAAGGGGTGTGACGCCATCGCACCATGCCGAAGAACCACAAGGAGGCCGCGGCCAGAGCGGGGTGGCAGCTGAGGGGCGCGGCGCCGTCGCGCCGCACTGGACGAACCAAGGTCGCGGCCTGGGGCCGCGACAGAGCTAGGGAGGGCTGCCGGAGCTGCCGGCCGCCGGTTATGGAGGGCGGGACCAACCGGTCCCGCGTAGAGTGCTCTGGCCGACCGTTATGGCCGTCTTGATCCGTAAAGACTGGGGGTCAAACCCCCGGTCAGCGCTACTGGGCGGACCCCCTACGGGTCCGCCTTTTCATTGAAGGGTGTGCGGTCCCCCCCGCCTTCTACGCTCACGCATTGCACACGGCGCCCGTGCCGGCCGGGACCGGTTGGGCTGAGCCGGGCCAGCCGTGCCGAACCGTTCTAGCCAGGCTGGGCCGCACCCTATTGGGTCAGACCCAGACCCGGGTCGGGTCGACCTGGTTCGGGCCAACCCAGGGGGTCTCGGGCTTGGTCGGTCCGGGCCCGAAGCCCACTAAAACTGGACAGGTTCGCTTAAAATCCCATAACTTGGGCTACGGACCTCCGAACGACGCACCGTCAGTTGCGATGTGATCCATGGATTGTGCTGGCTGTTTCGGTATATTACCCTCAAGGTTTTGGAGAACTATGGGTTTGCCCGGGTTGGTTCGAACCCAAAACCAACCGGGCCCGCGTAGCGAAAATGCTTATAACTTGAGCTTTGGACATCTGATTGACATGCCGTCGACTTTGATGGATTCCTCTTGATGAGACAGAACTTTTGGCATACTTTTCCTGAGGTTTGGACGCAGTTGGATAGTGGCCGGGTTGGGTTGAACTCGAAATCCAACCGGGCCCCTGGAACGGAAAAGCTGATAACATTCATACCGGACGTCCGTTGGATGAACCGTCAGCAGCGTTAGTGATCACGTTGAGAAACGGTCCATATGAGTATACCCTATGAGTGTTCGGGTTACAGATGAGATACGCCTGGGTTGGTTCGCACATGAAACCAACCGGGCCCCTGGGACGAAAATGCTAATAACTCACAAACCGGGCGTCCGATTGACACGCCGTATGTTGCGTTGAGAACCCTATGATGAGGCAGTCCTCTGAGATACATCTTCTTGGAACTTTGTGATACTTTGCTCGTAGATCGGACCCTCCCGGAGACAAGCATACGAAGTACGAAGACCGTGTAGCCAGCTGAGACCTGACGACTGCTTGACCGACTCGACTTGGAGTGAGTCGACTTGCCCAGTGGACGGAGCACCCGGTATTTGGCGACAGACCCATGGTGGAGGGAGCGAACAGTAGTTGGACGAATTCCCGCGGTACTCGACAGGAGGAGTACCTCTGTAGGCTATTAGGGAGAGTGCTCGGTATTTGGCGGCAAACCCTCAGCGGACGGAGTGCCCGGTAGTTGGAAGTAGACCCGCTGTACTCGACAGGAGGAGTACCACATCAGTCTCAGGTTAGTGAGCATTACCTCGGAGTCGTGATAGGATAACTATACTAATCAGAGACGGAGCGCTTCAGCAGTTACAGTTTTGAAAATGAAAATTCTGGTTGAGATGAGTCTATGACCTTTGTGTTTACCTCATGATTGAGATGGGACACTTGATAACTTAGGTATATGTATGGGCATATATCTATGTAGTGGTTATCTATTGATTTCGTAACCTTTCTGTTTCCTCATGATTGAGATGGGTTATTTGATAACTTAGGTATAAGTATGGGCTTATACCTAAGTAAGGGTTTTATGTTGAGATTCTGCTTTGTGGTTATCCTTGTTGGATTTAGAGAGACCATGAGGGTCTCGAGGTCCATACTGAGTATCGCTATACTCACCCCTGCACAGGGTATGCCCGCACCTCGTTGTGTTGGATACAGATGACGGACATCGCTGACGGAGGCCGAGCGTTCGAGGACTGGACGGTACCCGGAAGTGGATCTCATGACAATTCTATACCCGGAGGAGACAGACAGACGGTCGAACGAACGTGGAGTACTGAGTAGGACATATATACCTACCCTTCAGGTAGGATCCGTGTTGGACGATCCAGGAGCTGTGTGTCATCTTCCAGCTTCTTGTCTTTTCTGTTGTAGATTAATTTCAGTTGTAGTTGTACCTATCTATTGGGCTTGTATTTCCGGCCCCTTTGTACTTTCAGAACTATTGATACTGTTGTACTTAGTGTTTTCTTCCTCTTGTACTCTGGTTGTGATTTTGTTTATGTTTATAACGGCAACACCTTCCCAGTCATAGGGATTTATGCCTTTGGTGCTAGTTGCCAGCCCCTGGCCTATGGAAGGTGGGATTGGGGTAGTTACGACACAGGCCTTGGGGGACGAGTCGTGACAGCTTTGGGCGGCACTGACTCACCCGCACGGTTTTAGATCGCGTCACAAGAACGCGTCTCAGTGGGGAATGTGCCCCTTGTACTTAAGAGTTCTAGGGAAAGTCAAACCACACCTCGTCACTGCCCTGTAGTCGAGAGGTCTTCTCAAATTCAAAGTTGTCACAACACTGACCCGTATGACCAATGGTCCCGCTCCGGTAATCACGGAAGAAAGCCATAGACTATCCTAGTAGAAAGGACTGACCCTGGAATGCCAACAGGTGTCCCACTACCCAGCCCTGCTGGAGGGTAATTCATATCCAGTTATAAGGTGACCCACTGCCCAGCCCTGCTGGAGGGTAAACCCTAATACATCATCAGGAGATCCACTGCCGAGCCCCGCTGGAGGGTAGACCTTAATACATCATCAGGCGACCCACTACCCCGCCCTGCTGAGGGTAGACTTGGAATAAGTCGACAAGCGACCCACTTCCCAGCATTGCTGGGGGGTAGAACTGGAACTAGACGATGGGCGACCCACTGCCCAGCCTTGCTGGAGGGTAGACCCTAAGAGGTCGTCGGGTGACCCACTTCCCAGTCTCTATTGGAGGGTAGACCCTAAGTGCGTCGGGTGACCCACTTCCCAGTCTCTGCTCGAGGGTAGACCCTAATAGCGTAGGGTGACCCACTACCTAGTATCTAATGGAGGGTAGACCCTAAGAGCGTCGAGTGACCCACCGCCCAGTCTCTGCTGGAGGGTAGACCCTAAGAGCGTCGGGTGACCCACTGCCCAGTCTCTACTGGAGGGTAAACCCTAGAAGTCAGTGAGCAACCCACTACCCAGCCCTATTGGAGGGTAAACCCGGAACTGTTCTGGCCATCCCTACTAGATGGTGCAACACTGGCCAACCGAGCATTGAGCGGGTGCTGCGCAACCACTCAACTCCAGAACAACTCATCCAAAATAGGATCAGTGCTTGTTCCATCACTAGGTGTCACTAGTACCGCTACCGACCGATCCTTCGAGAACGAGCACAGTGGGAGACCACTCAACCCTGATGGTCAAACAAACGATCATAGAGACAGTGGAAAAACTCCACCCTTCTGGTCAAACAAACGAGCACAGATCCAGCGGAAAAACTCCACCATTCTGGTCAAAAAAACGAGCAGAGAGCCAGGGGAAAAATCCACCATGCTGGTCAAACAAACGAACACAGAGCTAGGGGAAAAACTCTACCCTGCTGGTCAAACAGACGAGCATAGAGGGACCCTCTACGTCGCAAGAGGTCAAAGTACACAAAGTAGAGCTCGACACACACCTGGGGGCCCACACGATGTGTGGCCCCATGTTAACCCCAACCAAGTGCACGAACGTCTCATGTAAAAACCACGCGTACCTCCAAGCGCTCCTGTATACTCCCAGAGTATACCTCACTTTCATCCCAAGGGATATCGTGCACCCGGCACCCAATGTCAATGAAAAGGCGTGACATAACATCTCCAACTTGCGGCCACAACTACTGGGGCATGACCAACCACATCTATTCAATCATTACTTCACTCACACGGGAGTGCACGCGATCACACTCCCAGGGTCCGCTACAAACACAGTAGAAGAACTGCCCCGGGGCACCTTCACATTTCCACATTTAGTAAGATAAATTAAGAGGCTCCGCTCGCCTGAACAGATCGCACTGTTGTAATCCTCACGGAAAAACACGCGAGATAGAATATTACTTACCTCACACGAATATCCGACAGAAAGGTTGCCAACACCACCTCACGCCCGAACGGCGTCCCGTGATCCTGAGCCTCGACCCCGAAAACAGTCGGGCGCATCGCACCATTGCGATCCCCTCGAGAAAACACGTCAAAAGCACTACTCACAAGAGTGAAACGGATATCCGGAGAAGAAGGTGCATTCCGGCGCACCACACACTAGCGGCGCTTCGTGGGACCCACATCTCGGTCCCAAAACTCAACGGTCGGATCGTACAATTGAGATCATCTTGAAAAAGCACACTAGGTGGACTACTCACTTGTCCAAAACCGTCGCTCGGTGATAGAGATGGAAAATCACCGTCGACGCCCAAACGGACCTCGTGGGCCACGCACCATCATGCCGAATTAGAGTGGGAGGATTACACCATCGAAATCCCCTAAAAAAATATCCAGAAACGACTGCTCGCACGCCCCGAACGGACGTCCGATGAAAAAGTGATGAAACGCTGCACGCAGCTCAAAAGACGGGCCATGGGGTCCACACCTCAACTTCGGCCTCAACACCTGAAACCACCCTAGAAATCTCCGCCGCGGTGCCAGGGTCCCAACGCCACTAACGGTGCTTAAATCGGACGTCGGACGCGTCCGCGGCGTCCAAAACTATTTCCCCTAGAAAACTGACAATTCACTTAAAGATGCATCACGCCTCCGAGGCCCCTCGATTCGGGAATTAAATATTCCCGAAACCATCTCAAAAACATCGTCTTGAAACGAGATCCGTTCTTCCGTAGACGGCGCTCCAAACGGATGCCCGTAGCCCGAAATACGGACGTCCAAATATTTAAAGGGGGGGACCCATCCGTCCCTCTCGGGCCAGCCCGCGGGGACCGCGGCGCAGCCTCCTGGACCCGGCCCAGCCCGACCCGCGGGCCGCCGCCTAGCAGCCTTCCGTGTCCCGCCTGACCCGTGCTACGCGCGGGTCGCTCCACCGACCGGCCGGATGGCCGGTCGCGTCCTGGTGGACACCCGCGTCACGCACGTCTCGGTCGCCGTGCAGGGGTCGCATGCCGCGACCCCGTGCCGCTGTCGTGCCAGCCCGCGCCGACGGACCCTCAAAATCCCTCACACGCGGCCGCTCGCAGTCGCCCTTAGCGCCCGCTGCCGCTCACCGTTGCACCAGAGCTCCCCGGACCACCGCGCCGCCGCCGCACCGGAGCTCCCCGGAGCACCGCGCTGCCGCCGCAAAACTCCAAAACCCGCAAACTTCGGCGGGTGTTTGCTATCATCTCCGAACTCGGATTTTAATTCCAAATGAAGCGATAGAAAGATACTAAATTATACTACACATCCATGGGTTTTGTTCTAAGATCAAACCAAAATCTTGGATATAATTTAGGCTCAAAGGAGGTTCGGGAAGGAAAAACGCAACAAAAACCCTACCTATTGGGCGTTACCCGAAGCTTCGCCGCCGAACAGCCACCTTGCTGGAGTTGCCTCACTGGAGACGCCTCGCCGGAGTGGAGGAGGAGAGGATGGAGGAAGATCTCCTGCTAGGAGATAAAGAATGGGGGAGAGGGGGGGGGGGTTAGTGTTTAAATAGAAACACACTTAACCACCCCCCCCACCGGCCCGAACCCGAGCCTCCGGCAGGGTCAAGGTTAAGCATCCCCTAGGCCAAACAACACCTCCCAAGCACAACAGATGTCTCAGAATTTTAATCCGAGGCCCCGTTCAAATGTTATAAAATTGAACGCCCAAAGTCACCAAATTACGAAAACGCCGCTGGGGCCATTTTTCACAGACGGGCCGTGCCTGCAAAACTTACACCCCTCCTAGGGTGAATGGCACGCTCCGAACTCAACGGTGCCCTGGATTTCCCAATCTGAGACACCGTTTATGAGATACTTGAGTTTAACCATTATACGCAAAAATTAATAATTTAATTTATCCGTTTAACGTTCCGGAAGCGAGCGAGGGGTCCAAAGGTCCCGCGCCGACATGTTTTATGTCGTTCCTAGGGTAAAAACCCCATTTCGGACCCATCCATACACTCAGATCTATGATCTTGATCACTGTTTAGGAGTTATCCATTTTATTTGGTGTTCCTAGTGTGAACACACTGAAAACTTAATTTCGGCCACACAGGGGCTCAGAATCGCACGCCGTCTGAAGGAGATTCTCTATAATAACATCAAGAAATATCCCAAAGTCTTTTATAGCCAAAAAATCGGTTCTTACATCATTCCATCCTTCAATAATTTCATCCCTAAAAATCAAAACCAGGGAACAACTCAGGGTACTAAGCCCGCACCTGGCTCTCCCGTACCCAGGAGAACTTTTGCACTGCTCGACGCCACCGCACACAGACCAAAGGACTGATCCGTTCACATGAGGTCTACCCTTTTCCGATTTCGTGCACCCCCTCTAGACTTTGGGGTTATGGCAAGGCGGTAGGTAACCTCGCCATTCCTTCGCACGGTCTCAAACGGCCCGAAGGCTCTCAGGGGTAGCTCACCTCCCCGACCGAACCTCCACGTCGCATGCCATGACTGGAATCACCGCCCGCACCTGGAACAAGGCCTGGTGATTCACTCCTACAGAATATTCATATGGTTAATCACCCAAGGATATCTGGTCACGCAAGATTTCACAGTTGATGTCTCGCAACCAAGACTCTCTTACACACTCGGAAAGTGATGGAGTCAACACCACCGACTAAAGAAAATGGTCCCATGCCTTTTACTTTACCAACACAGGGTTACACCCGACGCCCTATGTCACCCTGGTGTCAACTCAAGGAAGGAGTGGGGAGAAAAATCACTTCACGCATAGAGTCTAACAATTCTACCGCAAGAAGTAGAAGAGTTGCAAGGGGTACCTCTCATCATACCATGCTCTGCAGGATCGTAGACATCCAAGATCACAGCTATCTGCAGTCCCAACTGTCAGCTCCCATAGACTGACGTGGACCACCTAGTGGTGATGAAAAGACCTTGTAAAGCCGTCCCCCACTACCAGCTCCTCTGCTAGCACCACCTCTCTGGGTTCTACTATGATCACGGTGCTGACTTTGCCGTCGTGGTGCGCCTGCTGCCTGCCCGAAGCTCTCAGCAACTCAGGTCGGGTAGTCTCTTGGCAAGTGATCTCGCCTATCACAAGCATAACACTGGCACTCTCTGGGCTTCCCTGGTGCCCTCTGCCGCCACTTTGGTGTACGTCCACGGCCTGGAATCCACTCACAGAAGGCCATCCTCGGCTGAGTCCCTACGCCTTTTTTCCACAGTGGTATACGACCACGTATCCGAAACCGGCAGTGGGAAGGCATCCTGCATCGAGGTTCTATCATCCGGCGCCTGCTATCTACGACAGACATCTCGGCTCCGTCATGCCCACTGCCACTACCAACCACAAACATGAAAGTAATCTCTCTATCAAAAATGCATGCTCTAGCACCTCGGTATAAGTGGAAATTCCCAAGGGTACTATGACAGCACACATCTCTCTGCGGAGACCCTACTCGATCTTCCGCGCTCAGAAGTCATCATCATTGACCAAGTCCAGATAAAAACAAGCATGGTCTGCGAAACTAGTCGTGTACTCAGAAACTGTCATCCCTCCCTGCTGAAACTACGGAAGCTCCTGAATCTGAAAGGAGCGCAAGCAGGAGGGAAAAAACTCCTCACAAATCAAAAATTGAAAGTCACCCCACAAAAGTGACGAATCATCAAGAAACTGAGTTACTAGACTCCACCAATGCCAAGCTACTCCACGACAAAGGGTGGCGGCCAAGGCCGCTCTCTGATCTATTAGCGTATGCACATGACTGAAAAGGAGAACCACTGCCTCTAGCCAAACCTCTACTGCCTGAGGGTCTGGATCACCACTGAACCTCAGTGGTCTCTGCTGCTGGAACTCACGGAGCTCACTCAACCTATGCTAATGCTCAGCCTGCACTGCTGAAACTGTCTGCTGCTCAACAGGTGGGGGTGCTGATACCGACCCACCCGGAGAAAGGGGCTCACATGATGGGTACTGGAATGTGGCCTCGTAGCTCATAGGGTCATCGTCATGGACCAAAGTGGGTATCTTGGCTGGATGTCTTCGCGGAGACATCCTGAATGTTATCAAGGAGTGTCGTGATCAAAAGAACATATATGTATACACCAATACAACAATGATGGGGAGTTGACTCCTAAAGGAAAGTCAAATACTCAATCCTATGTGATTCAAAAACCAATTTTCCCTGCAACAAGTGCCTCAGCATTCCGAGTGGACAAGCGGGTTATCAGGGTCCTGGTGAATGGATACGTCGGCCGCCGTACCATCACTGGATTCCCTGGCCTGAGAGCCACTCTCGAGACACATTAACACTGTTTCCCTAAATCCCAACCAATTCCTTTTTAGGGACGTCTGAACAGCGTCCCAAGGAACGAACCACCTCTGATACCACTTTGTCACGACCTTACCCTACCCGGATCTAGCCGCAACTACCCCAAGCCCGCCTCCATAGGCCAGGGGCTGGCGACCAGCACCGAAGGCACAAAAACTCGCAGAGTCCTTTGCCTAAGTACTTGTACACACACACACACGCAACACACTCAATGCAAAAGTGCAGAGTAAAAGAAAAGACAAGTAAAGAAAAGGGGAACTGCTATGTATAAACCACAATAGTGCATCAACCTCTAAACAGTACAAAGTACAAGCTGAAGGTAACCGAAAAAGAAAAGGAGAAAAACAGGCACCCAACCATAAAAGTGCCACACCCCGGCAACAGGTAAACAAAAAGGAAAACAGCTAGAAGGGTCCCCCACCTAGAACCCGACTCCGACCACCGCACGCGGTCCAAGCTCCCAGCTCCAAAGCTCCACTGAAGCCACGACCAAACTATTTGTCGTCTGCAAGGGCACTCCAAGTGCGGGCAAAGCCCAAGAAGGGGTGAGTATAAACGGACGTCGGACGCGTCCGCGCCGTCCAAAATAAGTTCCCCTAGAAAAACGACAATTCACTTAAAGACGCGTCGCGCCTCAGAGGCCCCTCGTTTCGGGAATTAAAAATTCCCAAAACCATCTCAAAAACATCTTCTTGACACGATCTCCTCTCTTCCACATACGGTGCTCAAAACAGACACCCGTAGCCCAAAATACTGGCGTCCAAATATTTAAAGGGGGGGGACCCCCTTGGGCCTGATCGGCCCGATCCGGCCGGTACGCCCTGCCCGGGCCGGCCCACTGTGATCGCGGCCCAGCCAGACCCTCGGGCTGCCGCCCAACAGCCCGCCGTGTCCCATAGATCCCACACTGTGTTCGGTTCGCTCCATTGACCGGCCGGCTGGCCGGTCGCGTCCACGCGGAGACCCGCCTCACGCGGGTCTCGGTCGCCTCGCAGGGGTCGCACGCCGCGACCCCGTCCCACCGTCGCGCCAGCCCGTACCGTCGGCCCCTCGCGCTCCCTCGCCCGCAGCCGCTCGCTGTTACCCCCAGCGCCCGCTACCACTCATCATCGCACCGGAGCTCGCCGGAACACCGCGCTGCCGCCGCCCCGGAGCTCCCCGGACCACCGCGCTGCTGCCACAAAACTCCAAAACCCGCAAACATCGGCGGGTGTCTGCGATCATCTCCGTACTCGGATTTTCATTACGAAAGAATATATAGAAATATCCTAAATTATATTACGCATCCCTGGGTTTTGTTCGAAGATCAAAAAACAAATAGAGGATATAATTTTGGCTCAAAAGAGGTGTGGGAAGGAAAAACACAACAAAAACCCTATCTCGTGGGTGTTTCCCGAAGCTTCACCGCTGAACCTTCACCTTGCCTGAGTTGCCTCGCCAGATCCACCTCACCGGAGTGAAGGAGGAGATGATGGAGGAGGAGCTCCTACTAGTAGATGATGAAATGGGGAGCGGGGGGGGGGGGGGGGGGGTTAGTGTTTAAATAGAAACACACTTAACCACCCGCCCACCGGCCCGAACCCGAACCTCCTGCAGGGTCGAGGTTAAGCATCTCCTAGGCCAAATACCACCTCCCGACCACAACGACGGTCTCATAATTTTAATCCGAGGCCGCGTTCAAAAGTTATAAAACTGAACGCCCAAAGTCGCCAAATTACGAAAACGCCCCTGGGGCCATTTTTCACAGACGGGCCGCGCCCACATAACATACACCCCTCCTAGGGTAAACAGAATGCTACAAACTCAAAAGTGCCCTCAGTTTCCCAATCCGAGCCACCGTTTAAGAGATACTTGAGTTTAACCATTAAACGCATAAATTAATTATTTGATTTATCCGTTTAACTTTCCGAAAGTGAGCGAGAGGTCGAAACGTCCTGCACCGGCATGTTTTATGTCATTCCTAGGGTAAACAACTCATTCCAAACCCATCCGTACACTCGGATCTCTTATCCGGATCACCGTTTAGGAGTTATCCCTTTTATTTGGTGTTCCCAGTGTGAACACACTGAAAACTTAATTTCGGCCACACCGGGGCTCGGAATCGCACGTCGTCTGAAGGCGCTGCTCTGGAATAACAACAAGAAATATCCCAATGTCATTTATAACCAAAAACTGGGTTCATAAACAACTGTTTTGATTAGATATTTTCTCTGGTTAAAAAAAGGTTACTTGAAAGAAATGTGTTGCCTGAAAATTACTATGAGAGCAAGAGGTTGGTTCATAATCTAGGCCTTAGTTATCAAAATATTCTTTCATGTGAAAATGATTGAATCTTATATTATGGTAAAAATGATTCATTGGATAGTTTTCCAACATGTGGAAAATCGAGGTATAAAGAAGCTCAACTAGGGAATTCTGGATAGATTCTTGGAAAACATTTGAGATATTTCCCCCTTACACTCAAGCTGCAACATTTATTTATGTCTCATAACACAACGTCAATGATGTCATGGAACAAAACCAATATTTTAACCAGTAAAATATTGAATCATCCATCTGATAGTGATTCATGGAAACATTTTGATCATCCGCATCCATATTTTTCTTTAGAAGCCCAAAACGTGTGATTGGGTCTTTCTACTGACGGTTTCTGTCTGTTTGGTTATTATGGTAGTGAGTATTCATGTTGACCTGTCTTTATAACTCTGTATAATCTACCTCCATGGATGTTGATGAAGGATCCCTATATCTTTTTGACCTTATTAATCCCATGACATCCAAAAAAGAATATTGATGTTTATTTGAAGCCATTGATTGATGAGTTAAATTCATTGTGGAGTAATGGTGTTAGTACATATGATGTTGCTGCGAAACAAAATCTCACATTAAAAGATGCATTGATGTGTACGATTAGAGACTTTACGACATATGGCATGTTATCTGGTTGGTGTACACATGGTCCAAAATCATGTCCTTACTGTATGAAAGAAAACAATGCTTTTATTCCCATCAATGGAAAAAAATCTTGCAATGTTTAATGTCATCACAATATTATTCTAACCAATCATCCTTTTTGAAAGAACAAATATCATTTTAGATAAGGCATAATTGAAAGGGACGAAACTCCGAAAATGATCTCAGGTACAGAGTTAAAATCATTTGTATTTTCATTACCTCCCATCACATTTGGGCCAACGGTAAACCAACAGAAAATTCATGGATTTGGGAAATAACATAAATGGATAAAACGAATCATTTTTTGGGATCTCCAATATTGGTCTGATTTGTTGGTCTACCACATGTTGGATGTCATGCAAATTGAGAATAACTATTTTGATAATTTATTTCATACAGCTTTGGATACACCAGGTAAGACCAAAGATACTGTAAAAACATGATTAGATCTTGCCCAAATTTGCAGGTGACTATAACTTGAACTATTTGAAAATGTCAGATCACAGAGGTTAATGAAGCCAAAAGAGGCTTATACACTGTCCAAAGAGAGTTTTTTATTATTTTATCAGTGGATTTCAGAGTTGAGTCTTCCAGATGGATATGCTTCCAATTTGGGAAGATGGGTTAAGAATGGTCATATTACCAGATTAAAAAGTCATGATTGTCATGTTATAATGGAAAGAATTATGCTGATTGTAATCATAGGGTAATTTAATTCTATGATTTTAGATTCGATAACAGACATATCATATTGTTTTGAGACATTTGTGCACCGACAACTGACTATGATGCGCTAAGAAAACTGGAAGAAGATTTTGCTGTAATAATATGTAAACTGGAAAAAATCTTTCCACCTACTTTCTTTGACTCAATGGAACATATGATATTACATTTTCCACATGAAGCTAAATATGGAGGTCTAGTATAGTTTCGATAAATGTACCTATTCAAGAGATGCATGTAGAAATTGAAGAAAAAATTACATAACAAAGCATCAGTTGAAGGCTCAATTGCTGAATCTTATTTGCAAGAGGAAATTCCTTTTTTATACTCTCACTATTTTTAATTTGAATATCCTTCAAAACAAAACTGCATGGGATAGAATGAATGAAATGTTAATAATGAAATGGAAAATCAATTTTCAGTTTTTAATCAGCCAATTCTTGGCTTCGGTGGAGTTCAAGAAAAATGGATTTCAGATGATGAACATCACAGAGCTCATACAATATGTTCTGCTCAACTGTGAAGAAATGAAAAAATTTGTACTGTGAGTTTTTCTATCACTTATTCTATAATTTCAGTTACAGTTTGTATACTTATTTTATTTGTAGGTTATATGATAATCATATCAAGAAACATGCTCCACAAATTACTGCAGCTGCTCTTGAAGAACACAGACAAAAAAAATTTCTCAATGGTTTCAAAAGATGGTAACATAAATTATTGATGGTTTAATATCAATTAAGTTTACTATTTATTTTACTAATAATTGTTTTACAAATTTTTAGGTGTCTCAACATACTGATAAAATTGATAAGCAACCTGGTATAATGAGTAACCCCCCATCCAAAATGGTTAAATATTATAATGCATATGTGGTGAATGGTTTTCCATTTCATACATGTGAATATGGGGATTAAAAAAAAACAATGAACAATGAAGTTTGTTTGAGAGGATCACATCATAGAGAAACTGAAGTTGACTTCTATGACATTCTGGATGAAATTATTGAGCTTTGCTTTCCTGGAAAAAATTACATAATGATGTTTAAATATCGGTGGTTGGATACTGAGAGAGGATTTCATGTTCATTCAACTCATGGAATCATCGATATTAAATATAAAATTCTTCTTGCACTAAATTTACCATTATTACTCGCTCAATAGGCACATCAAATTTATTACACAAATTACTACGCTACATCAAGAGACCTGGGTGATTTGTGGAGCATAATAGAAATGATATCTCTGGAAAATCAATTTACCTAAACTGAATGTGGTTCCGCTGAAGTGGATGAAATTGAAATTTTTCAAGAGACTACTCAAAATCCATCTTTTTCACAAAGAAACGTGAATATCGATGAGGACACCCCACAATTAAGGGTCCATGGTGACAAAGATGTAAATGATGTTTCAAATGAAATTGAAATGACAAGAGATGATGAAAGTGAAACTCATATGGATATTGATGATGCCAAGGACGAATATGAAGACATTGACATCGTTTGATATAATGATGATGATGAAGGTGAACATTGGCATAGTTAAATGCTAGATATGATCAGAACTAATATATATATATATATAATTTATTTTCAACAATCTGCTAACAACAATCATTTTGTGTTTCAATTGGACTCTAATCTATTGAGTGAGTTCGAGGAGGATGAGCTACTTTTGGATGAGGGGGATGTGGGATCATTTGACCCTTAGCCTACTAGTGGCTCAAGAGGTATGCGGAGGGGGCGCGGTCTTTGCGACTGATTATTCCTAACCCTATCCCCTAGCGACGTCCACATCTTGGCTTCGATACACACACACGGAGGTATGGTAACTTGTATATTTTAGTTATATTTCATTAATTTATTTATATATACACTAATTCTTTGATTATTTATTCTTTTTTCACAGTTTTTCACATGTAGCTGTTGGAAAGAGGAGCATTATCTTGAACAATTATATTTCTCATCCATGGACCACATGGGAACAGTTTCCCGTTGATGTGTAGCTCGGCATGTACAATCATTGGCAGGTACATAAATAAATAATATTTATTTTGAATTTTTTTTAAAACTTGATATTATAAATTATTTTTAAAGATTATGGTATTCCATCGATGATACCATGCGTGGCAATATCCAGGAAGCATGGGAGGTGGCTATGCATGAGCATTTGCGTTAGTTTTTGCACAATTTGAGAAAGACAGTCATTAAGAAAGTAAGAGCGACAATATTTGATGAGTCATGTAGAGCCCACCGACCGGAGTACATTTCATCTCAGGTTTGGGATGCATTATGTGCACACTATTTGGGTGGTGGATTTTAGAGGAGGACTTCTTTAGGATGGCAGAACTGGGGGAGACAAGAGGTAACACATCGAGCTGGTAGTCATACATTCAGTATGCATAGAGAGCATCTGGTAATTATTTTTTTAAAATATTTTATATAACTTCAAATATAAATAGTTTATTTTATATTCATATAGGTAGTTGAGTATCTCGATATTACAGAGTATGATGTATATCGAAGGATGTACACTGATCCAACCACCATAGAGATTACAGGTGGTCGCCAGAATCAGATTTTGGTTAGTCTTATTTTTTTCAGTTTGACAATTAACTGAATATAATATTCTCACAATTTTAATTTCAAATTGGAATTGAAGGAGTAAAATGAGGCTGCGACTTCTCAGACACATGCTGAGGGTTAGGACGAGGTGACTAATTAGACCAGTGCCCACCATTTCGATGAGGCAACATGGATGCAGGCGACTCAGTATGTCTTTCAGAAGGGTCGAGTAGTTGGTATCAGCTATCATGTGACTCCTGGTACTTATTATGGTACTGGTGTGATTTCGGCATCCATCTCGAGAGGAGCTCATGGAGAGGCATCATCTTCTGGATCAATGTATCAGGAGCAGTACCGAGCTCAGAATGACCTTATAGAGAGTTTGCAGAAGCAGCAAGAAGACATATGTCAGCAGCAGTAGCAGCAGTAGCACGTGGAGGAGATGCATCGATGACAGTAACAGTAGTAGCAACATGAGGAGGAGATGCATCGATGGCAGTAGCATCATCACTAGCAGATGGAGTATATGCACCATCTGACTTGTAGTTTAGGGATGGAGTTTCCTCCACCAGCTCCTTCAGATCCTCCACCTCCTCAAAAAGACGACCCCCAGTGATTTTTTTATGTAAAAAACATTTGAATTTAAATATGTTGTAATTTGAAAAATTTACAGTTTCTATCTTTTATTTAGGTGAGATTATTACATAATTTAATTTTTAATATTTTATGATTTGATTTTGTGAATGTTGATAATTTTTATTATTTTAGTTTTTTTAAGTTTTTTTTATAATATTAACATAGTTGTTTCATTAATAATAATTTTAGTAAATATTTTTTTTCAGTATTATATTTTTTTATATTTTTTTTATTTTACTAATAATAATAATTATATTTTATGATTTTTTATATTTTTTTTGTGAATATTGATAATTTTAATATTTTTTTATTTTTTATTATTTTAATAATATTGAAATTAATTATTCAATAATCATAATAATATTTTATGATTTTTTTTATATTTTTTTTGTAAATTTTGAGAATTTAAATATTTTTTTTTTAATTTAGTAATATTAAAATTAATTTTTCAATAATATTAATTTTATTAATTTTTTCTTAAAAAAATTATTTACTATTTGGGACAGGATCTATTGTGACGGGATCCCATCACAAATAGTCTAAATAATTTTTTCTTAAAAAAGGTATTTGTGATGGGCCCATCACAAATAGTCTAAAAAATTATTTTCAAAAAACATTTGCGACGATATTATTGGCCCGTCGCAAAAAATTATTTGCGATTGTCCTGTTGCAAAATATCTTATATATATATATATAAAGTATATAATCGGAGATTATTTGCAACTATGAAGTTTCCCGTCGTAAAAAATATTATTTGCGACGACGTTTTTTGCAACAGGCTATTTGCGAAGGGGCCCCGTCGCTAAATCATATTTGCGACAGGATCCCATCGCAAATACCATGAATTATAGTAGGGTATAGGTTTTGAATTTAAGTTTATGCATGCATGATTTATCAATCATATAGATTTTAGGATTTTATGGTCCTAGATATGAGTGTGTATGTACAGGTACATTATAGTATGAGCGCCCGTGATAAAGATATGCATACTCTGCACTAGTTGATAGCACATGACCTATTGGAGGTGGCCAATGGGATTCACGAAATGGGCCCCATTAGTATGGGTAACGATGATATGGAGAAATAAATAGGCGATACAGTGTCCCGTAACTATATATGAGTGTTTTGTGTTAAAATATCCTAGGGATATGAATATTTTTTACCAGACACATGCTTCTTTTAATTTTATACTTATGGGGGAAAAATCTTCATTTTTCTTTTATTAATCCTGTAATGATTTTAGTATGCTTTATAAACAAAAAGATGCACCTTAAATCCTGTGGAATCCTAGCCTAGTTCTATGTGAGTTAATGTTTTTTTCAAAATGTTATCCAATATATCGTATTCTTATGTTTATGTGAAATTTAGTATCCATGAAATCTATTGTTTTAATATATTCATTTATATACAATATAGAAATGGTGAAATCCTATTTTACTCTTGGAAATAGGAGTGTTCAATATAAGAACCATACGTGTTCTTCATGTAATTCCTTGATGATCTTGGAAATAACATAAGCTACCTGTGAAGAAGGATTTGAGGATATACCGGGTACCCCTCAATATATATGTTCATGTATTATATAATCTATTAGCACATAAGTTAAGGAGAATTTTATTCACGTTATTGTTTTTATATATGAATGAAAATCAGTAATTAGTTAATAACAGAGAAATGGATATCTATTTTCCTGAACATGTTATTACTTATTTATAATATAATTAAATACAAAGACATTTATGCATGTGTTATAGATACCAAATTATTTATTATTATATGATGTATTTTGAAATTGTGATATATATTAAATTCATACACATTTTATCAACTTTTCTATAATGGCACACTTTTACAATTTTTTATGATTATGAATTAGAGAATGATACTTATTCCAATATCTACTCTTTTATTCTATTGTGGAAAATTCTGTATCAAATAATTTTTATTTACACACATATACCTAGTTTCATGTTTTGTGAAATTATTTTGAAATAATTTTATTATTGATGTTTTTTCGTTCTAACTATTCTCTATATTAAATATCATTCCAGATCAATTTTTGTATTATCTATCTTAATAATAATTTTCTTATTTCCTTGATAAATTTTTAAAAAAAAATTACCATTTCATTTTATTTTTATGTAATCATAAAATTTACATAACAAATTTTAGGTTTTCATGCATTAAATTTTGGAATATCTAAGAAAGTAAAATTGAATTTTGATTGATTAGTGAAAATGGAAATGTGGTTTTTGAAATGTAATGATTTTCAAAATAAGGGATATTATTTAGAAAATATACTAGTATGTGTTATGTGAAATTAAAATGAAAAAAACAGTCTTTTATATGAATTAATGGTGTTGAATAAAAATCATTATTTTTTTGGTAACATAAATTTGATAATATTTTTGTCAAATAAAAACATAAAATAAATGTTTTATAATAAATATTTGTAATAGAAGCCCTATTTTTAGAATATATTATTTAAATGATGTTTTCTAAAAATATATATGTTTTGTTAAATGGTTTTGTAAAACATATAACAATAGGAAAATCATTGATTAATAACTTTGAAATTAATTTTTTTTGGTGAAATCATTTTATTAAATGTGTGTATTTAAAAAGATAGAACATAATGATAAGATCTGAAAATTAAAATCTAGAATAATCATTATATTGGGGATCACCATGGATATGTGATAGTAGTATATCAATGTTGTTTTCCTAATTACAGTAATTTTAGTAGGATTCTTATTATCGTCTTTTGAGTTAAATATTTAAATTATTTAACACCTTCTATTTTGAATTAGAATTAGGATGAAAAAATTGAATTTCAACTATTGTTCTGGGATAAAAATATAATTTTGGTATTAGAATTTTCATTAATGTATTGGATATTATTGATTTATTAATTCATTTTTAAATGCACTAATAAAATTTTTAATATTTTTTCTGATGCATCAGTGGATCAATTATATTATTCAAATTCTAATTATAATATTATAGTATAGATATACTTAAGTTAGAATTGGGAGTCACACATTAGAAGTTTTATGAGTTTTTTATGGTGTGGGAAAATGAAGTAATTGTTTAAATAATTTTCTTATATTTTAATTTCATGATGTTATGTGAACTGATTTGATTTTTTATGTTTTATACTCGTTATCTTATATATACATTCTGATTCACACTGGGGATTAAACAATGAATTGGTGGAAGGCTTATAGATTAATTAAGGATTTTTTTATGGACATAATGATATTTTGTGGGGAGGTTATAATGGATTTGAGCTAATTAAATTACTTTTTTTTTGTAAATTTCAAATGAATTTTGGTATTTAATATATAAATTTAAATATTTCTTGATTGTTTGATTTGTATTTGTGGCCAACTATTATTTTGGATTTTTCATTTCGTTTTTTATATTTTCAAATAGAAAAAAAAATCATTCATGTATCTTTCTTAATGATTTATATGAGTGTCAATAGTTTAGGTAAATTATAAGAATTTTTAACAAAAATAATTTTTTTTATTAACAAATATAGTTACCCAACTATATATGCATAAATATGGGCATGGAATGGTAAAATCGAGAACCCTCTTTCCAAAACTCGGGTTACTAACATGCTGATGTCATTTTTTATTTTAAAAGGGGATCATATATTATTTACACCAAACATTTATTCCATATTTGTATCCCCATTGAGACGATTTTTCCTAAATACACTGAAACACGTGTAGATCTTCTTATGGGATACACTCTCCACTTACTCTTAAACCTTTGGTCTAATCATCAAATCAAGGTGTTTGGTTCATCAAATATAATGTAAACCATCCTATTTTTCATTGTCAAAACATTTACCCCATTACTTCTAATTTATCATCCTCTTTCATTGATTCTATATAATTTTATATAGTGTTTAGTTTTTTAATTCACCATTTATTATAGAAATAACTTTTAATAAAAGGGATTCTACTGATATTTTTATTGGAAGGATTAATGTGTTTCTCTCAAAATAATATTCAATTTTCTTGAAGATAGATGATTAGGGGGGAATTTTATCTTAGGTTCTCATGATAGTTTTTGGGAAGAAAACAAAATTAAATTCAATGAGAATTTAAAATTTATTATATTTTATTAGAAATTTGGTAACATGCACTTATTTTTTCATGGTTGTGTTATCATTTATATATGGTTCCTTTATTATTTCATTTATCTTGTGAAAAAATTTATTTTATGAATTTACCAGGCTGAATGAAGTTACAGTAGATTACGAAATCACATATATTAATATCCTTTAAGGTACAGAACACATTTCTAAATTTATAGTCTATACCTTGGAATTTTAATATTATCATCCCCCAATATCAATCAAAATATATAATCATTATTTTCTATTTTTTTTTTCAAAAATGATCTATTGATTTTATTTATTTATTATAGGGTAAAGGATTTTAAATTTCATTACTTATTAATTTATTAATAATGTAATAATTTTTTTTGGAAATTATGATTTCAATAATTCCTTTTTTTGTAAAAAATGTCACTTGGTTATTTATATTTCTAGTTTACTATCATTGAATGCTACATTTGGATTTATCAATGAAATTGATAAGAATGACATGTTAGTTAATTGGAATTGATTAAAAATATGGAATTTGTTGATATAATTATATTCCAATATCAATAATTCTTCATTTTAGAACAATTCAAAAAATTTAATAAAATTTCATAAGGAATTAAAAACTAATATTGTGGAAATTATTAAAATATTGAAATACTTTTTATCCTTTATAAGGGGTTTCAACTAGAAACTTATTGCATAATTATGATTACTATTTTCAAATGAGACAAAAAAATTTATATTTTATAAAAGAATACTAAATAAATGATATATTCTCATTATTTATTTATTAATATATATGAAAGTAGAAATAATTATAAACAATATAAGAGTTTCATTAGTGGAATGGTGGCCAATGAGCAACTAAAATGTGAGAAAAATTCATTATTCCTATTAATAACACGTTTTATTATATAACAATATGTTTCCAAAATGAAAAATCATGTTAATATTATTAATAAATTTTATAATATATAATATAAAATTTTTATCTATTTATTGGTTCTTTTATTTTCATTAATCATTATTGTATCGATGATACAATTTTTTCCATACAAACAATGAATATTATATTTTTTTAATTAACCTTTTTCTTGGAATTTTTTTTATTTCATATTCACATAAAATAGTTTATTTTAAACTCAACCCTCTACAAGAACATTTTCCATAAATTATTTCTTAATGGATGGGAGAAATAATTTTAGAATGATATATACCACTAATGTCATGTCCTAATCACAACATTCATACCTCACCTAATTAATTAATTAATTTAAAATTATTATATATTAGTTATAGAAAATAAAATTCATAAACCCAAACCTAGTCCATTTTAACCCATGAATTGGTTAACCCTTCACTATACATAATGAAGTTTAATACATGTAAATAGTAAGTATATTTCCAACATATTCTTGAGTAGGGTTGAAAGAAAACTACATCGAGGTGAATTTCATTATAAAACATCATACATTGTTGGATAGTCTATTATTTAATTAATTTTAATCCATAATATAGACATAAATATTTAATTTTATGACATATTTATTTTTAGATTAAAATTCTATTTTATTGGAATGATATTTGTGTAAGAAATTGAACAACACCAATCATTTGCAGTTTTGAGCATAGATTACTAAATTTTAGATTTAATAACATTTCATTTAATCACGTGTTTCAATATATATGGTTATTTTTATGATGAATTTTTATTTTTTATAAATTAAATATGAATAAGTATTCCATTGGATGGTTTATTGAGCACTGACCAGGTATAGCCATTTTCTCATATTCTATGAAAATTGTTGTCATCCTGACTAATTTATACAATATCCCCCATTCCAGTTTTTTTATTTGGCCCCCAAAATGGTATATATGAATACTACCAAATTTTTATTTTGAGGGTAGAGTTACGAAAATAATGTTGATTTTGGGTGTTGACATGAAATTGCTTTTAATGTTTTAGACAAACCTTATATAAAGTGTTATAGATTTTAAAAATAATTAATATTCCAACAAAATAATTAATATTATTTCTATAATTGATTAATTGTTCTCCATGTTTTCCTATTTTTTATAATTATGTAGAGTATTGGATTTATTTTCATCCATATAGTTACTGACTATTATGTTGGTGTACTTTTTTTTCTTACTATGTATATATGTAATAATAATATTCATCTAAAACATTATGGGAATGTAGCTTTAAATTATATAGTTCAAGGTATTCATTATTGGTAGGTGGTCTAGGGATCTTGTAGTTTTGGGAATCATAGGAGTTATACCACCTTCAAGTTTAGATAACAGGTGACCAAATTTATATATTTTTTTATATCTGTAGAGAATAATTCATGGTGTTATTCTAAGTTATTCTCCCTTGTTTTTCGTGCAATGAAATATCTCATTTTTTCCATGTCTATTTTTGATTTTGAAAAATATTTTTATAGTAGAGTCTTGAATATTTCATTAACATTTCAAAAAATATTTGAGGTTTTTATATTTATTCAGGTTTCATATATTTTTTAATCATTTACATATTATGATCCTTAATTATATAGTGTGTTAATTAGGGATTAAATTATTGTAACGCCCTGACCCCAGTTACCCAGAGTCGGTGCATTATTAAGTAACATTGGCATGATCACAAAAGATCAAGTCTCGAAAGAACAATTAGTTTAGTAGTCTTGGAAACACTAGATACATTCATAAATGTTACATTACATCATAAAGTGAAAAACTACAATAACATAGTCTCCATAGTCCATACCCATATCCCCTTCAGACTATCCCTATAGGTCAATCATAAAATATTTCTTCACATCCTAGGAAAAATAAAACATAGAAGGGGGTGAGCTCATATGCTCAGTAAGGATAACAATATAGAGGAAGATTTCATAAATAAACATAAACATTTAAGTCAATGTATAACTAAAACAAAAGCCTTTTAAACTTAAACTTCAGCATAATATAAAAAAGTAAAATGAAATAATGCCATTTACTAATTCAAATGGATATTCTACTAGTCTAATAATGACATGAAATATCAATAACCACTTTCATAATGATGGAATGCATAATGACAGACTATCATAACCACGTAGCTAAGGCCTCGTGCCAAGAATACAAATAAGATTTTGTCAAGGCCTCGTCCCAAGACACTAGTTTGTCTCATAAGACCTAACGATGCATCGATGAACTATAGCGGGCTCTACCTATCACTTATTAAGTCCAATGCATTCCTTATATGAAAATGTTTGAACATATCATAAACGATAACATATTCGTATCACATAAAACATCCATAAAGAAAACATAAAATTTACACATTTAAATCACAAGATATCAATACAACACATTGAAATAATAAAAACATTATCAAAACCATTTTAAATACCAAAATAAAATAACAGAAAAACAAGGTATTTATGTTTCATTTAAAAAAAGTTATGGCTTGTAGAGGAAGATGAAACTCAAATAATGGTCATGGCGGCGGAGAAGTCGTTGTCGTTGCATACATATGAAAAAAACATTCACTTTTGTAGTTTAGTAAAACACTTCAAATAAAAAATATTCCTTTTGAATAAAATTAAAATTCAAAGGGGTTTATACACTGTATAAAAGAAAGTTGCGTATAAAACAAAATATGCCTCAACGAAAGGAGATTGAGATGATGTCCATTACCTCATGTCCGACATGACTTGATCGTTCTTTAATCTCATGAATAATAAACTAGAGTTAATTTCTACTTGATTAATAACGTTTTTCAAGTTCATTATTTCTTTTATATCACTTATTACCATGTTATGAACATTATGTAATTATTTAAGTTAATAACATTCGTTTTGTCGATCTTTGGTACTTGATTCAAAAATAACCTCCTTATAATTAAAAGTTGTTCATGTGGTAAAATATCCATTATATACAGAATTATATTCATGATTTAGATATAATATATATCAAACATATCCAATATATAAATTCATTTAAAATATTACATAACATTTAGAGGTAAGAAATGAAATGCACCGTTCATGGAGATGGTAAGCCGTACGCACGCATGGACGCTACTTTCATTTATATTTCGTATTTAATAGAATGTAATCATAATGATATAAAGGTATATTATAATTCCAGTATAATATCATATATAATATCATTAACTACATCCTTTATACGTCCAACATATGGCATCAACGATTCAAATCACTTTGAGGGGGCGGTAGTCCACACTTCTTGAAATGAAATTATCCGGTTTACCCATAATGGAAATCCTAAAGGTATGCCATAAATGAAAAATACAAAAGCATAAGAAAAACATAAACATAATATATATCATATATAAAAATAGTTTCATCATAATGGCCACCAATAGAGGTGTTAAAAGAAGATTGAACAATCATCATTTTGTGAGGCAGTAATTCGCCACCCACAGAAACAGTATGTTCTTTAACCATTATACGAAGATGTGTGTGAGTGTAAATCATATTATTATAATAAAAAAATCATATTATATTGAAGATACTGGTGTTTTTACAAAATAATGGAATAAAAATAGTTTAAGGGGTTGGAGAAGCAAAATAGTACAACAGAACATAAGAGAAGACATTACCTTAAAATCAGGTAACTCTTTTTGATTTGTGCCAAAGGATTCCTTGGGAAGACTTATGCCTAAATTGAGGCTTCTAGGAGAAATATATGGATGTTGATAGAGTATTTGGGCAGATTTTGGTGATGAAAAATGTCTTGAAGGTGTGAATAAGGTGGTAGAGGTGGGGGCCTTTTTTAAGAGAAGAGGAGGGGCAGTCTTGGAAAGTCATGAAATGTTACATTATTATGAAGTGCTTTTCGGATTCCAATGGTCCCAAAATTATATATTTTTAGAATAAGGTGATAAGGGTTCGAAATATACTCATCCAATTGGTTTTTTAAAATTTTAATTCTTAGATTTTACATTATCTTTTCATTTTATTTAAATCGTTAATTAATGAGGTAATCGCGGCATCACCATGGTGTCATATAAAATTTAATATATTTAATGTCTAAAAATTATAAAAAAATTACCATGATGTAGGAAATATTTTTTATCTTTCCAATGAATATTTATAGTCAAAAGGTTAACTTCTATAACCCCATGTAATAATTGTTTTTTAAAACAACACATGTTTGTGATAATTTTATTTTTTCTTTAAATAAAAAGATATTAATGTCATTTTGTTACCCAAGTGGCTTCATGGGGTCCCCAAGTTGACCCATGGATTGTCTTGGTTGGACATGACTCATCCAATAAGGGTATTACATGTTTAATGGTAATTTCATTTTATTATAACAATATATTTACTTTAAATTACAGTAATTACCATTAATCGCGATTAATAAAACATAAAAGTTACTATTCACCAAAGATTATTTCCATCCCATTGACCCACAATTTAATTCCTAATTACAACCATGTATGTCGGATTTTTGAAGTTAAATTCACAGAAGCGGTAAAATTTCATTTAAACGAAAAATCAGTTTTTTAACTACCACTTAGTGGTTTCACTATTCATCAAAAAATGATGTTTTTCAGAAAAATACCAAAAATTCACCCTATGATATAATTGATATTCCGAATTCAAAAATGATGTCTATTTTAAGAAATTCCAAACATATAAGTTGCATTAATTAATTTTATAATTAATTCTCGTTGTCAAAACAAATAGCGTTTTTTTAAGAAATAATATCAATAAAAAGATTGACAATTGTTTATGTCCAATTTCAAAGTGAAATTATTTCTAATGACCAAAACTGGATAAAATGGTAAAATTATATTTTAATTATACTTTAAAACCACTCAATAGTATAATTTATCACCATAAATTATTTTGATTAAAAATGACGTTTTTAAGTATTTTTCACTATTCATCGAAAATTGGAAGTTCTCGGAAAAATACCAAAAATTAAACTTAGGCTAATTTCGATATTTAGAAGTAAAAAATGAAGTCCATTTTGAAATATAAAATTTATAAAATTTAAAAAAGTGGGTATTACTATTCATAACGACTACTTTGATTGGTCGTAGTGTGTTAGTATCTCGAACTTGCGTACAATGCAAGCCATTGCATTATTGATAGAGAAGCGTATCGTGGAAGCTTGAGGTGTTACATTCTCCCATACTTCAATAAATTTCATCCTCACAATTTGAAATTGTTCTTCGAAAATAAAAGGTTGAAAATAGAAAATACCCTTGTGGAAAACCCATATCAGAAATAGGGTTAATAAAAATATAACTTTAAAAGAAAGAAATA
Source organism: Viscum album (assembly GCA_963277665.1). NCBI lineage: Eukaryota > Viridiplantae > Streptophyta > Magnoliopsida > Santalales > Viscaceae > Viscum > Viscum album. Next base: position 1,459,885,449 of record OY728150.1, on the reverse strand, counting down.
GAAGTACAAAGGTCATCTGAGATAGTATATACTAGTATTCCATGAAAACATGGATATGGAGGAGAAAAAAACCATCATGGTCTGATAGAGAGTTGTAGAAAATAGGATTAGGAGAAAGTTAACTACAAGAAAATCACAAACTTGTGATTGGTTAAACGGTCTTTGATTCCCCAATAGGAAAAGTTAATTGAGAATGTTTTTGTTTTAAATCACCTTTCAAAATGTTGAGGAATTGTATTTTGGAGACTTACTAAGAATGTAAGGAAGTATACTTACTTGTCATGTAGACTTTCATTCTTCAATAAATTTTTACCCCAATCCTATCTTTCACTCCAAAAGGTAATATAATTCAAAAATTTTATATTTATCTTTATAGTAAAAGGTTCCAAATATTAACACTTACCATTTAGATTAGGAAAACTATTTTGTAATAACCAGGGACTTCCTGTAAGCTAGTGGTAGGTAATAAAGGCCTGTCTCACTATTGTTGTGGGTTCGATTCCTGCAAATTTGTCCGACACGATGGGTTATCGCCCGACTTGTAGGTTGTCCTTTTCCTAAAACTATAGTATTATAATATTTGAAAAATAATCATATGAAATTTTTCAACCTTAAATAATACTATTCAAAGTTCAACTTAATCAATTCCAAACATTATAGTTATCCAAAATACCTCTGTCCAAACTCACAATCCAAATTTTATAAAGAAGGTAAAAACAATAAAGATCCTTTTTGCCGCGTAATAACATGTGAATACCTTCATCATGTATTCTCTTAAAACACTGCAACATCCTGAATTACCATAAATCCTTATTGATTACATTCATGATCCCTTATTTCTTATAGAATACTAGATATACAACTTATATCCAAAAATGTATACATATCATTAATCAGCTTCAAGGAAGTCAAGAATATCCAAATTAATTTATCCAAATCAATCATGTTTTATTCAAGAATACATATCTCGGTATCAGAACCATATTATGGTTTATCTTTCTCTCAACCATATATTTTCAAAAAATTTAACCTGCTATTGAGTCACTTTTCTTGGTTCCACAGAATCTCAAGTCCTTAATGAAATAGTACTGCAGTACAATCCTAATTTACTCCATAATTATTATAACCAGTACATCGTTGAGACAACACTCAAATGACATAATTCTTTAATAACAACATAAGAACTCTAATCATTACTCCTCATCTGTGGTAGTATCATAACATGATTATTATCCAATAGCGTCATTTGGGGCATACTCTAATGATTTGGACATTTGTTTGCGTAGTGTCCCCACTCCATGCAGATGGAGAATTGTACATTTGAGAACGTTTTCTTACCCTTGCAGTTACGCACATGGTGTCCTTTTTCTCCACACTTATAACAATATCCCATTCCCTTCAGGAAAGTTCCAAGGTGTTTCTTCCCACAGTTATCACATATTGGAAAATTCTTTTTTTCCGTCTTCCCTTTATCCATCTTTCTCTCTTCCATCCTTTTCTTATCTTGCTTCCCTTCAAATCCATAGGACTCAGAGAATTATTTACTTATCTTATTAACACATGATACTATTTCTTCATATGTTGAGAATACATGGGAGACTATTTCCATTATAAATGTTGGCTTAATACCGTGAAAGATATGATCCGCCTTACTCTTTGGATCATACGTATTGCTGGAGTTCACAATCCTTCTACTGGGCGCCATTTGTATATAATGTCATAAACTAGGCCAGTTTATGAATTACAATGAATAATTCCAAACTTGTAAAATACGTAACGTAAATTTTAAGGTTTATGGATATAATCCATAATCATAAAGATTTTTTCTTTGCTGAAGTATATACTTATAAACCCTTTATAATGGTTTGTAAAAATGAGAATTATCCTAAGCATATCCCCTGGGAGTGTCGTAACCAAGAGTGCAGCAAGGCCCGTTGTCGTGAACCAGTTCCCGTTTGAGTCTAGTTCAAAGTGGTGTTTTCAGGTTTTAACCCTAGGTACATTTGTGCCAGAGCCTCCTCTACCTGCTCGTATCCAGATAGGGATGTATTGCTCGGAAAAATCACAAAATCTCTATAATACCAAAATTCTAGGAAGTTCTTCTATACTAATCCTGAAAGTTTATCTTAGGGCTATGTTCTCTAATCAGAGTTTATCTAAATCTAGCTTCTAGGGTTAGTACTAAACTGTCTCTGATACCATCTGTAATGCCCCGAACCCAGTTACCCAGAGTCGGTGTATTATTACGTAACATTGGCATGATCACAAAAGATCAAGTCTCGAAATACCGATTAGTTTAGTATCCATGGAAACACTAGATACATTCATAAATGTTACATTACATCATAAAGTGAAAAACTACAATAACATAGTCTCCATAGTCCACAACCATATCACCTTCAGACTATCCCTGCAGGTCAATCATAAAATATTTCTTCACATCCTAGGAAAAATAAAATATAGAAAGGGGTGAGCTCAGATGCACAGTAAGGATAACAATATAGCAGAAGCTTTCATAAATAAAAATAAACATTTAAGGCATTGTATAAAAAAAACAAAATCATTTTAAACATGAACTTCATCATAATATGGAAAAAGTAAAATGAAATAATTCCATTTACTTATTCACATGGATATTCTACTTGTCGAATAATCACATGCAATATCAATAACCACTTTCATAATGATGGAATGCATAATTCCATACTATCATAACCACATACCCAAGGCCTCGTGCCAAGAATACAAATAAGATTTTGTCAAGGCCTCGTGCCAAGACCCTGGTCTGTCTCATGAGGCCTACTGATGCATCGAGGAGATATAGCAGGCTCTTCCCGTCACTTATTAAGTCCAATTCATTCCTTATATGAAAAGGTTTAAACATATCATAAACCATAACATAATCGTATCACATAAAACATGCATAAAGGAAACATAGCATTTCCACATTTCAATCACAAGATATCAATACGACACATTGATATAATAAAAAAAGTATCAAAACCATTTTAAATATCAAAATAAATGAAAAGTAAAACCTGGTATTTATTTTTCATTTAAAAAAAGTTATGGCTTATAGAGGAAGCTGAAACTCAAATAATGGTCACGACGGCAGAGAAGTCGTTGTCACCGCATACGTATGACAAAAACATTCCCTTTTTTTATTTAGTAAATGACTTTTATAAAAAAGATTCCTTTTTGAATAAACATAAAAGTCAAAGGGGTTTATACACCGTATAAAATAAAGTTGTGTATAAAACAAAATATGCCTCAATGAAAGGAGATTGAGACGGAGTCCCTTACCTCATGTCCGACTTGACTGGATCATTCTTTAATCTCCTGAATAATAAACCAGAGTTAATTTATTCTTGCATAAGAACCTCTTTCAAGTTCATTATTTCTTTTATATCACTTATTACCATGTTATGAACATTATGTAATTATTTAAGTTAATAACAGTCGTTTTGTCGATATTTGGTACTTGAAACAAAAATAAACTCCATATAATTAAAGGTTGTTCATGTGGTAAAATATCCATTATATACAGAATTATATTCATTATTTAGATATCATATAAATCATACATATCCAATATATACATTCATTTAAAATATTACATAACATTTAGAGGTAAGAAATGAAATGCACCGTTCATGGAGACGGTAAGCCGTATGTACGCATGAACGCTACTTTTATTTCTATTTCGTATTTAATGGAATAAAATCATAATGATATAAAGGTATATTATAATTACAGTATAATATCATTTATAATATCATTAACTATATCCATTATATGTCCCACATATGGCATTAAAGATTCAAATCACTTTGAGGGGGCGGTAGTCCGCACTTCCTAAAATGAAATTATCGTGTTTACCCGTAATGGAAATCATAAAGGTATGCCATAAATGAAAAATACAGAAACATAAGGAAAACATAAACATAATATATATCATATATAAAAATATTTTCATCATAATGGCCACTATTAGAGGTTTTAAAAGAAGATTGAACAATCATGGTTTCGTGAGGCAGTAATTCACCACCCACAGAAACAGTATGTTCATTAACCATTAGACGAAGGTGTGTGTAAGTGTAAATCAAATAATTCTCATAACAAAATCTTATTATGTTGAATATACTGGTGTTTTTACAAAATAAAGGAATAAAAAGAGTTTAAGGTTTTGGAGAAGCAAAATAATACAAAATAACATAAGAGAAGACATTACCTTAAAATCGGGTAACTCTTTTTGATTTGATCCAAATGCTTCCTTGAGAAGACTTGTGCCTAAATTGAGGCTTCTAGGAGTAATAGAGGGAAGTTGAGAGAGTATTTGGGTAGTTATTGGCCGATAAAAATGGCTTGATGGTGTGAATAAGGTGGTAGAGGTGGGGGCCTATTATAAGAGGAGAGGAGGGGCACTCTTGGAAAGTCATGAAATGTTACATTATTATGAAGTGCATTTCGGATTCCAAAGGTCCCACAATTATATATTTTGAGTATAACGTAATAAGGGTTATAAATATACTCATCAAAAAGGTTTTTGACAAGTTTTAGTCTTATATTTGACATTATCTTTTCATTTTATTTAAATCGTTAATTAATGAGGTAATTGTTGCATCACCATGGTGTCATAAAAATTTTAATTTATTTAATGTCTAAAAATTATAAAAAATTTAAAATGATGTAGGAAATATTTTTATATTTCCAATTAATATTTATAGCCGAAACGTTAACTTATATAACCCCATGTAATAATTGTTTTAGTAAAAAAACATGTTTGTGACAATTTTATTTTTACTTTAAATAAAAAGTTATTAATGTCATTTTCTTACCCCAGTGGCTTCATGGGGTCCCCATGTTGAACCATGGATTGTCTTGGTAGGCCATGACTCATCCAATAAGGGTAGTACAAGTGTAAAGGTTATTTCATATTATTATAACATTATATTTACCTTAAATTACACTAATTACCTTTAATCGCGATTAATAAAACTTAAAAGTTACTATTCACCAAAAATTATTTTCATCCCATTGAACCAAATATTACTTCTTAATTACAATCATGTATTTTATATTTTTGAAATTAAATTCACAGAAGCGGTAAAATTTCATTTAAACAAAAAATCAGTTTTTTAACTACCACTTAGTGGATTCACTATTCATCAAAAATTGATGTTTTTCAGAAAAATACCAAAAAGTCACCCTAAGATATAATTTATATTCTGAATTCAAAAATGATTTCTATTTTAAAAAATTCCAAACATATAAGTTGAATTAATTAATTGTATAATTCATTCCTGTTGTCAAAACAAATATCGTGTTTTTAAGAAACAATATCAATCAAAAGATTGACAATTGTTTATGTCCAATTTCAAAGTGAAATTAATTCTAATGACCACCATTGGATAAAATGGTAAAATTATATTCTAATTATACTTTAAAACCACTCAATAGTATAATTTATCAATATAAATTATTTTGATTAAAAATTTGTTTTAAGTATTTTTCATTATTCATCGAAAATTGGAAGTTCTCGGAAAAATACTAAAAATTAAACCTAGGTTAATTTCAATATTTAGAATTCAAAAATGAAGTCCATTTTGAAATATAAAGTTTATAAAATTTCAAAAAGTGGGTATTACTATTCATAATGGCTACTTTGATTGGTCAAGGTGTGTTAGTATCATGAACTTGCGTACAATGCAAGCCATTACATTATTGAAAGAGAAGCGTATCATGGAAGCATGGGGTGTTACATTCTCCCCTCCTGTAATAAATTGCATCCTCGCAATTTGAAATTGTTCTTCGAAAATAAAAGGTTGAAAATAGAAAATACCATTGTGGAAAACCCAAATCAGAATAGGGTTAATAAAAATATAACTTTAAAAGAAATAAAGAGAAGTACAAAGGTCATCTGAGATAGTCAATACTAGTATTCTATGAAAACATGGTTATGGAGGAGAAACAAACCATCATAGTCTGATAGAGAGTTGTAGAAAATAGGATTAGGAGAACGTTAACTATAAGAAAATCACAAACTTGTGATTGGTTAAACGGTCTTTGATTCCCCAATAGGAAAAGTTAATCGACAAAGTTTTTGTTTTAAATCACCTTTCATAAAGTTGAGGAATTAATTTTGGAGATTTACTAAGAACGTAAGGAAATATACTTACTTGTCATGTAGACTTTCATTCTTCAATTAATTTTTACCACAATCCTATATTTCACTCCAAAAGGTAATAGAATTCAAAAATATTATATTTATCCTAATAGTACAAGGTTCCTAATATTAACACATACCATTTAGATTAGGAAAAATATTTTGTAGTAACTAGGGACTTCCTATAGGCTAGTGGTAGGTAATAAAGGCCTTTCTCACTATTGTTGTGGGTTCGATTCCTGCAGATTTGTTCGACGCGATGGGTTATCACCCGACCTGTAGGTTGTCCTTTTCCTAAAACTATAGTATTATAATATTTGAAAAATAATCATAACAAATTTTTTTTATCCTTAAATAATACTATTCAAAGTTCATCTTAATCCATTCCAAACATTATAGTTATCCAAAATACCTCTGTCCAAACTCACAGTCCAAATTTTATAAAGAAGGTAAAAACAGTGAAGATCCTTTTTGCCACATAATAAAATGTGAATACCATCATCATGTATTCTCTTAATACACTGAAACATCCTGAATTACCATAAATCCTTATTTATTACATTCATGATCCCTTATTTCTTATAGAATACTAGATATACAACTTCTATCCAAAAATTAATACATATCATTAATGAGCTTCAAGGAAGTCAAGAATATCCAATATAATTTATCCAAATCAATCGGGTATTATTCAAAAATAAGTATCTCGGTATCAAAACCATATTATGGTTTATCTTTCTCTCAACCATACATTTTCCAAAAATTTAACCTGTTATTGAGTCACATTTCTTGGTTCCACACAATCTCAAGTCCTTAATGAAATAGTACTGCAATACAATCCTTATTTACTCCATAATTATTATAACCAGTACATCGTTGATACAACACTCAAATGACATAATTCTTTAATAACAACATAAGAACTCTAATCCTTCCTCCTGATCTGTGGTAGTATCATAACTTGATTATTATCCAATAGCATCATTTGGGGCATACTCTGGTGATTTGGACATTGGTTTGCGTAGTGTCCCCACTCCTTGCAGATGGAGCATTGTACATTTGAAAACTTTTTCTTACCCTTGCAGTCACGCACTAGGTGTCCTTTTTCTCCACACCTATAACAAACTCCCATTACCTTCAGGAATGTTCCAAGGTGTTTATTCCCACAGTTATCACATATTGGAAAATTATTCTTTTCTCTCTTCCCTTTATACATCTTTCTCTCTTCCATCTTTTTTTCTCTTACTTCCCTTCAAAGGCATAGGACTCAGAGAATTATTTACTTATCTTATTAACACATGATACTATTTCTTCTTATGTTGAGAATACATGTGACACTATTTCCCTGCTAAATGTTGGCTTAATACCGTGAATGATATGATCCTTCTTACTCTTTGGATCATATGTATTGCTGGAGTTCACAATCCTTCTACTGGGCGCCATCTCTATATAATGGCATAAACTAGGCCAGTTTATGAATTGCAATGAATAATTCCAAACTTTTAAAATACTTAACGTAAATTGTACGGTTTATGGATATAATCCATAATCATAATGATTTTTTCTTTGATGAAGTATATACTTATAAACCCTTCATAATGGTTTGTAAAAATGATAATTATCCTAAGCATATCCCCAGGAGTGTCTTAAACAAGAGTGTAGAAAGGCCCGTTGTCGTGCACCAGTTCCCGTTCGAGTCTAGTTCAAAGCGGTGTTTTTAGGTTTTACCCCTAGGTACATTTGTGCCAGAGCCGCCTCTACCTGCTCGTATCCAGACACGGATGTATTGCTCGAAAAACTCACAAAATCTCTATAATACCAAAATTCTAGGAAGTTATTCTATACTAATCCTGAAAGTTTATCTTAGGGCTATGTTCTCTAATTAGGGTTTATCTAAATCTATCTTCCAGGGTTAGTACTAAACTTCCCCTGATACCATCTGAAATGCCCCGAACCCAGTTACCCAGAGTCGTTGCATTGTTACGTAACATTGGAATGATCAAAAAAGATTATGTCTCGAAATACCGAGTAGTTTAGTATTCATGGAAACACTAGATACATTTTTAAATGTTATATTACATCATAAAGTGAAAAACTACAATAAAATAGTCTACATAGTCCACACCCATATCCCCTTAGACTATCCCTACAGGTCAGTCATAAAATATTTCATTACATCCTGGAAAAAATAAAACATAGAAATGGATGAGCTCAAATGCTCAGTAAGGATAACAATATAGAAGATGCTTTTATAAATAAAAATAAACATTTAAGGCATTGTATAACTAAAAAAATCCTTTTAAACTTTAACATCAACATAATATGGAAAAATAAAAATGAAATAATTCCATTTACTTATTAACATAGATATTTTACTGGTCGAATAATCACATGCAATATCAATAACCACTTTCATAATGATGGAATGCATAATGCCAAACTATCATAACCACATAGCCAAGGCCTCGTGCCAAGACTAAAAATAAGATTTTGTCAAGGCCTCATGCCAAGACACTAGTCCATCTCATGAGACCTACAGATGAATCGAGGAGCTATAACAGGCTCTACCCGTCACTTATTAAGACCAATGAATTCGTTATATGAAAAGTTTTAAACATATCATAAACCATAACATAATCGTATCACATAAAACATGCATAAAGGAAACATAAAATTTCCACATTTCAATCACAAGATATCAATACAACACATTGATATAATAAAAACACTATCAAAACCATTTTAAATACCAAAATAAAAGAGAAGTAAAACCTGGTATTTATTTTTCATTTAAAAAAATTTATGGCTTGTAGAGGAAGCTGAAACTCAAATAATGGTCATGGTGGCGGAGAAGTCGTTGTCGCCGCATACGTATGAAAAAAACATTCCATTTTGTCATTTAGTAAAATTCTTTGTATAAGAAATATTCCTTTTGAATAAACATAAAATTCAAAGGGGTTTATACACCATATACAATAAAGTTGTGTATAAAACAAAATATGCCTCAACGAAAGGAGATTGAGACGGAGTCCCATACCTCGTGTCCGACTTGACTCGATCGTTCATTAATCTCCTGAATAATAAACTAGAGTTAATTTATGCTTGATTAAGAGCCTATTTCAAGTTCATTATTTCTTTTATATCACTTATTCATATGTTATTAACATTATGTAATTATTTAAGTTAATAACAGTCGTTTTGTCGATCTTTGGTACTTGAGTCAAAAATAAACTCCATATAATTAAAGGTTGTTCATGTGTTAAAATATCCATTATATCCATAGTTATATTCATTATTTAGATATCATATATATCATACATATCCAATATATACATTCATTTAAAATATTACATAACATTTAGATGTAAGAAATGAAATGCACAGTTCATGGAGACGGTAAGCCGTACGTATGCATGAACGCTACTTTCATTTCTATTACATATTTAATGGAATAAAATCATAATGATATAAAGGTATATTATAATTCCAGTATAATAACATATATAATATCATTAACTACATCGATTATACATCCCACATATGGCATTAACGATTCAAATCACTTTTAGGTGGCGGTAGTCCGCACTTCCTAAAATGAAATTATAATGTTTACCCGTAATGGAAATCATAAAGGTATGCCATAAATGAAAAATAAAGAAGCATAAAGAAAACATAAACATAATATATATCATATATAAAAATATTTTCATCATAATGGCCACCATGAGAGGTGTTAAAAGAAGATTGAACAATCATTGTTTCGTGAGGCAGTAATTCGCCACCTAGAGGAACAGTATGTTCATTAACCATTCGACGAAGGTGTGTTTAAGTGTAAATCAAATAATTATCATAAAAAAATCCTATTATATTGAAGATACTTGTGTTTTTACAAAATAATGGAATAAAATGAGTTTAAGGGGTTGGAGAAGCAAAATAATACAAAAGAACATAAGAGAAGACATTACCTTAAAATCGGGTAACTCTTTTTGATTTGAGACAAATGCTTCCTTGAGAAGACTTGTGCCTAAATTGAGGCATCTAGGAGTAATAGAGGGAAGTTGAGAGAGTATTTGGGCAGATTTTGGCCGAGAAAAATGGCTTGATGGTGTGAATAAGGTGGTAGCGGTGGGGGCCTTTTATAAGAGGAGAGGAGGGACACTCTTGCAAAGTCATGAAATGTTACATTATTATGAAGTTCTTTTCGGATTCCAAAGGTCCCACAATTATATATTTTTAGTATAAGCTGATAAGGGTTATAAATCTACTCATCTAATAGTTTTTTGACAAGTGTTAGTCTTAGATTTTACATTATCTTTTCATTTTATTTAAATCGCTAATTAATGAGGTAATCGTTGCATCACCATGGTGTTATAAAAATTTTAGTTTATTTAATGTCTAAAAATTATAAAAAAATTAAAATGATGTAGTAAATATTTTTATCTTTCCAATTAATATTTATAGTCGAAAGGTTAACTTATATAACCCCTTGTAATAATTGTTTTAGAAAAACAAAACATGTTTGTGACAATTTTATTTTTACATTAAATAAAAAGTTATTAATGTCATTTTCTTACCCAAGTGTGTTCATGGGGTCCCCAAGTTGACCCATGGATTGTCTTGGTCGGCCATGACTCATCCAATAATGGTATGAAAAGTGTAAAGGTAATTTCATATTATTATAACATTATATTATCTTAAATTACATTAATTACCTTTAATCGTGATTAATAAAACTTAAAAGTTACTATTCACCAAAAATTATTTTCATCCCATTGAACCACATTTTACTTATTAATTACAACCATATATTTTAGATTTTTGAAATTAAATTCACATAAGTGGTAAAATTTCATTTAAACCAAAAAACAGTTTTTTAACTACCACTTAGTGGTTTCACTATTCATCAAAAATTGATGTTTTTCAGAAAAATACCAAAAATTCACCCAAAGATATAATTGATATTCTGAATTCAAAAATTATTTCTATTTTACAAAATTCCAAAAATATAATTTTCATTAATTAATTTTATAATTAATTCCCGTTGTCAAAACAAATAGCGTGTTTTTAAGAAACAATATCACTCAAAAGATTGACAGTTGTTTATGTCCAATTTCAAAGTGAAATTAATTATAATGACCACCATTGGATAAAACGGTAAAATTATATTCTAGTTATACTTTAAATTCAATCAATAGTATAATTTATCACTATAAATTATTTTGATTAAAAATTTTGTTTTAAGTATTTTTCACTATTCATCGAAAATTGGAAGTTCTCGGAAAAATACCAAAAATTAAACTTAGGATAATTTCGATATTTCGAATTCAAAAATGAAGTCCATTTTGAAATATAAAATTTATAAAATTCAAAAAAGTGGGTATTACTATTCATAATGGCTACTTTGATTGGTTGAGGTGTGTTAGTATCTCGAACCTATGTACAATGCAAGCCATTGCATTATTGAAAGAGAAGCGTATCGTGGAAGCTTGGGGTGTTACAATTATTTTATGTTTTTGTTCAGGATGACCCGAAGGGTCATTATATATTTTATACTAGTTAGTTTACTTTTGATGTTGATGATATATAGGAAAAATAATTATACTAATGTTCTATGAGATCCAAAACATTTAACATACGCTATGTTCACTAGGAGGTTCTCCTATGCTCTGGTTTTATTTTTGAGCGATAATATATGTATAGTCAATTATTTGTCATTATATCAAGTAATTGAAAATATTATTCAAATAATGATAATGGATTTCATCATCATTTTAAAAATTGATAAAAATGACACACTAAAATTGATGATATATATATTTTTATATTTGTTTATGTATTTTATCATATTAATATTTAATTGATAGTACATTAATTTTCATTTATAAATAATTGAGTTTTCAAGTGTGATGTTTTTAATAATTAATGGATATTTCATTAACTAAATATTTATATAAAATTTAGCATAAGGATTTTGGTCAAATATCAAATTTATATATGTGTATGCCATAGATATATTCTAATTTGTGAGAAAAATGTATAAAAATCACATTTATCTCATCATAATTATAAATTTTTAACCATTAACACCAATAGAGTTCAAATATATGGCATCAATAATCTTAAATTAATTAATAAATCGAATATTAAATACATTATATTCTATGTAATTGATAAATATAAAAACATTATACAAGATATTTCTATTAATATTGAAACAGTATCCATAATAGGAAATAATGAAATGGATATTCAAGTCAATGTTAGAGGGATATAGTTCTCCTAGGGGGACTCTTTTTTAAATACCAGAAATTTCCATGGAATTTTTTTCTTAAACACAAGAGAATTTTACAAGTTCGTGAAAATTTACGGCCCTTGATTCCAAGGACCAGTGAGCCCGGAATCAATTTAGGATGTTTTGTTTGGGTATGTTCAGTAAATTTATGAGTTTGATTTTATAACTTTTGAACCAGTGATCGGAATTGAAATCCGAGAGCACCATTAAACTCGCAATGTCGGTGATTTCTTAGTGATACATTCAACACAGTTTCCTTCTATCAAAAATGGAAGTTGTATTTTGGGAATTTTTCATAAGTAAAATAAAAATAAGTTTAGCATATTTTTATTTTGTGGTGGTCAAAACCTCCAAGATGAGGTTAGTGGTGGGGTCCACCACACCATAATATCCCATGAGAGGTTATAGTGGTCGGGCACACCCGCACATAACCTCCCTAGGAAGGATATCCCTGGTGGGGCCCACGTGAGCTTTAAACCCCCTTTAACCCCCCATTTATGTGGGAGAAAACCCTCCACCTTCCCCCTTTAATTTAATGTTCCAAACCTCACAATTAATCAATTTAACTCTTTCATTTAATTAATTGAATCCTTATGATTTTTTTTGAATTCATGCCAACAATTAGATAATAGACAAAGGTATTATTTTATTTTGGTTGGAATCTATTCATTTGGTGGAGATTTGAGAGAGAACTTGGAGAACCCTTGGAGAATTATCTCTCAATGAAGAATGTGAAGAATGCCTCTTAATACTACACCGAAGAACGATGAACTCTTTCATCAATCTTCGACTGAGCCAAAAGAAAAGGATCCAACCGTGAAGAATGTCGAGGATGCTTCTTCCTCAGTCTCCTACCCCAGATGCTTCTCGACGTCGACGGAACAACGTCCTCTTTTCCACGACTTCATCAATGATTATCGTCATATGAGATTTTTGATTGTGGTAACAAAAACTAACAAAATTGTTATTTTTATTGGAAAAAAAAATAAAACAAACCCATTTATTAAATATGAAATTTTTGATTCAAAATGTGGAATCCAATTTTCCGAATTCAATTTACAAAATTTTCAGATATAACAAACATTTATCATGTAAATTGAATAAAACCATGAGTTTTTTGTAAAAATAATCATTGTTTGATATGTTTTTATAACTACTTTCAATGTGAAAAAGACTAAAATAACAAAAATTGTATTAGATTATTTATAATTGAACTAATTTCAGATTTAAATTAATTTAAAAAATAATATAAATATATAAATAAATTAGATAAAATAATTCAATTAAATTTCGGTATTTTGTGAATTTAAATGAAATTAAACTTATCAGAAAATAAAAAGATTCAGTAAAAATTCATAATTTTATTAATTTTTCAAACTAATTTGATTATTTTTTCAAATAAAATTTTAATAGTTTATTTTTTAATTTAAATATTTTATTAATAGAGTGTAATACTATCCTTTAGAAAAATATGGGTTTTCTGTGTAAAATTGGATTTATTATAATATTATCCCTATAAAATTTGTTGGATAAGTAATTTTTTTTAATAAAATTGTGTCGAAATTATAAAGTTATTTATATTCATAACCTCTAATATAATTTCAAGGTGATATATACGATATTAAATAATTATATTTATTTATTCGTTTAAGCATGATGTGACATATCATTCCGTTACTGAACATAGTGTTTACATTTGTAAAACGACATGTTATAGGCCTATCCAAGTGTTGTGATGTTGGACCACTAATCATAAATATTAGCATTGGTTATGTTTATAAATTTTCCTAATATTTAGGTTAATCACACATTATTAAATTTGTTCTGCATCCACATATTGTTTTACCATATACAAATACTTATTCATTTTCAAGGAGAACCACATAATATACACTTTAAAAAACAATGTGATTTTACCTTATTCCTAGAATTATACCATAACATTATCCATTAGTATTTGAATAAATTTATCTTATCATTTTCACTCAAATATTAAATATTACCTCAACTAACCTAAAGTTTTAACAATACCAATGAAATTATAATGACCGATAACTTTTCAAACCATTAAATTTACTTAAATAACATCTTGAGAAATAATTTTTTGTAAACCATTCTATTATAACAACTATTATTAAACTCAAGTGTGAACATATCAATTATATTACATACTAAAAATATTAAATTATAATAAATTCCCATGATATTTCAAGATTAGGTTTTTATAAAATAAGTTAAAAATAATAACTGATAAAACAAATGTCCTTTTTAACTAATTGAAATTTTCTCCTTAATACAATAACACATAGAATATATAATAAAAATTCAACATTATCCCAATAAATATTTACCAAAGATAAACTTAATGAAAATAATATATGATTTTATTTATAATAACTTATGAAAATGAAAACTTAAAAAATAGGTGAGCTGAAACAACTATGAAAGGTAATTATAAGTGATAAAAATAAATTACCATAAGTGAGAATAAGAGGAGAGAATATGGGTATAATCAGGTTACATGAGAATTAAATATCTAATAAACTATAGATTATAAATCATTTAATAAGACATGGAACAATAAAATAAATCAATCTAATGAGTGTGTAAATAAGATTAATTAAACATGATCTCTAGAAGAATAACATAGTAATAGGACTAAAAATAATTAAATGGAAAAAAAATTAGAATAGGTACACAATTTCATGATCTCTAAGTACTCCCACATTTTCTTCTATGATAAAATACATATATTCCCAACAATTTTATTATGAAGAAATCCTTGTATGTCCACACATCATTATCTAATTGGATATAAATTATTAACCAATACAATTTAGGTGATTATAAGCACCACTTATCGTTATCCATATATATTTGTTTAATATAAAATAAATCCCCATCATATCATAAAGAACCTCTGGAATGAAATGGGGTTCATACCCATTTTTAATTAAATCACATAAGGAAACAATAAATACTACCATTAATAAGAATGGTAAAATTATTGAAAAAAATTGAAATCCAATGATAATAATCAACCATATATGTTTAAATAATTGAAATAAATATATTGTTTTTTCACCATACAGATAAATGGTCAATGGTTTAGTAAAAAATATCTTATTATAAATTGATGTTTGAAATCTAGTCTAACACCAACAAATAATTAAAATAGATGACATGGTATTCCAAAATGAATGGTGTAATAATAGAAATGTAAATTATTCAATAATAATGCATGTAAAAGGTAATAATGGATATCCATATGGTTAACACCTATAACGATTATAATATAATTTATAGGGTAACTTATATATGGAAATTTATTGAGAAATAAAATTATTTCGATGATAAAGGAGAAAATAGAGGTGAACAATAAATATAGAATCCTTTACCTTTTACGTATATTATTACATGATTTTAAGAACATTTTTCTGTGAAATACAAACAAGGTTCATAACATATAGTGTCTTTGAAAAATTAAATACATTACTAAACATCATGAAACCAAAATGAAAATATTTTCATTTAATCTTCATAATGATATACTAACTCCCATTAGGCCCTTATATATACATATAATAACTTGGGAAATATAATAACAACAAAGAGCTTAAAATCCCAATAAGAGAATTATAGTAAAAATACACATAGAAAATGTGTTAGACGACATAACAATACTATATAAAAGGAATGGAACCTGAAAAAACATAAGTAAGTATAAATTGTATAACATCGGAATATATAACCATGACATAAAAGGAATGTAGCAACATCATATAACATTCCATAAACATGAGTAAATGAAAACTATCAAGACTATATCTCATAGTTGAAAAAGTCCCATAAAGAATCAAGTTTCCTGCCTATCCCAAAATTACATCTCAGGATATTAAACACTACTAAGGAATTTTAGATCTATCTAGTAGCATCCATAATAATATTTTCATACTTACATGTTCTGCACAAATAATCAAGAATAAGGGTTACCCATGGAATGAATTGGGTTTTATAATCATGTAACAAGGCATAAAAAAAGGAATATCCCAAAGGTGGTCATGAAATATTAAATTTAAATCATACATGCACTATAATATTGTAAAATAAGCATATATAAGAAGAAATTATTTTAATTTATGTGGAATCGTGTGAAAAGAGTTCAAGAAGATTTTCAAATTAAACATTTTAGTGCAATTTAATAATAATATAAAAGAGAATTTATAGAGAAAAATCATATTTTATTTCATAAAACCAAAGTTGAAAAAAGTTATATATTCATTATAAAATTAGTTTTATTATTAAAATAGTGTTTTTAAACAAATTATGCATGGTATATGAAAATGGTTAAGAAATTTGGTAGTTCCCTTTATTCGGAATTTCTTATTTGGATGAATTGAGAAGGAAACGTTATTTAAACATTTATATTCCAAAACAATATGGATGATATGATCTATATAAATGAGTTTGGAACATTTGAACAAAATATACAATTATGTAAAAAATTTGGAACATTACATCAGGGTAAATGAAGAGAAATAGTAACACGAAGGAAAAAAGGGATGTTTGGCTAGAATCTCATACATTATGACTGGAAGTGTACTCCACTTGATAATAATATTCTAGATAATAAAATTAAACAAATTAATTAATTAATTAATAACCTTTAAAAATTTATTTGATTTATTATAATTTTACTATGATCAATTATGGACCTTTTGATGAGTTATAAGATATAATTTCATCCTTTGGGAGTGTTTTATTCCTTGGATTTTAGGATCGGTTACTTGTATAAATGTATAAAGAATCATAAAAAATGGTAATGGTTATCCATAAATGAAGTAACATATTATTAATGAACATATATATTATTAAATTATTATTTTTGTCATTTGGTTATTTAGGTTATGAATAAATCATTAGATAATACATCTGTGATAATCATTTAATTTATTTTGGCAGTTTTTTGATTATCACTGACTGGTTTTGTTTAATTAATTAGTATGATGTACATAAAATAGATTCTGAACATTACATAGGATTTGATACATATATTATAATATATTTTAACCGTAAAAATATTTTTATGAAAACTCTTGATGGAGGTAATTTAAATTGAAATATTTTTTATCCTTGAATGTGATAAATTATTATATCCTTGATTATGTAATCATTTTCATTACAAAAAGAGAGGGGAAGAGAAATGATAATGAATTATTCCATTAAAATAATAATATTATATTAAAATTTAGATTCTATAGTTATCATAACATTTGTATAAGGGGATGGTAGTAGATAATCAGAAAGGTAATGAACGTGAAATAAAATTAAAAGAAAAGAATGTTGCTTTTTCCTCATGAATCTTTCTTATTGAGAACCTCCTTAGGTTGAATGGTTTTGGTCTTTTGTTGAGTCTAAAAACTCTTGGACATGGGGGGGGTAAATTTGGAAGAAAATTTATTATAATTTGTACAATTATCAAAGCATTAAAGGTATGCGGAGAATAGGTGGGGAGGAGTTGTATTTATAGTAGAGGGGAGGAATGTTTTCTCATTATTTTATTCATTGGTTTATTATTTTTCATATGACAAGAAATAGTGATGATTCTTGTTACTCAATAAAATAATTACTACATGTGAGTTCTAACCAATGGTCACTTACATCATCCACAACTCATCCATGAATATAAAATTCATTTATTTACTTATACTATAAATTATTGTTATTCATTATTAATTTTGTAGCTATTTTTGAAATATCCCAAATATTCTCCCTAACCATTTATTGACATGTATAATTTAAATATGGACTCCATTTTAGGAAAATTAATTTCATAAAATGATAAATTAAATTTTTAATTAAAATTATCATTTACTTGGAAAATGCCAATTTTTAAATTAAAACTTTTTTTGTAATACTTTGGAATCTTAATTATGGTCTAATATAATTATCTTATAATAATTATGAAATAAAATATTTTTTTATGAATACATTTTAAAGAAATAAATTTTATTTTAACATTATATATTTATTATAAAATTGAAGAAAACACTTCTATTTTATAAAAATATCAACACATAAATAATAATTTCTAAAACACTTATTTTCTTATTATAGGATGTAATTATATAATATATTCATTTATAATATGGATAAGATTTATTTAATCTTTTATAAATGAGGTTACAATTATATTTCTCCGTTTACTATTTGTTAGTGTCATATTACTAATTCAAAGATCATGTAACAATTTGATTGGTATAGGTTACTTAAGATATAGAAATACCACTTATTTCATTAATTAATAATTTACAAGGTTTTCATTGTGTTCTCTTCATTATGTTTATGTTATTTATATAATATAAAATAATTATATGGTTATGTTTTTCATATATAAAATTTTGGGTCATTACATTCATACCGCTTTATGATTTTTTACATTAAAATTTATTTTTATAACTATGGTTTATACAATATTGGGCACTTCTCCTTTATATCTTCATTCAGATCCCTTATTTCTTCTTCATACTTATGTTTCCACCATAGTACTTTGAGGAGGTGTCCATTATTTTGGCGTAGAACATTATCTCTACGATCCATGATCTTCACCGCCTACCCCTTGTAAGAGATATCATTGACCAATTGTACCATTTAAAAATTCAGTATATGTGAGGGATCTCATATTAATATCCTCAAGAGGGATATTTGGAATACATCGTGTACTTGAGACATGGTATTTAGATTTGCTAGTTGATAGGACACTGTTCCAACACGATCAAGAATATGGAAGGGGATAATGTTCTTGGGACCTAGAATCCATTTCATCCCAAATATCATGATCCTATTCCTTGGAGATATGAGGAGAAGAACCATATCTCCAACAATAAACACTAGTAATAATTTTCTATCATCTACATAAATCTTATTCCCACTTTTGGATTCCCAGATATGATATTTTATGGTTTTTACCATTCCTAACATTTCATCAACCATTAGCATCATACGTTCACCAGCCTCATCCCATCATGCTAGTGTTATACAACTCTTCCTGTAAAGGGATTCATATGTAGCAATTTGGATGCTTATGTAAAATTTTTATTTTAGGAGAAATCGAACAAAAGAAGTTGCTGGTCCCATCCTCCAATGATATAAATAGAACATGATCTTCACATATCATACAATGATTGAATACTCGTCTCATATTGGGAATATTTTTGAGGATGATAAGATATATTAATGTTCATCTAACTACTTATAGAATATTGGAGACTTTTACAAAATAGGGAGGTGTAGTTTTTATCCTAATAATAAATAATTTATAGTGGAACCTAATTCATCCTTACCACTTCTCTAATGTATATATTTTTAAGTTTATCTAGTGAGATGTCCTCTCTAATTGTGATAAAGTGATCTATCATAGTGAGATGATAAAAAAACCCAATAAAACGTTATTTCCACAATATGACTTCATATGTTTTGTGATAATGTCCATAGTGACGTTTTTTTCATTTCCATGTTTGTATAAGTAACAGTTAGCTCATCTTGGTATAATTTTTTGTTTTGGAATTATCTTGTTGACACACCAAGAACATTGATTTATATTTAGGAATATCATTCTTAATATTGTCACATAAATAGTGGTATCATTTTTCTAGAAGTCTGAATAATGTGAATCACTCGGAAGACCATTCTTTATCTTTGGATTGGAAGGTACACATATACATGAACCGAACATCATGACAACTTCCTCATACATTTTGAACTCTAAGGATATCCCATTTCTAGTAGCCCCCACCTTAATCTGAATTTCCTTATAATTTCATTGATCCTAATTTATTTTCTATATGATGTATGGATGATAAATAATTATAGAAAGGATTGATTTTGAATCATCCTTAAAAATTACCATGTCCATCCATTTAAATTTTAAGAATATTGGATCCTTCCCAATTCTCATCACTAATAAAGATATGAGATCCTTTCTACTTAAATAGTATGCTACATTATTTTTCATCCCAGGATGGTAATGGATTGATTAGTCATAAACCATGTTGAGCACTAACCATCAATATAGGTATATATTAAGATCCTTATATGTGAATATATATTTTATAATCTTTTGATTAGTATATTTTTCACACATCTCCCCATATAGATACTTTCTACTGATTTTCAATGTGAGGATCACAATCGCAGACTCAACATCACGAATTGGATTGTTTTCTAATGAATTTTCTATTTCATTAAGGAATAGTCTATCACATTAAAATTATAAATCATTACACATCATAACCCTTTCATTGGATCATTAGGGTATACCACAATGAATACCCCACTTTTTAGATGTGTGAGTACTAGTGCAGTGATAAGCCTCTTCTTAAACTCTTTGAATAAGTCTTCACATTCATTGGTCCATGAAAATAATTACTTCCTTCCATGTAATATTGGTTATTGTATTTTAAAATAATCATATATTCATCACAAATCATTATTAATACCCCTCCATTGAAATGAAATTATGGATCTCCATTAAGGATGTTGGCCTCGACCATTAATTGATTTCTTTTATCTCAAAATAACCCATAGATACTTCATTGTTGGTGATAACATGCGCTAAGAATGAAACATCCTCCATATAGAACTCACATTTATTGTACTTTTAAATATATTCTTCCTTCTATATGTTTTGGGGACATTATTCAAATGCTTCTCATGTTTCTCCTTTATCATTTAGTATATTAGAATATAATCAATAAAGTCTAACAAAAAAATTTCAAGGTAATCTATAATGACACTATTATTTTATTCCCTAAATTTTTTTGAGAATTAGTGAGTCTGAAGGGAATCCTTATGAACACATATTGTCCATACATCCTTTGAAAGGAAGTCTTCCGAATATCTTCCTTCCTCGCTATTAATTTTTGATATCCCAATCAAAGGTCCACCATAGAGTAATAACTGGATCCATGTAGCCAATCAAGCAACTGATCTACCTATGGAAGGGTATAATTTTTTCTTTATCATTATTTTTTTGTTCTCACAATAATCAATGTAGTGGAGAATTTATCCATCCTTTATCCTGATTAAGAGCATTGGTATAACCTAGGTAGAATCACTATGGCATATAAAACTCTTGTCCATATTCTCATGTAGCAACTCCTTTTGATCTTCCAACTCAATAGTTTCAATTAAATATGGTTTCACTCATATAGGAAGAGTTCTATTAATATGATCAATTGATAGCTCAACATCTCTACATGGATGAAGACCTTATAATTCTTCATGGAATAAATCAGTGTAATCCATCACAATGGGAATGTTTTCAAACATGATTATCTCATTTTTCTTAATCTGTTCAATGTCATATGCTTGACAAAAAGGCCAAAATATCCAAAATTCTAATGATGGTTTGAAGTATATTCGTATTCCTCATTACACTAGTACAGAATTAGAATATTCTATGGGATGTGAATAGAAATATCCCTTTCTGGATAGTAGATTTTGTATTTATATAAATATTGTCCAATAATGCCCAATATATCATCAAACACTACTAATGGTAGTTTGACATGATTTACTATGAGGTTTAGTCCACAAAAATTAACTAGGGATGGATATTATTATTTTGATGTGACAATTGATCATATTCTATTCTCCCAGACAACTCGATATCCAAATTTTGATGTGGTGATATAATAGTTCTACAAAACATGAAAGATATGAAAGTATGGTTGTAAATATAAAAAAATAGTTCATTAGTTTCTCTTGAGTGAATAAACAGTGTACCTGTCACCATATCATTTTCGGGTTCCACCTCAGTAAAAGTGATAGCATATTCCCTTCCTTTTTTTCATTGGAGGTTGTTGTTTTTGATTTCCTCCAACAACCCATGTCTTAGAGAAATGGTTCAAATAATGCTCAGGATCCTTGTAATTCAATCACTATAATATACATAGAGTGTTGATCTGGACCTTCCTTTATTCATCCACATTAGTGGGATTATTCATGTCCCTTTGGAAGTTATTTTTCAAATTCTATTCTATTCAACATTTGAAGCATCCCTTGGGTCCCTTTATGCAGTTTCTAGGATTCTTGTTCCCACACTTTTAGACATTAGATGTTCGGTCTTCCTGCCATCATAGGATTTATCTATTGATCCTCCTATATTAATATCCATTTTACACATTTTCTCCTAGTCATATGAGACTATTGAGATCCTCTAGTCTCTATTTCAATTTTATGGGAAAAACAAACAATCTCCTCATATTGGTCAATGACTCAAATTTCCAATGCTTTTTATAGACTCTTATTTAGTATTCGAAATAAGAAATCAACCATGGTATTGGTGTTAATGAAAAATCTGAATGAATAACTTGCATGTTTTGTGATTTTTTCTTCATGAACAAAAATATTCTCATCTTCCATTATAATTAGTATGAGGAAATACAATTCCATATTCAAAAGCAGGGATCAGGGAAAATATTAATTTAAAAATATTTCTATGAAATATTTTCATTCCATTGAATGTGTTTTATACTTTAAATTTTGTTATTTATTATTTTCCATCACTGATTAGATTCCCAATAAAAATGATAATCTTCCCCCACAACATTATCTTCTAATGAGCACTGCAGGATCCAGAAAATCATCTGAATATATTTAATCCATTGTTCTGTGAGGAGGGGATCATAAGATCTACAATATAGGATTAGATATTGTGGAATGGATAATTTAAAGGAAATGTGCACCTTAATAGTATGAGTATGTCATTCATCAAGATTCGTGTTATTATTTATAACATGAGCTAATTGATCAGATATTGTCATAAAGTTTTGACCATCCATTCCCATTATATTTGTCATATCATTAGGGTAATCATCACATTTACTATCACAATGATTGTTTGAATGGGTTCATATATTTCCAA
Source organism: Viscum album (assembly GCA_963277665.1). NCBI lineage: Eukaryota > Viridiplantae > Streptophyta > Magnoliopsida > Santalales > Viscaceae > Viscum > Viscum album. The sequence continues at coordinate 1,459,862,064 of OY728150.1, read as the reverse complement.
CCATTGACAATAAATTTAATTATGATTAAGGCGATTTAATTATTATCTAATAAGAATATATAAAAACATTTTATATAGAAGGAAAAACTTTTAAATCAAAATAATACCCGAAATTATGATACCCTATGTTTCAATATTGGTTATCCATAGATATATAACTATAAATTTGGGTTTTTAATGTGATTAAGTAATAATCTCCTAAAATAACTTCAAATTTATCATATACCAACTATATAAGGCTTATGCTTCTATAGAAATTATTACATGATTTTAAGAATAATTTACCAAAAATTACATCAAAATTCCATAATGTATAGGCTTTGTGTAGGATTATGAACATAATTTAAGAATCCAGAAAACAATATAATTTTTTATTTAATATTCATAATGATATCCAAACTCCAATTAATCCCTTATAACTTCATTGGATAACCCGTCGAATATATTAATAAAAGTGATGAACTAAAAATCCCTATACGGGAATAATATTGGGAATAAACATTGAACATTGGTTATAAGAAATAATATGATAACATAAAAGGCATGGAATGTGAAAAAAATAAGTAATCATAAAATTTATAAAAAGGGAAAACATAACCATGATTATAGAGAAATGTGACAACATCATATAACATGACATAATCATTAGTCGAGGCTATCTTCTAAGACTATATCACATGGTGAACAAATTACCATTTCAGAATCAGGTTCACTCCCTCTACCAAATTGACGTATCTTGAAACTATACATTAAAAAAATTTATTTTAGTGGTATCTGGGTTCACCCATTATGACATGTTCATTCATATGTGTGCCACATGAAGAATTAATCATAAGGGTTACCCATGGAAATAATTGGGAAATATATTCATGTCATAGGCCATAAAAAAAAGGTATATCAGAATGGTTTCCATTAAATAATGGATTTAATTCATAAATAGATATTAATATTTTAAAATTCGAATAGAACATGAAAAATTATATCAAATGTAACTGGAAATGTGAAAAAATGGTTTTAAGATAACATTGAAATGAAACATTTTGGTATGGTTTTACGAAAAAAATTAAAAAGAATTTAAATTTAAAATGGAGTATTTATTTTTATAAATATAAAATTGAATTAAATTAATCATATAATAAAAAAATTAGTAGTTTTATAAAAATAACTTTTTCTTACAATACATTATATATGTTATAATAATATTGATAAGATATTAGGATGTATTCTTTAATTGGGCTTGCTTAATAAGAAGAATTGAGAAGTAAACCTAATTAAAACATGTGTAACCTAGAAGAAAGAAGGCTGAACTGATCTTGATACATTATTTTGGAACCTATAAACAAAATTCATGAATATTTACAGAAAACCTAGGAAGAATTACATTATCACAAATAGAGAGAATGAGTAACCCAAATTAATAAGGGTGGTTTAGGTAGAATCTTTTAACATATGTCCAGAAGTGTTCTTCACATGATCATAATATCATGGATAATAATATTAAATAAAATAATTAACAAATTAAAAAAATTATACATGTATTTTATATTTTAATATTTTCATATGTTCATTGTTGGACATTTTGATGACATATAATATAAAATGTTATTGTTTGTGAGCATTCGTTTCCATGTATTTCATGTTCCGTTACATTTATATATGCATGGAAAATCATTTAAAATGAGAATGGTTTTCCAAAATTGATGTTATATTTAATTAATTAACATAAAAAAGATTACATTTTTGTATAATTCATTTAGTTATTTAGGGTGAGGATGATTCATCAGATAAGATGTTAGTGATAATCGTTAGATTAATTTAGTAGTATTCCAATTAGCACAAACTAGTTTTGTTTTATTAATTAATATCATGTATATAAAATGGTTCTAAGAAATTAAATAATATTTAATAAATATATTATAAAATTATTTTATGATCATTATTGATGTATGGAATGGAAATTGGAAACTTTATCATCCTTGAATGTGAATAATTAACACATTAGAGACGACATTTTCATTTTTTATAAAAATATAGAGGGGAAAGAAATGATGAGGTATTATTCTATTATCATAACACAATTTTAGTATATATATTTTAATATATTTATCATTTCATTTGGATGATGGTAGGTGATGATAGAATAATAAAAAAAATACATAAAATGAAATTAGATGAAAAGAAAGAGGATTTAACCTCTTGAATACTTATTCTTGGGAACCTACTTAGGGGGATTTTTTTGTCTAATTGTGGTGACCAATGTATCCTAGATGTTTTATAGGGGTTTGTGAACATATTTTATAATAATCTGGTCATCAATAAAATATTTATAGTGGTTAGAAGAAGAGGTGCTCAAGGGTGGAATTTAGAGGGGAGGAGAGGGGTGTTATCTCCTTATTTTATTCATTAGTAGCTTTATTTTTCTCAGGAAAAAAATTAATTAGGTTTATTGTGACTAAATAAAGTATTTAGTGTGTTATAGTTCTATCCAATTTTCCCTTACATCATCCATTACTCAAGAATTACTCAAAAAAATTTATGTACCTATATTGTAAATTATTGTATTTCACTATTGACCAAAAATTCAACTATTTTAGTAAAATAAAGAAAATTATACCTAAACATTTTAAGATCTATTTAATTGAAAAACGAAATCAATTTTTTTAAATATAACTTTATAGATATTAATATTTTAATTTTTAATTAAAATCATCTTTTATTTGAAAAATATCAATTTTTAAATTATAACTGAATTTATAACACTTTAAAAAATTAATTAAAGTTTCATAAAATTTTATTATAAAAATAATAAATAATATATTTATTTATGAATATATTTAATAGAAATAAATTTTATTTTAAAACATTATATAAATTAATTAAAAATATATATATACTTATGTTTAGAAAAAATATCAATACTTAATTAATAATTTCTAATACAATTATTTACTTTTACTAACATATAATAATATCATATTTTCATTTATAATATGGATAAATTTTATTTATACTTTTGTAGATGATTTTATTATTCTATTGTCATTTATACTATTTATAAGGCTGAACTTACTATTCCAAAGCTTAGGTTACTATTAAATTGTAACATGTTCCATAGCTTATAAAAACGCATCTTCTTTCATTAATTTTTAATTTTTAATGTTTTTAATGTATTATATATGTTAGTTTTATGTGTTAAACTTTATATATTATTATATTAAGGTAGTTTTGATTGATAAATTTTTTGATTGATAAAATAAATGTGTTTTTGGAAAACATTTTTACTATGTTCATAAAAAAGATATTTTAAGTGACCTTCAATATTTATTTTAAAAAAAAATTATTTCAAATCATTTGAAAAAATACATCTTAAAATAATCCTCAATAATTTATTTCTTCACCTTTCATAACGGTTTCATCATGGAAATATTTAGTTTATGATAAATCTAATTATCTTAGATTGAAAGCCATTATGATATTTTAAAATTCAATCATTGAAACTCACTTCATAAAAATGAGGAACCATTTGTTTAATGAAGGATAATGGAAGAATAATTTCACATTAAATAGTACATAATTAGGTTTTAAATTATTTATTAGAACATTGGAAGATTTTAAATTACATACAATGTAGGGAAAACATCATTAATGTTGATGATAATTATTCCCAAAAATGATATAATTTTTCTTATAATGAAATTATATTTGGATACAATTATTTAATTAAGAAGTTATTTCTAACTGAGGGTAGAAAAAGGACTTTGAAATAAAATATTATTTTGTAAGAATCCATTCATTTTATAAAAACATCCATATTATATACCTTATGTAAATTAAGGAGTATTCTTTAAAAACTATAACATCTTATATATTATTTGAATAAATTTTCATTTATTGGATGAAAAATGGATCCTTAAAATATAATAATTTAATAAATATTATAAATAGAATACTGTGAAAACATGATTTTTTTAAAAATAATACAATTTTTAAAGAGAATGTGATACACAACAATTATCTTAAACTGACCATGAAGTATTATTATTTAAATATTAAGGATATAGAATAGTTGTTAATTTTCATGGAATAATATGAATAATGTATTTATTATGTATACCTTAAAACCCAACATGTAATTATTTTACCCAAGAAGTATTTAGCAGGTGCCTTATATAATTATATTGGCATTATTACAAAGAATGGAATCCAAAAGGATTGATTAGTTTAAATGTTTTGGAAAAATAGATACTTACATGGAACCCATTTTACATTGCAGATAAATAAAATATATAGTACATATAGTAATATAATAAACTACATCCTAGAATTCTCAATTATATATCTCTTCTTTGTAACCTCTAAAATAGAAAAAATAAGGATGATATCAAATACTTAGTAAGAGTTAATTTTAGTGGAATAAGTAATGAAACAATGATAATAATCAATATGGAATGGTAAATAGCCAAGAAAATATTCTATGTAATAAATAAACTGAAAATAAGATTCATCTATATATATTATCATAGGGGAAATCATTTGGATAATAATAATTAAAGTGAAGGAAATTCTTACTTGTTTAATGTCATGTTTCCTATGTACCTAAAATCATTACCATGAATTAATTTCACATGGATGTTTAAAAAATAATATGTAGAATATGATTTTGTTACTCCAACCATAAATCTAGAATCAAGACCATTCAAAATAATGTTAAAAATATACTGGTTACAATAATGAAGGGTTTGTCCAATAGAATTTTTCTAATTAGACTACCAAAGTATCGATGGGATTACATTAATTGGTCCATAACCTATGTATTTAATTGTTTCACACATAAAAATGGGAAGTATATAAATAAGATTAAATTTTAAATTGAAATTATTTATAAAAAGTTAATGTGAAGTGGTACATACTATCAAATAATTCTCAATAGAATGGAAATTGAGATGAAATCCCTTACTTTACATGTCATATTGGTCAAAAACTCTTAAAAGACCAGTATAATGGTTATAAAAATGTTAAAAAATTGTCATATAACTATATTAATATTTATTATATTATATATGATCATCTTATAATATATTATTACATATTTTTTTGTAATCATTCATTGTTTTCATTATTTCATGTGTTATGTTCCTAGTTTCTCAAGTATGTTTTGACTTGTTATATTTGTTCCTATTAATTAGGTCATATTATAATAATATATTGTATTAAAACCATCATATATTTATAATATATATTCATTGAATATGTATTTATAAAAGTACATAAAATTTTAAAATTTTAATGAAATGCCTCCTTCATGGAGACAGTTGGTCGTATATATGCATGAATACTGTTTTCATTTTATAATCATATTAACTGAACATAAATTAAATAGTAAAAATGAATATTATAATTCCATAATAATAATTTTATCAAATATATCACATATTTTCATTATAATTATTTTCTATAAATTCAATGTATATTGTGAACGAATCACATTGCATTGAGGAGGCAGTAGTTCACACGTCCAGAAACGATGTATTCGTATTCCCAAAAAATGGAAAGCAAGAATGTAACTATAATAAAATTATTCCAAAATAATAATGAAATTATTAATTTTATTTATATAATATATAAACACTAAATATATCATTATTATAAAACATTATTGGTGTAAATGGAAGACCAACAACGTTAGTTAATGACGCAGTAGTCCACCGTACACACGAACGAAGATTGTATATCCCATTTGATAGAAGTGTGTGTAGAAGTAGGTCCAAACATTAAGATAAAAAATATCAGTATATTTATTATAATAATGTTATTATATAATCAATATATATGAATAATTTATGGAGTGGTTAAAAGAATAAATCTAATTTGATCGTCATTACATTTTCGGGTAACTGCTTTGGGATTATACACAACGGCTTCCATGTTTTTGTTTCATTCTAGAGTTATGATTGAAGGATGAGGGTATGGAAGTTCGGAATATTTTTTTAGGTTATTGATGATACAAAGGAATGTGTGACTATGAATAAGTGGAAGAGTTTTATGCCTTTTTATAACATATGATGAGTAGGATTCATGTAAATATAAAAAGGTAAACACTATTCAGAGGACTCCCATGCAAAATGTGCCACCAGTAATGAACCAAATTAGATAAAATGGAATATAAAGTGTATATAAGGCCAAAAAATGGATTTTAAATCTAACATACCACCTCATAACATTTTCATGAGAGGGTGGAAGAATTCTTGTAGGATATAAGTGACATTCCCAAGGCACCAAAGGCCATCATTAAATGCCAAGGGCTTCAAGAACAATTGGGGAATGGATTTTCCATTTGAATAAAACCATCCAAACCAGGCATTACCAATGAACTACATGATGAATTTCAACATGAAACCTAACCCTTACATTACCAAAATCCAACAAAACTATTCCATAACAAATCCCAAATAAAAATATAACCAAACAAATATCAGAGTACCATGTTGAAGAATACATATCATGACCCAAAAAAACAAGGACACCATTCATAGGTCAACACTAGTTCAATGCTCCAAGAACCATAACACCACCAAAGCATCCTGCCGAAATCCTAGAAAAATGATATGCTTTACTCATACCTGTTTCCCAGAATATAACATTTTCAAAATCACCATAGTGAAAAATTAAGGGTGATAAATAATACTCATTAGAATTTTATAGAATGAATTTCCTACACATGCTAATAAGAATGAAATGTTATCAAAATTATATAAAGTAGATTATATACGACATTAAATAGTGAAACCATTTCCACAATCCAATCCTACCCTTAACAAGCCATGTAATACATGCTAAATCCACCACCATGCCATAATTCATACAACCATCACATAATAACCCCACAAATTCCATCTTACAAAGAAACACACAATAGGGAAACCAAAATGGTGGAACATCCATCCAACCTATTTACTACATTTCCAACTAGTGGTGCATTCTACCCAATATCCATAATGGTGGCCCTTCTGTCCACTATACATCACCTTTTATTGTGTGACATCTCAACCACTTCCACAAAATCAACACTATCCATTACACTTAATCATCCAACAAGAATAAATCACCAAGGCCACACATTAAGCACTAAACCACTGTTATCACATGCAAATTCACTTCAATAAATCACTCATTCATTGAAAACACCCTTCTACAATCATCCATGCAAAAACACATTTCAATAAAATCACTTTTTAAAAAACCATTATCACACATTATCTTCATAATCCAAGAAAAGAAACCAATTTTTAAAATCTACATTTTATGATCACACAAAAAAACCCCACATCCACCAATATCTCATTTCTCTCAAAAATCCCCAAATCATCACCCAATCGGTTTCCACCAAGATTCATGACATCATCTGCATAATTAAATTCAATAGAAAAAAATAAATTACAACCAAAACCCCTAGTTCTAACCTAGTGATGTCGGGAGAGATGCAACCTACATTTAGGGTTACGGTGATATCGACCTATAAAAAACTACAGCACAAATCCGGAGAACGCTCCACCGAAACCACTCTAGATCCTCTTCCCTATAATAAAAAATCCCTAAAGTCATCACTTTATGCAATAACAATCATATATCTAAACACAACGGTTATAGATCTAGAAAACCATGAGATGAGAAAGACTAGATCTATAGAAAACAAAAAAATCCAATAGAAGAGACTTACCCAGGAGAAACAACCTTCAAACCATCTTGAAACCACTTAAAATCACTTACAAAATGAGTGGGAGAGCCCATCCAACCCAAAAGAACTGAAAATAATGAGTGATTCTCAAGTGGGAGAATGTTTGAGTGAAATAGTTAAATCTTGAGAGAACTCGGATTAAAAAAACCTTTTTTAAATGGTTGCACAGTTATCCCTCATGGTTCGGAAATCCATGTGCTAACCATGCGCACACCACTGCATCAAGAGAAGGGGTCATTCATGGTTATCTGGAATGGTTTGGAAAACCATGTGTTGACCATGAAAATCCCACTGTCTCCCCCCACAAATATGATTACCTGGAGATCCTTTATGGTTTTACTAACCGTTCTCAAACTGTGCATGCTTAGAAAAGAATCCAAACATATTCAAAACCATTCCAAACACTCCCAACCTCTTCTCTACTCACCCTAAGAATATTAAAAACATAAAATTTAATAAAAAAGGATACAAACCTCAAACTAGGGGGTGGTACATTATCCCCGTAATTGGAAATTCCATCCTCATAATTTTGCAAACCATATCTTTATTGATTGAGTTTGGGCCATTACTCATCCATCTCTTTATCCAACTCCCTTGTCTCCTTGTTAATCGAACCATGCTACGAAAAAACCCAAACTAAACTAATGAATTTACCATGCATGAAATTCTATTTCCTATCCATAATCAACACTGGCACATTCACCAAGGAGGCATCCAGTTCTAGCTCAACATGATCCCAACGAATCACGTGGTCATGATCTAGCTGATACTATTTCAACTATGACACATGAAACACATTGTGTACCACAATAAACCATGGTGTAAAATACAACCAACAAGACACCTATTCAATATCCCCATGTATCTCAAAAGGCTCAATATACATTGAAGAAAACATACCCTGCATTCCGATCCGATGATGTCCTTACCTACGAGAGATTCAAAAAAACACATGATCACCCACCTCAAACGACAACAGTCTTCGATGATGGATTGCATATAATTTCTGATAAAATTTAGACGTCTTCACACTTTTTTTGATTAAATTTATCTTCTTCATTGTCTCTTGTACAAGCCTTGGTCAGATCATCAATGTCTAACCCGTTTCCACCCAACATATTGGTAAATGAAATGTATGCCCATACAATCCCTCAAATTGAGCTATATGTATTGAATCATGATTATTATTTTTATAGGAGAGGTCACCAATGGTATGTTATCCTCCAAAAAACAACCATAATCCATCACAAAAGTCCATATCATATCCTCCAATGATCATATTGTCTTATCGGATTGTCCATCTTTCTGAGGTTAATAAGTCATGCCCATTGTAAACTATGTACCTAGGGGCTATTCTAATGATTTCAAAAAAAAAAAGATGTGAAACTCATATCAAAATCTCATAAAATCGAAATTGGAACACCATTCCTATTTAAAAAATACCATATATAGATTTTTGATAGATAATCCAATGCATAAGATTCACAAATTAAAATGAAATGGGAGGACTTAGTGAGTTTATCCATAATTACACATATGACGTTGTTTTTTATAGTTCTCAGAAGGTCTATAAAAAAATACATTGCTATCTGCTCCCACATAAAATGTGTAATAAGAAAAGATAGAAACATTCTTGCCTATCATTGAAGCTCTTCTTTAAATTGCAGAAAAGTATAGAATCTTGAGAAAAACATAGACACATCCCTTTTCATACCACCCACAAAAACTGCACTTTCAACACCATATACTTATTCTGAATTCCAAGATGGTCATACCACCTCGAAGGGGGATAAGCTCTTAAATGTTACTCCTGACAATCCATAGGTACCATTAAACAATTACAAAAACACATGAATGAATTCCCATTAATTTCTCATCTCTCAATAGTCTCCCAACCCTTGTGTTTCGACCTCATTATCATACACTCCGAATGAGATGCATGTGACCCTTTAACCAACCCAAAAAAATCTGGAATCAACGAAACTTGAATGAAGACTGCTCTATCTCCCCAATGCTCACATTCCAACTAGATTTCGGCTATGAGCAATATCAACTTCCACTGATCTGATGCCTGTTTCACCTCCTGAGAATATAATTTCCTACTTAATGCATCCTACAAAAAATTTCCCTATAGCCTGTATACACAATAAGTGGAAATCAAACATTTGGTAATATTCCAGCCGTCTCCATTGCCTCAATTTCAAATCTCGGTGTGAGAAATTCTCCATAAAGATTGCGTGATCGGTAAAAACTGTACATTTATCACAGAAGTGATAATTATGACACATTTTAAAGCATGAACCACTACCCCCAACTCCAGATCATGTTCTGGGTAGTTTATTTTAGGAAACCTCAACTAGAATGATCCATATAAAACCACATGACCCCCTTGCAGGAGAACACACCCCAACCTTGATCTTGATACGTCACAATACAACACGTACCCTTTCCCTAGTTCATTTATAACCAAGATTGGTGCTAATGTATGATGACACTTTATCTCATTAAAACATTTCAAACACTTCTCATCCCATTGAAATGGGATATTATTCCTTGTAAAAGCTTTTATCAGAGAAGGAAATTAGGATAAATAAATAAAAAAGGTCAAAAACAGCTAGCTAGAACAAGGAAGCTCAATATTTCGAATATGTTATTTGGCGGTAGCTAGGAGATAACATCCTATGTCATCTAAGGATCAACTAAGAAAAAATTCTTAGAAATAACATGGATACAGAAACACACCTCCAATATCCAAAAGTAACACTTCGAAAAATTGGCATACAACTGATGATCTATCAAGTCCCCAAGCACTTTTTCCAATTGCTACTCATGCTCCAACCTTGTCCGTGAATACACCAGTATACAATCAACGAATACCACCATAAAATTATCTTGATATATCTGAAATATCTGATTCATCAATTCCATGAACACTGCTAGTGCATTCGTTATACCAAATGTCCTAAACATGTACTCATAATGGCCATATATACTTATCAAGGATGTTTGGGGAATATCCTCTTTTCTCACCCACAGTTGATGATATCCTTAACTCAATTCAATATAGGAGAACTAGAGAGTTACCATCAACTGGTCAAACTAATAATTATTGTGTTAAAGTGGATATCAATTCTTTATCATAAACCGATTAAGTATATAATATTCCAGATAGAGTTGTAGAGTTACATCTTCCTTTTTGACAAACAAAACTGGTGCTGTCAATGGATACTTGGAAGGCCAATTGAACCCTTTTTTCTCTAGTTCCTCAAAATGCACCTTTAATTCCAAAAATTCTTCTTGTTCCATGTGGTATGACAAAAGTGAGACATGACTCGTCTCTAGAAGGACGTCAATCGTAAACTCCACTTCTCTCATGGGTGGAAACCCTAAAAATTCTTTTGTAAATACATCCATAAACAAGTCCACAAATTATGGAAGATCACAATTGTAAATAAATTCTACTGATTCTAAATAAAGGTCCTCTAACTGATATGAGATCATGAAAACAGCTGGTGCCAACAAATCTGTTACACCAAAATTATCATTCCTCTCCACTCTAAAGAGATGGTTACCACCATCCCCAATCGTAAAACTAACTATTCACACATAGAAATCAATATGGGACTTAATAATCTCCAGCCAATCCATTCCCAAGATTATATCATAAGAATACTTCTCAATCACTGATAAATCACACATAAATTCAATTCCATCCACTAGTATGAAACATGCTCTACATAGAAAATCTCGACACTCCCTTTCACCTAGAGGATTTTAATGTTTTAATAGAGGTGGAATCATTTCCAAAGTTTATCCCAACAAAAAAAATGATTTGAGAATCAATAAAAGAATGTGAATCTCCTGTATGAAACAATATTTTAATCATGGTAGAATTTAAAAGAATCTTACCACACTCTGTGGATGGTCTCGACTGATCATCCACCATAACCTATTAAACACTATAAAATTTCTTTATTACAACATTATTCCCTTTATGGACCTATTGAGGTGTCATGGTATATACAGAGCCACCCTGAAGAACTCTTCTCTGCAGATGAGTAGTATGCCACTTCCCTCCTCTCATCGAGGCATAAGATTCCTATGACCCCTGATGAGTGTCAAGAGAAGCCAACCTCAGAGCATTACATAAATACTGCAGAATATTACCCATATTCTTATGGTTATGACATTCTTGAGTTTCTGTCACTTGAAGTGCCTCATAGAGCCACACTGAAAACATCCTGACTTACTCTAAGGCATTGGAGAAAGATTCACTGATCCTGCCATCGGATTCTGAGTCATACTCCCACCCAGGAAATAAGTGTACATGTACCTCTTGAAGCCGATGTTCAAGTTCCCACTATTTACCATGGGTATCAACATGCTTCCCCTACCTGTATCCCCCAAATGATCCTTCTCAACCACCGTATCTCTATTCATAATTTCCATGTAATAATTTATACACAACACCACTATGTTAAAATGAATTTTATGGTTTAACCAATCTTCAAAAATTGGAGCTTCAATGATGTAATCCCCACCACCTCTGGTGCAAACCAAACTATGTTTATAAAATTAATCACAAATTTCATCACTAAAAAGTTATGGTTCTTAAAACGGAAGATATTTTTTTTTTCTGAATTATAAATGAATGAGGGTAGAATTGATTTTAAAACTACTCCTCAAAACCCTCCTATGTCACACCTTGGTACAACATAGATTGGACTGCCAACTCACACCACTGAAGGGACAGGTCTTCCATCATGTACAGGGATAAAATCAATTTTAGTTCTATTGATGTTCCCAAGATTTCAAATATTCAATTAATTCTATTCAACCATTATTCATATCATTTCATCTCAGAATAACCCCTAATGATATGTGGATTCTGCTTTTGAAACTGAACCATAAGATCCCCATGTGTTGGTTCATCCATTTTACTCGCACATTCCACCCCCTGGAAAGCCTGTAGTATACTCTGCACTAGCTGCTAGTTCACCTAAGGCTCGGGTGCAATAACATTTTTAGAAACATCCCCCAGTTGGTATCTACGACGTGTGCCCGATAAAATTTTAATTAATACAAAAACAATAATAAGTCTCACTCCATTAACAATAAAGGGTATACACTTTTAAATTTCAATAACATCCAAATATCACAACCAGGATTTCCACAAGTTCACATTTTCCTTGTTGAGCTATTTTAAAAATCGATTAATTTCTAAAATTCCACAAGTTTCTATGTTTCAAATACTTCCATTTTGAAACCCAATTCAGATTTTAAAAATCCACACATTCATATCACACCATAAATCATTATATCTTAATGAAATAGGAATCCTCGTTGGAATTCATTTCTACCATGCATGTCATTCTCATCTCATTGGCGACACCCACAGTAATAGGATTTCCTTTGCTTATATGTGTGTCCAAAGACTTATGTACCCAACTCCCTAGTGACACGACGTTCACTATAAAAGGGTTAGTTATGTTCTTTTATTCTATACATTCCATGTTCTGACAATCATATTCCATGATACCATCCCAACTTGACGAATAGACCAAGAATGAATGTCAACACCAAGACTGATAATTAATTCCAAAGGACCAATCAACTACTTTCACATGATAGTCAAGGACAAAAAAAACTGATGCCACATTTAATATCCTGCTGCATCCTATTTTATTGAGTGGGTGGAAGAATGATACTTTGCCTTATGTGAGGTTCCCAATGAGATGAAGGATGGAAATAAATGTCGACGAATTCGGGAATTTTTTTGGAATGGTTTTCCCTTAGAATAAAACAAACCACACAAAACATAATCAGTGAACTACATGATGTGTGTCCACAAAAAACCCAAACCATAAATTACCAAACTCCATCCAAACATATCCATAACCAATCCCAAATGCCAATATAACCTAACTGAATATCATAATATCACGTAGAAGACTACACAATAAGACCCCAAAGAACTAGGACACCATAGATATCTCCATACAACGCACCATGCTCCAAGAAACACAAAATCACCAAAGAATCTAGCCGAACTACTAGAAAAATGAGATGATCTAATCTTACATGTGTCCCAGAATAAAACTTCTGCAAAATCACCCATGCACCAAAATGGGGGTGAGTAATATTACTCAATAAGATTTCCAAAAAATACTACCCTACACAAATTACTAGTTAAAAACCGTTAGCAAATTTCTATAATGTAGTTTAAAAAAAATTTCAATAGTGAAACCATTGCTATAATCCAAACATACCCTTACCAGGCCATGTCAAAACCAGGGAAATCCACAGCCATGCCATAAGACATAGCACCATCACACATTAGCCCAATAAATTCCATCATGATAACTAACACACAATAAGGAAACAAAAACAGTGGAACTTCCATCCAACATGTTCACTGCATATCCATCTAGTGGTGTTTCCCGACCACTATCCATTGTAAAGACCCGTAAAATTCAAGGGAAATTTTTTCTTAATTTTCTTTGGAATTTTACAAGAACGCGGTTTCTGACAGAACCTGATTCCGAGGACCGGAGTGCCTGGAATCAATTTCCGAAGTTTGGCTCGGGTACGTTTAGTGAACGAACGAGCGGGAATTTCTAACTTTTGAACCGGTTCCCGGAATCAAATTCCGAGGGCACCGATGAACTCGCAGCGCCGATATTCTCTTAAGGAGACCTTTTCCGAGGTTGCGTTTTTTGCGGGTTGAGAGTTAGTTTTTGGGATTTTAGAATAAGTTAAATAAAATTTGTGGAATACAAATTTTTATTTTAACTTGTTGTTTTTTTTCTTTTAACCTCCCAAAGGGAGTTAGGGGTGGGACCCACAACCAATTAACCTCCCTTGGTAGGATTATGTGTGGTGGGGCCCACACGAACCCCAACTCCTCAACTTCTCTCAAAAACTCCCCTTTAACCCATTTCAATTAATGTTTGACAACTTGGTTTAATTAATTGAGGAGGGTTAATTTGAATTTCAAACCTTTGAAATTCTAAGAGGAAGGTTGTGTAATAAAATAAGCTTAAGCTTATTTTATTATTCTGGGTTGGTTTCCCTTGCTCTTGAGAGGATTGGAGAGCTCCTTCTTCTTCTTCTTCAAACTTTGACGAAGAACGCGAAGAACTTTCGGACATCGACGAAGAACGCCACGTTCTCGGGAACCGTCTTCCGCGACGTCATACTGCGATACCGACGACGTATTCTTTCGAGTCATCTCTTCCGTGATGATTTCCCGTGACGAAATCGTCGTCAAAGAACTTCGAATCCTTGCTTCACGACATCGACGTCCTTCGTCCGTGACGCCGACCACCGCGACGCGTCTTCCGCGGGTCGTTGACGATCATCGTTCTTGAAACCGAGGTAGGGGTTTATTTATTACTTTTGTTCATGATTTATACCCGAGAATATTTCTTCGTGAAATTTATCCAATTGTTAGCAATTAACGCGAGGGGGCCGGACCGTACGAACACGGCTGACCCTCCTCCTTTTCATATTGATTTTGTTGTGGATTGAAACGGGTGTGGCGCGGTGCCGTCGCACCGCGCAGGATCATACGACAAGAAACGCGCGGCGCCGTCGCGCCGCGTCGTAAAATAATGCAAGGACGCGATGCCGTCGCACTGCGTCGATGAAAGTTGAAGGCACCACGACCGGAGCGGGGCCGCGGCGGAGGGGCACGGTGCCGTCGCACCGCGCTGAACGATGAAGACCGTGGCCGGTTCCGGGCCGCAGTGGAACGGGAAGACCGACGGCTAGCCGGGCCACCGGTGTCGGAAGCCGGAACGGGGACCGGCCTTGCCGGTCCCGTTGAGGAAGAACCGGCCGGCCAGGTCAGGCCGGCCGGAAGGGAGAAGTACCGGGGGAATTATTTCCCCCGGTTGGCCAAAACCGGCCCCCCATAAAGGGGGGGCCGCGGTTACACCAAGGGGGGGCAACGCCCCCCGTTTTCCTCAAAGCAGGCCCCCCACGTGAGGGGGGGCCGGTTTCAAAAAGGGGGCAGGCGGCCCCCCCGTTTTTTTTTCTCAAAGGAAGGCCCCCATGTGTGGGGGGCCGGTTTCTCAAAGGTGCGGCTTTCAGCCGCGCCGCCAGAGGGAAGAGGCGGGGGCTTTGCCCCCCGCGCGTGGCACCCGAGCGGCGCCCAGGCCGCGCCGCCGCCGGCCGGGGCCGCGCTGGACCGCGCCGCCGCACCGCGCCGCGCCGCCGGCCGGGCCGGGTCGGACCCGGGTCGGGTTGACCCGGTTCGGGCTGACCCAGGGGGGGTCGGGCCGGGTCGGCCCGAACCCGGACCCCCCGTTTTCGAATCGACTTCGGTCTTTTGCTCATAACTTGAGCTAAGGACCTCCGATTGACGAACTGTATGCGGAAACGCGATCCTTGGATCGAGACGGTCATTTCGGTATATTACACTCAAGGTTTCAGAGAACTTTGAGTTTGGCCGGGTTGGTTCGTACACGAAACCAACCGTGCCCTCGCAGCGGAAACGCTCATATCTTGAGCTACGGACGTCCGATTGACGTGCCGTCAGCTTTGTTGAGTTCCTCTTAGTGAGATGGATCTTTTGGCATACTCCGCCCGAGGTTTGGACGCAGGTGGAGTACGGTCGGGTTGGTTTTGCCTTAAAAACCAACCGGGCCCCTGGGACGAAAAAGCCAATAACTCTCAGACCGGGCGTCCGATTGACGCGCCGTCTGCGACATTGAGTTCCTGATGACGATACAGAACTTTTAGATACATCAACTTCGGACTTTGTGACAGTTGTTGTATCGGCCTCTCGGCTCGTGGAGCGGACCCTCCCGAACGAGCTTGCTATGTGCGGGAACCCTAGTGCTGGCTGCGACTGCTACTTCGAGAGCGATGACTGTGTAGAGATCCTTAGTGGACTGCGACGACAACGGTGCAGAGGTCCTCAGTGGACTGCGACGATGAAGACGGCTGGTCTTGTATCCTATGTGGGTCTTAGATGTGCTGGTCTTGTATCCTATGTGGGTCCCAGCTTAGATGATTCAATACTGGTCTTGTATCCTATGCGGGTCCCAGTATAGTTGAATCAATGAAGACAGCTGGTCTTGTATCCTATGTGGGTCCTAGCTGTGCTGGTCTTGTATCCTATGTGGGTCCCAACTTAGATGATTCAATACTGGTCTTGTATCCTATGTGGGTCCCAGTATAGATGAATCATTGAAGACAACCGGTCTTGTATACTTTGTGGGTCCCAACTTAGATGATTCAATACTGGTCTTGTATCCTATGTGGGTCCCAGTATAGATGAATCATTGAAGACAACTGGTCTTGTATCCTATGTGGGTCCCAGCTTAGATGATTCAATACTGGTCTTGTATCCTATGTGGGTCCCAGTATAGATGAATCATTGAAGACAACTGGTCTTGTATCCTATGTGGGTCCCAGTATAGATGAATCATTGAAGACAACTGGTCTTGTATCCTATGTGGGTCCCAGCTTAGATGATTCAATACTGGTCTTGTATCCTATGTGGGTCCCAGTATAGATGAATCATTGAAGACAACTGGTCTTGTATCCTATGTGGGTCCCAGCTTAGATGATTCAATACTGGTCTTGTATCCTATGTGGGTCCCAGCTTAGATGATTCAGTATCTATGTCTGATCATCTATTTCACCTTTTCGATGATGAATACCTGTGTGAGCTGAATCTTCTGTTACTCTCCTTTGTGGATTGTGTTGAGCTATCATGTGTGGATTCACTGTTTACTCTCCTATGTGGATTGCGTTTTGCTTTCCTGTGTGGAATACATATACATTCCTGTGTGGACTGAGTTGTACTTGGGCTCGGAGGTTGGAGCGTATTGGAATGGATGACTTAGGTATATGTATGGGCATATACCTAAGCAATGTCGGTTGTTACTTCGTGATTGTATCTTTCGTTGTGGTTTATACTTTGTGGATTTTGGGAGACCTTCAGGGGTCTCGGGGTCCCTACTGAGTAGCTTATACTCACCCCTGCACGGGCTATGCCCGCACTACGTTGTGTTGGTTGCAGATGACGGACAGTGTTGATCTTGGCTGAGGCTTGCAGAGCAGGATGGTACCTGGAGGTGGACCACTGGGCGGGACGTACTCGGAGCGGACGGTGGGACCCGAGGAGCAGTGGAGCTATCTGTACCCACCCTTCAGGTGGGATCTCCAGTGGACAGCTCGGTGTAGCGGCTTTTACTTTACAGTTGCTGTTTTCCCTTTCGAGTTGTACTTTACTTCCAGTTTGGGTTTGTATACTGGCCCATTACTTTTCCGCACTTTCAGTTGTACACTGTTTTTACTTAGTGTTTACTATTCTGCTTGCTTACTCTGTGGTGCTTGTTTACTTTTCAAAGGCAATGCCTTCCCTTTTTACCGGGAATTACGCCTTGGTGCTAGTCGCCAGCCCCTGGCCTATGGAAGGCGGGCTTGGGGTAGTCACGGCACGGGCCCCGAGGGCGGGTCGTGACAAATTGGTATTAGAGGAGTTCGGTTCTACTACGAACTCTGATCTTTTCTATGTGAAGAAATAATGTTTAGCGTATTGAGTGTGGTTGTCAGTCCAGGGAGTCTAGTGTTGGTGCGGCGGCTGACGTATCCGTACACCAGGACCCTGACTACTAATTTCCGACTTGATGCACGAAAACATTGATTGCGTGTGTGTTTCAAAGTTTTCTTTGTGATTACTTTATGTCAGGTCACCAGGTATTCTGTTTGACCGTGGCACACCTGATTCCTTTTCAGGATGGCCCCACGATGGCAGTCAGCTAGGGTTCCGAGAGTCGAGCGTGATGACAGCCCACCGAGCGACGAGGCCTCAGTGCAGGGCCCTTTGTCAGCAGTGGCACCGGCGGTAGCTCTACCCACCGAGCCACCGATACTTCCAGCACCAGCCGCTGACGATGCACGTCGCCTCAGTGCACTGCATGAGTTTCAGCGCCAGCGACTGCCCAGGTTTCGTGGGGAGACGGACCCCCAGGCAGCAGAGGACTGGCTGGAGGTGGTCGTTCGAGTTTTCAGGTTAGTGAGGACACCAACAGACCTCATGGTGATCCTCGCAGCGAGCCTCCTGCACGCGGCACTAGGCAGATGGTGGAGCTTGATGCTCCAGGTGCACGACGAGACATCTCTTATCTGGACGGACTTTGAGAGCATCTTCCGCTCCGAGTTCGTCCCAGCCACCCTCCTTGCAGTGCGCATCCAAGAGCTGTTACAGCTACGACAGGGAAGTATGACAGTGGCCCAGTACTCGGCGAGATTTACTGATCTCTCGCGCTACTTCACAGATATGGTACGGGACCCGTTCTTCCAGGCTCGGACCTTCGAGCAGGGACTGAGGCACGAGATCAGGGCTTCGATGATCTCCCTCAACATTCCGACACAGGCAGAGGTGTTAGAGAGAGCCCTTCTAGTGGAGAGTTTTCTCGCCGAGCAGGCTCCAGTGACAGGGCCCTCCACAGGACGGCCTGTAGCAGGGTCTTCTGCAGCTGGCAGTAGACTAGTGACGCAGAGGTCCAAGCGGGCCAGACCATCAGATGGGAAGTCACAGGATGAAGATTCGGTTGTGCGAGGCACCTGAAGGAGATCCAGCTACGCGAGGGGAAAACATTGCTACGCATGCAGTGGGCGAGGTCACATGGCTCGAGACTGCCCGACCCGTCTTACAGATGAGCAGAAGGCGGTAGAGGGACCTCCCAGATAGAGATTCGGCCACGGTGGTCCGCAGGGTACAGGCGGACGAGGCAGAGGAGCTGTCCGAGTAGCCGATGGTGGGAGACACTTCGAGGTGTTGCCACCACCACCACCACCAGGAGGTCCACCCCGACCGCAGGGAGTTGGTGGACATGGGAGAGCTCAGCTTCAGGCAGCTGAGGCCTTTGATCATGGAGCTCTGGGAGCAAGTGGACGGGAGCGGAACTAGTGGATACGTCTTTTGTACTTCTAGTTCCTTGTAGCTATTGTGTAGCGTCTTTGTATTATGAGCTGCAATAATAAAAGACGCATACCTTTGTGATGTTTTCATTCCTGTCCTCTTTTGTGTTGTTACTAAGAGGTTCCAGTTTTGACTGTTGACTTGACCCTCACTTGTGAGACATCTACTAGAGGAGACCCAGCTACCACACACTAATGCCGACAGTGTGACTCAACCCTTGGAGGCGAGAGTAACGGTTGGATCTCTTGGTAGTAGCGTCGAGGCCTTACGACGTCATCCTTGGTATGGATTAGTATCATCCATTTCGGGATTGACTGTATTAGGCAAAGAATGTGGTTCATCCAGGGGATGGGACCAAATTTTTTCTCTTATCAGCAAAGAAGAAATCTTGCAGCTCATGTGGGACCTGAGATGGTCCAGGTCATCCAGGGGCGGATGAGTACAGCTCAGAGCCGACAGAAGTCTTATGCTGACAGGAGGCGGAGACCACTAGAGTTCGAGGATGGCGACCATGTCTTATTGCGGGTCTCACCTCGATGTAGTTTGCGGAGATTTGGCCGAGGCGGCAAGTTGTCTCCACACTTCGTCGGGCCTTTCCAGGTCCTCAACAGGATTGGCGAGGTGGCTTATCGCCTGGCTCTACCACCTCAGTTGCACCGGGTGCACGACGTCTTCCATGTATCTCAGCTGAGGAGATACGTGCACGACCCGACGCACATCATTGACCATGTGGAGCTTGACGTTGATGATGGGGAGACTTTTACGGAGGTCCCGGTGGAGATCGAGGATCGACAGAAGCGGGTCCTACATGGATGGTCGATTCCTCTAGTGCGCATCAGATGGCTACACGGGAATCTCCAGGAGGGCACTTGGGAGCGAGAGGCTCAGATGCGTGCTCAGTACCCTCATTTGTTTCCCTAGTTTTTGATGTATCTTTACGGGGACGTAAATCCATGAGGTGGGAGTAATGTAAAGACCCGTAAAATTCAAGGGAAATTTTTTCTTAATTTTCTTTGGAATTTTACAAGAACGCGGTTTCTGACGGCACCTGATTCCGAGGCCCGGAGTGCCCGGAATCAATTTCAGAAGTTTTTCTCGGGTACGTTCAGTGAACGAACGAGCGGGAATTTCTAACTTTTGAACTGGTGCCCAGAATCAAATTCCGAGGGCACCGATGAACTCGCAGCGCTGATATTTTCTTAAGGATACCGTTTCCGTGGTTGCGTTTATTGCGGGTTGAGAGTTAGTTTTTGGGATTTTAGAATAAGTTAAATAAAATTTGTGGAATACAAATTTTTATTTTAACTTGTTGTTTTTTTTCTTTTAACCTCCCAAAGGGAGTTAGGGGTGGGACTCACAACCACTTAACCTCCCTTGGGAGGATTAAGTGTGGTGGGTCCCACACGAACCCCAACTCCTCAAATTCTCTCAAAAACTCCCCTTTAACCCATTTCAATTAATGTTTGACAACTTGGTTTAATTAATTGAGGAGGGTTAATTTGAATTTCAATCCTTTGAAATTCTAAGAGGAAGGTTGTGTAATAAAATAAGCTTAAGCTTATTTTATTATTTTGGGTTGGTTTCATTTTCTCTTGAGAGGATTGGAGAGCTCATTCTTCTTCTTCTTCAAACTTTGACGAAGAACGCGAAGAACTTTTGGACATCGACGAAGAACGCCACGTTCTCGGGAACCGTCTTCCGTGACGTCATACTGCGATACCGAAGACGTCTTCTTCCGAGTCATCTCATCCGCGACGATTTCCCGCGACGAAATCGTCGTCAAAGAACTTCGAATCCTCGCTTCACGACATCGACGTCATTCGTCCGTGACGCCGACCACCGCGACGTGTCTTCCGCGGGTCGTTGAAGATCATCGTTCTTGAAACCGAGGTAGGGGTTTATTTATTACTTTTGTTCATGATTTATACTCGAGAATATTTCTTCGTGAAATTTATCCAATTGTTAGCAATTAATGAGAGGGGGCCGGACCGTACGAACACGGCCGACCCTCCTCCTTTTTATATTGATTTTTTTGTGGATTGAAACGGGTGTGGCGCGGTGCCGTCGCACCGCGCAGGATCATACGACAAGAAACGCGCGGCGCCGTCGCACCGCGCAGGATCATACGACAAGAAACGCGCGGCGCCGTCGCACCGCGTCGTAAAATAATGCAAGGACGCGACGCCGTCGCGCCGCGTCGATGAAAGTTGAAGGCACCGTGGCTGGAGCGGGGCCGCGGCGGAGGGGCACGGTGCCGTCTCACCGCACCGAACGACGAAGACCGCGGCCGGTTCCGGGCCGCGGCGGAATGGGAAGACCGGCGGCTAGCCGGGTCGCCGGTGTCGGAAGCCGGAAAGGGGATCGGCCTTGCCGGTCCCGTTGAGGAAGAACCGACCGGCCAGGTCAGGCCAGCCGGAAGGGAGAAGTACCGGGGAATTATTTCCCCCGGCTGGCCAAAACCAGCCCCCCATAAAGGGGGGGCCGCGGTTACACCAAGGGGGGGCAGCGCCCCCCCGTTTTCCTCAAAGCAGGCCCCCCACGTGAGGGGGGCCGATTTCACAAAGGGGGGGCAGGAGGCCCCCCCGTTTTTTTTCTCAAAGGAAGGCCCCCACGTGTGGGGGATCGGTTTCTCAAAGGCGCGACTTTCAGCCGCGCCGCCAGAGGGAAGAGGTGGGGGCTTTGGACCCCGCGCGTGGCACCCGAGCGGCGCCCAGGCCGCACCGCCGCCGGCCGGGCCGCGCCGCCGCGCCGTACCGTGCCGCCACGCCGGGCCGCGCCGCCGCGCCGGGCCGCGCCGCCGCGCCGTACCGTGCCGCCACACCGGGCCGTGCCGCCAGCCGGGCCGGGTCGGACCCGGGTCGGGATGACCCGGTTCGGGTCGACCTGGTTCGGGCCGACCCAGGGGGGGGGGGGGGGGGTCGGGCCGACGGACCCCCCGTTTTCGAATCGACTTCGGTCTTTTGCTCATAACTTGAGCTACGGACCTCCGATGGACGAACCGTCTGCGGAAACGCGATCCTCGGATCGAGACAATCGTTTCGGTATATTACACTCAAGGTTTAGGAGAACTTTGAATTTGGCCGGGTTGGTTCGTACACGAAACCAACTGTGCCCTCGGAGCGGAAACGCTCATATCTTGAGCTACGGACGTCCGATTGACGTGCCGTCAGATTTGTTGAGCTCCTCTTAGTGAGATGGATCTTTTGGCATACTCCGCCCGAGGTTTGGACGCAGGTAGAGTACGGTCGGGTTGGTTTTTCCTTAAAAACCAACCGGGCCTCTGGGACGAAAAAGCCAATAACTCTCAGACCGGGCGTCCGATTGACGTGCCGTCTACGACGTTGAGTTCCTGATGACGATACAGAACTTTTAGATACATCACCTTCAGACTTTGTGACAGTTGATGTATCGGCCTCTCGGCTCGTGGAGCGGACCCTCCCGAACGAGCTTGCTATGTGCGGGAACCCTAGTGCTGGCTGCGACTGCTACTTCGAGAGAGATGACTGTGCAGAGATCCTTAGTGGACTGTGACGACGACGGTGCAGAGATCCTCAGTGGACTGCGACGATGAAGATAGCTGGTCTTGTATCCTATGTGGGTCCTAGCTGTGCTGGTCTTGTATCCTATGTGGGTCCTAGCTTAGATGATTCAATACTGGTCTTGTATCCTATGTGGGTCCCAGTATAGTTGAATCAATGAAGACTGCTGGTCTAGTATCCTATGTGGGTCCTAGTTGTGCTGGTTTTGTATCCTATGTGGGTCCCAGCTTAGATGATTTAATACTGGTCTTGTATCCTATGTGGGTCCCAGTATAGATGAATCATTGAAGACAACTGGTCTTGTATCCTATGTGGGTCCCAGTTTAGATGATTCAATACTGGTCTTGTATCCTATATGGGTCCTAGTATAGATGAATCATTGAAGACAACTGGTCTTGTATCTTATGTGGGTCCCAACTTAGATGATTCAATACTGGTCTTGTATCCTATGTGGGTCCCAGTATAGATGAATCATTGAAGACAACTGGTCTTGTATCCTATGTGGGTCCCAGTATAGATGAATCATTGAAGACAACTAGTCTTGTATCCTATGTGGGTCCCAGCTTAGATGATTCAATACTGGTCTTGTATCCTATGTGGGTCCCAGTATAGATGAATCATTGAAGACAACTGGTCTTGTATCCTATGTGGGTCCCAGCTTAGATGATTCAATACTGGTCTTGTATCCTATATGGGTCCCAGCTTAGATGATTCAGTATCTATGTCTGATCATCTATTTCACCTTTTTGATGATGAATACCTGTGTGAGCTGAATCTTCTGTTACTCTCCTCTGTGGATTGTGTTGAGCTATCATGTGTGGATTCACTATTTACTCTCCTATGTGGATTGCGTTTTGCTTTCCTGTGTGGAATACGTATACTTTCCTGTGTGGACTGAGTTGTACTTGGGCTCGGAGGTTGGAGCGTATTGGAATTGATGACTTAGGTATATGTGTGGGCATATACCTAAGCAGTGTCGGTTGTTACTTCGTGATCGTATCTTTCTTTGTGGTTTATCCTTTGTGGAATTTGGGAGACCTTCAGGGGTCTCGGGGTCCCTACTGAGTAGCTTATACTCACCCCTGTAGAGGCTATGCCCGTACTACGTTGTGTTGGTTGCAGATGACAGACAGCGTTGATCTTGGCTGAGGCTTGCAGAGCAGGACGGTACCTAGAGGTGGACCACTGGGCGGGACGTACTCGGAGCGGACGGTGGGACCCGAGGAGCAGTGGAGCTATATGTACCCACCCTTCAGGTGGGATCTCCATTGGACAGCTCGGTGTAGCGGCTTTTACTTTACAGTTGCTGTTTTCCCTTTCGAGTTGTACTTTACTTCCAGTTTGGGTTTGTATACTGGTCCATTACTTTCCCGCACTTTTAGTTGTACTCTGTTTTTACTTAGTGTTTACTATTCCGCTTGCTTACTCTGTGGTGCTTGTTTACTTTTCAAAGGCAATTCCTTCCCTTTTTAACAGGAATTACGCCTTGGTGCTAGTCGCCAGCCCCTGGCCTATGGAAGGCGGGCTTGGGGTAGTCACGGCACGGGCCCCGAGGGCAGGTCGTGACATCCATAATATTGGACCTTCTGCCCACTATCCATCACATTTTATAGTGAGACTTCTCGCCAACAAACACAAAATGAACACTATCCATAACAGTTAATTAACCAACGTGCATAAAGAACCAAGGCAACACATTAATCCCACAACCACTTACAACACATGCTAATTCAATTTAAAAAATAACCCATTTATTGAAAACACCCTTCTACCATCTTCCATGCCAAAACCCATTTCAATAACACCAATGTTTTATTGAAAACCATTTTCAGAAATAAATTTCTTAATCCAAACCAAGATTCTAATTTTTAAAATCAATATTCTATGATCACAGAATAAAAACCCCCTTTTACCAATATCAAATTTCTCCCAAAATTTCCCAAATATTCACCCAATGGGTTTCCACCATGATTTTGCACATTATATTCAAAATTAATTTCAAGAAAAATTAATTAATTAAAACCCAAAAAACTAGTTCTAACCATGTATATTTGAGATAGAATCCATCTACCTTTAGGGTTCTGACGCAATTGTCCCACATGAAACCGCACCACAAATTCAGCAAACGAACCACCAAAACCGCTCTAGATCCTCTTAACTATAAAAAAACTAAAATCATTACATTAGCCTAAAAAACCTATATATACTCACAACATATCTACATCATGAATACTATGGGAGTGGGAAGAGTAGATCTAGAGAAAACCCATGAGAAACAAAGGGAAATGACTTACCCAGGATAAAAAACCTTCATACCACCGTGAAACCCCTTCGAATCAAATCCAAAATGAGTTGGAGAGCCACTCCAACCCTTGGGAACTGTAAATCCTGAGTGAGGATTGAGTGGTAGAATGTTTGGGGTGAAATAATTCAACCTCAAGTGAACTTGTATTAAAACAACCCCCCTTTTAAATGTCCACACAGTTAGCTCACACGGTTTGGCAAACTGTGCGCTTACCGTGCGCATGACATTGCCTCAATAGAAGGGGTCCCGCACGGTTGTCTCACATGGTATGAAACACCATGTACAGAACATGTGAAGCCCAATATCTCTCCCTGCATTGTTACCTGGATAACCTCCTTGGTTTTCCCTAACCGTGCTCAAACAGTGCACCCTTAAAAAAGATTCCAAAATTATTCAAAACCATTCCAAACTCTCCCAACCTCCTCCCAACTCACCCCAAGCACATTAAACACATAAAAAAGAATAAAAAAAGTCTTTATACCTCAATCCAAGGGCGATACACTAAAAAAAATTATATCATTTAGTCCCTAAAGAGTAGGGTTTTGTCCCTTTTCATGTTACTTTTTCTCTTAATCACTATAATTAATTTTAATTGATTTCATTAATATTTTGGTTGAAAACTATTTTTTCAATATTATAAATTTAAAATTATTATTATTTTTATTATGGTATACATTTTCCTAAATTCTAATCACGCAATTGTTAGAAACTAATTTTAAATTAATCTTGTATACGAGATGAAATGGAGGGGTTTTAAAGTAAAAATGTTCAAAAGATTGAAATTTTTTTATATCCAATATAAATGAGAAAAATATTCCCATTAAATTAATTGGATTAAAATATATAAAAATTATATAATTAAACATATAAACCTATAAATTAAATATATTAAGCCTACAAATATATTTTTTGAAGAAGCTATTTTAAATTAAAATTTAGTATTTTTCACTATTTATCAAAAAATTAAATATATAACAAAAAAAGGAACCTAAGAAAATTTTAAAATTACAACATAAAAATGATTTTAATTATTTAATAAACAAAATTAAATGTCAAATGATTATTTCTTCATATTGGTTCACCATTAAAAGGCAACAAAAGTACATTTATAAAAATATTTTTTTAATGCGTAAAATTGATTTTATTCTTGTTCTATTCTTATCAAATATATTGGATGAATATAAAAATATTTTATTGAATATTAATAATATATATTTAATAAATATAAATTATTATTTTTAATTTTTTTAATTTATTATGTTAAAACAACTTATTGATCATAAAAACATTTCCTTTATATTTATTTGGTTATTATTTCAAAATAATTTGTAACCACAGAATCCATTTTATATTTTTTAGACCATTTATTTTTATATGATATCTAATAATTTTTATAAATGATAATTTAAAAACAATTTACAATATTATTATATTTAATAACAGTATTAGTATTATTGAGTTAGACTCGATTTTTCATGTAATGAATGCTACATAAGATAGTGTTAGTTTTATGAAATGAAAGAAGATACGCCTCAAATTTATGGAAAAAAATAAAATATATTGAATTTATTTTAAAATAATGATTATATTTTAATGCCTCAAGATGTTATATTCCCTTCTATAATTTCTATTGTGTGCCATACAAACTGTCAAATATAATTTTCTTATACTATAATTTCAGGGTGTTACATTCTCCCCTTCTTAATTAAATTGTGTATTTGCAATTTAAAATTGATATTGGTAATGTAGGGTTTTATTTTTTAAAATTTAATAGATGAAAAACTGACATCATAAAATATTTTATAAAATATAATCTTAATAATAAAGAATTATATTTACAACGGTCACATTGAATATTATATAACTAGATTTATATGTAGAAGAACCTTAGGAAAAAGTGAAAATATGGAATTGAATGAAAATATAAATAATTATAGGGAGTGGTTTAGGTCCTTGATAACCAAAAATTTAATGATAAACAGAAAGGGGATGGCCTCAAATCCATAAATTTATGTTGATTTAAAATCCATTAGGTTCAACAAAAATTAAGGTATTAAGAGAATAATTTGTTTATCATTTCCTACTATTGAGTAATAATTTTGCTGATTAAGAATATAACCTAACATAAAAAAATGGAATATTTATATATCATTAATTAATTAATTATTTTCGTATTCATTTATTAACTTCTAATTCATTCATTAGTTCAAGATGTAGATATACAAAAATTATCTTTGATTCATAAAAGACTAAAATACATATTCAGGAGACCGCAAAACCTATAAATGATTGAATAGAGATTGGAATTTTCACTAAATATTCTCCAAATACAATATGGATAATACATTAATATCATAACTTATAAATTAAAACTACATGTTCATCATTAATATTTATTTGACAAAATGTTTTTACTTGAAAAATAATTACACAGTAACCATGACATCTCATAGGCCAGTTGTAGGTGTGAAACCCTTATCATCATTTGGTAATGGGTTCTATCCACACTATGTTATAGGTTTTACTTTATATAAAACCTTATTAATATAATTTAAAAAACCAAAATGATGTACATCATTGAAATATAATCATTAAATAATATTTTCTTTATGGTTCTCAGAACAACCAATTTTTTTCAAAGCCTAATAATTTTATTTGACTATTTCTAATTAAACTATTAAACCTAATAGTTATAAATACCATAAAAATCATGTATATAAAATGTAGACATATTAATCCTAAAATAACATTTCCACTAAAAATTTTACTAAAAATGAATTTTATTTCAATAATTTTCCCAAAAATATTCATTAATCTTTATAAACTCCCATTACATTAAAACTAAAAAGAGATATCTAAGACTATGAACTTATGATCAACTTTAATCTCGTAATACCATGATTTTATCCATAATTATTAAGTTAATAAAGTCATATCATATTATATAATAATCCTCAATGTATATATTATGGTTATATTCTTTAATTTATGTTTTCTTACATCTTGTTTCCAAGGGGGTAATTAAACATGCACTAATTCCTATTGAAAACCCCTAACCCCAAAATCCTAAAGTCATGGTGATAGATTATTACATTGGAATGATTACAAGGAATATAATATTGAAGTAGTGATCAATTTAGATAATTTTTAAATATAGATACAAATATAGAAATGATTTTAGAGTTGGAATATAAAATAAATCACTATATATTATAAAATATAATAAACTACATCCTTGAAATATTATTCAAATATATATTCATCAAAACATGGGGAAATGAAACAAATTAAGGGTGAAATCAAATTTTCAATAAGGGTTAAGTATAGTGTATAAAATAGTGAATCAATGAGAATAATCAATATGAAAATATAAATAAATGAAATCACAATCTATGTAATGAATAAAAAAAGAATAAAATTCCTCCCTAGATTCTTTTCAAAATGAAAATCCTATAGATAATAATAACTTAAATGAAGGATATTCATAATTTTTGGGTGTCATATTTCCAAGGAGAATGAAACATTCACCATAATGACCATTAAAAATACAGTTTAAAACATACTTGTTAAAAACATTTTTGGTTTCTAAAACCAAAACTCCACTGTGAATATCTTTCATAAGACTGTTTAAAACATAATGGTTACAAACACAATGGTTTTTTCCAACTAAATTTATTCCATGAGACTAACGATGCATCAAGGGGATTACATTAACTAGCCCCCATCCCAGGTAGTTCTTGTACAACAAATTACTAAAATATGTAATAGTATATTTAATTAATGTACCACATTATTTATCAAGAAATTTAAATATTTGTTATACGATATAGGTTTACAAATATTTCTCCAATTAGTCAAATAACTATCAAATTGAATACCATATATATAAATGGTATAAATTTAAGTAATAATAATATTCACTACATGATAAGATGTATATTTAAGATGATTATAATGTACAATATAAATTTTTTAATAAAGTGATTGTAATATTATATAGTTACCAATCATAAATGAAATTGATATTACAGGCATAACATTTAGCACTATAATCTTCAAGTCAAAACCCCTTTGATTATATAGTTCAATGTGAAAAATTAAATACCCTAAATTATATATTAATAATTACATTAAATAAAAAATCGGAATTATATGAACCCCATTAAAGTGAACTGTTGCATAAGAACATGTAAATCTCAACATAATTCAAATTGAGAGGAAATTCATTACCTTACACTTAATTTTTGTAAATTTCTCTTTAACCACATCTATATGTGTTTTAATAATTTTAATACCTTATTATTGAATCATATTAATTTTATTATATCATATATGATATTATTATAATATATCTTCGCTAATTTTTTTGTAATCATTTTTTATTTCACTATTTTGGGTGTTAATTTCCTTGTTTCTCGAGTATGTTTTGGATTGTAATTTGTTGTTCCTATAACTTATATCATGGTTTAATAATTTAAAGAATTTAAAAAATAATTTAATTTTCATATATATTCAGTTTTTATTTATTTATAATAATCCATCAAATTTTAAGAATTAAAAAAGCAATCACCATCCATGGAGATGGGTCACCATACGTATACATGATCATTGTTTTCATTTTATGTTCGTATTAAAATAATAAAATGAAAATAGTAAACATTTAAATTGTAAATAAATTATAATAATTGAATAATATATATCAAATATTTTTATTAAAACCATCATTTATACATTCAATGTATATTATGAACGAATCACATGGCTTTAAGGAGGCAATAACCCACACGTCCACAAATGATTTTATCATATTCACATTAAATGAAAAGCATGAAAGAATGTGTTATAAAATAATTATAGAATAAGAAAATACATTATTAATATCATATAAATGAAATATAAACTATAAATCCGTCATTATTCCCAACCATGAATGGTGTAAAAGGAAGAAGAAGCGACAACCGTTTGCGAGGAAATACTCTATTATACAAACAAAAGATGATTGTGTATCACATTTGATATAAGTGTTTGTAGTTGTAGGTCATACCCTAAAGATTAAAAAATCTTATTATAATTTTGTTACATATGTTACTATATAATCAAGATAGAATTTTAATTTATGGATTAGGAAATTAAATATTGTTAAAGTGATCATCAAAGAATGTTACCTCTTTTCGGGTAACATCTACTAGTTTATACCAAAATAAATCCTTTGTTTGATTTATATATGAATTTGGGCTTCTTGTATGTAGGTAAGTATGTTGGGGATTTATTTTCTCTGTTCGTTTATGATCCAAAGGGCTTTAGAGGTTTGATTAAGTGTGATAGGTGGGTACATTTTTAGGGCGGAAGAGTGTCATTCTTGTAAACATAAAAAGGTAAACATTTTTATGAGGTATCCTTTACATCATATACCACTAATAATGAAAAAAATAGATACAAGGGATGGAATATTTGAAATATGTCCATCCAATATGTTTTGAACGTGTGTAGGTCATTTTGGCCCTTAAGAGTAAGGTTTAGTCCTTTGTAAATCTAATTTTTCACATAATCTTCTAATTCATTTTAATTTCCTTCACTTATAATTTATTTAAAAAAAATGATTTTCATTATTTGAAGTTATATATTTTTATTATTCTAAATATTTAATCCATTTTCATAAATTCCAATCACAGAAGTGGAAAACATAATTTAGAATTAATCCTTCTGACGAGACAAACAAGTTTTTAAAGTGAAAAAGTTAAATAGTTTGAAATGATTTTAAATCCAATATCAATGTGAAAGAAATTAAAATTAACTAAATTATATAAATATGTGTAACATTAAAATCATCAAAAATATAGTTTCCCCTAACAAATAAATTAGACCAAATTTTTTTTTACAACTAAAATTCCATATTTTTCATCATTTATCAGCAAATGAAATATTTTAGGAAAATACCAAAAACAAACTTTAAACTGAATATATAATTACTGTTTAAAAAAATTATATTTAATTGTTAATATAAAATTTATAAGTTTCAAAATTATGTTTTAAAATTGGCCTGCCATTAATAGGTGAAAAAATGGCTTTATAAAAATGTAGTTTTTATGCATATAATTTCATTAGTTAATTTTTAATTAGTATAAAATATATTAGATGAATGTAAAAATTATTTTATTTATTATATATCATATATATATATCATTAACATAATTCACTAATTTTTATTATTTTAATATATGAGGATAGAAAACATTTATGGGCATAAAAAAATTTCCTTGATATATATTTTTTCAAACAATACCATTTATTTTATTTAAAGGGAAAGGATTAAAATATCATCATGGGGGGATGTAGAAATGGATACCTAATGAATATCTAATAAACATATAATCACTTATTTGTGGATGATAACCAATGGAAGTAAGCACCATGATAAGTAACTCATGGGATCCCTTAGAATCCAAAAAAGTCACCTATACAATTTCTTTCCCCCCACGTATGGTAAAGCTCAATATCATTGGGGTAGAGGGTCTTACATTTAAAAAACAAGTAAGTGATTTAAAATGGAGTTGAAGAATGTATATTGAAAATGAGTGTTCTAATCATTGATTCCATCTCCACAGTAGCTATAGAGATTTGATTAGAGTGAAACATTTCAAGACAATTAAGAATTGCATTTTCCTCTTATCTTAGCAATTCAATAACCCATAAAATGAGTAAAAGAATAGTAACACCTATCCTTTGCCGCTTTGGCCCCACCTCATCCCCCCATTCATCCTTGATTAAATGATCCATCTATATTACATTTAGGACCATGTGAAGGGGGAGTACCTCCCACCCAATGTTCCACCGGTTGGTCTCTATGAAAAACAGGGGGTTCTATTCGGGCCATTAAACACCTCAGATAGGTGGAATTCCTCCCATTAGTTTTGAAGAATTTACATATCTATAGAATTAAATTTAATCCTCAACACCAAATATGACTCTAAAGCGGTAGCATTTGTAGAGAATAGTTCTGTGCCTCCCACATACACCAGATGCCCGCCACGAGGAGTGTTCGAGCCCTCTCTATGATTTGGTTACTGTTAGTGTGTAGATATATCAATTTCATGTATTCAATACTTAATTTATGATTTTTTTATATAATGTTTTTTGTTGAGGTTTGGGATGGTTTTGATACCTTTTTGGAATGTGTTTGGGGCATTTATAATGGTGCATAGTTGGTTCATGGTTTTTGGAAACCAGGAAACTCTCCCATGAAACCATGAATAATAAGATAGAGGCTAAGGGGATAGTGCATGAGTAGGCACTTAGATACATGCACTAAATTCCCAAACCATGTGGCCTCCTTGGATAAACTGTGAAACTTTAAATAATGGGATTTTTCATAGCTGGTGAAAATTTTCCTAAACATGTGATCCTACCATATTAGGATCCTCTTTGAGGTAGATACTAGTGAAAGGTTAGAAAATTGTATTCCAAAAGCGTGAGACTAACCGTGAATTATTGAAAAATAATATCTACAAAAGGTTGATCTAGATATACATTGTGTTTTGACACCCCAATTTTTCCCCAAAATGACCCTATCTGAAGATTTATCCCTCTATAAGGATAAGGAACCCTTATACATATATTCAGAAGTGATTAAAAGTCATTTTCTTGTGCATTGAATCCCGACTATTACGATAAGTCAACATTGATGGTGGTTTCCTTGGATTTATAAAGATCTACTTGTCCCCCACTATTGGTTTCAAATTTTTATATCTATTTTCGATATATCAAAGGTATTTTATAAAATATATGATTATATTTGGGTTTTTTTTGTAAGGTGATTGTAACACCCTGACCCTAGTTACCCTGAATCTGTGCATTATTACATAACATTGGAATGATCACAAAGAATCATGTCCGGATAGACCGATCAGTTTAGTAGCCCTGACTGTACTAGATAAATACATATGAGTTACAATACATTATTAAATGAAAATCAAAAACATTTTGTCTCCTTTTAACACACACATATCCCTTAGCTTATCTATATATGCCAATAATAATATACTTCTTCACATCCTGGGAAATATAAACATTGAAATGGGTGAGCTGAGATACTCAATAAGGGTAACAATACAACAAAAAATTGATAAATAAGGATAAATATTTAATGTAATGTATAGGTCCAAAACATAATACATTTAAAATTAAACATCAACATAATATGGAAAAGATAAATAAAATAATGCCATTTATATATTCAGAATTATATTCTACTAGTCGAATAATCACATGTAATATCAATAACTAACTTTATAATGATGGAATCCATAATGTTGGACATCATAATCACATTGTCAAGGCCTCGTTCCAAGATTACGAATAAGATTTTGTCAAGGACTTGTGTCAGGACACTTGTTTGCCTCATGAGACCTACCAATACATCGTGGAGATATAGTGGGCTCCATCTGTAGCATACTAAGTCCAATGCATTCCTCATATGAAAATGTTGAAACATAACATAAACATTCTTATTAAAACATGTATACAAAATGTTAATAATTTAACCCTAAACCATGAATGGTATAAAAAAACACATCCAAAGTCAAACATATAACAAAACCTTCAATATAATATGGAAGATTTTATCATAATAAATCAACTTAAAACAATTGGAAAATCCCTCAAGGGATGTTTACATAGATGAAATCAAAACTATTTTAGAGAAATATCTCTCTCTATTTTGAAATCAATTAAAAGTAACGTAAATATAAAAGAATCATTTATTTTGGAAATTATCATAAAAGATTGTATAGGATGCTACAAAGCTTTTATAACGGTGGAAAATAGCTGCACCCGCTGTATATGTTATAAAACATTCATACTTTCATTTTTTGAAAAGCTGATAAAGTAATTTGTTTGGGACTGATAGAAATATTACATTATAAACATTTAATGTAAATTAAAAAATGTATATAAATTTCTTTAACCCACAGTCTTGGAAATAGTAAAAATGTTTTGAAATACATTTTCAAGAATCACAGATGTGGATGATAAAGAAGCTTCAGTAGATACTTATGTATAAACAACCTTAGATATGTAAAGAGATTGTAAAATTAACCCTTACCATATTCCTTTCCTTGGTCGAGGGAATTTTAAGCTACTGCATAATAGTTAAATAATTTCTATTAATTTATACAATAACCACATACATAAATATGGTATCACAAATGATCTACTAATATTGTATTGTTAATAATATTTCAGCAATATCATTGTTTTGGGTGTTAAGTGATTCCTTTTCCATTATATGTTTTGTTACATAAGACATGTTTGTTATGGATAGGATGTAATTGATTCATATTCAGAATGAAATTAATTTTTTAAAAATTATTTTTAATCATAAAATGATTTTTAATCTTGAATGGTTAAGATGGGGAAATTAATCTTATCGTATTCGTGGAGATGATAATCTGTACATATACACGAGCGGCAATATCATTCTATTGATAGTGAAATCATATGTAATTGGATGGTATATCTTATATAAAGAATCATTAATATGTTATATTTATTATTTTCATCCACTATACTCATTATTATACCCATCCGAATAATGAAGTGTGGAATAACAAACTACACCACGACGTGGAGACGTTAAACCGTGGGTACACCCGTATGGGGACATTGTCATTCATAAGATGCACAGAATAATAAATATGGTTGTAAAGTATTTATAATAAAATAAAAGTACGTATAAGGTACTAGAGTTATTATTTAGGTATGGAAACAATAATTAATGAGGAAGTGGAAGAAGAAAAGAACATTGAAATAGGTGATAAAATGATTACACCATCTTCGGGGACTTCCTTTTTATTTGATCAAAATGGATCATTAGGTTGGCTTTCTCATCAAAGTAATTCCTCTAGGTTTATGTGAGGGATGTTGAGAAAATATTTGTGTATTTTTTGGATTATCCAAATGGCTTTGGAGGTGTAAAATTATTAGAATGGAAAGTACCCTTTTATAAGATGGGTGAGGGTCACATTAAGAAAATCCTGTAATATTATATTATTATCAAACCATTTACTATTTAAAATGGATTCAAATGGATTAATTTAGAGGATACGGTGTGTATGGGTATAAATCCTTTCAACCTATCAGTTTGAGGAAATTTTAGGTTACCTTATTAACCTTTTAAATTTAACTCTTAGTTAAATAGTTTAAACTTTACAATGTCTTGTTGTATTTTTAAATTACATGGTTAATAGGCATACTATAAAATTCCAAGAGAACCCCAAGTTGTTAATTAATAACCTATAAATCATTATATATGTCCTTTGGATGATACATATAATTTTATGAACATTATATCAATTATTAATATATTATTTGTTTTAAAAACTCATTTATGTCAATTTTGAAACTCTTTAGTATTTTGTTTTTGTGAATGTCAAAAAAAGTTGATTACTTCAAAAAATTGAAATTAAATCAATACTAACATGTAATATTAATATATTTATTTCATGGAAGGAATCATAAGTTTCAATTTTCAATTATTTTTATGTTGATAATATCAATTATTTTAATCATTCATTAAAAATGTAATTACTACTTCATCATTGTGTCATGAAAAAATTTATTTATTTATTGTATAAAAATGTTAAATAAAATACAGTTATGTAGGAAATATTTTGAACATTTAATGTATATTTATAGTCGAATATATCTTATGTATAACCCTATATTAAAAAAATTAGTTTTTAAACATTGAATTTAACACTTTTAACTATTCTTTAAATAAAATGAATATAAATATCATAATATAATCCAAGTGGATAAAAAAGGATCATATTTCATTAATAAAGTTTATTTTGGATGAAATATAGTCATCCAATAGAATTAGGACTTCTGTTATGGTAATTATAATATAATTATTACTTTTAATTACCCTATTTAATTTTAACTAGGGTAAATTAAATTCAATAGTTACTATTCACCAAAAATTATTTTCATCACATTGAACCACATTTTACTTACTTATTTCATCTTTAACACTTGTATTTTTGAAAATAAATTCACAGAAGCGGTATAATTACGTTTTATGAGAATTTTCAAATCTTCTTAGAAGGATGGTAAAAGACGTTAAGAAATTCAATAAAATTTTATATATCTAATATTATTATAAAATGACTCTAAAGAATTACATTTGACTAATATAGGTATTATTTATCTATTTTTACTTAAAAATAAATTTAAATAAATATAATTATTATTTAAATAAAAATTTGGTTTTTATGTACTATGCTGTATTTTTCACTATTCATCAATAATTGAAAATTTTCAGAAAAATTCAAAAAATTCACCCAAATCTAATTTTGATATTCTGAATCAAAAAATGAATTCCATTTTGAAAAAAAATTTATAAAATTTTAATGAGTGCATATTACTATTCATAACAACCTTTTAAATTTCTTGTTTAATTGGTTGTGATGTGCTTGAACTCGATGTTTCGTAAAGCGCAAGCTATTGTATTATTCGAAGAGAAAGGTACTGTGGAATATTGGGGTGTTACATTCTGACCTCCTTTGAATAAATTTATCCTCGAAATTTCTAGAATATTACCACATAAAAATATTTGGATGGTTCTTCATCATATGTTCTTCGGGTCCCCACATTGCCTCTTCCATCTTGTGGTATCTCCATAGTACTTTTAACAGATGAGTCGTCTGGTTTCTCAAAACATGATCTCTATATCAAGAATCATGATAGGCTACTCAAAATAAGACAGAGCAGGTTCCAGTTCTATTTCTACATAGAATAAAAAATTTTCAAGTAGAGTTCCATCATTTATCTAATATCTACAACAAACTCATTGTTCACTCCCAATGATAATTGAACCTAAAAATATTCAATTTATCATAATCATATAGGGTTTAAAAAAATTAATTTATAATTCATATTTTTGATCATTTAGAAAAAATACATTATACAAACCAGAACATCATGTCAGCCAGTGGTTGGTGATGCACCCTTGTCGCCCTTCGGTTTCTAGTTCATGTCTCGCAACCTTACCAAGCGCGATGGGTTGTCGCCCGACCTTTGGGTTTTTCTTTTTATACAAAATCCAAAAAATAATATTAAGAAAATTTTTAAACATAAACCATAGTATCCAATGTCCATCATAATTCATTCCAATCTTTTAACTTATCCAAAAAACTTCTGTCCAAACTCATAGTCCATAAATTTATAAGGAATGTTAACATAACAAAATGAAGATCTGCATTTTCTAAATAATAACATATGAGTACCTTCATAATGTATTCTTTTAAAACATGGTAACAACCTAAGTTACCATAAAACCTTATTAATTACATTCATTCTCCCTGATTCTTTATAGAAAACTAGATATATTTTTAAATCCAAAGTTTTTAATACTCCAACAATGATGGAATAAATAAACGATTATTCAGTTACAAGGTTTCATGAGTATACAATATAATTTATCCAACTCGGCCATATCTTATTCCGAAATTGCTACATCATTATCAGATCCATATTATGGTTTATCTTTCCGTCAACGAAGTAATTAACAAAAATTTTAACTTGATGTTGTGTCACTTTTCTTAGTACCATATAATCTCAAATCCACAATGAAATAGTACTAAAGTACAATCGTTATTTATTCCCATAAGTAATATAATCATAACATCATTGATACAATACTCAAATGAAATAATTATTTAATAAAAATATAAGAACACTAATTACACCTCTTCATCTATGGTAGTATCATGACTTGATTATTTCCCAATAGCATCATTTGGGGCATACTCTGATGATTTTGTCATTGATTCACATATTGTCCCAACTCCTTGTAGATGAAGCATTATACATTTGAAATTCTTTTCTTACCCTTGAAATAAAAAATGTGGTGTCCTTTTTCTCCACACTTATGAATAACTCTCATTCCCTTCAAGCATTTACCAAGATGATTCTTCCTATAGTTATCACATATGACAAAATCATTCTTTCCTTTCTTCCTTTTATACATATATCTTGCTACCATCCATTTTTTATCTGGATTACCTTCAAAGCCATTTGAATGAGAGAATTATTTACTTCTTTTATTAACACATGATAATATTTCATCATATGATGAGAATACATGGAAGCCTATTACCCCTATAAATGTTTACATAAGGCCATGAAGGATATGATCCTTCTTACTCATTGGATCATGTGTCTTCCAGGAGTTCTCATTCTTTATACAAGGCACAATTTCTAAACAATTTCATTCACACCGTTTGTTTATGAATCGCAATGCATAATTCCAAACTTTTAAAATACATAACATAAATTGAAAAGTTTATGCATATAATCCATAATCATAATTATGTTTTTATGAAGTATTTACTCATAAATACTTCATAATGGTTTTTAATAAAAATGTGAATTATCGTAAGAATATCCCCCGACAGTGTCAATACCAAGATTGCAGTAAGGCCCTTCGTCTTGTACTAGGATACCCCAGGTCAAGCTCGAAAATCCTTGTCGGAGTTTTCACTCTTAGGTACATCTATACCAGAGCCTCCCCTAATTGTTTGTATCCATATAGGGATTTGTTTCCTTGGAAAACCCACATAATATTTACACTTCAAATTTTTTTAAGTTCATATAAACTAATCCTCAATGTTTATCTTAGGGTAATGTTCTCTAATCAAGGTTTTTCTAAATCTGGTTTCAAAGGATTATAAAAAAAATACTCCAATACCAACTGTAACACCTCGACTATAGTTACATAGAGTCTATGAATTATTATATAACATGGGATTGATCAGAAGGGAACAAGTCTCGAAATACTGATCAGTTCAGTAGCCTGGAAAGTACTAGATACATACATAAGTTTTACATTACATTATGAAAAGAAAAACAACAACATTTTGTCTCCATTGAACACACTCATATCCCATATCATATCCCTAAAAGTTAGTCATAATATAACTCTTCATATACTGGAAAAAATATAACATATAAAGGGGTGATCTATGATGCTCTTTAAGGATAACAATATAGCGGAAAATTTTACAAATAAGAATAAATATTTAAGACAATGTATAAGACTAATACACAAGACTTTTAAGACTAACCTTAATCAAAATATGGAAATTATAAATCAAATAATTTCATTTACTTATTCCCATGGATATTCTAGTAGTCGAATAATCACATGTAATATCAGTAGCTAATTTCATAATCATGGAACAGATAATACTGGACATGATAACCACATAGTCAATGCCTCGTTCGTAGACTACAAATAATATTATGTCAAGTAACTTTTTTAAGACATTAGTTTGTCTCATGAGACCTACCGATGCATCGAGGAGCTGTTGTGGGCTCCACCCATCACATACAATGTCTAATGCATTCCTCAAATGAATAGTTTGAAACATAACATAATCATTTGTATTAAAACTAGCTTACGAAATGTTAATACTTATACCATAAACCACGAATGGTATAAAAACAACACATCCACAATCAAACATATCAAAAAACCTTCAATACAATATGGATGATTGTATCATAATAAATCAATATCTAACTAGTGTAAAATCCATTAAAGGATGTTGACATAGATGAAATCAAAACTATATGAGAGAAATACCTCTTTATATTTTGATATCATTTAAAATTCACGTAATTATAAAATAAAAAATTTATTTTGAAAATATTCTTATAAGATTTTAAGGAAATATTCAATGGTTTTATAATGGTAGAAAATATACACACCCTCCATATAAGTTTAAAAAGCATAATTAACATAATTTGTTGAAATGGTCATAAAGTACCATTTTTTGGAAAATGACAGAAATATTCCTTTCAAAAAATTTATATAAAGTCAAACAGGGGTGAAAATCACTTTAACCGATATTATAAGAAATAGTAAAAGTGTTTTTAAATACATTTTTAAGAAACATGGATGTGTATGGCAAAGAAGTCCCAGTAGATACTTACGTATAAACAACCTCGGATAAGTAAAGAGATTGAACAATTAACCCTTTCCTTTTACATTTCCTTAGTCAAGTGTAAGTTAACCTATTGTATAATAGTTAAATCATATTTATTAAATTATATAATAACCACATTAATATATATTATATCATATATGATTTTTTAATATTTCATTTCTAATAATATTTCAATAGTATCATTATGTACAGTGTTAACTGATTCATTGTCTTTTATTTGTTTTGTTATGTAGTGCATGTTTTTTATAGATAGGAAATATTTTATTTGTCTACATGGATGATATTATGTTCTTAAACATTATATTTAATAATAATATGATAATTATTCTTGAATGTTTATGATGTGGAAATAAAACTTATCGCATTCGTGGAGATGATAATCCGAATGTATGCACGAGCGACAATATCATCATGTTGATGATGAAATAATATGTAATTGGATGGTATATCATATATAAATATTCATTATAATTTTATACATATTATTAATATCATTTATACTAATTATTTTACCAATCCAAATAATGAAATGTTGAATAACAGACTACACCACGTTGTGGACATGGTAAGCCATGTATACACTCGTATGTCGACTTTTTCATTCATAGGATGGGTAGAATAATGAATATGGTTGTACCATATTTATAATAACATCATAGTATGTGTAAGGTACAAGAGTTATTATTTTTTTATGGAAACAACAAAAAAAGAGAACGAAAAAGATGAGAATAACTTTCAAATAGGAGATGGAATTATTACATGTTCTTCGGGTGATTTCTTTTGATTTGATCTAATGGGATCCTAAGGTTGGATTTATGATCAAAGTATAGAATCTAGGTTGAATTAAGGGTAGTTGGGAGGATATTTTATCAGGGTTTGGATGAGGAAAATGGTTTTGGAGTTGTGTAATTAAGAGAATGGGAAGTACCCTTTTATAAGAGAGGTGATTGTCACTTTAAAAAAAGTTTAAAATATTATTTAGTTATTAATTAAATTTCTTTTTATATTGCATCCAAATTGTTTTTTTCGAAGCTAAGGTGGGTATGGGTAAAAATAATCTCAACAAATAGTTTTTATATAGGTTTAGGTTTCCATATTAACCTTTTCATTTAGATTTAACTCTTAGGTAAATATTTTTACTTTTACAATTTCTTCTTGTACTATTATTTTACATGATTAATAAACATACTATAAAATTTGATGAGAACCCAAATTAGTTCACTAATGACATATCTATCATTATTTAAGTCCTTTGACTGATACTTAGATTTTTAGTAATATTATATCATTTAATAATATAGTATTTGTTTTAAAAACTCCTTTATGTCAATTTTGACACTATTTAGTATTTGGTTTTAGTGAAAGTCAACAAAACATGAATACATAGAAACAAATAAATCAAATAAATTATAACACATCATATTATTCTATAAAATTCTTGGAATTCATCAAAAGTCTCAATTTACATTTATTGTTATATTTATAATATCAATTATTTTAATCATTCTTTAATAAGGTCATTACTGTGTCCTCATTGTGTCATAAATAAATTTAATTATTTAATATATAAAAATAATAAATAAAAAATAATTATGTAGGAAATAATTTTTTCTTTATAATGAATTTTTAAAGTCAAATTTTACATATTTATAACCCTATATTAAAAAAATTTATTGATTAAA
The DNA here is from genome assembly GCA_963277665.1 of Viscum album. Lineage (NCBI taxonomy): Eukaryota > Viridiplantae > Streptophyta > Magnoliopsida > Santalales > Viscaceae > Viscum > Viscum album. The sequence continues at coordinate 1,459,819,854 of OY728150.1, read as the reverse complement.
CATTGAATTTAACACTTTTAACTCTTCTATAATTAAAATAATATTAAATGTTTTAATCTATTTCAAGTTGATAAAAAATAATCATATTTTATTCCTAAGGTTGATTTTGGTCGAAATACACTTATCTAGTAGAATTAGGACATGTGTTATGGTAATTATAATATAATTTTTACCTTTAATTAACTTATTTACTATTAACCATGGTAAATAAAATTCAAAAGTTATTATTCACCAAAAATTATTTTCATCATATTGAACCATATTTTATGTAGTGATGTTAACCGTGTCACTCAAATTTTTAAAATTCAATTTAGAAAAGTGGTAAAATTATTCTTTATGAAAATTTGCAAATCTTTTTAGAAGGTGGGTAAAAGATGTTGACAAATTAAATGAAAAATTTTATATCTGATCTTATTATAAAACACTCTAATTATTAAATTGTATTGATATATGTATTATGTATCTACTTTTTATTTAAAATTAATTTAAATAATAATAATAATAATGTATATATATAGTCGGTTTTTATGTATTATGTACTATTTTCACTATTCATTAAAAAATGAATGTTTTTAGAAAAATACCAAAAAATAAACTCTAAGCATATTTTTATATTTTGATTCCAAAAATAAAGTCAATTTGCAAAAATATAATTTATAACATTTCAAAATTAGGTATTACTATTCAAAACTTCATTTTAAACGGTTACTTTGACTGGATGTGATTTGTTAGAACTCAAAGTTGCGTACAACACAAGATATTGTATTATTCAAAGAGAAGCATACTATGGAAGCATTGGGTGTTAAAGGAAAGTTATCTAAGGAATGGTTTTTTGAAGTTTTGACCAGTTTTCATGGATATTTATCATGTAATTTATAATTTTTACCATGTTTCTGTGGTAAGTGGATTCACTCTAGACTCTTCTATCTAGAACATGTTGTATTTATTTAAAATCAGTTGCTTTATATTCAATTTGATTGTGAAAAATTTGTTGAATGATTGTTGGATGAATAATTTTGTGACGATATGTGGTATTTTGAAAAATTTTGTGTATTATACATAAGTGAATTTTGTATCATTCTTTTCAAATGATGATTTTAAAATGGTGGTTAGGGTTTGATTCATTAGAAATGGTTTTCAAAAAAATGATGAGTTTTATTGAAACAGTGTTTTGGAAAAATAGTTTTTTATAAAAGGTTGATTTTATTAATTTTCTTTATTAGTTTTTTCAATAAAAGTTTGATTTTATTGAAATGGTTTAATTGTGTTGAAATGGATATATTGGAATGTGATACGTCATAAATGGTTAATCATATGAGTAATGGATGGGTATTGGTTGTGATGTACCACAATCAAAGGGTATTGGTAATAGACATGATGTTACACCTTAATGGTCACTCCATGCTTGTGTGTGGGTGTGTGTAGTAGTGTGTGGCTATATAATATGGAATTTGAAATTGAAATTTTAATTAAAGAAATTTTTAGAATGACATGATCGGTTTTCTCCTTGGCATTTTTTTTATTTGGGAAAACAAATTTGGTATAGAATTGTTTGGGATGAGATAAATTATTAAACATGTCAAATGGTTTTATATTAATTGTTTTATATAAAGGTATTAACATTTTATATCCTAGGGGAATTAGTAAGGAAGTAATTTGGGGAGAGCATACTGAGTTTTTGTACTCATCCATTCTTTATAACTTTGGTGCTTTTATATATATCATTTACTTGGATACTGTAAAAGGTAAAGTATCACATTTCCCTAACAGTTCTTAGGGATACATGAGTGATTATGTTGAGTTGTAGAATGGACTTATTGGAGCTTTGGAGTTCTACATTGGGAGTCCTTGGATTATATATATATGTCCTCTCCTATTTATTAGTTTGTTTTTTAGTCTTCCACTATAGTACACTTTTATAGTTAGTATTTGTATAAATTATATTTCATAGAGTTTTCATTCATTTATATCATGCATGATGTTGTAATTTATTTGTTCCAAGAATTTTTGGTGGGTTATTTTAATTTTAAAAAGTAAATTAATCCCCAACTATTAATGAATACCTTGGAATTTATTTCTATCATTTGGCATTTGGGGATGTCACCTAAGTTGAAGTAATGTCCTCCCTCTTTTTTAGTCCACTGATGAGGGGCGGGATGTTGCAAGTGGTATGGGTATTGGTCTTTCTAATTACCATTATGAAAAAAGTGTCATCATCTTGATTTTTCCTTACTTAAGAAGTTTTTCTTAGTTCTGTCAGTCTTGGAGTTGGTATTCATTCCCTTTTATTCATAGAGTTTTAAGGGTAAAAAGAATTAGGACTATTGGGACATGAAATGTAGAGCATAAATGGACGTAGATTACCATTTTATGATGAACTTCATGTTATTAGGGAGTTGGGAACATATGGGTTTTGGGGACCCATGTAGGAATTGGAATCTCAATGTATGGTTTTATCCATTGAGATAAGAATGACATGCATTGTTAAAATGACCTCCCACATTAAGTTCATATTTTAATTTGAGTAATTATATATGATTTGGCACAATGATTTTATTTTTGAATCAGGTTTTTTTTTTCAAATTAATGATTTTAAAAAATAGCATGGTTGTGATTATTTTGAAAAAGATATTATTTTCAAAATTATATTGATATTTTATAAAATGGTTAAATGTGAAAAAACTTGATATTTTGGAATGAAATGTTGTGATAGTTATGATGGGATTGAATTTGAAATTGGTATGATTTCAGTTGATATAGATTGAGATATATGGAAATGATGGTTGTTTATTAAATGGAATCATGTAGCCTTTGTAGAAAACCACTAAAATAAGGGATCGAGAACACTGTTGCACCTGCACCACATGTGAAATAACAATTGGTTCAGAGTACTATCCATGAATTTCAGGCTATGGAAGCAGGGAACCAAATGGATTAACAAAGGAAAGTAGATAATTTTGTTCATTTCCAAAAGTAGAGTGTTCCAATAATTCAGGGTGATTTAGAACTAGAAATGGTAGAGGTATTGCTAAATTGGATGAATTTGAATTTTCAATTCTCTTGGTACAACAACAGAGATGAAATTTAATCTGTCGATGAAAATACATTGGTACATTTCATGATAATTGAGTGATTTATTAGTTCAGGATAAATCAGACAAAGGATATTCATTGGAGAATATTGGTGAATTTTTAAACAAAAAATTCTATCCTCACACCTTCTTGAATTCAAATAATGAAGGACTTATTCATCTTAAAGCAGAAAAATCTATTGATCTGGGAGTATGCAGCTAAATATACGAATTTAGTTCTCTTTTCAATAGTGGTTTCTACTATAGCTTCATTGAATGCACACATCTGTTAATCGAGGTTGAGGTAAGATATTCCCTTGAATATTTCTTTTGTCTACACAACTAATTATAAAAAGAATCTAAATAAAGTAACAATGTTATAATGGTGCACCTCATGAGATGTGGGTGGAGGGATCATGTTGATACATTCTAGAAATGGTGTGAAATAGAATTATGGGATCAAGTGGAAGAGGCACACTGACATCCAAGTTAGTAGAATGCCTGAAACATAGAAAAATGGGTTGGTAAATATTCCCTAAAGATGCAAGAGTCAGATTGGATTTTTTTCACTAATGTTCTCTTAGTCACATGAAGTGAGAATATATTATTCCACCCTATTCATTACACAATTGAAATCATTTAGGAAATCTTCAATGATATTATCGAAGCGCTTCATGGTTTAGTGTTCGAGACACTTCTCCAGTGTCTCGGGAATCGTATTCTTTGATGGGGAATGTCTAGTATAATAAGTCTCATTAGAAGAATAGAGCTAGTTATGTAGATTGTTGGAATCCCATTACTCATCGGAAAGGTGAATCTTTACACGGAAATAAGTAACAATGTGCAGTGAGCAAGAAATTATTTCAAACTAAGAAAATAATTGTGTTTGATCAGTCTGGACCATAGGCAGTGAGTGTCATGATTTATTTGAATTATACCCTTGTATATTTTTTATTTTGGTTCTTCCCATTCATTTATTTTCTATCATGCTATTGATTTGTTGAGGTTAAAGGTTGATATTCTTTCGTCTATATTAAAATTTCAAACTTCTACTGGTCAAAGAGAATGTCGAGCCATTATATGAAGATTATGTTATATAACTATTGATGGAGATGAGATGATTTAAGATTTATATATTCTTGAGATGGTATTATATTATATAATCTTAGGTACAGATTGGTTGAAATATTTCAAGGATCACATTGACTGTTATACACAAAAGGTCAGTTTTACAACTGATGATGTCATTTATCATATAATTTGATTATAATGAAATGTAATGGAAGGTGAAATGGGATTGATGGCCCCAGTTTTTGGAAGGATGTTATACCAATGTGTGCCTTTGAATTTGGAATCAATGTTTGAGATTGAGAATAGTAGTTTTATAGTAGTTATTGATCACTTTTCAAATGTTGTTCTAATAAATTCTCAGTGTTACCAGTTATAAATGATGTGGAGTTTATGATTGACCCCCCTTTAGGAACCAACCCTATAACTTTTCCATGTTATCATATAGAAACTTAAATTTTTTTTGAATTAAATGTGACGTTTGAGGAGCTGTAAAGAAAAGCGTTCATTCAGTTGAGCACATATCTCTGGGAAGAATTGGTTCTATTTGAAAAAAAGATAGACAGATTTATTTAGTTATGTATGGAATATCCTAATCATAACCATTTTATGATAAATAATAGGTATCAACAGCCATGAATTTATGAATTTTTGGATCAATTTACGGGATCTCAATGGTACTCTAATATAGGCATGTGCTCAGGATATAACCAATTATTGCTTTAGATGGAGGACATCCTAAAGAAAGCTGTCATGAGTAGATATGGCTATTATGAGTATGTGGTAATTCATTTCAGTATTATGAAATCATCATAATTCGTTATTTGATTTATGATGTAGATATTTTAATGATATGCATATAATTTTTTGGTGTGTTTTTGGATGGAATATTTATATATTTGAGGATAGGGGATCAACATGATAAAATCATGGAAATAGTGTTGATAATCTTCAGGGATCATCCTCCATATTTTAAATAATCAAGTTGTTTTTTGGATACAATAGGTATATTCCTTAGACATGTAATATCTTAATGAGATGTTTCTATGGATCCATAAATTAAAGAATACGTTATCTCTTGGAAACCACCATGTAATGTATTTGAGATACTCTGTTTCCTAGGACTATATATTTATTACAAACACTTTGTTCATGATTTTTCACAAATATATTATCTAATTAGTGATTTGAAAAAATAATAATCATCCATTTTAATGGAATGAGGAATTCCGTAATTCATTTCGAGTGATGAAAGTTTTCCATAAATTAACACCAATAATGATTTTTTTTAGAATCAGGTCATGGGTATGTGGTGTATTATGATGTTTCTCGATCTGGGTTGGGATGTTTTCTCATAAAATGTTGAAATGTTGTTGATTATTCCTCAAGGAAGTTACCAATTCATTATAAGAACTACCTAACACATTATTTGGAGTTATATTTTATATTCCATGCTTTTAAGACATGGTGTCATTACCTATTTGGTGAGAAATGTACTCTATCATAGATCATAATAACATGAAACATATTTTCTAGAAAATGGATTTGAACCTGAGGCAATAAATATGGATGGACTATTTCCATATTTTTTACAATGAATTAATTTATACATATAGAAAGGGAAATTAGGTGGCCAATTAATTATGTACAAAGTCACATGCTCCATTGGAAAAAGAAGCTTCAGATGAGTGGTAGTTCATGTCTGTCCTAGCTGACATGCACATTGAATGTGAGGATCATGGTCAAGTATCAAAATTCTTTTTGGTTCTATTCATTATTTATTTGAAAGAGATTTTTAAAGAGGAAAAAACATTCGATGAATAATGCACAGATATGGTGATAAAACTCAATGGTGTGGACACCATTGAGGGATGAATGTTTGATAAATGTTCAGGGTTGTGGTTTCAAAATTTGATGGTCATATCTAAGACTTTCCTGGAACCACATATGATTGTTTACCACCATTCGAGATGAGGGGTTCATCATGGAATACATAAGATATATAAGGTTTTTAATGCATAGTTTTAGTGGGTCACTATGAAAGGAATTTTTTTGAGTTTGATTAACAATTCTAAAAATAAAAGAAAGGTATGTCTGAGCATTAGCGACCAATAGTTATATTGGAGACATTATATATTCATGAAAAAGGCTGACCATGCCATTGAGTAATCTGTTGGTCCCCATTACATTTGTTTCGGGAAGGATAATTAACTCATGAAACCCCAGTTTCTAAAATCAGATTTCTTCATAGATGAATTCCATAAATTTTCATGGAAGTTATCTCCACCATGGTTTAAGGATCTAAAACAACCATGAGAGGGGTTTCACAAAATTTTGATACCATTAGATTTATCTATCATCTATTACATAAGGAGATTCTATTTTTAAAAGATTTAGAGCATTTTTTGGATGTTGAAAGGTCACATACACATAAAGTTCTTACAAAGGTTGTTAATTTTATGTCCATAAGATGGAGTATTTCGTAATTTATAGTGAGTTACATAAACTAGGAGGTTTTTGAAATCAAATGATACATTGTCTGATTGTTATCACTTCATGATATTCATGGAATGAGACTCATACGCACTGAAGTTATGTTTTTTGAACGATACTATATCATATATTATGAAGATGGGTACTTTCGTGAACTTGATCTGATAGCAAATCTTCTGGCCTTCAAGAACCAGTCCCATATGTGGATTTTTGGGCTATATTGGCCAAATTTGTCTTAACATGATGTGGAATTCATGACCTCTTCATTGAAATCGAGATTTTTATAAGAAAAAAATGACCCCTTATTATATTATTCAATGAGAATGATTATGGTAATACTATAAAGGAAGTCCACCCAAAAATGTTGAAAATTATCTCTATTCTGAAAACTCACTATAACCTCGTGCTTATAATGAATGGGGGGTCCCTTTGGGGACCATGATTATTTCAGGAATGATAGTCCAATTTTATATTTTCTATTAATTCAAGACATTCGTGATCATTTTTTTTGATTTTTATCTTCATAGAACATGAAACTATCCTCTTTTCAGAACCAATATTCCATGATTATTTGTTTAGGATTTTTAAATATCAATTATCTCGACCATCAAGTCCCAGAATATGGAAATCATCCATCATGTACAAGTTTCAATAACATTATATTTCATAGATAAAATTTCCACTCGATTTTTTAATTATTTCACTGACCAATGGAGGTAGATGGATCAAACCATCATTATTAGGAAGAGATTCCAAAATGGGTCAAATAATGAAACACTCACTACACTACTAATGTCGTCTGAACATGAATACCCCTTATATAATAGAATACCACAATATGTATTTAGGATGAGGGGTGATTCCTTTTATCCTAGAGAAAACCTAGATGAGCTAGTCTAATAGATTAGATGTACACCTATATTGAACCAGTGACCCAAGGATATTAGATCCCACATTATGAGGGGCCACCTGAATCTTACTATAAACACCCTATGGATCTAAGTTAAAATTTTAAATGGGAATATGATGGAGGGAGTGGATTCTCCCCCCTTTTTACAAAAATATTCTCAAGGGGGCTCTGGCAGACCATATAAAAATCTAGACTGAGGAATGGGACCCGATCCAGGGTGTAAACATCAGGAACTTATGTTCCAGGGAATATTATGCCTGTCATTCAAACAATGAAATGTTGTTTTAGCTTATGTGGGTATGGATATATTAGGAGGAATTCTCCTCACTATTCCAACTATATCTTAACCTAGACATTATGTCATAGCTATTTATTAGGTGGTCACTGATGAACCACTCACTTCATCGACACCGTGGGGATGTTGGCATCAGTTTGTTGAATTTTTAATGGATTACTAGGATCCAAATATAAGTGTTCATGTATGATGAATTCAAATGTGTATTGATATTTGGGAGGACCAAGATCATCTTTCATCCATAGAAATAGTGTTTATCTGCTTGGTGTAGAGGATGAGTGACAACAAACTAGGGATGAAGAACACCCCTTTAAATAAATGGTTCAAATATTTCTTGAATAAAACATGTGAATTGATTCTTGGGGGGCTATGTTATTTTTTATTGGAGGAACAATGAGGATAATAGTACTCATATTGGAGGGTTTTAAAGCCTATGTACTGGTAGTTGATGGGATTCATCATGAATCATGAGGCTCCTATTTCCAATATTGGTGGATTATTCACTATTGTGATCTCCCGATTAACTCTCATGATGAGGGATTCCAATATGTAGGGTTTGGTTTAGCACCATTATCTGAGTGGTGATTCTGGTGATGGGGAATTACATCAAACTAGTAGTCCCAATATTGGAGAAGTTGTAAAAATTGATCTATAATATCATCTTTGTGAAGACCCCCTTACTTGTATGTGGTCCCTTACACTTCATGTATGGTTGGGTAGATACAAACATGTGAGACATGGAAATAAAAACTCAATCTCCTATCCAAGATCTGGCTTCTAGATACTGGTCTTAATTTATTAACGAAGTATCCCACTTGACATGGTCTAATTGGACGTCATAGCAAAGATCTTACTTAAATACCACATGGATTTTCATCTATTTACGCCTTATTAGAATAGAGACTGATGACGGACCAAGGACCATTGAACATCAGTCATAGAACCTATAAATTTGAGATGGTGTACTGGAGGAGACAGTGGACTGGATGGTATTCAACATTATTTATACCCCCAACTATTTGTGAGGTTGTTTTGTTGCCTCTAGTGGATCACCCCATAGGTACATACAGAGTAGTGGTGGGGTGGTGGTGTTTTGGGGGGAGTTAGTAGGAATTAACCCTTTATCATGATAATTCATTGAATCATGTTTTTGTGTGCATATGAAAAGGGATGAATTGGATTCCACCACTCAACATTGGTTTTGGTCTCATACCCAAATATGAACTAATCTACAAGAGTGTGTATCATGGGGAAAAGCTATGGTGGTGTACCAATCTGGGAGATGAGGAAGAAGGTGTCCAATATCCATGGTATTGATTAAAAGTGTCGATTAAGGAGCACCATGGAGATAGAGTCAGTTCAATGGGATGGGTAGCAGTTACATAGATAGAAAATACTAGCCCTACATAAGTGTAAATTACATATAGGGGATGGAAACATTCTCTAATATCCATGTTATTAAGCATCTAGATTAATTTTCATCCTCTCATGATTATATATTGACATACATTAATGGTCGAGGGAATTGACTTCACCACCTTGATGTTCCATGTGATTCGATATTTCCCAATATATGGGAGATTTGGGAGATTATGAAACATATCACATATCTTAATTGAGTATTTTGGGGCCTAAAAAATGAGGTAATATTCCTCAGTGGCCTAGGCTACATGATGGATGGATTATAAGATTCATTTTAGGAGGTTTTCAATACATTGAAGAGTAGAAAAACAATATCCACTCTAATCAAATTTCACATCCACTGACCAATAGGGTAATGGTTATGTTGTGCATCACTTCCTCTTAAGGTCATTATATGGGACATATTACTATTGGTGTAGTGAAGGCCGAATGATTAGATGATTCATGGGGAATCGATTCCAATCATGATTTTACATGGGGTGTATATCATTTCATTGAATCATTAAATCCTCTAATATCATTTCACATGGATATTAACCAACCCTTATGACTATAAATTTTCTCAATTTTTACTTCATCTGGAATCAAAAATCATTAAGGAGGGGGAATTTTATGATGAACCACCAATAGAGGAGGAGGTATAATCAACCCCTAAGGTGTGAGTGGAGGTACTCTCTATGATGTTGTTATCATAGGTAACTAAACACTAGTTTTAGTGTAATTTTCAACAAATTAAATGAGTACTCATGGGATTCCCTCACCAGGGAGATTACCCATGAAAATTATTGAGTTATTCATATGTTTGTGCCATTTTTATAATATATTTACCCTTTTCACTATTTCCTTTGTTTTTTCCTTTCATATGTTATGATTGACTAAAATGGTTTTTAAATAGAAGATCAAACAATATTTCAGGATTTACAAGCTACATATATGTTCTAAACCAAATTAGTGATAGTAGATGTGATTATTCAATCGACAAAGGTGGTCGAGGAGGATGTGGTGGATGAGGTCACTATAAAAGATTCAAAAGAGTTGGGTGGCCATATCAGAAACCTGTGCAGTATCTAATTTTTTTAGAAGTATTTTTCTCTGTGTGTCCTAGATGGTAGGTGAGATGGTGTGACTAGATACTATTTCGGTTAAGGGGAGGCCCATTCAAATGTGAAGGATGATGGGGATCCATGTCAAGGGAGACTCCAAGAGTTGGGGTGGACTAATGGATTGTTTGAATTAATATCAACACTCTCAGAATTATGAAGCAATGTATATATGCACATTAGGTATCTCTATCAGTCTAAAAATGGTTATTCTCATCTCCCAAGGGGAGTAATCCCTCATTTTTCAATCAATTCTCAATGAACACGAATGATGAAATATGTGACCAACACCCAAGTGGGGAAGAGCATTCTTAGAAAAGGGCTTAGGATGATTGAATTTTTACATATTATAATACATATGATGGAAAGACATTTTAACATAATATGGTGAGGAATATGTACACATAGATTAAATTTATACATCAAGGAAAATGTATTGTATGGTCTAATTCTAGGAGATTTGGATGTTTGTAATAAATTATACCATATTATGACAAGGATTTGTGAACCAGTGTGAATTACACCCTCTATGAGATGATAAGATTTTAAGAGAAAAACATATGTGGTTAGCCTCTATAAGAACTCATGAGGTAAACTGGTCTCATTGATTTCTTTTGAATTTTTCCAGAACTATGTTTTTAGTGATCACAACCATGATTTTTCTGGAATTCGTACTAAGCCCTTAATAGAATTATACCCCTTTAGTTTTTCGACTTAATTTTTTTTAAATGTTATGGGATTATTTTTATGGGTTATTTTGACATGTTCTTATGTTTCCCTTTTGGGTTTTCATACTGTCACATGTTTTTCCCTCTTTCTTTGGATATTTATTCCATAAACCAGTCATAATAAGATTTTTCAATTGGTTTAAGGTAATAATGATCAGTTAATAGAGTTAAAAATAGTATAAAGTCAAAATTATTAGAAAATTTATCATAGATTATGGTATTATATATTTTACTATGGTTCTAAAAAAATTTATGATGTCAATTCTTAAACCTAATGGGATCACCTTATATATTTTCTTATGATGATAGAGGGTTCAAAACCGATGAAAAAGATGTTCTTAGGATGCCCTACACCATGAAAAAGAGACTAGGCTAGGTCCCACATATATTATGGTCATGATTCTTAGAACATAGGGTTGGCTATCTCGAAGTAATGTGTGTGGTGTTGGAGATAGGTAGCCCTACAAAAATGAGGTTCCTTGTAGTCCATGCTACACAAAACATCTCAGAGAAGAATTGGACATGGGGTTATGGATATCAAATATTTGACAAGAGCATTGAGATTATGGTCGTATAGTATTGACTGATTGCAAATAGTTTAAGGAAATAATTCCTCTACCTAGGGTTGTGAGTATCAAAGGAGTGAAAAATGAATTAATGGGAGTTTATTTTACATGAATTGAGCATTAAGGGTGCATGGAACCACATCACACAATCCTATGATGAATTTAAAAAATTATAATGTCTTGATTTTATATATTGGGTTCCTATTATATGTTGATAGTGTTTATACTAAGGGTGAATATCTGTGTCTAACCCTTTATTAAATAAATCTCCCATCCCAACTCCTATGCTCATGGGAGAAATTCATGATGTAAGAAACATAGAGATATAGAAATTAGAACACAATAATGGGAAATATTGACCAAAATATTCCATGAGCGATGATCGTGAATTTCATGACCTAGATTATAATTGGAGAAATATTGATGGGATAGAAACAACTACAAACCATGTTTTAATAACATGATCTACCCCAACAGTAGTTTTGGATGGGGAGGAAAAATGTCGAATCAACAATTTACATTGTTGGAAACATGGATACAATATTTATTACCAAGGATACATTGTGTCTATAACGGCCCGAAATTTTGAATAAATCCTATTTCCTAATTTCATGTGTTATTTTATTTTATTTTTATACTCAACAAAACTGTTTTATTTGATAAACATGATTATAATTAAAATGAGACCATTGGGTTTTAATTGTTATATGACCACCGGTCAATTTGACCACTGTGAACAAAATGTTTTGATTATTGTCTCTAAATACAAGTAATCTTGGTTAATTATTATAGAAAGAAGATTCGATGGCCTCACCTAGTAGTCTTGGACCGATCGAAGCCCATCTAACAGAGCTTGGGAAGGAGGTAGCACCATTGGGCTTTGCTCTGGACCAAACCCAAGCTGAACTTCATCATGTGAAGCTAGAAAGTAATCGCCTTCGCAAGAAGTTCAAACTGATAGAAATTACTACTCGGGCAATGTGGACTGAGCCGCCCCAAGATTCTATCACCCTAGCACACCTTACTCTTAGGTCCTATGCTGGTATTATAAGGGGCTATGTAATGAGACCGTAACTGCCTTGTGTAATCCTTGTTTTAAATAAAAATTGGGATTTCTTCTTATGATGAAGTTTATGAATTTTCAAATGACCGGATAAAAATAGTATGCATATTTTTGATGAATTTTCAAAAGGATATTTAAAAAAAAATGTTTATGTAAACCTTAAATAATTTAAAATGTGTAATGATTTTCAACAAATGGTCTTCTACAATTATGTCCAGTACGAAATTTAGAGTCTAATAAGATCAACTTGATTTTTGATGAATAGTAAATTATGAATAGTGATTTTATGATTAGGATTAGTAATATGACCAAATGGATTAGTAATCTCACTTAAAGAAAGTTTTAAAATAATCTAGGCATCTTGATTAAGTAATGTGATTCAATAAAATGGCAAAATAACGGTTTCATAAATTATTATTCAAGTATTAGTTTATTCAGGTGAATAGTGTTTTTAATTAAAAATTAAATTAAAAATATTTAGAAAAATATTTTTATAAAATGGTTTTCATTTTTGAACTCAGAACATCGATATTATGTTCAGGTAATTTTTGGGGATTTTTCTGAAAAAAATGAATTTTCGGTGAATAGTGAATTTATTTAAAAATTAAATTAAAAATATTTAGAAAATTATTTTTATAAAATGGAGTCCATTTTTGAAATCAGAGCATTGATATTTGGTTAAGGTGAGATTTTGGGATCTTTCTGAGAAAGTTGAATTTTCAGTGAATAGTAAAAATACAGTTTTAGGGTTTCGGTATGTTTAATGACATAATAACTGTGTCATGATGATGTCATGAGATATTTTAAGGGATGTTCGACTAAAGGGGATGAATTATTGTATGAGGTGTCCCAAGTGGCCAATACCATTGGCAAATACCATGGGCAAGCCCATGGTTTTGCCAAAACCACTAATGAGGTGTCCCTTGGCCATTAATGCCTTGTCCCCTCACTTTCCCTATAAATACCAAGCCCTAATCTCATCCATTCGACTCCCCACTCTCCCCCAACGAAGTTCGGGTCTCATTACCTCCCAAGGAGTCCTCCCAAGGTTCCCCCAAGCCCTCAAGGTCCCAACCTTTGAGGTTTAAGAGTTACATTTTAAGGTAAGGGATCCGACCCCTCTCTTTCTTTTCAAGTGATCTTTTTTTTGTCATTCCTTTTATGCTCCATGTTATTATGTTGGAGGATGTTATTTTATACTCCTCTTACATCCATTTTTATGTTCATATAATGAGAGATCCCCTCTTACTCTCATTATTTCGTTTTATGATGTTTTAAGTGGCACCGTTAGGCTGCCGAAATTTTTGTAACAGATTCTTTCTCCCTTCTCATTTTTCAAGATCTATTTTCATGTAAAGTATTTCAAGTTCCTTTTTTTATCATGTTGGGGTATGATCTATAAATTTATCATACTGATCTTTTATGATCATATGATGAGAGACCCCATTTTATCTCTTCAATTCAGCATTTTGAAGTTTTAAGTGGCGTCGTTAGGCTGCTGAATTTTTAAGGGATTCTTTCACCCTTCTCTTTTTCAAAGTTCTACTTTCATGTCAAGTCTTTCAAGTTCCTTTATATTATGTTGGGGTATGATCTCTATATATATCATACTGGACTCTTTTTTTCATATGATGGGAGACCCTATTTGATCTTGTCAATTCATTTTTGTTGAAGTTTAAGTGATGCCGTTAGGCTGCTGAATTTTTAAGGGATTCTTTCACCCTTCTCTTTTTCAAAGTTCTACTTTCATGTAAAGTCTTTCAAGTTCCTTTATATTATGTTGGGGTATGATATCTATATCTATCATACTGGACTCTTTTTTTCATATGATGGGAGACCCTATTTGATCTTGTTAATTCATTTTTGTTGAAGTTTAAGTGATGCTGTTAGGCTGCTAAATTTTTAAGGGATTCCTTCACCCTTCTCTTTTTCAAAGTTCTACGTTCATGTCAATTCTTTCAAGTTACTTTCTATTATGTTGGGGTATTATCTCTATATCGATCATACTGGACTCTTATGTTCATATGACGAGAGACAATATTTGACCTTGTCAATTCAATTTTGTTGAAGTTTAAGTGACGCCGTTAGGCTGCCGAATTTTCATAAGAGAAATCTTATTTTTTGTCTTCCTTTCATGTTCTTCATTTCATATGGTATATTTTCAAATTTCATTACCATGTTCTTAAATCCATAATATTCTGTCCCTATACTGTTTTATGGGTCATTTATGAATGTTTGACCCATGTCCCCTCTCTTTTCAATGTTTTCTAAAACCCCGAAACATAGCCGTTATGCAGCAGAATTTTCGTCTCAAAATGCCTCTCTTTTCTCAAAATTATTTTATGTTATAAAGTGAATACTCCAAGCTATTATTTCTATAGGGGTATTCACATATATATCAAAATTTTCTATTTTAAATTCTGAGATTTACATACATGATACCCGCTTTCCCTTTCCATGGGTTTGAAGTAACGTAAAGATCATGTCTTTAAAGCAGTTTTTAAAACGTTATGATTATGAAATGAAACCCATTTATTTTATGCTATATGGATTATTTATGAAATGTTTGATGATGATATATGTGGATCACATGATAATAAAGGCAAATTTAAGGGTGCGCCCTGATAGCGCTCCAATGCATTGGGTAAAGACTTAATCTCTAGAGATGAACATTTTTAACGACGCCATGGTGAATAACCATGGTAATTTTTAACGACACCTTGGGGATGGACCTTGGTGAAACGAAATGATTGTCAATATTAAATGTTGCAGCCACATTTTCAAGTTATGAAAAATGTTATTTTTATTATGATATATCTCATTATTTCTTTCTCATGCCTTAAAGTTCTTTTCATGTCCTTATTGAAGTATCTCAAGTTCACATGTAAAATGATTCTCTTGTTTCCCTTATTGGGCCTTCTGCTCACCCTTTCTTTTGATGTATGTCCCCAGGTTATGAGATGCAGTAATGAACCTAGGATGAACTTAAGGAGAATCCTTTCAAGCATTTAAGAAGAGTGTTTTTTTTCTTTTCATGTATTATGTTCCTTGTTTCCAAGACACTAAACCTTAAAGATCCTCAGTTCCGTGTAATGAAATGAATGTTTATGTGATAAAAAGGCGGGATGCTATAGTGTCATCATCCCATGATGTCTACTAAGATACTGTGTCCAATAACCATTTTCTTAGGGGACCCCATTCATATTGTTTGGAGGATGGATATACAAATTTAAGAAATATCATAGGGGGAAAGTAGACATGAGGAATATATTGAACGGATGGTTTTGGGTTTTGAGATCCATCTTCAATGTCCTCCACTACATATGATGAAAATTTTTATAGGAATAGATAAAGCAAGGGATAGAGGGGTAATCCCTAAAATTTATAGATGGTACAGATTGACCAATGATAAGTTATTTGTACATCACTATGTGTCCCATAAAAATGGGAATAATGACATACCTAATTCTATAACTCAACGGTGTAGAATATTAATGCCTATTGGGGATGTGTCCTCTATGGAGAGGGTTTCGAATCATCTCACATTGATAATATCTGAGTTTCTATGTGCATTGTAGAAGGAAAGACTATATTTTAACAAAGTTAATAGAGGATTATAGGTTAGTTCATACCTATTTTTCATATAAAGCATCCCAATTCTATATGGGTTAATGATATAGTTTAACATCTTGTGTGGAGGACCTTGAGATTTTTAGTTTAAAGTCATACAACTAAAAATATGGATGCTATTAAATTAATTTTATTGAGCTCCGAACACAGTGAAATTTACTAATTTATGGTCATATATCTTTGAACAAATGGATTTGTTGTCCTAAGAAAGATTTGGAGGTTTTAAAGAGTTAAAACTCAATATTGAAGGACATATAGACAATTTCCACACACAAAACTCAATAAACAGGTATCAAATTTGACGTGATGACAGTGAGTGTAAATAAGACCCAGGATTATTTGAAAGTGGTGGATAGACCTGAGATATGGTATCTTGGTGTCATTATGTATCAAATAGAGTCCCATGTGATAGGGAATTAATCCATATATAGTAATGATCCATGGTGTCGTAGGAGACCCATTTTAGTATGGGAAACCTATCAATTGAGGATATTAAATCATCACATATTTGTGGTATAATTAATCCAAAATTTATATGTGGTAAGACAATAGTTTAATTTCATATGATGAGGATGTTGGAGGGGCTTGTAAAATATTCCACTTATTTGTTTGTTCTTTATGATTGGCCATGAGGTTACCCTTATTCTCTAGAGAGGAGTGAAATGTGATAGCATATTTTACATAAAGTGGAAAAGTATTAGGGAATTTAGGGGTGATATAACCTTGGGTAATGAGTGGTTTTGTAATGGATCAGTGGTTGGGATAGAATATAGGAGGTCTTGGAATCACAGTTTATCCCATGTACATGGGAATAATGCCACACATTTTTAAATGATGTGGTGGGGAATTAGTTTTATAAAGCACTATTGATTATTCAAACCATGCGATAGGGTGAAATATGACATTGTTTAATATCTAGATTATTAGACTAGGAGTAGGTTCATCAGGGATGTTTGGTTGGTGTCTATGTGTAAAAAGTAACTATAAAAGAGGGTAAAAACTATTTACACTAAAAAAATCTATAATAGGACCAGTTTCACATTTTTTAAGGTAATAAGTATTTGATTTGAGGAATTTACAAAATATTAATTCCTGATTCTTGGATTGGAGTAATATTTGATTTATGTATATTTTTGTGGCACAAATCATGTAAAACCTGACATAAATTTATTGCGAGGAAATCCCTCATTCCCGAAATAAATAATAAAACAAACTACTCTTATTTTATGTCATAACTCTTGGACCATAAGTGAGGGAAGAGGAATAAAATTTGGCGAAGAAATTCATTTTCCCCTATCTGGGGAATTTTTCATGATGAATCTTTCAATAGGACTACTAAAATATTTTCTAGGAATCACTATGCATCCAATTTGAATTGGAATTAGGACAATTGTTGTTATAGGGATATGTGTTGTATAATTATTGTGCGGGAATTTGGGGGTTTTCCCAATTAATGAGGTAATTGAGGCACCATGTATTTTCAAAAACACACCATGATTTTCAGGTATTTCAGTTTTTAAATTTAATCTCATAAATAGTCTTTGTTTCATAGAACACTGAGTATAAGAAAATTATTAAATATTTCATTGTAATTATTATCCCTAAGACATCAAATTGGAGTTTATAAAGAGGATTATCTGAATTATGAAAATATATTTGAAAAATTTTATGAAAAGGATTTTATTAGTTCCTAATTAGTGATAAATTAAACTAAAAACTAGTTGAATATAAAGGATGTGTTGTTATTAAAAAACTATTTTTATGCACACAATTGAATTTTATCATAATAAATTAAATTAATAAATAATTTTAATAGATCATAATGATATTTATATTTTATTTATTCAATTAAAATTTTCATGTTCATTCAATATGTTTTAAAATATCAAGATAATAATAAATCCAATTTATAACCTAAAAGCTATATTTCTTAGAAAGGTAATAGTTCTTCCAATTATTGGAACACGTAATTTTAAACTAAATTGTGACACTTTTGTAAATTGAAATATAAAAAATAATATTCATATTTAAAAGTGATATAACATAATTATATTATGGTGATTTTTCTATATTTGTTCGATAAGTATCATTTTTCGATGAAAAGTGAAAAATAGTGCATTTCAATGGAAAAATAGCATTTCATATAAATAATTTATAATGATAAAATATATTCTAAATTATTTTTATATTATAAATAGTTAAATTATTCATTAATTAATATAATTATGTTATTTTAATCCATTTTAAATTTAAAATTGTTATAAAAACATTTAAATCTTTCGAACATTTTCCCCTCAAAAACATGTTTTCCCATTGTATTTATAGGATTAATTTCAAATATAATATTCCAAATAATATAAATTGAATTTGGTTAAATAGATTTAATATTCTGAATAGAAAGTTTAATTTTATGTTTTATGTTTATTTTAATTTTTATACATAAAAAATTTCCCATGGTAAAACAAATTACCTAATTATAGGTAAAATATTGTAAAGGGTTAATGTTAAAAGGTAAATGCTTATAATAACTAAAATTAAAAAATTAAATGGGTGTTTTCAGGAATTTATCAACCTCGAACATACTATAAAATTTAAATTTCTGAATAAAACATTTATATTAATAGAACCACTATGTGGTTGGCATTAAACATAATATTATCATTATTTGATCACATAAACCCACTAATACTCATGAACAAATACCTCATCTCTCCACCCCCATTTCAAATCACAAGACTTAAATCTCCTAAAATCACTATGAAAAACATTCCTCCCAACTCTCCACAAATTCATGTTCTACTAGCCTCTCCAAAATACCATATCCATGATCCCCATGGGGTTCTCCAAGGAGCTGATATTAAAGAGGTAACTTTTCAAAAACACGTCGATTATTTTATTTTTCTTCTTATACATTCTCCGCATATTCTTAATAAATTAAGGCATATTAAATCCATAATAATTTATATAATTCAGTTTTATATTCATAATGTGATATCTTATATCCATCCAATTTATTACATCAACTTATTCAATGAAATGAAACTATTGTCCACATTATGGTGTTTAATCACCTCTACAAAATATTTTTTTTTCATTTCAAATACAACCTTCATGGTTAGTCATAAAACTATTATTTTGGTTAAATAATAATTTAATATTTATATAATAACTTATTATATGTTTTGGTAGATATTGAAAAAATATTAAATAAAACAAAACTAGGTCATGATGTTTGGAGAAACTCCCAAAATAAAATAATCATTTATCATTAATATTTTATCAAATGAATCATCATTAAGTGTGAATAAAAAATTATATATGGGACAATTTATACTCATTAATTTCCATTAATAAAATTTTATTCAACTTATACAGTTTTATTCCTATTTGAAAATATAATCTATAATTGTAAACAAATGAACAAATCATAAAACCATGAAATGAACGCACACGAAACAATGAAAATAATGGAATATTATTAATTAATGTCATATATGATGTTATAAGAGGATCATATATGTTATTAAAAATATATATAAAAATACATAATATTTAAATTACATCCTTTAGGGGAAATATATATGATGTACCCTAATAAGAAAAAACAATATAAAATGATAACTAAAATAAATCATGATTTTTTCATGCCATTAATATTGAAAGGTGATGGAACGTATAAGATATTTTTTATATATAAAGGATATTTCATGATCATTCCTATAATAGAGTATAATAAATCTAATAATATTGTAATTAATGTGTTTTGCTAAGCCTTTTTAAGGGAATTTGAAGCTAAAATAAAAGATAAAGTATACAGAAGTATGTATGATGAAAATGTTGGTATATTATTGAATGAGTAAAATAAGGATAAAAAATAATTAATAATACCCTTTTTATATTCAAAAATGAATCTTATATGATATCGACTAAAATGAAATATGGGTCCACTCAGTTTGATGAATATACTATATTTAATGAGACTCCAAATGTTGATAAACTAATTATATCAAGGTGTTGTAAAATAGAACAATACCTATGTCAAGATATTTATGATATTAATATTGATATATTATGTTGTTTTATAACATTACTATACCTCCCTCATGATATTTATGATAGTATTATAACTATATTAGGGTGTTGTATAAAAGTATTATACCTACCTCATTGGTGAATATTTGCTGGAGGATATTATTATATTAGGGTGTAATATAAATTATTTAAAATGAATTCCTTTAATGCAAAAACATGGTATTTATAATGATAACCTATAGTATATATTAATGAATGAGGTGGTTATAGTATTGTTATACAACACCCTAATATAACTATAGTACTATAACTAATATATTAAGGTAGGTATGGTACTGTTTTAAAACACCCTCGTTCAGATATTGAACTACCATAAATTTCATGATATAGTTATATTACCATTATACAACACCATAATATAATGAGTTTTATTATATTTTTTGTCTCATTAAATATACTATATTCATCATATCGACTAGTAATAACATCCATTTTAGTCCGTAACATTTTTAATTTATTTTTCGTTATAACAAGAGTATTATTAATTATTTCATTATCCTTTATGTACTCATTTAATAATATCATAACATTTTCACCATTCAAACTTCAATATTACTTATCCATGATTTTATCTTCGAATTCCTTTTAAAAGGCTTCCCAAAACTCATTTATTACAACATGACTTGATCTATTATACTTATTTTTATGAATGATCAAGCTAGAAACACTACATCGAATACAAATATTATATACAACATCATGTTTCCTTAACAATGGCATGAAAGTACCTTAATTTACTTTAATAATCATTTTATATTTTCTTTTTAATTTGTGTACATAACATATGATTCCCCTAAACGTTGTAATTGCACTATAGTGTGCACAATAGTGTAATTACTACCATTAGGGGAAACATATTTGTAGTACCCATATAAAAAAGCTAAATAAAATGATCATTTAAATAAATATAGGTACTGTTATACCATTAATAATTCAATACGAGGGTAGGTGTAATAGATTAATATTATTTAGAGGGTCATGCTTGATCATTTATAGAAAGGAGTTTAATACATTTAATCATAATATAATGAATGAGATTAGAGAATCTTTTTAGGGACAAGGAAGCTAAATTCATAGATAAAGAATATATAAGTAGGTATGATGAAAATTTTATGATATTATTGAATGACAATAAGAATGATAAAGAAATCATTAATAGTAGTCATGTTATATAAGAAAATGAATTACGAATGTAACATCCCAGGTAAATAAAAAATAAATCATTATAATATTTATTAATATTTTCGAATTAAATATTAATTTTTCTTTAAATGGGTTTTTATGTTTGATAGCATACCCGATACGCAATAATGAGTTTATTTGAAATCTTACGTTGCACACTAGTAATAAAATAATATTATTTTAAATGGTAATTAACACGTAGCCATTGTATTGACGGGAAAGAATATAAATAACTAAAATATGATTATATATGTTTTTTAAATTTTTATACACTTATCCAATAAAAGATAAGTGCTTAAAATAAGAAAAGAATTCAATTGTAGGCATATATACTCTAATATTCACTAGATGTCTACTTATCGCCTTTTGAGGGCGAAACGTCATTAAATATAGTTTTGGTCACTCTTATACATTCTTTTGGACCAAATGAAACACTTCTTCAGAATTGTTACATCAAAATTTACTTTGTGTAAATTTTTGGTATTTTTCTGATAAAGTTCATTTTTTTAATGAATAGTGAAAAATGTTGTATTTTAATTCAAATCCTCTTTTTAATCTAATTTATTTATATTATTATATTATCTTTTGAATTGGTTTTTAAGTGAAATTAGAATATATTTTTACCATTTAATCCAATAGTGGTCGTTGGAATTAATTTCTCTTTGAAATTGGACTTAAACTAGTGTCAATCTTTTGATACTTATTGTTTCATAAAAACACGCTATTTGCTCTAACAGTGGAAATTAATTATTAAATTAATTAATGTAACTTATATGTTTTAAATTTTGTAAAATATACATAATTTTTTAATTCGGAATATCAAATATAGCATAGGGTGAAGTTTTGGTATTTTTATGAAAAACTTCAATTTTTGATGAATAGTGAAACCACTAAGTGGTACTTAAAAAACTGATTTTTCGTTTAAATGAAATTTTACCACCTCTGTGTTTTGAATTTCAAAAATCCTACATACATGGTTGTCATTGGGATGTAAAATGTTTTTCAATGGGATTAAAATAATTTTTTGGTGAATAGTAACTTTTAAGTTTTTAATCACAATTAGAGGTAATTAGTGTAGTTTAAGGTAAAAATAATGTTTTAATAATATTAAATTACCTAGAAACATGTCCTACCCTCATTAGATGTGTCATTGAAGACCAATAGTATCCATGGGTTAACGTGGGGACCTCATTGAGCAACTTTGGTAGGAAAATTACATTAATAACTTTTTATTTAATGTTAAAATTAAAATGTCACAAACATGAGTTGTTTTACAAAAAAAATTTACATGGGGTTATAAAAGTCATATTTTTGACTATAAATATTCATTAGAAAGCTAAAAATACTTTCTAAATAATTATATTTTTTATATAATTTTTATACATTTAATAAATTAAATTATTTATGACACCTTGATGATGCAACGATTACCTCATTATTTAACGATTTAAATAAAATGAAAAGATAATGTAAAATATAAGACCTTAAAATGTCCAAAACCTATTGGATGGGTGTATTTAGAACTATTATCACCATATCCCTGAAATATATAATTATGGGAACTTTTAAATCTGAAAATCATTTTATAATAATGTAACCTTTTATAACTTTCCAAGAGAGCCCCTCCTCTCCTCTTATAAAAGGCCCCCACCTCTACCACTTACCCACACCTCTCAAGCCTTTGGATTGGCCAACCCCTGCCCATTTTGTCTCTCCAAATCCCTATATTACTCCTAGAATCCTCAATTTGGGCAAAACTATTCCCATGGAAGCCTTTGAGCACAAATAAAAAAAAGTTACCCGTTTTAAAGGTAGTGTTTTCTTTTGTGTTCTTATGTTTTATTTTGCTTCTACAACCCCATAAACTCTTTTTATTACTTTATTTTATAACAAAAAATGTATACTAAATATACTAGGATGTTTTTATAAGAATGATTCTAGCTACACTTACACACAGCTTCATCTAATGGTTAAAGAGCATACTGTTTCTGTGGATGGCGAATTTCTGCCTCACAAAACGATGATTGTTCAATATTCTTCTAACACCTTAAAAGGGGGCCATTAATATGTCACTATATTTATATATGATATATAATATGTTTATATTTTACTTAAGCTTCTATATTTTTCATTTATGGCATACCTTTATGGTTTCCATTATGGGTAAACACGATAATTTCATTTAAGAAGTGCGGACTACCGCCCCCTCAAAGTGATTTGATTCGTTAATACCATATGTGGTATGTATAAAGGATATATTTAATGATATTATATATGAAATTATTCTGGAATTATAATATAAATTTAATTCATTATGATTCCATTTCATAAAATACTAAATAGAAATGAAAGTAGCGTTCATACGTACGTACGACTTACCGTCTCCATGAACGGTGCATTTCATTTATTATCCCCAAATGTAATGTACTATTATAAGTAAATATATATAATAGATATATATGATGTATTTTACATTTAAATGATGAATATAATTCTGGAATTAAAATATACATATCTCTCATTTAGTTTTAATTCCATTAATATGACATAGAAATGAAAGTAGTGTTCATGCGTACGTACGGCTTACCGTCTCCATGAACGGTGCATTTCATTTCTTACCTCTAAATGATTATGTGATATTATAAAAGCATTTATATACAGGATATATATGATATATATAGAATCTACATCATGAATATCATTCTTGAGATAATGGATATTTGACTAAGTGAACAACTTGTAAATATAAGAAGTTCACTTTTGACTCAAGTACCAAATTTCAAAAAAATGACCGTTATTAACATAAATGATTGCATAATGTTCATAACATGGTAATAAGTGATATAAAAGGAATAATGAACTTGAAAAAGGTTCTTAAGCAATTATAAATTAACTCTTTTTTATTATTCAGGACATTAAAGAACGATCAAGTCAAGTCGGACCCGAGCTAAGGGACTTTGTCTCAATCTTCATTCATTGAGGTATATTTTGTTTTATACACAACATTCCTTTATACGGAGTATAAACCCCTTTGACTTTTAATTTTATACAAAAGGAATCTTTTTCTACGAAGCCTTTTATAAAACGACAAAAAGGAATTTTTCTTTTAACGTATGCGGTGACAACGACCTTTTCCACCACCGTGAGTATTATTTGGTCTTTGGCTTCCTCAACAAGCCGTAATGTTTTTAAAATGAAATAAATACCATATACACTTTTATGTATTTTGGTATTTAAAATGGTTTTTATAATGTATTTTTTATGTCAATATATTTAGGTGATATATTGTGATCGGAATGTGTAAATGTTTTCTTTCCATTATATTTGTTTTATGATTTTATAATGGTACTTGGACATTTGATGGGTGGTTACATGATAAACCATATAATGGGTGGTTCCATGAATACCAGGATGGGTGGTTACATTATAACCTCCAATGCATTGGGTATGGAAGTTGGCCGTATGGCTATTCCATTAAGTGATATGTGTGGAAGTCGACCAGATGGTTATTCCACTTAAGTATGTTTATATCCCATGTTACCTTTATATGTTATGTGTTCTTTATATGGGTTTTATTGTAATATTTTGGTAACAAAAACATTAAGTAATGATATTTTAGTCAGTGAAGATTTATTACTACTTCATAAAGGTGAAAAGTATTACTTTGATAAAGTATACATGGTTTACTTTTTGTTTTGAAAAACTAACAGTTTTCATTCTTTGTGTATCCCGTACTGAGCTTTTTATGCTCACCCCAAGTTTTTTTGAAATTTGTTTCACATGGAATAATGTGGAATAGGTTCAAGGATGGGATCAAGGGAAAGTCATGCTATATAAAACATGGAACTAGACATGTGTATTTTTAAGAGTTTTTATTTTATGGAAACTTTGTAGAAGTGTCTACTTTGTAAAATTTTGAGATGTAATAGTTATGTCCTAATTCTCTAAAACTCTAAACCAGAAAATATACTCAATGTGAATTATTCATTTAATTCAATATTAAGTAAGGTTTAAGTCCAGGGCCTTATAGTTGGTATTAGAGGTCGGTTTAGACAACTTTAGGAGTTAGAAAATTTTTAAATTAAAAATTAATTTATGTTATGATTGAAATGATAAAGCATTTGAAGATTACCATGTTTCTTCTCCTAAGATATTTCTGTGTTATGAATGGTTTTTCATAGAAGAAACAGAATAGATTTTCTGGGAAGGCATACAGAGGGAAATGACCTTTCAAATCAGTATCCTGAGATGGTCATAATTAGAACTAAACAGTTTGTTGTAGTGATGGATCTGTTGACTCAGGTGAAAAATGTTGGTTGTTTTTATTGATGATATTTTGGTGTTTTCTAAAAGTAAAGAGGAGCATGAAAGTCATTTAAGGGTTATCTTGAAAACCTTAAATGAAAAGAAACTGTATGGATAATTCAGTAAGTGTGAGTTTTAGTTACAAAAAATGTCTTTCCTTGGTCACATTGTTTCAAAAAATGGCATAACTGTTGATCCTGCTAAAACAAATTTTTTTGAAGAATTGCCAAGACCCAAAAATGTAACTGAGATCCGAAGTTTTCTTGGTTTGGCAGGTTACTACCGAAGGTTTGTTGAAATTTTTTCACAGTTATCTAGTCCAATGACTGAGCTAACTCGGAAGGGTGTTAAGTTTATCTGGACAAAAGAATGTGATGATTGTTTTCAGGAGTTGAAAAGAAGATTGGTGAATGATCCAGTTTTGGAACTTCCTTCCAGGAATGGTGAGTTTGTTATATACAATGATGCTTCATTGAAAGGACTTGGTTGTGTCCTTATACTGAATGATCAGGTAATTTCATATGCTTCACCTCAGTTGAAAATTCATGAGGTAAATTACCATACACATGATTTGGAATTTGCTGCTGTTGTTTTTCTCTTAAAAAATTTTTAGGCATCATTTTTCGGGAGTAAAGTGTGAAATATATACTGATCACAAAAGTTTAAAGTATATATTCACTCAGAATGAATTGAACATGAGACAGAGGATATGGCTGGAATTAATCAAGGATTATGATTTTATAATTCATTACCATCCTGGAAAAGAAAATAAAGTGGCTGATGCTTTGAGTCTAAAAAGTAATGCTTCATAAACCATGCTATGTTTGGAACGAGATCCTCTGGTTTTTGATTTGATGAAATTTGGAATGGAAGTTGTTTGTGTAGGATTTCCTTTTGTTTTGTTTGAGGTATCAGTGAAATATTCTCAATTAGACAGAATCAAACAAGCACAGAAGAAATACTGTGGGTTGCAGAAAAAGGTAGAGCTGGTTCAGAAGGGTAAGTTGCCTGATTTTAACATTGATAATGATTGTATTTTGAGATTTGGGAAGAGATTATGTGTGCTTGGTGACTCACAGTTGAATAATGAGTTGTTATGTGAGGCTCATTATTCCCAGTTTTCAGTTCATCCTGGCAGTACTATGATGTACAGAGATCAGCAGGAGTATTACTGGTGGGATGGAATGAAAAAAGATATTGCTGATTTTACTGTGAAGTGTTTGACTTGTCCGCAGTTTAAAGCAGAGCGGCAGTTACCGAAAGGGATGTTTTAGTCTTTAATAGTGCTAGAGTGGAAATGGGAAAAAATATCCAAGGGCTTTGTTGTGGGATTACCGAAGACTTCTCGAGGTAATAATGCAATATGTGTTATTATTGATCGATTGACTAAATCTGCTCATTTCCATCCTATTGAGATACTTTGTCTCTAGATCAACTTTCTCGGTTGTATCTTAAAGTTATAGTCAGGTTGCATGGAGTTCCCCTCTCCAATGTATCTAAAGGTGATCCCAGGTTTACTTCTAACTTTTGGAAAGGCCTTAAAAAGTCGTTGGGTACTGATTAAATTTTAGTACAACTTTTCTTCCTCAATCATATGGGTAGTCAGAACGAACAATTCAAACTTTGGAAGATATGATACATGCTTGTTTGATGGATTATTAGGGAATTTGGGACCAACATCTTTCTTTGGTTGACTTTTCAAAAAATAACAGTTTTCATTCTAGTATACAGATGGCTCCGTTTGAAGCATTATATGGTAAATGGCGTCGAACTCCAGCTTTTTGGGATGAAGTGGGTGAAAAGAAGCTGATGAGACTAGAATTGGTAGAAGAGATGGCAGAAAAAGTTCAATTGATTCATAAACACATGAAAACAGCTCAGAGAAGACAGAAAAGTTATGCAGATAACCGAAGGAAGGATCTATCTTTTGAGGTAGGTGACCGTGTTTTTCTCAAAGATTCACCATGAAAAAGTGTGATGTGATTCGGTAAGAAAGGAAAGCTGAGTCCAAGGTTCATTGGACCATATGAAATTCTAGAGAGAGTTGGATTAGTTGCTTACCGAGTGTCTTTACCTCCGATTTTATCTCAGGTACACAATGTTTTTCATGTTTCGATGTTGAGAAAGTATATGCCAGATCCATCTCATATTTTGATCCCAGAGGTAGTTTTGTTGGAAGAGAATATCTCTTATAAAGAACAACCAGTCTAGATTCTTGACCGAAGAGAGAAAGTGTTGCGAAATAAGGTAATTCACTAGGTAATGGTTTTGTGGAAAAACCATATGGTTCAAGAGGCAACATGAGAATCTGAAAATGCTATGAGGGATAAATACCCCCACTTATTTTGATAAGTGAATAAAATTATGAGGACGCAATTCCCAAAAGTGGGGAAGGATGTAACATATCAGGTAAATAAAAAATAAAGCATTTTCATATTTATTAATATTTTTGAGTTAAATATTAATTTTACTTTAATGGGGTTTCTATTTTCGATAGCATACCTGATACGCAACAATGAGTTTCTTTGAAATCATACGTTGCACACTAGTAATAAAATAATATTATTTTAAATGGTAGTTAACACGTAGCCGTTGTATTGGCAAAATTGAATATAAATAACTAAAATATAATTATATATATTTTTATAATTTTTTTTAAATTTATCCAATAAAAGATAAGGGCTTAAAATAAGAAAAGAATTCAATTTTAGGCATATATACTCTAATATTCACTAAAGGTCCACTTATCGCCTTTTGATGGAGAACCGTCATTAAATATAGTTTTGGTCACTTTTATACATTATTTTGGACTAAATAAAAATCTTCTTTAGAATCGGGACATCAAAATTTACTTTATGTAAATTTTTGGTATTTTTCCGATAAAGTTCATTTTTTAATGAATAATGAAAAATGTTTTATTTTAATTCAAAACCACTTTATAATATAAATTATTTGTACGATTAGATTATCTTTTGAATTTGTTTTTATGTTAAATTAGAATATATTTTTACCATTTAATCCAATAGTGGTCGTTGGAATTTTTTTTCACTTTGAAATTAGACTTAAACTAATGTAAATCTTTTGATACTTATTGTTTCATAAAAACACTGTATTTGCTCTGACAGTGGGAATTAATTATTAAATTAATTAATGTAACTTATATGTTTTTAATTTTTTAAAATAGACATCATTTTTGAATTAAGAATATCAAATATAGCTTAGGGTGAAGTTTTGGTATTTTTCTGAAAAACATCAATTTTTGATGAATAGTGAAACCACTAAGTGGTACTTAAAAAACTGATTTTTCGTTTAAATGAAATTTTACCACCTCTGTGTTTTGAATTTCAAAAATCCGACATACATGGTTGTCATTACAAAGTAAAATGTGGTTCAATGGGACTAAAATTATTTTTTGGTGAATAGTAACTTTTAAGTTTTTAATCGCGATTAGAGGTAATTAGTGTAGTTTAAGGTAAAAATAATGTTTTAATAATATAAAATGACATAGACACATGTCCTGACCTCATTGGATAAGTAATGTCCAACCAATACAATCCATGGGTCAACTTGGGGACCCCATGGAGCCACTTTTATAGGAAAATGACATTAATAACATTTTATTTAATGTTAAAATTAAAATGTCACAAACTTGAGTTGTTTTACTAAAAAAAATTTTACATGGGGTTATACAAGTCATATTCTATACTATAAATATTTATTATAAATATGAAAAGATTTCCTAAATCATGATATTTTTTCTATAATTTTTAGACATTTAATAAATTAAATTATTTATGACACCATGATGATGCAGCGATTACCTCATTATTTAATGATTTAAATAAAATAAAAATATAGTGTAAACTATAATACCTACACAGGTCAAAAACCTATTGGATGGGTGGATTTAAAACTATAATCACATTATCCTTTAAATATATAATTTTTCGACCTTTTAAATCTGAAAATAATTTTATAATAAAGTATCCTTTTATAACTTTCCAAGAGTGCCCATCCTCTCCTCTTATAAAAGGCCCCCACCTCTACCACCTTACCCACACCTCTCAAGCCTTTGGATCTACCAACCACTACCCATTTGTCTCTTCACATACCTCTCTTACTCCTAGATTCCCCACTTTGGGCAGAAGTCTTCCCAATGAAGCCTTTGAGCACAAATCAAAAAGAGTTACCCGTTTTAAAGGTAGTGTTTTCTCTTGTGTTCTTATGTATTATTTTGCTTCTCCAACCCCCTAAACTCTTTTAATTCCTTTCTTTTGTAACAACACCAGTATAATTAATATACTATGATGTTGTTATAAGAAGTATTAGAGCTACACTTACACACACCTTCATCTAATGGTTAAAGAGCATACTGTTTCCGTGGATGGTGAATTTCTGCCTCATGAAACGATGATTGTTCAATATTCTTCTAAAACCTTGAAATGTGGCCATTAAGATGTCCCTATATTTATATATGATATATAATATGATTATATTTTACTTAATCTTCTATATTTTTCATTTATTTAATACATATATGATATCCATTATGGGTAAACACGATAATTTCATTTTAGAAAGTGCGGACTACCACCCCCTCAAAATGATTTGATTCGTTAATACCATATGTGGAACGTATAGAGGATAGATTTAATGATATTATATATGAAATTATACTGGAATTATAATATAACTTTAAGTCATTATGTTTCCATTTCATAAAATGCGAAATAGAAATGAATGTAGCGTTCATACGTACGTACGGTTTACCGTCTCCATGAACGGTGCATTTCATTTCTTATCCCCAAATGTAATGTACTATTATAAGTACATATATATAATGGATATATATGATGTATGTTACATCTAAATGAAGAATATATTTATAGAATTAAAATATACATATCTCTCATTTAGTTTTAATTCCATTAATCTGACATAGAAATGAAAGTAGCGTTCATGCGTACGTACATCTTACCGTCGCCATGAACGGTGCATTTCATTTCATACCACTGAATGATTATGTAATATTATAAATGCATATATATACTGGATATATATGATATATATGGAATATACATCATGAATATCATTCTTGAGATAATGGATATTTGACTACATGAACAACTTGTAAATATAAGAAGTTCACTTTTGACTCAAGTACCAAATATCAACAAAACAACCGTTATTAACTTAAATGATTACATAATGTTCATAACATGGTAATAAGTGATATAAAAGGAATAATGTACTTGAAAAAGGTTCTTATGAAAGTATAAATTAACTCAATTTTATTATTCAGGTCATTAAAGAACGATCGATTCAAGTCGGACCCGAGGTAAGGGACTTCGTCTCAATCTCCTTTCATTGAGGCATATATTGTTTTATACACAGCTTTCCTTTATACGGTGTATAAACCCCTTTTACATTTAATTTTATACAAAAGGAATATTTTTCTACGAAGAATTTTACAAAATGACAAAAAGGAATGATTCTTTTAACGTACGCGGTGACAACGACCTTTTCCACCGCCACGAGTATTATTTGGTCTTTGGCTTCCTCAACAAGCCGTAATGTTTTTAAAATGAAATAAATATCATATACTCTTTTATCTATTTTGGTATTGAAAATGGTTTTTATAATGGATTTGTTATGTCAATATATTTATGTGATATATTGTGATCGGAATGTGGAAATGTTTTCTTTCCATTATATTTGTTTTATGATTTTATAATGGTACTTGGACATTTGACGGGTGGTTACGTGATAAACCATATGACGGGTGGTGCCGTGAATACCAGGATGGGTGGTTACGTTATAACCTTCAATGCATTTGGTATAGAATTCAGCCATATGACTATTCCATTAAGTGATATGTGTGAAATTTTACCGGATGGTTATTCCACTTAAGTATGTTTATGTCCCAAGTTACCTTTATATGTTATGTGTTATTTATATGGGTCTTATGGTAATCATTTGGTTAAGAAAAGGGTATGTAATGATATTTTATTCAGTGAAGAGTATATACTACTTCATAAAGGTAAAAAGTACTACTTTGATAAAGTATACATGGTTTACATGTTGTTTTGAAAAACTAACAGTTTTCATTCTTTGTGTATCCCTTACTGAGCTTTTTATGCTCACCCCAAGTTTTTTTGAATTTTTTTTCACATGACTTAATGTGGAATAGGGTCAAGGATGGGATCAAGGAAAAGTCATTCTATATAAAACATGGAACTAGACATGTGTCTTTTTAAGAGTTCTTATTTTAGGGAAACATAGTAGAAGTGTCTACTTTGTAATCTTTTGAGATGTAATAGTTATGTCCTAATTCTCTAAAACTCTAAACCTTAAAAGATCCTCAATGTGAATTATTCATTTAATTCAATATTAAGTAATTTTTAAGGCCGGGACCTTATAACGGATGTCAAAAAAATGGAAAATATGACTAGTCAATTCGATGAATATAATATAATTAATGATACCCTAAATCTAATTAAAATAATTATATTATGGTATTTTATAACAGTAATATACTTACCTCAAGAGATTAATGATAGTGGTTTAGATATATTTGGGTGTTTTATAACAGTACTATACATACCACATGATATTTATGATATTACTGTAGCGATATTATGGTGTTTTAAAATAGTAATTTACCGACCTCATTGGTGAATATACATTTCATGCCATAATTATAAATTCTATGGGTATGGTATAATAGTATTTTTTAATGATATAATCATTTTAATGAAATTTTCCTGAATATCCTTTCATTGAGGCATATTATGATGTTATACACCCACCTTCTTTTATGAGGTGTATAAAGGCCCCCTTTGACCTATCATATCATTAATTTTTTTAATAACATGTTATTTAATGTTTTGTTAAATTATATTCTTTCATGGGGATTATGATTAAAATCTTTCAAAGTGGAATTGGACACTTTGATTTAAAAATCACTTTTTAAATAAATTATTCAATATACCATGAATGCTTTTGACATGAATGAAATGGGTTGGGGACCAGTTCATATAATCACCTAGATGAATCGATAGTATCATGAGATGAATTATATTGGTGAAAACCCCATTGTGATTGTTTCCATACTATATTATACATTCTAAAGGATAGATCCTGATTGTAGAGAATTTTGAATGGTCTTGAAATGAATTAGATAAGTGCCTACAAAAGTAATAAACTAGAAATCTGATTTATTTTGATAGTAATTATCAATATGTTATATATTGATAGTTAAGATTCTAACATTATATATTCCATCTATTTTTTACTCTATGTGATTAATTGTTCAGTTAGAATATACTTTATAAAGTTATACAGTCATGTGATTATTTGTATGGAATTATTGGAACATATTCTATTCCTATGATATTTTTCCCAAGTTATTGATTAATTGTCATGTGTTTTAGTCATCTTCTTTGACATAATGACTATATTTGATTTATTTATGATAGGTTTCGCTATACTTAACCCTTGTTGATAATTTGACCTCACCCATTTTTATGCATTATTTTTTCCCAGGATGACATGATGTTTGTTATTAATGATATATAGGGTTATGGTAGGATGTTAATAGTGTTCTCAAAGGATTATTTTTATTGTGGTTTATATTTTTCAATGTTAATTTAACGTTTAAATATATATCTAGTTTTCCAAAATTATTAAAATATTCAGTCTTTCGAGATTTGATGCACTACATCAATGTAATATTAATAATATAAGGTATTGACTTTGGGCTACTAGGGATAGGGTCTTTATAGTTTTCATGGGGAATCTAGTTTTTTTTAAAATAGAGTAATGCTATAGTTTATTATAATTTCTTGAGGATGATTTCATGGTGTAAAATTATTTTTATGTGAGGTATCCAATGATTATTTTATTGGGATAAGATAATGTTTAAATTTTAGCACTAAGGATATTGGGAATTTTATTTTTGATTCGTACAAATCAAACCATGAATTCTATTCTTTTATAGTCATGGATCTCAGACCAATGAAGCTATAAATAGTTTAAGGTCATAATGCACGGGTAAAGTGGCTATTGTTAGTTTAATATCATAGAGATCAAACACTTTTTTTCATATTATATGTGTTACAATAATTATCCTAAGGGGATTTGGATAAATTCACTGTAAATTTACCAAGGTTACTAATGATTAAGGTCAAGTATCGTCGATCAAGGTTTCTATAGTTTAATGTCATATATGTATAACTCCTTGACCTCAAAAGCCAAACTTCAGTGCATTAATTTTTAACATTAGTATGATTAGAAGGAATCATATACCAAGGGACTGGTCAATTTAGTAATTTTGTAAAAATACAATACATTTTTGTATCCTATTTTACCTTAAGGAAACATAATACATAACAAAACAAAATTCTCATCAAACTTAAAACTCATTCCAAGAATTCATATTCATTCCCTAGGGAAAGGAAACAATATAAGGGTGAACTAAAATTATTAGTATGGGTAAATTATAGTAGAATAAATAATGAATTTATAAATAATAATAAATATTGTAATAATTAAATATTATTTAATAGTTCTATACAAATAATCACATAACCTTAAAACAAGACCGGGGTTACTAAAACTAATAAAATAATCATATGGAAGAATAAGAATGATAGAATGAATAATTTTGTACATATACACTATCATGATCTATCCTCAAGATAGTAACTATCATGATATATCCTCAAGATATTTTTTGTCTACTGTTTTAAACCCACATGATTTTTGTTAGGAAGAATCTAATTGAAAATTTAAAACTTCTTGGAAATAAACATTAGAGGATTGCCACCAACTAATTTCTTCCCATGAGAATACTGATGTTTTAAGTGGATTTGACTAACCAATCCTCATACCATATACTCTATGACCAAAACATTCTTCATATATAGAAAAATAAATTAAAATCTAATGAAATTAACCATATTAAATATCTGTATTAAGTAATGGATAAATATTTATCAACACATCACTAATAAATAATATTACTTTCAATGTGAAAACCATATAAAACAATATCATATGGTTTTGGAAATAATAATATCCAAAAAAAATGAATATATATATTAAAATAAATATGATTTCCATTTAAAAACCATTTCATTAATTTCATTTTTTCAAGAGAAAGTAAATAATCACAAAATAAAGTAATATTCAAATGATAACTTTTACCACTCATAAATTTTCAAATAAATCCCCATGGATGAGATAATTCAAATATAGTTTTTTAATACCATGAAATATTAGTGAATATTGATATTAAATTAAAATGGGTCTTAATATACAACACACATAAGAGACTAGTTTATAAAATGGTTTATGCCACATGGAAGAAAAAGTGAGACAAGATTCCATTAACTTGAGTCCAACATGTCATATTTGACATTATTTTTCTGAATAACATACCTATATTAATTATTTTAAATATTATGAACCATTTAATGATTATTATTATATTTTATTAAATAATTACAAATTTTTAAACAAATACTTATTCAATTAAGTTTACATTGTTTGTTTGGGTCAAATTCGGTCAATGTGTCAAAAATGACATTGATAGGTCGTCTATGGTACAAGGGGTCATTATTTAAAAATATAAAGAATAATAATAATTAAATAACTTTCATATTTATAGATGAATTATAGTTTCAAAACTAGTCAATAAATATTTTTAGGAAATATGAACCAACATTACAATCATGGAGATGGTAGTTTGTATGTACACATTAGTAATATTCCAACTATTCAAAGATCGTGATGGAAAAAATGTAAGCAAAATTTATCTTTTCATAATAATTATTATATAATAAATAAACTGTAATTTACAAATATATATATATATATATATAATTCATGGGATTAAAAAGAAATCACGTCACATCTAGGAGGTGGTAGTCCACAAGTAAATGAATGACATTATCATTTTATAGTGTGTAAAATAGTTAATAAAGAAAATGATATATTTTACTTCTTGAAATTTAATTATAACATTAATATCATATATATATGTGTGTGTGTATCATGTAAAATAATTTAAATTAATCTAATAATTATTACATTCCATGTAATTTTTAAATGTATCACATCATTTTGATGAGGCGGTAGTCCATACATCTACAAACCATATTATCGTATTTACAAAAATTAAAACAAATAATAGTAAGTGTATTATATATTTTAGAAGTATTAATAAAGCAAAAATATAACTTATATCATATAAAAATGGTGTTTCCATCATAATTCCCTACCATTATAGGTGGTAAATAAAGAATTATCGACATTGTTTCTTGAGGCGTTAGTCCACCGTTCACACTAAGAGTAGATTCGTTACCCACTTAATAGAAGTGTGTGTAGATATAGGTATATAAATTAGCATAGATACATATATGAATATTTGTGAATCATATTTTATTATATAATAATTTATTTAGAATAATTGAATTTTTGGAGAATGAAATAAAACAACATTTATTGTTGTAGAATCTTAATTCTTTTCGGGTAACTCCTTTTGATTTCAACCAAAGGACATCCTTGAATTAACTTATAAAAATTTGAGGATTATTGATTTAGGGGAGGGATTTTTGGATATCATTTTCCAAGATTTTTTATAAGGAAAATGGATTTAGTAGATTGATGAATTGTGATTGTTGGCATCATTTTTTAGTGGAAGGGGAGTGGCGTTCTTATAAATATAAAATGATAAATAATATAGGGTGGTCTTACTTACATAATGTTCCACCAAAATAGATATATAATTGATTAAATTGAAAGTATGGATTATAAAATCCTCCACCGCGCAAAATTATTTTGATTTTAAAATTCTTTTCTTTAACATATAAGTTTCCCCAGTTTTACCATTTTGGATTTTATTAAGGTAATTAGTTGATTATCATAATTAATTTAACCATTATGACTAAGATAATGTAATATTTAATATAAAATATAGAATCAATTAATTATAAATATTACATATAATTACAAAATATATCTTGTGTGTGGGAAATTAATTTTAAGAGATGCGCCTTTAACGTGCAAAAACACTGCATTAACCTGAACCCTTCCAATAATGTTTTTTATATTTAGGGCCCAATCTTCACATTATAAAATAGATATTGGTCCAATAAATAGACCATATTTTATATATATGAAAATTCTTCAATAATTTTGAATAATATTGGATTTTAGTACTTTCAAATCTAGTAATTATTTATTAATTATTATAAATTATCCTTAATATCAATTTTGAAAGTATATACTAAATTTAATTTTAAAAAATAATTACGATTTTGAATATGGAATATATTAATTTATAATAAATTTAATATGATCTATTGATCTAAAAAATAAATGAAAACCATAATTTAGTCAATTTTATTTACATTAAATATTTTTTGATTCATTTATTTTATTTAATTATTCAAAAAATAATCATTGTGTTGGTGTATATTAAGGATTTTATGTAAATAATTCATCTGTTCAATTTAAACTAAAATTTTCGTGATAAAAATAACTCATTTAACATTCATAATAATTTTTATAAATGAAACTATGTATCTTCATCAATATTCTAATGCTTTATAGGAATTAAAAGAACAAAAGGTACTTTTTTTGTCTTTTTATTCACGGAACTTATTTTATGGGTCACGTTCATGAACATGTGTCCAAATAACTCATAATATTAGAATAAAATGTGGTATATGGTAGAAACTTTTGGGAATAAATTGACTTTTAGAAAATTTTATAGGTCATTTTTTCGCTCATAAATAATATTTAACCACTAAGTAAATTAATTTTACCTTAATCTCTATAATTAATTTAAATCACTTTCAATGATATTTTTTTCAAAAAAAATTTATTGGAATTTAAATTTTTATCTTATTCCAAAAATTTATATCAATTTTTAAAAACAATATTATCATAAGTGGAAAATTTAAAATTTAAGCTAATCCCCAATATGTGACTTGAATGTAGGGTTTTAATGTCAAACGTTTCAAATGACCATTATGTTTTTAGATCACAATTCTATTTAAAAATATTACACCAAACTAAATTGGTTAAATATATAAATAATTGATCTATTGAAACTTTAAAACAAATTAAAAATATAATTTAACATTAATTATTATTTAAAAGAAAAGAAATTATTCTATTTAAAGGAAGTATTTTTTAATATTCATCAAGAAATTAAAACAATTAGAAAAAAATCACCCAATGATTATTTTAAAAATGTGATTCCATAAATTAATATTGTTTTTCAAAATAAAATTTATAAACGTGATAAAAATAACTTTAAAAAATTTGCACCATTAAAAGGTATAAAAATTTTCTTTTATTGGAAAAATTTAAATTTTATGCATAAAATTGAATTTATTCTTTCCTTATTCCTATCAAATATATTAGAATAATATAAAAATATTTTATTGAATATATATTATATATATATATTTAACGTAATTCACTAATATTACTTAATTTTTAATTGATTTGAATCACTGTTGGGGATAAAAATAAATATTTCTAAAATCATTCTATTTATATTCATCTAGATACAATATTAATTTATATTTAATTGGTACCCAATGAATTAAAATATATAATTTCATAATTTATTTAATCATTTTAATAACTCTAAATTTAACCGATAGGCCATTTTATAATATATTAAATAATTATATTTTAATAATATATTGTTGTTTGATAAAACTCAATTGTGCATGTAACACAAACTATTGAAAAATGTGGTTGTTTAATGTAATGTAATATAAATAATTGCTTCATTAATTAAAATATATATAATATATTTCATAATAATATTAAATATATCATAATGTCTCAGTGTGTTATATTCTGTTATATGTCTTATTTTTTGTGTCATACAAGCAAATAAATACAATGTTATAAAATTACAACTCTAGGGTGCTACGTTATCCACACTTTAATTACATTTTGTCCTTGAAACTTAACAATTATCTTGGTAAATGAGGGTTTGATATTTTAAAATTTTATTTTTGAATAACCCACATCGGTAATATGTTTAATAACACATCTTCTTAATGAAATATAATATGATATGAGGAGGTCAAGAAAAAAATTAGTCTTTAGAATTAGATATCATTAGCAAAAACATTGATGTGGAAGAGAAATATAACTATAATGTTCTAATGAGAGTGATACATAACTCATTCATGAGAATTTTTAAATGACAAATACATGAAATATATTTGTGAAAAACATCATAGATATCATAGAAATAATGATAACAATAATAAAAATCATTCTATACACTTTTCCTATAATTGAGGAATTATTTCACTCTATATGAATTTAATAAAATATAATTACTTCATACGTTTTTATTTCATAACCACAATATTATCCAATGGTTTTTCATTGATGTATTTTTAATTCATCTCTTACCACAAGATGCATCATGGGTTTAATTAATACATCATTCTAAAAATCCAACATCAAAAGGTCAACTTAATCTATTTCATAAATGTTTATCCTTTATAAAATATTATGATCCAACACATTAGAATCATTTTCATTATATTTAGTATTATCCAGCATAATTTAGACCAAGCAGACATCTATATATCTAAACATCATTGTATCAACATTAAGAACATGTCAATGTATATCATTCCCTCAACAATGTGTTTTCTAAAATATTCAACATGGTACTGAATAATATATCTTGGTTATAAGTACCAATCAACAAAATCATTTAAATCTATAATGAAAAATTATTGTAGTACAATCCTTATACATTTCATAATAATTATAACTGATATATCATAAAAAAATAACTTTACAACATTCTTTGAGGATCCAAATAAATAAGTACATTAATCATTCCACTTTGGTTCTTTAAATAAACTAAGATTTACATTTATTTCATAGATTTCCTAAAAAATTGAGAATTTATTTCTATAGTTCCCCAATTCACTATATTTAAGACATTAAATATCAATTTTATCATTCCCCCAATTAAACTCTCTTTCTTAGCAACCCTTTTCTTTATATTTATAAATAACTCCCAATCCCTTTAAAAATTTCCTTGGATGATTAATTAAATGGTTATGAAATTTTGGAAAATCCTTCTTTCTATTCTTCCCATTATCACCATTTTTTCATCCTCTTCCCATCTTTCTTCCTTTTGATGTCATATTAAATGGATAATTATTTCTATTTCTTGACTGAAAATGAAACTATTTCCTCATATAATGATTTTTTATAAACCATTTCCCTTGGAAGAAAGTTTTTAATGAATTTAAATAAATGGTAAATTTTATATTCATTATTATATATGTAATCCATTTAATACCTATATAACCATGTGAACGCTATTTCTCATGCTCTAACACCTTATTATTCATTTTTCATTTAACAATGGAAGTTCCTCTTTAACACAATTTGTTTTTTATAAGAGATATATTTTTCAATGAATGTGTCTTCAAAATATTTCCATTAATTATGTTCCATTTCCAATTAATTTATAGTATATTGGATCAATGATCACCATTGATCAGTATATCCATTGAGACAATACACTAAAAGTGTGAACTTGTCCATTGCACTACATCATAATGCCCTAAATATCTTCTCCAAAACATTAATCCATCGATTGGAAGCTATTGGGTCAGTAGTACCACTAAATGACGGGGGAATCTATTTCATAATGTGGTCCAATAATAGATAATCTCACGGTGGAATAGGTCTCTCCGTCCGAGTGAGGTTATTTTTCATAAATTGATAATGTTGTCCTAATGTATCCCAAATATGCTCAGTTCTAATACAAGTTATATGTGTTTTCTAGGTAGGGAATCCTATATAATGGACATGGGTATTTATACCATTCCTCTATATAAGAGTAATTTCTAAATAATGGAATATAAAATATTAGGTCATCTCATTATGAAACAAAATTAATAATGCAAAAACTAGTGAAATAAATACATTAATGGAAGCATTTAAAAATTCCTAATATCAGAATCACATACATGGTATCTTTGAGATTATCTCCATAGTATTTCATAGGGTTATGTTTTCTAATCAATGTTTACCTAAATCTAGTTCCCAGGTTTTCTACTAAACTTCCTTTGATACCAACTGTCACACCCCTAACCCAGAAGCTCGGAGATAGTGACTTAACTAATTAAATTTTCATTAATAATAGGAATAAAATATTGAAGTAATAATAAATTTATAACTTTTGGAAAACTATAATTAATAAATCGATCCCATTTTACGTAGGGAATAAAAAATATAATAAATAACAAAATTTAAACAATACCATCCTTGAAACAATTTACAAGAAATAATTTTCACATCCTATGGAAAGTAAACCAAATAATTTTAAGCTAAAATGTTTAATAATGCTAAATTATAGTGGGAGATATCATGAATCTGTAATGAATAATAAATATTGAATGAATAAAAAGGGATTAAATTATTCCATTTAAATAATAACATTATCTTAAAACATGATTGTTGATTTTAAAATTAATCAAATAATCACATAGAATAATAATGATATCGAAAATCTCAATGTTTGATGTATGAAATATCATGATCTATTATTGTAATATTTAATATCATGATCTATCCTCAAGATAGTTTAATTTAGTGAGTGGAGACTCATTTTATTTGTGTGTAGATCAATCCTCCTAAAAAATTAAAACATCTAAGAAACAAAAACGAAGGGTTTTGCACAAATAGACTTCATCCCATCAGATTACTGATGTATCGAGGGGCTTGAATTTAATAATCCCCAAGCCTTATAATTTTTCTAAAAATAATTAATCATATATTAAAAAATAATTTCAAATCATAAATAATGTATCTTATCAAATATCTATATTGAGTAAAGGATATAGATTTATCCACATATCCCCAATAAGTCAAATAATATTCAACGTTAACACCATATATAACAGTGGAATAAGGTTTAGAATATTAGAAAATCCATCATACCAGAATATTTTTATTAAATTAAATATAATTGTTAATTATAAAGGATTAAAAATGTATTTTTTAAATAGAGAGTGAAGAATCAGAAAAGAGAGTGAGCTTTCAAATATAACTTTTTCCTTGTGTAAATTTCAAATAAAACCGATCAGATGAGATAATTCAAATTGAGACGTAGAATAAAATCAAATCTGATTGAATAATTATTTTAAATGAAAAACATGTAGAATATACACCACACAAAATAAATCAGTGGAAAAAATAGTGTATTCCCCAAATAAGAAAACGTGATACACCAATCCATTACCTTGAGCCTTACTTTCCAAATGTTCATTTATCATCCTAAAAAATTAAATTTACATTAATTTCATAAATTTTGGATAACCATTTAAAAGTTTATAATAACTTTTACATCACATATTATAGTTTTTTCAAAACAATATAAAAAATAAGTTTACAATATGTGTTTTGACCAAATTCGGTTCATGGGTCAAAAACGCGTTTGGTAGGTTACTATGGTCTAGGGGGGTCATTATTAAAAAATACCAAGAATAATAATAATGAAATAATTATATTATATATACATAAATTATACTTTTAAATCTAATCATGAAATATTGTTTTAAAAATTAACAAATGTTAAAAACATGGAGACAATTGACCTTGCGTACAGAAGAGTAACATTAAAATTTTTCAATGATCATTTTGAAAATATAGTAAGTAATATTTTATCAATATATAGTTATTATTATATCATAAATTAAATTACATTTAATGATATATAATTATATATATAATTATTCTGATGTAAATGGAATCACATCTCACTGAGGAGGTGGTAGTCCACACATCCACGAAGGCTGTTATCAATTTTTATTACTATGTAAAAATGGTAATAAAGAAAATAATATCTTATAATCATAAAATGAAAATTATTTCAGGA
The DNA here is from genome assembly GCA_963277665.1 of Viscum album. Taxonomy (NCBI): domain Eukaryota; kingdom Viridiplantae; phylum Streptophyta; class Magnoliopsida; order Santalales; family Viscaceae; genus Viscum; species Viscum album. Next base: position 1,459,776,982 of record OY728150.1, on the reverse strand, counting down.
ATATATTATATAGATATATTTTTAATATATGATTAATTAAACACATCCATAATAGATTACATTTTATTTATAAACGTATCACATCACATTGAGGTGGCGGTAGTCCAAACATCCACAAATGATGTTATCGTATTTATAAATAATGTAAATCATGAAAATATTTGTCATATATCAGTTTCATAAGTATTAATAAAATAAAAATATAACATATATCAGATAAAACTAGTTTTTTCTATCATAATTACCATCGATGATAAGTGGTAATGGAAAAATGATTTACAACATTTCCTAAGGTGGTAGTTCACTGTTCACAAAAATGGTAGATTCATAAACCATTTGATGGAAGTGTGTCTAGGTAATGGTATAACTTTTAACATAAAAACAAATAATTATATTTAGGATAATTATTTATTATATTACCATGTAATAATATGAAATTATTGGTTTTAGAAATAAATAAAACAAAATTAACATATATGAATGTTACCTTTTTTCAGGTAACTCCTTTTTGTTTTAAACCAAGGATATAATGGGATTAATTTATGCACAAATTGAATCTTATAGGTTTTGGAGATTTTTTATATTAATGGAGAATATTATGGATGAAAAAATGGATTGATATGTGAGATGTAATGGGAAGGTAAATTGGCTTTTTATAGTGGAGGAGGAGTGGCATTATTGTAAATATAAAAATGTAAACACTATTGGGAGGTCTCCATTAAATAATGTTCCACAAAAATTGTCAAATAATGTATATAATTTATTTTACGGTAGTTCCAAAAATCAACCACCCAATAAATAACTTCATTTCTTTAATTTATTTTCCATAACATCTATGTTTCCCTACTTTTACAATTTTGGTTTTTATTAATGTAACTAGTATTCAAAGCTAAGTAATTTTACAATAAATAAAAAATTAAAGGAAATTTTGAATATAAAATATAACAAAAGATAAATAAATATGACATTAATTTTAAAAATAATAATCCAATGATAGTTAGAAATTTAATTTAGTTGAAGTGCATTTAACGCAAAAAAACACAACAGTTACACGAACTATGATAATAATGTTTTTACTATTTAGGTGTTAATATGTTCATTATAAAAGATAAATTAGACAAAAAAGACCATATTTTTTTATACATTAACATTCTAAAATCAATTTTCATAATATACTATTTTTATTAGTTTTAATTATTTCAATGAAATGTCATTTATAATAAATTAACATTAATGTCAATTTTGATATTATTTACCTATTTTAAATTTTAAATAAAAAATACATTAATGGAATTAAATTATATAAATTTTTCAAACATTTAACATGACCCATTAATCTACATAAATAATCTTACATAATAATTCATTCAATTTTCATAACTTGAAATATTTTTAGAATCACTTATTTTATATTATTATAAACTTAATAATAATTGAAATAGCTTATATTATGAATTTTAAGTAACTAATTTATATATTAATATTATAGTTAAATAATCATTATAATAATACTCATATAAATTTTCAAAAAAAATTATTCCTGAAACTCTATAGCTTGATCTATACTGCCACACTTTATAGGAATCAGAAGCATTGACGGTACATTTTTTTGTCTTTTTCATAAATTAACTTATAATATAAATTAATTTCATGAAAATCTATCTCAATAAATAATAAATTTCGAATAAAATGGGGGATATCGTAGAAATATAGTCTTTATTTAAATTTTAGATAAGTTTCCAGTTAATTTTTCCCATATGATTAATGTAAAACCACTAAGTTACCTATATTTTACATTAATCATTGTAGTTAATTTCAATCACTTTGACTATTTGTTTTTGTAAAAAATTAGTTTCCCTTATTATAATATTAAAATTACATATATTATAATTATTTTTATAATTTTTTGAAATTCAATTTATAAGGTGGAAAAATTAAATTTAATGATAATCCCCAACAAATGGAATGAAAGTGTAGTTTTGAAGTGGAAATGTTCAAAAGGTCATTACGTTATTATAACTAAATTCAATATAAAAAAAACTAAATTGAAATAAATTGGATTAATAGATTTATAAATCAAATATTTCTTAATTTAAAAATAGTTTAAAATATTATTTAAAATTAATTATTATTTAAAGGAAAAAACTTTTTTCAATTAAAATGTATTATTTGTCACTATTCATCAAAAAAAATAAACTTCTCATAAAATAACCAAAATCCACCCAAAGATAATTTAAAAGTTATAATATCATAAATTTAGTTTATTTTTATAATTAAAATTTATATAAATGTTAAAATTTGATTTTAAAATAGATTCACTATTCAAGGGCCGTAAAATGGCCTTTTTAGGAAAATATATTTTTTAACAGTTAAACTAGATTAATAAGAATCATATTAGTATCAAATATATTATATGAATATAAGAAATATTTTATGGAATATATAATTTATAATTTTAATTAATTTCATTAACTAATTATAATAAATTTATTTTTTATTGATAAATCTCTTTTGGAGCAGAAAAACCGTTTTTTATAAAATCATTCCCTTAATAATAATTTTGTTTCTATATTCATTTCTAATTAAATGAAAAACAATGAATTAAAATATATATTTTTATAATATATTTAATCATATTAATAAGCTCCCATTAAATATCTTAATCATAACTTATAAAATTAAACAATAGTATATTGATAATATTTTTTTTGGTAGACTCAATCTTGCATGTAACGTAAACTACCAAACATTGTTATTCATGCATGTAATGGAAGATAAATAATAATTTCATATATTATAAGCTATATTATATCTTTATTTTAAATAATAAATATTTCAACAATTCATGAGGCATTTTATTAAATTTTATGCTTCGTGTTAGGTTTCATAGATTTTACAAAATTCAATGTTCATACATGATAATTTTTTATTATAGTTTCTTTGACTTAGAATCCTATTTTATGTTCATGGGGTGTAGTCAATGTTTTATAAGATGTGTTAATTGAAAAACATGTAAAAGTTTGGGGTTGTGATATTCACTGTTTCTATTTTGATGAAAGATTATGCTACAATAGAGTAGACCATATGTATAGTTTATGTTCATTGACACATGGGATGTAAAATTAGTGGTTTTTTTCTATGTAGAATTGGTGCACTTAGTTCTAGTACCAGGTCACCCAAGAAGAAATATCGAAAGGAAATATTTTTTTAGAATTATCTATGTATCCTTTCATTGTATCTCTATATGTTATTAAATGCCTGAAGCTTATTTTCCTCTATGGATTCTAACAAATATATAAAAACAATTTAAATTCAATATATAATCTACTAGTAATAAATATCTATTCATAGTGATATAAATGATATAATAATTGTTAAGAATTCCTCGGTTCTATAAACCTTGGAGTAGGGTGTCACATTGGTGTAATTATGACTAATTGATTAATAGGACAAAATAGAACTAGAGATATTTTGGGGCCATGAATTTTTGTTAAGTCCAAAAATTTTCGATGTGATGCTTGCGAGGTTCTAGTTTAATGCCACAATCTTTCCATTTTCTAGTTCATGGCACTGCGATGTATGGTTATAACATATATTTTTTTAGTGTACAATTTCATTTTCTAGGAAACCTGAATTTTGGTTCCTTGTTCTGTGAGAAAAGTGTGAGGATCCCTGAAGCATTTTATGATATAGGATCTCTAGAACAAGACCTTGGACTATTTTTTGTCTTCATTGATTCAAAATTTTTATTCTCCTATGGATAATAAGTCTATTATAGTCCCAATGAACATACACTTTCATGTGTTTCTAGAATTTAGGGCCCCCAACGTTATGTCCCAGTACTAGGAAGGTCCAAGAGTATTTTTCGATTATGGATAATATCATGTTATCATTTCTAGATTTGGTATATATCTGAAATAGATAAAACCTAATGGTGGATAGAATAAAAAAATAGACTATATTGGGACCAATGTATTCAAATCTAGATTTTTTTTGATGTATCATAATTCCTTCATGATGAGTCCCATAGGATCAATCATGGATCTATTACATGACCTAAGGTGTCTTATTTTGTTGGATATGATGGAGGATAATTCCTTCTATCCCAGAACAATGGGTGTTTGTCTCAAGTTTTATCCCAACTCTAGATGGTAAAATTGGCTCTACACAATAATATTTACCCACACAAGGATTTATATTATTGTAGAATCCTATAAAGAAGATACATGACAAAGGGATTTCTCCAATCAGGTTCTGATATCATGGGTGGGGATTTTATGGTCCATTCATAGAAGTTTTAGCAGCCAACTCATATACATATTGGTTTCCAACTCCTTGGCTGGAAGGGGTCATGATCATCTAGTGTTCCACATTAAATACATGCTCATCCTTGTAGGGTTTCATGTGGGATAATGATAGGAAATACAAAGAATTAAATCCACCATTTCACAAAAAAGGAACATGGGACATAATAATGTGGGAACAAAACTAGGCCATATACTGATAGATGTCTTACATTAGTGGAACATGTTCTTGTTGTTAGACGATTTAGTCACCCTTGACATGTTTGATGAATATATTGGCGACTCACATCACATATAAACTAGGGAAACTAATATAGAGGGAAAACTCAAGACCAATAATGAGAGACTGATACTATGCCACATTGTTGGTGCAACATTATGAAATCATAAAATATTCCATTAAAATGGATTATGAAAACATTTTTAATATGTCCCTTAGACCTACCCTTTTAAATAATGTTTTTCTAAGCCTTCTACTGGTTAGATGTTAGGAGGTACCATCAAAATTTATCTACCAATATGGGCTAGTCATATCAACTGATAGAATATCGTCATATAAGAAATAAAAATTAGTGGAATTTCTTGACGGTCTTGATGTGTGGCCATAAAATCAACCAGTGTCAGGCCTTCAATGTACTTCTTTAGGAAAATAATGATGTAAAAATTTTGAAGGATTACAATCCTTTTTAGAAATTATCATGTTTTTGTGGGGAAATTGAGGATTTACATTTTAAGGTCTACATGAGACCCCATCTATATCTCATTTTCCTACAAATAATGTCACAAAATCAACATAGAAATCACCAGTACAAGGAAAATATTCACATTTTGGGAGTGTATGGCCTTCTTGATGATGAGCATTCCAATAAAAATGTAGAGGATGTTTTCATACCATCATTTTTTCATGGATAGATGGCATTGATTGTCCATTCCGATGTGGTTATATAGTGGGCCAATTCCTTTTATAAGGTGACTGACATTAGACATCTTTTTTTATAGTAGACACTTCATCATATCTTCATATGAAGTCTAAAAATATTCATTCCATTGGTAAATGGTTCTTTTTTCATGAACCCTGATAAGATATTACACATTCCACCAAGATTTGTGAGAAATCAGCATATAAAGGCTATGTGTCCATAATGGCACGATAACTCTCATAGATTGCGTGGGGTAGGAATTTGAATGGTAGATTTGATTTTCACTAGGTTAGTCTTGATGCCCTTTTTTCTTATGATGAAGATGATAAATTGTTTCATTGGAAACCCAAAACGCTCAATTTAGGGGCTTCAACAACAATTATTTTGAGAAGTGGATGCTGAACACTATCTTAAGATCCTTCAGATTGTCTAGAAATTTGAGATACTTTACCTCTATATATTTTTAGTACTACTCCACCAATTTCCAATGTATTGGGTTCAATATCCATTGCATGGACTACTAGTAAGTGGATCTTGTGTTTTAGAAGAAAAAAAGGAATAACTTGATTATAAAATGACTCTTGGGGTCCTCTGAAGTAAGTGGCAACCTAATCCTCATAAAACATCCAAATATGATTATACATGGGGTATCCATCAATGAAAGAGAGGTCACACAACCCATATGTAGATTCCATCAATATCTATATCACTATAAGAGGAAATAATCCATCATACAATGGTATTTTAGGTCTCTTATGTTGAAAAATACTCTGATCTTACCATTTTTATTCTTGACTGGGATAATTATAGATATCCACCTAGTGTATTGGTACTCCATGTAAATTTAGGCCTTAATTATGTTTTCAACCTCAACCACAGCCTTGGAACCATGAAAGGGTTGCAAAATTTTGGGAGTTATATGAACTTTTGATGAATCATTTGGAATAAAATGTAATTAAATTAAATATCATGGTATATTCCTTTCATCTCATCATAGATCAAGGAGAATACATCACTAAGTTCATTAAAAAAGGAAACATATGGTATTTAGTCCTCTAGGGAGATTTATTTGATGATCATATTTTTTCTATGACAATACTTTGTGTCAAGGTTCCTAAGGGTAAATCATCAATAGTGATAAAACAACCCACTTCAAATACTAGAGGGGCATCTTCCAAATCAACTTCATCATCTAGTGAAGGGGGGTTAGAGGGATGAGGTGGGTCTTATAGAATGGATAGCCCAGTGAAGCCCTAGTGGCTTCTCTAGATGATATGGAATCTTTTTTTGGGGTCCCTTTTCTATATATATTTTTTAAAGTAAATCTACCAATAAAATTCTACTCATCTTTTAGCGATGATGTCATATCATAAGATCGAGTAAAAGGGGATGTCTCAACAGTCATTGATTTAGCTCAAAATTTTGGATCATGATGAAAATTCATGGTTCCGTAGCCATAAGAGGAACATATCTATATTTCATTGGATTAGGGACTACTGGAATTAGATATTATTTTCTGCTGTATGAGTACATCATGATGTATGAGAACTCATTTTCCATGAATACAGTGAATCATCCCACATTTCTAGCAATATGGGATTCAAATGAGAGATTTGGAGAACAAAAAAAATTTCATGTATACCAATGGACTGGTTATAGTGTCCATTAGATATTTATGGGAATTTACATGCCACAATGTGTAAATGGAAACTTTATTTTCATCCCTTTTATAGTAACCATAATCCTGATAGCTAGCCTCACACAACTCAATAGGGGACGCATTACCCTAGATTAACCCTACTCAACCATCATGGGGGAACAAGAGAAACTAGTGACACAAGAATGGGAATTTTTTATTCATATGAACCATGGATCCTCCAAACATAGCATTTTAGGTACTGTCCTTTGAGACTACAGAAATTTTAGTGCTTTATAAAAGGCTAATTAATTGTGTATTCAACATAATTTTCCACATAGTTTTTGATCAATAATATTTTATAATACAATTGGTTGGTTGGAGGGAGCTATATCTTCTTCCATAAGTACATGATAATGGATCTTCTATGTCCAAATATGTTTAATCCTTAAGATTAAAAGCACTAGGATGTAAAGGATTTCAATTGCATTGAAATATCCTACGATATATTGTAGTAGTATATTCCCTCAAATGGTTACATGATTGTATTCGCTAAAAAATGAGACAATGTCTTGACTTTTGTGTCACATGGAATCCTTTAATGTGTTCGGCTTAGTGGTTGGTACTTGCACCTTGAAATGATGTGGTATTTTCAATGATTGAAAAGGGCTAGATGAATTTTGTTTGAAAGGTGTTGTGCATAAAAATTAAAATCCTCATCGGTATTATATTGAGGTTTTTTGGAATATAATAAAAACATTCTATATAAATATTATTCCTATAGAGGTTCACTATTTGGAAGGGAGCACAATTGATGCAGCTGGATATGGTGATGAACCTAGAATTGCATTAGGAATATTCTTCTATTGGATAGATTTTTTCTAGAAAAACCTGACGGGTGAGGATTTTTGGCTTAGGTTAGGACCCAGTTGGATGCGGATGGGCTATACCATCAACTGATATAGTCCATTGGGGGTGTACTTGATGGTGCTGGATTTCAGGGTTTTTCATGGTGATATATGTGGATGGGTATGTTAGATGTTTTAGTAGCATGAATAACATAGTTAAATGAGATAAAGTTATATATCTATCTATTGGAATGTCTGATACCTCTCCAATGATGGTGTTATATGGAGGTGCATTAGGGTTTTTCATAAAATTATTATTATTTTGACATTGTTATGTGCTTCACCATGTCAAAATTAATTTAGGGTTCTGTATTCATTCTAATAATTAGTGGAGTAGTCCAAATCTGAGTTTACCCTGGGTACACCACCCAATTTGAGAGGCATGAAATCACTAGTGGTGTGAGAAGGTTTTGGCACTGTAGGGGGACTCTGATTTCTATTTCATGATTTTTTTATTTTATTTAGATACCTGTGTGGTTTTGCTGCTGATTTGGAGGAAGTGGTTAGAGGATTTACTTTGAACAGATAATTTTCTTGCTTCCTCATGAAGGAATGTATGGCACCGTGGATGTGATTTAATATCATATAAACTAACCAATAAATTATCATATGAATATCACATCTAGGAACCTCTTTACACTCATTACAGTTCTCACTATCACTGTCATGGTTTGAAAATTCATGGGTCACATGCACTTGAAAATTTCCCACATTGACTAAACCATGATCTACATGGTCATTAATAAATTCATTCAATTAATATAATTCATTAATAGTAAATAAAATGATATTGTTATATAAATTGGGAATAGTTCAACTATTGAGTTAGGCCTCAAGGGTCTCCTTCGTTCAATCAACATCAACATTCCTTTTTATAGAGTACATAAAACATATCACAGGTCATGCGAATCATTGAAGTAATATTTATTGATCATTCGTTTTGTGAAAGTAATGATACAATCCTTTTCATAATGGTAGGCCAAGACATATTCTCTCAGTGATGTGAGTATGCTTTATGATATTGTTCATGGTGGGATTTACTCAAGAAGGATCATATAGTAATGGGGTTGTGGTTGTCTCTACTTTTATGGGCTTCTTCATGGGAGTTGGAAGGGGAAATGGGTGTGGTCCTATCATGGTCTTCTACATGGATTCTTGTAGGTGTTGAGCCTATTTATAGATGACCTACAAACTACCTGTGTTGGTTAGGGAGCGGAGGTTTGGGACCAAATCATTTATCATGTTCTTCACACTTCATAAATAGTTGTTCCTGGTAATATGGTATGTGATGTTTATACGCGAGTCCCTTACTTCAGGAAACAAAGCCAGTGGGTTTCTCATCTGCCCGCTTTTTTACATTGGAACTGGTAAGTGATTCTATTATTTCATAAGGTGTACTTGAAATAGTATGGGATCTATCTAAATATGTCTTCAAAACTATCAATATACCCTATAGATAGTTTTCAATACTAGATCATTGTTGTTCCTTCTAATGCACAGATCTGGTGTCAGAATATAGAACCCTCATTCAATTGTGGAGTCCCCCAAATTAGACCAAACCACGTGTAAAACATATCTAAATGTTGTAGCAAGTCACACATCTAATTAAACGATGTGAATAGAGAATTATAAAACCTTGGGAGCATTTCATCAAGATCCACCCATAGTCAGTACAACATTTCTTCTAGTGGAACAACAACATGTCTTGTTTCTAGAGGCTTTGATATGGGGATGAGAGAAGATATGAAGTCATCATGGTGAGGATTTTTGACCACCAATACATTGAAGGGATCATCAACTCATGGAGAATCACTTCTTTGATATCGAGGTGGATAATCATACTTCTCATAATGGATGGGAAAATCTTTTCTTGTTCATTTTCTATAGCTTCTAGATTCTTCCCTTGATGGGAGCATGAGGCCACCAATTTCTGATCAGTACATCTATATAAGGAGGAAGATCTTCACCAATGAAGGTGATACTAGGTACCTTATAAAAATTTTGAGATCTAAGTGTATCTTGGAAATAATTTGGTAGCGATCCAGTTATATTCCATAAGTTCTTATAGAAACTCATCTATCTTGGGGGATGACATAGCCATTTGTGCAATCTTCGATGGGTTAATCAAATTATAGATAATATTTCTATTTTATACATACAAGTAAAAATATAGAATCTACTAATTGGGGGCTCATGAGGCCTAATTCTTATCACTAATAATTGGTTTGGATTCTAACAAGGGGGTCTGATTAATGGTGTGCCGCCCCATGCAGCTGATATTTCTTATCATTCCATTTAATGGTATTCATGTTTCAATTATCCTTAATAGGTTCAATATTAATTACATTGACCATTATGGTAGTCAGAGTTGATCCATAATTTTCATTAGGTGGTCCAAATTGATAGTTCTATCATTTCCTAAAGAGAGGGATATATTATAGATATATATAAAACCCCCATTGTATGATCTAGCAATTTTGGGATTTCTCAATCAAGAATTGATGGAGTAAAATATTGCTACAAATGAGGCTTTCCTAGATACTCATGCTATTTCCATATAAAACTTAAGGATGAGCTACTTGGAGCACTGTGTTCTTAACTCTCTTCCAATGTTGGTGAAGGAAATTAAGGTTCATCTGTCTCCCTGAGCTAGACAACCGATGGTAATGAAGATAAAAAAAATTCACCCTTATATTCTAGTTGAAATAATCTTCCTGATCCTTATTAAAGGAATCCGTGTTTCCAAAATATTGTACTATAGGTGTCCAATGCATCAATGATAGCTGATCGGTGGCTCGAGACTCCCAAAATTCCTCTAGATGACTACCTGGGGGAGGGTCCTACTTTTTAGTGGCCCAAGCCTCAATTTATACAGGATGAGGTAAGGGAGGGGGTACTGACAAAGACTTACATTGTTGTTGATCTGTTGAGAAAGGGGAACCATAGATGTAAAATCTCTCCTAAATCATGGGATTTATCTTAGAGGTGTCTCCATCATGAAGATAATATCAATGAAAGATGGGGTGTTTACCAATTCCATATATGCGAGGGTGGAAACATAACTTTAGGGATCAATGTAGTGATAAATATCATATGGTAGTTCCAAAATAGACCCTACATCTCTCCGACATCCAGAAAATAGGTAAATAAGATGTATACTGATGGCGATAGAGATAGTTTCACTATGTGTCCCTAGATGGTGGCCAAAACATCAACCGATTGCAGGTATTTGGGGATAGATTTACCGATATTTTTTAAATCATCTTATGATATTATAAGCCTTTATTTTTTGGATACATCATCAGATTATGATATTGAGACTGAATGTGGAAATGGACCCCCCATGATGGGTATCACACTCCATCCTTGTGAGAAGTCTTTAGAGGTGGGGATGTATTAGCCATGGGGAGGAACTCTGAACTAGTTAGTGGTGGTTAGGGGAGTATTTATTAAATGGTATTAAATGTCATGGGATGGTCTATAATGGGCTATTTTAGGGCCATAAACCAATATATTTAATCTGAACTTCCGGATACATGGATAGGGCTTGATCCCTGGTGAGTGAAAATGAAAACCTATTGAGATGTTTCTAAGATGTAATATGAAATTATAATAATGGTAGGCGCCGCTGAAGTGGTAGAAGTTTTCCCTTTCCATGAAATGTTATAGGTAATCCCCTTGAGTGAGCACTAGGCTCTCTTGACATGGGCCAGAGGATTGGGGATGGACTCAATCCTCTTGTCAACTAGTGTGACCAGTTGGTGTTAATGTTGGCAAGACCTGGTGGGAGCTCTCTTGGGTAGCTTCCTATTGGATTCAATGATATTTTTGGATAAAAAAACTAACTCGACATCATATGATATTGATATATAATATCACTATAGGGAGAGGCTCCTGATGTTGTTTTTCATTGGAATGAGGGGTGTTTCTCCTATGTGCGGCCCTTAGGGGCAGCGACAGGGAGATAATGACACAAGAACATGGTGGTACATATCCCTTTTGAGAATTTACCCTTAATACTCATATCAATTACATGGTTATTGATCACCCTAATCTGAATTAGCTAGAAGGGTGAAATGTTGTTTCATCACCCAGTAGTCGAAGGCGCATTGGATGTCGGGGTCAGAGTACAATCATTTAGGATTTCCGCCCAAATGTTTTACTTTCCCAAAAAAACATTTGGGATTTGGTCACCAATGTTATATAGATTGACTGTATTAATGATTTTTGGTTTATAATTTAGTACATACATAGTGAAACTGATAAAAAAAGGTGGAAACATACAATATTATTCCTAAGAAAGAGGGATTTATGAAAACAATGTAAGATACATAGGATGCCCAATGTATTCTTCCCCATGTATATGAAGATTTTTATTATAATCCCATTTCAAACATGGTGGGACCTGGTGGAAAATATTCATATCTGGTTACATGAAAATCTGATGGTTCCCCAGTGCTACTACTATAAATATTTGTATGAAAAGAGCTTCACATTGGGTTAACGTTTTTGTCTTGGGTTGCCTAATGCTACATATTTCTGAACACAGTGAATCCCAAATATGATGGTGTCCAACAATATTGATCTACTCATTGTTTTACGATAATAGATTCACTTTGAGTTTAAGATTATTGTCTATGAATATTTAATCTAGGGATACTTTTCAAGCGTTCTTCTACCTAGAATTCATACTTTATATTGATAGGTGGATTCTATTAGCATAATTAGTGATGTAAGCTCCTTATGATGAATGGGAGGATGTGATGTTGTTTCCTCCTCCCACTGATTCCCACATGGAGATTATCATCATGACTGTGCCTCCCTCATAGATGTTACTCATATTTATGAAACTCATTACCAGTGTCATCTTAAAGTCGAAACTAGTTAATTACGCTCTTTATGACATGATAGGGAAGTAACATTTGGTCATAAGAGGGTGTAACATTGGTAATGCATATGAATTTCAATATTTTGGGATGGTTAGTGGACTATTAATTCTACTCATTTTAATTTCTTGAGGATCTCAAGCGTGAGGACTCTCGAGAATGGATCATAAACCATCCTGTGTTATCCATGTGGTAGTAGAATCCCTAGGCGCTTGTCTTAGAAATCTTTTAACCATTATAATACCATGTTTACTATATTGGGTAGAGATTTTGGATGGTTTCATAGTTTTAATTTCAATTGGCTTAGTTGGGTGAAAATATTAATGACTTTTGATGATAGTTTGGCTGCATGTTTAACATCTTTTGGTGACATATGGGTCTTATGTTGGACAAATTTGGGGGACAGATGGATCACATGCATAATGTTTTGCGATGATAGATGGGATGCATGTTGAATTACTTATGTGTATATATGGTTAACCAGTTTAATATTATTTTTGTATAGATGGGTTAATGTTATTTAATATTACGAGGATAGATGGGTCATATGTTTAATGACATGGGGGGATGGACATGTTAAATGTTTAACATATTTTTGGGTATTAATGTTCAAAGGTTTAACATCATGTAGTGATCGATTAATAATAGGTTTAATATATTGTGGGGATAGATGGGTGGGTAATTATATACCTTGGTGGAAGATATCACACCTGGGTTTTGGTTATGTGTGTCCCAGTGCGGAGATTACACACCTGGGGTTTGGATGTGACATTGGTGTGTCAGGATTAATCCTTATGGAGGTGAAATCCTTACACTAAGTGACATGGATCAAGTCCTATGAATTTAAATGCCATAGTTTAATGAAATATTATATAACCGCTCCTTTTAGTTTAATTTAATGAGTTTGGGACACCAATGTCATAGAAGGAGTTCCATATAGGGATTCTGTGGGGCATATGTGTCGATGATTTCTGAAGGAGTAGGGTCGTCCAATTTTGAGGGAGAAGGTGGAATCCCAGGATGGTTGTACATATGTCATCTTCATCTAATCCCATTGGGTAAGGAGGTCATTTAACATAATTCATTGAGTATTTTTCTTGCAGTTTAACGTCATATGACTAGTACATAGAGCATGGAATTTTTACATTATGTTTGTCGATTATAGATGGAGTTAAACATCCAAGGGAGAACATGTCAAGGTAAGATGAAGATCAAAAAAATGAAACTCCACTAAGACAGTTAATCCATTTTCACAAGTGGTTCCACCGCTAGATATTACCTTCCCACTACGTTTGAAGTATTAGGTGGGGATGTCGTAGAATCTCCAATAGTGGTGTGGTTAAATAGGGACCAAACATAAGGGTGAATATTCTTAAGAGATAATTTCTTTAGGTTTCCAATGAAAAAAATAATTATGTAGATTAATGAACCATGCTTTATTTTATGTAATGTGTGTTGATACAATGTTAGGTGGTAACTATCGCCTGGGGACTTGGGGTGTGGTTAAACTAATATGGGAATGGAATGGGTTCCCCACGAACTCAATAGTGATGAATGGGTAATAGTTGAAAAGAGACCCTATATAAGGACCCCGTGGGGTGGGATTTGTGAATTTTCAGAATTTGAAATGGATGGGGGTCTCATAAATGTTATATGTCTCACTATATATTATGTTTCATGAAATTGGGTGAACCTTCCTTAGATAAAATCCTTAATTCCCATAGTTTTTGTATCATAAAGGATAATTATCTCTAAAAACACTAAGATCCATGAAGGGATTTATTATTACGTGATGTACATGGACATTTGTGAATGTTATCTACACCATTGGTTGAGGTTATCCAAAACATAGGGGAGGTGACCTCCCTAATGATGGATACCTTTTCGAATAAATCTCTTCAATCACTCATGAATCTTATGTGTTTCTAGAATTGATTTTTTTTTCAAAATATGAAATGTCACATCCCCTTCAAGTTCAAAAAATATGTAGGGTAATTATAGTAACAAAATTTTAAATGGTATTGTTCTCATGAAGGATGGAGGCTTTCATGGAAGCTTATGTGCTTCTTGAATTGAAGGGGTCCTTCAAACAAAATTTATACAGCGTGAAGTTTACTTACTCAGGATTCATGCATAAAGAAACATTCATGAGATAGAGTTATATAGTATGATGTTTTCCACATCATGATTCATGTTTTCGGGGAATTCCATGATCCAAATCTATTCACAAAGCTTCCGAAAATTTCCACATAGTCCCTTAAATGGATATTTGGCCTATTCTGTCAAGAATTTTATTGAACTATCCATCCCTTCCTCAACCTATCCCACAAAATGTATATTTCATTATCAATAGATAGATAATGAATCCTTCATATTATTAAAATAATTTTAAAATGGAAATAATATCTTATTACCTTCATTTATGATGAATAGATTCCCGTTTTCACACCTCTATGGATTGTTGTTTTTTTTTAATTATTATTTAAAAGATAATTAATTTTATTAGTATAAGTGTTATCTATCATTATCTATCATTATTTGGGAATTATCAATTCATTATAAGACTATATTTTAACACCAAAATAATTTTTTTCTAAACAAAATGTTCATTAGGTGTAATTCTAGATGATTTTCATACATCCCTTTCACATATCAAGATTATGTTTTATTAACCCTTTCTATGATGTGTTAATTAAACTAAGGAATTTTCAGATGTCAAATAATTTATTATAGAATTTATATTAAAATTTAAAGGTTGAATTTCATTAAAGTGGGTAAAATGTTAGACATCTTGTTAACATATATAAATATATATATATATATGATTGATAGTGTATACGATACAGACCAACTATCCAAAAATAAACTAGACAATATTTTTATATGAATATGACCATTAAACCTCATTATTAACTACACAGGTATAATTAGGATTTACTAAATTTTGGAATATATATAAATCTTATACCCAATATAAGTTTGTTCATAAATTCCTATAAAATAAGTAATCAATGTTTAATTATGTTTTTTTTAAAAGATCGTAAAAAATTGTTTTTATTTAAATTTGTGAACACATATTTTAATTAATTTATTATTCTATTAGAAATTTTTTTTATAGAAAAAAATTCAAATAATAATATGTTAATTTACTTTTTGTGAATTTTTTTGATTTTTTCAAAAATGATTGATTTAACTAGGAACATAAATAATTACCAATTTTCATACAATATATTTTAATTTAACTTAATATTGTAATTCCAAAGTACAATAGTTTTTTCTGGATTTTGTGATAATGTGAAAAATACAAAAAATTATTTACAAAAATATAATTATTTTCATTGGTTTCATAAATTTTCATGAATTTGAAATATGTTTATTATTATGCATAAGAAAGTAGTTTTTTGAAAACTTGTACCAACTAAAATAAGTTCATGAATATTATTAAATAAAAAAAACAAAATATTTTATGATTAAAAATAATTAAATATATTAATTGTGTATTTATATGAGTTCATATTCAAGAAATTATGAATTATAGTAAGTGTGATAAAATATAAAAATTCATTTCTCGGTAGATTAATTTTCATGAAAAACCACTTTTCAACATGATATGAGGGATAATTCTTCTTATATTTTATAAAACAAATAGGATTTTTTTTTAATAAATATAATTTGATATTAGGAATCCGTATAACTTATTTTATTTAATAAAGAAAAGATATATTTTTTCATAATTAATGCAAATAATAGTATTAATTTGTGTAATGACCATGGATTTTTAAATGATACATGTTTCCTGAAAAAATGTGAGTTATATTATGTAATATTATTCTAGGAAAAAATAGAGAAACCATCCAAAAATTATCTCATTAAAAAATATCATTACATTATTCATTGATAAAACTGATGAAAATGCCAAAAATTTAAATTGGTAAAATACATATAAAAAATAAAAAATTAGAAAATAAATAATGACCAAATCTATCAGAATCATCAACCTGCAATTAATAAAATTGAAATTAAACATATTTTTATTAAACTAGTCATCTTTAATGTAAATTAAAATATTACATTTTGTGGAATTGCATTAAATTTTGAGTGAGTGAGTAAAGAGGTAATTATATTAAGAAATGTGACCTTTGGTATAGTAATATCACTATTGGTCAAATATGAATATTATTCAATATAAATATTTTTCTATTTGTGTAAAGACCAGGAAATCCTGTGGTAATTTCTTTCTTAAATACATGGTAATTTTACGAGTTCTCAGTTTCTGACTGCGCCTGATTACGAGGCCCGATGTGCCCGGAATCAATTTCTAGAGGTTTGTTCGGTTACGCTTAGTAAATGTATGCGTGGGATCTTATATCATTTGGACCTCTGCTCAGAATTGATATTCTAGGACACCGATGAACTCGTAACACCGATATTCTCTTAAAAAGACCTTTACCGCAGTTGCGTTTTATCATGGACGAAAGTTAATTTTTGGGGATTCTCAAAAAATCAAATAAAAAATTATGTGTGACATAATTTTATATTAAGAGGTGGTTAATTTCTCCAAAGGGATGTTTTATGTGGGGCCCACCCCCCACATAACCTCCCATGGGAGGATATTATGTAGCGGGGCCCATACGAGCATCTAACCCCTCAACTCCCCTTGAACCTCCCCTTTAACTCTTGGAACTCCCCATAAATGCTTGGTAGCCTCTTCACTTCCACATTCCATCTTTATGGTGCCATCACATCAAATTAATCAATGCCAATTGATTAATTTGAAAATGTTTGAATTCTTTCTGCATGACAACAAATAAAATAATGGGTAACCATTATTTTATTTTTGTATGGGCGATTATTCTTTAGGGGAGATTGAGAGAAATTATAAAAGAACACCATCCTCTTGACAAAGAACGCTCTATGTCTCCAAATATCGTGAAGCATCAGCTTCTACCTTTTTTCAAGTAGCGCAAGGAAGGGAAGCACTACCACCCATGAAGTACACTGAGGGCATCGTCTCGACTTGACTTCATCGAGCTCTACTATCTCTGACGTTGACGGAACGACGTATCTCTTCTGTGACGACCATTATTTGAAACTTCAAAAATGTTATTTGAATCGAGGTAGGGGGTTTTGATTATTTTTAAATGAATAAAATTATACCCTAGTTCTTCGATTAATGATTTGGTTCGTCATTGGCCAAATGATATCACCTAATGCGGAGGGCGCGGACTGAACAAACATGGCCTGATGCCCCTCCGTTGGTTCTTATTGTTTGAAGAAGGAGGCGGAGCTGAATGTACATGGGGATGTCACACCGTGAAGGAGAAGAACCGCGAAGGATGAAGAAGTGTGGCGCCGTCGCGCCGCATGGTGGACCGTGCGGTGGGCGGCAAGACCACGACGTCGTCGCGCTGTGGTGGAGGTGCGGAGGTGGCCGACCGAGATGGAAGCTGTAGAGATGGATTACGGGATGAACGAACAGCCTACTGGCCAGCCCGCTAGAAAACTGTGGCGCCCGATGGTGCTGTATGAAGGGAGACCACGACCCACATCTTCGGGCCGCATTGCAGGGCGAACCGGTTGGCCGCCTGTCGGCCGGGCTGGAGGACCGCGGTGCCCGTAGGTGCCGCGCGACGGAGAAGACCGAGGCCCACATCTATGGGCCGCTCAGTTGGGCAAACCGGCCGGCTGCCTGCCAGACGGGTTGGAAAACTTCGACCCCTATAGACGCCGCTTGAGAAGAACTGTGGCCCCCGTCCGCGGGCCGCGGGAACCGGGCAGAACTGGCCGGCTACATCCGGCCAGGCAGTGGGGGAGGCGGCACCGCTCGGCACCGCCGGGAGAACTAGACCGGCCTACAGCATGGGCTAGGTCCGCAGGTGGGCCGCGCCTTACCATCCCAGGCCAACCCCCCAGCCGGGTCGGACCCCCTAAGCCGGGTCGGGCCGACTCGCCTGCCCACTGGGCTTGACGGGTCGGGCCCATCTTCGCTTAAATTCGAATAACTCCTAGACCACACATCCGTTTGACGCGCCATCTACAACACTGAGACCCTCACGATGAGGTGGTCCTTTTGAGATACTCTATGTGAGTTTGGGTCAAATTTGGAAAATGTCCAGGTTTGTATCGAGCGTAAATCCAACTAGGCCCATGGAACAAAAATGCCAATAACTCTCAGACCAGGCGTCCGATTGACACACCGTCTATTATGTTTGGTTCCTTATGATGAGAAGGAACTGTGGGATACAACAACCTAGGACTTCATGATAATTTATGCATTGACACTTGAATCGAGGAGCGGACCCACCCGGAATTGAGCGTGATGTGTGCGGTAACCCTAGAGCTGGCTGCGACGACTACTGTACCAGAATCCAACATGGGTTTGACAATAGCGACTACTATACCAGGATCCTAGGTGGGTTCGACAGCGATGACTATTGTACCAGAATCCTACGTGGGATTGACAGTGATGATTATTGTACCAGAATCCTACATGGGTTCGACAGCGATGACTATTGTACCAGGATCCGCTATGGGTCCGATAGTTCTGACATCTGTTCCTGTTTCCTGTGTGGGTCCGATAGAATAGCAGGTCTTGTATCCTGTGTGGGTCCGACAACATATTTGGTTCTGAATCTTTTGTGGGTCCGACATCATAAATGAATCAGTTACTACATCTAATCATCTCTATGGCTCTACGAAAGATGTAAACTTTTGTGAGCCAAGTCTTGTCTTTCAATTATTATCATCGATGAGATTGACTTTACTTATTTTTTGGAATGGGTTGTGTTTGGGCTCGGGAGTTGGAGCCAAACTGTGATTGGTAACATAGGTATTAGAATGGGCATATAGCTAAGTAGGTTTGTTTGATACTTTTTGATGGTACCATTCTACAGTGGTTTGTCCTTTATGGTTTCTGGGAGACCTTCGGGAGTCTCGGGGTCCCCTACTGAGTATTTGTATACTCACCCATGCACCGGATTCACCCGCACCTTATTAGGTTTTATGTAGATGAAGGACAACAGTGATCGATGCTAAGGGTGACAGACAGAGGCTGCTCCGAGCTGGACTAGACGGGACATACCGTAGGGATGAGTTTTTCGAGTTCTGTACCTACCCTTGAGGTAGGATTCCTCAGTGAACGATCCAGGAGTTGTTTTCCATTTTTACTTGTACGTATAGTTGTTTTTAGTTGGTTTTGTATACTGGCCCACTTACTTTCAGCACACCTTACTTTTCTATTTTAGTACTTGTTGCCTCTACTGCTTTTGTTCAGACCGTGTGTGTGTGTTACAGGTTAAAAAGAAAATGCCTTCTCTTTTTATCTGGGATTCGCCTTTGGTGCTAGTCGCCAGACCCTGGCCTGTGGAAGGCAGGCTTGGGGTAGTCACGACACGATCCCCGAGGACAGGTCATGACAAATTGGTATCAGAGGTGTTGGTTATACCGAAGAACATAGACTCTGATTCTTTTTAACGACAATATTGTTAATTGTTTTGGTTGTGGTTATCAGTTTATGGAAACCGGTGTTGGTTCGGCGGCTGACGTATATATACACTAGGACTCTGACTTCTGATCTCCGACTCAGTGCACGAAAACACTGATTCTTGTGTGTTCCCTTTGAAAAAGTTTTCTTCATGATTACTTTTTGTCAGCTCACCAAGTATACTGTTTTAACCGTGGCACACCTGTTTCTTTTCAAGACAGCCCGACGAAGGATGCCAGCTGGGGTTCTGAGTTTCGTACGAGATGGTAGCCCCCCCGAGCGACGTGGCCTCCGTGCCGGGTCCCATCACAGCAAAGGTACCAACAGTACCACTACCTGATGGGCCACTGATACCACCAACCCCAGTATCATAGAGTGCATGCCACCTGAGTGCATTGCATGAGTTCCAGCACCGGAGGCCGCCCAGGTTCCAAGGAGAGACAAAACCACAGGTAGGTGAGGATTGGCTGGAGGCTGTCGTGAGGGTGTTCAGATTGGTATGGTCACTAGCCGACCTCATAGTGATCCTTGCCGTGAGTCTCCTGCATGTAGTAGCCGAAAGATGGTGGTGCATGACGCTCTAGGTGCATGATGAGGAATCATTACTCTAGACAGACTTTGAGAGTCTCATTCTCTCATAGTTTGTCCCTGCCACTCTTCATGCAGTGAGTATTTAGGAGTTACTTCATCTACACCAGGGCATCATGACAGTATCTCAGTACTTAGCGAGGTTCACCAAACTCTCACGCTACTCCACTGATATGGTATGGGACCCGATCTTCATGGCCCAGACCTTCGAGCAGGGACTCAGGTATGAGATCAGAGCTTCGATGATCCCCCTCAGTATCCTGACGTAGGATGGGTGATGGAGTGATCCCTTCTAGTGGAGAGTTTTTTCACTAAGCAGTCACCAGTGGAGAGACCCACCATAGGGTAACATGCAGCGGGGTCTTCTGAATTCGGCAGTATACAGATG
Organism: Viscum album; assembly: GCA_963277665.1. Lineage (NCBI taxonomy): Eukaryota > Viridiplantae > Streptophyta > Magnoliopsida > Santalales > Viscaceae > Viscum > Viscum album. Next base: position 1,459,755,869 of record OY728150.1, on the reverse strand, counting down.
TAACAGAGGTCCAAGAGGACCAGGCCATCAGGTGGGTGACCCCAGGATATTGGTTTGGTTGTGCGGGGTACATGATACAGAGCCAGCTATACGAGGAGCAGGTAGTGCTCTGCATGCGGCGGGTTGGACCACATGGCTCGTGACTTCCTGAACCACCATGCAGATGCACAATAGACAATAGAGGAACTGCCCAGGTAGAGGCAGAGGTTCGAACGTGGTGGCTCACCGGGAGCAGGTAGACGTGGTAGAGGAGATGGCCGAGCAGCGGGTGGTGGATGACATTTTGAGGCTCTACCATCACCACCACCAGGAGGTCCACCCCAACCACATGGAGCTAGCGGATAGAGGCGGGCTCAGCTCCAGCCAGTTGAGGCCTACGACCACAGCACACCTGAGTTGATTCGAGGTACTATTTGTGTCTACCCACCCATTCTGCAGTACTTATAGACACAGGTGAACACCATTCCTTTATTACCACTAACCTGGTTCGGAGCTCAGAGATAACGATGGAGCCGTTGGCTTGATACTTATAGCTAGAGACTCCTACGGGATTAGACTTGATGATAACGCACTAGTGCCGGTAGTGTGAGATTACTCTAGGAGGCGAGAGTATCGGCTGGGATCTTCTAATTGCAGCGTCGGGGCCTTACGACGTCATCTTGGGTATGGACTGGTTATCCACAGTTCATGCTCAAATTTACTATATTAGGCGCAAAGTGCGATGTATCCGCATGGATGGGACTAGTTTCACCTTCATCGGCAAGAAGGGTTCCTTTGTAGAGCATGATGGACTTAAGCAGAGAAGGGGGCAGCCGATCACTAATCAGTTGGCTAGTCTCATCCTCAGAGCAGTTGATGTGCGGAGTCAGAGTTTTGCTGTTGTGGTGGATCAGTAAGTAGATGTTTTCCATGACGACGTTCAATTACTACCTCCCCGCAGAGAGGTATACTTCTACATTGATATGTACCACGAGATGGTGCTGATATCTAATCCATCACATTGGATGGCTCCCGCTGATCTTCGAGAGTTACGGGTGCAGCTGGAGGACTTGTAGGGGAAGGGATTTATCCGACCCAGTGTTTCACCCTGGGCATCTCAGGTTTTGTTTGCCAAGAAGGTGGATGGGAGCTTGCGACTGTGTGTCGACTACCATTTCCTGAATCAGGTGACCGTAAAGAACATGTACCCAGTCCCGAGGATTTACAACCTTTTGATCAGGTCAAGGTAGCACGATGGTTCTCGAAGGTAGACCTCAGGTCAGGCTATCACCAGCTCAAGGTTTGAGACAAGGATATGCATAAGACAACCTTCAGGTATCGGTATGGCCACAACGAGTTCTTGGTTATGCCCTTCAGATAAACCAATTATATAGAAGTGTTCATGAGTGTCATGAATAGGATCATCTAGACTTAAATCAATCTCTTTGTCGTAGTCTTCATCGACGACATAATAATTTACTCGACTACTAAGGTGGAGCACACCTACCATTTGCGGGTAGTACTGGATACACTCTGAGAGCACCAATTATATGGTATTCTCTCAAAGTGCCACTTCTGGATTTGAGAGGATCACTTTTTGGGACATGTCATCTCAGAGGCTGGAGTTGTATTGGATCCAGTGATGATCGAGGCATTACTTGCTTGGGAGCCACCTAGGAGTGTGATGGAGGTGCGGAGTTTCCTAGGGCTAGTTGGGTACTATCAGAGATTTGTGCCAGACTTCCCCAGAGTTGCAGCACCACTTTCAGCATTGACGAAGAATAGGTAACCATTTGTTTGGTCAGATAGATACCAGAAAAACATTCAGGAACTAATGCAGTGATTGAACAGTGCGACCATCTTGAGGCTACCGAAGGAGGGAGTAGGGTACATTGTTTACTACGACGCATTAGGAACCAGACTCAGGTGTGTCCTGATGAAGGAGAGTGCAGTGAACACATATGGTTCATGGTAGTTGATACAACATTAGAAGATCTATGCAACCCATGCCAAAGAGTTAGCAGCAGTGGTCTTAGCCTTGAAGTTGTGGCAACACTATCTGATGGGTGAGCATTTTATAGTCTACTCTGACCACCAGAGTCTCAGGTACATCTTCTCACGAAAGGACCTGAACCTGAGATAGCGGTGATTGCTCGAGTTCTTCCAAGACTATGAATTCATGATATTCTATACTCTTGGGAAGTGGAACGTTGTAGCAGATGCTCTCACCAAGAGATGACTCATTCAGCTGCTAGGATAAGCGACAGGGAAGCTGGCTACGTTGCATATATCCTTTGTGGATAGAGTTAGAGTAGCCTTTCGGCAGTCTCTCACAGTCACTCCTCCACTTCTTCAGTGAGTCAGAGAGGCACATTGTGGGGATGTTGACTGTGAGATGCGACGTGCTCAGATATCCTTAGGGCAGAGACATGATGGATTTTTAGAAGGTGGGGAGCACATCATCCTCTTCAGAGGACGTACCATGGTACCAGTTTCACTACAGAAGGAGGTGTTGAGGGAGTTCCATACTTCCCCTCTAGTGGTACATCCAGGAGTGGAAAAGATGTATCAGGACCTCAGACGACAGAACTGGGGGCCAGGTATTAGGAAGGTGGTAGTAGAGTTTGCCTCACGATGCCTCACTTGTTAGCAAGCGAAGGCAGAGCACCAAGTTATAACAGGCTTGGGTCATCCCTTAAGGGTCCCAGAGTAGAAGTGGGACAGGATATCCATGGATTTCGTGACGGGACTTCCACGTACATCCAGAGGACACGACTCTATCTGGGTGATCATACACTGACTCAGCAAGTCGGCCCACTTCCTACCAAGCAGAGAGCAGGGCTTAGTAGAGAATTTGGGATGCCTCTACATACATGGGATCGTACAACTTCATAGTTTTCCATCAACGATTGTCTCTGATTGAGATTCCCGTTGAACTTCCCAGCTATGGAAGGGGTTGCAGGAGGCTTTCGGGTCGCAGCTTCGCTTGACCACCACCTTCCATCGCTAGATGGATGGTCAGACTAAGAGGCCCATTTAGACTGTTGAGGACATTCCCCGTGCATGTGACCTTGACTTCAGTCACAGCTGGTAGGACCACTTACCCTTGGTGGAGTTTACATAGAACAACATTTACCACTCCACCATCGGGATTTAACCTTATGAGGCACTGTACGACGAACCATGCATATCACCACTGTGCTGGACTGATCCAGGGGAGTCAGCACTTGTAGGACCTGAGATGGTGCAGGCTACGACGGAGAAGGTGCAGATCATCCAGGAGCAGATGAAGACTGCACAGAGCAGGAATAAGTCCTATACTGATAAAAGACGGAGACAACTGGGGTTCGAGGATGGCGACCAAGTCTTCCTACGGGTCTCATCTCGATGAGGTCTATAGAGATTTGTCCAAGGAGGCAAGTTATCTCCGTGATTCATTGGACCTTTTCAGGTCCTCGGTAGAGTAGGCGAGGTGGCTTACCGCCTGGCTCTTCCACCTCGGTTGCACTGGGTACATGACGTCTTCCATATATCTCAGCTGAGGAGATACGTGCACAACCCATCCCACATCATCGACCATGGGGATCTTGACATCGATGACAGTGCGACTTTCACGGAGGTTCTAGTGGAGATTGAGAATAGACAGGAGCGGGTCCTATGTGGATGGTCCATTCCCCTAGTGTGCGTTCGATGGCAGCACGAGAACCTCTAGGAGAGTGAATGGGAGAGTGAGGCTCAGATGCGTTATTAGTACCCCTATTTGTTCCGTTAGTGTGTGTTGTAGCATTCTGGGATGTATTTCCCTGAGGTGGGGAGAATGTAAAGACCCATATATCCTGTGGAAAATTTTTTCTTATATACATGGGAATTTTACAAGTCTGCAGTTTCTGACGTCTCTTGATTCTGAGGTCCAGTGTGCCTGGAATCAATTTATGAAATTTTGTTCAAGTACGTTCAGTAAACGTAAGTGTGAGATTTTATATCTTTTGAACCGGTGCTCAGAATTGAAATTTGATGACACCAATGAACTCACAGTGCTGGTATTCGCTTAAGAAGTCCTTTACCGCAGATTCATTTTATAATGGATGGAAGTTAATTTTTGGGCACACTCAATAAATTATATAAAAGATTATGTGTGACAGTATTTTTAATTAGGTGGTGGTTAATTTCTCCAAAGGGAAGTTGGAGGTGGGGCCCACTCCCACAGAACCTCCCATGGGATTATATTATGTGGCGGGGACCACACAAGCATCTTACCCCTCAACTCCCCTTGAACCTCCTCTTTAACTCTTGGAACTCCCCATAAATGCTTGGGAGCCTCTTCACTTCCACTCTCCCTATTTATGGTTCCATCACATCAAATTAATGAATGCCAAATAATTAATTTGAAAATTATTGATTTCTTTTTTCATGGAAACAAATATAATAATGGGTAACCATTATTTTATTTTTGGCATGGTGATTATTCTTTGGGGGAGCATGAGAGAACCCCTAAAAGAACACCATCCTATCGACAAAGAACACTCCACGTCTCCAAAGATCTTGAAGAGTCACATTCTACCTTCTTCATGCCAAGCAAAGAAGGGAAGCACTACCGCCAACGAAGTACACTGAAGACGTCGTCTCGACTCAACTTCGCTGATCTCTACTCCCTCCGATGTTGGCGGAACGACATCTGTCTTTCGCGACCCCCATCATCCGTGTCATCGACAAATGTTCTTTGAATCAAGGTAGGGGGTTTTGTTTATTATTAAATGAATAAAATTATATCCTCCTTCTTCAATGAATTATTTGGTTCTTTGTTGGCCAAATGATATCACCTAATGCATAGGGCGTGGGCCGAACAAACACGGACTGGCGCCCCTCCGTTGTTTCTTGTTGTTTGACGTCGGAGCCGGAGCTGAAAGGGCATAGTGCCATCACACCGTACTGGAGAAGAACTGTGATGGATGAAAAAGCACGGGGTCGTCATGCCACATAGTGTACCATGCAGAGGGAAGCAGGACCGTGGCACCATCGCGCAGCGGTGGAGTTGTGGAGGCGGTTGACCGAGCCGTCCGCCGTAGAACTGGATAGCTACAAGACCGGCCGGCCTACCGGCTGGCCCGCAGGGAGAAAATGGTGCCCAAAGGAACCACGTGGTGGTATACTGGGGACCACATCCATGGGCCGCTTTGCTGGGCGAACCGGCCAGCCGCCTGCCGGCTGGGATGGAGGACTGCAGCATCCGCAGGCACTGTGCGGTAGAGATGACCGCAGATTGCATATGCGGGCCGCTCAGATGGGTGAATTGGTCAGCCGGATGCCAACCGGGTAGGAAAACTATGGCCCCCTTAGGTTCCACTTGAGAAGAACCATGGCCTGTGTCCATGGGCCTCGTGCGTCGGGTAGAACCCGCCAGCTATAGCTGGCCGTGCACGGGGGGAGGCGGCGCCGTTTGGCACCGCCGGGCGAACAGGACCGGCCCACAGCACGGTCAGGTCCGTATGTTGGCCATGCCACACCGACCCGTGCCGAACCCCCAGCCGGGTCGTACCCACCGAGCCATGTTGGGCCGACCAGCCAGGCCACTGGCCTTGACGGGCCGGGCCCGTCTTCGCTTAAATGCGAATAACTCCTAGACCGCGCATCCGATCGACGCGCCGTCTGAGGCACTGAGACCCTCGCGATGAGGTGGACCTTTTGAAATAATCTATGTGATTTATGCTCAAATTTGTAAAATGTCTGGGTTTGGATCGATCTTAAATCCAACCAGGCCCCTAGAACGGAAATGCCAATTACTCTCAGACAGGGCGTCCGATTGACGCGTCGTATATTGCATTGGGTTCCTTCTGATGAGGCGGAACTATGAGATACATCAACTCAGGAATTCATGATAGTTGACGTATCAACACTTGACTCGATGAGCGGACCCTCCCGGAATCAAGCGTGCTGTGTGCGGGAATCCTAGAGCTGGCTACGATGACTACCGTACCAAAATCCAACATGGGTTCGACAGCGGCGACTACTGTACCAGAATCCTACGTGGGTTTGACATCGACGACTATTGTAATAGAATTATACATGGGTTCGATAGTGATTACTATTGTACCAGAATCCTATGTGGGTTCAATAGTGATGACTACTGTATCGGAATCCTATGTGTGTCCGACAGTTCTGACGTCAGTTCCTGTATCCTGTGTGTGTCCGACAGAATAGCTAGTCCTGTATCCGGTGTGGTTCCGATAGCTAAGATGAATCAGTGACTAAATCTGATCATCTCTATCACTCAACGGAAGATTTATACCTGTGTGAGCTGAGTTTTGTTTTTCAATCATTATCATATATGTGATTTATTTTACTTTGTGGGCTGGGTTGTGTTTGGGCTCGAGAGTTGGAGCCAGACTGTGACTGGTAACTTAGGTATATGCATGAGCATATACCTAAGTAGGGTTGGTTGATACATCATGATTGTATCTTTCTATTGTGGTTTATCCTTTTTAAATTTTGGGAGACCTTCGGGGGTCTCATGGCCCTACTGAGTATTGTTATACTCACCATTTCATGGGCTTCGCCCACACCTTGTTGTGTTCTGTGCAGATGAAGAACAATAGTGATTGAGGCTGAGGGTGACGGATAGAGGCTGCTCAGAGCTGGACTGGTCGAGACGTACCGTAGGGATGAGTTGTTCGAGTTCTATACCTACAATTCAGGTATGATTCCCCGGTGGATGATCAAGGAGTTTTTTTCCCTTTTTATGTGTACTTGTAATTGTTTTTTAGTTGGGTTTGTATACTAGCCCACTGACTTTCCACCCACCTTACTTTTAAATTTTAATACATGTTGCCTCTACTTCTTATGTTCAGAATGTGTGTGTGTCATAGTTTAAAAGGTAATGACTTCAATTTTTATCAAGGATTCACCTTTGGTGCTAGTCGCCAGCCCCTGGCCTATGGATGGCGGGCTTGGGGTAGTCATGACACGGGCCCCGATGACGGGTCATGAAAATTTGAGTGATTGAAATTATTACCATTTTTAATAAATATACTATTATATATATTATTATGAGTAATAATTCCAAAGGATAATTGATGTAAAATGTAAAAATGATGACCTCAACTAGTTGAGTAATGTCATTTATTGCCTACTTGTCAGGTCATTAGATGAAGGTATGGTCACAATGTTTCACTGTTAACCAATACCTTCAACAAGTAATGATTGATCAACATATCCTATGGGATAAGTACAATTTAGTTGATATTACCTATTGTTCAATGTAATCCAGGCCACCATGTGAAAATACCCGCACCACACACCTTACCCATAGCGCCTAAGAAGGTGTAATAATGGGTTATGTGTCCAATACATAGTTACTTAATGTGTAACATACATTGTATATATAAAAATTTTATTCCATAAATATAATTTTAATAATTTTTTAAATAAAATATATTCCTAAGTAATAAGAATTTGATAAATTCATTGATGGGCACAAATAAACTATAATTATATTTTTAGTAAATATATACACTAATATCATAAAATAATTTATTTTCAATAATATTTGATTTTATAAAAAAGTATTATTTAAATAGAAAAGGTAAAATAATTTTATAATGCCATTGGAAACTTTTATAAGATTTTGAAAAAATACTATATCAAAAAAACATCTAATTTTCAATGAATGTGAATGATTATAGTCAATTTTTAAAATATTAAAATATTACATTTTTAGTATAATATAAATATTATATTTTGATTAATGTGATAAAAATTTTATGTAATAATATAGTGTGGTACCGTTGTTGTTATCAGAGCACAGTATAATTATTAGTGTAAATAAGGACATTAAAAGGTTATAAATAACCCTCTCGTCAATCCTAAATATAAGGAAACATCCTGGAATAATGGTGACATTTGAAGAGATTTATTTATAATGAAGGAAATAAAATTATGGATACTACAAGAGGATATAGAATTGGAAAAAGTGCACATAAGGGTAGAAACCCTAAAAAATTAAATTAAGATAAAATAAATCGAGAACTGCTACATGATAATAAGAATTGGTTTACACCTGGTTTAAAATTACTAGAGGATATGTTTGGTTAATTATATCTTTTTTGAAACCATCATAGAGTATACATATAAAGTTTAATTTTTATTACTGAAAAACATATTTATGCATGATGTTCTAAGTCATAAAATCTATTTATAATTATTAGATTCCAAAAATTATGATTCTTTACACTATGATTTTAATCAGTTATGAAATGGTGTTAAATGGGTGGAACCATGTACACGATGAGTGTAATGAAAGATACAATGAATTCATTCAAAACATTTTTAATTATGGAATAGAACACTTTGTGAGGATGATAAATCAACAATATCTAGTAAGGGATAAAAACATGAATCTTGTTGAGTGACTGGATTAATCTCTAAAGGAATAACATTCCATGGATTCCTTCTTGCATCAACAGAAACATTTTTATTGTGGATCAAAAAATATATTGTTTTCTAAATAATGGATTTCTTATATAGGGAACAAATTTTATGTACTCTTCTTTTTAGTGATAGAGAAAGTCACACTATTTTTTTTTCACATAGAAGATGATGTTGGTTAGTGGTGTAATCTTATTAAAAACATGAATCCAATAATAGAGATTCATTCTTGGTAGTGTTTATAATTTAGTGCATCCTTTTTCAATAATTATTTCATCATTATATGTCAAAGAATTGGGGAAGTAATTATTATTGTTGAAGTAAAAGAAAAAGGAATTAGTGGGATGCTATGAAGTGAAATTCACAAGAATTTCTTGATATGCGTATAGTTTTTTATGGGTAATAATAAAAGTGTACATAGATTATTAAGTTAAGTGAGACCCTATTTGTAAAGGAACTTTGAAAATTGAGATTGTGATATCTATGTTGATATAATGAAGAGTATTATGAAGGTCTAATTGGTGTATGGAGAGGTGTTTTGGTAACACATGAGTATTGAAATGAAGAGATAAATGGATCCAAATATAAGGAAATTTTTTGATCATAGTGGAGGAGGAATGAAAGGGAAACTTACCATGTTCAAAAAAATGAGATATGAAATTTGGTAATTACATTATTTGGATTATAACGTGTCACATGTGTGGAAGAAAATCTCGTAGAGCTCATATTGTTCATTTTGTTGTCAAACATATACTCTTTAATACTAACAAAAATGTGATGATGGTGAAGGACCAGCCTGAAGTTCAATATATCCAGTGTGGACAACATAGAAATGTTTCCAATAAACATCCAAATTGAAATATTATAGAGGAAATCATAATGAAATTCCTTATAGAGATAGGGAGAAAGTTATTATAATAGAAATATCGAAGGATGAAGTAGAGGCCCCAAATGATATGGTGGAAAGTACATATGTTGTGCTTTCAATGATTTACCATAAATTGATTGATTATAGTTATACACATTACATTAATTCATCCATGTTAGTAAATTATATGTAGTTAATCCTTATGAATATAGAATTTGATTTATCAGTCAAGTTTTCAAGAGGGATTATCCTATCATCAATATAGTCTTGAAACAACACTATTAACATGGGTGGGTATAATGTCATAATAAATTTTGTATCCATTACAATTGGGTAATAAAAAAACATAACATGGATGTGAAAGATTTCAATGAATCATTCTAAAATTTATTATCCAAGAAAGGAAAATTTAGTAGTCTTGAATGGAAAGCTAAATTTATTATCAATGAAGAGACATACATGCCTGATCTTTAACCAGGATAACCATCCATAAACATCATTATGGAGATTATTGGTTATGAAGGAGATGTAATGAAATTATATAGATAGAAAATGTACCCATAATTCCTGAATACATTAAACTGTTACCTACACTGTTACCTAGAACTCCCCCATAAAGATAGGTAGATTTATTTTTTGATCTCACACTTGGCTCCAAGATAATATTGAGGACCTCATATAAAATGGAAAATATGGAGTTAGAATAATTAACGAAAAAAAATCATGAACATTTAGAGATGGTATTTATTCCACTATGTCGGCCTCTCAGGGTAGAACATATTTTCCTTGTAATGAAAAAGGATGGATCAATGATTTTATTCATTGGTCATAATTAACTAAATGAAATCAGAATAATTATCAATTACCACTTCAAAAGATTGATGATTTATTTTACCAGGTTTATTGGGGATAAATTTTTCTCCCTCATTATAATCTAATCATGTTATCATCAATTTTGGGTAAGAAAAGAAAATATTTAAAAGACTACCTTCTAAACAAAATATATATGATTTATTATTTTTTTGATATTCCCATTTCTTTACAATTTCTCTTTCTATATTTATAAATTTGATGAATATAGTCCTTAAGGAATACCTTCATAAATACATGGTAGTTTTTATGGATGATGTTAAGATATATTCACAATGTTGTGAGGAGCATGAGGATCATCTAATGGTTATATTAGAAATCCTATGGAATGAAAATATTTTTATTTAAATGTGAATTTTGGTTGAAAAATATTTCATTGTCTGGGAACATTGTCACATATAATGAAATCCAATTTAACAATATAAAGACAAAGTATGTAGAATAGTGTCTTCATCATACAACAGTAACTTGGATTAATTGTTTCTTATATTTTTATGATATTATAAGAGGTTTGTGAAGTACATTTCATGAATTTATATTCCAATAACCTAGTAAACTCAATGTTGAGTTATGTAATTTTGAAAAAACGAGTATGATGAATTATTCAACGAAATAAATAAGTAATTGGTTATTACAGTAGTGTTCAATATACCATTATTTATAAATATATTTGTTATTTGTAGTGATTCTTTAATGAAGGGTCTTGGATGAATCCTAATAAATATATAAAAAGGTTATATCTTATTCATCATTAATAATATATAATTATGAGAAAACATATCTTATGAATGACTTGGAATTATCTAGTAATTTGTTTCTCTGATGATATGGAGTAAAATGTTATTCGGGGAGAAAGGTGACAAATACACAAAACATTAAATATTGAAGTATATATTCTGCTAAATGGAATTAATCAAGTGAAAACTCCGATTTTTTCATATTCTTAAATACCATTACTATATAATTTATTATCACTCTAGAAGAGAAAAAATATCCTTGAAGCATTATGTAGGAAAAACTATATTTTTCTGAAAATTATTAGGATTCAAGGAGGTCCTCTAATCACGGACATTGTAAGGTTGGTAAAATAAATCATAAGGTAAGGGACATCATAAATACTATCCAAAATTATTTCCTAACCATAATTGATGTAGGACATCAATTGGGATCAATGAGACTATCCTTTGATACAAAATAATATAGGTGCTATAAAGAATGAGATGATTCCTAAGTCCAAAAATACTTAAGAAGGTGTACTATAATTTCAGGCAAGCTATGTGTCCAATCTCTCTAAAATAGTATGAAGGATATAATAAATTAATCTCATAGATCTATATTCCTTATACATCATGGAAGAAAAATAATGTTTAGGGATATTCATTTTTCATATTTTGGGATAATATGAAAGGGAATATTGTATACTACACTACAAGGTTCAGGGATTATTTAAGTGAATGTGAAGCAAAGAATTCCAAAAGGGTGTTTTCAACCACTACCCATACAAACTTAAATGTGGGATAATATCAATATATACATCATCACTATTCTCTAAAGGAAATGAAAAGGAAAGAATGATATTTGGGTTATTGTGAAATGAATAACCAAGACTCCCCATATCATCGTTATTTAGAAATAACACCATCTTAACCAAATTGGCATGATATATGTAAATTAATTTGTGAAAATGAATGGGGCACAACATTGAATCATTTATTATCAATATAATAGTTAAAATTGAATTTATATGGAACTATTAAACATGATCTGAATAATTTATTGAATTTTACTACAGAAAATATCAGCAGAACATATGGACAGTAAGAATTAACTATTTTGACACTCAAGGACACTCTGAGAAAAATATCATTAGAAATTTATAGTGGATGGGATTAGAACATACCATTATATTATTTATCATAAAATAACCCATTGAACTCAAGTATTAAAATAGAACTATATGAAGCTCTATATGGGAAGAAATTTGGAAATCCTAATTTTGGGGAAAAATATTAAGATAGAAACCTATTGGGGCACAATATGTTTCATCCAATGATAGAGAGGATCAATCCACAAACCAAACATAAAATATACTCAAAGGTAGATGATGTTCTATACTAAAAACTATTGAATGGATGTATTTATTAATGTTAAAGAATGTTTTTAATGATGAATATAACCATGAATGTGAGTCATGTGATATAGAATGAAAGGGATGCTTATTGTTAGTTACATTAGCCCCTTTGAAATCATTAATCAAATAGAAACAATGGAATATTGGATAATATATCCCCCAAATCTGGATCATTTTCATGATTAATTCCATTTATATCTCTCGTTGAAGTTCAAAACAAATACGTTACATGTTATGAATCCATAGGATGTACCACTAGAAAATAACCTCTCTTATAAGGAGCGTCCATTGGTGATCATGTACCATAAATACAATATTCCATGAAACACAGAAATTGACCTTGGTTATTTTTTTTATAGTAACCATATGTACAAAAGAGAAACTTGAAAAAAACATTATTACCCTATGTTACTCTGAATCAATTATATGAGTATACATTTTAGTGATGTAGTTTGTTATGATGGAAATGTTACCACCCATGATTTCTAAATGATAAATGTTTCTACAGAAATATGTTATATTATATAAAATTATACAAATGAAAAATAAAAAGAATCCAACAAAACTTTATTCCATTAATTGTTATCATTAGATTAGATAAACATGAAACCAACAAAAATGAAAAACATTATAATTAAAAAAACATAAAATATAAAATAGAAAATAGAAAAATATGGATCTTCCTAAACGTCTATAATCATCACCCCCATGACCGTCACTATAGCAACAAATAAAAATATTAGTGAACTAATCAAAATCATAGACAATGAAAACATAAAATTATGTGGAAACGTAGTGATTTTTTTGTGAATGAATGAAATGATATTTATAGGGAGTAGTATTACCGTTGGAATATTAATATTAACATTTTTCAAATATTATAGTTGTTCAATATAACCATTACTCAATTTAAACCTTGGGAACTATACCCAATTATTATTATTTGACATTATAATTATCCTTCATAATTAGTAATGAAATATTATAATTGATGTATAATGGGTAAATAATATCCTCAGCCAGTACAATGTTTCCATTTGAAGCCCCATTTTTTTTAGAGCATGGTTGGGATATAGATTTAATTGATTTCTCCCATCACCATACTAAATATGATCCTAGACAAGTCAGTCTTGAAGGATATTACTTAAGGAATAATGTTCTGTTTTTGGAGATTACCACTCAGTCAATGTTATTCGGGCAACTTCATCAAACAACTACAATCTCAAACATTACCCATATGGAATACAAGGATTTAACGAGTGGTTTGGTGACCAAGAAAATTTATATAATCTATAATTTACATTTTATAAAAAAATTTATTCCATCAATCCCATTTTTAGAATAATTTTTTAAAAAAATATATGTGTATGTAAGATGAAATTGACAAATTTGTTATGGGACACGAATCAAATATAATTTTATTTTTAGGAAATATATACGCATTTAAACTAAACTATTTTATTTGAAATAACACGTTTTTTAATAAAATATTCACTTAAAAATTCATATTTATATTTAATTGATAAAATAATGTTATACTATATTTGGAATTATCTTTAACATTTAAGAAAATTAAGTCTATCATAAAAACTGATATTCAATAAATAATTATGTATAAATTTAGATGTTAAAATTTGAATATTTATATAAATATATTTATAATATAAATATTATATTTGATGATATCACATTGAAGATATGTTTTGGGGAATTTTATATAATTGTCTAAAAATGTTAATTTTCAATGAATAGTAAAAATTCATGATTAGGTTTTCTCGATGATTTATGAAAACATATCTATGTTATAAGTATTTAATATTTACTTAAAAGAAATCCAAGAACTATAATATTTTATTTTATTTATAATATTTATTGTAATATTTTTTAACAAACATCCAATCCTATAATTGACTTTTAAAATTCTGAATTGGAAAATACCATTTTAAATGTATTATTCTATAGAAGTTTTAATTTTACATATATTAATTTGTATCCAAAAATTCCGTTTGGTTATAATGGATTAGAATATCATAAAAATTTACCCAAATTTTCATTTCCTTATTGAAAATTCATGGGTAATCAAATGGGTTTTCCATTTTCCATAACCATGATTTCCAACACCAATATTTTAAAATTAATAAGAAATTACCCCACTGATACTATAAATGAAAACCCATTTCATCCCACCCTATCACTTTAAATCCATTATCGATGAATGTATAGTCATTTAAACTTATAAATACTTCCCAACAATATTCTAAAACCCCGCATAGTTATATCATGAAATATAATGGGAAACACTTCAAGATATGGGAATCATACACTTCTCTTTTTCCATTAAAGTTCCCATATAATGAACATATTCTAATTTACAAAATAATTTATCTTTTATCCACATTATATTAACCCATTATTATAAGAAGAGTATTTTAATTATGGTATACCCTCATTTCCTATCATTTCCCTTCATAATCCACATTTTATTGCTGTCATACTGAAAAATTTAGTTCTCTATATTTCTAGAGAAATTAATATATGTGTTTTCGATTCAACATTCTCTTCATTTTCCATGTGTATTCTAATAGATATAAAAATTATTTTTTGATATAGGGATTTAAATGCATGAAACAAAAATTTAATTTCAATTTGTTATAAATTATGTAATGATCATGTAATTAAGAGATTTCATATGCCATGATTTTGATAATAAACTCATTCCTTATGAGTTGATAAGGGGATAATGGAGTAATTTAAGAACTAACATAGTACCGCTCTCCCCTCTTGTCGCCCTCCAGCGATGCCCTAGTCATCATTGGCAGTGCACCTAGCTCCCCCACCTCCTCGGAGGGGGTGGGGGTGGGGCTCTCTTCTCCCATCCTACTCTTCTCACCACCCCATTTCCTTTTGTTCTCTCCCCAAACCCTTTCCTGAAACTCCCAGAGATCCTTCTGAACCAGAAGGTTCCATATTTGCATGAAGGCTTGACTCAGCTTCCATTATCACTTTCATAGTTCTTCAATGCTTCAAATATATTCAACCTAACTCTAGTGGCATGTTTTCATCCACAAAGACCTCCAATCAATGAGATTGATCATTCTGTCTTGGACTCATGGAGTTTATGGATTTTTATGTGTTTGGGCTCTTTGATAGATGCCACATCTTAATTAGGTTTGTGAACGAGTTTGATAGAGTTTCAACATAATCGTGTACCCCTCTCTATTGCAATCATTGTTTCTTCTTCATCTTCTAGTTTTAATTCGATTTCCACATGAATTCGGATCCTCCGACCTCAACGATTTCCGTATGTCTCCCAGAACTCCATCTTCCCTTTAAAAATATATGAATTTTACAAGGTTCAAGGTAATATTGTTTTTAGATTCCTATGTTCTGACAACTGAATGAATGCTGTTAGCTATCCTATTTCCCCCCGAATTTTCATAGAGGTTGATGTCACTAAGACACCATTAGACTGGGCTTGGATTTCAGTTAGAGAGTAATATTGGTGGAAGCAGACAGTTGCCTATGATTCGTGGACTAACTAATTCATCTCTTGTGGTCAGCTGGGTAGCTGGACTTAGTGTGTCGTTGTGGGTGTTGGTTCAGTCAAGTTGACATGTGGAAGGAGAAGGATGTTGATTGTGATGGTCATGGTGTGGTCAAACCAAGTTATTTCGGAGAGGAACATCATAAATTCACGCCTCTAGGGATCAATTCAACATCAAAGAATGATTTGGAATCTGATTCAGCCCAGACCTTTGTTCCTCATGGGGATTTGGATACTAACCCAAATGTGGTGGACGTTTTTGGCCACCTGAAATAGGACCTGGGTGTCCATATTTGGATGTTGGCCTCTGGAGTTGAAGAGGAACATGTTTTTGGTTTAGTGGACTCAGGTCTAGAGGAAATTTTCTTATAGTAATGGTCAGATTGATTCATTAGCTGTTCTTTCAGATGAGAAGGGCCAGGTTGGTAACATCGTTGAGGTGGAGCTGATTGGTACTGAACTACATGAGAGGTTTTTATGGATGAGGTAGTCCATATATACTATATTGACAATGGATTGAAATTAATTTCTGTTTTAGAGGAGTGGGTATGCCTTCCAAAATCACGACAAGGAACAAGGGGTCAAATGAGGTGAGTGTTTTGGTTTCCATTGACACAAACACTTTTATATTCAATATCCCATCCAACTCGATGTTTGTATGATATTGAATAAAGGTGGAATTTGAGGCATAATAGGGAAGGGAAAAGTTATATATCATTATGTGCCCCATCAAGGAATCCTCAGTGAAAAAATTGGGAAACCACTCTGATTGTTTGGATGTACAAGACCGATTTTAGGATCAAGATGTGGTTGAATCAAGTGATGAGTTATACCCAACTGTCAGTGGAAAGTTTAGAAGGAATTCATGGGAAATGACTCCACAGTACAAGAAGGAATAAAGGAAAAAAAGGATATTCAAGACCCATGTAAATGCATTATGGACATGGGGAAAAATGAAGGGTCACAAAGAATATTTTCACTTTTTAAAACCAATGGAAACATGTTAAGCTAAGAAGGGTGTAATCAAGGAAGCCCAGACCCATTAAAATGGGAAAAAATGGTGTTCAGAATCAATAACAAGATTACAAGGAAAAAATATAAGGGTCCAAGGAGGAAGGTGAGGAAAATCAGGAAGGTAAGTATTTGGATCTTATTATACATTACAAAGATAATTTTCCCATACATCCATTCCAGTTGAAGGACATAGAGGATGAAAATGATATAATTATGAAAATAATCCCTCAGGTAGAAGTTAATAAGGAACAAGAGGCATGGATCAGTAAAAATGAAAATATCATGGCATGATGTTTCAATTAGTGTAGAATTAATGTTGAGGAGTATTATGACACATGGGATATGCTAGCTATCCACTTTGAATATATACTCCAAGAGGACCTGAACATGAAGGTGCATTCTCTTTTTCGGATGCTCTAAAATGTAAATGAATCTAGAAATTTCATCCTTTTTAACGATTTTGTAATTTGTTATGGTGTTTAACTTATTTTGTAGATCTATTTTTTTTTATACTTTTCTAGAAATGTGTTTTTTGGAATAAAAATTTAAACTTAGTAGTAAACTTGTTCATTATTATCCAAAGAATATTAATGAAATTAATTTTTTTGATCTTTTCCCCTCTAATTAAATAATATGTAACTTCACATCCTAGGTCCCACATACACGTACCATTATTCAGCTTGTTATGTGTCCTTAGGCATGCCTCTTGGTATTCTTGAGGCTATTGACTTGTGTTGGGGGTATAATATTTATTGTGTAGATACTATAACTTCATTATCAATTAACCATAATAGTGGAAATAAATATGAAATATAACTGTGAAAATAAAACAAACAATACAAAAAAATAATCAATAAAATCAAAGATCACACAAATACATCAAAAATAGAAGAAAATAAAATAATCCAAAGAAGTAAATAGGTTATTCCATACAGGTGTGATGAGTTAAATGAAATCAAAAAATAATGACACATTGACATCTCGAAAGTGGGTCCCAAAATCAGGTCTCATTCTATCATCCAACCATCATCCAAAATCCTATCTTACCCATCTAATATAAGAATACTTCCATTATACTGACCTACAACAATGAACTTTATTCATGTGTAAATCCATTTTTCTGAATAGTGTATGGTTACTACTCCGCAGGCCACCACCACGAACATCTAAAAAAATCTATTCTATGAAAATGTTTGATTTTCTTATAAAAAATAATAAATTTCAATATAAACGTAAACAAATTTCATGTTTATTATTTTCAAATTAACCAGTTTCTTCCACGTGTTCATGGTGACACCTAACCTAATTGTACTTTCTTTAGATCATACCATTCTCTTGACCAAACATCACAAGGATATATTAATTCATTCACTCATAGGCCTTTATTATTAATTTAATTTAAATATCATTATGGATACCATTGGGAATTAATATAGGTATCAAATCTTGGTGACCTAGATAATCATTCTGGAACCCCTTAGGAATTTGAAAAATAATTCCATTACTCAATCCTCATTATTCCCAAACATGCATTATTGTCCATGATCATATGTCTAGAACCCCATGGGTGCTTGGAGAATCCGTACCTTACCCACCACTCTTTGATAAATCACACATATCACAATATTAAAATCAATGTTCAACATAATTAACCATATTATCAATCATTCAGATAATGGTGCCCCATTTTATTTATCAATCACAACCCCAGTTATTTACTATATTTAAAAGGGATAAAAAGAATAATTCACCATTTGTGAATTTCCCACTAATCATTCTCATCCAATTAAACCATCAAGGATAATTCAATCAACCCTTTAAATCATATTATCATATTTACAATAATGATTTATTTTAATTTCAAAAACACATATTTTATCTTCTGTATTCCATTACACATCATTTTAATTAAATAGGAACACCCCATGGGTTGACATCATTATAAGTCTCATAATCTTCATTAAGTCTAATGGAATCCATGAAGGGCCACAAAAATAAATGGAATTGAATCCCCATTTCAATTTTAAATTCATTTTCATAAAACTATATTTTAATGGAAAAAATGCATTCCTATGATCATAATTAAAACTATGTTAAAAATGAATTACACCATCTACCTCAAGATCATTGATGAATGCTCTCTAAACTCTAGCCCCCAATTCTGTGTAGAATATTTGAATTCACAATGATGAAGGATATATAGGATCAAAACATAGAATCATGATCTAATGAAATGGGATCCTTTAAAACCCAGATCTAATCTATAAGAAATGGAGGAAAAATCATCCCTTTTAGAAGGAGTCAAATATATAATACATAAGAATAAAAATGAGAAAGATATTACAAACCATAGAGGGTTCAATATCATCTAACGTATTGTTAATTCTCACCAAAAGAGGCTTGAGGTCCCTAGGAATATTCTTTAGAGCCTCCAAGGGAAAGGTAATATTATATTGGACAAAATACAGTGATTGTGGATATAAAATAGGGGTGAAAAAATATGTAAATAAAATTTTAAGGGTTTAAAATCACATGTGTATGGTTTCTGAGGTGGGGTTATGGTTTTCTTCACCATGTGCCCTAATGACACACCCTTACTATCTGGGGTTCATATTTAATCTTATGTAGGAACTTGTATTGATAAACCACGAACTAACCATGAGAATATCCTCTATTTGTGGGTTCATGGTTTGGGGAGGGTGGTTGCATTGTATGGTCAAACCGTGCACCTCCTCCATTGGCTAAAAAAGGGGTGTATAGATTCTTGGGGAAAACTAAATGGTTTTCCATAATCATGGACCAACCATGCATAGACCCATGTGATTCAAAAATTAACCATATTCTCTAAAAACAATCCCAATGAAAATCCCAACCAAGGCATGATAAATAAAGGTAATAGTATACCTAAAAATGAGTATGTCAAATCACTATAACTATCAGGATCATTAAATCATTGCCACATATAATATCTCATACTTATTGTTAAAAAAACCATAACTAAAATCTAATGGAAAAATGGATAAGTGGATGATCCCACATATCTTCTTTACTCTCCAATGGTTCCTCCTAAACACGACCATACTACCAAAACACATGTAATAATAGACCATTATTTTGACACAATAATTTATTACTGCAATCCCCAACATGAGCCTGATGATAATAAAAATATAAATCAGCATCATGATCAACACCATTACTGTCGATCAACTGATATGTTTTAGGTTGATGTTGAAATTTTTTTGACAAATAAAAAATATCTTGAAAAGAACAATACCTCTCTGGAAGAGCCAATCGATATTCTACCAATCTAAACCTATCAACAATGTAAAATGGTCTGACCCACATGGGTTATATATTAAATTTCTTTTATATCGTATAGTGATACAGTCTCAGAAACACCTAACATAATACGCAGTCACCAACATTAAACTCTAGAAGTTGGTGATGCTAATAAAAGTTTGACTTCAATTTACTCTAAGTTGTAGTAATACATTTCTGAATCAACTAAACCTTATTTGATGTCCCCTATAGAAGAATCTGTACCAACCTCTATTACTTTCCCTTATCCATCATATATAAAGTTGATCAACCTAGATGACAATAATCACCCTTATATGGTTTCATCTGAATAGTATCCTGATAACTTTTGTTATAGGAGAAATCAACCCAAAATATGTGCTTCTCCTTATATCCACTAAATACATGGATCCATGAATGAAACATTTCCTATTTCACATGAATAATAATATCTAATTTCCAATATTTATTTTGATAAGAATCGATACCCAAATACACCTGAGTACCAAGCACCTACAACAAGCATTGCTAAAAGCATGTAGAAAAGCATGGATTTTGATTTAAAACTACACTCTATGGATCCAGATGAAATAAAACTATATATCAAATATTAATATCTCCCAATTGATCAATAAGAAGTAATTGATAATGTCACACATTTCCATTCAAAAATGAGAAGTTAATATAATGAATCATCATTCCGTTGATACTCATCCTTCACCAACTGACAGGTGTAGCATCATGTCAGAATTACTGTTATCCCCATCTCTATTCATGGTCTCCAATACTATTAATGTAAGTCACGATACAATTTTGTAAATCCAAGATTATGAAACAACAATGGGGCATGAAACTCATGCATTATCTCCCCATTTATTCACACAGGAAAAAATAAAATCCATACATAGGTGATTTTATCCCCATCTATAGTCCAATCCAATGTTGACACCCCACATATAAGGCTTTCCCTTAATTCCAGTCACTATCGGTCCTCAAACTTCCATTCCTTGATTCAGATTGGAAGTGTGGAATAAAAAGATAAGGACACTATATTAATATTCACCTCAACTTAAAAAACATCTATGTTAATCTTATCTAGAGTGGTCATGATCATCCACTCATAACTAGACTCTTAGACTGCCAGAGACTTTGTCTTCCAGATCAAGGAGTCGGCAACACAGTATCCTAATCTCAGTGTATAGGATTTGTCAAAAGAAAAGGACATCATGTAATCAACTCATCTCAAATTATATAAATTAAAATATTTTTTTAAAAAGATATACTATAGTATTATTTTTATAATACATAATTAATCTTTTCCCAAATGGTAATTCTACAAAAACATTAAGGGATAAACTATAGTGGGTAACTCGATATCGTGTGTTGGGTAATATAGTTCAGGTTCCATCAATTGTTCTGATCCAAAATATAAAAAATTAAGTCCCTAAATCAGCATTACTATATATTCGATTCCATATTAATCACAAAACATGGTCTACAAATTACTGTGCACCAAATGAATAGAAATTGGTGTGGTAGTCAAATGATTCATTAACTCCTTGTGAGAACTCTCACATGTTCCAAACCATTAAAAACTATTACAATTATTCATCAAACTAGATTGTAGTGATAAAAAATGGAAAATTTATTGGATTAATCATCGATAATAACCTACCAAACCTAGAACTGTTCTAATATAAAAAATATTATAGAGAACGCCCAAGTAAAAAATACTATAACATTCTCAAGGTCCACTAGAACACCTTCCTTCAAGAAGATGTGACCTAGGAAATGTACCAGGTTGATCTAGAATTCACAAATAGATAGCTTGTGGTATAGACAACGCTATCTCAATATACATGGAAAGATATCATGATTAGGGGTATGATCATCATGACTCATGGAGTACACGAATATTTCATCATCAAAACTATCATGAACTAATATAGGAATAAGAGAATGATCTAGTTCATCACGACCATAAAAATAGATGAAAAATTGGTCAGCATGAATGTAATCAGAAGAAAATAATATAGTCCATACCTTATTCTAAAAGAAATATGCGGTATATCATAAGGTATATCTATCAATTGATGATAACTTTAACTCATATAAATATTCGAGAAAACAAGACCAGCCCTCAACAAGTCCACCAATTCATCAATACATGGAAGATGATATCTTTTCTTAACTGTCATCCATATCAACATCCAACAATCAAAACATAAACCAAATTTCCCCTAAGACTTCTTAGAAAAGAAAACCAAAAAACATATGGTGATATACCATTATATATAAATCCCTTTACTGTCAATTCCTCCAGCTGATTATTTATCTCATAATTATCTATTTCTACTATTTGGGAAGGTAGAATGGAAACTTGATCAATACCCACCATGAGGTTAATTGTAAACTCAACAATACTCTTTGGTGGTAGCCTTGTTAAATATTAAGAAAAACAACCTAAAACCAATCCAATATGGGTGGAAATAATTAATGTTTTACATCCCTATTATCTAACAGATGACTTGTATCCATGGTAGTGATCTCCCCCAGTTACTCATGAAATAGACTAGAACAACCTACCTGGATATCATATTATCGAAGTTCAATATAACAATTATGATAAAGAGATGAAATAATCACTCTCAAATGGTATGAATCATTTCTATATCGATACGGTAACAACCTGTCCATAACCAAAGGAAATATGAAACCCAACATGTTTTGTACAAAAAAATACTAAGGGAAATGATTCTGACTAATCTTGAGGTAAAAAAAAAACAGTCATAGAAAGGGATTATTAAAATATACACCTAATGTAATATCCACCATTATTACCCCTTTAAAAAACTCCACCGCCATACTCATACCATTCAGAGTTTTATATGATATAAAAGAATGATAAGATCATATATTAAATAATGTACTTGGAATCATAGAACCTAAATGAATACTACTACTGATTGTTGATGGTAAAACCTCTTTATAAACAAGTGTAGGTCGTACTACATGAAATTTTACTATTTTTAAACCATATGGTTCTATCTGATTTCTTTGAGCATCACTGCTCAGCTGATATGGGAACACTTTCTTTAAAGTAAAACATTCTCCACTTCGACTATCCCATGTGGTAGAACTCATATTGCTCAATAGGTATGTTGTTGATGACCCCCTTCTTGTACATCGGTTCAGTCCAACTACTCAATCAATACCCAAAAATCATGGGTTTTTGAAGGACCATTATATATGTACCATCCTAAAACATGCTTGTCACACTACTGGAGGTTGGGGAAACTGAATATCAAAGTGGACCATCATACCACACTTAAGGAAAAGATCTCGAGTATTTCCTTGGGTAATTGATCCTTCTCCATGTCTTGTTAGTTTTCCATTTATCTTATTAACATTATCATAGTGATTTCTCCTTACATTGGAATACATTCTCTTAAGTCATCAATCTGAAACCACATTTTGATAAATGGAATCATCTTTTACATCTCCCTAAGAAATTACATCATGATTCATCACCATAGGAATCTTCTTCAAATATAATATATTAACATGGGAAATAATCCCATATTTATGTCCATATGAAAAATTATACTTTGCATTTTACTCACCTCATACCAATAATAGAATAGAGAACTTAATTTAAATGAATTTTATAGCATATTTCATCACGGACAAGATTCCAAGGGTCATCCTCACACACTATGCTTCCCACTCATACCTGAGAATCTTTGGGTAAACATTTTCTTGGAATTTCCCAAATAACCCTTCATAACATGCCCTATAACTATTCATCTATATCTGGAATATCACACAAATTTTTTTCTTGACATCATAGAATTTAATAATCAAAATATACTATATTCTCAGTAAAATCTTTTAAATGCTCATCAATAATCTTGAGGGACTCGGCCTAGAACTTGACTACCTCAGGTCCACACTCTCTAGTAGAAGTCCGGGGTTAGAAACTAGAACTCTTGGGTTCAAATAAGCAATATAACAAAAGACATTCCCTAGGTATATTTCCATTAAATACCTAATGAATCAAAACTTCTTATATAACTCATCTTTTGGACCTCCACCGAGAACTATCCGGGCCTCTTCTCTTGTTGTTGGAATTTTTTTATCAATTTACTCATATCATCATATCAAAAAATATTATCATGGGGGGATGTCATTATAATTTCAATCACACATGCTAGGTCACATAAAACCACATTAACACATTTTATCTATAGATAGTCCCCTAAATCTATAATAATTCGTTAATATTAATTATTTACACTATCAAAATAGAGGCACTATCATTATCCTCAACGATAACTCCCATTGTTCATGGATAACGTATGGTAAAACATATTTTTATTTCAATTATTGTCATCATAATCCAATTATATCCATTTATAATTACCAAATTTATCATCTTTCGAAATTATCAATTTCTTATATGCACCATTTCATTTTGAAATACTGAAAAATAATTTTCTTTTTTCATTACCCACACATAAAATTTATTTTAATGCATTCCAAAAATGTTGAATTCCATAATAATTCCTGAATGCCTAAAATTATTCATATATACATAACATACATTGCATTCCAGCCCATGAGAAAAATCATAGAAAAGTAATAAAATCACATAAAAATTAAATCACCAAAGGGGAAATAAGATACAATTGAAACATAAAAAATCATGAAAAACAATCCCATCTCAGGTATATGGATTTTACCCTACACATTGGTTAGCTACTCCCTTGCATAAGATCATGACCATGGAAAGACTCATCCTAGTCTCATAACTACATTTCATAAAAAAATAAGACAAAATAAAAAATCCAATGCTTATGATACAAATTTGTAACATACCAACCTGAGTGTCACATAACTATGCTCCAAACCGACTCATTGCATGATCTCAGGAACACCTTCCCATAAATAAATGGATATGAACAAGTAAATAGGTTCTAATATGATACATGAGGAGACTATACCCTCTTTATCAATGATTAAAAATAATTGAAATCAGTATTAAATATAACCAATACAGTAAAATAATTAATACTAAAAAATAATCAATAATATCCAACATCGCATGAATAAATCCAAAATAGGAGAAGTGACCATAACCTAATGTAGTCAATATTTTATTTTATACATGTTTCAAATATCAAATGAAAACCAAAAATAAAGACACAGGGACATCTCTCAAGAAGGTATGGAAAAAATGTATGATTCTCTCAGCCTAACTAAATCCTAAATCATTGCTCACCAATATAATATATGGATATATCCCTTATCCTAACTAGAAAACATAAATTATATTCATTTAATAACCTTGAAACCCATGTAGTGTGTGATTAAAACTTATTAGGCCACCAACAATGATTTATAAATTAATAGAATGTCTATAATAGTGTATGTTATTGTATAAAGATTTAAAAAAATAGGATAATAAAACTAAAAGGGTTTCCTATTTACTATTCTTTAATTAACAACATTGGCCCTGAGGTTCTTAGTGAAACTTGATCTAATCATACCATATTTGGGATATGTTAGAGTCCAAACTATACTACATAAAGATATATCAATTTATTCATTCAAGGGACTTCATTATTCAATTAATTCTAGTTTCATTTCTGATACCATGGAGTATCATTCCAGGTATCAATATCTCAGGGTCTTAGAGAATCATTTATGAAACCCATGGGTATATGGAGCATCAGTACTTGATCCACATTTCTTTGTTGACATTCATGCGATATGGTCCTAGTTAATCTGTTAGGCACCCCATGGGTATTTGGAAAATCAGTCCCTAACCCAAAAATCATTGATCAATCACACATATCCCAATATAAACATCATGTTTAAACAAAATTAGCCTTCTTATAAATCATTTTCACCGATTTGAACAATTTTATTAATCAATCAAAACCATGGTTCATTGCATTAATCTGACGTATTAACATTACAGAGTCACTATTTTTCAATTTATCATAAATTATTAACATCTCATTAAATTATCATGGATAAGCCA
This sequence comes from Viscum album, assembly GCA_963277665.1. NCBI lineage: Eukaryota > Viridiplantae > Streptophyta > Magnoliopsida > Santalales > Viscaceae > Viscum > Viscum album. The sequence goes on along the minus strand of OY728150.1, from coordinate 1,459,729,696 downwards.
CTTATACCTTTAAATCCTATTAAAAAATGTTCCATAAGGTTTAGTTCAATAATAAAAACACATAATTTCCCTTAAAATTAAAATTTTCATCTTTTCTAAGTAATTAGCTCCCCCACATGGGTTTCCATCATGAACAGACTCATAATCTCTAATAGGTCCAACAGAATCCCTGAAGTGTCATTTAATTTCATGGAAATAAAATCCCCATTTCAATTTAAAAATTCATTTTACCAACATGGATATAAAATAGAATAATTACAAACATAAGATCATCATCATGACAGTGTGAAAAAATTAGTTTACCCCATACCTCAAGATGTTTTATGAGTGCTCCCCAAAAAATAGTTCTAAATTATGAACAGAATGGTTGCTCCAAAATGACATAGGAGATGTATAATAGAAACCAAGGACCAATATGGAATGTAATAATATCCATTAAAATGAGTTCTAAGAAAAAACATGGAGGAAAAATCAAACCTCTCAGTGGGTAGAAAAAGACGTGAGAGATATAAATCCAAAAGTGGAAGAGAATATAAACTGTAGATGGTTGAATATCATCCAATATAAATTAGACTCACACTACAAGACAATCAAGTAGATTATTAATCATCTTGGGAAAATCTAAGGGAAATGGAATTAATGTTAGGTAGAAATAGGTTGAAATTTGATATAAATAGAGGTGTTTTGAAAACATTTAAATAATGTTTTGGGGGTTTAAAATTCCACTTGCACTATTCCAGCGATGAGGCACTGTGTTTTCTAAATGGTGTGCCTCTACTATATAGTGTTTGGGGTTACTCATAGGTTGGTGCATAGTTTCAAAAATAGGTCCCAAAACATCAAAATAACCTTTTTTGTGGTGCTTGGTATGGGGAGGGTGGCCTCACAGTTTGGTCAAACAATGCATAACCTCATGTGGCACAAAAATGTCTATCACTGTTTCTTGGGGTAAATCGCATAATTTTTCTCTAACCATGAACTGACTATGTACATCAATTTGAGATTCTAAAATAATCCAAATTAATCCAAAATTCCCCAAGTTAAAATAGAACCATTGTATGATCATAAAATGGGTATAATAATATTATAAAATGAGTAAGAGACATCTACTGAAATGTCATGTTCTTACCTAAGACATATTAAGTGTGAGTAATGAGAGTTTTCCAATGAAATGTGTAAATAATTAGTATTTATAGATTACAAAAATTCCATTTCCATAGTGAATAAACAATGTAATATTTATTTATGATATATCGATGATAATCATTGGTGACATGCTTATGAATGTCACATTTAAATTTTGTATCCACCTTTCTATGCTATGGTTCATGTAATTTTTTTATGATACACCTCATATTATGTTCGTCATTAATTTTTTTTATAACTCTTATGATTAATGATATTACAAATGATCAAATTCTAAATGTATCCATTTTATATTTCCTTATATGGCTCCTCCTTATCCCTTTTGATCGATGTATGTCCATATGATATGATATATCGTAAAAGTAACAGAGGGTGAACTCAGGGTGAATTTGTTTATGTTTATTTGAATAAACACTAATATTTTGGTGTATTATTTTCCTTATTAACATGAAAATAAAAATTAAATTATTCAGTTTTATTCCATGTAATGAATTTTTTTAATAATAAAAAGGCAGGAATCCATATTTTTTCACCATGGAAATAGGCTATATAAAGTTATCCTGGGTCAAAACATTGTGATAAGGCCATCATTTTTCATATTAATTATCATTGGATGATATTATTTTTTAATTACCTCTTAAGGATATAAATTTAATTTTTTATTGGAAACATTCCCATGAAAGGAACCTATTTAAAAATTTAAATAAGGACAACAACAAAATGTCACCCAATTGCTTTTAAATATCACGTATGTTTTCACAAGTGGGAAAAATCATGTTTTTAAAAAATAATACTTATAATATAGAATATAAATAAATCATATTCATGATTAAAGTGAATATAATTTTTATAAATTATCTAATTACATTAAATTATTATGAAATAGTGACCCAATATTCATTGAATTAATAGAAAAATGAAATATTTAATTTTTTAAATATTAAAAGTAATATAATATACAATAATTATTATGGTCCATGTATTATTTAATAAAATATTAAATATTTGTGAGGTTTGAGTGTAATAGTTTCAAATTTTTTTTTTCATTTGTTCAATTTCAATGTGAATAAATAGTTCCGAAAAAGAAAATAATGATATCTTATAATAAATAATGTTTTACTACATGATATAATATTCCAAAAAATATTATCCTCAACCATGTAAATGAGATATGATTTATAATATCATATATGGTACATTTATAGAAATTTTTACGTTTTATGGTATCTTCTTGTATCAATTAATATTAAAAACTTTAATACAATGATAATTGTCAAAAGGTTTAACACATGATAATATAAAAAGGAAAGAGTAAAGATATATGCTAAACATAATTTTTTTATTGAATGAGGTTATTTCCACCAACATATTTTTTATACTAAAATATTATCAATATTTAACCATATTAATATTTATATTTATTTATATGAATTATTTTATTATTAAATTCCAAAAGTACCCCTCCCATTACTTATAGAAGAGATACAACTCTCATTTTTTCTTCACAATTAAAAATCCTTTTTGGTGTGATAAGATTTGATAAAATCCCTTAAATAATTAAATTCCCATGTTTTTATGTAGATGGTATAGTTATAATGATTTTATTGTATAGATTTTGGTGAAAACATAAAAAAAATCCGAAGAAGAGGAATCATTGATAATCAAGTGTTTTTACTATATTTCTTATTCCACAAACATCTGATATTCATCAATTTTTTTGACATAGTAATAAAATTAACATACATATAAATATATTTTATTTTGTTATGGTAATAATATATATATATATATATATATATACATATCCCATGTTAAATCAAATGGGAACCGATTCCTCTGATTGTATGTATCACAAAATACCATCGTGCGAACCGATGTAATTCATTTGCCATCACTGTCTCTCACAAATAAATATAACAACGTATTTAATGTATATATTTTATAATTAGGAAATAATTATTTTTCTTGAATTATAATATCTCATGTTACATATTAAATTTATATCCATGGGAAAATTATAACATTGCTCATGTTTTCATTTCGACTTCCACCACTAGGATGTGATATAATTCATTTTTAATTTCTAATTATAGAGATGGTAATAATGATTGATTTGAATAATATATATGACATATATAATATATATTATTATATTAATTTTAATCATTATTTATTTTTATTTTCTTTATTCTATATAGAAATTGAAACAATTTTCATGTGTACATCCGTTCTATCATCTCCATGAATAGTTTAAGTAATTTTTATATCAATAAATATAGGAATGCCACTAAATATATATTTAATTATTATATATAATATGTATATAATTATTAATTTTATATATATTATGTAACCATGATAAAAAAAACAAGTATGAAAACCACCAAACCCAATCATACATTAAATAAGAAGCAGTTATGCCCTATTATAGCTATTCTAATAAATAATTATTAATAAATGGGGGTTAAAATGTTATAAATAAATCATATATGATATTAATTGTATGGGTATTATTTTATAATATATTTATAAATCTATATTAAATATATAGTAGTTTCAAACATGTATTAAGGAATTTGGACACATAGAATGAGAATTTCATCTCAATTTTATATATCTAAGATAGTTTCCATATTCATTACTTATCTCTTTTATCATTTGTATATATAAACAAAGATTGTATTGTATGATTATTATTGTTGAATTTATGTTATTTTCCATATCTATCTATGGATAATTATTTCATTTTCATTCGGATTCCAATGATACTGATGGTGTAAGAGATTTATTTGATAATCTCATTTTTATTCTGGAATGTTTTTATTCTGTTTTTTATGATGATATTGATTGATCTACATCATAATAATATAATTAATTTTATTGACATATTTTTTTTTCTATAAAATAAATTTCTACCTTTCCTTTTACATTTATTATGTACGCACGAATGTGTATAAAATTTTTATGAAAAAATAAGCAATTTTTATCAATTTATTAAAAAATATTTAGTTTAATTATCTTTCTATTCCAAAAACGTTTTCAATTTTTTTTTACCTATATAAAATTATTTTTTAAATTCATTATAACCCATTTTTGGACTGTTTTAATTTTTTAAAAAATTAATCTCTTTTACAATTTTTGAAATGAGACACTTATAAATTCTTACCAAAAATGGTAAAGGAATCATTGTTTTAACATTTACTAATGAACCGAATTTCCCCCAATCAAGAAAGCTAAATGATTTATAGAATATATTACATGTTTCAATTATTATATTTAAATTAATATTTTTTCATAATATTTGGGAAATATTTTTATTTTAAATAATTTATTTAAAATTAAAATGGTGATTTTCATTAATAAATTCTCCATGTTACTTTTATAAGAATTTTTAATCTATAGTGACACCATTAAGTGTTTGATAGGTTTTACTTTGGATGTGTTTCAATGATTCCATCCATATTTTTTTATGGAATAGTTTTTTATTATTATGAAATTGTTTTTAAGATACGAATTTCTTTTTTATGTGGTATACTAGATTGAATTAAAGGAATGATTATGAAGGAAATTTCATTTATATGGTGTATGACATGTTATAATTCTTATAAAACCCATTTGTTAATGTGTTCTGATTTTCTAAATGCTTCATATTTTTGTGGAACATATTTGTATCATTTTCTATATGAAACTGGCTGGCCTTGAATTATATATACATGTAATGAAATTATGACTGATGTATTTCTTAAGAAATAAAAATGAGTACAATGAGGATTAAACCCTATTCATTATGAAACGATGTTGATTATGTAGGTCTAGAGAGTGAACCATGACTATTAATTCAGTTTGGGTAGTTAATCCATTACAATTTTATATTCTTTAAAATGATTCTTTACTACTATGGAAATGATTTTCTATAATTATTTATATTCCAGAAACACATTCATTATTCCTATGTTATTATCTCATTGGTTATATCCTTTATTACATAATGATTCATGAATTATTAATTTCAAATATTTATTCCATTTCCCAATATTATGATCTATTATACATTGTTTATGGTTTTAAATTTTTATGATATATTTATCATACACTTATTAAAATGTTATGTATATTCGGTCATTGATATATCCCTACATAACATTTAATGGGAATATGAGCTCAACATTTCTTATATTTCATTTCCCCTGGTTATAATGAAATTTATTATGAATAATATGTTGAATAAGTTAAACAGTGACTAATAATTACGTGAGAGATTATGTTGATATCTTATTATCTATTTATTGAGGTATCCATGTTTCTAATGATACTAGATCCATAATATTCAGGCATTGATTATTGTATAATGTAATAAATATTCATCTAAAATGTGACAATAACAATGTAAGAAATTTATGGGTCTCTATATATTAACTTAATTTTTATCACACTATATTATTTATATCTTCGTGAATAATTAAATTGTTTTCTCAATAAATTAAATTTGAGACAAAAACCCCTTACCCCATTATAAATACACAAACAACACCCTCTAAAGGATATGATTTGAAGTGAATTATTAAATACCAAAAATAATGTTGTCATCCTGATACATAACATTAAAGTGGTATTATATACACTAACAAAAACAAAACATAGTGAATAATTATAAATATGACTCAAGGGGTGATAATTGAGACATGAAACCCTTACCTGGTAACCCTTAATTGTGGAATGCATGATTTTCTCATATAAAAAACATTTTTATCTTAATATTACATTTATGAAATTTATTATCTTACATTAACTTTTATATATATTTCATTTTTCTAATTTATTATGAATATATTAATAATTTTTCACTTATTTTTATAATAATTTGTTAATAACTTTAATTGTTTCATCTAGGCTTGATTATGTGGATTTCAATAACTATTGTTTGAAAAAAATTCATTATTCCACAATAATTTTATGGGAAATAAATATATAAATCATATTTATTTATAATTATCTTATTTAAATAAATATAAGTTTTAATTAATACAAATGTAATTGGAATCTATATAGCGAAATTTCAAAAATTTTAGGAATAGAATATTAAATTTTAGGGATAAGTTAGAAACATAATATAACATTAAAATATCCCTAAAAATTAATGATTATATAAATAAACTATATAATTATTATTTATCTTCCATTAGTTATCCATGATAATTTTTTATAGAATTTTTTATGAATGTTGTTAGACCCACTAAAACATGAACCTACCTTAATTAATGGAATAAAATCGATATGAATGTGGTTTATTTTTATATAATAACATTATTAAAAAAGAATAATTGTATTATATAGATATTTTAATGATTATTTTCAAACTAAAATTATAATATTATAAATATGACACAAATAGATGAATGTTGGGATATAATACATCATTGAAGAAATTGTCAGCACAAAAAACAGTTCACAACATAATTTTCCAATGAATGATGGTGAATAAAGGTGGATTATAAGATGAATCATCATAATAATAAATATAGTATACATGTGTCATTTATTCTTTAATTACATCCTTATAAATGTAAAATATAGGTGTTGCTAAATAATATAATAGGTCACATCAAGGAGGTGGTAGTCTACAAAAAAAAATCAATGTTCTTTTGATTTGATAAATAAATGAGACAGAATAAATAATTATAATTATATAAATATAATAACATTTAATTGTAATAATTTTACTTGGGATACTATATATCTATTTAAAGGGTATAATTTGGAGATAAATATTAAAAATAACATGATATGGATTATGTAACACAAACATTATGACCATGCAGTACCTCATTAAAGTATCCTTATGATTGAAGGGATTATGATACCATTATGTAACCCATTAAATAGGCTTATGGGAGAGTAGAAGTGTTTAGGAAATAATTTCAATTTCAATTTTATATGTATTATTTAGAGTATGGATGTGACCCCCTTATAAATATGTTAAATAGGGATGTTTTGTGAACCACATTTATTTTTCTTTAATTGAATGATAGTACTCAGTTATCAATTGTTAAAAATTGAGAAATTATGGACATAAAACGTATATATGACCTAAAATTCCTGAACCTATCATTTACACATGTTCTAACCATCTCTCAATCCTTTTACCACATGATGTTTTTATTTTTACATTTTTGGGTTTTTACCTTGACAACTCATTTTTACCATTTTGGATGGGATATTATTTAAAAAAAATAAAAATTATAACCAATATTTTATGTTGGAAACCATAAATTATTATCCAAATGGTATAATTACATATATAAATTATATAGAAATAAATATAAAATAAATAATTTTAGTTTATTGGAAATTTGTTTCCATAAAATGTTTTCATTTCCATTTAGTGTTCTTAATATTATTTATTATTAATTAATAGTTGAATGAGTGTTTATATATTTTTATATTAGGAAAAAATTTATAATAGATTAATTTTTAATAGAATTATTTATTTAATTATATAAATATTTCACCGTAATAATAATTTAATTATTTTAAAATAATTGTTTTTCCATTATCACATCAATGAATTTTAACCATGGTAATCTTGTTTTTATGCCTAAAAAGGAAATTTTATTTTTTGAATGATATGGAAAATTTGAACTAAAACATAAAATCCATTTTGTTTGTCTTAAATTTTAGTAGCGATGAATACTGATTTTAAATATATAGGATGTTATAAATGTTTAAAAAAGCAAAACATGTATTTTATAATTCTATAATAATATATTTAAATTCAATATATTAAATATTAAATGTTTTTATATATAAATAAATTAAAAAAATTTCAATTTAGCCTCTATTATGATAAATTAATAAAATAGATGCTATTAGAACAATTTAATTTTTCATAGTTCACAGACATATAATTTATTTTAGATAAATATTAAAAATTAATTTTTAGGTTGATTTATTTAATCTTAATAAATGAATGAATCTGACTTTTTCAGATTAAAATTATAAATTATAAAAACATTTATTATAATTAGATATAAAATATATAAAATAAAACCTCTTTCATTGAACAATTATTTTTTAATACATTTAAGGTTATGAATCCTTTTTTTTGAATTTTTATATAACAAATATATTTTTATTTACAATATGATTTGTTCATTTTATAATTATCATTAAAAATATGTCTTATATTGATTTTGAAAATTCAGTTACCTAAATTTCTAAACAATTTTCATTTTAGGGAAAATATATTCTAAAATATAGGATTTTTACACACGTAATATTCAATTATTTGGGTGATATTAATTTAATATTAGAATATAATATCTAATAAAATTGATGAAAAATAATTAATTTCCTAGGATGATTTCACTTAATATTTTAAAATTATTATTTTTCACTTTTAAATAATTAACTATCCAAGTTGAATGATATAATCTATATATAATACATCATAGAGCATTTTTAATTTTAATATATATCAAGTATAAATTGGTGTAAACTATATGAATTTTCATAGATATTGATACTAATATTTTCTTTTTAAACCATTGGTAGAATTTTCCATCGAATGAACATGTTATGCATCCACAAGAAAGGGATTGATCAATGAGACACTCCAACATTAATTATTTGATTATAATTATTAAACAATGATATGTTATATTATATTCACCATTATGTGTTATAGAATGATTAATTTTAAATCGAATAATGAACTCTAATGAGAGAGTTCTTAAATAAAAATGCATTCTATGTCTAATCAATATTTTAATAGTTATTCACTATGAAAATATTAGTATATAGTTACATAATTTTTTTATTATCATTTTTGGTATCCTATTGTATAACATTATTAGAATTAAAATTTTTATTTATTTATTTCATCCATACCTATATAATAATATATATGAATCCCTAGAAATTATGTTACATAGATCATTAAAATGTAAAATTTTATTGGAAATTGTATACTGATGAAAAAATAACATTAATAAAAAATTCCGGGAAACATGGCCTCATGAATTCCAACATAAAAAAAATTATACTTAATAGGTACTAGCATAAATAACACATTTTTGGAAACCATAACATCTAATCAGTGTCATAGAATAACAAAATTCTATAATGAATATCAATTCTAACCATCAATGTATAATTATGTCAATAAATAAAAATCGTGAAATAGTAAAATGAAATTATGAACCATATTGTCATATATGTTATCATAACTAATCAATATATATTTATTTTTAAAAATTATTAAATATTCATTTTTTAATTTTAGTTCATATTTTAGTTTTTAATATTCATTTTCTAATGGTTAAAAATCATGTAATTCAAATACCAAAGATTCTAGCGTGGGATAAATTATAGTGAAAATATAGAGAATATAATATTTTACATTATTAATTTTAATAAATAATAAACGACTATAATTGTATTATTTGACTTATTTGAATGATATTAACAAATTAGTTGATTAATATAATATAATGATTATTCATCCAATACTATAGTAAATGACCTAGAATATTGCATTATTTGACTATTGAAAGTCAATTTATATATAATACAACAACTTTATGTATAAGAATAATACAACATTGAGCATTCTAAAGAAATAAACTAAATTGATCATATTGATGTTATATAATATCTTATTTCCTTGTGTTTTCTAATATATGTTGTGTTTATTTAGGAGTATAATTATAATAGAAAAAAATGTTAATGTTTTATTATAAATAAGATAGATTTTATTACAATAACTATTCTGTTTCCAATCCAACAAGATCATGAGATCCCATTTGGAAGACAAATTTTTTTATAATCATCATTCTTGAGTGATTTCTATCAAGGAAGATAGATATTTGGCGATCATCTATATTGACGGGTTCCAAAGCGAAAGATAGAGTTTCCATGTTTAGTACATTAGAACCATTCAAAATATTCAATATTGGGGGATATGATGGTTTGGAAGAATAACACATCTTTTTAGTTTCAAATTTGTTTTATATCAATGTTTGTAAGAAATACATCGATTGATAGTGTTATTCAAATAATTTTTTTTCAACACAGATAAATTTTAACAAATATATGATCCTTTAATAAAATATTTTAAAATTTATAGTTTTAATAATTTCTTTTACTATATTTTTTGTTTTTTACCATCAATTCTTTTTTTATATCCCGGTTATTATTAAAACATTTTTTTGTATCTTTATATATGTTCACTGAATATCAATCATACACATTTGTTTACTTTTTTATTCTCATATATAATCTAATATGCTTATTTATCTGAATATCATATCATTTTATATTTTAGTAGTTATGTATTATGAAAGATTTATTTTGTTTTAAACCAAAATTCACCATCACATGTATTTTATCTACTCTATGAATCTATGAAAACACATGTAATCACAACCAATCAATACTTGGACCTATATTTTATTAATATTTTAATATAAATCTAACAATTTTTATTAAATATTGTCTCTATGGTAAATATTGTGACATACATTTTTTTAAAAAAAATCATTGTTTCATCATAATTTTATATACCAGTTTTTCTACACATACCACATAGTAGATAATATAGTTTCTTTATAAAAACAAATATTGTAGAAATAATAGATAATGAAAAAACCTATAATGCCTACACGAGGAACTCCAGACCCCAAATCCAATAATTTATAACAAAAAACATAATTTTAAAGTGGAATTGATACAATGTGAGGTGAAACAAGATAAAAATATATTTATTTTGATAAATTCTATAATTTAAACAATACATCTCATAAATAATCACTTAATTCAATGAATGGTGTAACGACCCAAAGATTCATTAATGGAAATCCCTCTTGATCTAATTAAATGTCTCTTTATATAAAATATCAACTTCTTTGGTTTTATGTTAAGAATTTTCACCATTGCTAATATAGCCATTGAATAGTGATGACTTGATTCATATAAATATAGGGCATTAACAAATCCAATTTACTTAGACAAAAGAAGCGATGACCTCATCCAGTAGATTTTCTCCATACGAACCCATTTGTTAGAGCATGGAAAAGAGGTGGCATCCTTGGGTTTCACTCTTGACCAAGCCCAATCTGAGCTTCATCATGTCATGCTCGAATGGGACCATTTATGGGAACAGTGGAAGTTGATAGAGATTACCACTTGAGCGATTTTATCAGAGCCACCCCAAGAGTCTGTCCCCATCTCAAACTGTACCCTTAGGTCTTATGCAGCTGTTTAAAGGGGTTATGTAACAAATCTCTATTACTATGTTCATGTATATTAAATTTATTTTTATATAATAATGAATATACGTTCTTTCATTATTGAAACTTTGTAAATAGTTTTTTAAAGCAGAAATAGTATTTTTTAGTTAATATTCAGCTAAGAAATCTATTTTGATGAAATAATGGATTTTTGAATTAAATAATATTTTAATAAAATAGTATTATTATTATTAAATTAATTTTTATTTAATATAAATGATCTTATAATTTTATGAATGCAATTGTAATTTTTATTAAGGTTTGAAAGCCATTTTTGTCAAAACCCATGAATTTTTGTTAAATGTGGGTTTTTATTTTAAATGTGAAAATTAACATATTTAGAAAATTAATTAGATAAAATAAATGTTATTTCTGGAATTAGGAAGTTGAAATTATCCAACGGTGAATTTTTCATAATTTTCTGAGAGTGTCAAATTGTTGGGCAAAAATTAAATACCGTTTTAATATATAATGTGTTTTATGACAACATAATGACCCAATAGTGATGTAATAAAATACTATAAGCTTTATGTTCTTCCAATATATGTTTTACCATTATCATAGTGTGATTTTTGGTTTGTTCTATTTATTTTACAAAGCCTTAATGGACCCCTCAAGACATATTAAACATCTTGTCTTTTTAATTATTTTCCATGGGAGTGTGATTCACCTCCACACAATAAACCCCATTATTTTAAGAAGTTTGGAATTTTTCCTTATAAAATAATGTTTTCCTCTTCCCTTTTCCAAAAACAATGGGAAATAACCATGAGCAGATTTGTGGTTTGGATTAGTTTAATGTAAGGGGTCCCAAACCTAAATAATAAAGAATTCACCCACCTTTCCTATATAAACCCACCCAAGCTCCCACTTCCTCCTCACTAAAAGAATTTTTAGTTCATCAAACCTCTACGCTACTCTCTCTAGAATCCTCCAAAGGTTCCCCAAGCTCCCAAGAATCCTCTATCAAGCCTCTCTCAAGCCTTTGGAAGCAGACATCCAAGTAAGGGTTTTTTCTTCCTTTCTCATTTTTGTCCAATTTTCTTTAAGTTGCTTTCGCTTTTAATTTCAATTATGAATGTTGGGATATGGTTTCAAACCTCCCTAATACTGCCCTATTTATGTTTGAATCATTAGATACCCCTTTATCTCTCATTAAATGCCTCCCATGTACACCCATTATAAAGCTGAAATTCCGAAAGGAACATCTCTCTCCTCATTTACATTCAAGCAATACTTTTGTATCATGAATCTAAATTCCATTACAATTGTTGGGAAATGTATCTATATGACCTCCTTAATTTAAATTACATATAAAGATGATGAGGAACTCATATCTCTCTCATCAACCATTTTTATGAATTCGTATGTCACGTCGTTACGCTGCCGAAATCACACTGATTTTCTAAGCCAATGCCATTGTGTAGTGAATACCATGCCCATTTCTCCATCAAGGGTATTCAAATTTATGCACATTTACTTACTGATTTTAAAGTTTCATGTATGAATTCCACATTCCTTTATCATGGAATAAATGATTATGTTTTATGAATTCATGTTTTATAAACCATGTGGCACACATATGCATGAAATAAAATGTTTAAGAAGGGTGCGCCCTTATAGCGCTCCAATGCATTGGGAAAAGTATAGTATCATGATACGTCATGTCCAATGAGTATTGAATCATGATAATTCAAGTGAAATGAGGGCTTTCTCGTTCTTCATGTGCAATGAGGATTTACTCATGCTCCATGTGCAATGAGGCTTGGATCATGCTAATTCCATGTTAAGTGTTGTTGCCACATTTCCATGTTATGATTATCATGATTTATCATGCCTTTATGTTCATGTTTCTATTATAATATATTTAAATTCCTATTTTCTAACATGTATTTTACTCCTAATGTATTCCTTGTTTATTCCCTTACTGGGCTTTATAGCTCACCCCTTTTCTTATTCATGTCCTCAGGTTATCCCATACAATGCTAAGTACGAGGGAATGTAGTGGTCATGTAAAGGAAGTTTTCAATAAAGATATTGTATATGATGTTTTAAGTTGTTATGTAATGATCCTAATCCCCAAAGACACTAGACCTCTCGATCATCCATGTTGTATCAAGTGAATAGTTTATGTAATAAATCATGTTTAAGTTTGTAATATAAGTAGGGTTTTCATAAAGGTATTTTTAGCGTCATTTATTTTTAGATACATAAGACGATTATTTTACCATACATGTTAAAATTTCACGATATTAGAGGGAAAATAGAAACATTCTAGAGTTTTCATAGGTTATTCTCTTCTCTATAACCATGGGGTAGGAAAAATGAGAAAGGGTTCAAGTCAAATTCTTAAATTGGGAAAACATATGATCATATCATCCACTATAAGTTCAAAAGAATATTATAAATCATGAAAATTTGAGAAATATCTATAAAACCGTGTAATAATATGTGTTATCCCTAAATTATGATAAAAGGACTTGTAATCTCAAATTGAGAAACATACACAATTGAATATTATCATGAGATAGTAAACATGTGGAATAAATAATTTTAATCAGTATATTACATAGAAATTTGATATTTCGTTTATTAGAACAAGGGATAATTTTATAAACATGGTTATAGAGTTTCATCATGTTGGGTATTAGGCATCAAAATCAAGCATCCCACTACAATGTGGCATGATAATAACTTACTATGATAAATTAATATACCGAGTATCATAACTCATAATCCATTATTTTCTAAATTATAAATACTTATTATCCTTTTTTGAATCCAATAACATATCTCAAGGTCCAATATTGAATCAGGTTTTAAAACTCATGGTCTATTATAGACATTATTATAATAACTAATGGTCTATTATTAACAAGATTTTCTTAAAGAGTGGTTTATATTTTAATTAAGTATCACAACTCATAGCACATTTTTATATCATAATAAATAATACATTAATCATTGAATTTAATAGAAATATAGGCCATGTGTTCCAAAAATATCAATCATTAATCATATCATCAATAATTAGTAATATAAAATGGGTTTCAAACTGTTTTAAAATAGTGTCACATAAACCAATATCGAAAGTATAACATTTAATACCATAGATTCATTCAATTTAAATGAGAATTTTTATATGCACTTGGAATGTAATTAATAAAATAATATTATATATAAAATAAATCATTTAATGACAATATGTAAAATCGATATAAAAACTAAATATGGTTTTTAAAATTATTTCATAATGTTGTTTTCAAAAGAAAAATTTATATATCACATTAAAAAGACCAATTTTGAGAAATGTAATAGAGTGAATTTTAAAAAAATTATTTTTAATGAAATATCAGAAATAAACCCTTGAAAAAAGAAATTATTTTTAGAAATATGTGAGTCAAAATATTTTTTGAAAACATATAACTTTAAAAATAATATTAATTAATCGAGACATGAAAATGAAACAAACTATTCCAAATGGGGAAGTGAAATATTTTATAAAAAAATAAATTTTGAAATGAATATTTAATATTACATCTATTAAAATGAAAAACTGTAGATCTATAGGAGTTGTGGACTATGAAAAAAATAAATGCTCACAAATTTTTTTTTTCTAAAAAAATATAAAACCCCATTATTTTAAATTAGAATTATTAAAATTTATATGTATGTACCCATTCAAAATTTGATGTTATATATAACTAACACATAAAATAATAAATAAATGGGTTCTTGAATACAAAGGAGAAAATTGGTGTGATGAATAAATATAGTCATGGAATAAAAATTGAAGATTCAAGTGAATGGAAACTATTAAAAACAATATGAAACATTATTAACATTGACAATTTTATAGAATTAAAATTCTATTAAAAATTAATTTTACCCATATAATAAGATAAAAAACAAATTTATTAAATTTTTGGATTATAAAAACTATGAATTTGATAATGTAGTTCATCATAACCAATTATAACTCAATAATGATTTATGTGTTATGAATATTGTTTAATAACATAACATTTTGGATGTAAGAAAAATTTTAGTTGGATTTTATAAGATGGAAATATAAATCGCAAAAATAGGAATTAAATATCAATAAATCTATATTTAATAATGATCCAAATATATTATAATTATCTTCTTGAATAATCATTATTATTCAATAAAATTTAAATAAGTTAATAAACAGCCTTATGAACATCATAATTCATGAATTAACATTTGAAATTCGATTTTTATGATAGAAATGTCCTCTTAAAGAATATAGGCTAAAATGAAATTCAAATATCATTAGATAAACAAAAAAATCTTATAATACCACAATAAAAATTAACCATCAAAACTCATTAAAATATTTTTATTCAAGAAAACACCATATATTTTAATACTAGCTTCACTGAATGATATGGAAACTCGTTTTAGACAATATAATCTTCATAACAACCACTTTCAAAACATTATTCATATTTATTACACAATATATACTTCGTCTATAAAAATTTATTCAATAATTATAATTTTTTATAGATTATATTCATTATTGGATGTTAGAATTATTTATTTTTGTCATGAATTATAGTGTCAATGTCAACCCACATTATTTTATAACATTTTAATCATTAATAAGTTTCTTAATTTATATATATATATTATAATGACATAAAAATATAAAATTTCATTCCTTGATTGTTTTTGTAGCATTTCCCAAAGATGAAACTAGTGGTGTGGTTAATTCATAGTTTTTTAATAAAATATTTATTGTATATTAACAATAAGTATGATATTTATAAAAACATTATGCTACATTATAAAAAATCTATATTCTCATTAATTAATTAAAATACAAATAGTTTGGTTCTCATATTCCTACATGATAAATATTAATTTCATTGTTCTTTTTTTATGATTAACAAACGCAAACATGAACTTTATTTGACCATTTGTAAAACATGGTTAAGAAAGGGATTTCATTTTAATAATATAATTACTGTTGATTTATGATGATATTGTTTATTTTTTCAATGGTGGTTAAACTTTTTGGAGAATAGTAGTATAGTGAAGGATCCTCTAGATGATAAATGAAATGTGTAGCTTCGTTGAGGTGGTATCTTTCATGTACAATGAGAATATTTATAATTATACATTATAAGAAATAATTTATAAATTCATTTATTATTTATTAATATTTAAAATTTTCTAAACATCATATGTATTCATGAAATACCACATTTTATCATTATTTAATTGATATGATGAAAAATGTTAACATTCACTTCTGAATGAGGTAGTTTGAACATAATAGTAATACTGTTTTCATTTTTTGAATAGTTAGAGGATGGAATAAATTCAATATAAAATAAAAAAATATAAGTATAATTATGACACTAACATAAATATCTCAAGATTTATAGGTTATAATCGAAGAATATTGTATTAGAAAGAAAGAAAATGAAATGAATGAGTAACTTATAATTTTACAATACTCAATGGATGTGTTCCGTTAAAAATTTATCTAAGGACTCAATAGTTTTCCCCTTCAGAAGATCCAAAATACTGTGACATGTATTGGAGTGCTTTGGTTCTATTTAGGTAGATTTTTGTTGTCCGGATGAGGTTTTTTGTTCGATGATAATTAGGGTGGTGATGGATCCTTTTATAAGTGATATGATTGAAATATATATAATAATATTAAGGGAAGTTTCATTATCAAACAGTAGATTGAATATATTAATTTAAAATAATTGTATATAGAAAATATAAATGTCCAAAAACTACTCAATCATTCATTTTTTTCAACCAATGATTTATATAGACTTTTCTACATAATTTTAAATTTTACCTAAATTAACTATTACTACAGTGACTTTTTCTCAACCTCATTTACTTTTAATGATAATATTGGGATATGTCATATTAACTAACTTGAAAATTATTAAATTAATTTTACTAATATTTCTTAAAAAATTCAATTTTTTAAAAATGATAATTTTTAATTTAGTAAAGCTGTTGAATATATTATATTTTTATTGATAAATATATTTCCATGATTAATATTATATTTTTGGTTAAAATTTTAAATTTTTTTAATTTAGATGGCCCAAATTTATCTATTTGTAAAAAATAATTACTATATTTCTTTATAGAGAATTTAATAAAAAATTTCACTGTGTGATTACATAAATAATCAAACCAAATAAACAAATTCATTGAAAACAATATCAAATATTTAATAAAATAATAAAAAAAGTTATTATAATTGTAAATATTTTATTTTAAAACTGATTATTTTACATAAATACATATTTTATCATTTCAAATGTTTTATAATAATATAGTTCAGTATCATATAATTTAAATGAAATAAATGGTACATTTTTTATAAAAATATTATTTTTTCCAAATCACATAAAAAATGAATTATTTCATAGTGATGTTTATAAATGTTTCTTGGACAATATTATTATTATGGATAAAAAATGGGGATTATTCAGTGACATTCATAATCTAAAATTTTGGACATTAGATATCTAATGAAAATAGAAAATATATGAAAAACTCATTACATCGTTAAATATATTTTTAGATATTAAATTGTCTTATTCCACTTTTTTATAATTTTTTATTTTAATTACTGATAATCTATTAGTCATTTAAAAAATATATTTTATCAAAAATAAATCATGATATATTTAGTTTTATAAAATAAAAATAACTAGATCATAAAAATTAATTTTTTACGAAAACACATTTTTAATCATTAAATGATATTACAAGTTATTTAGTTATTATAATTGAATTCCATAAGATCATTTTTGGTAATAATAAAACTTATTTTATTATCAAAATAGTGTTCCAAAAGGCATTATTTTTTTATAAATTCTATTTCAAAACCAACTTAAAATTGTTTTATTTATAATTTTAAAAGTTGTCACACATCATTTTTTGATTTGTGTTGAGGGAAATTTTTTTTGTTAAAAATAATATTCTCTAAATGGACATTATATAATGAAATATATGGGTTGTTACAGTCCCCCATTATAAAGAACTCATCCTCACAAAATTAAATTTTTCCTCTAATATAAGATTCTAAGGGATCCATAAGACACTAAATTTGTATTTTCCACTATAAATTTCAACCACAAAACCATAGATACCTGGAGACCCATGCATTTTTTGAGATTTTATGTTATATCAAATTTTCCCAAATATGATTCCATTATTAGTTATAATAGAATATTTGGTAAGTTTTTTCATATATTATTTTCATTATCTAACGCAAAAAAAAATATGAAATCATATAAAATTAGTATAAAATCTATTAAATTATGTTAAATGATCAAATTATTATAAAACCTCATTCTTAATATTTCTTATGTTATAAAATAATTTTATTTGACTACGATAGTTTTGGATTAATTTGATTTAATTATTTTACGATATATTATACTTCTTATAGCTAATCCCAAAATAAAAATCCAAATGTTACCATGAACATTCTTATAATTTTCTTAACATCAAAATAATTAGAAGATAATCTTTATAAATTTAACATACCAATAAACCATAAAACTAAATAAAAATTAATAAGTACGTTATCACATGATTCTCAATATTTTAATCTAGGATATCTAAATTAATTCCTTTTTAGGTTTTTTAAACTGATGAGTTTCAAATAGTTTATATGGGTTTTGAAAGGGAATGTCAGTTAACTCGATAATATCCTCTAAGGGTGAAAAAAATAGTTTTTATTTAGGCCTATTATTTTTATACTATCAATTAATTCAAATAATAGGAAATATCGACATTTTAGTGTTTTTATCCTCATGTACAGATATTCCATATCTTATATACCCTTTTTTGTTTCTAAACATGGAATTAATTTCAATGAAACCAAATATTCTCAACAGTAACAAACATAAAACGTTTTCCCAATAAATAATGTCATCCTTAGTGTTTCTGTATAGATTCATTTCTTCCAAATAACAAAAAATAACGAAACTAATACTAAAAAATAACAAATTATTTCTCTGATAATATCTAAGTTACCATAAATCTATATTCCATGATTTATGGTAAGAAAAAATTCTTTTAAAAGTGAATATGATATAAATTTATATGAACTAAGATAAAAATGTGTGTTTATTACATAAATTCCATAACATAAACATTAAATCACAAAAATAAAAAATGAAACGAAGGAATAAAAGTGTTAAGTTCAATGTAATTAGTGGTATATGATGCACGTTTGATGATACTTTTAAATATTTTTCTTGAATCAAAACAAATAGAATCTATTATTGAATTATCAAATTTTATAAACTAATTATTAAATAGGGTAATATAATAATATGAAAGGGTTGATCAAAAACACCCAATAATGTAAAAATTATAAAAATTTCATCATGTTAAAGATCAATAGAATATGAAAAAAACATAAACTTGGTAGAATTATTTATATAAAACATAGATTAATTTCAGTTTTTCATAAATCAGAATAGAATGACATGTAATATAAAATTAAAAACATGTACCACGAGAAAATTGTGAGCTATAATAAATATAATTCATTTAGTATACTCATATTCTTACGTAACAACAATATAGAATTCCATATAGAATAATATGGAATCATGGAATAAAAATGTTCATAATACTTTATTATATAGTGATTAATTAATCAAGATGTTATGACCCATTACTTGGTGGTTGAGGAAATTATACTAGCAACCCATTAGAGATTCCACTATTATATCTTACTTAAAATTCATTATTTGATTATGATCACCCTTGTCTGACTATTTACGTGGGAATGATAACTCACAATACATTATTGACTGAAGTATCACTAGTCTTATTCAACTATTTACTCGGGTATCGTAACTTGTGGTCCATTATTAACTTACTTTATTTTAAATCATAGTCCCTTATACATATGAGTATTATAAAACATTGATATTTTTATATTTTGATATATAAAATATTATAAAATTCATTGGGGGTTATATAAGACCTCGTATGTCATTTCCATTCCAATGTATACCCAGAAATATCAATCAACAATCATGTTGTAAAACACAAAGAATTGGATATTATTTTTATATAATTTTCTATTAAAATTACATGAAATGAAATAAAATGTGGATAATCTGATACAAAAATATCATTTAGAAAAATGTGAATTTCATACAGGAATATAGAATGTTATTACTAAAATATTATTCTATAAGAACTAAATCATTCCATGTAAAGTGGGTAATGGATTAAAAGAAAAAAAATATTATTTAGAATAAAATTTTCAATGTTTTAATTGTAATAATATGTAATAAACTAATTTCATAAAGTTAAAATTTTATAAAATGAAATTAACTCATTTTGAAAAACATTATTGTGAAATAAATCTCAATATTAAATCCTTTAAACGGTTATAAATGTTTAATAATAGAGGTATATTTTTTCAAATCCATTATTTTGAAAAATATTATTAAATAATTGAGCAATAAAAAGACATAATCTTTTATAAAGATAAATTTTTAACATATTGAAATAATTTAAATTTGTAAAGAATCGTCAATAATGTAACCAAGTAATTTACATTATTTATATCTTATGTAATGTTTTAGTGGATGATAAAATATCAGACCTAGAAAGTAAATAATTTTTAATATATTAAAATACCATAATTGAAAATCCATTTTCTAAAAAAACAAAATAACTGATTTAAAAGGCGTATAGATTAATATTAGGTTCACCTGATATAATAAATAATTGAGCTTTTGAAAAATAAGGAGAACATTGGTTAGAAGAGAAAGTATCGATATGGATGAAAAAGGACCTATTCAAGAAGATGAGAATTATTCCTTACAACACTATATATTAATGAGAAATAAGTTCATTACAATTGGATATTTTAATAAAAATTTATTTAAAAATATATAATAATATAAATACCCATATAAAAGCTCCTTGTTAAAATAAACCAAGTATAGAAGAACAATTTTCCATATAAAACAATTTAACTCCAGAATGGTTTTTTTCATAAACAAGTCTCATTAAAAGATCATATTTTTTATGTTAAATTATTTTAAAGGTATATTATAAGATTGAATATAAATCCCTATGTAACCTTAATTGAAAAAAATACAATCATAGGTCATTATTTAATAAAAATATAAAAAATATATTCATGAAGAAGTTCTATAACTCATTAAATGGATAATTTGATAAGAAATACCCTTACAGAAATTTTAATTCATTAAGTAAGTCTCATTTTAAAAGTTTTTTATGTGATATAAAAAAATTAAATGAAATTAATATGGATTATAACTGTAATTTCAGCATTTAATTGATGAAAACAATATTATTATGGAATATTAAAGAAGTAATCAATATGACATAGGAACTGATATTCAGTAAAGAAAAACCATTTTATTTTACTCTAGAATTCCCCAAAATCTTTTTAAATTTTCCCATCAAAATAAGAGTTTTTAGAACCATATTAATGTCTTTTAGACTATATAATATTTATTTATTTTCATTTTTATATATTAATTAGTTATTGATTGTGAATTGTAATCATTGGATTTTATCAATTTGGATTATTTGACTCATTATTTATTATTTCAATATTGATCACCATTATCAGATAGGATGTAAAACATTGATCAATTAATTATGGTATAAGAATAAATGGTTTAAATTAGAAAATAATGCATTAATTTCAGTTCATTACAAGTTTTTTATGGTTCATGTAGTTTCAATTGGTGGTATTCTTATTTCACCATTTTTTAGGAATATAGTCTGTTATAAATAATAGTTAATATATAATATAAATATTCTAAACCCAAAAAAATATTTTTTCATTAACTTGAAATAATATGAGTAATATATTACCCATATCCATCAATGATAAAAGTTTAAATAATTTTTCACGTTTTTTCTTAAACTAACCCACAAAATATAATAATATAATCGATTGGTAAGTATAGTTAAGAAACCAATTTATCTAAAACAGTATAATTAGTAAATAATTTTAAATATATATTTTTATTTTTTAACATTCTTCATTAATCATTAATGGTGTAGTATAAGGATAAATTTTCTTAATAAAAAATTCAATATATATGTTTGTGTTTTTGATAGTATTCATGATTAAATGAGAGATATTAATATTTTCTATACAATTAAAAGAAGGTTGGATATTTTTATATATTAATAATATTAATAAGTTTTTAAATATAATTTTTTCATGTGAATACTCTATTTTAACTATCCTTTTAATGTAGATATAAAAAAATATTCATGTCACCAGTGGAGGCAGATGTCTAAACGTAACGTAGTAGATGATTAAATTTTTTCATTGTTTGAGAGGAAGGTAAAGAATATATATACTATAGACACCATAATATTTCTGTGTTTTTTGATACAGATGTAATTAAAGAAATATGGATATGTAAGATTCATATGATGAAGAATAATAAAGAATAAAATTGAAATGAAAAAATAGTTAATGAAAATTTTACGTCACTCTTTGGATGATATCCTTTAAAAATTGGAATAATGATCCAATAGGTCAAATTTTTTATTAGGAGTACCTAAATGTAATTTCTTGGAGTTTTTTTAGTTATTTATGAATAATCTGTTCCAATGTAATAGTGTTGGGGTGTTGGGATATGTGAGGGGGTTATAAATACATTTATATTCAAGGGACTATCATTTTTTGACTATATAAATGGTGAAGTTACTATTTGAAAAGAACTGGACCAAACAAAAGAAGATAATGGGGGTTAGAACAAGAAAAGGATTACACTCTAATCAATACATGATTTTTAGATGAACCTATTTTTCTTTTTAGGCATTTCACTTTACTATTTATTTTTACCCCAATTAACTTTTAGGGCGTTAACTCATTCCTAACCTCAAATTTTTTTTAAATGACAAACATTTATATTATACAAATTAAAATTTTTCATCATTAAGATATATAATTTTCATTAATTTTAATAAATATATTAATTTTAATGCTGTGGAATATTAGATTAACATTTTTCCCACTTGATCTATAAAAGTTGTGTTTTCTAAAACTCTATATTAATGTATAAAATAGTTTTTTTAAATATTTTTCACACTATTCATATTAAGAAGCCATACAAGATTGTTATTGTAAAAAATAATTTTTATGTGTCTTCAATGTTATTCCAAATCTAAATTTTGGTATGAGAATAATTAATGAAAAAAGGTTGAAAAATTTATTTTATGAGAAAATAAAGTCACTAATATTAAAAAATACTAACCATATGCATTCTGAATTAAATTAAATTTCACGTTAAATTGAAATATTTTACTCTATCTATAATTATTTGATCATTTAAATGGTTTTATAAACATATATTTATTTATTATATAACGATAAATTCTAAAATGTTACAAATTTTGGTAAAAATTTTATTTTACATTATTCACCTAAAAAGATAATATCTCTAAAAGGGGATAAAAATTTTCAAAATGGAATTTCTTTATGTTGAATAAAAAATGAATAATTTTTAAAATTAAAATTATAGAATTTAATTATTTTTAATTTTAAATGAAAATATCAAATATAATGAATTTACTCTTAATTGAAAAATTAATTTTAGTTATTATAATATCTTAATATTATTTATTATCATTTAAAAATTTAATTAGATTTAATATATAAATGAAGTCATCAGAAAATTTTCCAACATAAAATTGTAATATATATACTTACATAAAAAAAATATAGAGCTCCATAAATTGAAGTTATTAATAAAATACATTATTAATCATGTAGAGACTTTATTAGTTATATTGAGGTATAAAAATTTAATTTTACAGGTGGATAGGTATTTAAAATGTCGTTTACATATATATATATATATTTTTCACATAGAAATTACCTCTATTTATTCCCAAAAAATTCAAAATCTAATTTACAAGAGTAATATTCATATTAATTGACTGAGTTAGGATTTATTTATGGTTCGATGTCACATGTAAATAAATCTATGAAAAATAGTATTAAAAATATATATTCCAAAATATTGAGGCACACATTTTTAATAATTATTATTGTGAATGATGGGAAGATTGAATGAATAATTTTGTTTTTAATACTAGTGAGTAAAAATTAATTTTGATGACTACTGGATATAATGATCTATATATGGAGGTAAGATATTTTATCAGTGATAAAAAACGTTAATATAAATAAAATAAAATTTTATATAATACTTTCTTTTTATTTATGATAAGAAATATTTTTAGACCTAAAATTTCTTATTATAACACAAATAAAATATATAAAACAACTGAAGATATAGACTATGATACAATGGATGTGACTGAAACTATAAATGAAATGTTAAGAAATGATTATAAATCTCTTTATTTATTTATATTTTAATGTTGTAACGTAAGAGAATTTAAGGATTTTAACCATACTATACGTGAAAGGGTTGGGAATAATTAATGGATGAACACATTGTAAAAATGTTATATACATTCGTATGAAGGAATAATTTTAAAAAAAAATCTATTTATAAAAATTATTATTATAAACATATTATTTTAAATATCCTTATTAATTTAATGAAATATGAGAACTCATTGGTGGGATATATTGGGATAGAGATAATAAGTAATACACTTTCTGAAGATTTATCTTTGGTACATAATCATCTGGTGATCAAAATTGTATATCTACTAATATATGATAAAAATCATTAATTAGTTGGATATTAGTCATTAGGGTAATAGTTAAGGTTCTCTATGATAATATTCATGAAATATTAATATAGTCAATGAAAAAAACTTTAGTCATGATGAAATTATAATAGAAAATATATTCTTGATAACATTGAGACTTCTATGTAAAATTATTATAAATGTATAAATTTGATTCGTATATTAATATATTTTCAATAATTGATAATTATTAATGGATTTATAAAAAATAACAATAAGTAATAAAAATCAATCCATGTTACTAACAATTCCTTGATATACGAAGAGAGAAAATTTTTTATTATAAATTTTGAGTTTGATAGGAATGATTGAGGAATGATTTTGGGCTATCATTCAAAGGATTCATATATAAATATGTGTTTTATGAGAATGGATAATGATGAAACTATTGTTGATGTGTCATTTGATACTAATTTTACATTTAAACCATATGCTAAAAAATGTACAACATCATTGGAAAATGATGATGATGTTAGAAAAATTGATTAATAAATCAAGTATATATCTAGAGATGAAATAAATTATAAACATATTTAATGAAAAAATAACTTTAATGATGATAATTTATTTAAAATTTTTCAAATGGTTTCTAAAAATACATTGGAAAATTAATATTTAACTTCAAATATGAGTGAATAATCATGACTATTCTTGAATAATTGTTATCAAAGGTTGATGATAAATTTTTTGACTGATGTAAATATTTTAAATAAATTATTTTAACATATAAAATCTAGTTGGTGATGTTTCAATTAACATCATAGAAAATATAAACGAAATCAAACATAGACAATTTTATATATTAAATTCATTAATCCAACTTTTTTATCAAATTAGTTTAAAAAAGTGAAATAGTTTTTGCAAAATTTCAAAAAGAAGAACATATGAGATATTTATTTATTAAAAAATACTCAATTGGTTGTATTTTATAATAATTAATTTAATAAGAAATTTTTAGTTATATATAATATGATCATTTGATAAATATGGTTTTATAATAATCTTTTTTTTGGTATGTGATATGGATGGAAGTCACCCTATAATACCAGGTGATTTACCAGGAAAGCGTAGGCAGAGGTAGGACCCCTGGCCATTTATTAAGACAAAAGAAAATGACTGGAGAGAAAACATTACAGAACCAGAAAAGTCACTGCAAATCCTCAAAATCATACCCCTCACCACCTCCATGATAAACAGACTCTTCCTCAGTCGCCATTTCCCACACCGAACATTCATAGTGCTTTAGAACCTTTGTATATTTCTTCCTCAAATTCAGCCGCTCCAGCTCAAGAAACTCATTTGAAGACTGCATATTTCTGACAGTCGATCTGGTAGGCATCGACTTTGCCAAATAGGAATAGTCTTTCTTCCTCCTTCTACGGGGAGAAGCAATCACCTTGTCCGGGATCACCAGCATCGCCTTGTTCCCCACTTGAATAATCTCACTGTACGATGGCCTAACCATCTCCGCATGATTTTCCTTATCACTGTCAGCGAGGTCTCCCAATTTCCCATGGAACTGTATCTCTTGATACTGCACTAGCTGTTTTTGCTGAGAATGATTTTTCATGTCAATCATAGCCAAGCAGTGAGGTTGGTCAGCCATTGTATGTTCAGCGTCAATCCTAGCTTTACACATTACTACATTCTCCTTGCACTCATTCTGCACGCTGCCACTGCCACATATAGGAGGTATCTCTTCCCCAACCTCCATGTCTAACCCTTGAAAGCGATTCCCGGTGGGTACGTTAATCAACACATAGCTAGCAATAGTACCCTGAACAATCTCCATATTTCGGTTTCACTTACATCCAGCAGACTGCAACTGCCTCACATCTAGGGCAGACCCCTACATGATATCCAATTCATGACTCACATCAGAGCCCTGTTTACACTGACTAATACCACCACTGCTACCCCCTTCCCTATGAGTATCCACACCAGCCATAGACCAACCGAGTTGAGTATTGACATCCCTGTTCGATATAGCAGATGCCTTAGGTTGCTGCTGAAGAACTGCAACTGTGAGACCATTTGAAGGGCATGCCGCCCCACCATCGTGAACACCTTTGGGATCACAAACCTGCAGTTCCTTCCCCCTATTCACATCCTGCCTGAGCCGTGAGAAAACTGTAGACACCAACGGGTTCACAGGAGCACCCGTGGATGTATTAACAGGCATCGTGCCCCGTGGTCTGAGGTTTCCTTTCTCAGTTTCCACCACAGCGGGTCTCCTATCCTCAGCAAGAGAGCTTAATGCCGGTGGCCTCCTACACTGTAACCCGACATGACATCTCAAACAGGAATGGCCCAGTCTTTTGCAGCTTGAACAATAATCAACCCAGGATTCATATATAACCACTTTCTTCCATCGAAATTCCTCTCCAACTGAAATCCACACCCATTCCACCGGCGATCTAGAGACGTCCACCTCAACACAGCACCGGGGATTAATCGGGTGGCACAGGGTAGAAGTACGCACATCAGAAAAAAGGAAGCGACCTATCATATTCCCAAGCATACAAAAGATCGCTGGATTTTGAAAGGGTAAAGGCAGATTGGGGAGACTTACCCATATCGTAAGGGAAGTGGGGTCCCGATTCATACAGCATTCAATCGTCCATCGAAATAGAAAGAACTTACACCCGTTGCAACGTCGAGGGGCGCTAGACCAAGCACGAACCAAATCATCATCTGAGGTGAAACGAATCATTATGTGACGATTGTCGAGGAGGCCAACTACTTCTCGATCCCGCAAGTCCCACTTGGCAAAGACACATCGATCAAATTCATCAACAGACGGCCTTCGCGAGTTGAATCGAGCCACCAGGGTCAGATCAAGATTCTTTGTTGCTTCAGAGAACTCCAACTCCGAGATCGGTAGGTTAGGATTCCCGAGGTGAAGGTCAGGCACCTTCAGATGTAATGAAATTGACGGAAAATATGGGAGGTAATTAGGGTTAGTAAACGACAAAAAGGGGGTTCGAGGCTTCAACGTCAGAGGAACCCGATCATCCTCCCCCCTCCCGCTGCCAGGAAGGGGGGGGGGGGAAGTCATCGCACGGCATGCACTAGGGTTCCTGCATCGCAAGCTCCGTGAAGGCTATCTCCCCAATAATACCAGGTGATTTATAGTTTAAATAAATCATCTAATTTTTTGGTTTCCTTAAAAAATAAATTATATAGGAAATACCAAGATCTAGTATTCATAAAATATAAATATAATAATAACATAAATCTCATCACATCAAAAATATAACAATTAATATTTCACAGCTGTTAATAAAAGTAATATCTAAAATATAGAAGAAAAACCATTGTATATTTATCACATAATAATAAATTTTTTAGTACAGAAGAAATAAAGAAACATGTAGTAATGAATTACCAATAACATACACTATAAGGCTATAATTAGAACGACTTATTATCCTAAGGTAGAAAGGGAACAAGTATATCTTATTTAAAGTATCAATAATTATAAAATGATCAACATTTCATTCTTCACAAACACAAGAAGTTGTTAACTATTTACCTTAGAGTATCTATCATTTTATATAAATGGGTAGTGTGGATTTTTCATTTTGATGGAAGACCTCTATAAACTCAATCATATATTAACTCATTCTAAACACAAAAAACATTCCACTATCATCCACACAAAATTCCCTTGATATAAATGATGAAAACATTGTTAATAAACCCTAAAAAATATTAATATTTTATTTTGTGAATTAAATAAAATAATTTTTTATTGGGATATTTATAATGATAAAATTACGATTAATAAAATACCTCAAATGAAATAATTAGTTTCATGAATCCATTTATAAATTAAATCTCTTTATCAATTATGAATTTTATAAGAAAACCATTACTTCCTTAATAAATTACTACACTTTTAGAAAGTATTCTTAAAGTAAAAATACTAAAATTTCAGGTTTTGTGGTAATGAAATATATAATAGTTTAATGTTCATCATTAGATTACATTAATTATTACAATTTATACAAATGAAATTTTTATCCATGAGTAATGTATTTATTTAACCCTTGTTCAATCATTCAAATTAAATTTTTTAATCACAAATTGTTAATACTTTGGAATTGCAAAGATCATCTGATTTTCATATGTCCTCACAAAATTGATATTTAGATAAATAAAAGTATTTATGTATATCATTTAACATTTTTTAATTATACATTCATTAATGATAAATAAGATAGATTAAATTTAAATCATTTAACTGATGATTGGTATTGTCATTAAAAAAGACATACTGAGTCACTATCCCAACAATACATTCGTTTTAGAAAACCCTAAATAAAAAAAATTAGTATTCTATATATTATAATAAAAAACCATCAGTATTCTAAATATTTATCACAATTTGAAAAACATATTATTAAAAATAATTATTTATTTTTAAGAACATATTTTTTTGGATATCCTTAATTTTTATTATTCTTTCTCAATATTTTTCATTTTTAAATGGAATACATGAAAAAATACACCATTAAAAGGTAAAATATGAAAAATATCATTTCAAATATGACTAAAATTTTACTTAAGCTTTCATTCAAGTCTGATTTTTAAGGGTAAATATTGAAATTAATTTATGGGTTATAAACAAAAACATGTCATTGATTTTAGACAAATCAAGAAAAATTAATTGAAAATTATCAAAATGGAAATGATGTGTGCAATAAAAGTTTGTAAAATATTTATTAATAACAAAAATACTATGATAAATTATAATACAAATAATATATAATATTTAATTGATTTTTTAATCACATTTTTTTATTTATTTAGTATTTATATTGCACTATCAGATTCTAAATTTGAATTTTGAAATTATCATCTTGTTCAACAACCAACAGATTTTGGGATTTTATCTTTTGATTTATCTCAATAATCATCCCTGATTGAGATTGAGTCTTCTAAGGATTTTACAATTGTGAATAAAATCTTGAATACTTCGTGAAAATATACTAATTATTATCTATATCAATTCTTTCAATTATTTATATTGTTATGAATTTTTCCGACTAAGGGATGAAAAAGATAATGATGAGACATATCATAACGATTTTCCTCCAATGAATTATTATAAAATAATGGCGTTTTTACTATAAAAGTATGATTAAAGGATTATAATTGAGAAGATAATTAGTTTACATAGTATCAGACATCTCATTAGGTTCTTCACTATATTTATTTATTTTATTCATTCCTTCTATGTTTTCCTCTACGTCAGAAGAAATATATGGAATTTTGTGTTTTCCTGATATTATGATTTTTGAATATTAATTATAATGGATACTTATATTGATTTATATTTTGGTCCACCAACCACTTATTATGATGGAGAGTTTGATAAGATTCCATATTAATAATATCCAATATTTTCCCTTTTTTACATTCCTTCATGAACATGTTTTCTATTCAACATTTTTCTTATATATTACAAAATCGAAGAGTTACATATGGAAGAATAATTTTAGTAATTTATTATTTCTTCAATTTTACTGAATACTTATGATAATTTTAATATTCTTAATAATTATAAAAAATATTATCCCTCATGTTTTTATACACTACTTCTTATATTCCAAACAAATTTTTACCACCCATAAGTTATTCATTTTTCAACATTTATTCCACTATATTTATCATTAATACATCATAGTTTTATTGATGTAGCTTTTAAAATTGTTCACTAGTTCTTTATTTCATGGATAGATTATTACTATGAACATATCCACTCCATAAACCCTCTTTTACTTTCTATGTGATTCGAATATAGAAGAGTATCCAATTATTTCCTCTTCAACATAATTTTATTGGTTTTTTCCTCCTTGATATCCTTAACATATTTTTTACATTGATAAATTATGGTTCAAATAAATTATCAAAAAAGTTATTATCTTCAAGATAATAAATCAATCTCCTAAAAGATATTTTCGGAACATTAATACATCTTTATTTTTCTCGTTCCACATTATCTAGGTTATTCAATATCTCAACATTCAACATATTCCCCAAAACCCAATGAGAAAATCTGAAGTAAAATAATCATTTTTTAGTAATCCATTTGAGATAATTCTATCAGAATTATATATATACATTATACGAATTAACTAAATGAAATTTATAGGTAAATCGTGCTGCTATAAAACGTGAACATTTTTAATATCATTGTATTCAAACCCATATAGGTCGAATGAGTGTAACCACTTAAAAACTAAACATACATCTTGTTATAGAAAGGTTATTTTTTTAAAATTATTTTTTGTAATGATTTGACCATCTAAAGAATATGTTTTTAATAAAATTCCATGATTTCATAGATCTTTGTGATGTTCAAGAAATATTTTTTCCATGAAGTTGTATTTTATAAAATTAACCATATCTGTAAATATATATAGTATAAATATTTTCAAATAGAAGTTCATTTACTTGTTTTACACCTTCTAAAAAATACAATGACCCTATAAAATTATCTATTCAACAAAGGTTAAATAATATTTTTTTAGTTGTAAGAAAAATTGAATTAAATATTTGATATACAATTACATCATTAAGAATGAATTAATTATATTTAAAGTGTTATATATAAATCAGCATTTCCCCAAGAAAATGTTTGGATTCAATTTCTCTAGAAGAATCAATAAAATAAAATAAAATGTACACTAATTTTAAAAATTATAATGAGCATTTCTATTATTTCATAGTGAATATCTCTAACCAACATTGAGTCTACCAAATTATACAGGTGTCAATGATTACTTGAGAAACCTATTGATTTTTCAAAATCAATTTGATTGGATTAATTCCATCCAAAACATATTGTGATAATTTAATTTTAAAAAATTAATTAAATATTAAATTTATATTGATTTAATATCCTAAAAATATAAATTTTAATTTTCAATGATTTAACAGACAAAGAAAATTTGATCAATGAAAAATAAATCATTAAAAATACACCGATTTTTGGTAATTATATTAAAGTTTCTCTACAAGTTATCTACTATTAAAATGATTTGATCTTATTCTTTTAAATATTAATATAGATAAATTATAATATATATATTTTAAAAACATCAAAAACCCTATAATAAATATTTTGATGTTATCCAAAGGAAAAGTAAATCTACCCCCAAAATAAATGAAATTTATTCAATATATACTATATATATATATTATCAATAAAAAATACAATATATATAATAATTAAATAATAATCTCATTACATATTTAGAAATTCAATGAATGAAATATAGTTGTTCAACTGTAGTTGTAAAATTACATTAGGTTATAAAAATTATGAATATTTTATATAGGTTTTTTTGTTCCAAAAGGGTTTGGAGACATAATTTTCAGAACCCATATCATCTTAGACATTAAATATTCATAATAAATATGTTAAACCTATAAAAATCAAAGGATATTAATGAACTAATTTTGTAAAACAATGAATTTTCTTCACATTGCCTACCTCTAAATCTGGTCTAAAATTGTACATGACATTGAAATAATTGACCTATCTGGTGGAAGGAACATCTAATGGTTTTAAATCTAAGTCTTTTTTATGTACTATATATAACAATTTTACATACATCATTTATAATTATTTTCATCCATTAGTGATCATTATCAACAACTTCTGCAGACATACAATGTCTCTATTTAGCATAACTATCTTGTTTTCATTGTATGTAAAAGATACAATCATTGATTTCTTCATAAAATGTTTCTTTTTAATGCCATCTATATTATGATATTATTTTAGTAAATAGACCTTTATTTTCATTTTCAGTGTATTCTTAATGTTTTTAATATTTTTTGTTATCTTATCCAACTCAATACTTGATATATATTATCAATCATAACATTTTTTAAATTAAAAATTGATCATATTCAACTCTTTATTAAATTTATGTTGCGTAGTTTTAAGACCTTTTTAATTTATAGTAAGAAAATAATAATCTCACAATACTTTTTAACAATCATATTTCTGTCTATTCTAATTCATTACCATGCTTATAACAGATAATTTTATTTCTTCAAAATAAGGGGAACCAAATCATTATATAGTATTACATTATTATTTTAAATCATAAATACATTAATATCCAAGATTTAAAATTATATTTGACTTACCAATCATAACTAAAATAAATTATTTTTAAATTTCCCAAAATTATAATTAAAAAATGTAATTCATCAAGTATAATCACAATAATCTGATGAACCACAAAAAGTAATATACCCTTTATTTTTTCTCTATGTATCCATGGTTTTCAAATTATGTTTAATTTTATTATTTTAATATATTTTTGATGAATTTTTGTCTTCACCCTTTATAGTTAAATGTCATTATGTTCAATATTCCTATGATTTGTACAATCATAATACATAAGAATAATTGAATAATCATTTTCAAAATCATGATTTCATTCCTTCAAATAACTTTTTCATACCTTCATTTTCCCAATATACTAATTCATTATTCTATATAATTAATAAATTACACCCTTAGTTAGATCAATATAATTAATGACATAACATGTACATATAATTTTATTAAAATTTATATAAAACGATTTTCTTGTGGATATAAAATAAACACCATTTTTTATTTATATTTCCTTAAATAGTGTTAATATTCTCCTATATTTCAAGATATATCCAATTAATTAGTGAAGACAAATATTATAGATATGTTTTCTATCATCTATAACTACTTATTTAAATTACATTTAAATTTGAAAAATATCTAGGACATTATCAACTAATTTATCTTTTGATAATAAATATTCACTGTGAGATTATATACTATTAAATTTTACCGTACACCTATGACTTATATGAGAATATATTTTCCCAGATAAAAAATAAAATCTCATAAAATTATCCACTTTCATAACACTCTTTCTTTCTAAATCATTTGAATATAGTGTCTGTGAATTCCTGATTCAAGAAAACTATACTAGAAACTCATTAAGAATATATTTGACATTAAATATGTTTTTATATAGGTTAAAAATATATTTTCAACTTAAAAAATCAATTAATGTTAATCATTTTTATATCTAGAATAATTAAAAGCATTCTTCTATATAATTTTATAGTTATCATAGATCATAAGAAAATTTTCAACCACATTAGTAATAACATATTCCCATTAAATATCTCATATGTTATTAATGAATTACTTAAACAATAGGTTGTGTGTTGGATTATATTTTTAAAATAACTGTTGTTCATAACACAATCGAAAGAAACGACCATTCATATATGATTTCTTTTTTCCAGAGAACCATATAAAGGATCATACAATCACATAATATGGGAATATAATATTTATGTAATGTTATGTCTTAAAACATAGTTTCTTTATCATGAATAACAAAACACTGAGTAATAATTTACCCATCTTGTATCACTTATTGGATATAATGAAAACAATATAATATTACAATATAAAATATAAAATATATAGATCATATTCATGGAATCCAATTATATAAAAATATTAGAGTGATTTTATTCCCTATTATATGAAACCCTCAACTAAAAGACACTCTATAGGTGAACATATATCTTAATATAATTCTCTACTCCATCTTATTAAAGGAATCAATTGATTAATATAATTATATATTCTCCATTTCTATAAAATTTATCACATGTATTTTTCTTCCACACAAGGAAACCCTCATTAAAAATGATTATAAATTTAGTCAATATGTAATAAAAACTGTGTGTGATTAAAATAAAACCCCAAAATTTTATATTGATAGAATAAATATAAAAAAATATAACAATTCAAATATCACAACAAAAAAATCAATAAATTTATTTGATCATTTTAATATCCTTATAAAAAATGTACTATTTATGTAATACTATTTTATATTTGATCATTACACTATTTATAGACATTAAAAACAATTTATTTATATTTTTTATTTTAGTTCTAACATCATCAATAGTTATTTATTATTCGTATTTTCATGGTATAAACATCTCAACATATCTTGCATGGAAATTTTGAAGAACCACTAATAATCATTCAAAACATTATTTAAATCATTATAATGACCATTTTTTATGAAACATCAAACTATAAGTATTTTCATATTTCTAAGATCAATATATTTTCAAAAAATATATATCTAATTATATTTTATAAAACATCAGATTATTATTATTTCATTTAATAGTTATCCATTATCCACTTATGAATGATAAAAAATAAAATCACATTAAAAAATTAATTAACGACATGTTTTATGGATTTGAATAAAAATAATAATTGAGGCTTTGATAAATTTATTGTTAACATTTTTTGACCTAAGAATAATTTGATAAAAAATATACCTGTTTTCAATTTCATGAAAATAACTTCTATAAACAATATCTGAAAATATTATATATGGATTTAATATTTTCTTGATATATTAATGCAGATATTTCTAATTTAAATAACATAAAAAAATATTATGTTGACATGTCATATTTGATATAATAGGCATGTTCGTAAAGAAGGTATAAGGGGTGTCATGGTACTTATAGAAACACATATTTCTATTCCTTTATGTATCCTAGGACATAAACATAATCTCACTATTATAATTAAATTATTTCATTAAGGTTACTCATTGAATTAATGGAATACCAATTATACCACTGAATGTTTATCTCGCCATATCGATCTATCTTATTATAGGTAATAAAATTTATTCTCTCTAATAATTGATAATCTATTTAATAGAAATTTATATTCTTTGGATGTTTCCAATAATTCTTTATAGCATTGGTGTAGACAAAAAGGAAACTACAAATTCTATAAATTGTCTATAATTTAAAAAAAAGGTAATTTTTTGATGTTTCTATAATTTAATATTAATTCATCATCATTCTATGGACAATATAAATTTTTAATGAAACAGATGTATTTATTCAAATGATAAATGATGTCTTAATGTTTTTGAGCATTATAGTTAGCGATCATGTATCCATTTACCCTAATAAAAACAACATGTATAGGTTTTTAACATTATGTACTTCATTTTTATGATTATTATAATATATATTCATATAAATGTTTTATAAATTATAAATATAAATAACTACTTTCTATGAAAAAAAAATTTTAAAAATAAAAAATAAAAAATTCCATCCAAAACTTAAAATAAAATTTGATAAAGGTTTAATATTTATAATATCTAATTTCCAAAAATATTATAATAAAACATGTATTACTCAAAAAAGATATTCACCAAAAATAAAAAATTAGAATGGATTGTTAAAATGAAAAAATATATTTATAGAATGAGAAATTTTATATGGTGACTTAAAAATTAATGCAAATTATTTTTCAGAATAACGTGTTAACAATATTGGTTATTTTATAAACAATTTATTAATTGGATAAATTTTGAATAACATTTCTTATTAATTAGGAAATTATGGAAACGATAAATTTTTGTAATTTATTGTTTTTGTAAGTTGTATATTTTCTACAAAAATGAAGCTAATTTCAATATAATTCATTCAAAAATTAATGAAGGAAGTTTTAGTTCATTCTAAATAATTTTTGCCTAATATATTTTCTAATAAATGTCCAAAATCTATTAAATAATCTATCATTTTTAAATATAATAAAACTAATACATATATAATAAACTTTTATAGAATGGACCCTCAAACACATGATTTAAAAACATTATCTTTTTCTAATTTTTCCTTGAACCAAAGAATGGTGACGTAATAAAATTTGTAAAAATGGAAGTTAATCATCCGAATGTTAGTTTAACCAATGTCAATTCAGCATTATTTGATGAAAAAACATATATTATTCATAAATATTAGTCATTCTATAGGATTAAAACTTATAATATCCTTCTTGATTAACTCAACCATTTGGAACTTGTATTTCCTTGATATGTGTGTGAATATCATTCATTTAAATCATATTAAAACCCCAATATCTAAGGTGCGGCCTTTTTTTGAGTGGACAGTTTCTTTTTTGGATAAACAATGTAAATATTATATTAAAAAAATATGGTTGAGATGAAGAATAGAATTTTGTTAATATTATTTTAACGTGTGAATAAAAATAAATATGTTAAAAATAGTTTTATTTTATAAAATAAGTAAATAATTGTTGGAATAGAATATACTAAAGAAGAGTTCATAGACAATTGTTAATAATTTTCATGGGTATCTATGATCAAATCCATATGACTATTATTATTCTTTATAGATCATTTTAACATTATACATTTTAAACTATATTTCAATTGTTCATTCATTAATTCATATTTATATGATCAGCTATATATATATCAAAAAGATGGATTTGAAAATATATTCTTTTTGAATTTTTTTAAAACAATCCAAATCCCTCCTTAGACTTATGAAATCTCAAATATAATTGTGTAAATTTTTACTAGATATTAACTCGAATGAAATATTTTAAAAGGAAATTAAAATCCAAGTAATAATTTTTAAAAAATATAAATAAATCATAATTGATCAAATAAGTCTTCATGGAATCAGATTTGGTTAAACCCATAAAATTGATACACTCAATTTATAGGGAAAAATGAATCATTTGTTTTTGGGATAGAGTTTAATGGGTTAAATAAATTTTTTTCCATGGATTTATAATTTTTAAAAAACAATAAGAAGATATTTTAACACAATATAAAAACATATCATAGATACATAACTAATTTAATTTCGAAAATTATTTTTTTGTAAGTACAATGGTTGGTATCTAGTTTAAATTATACCATGATATATTTAGAAAACTTGATTACAAAAAAGTACATAGGGATGAAAATTAATTTACTATAATTGAATTAAATTTGAATAATTTTTGTGTATTTGAAGTTCTCTTGTATGAAATTATAACATAATTAATTACACCTCAAAATGATCAAAATTATTTTTTTCTTATAAACTATTTTTTTGAACATGGGTTATATTATTCATTATTAGTGTAATTTTCACTTAAAATGTATTACGATTATGGATTTGGTAGATGTTGAATGGATCATATGTGTAATCTTGGAAATTCACATTTCTCTTGTGAATAATTATTTTTATGGTGAAGAATAAAATAATAATGACCTATAATTTCCCTTATTAAAGGTGAAAATTTAGAAGTTATAAAATTTTTCAGTCATGTTTTATGGATAAAGCACTCATTTAAATTAATCTACCTTGGTTTTCACTGAAAGATCATTTCATTCTAGCATCATAATTATTATACATATTTATAAAAAATAGTTGTTTTACATGTTAAGCATATAGATACAAGAAACCACTTCCATTGGGATTAAAATAAAGAAATAGTGTGTTCATTTTCATTATAGTATATCATCAACTTACATAAATTTTATTTGAACAATTAAAATTTTATTACTTTGAATAAATCAAATACAATTTTGGTATGATAATTATAATATGATTATATTTTTATCTTTATATTCTATCCCACAATTTCTAATAATTAATTACTCAATAATGGTTGTTTATATTTTTTAAAAAAATTTATAGGAATTTCCTTACTCATTAATGTTAATTACAATTAATTATATATGAAATTATATTACATTATTTTATGATTAATTATCAAAAACAACATCACCTAAATAGACCATATTTTCTGATTCTTGTGATTCATTTATTTTTTATGGTATAAAATTCATATCAATGATTCATTAAAATAAAAATGTCATAATTATCCAATATATTTAAATATATTCCACTATATTGAATAAATTTTGTTTATATTAATTTTTGAAAATCCCAATAACTTTTTCAGTGACACATTTTTTTCTCCT
Organism: Viscum album; assembly: GCA_963277665.1. Classification (NCBI taxonomy): domain Eukaryota; kingdom Viridiplantae; phylum Streptophyta; class Magnoliopsida; order Santalales; family Viscaceae; genus Viscum; species Viscum album. Next base: position 1,459,690,629 of record OY728150.1, on the reverse strand, counting down.
GTTGACAGAATTTTTTTTTTGACTTTTTTGGATCAGTATTACATAAAATAATATCACTCTTAAGAATTTATAGATGACTTATAAAATGACTACTATGGTAATAATTTATCATTTTTATTAACATATAAAAAAATATTTTTTTTTCAAATTTACAATCTTACCATTATCATAGTACTCACTTTATTGTAACCAAGAGATATTATCAAGATTATTTATTTTGAAATTTATATTATTCATATTTAATATTGTTTGGTACCTATTTATTTTGTTTATAGGATATTAATTTGAGTATAACCAATAGAGTGAAATTTATAGAACATTGAGTGTGAATATTTTGTAATTTTAGTTTTTTAATTTTCCCCATTTATTCTAAATATTATTTATATTGAGAATTGTTTATATAAATAGTTTTTTAATAGGACTAAATATACCAAAACATAAAAAAAATATTCATCAGAGTTTCTAAATTTCCTTTGGATTTTGAATACAATTGAATTTAAAAAATAACATTTCTTGTTTTCAGAAGGGAATATTTTTATGTCAAATAATAATTTTATCCTTTTCAAAATAATAATACACATACGATTGCATTTAATTTAATATTGATTACATTAAGATTCATAATATTTTTGGTGAAATTAATGTACTTTTATTTCTCTAGATTCTACCATGAGATTATTATTAACAAGTATATAGTGATAATTGGATTTTTACCATATTATTTTCACTAGATGATAGTGCATAATATACGTGTTGTTTTATATCATCAAAAAATCTGTATCTCAGCTAAGATATTCATAAGGTGATGAAGAATGTTTTCTTTTCTACACACCCCAAAAATTTTATAAAATTATTGTTTAAGGATGGTAAATAAATATTTTTGAAGCTTCATGTACTATATGAATTTTTCTGTACCTATAAAAAATAATGAGCTTCATATCGATATTTTTTTGTTAAACTTTTTGTTGGTGTGATTTTTTTCTATGATAAATATTATTCATTCTATGTAATTGGAATAGAGTTATACTTGGGAGGATTTAATATTAAAATTTTATAATTATATATCATTATTATTTTTTTCTGACCCTTAATTATTGAGTGATTCTTTGAGGATGACTAAGCTTTATAAAATCATTAGGGTTAAAGAACATTAGATAAAGAAGAATATGATTTACCAAGTTTATCGATCAAGGGATTCCACATATAAAAGAATATTTTATAACATTTCTAAATTGAAAAATATATTCATCTTCAGAGTTTAGGGATACAGGGGTTATGATGAAATTCATTTTCAACAGCTACAAGTTTGATGTCTTTGAGGGTTTTAAAGAGTGACATCTTCTTAATGAATTATTCAAATATGTTATATAAACATAATTATATGATTTAATTTTTCAATCCTCTTCTTAAATTTGGTTTAAAGTTTTATCTTCTTAATATCATTTACATGATTGGTATATTTAAATCAAAAATTTATGTAACATATTTAAATACAAAATATTATTACTTGTTTTTATAGTTTTATTATTTCTAAAAAATGGAAAATATTCAATCCATTTTTTTATTTCCAATAATATAATTTAAAATTGTTTGTTGGATTATTATAAGATAAAATTTTCTTTTAATTTAAATAATCAAGATGGAGAAAAATTATAAGTTTATCTAAACTATAATTTAGAAACCCCCTATAGGGTGTCTACTATATATTTTTTCAGACAATAATTCATTCCACTAATCACTAACAAGATGCATCATATATAATAAAAATAAAATGAACCATGTATAAAAGAGGCCCTACTTATATACTTATCATCATTGTTACTCTAGTCTTGAAATAACCATAATGTGACTTGAACATGATCCATTGCATATCATTTTCTCAACCTATAAAAGGATATAAGGTCTACATGAACACTAGAGTTACACCATAGTGTATTTAGTAATAACATGTGTAGGGTCTCCCCAAGTGACACTAATATATTACATTATATGTGGGTATTCATGAAGAAACGTAATAAAATATATAATCCCCTTAATAAAATACCCTTATAGAATATGGTTTAAAATAAGGATTTATGAATCTTTATGTGTAATTTTATCATGTTCTAACAATGACAACATAATTATTGATCATACATATTTTCCCATATAATAATATAAGGATCAACCATTTTATTATATTGTTTAATAATAAATCGTTAAAAATATTATATAAATAAGTCTGAAGGAAAATTCAATGTTAAATATTTGGGAGATTAGGTATATAGTAGACAACATCTATGGTACATAAAATAAAAACAAATAATTAAAACACTATATTAAAAGTATTATTTACCATCCCATCAAATATCATGTCATAATATAGGATTTGTTGGTTATATTTATCAAATGAACACAGTGGGAATAAATCATATTATGGGATAAATAATGAAAAGGAACATCATAGGTTTCACATGAATCATAAAATAAGAACATTTAAATTAGATCTTAATGAATAACATATGTACATGAACATAATAACATGAGGAATAGCATGGAAATATGGCTACAACCATAACATGATACATTCATAAAAATATCAAAAAATCTCTTAACTAAGGTTCCAAAGAATGTTAAAAAATGATTTTGATCAGGGTATCATAATACATTACCAATATTTTGGACAATTATTCATGATAATTTCATTTATAGTGTCTTCTCCTTTACATAATTAATTAGATTGATATTCGAGAACACACATCGTATGTCTAATATTATGTGTGATAGGTCAATAAATAATCCAAAGTAAAAAAATTAAACCCCATGAGCCGGGAAATAATGTTTCATAATTTTATTTCTAAAATAAATATTTCAATAATATACTATATGATACCATTGAATTAAAATAGTTATGAGTATTCATTAAATGAAAAGATAACATAAAAAACTAGGGTCTGATTTAAGTAGAAATAAATAAATTCAAAGGGAACATTTAATGGGTTTAATAATAGTGAAAAAATATATGTCACTATAAATATATAATAATCATTGTAATGGGTTTTTTTATAAACACATTCCAAAAATATATTGAGAATCATACGGTTTATACAAAAGAATCACATGAATAGAAAATTTGGTATAAGAGAACCATTTCCATTAGTGGATGATTCTATGATATACATATATAATCCATAATGGTCTAGGAACACCTCAGTAGGGATTTAAATAGGTGTGGTGATGGGAAATTTATAATCAAGTGGTTTTGAGTTTAGAAAAAATAGATAAAGGGTGGTATTTGTAATTTTAGAGGTGTGGATTTAAGAGTTAAAATATCTATTATTTTATTATATAGGACTATAACATGTATTTGAAATAAATTTAAACTAATTTAATGCCTTATTAATGAGTGTGTGGGATTTTTTTTACATAAAAACCAAACCGATTCTAAATCAACCTTCCCCTAATCACTATTAATGCACCAAATCTAAAAATAAATTTTATCTCATGTTTATAATTCCTTGTTCCAAAATGGAATATATAATTATAAAAATTCAATATAATATATTAAATTTGTTTATATACATATTAAATAAATATTTTATTGAATTAAATGATTCTATTTTTTTAAATCCTTCCCACATTATAATGATATCATAATATTATAGTAGTAATAAAATGGTAATATTTAGTTTTTTACCAAAATATCAGAAAATTTTAAAAAGCTATTGAAAAATTAACATATTATAATTATAATGTTTTAATAAAAAAATTTATTTAATTTATCAAAACTATTTTATAATTTTTCCATTTAATATTATAAATAAAAATCCTTTTTTTAATTTTTATTATCTAAGAACATAATTAAATGAATGAATATAAAAAAATTTATATGATATCTTTAATTTATAAAATGATTTTAAAAGTTGTTTATAAGATTGTTTAATGAATATGAAATATATTTTAAACATATAATTTTATCAAAAATTTTATATTTAATAGAATTGAAATATATGTATAGTACAAAAAAAACACAATTTTGGCATTGTCCTCTATAATACCAATGGTTATTCTATTTAATCATTAAAAATAACAGTGGAAATGTCCAAATTTCATATTTACGTGTCACAGTGGTCATTGGTCGACATTGCCAATATTCAAAATTCAAAATGACCATATTTACTAATAAAATTACTATAATACATAATTTATCATTTACTATATCACATAAAAATATGTTTTTTCATTTAATGTTCTATAAACAAGATAATAATAAAAATTTATAAAATAATACCCATTCAGTTGAAAAAATAAGGTAATTTACAGGTAATTACATTCCCCCATGAAATTTCACCAATGGTATATTAATTTTACATCAAAATTATTAGGGTTGTTTTCCTTCATCATTTGTTCATGTTACCATGTAGATTATTGAAATATGTTATTTCTCCAGAGGAGATTTATAATTCATGTTGTGTTTTTCACCTCACATGTTATCTTATTTAAATAATATGTATTGGTTCCTCTTGAAATTATAATTAAATATTTTTGTTCCAAACAATTAATATATTTTATATTTGTTGTTTCAAATATATAATATATTGATAAATATATGTTAAAGACATCATGGAATTTGGAAAGATATGGATGTAGTGTTAATTAAATTAACAACCTCAAACGTACACACAAGAACCTCATTTAGTCTCATGTACCATTGATGAAAATTCTCCTTATTTCTTATTCTAAAATATAGTTTCCAATAAATTTAATGAGAAATTCATGATCTTCAACAAGAATATTTTTGTCCCTTATTTTTATATCTATATAACTCATGAATAGAAACTGATTAACGATGATTTGGTTCCCAATCACATGTATAATTTTATAGACTCTATAATAGTATATGGTCCAAATAGATTTACTCATCCAACTTTAACCCATCATAATGTGGTTATAAAAATCATTCTATAGAGATCATTGAAAGATTATTAATGAATAATATAGTGAAAACTTTATATATAGTATATTTTGATAAGTGGATAATTTTATCCATAACATCCATCAAAATTAGGAAAGATAACATGTATCATTGCTTGTAATGCTTTCATTGACCTCCTAAAATTATCATTACCTTGATGATGAAATGTTTTTCTCATATTCGGTTCATTATTCACAGTCTATTAAAGGATATATCAAGAAATATAAGTTTATATTGTATATATTCAAGAAAAAATCAACAATGCTACACTATGTAGTCTAACACCTTCTTGAATATAGTGGTACACTAGGTCATCAAGGGATAAATACTTTAACAATTAAATGAAACAGATATAAATTTTATACATATTAATGATTACACAAGGAATATTACATCCCTAGGATGTCTTACATAACCCATTAATAATGTCTATAATGATGTCTTCCCACTTCTATACCAATATAAGTTGTGATTTCAAAACACATTTATGATTTTCTCACTCTTATATCACTTTCTAGAACACTAAACTCTTTAAATTGTAATTGTAAATCTCCCTTTTTATATTACCACTTGACTAATGATCATAAAGGTCCTTTTTCATTTTGGTGAAATATATGTATAATTTAATGATGTTGGATTAATCTTTAATCTCTTATTTTATATCTAGAATACATATCATACATAACAAACATTAAAATATGTGTACACCATGGTAATATATATTTAATTCTTGAAATGTCCCATTTTGACAGCCTTTATTTTTTCATAAATTGATTATTTATTTTAGGCATCATGAAAATCTCTAGTAATAATGGTTGGAGAATTATTTTGGATAACATTTATGATGTATGTTCCCTTATTATTACCATGTCAATACTCACGAGGTCCACGATAAATGAATCATTTTAAATTCTTATAATCATAATTAAATTATGATATTTTATATTCAATGTATTTATGACTCTATTTTTTCATTCAGGATGATAGTGAATTGAACAATCATAGTATTTTAGAAGTTACAACAATGTATTTTATCCCATATTCCGTTCCATTTGTGTTAATATCTAATTAAATCATTCGTGTTCTATGTATATATCATATATTCCCCAATAATAATTGTCCCACAAAATAATTAATTTAAAAATTGAATCTAACACACAGTAATGAGTAGGATAATTCCACTAATGAGGCTATAAATAAGATGATTCATATTCTTTCTCATTGCATTTTATTTGTGCACTCATCCAATACCTATCATAGATGCATCTTAATAGATAAAAAATAAATCTTCAACATTGGGTATAGTTATTATAGGTGAGCTAACCAACATTTGTAAATGTTTACATATATTAACTGTACATAATTTAATCAAATTTAGTTAATGTTAACCAATTTAACATTAAAAATTGATATAAAATTATACCTAACTATTCATCATTTTTTCATTAAACCCCCGCTGTTGGAACCTATCTACATGATAAATTGTAAATTAATATCTTTTTCTTATAATATGAGAAATTTATAAAAATAGATTCCATATTTTGAATAAAAATAATTTAAAATTTCTAATATGTTCATCATATTTTTTGATCAAATATATTAGTGAATGTGATTAAAATTAATTACGATGATTAAGAGAAAAATTAGCTTAATATGTGATCAAATCATTAGCTTGAGGGCCAAAATGGCTTGAAAACGATTCCAAAATACATTTCATGGACATATATTGATTCTATAATCCCTTTTATGTAATTTTATATATTATTCGATCCATGTTTCATAGGATAAATTAGATTCAAAATCCATTTTCAAAATTTACATGAATGCCACACCACCTAGACAATAAAAAATCATTATCCCCTCTCACATAATTGTATCATTCAAAAACATTAGATCACCCAATCTCTGATAGAATATTCTTGAAAATTCTATCCCTTCATCCTCTAATCCTTCCTTTGAGTCTAAATAAAATCAATGAAGGTCGTTTGTGAAATGAAAAAGGTCTTACCCAAAGAAGAGGCAACATCCTTCATCAATAACTTTTAATTTATTTTCATTCTATGCTATCAAAATTCAAATTATTACATTAATATATAACAACAAAACTATCCTAAATTTACTTATATGTTTTTATTTTGTGTTATATATCTTTACTTACAAAAACATCCATCTAATTGATTAACCAACGTACCATCACTGTGTATGGAAAATTACCACATAAAGAAACATTCTTTTGCCTTTTTCATTAACCACCTATCATGGTTTGTAATTAATATGTAAAATATATTTTTATTTTTTATATATTATATTTATGATTTAATTATAATTATTTAATAATTATATAACACATACCCACTTGATTTATATTTTTCTTTGTTTGATAATTCTGTTTGGGGAGGTGGGGAATACCACATCTTCAAAGTGATGTGATTTGTTCACACCATACATGGATTGTATTAACGTTGTGTTCAGTAAATTTATACAATATATATGAAATTATAATTCAACGTCAATTATTATTATATATATGTATACATATATTATATTTAATTTCTTTCATTCAATATAATAATTAAAAACAAAGAACATTCATATGTATGTATAACCTTCCATCTCCATGAATGGTGTATTCCATTTAATATTTCTATCTATAATATAATTCAATAAATACATATATATTTAATTTAACTGATATTTTTATCATGGTTTATATTCTCTAAATCATGATATACATATGGAGACCATAAATATAACAAATAAACAAACCTGCAGAAAACAAGGAAAATTTTACAAGAAAGGTAACCTAAACAAGGAAGTGCTAATATTTGGGTAGTATAAATCAATATATGGTATTAAATATAATAAAATAGTTATTTGTTATATTTATAATTATCATATATTTATTATATATGAGTTTTTATTGAGAATGATGATATTCAAGTCATATCACATAGGAATTTATATTTTCACTTTTATTTCTTTGAGATTTATCCATTATTCGCAACATATTTCTATTTTTCATTTTATATAATAAGAATGAAAATATTCTAAGAATATTATCCTTAAATTTATTAGTATTTACATATAAATATTTTGATATCTCTTTTTCGTGGTTTATTTTTTCAAAAGATACCAAATTAGTAAAGCATTTGGTCTAAAATTTATTTCTTTGGGACACATGTAATGAATTTTAGTAACCATGTATATTTATAATATTCTGAAAACTGATTTTAAAGAAGATATTTTAAGAACATTTTCAATAAAAAAGGATTTTAATTTTTTTATAGTTTTCTAATAATCCTTTATAATTTTTCAATGAGTTTTGAAAGATATTGTTTCAAAAAGATTTCAAGAATTCATTATAAGTTTTCATTGTTTTTTCTAATAGATGGTTTTAAAAATTTATATAACCTTTAATTATTTATTATCATGAGTTTTTAAAAAAATTTAGATTTTTTATGTTTTTAAAATAACATTTTATATTAAAAATTATATTTTCCTCAATATTTTTTTAAAAATATATTTCAAAATTATTTTTCATCTAAGATGAAATATGTTGGAATTTATCACAATTTCATGGGATAAATATCTAAAGGTTATTATTATATTATTTATTTGAATCGTTTATGTTTTTTGGAAAAATATTTATGAAACCAATTTATCATTATTGAGTTATATTTTTACCAATCAAGTTTCTATTCACTGGTTATGCTTTGATGAAATGATTATGAAACCTATCAATTTATACAAGTTAAGATTGGATTAAATGTTAAGGGAATCTATGTAATTTTGTGGGTTTTGATATGATTGTTTTTGATTTTGTGTCACATGTATATAAAATTCAATTATTAGATTGGTGGGGCATGTATCTCACTCCAATGTAATGAGTAAAAATTATATCTCATGAGATTGTGATGGGATTCAGGTTGATGGGCTTGATCTGCTATAGAATATGGGGAACCCAATGAAATATTGAAATATAGGGAAATTATATACCTTATAAGGAAAGGACTATGACTGGGTATGGTGGTGTGTACCACCAAGTATGTGTAATTACCATAAAAGTGTAAAAAATGGGGAACCCCAGTCCACTATGAGAAAATGGAAAATCCTAATCCCTTACAAGTAAAGGAAAACTTTTGGGGAGTGTAGTTTTTCATGTCCAATAGGTGTATTCCCTATGAAGCTCCCTGATCTGTTCTATAAAAAATTCTTGACATATAAAAAATGTTATTAACTGTTTATGTGAATGTCACAATTCCATGTCATATTCCTATATTGGACTTTCATGGATTATGTTCCTAATTACCTTATGATTACTATCATATGAACATTATAAATTTATTCCATGAATCAGGTTTATAATTATTGTTATGAATGGTATGATCTTATAATGTCATGATCACATTTGTGAAACCTTATTATCATGTTTATTATTACATACCTCCCTTTGTTACCTTTACTGAGAATCTGATATCGTCTATTATGTGTTTCCATTCCCCCGGATATGTAGATATGTATTATTTATGATGATTCTGATAGGGGTTCTATTCATAAAGAACCTAGTGGGTGAAAATGTATCTCACTTAGGTACTCGTGTTTATGTTTCCATGTTTCCAACTATATTAGGCTAATACGGTCTGTGGGAGTCTATTTGTGCAATGTGTAATGCATTTTACAAAAATGATATAATGTTAATGTATGAAAAGTGAGGGTCACTATAATTGGTATCAGAGAACATGTTTAGTTAACCATTGGAAACTATGATGAGAAAAATTTAGTGAAATACCTATGAATATTTATAGGATATTTATAAGGGTATCTATAAGTAAATATTAAGGGTGAGGAAAAGTATAGTAAATAGGCCAATAATTTTGGTAAATGAATGGTGAATGGTTTTAAATAAATTCATCTATATGTGGATACTAAATATGGATGTGGATCTGAAACAGATGTACCTAGGGGTAACAACTCCAACAATGTGTATCTAGACTCACATGAGTGTAACCTCATACAGGCTAATAGGAATTTCGACGCACATGGATTGATACTACCCAATATATTATTTGGGAATTCACAAACACTTCACAAATCATCATAAATTATTCAAAAATAATTTGTCTATGAATAAACTTAGATAAACTTATAATTTCATATATTAAATAAGGTGTCATAATTTAGGCATACTATATTTTTTTATCATTATTATCTATTTCCTCACCATGAATTTTTTTTTACATTATTATTTTTTGTTTTAGTCAATAGTTGGAAGCCAAATGGACTTTGTTAGTGGTGATTGTGATGAAAAATTAAATGATTATCTTAATGAGACTCCAATTTCTTTGGGATATGGAATTAATGAACTCATTCCTATTATAATAAAACATTATTAAGATACAAAACATGTTGAGCTTCCAAATGATAAATTTTGCGAACAAAATTCTGCTGCTTCCTTTATGTGGTGACATCCTTTTTCTTTTATCTAGTCTTCTAGTCCACTGGTTTCTGAAAACTGCATCAATACTATAGAAAATATATTATCCATTTTCTAGTTTCTAGATCAAGATAATGACATTTAAGATATTTATTGGTAAGAAGTTGAATTATAATAGTGGTGGAATATAATTAAGAATATGAGGAAGAGTGAGGAAATTGAATATACGGATTGGTATTATTTCAAGAACTTAATCTTCAATGAGAAATTTCCTCATGTTCTAAATTTGAAGATTGAAATGGGGTACATTGAGATGAATAAAATGGATGATAAATCATTCGGAACCTAAGAGTCTAATTTTACAAGAATTGAGAGGTACAATTCTGAAATTATAATCCAACACAAGTGTAATGTTGATAACTTCTTTAGTAACACAAATCAATTTCTCGTGATGGAAATGGCTTTAAGAGACATTAGAAGTTACTAAGATATTATGTGTTGTGAAATCAATGTTTAAATAGAGGTTGAACCATCATATCAATGTCATCATTTTACCAAAAAATGTAATATGGAGTTCAAAGGAAAATATTAAATCCATGAATTGAAGAACATAATCATTTATTTATATAGAATGTGTGTAAAGAAGCATGGAGTAAATTGTTTTTTTGGTGTCTAACAAGTGTTTTATATGGTTAAGGGATGTATATCAGGTAATTTATTTCCACATTGATTGGGAGATGTTGTCCAATGTAGAAAATAGTTGAGAATATTGATTAAATTCTACTCCCAAATTTAATTAAAAAATGATTTAGGAGTAATGGAATTATGCTAACCAGTATCGAAACCCAAGGTTTTCTGATGATGATCTGCATAGGCAACCTCTTAAACCATGTGATAGGGGGAAATGCCATGCAATCATTATTTCAGATGAGGAGTGTGATAATGATGAGGTGAAATGAATAATTACCAAGCAATCCATAATTGATAATTACTGATTTGATTCTAGATCAAGCCACTCCTTCATATCTAAAGAATTTTCTAAAAGTATTGAGTTTCCACAAAAAATATTAGATATGGAATTATTAGTGAAACCCCATAATGATATAATGATTTCATCACAAGTCAATGATTCTAATCTAATTGAATTTTTTTGTAATTTACCTTCAATAAATCATTTCATTCTTCCCTTGTGGATTTGATGTCATCTTAGGCATGGATTGGATTTCTCTACATAACTCTTACATCAATTATTGAGGAATGGAAGTGAAGTTTGAAATTTAAATGCAACCTATGATCATCTTTCTATGTGATGGTATGTACAAACATACAATAGATATAAAATAGAGTGTATGGGTATTAATTCCCATTTATAAGTAATGTTAATCTAAAATTTTTAGGGAAAGGTTCATCATCTATTGTATTCATATTTTTAAGTGTTTTTGGATGTATTTCTATAAGTGTTTCATAGTCTTCCACCAAAATGCTAAGTTGAGTTCTCAATAGGGCTTATACCTGGTTCCCAAAAAAATAATCTCTTTTGAATATCCCCACGTGAGTTTTAGAAATTGAATAAGCAACTCCGATAAATCCTTGAAAAGGGATTCATTCAGCCAAGTCTGTCACCTTGTGGTGCACCTGTTCTCTATGATAAAAATAATGATGGATCAATTCAACTATGTATTGATTCTTAGCAGTTGAACATGATCTAAATTAAGAATAATTATCCCCTTCCCCCTATTGATGATTTTTTGAACAATTGTGTGGAGATCAATACTCTTTCATGATTAAATTACATTCCGGATTACATCAATTGGTGCTCCATAAAGGAAACATACCCATGACAACATTTCGTATAAGTTATGGAAACTATGAATATATATTTATGCCATTCGGTCTTACTAATTACCCTTCTATATTTTGGGATTTGATGAATATATTCTTTATATATAAACTTGATTAGTTTATGATATTCTTTATATATGATATTAATTTATATTAAAAGATAATATAATAGCATTAATACCACCTCATATTTGTATTAATGACCATGGGGAAGGAGAATGTTTAAGAAAATTTTACAATGTGTTAATTTTGGACATAAACAGTTTAATTTTATAGTTATATAATCTTAGGAGAAGGTATAAGAGAATATCCATCAATATATGAGTCTATTCGTTGTTGGCCTAGACCAACCACTACGACTAAGATTAATAGTTTACTTATAATAGATGGATATTATCAATGGAGTTTGGGGAATTCATCAAGACTATTGAATCATATTCCCAAGTTAACATGGATGATTACTATGTTCCTCTCGATAGATGAATGCGAGTAAAATTTCGATGAACTATATAGAAGGATGGTTATCACACCAGTGATTACACTACCCTCTAGGGGAGAAGGATTAGTAATATATTCTGATGCATCCACTAAGGGATTAAGATGTTTTTCAATTCATAATAACCTGGTTATCGATTATACCATGTGACTGTTGAATATCCACATGAGAAATAATCTAACTCATGTATTGGACTTAGTAGTAGTAATTTTTTCATTAGAAATGTGGAGTAATATCCTTTATGGAGAATAGTGTGATATATAAAATTATTATAAAAGTTTAAAATATATATTAAAATAGAATGAGTTGAACATGTTCTAGAAAATATACTTAGAGTCGATAAAGGACTAAGACTACTCAATACATTACCACTCTAGGAGAGAGAACAAGGTGGCTGAGGATTTCAGTTGAATGGATCATTCTACGTTATCAATGATGATGATAAAAAAAATATTTTTAGATTTACGAAATATGGATATAGAAATCATGATTTAAGTAGATAAATATTATCTAAATCTATTTAATGTTAAAACCTCTATCCAATAGAAAATTAAAGAGTTTTAGAAGGAATATGCAGAGATGAAAAAGTGCTGGAACCAAGGCTTTTGGTTACTAATAATAGAGTATGGTTTGTGTTCATTGTCAATCTACTCATGGATGACTTGATAGGTTGCATGGAATGAGGTCATACATTTGAGGCTGAATGAAGTTTTTGCAGTGGCATAGTGGTGTTTTCTAATTTTTTGGGCCTCAAAATTGGGAGTTTAGTGGTGATTTGTAGAAATGATATGCAGTGAAGGTCAGCAGTACGCGGTGAAGGCGCGTGGTACGTGGTGAGGGTACACTGTACATGATGAAGGATTTCAGTACACAGAACTATAAGGAGAACTGAAAACATTTCATATAAATGATATGTGTTAAAGGCATGCAGTGAGCAGAATTCTGTGGAAAACGGTTCGTAGCAACAGAACGTAGTGAAGAAATGTGGTACACTAGATGTTGTTGTTTGGAATAATTGTTGTGGTTTACAAAAAACAAGTGGTACGTGGTGGAACCTAGTGGTACACTGGTGGATTTCAGTATATAATTAATATTGTCCCACATTGATAAAATTTGTAAATAAGATTACGAAAATTTGCGATGTAAGGTACCTATTTAAGGGACATTAATCACATTTGTTAGGTAATGAGATTGGATATTAAAATTTCTGTAAGAAGTTCGGTGATGTCCGAAGTTGTGAATGGTGGAGAAGATGGTATGTAGTGTAAATAATCTGTGTAATGTAAATAGTACATGGAAGATAGTGTGGTTCGTGCAAGTAGTTATCATAGTACAAAGTGGAGCAAGGTAGTATGCAGAGCAGAATGGTACACAGAGCAGGGCAGTACACCAAGAAGAGTAGTTCATGGAGGAGCTGGACGATACATGGAGGAGATGGAAGGTACATGAAAATAGCAGTGGTACACAGAAATAGTTGCAGTACATGGAACACCCAATGAAGGATAAAAATTGACCAAATTGGTTTAAAAAATTAATTTTCATAACATATTTGTATGGGAAAATAAATTACATTTGTGGGTGATTATGGTACTCAAACTAAGAATCTATTTACATCATAACATGCCTTCTATAATTATAACCCATTGGAGTGAACATCAATTTGTTAACCTGAGTGAAGATTCTTCCAACACAGTGAGCAAGGGGGAGTCAGTAGAAGTGATTTGAGAGACGTAGTGTGATATCTCTAAAACCATGTAAAATAAGTGTGCCTGAAACTGTGTGATGTTGCTAAACTCTTTTAATCCCAAACTAGTTATGATTATTGGTTTTTGGTACAACCGACCCAATTTCATCATTTTCTCTATAGACGTTTCCCTTAGTGGTGAACCATGTAAAATTTATGTGTCATTTAATTTCATGTGATTATTTATATTCTGCACTTTCTATTTAGATAAATTTATGTGGTTCAACCAATGTGGGAACCAGATCCATATGTTTAAAAGAAAACATTGACACCCTGATTCACCCCTCCCCTATCTGTGTGTTCTGGGGTCCTTCATGTGGTATCAAATATTAAAGGTTGCTGGGGTTATATCTGCAATGTTTTGCTGACATGGAGAATACGGTTAATGTCTTGGGAGTTCCTTTTTTTGATGGAAGTTACTTTATGATATGAAAAAACATGATGAGATATCATCTAACATCTTTTGTAATCGTAGTACATTTTGTTTCTGCACAAGGAATATAGTTTATGAATCTAACTAGTCTATCAATGACAAATACATATATAAAAATGTTTGATGTTGAGGTAAATCAACGAATTCCCTAACTCTATCTCTTTCTAAAAATATTTATATAATGATGATGAATTTTAAGTCAGCAATGTCTTTATGGGAGAAACTGGAGAAATTTTATGAAGGTGACAACAAAGTTAAGGAAATGAATCTAAATGTTTTACACAACAGGTTTGATGATATGAAGATGTGCCCTAGTAAAAATTCATATTATTTCTACAATCTAATTGCTGAAGCTGTAGGACAAATTCAAGGTCTCTTCGATGAGATCAATGAAATTGGATTTGTAAGGAAAATTTTGAGAAGACTTCCTCCCATTTATAATGCAACAGTTTCAGCACATAAAGAAATGTATCTTTCCAACCATTCTCTTGATAGTCTTTTGAGCAGCCTAGTGGAATATGAGATGAGAAACAACCCAGATGATTAAACGACTCATGTAAGAAAGGAAATGGAATTAAAATCCATAGGAAAACTGGAAATTTTAGTAGGTTATTTGATGAAGATGATGAATAAAAAGAATTGTTTTTCTCTCATTACTATGAAACTAAAGAAGGGAACATGGAAATTGGAATGAAATCTACCTCTGTATTATTTTCATTGTGAAAGAGTTTGTCACATTTCCTCTCATTTCCCAAAAAAGTTCAATGTTAAAAAAAGTGTAAATGATGATATTCAAAAGCCTTAGGAAAGGTTTTTCAAAAAGAGATATATTAAATCAAGAAAGAAATTGAAAAAAAATATTTGTTTATGAAGAAGAAGATAATGCTAATGAAATATTTGAGGAAAAGGATGCCGAATTGAAATCTAAGAACCATACTTTCATAATGGCTACCATGGAAAAGTCAAAACCATTAACTGAAAAATCTAGAGATAATTGATTTACTACTGTTGATGATACCATGTGGAAACTAAAGGAATAATTTAGTACACTTGAGAATAAATTTACAAGATTCAATATGTGGAAGGTAATGGTGTAGGAATCTTCAGAATATATTGATCTGCTGGAAGAGTAAATAGATCAACTGGATGAAATGGTTGATGTATGGTAAACATCCTTGAAAGCACTGATTATGTTGTGGAACTAAAACTCATAATTAAAGAACTAGAAATGCTCCCCAATGACCTTACCTCGATACTGGAGTAGACGCCCAAGACTATTAATGGGCTTAGAGAAGAAGTTGTTACTCTGAGATATAAAATCGAAAGTGAATAAATTTCAAAAGAATCTATTAAGAAAATATTATTGGGAAGGTTCTCATAGGCTGAGCAGCTAGAGAGAGAAAAATATGGTTCTGATGGATTTGAAAATATCTTTAGTGATCAAAGACCCGAATGCATGGGGAATGGAGGAATTGGTTTTGATGCCCAAATGTCAAATTCTATAAATAATGTTAACCAGAATAAAATAATGTTTAATTTAGAACATGTAGAAAAGCTACCAGAAGTGATGAAAAGGAAATCCTTAAATCTAACTTCAAGGAGAACTGGATATTATCCTCAGGTTTCCAGAAATGATAGGGATTGAAACGATTTTCTCAAGGAATAATTCGTGAGGAAAAACAGAATTGAGAAGACATCTCCATTCATGAAGTGTCAGTTTTGTGGCTATATGGGCCATACTATGTCATACTACAATAAGGCAAGGACCTATATAGATGGGGAAAAGTTAGGAGTTTTTCAAATGTGGACATATTCATATCCTACATCTTATAGAAGAAATTATTTCTATGAATATATTTTTCAATGTTATAATTTTGTCCATAAAGATTTTTATTGTAGGTAGAGGTATGATGGGATAAATTCCTTTAATGCTCAATGATATTTAAATACTTTTCAATAGAAAGATGATTATATTTCAAATATGTTTGCTCTTATGGAAGAATAATTTGAATATGAAGAACCCACGAACAAGGAAGAGAGAATTGAAAGGCAATTGGTTTCATTCACTTAATCAAATATTTCATTAAATTAATAGGAGAAAATTGAGAAATCCATAATTTCATAAGTATCCCTCAAATATAGAAAGAACAACAGAACATGGATTCTTTACAGTGGATGTTCATATCATATGAAGGTAAATGAAATGATATTAAAAATATCATGAAAAAGGTAGAAAGAATATTGATGTTTGGAAATGATATTTGTCCTAAGATCAAAGGTAGTCGAAATAAAGAATAAGATAAAGACAATTTGAGGAAGAAATATGTTATTTATGTGGATGTACTACGTCACAATCTTCTGAGTGTGAGTCAACTCTCTGACTCAGGCCTTATTGTGACATTAAATTAGAAGGGATGTTCAATAAGAGATATTGTGGGAATTCTCTTGTGAAAGATTTTAGAACATATGGAAACAAAAATAAGGTTTACAACAAAGAGATAATTTTCTAGAAAATAGTTTAAGAGGAAAAAAACTTATGGAATTTGAGATTTGGGCACATAAATCATCAAGACATGGAAATGAAATCTAAGATTAGATATTCATCGATATCCCTAATCTAAAGTGTGAATGAGAAAAGACTTGTGATGCTTGCATGCTATGAAAGATAGTATGCAGTTCATATCGTCCAAAGAAGAAAATAACATCTCATCTACTTGAAATCATTCATACAGATATATGTGGCAAGATAAATGTTGTCAGAACTCATGGATAATGGTACATCATACTTTTTATAGATCAATACAGTTTAATGACATGTGTAATGGATCTAAAAAAAAACGATAAGGTCTTGACTCCATGAAAACATATCATCAAATTTCTGAGAATGATACTAGATGAAAAATTAATGTTCTGTGATATGAAAATAGAGGGTAATACATGCCCATTGAGTTTAAAAAGTTTCTATAGAAGCATGAGATATGACTTGGGGCTACTGCTATGAGAACTCCACACAAATATTGAGTTGTTGAGTGCAAGAACTTACAGGTAAACAAAATGGCCATAATTATGATGATTGAGAGTCGTATTCCATGACATTACTGGAAAGAGGCTATTCAAGATGTATTGTATATCCAAAATAATACAAGGCTATATATGGGTAAGACAAAGACACCATATTAATTTTGGCCAGGAAGTAAGCCCTACATGAATTATTTTGGTGTTTTTGGAAGCAAATGTTTCATTAAAAACAACAAATGATACCAAGGGAAGTATGGAGACAATTCATATGAAGGAATATTTCATGGGTACTTAATGAACAACAAATACTACAATTGTTTTAATAAGCACATGGGATAGATTTTGGAAATCAGTGATGTTAAGATCATTGAAGAGAAAAATACAAATGCTTCAAGTAATTATTATGCTAGCATGATTGAAGATGAAGAAGAATGTGAACATGGATCAAATGATTATATAGAGGTAGATGAAGATGTTTGAAACTCTCTAGAGTCACATCATGATGTTGAATCAGAAGAAGAATCAGAAGAGGAATCTAAAGCCTGAGAGAATTTGGTCCAACATCAATGGAGAAATAGAAGTGCATAAATTGACCAGTCCAACGTTATCAAGGACTGTAATGTACCTACATAGATGAGGAGAGTGGTGAATAATACTCAATCTATATTTAAATCAGTTGTTGAACCATCCCCATTTTAAGAGGGTACGAATGATGAGTCATTGGTGAAAGCAATGAATGGATAGACTAGAGTGAATCAGACTATATATTTTCATGGAAATAAAAAGATGATATATAGTGTATCAATAGGATGTCAAGACATCATTCGTAAATTGGTTATTAGAAGAAGAAGTCTACATTGAACAACCTGAATGTTTCTTCATTAAAAATGATGAACTGAAGGTTTTCCAGTTATAGAAATCTCTTTATGGCCTGAAACAGACACCACCTGGATGGTACTCTTATTTGGACTCTTAATTGAGAAAGAATATGTTTAAAAGTGGAATATTTGATAACAATATATATGTGATGAACTCTTAAAAGGATTAGTTCATGGTATTGGTATATGTGGATGATATTTTTTAATGGAAGTAGACAAGGATTAGTGCATGAATTTTCCAATCATATGAAATATAAATTTGAAATGTCCATGATCGGTGAACTTTAATACATTTTAGGGTTCTAGGTACATCAAAATATGGATTACACTTTTATTTCTTAAGAAATACATGAAAAAGATATTCTGAAGAAATTCAATTTTCATTATTTTAAACCATTGATGACTTTGATTCAAGTTGAATTAGTGCTCCAAAATCGTGAGGAAGGGACTTCTGTGGATCCCATCATGTATAGAAGAATCATTGAAAGCCTATTTTACCCGAAGGCGACACGATCAGATATTTTCATTGCAGGTTGCCTTGCAGCCCACTTTCTAAGTAATCAAATGGAAGAACATATTGCGGTTGTGAAAATAATCACAAAATATATTCAATGTACTCATCATTATGGGATATACACTGTTATAGGAATATATAGTGAACATTTATCATTTTTTGATGCCGAATAGGCTGGATTTTTTGTGGATATAAAGTCTACCAGTTGTGGAGCATTCTATATAGGGAAGAAATGCGTGGTTTGGTTAAGAAAAAAACCAAAAATTACTTCACGTAGTACTGATAAAGGTGAATATATTCTAATACAAAGGCATACACTTAGTTACATTGGATAAAGCAGTAACTGAGTGATATATGTGATGAGGTGAATATAACAATGGTGATTTACTATGATAACAGGAACACAATTGATCTTATGAATAATCAAGTCCGACATTCTCTTACAAAGCATATTTAGATTAGATATCACTTCATCAAGAAAAATACTAAACAACGTGTAATCAAAATGGACGATGTGGGAATTGATGAGAAAGTGGATGACATTATGGAAAACCCACTATCAGCGGTAGTGTTTGAGAAACAACGGTTAAACCTCAATTTTCAGCCACATCATAGTTCATAAGGATGATACAAGATTCAACATTCCAAAAAATATTTAAATTGTATTAATTCGTTTGTGGAAGTGTTGTAGGTTTGTGAGGGAGATATAATATAGAAGGAGTATGTGATAATCTCTACAATTTTTACATAGCAGTCTTTTGGATTTGCTGGAAATTGGGGAGAATGGATAAATTCAATGGATTCAGTGGAGAGGGATATGTTTATTTTTTTGGGATACTAGAAAAATCAAGAACTAAAACTATGGTGGAGAAGAAAATGAGAACTCAATTCATGTCCTCTCTCTAGTTTTCTACACCAGCACTACTCATGTAGACATAGAGTGATGTCTGGGTTGTTTCTTGAAGATTCTGGTTTTGATCGTGGCTAGAACATTAGTGAATTTATCAAGAGATTTCCAAGAAATCCAAATTGGGTGATTGTTGGAACCAAGATAGTTCATTGCTAATAATGGAGTTGGGTTTGTGTTTTTTGTCAATAAGAACATGTATGATTTGGGAGGTTACAAGGAAAGAGGTCATACATTTGAGGATGAAATAAGTATTGATGGGGGTGTAGTTTCCAAGTGTTTTCCAAATTTTTGGTCCTCAAAAATTGGGTGTTTGGTAACAAGTTGCAGCAATAGTACGGAGTGAAAGATGATGGTACACGATGAAGTAACACGGTATTTATTGAAGGTCCACGATACTCGATGAAGGCATGTAGTATGTGTAATGGTGTGTAGTACCAATAATTATTCGGATCAATGGTACGCTGTGAAGGCATGTGGTATGTGGAATGCTGCCAAAACATGTGGAGACATGTGAAGACATGTCTCCACAATGATGGTATGTTGTGAAGACATGTGGTGTGAGAGATGCTAATGTTCGGCTGGATTTTTTCAGTTTTCAAAACATGAGAGATTCGTAGTGGAGCCTAATAATACATGAATGGAGTTCAATTTATTGTAAGGATTTTCCCAGATTCAAAATATGTGTATATCAAATTACCCATATATGCGGAGTTACATGCCCATTTATGGAATAGTAAACCACTTTGTTAGGTGATGATATTGGAGATTAAAATTTTTGGGAAAAAATTTGGTGAATTCCGATGTGGTACAGTGTGGAGAAGGCAATACGTTGAGTAAATCATCCGTGTAAGGAAAACAATATGCAAATGATAGTGTGGTTCATGCAGTTAGCTCTCACAGTAAGTGGCGGAGCAAGGCAGTACATGGAGTGGGATGGTATGCGGAGGATGGGAGTAGTACGCAAAGTAGGGTAGTACACCGAGAAGGGTAGTTTGTGGAGGATTTGGATGGTATGTGGAGGAGCCATATGGTAAACGAAAATAGAAGCGGTACGCAGAAATAGAATTATTATGTGGAACACCTGAGGAATCCTCAAAATTGACCAAATCATTTCTCATAATTAATTTCCATAACATATCAATGTACGAGAAAATAAATTACATCTATGGGTGATTAAAATAAATCAATATAGAATTCATTTACAGTTGAGGATGCATGATTAAATGATAAACCATTGATGTAAACATCTAGTCATTAAACTGATTGATGATTCTTCTAAGGCAGTGAGAAAAGGGGAGTCAGCGGAAGTGATCCAATGGACGTAGTGTGATATTCCTCAAACCATGTATGGTCAGTGTTTCTTGCACAGAGTGACTATTCCAAAGTCTTCTAAACTACAAATTGTGTAGATTTGTGGTTTTTGGTACGATCAACACACTGTCGGTGTATGCTCCTCGGACGTATCCCTTAGTGTTGCACCAAGTAAGATTCCAGTTTCATTGCTTTGCTTGTGATCTTTTATATTTTATACTTCATCTTCAGACTGGTTCAATAGGTTTCAACCAATGTGGGAAGAAGATCAATCTATTTAAATGAAAAGGTTTACACACATATTCACCCCTCCCCTCTCAGGGTGTTCCGGGTTCCTTCTAAAAGATGTGTATAAGTGTTAATGAGTTTGACATTCATCACAATGAAAAGAAATATTTCAGGAATCATGTATATATTCTTTCTATACTAGATTTGAATAAGGAGATGTTATAGTAATCTCATGAATCATTATACTATTTTCATCAATGTATTATTAAGATGTATAAGGACATGAAAAAATACTTCTGGTGGGATGGTATGTAATGAAATATTGCAGAGTTTGTATCTTGATTCATCGTATGCCCATAAGTTATGGTAGAAAGAACCAAGTCTATAGGTATGTTCCGTAAATTAACTATATGGTAATGGAAATTGGAGAACATAAATATGGGACTTTTATTGGACACCCCAAAACCTCAAAAGGGTTTAGTATTATATGGGTTTTAACTAATCTCTTAACTAGTCAGCACAATTTATTGCTATCAGAGAAAAATTCTCACTAGATTAAATTTCTAGGGTATACATTAAGGAAGTGTTATGGTGTCAGGGAGTACGAATTGAAATATTATATCATAGGTATCTAAGTATCACCTCAAAGTTCTAGTGAGGTCTTTAGAAAGCATTAGATATTGAATTGAGTTTTATCACTACAAACATTCCTCATATGGATGGTTCATCGAAAAGAATAATTCAAAACCCAAAATATATGACTAAATCTTGTTTGATGGAAATTAAAGGTGGTCAGGATCAACAACTTCCCTTATTTGATTATTATTTCAGGAACAGTTTGTACTCATGAATTCAGATCGATCCTTATGAAACCCACTATTAGAAGAAATGTAGATCACCAACATGCCCGGAAAAATATTGATAAATAAATATATTATGAACATAAACAGCTGAAAAAATGGTTGTGATGGTTTGAAAAATTAACCATCATATAATGAAAAAAAAGAGTTAAAATAAAATTTGTTCTTATAACTATTAGTCGGATATAAAAAAGAATTTTGGTGATAAGGACTTTCTATCAATCTCTACCTTAAATAAGGTTATTGTAACATCCCTGGTCAATAATGAATATGACATTTTCATATTTATTAATATTCGTGAATTAAATATTAATATTACTTTAAAGGGAATTCTATGTTCGATGGCGTACCAAATATGAAACAACGATTTTCTATTCCTACGTTGCACACCTATAATTTAATAATATAATATTAAATAGTAGTTAATGCCCAGCTGTTGTAATGGCGGGAATGAACAGAACTAACAAAAAAATGATTATATATGTTTGATAAATATTTTAACTATTTCCCAATAAATGATAGAGGCTTAAAATACGAATGAATCAAATTTTAAGCATAAATATTATAATATTTTTTAAAAGGTCGATTACCCACCTTTTGATGGAGAACCTTTTTTAAAACAAATTTTTTTTCAATTTAATATTTTATATTTGACAAAATAAAATCCTTCTTTAGAATTGGGACATCAAAATGTACTTTGTGTAAAATAAATTTATTTCTCCGATAAAGTTCATTTTAGTGTAAAATGCTGTATTTTAATTCAAAATATATTTTTAATATTATTTATTTCTATGGTTATATTATCTATTTAATTTGGATTATATTTTAGCTAAAATATATTTTTACCATTTAATCCAATTGTGGTCATTGGAATTAATTTTACTTTCATATTGGACATAAACAATGTCAATCTTTTGATAGATATTATTTCTTCAAAACACGCTATTTGTTTTGACAGCGGGAATTAATTATAAAATTAATTGTTGCAACTTATATGTTTTGAATTTGGTAAAATGGACATCATTTTTGAACTTGGAATATCAAATTTACTTGGGATAAATTTTTGGTATTTTCTGACAAATGTTCATTTTTAACGAATAGTGAAAAATAATGTATCTTACTTCAAAAATGCTTTGTCATCTAATTTAATTGTATAATTATATTTTCTTTTTAATTGTTTTAAAGTTTAATTTAATTATGTTTTTATCACTTAATACAATGTTGTTCATTTTATGTAATTTCACCTTTCAATTGGATGTAAAAACAAGTCAATCTTTTGATAAATTTTACTTCTTAAAAACCTCTCTTTGGTTGTGACAAGGGGAATTAATTTTAAATTAATTATTGAAATTTTTGTCTTTGTAATTTGGTAAATGGATTCCATATTTGAAATCATAAGGTCCAAATTATGTAATTAAGGCTCTTTTTTTGGACATTATGAATAGTAACGACAGTAATTATCTTTAATTATTGGGATTAAATAGTAATCAGGTAGTTATGGGTAATAAAATAATATCATAATAATATAAAATGACCCCAAAATGTGTCCAAAACCTCCTGGATTTTTCATGTCCGGTCATCTGATGCCTTGTGTAATCTTAAGGACCCCATGTAATCACTTTTGTGTGATAGTGACCATTTATCATATTTTTTTAATGAAAGGGAAATATAACCACACTATGTAACACCAAAGTAAAACAATTTTAATTATGTTTACATAAATTATATCTTAGATAGTAAATATTAATTGTAATGCTAAAAATATTCATACTTCATGATATTTTATTAATATTTTGTAGTCATTAAATAAATAAATTTTTTTATGACACCATGATGATGCAGTGATTACCTCATTAACAAATGATTTAAATAAAATGAAAAGATATGTTAAAATATAAGACATAAACTTATCGAAAACCTAGTGGATGGGTGGATATCAAACAATTACTACCACAGCCTCAAAATATATCATTGTGAGACCTTTAAAATCCGTAAATAATTTTATAATAAAGTAACATTACAAGACTTTCCAAAAGTGACCGTCCTCCCTCTTATAAAATGCCCCCATCTCTACCACTTTACCCACACCAATCAAGCCCTTGGATCATCCAACCTCTGATCATATTATATCTAAACATCCCTCTATCACTCCTAGAATCCTCACTTTGGGAAGAAGTCCTTCCAAGGATTCCTTTGGCTCAAATCAAAAATAGTTACCCGATTTAGATGTAATGTCTTCTCTCGAGTTTATCTATTTTATATTCCTTCTTCACTCACCACTATATTCTTATTATTTGATCCCATAATAAAAAAAGTATCCTAAATATACTAGTATGTTGTTATTATAAGGATTCTACCTACACTTACACACAACCCCGTCTAATGGTTAAAGAACATATTGTTTCTATGGGTGGCGAAATACTGCCTCACAAAACGATGATTGTTCAATATTTTTTTAACAACTTTCATGGTGGACATTATGATGTCACTATATTTATATATTATATATATGGAATTTATTTTTTTCTATATTCTTCTATATTTTATTTTATAATCACATCTTTATGCTTTTCATGTTGTGGAACTGTGATACTTCCATCTGAGGAAGTGTGGACTACCGCCACCTCAAGTGATGTGACTCGTTCATGCCAAACATGGAATTTATAAAGAATGTAATAAATTAACATATGTTACCTATATAACATATATATTATACTGTAATTATAATATTTATGTGTCTCGTTTAGTATTAATTCCTTTAATATGACAAAGAAATGAAAGTAGCATTCATGCGTACATACGACGTACTATCTCCATTAACGGTGCATTTCATTTTTTATCCTCAAAAGTTATGGAATTGTATAAAATTAATAATATATATATATATATATTTTATAATTAAATCATTAACTCCATTCCAGATATGATGTACTTATATCTACATGGACAATTCTCTTCAAACAAGTTTATTTTTGAGTCATGCATCGAACATCGACAAAATGTATGATATGAACTCACATACTTAACTAACTTTTATAACATGATAATATGTGATATGAATTGAATAATAAACATTACATAATTTCCTTAAGCAATTATAAATTGACCAATGTTTACTATTCATGAATATAAATAAATGAACAAGACAAGTTAGACTTGAGGTAATGGGATTTCTTATCTCACTTTTAATTCGGTAAGATTTCCATTGTTTGCCAATTATTTATTTCATGTGGGGTATTTTGTATTGACATTTGATATATATTATCATGATTCTATTTATATTCATGTTATTCAATGATTCATTTGGTTCTTATTATCTTTTGGTCATACGACTTGTTTGATTACAACGAGGTAAGGGGATTTTATCTCACTTTTTAATCCCGTGAGATTCATGGTACATTTTCCACAATTTCCTTTTGTGTGGTTTATGTACTTCCCATGATTGTATTATTTGTGTAATATACATTAATTTATGGGTATTTACATCTTTATTTTATCACCCTTCTTTCATGGGGTGTACGTTTCGAAAGTTTCCCAAATCGGTAAAGGAACCCTTCACCCTCCTTTTTTGAACAGACTTTTTTGTTAGGTGTTGTAATGTACATATTATTATGTTGGGATATGTTCTTATATGTCCTTATTTCTGTAAATTTTATGTATAAGTGATGAAATACCCTTTTTATCTCTCATCAACAAATTTTATGAATTTTAAAGTGACGTCGTTAGGCTGTCGAATTTCTATAAGGGATCTTCTTAACCAAATTTCAATTCATTAGGTTAAACCTATAATTCTTGATTATGTCTTTCTAGAAATCTGTGTGGAGGACCTCTGATTGTTTTAGACATAATATCCACTTATATTGAGTATATTTATATATTTCATGCATAATTTTGTAATTGATTTATCCTTAATCTAAGGATACTGTCTTTGTACGGGACTTCATCTAAATCTCCATTCATTGAGGAATATTTTGATTTCTATAGAACATTATTTTATATGGTGTATAAAACCCTTTTCTCTTTTAATTTCATTCAAAATGAATCTTTTTTACATGAATCGTTTTACTAAATGACAAAATTAATGTTTTTGTCTTACGTATGCGGTGACAATGACTTCTCCGCCGATGTGACCATTATTTGAGTTTCATCTTCCTCTACAAGACATAACTTTATTAAATGTTAAATAAATACCATGTTTTACTTTTATTTTATTTTTGTATTGAATATGGTTTTTATAATGTTTGATTATATCAATGTGTTGTATTGATATCTTTTGATTTAAATGTTGAAATGTTATGTTTCCTTTATGCATGTTTTATGTGATACGATTATGTTATTGTTCTTGGGAATTCTTTACGAAGTCAGGTGGTTCTATAATAAACTAAGGGCAGGTGATCCCGATATAGATCTCCAATGCATTGAATAATGTGAAGGAGTTAAATGATAAGGTTTATCCGAAGAGATTTAGTGAATATACTATGATGGGTATTCCAAAAGTAACCATGAGGGTTACTCCCTACGTAAGAAAATTATGAATGCCTCAAGTTACCTTTATGTCTTATGATTTCTATGAGTTATTCATAAATCTTATGATTTCATGAGGAATGTTAAAGTGCTTTTGTTTTATGAGTAAATTATTTTTTTTATTGATTCTTAGGTATACATGGACTAATGTTTTCTTTCTGTATTGTAATAACCCTTAATGAGCTTTTTATGCTCATCCCAAGTTTTTGAAATGATTTTCACATGAAAAAAAGTTGAATAGGGTCAAGGATGGGATCATGGAAATGTCATGCTATCTAAAACTTGGAAATATACATAACTCTTTTGTTCAAGAGTTTTTATTTTGTGAAAAAATGGAAACTAAGTAGATGTGTCTTCTTTGTAATCATTGAGATGTAATAGTTATGTCCTAATTCTCTAAAACACTAAACCTGAAAAGATATTCAATGTGAATTATTTATATAATTCAATATTATGTAATGTTTTCAGGACATGGCCTTATAGTTGGTATCAAAGGTCAGTTTAAATAACATTAGAGGTTAGGGTATTCTTTAAGCACAAGTGGCATTACCATAATGGTTAGGATTTTAGAAAGAGTCATAGTTATTTTTATAAAGTGAAAAATTTTAAGATAACATGAATAAGTATATCTTAGTATTTACCCTCCTCCTAAGATATTATATGAGTATTTTACTGATATAATCACAGTGACCTTTTTGGTTTTAGTAAATGGCTGGATCTAGCAGGCACCAAAGTAACAGTGGATGTGAAGAAAACTGTGACGGGTTGTTGAATGAGAAACTGAATGATATGGGAGGTGAAATGAGATCTCTTGTGGTAATTATCGACCAACTATCTCAAGTAATGATTGATTACCTGAACCTCAGGGATTTTTATAAGACATCATATATGTGAGAAACAAATCCCTATAGATGTTCAGGTAATAATCATAAAGGTAAGTAGGTTCAAAAACCTATGTGTCCATGATGTGGAAAGAAACACATAGGAAAATGTTTCAAATGGATACAAAGATGCTATATATATGGAAATGAATTTCATAAAGCAAGAACCATCCATGGAAAAATGAAGAATCTAGTTGACTCTAGGAAAGGGAAAGATGTTCTTTCTAAAGGATCAATTGAATGTTTTAAATGCGGTGTGCATGGTCATTATGAAAACATATGTCCTATGAAGAAGTTTCAGGAATGGGATCACCCGGATCGTACAAATATTTGTTTACCAATACCTAATGCCAATCTGATTGAGGATGAAGAAACTGACAATGATCAATGAATGGTATGGATTATTTCTTAACATATGTTTTCCTATAATTGAAATCTTGGGATATGATTAATGATTTTATTTGTATGAAAGAATTATTTTAGAATAAATTGGAATGGAATGGTTAATGGATCCTAAAGAATGTTGAATGAGTAAGACGTCTACATATTAGTGATTCTAGAGTTATGGTAGATTTTAAGATGGTGAAATGCTAAAAATTATTAAGGCTCTTTTGATGATGGGATTACATTAGAATACTTTTTATATAATGTGTAACCCTGATGATTGTTATATGAAAATTTTATTCAAGGAATAATTATCTTTTCTTTTGTGGAAAATGTTATAAAGAACCATTTGGGTTTATATGATCCTTGAATTTGAGGAAATTACTGGTTAATTCATTTTGGTATGCAAAAAAAACTTTATTAGATAACCTTTGTGGTTAAAATATGTTATGATTATTTTTGATTAATTTATCTCTTTTTGGGAATGTTGTAAAATTATATAGTTTTTTAAAAGGGACAACACGCAGACTGTGTGACAGCTCATCGCGTCAGACGAAGCTGCGGGAATCGAACCGACAACCAAAGTGCGATCGGTATTTATCGCCTACCACTGGACTACGTGAAGTCCCTGGTTAGTATGACTAAATATTTTTAGTTATATGATCTTATTAATTAGGAATAAGTTGATTTTGGGTTATCTATGGAAATTATTAACCTATCATAAAGGATATGTTATTAGGTTAATTACTTTTCAGTATGAGACTTTATGAGTAATTGATGTTATTTTGAGATAAATGTTAAGATTTACCTTGGAAGACGATGTGATTAAATCATTCAGAGATTTAGGTTTCAATCATAGTTTGGATTACTTTGATGAATTTTATGGATATATATTTATTGAATGGTCTTTGATGAACATTTGGTTTTGTTGGAAAATTTTTGGAGATTAAGAGTAGTATTTCTTTTTATAAAGGATTATCCTTATTGTGAATTATATGATATCATACTAACCATTTTGTTTTTAGTTGATGTATAAATACAAGAGAGATATATAGTTCTCCTTTTGTGGATTATGTTATTCTCTAGAAGGATATTCTTGTGCTTTTGATGTGACCTAGTCTTTTTGAATCGTCATCGTTTGGAAAAGAGATTAGTTTTGGTAGAAAGTTATTAATGGATGAAACTCTTCTTGAAGGTGAGTATATTTCCTTATGTTTTTATTTGTTGTAGTAAATTAATTCCTTAAAATTATGAAATGGAATTTAAAACAAAAACTTTTTTAGTTTACGTTTCCTACTGGATAATCAAAGACTGTTTACACACATCATAAGTTTGTGATTTTCTTGTGGTTAACTTTCCCCAAATCATGTTTTACATCACTCTCCATTAGAACATTATGGTTTGTTTTCTCCTCCATATCCATGTTTTCATGGAATCCTATTATCTATTGTCTTAGGTGACCTTTTTACTTTTCTTTCTTTCTTTTAAAGTGATAGTTTTACTTACTCTTTTTCTGATGTGGGACTTTCAATGAAACTTCCTAGCCCAATTTTAATATTGAGAGGACACAATTCCAAAAAGGGGGGAAGGATGTAACATACCAGGTAAATAAAGAATATAAAATTTTCATATTTATTAATATTATTGAATTAAATATTAATATTACTTTAAATAGAATTATATGTTTGATGGCTTATCCAATACGAAACAACGAGTTTCTTTTCATACGTTGCACACCTATAATATAATAATATTTTTTTAAATGGGAGTAAATTCCTAGTATTTGTAATAGTGGGAATGAACAGAAATAACGACAAAATGATTATATATGTTTGTTAAATATTTTAACAAATACCCAATAAATGATAGAGGCTTAAAATGTGAATGAATCCAATTTTAATCATATATATTCTAATATTATTTAAAAGGTCGATTAACCATCTTTTGATGGAGAACCCTTTTTAAAACTATTTTTTCAATATTATATGTTATATTTGACAAATTTAAATCCATCTTTATAATCGGGACATCAAAATGTACTTTGTGTAATTTTTTGTTATTTTTCCGATAAAGTTCATTTTAGTGAAAAATTCTGTATTTAAATTCAAAACATTTTTTTAATAAAATTTATATATATTGTTATATTATCATTTTAATTGGGTTAAAAGTTTAGTTAAAATATATATTTATCATTTAATTCAATGGTGGTCATTGGAATTTATTTCATTTTGAAATTGGACTTAAACAAGTGTCAATGTTTTGATAGATATTGTTTCTTTAAAACACGATATTTGTTTTGACAGTGGGAATTATTTATAAAATTAATTAATTCATCGCCAAAGTTTTGAATTTGGTAAAATTGAAATCATTTTTTAATTTGAAATATCAAATTTACTTTGGATAAATTTTTGGTATTTTCTGGCAAATGTTCATTTTTAACGAATTGTGAAAAATACGGCATCTTACTTCAAAACTGCTTTTTAATCTAATCTAATTATATTGTTAGATTGTCCTTTTCATTGGGTGTAAAGTGTAATTAATTATGTTTTTATCACTTAATACAATGTTGTTCATTGGGAGTAATTTCAATTTTCAATTGGATGTAAAAACAGGTTAATATTTTGATAAATTTTACTTCATAAAAACCCGTCCTTGGTTGTGACAATGGGAATTATTTTTAAATTAATTACTGTAATTTCTGTGTCTAGAATTTGGTAAAATGGATTCCATATTTGGAATCAGAAGATCCAAATTATGTAATTAAGACTCCTTTTTAACATTATGAATAGTAACGACAGTAATTATCTTTAATTATCGTGATTAATTTGTAATCAGGTAGTTAAGGGTAATAAAATAATCTCATAATAATATAAAATGACCTCAAAATGTTTCCAAATACTCTTGGATGTTTCATGTCTGACCATGGGATGCCTTTTTCCAACTTAGGGACCCCATGGAATCACTTTTGTGTGATAGAGACCTTTTATCATATTATTTTTAAAGAATGGAAAATATAACAAAACTATGTAACATCTAAGTAAAAAAAAATTTATTTTGGTTACATAAATCATCTCTTAGACTATAAATAGTCATTTTAAAGCTAAAAATATTTCCTACATCACGATTTTTTTTTTATAATTTTTATACATTAAATAAATAAATTTATTAATGACACCATGATGATGCTGTGATTAGCTCATCAATGAACGATTTAAATTAAATTAAAAGCTAAGGTAAAATATAAGAATTAAACTTTTATAAAACATATTGGATGGGTGGATTTAGAAATACTATCACCTAATACTCAAAATATATCATTTTGGTACCTTTAAAATCCAAAAATCATTTTATAACAAAGTAACATTTCAAGACTTTCCAAAAGTGATCCTCCTCCCTCTTATAAAAGGCCCCCACCTCTACCCCCTTACCCACAAATCGCAAGCCCTTTGATCGTCCAAACTATGCTCATATAATCTCTCCACATCCTTATATCACTCTTAAAGTCCTCAATATGGGATGAAGTCTTTCTATGGAAGCCTTTGGCTCAAATCAAAAAGAGTTACATGATTTAGAGGTAATGTCTTCTCTCGAGTTTCATTCATTTATTTTCCTTCTTCACTCACCACTATATTATTATTATATGATAACATAATAACAAAAGTATAATAAATATACTAGGATTTTTTATGATAAGGATTCTACCTACACTTACACGCACCTCCGTCTACTGGTTAAAAAACATACTGTTTCTGAGGGTGACGATTTACTACCTCACGAAACAATGATTGTTCAATCTTCTTTTAACACCATTCATGGTGTCCATTATGATGTCAATGTATTTATATATGATATATATGGTATTTAGTTTTTTATATTCTTATGAATTTTATTTTGAAATTACATCATTATGCTTTTCATGTTGTGTAACTACGATAATTTCATATGAGGAACTGTGGACTACCGCCCCCTCAAGTGATGTGACTCATTCATGTCAAAAATGGAATTTATAGAAAATGTAATAAATGAATATATTTTACCTATATAAAATACATATTATACTGTAATTATAATATTTCTATGTCTCATATAGTTTTAATTCCTTTAATATGACAAGGAAAACAAAGTAGCATTCATGCATACGTACGGCCAACCGTCTACATGAAAGGTGCATTTCATTTTTTTATCTACAAATGTTATGGAATATTATAAAATGAATATATACTGGATATATATGATATTTAAATCCTGAAAAATATTCAGGAGATTATTTACTTATAACTACATTGACAATTCACTTCAAACAAGTTTATTTTTGACTCACGTACCAAACATCAACAAAACGTATGATATGAACTCACATAATTAACAAATTATTATAACATGAAAATATGTGATATGAATAGAATAATAAAAATGAAAGAAAATACTTAAGAAATTATAAATTGACAAAAGTTTATTATTTAGGCATATAAAGAAACAAACAAAACAAGTCAGACTTCAACTAAGGGGATTTCTTATCTCACTTTTAATTCCGTGAGATCTCCATTGTTCGCCAATTATTTATTGCATGTGGTGTATTGTGTACTTCCATTTTATGTATATTATAATGATTCTATTTATATTCATGGTATTCTATGATTCATGTGGTTCTTATTATCTTTTGGTCATATGACTTGTTTTATTAGAAAGAGGTAAGGGGTTTTTATCTCACTTTTTAATCCCATGAGATTCATGCTACAATTGCCACTATTTCTTTTTGTATGGTGTTTGTAATACCCATGATTGTATTATTTGTGTAATATAATTTAATATATGGGTATTTACATCTTCTTTGTATGACCATTCTTTCATGGGGTGTACGTTTTGAAAATTACCCAAATCGGTAAGGGAACCTTTCACCCTCCTTTTCTTAAAAGGCTGATTTTTGTTAGGTATTTTAATGTACATCTTATTATGTTGGTATATGTTCTTATATAACCTTATTTCAGAAAATTTTATGTCCATGTGATGAGATACCCTTTTTATCTCTCATCAACTCATTTTCTAAATTTTATAGTGACGCCGTTAGGCTGTCAAATTTCTGTAAGGGAACATCTTAACCCAATTTCAATTATTTGGATTAAACATCTACTTCTTGATTATGTCGTGCTATGAATATGTGTGGAGGAAATATGATTGTTTTAAACATAATATCCACTTATATTGAGTGTATTTATATTTTTCACACAAAATTATGTAATTGATTTATCCTTAATCTAAGATACCGTTTTTGTACGGGACTTCGTCTCAATCTCCTTTCATTGAGGCATCTTTTGATTTCAACATGACTTTATTTTATACGGTGTATAAAACCCTTTTGACATTAAATTTCATTCAAAAAGAATATTTTTATATGAATCATTTTACTAAACGAGAAAAGGAAACTTTGATTCTTATGTATGTGGCGACAATGACTTCTCCGCCGCCATGACCATTATTTTAGTTTCAGATTCCTCTACAAGCCATAAATTTTTTAAATGAAAAATAAATACCATGATTTAATTTTATTTTATTTTGGTATTGAAAATGGTTTTGATAATTTTTTGATTATATCAATGTGTTGTATTGTTATCTTGTGATTGAAATATGGAAATGTTATGTTTCCTTTGTGAATATTTTATATGATATAATTATGTTATAGTTCTTGGGAATTGTTTATGAAGTCGGGTGGTTATGTGATAAACTATGGGCGAGAAATCCCAAGATAGATCTCCAATTCATTGGGTAATGCAAAGGAGTCAAACGCTAAGGTTTCTCAAAAGAGATTTCAGTAATATATTGTGATGGGTATTCCAAACGTAACCCTGATGGTTACTCCCTACGTAAGAATGTTATGAATTCATCATGTTACCTTTATGTCTTATGATTTCAATAAGTTATTCATAAAACTTTTCATTTCATGAGGTATTTTAAAGTTCTTATTTTTTATGAGTAATGTATGTTTTCATTGATTCTTATGTACAAATGGACTAATGTTTTCTTTCTGTGTTGTTATAATCCATAATGATCTTTTTATACTCATCCCAAGTTTTTGAAATGTTTTTCACAAGACATAAAGTGGAATATGGTCAAGGATGGGATCAAAGAAATTTCATTCTGTCTAAAACATGGAACTAGACATGACCCTTTTGTTCAAGAGTTTTTATTTTGTGAAAAAAATGGAAACTGAGTAGATGTGTTTACTTTGTAATACTTGAGATGTAATAGTTATGTACTAATTCTTTTAAACTCTAAACCTGAAAAGCTCCTCAAGATGAATTATTCATTTAATAAAATATTATGTAATGTTTTAAGGTCGGGGCCTTATAGTTACGTGGGTTGGGAAGAAAGGTACACTAATCCCTAGTTATATCATTCCCTTTAAGATTCTTGATCGTATCAGAATGGTATCATATTACATAGAACTACCACCAAATCTATTCCAATTCCATGATGTGTTCCATGTACCTCTCTTGAGGATGTAAATATATGACCCTTCACCTAAACTGAACTCAGGGGTCATACCACTATAGTGGGATGTTTGTCACGAGGAACAACCAGATGAAATTATTGATTATACAGAGACACTTCTACAAAACAAGACCACTCACATAGTCTATGTTTTGTGGGAAAATCACCAGTTAGAGTAAGATATATGGGATCTTGATGATATGATGAGGTATAAATATCATCTTTTTTGGTATTGGAATGATATATTTCGAGGGTCAATTTCATTTTGAGGGGGTATAATGTAACACCGTGATTTTCTACCAATTATTATTTGTATAAATTAATTTTCATTGATTTATTTATATTTAGGATACATTAAGAAAAACATTCCTCAAGAAATACAATAAGATAACCTTGTGCACTATGAAACTATTACATAGCTTATGTTACAGGCAAGACCAAGTATCGACAAAATAACATTTTATTGTTATATTTACTTTAATGAGATAGTTATAACATAGCCATTAATATTTGTAATATTAATATTAAAACTATTTTTTAAAAATAAATTTCAATGGTTTTATATAAATAAATCATATTGATATTAATACATACAATTTTATTATAACCTTTATATGTTTTGAAAATACTCTTTTCTTAAAAGAACTGTTTTTATGTCCTATTGTGAATATTAAAAAACTAATTTTATACAGTTTTAAAAATCTTATTTGACATGATAAATGTATATTTTTATTTCAAAATGTAAAAATTATATAAGGGTAAATTTTATATATTTATCTAACAGACATCATTTTTTGATGAATAGTGAATAATACCGAATTTCATTTCAAAACTTATTTCATCTAATTTATATATATTTTTAAATTATATTTAATTTTTTTTTAATGTTTATTTATATTTATATTGAATCATGTAATCTAATTTAGGTATTTGGTATAAATTTCACAATGAAATTAGAAATCAAAATAATCCAAATGTTGAAACATTATTGCTTAAAACCCCAAATTTATGCCTTGTATGCAAGATTTATTTAAAATTTATCTCATTCACTTATACGATTAGTGTTTTTAAAATTTTATTCTATATTTGGAATTAGAATAATCTATAATATCAAAAAAGGCCATCATATTTTTTACCAAAAAATTTAGTGAATGTGATTGAAATTAATTACAACTATTTACAGGAGAATAATATTAACAAGAGACTAAACCTTACACTTAAGGGAAAAATGACCTAGATACATGACCACAAGCCATTGGATGGATATATTTCTACACTATCAGAACTTGGATAAAATTTATTTGATTATTGGACAAAAATTTCATAGGAAAAACATATGTGTAATTAACTTTTCAAATATTTACAAGAATGTGACTACTCCTCCACTGTAAAAGAAACTCAACCTTCCATCATATTGGCACCACTCAAGATATTTTATTACCATTCATCTTATAAAATAATTTCCAAAAATTCATTTCTTACATAATGAATCCTCCCTTTTGGTAGATATCACACCATTGAATCTCTTTTGTGCTAGAAAAAGGGAGAAACCAAATGAAGAAGTGACATCCTTCATCAAGTTCATTTCATTTATTTTTATTTCCCCACAACCTCAATTATTCTTATTCCATGATGATATAATAACACCATTAAAATTAATATATTGAGGTGTTTTTATTCTATGGGTTCGACCTATAGTTACAAACATTACTATTTAATGGGAAATTGTAGCGTCCAACACCGAGTGCCACTCAACAGTGCCCTGAGATGGTGGCCACATGACCTCAAGTGCATCCCTTTGAATTCAAGAGGCTGCTGACTAGTATAGAGATCTTTGGGAATGGCCACGGGGAGACTATTCCATCATATATCTATGTATACATAGTGTTATAATGGAATTAATAAATGTTGGAAGCATGAAAGATAACAGATAGCAGTAGAAATAATGAATATAGATAAGGGGAATGAATAATAGGTAAACATTTATTACAATGGTGTCATTTTTTTATAAAAAAATGAGGTTTTAGGGGGATATGGGTAAAAGAAAATACTAAATGCTATCAAGAACATTAAAAGGACAAAAAATGAAACACAAAATATTTTGTATAGGTTTATTCATCTTCCCCCAGCTCCATCTAAAATAGAAAACAAATCAAGCATCAGAAGTAGGATGCTTCACTTTATCCATAACATCAATTCTAAATCATTCTTGTATACTAAAAAAACCTAGTAGAGTGTGAGATATAAAACTCAGTAGTCCAGATCCCATGGCTTCTAGGATGATAAATTATAGGAAATAAATAAAACAACAATTCATATGTAGATAAAATCCTACAATTTAATAATTAATTATGTTATTGTTGGTTTGGGTTCACAAATGGGAACTCATCCCATACCACCTAGTTCATCCTAATCCCGATGTCTTAAAAGGAGCACATGTGGTAGGCGTAATATATATTCAAGTGACAAAGTAAACATAGAAACCAATGAAGGAATATCTTGAATCTTGTTCTTAGGCATGGGGAATAATTTTTATGTCATCATATAAGTTCTCATGTTAATGATAATTAAAAATATCCATCAACTATTAAATGAGAAAATCAAACAATCCATCAATTCATTTTTTGGAATATAATTGTATAAAAGGAAATTTAAATAAAATCCTAAGGGTCTCTATGGAACATCCAATATTATCAATTTCATCGAGTCCATCCAAGGAAACCCATACGATGTCCCTTGTATCACTCAGGACATGATGAATCTGATACCATAATTAGTATCTCAAATAGGGGACAAGGAATCACGAGTGGCATGGAATGGAAATTAGGACAAATGGGTTCTTCCTAAGTTTCTACCCTAGGGAAATAGCCTCACACAGTAGTTTAAGTAAATATTCATGGTGAGCCCAGACCTGGAAATACAAATTATCACTCTCGACATGATAGGAATATCGAACCAATTATGGTGATTCCCTCCATGGAATCCTTGTCTCAAGAACCATGTTCACTCTTGGCCCATAGCATTTGATCATAGAAATCCATAAATATATAATCTGGAAAATAATTTTTAATTTCATTCCATTAATTAAACATCCCATGGCCAAAATATTACAACCTATTCAGGAATAACTATTAAAACTACAAAAGGGGGATAAGGAATTTAGAACATTCATAAGATCTAGGCTACAAAAAAATATCACATGGAAATTTTCCAGATTTATAAGTAAAAGATCATGAGCATAGGAATAGGGAACTAACATGGGTCTAATAACATGTCAACAATGACATTTAAATAATCCAAGTTGACGAGATTGACCCATAAATACATTCAATTTAATCCATTAAATCATGGAAAACCCCAACAAGGATAAGGAACGTGTTAAAATTGTCAATGTGTATAGAAAATGGAATGGAATAAATAATAATCATTTGAAATAGGATATAAGAATTCACATAAGTGAACATGATCAAAAAATTAAATAAATCACAAGGCTCGTCATAGAAAAATATGCATAATAATTTATTATATGGCTGCTATATATGCTTATATATCTATAATAATTGATTAAGGCATTAAAAATGTTATTAAAATAAGTATATAATCATGTAATTTCTAATAGGTTATACTTGATAGCTCTTTAATAAGCATAATTCATCCCATAAAATAAGACATTTAATTATAGGTTAATACGAACACATTCAAGGTGAAACTCAACTCATGCTCATGGGAACATTATGCCTTTTTTGGTGGAAAACACAATGGAGTGTTCAAATTAATGAGTAACACCCCATGGATGGGGTTTAAAATAATATTAGGTCACTACTGACACAAAAAACCATTTAAATCAATTTAATATGCTAAAAAAAGCATCATCGGAGGGTCCGATGAGCTGCATAACGACCCATCAAATAGAAATCAATGAATGAAGTGGTAAAGGCTTAAAAAAAGTCCCATGATTTAGTGTCACTACACCCATCAAATTTGAAGCCCTGATTCAACCAATAATGGAAGAAATTGATGGATATGCCAAAGCCCCAAAATAGGAAAAAATTACATCACACCGAAATTGTGCAGAAATAGAGTAGGAACCTAGGAGTAAATGATTATGGATATTGGAGCTTACTGAGGGATTTAAGAATCTAATGACGATGAATTATTTGAGTGTCATATAAGGTAGATACATCAAGACCCTAATGATGTGGGTGGACGATCACCACAAATCATGGGAGGGACAAAATCCCCTTGGAAAGAGAAAAATTAGGTAGTGGGAGGGTTAAAAACATAATTAAGTTAAAAAATGGCATTTAACAATAAAAATGAGATTAACATGGTGGGAAAACACGGGTTTTTCTAAAATATGTTCCAACCATGTGCATGTTGCTACTATAATGGGAACATCTCGAGGATAGGTGCACTGTTTAACTAGTCATGCGCAAACCGTGAGAAACCCCTTCATCCAAAACTTATAGGTGGTCTTATGGCCATGACCCTTGGGTTTCATGGTTTCAAATAAACCATGCATACCCTAGGTTTACACATCAATATTTTTCATGGTTTGGGGAAAATATTCAGATTGTGAGGCACGACATCC
This sequence comes from Viscum album, assembly GCA_963277665.1. Lineage (NCBI taxonomy): Eukaryota > Viridiplantae > Streptophyta > Magnoliopsida > Santalales > Viscaceae > Viscum > Viscum album. The sequence goes on along the minus strand of OY728150.1, from coordinate 1,459,651,138 downwards.
TCTAATTTTGTGACCCAGTCTGCTTCCACATATTTCAGAGATCCAGGATTCGAACTTGCCCTTGATGAACCCGAGACCTCCATTATTGGATTATTTTTCAATATTATAGAATTATTATGTTATTTAAAACAAAAATTTAATTTTTATAATATTTGATAATGTCAAGAACTTTCATTAACAAACTTACCATTTTTATGTACATTGAACTACTCCCTCACGAAACGATGTTGTTCATTTTCCCTTTATCACCTCTCATGATTGAAAATTATGATGGAAACAATATTTTTATATGATATATATGATATTTATGTTGAATTTATTACTTATGGAATTATTATATAACACATATACTCATTCAGTCAAATTTTTGTATGTATGAAAATCTCATTTGGGGAAGTGAGGATTACCACCTCCTCAAAGCGATGTGATTCATTCACACATTATAAAGAATGTATTAAGGATGATTCTAGTGAATTTATATAATATATTTGGAATAATAATTATACAGGGGTTATAATATATATATATATACATGTACATATATGTCATTTGCATCCTTTATTTCAATACAATAATTAAACAGAAGTAGCGTTCATTCGTACCTAAGGCCTACTGTCTACATGAACGATGTATTCTATTTTACATTTATATAGTTAATATTTTATTATAAATACTTATATATTTAATATTCATGATATTTATTTCATGTTGTTTTTTTTAAATCATTATATAAGTATGAGGACAAAAAATATATTAAATTAAGACAAATGTGAAAAACAAAGTCGATATTACCTGAAACAAAAACATAACATGGAATTCATAATAAGAAGGTAATTTAAAGCCATATATGGTTTTAAAAATAAGAATATCATTCTATTTTGTATTTATAAAAATTATATATTTAGAATTATAGAGTCTTGAACAAGTATTACGAGATTAAATATATAATCTAAGGAGATTTCTAGTCACACTTTTATTTCTATGTGATTTATGCCTTATTTACAATCATTTCTATTCTCTTGCGTATATACATTCCATGAAAATATTGTATTATTATTATGAAAAAATATATTTTAATTTACACATCCATTTTAATATATCTATTTCATGGGGGTTATGTTTAAAAAGATACCAAATAGTAAATGTAGTTGTGTTTCAATTTTACTTTTTTGAGACGCAAGACATGAATTTCAAAAACCATCTGTTGAAAAAAGATTTCAAAAACGTTTTTAAAGATGATATTTTATAATCATTCTCAACGAAAAGGTATTCTAAAAATGATTCAGGTTTTTCGAACAATCCTTTATAATTATTTAATGTGTATTTGAGAAATGGATTTAAAAATGTTTTTGAGATTTATTTTTAAGTTTTCAATGTGTTTTCAAAGAAATAGTTTTTCAAATTGTTTATAACATTATTTATATGTTTTCAAATTTATTTAAATAGAATAGGTTATTCAAAAAAATTAAATACGAATGGATATTTTCTTGAATATATTTTATTAAAATTTATTTCAGAATTATTTTCCATCTAAGATGACATTTATTGGTTTTACTCAATCCTTTTAGATAAAATGATCCAAATGGCCAATTAATATTATTTATATGAATCATTTTTTAGGGAATGATGTTTATGAAATCCTTTTATCATTAAATAGTTATTTTAATGAAACCTGAATATTTTCATTGGATATTTTATCTTGAAATAATTATGAAAACTTATTTTTTCCATATGTTATCATATGATTACATGTTTATAAAACCTATTTCATTTCGTGGGTAAAGATGTAATTGTGAATGATTTGTTGGAACATGTATATATAATTACACTATGATATACGAGGGACCTATATCTTCATCTAATGTATTTGGTAATGATTTGTTTCTCAAGATATAATGATATGAATAATGTTGAGTGGCATTATCCACTATGGGAGATCTAATACCTCAATCCACTATGGGATGATGGGGAAACTGGATCCCTTATAAGGAAAAGACAACGACTGTGGATGGTGGTGTGTATAACCAAGTAGGTGCAGTACCTATGAATATGGAAAGATGGGGAAACCTATTCTAATATGTGAAGATGGGAAACCTCGATCCTTTATAATGAAATGATTGTGATGTGGGATGGTAATGTGTCTCTCCCTGTATATGTAGTCCCCCTTAAGTGATCTGATAAGTAATATCAATGTGTCATGATGTATAGGGAATGATATTACATATTTATTTGTATTCCATGATTTCTTGTCTTATTCATATGTTGTGATTTCATGGATTATGATCATGTATCCCTCAATCTTCTTGTCTTATAAACCGCAAATTATTATTCCATGATTCAGGCTTATGATCTATGATATGGGTGGTATGTACTTTTTATTTCCGGATCACATTATCAAAATTTAATAATCATGTTTATACTTACACACCTCCCTTTTTTACCCTTACTACGTATATGATCTCGCCCATTTTTATGATTCTATTCCCCATGTAATGAAGATATGTACTATTTATGATGTGTAGAAGATGGGTGATAGTCATGAAGAACCTCATGGGAGATATTGTACCTCAAATTTGTACCAGTGTTTATAGTTCCATGTTTCCAAAGGAACTAGACAAATATGGGCTTCAGACATATGTCTGTGTAACGTGTTAAGTATTCTACAAAAATGATGAAATGTTAATTTTGGAAAAGAGATTGTTTATATAATAACTTATTCAACCATGATAATGCGATGGAGACGAAATCCATCAATAACTAATGGTGAAATCATCTCTACAAATAATCTCCCTTATGAAACAAAAAACAAGAAAAACTTGAATATTCATCAACGCAAATATACATACATTCCATATAAGTGACACACTGAATAAAAATAACCCCAAAAAATTAAGAACAACATATGAACAACACAAGAGCCACATATAAAAATCATCCTGAATAGAGACAAACAAAATCAAACACTATTTTCACCTGAAAAAGATCTAGGAAAAGAGTTTATATCCCATAAAGTCATCTTACTATAGAAAAAATCATTCCTCAAATTAACTATCATCCAAAATATAGTGGAAGGATATAATCCAAATTTGGTCACACCTCAAAGGCTATGGGTGACTGCATGAACTGCACATCCCAAAAACTCTAAGAGGACCACCGCACCAAACTGACATAGGGGGAGAATTTGAATTGGTAAATATAGTAGAGAATTTGAAAAATCATAGACTCGAAATTGGTCCAAAATATTATCTTGGACCATAAACCCCTACCATAAAACCATATATTTGATCCCTTTTCTAAGAATGAAATACCACAACACCACCTGAGAAACAATCAATCAGGCATCATGGGAAACTCAAAATTCCCTATAACACACATCCTAGACCATCCAATGAAACACATAATACAGACCTGACAAATGTCATAATATCAACATAGAAAGTTGGAGTATTGGAATGAACACTGACTATATCAACAGATAGGTAAACACTAAATTATCATCCAATAGGAGCTCTAGAATAGGAATGAAAAAGGCCAAACATTTGGATAGTGAAATATTGTTGGGATAATACTGAACCAAAATAACTTGGGGTACCACCAGAGAGAGATATACCTAACCAAGACAATATCGTAGAAAGTGGCCACAAAAATGAAAAATGGGTAGTAGAGGGAGGAAAGGTGGAGGCACCACTAGAGATTCGTGTCAGCCTCCCCCATCTACGAACAACTGATGGAGAATTATAGATCGATAGTAGGGGTGGTAAAGCATCAAATGCCACTAGAATTTGAAATAAAATTCCATATCCAAATGATCATTTCCTGTTTTTTATTTAATATTCTTAGTGTATTTGAAATACTTCTATGGTACCCTGCCAAACTAAAGAATCAATGAATCGTGGTCACATTTGTTAGAAAAGGACACTAATCATGTAACACCAAATGATTTCATAGTAAATGTTTTTAAAATAAATTTAAACTATGTAATATATTGTGTTACATGAAATGCCATGATTTTAAAATATAAACATTTTGTTCCATAGTGTATACGACATGCTACTCCAATCTTAAATAACACAAAAAATATATTATTTGAAAATGATTATTATATTATTGATATTGAATTGATGGGTATGAGTAGGATTAAATACATTATTGAACATATATAATTGTTCAACAAATATAAACTTATGCATAAATGTTTAATAATTATGAAATCAACTTTTAATAATGATATTTTATTTGATAAAAAAATTTCCATCAAAAATGATTTTTATTGTTTTTTTAATAAAATATAATAATTTGTTTTTGGATATTTTAGAAATTTTATATTGTTAGAAAAATATTATTATCCAAATTAAAATGAACATATTAAAATTTTAAGAAATTTTGGTATTTTTTAAAAAATATTTATTTTTAATGAATATTGAAATTTGGGATTTTTTATAAAAATTCAATAATTTTTTTAAAAAATAACTAATTTAAAAGTACATTTTTTTTAATATTATTTAAAATTAATAAAATTACTATTTAGTAATATTTTATTCAATTAATTATATTTAAATATACTATTTACTAAATTTTAATCTATGTTTATTTTTAGCTTAAGAGAACATTTTTTAAACTATTTTTTATTGCATAATGTTCCTACATATTAATTAATTAAAAAAATTATTTTATGGTTATTGAATTAAATTAAATTTATATATTATAAATCTAACTATATTAATTTAAATCCTTCACATGATTGTAAATAGTGATATAGTTAAAATATGGTCATCTTATTCATGGAATCTGTACTTTATGAAAAGAAGTTTTACGGAAAAACGTGCAGGTATTGTTGTAAAATCATTAATATCACATTCAAGCATTGAATTTAATAAAATATATAAAATATGTCAAAAAAAATAATTAATATTATAAAAAAGTTAAAATTAATTTTTGGTGATAATCATTTATAAATATAATTTTTTTTTCATCACGTTTAAAGTTTAGAAAGGCTTTTGAGGCTTAAATGTACTTGTGTTAAATTTAATTTTCGAAAAATGGTATTTTTATCTAATATGAATCACCCATGGTATATGATAAATGACTATTTATTTTTGAATGTTATGTATGTATAATTATCTGGTTATGTGTTGGGAGGTTTTGATGTGTTTTGTTAAGCATTAGATGATTTTCTAGAGGTGAAGGATTTAAGCACTATTATGACAAACTTCAAACCCCATAATGGAAACCATGAATCTTGCATAGAATAAGGGAAAATATCTCTACACTGTGAATAGTTATTACAAACCATATAGATTCATGGGGTAAAATTACATGTTTTTTATAGAGGGGGAAACATGGTTGGTAGACAGTTTTTCTAACTATGTGAGCCAACCATACGGGGGGGTGGCTTGAGATAGTAGCTCATGCACAGTTAGAATACAGTTTAAAAAAATGTGTGATCTATGAATGGTCCATGAATTTTTATATCTATAATTTTTGGATATAATTAGAGTTAACTTCTAAGACAAATATTTGTTTCTAAATCATTAATAATCCAAAATTTCATTTCCTCCCAAAGAATGTGTGGTGATTAACATTGATTATAGAGAAAGTTTTAGTAAATTTAATACCCTTTTGATATCATGATATAATGATTAACAGATATTTTTTTATATTATACATAGATCAATGTTTGTTCCCTCTCTCAGAAATATAGATCTATTTATTCATTGAGAAATCTATGTGTCCAATATTTTAATGATTAATTTTAATTGAATCAATTGAAGGGAACATTTTTTGTGATCATATCATGATGTTTGAGATCCATAATTTTTTTTCACCATGTTTTGTGAGGTAGGTGTATACTGTCTTGACTCCATATGATTTGAACATAAATTCATTGTTTTAAATGATTTTTTTTTTTGAAAATAAATTATATTTCTTTGTGATTCTCATTGGAATCCATGTTTACGATGGTTTTGAGAAATTAATTAAATTTAATGTTTTTTTGGAAAATTATCTTTATAAATGTTTTCAAATGGTTATTTTAAAATTATGGTTTTTATTTGACATGAGGTAATTTTTTTTGGAATTTTTTAAAGAATGAATTTTTTTAAATGAAATGATTTGACTTGGGTTATGGCTTATATGATTGCATCTATTCATGATGATTTTTTCAAGGTCTTGTTGGAATATGAATTTGTTCTCAGTACCATTGGTGTAATAGAATAAGATATTTATAAAATTATTATTACTTGGTGGTCAAATAAGATATCTATCATGAGTATGGAACAATCACCTAAGAATTCATGGGTGGATGTGTGTTGGTTTTGATGTGTGAAATCATTGAATGGGTATGCCAAATGTATTTGATAAATGATTTAAATAATATTTTTGAATTTATTCAATTAAAAACGTTTAGCCTCATTTTAAACTATTTTCAAATGCTTTAAACTACTTTATATATGTTTTCTAACATGTTTTATCCAAGTGGGGTGAGTTAGGATTCCATTGAGGCGATATTAGTGTCCTAACATGGTATTATTATAAATAATTTCATAAAAACAATTCTATTATAAAACATTAATTATTTATGGAACAATAGATTATTTCCTAATGCATGAATTTTTTTACGAGGGTTGAAACCTGAAATTCACTCAGAGATTATCATGCCATTTATAATAGAGTATATAGGGATTTAAAATAGTGTGATAGTGGAAGAAAGAGACATCATAGGAAACATAGTCAAATGGATATTTTTTATTCCTATATGAAAAGGTGGGAACTATAATGCTGGAATCATGCTATTGAGGGGAACCTACTCTAATAGGGGAGGGATTTCTTAAAATCAAACTATGGTATTTGTAAATAATCATCATCTATGGAAATTTTCATTGGGGTTTTTATTGTAGTTTATTAGATTAGATGATGATATATTGTATGAAAACTCCTAAATCATTAAATACTACAACAAGATGGACATGTTCATCACAATTCTTCTTGTGCTTGATGGTCAAGTACAAGGGACACATCTCAGGTTTCCCATGAGTCATACTCTTCAATGAGATGAGTTCAGTAGTATAGATATCCTATGAAAAACTGAGTGATCCATGATGGTTATATGAATTCCATGACATCTCAACTAATGAAATCCCATCAAGGAAATAATGAGAAAAATTCAATGATTATGAAATTTTTTTGGTGTGGAGAAATTTCTCAAGTATGATCAATTAAAAAAATTGATAGTGAGTGTTATGTTTATTTTTAAATATATAGTTATAAAATCATTATTTTATATGGTCACATATTTTTATTATACCTTCTCATATCATTGATTTTATGGGTTTACATGTTGAGATGATCATTTTCATTTTGAAACTCCAAAAATTTATAGGAAAATGATGACATCAAAACTAGAAATGTGGAGTGTGTTTGATAATAATCTATGTGGCTGAGTTGGGATGATATTTCTATTTAATAGTGATGGATGTTTATGAAATGATTCTATGAATGGGTTTTATGATGATGTTTGAGTCCCATATTAATTTTTAGGCTTGATAAGTTAGTTTTAAATAATCATATGGTGTTGGAAATATAATTAAAGTAGATTGGGTAGTGGATGCAAGCAGAGAAGAACTCGCGTAAGTGGTGGTTGGAAATATATCTTAAAATATGATAGTGGTTGCTCTTATAATAGTATAAAATATTGAGAATAATTATTTTATAACAATAGTGGCCCATCTTTTTTATGATTTTCATGCAAATGTATTTGGGGTTTCCACCCAAAAAAGAAGTAGAGATTACAGTTGGTCTCATATCATATAATAGTACAATTTTCATTATATCATATCAGATGGAACATATAGAATTTAATTAATTAAAGGATCATTTGGAGAAATGGAAATTTTATGGGTTCAACCGACTGTGTATGTCTCCATAAAAAGAACCAAATATGTTTTTGAATAAGTTCAATGGATTTCATAGTCCTTTCCATGATTATATTAAACTTTTTCATGCTATAAAAAATAACAATTATCTTCTTCCATGAATTGATGATCTATTTTAATAACTGATAGGATCCCAATGGATACTTAAATTTAATTATGTTTTTTATATCACCTTTTGACGGTTACAAAGGATGATATTCAAGAGACATCTTTAAAAAACATATATAAAAATTTAGAGTTTGTTGTCATGCCTTTTTTTATTAAGAATGTATTGTACATATTAATGTAAATGATGAATTAGATATTTAAAAGTTGTATGGATTCATTTATTGTGGTTTTTGAGAATGATATACTAGTTTATTGAAGGAATAAAGATTATTTCAATCGATACGTGGCTATATTGTTGTGTATCATGAATGATAAAATTTTCTAAAATGTATTATAAAAGGATAATTTTTGGATAATGGATTTATATTCCCTTGTCAATTTCATTTCTGAAAAAAGAATTTCTATAGATCCTGAGAAGATAGAACTTGTAGTCACTTGAAAAAAACTGAATAATTCCTTTGATATATTAATCTTACAGTTCTCTATGGGACACTACAGATGTTTTTATGTGAATTTTTACATATGGAATCACTAATTAAATCATTAACCTGAAATGGTGTTCCTTTACAATAGAATTATTTATGTTATAAAATATGTGAAAGTGCTTAAGGTTCGACATATATAAACCCCAATTCTAATGTTTGCAGAGTTTGGGCAAGGGTACATAATCTGTTATAATACTTTGGGATATGGGTTGGATATGTCATCATGTTGGAAGATAATGTTATTAATTATGATTCATGGTAGTTACTGGTTCATGATAAGAACTTCACATCACATGATTTGTAATTATATTTTATAGTCTATGCTATGAATAAATTACATCATTATCATTTTGATTTGAAATTTATGGTGTTTATGGATTATAATAATCTGAAACACATTTTTTCAAAAAGAGATTTGAATCTAAGGAAAAGTAGATTGATATAATAACATATAATGTTTGACTTTGAGTTCATGTAAAATATTGGTGAATGGAATTTAGTAGAGGATTCATTAATAAGGAATCCAAATAATCAGTTGAATACAGATGATTTATATTAGTTGAAGGATGTGTTGGTTATAGTATAAATTTACATGGATTATACTAAACTAGCTTATTTAATTTTTTTAAAAGTTTTTTACCAATTAGAATTATCATGTGGAAGAGGATTAGATATTTGATTCTAAATGTCTTATTATGATGTTAAAACTCAATAGCGTGGGGAAAATTGAGGAATGAATGATGTACGAGAGTTCTGCTTTTTAGTCTAGAGATTGGATGAAGGTACAATTGGGTTTTTAGGAAAAAATTATTTATTATTAAAACCCATCAAAATGGGATACTCATCCAAGAATTCTAAATATGTATAGAGGTATAAAAGTATAAATTTTAAGGGATTTCATAATAATGTCCTATGATAGAAAATGTTTGTAAATTCTTCACCAGTCGACCTTTTATGGTGGAGCACCAATGATTAATAGGCGTAATATAGTTTATAATAATTTCTATGTGAAAATTATAGTAGATAGGCGTGGATTTGGGGAAATTTTAACAGGGAATGTTTAGGTTCACTATTATATATGGGTAATTGTGGATCAAATCATGATGTCAGCTCATTTTATTACTATTTTTGAATCCCTTATGGTGGATGACTATTCCAAAATATATATTCATGAAGGTGAGAAGTGGGATTTACTTCCAGTCTCAATTTTATCGAATGGAGACCCTATGTTTTATGTCTTTTTTAGAAATCCTTAAAATGATCCCTTAGGGATCAATTGACTATGATCACATCATATAACTCTAAAATAGATACAAAATCGTATAGGATAATACAAATATTGAATGAAATTCTCAGGGATTCTGTGATGGATATTTTTGTCATCGATGGAGAACAACATGCTAGTGGAGCTCTTGTAAACCAATATTTATGAGGCATCGATATATATATATATATATATAAGGATTATTTTTTTTTATATTTTCATGTTTGTCCATAAAATTATCTAGGTTTTTTGAAGAAAGTAGGTGATACATAATTGGTCGGTCCAATTCTTGTGAAAGATAAAATAGATATGATTCATTTTATCCAAAAGTGAATGAATACACCATAGAGGCATCATAAATCATATGAAAATCATTATCACTGAATTTTTTCATTCGAGGTGAGTGGTCATGTGTTCTTGAAAATCTATTCAAGGCCTCAAATCTACATTTCATAAGCAATGAATGTTACCAATGAATACATAATCCCTTTTTAGATATGTGAACTTTTGGTAAGGTGGAATGTCATTTGAGATTTCTAAAATTGTTGAGTTCAATTCATTATGGGGCTTATCTATCTTGAATGAAAAAATATCAACTTGATCCTAACCATGTGATTCTATGCGATCACATTGACATAGATCTGGATTATATATTTGTTCATGAGATGGTATGGTTTGTGGATATTCAAGAGAATTTCTTCCATGGGGCGACCATTGGTCAATTTCGGTTTTAATATCATCATGGTTGGATTTAGGATGAATCTAAGAGTATGAATAGAAAATATTGGAAAAATTTACCAAACAATTATATAACAACTATGTATTTCTAATTAATGGGGACAGAAAGGGAAATGGTGGGGAGAATTTATCACCCTAGTTTTTAGGAATATGACATTGTTAGGTATATTATGTTTATATAATGATCATGATTTATTTCAGGATGTTCAATGGATTCTGGAATGCTTTAGATAATTGTCTTTTTATTCTTGGTTTTAGAACAGTATTTAAAAACTATGCACCCATTCCATCAAACCATGTGTATTTAGTGTAGTTGTAGACAATATCTCTACATAGTTAGCATACTAGTTTTACATATCGTGTATATTCAGGGGGAAAAGTTGCATTTTCAGGAAATAAGGAAAAGTATTGTTCATTCATGGTTTATCTAACTATGTAATCCAACTATTTTAGGGGTGTCATGAGATAGTAAATCATGCATGGTTAGAACCTAAATTGAATTATCCATTGCATGAACCATGCACTATGTACTTTCAGTTCCCAAATTTCGGTTTTGAACTTCAAATTAATTCTCAATAACCAATTAAATTTTCTAACATTTCATAATACCAAAATCATTTCCATCTTATATCATGAAAGGTGAGTACCTTCAATTAGAGATATTGTTTTAGGACATTAATATCATATTAGAGATCATTATTCCTTAGTAAATGGTAATTTTCATATTCTATTCTTTGATATAACATTCTTCCCTCTATCCAAATAATATATATTATATTATGGATAGATATATGTTTTTTAGATTTTTTATGATGAATTTTTGTTAGATATAATGAATAAATCATTTTTAGTGATCCGATCATGAATTTTGAGCACCATTATTTATTTTCACAAATATTTGTTAGGTAGGTAGATTCACTCTTGACTCAATGTGATTATAAATTAATAAATTTCATGAAATTAAATTTTTTTATATGATTGTGGAATGCTAGAGTGATTATTTGTGGAAAACTATTTAGTGAGGGTTTAAGGAAATTGGGGAAATTTTATGGCTTATTGAAAAAATACATTGTTAAAAATTTTTAAATAATGATTTTAAAATTATGGTTTTTATTTGATAAATTGGAAATAGTATATGAAATGAATTAAATAATTAGTGGTTTTATGTGAAATGTTATGGCATCAATTTTTTCATATATGATTTTTTGTGTTCATATATCATTTAATGGGGACTTATTGAAATAAGACATGGTGATTGGTACCAAAGGGGTTATTACAGATTGGATTTATCACCATGGGATGAATTTTTGGATTGAAAATAGATCACTCATGAGTATGAAACTATCACCTCAGAAATAATGGGTGGATGTGTTGATGCATTGATGTGTAAAATCGTGGAAATGGAATTCCAAATTGATTTGATAAATATTTTAAAGTACCTATTGGACTAAATTACATGGAAAATATTTTTATTTCATTTCAATTGTTTTAAATAGTTTTTAATATTTTAAATAAATGTGGAAACAATTTTTTTTCCTTGTTTCCCGAGTTGGGATGTCACTGGTGAATTCCTACAAAGTTTACACTCGCCCACTCTTTGTGAACTATTGTTCATTTCTAGATTACATCTGTTATAAAAAATGTGATGGCATGTTATCTTAGTTCTTTAGTAAAGCATTATTCTACTATGGGTGTGTCATGTTGATTTGTATTTTCATGTATATTGGGGGTTTCTGGTTTGATGTCATTGGAGTCTTTGGGGTTTTTTTGCTTTGGTTTTCCATAGATGTTTCCAGATATTCCTTAATTTGTTCTCTGGTATGGTTGTTGTTTTGGTTATCATTTGACTTTTATTTTATACTCAAAAATCCAATAATGGTTTTTTGGTATTATGGTTTGATTTTTTACTGTTCAAATGTAAAATAATCGGCCAAATGTTATTGAGGCCCTGCGCATTTATTGACAGCCATTAGTGTCATGAGGATGTCACACAATCAAAGTGACAACCACCACCTCTTACCAAGTCATTGGTTGATGTGTGGTATGTTAGCTGTTAAATATTATTTCATATTAATAATATTTAGCTACATATTATATATTAAATATAATTTTATTTTAACCTTAAGGATTAATTAATTTTGTTAAAAAATAGTTAATCTGTCCAAAACTAAAATGGTAGAAGTAAATAATCTTAGAGGATAAAAGAAAGAAATGATTAAAACAAGTTAATTTTTATGTGGTGGAGGTGTGGTTTAACCATTAATTATTTAAAAAACATTTTTTAAAAAAAATTGAGGCACAAGCATTGATACTTACTTCCTGTTATTGAATTGAATTGGGTATTTAAAAATATTCCACTCCTCGTCAATTATAAATGGGAACACCTCCCTACACTTATTCAAATATATAATATTATTTTAATAAAAAAAACTCCAAAATTTATTACAAACTCCATTATACAAATTATAAAGATTATGGTATTACAAAAAGATCTCCCTTACTGTCCTCAAGTGTAGATCTAATTGAGGTTTCCCAAATTGAGGGTAATTCTCTCAACGAATGTCATTATATTTATAACTTATTTTTATACTACAATTAGGATTTATAAATTATATTATAATAACACTAGTAACTCTCATATTACAATAATTTATTTGGTTAGTTGTATAACATATATCTATATTCTATTCGATTAAACGGGAATTGAAATATTCAATTGTTTTTATGGTAGAATACCACCTCATGAACCGAATAGCCTCATTTTCCAACAACACCAATCACAGTTTGATATATTTATTGATTTAATATATATATATATATAATAGTATTTATATAATTTTAATTATGTAAATTTATTATCAAATATAACTTATAATTTCTATTAATTTTATAATATTATAACATCGCTCATGTGTACAGTGGTTTGTTGCGTCGTGAGGCAATGTCATTCATTTTTTGATTAAATATTTTTAAGGAAACTAATATGGGTAAATTTAATTAGTATATATAAAATATATGACACTATATTTATTTCAGAAAATAAAATATACCACAAAAATATTTTCCCTTTCACCCTTCATGGAAATGATAACATTGCTCTTATATACGTAAGACATGTTTTCCCTACGAAGTGATGTGATCCATTATCCATGTTAAAATTTTAATAATTATTATAAAAATTATTATAATGGAAAAATGATAATTATTATTGTAATATAAATCAACAATTTATGGAATAATATAATATTATCCGGAATAAGAACACTAACTTTAAAACCTGCATGATAAAATAAGGTAGTTAACACATAGAACAACAGTAATAATGAATGATTATTAATGAAGGGATAATAATATGTAATAAAGGTATCATATATGATATCATAAATTTTTCTATGGTTCCATTATATGTTTGTAACATGTTTAAAACCACTATACAAGAGGTTAATGTTTGTTCTACCAAAAAGAAGTGTGAGGTAAAGGATTTTGTCTCAATTTCATTCCATTAATGTATATTGTAATGGTATGAATCTAACTAATTTTATATGATTCATATGAAATTAATTTTTAAATTAATTTCATGAATATTTCAAAACACATGTTATTTTCTTTTTAAATTTTAATTTTTTCATTAAAAGGGTTTTTGGTAAGAAAATAACCAATTGTTCAATAATATCATAACTCAATTTATTTTAATTAGTTTTTATTACATCCTTGATTATTTTTTATATTATAATATTATGTATGAAGTTTATTTGGTTTATATAATGTCTTAGTAAATATTATTTTATGTGTATTTACTTTTATTACACATAATTGACTCTCTGATTACCTCTCAGTTCAATTTTTTGACCACAGTAAGGGTTTCTTGTATCAAATTGTCATCTCTGGGAATATTTCATGATATATTCATATCATAGATGATATGAACTATCTACTTCCCATTTTATATTTTATATCATAAATAACATTATAATAATTTAATTTAATGTTTAATTTTATGATATTCCTTTCATGGGTGTTTGAATTCAAAATATATCACTGTGGTAAAAGATATATTATCCAATATCATTTTAATCGAGATTGATTATAATTGAATTTACATTAAATGAAAATGTTTTATCACTTTATTACACAACCCATTCATATTTTACAATATTTAGTCATTATGTTTTTATGTAATTGTTTCATTTACCATATTTTATACATAAAATGAATTATAATATTTTTCCATCAAATATAGGACTTGATTTCTCTCTTTGGTCATACATTATTTCGCTTCTAAATAAATTTTGTTTTAGTTTCTTTTAAATACTTTTATTTTATTTTTTTGAAATAATTTTACAAATATTTTTATTAATACCAACAAAATTAAAAAGAATACTCCTTTTTATTTTGTGAAAATGAATCATTATGACTTTTAAATAAATAATGTAAATGGAATCATTAATTCTAACATTCTCAGAATAAAAATAATCTCCCACCATCAATATAACTCATTTTATTTTATTTTCCTTTATAATATTACATGATTAATTTTAAATATTTTTTTTCCAAATATATGGAAATTTTTTATTTTTAAATTTTATTTTCAATGTTAAAAGTTTTTTCCCTGAAGAGTTTTTTTATATATCAATTCTTTATTACTATTTATCAATGTAATAAAAAATTTATTTTACATATTACCTAATATGTATATTTTCAAATTATTTCATATTTATTATTTCTCTCGACGTTTAACGGTATTTTGACTAGGCAACGTACTGAGAATTACATTATTATTTTTCTTTTTATTCCATTAGCTTTCCCTTGAAATTATCAATTCAATTTTATTATTGGACAATAATGTTACACTAAATATTAATATTGATTATCATGAATATTATTATAAATGAATTTATATAAAATGAATATATATAGAATTTTCTTATGATATTTATTCAAATAAAAAGTGAAATTAATGTTATTTTGTATTCCATGATTGATTAATGTTATTTTGATATGGAATATTTTTCATAAATTAAAAATATCAAACAATGTATAATGAATTCAATTGAACTTGTAGTTACAAGTGGGGACCTATTATAGACATCCACTATATTAAAAGTAATATCATGATGTGAATTAGTTTGCTAGCCATTATTTACATGGATTTATGGTATATACCAAGCATTAGTTAAACTGTCATGGAAAAAGATAATGATGTTAAAGGTGGAATGATACATGAGATCACTACATCCAATAATTAATCACTTCCTTCAATAAGAAGTCATTCATTATAACCATGATATTGTTGTGTTAATATTATACCTGGGTAAAAAAATATCCTATGTTATTGATTTAATTTCATCACATTTTTTTGTTTACCACCATATATATTACGACTTATATAATCTTGAGAGTCATGGTATTTGTTAAATTGAATATGTGTTCAGATATTTACCTTTTCAAATTGTTAATGACTTATTGATAATGCTTTATTTAATCATGATAACATCTTTTGTACATAACCCTTACTAAGAATTTGAGTTCACCCATATTTTGATTCCTTTCTTGGGAATTGAAGAAGTGTACTATGAATTATATGTGTGGATATTCCTGATGGAATAATGTTATTCTCAAAAAACGTTATGTTTTAATTTGTGTTTTTAAATCTAATTTATGATTCATATATTCTTGAAGATTTCTAGGACTATAAATCCATTCATTCCTTAGGGATATGGTCACCTATATCTAGAACCAGTGTAGGAAACTAACCACAAACACTATAATATTAGGGATAGATTGATTACATTTTGTGTCAAAACATATTTTGCGTAATCCTTGGGAACTAAATTAATGAAACCAATGATTACTTAACAGATCCATATATAATCCTTTTAGGATAAGTATATATATTGTATAACATTTAAATTTTTTAGTAAGGTAGATATTATATGATTTTCGTGGAAATGAATCTTTTTTATATACTACTATTGGATGTGTTATGGGTATAGTTTCATATTTGTGTATAAACCCCTTTTATCATTGTTTAAGTGAATCATGAAAATCATCCTATTTCATGAGGACTCTTCACATTATGTAAACCAAGAATTAGAAACCATATGGATATTCTTTTTTTGACTCACATTTTTTGAATGAAAAATTAAAATATATTAGATAATACAACCTACAAAACCTGTGGTATGCCATAGTGATATGAGATAAAACTAAAGTGTATAGAGATGAAATGAAAAATTTTAAAAATATAATTCAAATTATAGATGAAACTTTTTATATTTTAAATGATGGATGTTAAATATTATATAAACTATTTTGGGAGAAATTTATGAGAATACAACTAATTTATATATGGTTTAGTTTTAAATTTATTTAATGAATATGGAATTTTCATTTTATGAACATAAGTTTAAAGGTATTGGTAACCATTAAGGATAATATTTTCTTCGATGTATGGATAATTATAGGTTATCAAATTTTTGGAAATATATATGTATTTTATTTATAATATTATTAAAATTAAAACCTACATGGTAGGAGACAACCATCCATGTCCGATAAGTCTATAACACTCTAAGATTGTGTGAAATACTTTTATAAAAAACTAAATTTAAATTTTCTATATTTTTCCTTTCACGAAATATTTGTATTATCTTAAGTTTCAAGAAACACTATATTGGGATTGCTTTCATGTATCATAATGTTAATATAGGGTTACACATACTACCTTGTTTATCTTGTGCTACACGCAACATAATGTTTTAATGGTCTGTTAAAAAAATAATATTATAATCCAAAAAATAAAATTATTACATATCCATTGAATTTTTTGGAATAAATAAATTTAATATTTTATTTATAATGGTTTCATTTAAAATAAAATATATTGATAAAAATTTATATAATTTTTCTGTAAAGTCTATGAGGTCCCAAAATACTATTTTTTCAAACCATTCTATTTATTAGTTTTTGTGGAAAATAATAAATTTAACTATTTTCACATTTATAAAATGATTTGTAATTAAATAAAAATAATTTATTAAATCAATATATCAAAATTATGTCTGGGGTAGTTTTGGATATTTCTCTCAGAATATTATTTTTTTACTGAAGAGTGAAAAATAATAAATATTAATTTAAAATAGCCTATTCAATTTATTACTATATAAAGTTAAATTACATTTTAAAGTGGTTATAAATTTAAATTAGATAAATTTAAAATAAATTAAAAAAATTTAATTCATCGTAATCAATATCTGATTGAATTTTGATATAAAAACATTATAAACATGTGATCAATTTTCTTTTTAAAACCAACATTATTCGTGCGTCTACATGATTAATTTTAAATTTTTTAATTTATTTACCTAAATTTGGATAAATATATTCAAATTTGGGAATAAATTTAATTTCTATTATATAATAATTACAATATATCTTTTTATCATAATGAATAGATAATTTTTTAAAAAAAAATAACCATGGTAATAGTAAAACTGGGTTTAATGGGGGTTATTATAAGAAGGTAAGTGTTAAAAAAACTATAAAAATTTCAAAATACATATTTTATAGAAATATTTAAATATTATACTTCTAAAATTGTAACATATTGTCATTTTTAAATATTTTTAATTGGAATTATATCTTTATTTTGAATTTCATCAGGAAAATTCCAAGTGGTTTCCAAGTGGATTCTTTCCCCCACACATAAAAGGACACAACCACCATCCACTTCATTAGATATCTCAATCCATATTCATCCCACCTTTTAAATTTACCTCCCCATAATTCATACCCATGCTTTAGATCTTTTGGTCCTCCCAAAAGAACAACACATGGGTCATTAATAAGAGATAGAATGGATGTGCTTCTAAGAAAAGGTAATTTTCTTCACTAAGATCCTTCTTTTTATTTATTATTTTTACACATTTTTTATGTATTGAAACTTAAAATATAATAAAACAAGTATCATATATATATATTTAGAAGATTTTTTTAGTATCATAACATATATCCATCTCCACATCTTTCAAATGGTTTACAAAAGTCACCATTTATGTGTATAGTTGACTACTGCTTCACAAACTAGGGTCATCCGTATATCCATTTCCACTACTAAAGGGTAGAAATAATTATTTCCTAATTATTTTTATATTATATCTATAAAATTAATATATTTTTAGAATAATAATATCACAAACTCCATAAAAATCTCCATTTTATGGGAATTTGATAACGTCACTCGTATGTACGATAGATTACATCCTCACGAAGTTATCTGCTTCATATTCACTAGCACATTAAATAAAATATCAAAATTGGAAATGTTATTGAATATATGTTATATAAATTAAATAATTTATATATTAAGGAAATATTTTACATTTTTTAAGGATAATAAATCATTTTTATCTTACCATTGAACTTACTAAAATGTGATAACGTCGTTCGTGTACATGTGGATTACCCCCTTCAAGAATTGATCTAACTCCCTTTTCATCGCCAAAATACATTGATTATATTTAAAATTAATGATTTGGTATTTATGACATGATTATCTTTCTTGAAAGAGAAAATATTACTTGAATCCCTTCCATAAATATTTTCAAATAATGGAAACGCTACTCATGTGTACATATGACTTACCATCTCTATGATAGTAAAAAATTTCATTTATAAAAACAGTTATTAATGATTACAGATAAATGTAATTTTTATAGAAGTATGATAATTTTGATGATTATTTTTCTGGAGATTATTGAACCATGATCAAGTATGTATGACTAAAATAATAAAAAATTCAAACATAGACAAAAAATCAAAGTAGTTATTACATGAAAAAATATATATAAACAAGATGTTATTAATAAAATGGTAAAAATGATATATATAAATAACATATGCTATTATGTTAGTTATTATGTTAATGTAATATATGTATAAAAATTGAATTTATTACATAGGAGGTTTGAATGTGTACGAATGAAGTCCAGACATAAAGTACGGGGTTTATGATCTGTTTTTTTATGAGAGTCACATTCAATATTCACAAGTCGATTTATTTTTGTGTTGAATGTATTTAACATGAATTTATTTTATGATTATTATCTTTAATATTATTTTTATTAACATAACATTTTTATGACTTCATTATCATGTGGGTTAAGGTTCAAGTTTTACCAAAGCAATAAGGTATTTCTGTCTCAATTTTTCTTCATTCATAAAAATGTAATATTATGTACAGGTTCACTCTAAAAAGAATTAATAATGGGATTATCCAAAAATAAAAAAAAATATAATGTCCTTATGTCTCATAACTGACATATTTTAAGATCTTGGATCTTTGTTAATGTTTGTTTTTTCCAGGTTATAGTGTATTTCATTCATTTTTGATTGAGTAATTGTTTTTTCAAGTTCATTGGATGACCAAGGGGTGTTCTGGGGGTTCACGACATGAAAACCCATGAAAAATTGTTTTCAGGGAAAGTCTCATAATCTGTGCACTTTTAGTCATGGCTTTGTGGAAAACCCATGTAAACTGTGTAGCAAAAGGATTTTATGATAGTAACCTCCATACTTTTTGGAAAATAGTTCTAGTAAATCAATCAGGGGAGATATTTTTTGGATAGTATCATCCACACAGTTTGTGCACAGTTAGGAAAACCATTTAGATAAACCGTGCGACCTTGGGAATTTTTAAAAATTACAAAAAAATCTATTACGGGATATTTATACCAACTCGGGATTCCCTATTTTCTTCATCCTTTGGACCATAGGAAAGAACCGAAAATTACAAGAGCTTAAAAGGATCAAACATACCTATCATAGGGTTATTTAGAGTTCTGTTGGTTGTGGATTGAATATCCAAGTAAGGATAATCTCCCTCTTTCTTCTCTTTTTGATTTAGTGTTTCCATTTTTCTTAAATCTCCTTTTGAAGAACTCAGAACCCCTTTTTAGGTGAGGTTTATGTAAAGCCTCCATGGGTTAATTGAATTGGGATCTATGGCTTCTGTTCAAAGTGTGTTTGCAAGTAGATTCAGGGTATGTTTTCTACAAGTTGTATCCCTTTCGTTTCAAAGGGATTTGTGTATGTAGGGTTTTTTTCATAATTTTCCATTATTTTTTTCTGTCATACATTTGATATATTTGGATATATTTTGTGTTTAAATGGTTAATTTAACTCCTCATGATCCCCATGAGATGCATGGAGGATAGCCAAATGTTATTAGAACTACCTATGGGGTGTGATGATATTTCAAGGACATAGAGTTTAGATAAGTGTATGGTCGTCAAGAGATATCATAGAGCCCATGAAGAAGATGTTAATATACTTGAAATATTTTCAATTAGATATTTATAAATACATTTATGTTGGGAAATATCTTAAGTGGTTATTTGGTTGGCAAAAAAAGGGTTTAATGCAGTAATTGTAAAATTCTAGGTGATTGACTTATTACTTGAATATTCTTTGACAGATTGGCACGATAAATAAGAAATAGGGATAAAGGGTTAAGAAATATAAATTATGAATATATTAATGGATTGAAGATAAATGTTAATTTCTTATTTTTTGATATTGTTGTGATGTGAAAATGATATTTTCTATGATTGTTGTGATATGGTTAATTGTGGTGAATGATAAATAAGCATGTTCCCATGGATTGGTATAGTTGGATATAGACATGAGGTTCATTGCCTACGGGTTGAGATAGACCATGGCTCTAGCTCCACCCCAAAATACACCGGTTATGGAAAGGGATGATGTTCTATTACCCCGACTGTTGCATTCCACACTGACTGAGTCTTCGAGGTGAGGATTATGAGATTATTATAATGAAATGGCTAGTGAGATAGGGCTTCATTTTATTCCCATATTCTTAAGAACATTGAACATGCCTAATAAATAGAACACATGAAAAAGTTAGATTAATTCATATAATACCTATTTATTGAACCCATACTCAATGGTAGTATAATTAAAAGTAACATGTTCTAGAATAGCCTATTGAACTAATTATCCTTAATATCCATTATTTATTACTTACATTCACTATATATCATTGCTGTATATTTTTTAGACACCATTGGTGGTGGCCTATTGATTTAAACTCACACCCTTATAAGGCCACCATTGGGTACCCTAGTATATTTCATTCTTGCAAGTCAGGACAAGGGAAAAATCCCTATTGAATGGAGTTGAGTTAGACCTGGGATGTGTGTTGGTGGGGTCGAGGCTTGGAGTCAAGTCCATTTTGGGGATCTTGTTATTTTCCTTTCATTTGGATTTTTTTCACTTGGCACTATTGTATGTCATGGCATATTTACTATTTTATATTGTTGTACCTAGTTTGTGAGTTGGTTATTTATGAAAGTTATTGATTGTTTCCTTTTGTCTCCTCTATTTGAAAAATTCTCTACTCTGGATTAATCTGTTAAATGGGGTGTAGTCTCCCCACATATCCTACTAGACCCACGAAGTTAGTAAAAGACCACTGTTATATGGGGTGATTTGCTAGAGCTCATATGGTGACCTGGTATGGGGCACCGGTTAGTGGATCATGATATGGAGACATTGCAATGTTGTATCAGAGGAGTTATTTTCCCTTTCAATTATTTGAGGACTGTAGGAATGAGTTTTGGAATGTGACATGCCTTGGTACTCAGCTCATTCTTGGGAGTAGATAACCCATGTATGTGGTAAAACCCAAGTCACCTTGGGTGGAGATTTTTGTTCTTGTTGTGTGTTGTTATATTTGATGATATGATACTATTGGGTGATGCCCTTATTGTGTCATTTGGCGGCTTTGTGATATTTCACTCATGGTTAGAACGGTATGAGTTTGAGAATTCATGCATCATTCAAAGAACCTATGTAGGTAATTGTCATGCATCATGATAGGCCCACACATGGGATGGGTGTGCGGGATATAATGGTTTGGATGCATATGTTTTCTTAGAAGTAATGAAAATTTCATCCTAATGAGATGGTATGAATCTGTAAAAAGGGAAGTGAAAATGATAAAGAGTAATTAAAAATGGTGTTTACAAATGATGTAAAAGTGGATTAACATATTGTAAGATTAAATTGGGATATGAAAGTTGTTTTGGATGGCAATAAATGATAAGGCTTGTAACAACGTGAATTAGGTACCCATGTTATTCATGACCTTAGGGGAGATAGCCAAAGGTTGTGATCTGGTTGTGAGTGGGATTTTTGGGTTGTGTATGTGAACTAGTTTGGTTATGAAATGTGATGAGTCTACCTATATGTCTTTTTACCTTCATAAAAGTGTTATAGTTTCATTCGTAAGCTCATGTTTGGCATTGTAGAGAAATGACACCTCGACAACGTGTTCCGTTTGGGGCACATGGGGATGTTGATGAGAACATTACTCTAGTAGTGGAGCAGGAATTCATGGTGATTCAAGAAAATATAGAAGACCAGATCACTGATAACTTTTCTCATTTTATACAGATGATGGAAGAAGTCCCAGATCGGGTTTCACAGAGTATGTTTGAGCTGACCAAGCAGTTTCAGCTGCAGCACCCTCCGAACATTATTGAAGATGGTGGGAAAGAATATTCAGTGTTCTGGATAGAGTCCATCCAAACTATTCTTTAAAATCTAGATAATCCTCTTACGTAATGAGACAATATTTCAAATTTTATGCTGGGAGGTCTAGAAAAAATTTGGTGGGGAAATATTGTCCAAACATAGCTAGATAAGGGAATGATGTTGAAGGATTTTCAGAAGATGATTCCTGAGCACTTCTACCAATAATCCTTGAGGTAGGATAAGGATGTGGATTTCATGGGGTTGACTCAAGGAACATTGTTAGTGATCGACTATGCTAATCGTTTCACCGATATGTGGAACTTCATTCCGACGATGAAAAGAGACGATGCAATCATGGGAAAATTTTTCCAAGATGAGCTGAAAAACGACATCAGATCTATGGTGAATATGTTTCATTTAAAAAAATTTCTAAAGTGGAAGACCCCTGATTTATCTCAGGGGTGAACCTAAAGGGAGATTCGGGAAGTTAATTTGTGGCACCATTTGGGAGAGTAAGTAGTGTGGAATCTAATTTTAGGAAGCGTAATTTTGGAATCAATCAATAAGGTGGATGTTCACACAACAGTCCAAAGAGGGGGTTAACATCTCAGGGTGGCATCCAGGTCTTCTGTTTTTAGTGTGGTGGGATAGGGAACATGCATGACCATTATCCCCTACCACTGGTCATGTGACGAGCATGATTCATGTTAGGCCCCGTGCAATAGTTCTTTAGGATCCCATGATAGCTAAGGAATGAAGGGGGGTCAGAGGCATATGGAAAGTTAGGAAGGGGGTCCTTTACCCCGTATCAGGCAGGTAGTTGGAGATCCACAGGTTGTACTAGTAGAGGTGGTGGATGTGGAACTCTGGGGAAAGATCATTCGTACTAATAGGGATATGTAGTACAGGGTATTCAGGTTGGATTCTAGGATAAAGGGGCATGTCATCTACATGCAGTTCAGGCCACACCTGAATGTGGTGTGGTGGGACCATCTACTGTTTAAGGAATGGTTCTTGTAGCTTCCATTCTTTCTAGTGCTTTATTTAATATAGGTTATACACATTCCTTTATTTCTACTGAGTTCCTAGTCGTGTTGGGATTAACTACAGAGACTACATGTGGGGTAATGACACTTTATACTTGCTAGGGGTACGAGTTGAGGACATCAGGAAGTGTAATGGTTGTGCTATGAAGATTATTGAGTAATAAATTTTATAAGAATTGTTTGTCCTAGAAATGTCATGTTTTGACCTAATATTGGGAGTGGATTTTTTGGTTTTATATCAATATTATTTTTAATGTTACAGACATCAGGTAACATTCACATCTCTCGATGGATGAAATTATGTTCTTCATGGAGAGTGGGATACTCGAGCAGGCCACGTAGGGTCACTACACCAGTAGTTGGGGAAACTCACAACCCAACTGGAAAGCCTTATGTTAGATGATGGGGAGAAATTATAGTTATTATTCTTGTTTGTGGTGAAAAAGTTTTATGATGTATTTCATGAGGAATTCACGGGTTTACCACTTGAGAGATATGTTGATTTTATCATAAAATTGTTTACATGAGTTGAGCCAGTTTCCATTCCACCCTATTGAATGGTTACATCAGAGATCCAAGATTTTAACATTCAATTAGAGGTATTCGAGCTTCAGGGGTTTATACATCCTATTATATCACCTTGGGGATCTCTGGTGTTGAATTCTAATAAGGCTGATGGATTAATTGGCCATGTGTTAATTATAGGATGTTGAACCAGATGAAGGATAAGAATTGATACCCTTTTAAAATAATCCAAGACCTTTTTTATTAGATCAATGGTGCCTTAGTGTTTTATATTATCAATTTGTGGTTGGTATACCATCAGTTGAGGGTAAGACATTCTAACATACCCCTGACAACTTTTTGAAGGGGGTACGAGTTGTATGAATTTATAGTTATGTGGTTTGGATTGACCAATGCACCAACGATGTTCATGGCCTTGATGAACAAGATATATCACCCGTATCTAGATCAGTTTTTATTTGTCTTTGTTAATGACATCTTGTTGTATTCTAGAACTCATTATGATCATGCCAAACATCTTGACCTTTTCTTTAGTATGCAAAGAATTCAAAGGCTTTACGCCAAGCTATCGAATAGTCAGTTTTTGATTGATGAGGTTCACATTCCGGGATGCATAATTTCTATGTTAGTGTGTTAGTGGATCCAAAAAAGGTGCAGGTCATGGTATTTTTGGAGTAGCCGATGAATGTTTCTGATGTTTGAAGTTTTCTAGGTTCGGACAATTATTACTGAAGGTATATTACAAATTTCTCTCGTTTTGTAATGCACCTCATAGGACTAACAAAGAAGGGGGATAAGTTTGACTATTTTGGGGATTGTGAGAATGATTTTCATGAGCTGAAGAAGAAGATGAATACCAAACTCATTTTGATCTTACCCAAACCTGGTAAGAGGTACACCTTGTTCTATCATGCGTGTGGTGGTGGACTTGGGGATGTGTTGATGAAGGATGATCAGGTTGTAGCTTATGGACCGAGACATTTGAGGCCACATGAGAGAAACTATCATTTTGATGACCTGAACCTAGATGTTTGTTTCATGCCTGGAAGTGTAGGAGGCATTACATTTGTGGAGAACCCATTACGATGGTTACCAACCATAAATGTCTCAAATACATTTTCTATATGTGGGATTTGAATATTCGGCTATACCGGGGGTTGATTACATGCAGTCTTTTGATTTTGAGTTGGTATAGAAAATAGGAAAAGGGAATATTTTTGCTGATGCTCTGAGCCAAATGACTCATAATCAAGTTGTTCAAGAATCCATTTTAGTGTGGGTGGTGATGCCCTGTTTGCAGAGAGGTTTTTTGAGGTACAGGATAGGCACAGGTAGATGACCATTGCATTTATAGGAGTTGAGTCCATGCTTTTGATCTGAGTTAAAGAGAGTCAGCTGCTAGACCTGGAGTGTTTCTCTATTAAGGAAATTCATACTGTTGGGGAGTCACCTTCTCATTGGACGTTCAGTGCTGATAGAGTTTTTTATGATCAAGGCAGTGTTGTGGTGCCGACAGATGTACGAGAGGAGTTGATTCACATGTTTCATGCATCAAAATGGGAAGTGAATCATGGATTTAATAAGTTGTATTGTGATCATCATAGGTAGTTTTGGTGGTCGATAATGGCGAATGATGTTGTGAGTCTTGTGTCATGATTCTTTACCTATCAGTTGGTGAAGGATGAACATCAGTGCCCAGGTGAATTGTGGAAGTCATTGTGTATTGTAGAGTGGAAGTGGAATGACTTCCTGATGGAAATTTTAGTGGGTCTTACGAGGATTCCTCAGAAGAATGATGAAATTTTAGTGGTGGTATATTGGTTTACAAAAGTGGCCCATTTCTTACCAATCTATGAGACCTATAGAGTTGACCAATTGGGGAAATTTTATGTCTGATAAATAGTACAATTACATGGTGTGCTGATAACCATAGTTTCAGATCGTGATCCACATTTTACCTCATGATTCTAGAAGGTACTATAGAAGGAAATCTGTACCTAGGTGTTTTTTCATATAGGTTTCCACCCCCAGAATGATGGGTAGTCAGAGCATACAATTCATGAACTAGAAGTAATGTTCAGAGCAAGTGTTATGGATTTTGGTGGTTCATGGAAAAATCAATTGTCACTTGTTGAGTTCTCTTACAAAAATAGATTTAGATCTATAGTTTAGATATCAAATTTTGAGTCACTTTATTATAGTTTTATAGATCACCATTGTATTGTTTAGAGGTCGGGGAGTCTGAGCTGTTAGGACTCTGTCTTGTACCTGAGTCGTCGGAGAAAGATCATTTGATTCAAAAGTGTATTAAAATAGCTCAGAGTAGGCATGTGTCGTATTAATATTGGAATTTTAGACCACTTGAGATCATGGTGGGAGATAGTGTGTTTTAAAGGGCATCTACAAGGTTGGGTCACCGTCGAATTTAGAAGCAGGTCTTGTTGGAACCTAGATATTTGGGGCCATTTGAGATTGGGAAGAGGATTAGAATGATGGATTACTAATAGACCCTTCCACATCTTTATAATAGGATTCATAATGTTTTCCATATTTCACAACTCTAAAAATATCAACCTGATCCTTCTCATGTGTTAAATGTCGTGGATGCAGATCTTGAGCCTGATGCATCTTTTGAGGAGCAACTAGTTCGTATTGTGGACAACTGGGAAACAATTTTTAAGGAAAGAGTTTTCTTATTTACTTGTTCTATATAGAAACATGGAATCATTTACGAAGAAAAAAGGGATAGAGAATCTAATATGTGGGCCCAACGGCCTGATATCTTTTCATTTGGAACTCTGTGATGCTCTAGAAGAGCGGCATGGGTTCGATCTGTTAAAAGTTGGGGAAGTAGTAAGTAACTCAATATCTGTTAAGGTATGTTTTTACCATTTACAGTTTAATTCATTCTTTTTTGGTAGAATAAGTGTTATACCAAGTTCATGCGAAGAACCGTGGGTGTTATGGGGGTTCGAGACATAGAAAAGGGGAAGATGAGTTTTTTGGGAAAGCTGCACGGTCTGCGCATGACTAGTCTTGACCATGTGAACAGCCCAGGTAAACCATGAAAATGAAGGATTTTTAGAAAATGAAACCAACATATTTTGCACAATGTTTGGAAAAATGTGATGTTAAACCATGGTAGGGGAAATTTTTAGAAAGTTGCATCTATACAGTTTCAGCACGGTCTGGAAAACTGTGCGGGAAAACCACGCAGCACTATAACCTTTAAAAAATTTCAAAAAATCGATTAATATATTTTTATACCCAACTTAGGACATCCTCCATTCATTCTTCTTTGGAACCTAGTAATTAAAAAAAGTCTTCAAGATAATCCACGGATCAAACTCCTTAATCTTAGGGCCGTTTGGGGTGCTGTTGGCTGCAGATTAAATATTCAGGTAAGGCTAATCACCATCTTATTATCTTTTTTGGTTTAGGGTTCCCATTCATCTTATATCTCCATCTGAAGCACTCAAACCCCTTTTTTAAAGAGTTTTAGGTTGTGTAATCAAGGGATGATTGAATAGGGATCTAAGGCTTCAGTTGAGAGTGTGATTTCCAGTAGAGTGAAGTTAGGTGGTCATAATGTTATATCCCTTTGGATTCAAGTGGATTTATTCATGTAGTGTTTTGTTCTTAATATTACATTATTGTGTTCATGAATGCCATTGATTTATTTGGATATAGTGGGAATCAAAATGGTTTATTAAACACCTCATGAAACCCGTGGGATGCAGGGAGGATAACCAAAAGAGATTATGGCCACCCATGGTGTGTGTCACTATTTCCTGGACATAGAGTTTAGCCAAGTAATTGTAAGTCAATCGTGCAAGAACAGAGAGCCCATGATGAATATTTAAATATACATTAAGTATGTGAAATTTCACCTTTATTAATACACTCAGGATGGGTAATGGAATAAGGGGTTATTTGGTAGGCATGAAAAAAGGGTTAAATGGCGTAATGTGAAAATGTTAGGGAATTGGCTTATTACTTGAATATGTATAGTGAGATAGGCATGGGAAATGGAAAATACAGCTAAAGGGTTTTGTTATATAAATGATTAATGTGTTAATGGATTTCAGACAAATGTTAATTTTCCATTCGTTGATATTATTGTAATGTGTAAATGATATTGGCTATTTTTGTTGTGATATGGTTAATTGTGGGGAATGATAAATAAGCATGTTCACATGGATTGGTAGTGTTTGGTATTGACTTCATGTTATACGCTCATGGGTCGTGTTGGACTGAGTCTCTATCTCCACCCCTAAATGCATGAGTTACATAAGGGGATGATGTTTTATTCCCCTAACCGTTGAATTCCACCCGAGATGAGGCTTCGAGGTAAGAAATATGGGATTGTTATAATTTTATAGCTAGTGAGATTAGACATGATTGTATTCTCATATGTTTGAGAACATAGAACATGTCTAATCAATTAAAAATATGAAAAATATTGATTAAATAAGGAAATGACTATGTATTGAACCCCAACTCAAAGGTACTAAAATTAAAAAACATAGTCTAGAATGGCCTACTGAACTGTTTATCCCTATATGCCATTATTTATCACATGAATTAACTAGCTAATTTGGATAGATATATTGTAAACATCATTGGTGGTGGTATACTGAGTTATACTCAAACCATGCATTGACCGCCATTGGGTACCTGAGATAATTTCATGATTGCAGGCAAAGACAAGGGGAGGGGACCTATTTTAGGGAGTAGGGTCGGACAAGGGATGTGTGTTGGTGGGGTCCAGACAAGGAGTCCAGAACATTTTGGGTAATATGTTTTTATCATTTAATTTTGGTTTAGTAAACATTGAACTACATCATTACATGACATATTTACTATGGTATATTGTGGTACCGTTTTGGGAGTTGGTTATTTATGCTTGTTATTGATTGTTTCATTTTGTATACTATTTGAACTATTCTATGTTGTGGCATACTCTAGTATAGATGGTATAGTCTCTCCATGTATCATATTAGACCCTCTCTACTGGTTGGAAACCTATGAAATACTGGGAGGTGCACTTAAGGGAATGTTGTGACCCATCTTGGGGCACCGATTAGTGGATCCCGGGTCGTGGACATTACACATATGTTATATTAGCAACTTGTTTTTATTTAAGGGTGTATATACCACCACTTAGAAATGAAATATAATTAATCTATTTTTCATACTAATATGATAAATTTAATTTATCTGTATTCTTTCACATGGATTAGTATTCATGGTTACCAAAGTGACAATGATTTTATCTTACAATCTCATCATTTATAAAGATTATTTTTATTTATGTTTATAATGATATAATCATATTATCTATATCTAAAGAAAAAATTAATTTTCTTTTCCTTCGGTTTTGACTTGATAATAAATGTTTTCCCTTCACTTCCTCTCTCCATGTACATAAGTGTTTGAAAACTATTTATATAGGATGAAATTTTCTTTTTTATTTGAAAATCAATTTTCATCCAAAAAACCTATTTTCTAAAAAAAATCAATAATTTTTTAATACTATACTATTATTTCTAAGTGACATGTTCTACCATGTTTAAAATATTAAAAAATAATTTTAATGGAATATTCATGTAGTTTTTCAAACAATTCAAATTAAGCTTTAACCATAAATGAAAAAATGACAATTTTATTTAATATAATAACATGAATAATATTTCATTTTTTTATTATAACTCACTTATTTCAGCCTTACATAAAAAAAATTTAATTTTCCTTTCAAATACAATTACATCATTTATATTTTTAAAAGTATTATATTTTACATAAATGATTTCAATATGAATATTTTTTTAATAGTGTTTTGTGTATAATAAATAAATATTCAAATATGAAAGGATATTTTCCTCAAGAAATATTTTAAATAATTTTTAGTTATACCATTATAATTTTTCAAGGAAATGTTGATGATAAATTATTTCCATACTATTTTATGATTTTTTTGGTTTTAAGAAGTTATTTTTAAAGAATACTTGTATTCAACATGAAATATTCAAAGTGATTTATTATCCAAATTCATTCAACATCTTAGGTGAAATCCATTTATTTATCTTATTATATTATGGGTATTTTAAATGAGTATACAATAATTATTCATTTTGTTGATGGATTAACGTTTTGATAGAATGGTGTTAGTGAAAATTGTTCCTCATTCATGGGTTATACAATGTTTTTTTTATGAAACCCCATTCTTTCTCCCCAGGTCAGGAAATGATGAAATTATGATGAAAAATTTTTCATTTCCATTATAAATGATATGAAAAAAAATTATGAAACCCATTACATTTCATGGGTTATGACATGATGAATTTTTTATTGACTTTTTGATCACATATGTATGATTTTTCTTATGTGACAGGTTGGACTTATATATCCATATAATGAATTGGAGAAACCATTATATATAATGAGAAAACAATGAGAAAAATGTCAATGGGATCGATCCACCCTAAAAAATATGTGTTTTTTGATAAACTATGGGAAATAGTTATGTTTGGTACCACTATAGGGAATAGGTGTGTCTTAATCCTCTATTGGAAACTTGTAGAGACCCGAAGCTTAACGTACATGAACATTACATTACTTTTGAGAAATACTTAGTACATAACAAAAAACACACACACAAGGATCGTAATAGTTTAGTGTCTTTGGAAACTCGGAACATAGTCTTATAATCGTGGTGAAAGATCTTCAATATCTCCCATAAAGATCTTCCCTTTTTTTACCTAAAACCTTTCTTTATATCCTGGGGAAAAGAAAACATAAAAGGGTAAGCTCAAATGCTCAGTAAGGGTAAACAAAAGAAAAATCAATCACATCATATTCATAAGAACATAACTTTTGGAAATCATAACCTGCAAAAGAGAGAATAATTTCATAAAATGGGATAAATCATAGTAGTGAAATGAAATCCCAATAATAATAACATAAAACATGAAACTTTGTGTCATACACAAATAATCATAGAGAATCATTTCTTGTTAGTCAAGACTCATTTCCAAGACTATCTTAGTGGACAATGTCCCTTTCTGAACCGAGTCACCCTCGTTTCAGTCCTGTTTCACTGAACCGGTATAACCTACCATTCCAGCCATGTCTATCGCATGAGATATAAAATCTTTACCCAATTCATTGGAGGGAGATATAGGTCCCACCCATCTCATAATGATACCATTCTTATGTGTGCCACAAAATCATAAACCATACATCATAGCATAACCCATGTAATAAAAATGGGCATCTTAAACATCGTGACATCATAAAACAATTCATATAATATAAAGGAACTCATAAAAATAATTCCATCACAACATAATCAAATCAATTTAATAATAGGGATAAAAACAGAAACCTTTATTATCTTAGATGCAAAATAATTTTGATAAAGCACTTGAACTCCATTCTTGAGGAAAATATCCTTTCTACTTCAAAAACACTTTTCCTTTCGTAATATGTCATACAATTATAAACTAAAAGAAGTTGATTAAAAATAAACTTTAAAACTTGTAAAGGATGCTTCTTGGAAATAATATTTTAAAAATCCATTCATTCCATATAAGTGAAAAAAACATTCTTCGTACTTTTGTCGGAAAAGTCAAAAAGTACCTCGTACGAAAAACGACAAAAGATTCCTTTCATATCCTTTACTAAAAATTCACCGAAGGGTAAAATTGGATTTAAAAAATTGTAGGTGAATGGAAATAATATTACATATTGAGGAAACATGGATGTGGATGATAATATACACCCCAGTAAATACTAAAGTATAAACAATCTCGGATAAAAATGAGATTGTGATATTTCCCTTACCTTAGGTCCGATTTGCTTCGTAAGTGTCAAAACCTCTTGTATAATGATTTAAATAATGTCATTTACTAATTACATAATCATATTCATTGTTATGATATCATATATGGTTAACTTATGACTTTATATTACCCATTCGTTTGTAAATTCCATGTTAAAGATAGTTTTGGGTAAAATTGTTTCATTTGTCGTCCGTGTTTTGACTTATAATTATTCATATGATTACTTAGATCATGATTACTTAATTCCAGAATATAAAACATGATTTATATATATATTCAGAATATACATTTATATAATAAATCAGTAAATGGAAAGAAATACACAGTTCATGGAGACGGTAGTCCGTACGTACTCTTGAACGCTGTTTTCGTTTCCTTATTGAATTGAATGGAATTAAGTAGATGACATACATATAAATATACATAAATACAGTATCATTATCATATAATATATTTCATTAGTACTTATTATATATACTTTATAATCATTCATGAATGGATAATCATTGAGAATGAATCTCATCGCGTCGTGGAGACGGTAGTCCGTACGTACGCACGAGCGATGATATCGTTCCCATGGTCGTGGAATTGTGTTTAAGTGTATGTATACTATTTAAGTATCAATATCACTTTATAATAATCATATATAGTTACTCATTACACCATTATACCCATCCAATTAAGGTGGTGGCGGAAAATAGATTACACCACGCCGTGGAGACGGTATTCCGTACGTACGCACGCGCGGTGATTTCCTTTTTCCGTAGGATGGGTAGAAGGTTAATTAGAGTTGTTTCATATTTATAATGACATATCAGTATATAAGAAATACTGATGTTATTACTTTATCATGAAACAACTAAAGAAGAAGAAGTTGAAGAAGAAAGAAATTGAAAAAGATCGGTAATGGATATTACCTCTTTTTGACGCGCCTTCACTTAACCTCCACTTAAAGAACTAAGGATAGTCTTTGAAGAATACCAGGACCTCTAGGATGATACAAGGGAAGTGGAGAAGAGATTTTGGCATGGTTTGGCCGATCTTGAATGCTCAAATTGGTGTGATGAGGAGAGGGAGGAGGTGCCCTTTTATAAGGGAGGAGAGGGGCATCTTAGGAAAATCTCAAAATATTATTTTATATTAAAGTAAAATTCGGTTTATAATGGTTCCAAATGGTCTTATTTCGAAGATAAAGTGGGTATGGGTAGAAATCCTCTCATCCAATAGGATTTAGACAAGTTTAGGTTATTAGTTTAACCTTATCAATTAGATTTAACTCTAAGTTAAATAATTTAACTTTTACCGTGTCTTTTTGTTTTCTTACACTATATGGTTAATAAACTTACTATATCAAAACAAACTAACCCCAGGTTGTTTATTATTAATATATATATCTTTATCTAAGTCATTTTTCTGAACCTTAGATTTTTAGGAATTAAATAAAAATTAATAATATAATATTTGTTTTAAAAACTAATTTATGTCAGTTTTGACACTATTTGGTACATGATTTTTATGAAATTTCTAACAGAATGATAAGTTCTAACCAAGTTACTTAAATCAACAATAAAATGTCATATTAACCTAGAAAATTAGTTTAAGTCATAAAAAGACTAAAATTACATTTATTTGGGCATTTATAACATCAATTATGTTAATATTTTCTTAAAAAGGTAATTACTGCATCATCGTTGTGTCATATATAAATTAAATTATTTAAAGTATAAAAATTAAAAATAAAATACCATTATGTAGGAAATCTTTTTATATTTCTAATGAATATTTATAGTCTAAATTATATTATGTATAACCCTATATTGAAAATGTTTTAGCAAATAAACTTTGATTTTAACTCTTTTAACTCTTCTTTGAATTAAATAATAATAAATGTCCTAATCTAATCCAAGTGGGCCTAAATGATAATATTTTACACTTAAGGTTGTTTTTGGTCGAGCTACACTTGTCCAATAGGATTAGGACATGTGTTAAGGTAATATTAATATCATTTTTACCCTTAATTACCCTATTTACTTTTAACCGTGGTAAATAAAAGTAAAAAGTTACTATTCACCAAAAATTATTTTCATCTCATTGAACCACATTTTACTTAGTGACATCAACCGTGTATCTAGGATTTTTGAAATTCCATTCACAGAAGTGGTAAAATTAAGATTTATGAAAAAATTAATTTTTTTAACTACCACTTAGTAGTTTCACTATTCATCAAAAATTGAATTTTTTCAGAAAAATGCCAAAATTTCACCCTAAGATATAATTGATATTCCGAATTCAAAAATGATATCTATTTTAAAAAATTCCCAACATATAAGTTGCATTAATTAATTTTATAATTAATTTCCGCTGTCACAACAAATAGCATGTTTTTAAGAGATAATAACTATCAAATGATTAACACTTGTTTATGTCTGGTGTAAATGTGAAATTACATCCAATGACCAACATTGTATTGAATTGTAAAAATATATTCTAAATATACTTTAAAAACACTCAAATTAATAATTTATCACTATTAATTATTTCGATAAAAAAAGTTTTTTTTAATTAAAATTTAGTAATTTTCACTATTCATCAGAAAATGAAAGTTATCCGAAAAGTACCAAAATTTCACCCTAAGATAATTTCGATATTAGGAATCTAAAAATAAAGTCCATTTTGAAAAAAATAAAATTTACAAAATTTCAAAAAGTGGTTATTACTATTCATAACGGCTAGTTTTAATAATAGTTTAATAGCATATCGTTGTTTAGTGAAACTCGGTATTGCGTACTACACACGCTATCAAGGAAGGTTGCGATTGCGTGTAATGCAAGGAATGTCAAGGATGCGTGTTGTGCAAGCTCCTTTTGGTGTAGCGTACAACACAAGACATTAATGAAATTAAAAAGAATATTTTTCATAAAATCTCGGGGTGTTACATTCTACCCCCCTTAAAATGAATTTTGCCCTAAAAATTCGTCGGGGTTATAAATGGTTTACTATTCGAAAGTTTCTTTAATAGAAACCCACATCGTAAAAAGGAATACCAAAACCAATATTTAAAAACAAAATTATGAAACGTAACGGTTACCCAAATAAACTAATCACTGGGTTTCCACATAGGTGAAAATATGGATATGGAAGGGAAATCTAACCGTCATGTTCTGAGGGAGAGTGGTAGAGAACATGGCTATGGAAAAGCCAGCAATAACAAAGCCATAAATTTGTGACGATCTAGGGTACCATCTGATTCATCGGATATAAGGGCACTAGGACAACATTTTTTGTTTTCAAGATCATTTCCCTAAAGTTGAAAATTTGAATTAGAATAAATACTTACTTTATTTTGGTACAATCTCACTGTTGTTCGTGCCTTGAACAATTTCCACTTCATCTCTTAAATAAATGAAGTTGAATTTGTTATTCGTGAAGTGTTAGCAGATCATGTGATAGAATGACGGGTCATTCCATCTGTCTCAAACAAAAGTTTAGCAAAAATTATATACATAAGTCGATCTATAGTGAGATTAATCATATATGGTTCCTAAAATGGACTTATACTTCATATATCATACTGCTTAATATAATAAAACTAGTTTCTACTAAACAGGGACTTCCTGTAGTCCAGTGGTAGGCGATAAAGGCCAGTCGCACTTCGATTGTGGGTTCGATTCCCACATCCTTGTCCGACGCGATGGGCTGTTGCCCGTCCTGCAGGTTGTCCTTTTTCTAAAACTACATTACTATAACATCCCATCAATAATATCGAAAATCTTCTATCCTTAAACAATACTAACTTATGTCCAACATAATCCATTCTAATCTTTAGTCTTATCCATAATACTGCAGTCCACTCTCATAATATAGTGAAAACGATTACCAGAGATTTAATACTGTCGTTGATCCCCATATATCATAAGATATATCTTGTTGGTCACATTCCAAACATTCAAAGGCCTTAATCATGTATTCTCTTGAATACCCATTGAACCTTAGTGAAAACATGAATGCTGTTAAAAGTTAACTCTTTCCACATACCAAAATCCAAAAATTCTATATACTCAAACCATGATATAACCTTCTCCTTATATCAGTCATGAGCTCATGAATACAATCAAACACCTCATTATCTTATTATTCCTTCATTATGCGCATATCATCTAATTTTCAAAAAAATATCTGAATAACATTTCATGGTTACTAGTACCATTAATCATACACTTTAAAAACTTAGGAAAGACAATAGTGTAACAATCCTTAGATGTCTCTTTATTCCATAGTACCATGAGATTACTTATACAACATTACACTTGATAAACATGTAATCATTCCACTACCTTCTTAAACCATTGACCGAGCTTCAACAATTATTTCATCTCACATATCATTTGTAGTCTCTTCATCATCATCAACATAAATACTTCCCATATGACCATACTGATTCTCTTCATGAGACTTTCCCTTAGGGAAATGGTTTGCATAATGCCCGTACATTCCACATTTAAAACATTTAACCATTGTTGATGTCGTAGCAATACCATTATCCTCATCCATGCTGTTAACTGAACCTTTTCCTTTGCACTTACTTGCTTTGTGTCCTTCTTTTCCACACCCAAAGCATCTTCCAGTAACTTTGAAACATTATCCTTGATTCCTCTTCCCACAAGATTTACATAGGGGAAATTGAACTTTCTTTCCTCTATGATCATCATGAAACTCCATCTTTCTCTTATTAGCCGAGTCAGGAAACTTACCAAATTTTACTTTATTGATCATATTATGAGATTGCTGATTCGGCATAATAATGATGTTTAGACTTCCAAATCCCATTTCATTATGAAGAATATCATTCCATTGTCCATCATATCCTCTATTATCGTGAATCATCTTGTTTCCAGCCATTTTCTAAAACCCAAAAAAGAATAGTGTGAGAGGAAAAAATCATGCTAGGGAAAACAACATAATAAAGGTGGAGTATCCTCAATATCTAACATCTTAGGTTAAATTCTATGATCGTTACCGTAGTTCTAGGACTGTATCCTATACGTATACTTATCCTTAGGGACATTCCTAGACATACCTTATAAATATATCTAGGGATCTCACTAAAGATCTCGCATCCTAGTTTCCAAAGGTTGACTAAACCTTTCCTCTGATACCAACTGTAGAGACCCAAAGCTTAACGTACATGAACATTACATTACTTTTGCGAAATACTTAGTACATAACAAAAAACACACACACAAGGATCGTAATAGTTTAGTGTCTTTGGAAACTCGGAACGTAATCTTCTAATCGTGGTGAAAGATCTTCAATATCTCCCATAAAGATCTTCCCCTTTTTTTACCTAAAACCTTTCTTTATATCCTGGGGAAATGAAAACATAAAATGGTGAGCTCAAATTCTCAGTAAGGGTAAACAAAAGAAAAATCAATCACATCATATTCATAAGAACATAAATTTTGGAAATCTTAACCTGCAAAAGAGAGCATAATTTCATAACATGGGATAAATCATAGTAGTGAAATGAAATCCCAATAATCATAACTTAAAACATGAAACTTTGTGGCATACACACATAATCATAGAGAATCATTTCTTGTTAGTCAAGACTCATTGAGAAGACTATCTTAGTGGACAATGTCCCTTTCTGAACCGAGTCACCCTCGTTTCAGTCCTGTTTCACTGAACCGGTATAACCTACCATTCCAGCCATGTCTATCGCATGAGATATAAAATCTTTACCCAATTAATTGGAGGGAGATATAGGTCCCACCCATCTCATAATGATACCATTCTTATGTGTGCCACAAAATCATAAACCATACATCATAGCATAACCCATGTAATAAAAATGGGAATCGTAAACATCGTGACATCATAAAACAATTCATATAATATAAAGGAATTCATAAAAATAATTCCATCACAACATAATCAAATCAATGTAATAATAGGGATAAAAATAGAACCCTTTATTATCATAGATGGAAAATAATTTTGATAAAACACTTGAACTCCATTCTTGAGGAAAATATCCTTTCAACTTCAAAAACACTTTTCCTTTCTTAATATGTCATACAATTATAAACTAAAAGAAGTTGATTAAAAATAAACTTGAAAACTTGTAAAGGAATATTTTTGGAAATAATGTTTTGAAAATCCATTCATGTCGTATAAGTTAAAAAAAACATTCTTCGTACTTTTGTCAGAAAAGTCAAAAAGTACCTCGTACGAAAAACGACAAAAGATTCCTTTCATATCCTTTACTAAAAATTCACCGAAGGGTCAAATTGGATATAAACAATTGTAGGTGGATGGAAATAATATTACATATTGAGGAAACATGGATGTGGATGATAAAATACACCCCAGTAAATACTAAAGTATAAACAATCTCGGATAAAAATGAGATTGTGATATTTCCCTTACCTTAGGTACGATTTGCTTCGTAAGTGTCCGAACCTCCTGTATAATGATTTAAATAATTTCATTTACTTATTACAGAATCATATTCATTGTTATGATATCATATATGGTTCACTTATGTCTTTATATTACCCGTTCTTTTGTAAATTCCATGTTAAATAGCGTTTTGGGTAAAATTGTTTCATTTGTTGTCCGTGTTTTGACTTGTAATTATACATATGATTACTTAGATCATGATTAATTAATTCCAGAATATAAAACATGATTTATATATATATATATATTCAGAATATACATATATATAATAAATCAGTAAATGGAAAGAAATACACCGTTCATGGAGACGGTAGTCCGTACGTACGCATGAACGCTGTTTTCGTTTCCTTATTGAATTGAATGGAATTAAGTAGATGACATACATATAAATATACATAAATACAGTATCATTATTATATCATATATTTCATTAGTACTTATTATATAGACTTTATAATCATTCATGAATGGTTAATCATTGAGAATGAATCTCATCGCGTCGTGGAGACGGTAGTCCGTACGTACGCACGAGCGATGATATTGTTCCCATGGTCGTGGAATTGTGTTTAAGTGTATGTATACTATTTCAGTATCAATATCACTTTATAATTATCATATATAGTTACTAATTACACCATTATACCCATCCAATTAAGGTGGTTGCGGAAAATAG
The DNA here is from genome assembly GCA_963277665.1 of Viscum album. Lineage (NCBI taxonomy): Eukaryota > Viridiplantae > Streptophyta > Magnoliopsida > Santalales > Viscaceae > Viscum > Viscum album. The sequence goes on along the minus strand of OY728150.1, from coordinate 1,459,611,507 downwards.
ATTACACCACGGCGTGGAGACAGTATTCCGTACGTACGCACGCGCGATGATTTCCTTTTTCCGTAGGATGGATAGAAAGTTAATTAGAGTTGTTTCATATTTATAATAACATATCATTATATAAGAAATACTGATGTTATTACTTTATCATGAAACAACTAAAGAAGAAGAAGTTGAAGAAGAAAGAAATTGAAAAAGATCGGTAATGGATATTACCTCTTTTTGACGCGCCTTCACTTAACCTCCACTTAATGAACTAAGGATGGTCTTTGAAGAATACCAGGACCTCTAGTATGATACTATGGAAGTGGAGAAGATATTGTGGCAGGGTTTGGCCGAGCATGAATGCTCAAATTGGTGTGAGGAGGAGAGGGAGGAGGTGCCCTTTTATAAGGGAGGAGAGGGGCATCTTAGGAAAATCTCAAAATATTATTTTATATTAAAGTTAAATTAGGTTTATAATGGTTCCAAATGGTCTTATTTCGAAGAGAAAGTGGGGATGGGTCGAAAGCCTCTCATCCAATAGGATTTAGACAAGTTTAGGTTATTATTTTAACCTTATCAATTATATTTAACTCTAAGTTAAATAATTTAACTTTTACCCTGTCTTTTTGTGTTCTTACACTATATGGTTAATAAACTTACTATCTCAAGCCAAACGAACCTCACGTTGTTTATTATTAATATATCTATCCTTATCTTAGTCATTTGGCCTAACCTTAGATTTTTAGGAATTAAATAACAATTAATAATATAATATTTTTTTTAAAAAACTAATTTATGTCAATTTTGAAACTATTTGGTACATGATTTTTATGAAATTTCTAACAGAATGATAAGTTCGAACCAAGTTACTTAAATCAACAATAACATGTCATATTAACCTAGAAAATTAGTGTAAGTCATAAAAAGTCTAAAATTACATTTATTTGAGCATTTATAACATCAATTATGTTAATATTTTCTTAAAAAGGTAATTACTGCATCATCGTTGTGTCATATATAAATTAAATTATTTAAAGTATAAAAATTACAAATAAAATATCATTATGTAGGAAATCTTTTTATATTTCTAATGAATATTTATAGTCGAAATTATATTATGTATAACCCTATATTAAAAATGTTTTAGTAAATAAACTTTGATTTTAACTCTTTTAACTCTTCTTTGAATTAAATAATAATAAATGTCCTAATCTAATCCAAGTGGGCCTAAATGATAATATTTTACACTTAAGGTTGTTTTTGGTCGAGATACACTTTTTCAATCGGATTAGGACATGTGTTAGGGTAATATTAATATCATTTTTACCCTTAATTACCCTATTTACTTTTAATCGTGGTAAATAAAAGTAAAAAGTTACTATTCACCAAAAATTATATTCATCTCATTGAACCACGTTTTACTTACTGACATCAACCGTGTCTCTCGGTGTTTTGAAATTCCATTCACAGAAGTGGTAAAATTAAGATTTATGAAAAAATTAATTTTTTTAACTACCACTTAGTAGTTTCACTATTCATCAAAAATTGAAGTTTTTCAGAAAAATGCCAAAATTTTACCCTAAGCTATAATTGATATTCCGAATTCAAAAATGATATCTATTTTTCAAAATTCCCAACATATAAGTTGCATTAATTAATTTTATAATTAATTTCCGCTGTCACAACAAATAGCGTGTTTTTAAGAGATAATAACTATCAAAAGATTAACACTTGTTTATGTCTGGTGTAAATGTGAAATTACATCCAATGAGCAACATTGTATTGAATTGTAAAAATATATTCAAAATATACTTTAAAACCACTCAAATTAATAATTTATCACTATTAATTATTTCGATTAAAAAAGTTGTTTTTAATTAAAATTTAGTAATTTTCACTCTTCATCAGAAAATGAAAGTTATTCAAAAAGTACAAAAATTTCACCCTAAGCTAATTTCGATATTACGAATCCAAAAATAAAGTCCATTTTGAAAAAAATAAAATTTAAAAAATTTCAAAAAGTGGTTATTACTATTCATAACGGCTAGTTTTAATAATATTTTAATAGCATATCGTTGTTTAGTGAAACTCGGTATTGCGTACTACACACGCTATCAAGGAAGGTTGTGATTGCGTGTAATGCAAGGAAAGTCAAGGTTGCATGTTGTGCAATCTTCTTTTGGTGTAGCGTACAACACAAGACATTAATGAAATTTAAAAAAATATTTTTCATAAAATCTCAGGGTGTTACCAAACTAGGGTGTCCTAATCTATAGAGGGAAACATGTGATGAGTCTTGATTCACTATATTGATGGTCTTGGTAGTTAAACTTTTCATAGTAAATAGTATTCAATATTTTATATACTAACTCAGTTTTATGACATGAGAATATGGTTCATAATGGATTTACCATTATTCATCACCCTTAGGGGAGAGATTTTTTGAAAATAAAAAGTTTAATGAAATAACTCATGTTTGTGATTTTTGATTAGATAGAACATTGTGTATTATTTTCATTATCATAAACCCTATTCTTTATCTTATGATTTCATATTATCATAGATTGATATCACTTATAACTACTCATATTGAGCATATAAGGTGACCCCATTTTTGTTTCCTTTTTATAGGTTATGAAGAAAAGTTTTATGAAGATCATGTTTTTGAAGATTACTAATGGTGATGATCTTTATGGGCTATACTGAATATAATTTACCAAATGAAATTATTTAGTACATAGCCTTCAATGGAAATAAACTATTTTTGCCTTTTGGTGTGTGTTTTTTAATATAGATTCTGGGATAAGTCAAATTGTTAAATAGTGGGTATTGGATTTTGTGTGTATTTAGGGGGAGTTTTGAGGATTATCCACATAAGATGGAGGTACATGGGTGCTTTAGTAGGTAATTCAGATCATGTAATGTTTATACAACCTTTAATGGTGGGTCGTGACATGTACGTTTGACAAATTTGGAGCTTTTAAATCAACTAAGGGTGATCCATGAAACAAATAACCATCATAAAAATTTTATTCATGATATATAGTAATTAATTGATGAGGAAAAAAATTTGACAGAAATATAATTTTTAGAAACCCCATGGTTTACACGCTGTGAAAATTTTACATGACATGAAACTGGTAGGATCGAAGTACTAAAACACATTCTTTAGTCTATTTTCATTAAATAATCCGCGTATTCTCTCCCACTCCTTATATGTTTTCCCTAGAGGAATCAATAGTTTCTCATATACCCCTTCACTACACATTGATCCATTGGCTTCGTCGGTTATTTTTCAGATATTTGTGGTGAGTTATTTCACCATTCTTGAGGGTTTTATTTTGATCATCTATTTGGGAGTTTCAACGATGATTTTGTTCTTGTTGGGGATGCGTTATAAGAATTGTTTTGATTATATTTGGGTGTAGTGTAGGTTGGTTACCATGAAAATTTCAGATTTTTTGGTGTTTCTTCTTCACCATGTAGTTCACAACGAGTTATCTAATCATCATTGAGGTATATAATCCCTTGTTTCCCTATATTGTGTATCATGCAAGAAAGGTTTTGATTTTTTTTAAACTACGGGATATGGTATTTTTGGCTTAATAAAAGATAATGAATTTGATAATTTAAATATAATCTTTGAAATGAGGAATTGTTTTTATGTTTTTTAATCTTTGATATTATTTTGATATGGTATAATGTAATGTATTCACGGAACAATAATATTATGATGGTTGGGTGCTTTGTTTCATCAGGTTAATAGGTGTCGAAACAACTCTTTTTTTTATGATTGTTGTGATAACACTATAAAAAGAAAATTGAATAATCATTTATATTTTGATATTTAAATTGTTTCCCAAGATTATGGTTTGTGTGATAACATCTCTAAAATAATGTTTTATTTGATAAAATCCACATTATTAAAATTTTAAAATGATATTTAATGTTTTCTGATGTGTGTTTATTCACTGGGAAGGAAATGAGTGTTTGTGATGCGATGGGGGAAGATTGGTGAGATATTTCCATGCATTTGGAGTGGATGGGTGGTGGTTGTTGGATCATTATGTTATGGTATTGAGGTGGTGGATGTTTCTCTGTGATGTTGGGGCAGTGAGGTGGTGACATTTTGATCATGATTCTGGGATGGTGAGGAAATGGGGTGATGGTGATGATGATTCAGTTGTGATTTGTGGTTTTTTGTCTTAAATATTAGAATAGAGATGGGATAAATAATTTTTAAATATTTATTGAATTTTATGGGGTTTGGTTTGGTTAATTGGATAGAAATGATGAATAAAATTAAAAAGGACGATTTCTGTGGTTAAAAGTTGTTGATTATTAATAATGAAACAAATGGGATAAATAATGGAAATTGGTTGGAAATGTGAATCGTTGGTAGGTGGCTTGTATTGTGTTATGAATTTAGAGGTTGTAGTGAAATTGGTGAATTTTTTGTTAGTTAGGGTATTTCTATGATCTCATTATTTGGTCTTGTCTGTGGATATATGTATATACATCATATTCCTGGTGATTTTTATACACACCCCATATGCATCATGCACTATGTTTTGACACTAATATCATGACACTATAATGTTTTTGCCAACTTCTCAGTGATGAAGAATGTAACAAGTGGGCCTCTCAGACAACAAATACACTGTTCCTAAACATATATGGTAGGTCCTGGACCATGAGGTACAACCAATTTCCTAGAAAATGACATGGTTTCTTATCTGGTACCCAAACATGTGCCAAAATGGGTCATCATACTAATGATTATCCCTATAGAACTACACAAGTTCTTTTTAATGTTCTTTTTCCTGACTCACACACACCCTAATAACCTTCCCAAAATGTCACCCATCATGACAACTACTCCAGGAAAATCATGATTAACTATGTAGATTTAATTAGGTAGGATCCTAAAAGAATGGTTCATTATATTCACATGAGTCATATCATTTAGTCATTTAACACTTTATTATTCTAGGGCATTACATTCTCCCCTTCATTTAGAGCACAAAATCATCATTGTGAACCTCACATCTCATCCCACATAATGCCACTACACATAAGGCTTGGTTCCAATGATGATACCAATGTAACAAATGTGCCCTATTGATAGTACAAAGACCCCACAATAACATTTTTCGTCAGGTCCTAGCCCACCAGGTAGCACCTATTTCCCAAAAGACACATGGTCCCTGCCCTAGGGTGCAACAATGTGCCTAAACATTCAATCAGACTAATGACATTCCTGACATGCTAACACATTCCAATGTAAATTATCCTCACTCGCAATTACCCAGAGAAACATCCTAGAATTCCACCAATCATGATAACTACTCCAGTCCAATCACACATAATTGTGGAGTTCTAATCAAGTAGGACCCAAAAATAATTGTTCATATTTTTTACATGAGTCATATGATTTTTTATTTTTAACATTTATCATTATGGGATTTTATAAGGATTATTGGACAACTACACAATCCTTACCGATCTGTCTTCCAGATTAGTGTATACACAATTGATGGGATTCCTAGAGGTCTATAAGTGTAATATGTTTGGGCCTAGGTGTTTTTGGGAGATATTTGATTACTGTATGGTGGTGTGGTGTCCATGGTGTTTTTGGGAGATATATGATGTGAGTGTGCTATAAAGTGGGGTCCAATGTGTCTATAGGAGAGATGTGATATGACCATGCAATGGGGAAGCATATGGTGGGAGTTATTCAATGTAGGAAGATGGAACACGGTTGACGTCCGTAGTGCTCATGATAAACCACTATTATGGTCATCATTATGATATGATTGGCCAGGTGTCCTTGGGAGATATGTGGTATGAAATTCATGTCTGGAGATGACCCTAATGTTTTTGTGTTTGATGTTATGTGACCATGATATGGGGCAGTGGTTTACATTACTAAAAATAGATGTATATTCTTGGATGTATGACGATGGGGTGAGAAAGTGGAAACATATTTAGAATGCAGTGTGGGGTAACCTTTATCAATATGATTCTGATTATGTTATTATACATGGATTGTGTGATTTGGTTAGCATGTCGTCATGAGGCTGGGAAATATAGTCTACCTATATATGTTTTTTTGGTTCTTCTATTTTCTCAAAGGTTCAATATTATGATTCTTTCTTATTTTCATGAGAGAATTTGGTTTTCTAAATTAGTACAAATATAATCTCCCCCAAAAATATATAACACTATTTTTCTATTTACATGTAGATTACATGGTACATTCTTTTCATTACTACCTTGGACATTAGAGAGAAGATATATAACTTCATTATCTTTCTTTTGCTAATTTTACATTTGGATACTTTTACCTAAATCCATTTAATTTATAAATTCATTGACGGATAGTTTGGTATTATTTTATGTTATGTTGGGGTGATTATTTTGGATGATTATTATTATCTCTTGATCCTTTATTATTATAGATATTAATGCCTCCCATTTCTTGATATTTTTTATACCATCAAAAATGGTTCCAAACCTTGGTCTAAATGTTGGGACGACTTGGGGGTTACTATCTATCTCCATTAATTACTGAATCTTTGGAGGGAGGGTGACATGACATAGTCATATCAAAATTTAAGGTTTAGAGATAATATGGTTTTTTGTTTTATTGATAGTAAGTTTTTCATGGTTTGTGTCGGTGTTTCTTTCAGTTGACAATAGAATATGAAATAATATAGTTAGTCTAGCTGGGACATGGAATTTTTGGGAAACCCAAAATCTAGTTCATAGACTATGAGAATATTGAATGACCAATTGAGGTTATCCTATTTGTAGTGAGAAAACTAGGAGTTCTACTTTCATTATTATGAGAAATGTTTATGAATAAATATTGATTATTTTAGGAACAATAAAACTAATAAAGTAAACAAAAAATAATTTAAATGAAATTCCATACTTCCATGGTCATGAATATCTTCTTCTGTTTTTATCTATTTATCATGTTAATCGTGTATACGTCAATCATGTAGTTGATGATTTGTAGGCTAATATGAGAGATATTTTTATGATTAATCATGAATAAAAGGATGCGTCTTGGAAAATGTAATTTAATATTTTTATTGGAATGATTTAGGGTTGTATGAGGTTACTACCTCAGACATGGATTTGGAGAGGTGGATGGTGGATATCATGATCCAAATCATCTTGATCTGGGCCCCAATGGTCTACTGGTTCCCTTTGGAAATCTTTTAGATATGGGGAGATGCACGTTAGTGGTGGGTAATATATCTTTGAGAGTGGAAAATTGGAGATTTGTATTGGGTTTACTATCATAAGTTGTTACATGTCGAGTTTCATTAACTAACCATGATGACAACAAAGATGTAGCAGATTCTCTATATTTAATTGAGAAATATGTTTCTGTAGGAGTTGAGAATCATGATAAAGGACATTATATTATTTTAATTGGTTATTTTTCTAGATAATGACTCTCATGAGAGACATCTTCAATAGGAAGCCATTCCTTATATCCAATATGAATTCACTCCCTTTACATTTCCAATGTATATGTTCTTTAAGAAGAAGCTATGGGTGATTGAGTGGATTCACATGTGATGAGGATATATAGGAGAGGGGAATCAAAATGGTTCCTTGAGGGGTATAGCTGTTAGTGGGATGTCTGAATCATTAAAATATTTTTTTGACATTGGGGAGTTAGCCTCAAAAGGTTTCTTTTTAGCCTTATGGTGCTAGTAAATAATCTGGTTTCATAGATATTTCAAGATAATTTGATTTGGTTGTGGGGTTTGTGTCTATCTCTAGAAATAGTAAAAAGTTGTTCCTAGAGTTCATTTTGGTGGATATTGACCTTTTTAGCACCATACTCAGTAATAGTTTCCACATAGAAGCATTTAGTAGTAGGGGAATAAGTGTTAGTATCCATTGATGGTATATAGACTGGTTAGAGGTCAACCTTAGAATGATTCCCCTATTTAGGGACCTCATCCCAAGCATGTTTGTAACATCCCAGGTAAATAAAGAATAATGAATTTTCATATATATTAATATTTACGAATAAATTATTAATTTTACTTTAAAGGGGTTTCTATGTTCGATAGCATGCCCGATATGCAACAACAAGTTTCTTTGAAATCATACGTTGCACACTAGTAATATAATAATATTTTTTTTAAATGGTAGTTAATACTTAGCCGTTGTATTGGCAGGAATGAATATAAATAACTAAAATATGATTATATATGTTTTTTAAATGATTATACATTTATCCAATAGAAGAAAAAGGCTTGAAATAAGAAAAGAATTCAATTTTTGGCATAGATACTCTAATCTTCACTAAAAGGTCGAACTATTGCCTTTTGATGGAGAACACACATTAAATATAGTTTTGGTCACTATTATACATTCTATTGGACCAAATAAAATTCTTATTTAGAATCGGTACATCAAAATTTACTTTGTGAAATTTTTTGGTAATTTTCCGATAAAGTTCATTTTTTAATAAATAGTGAAAATGTTGTATTTTAATTCAAAATCCTTTTTTAATCTAATTTTGTAATATGATTTGATTATCCTTTTAGTTGGTTTTAGAGTGAAATTAGAATATATTTTCACCATTTAATCCAATAGTGGTCATTGGAATTAATTCCACTTTGAAATTGGACTTAAAGTAGTGTCAATCTTTTGATACATATTGTTTCATAAAAACACGCTATTTGTTTTGACAGAGGGAATTAGTTAATAAATTAATTAATGTAACTTGTATGTTTTTAAATTTTTAAAATAGTCATCATTTTTGAATTCTGAAAATCAAATATAGCTTAGGGTGAAGTTTTGTTATTTTTCTAAAAAACATCAATTTTTGATGAATAGTGAAACCACAAAGTGGTACTTAAAAAAACCGATTTTTCGTTTAAATGAAATTTTACCACCTCTGTGTTTTGAATTTCAAAAATCCGACATAAATGGTTGTCATTAGGAATTAAAATGTTGTTCAATGGGATAAAAATAATTTTTTGGTGAATAGTAACCTTTATGTTTTTAATCGCGATTAGAGGTAATTAGTGTAGTTTAAGGTAAAAATAATGTTTTAATAATATGAAATGACCTAGACACTTGTACTAACCTTATTGGATGTTTCATGGCCGACCAAGACAATCCATGGGTAAACTTGGGGACCCCATGGAGCCACTTTGGTAGGAAAATGACATTAATAACTTTTTATTTAATGTTAAAATTAAAATGTCAAAAACATGAGTTGTTTTACTAAAATAAATTTTAAATGGGGTTATAAAAGTCATACTTTTTACTATAAATATTAATTAGAAAGATAAAAATATTTCCTACATCATGATAGTTTTTCTATAATTTTAAGACATTAAATAAATTAAATTATTTATGACTCCATGATGATGCAGCGATTACCTCATTATTTAACGATTTAAATAAAATGAAATGATAATGTAAAATATAAGACCTAAACATGTCAAAAACCTATTGGAAGGGTGGATTTAGAACTATTATCACCTTATCCTTGAAATATATAACTTTGTGTCCTTTTAAATCCGAAAATCATTTTATAATAAAGTAACCTTTTATAAATTTCCTAGAGTGCCCCTCCTCCCCTCTTATAAAAGGCCCCCACCTCTACCACCGTACCCACACCTCTAAAGCCTTTGGCTTGACCCAAACCTGCCCATTTTGTCTCTCCACATCCCTCTATTACTCCTAGAATCATCAATTTGGGCAGAAGTCTTCCCAAAGAAGCCCTTGAGCTCAAATCAAAAAGAGTTACCCGTTTTAATGGTAGTGTCTTCTCTTGTGTTCTTATGTTTTATTTTGCTTCTCCAACCCCCTAAACTATTTTTATTCATTACTTTTGTAACAAAACCAGTATCCTCAATATACTAGGATTTTTTTATAATAAGGATTCGTGCTACAGTTACCCACACCTTCCTCTAATGGTTAAAGATCATACTGTTTCCGTGGATGGCGAATTTCTACCTCACGAAATGACGATTGTTCAATATTCTTCTAACACCTTCAAAGGTGGCCATTAAGATGTCACTATATTTATATATGATATATAATATGTTTATGTTTTACTTAAGCTTATGTATTTTCCTTTTATGTCATACCATTATGGTTTCCATTATGGGTAAACACGATATCTTCATTTTAGGAAGTGCAGACTACCGCCCCCTCAATGTGATTTGATTCGTTAATACCATATGTGATACGTATAAAGGATAGATTTAATGATATTACATATTAAATTATACTGGAATTATAATATAACTTTAAGTCATTATTATTCATTCCACAAAATATGAAATATAAATGAAAGTAGCGTTCATGTGTACGTACGGCTTACCGTCTCCATGAACGGTGCATTTCATTTCTTATCCCCAAATGTAATGTACTATTATAAGTTCATATATATAATGTATATATATAATGTATGTTACATCTAAATGATTAATATAATTCTGGAATTAAAATATACATATCTCTCATTTAGTTTTAATTCCATTAATATGACATAGAAATGAAAGTAGCGTTCCTCCGTACGTACGACTTACAGTCTCGATGAACGGTGCATTTCATTTCATACCTCTAAATGATTATGTAATATTATAAATTCATGTATATACGGTATATATATGATATATATGGCATCTACATCATGAATATCATTCTTGAGATAATGGATATTTGACTACGTGAACACCTTGTAAATATAAGTGGTTCACTTTTGACTCAAGTACCAAATATCGACAAAACGACTGTTACAAACTAAAATGATTACATAATGTTCATAAAATGGTAATAAGTGTTATAAAAGGAATAATGAACTTTAAAAAGGTTCTTAAGAAACTATAAATTAACTCAAGTTTAATATTGAGGACATTAAAGAATGATAAAGTCAAGTCGGACCCGAGGTAAGGGACTTCATCTCAATCTCCGTTCATTGAGACATATTTTGTTTTATACACAACTTTCTTTTATACGGTGTATAAACCCCTTTTCATTTTAATTTTATTCAAAAGGATTCTTTTTATACGAAGCGTTTTACTAAATTACAAAAAAGAATGTTCCTTTTAACGTACGCAGTGACAATGTCCTTTTCCGCCGCCGTGAGTATTATTTGGTCTTTGGCTTCCTCAACAAGCCGTGATGTTTTTTAAAATGAAATAAATACCACATACTTTTTTATGTATTTTGGTATTGAAAAGGGTTTTTATAATGGATTTGTTATGTCAATATATTTAAGTGATATATTGTGATCAAAGTGTGGAAATGTTTTCTTTCCATTAGATTTGTTTTATGTATTATGATTTTATAATGGTACTTAGACATTTGAAGGGTGATTACGTGATAAACCATATGATGGGTGGTGTTGTGAATACCAGGATGAGTGGTTATGTTATAACCTCCAATGCATTGGGTATGGAAGTCGGTCGTATGGATATTCCATTATGTGATATATGTGGATGTCGACCATATGGTTATTCTATTTAAGTATGTTTATGTCCCAAGTTACCTTTATATGTTATGTGTTCATTATATGGGTTTTATGGTAATATTTTGGTTACAAAAACGGCAGGTAATGATCTTTTATTCAGTGAAGAGTTTTTACTACTTCATAAAGATGAAATGTATTACTTTGATAAAGTATACATGGTTTACTTGTTTTGAAAAACTAATAGTTTTCATTCTTTTTGTATCCCTTACTGAGCTTTTTATGCTCACCCCAAGTTTTTTTGAAATGATTTTCATAGGACTTGCTGTGGAATAGGTTCAAGGATGGGATCAAGGGAAAGTCATTCTATATAAAACATGGAACTAGACATGTGTCATTTTAAGAGCTTTTATTTTATGGAAACATAGTAGAAGTGTCTACTTTGTAATATTTTGAGATGTAATAGTTATGTCCTAATTCTCTAAAATTTGAAACCTAAAAAGATCATGAATGTGAATTATTAATTCAATTCAATATTCGGTAAGGTTTAAGGTTGGGGCCTTATAGTTGGTATTAGAGGTCGTTTTAGACAACTTTAGGAGTTAGAAAAGTGTTTAATTATAAGTTAATTTATTGTATGATGGAAATGATATAGCATTTGAAGATTACGATGATTTTTCTCCTAATATATTTATGTGTTAAGAATGTTTTTTTGTAGAGGAAATAGAATAGATTTTCTGGGATGGCATACAGAGGGAAATGACCTTTCAAATCAGTATTCGGAGATGGTCAGAATCAGAACTAAACAGTTTGTTGCAGTGATGGATTAGTTGACTTAGGTGAAAAATGTTGGTTGTTTTTATTAATGATATTTTGGTGTTTTATAAAAGTAAAGAGAAGAATTAAAGTCATTTAAGGGTTATCTTGAAAACCTTAAATGAAATGAAACTGTATGGAAAATTCAGAAAGTGTGAGTTTTGGTTACTACAAATTTTTTCCTTGGTCACATTGTTTCAAAAATGGAATAACTGTTGATCCTGCTAAAACAAAAGTTGTTAAAGAATGGCCTATACCCACAAATGTAACCGAGATCCATAGTTTTCTTGGTTTGGTAGGTTACTACCGAAGGACTGTTGAAAATTTTCCATGGTTATCTAGTCCACTGACTAAGCTAACTTGGAAGGGTGTTATGTTTATCTGGAAAAAAGAATGTGATGATTGTTTTCAAGAGTTGAAAAGAAGATTGGTGAATGCTCCAGTTTTTGCACTTCCTTCTAGGAATAGTGAGTTTGTTATATACAGTGATGCTTCGTTGAAGGGACATGGCTATTTCCCTATGCAGAATGATCAGGTAATTGCATAAGCTTCACGTCAGTTGAAAACTCATGAGGTAAATTACCCTACACATGATATGGAATTAGCTACTGTTGTTTTTTCTCTAAAAATTTGGAGGCATCATTTGTATGGAGTAACGTGTAAAATATATACTGATCACAAATGTTTAAAGTATATATTCACTCAGAAATAATTGAACATGAGACAGAGGAGATTTCTAGAATTATTCAAGGATTATGATTATACAATTCATTAATATCTGGGAAAAGAAAATAAAGTGGCAGATGCTTTGAGTCAAAAAATTAATGCTTCATTAACCATGATACATTTGGAATGAAATCCATTGGTTTTTGATTTGATGAAATTTGGCATGGAAGTTGTTTGTGCAGGAATTCCATCTGTTTTGTTTTAGGTATCAGTGAAATCTTCTCTATCAGACAGAATCAAGAAAGCACAAAAGCTAGACAGTGAGTTGCATAAAAAGGTAGAGCTGGTTCAGAAGGGTAAGTTGTCTAAGTTCAATGTTGATAATGATTGTGTTTTGAGGTTTGGGAAGAGATTATGTGTGCCTTGTGATTTACTGTTGAAGGGTGAGTTGTTATGTGAGGCTCATAGTTCCCCGTTTTCAGTTCATCCTGGAAGTAGTAAGATGTAGAGAGATCTGCTGGAGTATTACTGGTGGGATGGAATGAAAAGAGATATTGCCGATTTTACTCTAAAGTGTTTGACTTATCAGCAGGTTAAAGCAGACCGACAGTTACCGAAAGGGATGATTCAGCCTTTACCGGTGCCTGAGTGGAAATGGGAAAATGTATCCATGGACTTTGTTGTGGGATTACCGAGGACATATTGAGGTAATAATGCAATCTGGGTTATTGTCGATCACTTGACTAAATTTGCTCATTTCCTTCCTATTCAAGATACATTCTCTCTAGATCAACTTTCTCGATTGTATCTTAAAGAGATAGTAAGGTTGCATGGAGTTCCCCTCTCCATTTTATCTAATCATGATCCCATTTTTACTTCTAACTTTTGGAAAAAACTTCAGAAGTCGTTGGGTACTAAATTAAATTTTAGTACAGCATTTCATCCTCAATCAGATGGGCAGTCAGAACGAACAATTCAGACATTGGAGGATATGCTACGTGCTTGTTCGATTGATTATCATGGAAGTTGGGACCAACAAATTTCTATGGTTGAGTTTTCATATAATAACAGTTTTCATTCCAGTATACAGATGGCTCTGTTTGAGGAATTATATGGGAAGCGGTGTAGAACTCTAGCTTTTTGGGATGAAGTAGGTGAAAGGAAGCTGATGGGACAAGAATTGGTAGAAGAGATGGCAAAAAAAGTTCAGTTGATTTAGAAACACATGAGAACATCTCAGAGCAGACAGAAATTTTATGCGGATAACCGGAGGAAGGATCTATCTTTCGAGGTAGGTGATCATGTTTTTCTCGAAGTTTCACCATGAAAAAGTGTGATTCAATTTGGTAAGAAAGGAAAACTGAGTCCAAGGTTCATTGGACCATATGAAATTATGGAGAGAGTTGTATAAGTTTCATACCAAGTGGCTTTAACTCTTAGTTTATCTCTGGTAAACAATGTTTCTCATGTTTCGATGTTGAGAAAGTATATTCTAGATCCATCTCATGTTTTGAGCCTAGAGGTAGTTCAGTTGGAAGAGAATCTCTCTTATGAAGAACAAATAGTCCAGATTCTTGACCAAAGAGAGCAAGTGTTGCGAAATAAGGTAATTTACTAGGTAAGGGTTTTGTGAAAAAACCATATGGTTAAAGAGGCAACATGGGAATCTGAAAACGCTATGAGGGATAAATACCCCCACTTATTTTGATAAGTGAATAAAATTGCGAGGACGCAATTCCCAAAAGGGGGGAAGGATGTAACATCCCAGGTAAATAAAGAATAAAGCATTTTCATATTTATTAATATTTGAGAATTAAATATTAATTTTACTTTAAGGGGGTTTCTAAGTTTGATAGCGTGCTCGATACGTAACAACGAGTTTCTTTGAAATCTTACGTTGCATACTATTAATATAATTATATTTTTTTAAATGGTAGTTAACACGTAGCCGTTTTATTGGTGGGAATGAATAGAAATAACTAAAATATGATTATATATGTTTTTTAAATGTTTTTACATTTATCCAATAAAAGATAAAGGCTTAAAATAATAAAATAATTCAATTTTTGGCATAGATACTCTAATATTCACTAAAAGGTCGAACTGTCGCCTTTTGAGGGAGAACCCTCAATAAATATAGTTTTGGTCACTATTATAAATTATATTAGACCAGATATAATTCTTTTTTAGAATCGTGCATCAAAATATACTTTGTGTAAATTTTTGACATTTTTCCGATAAAGTTCATTTTTTAATGAATAGTGAAAATTGTTGTATTTTAATTCAAAACCTCTTTTTAATCTAATTTGTTTATATGATTAGATTATATTTTGAATTGGTTTTAGATTGAAATTAGAATATATTTTTACCATTTAATCCAACAGTGGTAGTTTGAATTAATTCCACTTTGAAATTGGGCTTAAAATAGTGTCAATCTTTTGATACATATTGTTTCATAAAAACACGCTATTTGTTTTGACAGCGGGAATTAATTAATAAATTAATTAATGTAACTTATATGTTTTTAATTTTGTAAAATAGAACTAATTTTTGAATTCAGAATATCAAATATAGCTTAGAGTGATTTTTTGGTATTTTTTTTAAAAAACTTCAATTTTTGATGAATAGTGAAACCACTAAGTGGTACTTAAAAAAACTGATTTTTCATTTAAATGAAATTTTACCGCCTCTGTGTTTTTAATTTCAAAAATTTGACATACATGGTTGTCATTAGGAAGTAAAATGTGGTTCAATGGGATTAAAATAATTTTTTGGCGAATAGTAACTTTTAAGTTTTTAATCGCGATTAGAGGTAATTAGTGTAGTTTAAGGAAAAAATAATGTTTTAATAATATAAAATGACCTAGACACTTGTCCTTCCCTTATTTGATGTGACATGGCCGACCAAGAAAATCCATGGATCAACTTGGGGACCCCATGGAGCAACTTTGGTAGGAAAATGACATTAATAACTTTTTTAATGTTAAAATTAAAATGTCACAAACATGAGTTGTTTTACTAAAACAATTTTTAAATGGGGTTGTAAAAGTCATAGTTTTTACTATAAATATTCATTATAAAGGTAAAAATATATCCTACATCATGATATTTTTTGTATAATTTTTTGACATTAAATAAATTAAATTATTTATGACACCATGATGATGCAGCGATTACCTCATTATTTAACGATTTAAATAAAATGAAAAGATAATGTAAAATATAATCCATACACATGTCAAAATCCAATTGTATGGGTGTATTTCGAACTATCATCACCTTATCCTAGAAATATATAACTTTGGGACCTTTTAAATCCGAAAATCATTTTATAATAAAGTAAC
This sequence comes from Viscum album, assembly GCA_963277665.1. NCBI lineage: Eukaryota > Viridiplantae > Streptophyta > Magnoliopsida > Santalales > Viscaceae > Viscum > Viscum album. The sequence continues at coordinate 1,459,595,235 of OY728150.1, read as the reverse complement.
CTTTTATAACTTTCCAAGAGTACCCCTCCTCTCCTCTTATAAAATGCCTCCACCTCTACCACCGTACCCACACCTCTCAAGCCTTTGGCTTGGCCAAAACCTACCCATTTTGTCTATCCACATACCTCTCTTACTCCTAGAGGCCTAACATTTGGCAGAGGTCTTCCCAAGGAAGCCTTTGAGCTCAAATCAAAAAGAGTTACCCGTTTTAAAGGTAGTGTCTTCTCTTGTGTTCTTATGTTTTATTTTTCTTCTCCAACCCCCTAAACTCTTTTTATTAATTTATTTTGTAACAAAACCAGTATCCCAAATATACTAGTATGTTTTTCTAAGAAGTGTTCGAGCTACACTTACACACAACTTTATCCAATGTTTAAAGAGCATACTGTTTCCGTGGATGGCGAATTTCTGCCTCATGAAACGATGATTGTTCAATATTCTTATAACACCTTCAAAGGTGGCCATTAAGATGTAACTATAATTATATATGATATATAATATGTTTATGTTTTACTTAAGATTCAGTATTTTCCATTTATGGCATACCTTTATGGTTTGCATTATGGGTAAACGTGATATCTTCATTTTTGGAAGTGCGGACTACCGCCCCCTCAAAGTGATTTGATTCGTTAATACAATATGTGGTACGTATAAAGGATATATTTAATGATATTATAAATGAAATTAGACTTGAATTATAATATAACTTTATGTCATTATGATTCCATTACATAAAATATGAAATACAAATGAAAGTAGCGTTCATGCTTACGTACGGTTTACCGTCTCCCTAAATGGTGCATTTCATTTCTTATCCCCAAATGTAATGTAGTATTATAAGAACATATATATAATGGATATATATAATTTATTTTACATCTAAATGATGAATATAATTCTGTAATTAAAATATAGATATCTCTCATTTAGTTTTAATTCCATTAATATGACATAGAAATGAAAGTAGCGTTCATGCGTACGTACGACTTACCATCTTCATGAATAGTGCATTTCATTTCATACCTCTAAATGATTATGTAATATTATAGGTTCATGTATATACTGGATATATATGATATATATGGCATCTACTTCATTAATATCATTCTTGAGATAATGTATATTTGACTACGTGAACAACTTGTAAATATAAGAAGTTCACTTTTGACTCATGTACCAAATATCGACAAAACGACCGTTATTAACTTAAATGATTATATAATGTTCATAACATGGTAATAAGTGATATAAAATGAATAATGAACTTTAAAAAGGTTCTTAAGAAAGTAGAAAGTAACTCAAGTTTATTATTCAGGACATTAAAGAACGACCGAGTCAAGTCGGACCCGAGGTAAGGGACTTCGTCTCAATCTCCTTTCATTGAGGCATATTTTGTATTATACACAAATTTATTTTATATGGGGTATAAACCCCTTTGACTATTAATTTTATTCATAAGTAATCTTTTTATATGAAGCGTTTTACTAAACGACAAAAAATAATGTTTCTTTTAACGTACGCGGTGACAATGACCTTTTCTGCCGCCGAGAGTATTATTTGGTCTTTGGCTTCCTCAACAAGACGTAATGTTTTTTAAAATGAAATAAATAACATATAATATTTTATGTATTTTGGTATTGAAAAGGGTTTTTATAATGGATTTGTTATGTCAATATATTTAAGTTATATATTGTGATCGAAGTGTAGAAATGTTTTCATTCCATTATATTTGTTTTATGTATTATTATTTTATAATGGTATTTGGACATTTGACGGGTGGTTACATGATAAACCATATGACGGGTGGTGCCGTGAATACCAAGATGGGTGTTTATGTTATAACCTCCAATGCATTGGGTATGGAAGTTGGCCGTATGGCTATTCCATTAAGTGATATGTGTGGATGTCTTATTCCATTTAAGTATGTTTATATCCCAAGTTTCATTTATATGTTATGTGTTCTTTATATGGGTTTTATGGTAATATTTTTTACACAAAAATGGTAAGTAATGATCTTTTATTCGATGAAGAGTTTTTACTACTTCATAAAGGTGAAAAGTATTACTTTGATAAAGTATACATGGTTTACTTGTTGTTTTCAAAAACTAATAGTTTTCATTCATTGTGTATCCCTTACTGAGATTTTTATGTTCACCCCATGTTTTTTTGAAATGTTTTTCACAGGACTTAATGTGGAATAGGGTCAAGGATGAGATCATGGGAAAGTCATGCTATATAAAACATGGAACTATACATGTGTCTTTTTAAGAGTTTTTATTTTATGGAAACTTAGTAGAAGTGTCTACTTTGTAATCTTTTGAGATTTAATAGTTATGTCCTAATTCTCTAAAACTCTAAACCTAAAAAGATCCTCAATGTGAATTATTCATTTAATTCAATATTATGTATGGTTTAAGGCCAGGGCCTTATAATGTTCATGGAAAAGCAATTAATAATATAGGTAGTATATAAACACATGGGTACTTTCCCGGAGTGGAGGAAATAGATACATAGGGGGGAGAGATCATAAGAGGAACGGTTTTTTTAGTACCACTGTTTTTTCTTTGTTTTATTTAGGATAGTCACTTTTCTTTTTTGAACCATCTATAGTTCATGCACTGGGACTATAGATAAAGTGCCCCAATATGCCATAACAATTACAATGCAAGTCAAAATCCGTAAAGGCACGTTTGATTTGTGAAAGGGGTAAAAATGATGGTGGGGCCATATCATAACAATGGGGATCCTTTCATTCTATAGATGTATCTGTACGATGTTTGACTAGGAAGATATTTAATGTATTCCATACATAATGTTATTAATTACTTCAAGAACAGAGTTGTGTTTTTTAATGTGTATGGCCAACAAGAAATTCTCAATCCTGAGAAGTGTTAATAGTTTGGATTTTTGTGTGTAAATCCCCTTTATACATTATTGGTGGACTTGTTTGTTTAATAAGTGGATGATAAGATAGTGGAGGATCAGAAGGTAATTTTGGAGGTTCAGGATGTTTTCCACCATGTTTTTGGGACGTTACCCCATCATGTGTTGTTAATTTTGAAATAGAACTATTTCCATGTGATTATCCAATAGTGATGGATCCTTATTAGATAAAACCTTCTATGTTATAGGAGTTGAGGATTCAGTTTAATTATATTTTTAAAAGGGGTTTTATCAAGCACAATCTATCAACATGGGGTTATTTAATATAGTTAAAAAATAAGTTTGAAGTTAGTATGAACATATTTATAGACTATCGTATGATGAATCTGGTAAAGATCAAGAATCATTACCCTCTTTCAATATAAGATTTAATTTCAGACTAGTTAGGAAGAGTTATTTGGAATTATAAGGTTGGTCTATGGTCTGGAATTAAAAATTTGATAGTGAAGGAGGGTGATGTCCTAAAATCATCCATCAGATGAAGTTATGTAAAATTTGAGTTTATGTTCATGTCGTTTGGTGCTAAAAATGCACTAGATGTTTTGATTGGTCCTACGAACATTTTGTTCCTTCAGTTCCCTGACTGTACCACTATGGTATTCATCGACGACTTCTTTTTCTTTTAATGGTTACGGGAGGAGGATGTCATGAATCTCATGGTTGTTTTATTTGTCCTTCGACACCACTATCTATATTGAATGTTTTCCTTGTGTCATTTTACATACAAATAGGTGTGTTTCCTTAGTCATGTGGTTTATCATCATTGTGTGGTATTATACCCAATGAATGTCACTAATGTTGTTTCTTAGGATGTACCAAAAAATGTTGAAGAGTTTCATAGCATCCTTGGTCTCATGGGATATTATCAGAATTTTATTCCAAATTTTTATCAAGTTATATCCCCATTGATAGCATTGATCAAGATTGAATAGGTTCTTTAGGATATATCAGTTCCAGAAATCATCAAGTTTACCAAAGTGGACGTTGTTCAGTTCTCAAGTGCACCAACTTCTTGGGTGTGAAGTTTGAGCTAATTATGTATGCTTTTTATCTAGGATTAGGATGTGTTTTGATATAGAAGAGGAATTTTTTTCCAATTATAGAACTTTGTGGTTACATCCAATTTATTTTAAATATTCCACCAATGATTTGGAGTAGGAAGTGGACATGTTTCACACTAAATATGTAGCATCATTACCTCATGAGGGAGAGCTGTTTGGTCTTCACCGGTGATTACAGATTGAGGTATATCATTTCGTAGTGTCTTTTAAATTTTTAGGAGTGGAGGTGTGGAGATTTTATCTAGTATTATAAATTTATATCTCCTACAAATAAAGAAAATGGAATTTTTTTCCAAATATATGGGATTTATGTTAAGGAAGGATTTAATTTGAGAGTCTATGAATGATTGGAGAATAATGGAAGTGTTAGAAGCCTTGCACATTGATGAATGAGGGAATGAAGGTGTTGTCTATTTGTTTCAAAGGATATTTCATTCCTATTTTATTAAATAGGTTGAGGATTCTTAATGGGGATACATATAGAAATATGTTATGCATGATCGTGTTGGCTATGGTGATGCTTTGGAGGGATTGTGGGAGGATGGTCTAAACCAGATAATGTTTTATGGGAGGTATTTTTTTCTAGTGGTTATGTATGAGTGATTAAATTTAGAGTTTCATATATCACATTTATTGGTACACCAAGGTTTTTTTAATATGATACATGGATTGAAGGTGTTATTTTTTTTGTATGATATAAAATACAAGGTGGTAATGTTTTCAATAATGTGTTCGTTTGGAAAGTAAGTAAAGGTTGAGCATCATGTTCCTAGAATTTTTTTACAATCATTGGATACTCCCTAGTGATATTAGGATGAAATCATGAAGGATTTATTTATATGGGTACCCTGATATTAGGAATGATTAAATTTTTTTAATGTTTATCATGGATTGATTGTTAAAATAATTCCCCCTCATAATGATCAAGGAGTTGGGCTCAATGGATTCCATGGCTAAGAGTTATGTTGATGATGTTTCGTGGTTTCATGTAGATCATAGGTCCAAAACCATGGATTGTGATGAAACATTTACCATGTGAGTCGATAGGTATAATAATATGATCATTGAACACAATTACGTCTCCAAACTTAGTTCCACCCCATAACATATATGAATACGATGTTGACTATCCATTCAATAGAGAATATGATGTTGGCATGCATCTTAGACATTGTTGGATCCTGGGTGTGAAATATTCATTTGGTTGAGTTATCTTATAATAATTCCTATCACTCATCCATTTCTATGGCCCCATTTTAGGGTCTGTATAGGAGACATTGTAATTCTCTATAGTATTGGATAGATTTTGGGGAGGTAGCTACTCTTATGTAAGAATTAGGAAGAGTAACTAAGATGGATTATATTATTTGTGAGACTATGACAATATCATAGGAATGGAAAATTAATTATGTTGATACTAGGAGGAGGCCCTTGGAAATCGAGGTTGGGAACCACTTTCTCTTGAAGGATTCCCCTCGATGAGGAATGTGGATGTTTTTTAGGGGATTATTCTCTCTCCCAAGTACTTCGGTCCCTTTGAGTTGTTGGGGTGAGTCATAGAGGTGGAATATTGGTTAGTTTTTTCACCATGGGGAGAGATGATCCAAAAATTCCACCACATCTCTTAACATCATTGGTATAATCATGATGAATCAAATTTCATTGACTGTGGTGTGATGCGTATTGTGGTTGGTGTTTCATTCATGGAGAAGTTGTTATAGATCGATGATAATTTGGAGAAATTCATTCAAGGACAAAACATCACATTGGTTCATTTATTATTGATAGATAGTTCCATAGAGGAGTAAACTTGGGAGTGAGTGACATAGATACATTCCCAATACCTTGTTTGGTTTTGAGTTTTACATTGCTCTATTTTTTTGAGATGTGATGTTTGGATCTTGTTGATTTATGAGATGAACATATATCCTTGATTTTTGGATTCATGGTCTATGATAAAGTTGCATCATATTTAAAGGGGTTAAATCAATTCCTAATAGAGATATATTTTAATAATATTTGATTAAAACATTGTGAGAGAATTGGTCTCACCCAGTGATGATAATATCTTGACGTGGGGGATGCAATTACATTATTCATTTTTTCAGAGAGGTATAGTTTGTTGGTTGTGATAGATAAAATTTTGGTATATATGAGGTTGGATGGTTGTGGGGATTTGTTCATGTGGTGAAGAGGATTCAAGAGATTATTATTTTCAATTGGTTTAGGATGTTTATCTGGTGGTAACATTTGAGGTTTTTAAAGATCCTCGTGAGTTGTTTCTATGGGTGGTTGTTCAGACCCATTTTCTTCTTGGATTTGTTTTATATTCTTGTGAGCTTGAATCATTAGAGATTCATTTGATGTAAATCTATCTTCAGTTTAATCATGTTACATTTTCTATTTTTTCTATTGGATGAGTTTTAGATGAGGATCGATGGGGATTAATAGAGGATTGATCTATAGGGGAGCAACAATAAGGAATTCACATTGTGTAATGTTTACTTGAAATGTAAAGGTGGTTCAAGGATTATACAACATATGAATTTATTGATTGTGAATCGGCTAAGGGTGATCCATGAAAACAATTCCCATCATGTAAATTAAATTCGTTGAATGAAATAATTAATGGAAAATGTGGCTATTTTTTGCAAAAAGATTGAATTTTCAGAACACCCATGGTTTACACACCATTGAATTTTACCCAATGTTATATAGGAGGGATCTAAGAACGAAATCCTATTTATTGGTTAATTATCATTCATTTAGTTGTGCATTCCCTCTCTCCCTTCCTGGATGTTCCATAAGATCCCTATGATTATTAGCTTGCCTCATTTATTCCACTTCGATCCAATGGTTTTTCTGGTTGTTCATTGGTGATCATTAGTGAGTTAATTCTCATTTCATCATGATTTTATCTCATTTTCCCATGTAGATTTTATATGGAGATGTCTTTATAGTGGGGGATGTGAATTGGGGTATGTTTCAATGATACTTGTTGGTGGTTTAGGTTGACCCATGGTTTCAGTCATGCAACTATGTTTTTTTACCATTTCATCATTTTCTTTTGGTGTGTAGAGGGTCAAAAAGTATTCATTGATGTAGAAAATGTCATTTTTATCTTTATAGTGTATCATTGAGGAGGGGTATTATTATTTTTATCTAATGGATATTGTTTTATTGTCCTAATCAGGGATACATAATTGGATAATAAAATTGGGTGCGGCTGATTTTAATTCTTTTGCAGCTTTGATACTATTATATGACTGATTGTATAGTCTTGATGCCAAACTGAATATTTTGGTAATTGGAGTATTTATTTGAACGGTATGATATGTATAATGACACTTTTGATTGTTATTTTTTTTTGATATCACCTAAAAGATTATATATAAAAACTAATTATATTTTGTTAATGAAATGGTCTCTATGGAATTATTGTTTGAGTGATAATGCCCTTAAAATAATGTGGAATGTGATAAAATATATTCAATTAATTATTTAAAATGATAAATAATGTGTTCTGTTGGGTTTTCATGTTGTGGGGGGGCGGGGGTGATCCTATCTGCGATGATTTGTGGGGATAATTAGTGAGATGTGGAAATTATTTTCAGATGGTGAGTTGGTGTTTTTTTAAAAATATTTTTCGGAAATGAGGTGGTAGTTTTTTGTGATGTTTTTTTTGGTGGGGATGTGGTATTTTTTTATTAATGGTTCTTAGGTGGCATGGTGAATGTGTGATGTAAATAATGAGCTACTTGTGGTGTGAGGTTTTTTTTCTAGATACTCAGGTTGCGATGGAATAAACAATTATTTAATATTGTTTTAAATGGATAGGTTTTGGTTTGTTAAAGGGATGAAAATGATTAATGAAAAACTAATTTATGGTACATGTTATTTAATGTGGTTGATGAATAATTATGAAAAAATGGGTTTTATAATGAAATTTGGTTGGAAATGTGAAATGTGACTTCTGTATTGTGTGGGGTTATGCGTTTAGATGTAGAGGTGAAAGTGGAGATGTTGTTTAGGGGAAATTGATAATCTATAAAACCATTGGTTGGGATGATATGTGGAAATATGTATATTAATGTACATTCCATGTTATGTCTATGAGAACCTAACCTATATTGATAACTATATTCTGACACCTGTATTTTCATATGGGTGGTTTTTTCCACCACCCCTTTGATGAGTATGGAATGCTCAATACTCACTCATTCCCACCCTCTATTCCAGGGGAAAAGATATTCATAGGATGTGTTGGATGGAGGTATTTTAATGAAATAGGATAAGAACCATACATTTCTAGTTGAGATGTTATGAACACTCTTTGGGATGGTGGACCTTGTGTTTTTTAGTGAGATATTATCTTACTGTGTTGTGGGGTTATGGCCCAAGTGATTTTTGTTGACATGTTATGTGATGGATATATAGAGACACTTATGGTGGGGTATTTCATGGAAGTTTTAGGTCATGAGGTTGATATCATTTATGTTCATGATACCATAGTACACTTTTTGTGGTTGTTATGTGATGGACCATGTTTCATTGGGTGAGATGCGGTGTGACCGTGCAGTGGGGTGGTGGCCTTATTTTTTTCATTTATAATGTGATTTTTTCATACTATGAGAATTCTTATATGTTATTTAGATTATATGGGTGTGTGAGGGTGTATGTGTTGGGGTGTGAGAGAGGAGAATCAATGGGAATGAAGTGTAGGGTATCCATAATCCAATATTTTTATCATGTTATTATAATTGACATTCATTATTTACTGATGGTATCTTGGTGATCTTAGAATGGATAGATGAAAAGTGTATATGTTTTTCGGTCATCTGTTTTCTGAAGGGTGGATTAGTATTATACTTTCATGGGTTCACAAGAGTATTTGGTTTTCCAACATATTACACTAGTATTGTCAACCTATGTATATAAAACATATTTTAGGTTTGTAGGAGGATTATTTGGACCATGATAGACATTTCTATCTTAGGCCTTGGATAACTACTATATCACATAGTTAGGTTTAACTTTGGGTATATTTCATTTAGATACCTTAAACTATATCAATTTTATTTTTACATTCATTGTGGGATTGTTTTGGTTTTGTTTATTTTATTTCATGTAGGTTATTGGGCTTGATTCATCTTATCCCCATATCTTATACTATTATAGAGGTGAATGTATCAAATTTCATGGTATTTTGATACCCTTTGTTCTATCTAACAACTAAAGGCCTACTGGAGGTGAGACACAGGCTGGTCATTCTCTCTCTCCCCTCATGTCAATATCTTTAGAGGGAGTGATTCATGATATGTAATGTATTGAATATTCCTATAAAAAATGTGATATATGAATTTATAGAAATCCTAGGTTGTTATAAGGGTCATGTTAATTGGACCCAAAAATAAAGGGTGATAAGGATAAAGTGCCTATCAATGGTCTACAATTTTTCTGGGGAAGAATGGATTTTTCTAATTAAATGATTTGATGTTTTGAAATAATATTTTGGGAAAAAAATTCCAAATTTTATGACATTATTTTATATAATGATATATTTTTATATTTTTATTAGTTTTATGTATATATTTAACCATTAAGAGTAATGTAAAGAATAATATTTGGAGATATAAATTAATTTTGGTGGATGTAAGTTAAGATGTTTCAGATTGTGCCACCCCTAGAACTTATCGAATGCCAATTATAAAATTCTATATCATCAAAAGTTTATGCTTCTTGATACACTGAGTTTAAAACCATAATATAATTCTAAATATGACCTTTAGAATATAAAATTTTCCATTTGTAAGAGTAATATCATCAATAGAATAGTAACTTTTCCTCTGAATGTATAAATAAAAATTAGGTATCTTATAAATGAAAGTTTAGTATATTTATATCATTGAATATGTATATTATGTGTTGGTATTTTTAGGAAACATATTTTTTTTATAATTTAATAATTAATATATATATTTAAAAGAAAATTACATTAATAAAATTGATTCAAATATTAAATTTTTTTGTCTTATGGTTATAAGAAATTTTTAGGATACCTTAATGAATTTTTCATAATGTCATAAAAATAATTATAATATAAAAATCAGAAATTTTTGTGTAAAAATTGATTGTATTTAAAATTAAATTTCACATATATATAAACATAAATTTTATAAATTTTAATTAATTTTTTATTTCTACATGTTGAAAATAGTTTTGGGTATATTATGGTGTTTTTCTAAAATAGTTGAATTTTTTATGAATAGAAAAATATGGTAATTTACAGTATTTAATTAATACAAGAATTATTCAGTCCTATATTATTTATGGATTATGTAAGAAAATAATATTAAACTATATTTAATTATTTTTATATATTTTGATATAATTATAAATCAATTCTTAGTTATGAGATAAAATTATAAATTAATTAATATAGTAATGAGTAACACCACTCTTCTCCACTATAAATAACACCCCTCACAACCTATTCTCATGAAACATATTAATCCTTGAATCTTATCCAATTTCTAACCAATACATTTCCAAATTCTCTTACCCAAATTAAGGAGTCTTTGGTCAGAATGAAAGAACAAAACTAATTTCCCAAAGGAGGTTCTCCTTAAGAATAATTACATTGGTAAAATCCTCCTTCATTTTTGTTATTTTCTTCTAACGTTACTTTCATTTATTATACATTATTTACCTAATCATTAAAAAATTTATTGAAAACTAAAATATATTTTATACACTGGAATTATATTAATATAATGGGATATCATACATCAATTATTTTTCTCTTCCCCTATATATTCTAAAAAGGGAAAACATCTTTCATGAGTTGCTGATTTACAGCCTTCTGGGATGATTGGTTTTCGTTTTTCAATTCCACCTTCATGGATGGTCATAAACTATAAATATGGTTAAAGTATATTATAATATTTATATTAAATCCTATTTAATGTTATTTAACCATTATATAAACTTTATGTTATTTAATAAAGTAAAAGTTGTTTCTAATGATAAAACAATATGCCTAATAATCGAAAAGGTTATCATTTACATTTTTTCTAATGAATCATCCTCACATATGAAAAGAAAGTTATATAAAAGAATTTAATATTTATTTTTTTCAATAATAACACACAATATCTAATTTTGAAAACTATTACCATTTTACATGATTTTCCATACATGTATATATGTAAAACAGTCATGAAAACCAAGCAAACAAACACTCCTGAACTATAAGATTGAATCTTGTTCCTCAACAAAAATTCTATAAATGAACATAATAAAAGTAAACTAAATAAAATAAATTTATCAAAAACATTTAGTTAATTAGTTAATTAATCTAATTTTATTTTCTTGGATGTAATTTCAATTCCATAATGCTTTCAGACATAAGGTCATGGATTCTCCCAAAACCTCAATTTTTCATTCGGGTCACACATTCTCTCTCTTTACCTCAATGTAATTATTCATTATTTTAATATAATTTTTACAAAAAATGTGTATATGTTCCAAAAATATATATTTGGTTTAGTTAATCATTATTTTTATTGGATAATACTTGTTTTATAAGGTTTCATTTTTAATTCTTCCCAATATGCAATCCCGATTAAAAGGAGAATTCCCTATTTTATACCTATTTTCAGACACACTAAATAATATTTTTTAACCCAAAAATAATTTTATATGATAACTATTTTTTATCATTAATAACTTTTTTAGTTTATTTATTATTTAATGTTTACATTTTAGGCTTTTTTGTCTTTAAATACTCACATATTTTCTCTTAAACCGCATTGAAGTGGGACTTTTTTAATGAATTTTAAAAACACCTTTTTACCATTTTTCACTTTAGTTTGACATAATTTATTCCTAGAACATATTTTCATTGTACTTACATTTTCCTTTATTGGAAATACATGCATAGAGTCTAATGTTTTGACAAATACCAATGATTTTTTCAAAAAAAAAAACACTGCCTTCGATGTTACAATAATGTATTCCTGTCAATAAATTCTCGATTATTTAATTAGATTATTTTTATATATTTCAACAACCTCTAATTAATATTATGGTAATTTATTATTGATCTTGTATGATATCATCTACCATATTTTATAAAATGTTTTATGATTACATTGATAGTTTATGTTCTATTTTGATACCAGTCAACATATTACTGGGAATGGTTTGTGATTATGTTTAATGATTGGGGATAGATATTTACTTTTTGTATGTATATATTGTTTATGTTTCACACCATTCATGTTATAAATTAATCAAACTTGGTAATTTATATATTGGGCCCACTATATCCCCTATATTAATCAGTTGGTCCCATGAAACGAAACAAATATGGATTCTTCCAATGTCCTATCCCATTAATTTTTGATGTCTTTATTGAGAAACACATTGATATGTTTATGATGTCTATCATTTGGAATTCCATCATTATTATATTATCGATTGATAATTCATATGATTATTAGACTAGTATAATATCCAAGGTTATGTTTCACTCTCATATGATTATGGTATTAGTTTTATTATCTTGTATTACTTCCGTAATATGATCAAGATTATTTTTTAATGGTATGTGTTTTTAGTTACTCACCATTCCTTATTTTTTTATGTTTATATTAACTTCATCTATTTTACTTACCCTTAATAAGAATCTACATTGACCCCTTCATAGTGTTTTTCCAAATGATGGGAATAGGTATATTATTAATGAGATGAAGTGATAACATACGATTTCATGGATGTTTGTAATGGTGCATCAAAGTTGTATTACAATTCATGTTATAATGTAAAAAATATATTTGTATATTGTTTTACGAATCCATTAAAATATTTTTTCCTTTGGATTGTGACTTACCTATTTATTATAAAAATGTTATAAAGTAATTAATCAACTCCATGATACTCAGGTCGAGGTATTTACCATTTTTAAAAATGATGTTTAGAAGAATCCTTATAAGCAAATTTTAGAAAAATTACATTTGTTAACATAACCATAAGATATACATTGAGGATAATAATATAATATCATACTAAAAGTTTTGTACAAAAGAGTTCATGTGGGTATTATATTAAATACATCTATTTTTGGATACTATAACTCGATGTTGTTCTGGAACATATGTTCCTAGGGGTTACAACTCTATCAATGTTTGTCAGGAATGAATCAATATAACCTATTACACAATAACTACCCTTACAACACACCTATTCTGACACTTCACCAAGTGATATGCTTAGGATGGTTCACATTTTTTTGAAAACCACTACAATGAATTTTAATGTAAATATGTTCCCAAAAAACCATGTTTATCATTATGAGATTAGATATGCATTAATTCCACAATTTATTTTATGTGTTACTAGTTCCAAGTTATGTATAAGGATTAATAGTCTAATTTATGGATTCCATTTTAAGAAATATCCCCTAGTTGAAGAAATGGATACCGTATCAATGAACATATTATATGTAGGGACCTCCCTCATATGAAAAATAATGATGATGGAGCAGGAGGTTCAATTAGAGTTGAGCAACCTATAACTATAATATGAAAACATAATTAGGTTATAAGAATTAACCATAATCGCATGGTGCAACCTTATCCAAAATGTGATTTAACAATGATTAACCAATTTATTCGACACCATCCTTCATCATTCAATAGGAATAGAAATACCTTTTTAGCTGAGAAATGGATACGTTCCATAATGTATATATTTTTTTCATTGAGAATTCATGAAAGGGATAATTTTATCATTGTTGTTTATATTCTCTCAAGAGATTATAATCAATGGTTATCATTGATTTTAAAAAGGATGAGGATGAAATTTTAAACATGGAATGGAAGCATTTCAAGGAAAATTTATTTGAAAAATATTTTTCTATTGAATAGTAATAAGGTATGGAAAGAAAATCCATGAGTCCTAAAAAAAGGTGATGAATATGTTGCCCTGTTTGAATCCATGTTTAAAAATTTATCAAGCCATGCTATAGATTATGTATGTAATCAAATGACATATATTAATCAATTTTTCAATGGACTAAAAACATTCCTCCTAAGGTCACCGTTCACCCAAACATTCTCATAATACAACGATATAGTCTCCAGTGCTATAAAAATAGGGAACTAATTCCATATGTCTTGTGACATCAAGGGAATATAATATAAGTTGAGGGTGGTGGAGAGAAGAATGCATAAAATGAGAAATAAAAAAGGAAATTTTATAGTGTGTGATACTTTTAGAAGGAAACAACAAGGTACCATATTAAAATAAAAATAGTTTTATACAATTTTATATAAAAGGCCTCCTGGACCATGATTTAAATGCTAAAAAATAAGCTACTAATGACCAATTATATAATTATAGGTACATGGGACACTATGTAAATTATTGTCCAAAGTGTAAAGGAATATTTACCTGGAAAAGTATAAGGGATCAAGGGATACCTTGTGAAATCACAACAACTGGGGTTGACAATCTTAATGATGTGGGAGTTGGTACTTTAATCATATCCTCAAATTTAGATAATGAATTAATCGATCCAAGATCATTTAATTCCTTGGATATTCCTAGTTATAAATAAATATTAGATATTTCCAATTCACCTTTCCAAGGAACGTTTTAAAAAAGGCTCTTTGTGGAAATATTAATTCAATAAATATGTTGTTTATCAGTTCATAATATGAAATATAAACAGGCGCTAATTGCGGTTTTTGTCAACATCACTACATTTTATTTTGATATAACCATTAGTATGGAATGGATTTAAAAATATGATTCAATGAAATTATTACAAATAGAAGGAAATTATGATTCATATTGATGGTATGGAAGTTATCATATTTAGATGGGATAATTCATCATTTGATTCATATCTGGATCCAACTATAGTAGATAATCTAAATGAAATTCTTGGGGGAGAGGAGAAAACATCATCTACATATCAAGAAGGAAATCATCAAATTGAAGATTTACCTTTTGTAAAAGGAATACATTATTTTATTTCTAGTATATTTTCTAGTACATACTCTTGAGATGGAAGTGAAGTTTTCTATTGATTTAGTCATTAATGAAAGGCCAATATGAAATATTTCTTATATAATGGCCATTTTGGAATTAGTGGACGCGATGAAATAACTAGTGAAATTGAGTGATAAAAGATTTATTCCCCGTAGTGTTCCAATTAGGGGATTCCATATTCTCTTTTTCAAGAAGAAATATGGATCAATGAGGTGGTTCATTGACTATAGATAACTAAATTCTCTTACAATATAGAAAAATTATCCTCTTCCCTGGATTGGTATCTTTTTTGATCAACATCATAGAGCCCAATATTTTGTATGGATTGGTATTTGATCTGAATATCCTCAATTTTGTGTGAGGAAGGGAGATATTAAAAATACAACATTCCAAAAAAAGGTATGGACACTATAAATTTACATTAATTTAATTAGGATTGAAGAATCACTATTTTTATAGATCAAATGAAAAGAGTATTCAGGGAATATCTTGACGATTTTGTTTGTGTAATTTATTTATGATATCTTCACATATTCTAAAATCTATTTGGATGATTTAAATGACTTTGGGATTGTTATAGAGACTATTATAAGTAAATAGTTTTATGGGATGTTTAGAATGTGTGTATTATGGCATCAATTAGATTCTTTTATTGGAAACATCTTCTCTAATGATAGAATCTTTTTAGATCTTTTGAAGACAATGGTAGTTCAGCAATGGACTACGACAACAAACATATCTACGGTACATAGTTTTATTGGTTTAAAAGGTATCAAATGTAATTTCATTCCATGTTTTTATCAATTATCTAACTTGTTAACCAAGATTACTCAAAATGTGTAAAAGTTAATATAAACCAAATAATTTTATGAATATAATAAAGAATTAATGTGGATTTTAGTGAATTATTTGATCTTGACTATTCTATTAGGAATTGTTGGATTTGTGAATTATAGTGATGCATCAAATAATAGACTTGGTTGTAAAGACCCGTAAATTTTAAGATTATTTTTTTTAAATTCTTTGAGATTTTATGAGTATGCAGTTTCTGACGGTGCTTGATTATGAGGCCCGGTGTGCCTAAAATCAATTTTTGAAGTTTAGCTCAGGTACGTTCAGTGAACGAACGAGCGGGTTTTTCTAACTTTTGAACCGGTGCTCGGAATTGAAATATGAGGGCACCGATGGACTCACAGCGCTGGTAATTTTGTAATGGGACACTTACCGCAGGTGTGTTTGTGAAAGAGGGGAAGATATTTTTTGGGGGATTGTTTAAGGAATAAATAAAAATTGTCGGAAATTTTTTTTCACGAGGAGGTTTTTCATCCTATGGGTAGATAAAGGATGGGCGCACAACCACTTAACTACCCAAGTGTGGATTAATGAGAGGTGGGGCCCACACGAGCCCCACCATTTAATTCCCTCTAAACACATTAAGAAACCACCCATTAATTTGAAAAACCTCCTTTTTAATGTCGCCTTAATCCATTAAATTATGTCAACTCATAATTTAATGTGGAACCTTCATCTTTCCCCTTTTTACTTTAACCGCCAACGCATTTAATTATGGGGAACCTTCTTTCTCCCATCCTTAATTAAATGAAAAAACATTTTAATTAAGGTGGTGATTTAATTCTGAGGGGGTTTCCTTGCGTGGATAATAAAATAATAGGGAAGCCTTCTATTTTTGTGATTAAGGGAGAGAGGTTCGTTGTGAAACGAAGAATGCCGGCCTCCGTTGAAGAATGAAGAAGAACGCCATCCTCCGATGACGGACGACGAAGAACACTGGTTCCTCAGAGAACGATGATGCGACGCCGTGTACCGCGACGCCTACGATCCTCTTCTCCACGATTCCATGTACCGTGACACCGACGATTGTCCTCCTTGACAAGGTAGGGTTTTTTTTGAGAATGATAATACTCCAATGTTTTTTCCCCTAAAACATGAACGTGGACCAACTAATTATCAAGTTTATCCGCAAACTACTATTTGTGGGTTGGGGATTATTATTTTAGGGAAATTTTGGGAAGTTGTTTCAAACCACTAACGCGGTGGGTTAGGGTTAATGAACAATCCCGACTCACCACTGCTATGTTGTTGTTGTGCGGAACAATTGGAAAAGGCAAAGAGATGCCGAAATGGCGATTGGAGGCCATCGCAGTAATCTACGGGTCCCGGCGGGACCGCAGACGCATTCGGGAGCAAGAACGGACCACCAGAGGGGCTCCAATAACCCGCAGACATATCCGGAGGCTGGCACCGGCCGACCCCCCGGAGGCGGCGGCGCCCCGGTGCGCCGCCAGGAGGAACCGCAGTGGCTAAAGTTACACCGGCAGGCGGCCAGATCCCGCGGCCGCGCGGGATCCCGAGGAGGAGGCCACTGTGCCCGCCCCATCCATGGAGCGCAAAGGGGGGAAATTCTTCCCCCCTGCTCGGCCCACTGGCTGAGCTAGCACACAACCCCGGCCGGGATAGGGTGGGTCACGCGGACAGGGCTGGGCCGCACCCCGTCGGGCCGGACCCGGGCCGGGCCAGGCCCAGACCCACCACTTCGGACTATTTTCATTCATTTGACCATAACTTGGGCTGCATACCTCCGATCAACTTAGTGTATGTTGGGTTGGGATCCTTGGATCGAGATGGTCATTTTGGTATATTACACTCAAGGTTTTGGGGAACTTTGTGTATAGCCGGGTAGATTTGAACACGAAACTAATCGGGCCCTCGGAGCGGAAACACTTATAATTTAAGCTCTGGACGTCCGATTGATGTGTCGTCGACTTTTTTGGATTCCTCATAGTGAGACGGTTCATTGGGATTACTCCGCTGGAGGTTTGGATGCAGATAGAGTATGGTCGGGTTGGTTTTAGCTTAAAAACCAACCGGGCCCCTCGGACGGAAAAGAAAATATCTCTCAGACCGGGCGTCCGATTGACGCGCCGTCTGTCGCATTGAGTTCTTATTGACGAGATGGAACATTGTGATACATCAACTCTGTACTTTGTGACAATTGATGTATCGACCCCCTTGGCTCGTGGAGAGGACCCTCTGGAAATCGAGCAATGTGTGTGCGGGATCCATAGAGTTGGCTGCGACTGCGATGATGACTACTACACATGGATCCTCCATGGCTTCAGCAGCGAGGACGACTGTACTTGGATCCTCCATGGGTTTGGCAGTGACGACAACCATACTGGGATCCTCCGTGGTTTCGACGGCGATGACTACTATTCTTGTATCCTATATGGGTCTGACAGTATTTGACTCTATACTTGTATCCTATGTGGGTCCGACAGAGTAGCTGGTCTTGTATACTTTTTGGGTCCGACAGCTTAGCTGTTCTTGAATCCTTTGTGGTTTTGATAGCCTAGATGAATCAGTGAATACATCTGATCATTTCTATCTCCTTATGAAGTGTATACCTGTGTGAGCTGAGTCTTGATTCTCATCCATTATTATTGATGTGGTTGACTTGCATTCTTTTGTGGACCGGGTTGTGTTTTTCCTGTGTGGACTGAGTTGATCTATCCTTTGTGGACTGCGTGGTGCTTGGGAGTTGGAGACGAACTGTAACTAAGGTCTTAGGTATATGTATGGGATTATACTTAAGTAGTGTTGTTGATACTTCTTGATTGTATCATTCCTTTGTGATTTATCTTTCGTGGATTCTAGGAGACCTTTGGGGGTCTCGGGGTCCCTACTAAGTATCGTATACTCACCCCTGCACGGGCAATGCCCACACTACGTTGTGTTGGATGCATAAGATGGATAGAACTGATCGAGGTGGAAGCATGTGGAGCTAAACGGTACCCGGAGGTGGACCACTTGGCGGGACGTGCACGGAGTGGACGGCCGGACTGAGGAGCAGTGGAGGCTATCTGTACCCACCCTTTAGGTGGGAGTTCCGGAGGATGGCTCAGTGTTGCTGCTTTACTTTTCTGCTGCAGTACTTTTTTTCAGTTGTACTTTACTTTCAGTTGGGTTTGTATTCTGGTCCATTTAATTTCCAGCACTCACTTTTGTACTCAGTTTACTTAGAGGTTACTTCAGCTTGTGTACTCTGTGGTGTTGTTTTCTTATATAAAGGAAATACCTCCCCTTTTTACCGGAATTTACGCCTTTGGTGCTAGTCGCTAGCCACTGGACTATGGGAGGCGGTTTTGGGGTAGTCACGGCACGGGCCCCGAGGACGGGTCCTAACAAATTGGTATCAGAGGAGTCGGTTCTACCACAGAACTTAGGACTCTGATAATTTTTTCTCTGTGAGGCAATAATGTTTAGAGTAATGAGTGTGGTTATCAGTCTAGGGAGTCCAGTGTTGGTGCGGCGGCCGACGTATCCATACTCCAGGACCCTGACTTCTGATTTCTGACTCAGTACACGAAAACATTGATTGCATGTGGGTTTCAATTTTTTTTTGGGATTACATTATGTTAGATCACTAGGTATATAGTATTAACTGTGGCACACCTGTTTCTTTTCCGGATGGCCCCACGACGGCATCCAGTTAGGGTTCCGATATTTGTGCGAGATGATAGAACACCGAGCGACGAGGCCTCGGTGCAGGGGCCCACTACCGTGGAGGCACCGGTGGTACCTTTACCCGCCAAGCCACTGATGCCACCCGCCCCAGTGGTGGAGAGTGCACGCCACCTGAGTGTGTTGAACGAGTTTCAGAGGCAGATCCCACCTAGGTTCTGCGGAGAGAAGGATCCTCAGGCAGTCGAGGATTGGTTGGAGGCTGTCGTCAGAGTCTTCATGTTGGTAGGGATGCTAGGATCCCTCATGGTGATCTTTTCCGTGAGTCTCCTGTATGAGGCAGCAGGTAGATGGTGGAGCCTAATGCTCCAGGTGCATGATGAGGCATCTCTTCTTTGGACGGACTTCGAGAGCCTTTTCCTCTCGTAGTTCATTCCGTCCACCCTCTGTGTGGTGCGCATCCAGGAGTTACTACAGCTGCGGTATGGCAGTATGTCAGTAGCCCAGTACTCGATGAGATTTACCAACCACTCGCGCTACTCCACAGACATGGTACGAGACTCATTCTTCTGGGCCCGGACCTTTGAGCAGGGGATAAGGCATGAGATCAGAGCTTTGACGATTCCACTCACCATCCTGACTTAGGAAGGGGTGCTAGAGTGAGCCCTGCTAGTGGAGAGATTTCTCGCTGAGCAGCCATCAGCAGCAAGACCCACCGCAGGATGACACAGAGTGGAGTCTTCCACAGCAGGCAGTCGACAGACGACGCCGTGGTCCAAGCGGACTGGGCCGTTTGGTGGGCGACCATAGGACACGGGTTCAGCTGTTTGGGGCACATGGTGCAGATCCAGCATTCCGAGGAGTAGACAGTGCTATACATGCGGCGGGAAGTGTCACATGGATTGTGACTGCCCGACCCACCATTCAGACGAGCAGTAGACAGTGGAGGGACCTCCGAGGCAGAGGCAGAGGTTCAACCGTGGCAGTCCGCAGGGAGCAGGTGGACGGGGAAGAGGAGCTTCCGAGCAGCGGGTGGTGGACAGCGCTTCGAGGCTCTACCACCACCACCCCCAGGAGGTCCACCCCGACGATAGGGAGCTGGCAGGTAGAGGCAAGCTCAGCTCCAGGCAGCAGAGGCTTACGAACACGGTGCACCCGAGATGGTTTGAGGTACTATCTGTGTCTACTCCACCCTTTTTTCAGTTCTTATAAACATAGGTGCGAGTCATTCTTTATTTCCGCCGCCCTTGTTCGGAGCTCGTAGATTCCGATGGAGCCATTGGCTCGATCCTTATGGCTAGAGACTCCTACGGGAGCAGACTCGACGATTACGCACTGGTGCCAGTAGTGTGAGATTACTCTAGGAGGCAAGAGCTTCAGCTGTGATCTTCTTTTAGCGGCGTCGAGACCTTACGACGTCATCTTGGGTATGGACTGGTTATCTATAGTCCATGCCCAGATCGACTGTATTAGGCGCAAGGTGCGGTGTGTCTGCACGGATGGGACCAGGTTCACCTTCACAGGCGAGAAGGGAACCTTCGCAGCATAGTATGGACTCACGAAGAGGAGAGGGTAGCCAATCACACATCAGTTGGCTAGGCTCATCCTCGGAGCAGTCGAGGTGTGGAGTCCGAGTTTTCCTGTAGTGGTGGACCAGTATGCGGACGTTTTTACTGACGATGTTCCAGAACTACCCCCTCCTAGGGAGGCATATTTCTACATAGACATGTACAATGGGACGTCGCCGATATCCACCCCAGCGTATCGAATGGCACCCAATGAGATTTTTGAGCTGCGGGTACAACTGGAGGACTTACAGGGGAAAGGATTCATCCGACCCGGTGTTTCACCATGGGTTTCTCCGGTCCTTTTCGCCAAAAAGGTAGATGGGGGATTGCAGCTATGTGTCGATTACTGTCACCTGAACCAAGTGACCATGAGGAACAAGTATCCACATCCGAGGATTGACGACATCTTTGATCAGCTCAAGGGAGAACGTTGGTTCTCTAAGATAGACCTCAGGTCAGGCTATCATCAGTTCCGAGTTCGGGACGAGGATTTGCAAAAGACGACCTTCAGGTGTCAGTACGACCACTATGAGTTCTTGGTCATGCCCTTTGTTGTGACCAACGCTCCAGAAGTTTTCATGAGTCTCATGAACAGGATCTTCCAGCCCTACCTTGATCGGTTTGTCGTAGTCTTCATTGAAAACATACTGATTTACTCGACGACTGAGAAGGAGCTCACCTACAACTTACGGGTTGTACTGGATACACTCTGAGAGCACCAGCTTTATGGTAAGCTCTTGAAGTTCCAGTTCTATCTTTGAGAGGTCCAATTCTTGGGGCACGTCATCTCTGAGGTGGGAGTTGAAGTGGATACTACGAAGGTCGAGGAGGTATATTATTAGGGGCCACCTAGGAGCATGACAGAGGTGCGGAGTTTCCTAGGTCTGGCTGGGTATTATCGGAGATTTTTTCCAGACTTCTCTAGAGTTTCAGCACCGCTTACATCTTTGACAAATAAGGGGAAACCCTTTGTGTGGTCAGACAGATGTCAGTAGAGCATCCAAAAGCTGAGGCAGAGATTGACCTGTGCGACCATCTAGAGGCTGCTGGAGGAGGGAGTAGGGTACATAGTTTACTACGACGCATCAGGGACCGGACTCGGGTGTTTACTGATGCAGTAGAGAGTAGTGATCTCTTACGGTTCATGGAAGTTAAGGTCGCACGAGCAGAAATATTCCACCCATGACCGGGAGTTAGTAGCAGTGGTCTTCTCCCTAAAGATGTGGCAACAATATCTGATGGGAGAGAACTTTACAGTCTAATCTGACCACCAGAGTCTCAGGTACATCTTTTCAAAGAAGGACCTGAAACTGAGACAGCGGCGATGGCTTGAGTTCCTCCAGGATTATGTCTTTGAGAGAGTCTATACTCTTGGGAAGGGAAACATAGTAGCTGATGCTCTCCGCAGGAGGTTGGGCATCCGGTTACTTGGAGAGATGACAGGGCAGTTAGCCGCTTTGTGGATATCCTTCATGGATAGTGATGGGGCAGCCTATCTTCAGTCCCTCACAGTCACTCCTCCACTACTTCACCGGGTCAGAGAGGTACAACGTGGGGACGTGGACTGTGAGACGTGACGTGCAAAAATATCCTCAGGAGAGGCACCTGATAGATTTTCTGTAGGAGGAGAGCATGTCATCCTTTTTAGGAGACTCACCATGGTGCCAGTTACAATATAGGAGGAGGTTCTAATGGAGTTCCCCACTTCCCCTCTAGAGGTACATCCTGGAGTAGTGATGATGTATCAGGACCTCAGGCGATAGTACTGGTGGGTGGGTATGAAGAAGGTTGTTGCAAGATTCGTGTCTCGATGCCTCACTTGTCAGTAAGTGAATGCAGAGCACCACGTACATGCAGGCTTGGTACAAACCATAGAGGTCCTGGAGTGGAAGTGGGATGGGATATCCATGGATTTCGTGATGGGGATTCCACGTACTTTTAGAGGACACGACTCCATTTGGGTGATTATAGACTGACTCACCACGTTGTCCCACTTCATACCTATCATAGAGCAGGGCTCAATAGAGAGCTTGGGATGCCTCTACGTTCAGGAGATCGTATGGCTTCATGGTGTGCCATCATCTATCTTCTCTGATCGAGATGCTCACTTTACTTACCGGCTTTGGAAGGGGTTGCAGGAGTCCTTTGGGACACAGCTATGCCTGAGCACTACCTTTCACCCGCAGACATATGGCCAGACAGAGAGGACCATTTAGACACTCGAGGACATGCTCCATGCATGTGTCCTTGACTTTGGTCATAGCTAGGGGGATCACCTACCCTTGGTGGAGTTTGTGTACAACAACAGATACCACTCCACCATCGGGATAACACCTTACAAGGCACTGTACGACCGACCTAGCAGATCACCTCTATACTGGAAAACCCTGGGGAGTCAGCACTTGTAGGACCAGAGATTGTCCAGGCCACGATAGAGAAATTGCATATCATTCAAGAGCAGACGAGGACTGCTCAGAGCAGACAGGAGTCCTAAGCTGACAGGAGGCAGAGACCACTAGAGTTCGAGGATGGACAACACGTTTTCTTGCGGGTCTCACCTCGACATGGATTATGGAGTTTTGGCTGGGGCGACAAGCTATCTCCTCGCTTCATCAGACCATTCCAGGTTCTCAGCAGGATGGGCGAGGTGGATTATCGCCTGGCTCTTCCACCTCGGTTGCACCAGGTGCATGACGTCTTCCACGAATCTCAGTTGAGGAGATACGTGCATGACCTGACGCATATCATCAATCATGGGGTGATGTAAATCGATGACGAGGTGACTTTTGCGGAGGTCCTGGTGGAGATCAAGGATCGATAGGATCGGGCCCTATGTAGACAGTCGATTCCTCTAGTGTGCATCAGGTGGCAGCATGAGAACCTCCAGGAGAGCACATAGGAACAGGAGGCTCAGATGCATGCTCAGTACGGTCATTTGTTTCCCTAGTTTATGATGTATCATTACGGGGACATAAATACCTGAGGTGGGAGTAATGTAAATAACTATAAATTTCAAGGAATTTTTTATAAATTCTTTGGATTTTACGAGTATGCAGTTTCTAAGGGCGCTTGATTCCGAGGCCCGGTGTGCCTAGAATCAATTTTCAAAGTTTATCTCAAGTACATTCAGTCAACGAATGAGCGGGTTTTTCTAACTTTTGAACAGATGATCGAAATTGAAATCTGAGTGCACCGATGGACTCGTAGCACCAGTAATTGCTTAAAGGGACACTTACCGCAGGTTCATTCGAGAAAGAGGAGAAGATAATTTTTGGGGGTCTGTTTAAGGAATAAATAAAAATTGTCGAAACAATTTTTATTTCATGAGGAGGTATTTCCTCCCATGTTTAGTCAAGGGTGGGGCCCATAGCCACATAACTACCCAATTATGGATTTAAGAGAGGTGGGTCCCACACGAGCACCACCATTTAATTCCCTCTAAACCCATTAGCAAACCCCCCATTAATTTGACAAACCTCCTTTTTAATGTCGCCTAATTCCATTAAACTATGTCAACTCATAATTTAATGTGGAACCTTCCTCTTTACCTTTTTTAATTTAACCGCCAATGAATTTAATTATGGGGAACCTTCTTTATCCCATCCTTAATTAAATGACAACATGTTTTAATTATGTTGGTGATTTAATTCTGAGGGGGTTTCCTTGGGTGGATAATAAAATAATAGGGAAGCCTATTATTTTGGTGATTAAGGGAGAGAGCTTCATTGTGAGATGAAGAACGCTATCCTTCGATGAAGAACAAAGAAGAACACCAGCCTCTGACGAAGGACAATGAAGAACGCTGGTTCCTCAGAGATCGATGACGCGGCGCCGTGTACCACGATGCCTACGATCCTCTTATCTGCGATGCCATGTACCGTGATGCCGACGATCCTCTTCCTTGATATGTTAGGGGTTTGTTTTGAGAATGATAATTCTCCCATGTTCATTTTCCCCTAAAACATGAATGCAGACCAACTAATTATCGAGTTGATCCGCGAACTATTATTTGCGGGTTGGGGATTATTATTTGCGGGAAATTGTGGGATGTTGTTTGGAACCACTAACGCGGTGGGTGTGGATGAATGAACAAAACCGACTCACCAATTATTTTTTCTTGTTGTGAGAAACAATTGGTGATGGTGAAACTAGGCTGAATTAGTGATTGGAGGCCTTCGCAGTAATCTATGGGTCCCGGGGGGATCGCAGACGCATTCGGGAGCAAGAACGGACCACCAGAGCGGCTCCGGTGGCCCGCAGACATCTCCGGCGGCGCGTGTCGCCAGCGCGGAGGCCGGCACCGGCCGGCCGCCCAGAGGGGGCGGCACCTTGGTGTACCGCCCGGAGGAACCGCGACGGCAAGCGGCTGGATCCTGCAGCCACGCGAGATCCAGAGGAGGAGGACGCGGCGCCCGCCGCGTCCGTGGAGCGTAAAGGGGGGAAACGCGTCCCCCCTGCTCGGCCCACTGGCCGAGCCAACGAACCCCCACTCCCCACCGGGACGGGGTGGGTCATGCGGACCGGGCCGGAGCAGGGGGGATTGGGCTCGGCCAGGCCAGGCTCAGACCCCCCACTTCGGACTGTTTTCAGTCATTTTCCCATAACATGAGCTGAAGATCTATGATCGACACAACGTCAGTTGAGTTGGGATCCATGGATCGATGCGGACGTTTTGGTATATTACACTCAAGGATTAGGAGAACTTTGTGGATGACAGGGTTGGTTTGAACATGAAACAAACCGGGCCCTCGGAGCAGAAACGCTTATAACTTATGTTTCGGACGTCCGATTGACGTGATGTCGACTTTGTTGGATTACTATTAGTGAGAAGGTTCTTTGAGATTACTCCACTAGAGTTTTAGACTCATCTAGAGTATGTCGGGTTGGTTTTATCTTAAAAACAAACTGGGCCCCTCAGACGGAAAAGAAAATATCTCTCAGACCGGGCGTCCAATTGATGCGCCGTCTGTCGTGTTGAGTTCCTATTGACGAGACTGAACTTTGTAATACATTAACTCTAGACTTTGTGACAATTGATTTATCGACCCCCTTGGCTCGTGGAGCAGACCCTCCGGAAATCGAGCATGCTGTGTGCGGGAACCCTAGAGATGGTTACGACTACGCCGATGACAACTGCACTTGGATCCTCCATTGGTTCGGCAGCGAGGACGACTGTACTTGGATCCTCTGTGGGTTCGGCAGGGACGACGACCGTACTGGGATCCTCCATGGGTTCGACGATGATGACTACTATTCTTATATCCTATGTGGGTCCAGCATTATTTGACTATGTACTTGTATCCTATGTGGGTCCGGTAGATTAGCTGGTTTTGTATCCTTTGTGGGTCCGACAGCTTAGCTAGTCTTATATCCTATGTGGGTCTGAAAGCTTAGATGAATCAGTGACTGCATCTGATCATCTCTATCGCATTACGAAGTGTATACCTATTTGACCTGAGTCTTGATTCTCAACCACTATTATTGATGTGGTTGACTTGCTTTCCTTCGTGGATCGGGTTCTGTTTTTCCTGTGTTCCATGAGTTGAGCTATCCTTTGTGGACCGCATGGTGCTTGGGAGTTTGAGATGAACTATAACTAAGGACATAGGTATATGTATGGGCATATACCTAAGTAGTTTTTTTGATACATCGTGATTGTATCCTTCCTTTGTGATTTATCCTTCATGGATTCTAGGAGACCTTCGGGGGTCTCGAGGTCCCTACTGAGTATCGTATACTCACCCCTGCAAGGGATATGCCCACACTACGTTGTGTTGGATGTAGACGACAGAAAACACTGATCAAGGTGGAAGCTTGTTGAGCTAGATGGTACTCGGAGGTGGACCACTTGGCGGGATGTGTACGGAGCGGACGACCAGACCGAGGAGCTATGGAGGCTGTCTATACCAACCCTTCAGGTGGGAGTTCCGGAGGACGGCTTAGAGTTGCTGCTTTAATTTTCTGCTGCTATAGTTTCATTTTAGTTGTACTTTACTTTCAGTTGGGTTTGTTTTCTGGCCCATTTACTTTCCAGCACTTACTTTTGTACTCAGTTTACTTAGAGTTTACTTCATCATGTGTACTCTGTGGTGTTTTTTTCTTATATAAAGGCAATGCCTCCCCTTTTTACTAGGATTTATGCCTTTGGTGCTAGTCACCAGCCCCTGGCCTATGGGAGGCAGGCTTGGGGTAGTCACGACACGGGCCCTGAGGATGGGTCGTGACATAGGTTTTGTCCTTATTTTAAATTGTAGTGTTTTTACCTATGAATCAAGGAAACAAAATTAACATTAAAACAAAAATAACAATCAGGATCTTTAGATAGCAGTTACAATCCTTCATTCGATGACATATAGATATTGTCTCTATGGTGAAATATGAGAGATATATAAAGATCAAAATAGTTTGAAATATATCTTCTTATAGAAATAACAAAACACAATGAAAAGATGATGGATTTACCTACTCAAGGATAATTATTTTTCAATACAATAACATCTTGGAATAGAAAATAAGGTAGTATATGCATTGAGAAACAATGATCATGGAGTTCTAAACAAAATTGGGATTGAAATGGTTCTTATGTTCATAGATCTAATGAATATTGATATAGGAAATATCAGAAAAAGTGAAACATCACAACATTTAAAATTGGATTCATAACCACAATAATTATAATGGATTAAATGTTCTTAGTCTGATGATAATATTTTTTAATAAAAAAATAAATCTAGGAATGATGTGTTCCTGGAAGAAGTCGTGTGTGAGGATGGAATTCTGATATTTTGGAAAATGTTATTTATTCCTTTTATAAGAAAGCTAAAACGTAATTATTCAATGACTACCATAGCTTTAATTTCTATATACAATTTGGTATCACTAAGATGTATATATATTTGATGTAACAATTCTTATGGGATATTATGATGTAGGAAATTACGATTTAAGTATCAAGATGTTTAGTCTTTCAATGGTAGAGGGATAAAAGACAACAACCTAGAGGAGACATGTATCCTATGTGTTTTCCATTCCTGAAATTGTTTTACATTACAATTGTTTTATTCTCTGTATTACCAAATAATCCACAAAATAATGAAAAAATATATATAATTATTGATTGAATTACCAAATCCATAAATTTCCTTGTTATAGAGGAGGTTTTGCAACCGGAGTGCCTTGAATGACTCATTATTAGTGAATTCGTAAGACATGTTGGAGATACATTTTAAATTTTTTCATATCATGATCATAATTTACATCAAAATTCATGAAAATTCATTACAAAGTACTAAAAACTAAGCTTCATTTGAGTACAGATTATCACCCTCAAAATGTCGAGCAGTCTGATAGAACCATTCAAAAATAAAAGAAATTTTAAGATCATTTTCACTTGATGTTAAACGTATATGGGATCATTATATAACTTTATTATATTTCTACTATAATAATAGTTTCCATTCTAGTATTCAAATGGAACTATATGAAATATTATATGGAATGAGATGTCATAGCCCAACTTGATGGGATTTCGTAAGTGATTGGAAGCTCATAGGCCTATATCATGTGATGAAAAAAGGAAAAACCATATCATAGATTGTCAAAGTAGACAAACAAGCTATGATGATAACCAAAGAAAGTATTTGGTGTTTTTAGTGGGAGATCATATTTTTCTAAAATTATCTTCATTGGAGGGTGTGATAAAATTTAGTAATATTGGTAAACCGAGCCCTATATAAATTAGACCTTAATAAATACTAGATATAATTAGAGTTATGTCTTAGCATTTGGAAATTTCCCTAGTACTCTCTAATGTAATCAATGTGTTCTAAACCTCATTTTTATGGAAGCACAAGCCAGAACAAACACATCTTTTCACATTGGATGGAACAAAATTGGAACCTGGTTTATCTTACTATGAAGATACTATTTAGATAATGAATACTAGTGAATGTGTGTTGAGGAATCCTATGGCTCTCTTAGTATGAGTACTTTAGAAAAATCATAAAATTCCAGAACAGATTGGTATTAAGAGGAACTTATGAATAAGAACTACACAAATCCTTTTTTGAGGTGACACTATAAAAATTCTATGGATGGAATTTTTATTGGAGGGAATAAGTTAACAACCCAATATCTAATTGTATGACTCTTTAATTTTTAAAATCTTCAATAGATTATGCATCACGCAATAGAGTTTAAAATCATAAAACAGTATTAAATATCATATTATGAATAGTAATATGACCATTGGGAATAGTAATATGACCAATGCAATAGTAACGTCACCTATGAAAGTATAAATCAAATTTTGGTATCATAAAAATGAAAAAAATGGTATATTTATATCGCAAAATCTATAAATTAATTATTGGTTTTTTTCTGTGAAAAAAATGTTTATTTATAATTTTATAATTAATAAATTGATTTAAAAGAAACAAAATTTCATTAAATAGATTCCTAAATTAATATTTCGATTTCATATAATTTTTTTATAATTTTTTGTGACCTTAATGATATTTTCAATGATTCATAATAATATTTATAATATAGAATTCAGTATTTTTTTTGAATATGATGATTTTATTTAAAACATAAACGTTCATATATATATATAATTATTTGCAAAAAATGTAATTAATTTTTAAATTATACATGTTGACAAATGGATATGGTTAAATTTTTATCACTTTTTAAAATATTTTTTTAAGGTGTAGGCAGTTTCCTCATTCATTGGAAGATCAAACAAAACATGAAACCAAAGAGGGTGCCGGAAAACAATGAAAATTTCTCAATGTGTAAGATCTATATACCTATCATTTTCATCAAATGAAAACTCAATGTCATTTATACCTATTTTATTTAATCCCATTAATCTCTTCAAGGTCTGCGTCTCCGACCTATAGGTCTTCCGTTTTTTGTAGAGAGAACTTAAAAATAAATTAATTAATATAATAATTTAAAAACACCTCCCTCCACCAGTATAAATTCCACCTCTCCCCACCTCTTCCCACATCCCTCATAATCCTAGAATCATGTCCAATTTCATCCCAATAATCCTTCCAAGTCTCCTTTCACTATCTAGGAGGTTCCAGTATAAAATAATACCAAAACTAATTTCACAAATGAATTTCTCTAGGAGAATAATTCAAGAGTTGAAATCCTCTTTTTCTTAATTATTTTGTTTTCTCTTTCTTTTATTTTCTTATCCTTTCTCAGCTCATCTGTACAAACATGCATGATAATTACAATATCTTATATATACTTGAAATTTTTTATGATAATTTTATTTCAGCCATAAATTCTTTTCGCTTCCAAATTTATTCTAGAAATGAAAACATCATCTTTGATGTTTCAATTCACCACCTTCGTGGATGAAAAGTTTTCGTTATTAAATTATTCAATAATGGTTGTTTGTAAAACCATTTGTATGGTTAAAAAGAATGTTATATAATTATAAAAATATATTTAATGTTATATTACCATTATATATAAAATAAATTAATTAATAGAACAAAAATAATTTGTGATGATAATAAAAATACAACACATAATCTAAATGGTTATCATAATCATTTAATATAAAGAATCATCCTCTGATCTAAAAATCTATAAGTAGTACCATTTAATATTATATAAATTCATTAATAACATATAATTTCATTTTTTTACAACTTCTCTCATTTTACATGATTTTCCATACAAGTTTACAGGTAAATAGACTATGAAAACAATGGAAACAAACACTCTTGGACGACAAATTTGTATCTTATAACTAATGAAAAAGTCCATAAACAAAGATAATAAAATTATTCTAAATAAAAAAAATATGTATTTATTTTTTGAATTAATTGATTAATGGATTTAATTTTATTATCTAGGATTTTAAGTTCAAGTGATGAATTCTTTTAGACACAATGTATCAAATTCTGCCTGAAATTACATTTTCCATTGGAGTTATGCTTTATATCTATTTACCCCAGTGTAATTACTCATTATTTTAATATTAATATTTTAAATTAAATGTTCATGTTGTGAAATCCAATATCCCGATCATTTAATATTTATTTTCTTGGACAATTATTTTTTTGTAGGGTTTTCTTTTCAATTCCTCCCGATAAGTAAGCTTGATTAATGGGTACTTCCCAATTTCATACATGTATTCCTGTACACTCCATGACCTATTTTAATAAAACAATATTCTTAAAAAATAAATATTTTATCATATAAACCTATTTTAGTTCATTTAATGTTTTATATAATCAATTAAGCCTTTGTTGGCTTTAAATTCTCTTATATTATCTCATAAACATTACAGAAGTGGATGATTTCTAAAGACTCTTAAAAACTATTTTTTACTAGTTTTCACTTCAGTTTGACTTGGATTCTTGAAATGATATAATTTAATTGTGATGAACCTTTCTTTTCAAGGATATAAATGTTTTCAATATTGTTTTATATCAAATATAAAATATTTTTTTCAATAAAACACTTCATTCCAAAGTAAAAAAATGATATTTTTCCTTCAAGAATTACTCAATGATTTTAATAGATTATTTTTATATATTTTAACACCCTTTGTTGAATATTATGCTTAATTGGGATTTATATAACATTAATTATTATACCATGTTTTATTAAATGGGTTATGATCATTTTTACTATGAAAGTGCTATCTTGATACCATTCACCATATTACTCAGAATGATTAGTGATTATGTTTATTGTTTGGGGAATGCTATTTACAATTTGTATCCATATATTGAATATGTTTCAAACCATTCTTATGAGGAATTAGTTTGAAATATTATGTGATGGTATTGTCTCATTATATCCCATCTATGAATCAGTTGGATTAATTAGATAAAATAAATCTAGAATTGGCCGAGTACTTAACCATTTATTATCACATGTCTAGGTTGAGGCCAATACTATATGTTTTATAAGTCTAACGTCATTCATTATATCACTATGATATTATTAATTTATAATCCATGTTATTATTTAAATATTATAATATCCATGGTTATGATTCATTATCATGAGATAATGGCATTATTTTGATTATATTTTATTCATTCCATAATTTACATAAAATTATGTTTTCATGGAATCGATTTTAGTTATTCACCTTTCATTATTGACTATTTTTATATTATATTTCTATGAATTTCATAACCTTACTATGCATATGATCTCCCCCTTTCATATGTTTCATTTTTCCATAGGATGCCAAGATATATATTAGGAATTCTATACAGTGATAATCTAGGAATTTACGGATGGTCCCAATAGAGTTTTTATGTTGTATTTATTTTTTTTCTTAAAGGTTGGGGTCGAAGCCTAAATTTATTATTTAAATCACTTACCTCTTTAGGCTGGGTAGAGGGTGACCCATTACATATCCCGAAGGCCCAAGGCCAAGTGGCCTGAATACAAGGCTTGAAAGCCCATTTTTTGGCCCAAAGGACCCCTCGGTGAACAGTACTGCTACAGTACCCGTGCTGCTATAGTACCTACTACTGTAACCGCCACCGCTATAGTACCTGCAACAGTCCCTCCACCGCTACAGTGTCATCGCTGCTACATTTCCACGGCTGCTACAGTTCTGCTACAGTGCCCTGCTATAGTACCCCAAAAATACACCCTGACCCGGATTTGTAACATAATTCTTAAATTTGAATCAAGTTTACAAAATCTACAAAACTATTAATCCCTTCTATATTGTACATTCTATTTTATTATACAAATGTAATAATGTAAGGCATCAGCTGCATGTTACTAGGGTTTGGATCATTTCAATATAAACTACAAGGCTAAACAATTATTTCATGATGAGGTTGTTATTGTTATTTAGGATATAATTTTAATTATTTAATGAATGAACTATTTTAATCAATTGAATTTATTTTATAATTATCATGATTTATATATTCAAATTTATTTATGATATTATATTACATTTTTCAAACCATTTTTCTTTAAATAACGTTCAATGGAATAAATTTTTAATCATTTATACATTATATTGTTGTTTAAATTTATATTATAGTGCCACAAGAATATAAAATCACCAATCGTTTTCATTTAATTGAATAAGTATGGAAGTTAAAAGTGATTGATGCACAACAAAAGGATTAATTTTTTCATAAAAAAATATATCATGTAAATTGTAATAACCTGGATCATTATTTTAGGTAAGGATATTTAATTTAGGTTGTTTTTTTAGGAAAAAGAAAGAAATGATAATTTTCAAAGTACACTCCATGTACTAATTCGTACATGCCATGTACCCTGGTAACGCGTGTAGCCGCATACTGGCCGTGTAAAGGCTGTGTACATAGCTGTGTAGGTTACCAAGAACACCACATAAGGTGGGGGCATGTTAAGGCTACTACATGGCATGTACCTTTAATGAACACACTGTGTAGTTTTCCATTTAATTGATATATGGGAGTGGGGTCATGTCAAATGTCAAGAATCATCTTCTTCTCCCTGTACTTCATTCAGGTGAGCTGTGGAATGACCGATGACTTTGAACCCCTATAAATTCTCCATCCGACCTCTGATTGAGACGCCATCTGGTGTTTTGGAATCCCACTAGTGAGTTATCAATTCCCCTTGATACATTATTACTAATTTCTCCTCTCTGAAGAGTTATTCAAGGTTGATAGTTTTTCACTTTTTTTAGATCTATGACATTCTATGCCAATTCAAGGGCCAACATTCAAGAGGATTGATCATACGACATCAATTATGGTTTACTGTGACATTCATTGTTCTTCTTTGGATTATATCTGATAACGGTGTCACATACCCACATTTGGGGTATGATGTGTTTTGGAATTAAACTCTGTTTGTTACATGTTATGGGTTGTTTGATTGATAAAAGGTATTTACATTTTCATAATGATAGATACCTTGTTTACGGGACACCTTATTAGTGTGTTACACATGATTGATTGTTTATGTCCATTTGGTCTAGAATTCATGTTACTCATTCCTTGTTTTCCATTTTAAAATTTGTTAGTATGGATTTACTAATTATATGAGATTCTTTTGATTTGCATTGTTGACGTGTGACCACATATAATTTGACTGTGAGAGATTCTTGGTAGTTGGTTACCTATATATGAATTGATGTTATGTTATAATAGAGTGGTTATACTGTGAGAGCTACCCATAGGGTCATTATTTAATAAATTCAATTTTGCAGACCAATGAGTATTGACCATGAGAGCTGAAAAGTGGTCGTTTATCATTTATTGATGCAAATTTTTCCAAGGTATATTGACCATGTAGGATTCCCTAGTGGTTGTTAGTAAATGATTAGTGATATGATTAGACTAGAGGGGTTAGACCATGAGATCTACACATATGATTGTTATTAGATAAATTATTATTATTTTAGACATTTGGGATTATACTGTGAGAACATTCCCAAAAGATTTGTTATTGAATAATTGAATGATTCTGACGTGTATGCCAAGGAAAAGAAGAAGCATGGACTCAGTCTTAATTTATTATTTAGCTGGTATTTTGAGATATCGGTTTGTTACTATTACACTCGGGATACAGAGATTTGGCTAGATCCCACGGTTTAAATGATTCAACTAATGAATAATTAGTGTTAAATTAATGTAATTGAAAATAGTATGATTGTTTCCTTTTGAGTACTTACTAGTTTATTAACTCATTTATGCTTTTTACCTACTATACATATTCACTGATAGTTATTCATATATATTTTGGTGATTGCCTACGTGGATTTGTCTCACACCCAGTTTGGGTCATGTTTTTGGGCCCAAATAGATTATATGGTTGTAGTTATAGATAAGGGAACCAACCCTTTTCCATGAAAAACATGATTGTTGTTGGAGCTAGAGTGAAAGGGACCAAGATGAGGCATCCAATGCTGTTGAAGTTTAATGCTTTTTGGTTCTTTGGTTTCAGTATTGTATTCCAATCATTGTGTATTTTTTTCCTTTTTTCTTATACACATGTGACATGAATCATTTATATATGCTCTAGTTATTATATTAAAATCAGTTCTCTACTGTTTACTTTTGTAGCGTGGCATCACTTCTTCTGTTATTTTTTACTAATTGATCTCTGTTGTGAAAAATCTACCAATGAGGAAATAGTTATCCCATTATCACATTGTGACCCTCACATATAATTAGAATTCTCTAGCATTTTGTATGATGCGCTTGAGGTCATGTGACCAACTGGCTTCAGGGTACCATTTGGAGGCACCTTGAACCTGTAAATTCCAATGTGGTATCAGAGGGAGTTTTCATTTATTCTTTTCCATACATTTTAGAGCCCATTGTCTGGTATAGTAATTTATAGGTTGGTGGTATTTTATTGTGCTCAGGAGTAGCTAACCCATGTACCGTGAAATGACAAGTTACCTTGAATATTTCAATTTTTCTGGTTATGAAATTGTTATAGTTGATTTGATTTTTCTATTGGGTTATTCATTTATTTTGTGTTGTTATGATTGATATCATTTTAGTTCTATTTTATTGCATCACGATGAGATGAGTTTCTGTCATATCATGAATCATATAAGAACTAAATAAAGATCACATGTCATCCATTCTTGTCATGCCCTTTAGTATGCATTACTGATTGCATGTTGTTATTATAGATGTTGTGCTACATATGAATGTTGTTGTGATAGATTTCAGGATATAGTACTTGTGATTTTGAATAGGGATTTGTATATGTAATGTTTTATTTGGATGGATGCCATGATTTGGTCCTTAAGGTGCTATGGTCCCTCATTGATCGATTTTTTATGGATTATATTAGAACTTTTATTGAAAATTTTCAGTTTATGATGTGAAAAAGAATGCTAATCTGTAATTCACATGGATTATGGGCTCCCACATATCAGAATTTGTCATTACTTTGAAAAAAATCTATGTTTTTAGGGTTTTAGAGAAGTTTTAAGGGCCTTCTATATGGAAACCCAGAAAACACGGTGTGTGTTGTTGCAAACACATGCCATGGGTTCATCTATTCTAGCTGAAACAACTATTTTTAAGTACACATGGTGTATAATATGTATAGAAAATTTAGTGTCGACCATGTAACAGACTGTGTGACCAGAGAAATGTGGTTGATAAATGATTTTTATTACATTCCATGTACTCATAGTACACAAATTGTTGTAAGAGAATACATATCCAGCCATGTGACTAATGACACAGGTGGATAAATTTCGAGTGGTACACACTGTGTGCTTATCGACCGTGTATCCGGCCCTGTGATGAATGACACGTGTGGATGGAACATAGTAGTGCATGTTGTATCGATGGTGAACACATCGTGTAGTGTTACAATAGGAGAGAACCCTATCGTTCTTGTTGTGTAGAAGAATTTTGGCAGGAGGGAATATTCAAGTAAACACCATGTCTCAGGAGGAACATTTCATGTGTATGTAGTGTTACATAACCATTTTGGAAGATGTACATGCCCATGACAAATGATTAAGGGTACATGTCATGAAGTAGTTCCACAATCCATGTAACTATATATTGTAAAACCTGAATGATTTCCTTCCCCAATTCCATCTTTAGACTTCTATGTTGCTATCGTTGATAATATTATACTGAGGTGTGCACTTGAAATTGCAGAATAATGCCACCAATACGTCCTCTGGTTGTACGCCAGGTACATGGAAATGATTAGACACTATAAATGGTAGATCAGGGTCTACATGTAGATCCTCCCATCATGCCCTTCTTTGCACTATGTTTTATACCAGACGTAGGTTCTAATGCACATTTATGTGAAGTCTTTTTGAGGATGACACAAACCTTTCTGGGAGTACTACATCTTTCCCTTTATATGGAAGAGTTTAAATGGGTGTTCCAACTGTATCACCCTAGAATGTTTTCTGGGGATGGAGGACCACATGTTTCTGATTCGTGGTTGGAGGATATTCTTTCAATCTTTGAGCATCAAGAGATGCCACTGGAAATGACGGTGAAGCTCCTGACGTACACGATATGTGATTCCACCAAGAGATGGTGGGATGTTATCTCATAGGAGGGACATATTTGGGATATGTCTTGGGAAGAGTCTTAGATAACTATTTATCATTACTTCTACATAGAGACATTGAGGGGAAAACGATTCCGGGAGTTCACACCCTTAGAGTAGGGCACTCCTTCAGTGAAGGATTATTCTTCTTGCATTACATAGATTCTGTTCTTTACAACTATTTTGTGAGGCGATGAGTTATCTTGGTCATGGCGGTATGAGGATGTCTCTAGTATGACTTCCGATCACAAGTTATTTTTTTTGGCTAAAATCAGTGACTGGTATAGTGAATAAGTGGCTGATTAATGAGTGAAATCTGAGGGATTAGGGAGCTATGCGCAAGGGCGGTTACTCATCTAGGCCTTCTGCTCCTTTAAAGGATATAAGGAAGTTTCACAGGTACCCATCATGAGATATTTCTATAGGTTCCCATGTTATATGCTAGAAGTGTGGGAAGAGTAGTCAGATGTGACCACATTACCCGAGGGACCCGATCATGTGTCGATCTGGAGGCAAGATGGGCCACATTCTGTGTTTTTTTCCAAATGTTCTCACTAGCAAAGAGTGAGGGGGTATCTATTATTACTCCACGTTCTAGAGTAGGACCACACATTTCTTATCAGTCCCAAAGTTTCTCATTAGGCTATTCAGGCTGGGGAGGTGTTCAAGTCTGTGGTAGCCAGACCGTAGTTTTTCAGTGACAGTCAGATGGGTCCACTCAGGGTAGTTAAGAATGGTCACAGGGTTATGGTACATATCATTCATTTACAACGGAGCATACCCAGCATGAGAAGGATTGGATACCCTCTATGGTTTGAGGTACAATTCTATTTTCCTCATTTTTATCTTCTACTCTTTTTGATATAGGGGCTTACCATAGTTTTATATATGTTATTGTGATGGAGAGTATTTTTTTTTGTATCTTCACAAATGAGGATATCAAAATTCTAGACACTCTATTGGGGATTATGATAGTTATATTACGTCAGTGCAAGGAGTGCACTCTTTAGATTAGTGGATTTAACTTTTTATGGGACCTATATGTCTTAGATATGATAGGAATTGATTTAATTCTCAGAATAGACTGATTTGTCTCATTCTAGGCATTTGTGGACTGATATTTACATAAGTTTATTTTAATATCCCAAGAGGGTGAGTCTATTAAACACAAGGGGGAATGTGATGTCCAGGCGAGCAGAGATGGTCACGAGAATCATGGGTTGAGAGAAATTAAAGCGCAGATTTATAGTTTATATTTTGATGATCAAAGGACTTCATAGATAGACTTTCATCCAGTGGTGGATCATTTTAGAGATGTATTTCTAGGAAACATTACAAGTCTACCTTTGGAGTGAGTGGTATATTTCAATATTGAGCTTATTCTAGGAGTGACTTTAGTGTCTATTTCTCTTTATAGGATGGCTACACTAGAGTTACATGAGATCACTAAGTAGTTCGAAGTGTTGTAAAAAATGGGTTTCACTCAACCCAGTAATTCTTCTTTAGTTTCACCTATCCTTTTTGTGAAGATGGTGAATGTTACCCTCAAAATTTTTGTGGATTATCGGATGTGGGACAATTTGACGGCAAGAACTAATATCCCATTCCAAGGATTGGTGATCTCTTTGACTAGCTACGAGGAGCCTGAGTGTTCCCCATGATGGACTTGTTATCCGATTATCATCAATTATGTGTTCACACATCATATATACCTATTACAGTCTTCTAGATTTGGTATGGTCAATACGATTATTTGGTTATGCCATTCGGTCGCATGAACGCGATAGCAGTTTTCATGGCATTGATGAACCGAGTGTTCTATCCTTATTTGGATTCTTCTCTAGTAGTCTTCATTAGAGATAACATGGTGTAATATCACATTTGAAAAAACCATGCCACCCATCTTGAGATCGTATTAAGTACAATGAGTGAACAATAATTATATGCTATGATCTCAAAGATCCACTTTTGGATAGAATCAATTCACTTCTTGGGTCCGGTTATGTCAAAGACTGGAGTATCAATAGACTCAATGAAAGTGAGAGAAGTAGTTTCTTGGGAGTAGCTAAAAAAGTTAATTGAGAATGGAGTTTTTATGTGGTTGGACGGTTACTATAGATGCTTTATACAGAACTTTTCATTATTATTATTCCCACTAATAGGCCTGACTAAAAGTATGTGATGTACTAGTAGACATAATCCTACAATTCAGCCTTCCAGGAGATGAAGGGGAGGTTGAAATCATAACTAATAATGATTTTTCTAGAGCTGGGAAAGTGTGACACCATTTACTATGATGCCTCAGGTATTGGGATGAGAGTAGTGATTATGTAGGTGGAATGATTCATTTTGTATGGGTCTCAGCAGGTGATTCCACTTGAGTGGAATTACCCGACGCAGGACCTTGAGTTGGATGTAGTTGTGCATGCCTTGTGTTGTTGGAGACATTATCTTTTGGGAGAGAGTTTTGTGGTATACACTGAATGAAAATTTATCAAGTATATATTTACTCAATGTGATCTAAATTTGAGATTGTGAAGGTGGGTTGAGTACCTTTATATTTTTTAATTTTAGCTTTCCTACATGCCTGGGAAAGTCAACAGATTGGCTGATGCATTGAGTAGGGGATCTCATATATAGGCAATTTAGGATGTCAGAAATGAGTGGAAGCTTATGTCTATGTTCTATGATATGTATTCATATGTTAACATCAAACATGGTTAGATGTTTAATTCTTATTTAATTGTTACCTCAACTATATTTGATAGAATGAGAATGAGGCAATTATCAGATTCTGAAGGCATTTTCCTAAGGGAGAGTGTGTCATGCGAGGACCCAAATCTTATATTGAAGTTGGTAGTGGATGAGGTTCTGCATTTCCTTGGGCACTTATGGGTGTTAGTAGACAAATGCAAGGATATTTTGTGATATTTCTTATTCCTCTATATGGGCAGTTCATCCGGGTGTCACCATGATGTATCATGATCTAGATCATCATTATTGGTGGCCATGAATGAGAAGAGATGTTTCTAGTTTGGTTATGAGATTTTCAGCCTTTAAATTGGTGAAGGCTGGGCATTAGTGACCAGTAGGGATTTTACATGGTTTTTCTATTCCTAAGTGGGAGTGGAATGATGTCATGATGGATTTCGTGGAAGGTTTACCAAGGTCACCGGGAGTAAATGATGATGCATGGATAGTTGTTAACAAAATCACAATGAATTCACATTTCCTTTTAATCTAGGAGACCTTAAGTGTTGATGATCTTGGAAGGATATACATCTGATATATAGTTCATTTTCCTGAGGTTCCACACTCTATCATTTCAGATAGGAATGCCCAGTTTACTTCTAATGTCAGGCTGGGACTACAATGGTTTTTGTGTACACATGTAATATTGAGTACAACTTACTATCCCCAGTCATATGGACAGTCCAAGTGCACGATTTAGGTTTTACAGGACATTCTTCGAGCATTCATCCTAGATTTTGGTAACTCATGGTAGATACACATACCCCTAGTAGAGTTTTCCTACAGTAATAGTTTTCAGGAAATGACTCAGATGAAACCTTACGATGCATACTAATGTAGACCATGCATATCACCCTTATATTGGTAGGAGGTAGGAGATACAGCTATGTTGGGACCTCATCTTGTAGAGGAGACCACAGAGTAGGTGGAGTTGACATAGAAGAGGATGGATAGTAAACTGTCTCAATAAAAAAATTATGCTAATCGACGGAGAAGACCTATGGCATTCAAGGTCAGAGATTAGGATTTCTTATATGTCTCACCGAGGTTGGGACACTAAAGGATTAAGAGACAGGGAAGATTTCATCGAGATATGTTGGTCCATTTGAGGTTTGGGAGAGAGTCGGGATGGTTTCCCATCAGTTGCATTTTTCCTTAGAGGTATCATGATATGCTTGACTTATTTCATGTTTCTCAGCTACGACGTTACTTATCACACTCGCCTCAAATTTTTCAACTTGAGGAGGTTGAGTTTGATTTGGATTCATCCATCGAGGAGAATCATATTTAGATTGTGGATCACAAAAACATGGTTCTATGTGGATGGTCTATTCCACAGGTATAGGTGTTATAGCCTCACAAGCGAGTAAAAGATGAGACTTGGGAGAGGGAGACTGATGTATGATCATAGTGGTCAAAGTGGTTCATAGATTACTCTTTATCTCCCTTGGAAGGGAAATTAGATTATGAATTGCATTAAGGGGGGATGTTTGTAAGAACCCATATCTTTTTTCATGTTTGGATCCTTAATTTGTGTTGTTTTTAGGAAAAAGGAAGAAATGAGAATTTTCTATGTACATGACCTGTACTTATGAGTACACTCCTTGTACCCGGGTACTACATATGAGTTGTCTAATGGCCATGTACAAGGCCATGTATGTGACCTGGTTGACCGGTTAAGGTGGGGGCTAGTTATGGCTACTACACAGTGTGTACCTTTAATGAACATGATGTTTACTTTTTCTTTTTTAATTGATATATCGGAGCATGTTCACGTCTACTGTCCAGAGCATTTTTTTCTCCTCGTGGTTCATACAAGAGAGCGATGAAATGGTTTTAGGCATTAAACCCCTCCAGATTGTCCGTTCGACCTCCGATTGCGATGCTGTCAGGTGCATTGGAATCCCCCGATGTGTTCTAAATTCCCTTAGATCCTCTCTTTGTGATTCCTCCTCTATTGTGGGTTATTAAAGGTTGAATGTCTTTCACATTTATGTATATATATATATATATATGTTGTTACAAGATGATTCAGGTGATGAAGTTCAAAATTATTGATCGTACGACATCAATGTAGGTGTTTTGTGGATTTTGTTGTTCGTATTTGGGTAATATGTTCTAAAAGTAAATCATGCCCACTTTTTTGGTATTGGGTGTTTTGGAATTAAGCACTGTTTATTACCTGTTATTTTTTGGTTAATAGATAAAGGGTTGTTGAATATGAATAAGGTTTGATACCTTGTTTACAGGACACCCCATGGGTGTTTTCCCCTTGATTGATTGTTTATGGATATTAGGTCTAGAATTATTATTATTCTTACCTTGTTTCACATACCTTATATTGTTAGTATTGATTTAAAAATTATATGAGATTCCTGTGATATGAATTTTGGAAGTGTGACCGTGGGAAATTTGACTGTGAGATCTTCCCGAGGTAGGATCATCTATGTATGAATTGTTTTTGTGTTTGTACAGATGGGTTAGACCATGAAAGATACATTGAGGGTCGTTATTTAATGAAATGTGTTATGAATTCCAAGGAAAATTGATTGTGAGAGCTCCCTGGTGGTCGTTTAACATTTATTGATGTTATATTGACCAAGGGGTATTCACAGAGTGAGCCGCCTAGGTGGTCGTTTGTAAATGATTAGAAATATGATTAGACTAGGGGGTTAGATAGTGAAAGAAACAGAAGGTTTTTTATTAAATGAATTATTGTTATATTAGACCAGGGGGGTTATACTATGAAAACATTCCTAAAAGGTCCGTTAATGAATAATTGAATGATTCTTACGAGTCTACAAAGCCAAAGCACAAGGTTGGACTCTATCTAACTTTATTGATTAAATTGTCTTATGAGCAGTTTGTATGTTAATATTGTAGAACATAGTCTATATCAAAAGGAATACATGATTTGAAGGATTAAAAATGAATATTATATAAATGTAATTGAAAATTGTAGAACAATTTACTTTTGAGTACTTCTTAATTTATTACTTCATTTCTACATATTACCTGTTATATATATTCACTGACATTTATGCACAAATCATTGGGTGTTTTCTTACTGAGATTCATCTCACACCCTATTTAGGTTATGTTTTGGGACCCAAACAGATTATACAGTTTCATGTATAGAAAAGGGAAAGCACCCTTCTTTATCCGGAACTTGATTATTGTTGGATCTAGATAGCATGGGACCAAGCTGAGGCTAGCGATGCTATGGAATATTGCATGTTTTCTATACATTGGTTTTTGTATTGTATTTTAAACATTGTGACATTTTTGGCTGCTTTCCGAGAAACATGTGACATTCTCTAGTATTTTATGCTCTAGTTGTTGTATTACAATCAGTCATCCATTGTTTACTTTTGTTATATGGAATTACTTCTTCTGCTATTGTTAACTAATTTCTTTTCACTATGTATAGTCTTACAATAGGGGTATAGTTCTCCCATTATCACATTGTGTCCCTCTCATCTAGTCAGAATCCTCTGGAGTTTGGGGAAATTTTCTTGAGTTCATGTGACCAACTGCATTCAGGGCACCTTTGGGCGGCACCCGAAACTGGGATGTTACATAAATATATTTTATTATGTTCCATATATTAATTATAAAAAAAATCCCTCAACAGTATAAAAAGGATCCTAAAAAAATATATCTTTTACCATTAAATACAACAAATCACATGTCTCTTAACTTTCCAAAATCTTTTTCTAGTATCATTTTCTCTATCATTCACTTTCTTATGATAATTGATCTCTATCACTACAAATAATTATTTTATATTTTCTTGAATGTATATATTTTAACTGTCCAAAAATGTCATCCTATATGGAAACCTAGTTTTTTATTATCCTAGATGGCCATCCTATTTTCATTAACCTTTTTTTAAATAAAATTTTTCAACCCATTTAGGATGTGGGTTTTCAGTAATTGAATTTTCAAATATCAATCCGTTTAATTTATTAATGCAAGTTCAAAGTGTGAGGATTAAATTTTTGGAATGTCAGAAGAATGAAACACAATAATATTTAATATTTTAATTATTTGAAATAAATTTATACACTTTAGAATATTTCAGTTCATGAAACCATGAGATTTTAAAATATTTCCATTGGGTTCGATAGAGTACGTGAAATGAAACACTCAACTTATATGAACAACCAAATATATTATATACATATGGAATATTTGACATGGACTTTTAATCGGTTGTTATTAATAGGTATTAAATTTTAATGAAATATATATAATGGACCAACCGAAAATAAATCTATTTATAAAAAATTAATAAATAAGTTCTTATATTTTTATAAATATATTTTATTATATAAAAAAATTTAGTTTCATTAAAATAGATTTTATTTTTTTATGAGAAATATTATAATTATTTTTAGATAGTTTATAAATTTTATCTCATAAAATATGGTATTTTTTAAAATAATAATATCAATATTCACTT
The DNA here is from genome assembly GCA_963277665.1 of Viscum album. Classification (NCBI taxonomy): domain Eukaryota; kingdom Viridiplantae; phylum Streptophyta; class Magnoliopsida; order Santalales; family Viscaceae; genus Viscum; species Viscum album. Next base: position 1,459,550,857 of record OY728150.1, on the reverse strand, counting down.
ATGGTGATTTTTTTTTTCAGAAAACAAATATTTTTTAGTGAATATTGATCAAATTGATATTTTGGTTGAAGTATCATTTCTTTTTAAAAAATTAATAAATTTGAACATCCCATTATTATTTTAATATTATTTAAATTTACCATATGTATTATTTATTAATATTTGATTCAATTAATTTCATCTAAATTTAATTTATACTTGATTTTAGTATCAGTATATTTTAATGCCTAAAACAATATTTTTTGAAAGGTTTTTTTTAAATTCATAATGTTCCTTAATTTAATTAAATAAATTAATATTTATTTATTAATGGTTTAATGTAAATTTTCACGATATATATAAAAAGATAATAATTTTAACTAATCTATATATTTTTAAAATTCATATAGTTAGCAAAAGGTTATACTTTTCTCCTAAAAGGCATTTCATGAAAACCCTTTTGTTGACACAATTTGAGGGTTTTTTTAAAATTAAATTCATTCAAATTTTTTATTTTAATTTTATAAAATAGATACAATTTTTGGTATAATTATTATTATTTAATAATATGTTTAAATTAATTTTTTTCTTTAATTATTATTAATGGATATAAAATTATTTACCATTATTAATGATAAAACTGGGTTTTGGGTGTTTTTTGAGATTGTAATTATTTTAAGTTTCCACAAAAATATGAATTTTATTTAATAAATTGGATTTTATTTTATTAATTATTTGGTCAAATTATCTAATAAGGTAAAATTTAATTTTGGATTTTGGGATTAATTACATAGAATAAAAAATAGTAACCATGTTGAAAAATACAATGGTAAAAGTAAATAAACTTAAGAGATATGAAAATAAGAAAATTAAAACATGTTTATTTATATGCGTTTGAGGTGTTTCTTTAATGTATCTTACATACACTACATTATTTTTCAATTTTGGAGTAACATGATGTTATAGTGAATTTCAATTATTGAATATTTTTGGATATTTACCAAAAAATCAATCCTCTTCAATTACAAAAGAGAACACCCTCCCCTCAAAAATTAAAACATCTCAATAGATTTCCCTTGAAATAACCATACTAAAATTTGTACAATGTAACCATATACAAATTATTTATCTTCTTTTTGTTTGAAAAAAATCCTATTGTTCTTAAGAGGAGAACAAAATATAGTTTTACTAAGAGAATGGAATACTTTTAACAATGAAAATTATTTTTCATTATCAGTTTACATTATTAAATTATTTATTGAAAATTTTGATATATTAACAAAATAATATAAAATGTACTAGGATGCAATTAAATTAATGAAATAACCAATATCATTCCCATCTTTCATCAAATGGAAAATGAAATCGTCAACATTGTTTATAGTGGATTGTTGCCTTATGAACATATGTGAATCGTTTTTCATCAACACATGTCACAATTTGATGTAATTGTGAATTAAATGTATTTATATAATATTAATTATATATTTATATGTATTTTATTTTGATATCTAAAATACCTTATTACATTCCATTCCATCTAAAATATTATATCATTTCTCATTTTTACGGCAAAAAGTTGTATTGTGAAGTGATATGATTCATTTTTCACACACATATTTTACAGAAGGTAATGAGGATAATTTTAATAAAATATATGATTTATATAAAATGTTATTTATTCAACAAAATTAATATATCACCCACTTTTTTACCCTTTCACATGTCTATGAAATTATAAATTATCATGTGATTGTGTAAGGCCAGTCATCTTCACTGAGAAATATGATTTATACTCCATAATAAAATGTATAAAATGAATCTAAAAATTATTCTAAAAAATAATTTTTATAGAATTAGTATGATTAAAAATATTATTCAACTATATAATACTCTTGTTAACTATAACATTCATAAATAACATACATGTGAAAACAAGTTAGTTAACAATCAAAACAAAAGTATTAATGGGAATGGGAGAATATATCTTATTTGAATGATGTGAGCTTTGAACATATGTTTTTATGATGGAAGATCCAATAAATGATATATCTCTACAACCTGATGGACTTTTTGATAAAACATTTGAAAATATTGAAGATGACACCCTCTTGGTAGCAGCCCGCATGGAGGTCCTTCATCAATGGTTAGATCATTTCAATCTATCTCTTATTATATGCATTTCTGATATGAAAGATGATTAACCATGGTGCTTATATGATCTCAAAGAAGGACATGCACATTATTAAAGCTTCTATATCTGGAAATTGATACTGATGGGGAAATTAGTTATTTGAATCATCTTCTTAAATTAAAAAGAACTTCATAAGGAGAGAAACACTTGAAATTTACTTCTGATTCTTGGTTTCATTTGGATTTTTTAATGTGTCATTGAATTCAAACCCCTTAAAAATTAGAAATCTATGGAGTGGAACTCGCTCAGACTCCATATATTTAATTGTCTTAATTGGAATCCAAGTTTCTTTATTTATCTTGCCTCTATTATTTTCTCTTCCTTCAAAATGTAACTAACATTAATCAAAGGGAAATTAGGAATTTCATGGGAGTTCTTGTTGAAATAAACATGGAAGTAAAAATGAATATAAATCATTTTCTTTATATCCTATGAAAAGATCTTTTATGTATGAATTGAATATGATTATGTTCCCCTTTGCTGTGATATTTGAAAAATTGTTGGGAACTCACTTTTTAAATAAATGTATATTAAAAATAATTTGAGCTATTGTAATTAAATCAAACCATAAAAGGGATGTATGAAATGTATGAAATTGTGAGATATGTCCCATAAAAGGCGAGATCCCTATAAGGAAATATCCCCCTTATGTAGAAACCTGAATGCTTTAAATTCCTTTCATTCAAAATAGAAACCATCCTAGGTGGAAATGGTGGAAGAGGAGGAAATTTCCACCCTTCCCCACTAACATTTGCATTTAAAATGGGGCATCTATTTCTCTATATAGGGATAATATCTTGATTGATGATATCATATAGGATATCCAATGCCTTTAATTTTAAATTATGATAATGGAACATGAAAAATGAAAAAATTATCCAGATGATAGCCAGTTTCATTTCATTACTCTGTTTCTATAAATAATTCTAATAAATCATTACATGCGTTCTCCTATCACTCTAATCAGATTACAGAAAATCCTAAGATAGATCATGTTTTTGTAATTAAAAAATAAATATTCTAGCAATTATTTGGTCAATACTCTAGCAATACCAGAAAAATTGGAAACTACTACTTCCATCTATTGCTCCAACAACCCTATTATTTAAGGACATGAAATTATGTCGTCTGAGGATGTAATAGTCTGTGATGAATGTAACATCATATCTACACCCAAAAGAATGAAAGAAATATCAATTGGATATTTAATCCTTGATGAAATGAAGAGAATGGAAACTAGAAAATATACCAATAAAAAGAAGGCTGGAGGCCCCAAAATTAATGGATTTTAACCCCGAACCATATTTATTATAAAAGACATGTTTTGTAATTTTCTAGGATTAGATAATTATGAATCCATCAGTACTCTAAGACTAAATTTTCAAACACAAAATCCCTATCTTATTGTCATATCTGAACTAAAATGGATCTTCCCCCAAAGGATGGATCACCTTGAAAACATGGGTTATTCCCTCCATGGATTCATCCAGTCAATGATAGAGACCAATATATTATGGGTTATTACTCATCAAAATCTTCCATACATTTACAGTCACATTTCATGTGGTCAAATAGTTATCTTTAGGGAGAATTTTGGGGATTTTCAATTATTTTTTCATTCATCTACTTTTATAAATATTTTCAAGAAAAAAAATTATTATGGGATGAAATTAGCAACTTGGTTAGATCACTCGATGGCCCATGGGACATCATTGGAGATTTCAATGCCACTATACGTCTAGATGAAAAACTAAGAACCCATTCATATAAATAGACTTCTATGGATTTAAAATATTCCATTTAAGAAAAAAACCTATATAAATTAAACCTTTTAGTATGAAATATACATTGTAGAGAAGAAATCTCAATACATTTCCTTCATGCTAGATTTAGAGGTTATTCATCAATGGATTGGATTATGACATTCGGAACTCCATATCTGGTTCCACTCTATCCAGAATACATTCTAACCATAATCTCATTGAGATTAATTTTTCGGAAAAATTACCCTAGCCCTCAATCCTTTTCATGCTTAATAATGATTAGATATAACTCCCTAATTATGAAAAACTGATTCATGACAAAAGGGATTCTATGTGTTACAAATATGTTTGGTTATCCTGTATTATAAAGTTGAATCTCCTCAAATGGAAATTGAGAGACTATATTAAATATTTCATCACCTCCATTGATATGTAAATTTATTTTCTAGAATAATCTCTTAAATGTATATAAGACCAGAAAATAGTTCAAGACTTCTCATGTGATCATGATCATGAGACTAATTCATATCGTGATCTCTATCATCTTATCTCACTTAAAGAGATCATTCAATGAGAAATAAAAAAAATAAATGGATCTATGATGGTGATAAAAATACTATGTCATTTCATTCTATTCAATGTGAGAGGAATGCTAGAACCCCCCTTTAAAGGATAAGGGATAGTGACCAGTTCATTGATAATAGAGAGGATATTGATGATCATATTGTTTCATATTTCAATGATATTTTCAATGGGACCTATTATGACTCTAATCCTTGAAAGGATATTATTCCCTATCTGATCAATGATGACGAATACATACTTTGATCCTTACCCCCACTATTGTTTTAAATTAAAGAAGACACTTTTATACAAAATGTGGAGAATTACATAGGTCTAATTGGTTTTAGTAATTTTTTCCTATAGTACTAGTGGGATGTTGTTCAATCTGATATATGTAGCTATGTTAATCATTTTTATTACAAATCTATATCTTAGACCTGAAATAATGCTCAGATTCTCAACCATGTCCCCAAAATAAACAATTCCGTTGAGTTCCATGAATTATGACCTATTGCTTTGGTCTATTCAATTTACTTGTTATTTTTAATGATTTTATCCAATAGGTTATCGAACAACTTTAACAAAATCATGTCATTGAATCAGTATGGATTTATCAATTGGACATCAATTTGAGAATGCCTCATGATTTCAGCTTAATGTATTAACCTCCTCAAAAATTAGAGTGGAGGTCATAACTTTGTGATTATGTTTAACATCATAATGGTTTTTGAAACCATGGATTTAAAGATCATATGAAATATCCTCACAAAATTTGTCTTCATCAACACATTCATATATTAGATTAAATTACATTCTTGGTTCATCCAAAATCTTAGTTTTAATCAATTAATCCTCATAAGGTTACTTCACCTACCCAAGAGGAGTTAAAAAAGGTGATCCACCTCGAACCATTATCTATTCCACTTTATAAGACTACCTCAGCAGACTCATTCTCTCTATGATTCAGAATGGGAAACTTATTCTTATGAGATCCTACAAAGGTATTGTTTTCCCTTCTCATATTTTCTATGATGATGATATTTTACGTTTTCTTCTGGGTGAAAAAATTAAATATCATGAAACTCAAAGACAATATCCTTCATTATGAAAAGGTTTCATGCTCGGTCATCTTATCTGAAAGTTATTATATTTTTTTAAACTTGACATTTCTAACTAGTAAGAAATGTTACATCAATATTGAGTTTAGCATTGAAAAATTAAATATTCTCTTTACTCATCTAAGAGTGCCAATGTCCTGGGCCAATCCAAGTTCTTATCATTTCACTAAAATCATCAACCACACCCAACATTATTGACATCCTCGAATAGGATGTCTCTTTCTATTGCTGGTTGAATCTTCTAGCAGAATCATGTTATTTTCACAATGCTATTTTACTATTTCATGATATATAAATGGTCGTATGGTTCATTTAAAAAGTTAAAAACCCTCATACAAAATATCTTTTTTAGTATAACCAATCATGAATGTAGAGTCAAGACCATTACATGGAGAGACTAATATAATCCTGAATTTCATGGAGGACGCATAATTAAGAATCATCTTCAGTTAAATCTCTCAATTAATTCACATACAACCTAGAGATTCATTAATGATAAATCATGAGGTCCTTATTTCATAATAATGATATTCCTAAACAAGATCAAGTGTAGAAATTTAAGAAACACAGATACTTCATTAGGGCTAGCCATTATGGAAGCCTAGTCTAACATAAATTCAAATGGATGATGGGTAAGTGTATGAATACCTCAATAAGTTTACAGCATACAAAATCGACCCATATACCCTATTTGAGATCTTAATATCTGGTGATGTGGTGCATAATTCTAACATTAGAATCAACAAACAACTAGAAAACTATGTTCAAGAGCTTCATGACGCTGCAAAAATGGAAGTTACCCAATATTATTTTTCTGATCAAGATGATTTCCTCATATGGGGTCCTTCCTATATCATGATTCTTTAATCAAAGATATTCTATCTCAACCAAATTATTTTAGAATATCATAGATGGTTCGGAGAAGTTAACAAGGGTTGGATACCTCCATCCATGATCCATATCTTATAGAGGCTTTCATTTCAAAAATGACAATTTAAATCATTTTTGTAGTTGGTGGGAATTTATCTATAACTACAATGCCATATTTTATATCAATATATGAAAGACATTAATCACATATTCTTATCATAATCCATATATTATTCTTTGTTGAATTCAGTAGATGACCTCTTTGGCACTCATACCCTATAGTGAAATGACATTCAAGCGTCACTTGACAGTTGCACACATTTTTATCATCCTCATATATTTTTAATTTCAATCTAGATACATGTGTAGTAGTCATCCAAATAATCTATTTCATTATAAATATAAGTGTTCATGAAAAATTTCCCTTCATCCTTTAATCATCTCTTTCTCATTTCATTTCCATGGTGAAATAAGCCAATATGCTACATCAAGGTAAATATGGGAAATCATTCCATGAATTTATGATTTTAAGGAAAATTAGAGTGGATAGAATATTCCCTCATATTCTTTGCTCAATGGAAATTGTTTGGAGATCTTATTTCAGTGGATGGATGAAATGAAACTCAGATGGATCCAATGATAAAATCTTGCTTCTTCAATCTTTGGGGGTATCTTTAAGAATCATGATGGGGATTTCAAAACCTGTATTTATGGTTCCTGTGAATTTTTTCTACTTTGGAGGCATAGATTCTTGGAATTATTAGTGATGTAGACTAGGATATAATAATAGGATAGGACAATATTTGGTTTTATTACAACTCTATCATATTTGTGCATGAAGTGAACATGACAGACCCACCTCTCAAGGAAGATTAATCATAGGTTGATAAAATGTCTGAATCACCTATCAAGCATAAACTACATTCTCAAATGCACCTATAGAAATGAAAACGTACTTGAGGATGCTCTGTACAATAGAAGTGTATGAAGTGATGCTTTTATTTTGTACAGTTATTTTTTGAAGATCATCAATACCATACTTAGAATATATTTATGTAATGATAGGTACGTCAGACTTATGTAATTTATTTTTCTATTAATGAATGTTCATTTCCCTCTTGGGTGAGGCCTTATATTTCATTATAATTTAAATATCAATAATAAATGGGTTATATGATGTTATAATAAAATTATATTTGATTTTTAAAATATTAATATGGTTATTGTATCTGTTAATAACATGTTCAAAACCTCTATATTGGATGAAAAATCAAGTGCATCCAAATTGAAGCATGAGGTTAGGTATTTTTTCACAATTTCCTGTCATTGAGGAATATTTTAATTTTATGAACTTAATTTATTTTATATGGTTTATATAAAACCCATTATACATGACATATAAATGTCCTTAATTCATGTAATTTAATGTTTCAATTTTAATTATTTAATCCAAGCTGATTTCACTTGAAAATTACTATTGGTAAATAATATCATAGCCCATTTTATTTTCATTGGGTTATATATCATATAAATTTTCTTTGATAGATATATATTATGTGTTTAATTAAATTTTATTATCTTATTTTGTATTTAAAATTGTTTTATGTGTATTTATTTTTGGTACAATGAATTTATTCGTTGAATAATTATCACATAAACATTATTTCCATTGCTAGGTTTTCTTATCTAAAATTGTCTCCTTTTAGACATATTTCATGTTATACACCTAACATATATTATGAGGTGTTTCTATGTGAAATTTGAAATTTGTTATCATAAATCACATTTTATTCATGACATTTTATTTTTATTTGATTTTATTACTTTCATGGGGATTACAATAAAAAAGTAACCAATGTGAATATATATATATATATATATATATATTTGTTTTAATCTCATTTAAAAGGGGATTGTTTATAGTTAAATTAACATTGTATGAAATTTGATGATAATTTTGAAATAAAACCTATTAATTTAATTCTCTTATTAATATTCATGATTATTTCAAGTAATAGTTCTATTTTCCTATCTTTGGAACATAAAATTGCAAAGATACCTTTTAATAAAATCAGATGTAATTTTCATCTTTGATCTAAATTTAATTTCCATTCAAATTATTTTTTCTATAAATGTTTTAAAAATTGTATTAATATAATTTTTAAATGTGATATTTACATATAATAGTATTTTTTGCAGAAAATCTAAAATAAAGATTCCTTCTATTTCCAAAAAAGAGGAACCTTTGGAATTATCTTACAAAAATGGGAATAGAATAATTGTTTTTGATATAATCATCATAAACATCTCATTCCTCTATAATTATCCCAAATTTCATTTAAGTGTAAATAAAAATTTTAATTTTAATATTTATTGAAAAATTATTTCTTGATAATCAAGAAATTTATACTTTGTAAAAGAGAATTTTGAACATATAATGATATTTTAATCAATAATTATTTTTAATATATTTTTACCTTGTTTCTATTAATCAATTACAACTATGATTTATTTTAAATATAATATAATTGAGATATGATGTAATTTTTCCTTCATTACTCTTTCCCTATATGGTTTATGAATAGTTTGACAGTAGAAATAATTCTTATAATATTTTTGGATTGATTTTCTTAATAATTAAAAAACCCCTTAAATATTAAATTTTTATTATCATTGAACATTAAATTTCCCAAAAATATAGATATAAATTTTATGTTATATAAAAATTACATAAACCATATATCTATTCATAATAATTTATTATAATTTTGATGTTATACTATTAAAAGTGTAAATTATTATTAATTTCTATTCCATACTCAATAGAGATATTTATAGATTTAAAAAAGTGTTCTTAAATTCAATCGAGAATTCATAATATGGGGAATGTGTTGTACATGTAGAAAAAGGAGGCACCAATATATAGATATCCCCTCGATGCATTGAATGTATCATGATTTGAATAATTTGGATTGCCTTATTTAAATGGGTTATGGTGTATACATACCAATTAGTTAACTTTCTATGAATATGGTCTTGATGATAATGGTATGATGATTCATTATATCATGAATTCCAATAAATACTAATTTCCTTTATAATTAATTCAATTATAATTATCCATGAAGTTATTTCACTTATTCTATCTATAGATTCATTTCTATTTCATGAAATTGATTAAATGGAATATGTGTTTAGATGATGACCATTATGTATTTATTAATCATTATCTTATCATGATATTAATTTTATTTATTAAATGTAATGTTTTTTCAGAGATTTACCTCACCATATTAAGTTTTCCCTATTAATCACGATTTATCTAAACAAGATATTATATGAGATAAGATACCATTACTGAGAATTTGAGCTCAACCTTATTTTTTTCCTTTCCCAGAAATCTTGAATGTGTACCAATAATAATATGTATGGTTATTCTTGATGAAATAATTATATTCTAAAAAAATATTTTTTCATTTTCTTATTCAAATATGATTTGGAAATCATATATGGATCATGGATATGTAGCCTACTAAAATATTTTTTCTTTTGGAATTGGAAAACATGTATCTAGTAAAAATAAAATAAATTATCCACCGAAAATAGATTACTTGGGTAATTTTATTTACAACTATACTATCTTATCCTTTTCATGATTCACATAGATTATTTCATATGATAAAATGTGTCCCATTAATTCCAAAAGATTCAACTAAAACCCACATTTAATGAATTTATATAAATCCATATTTTCTATTATGTATGTATTATTACCTTTTTATATTCCTCATGAACTCAATTAATTTTTGAATATATAATAATATCATTAATATATAATTACAAATTTATCAATGTAGTCCCTAAATAATTTTGTCATCTTATAAAGAACATTTGAGGGAAATTTTTTTAGGAAAATGGGAAAACAATGTACTCATAATGACTATAAAATATTAAAAAGTTTTTATTTTGGATATATTCTTTCCTAAACCGTATTTGATGATACCCCGATAAAAAAAATTCTTATAAAATAATTTATCTATAATAAGTTTATCGAATAATTAAAAAATCCATAGATGTGTATATTTATTATTTAAATTTATACCATGATGTATTATATATTAAATGACTATAAATATTATTCCTGCTTACATCAACATAAATAGAATAGGTTTTTCATTTGGAGACACATATCGATAGATAAAAACATTATTTAAAGAGCTTGTAGTTTCTTCTTAAATTACTTTATTTGTACATATTTTGTTCAAATGTTTTCTGATATAGTCATGGATCCATGTATTATTTAAATAGAGAACTATATATATCATTCTTGGTTATTTCTATTAAATTTTATAGGAAATTAATTAAGGTATTCCTCATAATTTTCAATAAAGGATATCATTTTATATTACCTTTCCTAACCTTATCCAATAATAAATATCCTAAGTAAATCTAGTAGATGTATTTCTTGATAGAACAAGGGTTGGATATATTTCATTTGATAATTATTCTAGGTCCACCTCATAGAAAATTTAAATTTATTTTATTTTCTATTTTCGATGGAATTCCTCCATAATAATTACTACTATATTAGAGAGTGGATTTTTATCACTAGAGATAATTTATGAATCCATATTTAATATTTGTTGATTGAATACAAACATCATGAATTTTAGCTCATAAATATCTTTCAATGGTATTTGAATTTGGTTTATAATTATTTACCGATATATCATTAATAAATGAATGTATTGAACGAGATTCATAATGTGTATTAACAATAAATGAGTAAGAATAAATGGTGTGTACGACAACATTATTTGGATCCTAAACATCAAATACCATGATATCAAAGGCTCACTGTCAATACCTTTCCCTCTACTAGGGTTCATTGTAGATATCCTCCACTATTCATTGATTTAGTAATTCTTTGTAAAATTCACCATTTTATCCACAATTGATTAATTAAAATGGAATTTGAACATGAATCATCATCCCCATTTCATTATAATGGGTATTCTGATGTTATAAAAATTCCCAAAAATTTGATGAAATGTGGAAACCTATTCATCATTTGTATTACATCCCAAATCCTTAATGATTGGTCTCTTAGTGCCTTATAACCTAGTTATCAAAAAAGGATTTTTGTAGTTTCTTCCCCAACATTTCCTGATTATGAAAATCGTTAATGTTTTAAAAATTTCTTCTGTTAGGATAATTCTATCAATGATATAACTTTTAATCTGCATATTCCATCTCCACCTTGAGATAACATCATATTATTTTCCCAAATATCCTAAGTTTACTAATTTATATCTATTTCCTAGGATGGTGACTCTCCATGATTAAGAATCATCTTTTATTATTATCATAAAAGATCTATAATCCTATAGTTTAAGTAGAAATAATTTTGATGTTTATTAGATATCTATTGACAGATTATCCTTCCTTTGGATTTATCTTTAGAAATTACCTTCCAATATTATTTTAATGTATTCTGGAATTATCTTATAAAAAATGACTATTTAAAAATATTCTCACATCATTGAATAAATTTACTCCGTTGTCTTATTTCTATATGATAATGTCGACTATTGATTGTATTCTCAAACAACACAATAAAAAAATAGCTTATCTCACTCAAAAAAATATAGTTTTCAAAATATGTTTTTAATAATTACTTATCTATTATTCCCCAATCAAAGGGTTACATAGTTTGAAAAATAGAGGAATTAATTGTTTTAGGAATGATTCCCCAACTAGTTATTTCATCCTAGATGAGGTTGTATGATCATCTTGTTTCATTTTTTATTCATAACATGGGATACATTATTATGATATTTTCTACCATAGGTTCATTGATTTTAGGAATTCCATTATTGAATTTCCAATTGCTCCCATTTTTATCACGAACCCTTCTATTTATGGAAGTTCACAAAATATAAAATCTTGAATAAAGATTGTTCTTTTAATAATAACAATGATTATAAATTTCAAGGTGTAGTTTAATCCTAAGGTTTCTCAACAATGGGCATCTTGGATCATATACATTAATCATTCAATTTTTTAAAATTTAAATTTTCACCTTATATATATTATTTAATTTTGGTTCATAAAAATATTATCATAACAAAATTACATCTCCTAGTAGTGTGAAGATTGGGGGACAGTAATGGACCACTCATTGTTCACAAGAATTATGGATGGTAAATACTAAAACAAAACATTTGAGGGCTATAAATTATTGATAAATCTAAGGAAAATAGTATCCACATAGAGTATCTAACTAGTGATTTTATTTCTTTGAAGCAATATACATTATACTTCAAAAAAACTGTAGGAAATTTTCTTATATTATGAATTATACCAATGTTTTATTCTAATGTTATTTTATAGTCCAAGTTTCCTAAAATTACTAAAACATCCTTTGATTCCAACAATGATGACATAAATATCATTACATAAATTTTTAGCATCACCCAGTAAAAAAATATTACAAAAATAACGCTAAAGGAACATTTTGGGATTAATTTCATAAAAAAATTAAATTCATCCAGAGATTCATGGTACAAAAATGAAAACATAAAAAATTAAAACTCTATTGAAAGGATTATTTAAAATCCCATCCTAAATAATATCATAACATATGATTTACATGGGATTGTTTTCAAATGAAATGCTTATTAAGAATGCTCAATAAGTGATAAATATTTTAAGAGAACATAACAGATGAAGTTTGAATCATAATTAAGAACATTTACATATGAAACATGAGGTGTAATGTATGTACATGAACATAATAACCTTTTGAATAACTTATAAATGTGTCCACAACATAGACATGATATATTCAAAATGAAATCACTGGAGATAATTAATAAGGATTCAAAAATCATATTATAATGGATATTGATGAAGGTAGAAAAAAACATTATGGTGGAATGTGGACAAGAAATCAATATCATTTAATCTCTATATATTACTTCTATTCAAAATAAATTGTAGCACAATCATGGTAAACCCTTCATATATCTAACATTTTATATGTTACATTGATCAATATTAATAAGTACATATCATTTATAACCCTTGAGTAGTGAACTTAGGCATCATAAATTTATTTCCCCACACAACTATTAAATGACTATTATATATGTATACCATTTAATAAAAATAGTATTGGTTATTAATGATATAAAAATATAGTTTGAAGATTACTGTGTAGATTTAGTAACATAACGTATAATAAAATAGGGTACTAAAATAGGTTTAATGAGGGATAAATTAAGTATCTTGTTATCCATGATTCATTGTGAGAATATTTTGATGTTTATAAATAATTGTAAATATAATAAATTGACAATGAAAAGGATTATACAAAATAAACACATAAATTAAAAAAAGGAGATAGAGAACTCATACCTTTAGTGGAAGCTTCATATTTCGTGATTGATACTCCATAGTGGATTGGGAACACCATGGGGTATTTAGAGAGGGATATGGTGTGTAAATTAAAGTTTATTGGGTTTTTAGTAGACATGAAATAGGGAAATGGTTGCTATTAATAATTGTTGATGGGTGGGTTAAATGTATATTTTTTTTTTCATTTTACTATTTAAGATAGTCACTTATGGGTGAAATCTATTGAAACTAGTTTTATTTATTATTTATGTGTGGTAAAGATTTTCTTCACTATCAAATCCATAATAATTATAATTTCATCTCCAATCCAAACCATTTATCACAACAAATTGAAATAAAATATCCAAAACATATTCTTTATTTCCAAAAGTTAATGTATAAATTAATAAATTCAGTGTAATATTATTAAATTAATTTTTAAAATTATTAAATTAATGTATTATTTAATTAAAATTTTAAATATAATTTAATTCATTCTCACATCATATTGGTGTCAAAAAATCACAATACTCATAAGACATCATTTTTCAACTTTTCACAAAAAAATATAATTCATCATATTATTCTAAAACACTTCTCATAAGTAAATTATAATGTACGGGGTATAAAAATTATATTTATATAATGACAATAATTCACTAAACCTGATTATTATTTCTTTTTAAAAAATAAAATTTAGTTAAAATTAATAGTTTTTGTGACATTGAAAACTATTCAACCATTATAAAGAATATATATATTCATCAATATATATTATAATTTAAAAATTATTTAATAAAAATATATAATGAATATAAAAGGACTTCAAAAATAAAAATTTATAATTAAAAATTATTTTAAAAATATTAAATTATATTTATAGTTAAAAAAACTATTTTGGATTCTTCCTTTGTAATCCCTATAGTTACTTTATTACATCTTCACATCCAACGTTAATAATGTCCAACTAACATATTGACTATGTGTCACAATTTACATCAATTATATTAGGAGATGATTTTAATTTAAAAATTCCATATTTCCCTATATTTGCACCATTATACCCAATTCATCCTTTGCTACTTTATGTAAGATGTTTTCATTAAGTGTTATTATATTTTTATGTGACCATAATAAAATAGTAATTATAAAATATGTGTTCTTCTAGAAAAATTTCACTGGAATTTAAGTGATATTATATACAGAATCTAGTTTCCTAAATCCACATGATAGAAACTATATCTAATGTCATAGGGTATAATGTCACTACAACTGACCACTACCCTATGATATATTGTAGGGTAATATATCCATGTGTTGGACCATTCTATATTAATAAACTAATACTCAATGGAATTTCATGGAACACCCCTTATTATTCAAGGTAGTTCACCAATAATGTCCATAACACTATATTATTTCTCTCAGTAGGGTAGTATTCCATGGCCACAACAATAACATGTCACTCCATGTATATTCTCAAAACACATTAATCCTATGACAAAATTTCCCACTCTAGGTGGTCCATTCCAACATCTTATCTTTTAAGAGGATTCACTTTTACAATGATGACCTAATATCCCATGCTATAGTTCATTGTAACATTACAATCTGGATAGTCTTCTCAGCTTTGATAGAAGATTCTAATTCATTCTCACCCAATGTTAGGTCATTATCCATATAACTAAATTATAACTAAATATTGGATGAATATAACATCTCAACATCTATATTAATTCTGAAAGAAAAAAAATTTCAAAATAATTATCTCTTAGAGGGATTATAGGACCTAGGATCTATTTCCTACAATTTAGAGATCCTTTCCCCATATAAAAATAATGTTATGGTAAAATTCTTTCAAAAACCATTTTTTCAAAAATCATATTATAGTTCACAAGTTCACCACCATGGTAATATTACTAATTACTTTTCATTGAACATTGAAGTACCTGATCTCATCTGAATTTATTCAATGGATATTATCTTAAACAACATCATGGTCACCCAATCACATATATGTCAATCCAATGGGCATTCTCTTGTTTACAGGTAGAGAATCCACTCGAATCTTTCTCAAATATCCCATTATTATAAAATCAACACCATAATGTATCAAAAATTACATTTTATTCTCATATCATAACAGATATTCATTAATATATAATTTTTTTTATGTTTTATACTATTTCAATTCTCACTTCAAATCATAGTGTTTTGATCAATGGACTATCACGATATAACACACTCTATGACCCTATTAAATTTAATGTAAAGTTCTATTATGATTTCCTTGATGCTCACTGGGTTCTCACATCACATTCCCCCCAACAAGTTTTTATGAATTAAACTTAACGGAAAATATTCTCATTGTCCACATAAAATTATAGACGATTCAACGCACTCATGAAACATGATAAGAGTCCCTGGTTACCTCAATGTTGTGTTTTTAATCTCACATGACATGTACCACCTCCTCACATATCCAAACTATAGGGAACAATCCATAAATATTACATTTTATTGTTTCTGTAGATTATATTTCATTTTATACTTCATATATATCTTTTAGGATTATTTTATTATAGAGTTAGTCCATAAATCTTACATAACAATCCCATATATTTCATAGAACCTATTTCTACTCAATATTCATTTTCTGAAATATATAATATTAATGTAAAAAATTATTTTATTTCCTAAAAAATCATCACCACATTAATCATGATTTATTCATTTCCTTTATATATACTTAATTCCCATAAAATAATTTAATTAGATTGTATGAATATAAAAAACACTACAAGGGACAGATGGAATGAATGAAATCATTATCCAATATTAAATATAGATTTTTTCCCTTTTTTAAAATACACAATGGGAACTGAATAATAATTTTGTTACCTAATAAATCACCTTCACTAAAAAATCAACTTCATAATAAATTTCATATGAAATATTAGAGGAAAAATAAAATGAAGATGTTTTCATTGAAAATCAAAAAAACTCATACTTAAATTTCTGCCACAATTTTCTACAATTTATCAATATATATTTTTATATACCTTCCTTTACCTAGTGAACCAATAATATTTACATAAAAAATTATATTGAGAAATATTATATTAATTACGTGAAATGCGGTATAATTTCATATAATTTATTCATATACATGGAATAACAACGATATTTATAATTGTAGTAATCATCATAGTTACACATAAAATAACCACCACTATTATACATGGAATAACTATTATTGCATATTTCGATAATCTCTTAGGAGATACCTAACAAATAAACTCGGCCTCTAAAACTAATCAATTGGGAAGTTATAATGGGCACAACAACCATTGTTTTATCATATAACCTCCCATCATCATAAAAAAACCCAATATTCATAACATAATCTTACGACTTAAAATATTTCATTATAAAAACATTATTTTCACCCATAAGAAAAAATTTCATATATTGGAAAACCATTTTTCATTAAAACCAATTAATAAGAACGAAAATTTTGAGTATAAAGGGAAAAATGATTATTATTTTAAGAAAACATGCAATATTTTAAAAGAATATACACACAAAATAACATTTACAAAGGAAGGAAATTTTATTTTTCAGGTATATGATAAAAAAATCATTATTTTTTTGTCTTTTTGTAATGGATGTTGAAACATTTCATAAAAGATATATTTTAAAACTTTAATGGATACTAAAAAATAAAAATGATGTGTTTTTTATGTTTCACGTATATAAAAATAAATAAAACCATAAAATAGTTTTAATGATATATATGGATTAAAAAATACAGTTTTATTAGAAATAGTTAAAGATGTTTTTTAAATGAAACACCATTACCTTGAGATAGAGTAATCGTGTAAGATCATTATATTCATAATTAATAAACCTAGGTAAATTATATACATTAGTAATTAAAATTTTCATATTTATTTCCTTTTACATTATCTCTTAACATGTTATATTAAGTTATTTAATTAATAATATCAACACCAGTTTCATTGGAGATTTTTTAATTCATTTGTCTAAAATAGAATTACTAATTATTTTATGGTCAAAGTGGTAATTATTCAATAATCCCAAAATTAATAATTATGAAATAATTATCAAATTAACAATATTAAAAGAATAGAAATGACAGAAAGTATGTATTCCTGAGTAGCATTTCCAATTTTCAATGATACTTTTCGATAGCTGGTAATTATATTTTTATTATTATAAAATTATTATCATATCTTATATCATATTATATTTTTTATAATAACTATATATGTTGCCCATGTGAGGTGGTGTGGGAAAAAGAATCACATCGCTTCTTAGAGGTGGAAGTCTTCATATATGCATGAATGACGTTATTAATTTTTAGTGAATGGAATAGTCTGAAATTGAGTTATATATTATCTTTTTAAAATGATTAATATTTCAAAATTAAGTCATATATATTTATGTAAATTAATTCCCTCATTATAATAATCTTTTAATTTTTTCTGTTGAAAAAAGTATTAGATCGGTTCATGATGTAGTTGTCTACTATTCTCAAGAATTATAGTTTTGTTTCCCTTTTTTAGAGGAGGAGAAAGATATTGGTTGTTATATTAAAATAAAAACCCCTCAGTTTATTGATTTTATAGGGGTTCTTATATAATTATTTATATTGAATATTTGAAGCGTGTTGAATAAGAAACAAAAGATACATGCTCTGTTACGAATGATACCTCTTCTTCAGATAACCATATTGTATTAAACCATTAAGACCACTACAAATGAGAATATACCATAAATATAACATCTATAAAGTTGGTAAGGGTTTTATGAAATTATTTAAAAAGATAATATCTTAGAAAATAACATTTTTAACGGTGTTGTAAAGGGAAGAATTTGATCCCTTTTATATGATAGGAGAGGGACACTTATGGAATGACACAAAATATAAATTAATTTTTAATTACAAAGTTATCCAAATAGATTTATTCCAAAAAAAGGATGTTTTGGATTTAAATGACCTGAGTTACTAAAATTTATTTAGGTTTTTAAATTTTTTTTTACCCTTATCGTTTTGTTTTTGAAATTTGTTAACCCTTTTCACAATTACTACAATATTAAAATTTTCTATAATTTAAGTTTTAATAATTGACTAAAATGAAATAATACCCATAAATGGAAATTGGTTAACTTATTTTTCCATGACCAATTATATTGGACACGTATAATTTTTATAGAAATTTTATGCCCTTTAATAAAATATTATTTTAAAAAAATATCAACAATGTCAATTTAAATTTTTTTCATTTACACGGTTTTTTATAAAAACGAGATAAACAGATAATTATAATATTATAAATTAATATATTTAAAACAAGATTTAGTTACCTTAAAATTTCATATATCAAATTTATTATTTCATATTATGTTACTTTTAATATTTTTTTTATCATTTATTTTACATGTTCATTAGTTGAATAAGTATGGTGTCAATATTGTGCATGATATTATTGTTATTATTTCATCACTATATAATAAAAATAAATGTATATGATGATGGTAAATAAATTAGATCTAAAAATAATATTTATCACTAAACATGGAATCTAGTCATCCCAATCTTAAAAATATTATATATTTTAAAAACAAGAGTGTGAATTGTTAGTCTTTACATTAAATTAAATATTATAAAGGTTTTTATGAAGCTGATATGGAAGAAAAAACCCACATAACTAATTCATGAATGAGTATGGATTAAATTTACTCACACAATAAAATGCTTGTATTGTTTTCATTTTATAGTCCTTAACAATTTATTTTTAGATTTAATCACCACATTTATGCTTTACCACATTTACAAAAATTATAATACATGATATTTATATTTAACAAAAATAAAAAGGTCATATTTTCATGTTTTCAGAACAATAATTTCAAATATGTTATAAAGTTTTAAAAATTCAAAAAAACATAATTTTTATAACATAATTTAAAATTAAACTGGCTAGATGCAAAAAAAAATTTTATTGAAAATTTCCATTTTTAAATATAAAATGGGTTTCATATTAAATTCAAGCATAAAATTCATTTGAAAACCCAAAACTGGGACACTTTAAATAAAAAGTAACTAATTAAATAAAAAATATTTGCAAATAGATTTTGAATTTATAAATACATTACCCACAATCCAGTTTTCAATAAATAGAATTAATTGTCACTATATACAGAAAACTAAATATTATATGAAATTTATAAAATATTTTTACTATGATATTTATAAAATCATGATTTCCAAGATGAAATTCATTTTTTAAGATTTAATTTGTATAAAAATAAAATAAAAGTATTGAAAAAACTATTGATTTTTTAATAAAATTATTTAATATTAATATATATCTCATGTATATAAATAAATATTAAAAATGATTTATTATATAATTATATGGGTTGTTACATTCTCCCACTTTTGAAAATTGATTCCTCTAAATTTTATTCAATTTTCAAACAAAGGGGGATATTTTGCCCTTAAATCTTTTTTATAATCCCATGTTTCAACCTCACCCATATGGTTATTCCAAATAACATTAAAATGTGGATGATATTTTTTGGAAATACCCACTCTCAAGGGTCTAGAGTTTCAATATGTTTTTCCTCATATTAATGGTTATATTCTAATTTAACTACCACGTGAATCGAAAAATGAGATGAATCAGGTTCATATAATCATAACATTGTGGCCTTAAAAACATTGTGTATATTTTGTAATCATAGAAGTGATGCTACTCGGTAAGAAGATAAACAGAATTTCCAAGATTTTATAAGGTCTAATGAACGATGGATATAAATACCTTTTTACCAAAAAATCACTTTTACATGGATATACTCTATGACAAACATGATTACCTACTTCAAATGATAGATCAATCCTCCAATTATCAAGATAATTATTCATCTTATTATTAGTTTTCTGAATATATTGCTAAATTACCATTAACATCTAAACCATTTCATCGATTTATTATATTCCATGCAACTACCTTTCACATATTGCATAATAAGAAATTGGATTTTTACAACGCTTTCCATAAAATTCCTCCAATGATTTGGTTTGTATACTAGAATAATAACTATAATTATATGAAAAGTTAACTAAGGAAAAATGTAGATCCAAAAGTACTTTTTTATCTAATGAAAAATCATGAATCATTTATTCATTGGTTTGAATAGTTTAATCAGTTTTTCCATTATATTAAGGATGAAAACATATAATTAAATTGAATGCAATACTAAATTAAATATATAGATTTAAATAATTTTTCAATGACTGCCACAATCACATTATAACCTCAATTGGGATTTCATAATTCCACCAAGAAATTAATATAAATAGATAGTATTTCAAAATATATCATTAGAAATGTATAAAGCATGCCCTTTGTTAATTTTCATTATACATTAATCTATTAACAAGTCAACCATTTCAAAGTCACCTCATCATTATCTTCTTCCATTCCATATCACCAGCAATAATCCTGAAGATTTTTGAATATCTTAGTACAACCACGTTGAACATGAAATGTGGAACTGGGAGCTTCATTAAAAAATTATTGTAACAACCCAAGCTTCCACGGTACGTTTCCCTTTGAATAATGCACTAGATTGTGTTGTACGGAACATGGAGTATTAACACCCCACGACCAATGAAACTAGCTATTATGAAAAGTAATACCCACTTTTTAAAAAATTATAAATTTTAATTTTAATAATGGACTTCATTATTGGATTCTAAGTATCAAAGTTTGCTTAGGGTGAATTTTTGGTATTTTTCTGAAAACATTATATTTTTGAAAATAGTAAAAAAATATTAAAAAATTGTTTAAAACTAGAATTTTATTTAAATAGTTTATTGTTTTATTTTAATTTATTTTAGGACAATATAGATATGCATTTCCAATATATGTTTAATATAATTAATTGGAGTAATTTTTTAATAAGTTTAGATATATTAAATTATATTTAACTTTTTACCGTTTTTACCCACCTTCTAAGAGCATTTACTAATTTGCATAAAACATAATTTTACTGTTTCTGTAAGTTGAATTTCAAAAATCTGAGATACATGGTTGACATCAGTAAGTATAATGTGGTTCAATAAATTGAAAATAGTTTTTGAGTAGTAGTAACTTTTTACTTTTATTTACAATGGTTAAAAGTAAATAGGGTAATTAAGGGTAAAATTGATATTATAATTACCCTAAAACATGTGTCAATTCTATTGGATATGTGTAATTCAACCAATAAAATCTTAGGAATAAAATATGATCATTTTGGTCAACATTTATAAGATTATGACATTTATTATTATTTTATTTAAGGAAGAGTTAAAAGTTTTAAATTCATTGTTTAATAACTAAACCATTTTTAATATATGGTTATACATATAATAAATTCGACTATAAATATTAATTAGAAATCTAAAACTATTTTCAACTTAATGGTATTTTATTTATAATTTTTCGATATTATATAATTTAATTTATTTATGACACAATCCTGATGTCGTAATTACCTTATTAATTAAATATTAAATTATTTTATATTATAAATATCCAAATAAATGTAATTTGAGACTTTGGATTAATTCTACTAATTTTCTATGTTAATAAAAATTTTAAGGTTGATTAAATAATTTTTTTCAATGTAATTATGCTGTTATGATTTTCACAAAAACCAAATACAATATAGTGTCAAAATTTATATAATTGAGTTTTTAAAACAAATACTATATTATTAATTGATATAATATTCTTAAAAATATAAGGATCGTCCAAAAGACTTAGATAAGGTTATATATATTAATAATTAACCACATGGGGTTCTGTTGGCTTGTTATAGTAAGATTATTAACCATAGAATATAAAAATACAAAGAGACATGGAAAATGTCATACTATTTAACAGAGTGTTAAATCTAAAATATAAGGATAATATGGTGACCTAAACCTGTCTAAAACCTTTTGTTGGAATTATTTTTGACCCACACCCTCCCCATCCTCGAAAGAAATTAGTTTTGAGCCATTATAAATAGAAAATGATTTTATTATAAAATAATATTTCATGCTTTTCCTAAAGTGACCCTCACCTCTCTTATAAAAGGTCACATCCCCTTCTCTTAATTACACACCTCTAAATACATTTAGATCGTCCAACCACTGCCCAATTATCCTCCAAAATTTCCACCCTTCATCTTATATTCATTACTTTGGTCAGAAAGCCATCCTATAGAGCCCTTTTGATCAAATTAAAAGGAATAACCTGAAGTAGACATAAATATTTAATCACCTCTTTCAAGTTCTTCTCTTCTTCAATATCATATTTATTTGTTGTTTCCATTATAAAATAATATATCCAGTAAATTTTGTATACTTTGATGTAATTATGAAAATGTTACACCATTATTCATTAATATATCTATCATATGGATGACCAAGTCACCATATGTGTGTACGTGCGGCTTAACGTCTCCATGTCCTGGTATAGTTGGTTATTCAATAACGTCATTATTTGGATTGGTATAATAATGAGTATAAATGATGTAAATAATAAATATAACAAGTTAATTATTCTTTATATATGATATACCATCAAATTACATTTGATTTCACCATCAATATAATGATATTTTCGCTCGTGCAGTCGTAAAAATTACCGTCTCCACAAACACGGCAAGATTCATTGTCCATCGTAATCAATCAAGAATAATTTTCATTTTATTATTAAAAATAATTTTTATGAACTTAATATCATTCTAGATATGAATAAAATACATCATATCCATAACAAAACTGGCTTATGTAACTGAGCTTATAAAGGAAAACAGATCAATTAACACCCGAAACAATGATACTAAAAACATATTATTAACCAAGAAATAATATAGGATCATATATGATATCATATTTTTGTATATGATTCTTTTATAATTTAATAACAATGATTTAACTGTAATGCATGAGTATAACATACCATCTACTAAAGAAAATTACATGGTAAGGCTTAATTTTCTAATCTCTTTACTTATCTAAAGTTATTTTTACATAAGTATCTACTGGGACCTCTTTATCATCCACATCCATGTTTCTTAAAAATTTATTTACAAATTTATTTTCTATTTAATAGACTATGGTTTAACGTTATATGTTCCCTTGATTGAATTTTTATAAAATAGTTTGAAATGAATCAATCCGTTGTTTTCCAAATAAGGTACTTTATGACATTTTCAAAAAAAATTAAGGTAAGAATGTATTTTTTTTAATCTTATATTGTGGGTGTGGCTATTTTGTGTTGTTATATCATTTTCGAAAATTCCCATACAAACGTATAAGAATATTTTCAAAATAAATGCATTCTTTTATAATTATGTGCCTTTTAAATTGTTTAAAAATAAAAAGAGTTATTTATTTCAAATAGTTTTCATTTCATCTATTCCAATAACCACTGATGTATTTTAATCTTGTTTGAAGTTGATTTATTATGATAAAAATCTTCCATACTGTATTGAAGGTTTTGGGAAATGTTTGACTATGGATGTGTTATTTTTACCCCAGTCATGATTTATGGATAAATTTATTGACATTTCATATTCTAGTTTTAATATGGATGTTTAGGTTATGTTTAAACTTATTCATATGATGAATGCATTGGACTTAGTAAGTGATGGGTGAAGCCTGATTTAGCTCTTCGATGCATCAGTAGGTTTCATGAGACAAACTAGTGTCTCGGAACAAGGCCTTGAAAAAATCTAATTTGTTGTCTTGGCACAAGGCATAGAGTATGTGGTTATGAAGTCTCGCATTATGCATTCCATCAATATGAAAGTGGCCATTGATATTGAATGTGATTATTCGACTAGTAGAATATCCTTGTGAATAAGTAAATGAAATTATTTTATTTTATCTTTTCCACATTATGATGAAGTTTTAGTTTAAAAGGATTTTCTTTTAGTCTTATACATTTCCTTAAATGTTTATGCTTATTTATGAAAGATTCTTCTATATTGTTATCCTTATTAAGCATCTGAGCTCACCCATTTCTATATTTTTTCCTAGGATGTGAAGAAGAATTTTATAGTTGACCTGCAGGGATTGGCTAAGGATATAAGTGTGTTCAAATGGGGACAAATTTTTTTTGATGTTTTTATTTCATGATGTAATGTAAATCTTATGAATGTATCTAGTACTTCCAAGGCTAAAAAATGGTTCGGTCTTTCGGGATTTGATCCTTTGTGATCATACCAATGTAATGTAATAATGCACTAACTCTGGGTAACTGGGGTCGATGCTTTATAGTTATTCTGAGAGGAAGTTTAGTAAAAACCTTGGAATCTATATTTAGTAAAACATTTATTAGATAACACTACTCTAAGATATAATTCGAGGATTACTATATAATAACTTCCTAGAATTTTGGTACGCTTGGGAATTTGTGAGTTTTCCAAGAAATACATCCCTATCAGGATATGAGTAGGTAGAGGTGGATCTAGAATCGATGTACCAAGGGGTAAAACCCGAAAACACCGCTTTGAGCTATACTCAAATAGGAAGTGGTGCACGACAATGGGCCTTACTGAACTCTTTGTTAGGACACTCCCAGGGGATATGCTTAGGATAATTCTCATTTTCATTAAAAATGATTTTGAAGGGTTTATGAGTATATACTTCCTCAAAGAAAACATTTTTATGATTATGAATTATATCCATAAACTGTTCAATTTATGTTAACTGTTTTACAAATTTGGAATTATGTATTGTGATTCATAAACAAATCTAGTGTATTCCATTGTTTAGAAATGGTACCTAGTGGAAGGAATGGAAATAATATCAATTAACGTTATCCATGTAGGGATTTTCTTCCCACTCAAGATAATTATAGTGGAGCTGGTGAAGCCATTACTACTGATCATGTTATCACCATACTGGGACAACTCAATTAGGTTATTAATAATAACCTTGCTCGTATAGAGCGCCCTGATCCACAATTCATAGGATCAATGTTGGACCGCTTCATGAGGCTACAAATAAAAACATTCAATTGGAGTAAAAATCCATTAGTTGATTAGAAATGGATAAATTCCTTAGAGAAAATATTTCATGATTCGGGGAGTAGAGAAAGGGAAAAAGTTGTCATTAAAGTTTATCATTTCAAGGGAGATACTGATCAATGGTACTCATTAATCCAGAACATAAATGAAGATGAATAAGTATCAAACATGGAATGGAGGGAGTTTAAAGAAATTTTCTTAGAAAAATACTTTCCTCGTAACCATCGAGTGTATATAGAAAGACAATTCATGAGTCTGAGGAAAAAGGAGGAAGACCATGTCACAAAGTATGAGGCTAACTTTATAAGGATATCAAGACATGCAGTTGATTATATATGTAACCCAAGGAGTAAGATCGATTGATTATTTGATGGGTTAAAACCATTTCTCTATCAATAATTATTCTCACAATCCTTCTCATCGTATGAAGATATTGTCTCATGCGCTATTAAGAAAGAAAAGAAATTCCTTAAGTATTATGAATTCAATTAAATGAAAGAGAAAAAGAGATCTGCTGATCACTATAGAAATAGAAATTAGGGGATGAAGGGAAAAGTGGAATATCCATGCTACGGTAACTGTGGAAAGAAACATCATGGTACTTTTTGGAAGGGAATGGGAGTCTGTTACAAGTGTGGTGAAAAGGTACCATGACCATGATTAAAAGGTGAAGAAAGTGGTTTTCAATGTTGAATGCTACAACTATAGATAATAGGGTCCCTATGAAAATGAATGTTTTAAGCGCCAAGGGAACTTACCTAAAAAAAGTCAAGGGAGCCAGGAAAAGCTTATGTGATCACTACAGCTGAGGTTGAAGCTCTTAAAGACATTGTGGCAGTTAATTTAATTGTTTCTTCATGTTTAGCCAATGATTTATTTGATTATCAATCATCGCATTGTTTCATATATTCTCATTTTTCTAGGAAAAATAGATATTTCAAATTTGACATAACAAGGGAGTAGTCAATCCAAACACCTGAGGGAAGTATCATCGCAACAATGTTTTCTGAATCAGTTCTTATTAGGGCATATAAGGTATCTTTATCTATTGATCTCATCATCATACCCATTATTGTATTTGATATAATCCTTATAATGGATTGGATTTTGGACCATGATAAGAAAATTTATTGTAAGAAGAAGGATGTTACAATTTTTGATGATGATATGGAGTACCTTATCTTTAGATCAAAAATGTCACCACCTGATTCTTATCTAGATCCACCCCAATATCTCTACTAAATTCAATTATTAGTGAATAAGAAAACGAAATTACTATGGTTAAGGAAAAGAATTTCCGAATAGAGGGCGTACCTATAGTGAATGAATAGATTGATGTGTTTCCAGAGGATTTACCTTGACATACTCCAGAATAAGAAATCGAGTTTTCCATTGATTTAATTCTTGGTACAAGGCCCATATCAAAGACCCATTATAGAATAGAAACTGTGGAATTAGTGGAACTAAATAAACAACTAGAGGAATTGAGTAACATGGGATTTATTCGCCCTAGTGTTTCTCTATGGGGAGCCCCATTCATTTTTGTTAAAAACCAAGACGGATCTTTGAGGATGTGCATTGAATATAGGGAGAACAATGCTATAACAATAGAGAACAAGTATCCCTTACCTCACATTGATGATTTATTCGACCAACTTCATGGTGCGTAATATTTTTCAAAGATTTACCTTCGATCTGGATATCATCAGTTGTGTCTGAAGAAGGAAGACATTCCGAAAACAACTTTTCGAACCTGGTACAGTCATTATGAGTTTATAGTAATTCCTTTTGGATTGACTAATGCACCCTATGTCTTCATGGTTTTAATGAATAGAGTTTTCAAGGAATATCTTGATGAATTTTTAGTTTCATTTATTGATGATATCTTTATACACTCCAAAATATACGAAGATCATGAAAATAAATTGTTCATTATTCTAAAGACTCTTAGAAGAAATGAATTATAAGGGAAGTTTAGCAAGTGTTAATTCTGTCTAATGATATTTATTTTCATGACTATATTGTCTCTATGGATTAAATCTTTATTGATCCTTCAAAGACCAAGGCAATCCATGAATGGCCAGCACTGACGATTATAACTAAGGTACACAATTTTATTGGTTTAGAAGGATATTTTCTAAGTTTCATCTAGAATTATTCCCAATTGGCTAACCCATTAACCAAGATGACACGTAAAGGGGTTAATTTTCTTTTGGAAAAAAGACTTTGAATATTGTTTTGAAGAACTCATGATAAGATTAGTCAATGCTCCAATCTTGACTCTGCCATTAGGGAATGATGGGTTTGTTATTTATAGTGATTCTTTGAAAAAAGGACATGGTGGTGTCCTTATGAATAATGATAGATTTATTACCTATGCATCACGGTAACTTAAAATTCATGACCAAAACTATCCAACTCATGATATTCAGTTAGCAGCTGTAATATTTTCTCTGAAAATAACATGACGCTATCTCTATCGTAAAACTTGTGAGATTTATTCTACTCAAAATAGTATGAAGTTTATTTTCTCATAATAAGAACTCAACATGAGGCAAAGTAGATTCCTTGAACTACTCAAGTATAATGATTTCACTATACACTACCACCCGGTGAAGGTCAATAAGGTGGCAAATATTTTGAGCAGAAAGGATCATGGAGTTTTGAAGAATATGGTAGTTGAAAAGTATCTTATATACATAGATCTAGTAAAGATATATATGGGAATAACCATGGAAGGTAAACAATCAATGATTTTTTCAATGGTAGACAAAACATCTTTACTAGAAATTTTAAAATGTTCTCAGACCGGTGATGAATAATTTCAAAAGAAAATTAATGCTGTGAACAATGAGAGATTGTACGACTTCATATATGAAGATGGAATTTTGAAATTTGGGAAGAGGCTTTGTGTTCCTAATATGCACGATCTAAAAATGGAATTTTTTGATGATGCTCATAGTTTCAATTTCTCTATAAGCCCTGGAAGCACTAAGATGTATCTAGATTTGAAAGAAAATTTTTGGCGAGACAACATGATGAGAGATATTGCTGATGTTGTGTTGCGATGTATGGTTTGACAATAAGTGAATTATGGAAGACAATATCCTATATGATTCATGCAACCTCTTCCAATACCTGAGTGAAAATGGGATGATATTACGTTGTACATTGTCATGGGACTACCAAAACCTCCTCGAAGAAATGATACAATATGGGTCATTGTAGATTGTCTAACCAAGTCAACACAATTTCTTGCTATAAGAGAAGATTTACCACTTGAACATTTTTCAAGACTATATATTAATTAAGTATTAAGACATCAAGGAGTATCCATATAGATTTTTTCTAATCGTGATCCCCATTTTCCATCATGATTCTTGAAACGTCTTCAGAAATCCCTAGATACTGAACTTCGTTTTGGCACTACCTACCACCCTCAAACAGACGAAAAATCAGTACGGACTTTTCAAACCTTAGAAGACATGTTCAGATCTTTCTCACATGACATGCAGGGTATGTGAGATCAAATTTTACCTATGGTAGAATATTCCTATAACAATAGCTTCCATTACAGTATTTAAATGGCACCATATGATGAATTATATGGCAAGAGATGTTGCCCACCATCTTTTTGGGATGATGATGGTGAATGAAAACTCGTAGGCCCAGAACCTGTTAAAGAAATAATGAAAAAATTAATGTCTATCCAAACCCACATCAATGCAGCCCAACGTAAGAAATAGAGCTATTCTGATAACCGATTGAAGGATTTGTAATTTCTAGTAGGAAAACATGTTTTCTTGGAGGTGTCTCCATGGATGAGTGTTATACATTTCGGTAAGAGGGGTAAATTGAGTTCCAGGTACATCAGACCTTTCAATATTCTAGAACGAATTGGAGTTGTAGCTTATTGTTTGGTTATGGCTCCAAGTCTCTCCAAAGTTCATGATGTGTTCAACGTATCATTGTTGAGAAAATACATTCTTGACCCAACACATGTACTCACCTATGAGTAAATTGAAATGGAACCTAATATGTCTTATTATAATGACCCAGTCAAGAGCTTTGGTACCAGAGAACACGTGCTGAGAAACCGGATGACTCGTCTGGTAAAATTTCTATAAAGAAACCATAAGATGAAAGATGAAATGTTGGAACCCGAGGAACTTATGAGGAAGATGATCACAAATATTTTTTTCATTAATGTTCTAGAAATTTTGATGAGGAAAGTATTTTAATGAGGAGGTAATGTAACATCCTACGCTTCCATGGTACGTTTCCCATTGAATAATGTAGTAGCTTGCGTTTTACGCAATGTGGAGTATTATCACACAACGATCAATGAAACTAGCCATTATGAATTGTAATACCCACTTTTTGAAATTTTATAAATTTTATTTTTCAATATAGACTTATTTTTGGATTCAGAATATCAAAATTAGTTGTGGGTGAATTTTTGGTATTTTTCTCAAAACATTCAATTTTTGATGAATAGTAAACAAGATTGCATTATTGTTTAAAACTGACTTTTTATTTAAATAATATGTTATTTTATTTTAATTTATTTTATGTCAAATTATATGCATAATACCTTTATATGTTTAATTTAATTCATTGGAGTCATTTTATAAAAAGTTTTGATATAAAGATTTTATTTAACTTTTTACCTTCTTTTACCCACCTTCTATGAGCATTTACAAATTTGAATAAAACATAATTTTACCTCTTCTATGAGTTGAATTTAAAAAATCTGAGAGACATGGTTGACATAATTAAGTAAAATTTAGTTCAATAAGATGAAAATAATTTTTGTTGAATAGTAACTTTTGACTTTTATTTACCACATTAAAGTAAATAGGGTAATTAAGGGTAAAAATGATATTATAATTACCCTTACACATGTCCTAATTCTATTGGATAAGTGTAATTCGACCAGAAACAACCTTTGTAATAAAATATGATCCTTTTGGTCCACTTGGATTAGATTATGACATTTATTATTATTTTATTTAAAGAATAGTTAAAAGTGTTAAATTCAATGTTTAATAACTAAAACATTTTTAATATAGGGTTATACATAAGATAAATTCAAATATAAATAATTATTTGAAATATAAAAATATTTCCTATATAATGGTATTTTATTTTTAATTTTTATACATTAAATAAATTAATTTATTTATGTCACAATGATGATACAGTAATTACCTTATTAAAAATTATTAAAATATTTGATACTATAAATATCCAAAAAACTGTAATTCGATACTTTTTGATTACTTCCACATATTTTCTATGTAATCATGCTGTTATGATTTTCACAAAAACCAAATACTAAATAATGTCAAAATTGACATAATTGAGTTTCTAAAACAAATACTATATTATTAATTGATATAATATTCCTAAAAATCTATGGTTTGGCCAAACGACTTAGATAATGTTATATATATTTATAATGAACAACTTGGGGTTATCATGGCTTATTATATTATTTTTATAAATTATATAATATAAAAATACAAAGAGACATGAAAAATGTCAAACTATTTATCTAAGCGTTAATTCTAAAAGATAATGTTAATAGTCTGACCTAAACCTGTCAAAAATTATTAGTTGGGAATTTTTTGACCCATCCCCTCCTTAGACTTGAAATAAATAATTTTGGAGACATTAGAAATCTAAATTGTTTTTATAATAAAATAATATTTTACGCTTTAATTAATGTGACCCTTACCTACCTTATAAAAGGTTACTTCCTCTTCTCTTAATTTCACACCTCCAATGCGATTTGGCTCGACCAAACCCTTCCCAAATAACCTCCCCAATTTCCTCCCTTCATCCTAGAGGCTATCTTTTTGTCCTAAAGCCAACATATGGAGCCCTTTTGATCAAATCAAAATGAAGAACCCGAAGAGGTGGTAAATATTTCATCTCCTCTTTCATGTTCTTTTCTTCTTCCACTTTCAATTTCTTTGTTGTTTTTGTTCTAAAATAATACCTCCATTATCTTCTATTTATTGTGATGTTATTATAAAAACATTACAACCATATTCATTATTCTATTAAGAATAGTAATGACAAAGTCACCATATGGGCGTACGTACGGTTTACCATCTCGACATCATGCTATTGTTTTTTATTCAAACACTGTATTATTTAGATGGGTAAAATAATGAGTATAACTGATGTAAATAAAAACTAATATGTTAATGATTATTTTTATATGATATACCATCCAATTAAATATAATTTCACCATCAATATAATGATATTATCGCTCATGCAAATGTATAGATTACATTCTCCATGTATTTGATGAGATTCATTCCTCATCGTAATCATTCAAGAATAATTTTCATTTTTTGATTAAAAATAATTTTTATGAAGTTAATATCATTTTGGATATAAATAAAATACATCCTATCCATATAATTTTTTTTACGTAACCGAGCATATAAAGGAAAACATATCAGTTAACACATAAAATGATAATAATACTAAAATATTATTTATAAAGAAATAGTGGATATAAGGCCCCAGCCTTAAACCTTACTTAATCTTGAGTTATTACAAGATTACATATTGAGGATCTTTTCAGGTTTAGAGTTTTAGAGTATTAGATCATGAAACTTGCATTACATTCCACATTTAAATGAAGTGGTTACATAAAAGACAGTATTCATTATTCCCATCAACGGCAACATATTTAAAATAAAATATGGATTCTTTCTTGACACATCCATGACACTATCATCACATCATGTACCTTTACCTTGACCTGTGAAAAACATTTCAAAAACATGGGATGAGCATAAAAAGATCAGTAAGGGTTATAAAAATATGGAAAGGAAACATGAGTTCATATATATATAAGAATGAAATCATACTTTACCCATAAAACATTGGCACTTTAACATACCTCATCAAATCATGAATAAATCATAGAAATCATAAGACATAAAAGGTAACTTGAGGCATTCATAACATTCTTACGTAGGGAGTAACCCTCTTGGTTATGTTTTGGAATACCCATCACAGTATATTCCCTAAATCTCTTCGGAGAAACCTTAACGTTTCACTCCTTCGCGTTACCCAATGCATTGGAGAGCTGTATCGGGCTCACCCGCCCTTAGTTTATCACGGAACCACCCGTCTTCATAATAATGCCCAAGAACCATAGCATAATCTTATCACATAAAACATGCATAAAGGAAACATAACATTTCCACCTTTCAATAACAAGATTTCAATACAACACATTGATATAAAAACATTATGAAAACAATTTTCAATACCAAAATAAAAAAAAGTTAAACATGGTATTTATTTTTCTTTTAAAAAGAATGTATGGATAGTAGAAGAAGCCGAAACTCAAATAATGGTCACGGAGGCAGAGAAGTCGTTGTCGCCGCATACGTATGACAAAAACATTCCCTTTTGTCATTTAGTAAAACGCTTCATATAAAAAAACATTCTTTTTTGGATAAACGTAAAAGTCAAAGGGGTTTATACACCGTATAAAAGAAGGTTGTGTATAAAACAAAATATGCCTCAATGAATGGAGATTGAGACGAAGTCCCTTACAAATACGGTATCCATGGTTTAAAGATAAATCAATTACATAATTATGTGTGACAAAAGAATACACCAAATATAAGTGGATATTAGGTGTAAAATAATCAAAGTTCATTCACACATATTCAAAGGATGACATATTCAATAACTACATGTTTAACCCAAAGAAATCGAAATTGGGTTAAGAAGTTCCTTTGACAGCCTAACAACGTCACATTAAAATGAGTTGATGAGAGATAAAAAAGGGTATCTCATCACTTTGACATAAAATTTACATCAATAAGGATATATGAGAACATATTGCAACATAATAATATGTAAATTAAAAGTTTCAACAAAAGAAGTCTTTTAAAAAGAGGAGGGTGAAAGGTTCCCTTACCGACATGGGTATCTTTCGAAACATACACCTCATGAAAGAAGGACAATACAACATTGATGTAAATACATATAAATTAAATAATATTACACAATGAGTAAAATAATGGTCAGTACATACACCACTCAATGGAAATTGTTGCAAATTTAGCATAAATCTCACGGGAATAAAAGTGAGATGAAAAATCCCTTACGAAAACTCGGCAGCCTAACGACGCCACTTAAAACTTCTAAAAATGGATTGATGAGATCAAATAGGGTATCTTACCACATTACAATAAAATGTAAAGAAAGAGGAATATAAAAGAGCATCCCCCATCATAAAAAATAGGAGCTTAAAAGAAGTGACATAAAGGAGAGTACTTACAAATAAAGAGAGAGGTTAGATCTCTTACGAAAATTTGGTAGCCTAACGGCGCCACTCAAAACTTCCAAAATGGATTGATGAGAAAGAACAGGGTCCCTAATAACATGAACATAAAAATTACCGTAAGATTAATATAAAAGAACATCCCAATAACAAGAAAGATGAGCTTTAAAAGGAATGTCATAAAAGAGTGTACTTAAAAAGAACGAGTGGAGTAGGATCCCTTACCTCGGGTACGACTTGACTCGATCGTTCTTTAATCTCCTGAATAATAAACTTGAGTTAATTTCTACTTCCTTAAGAACAATTTTTCAAGTTCATTATTCCTTTTATATCACTTATTACCATGTCATGAACACTATGTTATTATTTAAGTTAATAATGGTCGTTTTAACGATCATTGGTACTTGAGTCAAAAAAATAAACTCTTTATAATTACAAGTTGTTCATGTGGTAAAATATCCATTATATCTAAATTGTATTCATTATTTAGATATCATACATATCATATATATCCAGTATATTCATGCATTTATAATATTACATAACATTTAGAGTTAAGAAATGAAATGCACCGTTCATAGAGACGGTAAGCCGTACGTACGCATGAACGCTACTTCCATTTCTATTTCATATTTAATGGAATTAAAACATAATGATACATAATATTATTTTAATTCCATTATTGTATCATATATAATATCGTTAAATATATCCTTTATACCTACCACATATGGTATTAACGAATCAAATCACTTTGAGGGGGCGGTAGTCCGCACTTCCTTAAATGAAGATATCGCGTATACCCATAATGGAAGCCAAAAAGGTATGACATAAATGAAAAATAAATAAGCTTAAGGAAAACATAAACATATTATATATAATTTATAAATATAGTTTCATCTTAATGGCCACCTTTTAAGGTGTTAAAAGAATGTTGAACACTCATCGTTTCGGGAGGCAGAAATTCACCATCCACAGAAACAGTATGTTCTTTAACCATTAGATGTAGGTGTGTGTCAGTGTAGCTCGAATACTTCTTATAACAACATCCTAGTATATTGAAGATACTGTAGTTGTTACAAAAGATATGAATAAAAAGAGTTTAGGGGGTTGGAGAAGCAAAATAAAACAAAAGGACTCAAGGGAAGACATTGCCTTAAAATCGGGTAACTCCCTTTGGTTTGAGCTGAAAGGCTTCCTTGGGAAGGATTAGGACCAAAGTGAGGCTTCAAGGAGTTATAGAGGGAAGTGGAGAGACAAACTGGTCAGGGGTTGGCCGAGCCAAAGGCTTTGGGAGTGTGTGTAAGGAGGTAGAGGTGGGGGCCTTTTATAAGAGGAGAGGAGGGGCACTCTTGTAATGTTACAAAATGTTACTTTATTTTCAAAAGAGTTTCAGATTTTAAAGGTCCCACATTGATGTATTTCGAGGATAAGGTGATAAGGGTTCTAAATCCACTCATCTAATAGGTTTTGGACATGTGTAGGTCTTAGATATTACATTATCTTTCCATTTTATGTAAATCGTTAAATAATGAGGTCATCGCTGCATCATCATGATGTCATAAATAATTAAATTTATTTAATGTCTAAAAAATATAAAAAAAATACTATTATGTAGGAAATATATTTATATTTCCAATGACTATTTATAGTCAAAAATATTACTTGTATAACCCCATGTAATTTTTTTTAGTAAAACATATCATGTTTGTGTCATTTTTACTTTAACATTAAATAAAAAGATATTTATGTCATTTTCCAACCAAAGTGGCTCCATGGGGTCCCCAAGTTGACCCATGGATTTTCTTGGTCGGCCATGACACTTCCAATGAGGGTAGGACATGTTTCTAGGTCATTTCATTTTATTAAAACATTATTCTTACCATAAACTACACTAATTACCTCTAATCGCGATTAAAAACGTAATAAGTTACTATTCACCAAAAAATTATTTTTATCCCATTCAACTACATTTTAATTCTTAATGACAACCATGTATGTCGGATTTTTGAAATTCAAAAAACAAAGATGGAAAATTTTCATTTAAACGGAAAAATCATTTTTTATAAGTACCACTTAGTGGTTTCACTATTCATCAAAAATTGTAGTTTTTTAGAAAAATCCCAAAAATTCACCCTAAGCTATATTTGATATTCCAAATTCAAAAATGATGTATATTTTCCAAAATTCAAGACATATAAGTCACATTAATTAATTTAATAATTAATTCCCGCTGCCAGAGCAAATAGCGTGTTTTTATGAAACAATAAGTATCAAAAGATTGACACTAGTTTAAGTCTGATTTCAAAGTGAAATTAATTACAACGTCCAATATTGGATTTAATGGTTAAAATATATTCTAATTTCACTTTAAAACCAATTCAAAAGATAATCTAATCATATAAATAAATTATATTAAAAAGAGGTTTTGAAATAAAGTACAACATTTTACTCTATTCATTAAAAAAATGAACTTTATCGGATAGATACCAAAAAATTACACAAAGTAAATTTTGATGTCCCAATTATTAAGAAGAGTTTTATTTAGTCCAATAAGATGTATAAGAGTGAACAAAACTATATTTAATGACGGTTCTCCTTCAAAAGGCGATAAGTGAACCTTTAGTGAAAACTAGGGCATATACGCCTAAAATTTAATTCTTTCCGTATTTTAAGCCTTTATCTGTTATTGGATAAATGTAAAAACATATATAATCATATTTTAGTTATTTATATCCATTCCCGCCAATACAACGGCTACATGTTAACTACCATTTAAAATAATATTATTTTATTATTAGATTGCAACGTAAGATTTCCAAGAAACTTGTTGTTGCGTGTTGGGTACGCCATCGAGCATAGCGTCCCCTTTAAAGTCATATTAATATTTTATTCACAAATATGGATAAATATGAAAATTTAATACTCTTTATTTACCTGGGGTGTTACATCCTTCCCCCTTTTGGGAATTGCATCCTCGCAATTATAAAACTGGGCTGGGAAACATCATTGAAAATCACACATCGGAACAAGAGTCTGTAAAACAATCACTTTAAAATAAAGAAAGTGAAGTATAGAGGTCACCCGAGTTAACCCATACTAGGATTCCATGTAGGAAAACAAGGACATGGAGGAGAAAACATAGGGTCATGTTCTGATAAAGAGTGATAGAAAACATGTTTAGGAGAAAGTTAACCATAAGAAAATCACAAACTTGTGATGGATTAAACGGTATTCGATTCCCCAGTAGGAAAAGTTAATAGGCAACATTTTTGTTTTAAGTTACTTTTTATTGAGGAATATATTCACAAGGAAACATAATCACTTATCATGTTGACTTTCAACTTTTATTAGATTCCTTACACAAACTCATATTTTCTCCAAAAGTCGAGTATTTAGGAAGACTTGTTCACATTAAAAGTACTATAATCAACTTCTAGAGAATCACCTAATCCACCAAAGAGAACTATATACTTCCCATGTATTTAGACTTTTACCAAAACCAAAACAAAAAAGTTCAGTACAAGATCAGATAATCTAGAAAAGGATAACCCTTTATAAAAAGAAAATCTATGCTTAATTTCCAAAATTTGTCCAACAAAACCCAAAGTTCAACGAGGACCATCCAATTAACAATTTGTCCATAAAATTATTCAAAGTAAACCAATCTAAGATTAAAACCCAAAATTTGAAGGATTTAGTCACATAGTCTTCCAAGTTAAATCGTAACATTTATCTCCAAACAACATCAGTTGCTCCTAAAGTCTCGTATTGAAAAGTAATTAACCTAATCACATATCCTCCATGATAGGTTAATCATTTTCATAAATAACCCATAATAAACTTACTCCTAATTCATAAAATCATATAACTAAAAATAATCAGTCAAACTAACCAGGGACTTCACGTAGTCCAGTGGTAGGTGATAAATACCATTCGCACTTTGGTTGTGGGTTCGATTCCCGCAGCTTTGTCCGACGCGACAGGTAGTCACACGGTCTGCGTGTTGTAATTTTTCCAAAACTATAAAATTCTCAAATCATTCCCCAAAAAGAGATAAAATCATCAAAAATGACCATAACATAATTTAACCTCAACTTTATCTCATGCCTTTCACTTCCATCATAATATATAGTAACCCATAATTACCTCAAAAGTAAGGATCATATAAACTCTAATGGTTACCTTTATAATTATTACCTGAATTTACACATGGATTGGTCATCTCGTACATGATGAATTAAAGATCATACCAAGCTTCAAGTGGTTGATCATGACTCCTTGATAGTTGGTTTAGAACAACCACAAGTTTCCTCATTGAATCCCCTATTTTATCTAGTATCTTAATCATAGAACCACCACAGTTTCCTTCAAACATGTTGTCACTTTGGTGCCTGCTAGATCCAGCCATTTACTAAAACCAAAAAGGTCAGTGTGAGTATATCAACATAACCATCATGTACTAATGAGTAAGATAACCACTAAGATATACTTACTCATTCACTTTATCTAAAAACTATGACACATTCTAAAATCCTAGCCAAAATTGTAATGTCACTTATGCTTAAAGAATACCCTAACCTCTGAAGTTATCTAAACCAACCTTTGATACCAACTATATGGCCCAATCCTTAAACCTTACTTAATCTTGAGTTATTACAAGATTACATGTTGAGGATCTTTTCAGGTTTAGAGTTTTAGAGAATTAGATCATGAAACTTGCATTACATTCCACATTTAAACAAAGTGGTTACATAAAAGACAATATTCATTCTTCCCATCAATGGAAACATATTTAAAATAAAACATGGATTCTTTCTTGACACATCCTTGACACTATCATCAAATCATGTACCTTTACCTTGACCTGTGAAAAACATTTCAAAAACTTGGGATGAGCATAAAAAGCTCAGTAAGGGTTATAAAAATATGGAAAGGAAACATGAGTTCATATATACATAAGAATGAAATCATGATTTACCCATAAAACAAAGTCACTTTAACATACCTAATCAAATCATTAATAAATCATATAAATCATATGACATAAAAGGTAACTTGAGGCATTCATAACATTCTTACGTAGGGAGTAACCCTCTTGGTTATGTTTTGGAATACCCATCACAGTATATTCCCTAAATATCTTCGGAGAAACCTTAACGTTTCACTCCTTCACATTACCCAATGCATTGGAGAGCTGTATCGGGCTCACCCACCGTTAGTTTATCACGGAACCACCCATCTTCATAACAATGCCAAAGTACCATAGCATAATCTTATCACATAAAACATGCATAAAGGAAACATAACATTTCCATCTTTCAATAACAAGATATCAATACAAAACATTGATATAAAAACATTATGAAAACCATTTTCAATACCAAAATAAAAGAAAAGTAAAACATGGTATTTATTTTTCTTTTAAAAAGATGGTATGGCTTGTAGAAGAAGCCGAAACTCAAATAATGGTCACGGAGGCAGAGAAGTCGTTGTCGCCGCATACGTACGACAAAAACATTCCCTTTTGTCGTTTAGTAAAATGATTAATATAAAAAATATTCCTTTTTGGATAAACATAAAAGTCAAAGGTGTTTATACACCGTATAAAATAAGGTTGTGTATAAAACAAAATATGCCTCAATGAATGGAGATTGAGACGAAGTCCCTTACTAAGACGGTATCCTTGGTTTATGGATAAATCAATTACATAATTATGTGTGACAAAAGAATACACCAAATATAAGTGGATATTAAGTTTAAAATAATCAAAGTTCATTCACACATATTCAAAGGATGACATATTCAATAACTACATGTTGAACCCAAAGAAATCGAAATTGGGTTAAGAAGTTCCCTTGACAGCCTAACGACGTCACATCAAAATGAGTTGATGAGAGATAAAAAAGGGTATCTCATCACTTGGACATAAAATTTACATCAATAAGGATATATGATAACATATCCCAACATAACAATATGTAAATTAAAAGACCCAACAAAAGAAGTCTTTTAAAAATAGGATGGTGAAAGGTTCCCTTACCGACATGGGTATCTTTCGAAACATACACCTCGTGTAAGAAGGACAATACAACATTGATGTAAATACATATAAATGAAATAATATTACACAATGTGTAAAATAATGGTCAGTACATACACCAATCAATGGAAATTTTGGAAAATTTAGCATAAATCTCACGGGAATAAAAGTGAGATGAAAAATCCCTTACGAAAACTCGGCAGCCTAACGGCGCCACTTAAAACTTCCAAAAATTGATTGATGAGATCAAATATGGTATCTCACCACATTACAATAAAATTTAAAGAAAGAGGAATATAAAATAACATCCCCCATCATAAAAAAGAGGAGCTTAAAAGAAGTGACATAAAGGAGAGTACTTACAAAGAAAGAGAGAGGTTAGATCTCTTACGAAAATTTGGCAGCCTAACGGCGCCACTCAAAACGTCCAAAATGGATTGATGAGAGAGAATAGGGTCTCTCATCACATGAACATAAAATTACAGTACGATTAATATAAAAGAACATCCCAATAACAAGAAAGATGAGCTTTAAAAGGAATGACATAAAAGAGTGTACTTAAAAAGAAAGAGTGGAGTAGGATCCCTTACCTCGGGTACGACTTGAATCGATCGTTCTTTAATCTCCTGAATAATAAACTTGAGTTAATTTCTACTTCCTTAAGAACAATTTTTCAAGTCAATTATTCCTTTTATATCACTTATTACCATGTCATGAACACTATGTTATTATTTATGTTAATAATGGTCGTTTTAATGATCATTGGTACTTGAGTCAAAAAAATAAACTCTTTATAATTACAAGTTGTTCATGTGGTCAAATATCCATTATATCCAAATTGTATTCATGATTTAGATATCATATATATCATATATATCCAGTATATTCATTCATCTATAATATTACATAACATTTAGTGTTACGAAATGAAATGCACCGTTCATAGAGGTGGTAAGTCGTACGTACGCATGAACGCTACTTCCATTTCTATTTCATATTTAATGGAATTGAAACATAATGATACATAATAGTATTTTAATTCCAGTATGGTATAATATATAATATCATTAAATATATCCTTTATATTTACCACATATGGTATTAACGAATCCAATCACTTTGAGGGGGCGGTAGTCCGCACTTCCTTAAATGAAGATATCGCGTATACCCATAATGGAATCCATAAAGGTATGACATAAATGATAAATAAATAAGCTTAAGGAAAACATAAAAATATTATATATCATTTATAAATATATTTTCATCTTAATGGCCACCTTTTAAGGTGTTAAAAGAATGTTGAACAGTCATCGTTTCGGGAGGCAGAAATTCGCCATCCACAGAAACAGTATGTTCGTTAACCATTAGATGTAGGTGTGTGTCAGTGTATCTCGAATCCTTCTTATAACAACATCCTAGTATATTGAAGATACTGGAGTTGTTACAAAAGATATGAATAAAAAGGTTTTATGGGGTTGGAGAAGCAAAATAAAACAAAAGGACTCAAGGGAAGACATTACCTTAAAATCGGGTAACTCCCTTTGGTTTGAGCTCAAAGGCCTCCTTGAGAAGGATTATGACCAAAGTGAGGCTTCAAGGAGTTACATAGGTAAGTGGAGAGACAAACTAGGCAGGGGTTGGCCGAGCCAAAGGCTTTGGGTGTGTGGGTAAGGAGGTAGAGGTGGGGGCCTTTTATAAGAGGAGAGGAGTGGCACTCTTGTAATGATACAAAATGTTACTTTATTTTCAAAAGAGTTTCGGATTTTAAAGGTCCCACATTGATTTATTTCTAGGATAAGGTGATACGGGTTCTAAATACACTCATACAATAGGTTTTTTACATGTGTAGGTCTTAGATATTACATTATCTTTCTATTTTATTTAAATCGTTAAATAATGAGGTCATCACTACATCATCATGATGTCATAAATAATTAAATTTATTTAATGTCTAAAAATTATAAAAAATTACTATGATGTAGGAAATATTTTTATCTTTCCAATGACTATTTATAGTCAAAAATATGACTTGTATAACCCCATGTAAA
The DNA here is from genome assembly GCA_963277665.1 of Viscum album. Lineage (NCBI taxonomy): Eukaryota > Viridiplantae > Streptophyta > Magnoliopsida > Santalales > Viscaceae > Viscum > Viscum album. The sequence goes on along the minus strand of OY728150.1, from coordinate 1,459,508,452 downwards.
AATTGTTTTAGTAAAACATCTCATGTTTGTGTCATTTTTACTTTAACATTAAATAAAAAGATATTTATGTCATTTTCCAACCAAATTGGCTCCATGGGGTCCCCAAGTTGACCCATGGATTGTCTTGGTCGGCCATGACACTTACAATGAGGGTAGGACAAGTTTCTAGGTCATTTCATTTTATTAAAACATTATTCTTACCATAAACTACACGAATTACCTCTAATCGCGATTAAAAACTTAATAAGTTGCTGTTCACCAAAAAATTATTTTTATCCCATTGAACTACATTTTACTTCTTAATGACAACCATGTATGTCGGATTTTTGAAATTCAAAACACAAAGATGGAATAATTTCATTTAAACCGAAAAATCAGTTTTTATAAGTACCACTTAGTGGTTTCACTATTCATCAAAAATTGAAGTTTTTCATAAAAATCCCAAAAATTCACCCTAAGCTATATTTGATATTCCGAATTAAAAAATGTAGTATATTTTACAAAATTAGAAACATATATGTCACATTAATTAATTTAATAATTAAATCCCGCTGTCAGAGCAAATAGTGTGTTTTTATTAAACAATAAGTATCAAAAGATTGACACTAGTTTAAGTCTGATTTCAAAGTGAAATTAATTCCAATGACCACTATTAGATTTAATGGTAAAAATATATTCTAATTTCACTTTAAAACCAATTCAAAAGATAATCTAATCATATAAATAAATTATATTAAAAAGTGGTTGTGAATTAAAATACAACATTTTACACTATTCATTAAAAAAATGAACTTTATCGGATAGATACCAAAAAATTACACAAAGTAAATTTTGATGTCCCAATTCTTAAGAAGAGTTTTATTTGGTCCAATAAAATTTATAAGAGTGAAAAAAACTATATTTAATGACGGTTCACCTTCAAAAGGCGATAAGTGAACCTTTAGTGAAAACTAGGGCATATACGCCTAAAATTGAATTCTTTCCGTATTTTAAGCCTTTATCTTTTATTGGATAAATTTAAAAACATTTAAAAACATATATAATCATATTTTAGTTATTTAAATCCATTACCGCCAATACAACAGCTACATGTGAACTACCATTTAAAATAATATTATTTTATTATTAGAGTGCAACGTAAGATTCCCAAAAAAACTCGTTGTTGCGTGTTGGGTACGCCATCGAGCATAGCATCCCCTTTAAAGTCATATTAATATTTTATTCACAAATATGGATAAATATGAAAATTTCATACTCTTTATTTACCTGGGGTGTTACATTGGAGGATCATATATGATATCATAATTATGTATATGATTCTTTTATAATTTAATAACCATGTTTTAGATATTATGCAGGAGGTCAACATACCATCAACTAAGGAAAATTACAAGGTAATGGTTAATTTCACAATCTCTTTACTTATCTGGGGTTGTTTTTACATAACTATCAATGGGGACCTCTTCATCATCCATATCCATGATTCTTAAAAACGTATTTTAAAACATTTTTACTATTTACTAGACTATGGGTTAAAGTCATTTATACCCTTGTTTGACTTTTTATAAAATGGATTGAAAGGATTATTTCTATCTTTTTCAAATAATGTACTTTAAGAATTTTTTTGAAAAAATAAAGGTATGAATGTCTTTTTTTAACTTATATGGTGGGTGTAACTATTTTCTACCATTATATTATTGTCGAGGATTTCCATACAACATTATAAGAATATTTTTAAAACAATGTTTTTCTTTTATAATTTAGTGACTTTTAAATGATTTAAAAATATAAAGGGTAATTTAATTCAAATAATTTTTATTTCATCCATGTCAACATCCTTTAATGGATTGTAAAATTTTCTGAATTTTATTTATTATGATAAAAATATTCCATTATGTATTGAAGGTTTTGTGATATGTTTGACTATGGATTTGTTATTTTTACACCATTCAGGGTTTATGGATAAAGTATTGACATTTTGTATGCTAGTTTTAATTCATATGATTATGTTATGTTTAAATCTGTTCATATGAAGAATGCATTGGACTTAGTAAGTGATGGGTGGAGCCTACTATAGTTCCTAGATGAATCAGTAGGCCTCATGAGACAAAATAGTGTCTTGGAACAAGGCTTTGACAAAATCTTATTTGTACTCTTGGCACAAAGCCTTGACTACGTGGTTATGAAGTCTAGCATTATGAAGTACATCATTATGAATGTGGCTATTGATATTGCATGTAATTATTCGACTAGTAGAATATCCATGTTAATAAGTAAATGGAATTATTTGATTTTATGTTTTCCATATTATGCTAATGTATATGTTTAAAAGAATTTAGTTTTAGTCTTATACATTGCCTTAAATGTTTATGAATATTTACGAATGTTTTCGCTATATTGTTCTCCTTAGTGAGCATCTGAGCTCACCCCTTTCTATGTTTAATTTTTCCCAGGATGTGAAGAAGTATTTTATGTTTGACCTGTAGGGATAGGCCATGAATATATGTTTTACTAAAAGGGGACAAAATGTTGTTGCTATTTTTATTTCATCATGTAATGTGAAACTTATGAATGTATCTAGTACTTATAAGGATACTAAACATATCGGACTTTCGGGATTTGATCCTTTGTGATCATGCCAATGTTATATAAATGCATCGACTCTGGGTAACTAGGGTCGGGGTGTTACAATTATCCTGTCAAGTAGCTATCACAAGGAACACATCTAAACATTCTAAATATAAAAACACAATCATTTTTCGATGTTAAATTATAGAATATTAACCTTCGTATGAAGTTATATATTTTCTTATAACTCATATTTTATCTTCAAATCTTCATAAATTCATTCTAACTGATTCGATTGTATTGAAAACTAATATAAAACTAGTGATTTCTCTATATCGACAGATTCTTGGAACAAAATAATCAAATTATTAACTAAAGTGTCATACTAGAAATATAAATTGGTTTGTTAATAATATTGATTTATTTGAAAAATAGTCATCTACTATTTTTTATTTTAATTTTATGTTAATGATTCTATTTGTGATAATAATTTATATATTCTATCCATTTCATGTATCTAATATTCAACCACTTCTTAGTTAATTTATACTTAATAAATTTGTGATCAATTTATATTTCACACTTGTATACATATAAATATTATACCAAGATTTTTGACAGAACAAACCACTATAGAAAATTATATATAATTTGTAGGATAATTTAATCATGAGGTTCCTATTATTGGGACGTAGAAGTAATTAACTAATCATTCATCATTAGATCACACCAATGATAATATAAATAAAGATCACTGTAAATGAAAAATTCACTATTTCTATAGAGAATGGCCCAAACTAGAGAGTTTATCAATCTATTTTTAATTCATAAAAAGAATCACATTGTTTTATCATATTAAATTTAATTCATTAAATGTAATCATTGTCAGGGTTTTTGATTAGTGTGAAATGAATTTTCTAATACACAAGTAATAGACTACAAACCAAAGATGACTATGAGTATTTGAAACATTTTTATTTCTCATTCATTCTTCAACCATATTAGTTTATGCAGGACCATCATTTATGCCTTATTTATTTACCATGTGTCCATGGAATGAGATGTGATGTTACTAAAAATAACATTTAATAAATTTTCTGTATAAATTTCTTCCATTCAGTGATAGCAGGACAATCATTAGGTTTTTTTTATAATCCACAAAACCTTTAAAAGGAATAATTAAACCATCAATATAAGTAATGAAAATATTTATTGTAGTATCTGTTTATATAAACCTTAAATATAGATGGGTATCATCTAATAGTAATGTGGATAAATGAAAAATCATAATTATTATATCTAGTCTGATATTTTTTTGTCAAAATGTTATCCTCCCTCACATTTAGTTGATATTACTCAGACTTTAAGAAAATAATTGATGAATACTAACCTCACTATGGCTAAAAAAATAATTGAAATCAGGAAGAAAATACATATTCATAAAAGTAATTTTATTCAATGAATTGTTATAAATTAAAATCATCATGAATCCATCCTCTTATTAAATAAATAAGATGGGAGAAACCCATGTTGAACTAGTATGAATAATTAAAATTTATTATGTAACTTATGTAATTACATTTTCATTTCCATAAATTCTAATTGGGTTATTTGATTATGGGTTTTCAAACAGGATTATATCAGAAACTAAGCCAATAGTAAAATCAACTTCTCAATATAGTATAACACTAGGAAACACATCAAAAAAAACATCAAGCTATTATTTTACTATTATAATACGTATAATATATTTAGATCCCTTATTCTGAAAAATGTTTCCTAGATAAAATTAATTTCCATATATTAAACATTTATCATCTCTTTGAAATGTTTTCAAAGGAATATGTTCATTATCTTGTACAAACTGAAATTACTTCTAAAAAAAATTATATACCTCTACAATATGACTTAATATAGAAAACCAAATGCCAATCAATACCCAAAATAAAATCAAACTCTTCCAGGGGAAATACCATAAGGGTTAATGGTAAGAATTTACATAGACAATGATAGTAATATTAATGAAATATTATCTTCCATAAATACTCCGCTAGGTGTTTTCACCATATGATCTATTTTTTTCTTGTAGTTGAATTTCATATTTACCAAAAAATATCATTGAAATGAAATAATGTTTAGACCTTGAATCAGACATGACATTATAATAATATAAATAAATATGAAATGTACACGATAAGACATTATTCCATTGACCACATTCCCATAATGTTGTTGTAATAGAATTCTACAATTAATTCTACTTATTATAGGGACATGTACCATTATTAGGATTCTTATTCAGACACTCATTTCCATAATATCATATCTAAATATATTTAAATAATTTTACTTCTTATTTATCAAAATTAGTTTTACCATTACCAATATATTTATCATTGTAAAGAAGAGATAAATATCCCATATTAAATAATTTAAAGAACTTACCATACACTAAAGAGTATTCATTAGTGTTATTTTTACCCCAAATCTCTCAAATGGAAAAAATAATTTTGCTACCATTATATTTTTTTGATTTGATCATCTTATTTTCATTCCCATAAGACCTTTTTTGTAAAATTTTCAATATACACATATTGAAAGACTAAATTTCCACATTTTAGTACATAACACATGTTTCTTATAACTATATAATTCATTGGAATCCAATTCCCATTGATATTGTTTTTTAAATTAGGAATTAAACCGATTAATGTTACTTTAAATATCATAGATAAAATTTAGTGCATGCCTTTCCAGTCATGTATTTTTTTCTTCATATTTGGCCATATAATTTTTATATTTTTTCTCAATTCCAGGATTTACCATTCAATCTGTTCTCAAGATGCATTAGGAAATTATTTCCCATGGATGGTATTTATAAAGACATATTATTATAAGCTATAATAATCTTACCTCTTTTTAGTATTCTTAACCATTTTTTCATAATTATATTGATTCTCCTTCATAACCGTAAATAGAAAGACATATATTTTCCTACTTTTAATAATACTATGACCTTGAATATATTTTATTTCTATTTAATCCAACATTTATATACAATGGGGTTAGTAGATCAAATCAATGTATGAGGGGTTTGCATCATAAAATGTTCCAATATTGACATGTTATTTAATTATAGATCTGGATGATCACTAGATTTGGTATTACCACCATTTATATAATATTTCATATGATAAATTATAGGAAATAATTACTCTATTATACTTCTCACCATTATAGTTTACTCATTTGGAATGATATAACCCCCTTCAGGAAATCCTATATCAGCCACCATATTCCCTTTGTGGAAAACATTTGAAAAAAATTCATTAGACAATTAATCATGGTAGTAATAAAATTATAGGTCATTTCTACAAGACAATAATACATTTTTTAAAGGTATTATTTGAAAATTGTCATATCCTCTATCATTATCTAAATATTTCATTAATAACAACTATAAAAAACCTACCACAAATATTATATAATCGAGTTTGTTTTGATTTGATTTCAATTTACTTCATTCTCAATTAATTTTTGGATTATTTTTTCAGATACATAAAACACAAATAATACATTATAATCACATATTTCATAAAATGGACACTTATACTCCTTATCCTTTCTTTAAAGCAAAAATCCATTAATATTAAACATGTTTCTCTTTTATATCAAATCTTCCCAAAATTCCACATGACTTATTCAATTACCTTACCAATCCATAATAATTATGAAAAATAATTTAAAAAATAGGATAAGGAAAAATTCCCATTAAAAGACACAAAAAAATCAAATAAAGTGTTTTACCAGAAATATTTATAAAAATATTCATTTTGAAAATAATTTGTTTATAAATAAAAGTTTTCCTAGCAAAGAAATGATATTTTCTTCTTGAATATTTTTATAAAAAATTTCCTAAAAATATTTAACGATAAATAATACTTATAATATTTATATTAAATCATGGGAAATCATCAATATTTTTTATAGTATTAAAATTTTCTACCATACTACCCAGAATATATATTCCATTACCATTTGAAATTATATGGTTTATAAAAGTACCAAGAGTAAAAAAATATAAGTAATTATGTTATCTTTAGGAATTATTTCATTGAATTATTTATTACACATGGACTAACCATTACATTTAAATATAGAGAAACCATTATTGTTACAATTGAAATTAAAAAACATAGTAATCAATGGAATAACTAGCACAATATATTTAAATAATCTCTACCGAGAAATCTAACCAGTTAACTATATCTCTCTACCCGTTAAATTGGATAGATATAATTCTATCACCCATCATTGTTTTATAAAAAAACCCACCTATAATTATAAATAATTCCAATAAAAGATAATATAATCACATTATCTTATATATTTCATCATAAAAACATTCATTTCACCCATAAGAAATCATTTAATGTATATTGATATATCCCTTTTGTTTAAAACCCAATTTTTCAAAAATAAAATTCCTAGAATAAATGGAAACAAAATTGATTAGAAAAAAATTGAATAATTTAATTTTGGCCGAAATTCAAATAACATTTATAAAAGTATGAATTTTCCTTCTTTCAATATACGTTAAAATATAATATTCTTTTTTTCTTTTTGTAATTGATTTTAAAACATTCTGTAAAAGATATACTTTGATAAAAATAAGAGAAAGTAAAAAAGAAAAAATATAAGAATTATAATTCAAATTTTTCTATTTAAATATAACCATAAAATAATTTAAAAAATATTTATATGAAATAAAAAAATAGTTTAGTGAAATGTAACAAGAATATTTTTTATCATTAATTCCCTTACATAGAGTCCAACTCGTCACATACATTTATTATATTCCTAAATAAAAAACATTGGATAATTATTAACATTCATAATAAAAAATATTATGTTTATTATTAACATTATTTTTTCATTTACCATGAAATTTTTAATCATTTGGTTAATTAAATTCACATTAATTATTTTGATAACACTCATTTCATATATCTAAAATGGCATGAGTTAGTCAGCTATTGTGAAAGAGGTAATCATTCCATCATCTTAAGAATAATAATGATGAAATAATAATATTTTTAAAAAAAGTTATTATTCTACTCAAAAAATCATGAATGATGTTTATGAAAAAAGAATTATGTTATAATAATAGTGATGTTAGCACATACAAGCACATGAGTAACATTCTATTTATCAAATATAATTATAGAATGAATTTAATCCTAATTTTATTATTATAAAAATTTATTTTTGTCATAAATTTAAATTTTTTCATTAATTTTACATATTTATCTCATCCATGTGATGTGGTGATGAATAATGATTCACACATCATCATAGATGTGATAATATACCTGTAAACATGAACAACATTATAGATTTTACGTGACTGAAATATTATAGAAGTAATTGAATGTTTACCTTTTCATAATGATATATATTTCATGAATATAATATATATATATATATATAATTTCTTTATTATACCCATTAGTGAGAGATGGTGAATGAAAATGTATTGCATCAATTCACAAGGGTGTACTCCACCATACACATGAATGATTGTTTCATTTCCCATTTTAGGGAAGATAAGATGAATATAGGTTGTGAAATTAACATATAAATGTATATTTATGAAAGAAATTATTGTTACAATATAAACATATCTAAGGAAGATTGTATGTAGGATAATGAAAAAATAAAATAGAAACACTATTATAGGAACGATACATTTTCATTGTGGAAAATTTATTTATTGGACATAATAAAACAAAAGTGGTCTGTAATATACCATAAATTATTCCTATAGAATATGGTGAGGGATTTTATTGTTTTATTTTGGTAGATAAAGTCAGAAAAATGGGTTTTGAAGTGTGAGATAATGGGAAAAGAGATGCCTTTTTTATCAGAGAGGAGGGGAACTGTTATAAGGTCTCAAAGTATACATTAATATTTTATTAAAAATTGATAAAAATTGGATTATTTAAATTATATGATGAATATTGATCATAAAACTCCCATATAATAATGTTTTTAAAGGTTTGGAATATACTTTTAACCATACTTTTTTTTGTAAACCCTTTCCTTAACCAATAAGACAATTATGTCATTATTTGTATTTTATACAATTTAAGAGATAATAATCTTACTATAAAATGAAAAAATAACCATAAAAATACCATATATAAATTCATTAAACATGTAAAAATATAATATTTTTAGTTATTTTATATCGTTATTGAAATTAATGCTTTCATAAAATATCAATAAATGTGAATTTGAAAACTATTCCTTTATTTGAATTCATATAAAATCTAGATAACGAAGTAATTTTAATATAATAAATTAACATATCCTTAACATGATAAAATTAACAAACAAAATCATTTATAAAATTATTTTTTTGATATTAAATTACATTAATAATTTTTAATATCATTTATTTATTTCTCCATTAGATAAAGAAATATAACTTCTACGTTCTGTAATCATTTAAGATAATTATTTATTTCAATATTACTAAAAATAATTATGATGATAAATTTAAATCATAAAGATCTCAAAATATTATTTGTAAATGAACTTATTTTTTGGATATGATAATGTTAAAAATACTATAATTAACAAAATAATAGTGTTGCATTTTTTACCATTCATTTAACAAAATAGTAGGGAGGTTATAATCACAACCAAAGGAAAAAATAAAATATAACTGAATCTGGTATGATTTTTTAGAATAAATTCACAATTTTAATAAAATTAATGATTTTTTTAGGGTTATATTTAAGTCCTTGTCTTTTTAATTTTTAATTAAAATACTCTATTTATCCTTTACTATGTTAAAAGAAATTACCAACGTTACTATTAATATTGCCAACAAATAAAAGGGGAAAATTTATAATATTTTGACCAACTAATAAAAAATATGGAATCTGTTTTGAACATTCATAACACATAACTAGAAGGTTTTAATTTACAATTGTATTGGAAAAACACAAAAAAAAAGTTCCATAGAGAAATGATCTTTTTAAGTTTAAAATTATTTCATACTAAATTAAAGTATGAACTTCATTTCAAAATTATTAATTTGATAACATTGAGTAAAATTGAAAAAAAATTGAAATTTTAAAAATATTCCACAATTTAATTTTACATTATAAATACATTATCATAATGTAAATTTTTCAACAAAAACATATTTGTCACTATTCTTCTAAAAATAAAACATTTCTGAAAATTTCAAAATTATTATTATTAGATAATTATTACATGATGAATTAAAAATAGATATTACCTTTTACAATTTAAAATTATACATTTAAATAAAAAATGGTTTATTAAAATTATTTTGTTTTTGATAAAAAATTAATTGATATATAATCGTTCACTTAAAAATACTATTAAATATGAAAATAATTAATCATATCATTACCCATGTTATAAAAAATCTTTGAAAACCCCCATCAAGCCTCACTAAACTATCCTTATTGAAAAACCTATTATATTCCAACATTATTTCATATCCCATGAATTGCATTAAACCCCTCATCTAGTTTGTCAAAATATCCACCATTTGAATACATAACAACTAACATCGCCATTTTCCCTTAATTTCTCTTGAACATATTCATTAATACTACATAACATAGTATCATCATATCTCTTAATATAGAGTGATCATAGTCCCCAACTATTTACGTTTTCCCTCAATAATCATATGTATGATAATTAATACCTAAACATGTTTATGGTTTTATATTAATGGGACCACCAACCATAATCAATGAATTACCATCTTCACTTAAATATTTGGATTCATGGATAAGACCATCCCCAACACTTCTATGCATGTACTACCACCCCATCACATGTTTCTACACATAATAATAAAATAATTACAAATAATAATTATAAATAATTATCCAAATTAATCCATCAATAGATATTCACTAAAAACTAATCAATTATTTCATCACAAAATATATTTGAAACCAAATGTGTTTTTCCTCGCATTACATGATCGAGAAATTAAAAAAACAAACACATAAGCCTCAAAATATTTCCTCATGATTTTGAAAAAATCAACATAAAAACCCAATACAAATTCATTCCAAAAATACATACCAGTTAAGAGGAACACAAAAAGATTATGTAATAGAATAACACACATAAATTACAATAGACTATCCAGAAAAAAGCTTCCCAACATTAATGTTGGACATACGGAGGAATATAATGTGGTTGTTCCATCAAAATTGACCTCAAACATTGAACATTCAACTAAATTTATTAGGGGGTGACTAGGATTTTTCAAGTATTCCGTTGGAAAATCAAAATCCAAGGAGAGGTGTCGGTGAATCACCCTGAGTATTGTGGTGTAATTCATCCTTGCAAAGGATTCATTATAATGAAACCCTCATATGTTGCATCATAACTTCTTTTGGTGAAGGGCCTAACCTAGAATTCCATCATAATAGAAATGGATTACAATTGTAGTGTAAAATAACCACTATAGTGTGGGGCCTCTAACATCACTACATGGACAGAACAGACTTCAGTTTAGAACACCTCATGGTAGTCAATTCTAATGATCTCAAAAGGGGATGTGAGAGAAAAAAACGAAATGGAATACCCCGGATTCCTACATAATGGTATGTTATAGTGAATGAAATTGTCGGTGACATTTCATTCCACAAGATACCAAAATAATCTTATTAGGGGGATATCCAAACCCAACTCTGACACTAATATAAAAACCCAAAACACAATATATTCCCTAATCCACATCTAGAAAATATCTAGAGGTTTGTTAATTCTAAAAATTAAAATCTAAATAGAAATTTTCAAAACACACCATTTCTTTTTCTAAAAATAATACATTTTTAAGAAAAAAATCAATAAATATACGGGTCATTAAAAACTCCTCACCAGAATGATTGTCATAATTCAGTGACACACAATTACACCACCCACAATTGTAATGCTATTTATATCATCAATTTCTTGATAACTTATCATGTTATATGAATGAAACATGTATGGAAACTTATTAAGAAATTGAAAACACTGCAGAGTAATAGTTTCTGAAAAGCAATCATACCACACATCTCCGTCTAAAAAACCAATATGGTGATCAACCAAACCCACAAATATTGTTAAATAATGGTTGCATAACCTCATTAATCAATGAACATAAGGTTGTACAATCAAAAAATATTAATTTATGAAGTATAATTCAAATTTATTGTTCTTCCCACTAACCATTAGAGTCACCTGTTGGGAATACACATCAAGTTGTTCCTCAACGTACTCAGGTTTTGTTCCACATCACAACATCAAATGACAGACCAAAACACTAGTGGGTCCACTTATGACCATCATATCACTAAATTTATCAACCTCACCCACTAATATGTTATTATATCTCCCAATAATATAGTCATCAAATTATAAATAGGTCAATGTATCCTCCAATTTCTAACACCGAATTTAAAAATTAATATTTAGTGTAAATATAATGCTATATAATTAACCACATACACAAGACATTTGGATCAATCTACATGCATCGACACCCTCCCCCAACCAGACACTTCATTGGATTACAAACACACCATATTGAGTTTGTTAATAATGTATAAAGTCCATATAATAGGAAATAAAAATCCTTAATATAGTATTTACTAATGAAATATTCCAAATAAAATATTTTAACAAATGTATATCCTAGTGGAATCATCTCCATCCACAACAGGTTTACCCAAAAGTACTACAAATCCAATTAAAAAAACATTCACCCTTGAATTATAATAATCACAACAAAATATGAGTATCACTATCATAAAACCTCTAAAATATATCACCTAATAACTAGACCCATTTATAAATCACCCAAAATTTTATTATCATCTTTTGTGAAAATTAACCAAAAATATTGTTTAACCAATTAAATAAATAATTTTATTCTCCCCTCCATAATGATTGTTTACTGCAATCCTTCAGCACCAACATAGAAATAACCCAACATCACATTCATGTCACTCCTTCAATCTATGCTCAAAAAATCATGTCAAAATGTGAAACCCCATTTTATCACTATGTTATAAGGATTCCATTCCCAAGACCCTTTCACTATCAAAATCAGGTCTCTACGTGAACATTATTCATCACTCACCATGAAAATATTGGGCAACCTATATAACTAGTATGTTCCTAGAGTCACGCATTATGGTTTTACTCCAAATAATAATCCAATACACATTCTCCCCCTCAAAGGAAGAGTGAACCTATATGGAACCCTATAACATGTTCTATTCCAATATCCATAATTATCTCATATAAACCGAATAGGTGAAAAAATCTATAATAAAAATTTCAAAAACAAAGTACAAACTCTTATAAGTCACATACCACTGAAGCTATGATCTCTAAAATTACCCACAAAAAATTATTCACTGTGATGTTAATATCATTTGACTTAACAGAATCCTATATGATTTCTATCTCACGGAGTTGAGGAGTCACAATAATTTCAAGTCCATCTAAATGATCAATCGCCTCCTAAGAACCATTCCAAAAATATTATTTTCTATCCATGGACTCACTGTATGACTAAAAAAATTAATAGTAGATAGATCCTATAATATTACTGATCCGACCATCCAAACCCAACCCCAGATACTCAAATCGTGCTAATATATACCCACATACAGAACCCAAGGAAAACCAACATGACTTTATTATAACCTCTCATGTGTAATCATATCCTTATGAAATCCTTTTCATGTTCTCATATCCGACTAATTCACATATAATACCTACCAATCCCCCAAGGTTTTTATCATTATTTAATTGCCTTCTAGATGAAAAAAATCGTGAACACATTAAAGTATATACTTAAATTATAAGGGTCTCTATACATCCCATTGATAGAAGAAACTCATTTCCATCTATAGATAAAATTTTAATGTTTGATTCATATTACCTTATCTGATATTAAAATATATTGGTATATCTATGTATAATTCCAGCAATGAATAACAGAGGAATGAAAAATGTTATATTTAATGGAATCATAAAATAATCAAAACCCTATTCATTGGTTATAAAGACTCACAAAAGAATAGATGGATCATTTTGATCCTATGTGATAAATATGAGGCTCGTGAATATGCATACTACTAAAATTCCAATAACAAAAACTATAATAAAACCCAAAAAATGAATGCAACTTATTTAAATAAAATTATAAACCATAAGAATAGAAACCCAGAAAAATATCTAATAAACCTAGTAATTCTGGAATCCAATGAAATTGTAATTCCAAATGCACCAGTCTGTAATGTAACATGTTTTTTCAAAATGTACAGACCATTAATTTTTTGTTATAATTACTTTAAATGATTATAATGATGAATTTTAGAAAGATCAATGATTATTCAAGTTCCTATAGGACTCATTTAGAGCCTGGGTCCATGAAATTTGATGAAAATACTATGTCTCATGGTTAAGAGAAATCATGTTTCCCATTCCGCATAGTTTTCTTATACTATGTTCCTATAGAGAGTGGAGACCTAGGGGGACTGATTAGTTTGAAAATGTGTGACCTTGGGTGCATGGTCGTGATGGCCATATGAAATCCTTTATAGTACATTTTTTCATGGTTTGTGCATGGTTATAAAAATAGTGTGAAAAACCCTGTGTGGTGCCCCTTATAGCAGTTAATAGCACATGGTTTGGCTAACCATTTTTTCAAACCATGTGTCATGTAAAATGTGTGTGAAATCACCTTTAATCCCAACATTAAAGATTTTAATCCCAATTTATTCTAATTTATTCTTTCTCTCTAGTTGATTTCCCCTCCTCCCATGCTCAAACTATATCCTCCACTACCCATGGTTTTGATATGACTCCTCCAAACAAAAAATGATTCATTCATCGTTAGGTCCATTGTAATTATAGAGGTATGATCTTTTATCCTCTCTAATCTATTCTATGTTCTTATTCCCAATCATTATTCTATTTATGTTAAATAACCTTTTCCCCATTTTCATGAAATTTGTAATTTTTTTACATATTTCAACCAATAACAAATCAAATATATACACATGATAATGGAATCTCTTGGAGAATTAAGCAGATATTCTATTAACCTTTCATTAATTTCATTGAGTTTTATAATTTTTGTTGGTTTGTCACTCATTGGTCCATTCTAGTGTTCTCTCCAAAATAATAATTGAAGTTCTCCAAGTGGTTTTTCACATGTATTGTGATCCTAGAAAGAAGTGGATAAACACTATGACTGATTTCCTTTACACAGACCACCATAATTGGTGTGTTATACCCCCATTGCTCAATTGGACTTTGTCTTAGTTTCTTAAATACCCCTTGAGTGGTACTCATTTTTAATGAAATTCAAAAGTGAATAATTTATTTGAATTGGGTAAAGAAAAATGTGTTAAACCCTCTCCCAATTCCTCAGATGGAATGGTTGAACTAAATTTATGGGACAAGTCGTAAACACAAATAATCTCTCAATTAATTAACCAATTAAATGATAATACTATGACTAATGTTATTTAAATATTATAAATTAATGACATTATAAAAATATAACTCTTCAAATAAAAGTAAAAATTGTTCATTGATTGTTTAGCACTTCAAATTAGTGATGAGGGTGAGACAAGGGTTTCCAAATTAAGAACCCCTTGTATGGGTTATTGTGCCTTAGTTTTTAAATTTTAAATGATTTGTAAACAAGTCTGGGGAAACATCAACTCTTCCTTATATGGGATACATGAGATATACCTTTTTTACCTCTAGATGAGTGACATTGTTTCCATAGGGGAGACCCCTTGGATGGGATTGATGGAACTATTGGTTGTAAAATTCCACAAGAGAGACTTCGTCCACTATGTGCGAGACTATATATAGGCATGAAATTCAGTTAGACCTTGACAATTTTCACACCATGATAGAGTGACACATGGGACTTCATACTAGAGTTACCCTGCATAGAATCATTAACATTGGACTTATATTGAACCCCTCAAGAAATAATTGGTAAATATCTCCTGATGCTCTAGGATGAGCTAAAGGTGTCTCTCTATACATTATAAAGAAGTTTCAAAAGGAAATATATAAAGGTAATTTAATGTTTTCAAATGATAAATGATACATTGATTTTAAAACATAGGGGCATGTCTTCCATTCCCAATCAGAATCAAGGTGATAGTGCACCTTATACATATCACTTTATAATTGTATAATCCTTCGGTTGAGACGCACTATCTTAGGATGAAGATGGTCAACTAGATATGTATCAAAGTATAACCTAGTCTAATGTATATTTTTCATATAGTGTATTTAAATAATTATGGAACACTTCTTATTTTATATTTGAACAAAAGGGATTAGCCTAGACATCATGGGTGCCAGCCTACTAACATTGTATCTCACACCCTTCTCAGGCGCCATTGTTACCCAAGTAATAATAATGATTTTAGGTATTGAAAATGGGAAGTATCCAGCTTCCATTGATTAATTTACATTGCTAGGATAGATTTTGGAGTAGATGGTGGAGCCTATTCTCAAAATGCTAGTAATAACAGTTTTTCCATCTTTGAATATTTTTTCATCATATTGTATATTATTACAACCACTACCCCAAGGATAACATTATTTATAGTCACATTACCATGAAATGATCAACATATTATACCATTATTTTATTCAGCTTCAACTTATTTTTTTTGTTTGAATGATTCATCATTTTCAATCTAATTCTATTTATTATGGGTTCCTCCTATTATTTCTTATATCTTTTTCATTTCTCCACTCTGATTTATGAGAGAGTAATCTCCCCAAAGACACAACCTAGGCTCATCACAGCTAGTCTACATCCTCTGGCATTCATGGATGTGCACTGTACGTTTTGTGGCCAACTGTCTCGGTGAACTGGTGACTGAGATATTATAAGGGATTCTACAAAGTTGTATCAAATGGTTTTTTATTTTTTTATACATTATGGGTTTAGACAAGAGAGTTTTATATTTTAATTTGGTTGAGATAATTTTATTGTTACTATATACCCCACATACAAGGGAAAACCATATTTTATATGATTAGTGAATTCATCTATTGTTGGTATAGTTCCATTTCTACTGGATTCACCCATTAGGTGACTCACTTGATTTATGCTGTTAACAATATTTATATTATTTAAATTATTTATCTTTCCCTTGAACAATGAAACAAGTTCATATAAAAATCATGCATCACACAAGGCACCAAAGGAATAATATTCCATGCATCATTCCATGTCAAATATACTTATCAGCTTGCATTACCTAGTTTTCATGTGATTAGTGTATGTGACTTATTATTTATCCATTGAAGTGTGGTTATACTATATATAATAGAATTATTGGTTCAAATAACCAAAAAATTCCACTTTATTTTGTTTTATTGGTGGGTTCTAATGGTATCTCATCCAATCAAATCACATCCCATGGATTGTTACACATATTTTATGGATTAAAGATCATGAAATAGTTTTTTGACCCACCCATTTATGTTTATATGTTGTAAGTTCTATTATAAATTGGGATCGATAAAACTGTTAATTGGATCATGATATTAATAACCAAATAAATAATGAATGATCCAAAATAAAGGTAATGATATTTGATCCTTAAAAATAAAATGGTTACCATATATGAGACCTTATTGTAACCCTAAATTAGTAGTGGGATGTAAGACATGTCCCTTGTGTTTCCTTTTGTGACTCATTAAGTATACCTAGACCTGGCTCCTGGAGTTGGATAAGGGTTTTAGCGCAATTATAGAAATTCCTTGTACATGTAATTTTATATATCATTCATTGTCTGTTATAAATAATTTATGAGGCATGCACATGAATTTATAGGGCTTTTCAACCCTATTGATCTCATGTTGAATTCAAAAAAGTGGATATGAGAATAAATAAGAGTAGTGGGAACTGTTTCACTAGTGATACCTCTTGTAGTTCCTCATATGCCACCTATTGTAACACCCCGAGCTTCCACGATACGCTTCTCTTTCAATAATGCAATAGTTTGCATTGTACGCAAGTTCAAGATTCTAACACACCGCGACCAATCAAAGTAGTAGTTATGAATATAAATACCCAATTTTTAAAATTATATAAATTTTATATTTCAAAATGCACTTCATTTTTGGAATCGTAATATCTAAATTAGCCTATGTTGATTTTTTGGTATTTTTCTGAGAACATCCAATTTTTTATGAATGGTGAAAAATACTTAAAACAACTTTTTTACTCAAAATTATTTATAGTGATGAATTATAATACTTATTTGTTTTAAAGTATAATTAGAAAATATTTTTACCATTTTATCCAATGGTGTTCATTAGAATTAATTTAACATTGAAATTGGACATTAATAATTGTCAATCTTTTGATATATATTGTTTATTAAAAACACGCTATTTGTTGTGACAGTGGAAATTAATTATAAAATTAATTAATGAAACTTATATGTTTGTAATTTTGTAAAATATACATCTTTTTTGAATTCGGAATATCAATTATAGCTTAGGGTGAAATTTTGGCATTTTTCTGAAAAACTTCAATTTTTTATGAATAGTGAAACCACTAAGTGGAAGTTAAAAAAACTGATTTTTCGTTTAAATGATAAATTACCACTTCTGTGATTTGATTTTCAAAAATCCGACATACATGGTTGTCATTAGGAAGTAAAATGTGGTTCAATGGGATTAAAATAATTTTTTTTGGTGAATAGTAACTTTTAAGTTTAATTAATCACGATTAAAGGTAATTAGTGAAATTTTAGGTAAAAATGGTATTATAGAAATATGTAATGATTTTTACACTTGTCCTACACTATTGGATGAGTCATGGCCGACCATGAAAATCCATGGGTCAACTTGGGGACCCCATGGAGCCACTTTGGTAGGAAAATGACATTAAAAACATTTTATTTAATGTTAAAATAAAAATGTCACAAACATGAGTTGTTTTACTAAAAGAATTTTTAAATGATGTTATTCAGGTCATATTTTTGACTATAAATATTCATTATAAATCTAAAAAGAGTTCCTACATCATGATATTTTTTTTATAATTTTTGAACATTAAATAAATTAAATTATTTATGACACCATGATGATGAAGCGATTACCTCATTAATTAATGATTTAAATAAAATGAAAAGATAAATTAAAATATAAGACTTAAACTTGTCAAAAACCTATTGGATGAGTAGATGTAGAATCCTTATCACCATACCCTAAAAATATATAAGTGTGGGACCTTTAAAATCCGAAAAATCATTTCATAATAAAGTAACATTTCAATCATTCCATGAGTGCCCCTCCTCTCCTCTTATAAAAGGCCCCCACCACTACCACTTTACTCACACATTCAAAGACTTTTGGCTCGTCCAACCTCTGCCCAAATACTATCCCAACTTCCCTCCCTTACTCTTAGAAGCCTCACTTTGGGCAGAATTCTTCCCAAGGAAGCCTTTTGCTCAAATCAAAAGAGTTACCCGATTTTAAGGTAATGTCTTCTCTTCTGTTATTTTGTTTTATTTTGCTTATACAACCCCCTAAACTCTTTTTATTCATTTCTTTTGTAACAACACCAGTATAATCAATATACTAGGATGTTTTTATAAGAATTATTCGATCTACACTTACACACACCTACATCTAATGGTTAAGGAACATTCTGTTTCTGTGGATGGCGAATTTCTGCCTCACGAAACAATGATTGTTAAACACTCATATAACACCTTCAAAGGTGGACATTAAGATATCACTATATTTATATATGATATATAATATGTTTATGTTTTACTTAAGGTTCTGTATTTTTCATTTATGGCATACCTTTATTGTTTCCATTATGGGTAAACACGATATTTTCATTTTAGGAAGTGTGGACTACCGACCCCTCAAAGTGATTTGAATCGTTAATGCCATATGTGGGATTTATAATGGATGGATTAATTGGTATTATACATTATATTATACTAGAATTATATTATACCTTTATATAATTATACTTTCATTCCATTAAATACGAAATAGAAATGGAAGTAGTGTTCATGTATACGTATGGCTTACCGTCTCCATGAATGGTGCATTTCATTTCTTACCTCTAAATGTTATGTAATATTAAAAATGAATGTATATACTGGATATATATGATTTATATGATATCTACATCATGAATATAATTCTGGATATAATGTATATTTCACTACATGAACAACTTGTAATTATAAGAAGTTTATTTTTGACTCAAGTACCTAAGATCGACAAAACGACCGTTATAAACATAAATAATTACATAATGTTCATGACATGGTAATAAGTGATATAAAATGAATAATGAAATTGAAAAGGTTCTTAAGAAGGTATATATTAACTCTAGTTTATTATTCAGGAGGTTAAATAGCGGTCGAGTCATGTCAGACACGAGGTAAGGGGACTTCTTAACCCAATTTCCATTCTTTGGGTTAATCTCTTACTTTCAAATTATGTCATGATATTATTATGTCCTATATTTTATTTGTACTTTCTTTATGTGTACTTATAGTGAATACACATAATAGATCTATTTTATTTAAAAAATGATCTTTTTAAGGGACTTCGTCTCAATCTCATATCATTGAGGCATATTTGGTTTTATACACAACATTCTTTTATACGGTGTATAAACCACATTGAATTTTACTTTTATTCAAAAGTAATCTTTTATACGAAGAGTTTTTACAAAACGACAAAACAGAATGTTTTTCTTACGTATGCGGTGACAATGACATCTCTGCCGCTGTGACAATTATTTGAGTTTCGGCTTCCTCTACAAGCCATAAATTTTTTTAAAATGAAAAATTAAAACAAGTTTTAATTTCCTTTTATTTTGGTATTGAAAATGCTTTTTAAAATGTTTTTATTATATCAATGTGTTGTATTGATATCTTGTGACTGAAATGTGGAAATGTTATGTTTCATTTATGCATGTTTTATGTGATACGATTATGTTATGGTTTATGATATGTTTAAACCTGTTCATATGGGGAATGAATTGGACTTAATAAGTGACGGGTGGAGCCCGCTATAACTCCTCGATGCATCGGTAGGTCTCATGAGACAAACTAGTGTCTTGGCACGAGGCCTTGAAAAAATCCTATTTGTAGTCTTGGCACGAGGCCTTGGCTACGTGGTTATGATAGTCTGGAATTATGAATTCCATCATTATGAAAGTGGTTAATGATATTGCATGTGATTATTCGAATAGTAGAATATCCATGTGAGTAAGTAAATGGCATTATTTAATTTTATTTTTCCCATATTATGCTGAAGTTCAAGTTTAAAAAGGCTTTTGTTTTAGTTATACATTGCCTTAAATGATTATGTTTATTGATGAAAGCTTCCACAATATTTTTATCCTTACTGACCATCTGAGCTCACCCCTTTCAATGTTTTAATATTTTCCAGGATGTGAAGAAGTATTTTATGAATGACCTGCAGGAATAGTCAGAAGAGGATATGAGTGTGGACTATGGAGACTTTGTTATTGTATATTTTCACATTATGATGTAATGTAACATTTATGAATGTGTCTAGTGTCTCCAAGGCTACTAAACTAATCCATCATTCGAGACATGATCTTTTGTGATCATGCCAATGTTACGCAATAATGCACCGACTCCAGGTAACTGGGTTCGGGCCGTTACAGTTGGTATCAGAGGAAGTTTAGTACTAACCTTGGAAGCTAGATTTAGATAAACTCTGATTAGAGCACATATCCCGAAGATATACTTTTAGGATTAGTATAGAAGAACTTCCTAGAATTTTGGTATTATTGAGATTTTGTGAGTTTTTCGAGCAATACATCCCTGTCTGGATACGAGCAGATAGAGGCGGCTCTGGAACAGATGTACCTAGGGGTAAAACCCTAAAACACCGCTTTGAGCTAGACTCGAACGGGAACTGGTGCACGACAATGGGACTTGCTGCACTCTTGGTTACAACACTCCCAGTGGATATGCTTAGGATAATTATCATTTTCATTACAAACCACTATGAAGGTTTATGAGTATATACTTCCTCAAAGAAAACATTTTTATGATTATGGATTATATCCATAAATAGTTAAATTAATGTTATATGTTTTACAAGTATGGAATTATGTATTTGGATACATAAACTAATCTAGCTTATGCCATTTTTTAGAAATCGCGCCTAGTATAAGGAATGGAAACCATATCAATGCACACACTCTATGTAGGGATTTCCCTCCTGCTCAAGATAATTATTGTGGAGCTGGAGATACAACTGGTGCTAATCACCTTATCACCAAACTGGGACAACTCACTCAGGTTATGAATAATAACCTTACTCGTATGGAGCACCCTGATCTGCAACGTGGAGGATCAATGTTAGATCACTTCATGAGGCAACAACCGCCAACATTTAATGGGGGTAAAAATCCATCAGTAGCTGAGCAATGAATAAACTCCTTAGAGAAAATATTCCATGCCTTGGGGAGTAGCGAAAGGGAGAAGGTCATCATGGCAGCTTACCAGCTCACTGGAGATGCCGATCAATGGTGGTCACTGATTCAAAACATGAAGGAAGATGATGAAGTATCATATATGGAATGGAGGGAGTTCAAAGAGCTTTTCAAAGAAAAATACTTTCCTCATGACCATCGAGCTGATATAGAAAGTCAATTTCTGAGTCTAAGAAAAAAGGAGGATGAGAATGTCGCAAAGTATGAGGCCAACATTACAAGGTTAGCGAGGTATGCTGCAGATTATATACGTAACCCAAGAAGTAAGATTGATCATTTCTTTGATGGGTTAAAACCATTTCTCCGTCGAGCTTTAGTATCAAAATCCTTCTCATCGTACAAATATATTGTCTCATGTGCTATCATGACAGAAAAGGAATTTTCTAAGTCTTATGACAACAAATTAAAGAAAGAGAAGAAGAGAACGGTGGAACAAGATACGTATAAAGGGAAAAGGGAAAGAAGGATTTTCCATTATGTGATAATTGTGGGAAGAATCACCCTGGTGCTTGCCTAAAAGGAATGGGAGTTTGTTATAAATGTGGAGGAAAAGGTCACCAGGCTCGTGATTGCAAGGGAAAGAAAGAGGCTATCAATTTTGAATGCTACAATTTTAGGGAAATGGGGCATTATGCAAATGAATGTCCTAAGTGTCAGGGAAACTTACCTCAGAAAAGGCCAAGGGATGAAGGACAATCTTATGTTGTTACTACAATTGAAGTAGAATAATTAATGTATTGGTGCTTTTGGACTCAAGGATTATATTCTAGTTATACAAGTCATATTTTTGACTATAAATATTCATTAGAAAGATAAAAAGATTTCCTACATCATGATATTTTTTTTATAATTTTTAAACATTGAATAAATTAAATTATTTATGACACCATGATGATGCAGCGATTACCTCATTAATTAACGATTTAAATAAAATGAAAAGATAATGTTAAATCTAAGACATAAACTTGTCAAAAACCAATTAGATGAGTATATTTCGAACCCTTATCACCTTAACCTCGAATTATATAAGTCTGGGACCTTTAAAATCTGAAAAAGAATTTCATAATAAAGTAACATTTCAATCTTTCCAAGAGTGCCCCTCCTCTCCTCTTATAAAAGGCCCCCCACCACTACCACCATACTCACACATTCAAATCCTTTTTTCTCGGCCAAACTCTGCCCAAATACTCTCCCAAATTGCCTCCCTTACTCCTAGAAGCATCACTTTGTTTATAATTCTTCCCAAGGAAGCCTTTGGATCAAATCAAAAGAGTTACCCGATTTTAAGGTAATGTCTTCTCTTATGTTATTTTGTTTTATTTTGCTTATCCAACCCCATAAACTCTTTTTTTTCATTTATTTTGTAACAAAAACAGTATCCTAAATATACTAGTTTGTTTTTATAATATGTATTCGAGCTACACTTACACACACCTACATCTAATGGTAAAAGAACATACTGTTTCTGTGGATGGAGAATTTCTGCCTCACGAAACGATGATTTTTCAACACTCATATAACACCTTCAAAGGTGGCCATTAAGATGTCACTCTATTTATATATGATATATAATATGTTTATGTTTTACTTAAGGTTCTTTATTTTTCATTTATGGCATACCTTTATTGTTTCCATTATGGGTAAACGTGATATTTTCATTTTAGGAAGTGTGGACTACCGCCCCCTCAAAGTGATTTGAATCGTTAATGACATATGTGGGATGTATAAAGGATGGAGTAAATGGTATTATACATTATATTATACTGGAATTATATTATACCTTTATATAATTATAATTTCATTCCATTAAATACTAAATAGAAATGGAAGTAGCGTTCATGCGTACGTACGGATTACCGTCTCCATGAACGGTGCATTTCATTTCTTACCTCTAAATGTTATGTAATATTATAAATGGATGTATATACCTGATATATATGATTTATATGATATCGAAATCATGAATATAATTCTGGATATAATGTATATTTCACCACATGAACAACCTGTAATTATAAGAAGATTATATTTGACTCAAGTACCTAAGATCGACAAAACGACCGTTATTAGCTTAAATAATTACATAATGTTCATGACATGGTAATAAGTGATATAAAAGTAATAATGAACTTGAAAAGGGTTCTTAAGAAGGTAGAGATTAACTCTAGTTTATTATTCAGGAGGTTAAAGAGCGGTCGAGTCAAGTCAGACACGAGGTAAGGGAACTTCTTAACCCAATTTCCATTCTTTGGGTTAATCTCTTACTTTCAAATTATGTCATTATATTATTATGTCCTATATTTTATTTATACTTTCTTTATGTGTAATTATAGTGAATACACATAATAGATCTATTTTATTTAAAAATGATCTTTTTAAGGGACTTCGTCTAAATCTCCTTTCATTGAGGCATATTTGGTTTTATACAAAACTTTCTTTTATATGGTGTATAAAACCCTTTGAATTTTACTTTTATTAAAAAGGAATCTTTTATATGAAGCATTTTTACTAAATGAAAAAAGGAATGTTTTTATTACGTATGCGGAGACAACGACTTCTCCGCTGCCGTGACAATTATTTGAGTTTCAGCTTCCTCTACAAGCCATAACCTTTTTTAAAATGAAAAATAAATACAAGTTTTAATTTCCTTTAATTTTGGTATTGAAAATGTTTTTGATAATGTTTTTATTATGTCAATGTTTTGTATTGATATCTTGTGATTGAAATGTGGAAATGTTATGTTTCCTTTATGCATGTTTTATGTGATACGATAATGTTATGGTTTATGATATGTTTAAACCTGTTCATATGGAGAATGCATTGGACTTAATAAGTGACGGGTGGAGCCTGATATAGCTCCTCGATGCATAAGTAGGTCTCATGAGAAAAACTAGTGACTTGGCATGAGGCCTTGACAAAATCTTATTTGTAGTCTTGGCATGAGGCCTTGGCTACGTGGTTATGATAGTCTGGCATTATGCATTCCATCATTAGGAAAGTGGTTATTGATATTGCATGTGATTATTAGAATCGTAGAATATCCATGTCAGTAAGTAAATGGAATTATTTAATTTTATTTTTGCAATATTATGCTGAAGTTCATGTTTAAAAAGGATTTTGTTTTAGTTATACATTTCCTTAAATGATTATGTTTATTGATGAAAGCTTTCGCAATATTGTTATCCTTACTGAGCATCTGATCTCACCCCTTTCAATGTTTTAATATTTTCCAGGATGTGAAGAAGTATTTTATGAATGACCTGCAGGGATAGTCAGAAGAGGATATGAGTGTGGACTATAGAGACTTTGTTATTGTAGATTTTCACTTTATGATGTAATTTAACATTTATGAATGTATCTAGTGTCTCCAAGGCTACTAAACTAATTGGTCATTCGAGACTTGATCTTTTGTGATCATGCCAATGTTACGCAATAATGCACCAACTCTGGGTAACTGGGTTCGGGCCGTTACAGTTGGTATCAGAGGCAGTTTAGTACTAACCATAGAAGCTATATTTAGATAAACTCTGATTAGAATACATAGCCCGAAGATAGACTTTTAGGATTAGTATAGAAGAACTTCCTAGAATTTTGGTATAATAGAGTTTTTGTGAGTTTTCCGAGCAATACATCCCTGTCTGGATACGAGCAGGTAGAGGCGGCTCTGGAACAGATGTACCTAGGGGTAAAACCCAAAAACACCGATTTGAGCTAGACTCGAACGGGAACTGGTGCACGACAATGGGCCTTTCTGCACTCTTGGTTACGACACTCCCGGGGGATATGCTTAGGATAATTATCATTTTCATTACAAACCACTATGAAGGTTTATGAGTATATAGTTCCTCAAAGAAATTTTTTTTATGATTATGGATTATATCCATAAATAGTTCAATTAATGTTATATGTTTTACATGTATGGAATTATGTATTTTGATTCATAAACTAATCTAGCTTATGCCATTTTTTAGAAATGGCGCCTAGTGGAAGGAATGGAAACCATATCAATGCACGCACTCCATATAGGGATTGACCTCCTGCTCAAGATAATTATTGTCGAGATGGAGATACAACTGGTGCTAATAACCTTATCACCATACTGGGACAACTCACTCAGGTTATGAATAACAACTTTACTCGTATGGAGCACCCTGATCCGCAACGTGGAGGATCAAGGTTAGACCGCTTCATGAGGCAACAACTGCCAACATTTAATGGGGGTACAAATCCATTAGTAGATGAGAAATGGATAAACTCCTTAGAGAAAATATTACATGCCTTGGGGAGTAGCGAAAGGGAGAAGGTCATCATGGCAGTTTACAGGCCCACTGGAGATGCCGATCAATGGTGGTCGCTGATTCAAAACACAAAGGAAGATGATGAAGTATCAAATATGGAATGGAGGGAGTTCAAAGAGATTTTCTTAGAAAAATACTTTCCTCGTGACCATGGAGCAGATATGGAAAGGCAATTTATGAGTCTGAGACAAAATGAGGATGAGAATGTCACAAAGTATGAGGCCAACTTTACAAGGTTAGCGAGGTATGCTGCAGATTATATATGTAACCGTAGAAGTAAGATTGATCGTTTCTTTGACGGGTTAAAACCATTTCTCCATCGAGCATTAGTATCAAAATCCTTCTCATCGTACGAATATATTGTCTCATGTGCTATCAAGACAGAAAAGGAATTTTCTAATTCTTATGACAACAAAGTAACGCAAGAGAAGAAGAGAACGGTGGAACAAGAGACAGATAAAGGGAAAAAGGGAAAGAAGGATTTTCCATTATGTGATAATTGTGGGAAGAATCGCCCCGGTGCTTTCCTAAAAAGAATGGGAGTTTGTTATAAATGTGGACAAAAAGGTCACCAGGCTTGTGATTGCAAGGGAAAGAAAGAGGCTATCAATGTTGAATTCTACAATTTTAGGGAAATGGGGCATTATGGAAATGAATATCCTAAGCGTCAGGGAAACATTCCTCAGAAAAGGCCAAGGGATCAAGGACAATCTTATGCTGTTACTACAATTGAAGTAGAATAATTAATGTATTGGTGCTATTGGACTCAAGGATTACATTCTGGTTATAAGAATAATGTGAAATATATAAGGATTGTACTACAGTAAATGTTCTTTTCATTAAGGTTTTAATATGATGAAGGTAATCATATTTTTAGTATGTGACAATAAGAGAAACTTTACTTTGTTTGGGGAATCTGATAAATTGATTTTGGAATTAAGAGACCTTTTAGAGAAAGTCTGGATAGAGGTATTTTGGATAACTATAAAGGTTGGGATGGATTAATTTGAACTTTGAATAGTATTGTTTAAGGTTAAAACATTTCTGAAGATTATTTTTGGAATATTATAATACTATATTTTTAGGAAAAGGACAACCTGCAGGGTGGGGCATAACCCGTCGCGTCGGACAAAGTTGCAGGAATCGAACCCACAACCATAGTGCGACATGCCTTTAATACCTACCACTAGCCTACAGGAAGTCCCTAGTTATTACAAATAGTTTTCCTAATCTAAATGGTATGTGTTAATATTTGGAACCTTATACAATTATGATAAATAGAATATTTTCGAGTTCTATTACCTTTTAGAGTGAAAGATGGGTTTGTGGTAAAAATTTATTAAAGAATGAAAGTCTACATGACCAGTATGTATATTCCCTTACGTTCTTAGTAAATCTACTAAATAAATTCCTCAACTTTATAAAAGGTAACTTAAAACAAAAACGTTTCCGGTTAACTTTTCCAACTAGGGATTCAATGACCGTTTAACCAATCATAATTTTGTGATTTTCTTATGGTTAACTTTCTCCTAATCCAGTTTTCTACAACTCTCCATCAAACCTTGATGGTTTGTTTTTCTTCCATATCCATATTTTCATAGAATCCGAGTATGGGCTATCTCGGGTGACCTTTGTACTTATCTTTCTTTCTTTTTAAAGTTATATTTTATTAACCTTATTTTCTATGTGGGTTTTCCACAAACTTATTTTCTATTTTCAACCTTTTATTTTCAAAGAAAAAATTCAAATTGTGGGGATTCAATTTATTGAAGGAGGGGAGAATGTGACACCCCAAGCTTCCACGATACGCTTCTCTTCCAATAATGCAATAGCTTGCATTGTACGTAAGTTCGAGATTATAACACACTGCGACCAATCAAAGTAGCAGTTATGAATAGAAATACCCACTTTTTGAAATTATATAAATTTTAATATTTAAAAATGGACTTCATTTTTGGATTCGGAATATCGAAATTAGCCTTTGTTGAATTTTTGGTATTTTTCTGAGAACATCCAATTTTTTATGAATAGTGAAAAATACTTAAAACAATTTTTTTAATCAAAATTATTTATAGTGATAAATTATAATAATTAGTGGTTTTAAAGTATAATTTGATTATATTTTTACCATTTTATCCAATGGTGGTCATTAGAATTAATTTAACAATGAAATTGGACATGAACAATTGTCAATCTTTTCATATATATTGTTTATTAAAAACATGCTATTTGTTGTGACAGCGGGAATTAATTATAAAATTAATTAATACAACTTATATGTTTGTAATTTTTTAAAATAGACATCATTTTTGAATTTGTAATATCAATTATAGCTTAGTGTTAAATTTTGGCATTGTTCTGAAAAACTTCAATTTTTTGATGAATAGTGAAACCACTAAGTGGTAGTTAAAAAAACTGATTTTTCATTTAAATGAAACATTACCACTTCTGTGATTTGATTTTCAAAAATCCGACATACATGGTTGTCATTAGGAAGTAAAATTTGGTTCAATGGGATTAAAATATTTTTTTGGTGAATAGTAACATTTAAGTTTAATTAATCGCGATTAAAGGTAATTAGTGAACTTTAAGGAAAAAATGGTATTATAAAAATATGAAATGACCTTTACACTTGTCCTACCCCTATTGGATGAGTCATGTACGACCAAGAAAATCCATGGGTCAACTTTGGGACCCCATGGAGCCACTTTGTTAGGAAAATGACATTAAAAACATTTTATTTAATGTTAAAATAAAAATGTCACAAACATGAGTTATTTTACTAAAACAATTTTTAAATGAGGTTATACAAGTCATATTTTTGACTATAAATATTCATTAGAAATCTAAAAATATTTCCTACATCATGATATTCATTTTATAATTTTTAAACATTAAATAAATTAAATTATTTAGGACACCATGATGATGTAGCGATTACCTCATTAATTAACGATTTAAATAAAATGAAAAGATAATGTAAAATCTAAGACTTACACTTGTCAAAAACCTATTTGATGAGTATATTTCGAACTCTTATCAGCTTACCCTCGAAATATATAAGTGTGGGACCTTCAAAATCTGAAAAATCATTTCATAATAAAGTAACATTTCAATCTTTCCAAGAGTGCCCCTCTTCTCCTCTTATAAAAGGCCCCCGCCACTACCACCTTAATCACACATTAAAACCCTTTTGGCTCATCCAAACACTACCCAAATACTCTCCCAACTTCCCTCCCTTACTTCTAGAAGCCTCACTTTTGTCAAAATTCTTCCCAAGGAAGCCTTTGGCTCAAATCAAAAGAGTTACCCTATTTTAAGGTAATGTCTTCTCTTATGTTATTTTGTTTTATTTTGCTTATCCAACCCCCTAAACTCTTTTTATTCATTTATTTTGTAACAACATCAGTATCCTAAATATACTAGGATTTTTTTTTAATAAGTATTCGAGCTACACTTACACACACCTACATCTAATGGTTAAAGAATATACTGTTTCTGTGGATGGCAAATTTCTGCATCACGAAACGATGATTGTTCAAAACTCATATGACACCTTCAAAGGTGGCCATTAAGATGTCACTATATTTATATATGATATATAATATGTTTATGATTTACTTAAGGTTCTTTATTTTTCATTTATGGCATAAATTTATTGTTTCCATTATGGGTAAACGCGATATTTTCATTTTAGGAAGTGTGGACTACCGCCCCCTAAAAGTGATTTGAATCGTTAATG
This sequence comes from Viscum album, assembly GCA_963277665.1. Taxonomy (NCBI): domain Eukaryota; kingdom Viridiplantae; phylum Streptophyta; class Magnoliopsida; order Santalales; family Viscaceae; genus Viscum; species Viscum album. Next base: position 1,459,478,220 of record OY728150.1, on the reverse strand, counting down.
TCATATGTGGGATGTATAAAGGATGGAGTAAATGGTATTATACATTATATTATAATGGAATTATATTATACCTTTATATAATTATACTTTCATTACACAAAATACAAAATATAAATGGAAGTAGCGTTCATGCGTACGTACGACTTACTGTCTCCTTGAATGGTGCATTTCATTTCTTACCTCTAAATGTTATGTAATATTATAAATGAATGTATATGCTGGATATATATGATTTATATGAAATATACATCATGAATATAATTCTGGATATAATTTATATTTCACAACATGAACAACTTGTAATTATAAGAACATTATTTTTCACTCAAGTACCTAAGATCGACAAAACGACCGTTATTAACTTAAATAATTACATAATGTTCATGACATGGTAATAAGTGATATAAAATAAATAATGAACATGAAAAAGGTTCTTAAGAAGGTAGAGATTAACTCTAGTTTATTATTCAGGAGGTTAAAGAGTGGTCGAGTCATGTCGGACACGAGGTAAGGGAACTTGTTTACCCAATTTCCATTCTTTGGGTTAATCTATTACTTTCAAATTATGTAATGATATTATTATGTACTATCATTTATTTGTACTTTATTTATGTGTACTTATAGTGAATACACATAATAGATCAATTTTATTTAAAAAATAAACTTTTTAAGGGACTTCGTCTCAATCTCCTTTCATTGCGGCATATTTGGTTTTATACACAACTTTATTTTATATGATGTATAAAACCCTTTGAATTTTACTTTTATTAAAAAGGAATTATTTATACGAAATTTTTTTACTAAACGACAAAAGGAAATGTTTTTCTTACGTATGCGGCGACAACAACTTCTCCGCCGCCGTGACCATTATTTGAGTTTCGACTTCCTCTACAAACCATAACATTTTTTAAAATGAAAAATAAATACAAGATTAAATTTCCTTTTATTTTGGTATTGAAAATGCATCGGTAGGTCTCATGAGACAAACTAGTGTCTTGGCATGAGGCCTTGACAAAATATTATTTGTAGTCTTGGCACGAGGCCTTGGCTATGTGGTTATGATAGTCTAGAATTATGCATTCCATCATTTTGAAAGTGGTTATTGATATTGCATGTGATTATTCGAATAGTAGAATATCCATGTGAGTAAGTAAATGGAATTATTTAATTTTATTTTTTCCATATTATGTTGAAGTTCAAGTTTAAAAAGGCTTTTGTTTTATTTATACATTGCCTTAAATGATTATGTTTATTGATGAAAGCTTCCGCAATATTTTTATCCTTACTGAGCATCTGAGCTCACCCCTTTCAATGTTTTAATATTTTCCAGGATTTGAAGAAGTATTTTATGAATGACCTACAGGGATTATTAGAAGAGGATATGAGTGTGGACTATGGAGACTTTGTTATTATAGATTTTCACTTTATGATGTAATGTAACATTTATGAATGTGTCTAGTGTTTCCAAGGCTACTAAACTAATCGGTATTTCGAGACTTGATCTTTTGTGATCATGCCAATGTTATGCAATAATGCACCGACTCCGGGTAACTAGGTCAGGGCGTTACACCTATTGAATATCTTCTATTCGGAATTGATACTCAATTATATTATAATTTCCATCAGTTTATTCTATCATTTCTGGGTGAACCTCGACATTCACCTTCTATAATGGAGCTAAATAGTGAGTTTTAGAAATCTAAATCCCCACACCTTCATAAGGGATGGTGGACCTCAGGCTCCTTAGTAAGGGATGGAGGTTCTGCTATCAATATTCAGGAACATTGAGATGGCTACAGAGTGAAGGGTCAAGCTCGCAGCATACATGTTGCATGACTTCTCTAGGATATTGTGGTTTGTTTTGATGTAAATTTTTGACACCCTTGTATTTATTGTGAATACTTACTATTAGTGTTCTATGACTATTTGTTCCCTCGGACTCTAGGATCTGATTGTGTTTAGGAAATTCAGGCACATTGAGAAAGGTAACATGTCTGTGATGGAATATTAAGGTACTTTCACTGAATTGTAGCGTTTCTCCCCAACCATAACCAGTGATGAGATGACTACTCTAAGGTAATTCAAGGATGTGATTTCTTATACCATATACTCAAAATTAAACATATTTACACTAACCAACATTTCAAATATTGTGACCTAGGAATGTATTCATAATCTGAACCTTAGGGAGCTAGGAGACGCCATGTAGTGTAGTTCAGTTACCTGGAAGGGTAATAACCTATCCAATGGAAAGAGTAGTGGCTTTAGTTGTACATGGGGGAAGGTACCCTCAGGGTTCCACACACTGATAGCTATGTTGTATCTCATCAATGTGGTAGACGAGGTCATAACAAGACCTAGTGTACAAGGAACCCAATCAAATGCTGGTATTGTGGCGAGATGGGTCACCTATAGTGTTTTTTACGATTTCTTCCATTTGTTCCATGTGAGAGGGAATCTATTATACCACCACCATTATGTTTAGAATCAGTGGAACCTCGTCAGGTATGATTATATTCTTCTATATTCCATTCAGGAAACGCATGTGGTTTTCACTAAGTCTATCAAGCTTTAGAGTTCCATCGTCAATAGGGTGGACCTGCATAGGCTACTCAAAAAGATTCTCAAGGTTGTAGCTCAAGAAATATCTATGTTGTTAGGATTATTCATTAGGATCACATTACAAGGAAATATATAGTCCAAGGTTCTATTCTAGTAGACATTACTTTGGTATTTTTCTTATTTGATACATGTTCTTCTAATTCTTCTCTGTCTGATGAAACTACTGGAAATGTAGGCTTAGTGGTAGAGTACTCCAGTGCTATTATTGTAACACCCCGAGATTTTATGAAAAATATTCTTTTTAATTTCATTAATGTCTTGTGTTGTATGCTACACCAAAATTATCTTGCACAACATGCATCCTTGACATGCCTTTCATTACACGCAGTCGTGACCTTCCTCAATTGCGTGTGTAGTACGCAATACCGAGTTTCACTAAACAACGATATGCTATTAAAATATTATTAAAACTAGTCGTTATGAATAGTAATAACCACTTTTTGAAATTTTTTAAATTTTATTTTTCAAAATGGACTTCATTTTTGGATTCGGAATATCGAAATTAGCTTAGGGTGAAATTTTGGTAATTTTCGGATAACTTTCATATTTTGATGATTAGTGAAAATTAACTAAATTTTTATTAAAAACAACTTTTTCAATCGAAATAATTAATAGTGATAAATTATTAATTTGAGTGGTTTTAATGTATATTTAGAATATATTTTTACAATTTAATACAATGTTGGTCATTGGATGTAATTTCACATTTATACCAGACTTAAACAAGTGTCAATCTTTTGATAGTTATTATCTCTTAAAAACACGTTTTTTGTTTTGACGACGGTAATTAATTTTTAAATTAATTAATGCAAATGATATGTTTTGAATTTGGTAAAATAGACATCATTTTTGAGTTCACAATATCAAATATATCTTAGGCCTAATTTTTTGTATTTTTCTGGAAACATTCATTTTTGATGAATAGTGAAACCACTAAGTGATAGTTAAAAAACTAAATTTTTTCATAAAACTTAATTTTTCCACTTCTGTGAGTGGAATTTCAAAAATCCGAGAGACACGGTTGAAGTCGGTAAGTAAAATGTGGTTCAATGAGATGAAAATAATTTTTGGTAAATAATAACTTTTTACTTTTATTTACCACTATTAAAAGTAAATAGGGTAAATAAGGGTAAAAATGATATTATTATTACCCAAAAACATGTCCTAATTCTATTGGATAAGTGTAATTCTACCAAAAACAAACTTAGGAATAAAATAAGACCATTTAGGCCCACCTGAACTAGATTAGGACATTTATTATTAATTTATTTAAAGAAGGGTTAAAATAGTTAAAATCAAAGTTTAATAACTAAATAATTTTTAATATAGGGTTATACATAAGATAAATTCAACTATAAATATTCATTAGAAAGATAAAAAGTTTCCTACATAATTATATTTTATTTGTAATTTTTGTACTTTAAATAATTTAATTTATTTATGACACAAAGATGATGCAGTAATTATCTTATTAATAAAATATTGACATAATTGATGTTATAAATACCTAAATAAATATAATTTGAGACTTTTTATGAATTAAACTAATTTTCTAGGTTAATATTACATGTTAGTATTTATTTAAGTAACTTTGTTAGAACTAATCATTCTGTTATGATTTTCACAAAAATCAATTACTAAATAGTGTCAAAATTGACATAAAATAATTTTCAAAACAAATATTATATTAGTAATTGTAATTTTATTCCTAAAAATATAAGGTTCGGAAAAATGACTTAGATAAAGTTATATATATTAATAATAAACAACTTGGGGTTAGTTTGGCTGCTTATAGTACATTTATTATCCTTATAGTATAAGAACACAAGAAGACACGGTAAAAGTAAAATTATTTAAATTAATGTCAAATCTAAATGATAAGGTTAAAATAGAAACCTAAACTTGTCTAAATTCTATTGGATGAGAGGATTCCGACCCATACCCACCTTATGTTCAAAATAAATCAATTTGGAGCTATTAAAAACCGAATTTGACTTTATAATAATATAATAGTTTTAGTTATTCCAAAGGTGCCCCTCTCCTCCCTTATAAAAGGGCACCTCCTCCCTATCCTCCTCACACCAATTTGAGCCTTCAAGGTCGGCCAAAACTTGCCACATTCTCCTATCCACTTCCCTAGAAACATCCTACAGGTCCTGGTCTTCTTCAAAGACCAATTTTAGTGCCCTAAAAGAAAGTCTCAAAGAAGAACTTCAAAGAAGAGGTAATGTCCGTTACCGATTCTTTCATCTTTATTTCTTCTTCCACATCTTCTTCTTTAGTTGTTTAATTATGAAGTAATAACATCAGTATCACTAATATAATGATATGTTATTATAAGTATGAAACATCCCTATTTCACCATCTATCCATCCTACGGAAAAAGAAATCACCGCGCGTGCGTACGTACGGAATACAGTCTCCACGCCGTGGTGTAATCTATTTTCCACCACCACCACACATGGATGGGTATAATGGTGTACATAATAACTATAAATGATTATTTTAAAGTGATATTGATTCTGAAATAGTATACAAACACTCCAATACAATTCCACAATCATGAGAACGATATCACCGCTCGTGCGTACGTACGGACTACCTTCTCCACGACGCGATGAGATTCATTCTCCACATTAACCATTCATGAATGATTATAAAGTATATATAATAAGTAATCATGAAATATATGACATAATAATGATACTGGATTTATTTTTATATATATGTATGTCGTCTACTTAATTCCATTCAACTCAATAAGGAAACGAAAACAGCGTTCATGCGTACGTACGACCTACCGTCTCCATGAACGATGTATTTCATACCATTTAATAATCTATTATATATATGTATATTCAGAATATATATTATATATAAACCATGTTTTATATTATAGAATTAATTAATCATGATCTAAGAAATCATATGAATAATTACAAGTCAAAACACGGACGACAAATGAAATAATTTTAGCCAAAACGCTCTTCAACATGGAATTTACAAAATAACGGGTAATATAAAGTCATAATTGAACCATATATGATATCATAACAATGAGTATGATTCTGGAATAAGACAATGACATTATTTAAATCATTATACAAAAGGTTCAGACACTTACGAAGCAAATCGGACCTAAGGTAAGGGAAAATATCACAATCTCATTTTTATCCGAGATTGTTTATTCTTTGAAATTTACTAGGGTGTATTTTATCATCCACATCCATGTTTCCTCAATATGTAATTTTATTTCCATCCACCTACAATTTTTTAAATCCAATTTTACCCTTTGGTGAGTTTTTAGTAAAATATATGAAAGGAATCTTTTGTCGATTTTCGTACGAGGTACTTTTTGACTTTTCGGACAAAAGTACGAAGAATGTTTTTTTAACTTATACAGCATGAATGGATTTTTAAAACATTATTTCCAAGAAGATTCCTTTACAAGTTATCATGTTTATTTTTAATCAACTTCTTTTAGTTTATAATTGTATGAAATGTTATGAAAGGAAACGTGTTTTTGAAATAGAAAGGATATTTTCCTCAAGAATGGAGTTCAAATGTTTTATTAAAATTATTTTCCATATAAGATAAGAAAGGGTTCTGTTTTCATACCTATTATTACATTTATTTGATTATGTTTTTATTCTATTATTTTTATGAATTCCTTTAGCTTATATGAATTGTTTTATGATGTCATGATGTTTAAGATTCCCATTTTTATTTCATGGGTTATGCTATGATGTATGGTTTATGATTTTGTGGCACAAATCAGAATGGTATCATTATGAGATGGGTGGGACCTATATCTCCCTCCAATGCATTGGGTAAATATTTTATATCTCATGAGATAGACATGGCTGGAATGGCAGGTTAAACTGGTTCAGTGAAGCAGGACTGAAACGAGGAATGAACTCGGTTCAGAAATGGACTTTGTCCACTAAGATATTCTTGGCAATGAGTCTTGACTAACAAGAAATGATTCTCTATGATTATGTGTATACGCCACAAGGTTTCATGTTTTAAGTTGTGATTATTGGGATTACATTTCACTACTATGATTTATCCAATGTTATGATATTATGATCTCTTTTGCAGGTTAAGATTTCCAAAATGTTATGTTCTTATGAATATGATGTGATTGATATTTCTTTTGTTTACCCTTAATGAGCATTTGATCTCACCTTTATATGTTTTCTTTTCCCCAGGATATAAAGAAAAGTTTTAGGTGGAAAAAAAGGAAGATCGTTATGGGAGATTTTGAAGATCTTTCACCACGATTAGAAGATTATATTCCGAGTTTCTAAAGACACTAAAATATTACGGTCCTTGTGTGTGTGTTTTTGTTATGTACTAAGTATTTTGAAAAAGTAATGTAATGTTCATGTACGTCAAGCTTCGAGTCTCTACAGTTGGTATCAGAGGAAAAGTTTAGTCAACCTTTGGAAACTAGGATGCGAAAATGTTAGTAAGATCCCTAGAGATATTTCTAAGGTATGTCTAGGGATGTCCCTAAGGATAAGTATACATATAGGATATAGTCCTAGAACTGTGGTAACAATATTAGATTAAACCAAAGATGTTAGATATTGAAGGTACTCCCCCTTTATTATGATTTTTGCCTCTCACACTATTCTTTTTGGGTTTTAGAAAATGGCTGGAAACAAGATGATTCACGATAATGGAGGATATGATGGACAATGGAGTGATATTATTCATGAGAAACCAAGTGAAATGGGATTTGGAAGTCCAAACATCATTATTATGCCGAATCAGAAATCTCATAATATGATCAACAATGTAAAATTTGTTATGTTTCCTGACTCGGCTAATAAGAGAAAGATGGAGTTTCATGATGATCCTAGAGGAAAGAATGTTCAATTTCCCATATGTAAATCATGTGGGAAGAGGCATCAAGGATAATGTTTCAAAGGAACTAGAAGATGATTTGGGTGTCGAAAAGAAGGACACAAAGCCAGTAAGTGAAAAGGAAAAAGTTCAGTTAACACCAGGGATGAGGATAATGGTATTTCTATGACATCAACAATGGTTAAATGTTTTAAATGTGGAATGTACGGGCATTATGCAAACCAATTCCCTAAGGGAAAGTCTCATGAAGAGAATCAGTATGGTCATATGGGTAGTATTTATGTTGATGATGACGAAGAGACTACAAATGATATGTGAGATGAAAGAATTTTTGAAACTCGGTCAATGGTTTAAGAATTTAGTGGAATGATTACATGTCTATCATGTGTAATGTTGTATAAGTAATCTCATGGTACTATAGAATAAAGAGACATCTAAGGATTGATACACTGTTGTCTTTCCTTGAGTTTTGAAAGTGTATGATTAATGGTACCAGTATCCATGAAGGGTTATTCAGATATTTTTGGAATGTAGATGATATGCACATAATGAAGGGATAAGGAGAAAATTAAATGTTTGATAGTATTCATGAGCTCATGACTGATATAAGGATAAGGTTATTTCATGGTTTGAGTATATAGAATTTTTGGATTTTGGTATGTGGAAAGAGTTAACTTTTGACTGCATTCATGTTTTCAATAAGGTTCAATGGGTATTCATTCTTCAAGAGAATACATGATTAAGGTTTTCACATGTTTATGGGGGATAAATGATGGCATTCACGTGATCATTTTCTTTATACTATGAGCTTGGAACAAAGTATTTTAGATAAGCTTAAAAATTGGAATGGATTATGTTGGACCTAAGATATTATGGTTTAAGGATATAACTTTTTTAATGGGATGTTATAGTAATATAGCTTTAGAAAAAGGACAACCTGCAGGACGAGCGACATCCCATCGCGTCGGACAAGGCTGTGGGAATCGAACCCACAACCGAAGTGCGACTAGCCGTTATTACCTACCACTGGCCTATAGGAAGTCCCTGTTTAGTAGAAACTAGTTTTATTGTGATATAATAAGTATAAGTCAATTTTAGGAACCATATATGATTAATCTCACTATAGATCGACTTATGTATATTTAATAACTTTTGCTGACCTTTTGTTTGAGACAGATGGAATGACCCGTCATTCTATCTCATGATCTGCTAACATTCACGAATAACAAATTCAACTTCATTTCATTAAGAGATGAAGTGGAAATTTTCCATGGCACGAACAATAGTGAGATTGTACGAAAATAAAGTAAGTATTTATTCTAATCCAAATTCTTAAACTTTAGGGAAATGATCTTGAAAACCAAAAATGTTGTCATAGTGCTCTTATATCTGATGAATCAGATGGTACCTTAGATCATCACAAATTTATGGCTTTGTGATTTCAGGCTTTTCCATAGCCATGTTCTATACCACTCTCCATCAGAACATGATGGTTAGATTTCTCTTCCATATCCATATTTTCACCTATGTGGAAACCCTGTGATTAGTTTATTTGGGTAACCGTTACGTTTCATACTTTTGTTTTTAAAGATTGGGTTTGGTATTCCTTTTTTCAATGTGGGTTTCTATTAAAGAAACTTTCGAGTAGTAAACCATTTATAACCCCGATGAATTTCGAGGGCGAAATTCATTTTAAGGGGGGTAGAATGTAACACCCTGAGATTTTATGAGAAATATTCTTTTTAATTTCATTAATGTCTTGTGTTGTACGCTACACCAAAATGAGCTTGCACAACACGCATCCTTGACTTGCCTTTCATTACACGCAATCGCGACCTTCCTCGATAGCGTGTGTAGTACCCAATACCGAGTTTCACTAAATAACGATATGCTATTAAAATATTATTAAAACTAGTCGTTATGAATAGTAATAACCACTTTTTGAAATTTTGAAAATTTTATTTTTCAAAATGGACTTCATTTTTTGATTCGGAACATCAAAATTAGCTTAGGGTGAAATTTTAGTAATTTTTGGATAACTTTCATATTTTGATGAATAGTGAAAATTACTAAATTTTAATTAAAAACAACCTTTTCAATCAAAATAATTAATAGTGATAAATTATTAATTTGAGTGGTTTTAAAGTATATTTAGAATATATTTTTACAATTTAATACAATGTTGGTCATTTAATGTAATTTCACATTTAAACCAGACATAAACAAGTGCCAATCTTTTGATAGTTATTATCTCTTAAGAACACGCTATTTGTTTTGACGACGGGAATTAATTTTTAAATTAATTAATGCAACTGATAAGTTTTGAATTTGGTAAAATAGAAATCATTTTTGAGTTCATAATAACAAATATATCTTAGGCCTAATTTTTGGTATTTTTCTAGAAACTTTCATTTTTTAATGAATAGTGAAACCACTAAGTGGTAGTTAAAAAACTGAATTTTTTCATAAAACATAATTTTACCGCTTCTGTGAGTGGAATTTAAAAAATCCGAGAGACACGGTTGATGTCAGTAAGTAAAATGTGGTTCAATGAGATGAAAATAATTTTTGGTGAATAGTAAATTTTTACTTTTATTTACCACGGTTAAAAGTAAATAGGGTAATTAAGGGTAAAAATGATATTATTATTACCCAAACACATGTCCTAATTCTATTGGATAAGTTTAAATCCACAAAAAATAAACATAGGAATAAAATATGACCATTTAGGCCCACTTGGATTATATTAGGACATTTATTATTAATTTATTTAAAGAAGGGTTAAAATAGTTAAAATCAATGTTTAATAACTAAATCAGTTTTAATATAGGGATATACATAAGATAAATTCTACTATAAATATTCATTAGAAAGATACAAAGATTTCCTATATAATTATATTTTATTTTTAATTTTTATACTTTATATAATTTAATTTATCTATGACACAAATATGATGCAATAATTATCTTATTAATGAAATATTGACATAATTGATGTTATAAATACCTAAATAAATATAATTTTAGACTTTTTATGAATTAAAATAATTTTCTAGGTAAATATGACATGTTAGTGTTTATTTAAATAATGTTTTTCGAACTAATCATTCTGTTATGATTTTTACAAAAATCAATTACCAAATAGTGTCACAATTGACATAAAATAATTTTTAAAACAAATATTATATTAGTAATTGTTATTTTATTCATAAAAATATATGGTTCAGCCAAATGACTTAGATAATGTTATATATATTAATAATAAACAACTTGGGGTTCGTTTGGCTGCTTATAGTAAGTTTATTAAACTTATAGTATAAGAACACAAGAAGACACGGTAAAAGTAAAATTATTTAACTTAATGTTAAATCTAAATGATAAGGTTAAAATAGGAACCTAAACTTGTATAAATTCTATTGGATGAGAGGATTTAGGCCCATCCTCACCTTAGCTTCAAAATTTATCAATTTGGAGCTATTAAAAACCGAATTTGACTTTATAATAAAATAATAGCTTTAGTTATTCCAAAGGGGCCCCTCTCCTCCCTTATAAAAGGGCACCTCCTCCCTCTCCTCCTCACACAAATTTGAGCCTTCATGCTCGGCCAAACCCTGCCACTTTCTCCTCTCCACTTCCATAGAAACATCATAGAGGTCCTGGTCTTCATCAATGACCAATTTTAGTGCCCTAAAAGGAGGTCTCAAAAAAGCACTTCAAAGAAGAGGTAATGTCCGTTACCGATTCTTTAATCTTTATTTCTTCTTCCACTTATTCTTCTTTAGTTGTTTCATTATGAAGTAATAACATCAGTATCACTCATATACTGATATGTTATTATAACTATGAAACAGCCCTATTTCACCATCTATCCATCCTACGGAAAATGAAATCACCGCGCGTGCGTACGTACGGAATACCGTCTCCACACCGTGGTGTAATCTATTTTCCACCACCAACTTACTTGGATGGGTATAATGGTGTAAATAATAACTATATATGATTATTGTAAAGTGATATTGATTCTGAAATAGTATACATACACTCCAATACAATTCCACGATCTTGAGAACGATATCACCGCTCGTGCGTACGTACGGACTACTGTCTCCACGACGCGATGAGATTCATTCTCCACATTAACCATTCATGAATGACTATAAAGTATATATAATAAGTAATCATGAAATATATGACATAATAATGATACTGGATTTATGTGTATATATATGTATGTCGTCTACTTAATTCAATTTAACTCAATACGGAAACAAAAAAGGCGTTCATGCATACGTACGGCCTACCGTCTCCATGAACGGTGTATTTATTTCCATTTACTAATCTATTATATATATGTATATTATGAATATATATTATATATAAATCATGTTTTATATTCTGGAATTAAGTAATCATGATCTATGTAATCATATGAATAATTACAAGTCAAAACACGGACGACAAATGAAACGATTTTACCCAAAACGCTTTTTAACATGGAATTTACAAAAGTACGGGTAATATAAAGTCATAAGTGAACAATATATGATATCATAACAATGAGTATGATTCTGGAATAAGTCAATGACATTATTTAAATCATTATACAGGAGGTTTGGACACTTACGAAGCAAATCGGACCTAAGGTAACGGGAAATATCACAATCTCATTTTTATCCGAGATTGTTTATTCTTTGAAATTTACTTGGGTGTATTTTATCATCCACATACATGTTTCCTAAATATGTAATATTTTTTCAATCCACCAACAATTGTTTAAATCAAATTTTACCCTTCGGTGAGTTTTTAGTAAAATATATGAATGGAATCTTTTGTCGTTTTTCATACGAGGTACTTTTTGACTTTTCTGACAGAATAACAAAGAATGTTTTTTTAACTTATACGGCATGAATGGATTTTTAAAACATTATTTCCAAGAAGCTTCCTTTACAAGTTATCAAGTTTATTTTTAATCAAATTCTTTTAGTTTATAATTGTATGACATGTTAACAAAGGAAAAGTGTTTTTGAAATAGAAAGGATATTTTCCTCAAGAATGGAGTTCAAGTGTTTTATCAAAATTCTTTTCCATCTAAGATAATAAAGGGTTCCGTTTTCATACCTATTATTACATTTATTTGATTATTTTGTGATGGAATTATTTTTATGAATTCCTTTATCTTATATGAATTGTTTTATGACGTCATGATGTTTAAGATTCCCATTTTTATTTCATGGGTTATGCTATGATATATGGTTTATGATTTTGTGGAACACATAAGAATGGTATCATTATGAGATGGGTGGGACCTATATCTCCCTCCAATGCATTGGGTAAAGATTTTATATCTCATGAGATAGACATGGCTGGAACGGTAGGTTAAACCGGTTCAGTGAAGCAGGACTGAAATGAGGAATGAACTCGGTTCAGAAATGGACTTTGTCCACTAAGATAGTCTTGGAAATGAGTCTTGACTAACAAGAAATGATTCTCTATGGTTATGTGTGTACGACACAAAGTTTCATGTTTTATGTTGTGATTATTGGGATTACATTTCACTACTATGATTTATCCCATGTTATGATATTATGATCTCTTTTACAGGTTAAGATTTCCAAAATGTTATGTTCTTATGAATATGATGTGATTGATATTTCTTTTGTTTACCCTTATTGATCATTTGAGCTCACCCTTTTATGTTTTCTTTTCCCCAGGATATAAATAAAGGTTTTAGGTAGAAAAAAAGGAAGATCTTTATGGGAGATGTTGAAGATCTTTCACCACGATTAGAAGATTATATTATGAGTTTCCAAAGACACTAAACTGTTGCGGTCCTTGTGTGTGTGTTTTTGTTATGAACTATGTATTCCGCAAAAGTAATGTAATGTCCATGTATGTCAAGCTTCAGGTCTCTACAATAATGACCTTTGACTCAATGTTATGAGTTCTAAAAGTGGGTATAATCCAATTTAAAAATATTCCCATTGAAATTGGTGGGTACCATTTTCTAGGGAGTCTCTACATCCTTGATATGACTAGTTTCTCTATCATTCTTGGTATGGACTGACTTCTCCATTATAGAACATAGGTGTATTGTTATGACCATATGGTGACTTTTCCATAAATAGTGGGATGTATGTATATCCATAATGCAATCTCTAATTAATTAAACATGTTATCAAACTTACTAGGCCCAGTATAGTAAAAACAATGATGTCTGGTCACTTTATGTGTGAGTAGGGAATACAGATAGTATAATTTCCTCCAAATGTGGATTGTTTTAGGGAAATTATCCATGATGATTTTTAATTCTTACCTAATAAAAGAGAAGGTGAGTTCAAAATAGAACTAGTTTCATGCGTAGCCCTAGTGTCAATTCCTCCTTATAGGATGTCACATATAGTGCTCTATGAAGTCAAGAATCAGCTTGATGACATAGAGGTTAAGGGTTTCATGAGATCGTGTACATTGTAATAGGGTTCGCCCATCCTGTCTAATAAGAAGGTAGATATTACCCTTTGATTATTCATGGAAAACTGCCAACTAATCCACCTTATTGTTAAGATGTATTGTCCATTTCCTCAGATAGATGGCCCATTTAAGCAGCTCTAATGGTTGACTATTTTATCCAAGAATGATTTGAGGTCGGGCTTCGATTAGGTGCATGTGAGGCCATAATTCATACAATGTACAAACATTTAGGAGTACGTCTAACTTGTAAAACTATTTGATTATTCATTTGTGGCTGAAAAACACGCTAAAAGTCATCATGTATTTCAAGAATTTGGTTCTCCACACATATCTTGATTTATTGGTGGTATTCATCATAGATGGAATTTTCGTGTATTGTCACACAAGAAACGTCTATGAAAATAATCTTTAAATCGGTCTAAATACTATTATATAGCAATAAATATATGATAATATCATTAAATTACACATTTGGATTAGTAAGGTTCACTTCATGGGTCATATCATATCCAGGGTAGGTGTATCAGTTGACCCATAGCTGTTTACAATCATGGTTTCTTGGTAGAATTCTATGAATGTGGTATGAATATGAATATTCATAGGGAATGATATCTATTATAGGATATTGATCCAAGATTTATCATTCCTAGAATCTCTTTTTATGGACTATATAAATAAGGGTTTTAAAATCAAATGGACGAAATCTTTATGATAAAAACTTTTTAGAAGATAATGGGGAGACTGACTTCAGCATCAATCATGATTGTTCGTAATCCATAATGAATCTCTTTCGTTTAATATTATACTTTAAGAATTGTATTGGGTGTTGTTCAGATGAATGGTGATTCAATAAAGTCATATGGATCCCTTTAGGTGAGTCCACATGAGTATAACTAGCCTAAACATGAATATAAACTATCATTCATTGTTCATGTTATACATTAGTATAGGAACTACCAATTTGGAGAGCAATAATGTGTTTAAAGATATCATAAAGATCTAAAATTCATCACTAAGTAGGGAGACCTGAATCTGAGGCATTATAGATTGGTGGAATACTCTACAACCATTCGATTTTGATCTAAACTACACACCTAGAAATGAAAAATGTTTTAGATGATGACATGAACTGTAAGACTAAAATTGAATTCATAAAGGAGGCCATCAGTGAGTGACCGTTGATGGAGATATCTTTTTATATGAATCTTAATGTTCTATAATATCATGAGAATCCAGTTATATTGGTTCTAGTAGTGACATAATCCCTCCTATAGTGGGTCTGTATGTGGTAGTAATTAGATTCCATGTTCCCTGTATTGAGAGAGATATCCATAGGTGATAACTCGCCTTAAGGATTGGTTTTTTATAGAAGTGAGACCCTGCACTTTTATGTCACTGTTTGGGTGCCTATGAATATATGAGAAAATTAGATAAGATAAACACACGATTATGTATGGTTATTTCTTCTAGGGAACACCAAGAAGTATCTAGATATACAATGTTAGTATTGGTAATGAGAATTGAAGGGGAAAATAGAAGGTTTCATCATTTAATGCTTCCATTATATGTACGTGAAGGTAGAGCACTAGCGACCTGCTATAATTTTACAGCCTATATTAATTATAAAGTGGAAATAGAACATCATCATCATGGACTGCATGAAAAAATTCTTATCTCGTCAAGGAAGTGACGAAGTATGAGTGATTATGGATAGGCTGACCCTAGTCATTCCCTTACTATAGATTAGGGAAACCTTCACTATTGATAAGTTATGAAGGATTTATATCTAGGAGGTTGTGTGACTCGATGGATTCCCCATTCTATCATATTAGACCATGATTCTGGATTTAATTCATGGTTCTAGAAAGGGATAAAGAAGTCACTAGTTTCACATGTGCTCTTGAGTATAACTTATCACCCTTAGACCGACAAGAAATCCAAGTATAGAATTCTGGTGTTAATGGACATTCTAGAGGCATGTATCCTTGATTTTAGAGGTTCATGGGAAAAGCATATCCCTATGGTTGACTTTTACTATAATAAAAACGTTTAGGAAAAAAAATTCAGATGGTATGTATGAGGCCCTCTATTGTAGACTATTTTGATTACCTCTATTCTTTCTTCAGGTAGAAGATGCTACTCTACTTGGTCCTATTCATTCCCAAAAGACTTCAATGAATGTCTAATTGATTTAGAAGCATATAGTTACATATCATTCTATGAATTATTATTATACTAATATTCACCACAGGCCTCTATTGTTTGAGGATGGAAATCAGTTCTTCTACATGTTTCACATATATTGGGTCATAGATAAATTCAGGGATATAGAGAGTAGTCCCCCAGATTTTATGGGCCTTTTGAGATAATGGAGAGATTTGGGCATGTAACCCATTAGTAATTATTACCTATGATGTACTATTCAAACCATGATGACGTCTGTATATCTTTGTTTCAAAAGTATCATAATAACCCCTGTCATTTGTTTGACCCCAAGGATATCGAGGTAGAGGAAGATACATCTTTCGTGGAGCGTCCAAAACATATCGGTGATCGTAGAACAAAGGCTCTATAAGGAAGTTTGGTTCATTTTCTCTTGATGAATAGGAAGAAAAAACCCAAATAGGATGATAATTCTAAGTGGGGGGATGATATATGTAGAAAATTTACAAAACACCTTTGAGATGACATGGTGGAACCATCTAAAGGGATGCTCGGGGAATATTTGTCTTAAGAAGGAGAGGATGCAATGTCCCATAATTTTCGCAAAGGTAAAGAACATTAATTTTTAGTTGTAATTACATTAAAAAGAATAATTAGGATACATAAAAGGTTAAAGGGTGATTTGGGTGTTTCTGGGTTCATTTGGTGCCCAGATACACAAAATGAAAAGATGATATCGGGCTGTGTGGTTTTGAGATACCATGCATCGAAACCATAACAATTTCACAAAACTCAGTAACTGTAGACCATAGAGACTTGGGGGTTACATGGTTTTTCTAAAAACATGTGATCAATGGTGTATAGATTTTTGGACCCTCTTATATCTCTAACATTCTTATTTTTTATGGTTCGTTCATGGATAGACAATCCATATGACAAACTCTTTGAGGTTCCTCTTTATAGCGGTGATCGGTGCTTTGTTGGCCCATAGAATGGCCAATCGTGCAGCCAAACCAAGTGTAGTGTAAAATGAGGGTCAGTTATCTTATTTAACCTATTAAATGACTTTAAACTCATACTTCTTATTTTATCTTTCTATCATTTAGATTTCTCCTCTTCCCATTCTCAAACCATATCCTCCTCCTCTACTAGAATTTGATAAAACACCTCCAAACGAAGTATAATTCATTCTCCACTGGATCCATTGGAATGTTAGAGTTACACTCTTCAAACCACTGTAATATATTCCATGTTATTATTCCTATCTATTTCTTTATTTAGCTATAAAATCTTTTGCCCCATTTTTAGGGCCTTGGATGGTTTTTTTTGATTTCATCCAACCTAGCTCGAATAAATGGTTGAATCTGAATGAGGGAAGATCTAACGAGCTATGATAGTTGGTCAAGGATCGTTACCTTTATTTCATTTTGTTCTATAATGTTTGAAATTATTCCACTTGATTGGATATTCTGGAAATTCCTCCAAAAAATTTAATTTAATTATTCCAACTAGTTTCACTCATGTATTCTGATCCAAATTAGTGATGAATCAACTCCAAAATTGATTTCCTTGATAGAGGCCACCCAAATGGGTGTGTTTTACCCCCAATGGCTTAATGTACTTCATATTAGTTTCTTAAATAGCAATTAAGGGTTATTTCCTCTAAATATAATGCTTGAGTGAATAATTTATTTTAATTAGGTAAGGATTCAATCATTAATCCTTTTATCCATGCCATAAATGGAATAAATGAACTAAATCTTTGGGATAAGTGATAAATTTTGAGCCAAATGCCTTGAATGAACCATTTAAATGAGAATTATTTGACCAGTATTACTTATATTTTATAAATTAATCAACTTATGAAATGGTACCACCTTCTAGACATTCTAAAATTTTTCACAGACTATTTATAACTTCACCTTATTGTTTAGCGTTAGACAAGGGGTCCCAAATTAACGACCACATGACAAAAACACTCATTATTAATGATTAAATTTTAAATTATTTGTAAACACCCTGAGGGGGAGATTAGTTATGCCTTATATGGTTTCACTAAGCATTATCTATTTTTTCCTCCACACAAGTGACACCAGTCCCCTTGGTGAGACCCCTTGGACAGTCTTGATGGAACAATTTCTTAAACCTTTCCACGAGAGAGACATGGGTTGATATATGTAATGCTATGTATAGACTTGGATGTTAGATTGAATTTGAATATTTTTACACCATTCCAGAGTGACACTTGGGACATCATACACGGGTATCCTTAGATGGACTCCTTGTCATTAGAAGTATTTCTAGCCCCTCAAGTTTTACATAGAAGGTCACAAAAGATATTCAAGGACATATTAAGGGTTTGTTGCTATATTTTGTAAATTGGTTTAAAATTTAATTAAGAAAATTAGTTGAATGTTTTCCAATAAGAAATGATTCCATGGTTTTAAAACATAGGGACATTTTCTCTAAGACCTATAAAAATCATTGGTGCATTCCACCTTATGAATTCCACTTTACCATTGTAGGATCCATATGTTCAGAAAAACTATCATAGTACAAAGTAGGTATATTGGATGGGTCCCCATGTGGAACCCAGTGGAATGTTTCTGTTTATTTATTTTATATTAATTTTAAAATTTTAAGTCACACTACTTATTTTATATTGAATGAAATGGATTTTCTAAGACATCATGGTTGTCGGCCTCCTGATATAGATATCTCACCCTGCTCAGGTGCTATTTGTACCCAATTAGACTTTATGATGGTGGGTATTATAAAAGGTGGGAATTCGTCTTCTAAATCTTGTTTACATTGCATGTATGGATTTGGTAGCATTATATTGATCATATACATGAGATAATATACATTAATGTTATTTTTGACCTTTTTGTATATTTAGAAATCATTTTTAATATGCCTGTAACCTCTACCGCTATAATAATATTTTTTATTGTTAAATTACCATGGAATTATCATCATATTATATACTGTAATTGTTTATATTCTTATTATTATTCTTTTAGCTTCAATTTTTCATAATTACCATTCTACTGATATCTATTAGGGGTTGATTCTTCTTCTATTTCTTATAACTGATAATGTCCTCCACTCTATTCTTTGAGGTAATAGTCTCCCCAGAGAAACACCTAAAGAACTCAATGCTAGTTTAAAGCATTTGATAATTGGCGAGGCATGGAAAAGGTCTTTTGGCAAACTATATTGGGGTACAAGTGAGTGGAAACTAGGGAAGGATGCTACATAATCCATATTCCATTAAAGGATTCTACATCTGATTAATCCCAAAAAATCATTCCGAAAATTATAATAGAATGAAAATATAGTATAATATAACTTTTAATATCCCTTCATGGTACAAAATTATGAAACTACATCCTACATGACATTAATGGTACCTCTTCACATTCAAAATTCATTGAATTTTTATAGAGTGCCAAAATAATACATTAGGGTGAATATTCCTATTATTTATAGTTATAAAACATTCTAATTATCTAAAATATTACAATAACAATTCATCTGTCTTTTCATAAACAATATACAATAATCATGCTATATCGAAATGATATGAGAAATATTACCACCATACAACCTATTGATATCCAATTAGGATGATTATAAATGAAAATAAAATAATAAATGAAGAATACATGGGGATATTATATTATTCTTGGGAATTACATAAAATATAGTCTCTAAATGCCTCTCAATTTGAACCAACATGATCCACTATGTAGCCTATTCTCAACATTAAAATAGACATGAGGTTAATACTTGCAAAAAAGTTCCCATGAATAGTGTAAAAAATACATCTTAGTAGGTCATCAACATATTACCCAAATATATATTATCATCTAGGTGTAGAAATGAGGATGAAAATTACATAAATAAAGCTACACACAAAACTAAATTGGAACATTATATGGTAACTAGGTAATCAAGACCCAATGCCAATGAGATATTCATGAGGATAGAAAATCGCCATTACTCTTGACAATACATTCTTTAGCATAATATAAAATGTAGTCACCTCATTCTATACAATCCAACCTATACCTAAAGATTTTTAGTATGGTGAAACTAATCAAAAACCATTATAAAAATTGTGGGTAGGGTCCATTTTAATTGTCCTAGAACATCAATTGTAATTAAATATATGTATTCATCGATGTCTCATAATATTTCTTATAACTCAAGTGAGTTTATCCATCATGTCTTATCCGATACATTATCCCTCATGGTTGTGCCTTAGGCCATGTCCTTATCACCCCCAAATTACATAATGTATTTTCTTATGGTTTATTGATATAAAGAAAAACATTCTCACTCATAGAGGTTAATGTAAACATATTTTCAAACAAGTTAAGGCTATTTCGCAACTACTTCCTTATAATTTTAAGAAGGAATCATGATTATAGGGAAATTTGACCAAAATTCAAACTCAATATGGAGTATTCTAATACCTTCTCACACAATGTATGCCCACTATTCCTAACACAACCTAATAACTCATGGTACATTTCATGAAACACAATTTTTCTCAAGATCAGTCTATTACATTCAATGTTTTTATCATCCATTCCATCTTTTAATGAATATTACATACGCATGATATAAATGCTCAGGTAGAAAAATAAAGTTCTTGTTTCCTTTGTCAAAGATCACAAGATCTTCGCTCTTTTTCTTGAAGCTAAAAAAATACTCTCATAGAATGAAATAAACCACAATATCCATCCGGAGTTATAATAACATTTCTTGAGTATCAAACTAGTAAAAGGATAATACACATGCCTAAAAAATCAAAATTCTTGTATTCCCCATCGAGGATTCTACAAAGGCTATTCTAACCAGATATGATTGCATCTTATAGACAAAAATATATGACCAACACCCAACTTCTTTCTCACTACTAGATGTATCATTTCTATACTACACTAAACATCATGTAAGATCTTCTTCTAATACTCAAATCAAATCCTTCTCTTCTTTACTATTGACAATATGACAGGAGACATAGTATGACCTATAGAAACCCAAAGACACAACCTCTAACCATTCTCTAAACCCTATATGATGTTTCCTCTCTTATCCTCCATATAGATTTTTTATGAAAATCCCCCATATGATACTCCCCCTATCACCCATACCAACACATAGATGAATGATCCTTCACGTGCCTTATACTAAGACTCTACCTCACTTATTAGAGGGTTTTTATCATCATAGATTATATTTGAAAACATATTATATGTTTTGACTAGAAATAAGACTCATATTAACCCCTAACTAGACTCACAAGGCTATCCATTCATACATAGACCAAATATCATATTGAGACCCACCTTTTATCTCATATCAACTTAACCAACATCAATACATCTCAAAAACATAGATAACCACTTCCCAATTATTCATAATCATTACTATATAACTATATCAATGTCTCCAGAACTTCATTTCATTGCATATATATAATTTTTTCTTGTTCCCTATAAAATTACTGAGTTTAATTAAAATATGAATGAATTAACACTGATGGACAAACAATTTTGTAGTTTTTTATTGATGGTAAAACCTTCCTCAATTAAAGTGTTATCATCATTATTGTCATCGAATGTCCTCATTAAATTAAAATCCAACCACATCATCTCTAATACTGTAACCCACAATACAATATCAATCCATACTTTCCATAAATTAATTATAAAAATTTAAAATTAATTTTCCAAATTAATCCACTAAGTCATAACCACTAAAAAAATCATCATGAATCACAACCTCACCAAAACTATATAGAATGTACCATCTTACTATACATGTAATATCCTTTATCCATACATGAAAAACCCATAATCCATTCTTTATTGCATAATTTTTAGTTCTATCCCTAAAAAACAGTAAATAGAATCAAAATAATGTTGAATGTTCCAAAAGAGGAACCAAAATTCAATGTAGAAATAGAAGAACACATAAATAATCTCAATATAACACCATCAAAACCCAAAATATGTCAATGAATATCAATAAGAGTATGATAATGATGATGATAATCCAAAACATCCATCACTAATTACCTTCTCTACCTAAATTCTATGGCAGTTGACTCAGAGTTTATTTGTATTCCCCTTGAATAAATTACTCAAGAGCTTCATCACATCATGAACATGATGGTCATTATGCTTTTCATTGTCACAATTTCCAAATCATAGAATTACAATTCTAGGTCATAGTGTATCTACATCATGATGAGTTAGTAACCCTTAATATTACATCATAATATTAAGGCCCCTTGAGGAATGTCTTGAAATCCAGAGCATTGTGCAGCATCACACATGGTATTCTAGCTCTCACAGTACCCATGGTGCGAAAAAAATGGCATACCATTAGAACATGACCAAATTAGGTATCAATGTGATTGACCGTATTATGTAAAACCTAAAAACTTCATAAAATTCAATAATTGAATGAATGATTATTTATATTGGGACTCTCAACTAGTAGACAAGAAATCAATTGGGACTTGATCACCCCGAACCCATCTATTACCCACAAGGCCACCAAAAACACCACGAAAACCTATTTTTATGTCAATATGTATCTCCATGATATTTATTAGAGATTATATTTCTAATATTACTCCAAATTCATGAATACTCTACTAATTAATGAGATAAAATTGAATTTCCGCAAAATTCAAACACCTAAAAATATAGGATTCATTTTAAACAATCCACAACTCAACCAACTCATAGAGTGTATTCCATGACTGGTCAAATAACTTATATATATTTTATGCTCGATGTAATTTTGGGTATATTAATATATATCCTATATTTTTTTTCCTAAAATAAAATAATATATTTAGTGGTGAAATAAAAATATTATAGGCCCAATAAAATATTGTGGAAAAAAATAGATATCTAATTTTAGGCAATGAATCAGAAGTTACTTACGATATGTAATGTAATGAAATCTATTATACTTGAATATAAAACATTGAACACTAAATCTATAAATAATTAATAAAATAAAATTGATTATATATGTAATAAATAAAATTTTCATTATTTGATGGTTTAAGGATATGTAGGTAAACTAGAATCCATTATTTGGACAGAAAAGAACAATTAATAAAATGGTTTAAATGCTTGGGAAATAAGTATAATATTGAATTGAAAAGATATATAGAATATGTTAGTAGATACAATGAAATTTTATGATTTACAATTCTAAAAAAGATGATCATTGAATAATTATATTATTTAATTTATTTTAATTAATGTTATATAAGGAACTAAAATAGAAAAGAACCTCAATTAAAATTATATTTTATGTAAACTAATATTAGGTT
Source organism: Viscum album (assembly GCA_963277665.1). Lineage (NCBI taxonomy): Eukaryota > Viridiplantae > Streptophyta > Magnoliopsida > Santalales > Viscaceae > Viscum > Viscum album. The sequence goes on along the minus strand of OY728150.1, from coordinate 1,459,454,724 downwards.
TAATGTAAATTTATTACTATTATTTTAATGTTTTGGGTTATTTATAATATATTCAAAATATTTTTTTATATATATTTAATTTCATAAAAATATAACACTCTACACAGTTTAGTGATCTATATTGATCAATTTGTGTTTATAAAATAATTTAGCAATGTTTAACATGCCATGATTTTATGATATATTTCCCTTTATATAAATTTAATTTCTTCTATAGCTTTTGATACAAAAAAACAAAATTCTAATTGAAGATGTATTTTTTATATCTTTTTTATTTTGAAGGGGAAGAATAACAATGGTGGGATCTTTTCAAGAACATGAGTAAACATGGATAAATTGAATACATGATGTTTTATGAGGTTAGGGATTCATTTATTAGTTTGAAAACTACCCATAATCTTTATATGAATACTGATAAAGAATTAGTTGAGGTTAAAGAGAATGATGTTGAATTAATAAGTACATATGAAAAAATTTCTAAAATACGTGTATGGAATGCTTCTATTATTATTTTACAACCTAAAAGTAAGGTTGAACGATCAATCAATGTCTTAAAATCATATCTTCAAAGGGGGTTATCCATTATGAAAATCATTATTTATAAATAAATAATATGATTCATGATCAATGTAGATATGAATATTCCAGTTACCCCTAAATATCAGGATTTTGAAACAAAAAAATGATGGAATTGGATGGAGATTTTAGAAACCATGGGGAGATGATGATGATATTTTCTTCATGTTCATAGTGTGTAAAAATACAAGGATGATATTTTCTTAACGGTAATGATAAATATTTTATGTGTGGAAAGTAATTTCATCATGAAAATCAATACTAAATTTATGGGAATAATAATTAAGTTAATTATTGACAAAAATAACAGTATCTTTCACCACACATAATCTAGTGACTCAAATTCAAGGATTATGGGAATTTTGTAAACAACTCCTCAAATTCATTGGGTTATGATGATGATCAATAGCCTAAAAGATTAAGCCCAAATAAATTTGGAAATGTAATGTTTCCATTATTGTTGACTAGGGTTATGATAATGACATTGTGAATAGAAAACATTCCATCCATTCTAGAACTGTTATTGCCATATATGAATTTAGATATACTCACTATTTTATATATAAATAATTCTATAATGGTTTCACAATGCCCCCTCAACAATTAGACGTTGAATTACCAGTGAAACCCTCTAATTGTAAGATAATTGTACAACAAGGCTATGATTCTTCTTTAATTTATGTTTGTGGGATTACGCTTCATGTAAAATGTTCTTATTCTACCTATGGTCGAATTTGATGAAATATTAGGAATATATATTATATATTCACATAAATCCGAAAAAAATTCCATGGAAGGGAATTACTAATTTATTTTCCAAAAAACCAAGGATTTTAATTAAATGGGATGATAAATAAGAACTTTTAATTAAAATCTCATCAATTAAACTGGTCTCAATTCCTATTAAAAGGTTTATATTGAATAATTAAGTAGATATTTTAATAGAAATAATTCAAAATGTTACACATATTTCAATGAATATATATTGAATGGCCTCAATTGAGTTATAGGAATGGAATAAAAAACTCTAGATGAATCCTAAAAAGTGATTCATTTATCTATGTGTGTCACCATGTGGGGAACCTATTGTCTTTGAAAATGAAATTTATGTATGAAAGTAAATATTCTTTGAATATTCTGTAAAAAATATATTACTATCTAGAACAAGTTTTATATTTCTATATTGATGTCATTTTTTTGATATTCTAGATCACAATAAATTTCCATCATTCATCTTCATTGTATATATAATCTATTATGGTCCATGATAGAGTAAATAATTAATATTTTATTTCATAAAATCTATCAAATGTATGAATTTATGGTGATACAATTATTTCATATAAATTCCCTCACTTTATTTATCATTTCAATGAATAGTATCTTCAGAGATCTTCTTGATCTGTTTTTGGTTGAATTTATAAACGATATTGTTAAATATTCAATGTCTAAGGAGGAGTTTCATGTTAAATTTTGGGTTTCCCTAAAGACCCTAAATAAATAGAAGTTATATAGATAATTTAATAAATGAAAATTTTGATGATACAATATTTATTTTTGGGTTATATAAACCCAATAGAAGGTATTTTAGTGGATCCAGCAAATAAAAATGTTATTTAATGTTGGCCAGGAAAACCACAATAATTGATATGTAATGTTTTCGTGGTTTGGATGTATATTATCATTGATTTTTGGGATGTTTATCATTCCTATATAAAGTACTCACTCTATTCATTTGGAAGAGATCCATGTTCCTTTTGAGAGATAAAAGTGAGGAAAATTTAAAGGAACAGATGAAAAGGGTTGTCAAAAAAATTATTCTTCCACTATTCTGTAGTGTATAAGGATTAGATAAGAAGAATTATGAATCCAAGAAGATATATGGATGTTTTATAATTAATAATGATATGGTGATACCTTATTTCTAACACTAATAATTTTATCATCAGAATAAATTTCCCAACTCCTGATTTGGAGTGAGATGTGGTATTTTTTTCATTAATCATATTGTGGAATTGTATTTATGTTTAAAGGTGTGATATATGTACTGATAATAATAGTATCATGTATATATTCACTCCAAAATAAAAATATACAAATTATATAATTTGGTTGTAGTTTATTATTTTTTATGAATGATCAATATAGTACAAACCTGAGAAGGATAACAAGGTGGATGATGCTTTAATTAAAAATGATCATTCTATATTATCTATGATGATAATTAAAAAAGTTCCAAAGTTAATAGATTTCTAATGTATGTAACTAGAAATCCATAAATAAGGCTGAAAGTGTATCTTTTTAAAATTATTACATGTCTATCTATCCATGTGAGGATGAAAGAGGAGTAGAAGGAAGATGTGGGACTACAGATGAAGGTCAAAAATGTTCTAGGGATGAACCACGATAATGATGGGATGATAAGGTTCTAGAACAGTGTTTGTGACCCATTAATACATTACAGCCATAAAGATCTATCTAATGATTGTCATAGTTTATCATTCTATATTCATCTTGTATGTATAAATATCTCTATATATCAAAAATAATATTTATAGTGGGACAATATGACGTGAGATATAGTAGAGTTTATCTCAGTGCTGGGAATGATAAAATATTAAATATGATATACTATGTTATAAAGGTATTTTATTACTAATACCAAAACCATAATTGAAATTATAAAATCATGAGATTTTAGAAATTTAAATTATGATTGATTGAGTATTCCAACCAAAACATTGACTTTTAACAACTCTTGAAATATATAACAGGTATAACCTAGCCATTGAATGTGAATTTAAGAATAATATTAACTAATTTATGAATTATATATATATACTTAGTATTAATTGTTCATAAGTTTTTAGTAAATAATCAATTGATTTTTAGTAATTTAACTTTATTCATCAAAAATATGGTTTCATAAAAGAAAATTTATTTTCATGAAAAATATTATATGTATTTTTAATATCATATATAAAATGAATTTGTTAAAATTACAACCATTTTTTAATTTTAATTTCTAAATATAATTTCGTCGATGTTTTTATATTTTTTGGAAAATATTGACTTTTTTGGTGAATAGTGAAATATACTGACTTTTTTTAAAAATGTAATTTAATTGAAATACATAAGTTTTTTAAAATTTATATTTTGTTTGGAATAAGATATGATGTTACATATGTATATTTTATTTATATATAATCAACATAATTAATTTTGAATAAACATTTTATTGCATTTGATTATATTTTTTTGTTTATAAATAAAATTTTCCATAGATCGCTTTTAAAATATATTCTACTTCTAATTTGTTATTATTTAACATAATTCATTATTTGGATATTTTTAAAATGACCTTTATGGATTATATATTAATAAACATTATATTAAATTTATAAAATGTTTATTATTATCCCTCGAGTTAATATTAAATAATCATTTTTATGACTAATACAAATCTGAAAAACCCTCCACTCCATCCCATAAATTGGTTTTGTTGTAAATTAATTTTAGCCACCACGGTGAATTGAATTTTTAAAATGGATTAAAAAATTTTAATTATAATTATTAATGTTTTTAATATGTAAATATAATTTTTTACCATAATAAATATTCAAAAAAAATCAAATTAATCACTATGGTTATAATAAAAATAGGTTCATAGAACATTAAACAATACGATAAGAGTTAAAATGACCTAAAAACTGGAACAAAATATTAAATTGAAATATTAATAACATATCATGTATAAAACTTTATAATATTCTATTTTCTCCATTAAGGCATGTGAAATTCCTACATACACCATTTTATTTTAAAATAATACAAGTTTTCCACTCACCTCACTTATAAATTGATAAACACACACCTATATTTCTGAAAAATTCAAACACTATTTTAGGCCAAGTCCTTCACAAATAACATCCAAAATTCCATCCACTCAAAGTATAATACATTCTTGGTAAAACTTCTATTCTATGAATGCTTTCTTTATAATCCTAAATATGTAGTCCGAGAAGAGGTATAATTCATAACTATAGATTTATTAAAAATAGTACTTTAAGGTTAAGGGCTAACCAATAAAAAATGAGTGGTGTAAAAATAAAACCATTCCAACAAGAAAACTAAAAAACAAATCATAGAACAAAACCTAATGAGCATCGATCTACAATAACCCATTTCAACTAGAGAAAAGACTTCTACCATCATCATCATCTTGATTTACACTAGTCACTAATGCCAACCAAATGCCTCCATCGTCATCGTCGATCATCACCACACTTTTATGCCTAATATTGATGTTTGATAGAGATAAGAGATGTCCTTCCAAATCCAGAATAAAGAAACTAAGAACAAAAAATAATCAAAAAATAATTGTATCTACTTTTACCACCTCACGGACATCTTTTCTCCATCGTTTCCCCATAAGTTAACTCCGTAGACTAGCACGAACATCAGCATCGTTAACCGTCGGGGCCAAAAAACTGAAAGAATTCATCAAAAACACCCTCCTCCAACACTCCATACATACAAGAGAAGACATCAGATCCTATAAAATTGTTTTCCACCCAAATATCACTTCCCAAATCATAAAAGAACCACCACACCAGACCGAACAGGGGAGGGGTGGTGGGTCTCGAGGTAGGTCTATGTGTGTTGGATTTATTTCACCATCCACATCCTAAAAATATAATTAATATACAATAATATGCTAAGAAATTTTTTCATATATTCTAATAAGTTATTATATTAATTTAATAATCTAATTCCATCTTATCTTCTATCAAATGGGATATAAAATCATCAAACATTTGTACAACAGACTACCAAACTATGAATTGATGTCATTCGTTTTCCATAATAACCTCTCATTTATTCATGTATTGATTCATTTAAATTATATTTATGATATATTAACCATATTATTACTTGTGAAGTTATTCTATCACCTATTCATTTTTGGCTATATTTTTTTGGGGTATAAAGTAATGTTGCTTGTGTGTACAATGGACTACTTTTTCACAAAGTGATCAATTTTTTAACTAACTCATTACGTGTAAGATAATAAGGATATTATAAATTAATATACTTCATATAAATTGAATTAAAATGTTATTCATAACACATATTTCATATTTAAAATATTATATATAATTTTTTTCTTAAACTGAAAAATGAAAATGTCATTCTGGTATGTGTGCACTACCGCAACCATAATGCGATGTGATTATTTCTCCCTCCCACATCACAAGAATAATATATATAAATAAATTTAATGAAATAAAATGGTATTTATGATATTATAATTATTATTAATATATTTATATATATTTATACATATATTATTTAATAATATTCACTTAAAAATGGAAACATTACTTATGTATATGTGCATCCTACTTTCTTTATTATCATATTGTAATTAATTTTTATTAACAATTTTTTTTAATGATACCAGTAGTGATATTTATTAATATATTTTACAATTAATTCCTAAAAATTAAATTTTATACATTTAATCAATGACCGCTTTGACCCTAGTCAACACACTGAATCCATTTGGAAACATTGAATTAAACATTATAAAAAAACTAACGTGGACATAAAAAATTATTTATTTAAACATTAAATTATAAAAAATAAAATGAATTATTTTATAATAATTTTTTATACATGTAAAAGGTTCTTACGAAATAAATAATTGATTTTATCTAACTGTACATGATTTAATTTACATACAAGGAAATTATGTTCTCGAGGTAACATATTTCAGTCTTACTCTTTTAATTCTGTGAGATACAATCCATATTCACCAAAAAATTAATTTATGTAATTTATATACATCCCATGAATTTAAATTAATATTATTCCCCTTCAATTTATTAGGATTTAACTATCCATTTTTAGGTTCCCTCTTTTTTGGTGTTTATGTTTCCAATGTTACTAATGCGATGAGGTATTTTTTTCTCAATTTACCTTTTTTTGACATATGTCATGTTTTGAAACTATCATCATTTATAAGGTGTATATATAGTCCATTTTACAAGAATTTTTAATGGATTTACATATTCATAGTATTTTTTCTGTCTCATTTAATTTTATTCTTTCATGGGGGTTACGATTCAATCTGACCATTGATTTAATGGTTTAATGATACAATATAATCATTTACCAAGAATTTTTTTATTTATGTAATGATTAAATATTATAATCCATATATATTATAATCTTATTATAATATGGTTGTATCAATATAATACATATATTACCTTAATTTTAATCTCTTTACGTACTCAAGATTACAATTACTTTAAAACCCATATTAATTTCCCTCTTCATCAAAAAATACTTTTTATAATAAAACTATTATCTCTAAAAATGGATTATAAATTTTTTATAAATAATTAAATTTATTTTTTAACAATATTTTTACGAATGGGTGTATTTTTATAAAAAATATTTAATGGAGTGTTCGTGAAATTTTCAAAAAAATGGTCATTCAAAACTTATTGAAAATGTGAAATGAATCATTGTTCCAAATGTACATAATTAGTAGATTTTTACACTATCATGATCATCATTTACATTGAAGATTCAATTATAATTCATCAGTAATTTTTTCAATGAAATTGGGTTTTAAAATGATTTTTGTTTTAAAAATCAATTTTTAAATAGAAATATCTGTTATCCTCAAGGAATGATTTAATTGGTTTTTAATGATTTCATTATCTTTTTTCAATTATATTTTGAAATAAATTTATTTCTAAAATATGTAATGAATATTTATTTTTAGAAAATTAATTTTGGTGAGAATTAGTTCTCCATGGGAAATGTTCCAAGTGAACTTTATAAATCATTTTCTTCCTATGATGAAATATTTTGTTGTTACATAATCTCTAATGGTGATATTTTATAATTGTACCATCCTCATTCATTATCTAGATAGTTTATGATTGATAAAAATAAATTTTTATAGAACACATTTATTTTCCTTGGGTTAATCATGTTTTACTGATATATTAATGGAACTTATTTCTTTTAATTGGGTTAATCATGTTTCAGTGAGATTATTATGGAATTTTTTTGTTTTCAATATTTTAATAACATTTAAAAAATATATCTACAGATATCATATCATTTCCATTGGTTAAACATATTAACAAAAGAATAATTACAATTTTATTATTCTTACAAGGAAATACATTATCTGTATAATTTATTTAATGTTCTTTCAAATTTTCATATGATGGGTGATCCCATATAGCACCGCGGGATCTAGTTATAGCGTATACAATGGGTGCACCGAGATAGAGATCCAATGAATTGGGTAATGATTATATTCTCTAGATAATTATATCATAAGTATTACATATGGATATTCTATTTTTAAGGGTTATATTAGGGTTCTATTAGTGTTATACGAAGATGATGATCAATGATACCAACAAATTTTTGTTTTTCATGTTATGCGTTATAAATATTTCTTTTGATGAATATTGAAATAACACAGATCATGATTATTTATCATCATTAATATTTAATTTCATAAAACTATAAGTCATGTTTTCATGTTTGATGATTCATATATTTATTGGTAAGAATACTCTAATTTTATACTCATGCATTTTGATTTTTTTCATAACCATATACACTTCTTATTCTCATTTTCGAAATTTAATTCGTTATTATTATAAGGACAATTACAAAGAATTTTATGTCACGATTAATATGATTAATTTTCTCCACGTTATCAATTATTATATTGAATTAATTATGTATATAACAATTTAATATGGATGATTTTGATGAGCTAATATGAAATATAAAAATCTATGTATATTGGGAAAGATACCCTCATAAATTCCTAGGGTTATATATATATATATATGTGTTTTCCAAAATATATAAAAATATAAAACTAAATTGTTATTTAGGATTGAAGTGATAAAATTTCAATATTTGAAATTCTGTGTTTTGGAGGGTGAAAATGGTTTCACCTTCCTCATTATTGATGCCAGAAATTTAATATTTATGAATTCCTCACTAGATTCGAGAGTTGTGGTTCAGGGATGTTATACTTGGAATAAATGGAGGGTTTAGATAAATTTGGATATTTGGTGGTCATCAGGTTAGGTTATATTAAATGTTATATATATCATCACAAGCCTATGATAATATGTTTTCTCATTAGTTTAAATCTATAGAGACCCGTTTTTTTAATTCATTAGATCTTATTGTGATTAGTGACACTTAAGAGATGTTATATTGGGTTAAAGTATATGTAATGATTTTGTTTAATTTTTATTATTAATTGAAATTTATTGGAAATAATTTATACTGTAATTATAAATATTAGGGTTTATATGATAATTTATGTTGAAGTAAATATTGGAACACAAATTTTATTGTACAGTTAACCATTGGATTGAAAGGTGATTTGGTGACTAAGTGATTAATGTAATTTCGATAGTTGATATCCATATATTTTTCATATAATATTAATTATATGAGATAAACTTATAGTTTAAGAAAATATTTATTGTTTTTTTTAATTTTGTTTATTTTGGATATTGGGTTATTCATTCTTGGAATTATTTAGATTCAAATTCGGGAATTAGATTTTAATTTTTATGATTAATGATTCATATGTATGATTGTTCATTTTGGGAATTATATTAAAAAATGATAACCCCTTATTGTTTTATAATTTCTAAATACATTATGAATATATTATTATCCCTTTTAGGGTTATGTGGTCCTTAAATATTTATTTTATTAATTTAGGCATGAAAATTTCATCTTGAATATTAATTTTTTGGAAGAAAATAATTTATTATGGTAGAAATTATTAAATGATTAAATTATAATAATCAATAATTATTTTTACTTATAATATTATTCTACTTAGAAACTATGTCATATACTCAAATAAGAGGATCATGAAACAAAACTTTCTCCTATTTCTATCATTTTATATGATAACAATGGCCATTTACACCACTATTGTTTTGGTTATTGTGGTAGTTAACATTTTATTGGTCAATAAATTTCTTTTTGTTTAGGATATAAGTCAATATAAATAATTATTTTAGACATAAAAATATCTTCCATGTCCAAATATTCAGTTCCAACCTAGGTCCCCTATTTGGAAACCTTTTTTTTGTTATTCTAGATGTCCTTCGTACGTCCTTTTCTCTCGTATTAAATGAATATTACATTATAAACTTTTATGATATTGGTAACAAATAAACGAATTTTAAATCTTCCTACCTTTTATTACCAAGGTAAATAAAAAATTTAGAGGATTAATTTTTTAAATGGTGGGCATAACACCATATGAATTTTGAAAATAAAAATATGCCCGTAGTGTATTTGATACACAACACTGATCTTAAACGATCCACAAAATATATAACTGCAAAGACTTAGACATTAAATTATTGAGAATTAATAATTTTAACTAATTTATGATATATATATACATAATACTCTATAGAAATTATTCATAAACTAATATAATATAATAAATCAATTTTTATTAATGTAATTTCTTTAAATAAATTTGCATTAAAATTATTTTCTATTTCATTCCATGATAAAAAATGCTATAAATATCTTTTGATTTTTTTGAAAAATAATACTATAAAATTGAATTTTAATTTTCAACTATGAATATTAAAAAACAATTTGTGTAAAATATATGGAATATTGGAAAATATATATATTTTATGTAAATACTGAGAAATAATTTTTTTTTCTAAAAATGTCATTTATTTTCAATAAATTAAATCACTTAAAATCCCTAATATTTTTTGAATATAATATTAAGAATAATAATAATTATTTAGTAACTTTTATTCATAATAATTACTTTTTATTCACAAATATATTGTATTTTTTTATAATATTCTTTGTTATTTTAAATATATTGTTTTCATAAAACTATTTTAAACTGAATAATGTTTATAATTTTAAATTAATTAAGATAATAAAAATAGTGAATATATTCAATGATAATTAAATATTATATGTTAATAAAATTAAATTTAAATTCCTTCAATGATTTTAAATATTCATATATTTACTATAAACCCATAATTTTCTCAAAAAATACAATTCTTGAAAATCACATTTCTCATAGCCTTTGTAGGGTTTGTTTTTATTTTAATTTTTACAATTGTGTGAAATGAAATTTTTTAATGAATTAAAATATCTATATTTGAAATTTTCCTTATTTTTTCATAAACTTAATTAAATTTTGAAAATATTCTAAAGATAAACTGTAAAATTTAGTTACCATGGATAACGTTAAAATTTTCTTACTAGTAGGGTTAAAGTTATAAGATAATGTTTAAAATAACATTTAAATATATATAAAAACTATTTTATGGAGATATTTCAACAATAAAATAAAATATGTCTCCATAATAATATATTTTGGACCCTTTCGTCATTTGAAAAATATGGGTACACCTTTTTCATTTAAAAAATTATTAATGTTTCACTTACTGAACTTATAAACTGGAACCCCTATATTATCTTCTTCACACATTAAAACCACTTTTTATTCAATTACATACCCAAATAAATCCAAAAATACATCCCCTCAAAATTGAAGAAATTTTTTGGTTAGAAATCATCTCTAGGAATACATTTGGAATAATCCTAAATAGGTTGTCTGAAAGTGGTTAAATTTTTAACTATGAGTGTTTGTTTAATATACTCTTATGAATCCTCAAAATATTATCAATAATTTAACATATGATAAAATACAATATAATATATTATTATTTCTCACTATATTAATTTTGTTATCTAAATCCATATCACATTCCATAAAATGGGATACATAATCAGCATTCACGTGCATGGCTAACTACCGCCTCATGAACTAATGTCATTTATCTTTCATCATCGCCTCTTAAAAATTGTTATAAGGATTAATTTGAAGAATATATTAGATAAATTTTAAAAAATTTATACTCCTAGTGTTATGATTTTACATTTATATTTTTCCCTTCTATTCCTTGTCGGATATGATAAAGATTCTCATGTGTATGTTGGACTATCGCCTAATGAAGTGATGTCATTAACTTATTACTTATTATTTCATGGGAGTTAATGGAGATAATTTTGTTAAATATATTTTATATAAATGAAATAAATATGATATTTATCACATATTTAACATTCATAATTGTTAATATATCATTTTATTTCTTACACGGGAAAATGATACCGTCGTTCGTGTACATTTAGACTAACACCTCCATGAAGCGCTGTGAATCTTTTTCATCACCACATAAGAAAAATGATATATATAAGTATATATAAAGAAATAATATTTTATTTTTGATATTTTTATAGTTATTTAATGGTAATATGGTTCATTCTTTCCTTCCATTTTGGTCATTGAAAAAGTGGAAATGTAACTTATGCGTATGTATGGCCTACTATCTCCCTGATCGTAACATAGTTCATTATTCATAAACATTATTCATTACAGGCTTTAAAAGTAAAATTTATGAATAAATTTGATAAATACCTCATGATTATTATTATATATATGTTTATATAATGACCAATTTTTCAAATATCAGTACTTTGAAGCCATTTTGAAGCAATGAGCTGAATGTACTCAAAACACCTGATGTGAATGTAACAGAGTCATTATTTGAATATTTCATTACAGAAAATTAAATATGATATATAATTATTAAAATAATAATACTAGAAAATTTTCCCAATTAATCCAATAATTTATTTAATATTATTATAAAAGAGATAAAGGATAAACAATGAAGGTATGGTCTCTGGGTAATGGATTTACATCAATTTTTTTACTTTTATGAGACACAAGAAATATTCACCACCAATTTCATTTATGTGGTTTATTAAATCAAATTAATTTATGTTATAATTTTTATATATAATAATTTTTTTGATCTATTTTTACATTTTTTATCACTCTTTCATTTGGTTAATGTTTCAATTCACACCAAAGAGTAAATGAATTATTTCATAATTTTATTTCTCCAATAAATATGATATTTTATGAACTAATCATCTTTAGAGGGCTATATATACAACCCATATCATAATAAATGTAATTAATTTAAACATTATCATCCAATTTTACATTTTATATAATTTTATTTCATTATTGGTATTATGATTTAATAGTTCTATAGTGGTACTGGTATTCTGATACAATATAAATGTCTAACAGGATTGTGTACGAATATGATTCCAATGATGAAATTTTATATTCCATATCTCAAGAATCACTTAATATTTCATCACTTATGGTTATTTAATGGTAATTAATTTTTTATCTTAATTCTCCTCTCCTTCGGTATGTGAGAGTTTAAAAGAATTTTTTATGAAGAACTAATAGTATTTTTCACTTTATTCAAAAAAAATTTGATAAAAAATTATTATTACAAAAACGGATTTCAATTTTTTTTAACATTAACAAAATTATTTGTTACAGGAATTTTTACCGATTTTGAAATTCTATAAAATGTTTTCCACAAAATGATCAGTATTTTTTCAATACAATTCATGTTTTTTTACAAAAAATGAGAGAGGAATCATTTTTTATGAGTATAGTATACATAATATCTACCATCATGACTATTAAATAATTTAAGGAATACTTTAAAAAAAATTTCTTTTCAGAAATATTTTTAAATTATTATTATTAAATATTTGTTTTAAAAATTGAAATGATATTTTTTAATAATGTTTTTAAATTATTTTTAACAATTTATTAATATTTTTCATGGAATTTTTTAAGGGAAATGATTTCAGATATATTTTGAAGATTTTTTAAATTAAAAATTGATTTTTAATTAATATTTAATATCCTTAATAAATGTTTCAAGTTCCTCCCAAAATAATTCTCCTTTTATGTGGACATGATATGTTGTTAATTATGATCCAACATGGATATTTTTTAATGATATTATCCTTATTATTTCCTTATATGGATAATGATTATTAGAATGTGATTGTTGGGGAACCTCATCATATTTCATGGGAAAAACATGTTTTAATGAGGTTTTTAGGGTACCCATTAATTTTAAATTTGTTAATAATGTTTTGAATAGATTGTGATGGAATCCATTTTTTCTACAGGTTAATCTTGTTTCGAAGATAGTTTTATGAAACCCTTTTATTTTCCATAGGTTAATAAAATATTAAAATAAATAATATTTAATTATATGTGTTTTTTGATGGAATGAAAGTTCTAAATACATTATTTATGGTTCATAGAAATTATAATATAATCGGTTCAACTAGATTGCATCGGGTGATCCCAATATAGATTATAGTATTGGTGTACTAGGTTAGAACAATAAAGTATGGGGTAATGGTTGTGTACTCTAAATTTAAATATTTTAAGTCGTATGTATGTTTATTTCACTGGTAAGTGTTCTATAATGGGTTTTTCTATGAACTATGAAGATGATGTCCCAAGATTCCAACCTTTTTCATTATTCTTTCTAGGGGTTATAAAATTTTTCATTCATCGCAATTGATATCACATGGATCATGATTATTGTTTCTGGTGACTCTTTCCTTTGATAAGTACTTATAAAATATTTTAATGATGAATTATCCATGTATTGATTCATATAAAGTTTCTTATGTTAGGATCTTTAACAATGATTGTGTCATCGTACCCTTATAATGTTCTTATACTCACTATTCACATTTAATTATTAATGCGTATGTTTACCCTTACCGATCATTCAAGAACACCCTTATTCAATTTCATTCTCTCATGGTTTTCACATATGATTTTATATTAATTATTTTTATAAGGGTTTCATGTGGACGATATTGATGAAGTAATATATAGTATGAAATTCTCTATATAGTCAAAAATATAATCTCGTAAATTTTTGGATTTTTTATGTATGAATTTTTTCTAATGTAATTTTTGTAATTTAGTAACCAAATATGGGAGAGAAGGTTCATAGATATAATAGAATTGGGTAATCATCACCTAAGATTTTGTCATCATACCCCCCACAAAGACTAAATGCCATAATAATATTTGATGTATTGTTTATATCCATATAAAGTAATCGCATTTCATCATTATTAGAGATTATTTCTACACTGATCATCCTATATAATATATATTAATATAATGTAAAGGGTCATGGATTAATACATTCTATTTTATCTAATTATGAAATATGTTTTTCTATGATGTTCTAGAGTGGTTTTCTATAATGATATTGACAATTCATTATGATTCAGTTCTTCTTATTATCTTAAAATAGATGGAGAGTCTTAGATAGCTATTTAACCTTAAAGGATATATTGATATCAAGTTATATGGGTTTCAATGGTTGTTTTGTTTAGTAAAATCCTCTAATATACTATTTATACCAAAACACCTTTCACATGAAAATTCATGTGGATCCTAATGAATCCATCTATGGAAATATGACTATAACTCCAAAATTATACAATCATGTTGGAGAAAAAATCCTTTGTTTCATGGGATAGCTATGTATTTGATAGAGAAAGTCAGATCCATTCAGTAAAACATGAAGGAAGCTTAAAGAGGAAATAAATGTTTTACTTAAAATCACCATTGAAATCCAATTTTTTTAGTTTTTTAGATTGTATTACTTTGATTTTTGCGATGTTATATTTTTATGATATTAAAAAATGAGATAAATATAATCCCTAGATATATTTTCAACATCAAACTTTTTTATCGATTTGGTATGGTAACTTATCAAGTGGAATATCCATTTATAATCTCTTAAGTTCACAATAAGTTCCATTTATCAATAATAATAAAGTATAAAATGTACCCTTCACATGTGCTTAAAAAGGAAATTTCAACACTATATCATGACCTTTCTAATACAGAACAACCCATAGAATTAATGGATTATATAGATAAAATTAAAAAGAAAACGTTTACTCAACAGATTATGGTTCTCTATAGAAATTAGAAAATTTAAAAAGTTACATGAGAATATGACGATATGATGAAATAAAGATATACTTAGTTTTTAATATCATAGTAACAAAATTATGGAGGAAAAAATTATTTTTTTATTGGGGGTAGAATGTAACATCCAGATATTTTATGATATATTTCAATTAAATTATATTTAATTTCACAAATATATTGTGATACTTGAAATAAAGTATAAAGGAATTGTAATATTGTATATCATAAAAAAATATGATAAAATGGTAGTTTTCAAAATAATACGATCATTTTGAAAATAATGTACAACTATTTTAGAAATACAATAATATTGATGTGTAAATATTCAATTTTTTATTTATGTATTTTTATACTTTCAAAATACATTTTTTTAAAAAAATGGATTTTTTGTGAGGAAAATAAATAATAAAAAATATTCACTATTTGATAAAAGTTACTAGAAAAATGAACTTCATTTTTTAAATTATCATGTAAAAATTAAAATTCAGTTAAATTTTTTGAATTTTCTAAAAGGAATGAATTTATGATTGATAGTGAAAAATACTGATTTTTATTGGAAACTAAATTTTCATTAAAATAATATAAAATCTTAAACACTATTATGTAATGGTTCTACAACTAAACATAGTTCAATGATATTCATAAAAATCTAATTGTGTTCATTATAATTAATATTTTTTTTATTTTTGAATAAAAAACATATTATACATCCGAATATGTCTATTTTGAAAACATGTTTTCATCCAATTTGGTGTATTGATTTCACTGATTATTTAAACCACATAGAAAAATGGAATAATTAAATATGTATTTGAATTTTAAATTTTATGTTCAATATTTTTCAAATAGTTATCATATATTTTTCTTCGATTGTAGTAGTTACTGAAGTAAAATTTTGTTATCATGGAAAAAAATTAGTTAGTTAGGGTAAAAAAATGTGATTTGGCTTAATATTTATTTTAAATCATTTATTTATTTTATTTTTTGAGTCTATATCTTAAATAATCATCCAATAATCTAAAATATTTCTTTTTTTATTTACTTACTACTTTTCCTTTAATCATTTTCAAATAAAAGATGATATAGAAAATTTCAGTATCTTTTTTTAATATATAAGATGTATTATGATAGGGATAAAGAAATTATGTTCAGTTATAAGTGGTAATTTTATATATGGATATTTTTTCACAACATGTCAATTTATTTTAATTTTTTTTGGTGGAATAATTTAATTAAATTTTTATGAAACACAAACACAATACTTGTGAAAAAAGTTAAAACATTATCTAAAATATTTTGAAAACTAAAAAAGAAATACAAGTATTATTCAATGTTTTATAAGAATTTTATAGAAAAATATAAAATATTTGGAATGTGTAATAGGTTTATAATATATTTCATTTACAGACATGTGGTTTTCAATTTTTAAATTTAATTAATAATGTCAAATGTGAAATTAATGATGGTTAAAAAATAATAATAGGGTATTAATTTATTTTTAAATTATAAAAACTATATAAGGGGACATGTTTTATGATAAATGTTCTATAAATATATCCCTAGGACATTTATTAATTATTTTTCACATTATAATAAAATTTATAACCTTTTAGGATTGAAAACATCAATATTGTACTTAATGTTAATTTTGGTTAACAAAGGGGTTATTCGAATGAATATATAAAAAATATTACTAAAAAACTAAAATAATTTTAAATTTATGAATACTTTTAAATTAATTCTTCATATAATTTTAATTATTTATATTTTTGAAGAAATATACATAATCTATTATTGATTTATATTTTAATATTTTATATAATTTGTAGTGCGTCCTTTCACTCCCTTATAAATTGACATGCATCCTCTATTAAATTAGAACCTATTTGTTCTATAAAGATCAGATTAAAACAACACAATTACCTTGTAAACATCTATATTAATTAATTGGAGGTGTGTTTATACTTAATATACCATTTCAATGGTACTTAATAGAGGATTAATAGGATTCCCATCCAAGAAGAGATAATCATCATACCTGAATATTTTCTAAATATTTCTAAATGTATATCCTATTATTCTTTGTAATTAATCATAAAATAATAAATCTTTTATCCTAAAAATAATTAAATTCTATTATTATTGTGATATAACTAGTGTTAATTATCTCTTTCATCCATTGCATTAGGAAATATCGCTTGTGCGTATGTGTGGACTACCACATCCATGCAGTTATACAATTGATTATCCATATGCATCATATAAGGATGGTTGTTATGAAGAATTAAATTAGTATTTACATTATTTATTATATATTTATTATTTTATTATTAGGATATCATTTCATACTTTTTACCTTCACATTCGCTAGTAAACGACAACATCGCTCGTGTGTTTGGGTGGACTATCGCCTCTACAAAGCGATGTGACTCATTGTTCTATTACATTTTTCATAGATGTTAATAAGTATATATTTAATGAATATATATGATATATGTTATATAATAATGATTCATAAGAGGATAATTATTATTTAATATTATTTATTTTTATCATTCTAAAACTAAAAAAATTATTCATTCTTATGTGTTATCTACCATCTCTAAAAATAATATAATTCATTTTTATATCTCTATCATTTATAGAAGATTCAAAAAATATTTTGAATATATATTATAATTAAATAATTATAAAAATTAATTTAATTATGTATTAATGATCATTTTACAAGGACTAAAACTATCGAACAAAAATTATTTTTGAAAAATTAAAAGGTAAACACCCAAAATTGTCTATTTTAATATGTAATTTTTAGAAGTATGATTTGAAATATTATAACTGGATAATATCTTATATTATAAATATTTATGGTTATAATTTAAAGATTAATAGTAAATTTAAATTTTTTATATTGGAGGTTATAATTTATAAAAATAATTTTAAACTCAAGGTAATGGATTTATGATAAAATCCCATTGTATATAAAGATTGTTCATGGGTGTGTTTCTGAAGAAGAAGTATCTTTTTCTAAATCTAATAAATATAATAATTGTTATTAGCCTCTATTTGTTTTCAAATATTACACATTTACATTAAATTTTTTCCTCTTTAATAACTCAATAGATTGAAAAATATTTTAATGTAAATTTGAGATTTTTTTCCCTTCGGTGTAAATCCATTTATCTAAAATTTATATGTTTTATATTTTTAATTTTAAATAATATTATTACAATAATACAATGATCCTTTAATTTCATTTTCATAAAATATTTATTTGTTACAAAATGGTTAGAAAAAATATTATTTTTAATTTATGAAATAGGTATTTTTTGTTTTTCCCAAAAAATTAAAGGATTTTTTTAACATAAATAACATGAATAGAAATTTATTTAATCATCATCTATAATACCCCATTAATTATATTGAGGTATCATCCCACTAAATTTTCATTTAAACCCTTATTTTTAACCTTATTTAAATTTACCAATTGAATGAGGAATGTTTAGGGGAAGTCGAGGGCTTTTTTGGATCTTAAATACTTGATTTCTTGGAAGGACTAGGTGGGCCAGACAGTTAGTTTAAACCATTTAGGGCGATACAATGAATTTTTATGTTTCATTCAGTTCAATTAAACCATACATCCCATACCTCTTATCCATACCAAGAATTATAGAGGACGTGAATTAGGGTTTATAGACTAAGGGAGGTTTGACCAAAATGTGTACATAACACGTACCCTTCATTCCACTTAGGCAATAAGAGTTTAAAATTGGCTCCCATAATTACAAAAGTACATGTCAAAACTATGGGTCCCTTTAAAATTTCGTTAAAATGAAATTTTTACCTTACTTTCATAAACATACAACACCCATTATTTACCTTTATTCTTCCCTAGAAGTGGCGTAGCTGAGAACATTATCTGCCTCTCTTTATTAGTATTTGAAGCATCTCCATCATCATTACTCTAATTCCTTCACCATCAACTTCATTGGATTGTTAATGGTAGCGTCTATAAACTACTTCCATCCATCCCAAATTTACTTTTCAATCTTAAAAAATGTTTTGGTTTGAGATAATATTGAATTTAATCATCCAATTATTTTATTTTGATAATTTTCCATGATTCAACCAAAATAAAAGGATGAAGACATATGGGATGATCACCTCAATGCTATCTTAATTTTTCTAGTAATTTTCCTTAAATTTTACTACTTTTATATCATTATATGTCATATAACATGATAATAATTCATTATTTCAGCTTAATATTATAATTTATTTTAATCTATGTAGATATCTATGGTATTAATTCCCTTATACACTACTTTCCTCGATGTAGGATGTCACTATGACATGTGACACCCCTATTGGTGTACATATTAAATTCCACTTTAATAATTTAATTCTTATAAGTCAAAAATAACTTCTATTGTTCCTTGGAATGATACAAAATTGAATAAATTATTATGAATTAAATGGATTTCTGTGGAGAGACCATATCACAGGTACTATATGTAATTAGTGTAATAATCCATTATCTAAATTAAATCTAATTACTTTAAATTATTCATTGTGATTTTATAAAATATGAATAAACATTTAACATTGATTTTAATACAAGACAACGTCTCCCCATAAAAATGTGATTCACTGGAATGTCATCACAAATTCATGTGATAAACATGAATAGAGTCCTGTGTACTTATGATACATGATCATGGTGTCTAATATTCATGTGATATATGATATTTGAGTCCCATGTACTAGTGATAATAGAGCATGGAGTCCAAAAATAAATGTTTTATACATGCTTGGAGTCACAAAATATTCCTCAAAACATGGTACAAAGGACCTAATGAAATTTGATAAATTGGAATAAAATCCCTAATTTAATGCGATTCATCATCATGGACTCTGATATACTATTACACGAGCATGGATACCCATATGATTCCTGACACCCAGGAATGGAATCACTAGACTTTCTATGAGGCACTTACGACTACCCATGGATAGTTGAGTCATGCCTTGGGTAAGGGTTAGTAGAAGTATCTAATCTTGCGGATATAAAAATAAATGTATATATAGACCATATATGTACATTAATAACTATATATATACACATAAAGTTGAATTTTTATAGACCTCCCAGCCTAGATTGAAGTAGTTTGATCCATTATTATGTCATTAGAAACTAGAGCCAATGTATTTTAACATAATTGTTTTACTTAGATTGTTATATATGAACACTTCTCATTTTATATGAACCATATGAATTTTTCAAGATATTGATGGTGGTTTCTTACTGAGTATGTATCACATGGTGTTTGGCCAGCTGTTTAGTACATAGGAAAATCTTATAGTCGAAAGTCGAGACAAAAGTATTCATTTTGTTGTGGATTTTTTATAGTCTACATAGAATGTATTATAGGAGTAGAGGACTAATCATGTTCTCCTAATACTAGTGGAGAAATCTTTTGGTCTTTTTTTTATTTTATATGGATGATTTTATATGCTTTATACTCTTATACATGAATTCCCTCTTTTTATTAAGACTTGACATGACTAGAGTTTTTTATTTTATTTTTTCATTATGATTCTACCTATTTATGGAATATGGATGATGTATGCTTCTATAGTTCATCAATTATATTGTTTATATTGTTAAATTTGATTAATTGAACTATTTCCACTCTAACATAAGAGAATATTCTCCCCACTAACACACTCAAGGACCACACTACTAGTTAGAATCCTCTAGCGTAAAGGGATGCATTCTTGAGTCCATGTTGATAATCAGTATCAATTACATATGATTAATCCAATTATGGTATTCCACAAAGTGGTATGAAATTAATTTTAATTTTTATTAATGTTTGGGTGTGACATTAGTGACTAAGATCTTATACAAATTTATTAAGGACACATTTTCTTCATAGTAGCTAACCTATGTAAATCGGAAGGACATATTACCTAGGATGGGATATTTCTATTTGGTTTTATTGCTATTACAAATGTATAGATTTCATTGTTGGGTGATGCACAAGAGTTGTGAAAAATTTATTATTGTGAGTTTATTTTTATCTTGTCCTATAATGTAATGGTCATATAATTTCAAGCATCGTTATATGAACCACAATATTTTCTTGTCATACATTATTCCATTCCATATAGGTGTATCTCATTGCATGAATTCAATGTATTTCCCATGTTTATTGTAAGTTCCTTGTTTTTATATTTGGAATTTTTAAAACCTTACATGTTGGGATTTACTAATTGGATTAATTAATGTACCTACATAATCATTAATGGAGTTTTCCAAAATATATATACGGTGTGAAATTATTTAACTTATCATGACATTATTTCACCGTGGATCATGAGTCGTATGGGATAAAACATTAGTAGATTTTGTTACATGAATACAAATTATAATTTCTAACTCAGGTAATTATATAAATTGTTAATGGTGAATCATTTAATAAAAACATTTAAAATTAATTTTTACCACAAAAATAATATATGTAAGGATCACATAATAGATATAAAATGTTACAATCACAACATAAAAGGAGTATAAGACATTAGAAATTGGGAATGGTGACTTGTCTTACTAGAATGAGATATATCTATTTTTATAAATGACTATGAACCAAAAATTATTTAAATACTTATAAAAATGGTTAGTATTAAAAGATAACTCCAATTACTATATAAAATTATATTTCCTCTATAACATGAAATTGATATCGCATAAACTAGGACCACTACTATGTGATGTGAGTCCTTGACCCAAACTCAACCTTGGTAGTAGGTAGTGGGGAGTGTCTCCAGTGATCAAATTTGATAATCCATTCAACATATACCTAGTTTAGGTGTAATAATTGTTTAATGGACTCTTTTTAGTAATTCATGTAACTATACTATTAGGATATTTTTAATTCTATCTATTTTTAATCTTATTTCAGGTCTATTTTTGTAAATCAGATAACATTTCCATCATGATTTCATTATGCTTTCTTACCAGAATGTGGTGAAAATAATGATCTGGAGGTGGTGGAACCTCTTCCACTAGAATTAACTCGTGTAGTGTCACATGAGTAACATCCCATTATTCCTATTATCAATGTTGATGCTCAGTTATGAGATAGATTAATACATTTTTTTCAATGTGTGCATGGATATCCACAAACATCCATTTCTATTGTGGATTTGACTTAACAATTTGACCTACAGCATTTGTCAACCTTCTTAGTGGAGGTGTCCCTAATATTGTTATTTCATTGGTAGAAGCATTTTATTTGATGTTAATTTTCTTAATGGTTTGGGTCAAAGCCTCATTTATTATTTAAATCATAGACCTCTTTCAAATTGGGTAGAGGGGGAAATGTTTACTCATACTTGTTAACATTAGAGTATGGTTTGGGAAGACTTAAATAGCTGTTTATTTTATTACATTATGCCACATATTCTTAAGAGTGTAACATGTTATGAAATTTATGAACTATATGTCATGTGATATGTATATGATGGAATATTCATCTCATTTCATAGAATTTCAATGCATCACATGGAAATGAACCGGTGATGAGTTGACAATATCTATATGGTTTTATGATGAGCTAATAAAAGACATCTGATCATGGGTTACTATAATTATGTTTAACAACTTTATGAGAGATTTAATCAATCCCTCATCGGTGAGTGGGTCCTGAGGAAAGATTTCATGGTGGGCCAAGATAATTTTAGAGTGCTATAGTTAATTGGTTCATTGATCAGAAGGATTAATCGATTTCAATCTGTATTAGGTGGACGAATTAGTCATAATACACCTAATGATGATCCCATATTGTCTCAAAATTCCACGAATCTGTGGGACAAGAATCCCCACTACCCTATAGATCAGGTTTATTGCTGAGGCTATGGTATGTTATGGGATATTTATAACTTATATATGTATTTTCCATTTATTCCTAGTAATAGAGGATCTGTGTAAACTCTTACCATAGGGTCAGGGCCAGTAGAACCTCCCCAAAAACTTTATAAGAGTAATACCAGTCGATCAGGATGAGTGGGTGGTTGTGCTTGAGGTAGTTATGATCCAGATATAGAGTGCCATCATAGTGGACCTGAATAGGGATATCATGTTGTATCATTGGTCCATAGGTCCTTCTACACCAATTTTGTACATCCTACACCAAAATAGAAGAGTTTAGGGCATTCTACAGTTGAAGTTATTATTCTATTAGCCACCCCATAAGTAAAAGACATATTCAAAATAGTTTATTCACAATCTTATATATATGTGGAAACTATGAAATTTATAGAAAAAGTGATAGAGTAATTGGTGGTGAAAGGACTATTGATATATCAATATGAATCTAGTAGGAGATCATGTGATAGTCAAAATAATTCAAAAATAATATATGTGGTTATATTTTTTTTATTAAACCTCTTTTCACTTAAGATTTAATGTTTCATCCTCAAAATCAAATTGTATAGATTGGTATCATCCCATGGACACATAGGATTCTATGTTAATAGGGTTACCATAACATCAATTAAGCCTAGTATCTAAGTTTACATGAGATAATACAATGCATAAAAATGTTTAATTGTACAAAAGTATAACAGGATGAGTTATGGGATATGCTAGATTCATACTCTAATAATGAGAAATCGGGGAATGTAATGCGTTGAATTACCACCTACAATGAATAATTTTTTGGTTGTTTTCCTTGATGAATTTTCAGTATTAACTCTTATAATATTTGTTTAAATAAACATTGAACTAGGTTTGAGAGTATCCCCAATGTCCATTCCCCCTTATAAGATTTCACCTACTGAGATCTAGGAATAAATGATTTAGCTGTATGATTTGGAAGCTAAGCATTTTATATGAACCAATACTTCACCATATTGTTCAACTGTCCATTTAAAAAATAATGAAGATAGTACCCCTATATTTTTTGTGGATTACTAAATTGTAAATAAGATAATGGTTAGGAACTTGTAACCATTAACGTGTATAAATGAACTCCACCTTTGATTTTCTCAAGTTTTCTCAATGATTGATTTGTGGTCGGGCTATAATAATGTGTGTGTGAGACCATCACCCATAGAAAAAAATACCATAGTAGATATTGATTTTATAATTATATTATATTGCATTTTGGTCTCACAATCTTGTTCATTGTATTCATTTATCTATGGAATAACGTTTCCACCCATATTTTGATTCAATTTTTGTAGTATTCATTGAATCTATCATTGTGTATTCTCATATTTATGGGGACAATAAAAAATTCCTCAGAATATGCTGAATAAAATGGGAGGGATCAAAAATTTTCTAAGATCAATAAATGATAGGTTTTTTGAATGTACACAATATCGGTCACATCATCATAGAATGTGTATTTGTTTGATCAATACAAGGTGAGTGATATAGTTTCCTAGAAACAACCCATCAACATCTTCTAAATACGATGTTTGATATCAATGGATGGATAATAAATGAATTTAATTCCGGAAATTTAATTTTTATACACACCTATAATGGTCTTATAAAGGAATGGTGTGACAGTTACATGGACTAATGCATGAGGGAATGATTATCAGGACTTGGAAGAGATACTGACATCAGCATCATTGCTAATTATTCTAAATATATTTAGATGTTATACAAATTATTATAATGCATTATTTATTCATATAAGAGATTTTTTTATGCATAATGATTGATTCATTTCATACATGTCATGATCCATGAGGACTCATGAGTATAGTTACCTTGAACATTATCTCGAACTCAAAGATATAGTTCATGGATTTCGTTGTTGGATGAACAGTGGATTGGGATTGCATTTTTCATGAATACAATCCACAAAAAAAATCAAATTACTCTTTATACAGAGTGACATAAATTGTAGATATTGGAGGTCGATTAAATACCTTTTTTTTATATTCCTTGGAGGGTAAATGTCATTACTGATGCATTGAGCTGGAAGACATGGACTCATTTATTGAATGAGGACTATAGTGAGTAGTAATTGATTGTTATATTTTCTTATACACACTTAGTTAAAAATGATAATCACTGGAGTCAAATAATATCAACTATAGTATTGATGTATTATCTTATGGAATGAGTAACTAGGTGGATTTATTTATTACAAAGTAATGGTCATAGAGGATAGTGTTTCCAATGATTACTCCTCAACTAGTTAGGTTATTGATGTGGATAAGGTCTTGAACATTCATGGATGCTCCTAGGTTTCTATAAACATATTAGAGGTGTTGATCTAACTGTCTCAATCCTCTATTTGGATAGTATATCTTGATGTTACAAAGTTGTATCAAGAGTGACATGGAAAGTATTGGTGTCTTATGATGATGATACATACATCAATTTCTATCCCCTTGTGTGCGATCTATCAACATGTAAAGATAGAACACTAGTGATCTATATGGATATTTTCATGACCCGTCCCAATGGATCCCATGTAGTGACTCTTGAAGACTTCCTCCAACAGTCCAGGGGCTGGTGACTAGCACAAAGTATGCATATCTTGAACATGGGGGTTCATAGCCTACGTGCTTATACACACACATCTCCAAGCCTATGAAATGAAAAAAAGTAAAAAAACTGAACAACCATTTATACATACATCTAAAATCCCTTAACCATAGTGCGATAGAAAGTAAATAAAATTAAACATGGAAAAAATCCAACCACAAAGAGTCTAAAAAAATATCCAACTGGAATGTAAAACATGTAATACTGTCAGAAATTAGTAGGAACACAACTCAGTCTATCCAGTCTCACTAAGAACCATCTCGTTTTAGTTCACCTAGGACGCTGCTAAAAGGATGATCATATACAAAATACACAACACGTGTGGGAAAATACCATTCATGGAGAGTATAATAAAACATAGTAGGACCCCCTAAAACTAAAAAGAATACAACAAAGAAAATAAAATAATCTCTACACTGATATATATTAACAACACATATAACAAGAATATCCAGATACACTCACAAAATACACACAATCTAAATGTTATTCACTACCATTGTATACCATCCGATGATTCCATCTTGATGATTCCATAATGATGCCATCTAAGAGAAAACACTTCAGAGTCTAATAGAACTGACAGTGTTTTTTCGAGAGATACTTCTCTTCAATTCATTCCATTTGAATTACACACTGAGTGGCATGAGGAGATTTGATACACATATGAGGATCTCATTCAAGGCCAAGTGGTGATACCAAAAACTCAAACAAGATTAACCCACTAAGTAAAGATTAAGATCTCATGCAATATTTGTCATGAAAATACCATGAACTAAACCTACAGAACAAATATGAGTTGGGTATCACACTCTGAGCCATGTGGATGGATTCCAATGACTTTATCCAAGATTTCTTTCTAATATGAACATAGTCTTATGTGTAAGATACATTCCCTAAAAAATCTCAAAAAAGGATAAGGGGAACACACCATAATAAAACTTTTCTAAGGTAAAGTGGACAAGGGATATCTGTAATGTATAATAATGTGCATCACATGTATTAGGGGTCACATTCTATGTCCCATTACCATAGGTCATGCTTGTGTAAACTGCCAGTTTAATTATGTCGTGTCCGTGTAGATTTACATGGTGTGGGGGATACCCATGTAGTCATCCCATGTTTCATTATACGACTTCATCCAATATACATGTGCCTATGAACTGATACATGACATAGAATGTTTACTTATCTATTTCGTGTCTATGTAGGGTAGTAAATGGTCTTCTACAACCTGTTTAAGCTACCCTCAGGTTCGTGTCCTCTCTAAGTCACACATCGAGTCTCTAGAGAGGGGTAATAAGCCTGGTTATATGGTCACATGGATTGTTATACTTAAATCATTCTAGTAACCCAGGATATAACCAAGAGGGACCCACATGCTGTGTAATCCAAGATTACACACCGTGTAGATTGAGATTTTCTAGAAACCACTATTTATCCTTCCATGAAAACATGTGATGCCACCACCACTGATCTCGGATTGAATCACAGTGAATATCATTGATATATCTCAGTCAAACATCACCAAGGAAATTTTAAAGAATATAAGTGCCAAATTACATTTAGAAAATGAATTCTGATCATCTTGATCATTTTCTTCACACCTTGCAAGAATTGGGGGTTTCCAATAAAGTTCAATATTCATGTCTCTACCATTGTCGCACCTCCATTACATCATGATGTGCCCAGATCAAATATTGTGGATCTTTGGGCCAAGAATTCTGTTTAGGATAATTGATTGATCATTATTCATTGAACTAAAGGCCAAATGAAGTATTGACAAGGGTAGACGAAGAAATAGAGGAAAACATATAAGAAAATATAAGAGTAATTAACCTAAAACAATGTTCATGTCAAAATCAATATTTTTTTAGAATAAAAATGAATAAATCACCAAATAAATGTAATTATGTGAAAATCACCCCGCAATAAACTCATCTTGAAAATAAACATGATCCTAGATCTATCCATTAGTTGATTGATTCACATTCATCATAGGAATCAATAACATGGAAATAAATCCAATCAAAACAACTAACCTCCCTTAATTAGGATTGAATGATGTTGAAGAGAATTATGACATCATTTTAATTGGTGAGATATTTTGATTCCATCACATGTCTATTAGTGAACAATGTTCCATTAATTGTTCATGAGTGATATCTCCTTTAATAGCTCCAATGTCTCTAGTTGAATCATTGGATTATGTGGATGACCCTAAAATTATACCATAAGAACATATTTAAAAGAAACCAAATTATGTCACCATTTAAATTAGTTAATGAAAAAATAAAACAATTTAATTAATTTTTTTGTTAACTTTACGCCTGTAATTACTTTTCAACAATCAACATGCACTTACTATGATCAAATAATGACTAGGGTAAGGCCTAAATATTGAATTCCATGGTTCACTCTGATATTTTATTCGAGCCTCTATAGAGATGTTATTTCATGTTTTCTAGAAAAGTGACCATGAGTGCAATTTAAGATATTTAGTATATGTAAAACATTTATTTCAGGCACACCTAGACTTACAATAAAATGTTCTATTAGTGCCTAGTCTCAAAAATAATTTATCCAGTATCCAAAACTAATACATATAAAATACGATTCATTACATTCTCCACACCTTGGGTCATTACTTCGCTAAAAATAAAAAACAAGGGATACAAAAAGAGATATGTGTGTTGAGCATGAATATGAGCCTCCCAATCCCACATTTTCTCTATGTTATTCATTTTCATCCATCAAAGACACAGTAAAGGAATAGATAAAAAATAAACAATACTCTCCTACAGATCCTCAATCTCAACTGGGATCTTAGAAAAGGTAGCTTCATCATCGATTTCCAACTCTCGCCATTCGATAAAGTACGATTGGTCATGTACATGACTCCTCAGCTATGTCACATAGATGATTCTTTGTAACCTATCTATCTGTTGAGGTAGAGATAAGTGGTACCCCTTATTTCCAATTCTAAAAAATACATGGAATAGGCCGATAAATCTCTTATATTCCTTTTCTCCCTGGTCCATTCATCATAATCTACATTCTGATAAAACATTCAGAATATGGTCTCCTTTATGGAACTCCAATGGCCTCTATCATATATCATCATATGTATTATAATGTCTATGTGTGAACTTCATATTCTTATAGATTATTTCCATCTTCTTAGTAGTTTCTCTCACCAACTCAAATCCAATGAGTTTCGAATATCCTTGTTCAATCCAGTAAAGTGGTAACCTGTAGGGTCACACATACAGTGCCACAAATGGTTCCATACCGATGGTGGAATGGTAGTTTTTGTTCTAATAAAATCCACATGTAACATACCTCCCCTTATCATTGGATTAAGAACGCATCGGAAGATCACATATCCTTTAACAACATCCCCAAGATTCCAAAGCCAAGAAATAAATGCCTAACGACATCAATACCTGTAGGGGGTGATTTTCCCTTTACGAATAAAAATACATACAATACTAGACAAAACCAGAAACCAACATATGATGACTGATAATAATGAAAGAAAAATTTATATTTCATTTATCAAAATCAAACTTAAACCAAGTACCACAATGGATGGAAACAATATAAATGTAAATATCCTAAGAAAAACACAAAGAATCCAAGGAATACTATAAGCTCCAAACATGATATATTCTCCAAATCCCCAATTCCCATGAATAATGATGTACTGCTAAAGATGTGTGATACTTTAACTATTCCCATTTCTCGATAGAGAACATCTGTAAAAGAACCTATATTTCAATGTGTGCATGAGTAATAAAACTCAGTAGATCTTCACCCAATGACTTCCATACTCATTACACTAGAGTAGAATATTTTACCAATTTAATTAAAATAGTTTATATAAATCCATTTATTAAATTTTTAATATCTCAGTATAATCATGATTCAATTTAATATATTTTTATAAAAAATTTACAATTTCCAAGGGAGTCGACAAAACAATGTTCAAAAGCCATTTCATTGTTTCCACTTTAACACATATCATTCCAATACATGTATCCTCACATCTGACTTGATTTATTATTTATGAAATTTCCATACTCATGTTTAGTTTCTCACTGATATATCATGTCATCACAATGTAATTAAATCTCATGTTCCATTTACCTTTTCTACTAAGCATAATTTCATATTTCTACCACCCCTCAAAATGAAATATGAACCAACCCACCATGTATTCCCAACAACATTTCCAATGTAATCATGCTAAAAATATTTCAATATAATAACCATATTATTAAAAAAAATCAAAATCCAATTCACATTACTATTTTAGAATAATCATGTTAAAATCATTTTTTCAAATCACGTTGAAAAAAATTCCCTGATTTCACTCAAACCCAAAAACCACCTCTAAAGAAGGTTTATACCATGTTTTTAACATAAATTTCATAAACAATTTCAATCAATCTAATCCATTTAAAACTATTTATTCATGTTATAAATATATGAGTAGAGAGTGAGGCCACATACCTCACGTGTTATGATGAAAATGGTAAATTCCCTTATAATCCAAAAAAATTAGGTTAAATCTCCATGAACCTGTTTTAGATCTCTTCCACTATAAACAAAAAGACCAAATCTAAACATATTTGGAATCCACAACCTTAGATCTACCCACAACTGGTGTAGATCTATGAAACCGAGAGAGAGGGGGAATTAATCTAATAAAACTCATAACAATCCACCACTAAAGACGACATACTTTGAAAATTGAGCTTCAATTCCCCAAGGAATGGATATGGGTCTCTTCCAATTCAATGTGGAGATTTTATCCACCATTTAGAGAGATAAATTGTATGTTAGGGTTGTTTGGGGTAAAAATGTAGGAGTTAGAGAGCAAAATGAGTAAGCTCCATAATATTAGGTTGTCACATTTATACCTTGAACGGTTAGTCACTCAGTTAAGAAAATCATTCACTAATTGTGCACAAGCTATTTCCCCAATGGGTGAACCTAACATTGTTGACTCGTACGGATTCCAAACCTTGTTAAAACCATGTCAATGCCCACTTTATCAAGTATCATAGTTTCTACTAGGCTTATATATGGTATGAGGAAAATATGTGCGGCCCTTGCGGCTTCACCATTGCCCCTGTCTCAAAATAAATAGTTTTATTTCTGAGTTTCACGGCTTACCCAAACTGTTCATTTATAGAAAAGCACCAAAAAACTCAAAAAGGACCTGAAACCTTCCCAAACATAACCCATATGCTTTAAATACTTAAAAGACAAAAATAAAGGGTTATTTGATTTAAACTATGGGTATTACAAGATCCCCACAATTTTCTTTTCCGTCCCCAGAAAGTAGAAAACCATAATTTCCCTGAATGTGTTTTGGCCATTTCTTTCCATTTCAATTACGCGTTCTCAGTTCTATTCCCGATGCTCACCATGTTACCTCAAAACCCAAAATAGTCTGATGATTATTTTAACACTTCATTATATTTCTGATCCATAATCCATATCGGGATATGTACCAACAAAGCACATGGATCTAGGTCAATGTGAACCCATTAAATCACATGGATAGTATCAAGCTATTATTTTTTCAACAATGACACATGGAAAACACTATGAACCACACTAAACCATGGTGTTAATTCCAATATATACACCACCAAACTAACCAATTCTAGTATTTCAAAAGGATCTATCTATATGGGAAATCACTTTCCCATATTCCCAAACTGATGATTTTCCGGGCATAGAGAGATCTTCTAGAATATATGATCATGCACTATAAAATAAAATGGCCTTCGATGATGATACTCTTATGAATTCTAAAGACTCCTGTCATCTCTATCACTTTCCTGCTCAACTAATTCATCTCTATAGTTTCATGGACAATGCTCAGCCCAACAAGTGATGTCTCACTGATTTCCACCCTTCATAGTGGATAATGACATGGATGATCATACAATTATTCAAACATAGCAGTTTTTATCGAGGCCTAGTAACTGTTGTTATACAAGAAATATACTAATGGAACATGCTCTTCCCATGATCCACAACAATCCATTACAAATTCCCAAAATAGGTACTTTATTCCTCTTTACACTTATCAAATATAGATTTTTTGACAAGTACTTCATCATATAACTTTCGAAAATGGGAATAAAATTAGCTGACAATGTGGGTTGGTCCAATATCACCCCTATGAGATCATGTTTTTGAAACATTCTTTGGATACCTGTTACAAAATCCATGGCTATATACACCAACTTAAAAATATGGATATCTAAATAATACAACATACCCACTGGTCTCTCAAGCTCTACCTTAACTTTTTGAAAAGTTAAGAAACACAAAACAAACTCTTTAACCTTTATTTTCATACCAAGCCACCAGAATTTTCATCCAATACCTTATACAAAATCTGTATTCCAAGATGAATAACCCATCTTGAATGGTGGTAAGCATGAAGAAGCTAATATCCAAAATTACTTGGTATGACCATCCATGTTTGAAACCATAAAAAATAAACTCCCATCTAATTTCCATCCCCCAACGGTCTCCCTACCATTGATTTTTGTACTCATTAACACACATTCAGAGTATGATATCTGTGCCATTTTAACGTTATTTAAAAAATCAAGAACCACTAAAACTGGAATGAAAATCACCAAATCACCTTGGTCTTCACGTACCACATGCATGTTAGTGAGGACCGACATCAACTTCTACAAATATGAATCCTCTTTTACCAAATGAGAGTATTTATAAGACAGATGAAATCAAATTTATTAACAGTGTATTTGACAACTTACATGACCTCAAACTCCCAGAGCATAAGGGAACATAATTTATTGGGAATTTATTTTAATTTTCACTATTTTAAATAAATTAAATCTGTTATATAGCTTTCAATGAATATGAAACTGAGTTAGCATATGTTTCACGAAACAACGAGTTTCTTTAATGGCTTGAATCACCCTCATAACAGAGATTCACTGAAGAGAAATATATCATTAAAATAATATTCTATATATATTGGATATTAAATTAGTATTAATGAATATTAATAACTAAATTAATAAAATTATAGTTTAATCAATTATAAAATTAACTAATTGGATAAAAATCAATTACAAAATCAACATTTGAATCAATTGACTATAAAGTGAATATTTTTATAGAAAACTATTTTTATGCTCAAAAAGATTATTTACCTTAATAGACAAAAGTAAAAAACAATTATTCTGTGATATTGATGTAATATATATCATAAATATTCAATAAAATATTTTTCTTATTCATCCAATATATTTGATAGGAAAAATTTTAGAACAAACAAATTTTTACAGATAGAATCATATATTTTAATTAAGGAACCATTATAGAATTTCAATGGAGAGTCTATTTAAAATCCAATTTTTTACCATTATATTCATTTATTAAGTAAAAATCATATTTAAAATGGAATCATAAAATTTTGGATAGATTAATTTTCTTATTTGTTTCGTGGATTTTTATTTTTTAATGAATAGTGAAAAATAATGAATTTTAATTCAAAACCACATTTTCATATATTTATTTTATAATAATATATTTTCTAAAATTATTTTTATTTTGTAATTATATTTTTTTTATAAATTTATCAAACTTATGTCATTTTATTTATTTTCACATTGAAATTGACTATAAAAACATTGCAAGCTTTCATACATTTTTACATTAAAAATATGTACTGTCGTCCCATCCGCGAGATTAAATTTAAATTAACTTTTACTTGTTCAAGGATGTGAAGTTGGATAAAAGGAATACATATTTATAATAATAATAATATATGATTTCTAATGAGGTAAAATAATGGACCAAAATTATTAATGAATGTAATTATAATTATTTACTATGATTAAGGTACAAGTATGTTTAATAAGGGACTAAACCTTAATCATTTGGGCCCAAATAACCTAAAAACTTGTCCAAAAAACATTTAATTACCATATATTGAACCTTTAACCACATGGTTAAATATTTTAACCTTATGAAAGGCACATGCAGTGTCAAAATGTATATGGAATTCAATTTTAAAAATATTACAAGAGTGACACTTTTCCCAAACTATAAAAGGCATGCTCTCCATTCACATCCCAACACCAATAAAGACACATAGGAATGAAAATGATCAACCCAGTATCTCCTTAACATACCTCTACTAATATTATAATCATTTTATTATTCAGAAATAAATCAATAAAATCCCTTCTGTGCAAAGAAAATGGAGTTACCCAATTGAGAGGTAACATATTTCCTTCAACCCTCTAGTTTATATCCTTTATCCATGAATCCAATTATACTAATTCCATATCATTATAAAAAATATATTATCATAAATATACTAGGATTTTTTTGCTATGGTTTGACCTACACTTACACACAGCTCCATATAATGGATAATGAACATATTATTTACCTGTAGGGTAAACTATCGCCTCACGAAATGATTGTTGTTCATTTTTCAGTTATCGCCTCTCATGGTCTCTTTTAAGATAGAAACACTATTAATATGTTATATATATGACAATTATTATGTCTTTAGTATTCTTTAATTATGTTAAACACTATCCCTTATAGATTCCATTTTGTGAGAATATGATAATAATGATTGTGGGAGTGTGGACTACTGCCTCCCAAAAGCGATGTGATTCGTTCACACAATACAAAGAACACATAAAGGATGTATTAATTAAAAATATGTTACAAAAAAACCTCTATAGGATATTAATTACATAATTAACTTTTTAATAAATATAATATATCATTTTATTTATTACCCTTTCACACACACTTAAAATGTGATAACTTCTTTCATGGACCTATGGACTACCACCTCCTCAACATGATGTGATTAATTTTACATAAAATTAATTATATATATTAGTATATATTAGATAATAAAATTATATTTATGATATAATTATACTTCTAGAATGAAATAATGTTATTTACCTTTTTCAATAAAGATCAAGGAAAAATGTGAATGTTACTCAAACATACGTATGAGCTACTATCTCAATAAATGTATCGTTGATTATTTTTCCATAACCATATTTAATTTTTTAAAAGTATAATTTGTGTATAAATATAATAATTATGTAATGGTTTATATTATCGATATTTTATGTCATGAACCCTTTTAAAATAGTTGACCTTCCAATGTTATTTTGGACACATAAAGCGTATTTGGTCAAAACATCCAAGGTAACCTTAATTTTTTATGTAGTTTTAAAACACATGTAAATATGTGAAATAAATGTAACTATGAGCAAGGAAAACATTTTGAAACAGGTATAAAATTAACAAGAGTTTATTCAATGGGATTTTAAAACACATTCACCCAAAGGGAAATGAATGGTAAGGGATTTTCATCTCACTATTTACTTTAATGACATAAATATTATTTTCAATACATAATTATTATGTTTGTTATACCTGATTCCCAATGATATATATTATATCATTAATTACCTAATCTTTATGAAATTATAATCTTTCATTTAATGTTTCTTCTTAATGAGATTTATGATTTAAAATGTTTAAAAGTGGTATGCGACACTTTGGAATATATAATATTTATTTTTCTTAACAATAACAATAATGATCATTCAATGGTATTTCCATTCACAGATATTTTATATAATATTTTACATAAAACCATTAATTTTTTACACCTATGTTTATTTAAGAAATTTTTCAAGTATTTGTACCATTTTTCTACTTCTTCATACTCAAAATATTTTGGAAAATGTTTTTCAAAAAAAACATTCTTTATTTCTCTTATTAGTTGATGAACCTATTTTCTTCTAAAAACCATGTTTTATTAAAAAATTTAAAATGTTTTTAGAATTATTTTTTAATGGACTTAATATCCTTTTTATTATTTTACCACTGTTCTCAACAGAATTTTCTTGTCTCTTTTTGAATAAGAAATTTGTATAAACTTTTACTAAGATAGAGGAATGTTCTTTTTACATCATATTGATTGTACTAATTACCCTCCATCATTTCATGGAACCCCATTTTCATTTTTAAAAGATTACATTTTAAATAAAATATATTCAAAATTGATTTTCAATGACATTTTTTTTCTGAAGGGTTTTCTTAACAAAATAAAATTATACTCAAAGTTTTTTTAAATAGATATTTTTATAATATATCCATTCATCAATTATATCAAACCATTATTTTACTCAACTTGAGATATATTGTATTGATACCATACTTAGACTTACTATCGATGTTTTATGATTAATTTGGATTAGGATAATATTCACATCCACTTCACTGATTCATTTTTCAGCCGCTTTAAAATATCAAATCACCAATGATCATTGGTCATTGAATCTCCCCAAAATTATCAATTTCATTTATCACTAATGTTATTATTACATAAACCATATTATATTTTATATATGGTATCTACTTTGGAAATTATTTTATTATTTTTGGAAATATTGATAATTATGTATTCTTTATTAAATGTAAATATTTAATAAGGAATATTTTATAATAAATAAAACAATTAATCGATATGAAAAATGATTTAGACATGCAATGAAAGGTGGAGCCCAGATATTAGATAGATCCCCGATGCATTGACATGTTCTCATGGGACAAATTATTTTTGAGGATCAGAATATTTTAATCTATAATGTCAAAAATATTAAGGGTATTGGTTTTTATATACCTTTAACAAGATGTCAATTAAGAAAGAATTGCCTTCATTTAGTTTTATTTATTATTCATCCATGATATTATGTGTCAACAATTCTATTGATACATTTTCATTTTTATTTGTTTAATGGGAAATTTTATCAGTTT
Source organism: Viscum album (assembly GCA_963277665.1). NCBI lineage: Eukaryota > Viridiplantae > Streptophyta > Magnoliopsida > Santalales > Viscaceae > Viscum > Viscum album. Next base: position 1,459,417,711 of record OY728150.1, on the reverse strand, counting down.
TATACCTTTCTATATTTATTTTTCCTTATTTATTTATTTTAATGGAATATGTTTCATGTTATTTCCATTCCATATTTTTTATGCACTCCCATTCAGTTTATTAATTACATGTAATGTGTGTTTAGTTATTTTAATTTCCATATTCACTATTCACATTTATTTATTATTACATCCACTATGCTTTACCCTTTCTGAGAATTTGAGCTCACACTGGTTATGTTTCCTTTTCATAAGAATCCATGAAGTGGACTATGAAATAAATTTAAGGATATGCAAGATGGAATAGCCTTAAAATTATAGATGTTTTTTACGAATGAATAAAAAAAATATTTTCATTACTGTATTCACTTGTAATAAAAGACACATTTATGTATCTGGTTTACCAACACTACTAAATTGATTTTTCCTTCATTATTAGATTCCTTTTATTTTTTCCATTGAAAATGATCGTAGACACCGACCCCTTACTATCTGGGGACGGGGAACAAAAGTTTGTATCTTAGGAATTCTTGTAGAATCCTTGGGAATTATTTTTAGAAATATATAGATTAGATAACATAGACATAGTGTTACTTAATGATAAATATAGAAGAACACCATTGAATATTGGAAATGTTAAAATTATGTGTGTCCTACTAAAAATACATCCCTTCTTAGATACTGCATATGGATGTGGTTCTATCCAAGATTTTCCTTGGAGTAATAACTCTGATAAGGTGTGTTGGGACTGACTCGACGTAACCCGGTACATGACAACATGCCTTATTTCACACCTAGTTTGACACTTCGGGGGGATATTAATAGAAAAATTCAACTTTTATTATAAACAATTATGGAGTTTTTTTACAAATATTGATCTAGTTTAAACATAATGTGTTTAGTATTTAAGATAAGGTGTCTTGATTTAGATATCCTATAATTGATATTTTTGATAAACTCTAGACCAAGACAAGATATATATGGAAATAACTAGTTGAAGTATTCATGTATTTGGTTTATATTGAAAACCATTGTTAAAAAGGTATTTAGAAATTAACTTTGTTTCAAAGAAGGAGATATTACATTGTTTTATAATTTATATTAATATGGATTTTGAAAAGTGTAACCTATAATCTTGGTGATAACTTATAATATTCCGCAAGGCCACTGGGCTTAAACCCATGACCGAATGATGATAAAAGTTTCATACCAACCACTGACCTGTGGAAGGACTGGGTTTATTTTTCATTTTTTAGTTGAATAATTTGATAAATAGATACTAATTATAATCCAATAGAGTTAATTATATATTTATATATTAATTTATGTACTGTATTCATTTTAGATAATATTTAGTGCAAAATAGTTGTAATTTTCAATCGGTTATGGTCCTTAAAATCATTTAGAAATATATTTTAGTACATAATGCATGAAAATTTTATTTTGGATGAAATAGAAATTTATTGAAGTGCATCCAAAGGATAAAATTCTATTTAGATAAATATATAAAGTATGTGTAATCATAAACATGTTGCAAAATAATTACGCATCATTTGGAAAACATATTTAGGAATCAAATCCTGTTAAAATAAAATAATTTATGTTGAACCGATGTCATCAAATTCATCATATATTTGTCGCATGCTGGCCCTAAAATTTCCATTTATCATTCACTTTTTTTTATTTAGGATATAAATAAATACCTAAAAATATTTATGCTTTTCCTCCCAGTATTTATATATCAACCCTACTTTCTATTACACATTTGAACTTGGTTTATTACATAAAAACCATTTCTTGATACAACATATAAGATTGAGAGGTCTAGTGTATTTGTGGATTAAGAATGTTACATAAAATCTTAGAACAAAAAACACAACATCTTTATTGAAAACATCCTTTACATGACTACTACATTCCCTCGTACGAAGCATTTCATGGGATTACCTGAGGTCATGTATACAAAAAGGGTTACCTATAAAGCCTAATAAAGGTATAAACAAAGCATACCATGAAGAATACAATACATTTTAGGAAATAGACATATCAATGGATCCTAAAGGAAACATTAACATAACGGCATGTTATATCATTATTATTATTACATGGAAATGTTGCAACAACACTTAACATTGTATTTACTTGAACCAAGGCTCATTGCACAAGAAGCATGAGTAAAACCTAATTGAAAATGAATTATAATGATTAAATCCTCATTTACCATGAATTATCATGAGTAAATCATCATTGCACTTGATTTATCATCATACTAATATTTACCCAATCTATTGGAGCACACTTAGAGTGCACCCATTTTAAAATATTCATTTCATGCTTAAGTGTGCCACATGTATCATAAAAAATGGATATGTCATCATGTATTCTTTGATAAAGGAATGTGGAATTAATACATGAAACTATATAATAAATAAGTAAATTTTCATAATGTTGAATACCATTGATAGAGAAATGGGCATGGTATTCACTACACCATGACTTTGGCTTGGAAAAACACTGTGCAATTTCGGCAGCATAACGACGTGAGATAAGAATTCATAAAAATGGTTGATGGTTGAGAAAGGTTTTTATCATCATATGTACATGAAATTTGCTGTAATTGGGGAATATATATACATTCTCTAACATATTAAATAGAATTTAGATTCATATTACAAAATAATTTCTTGAATGTAAATGAGAAGAGATAAATTCCTTACAAAATATCGGCATAGTAATTGGTGTACATGGGAAGAATTAATGAGAGATAAAGTGGTTTCTCATCATTATAACATAATTAGAGAAGTATAGGTGAGTTGAAAAGTCATACCCTAACATTTGTAATTCAAAATATAATGGCATAACAATATTAAGAAGCTTGGATAAAATGAAAAATTAATGAATCCCTTACATGGAAGTGTGTTTCCAAAGTCATGAGATAGGCTTGAGAGAGGCTACGTGGAAGATTGGGGCGCCTAGGGTAGATTCTAGGGAGATGAGGGAACTGGTTGGACGAACTAAAAAGGCTTTTAGGGAAGAGGAAGTGGGAGATTGTGTGAGTTTCTATAGGAAAAGAGAGGTAATTCATTATTATTTATGTTTCAGACACCACACATTAAACTAATCAAAACCACAATCAAGCCCATTGTTTTTGCCCATGGTTTTTGCAAAAGGGTATTGTAAAAAGATATTTTGTTTGGAAAATGTCATAAATTCTTAAAATAATAGGGTTTCTTTTGTGGAGGTGAGTCACACTCCCAAGGAAATCAATTTAAAAAGCTAAAATGTTTTATAAGTCTTTGAGGGTCAACTAAAGCTTTGTGAAATAAATTAAAAAAAACCTGAAATAAAATTATTTTAATAATAAAACATTTAAGGGTAGAACATAGTGTTTATAATATTTTATTATATCACTTTTTGTTCTTTTTGAAATCATGAAACACTTTATATAATTAAACGATATTTAAATTTTAACCAAAAATAATACTGTCTCAGAAAATAATGAAAAATTCAATGTTGGAAAATTTTCACATCCTGATTCCAAAGAAATATTCATTTTATACAAAAAAATTTCTAGATATGTGAATTTTAACGTTTAAAATAAATCCCAACATTTATCGATAAATCAAGGGTTTTGACAAAAACTGCTTTCAAATCAAAATTAAAATTACAAATGCATTCATAAAATTTCATTATAATTTATATATAATAAAAATTTATTTAAAAATAATGATAATGTTTTATTAAAATATTATTTAATTCAAAAATCTATTAATTCATCATAATAGATTTCTTAGTTTAATATTAACTAAAAATATAATTTGCACTTTAAAAACAATTAACAAACTAACAATAATAAAATTAAGGTGTAATATCTAATCAAAAATATTGTACATAACCGAAGTAATAGGGTCTCATTTCATAACCCTTTATAACACCCTCATAAGACCGAAGGGTAAGGTGTGCGATGGTGACAGACACTTGGGGTGGCTCAGATAACATCACTAATGTGGTAATCTCTTTCAACTTCTACTTCTCCAGTAGGCAGTTCTATTCGAGCTTAATGTGTTGATGCTAGGTTTGGGCTTGGTTGAAAGATAAACCCAATGACGCCACCTCCTTTCCGTGCTCTGAAAAATGGGCTTTGTACCGGGAAAGTCTACTAGATGACGTCATCGCTTCCATTTTCCGAGTAAATAGGATTTGTTAAATCCCTATATTTATACTAATCACGTGATCACTGTTCAATTTTTTTTTTACAAATAGTAACAATTCATAATGGTATTTTTAAATAAAACAATATAAAACCAAGGAAGTGCATAATTTATATAACCATTTCACATAATAATACATTTAATGAGATCAAGAAGAATTTCCATTAAAAAAAGGTTGGGGCATTAAAATCTTCCCCCCTTAAGAAATTTTGCTCTCAAAATTTCCTTTTCCCACACTAAAAAAGATATGGGAAACTCTACTTCATCTCTTCCTTTGATTCCCACATCGCTTCTTCAAACTTGTGGTTTCTCCACAATACCTTGATGAGGGGCATTGTCTTATTTTGTAGAACTTTTTCTCTATGATCTATGATCTTCACTGGTTGCTCCTCATAAGAAATACCATCATATAATTGTACTATCTCTAAAGAGAGTACATGTGAAGGGTCTCGTATGTACTTCCATAAGAGAAATACATGAAAGACGTCATGTACATTAGCCATGGTGGGTGGAAGTACTAGTTCATATGCCAAAACCATGACACGATCAAGAATCTCAAAGGGGCCAATGTACCAAGGAAATATCTTCCCTTTCATTCCAAACTGCCTTACCTTTTTCCACAGAGATATGTGTAGAAATACAGTGTGTCAAAATTTGACCTTATGGTCATGTCAAGGTTTATTAGCCTAACTCTTCTATTGGATTTGGTTTTCCTTGATATACGGCTGAATGGTTTTCACCTTTTCTACCATTTCATCGACCATTTCAGGTCCTAACAATAGACACTCACAAGCTTCATCCCAAAACTCTGGTGTTCTGCACCTTTTCCCATAATGGAATTCATATGGTGCCATTCAGATACTCGAGTGGAAACTGTTATTGTAAGAGAATTTAACTAGTGAAAGATTTTGGTCACATATTACTTTGAAGTACATAGAACATGATATTAACATATCTTTGAGTGTCAGAGTAGTTCAATTAGATTGGAAATCCTTTTGAGGATGATAAGTCATATTGTGGTTCAGTTCAGTTCTTAGAGTATGCTGGGAGCTTTTCCAGAACATCGAGGTGAATCTCAAATCATGATTGGATAAATAAATAGTGGCACTCTATGTAGCCTTACCACTTCTTTTATGTAAATCCATGTAATTTGATCCAATGAGAATTCCTCTAAAATCGAGATAAAGTGAGCTATCTTCTATAAGATATCCCACAATGACCCATATAGCATTGTCTCCTATGGATGTCCTTGGATGTCTAGTGACAATGTCCATGGTAATGTTATCCACCTTCCATGTTGATTTAGGTAGTGGTTTCATCACCCCCTTATACTTTTTCCTCTCAGCCTTTACTTGATGACATACTAAGAACTTTGATGTATATTCAACAATCCCCCTTTTCATATTTTCCCACCTAAAATTTTTCTCGGAGATCTCAATACATCTTTTTGCTCCTAGGGTGAATAGAGAAGGTTGAGCTATGTGCATCATTCAGAAGATTCTTCTTTATCTTTGGATTGGATGGTACACATAATCGTGACCCAAATCTCACAATTCCATCCTTGTCAACCACAAACTCTGAGGATTTCCAATTTCTGATAGCTTCCAGATTTTTCAGAATCTCCACAACCATTCTTTGATTATCATTTATTTTCTCCATGAGGGATGGTTGAGAAATAATTTGAGAAAGGATCAATGGTCTTCCTGCCTTAATGATTCCTATGTCTATCCACTACATGTCTAAATGAATGTATCCTTTTCAATTCTCATCATTGATAAAGATGCAGGATCCTTTCTAAATAGAGAATCCACCACCTTGTTTGCCTTATATGGATGATAGGGGATCGATTAGTCATAATCCACGACGAGTTCAATCCATCTTATTATTCTGCATCAATACATAATCGAGGACCTTCATCGAAGAATCACTGAATACCACTAAAAGTTCTCCACTTGTGGGTAATGTGAGTACACGCACAGTGATAAGACTCCTTTTCAACTCCTTGAATAATACTTCAAATTCATCACTCCAAGAAAACATTACACCTTTCTGAGTTTCTTTGGTAAGAGGGTTGGTCCATCGTGAGAAATTTCTCACAAATCGGTGATAATATCTAGCTAACCCCAAGAAGCTATGGATTTCTGTTACTAATGCTGGCCTCGACCATCCCTCAATTGCAGTTATCTTAGAGGGATCCACATATATCCCATTCCTTGTGATTATATGACCCAATAATGAGGCCTCTTTAATCCATAACTCACATATTTTGTACATTTAATAGATCTTCTCCTTTCGTAGGGTCTCTAGCACAGTTCTTAGATACTCCTCATGATTATCCTTGGTTTTGGAGTATATTAAAATATCGTCTATAAATACTACTAGAAAATTTTCAAGGAAATCACTAAATACTATATTCATCATGTCCATGATGATTTTTGGAGAATTATTGAGTCTGAAAGACATTTCTATGAATTCATAGTTGCCACAGCTTCTGCGAAAAAAATTCTTGGGGATATCTTCCTTCTTCACCCTTACATGATAATATCTTAACTGCAAATTCACCTTAAAGAAGTAGTATGATCCATGCAGCTAATCAAAAAAACATCAATTCATGGAAGAGGATACTTATTCTTTATTGTGATTTTGTTTATCTTCCGATAATCAATGAAAATGTGCATTGACCCATCATTATTCTTGATTAAGAGGAATTGTGCACCACATGATGAAGCACTTGAGTGTATAAACCCTTTATCTAGATTTTCATATATTTGAATTGTATGCTCCTCATGTTCCACAACATCCCTTATATATGGATTCTTGGATATTAGCAATGACCTAGGTATAATTTCAATTAAGAATTCAACATCTATTCTAGGAGGAAGACCATGAAATTTCTCGAGAAACACATCAACAAATTCCCCCATAATAGGCCTGACTTCAATGATAGTTTCCTTCTTTGACTCAATCATTTGATCCAGATACACATCCTCATAGGGGAGTAATATCCATGCTTGAGATGAAGGTGCTAAAAAAGATTCATCTTCCTCCTTGCACTTGTATAGAATTAGTGGTTGATTCTCCATATGGTGAGTGATTTCCCTCCCATGGAAATTAATTTTTTCTCTATATAAGGAAATATTATCCTTGCTAATAATTACATTAAATTCCACTAGAGCATGTATGATGATGTTCACTAGAAAGTCAAATCCAAAAATTTTGATAGGGGAGGATTTATATTCATGGGGTGCAATGATGGTCTTATTTTATGTACTCACTGACATCTTTACATCCATGATTTGTGGTGGTGTTGGGATTTTTCTACTAAACATTCTGGATATAAAATATTTCATAGAACCAAAAGAAAAATTTATGTTCTCTATTATTGAATAAATAACAATAATACCTATCGCTACTTCATTGTTGGGGTTCACTTTGGTAGTAGTGATGGAAAAAGATCACCCTTGCTTCTTTGGAGGTTGTTGGTTGCCTCTGAAAACCCTTAGCTTAGGGAACTGATTTGAAAGGTGCATTAGTTATTTGTAGTTGAGGTAATGAAAAATGTTTTGTGGTTCGAATGGAGCATCCCTATCCTCTGTTGTAGACATGGGCTTTTCTTGTTAGCAGTTAATAGCTGGGTTCCCTTCCCTTGCACACCTATAGCATTTCCTCATCCCCTTAAGGCAATTTCCGGGATTCTTCTTTCCACACCATTGGAATGTTGGGTAATGTATTTTCATATCCCCATCGGATTTATACATAGGACCCTCAAAATTGAAGTCTACCTTATATTTTGTATCCTTAAGATACACCTGAGATTCTTTGATCTCCATTTCAACCATGAGGGAATATCAGACAATTTCCTCAAAGATTTTGAATTCATGGATCACCAGAGATTTCCGCAGGTTTGGTTTCGTCCCACCAAAGAAGTAGACAACCTTGAATTTGGGGGTAACAACAATGTCATATGAATATCATTCAATCCTTGTGATGTTTTCCTTATACACTCAGATGGATTCACCATCTTTTTTCATAAGGTTAAGGAAGTCCCTTTCCATCATTAATCGGAGGGTGCACAGAAAATATTTATTGAAAAACTTCTTCCGGAAATCCTTGCATTCCAATTCCTCAATCTCCTCCTTAAGATTTGTATTTTTTATCATATTCCACCATTGATTGTCTTTACCCTCAATATGATAAGCAACCATAAGAACCTTATCTTGTTCGTATCATTGAAGGATGGTGATGAGCTTTTCAATGGAGTTGATCCATTGTTCACAATTGATGGATTAAATGATCGATTAAAAATAGAAGGCCTACATATTAAGAAGCTCTCGATAGAGACTTGTTATTTCTTATGGGTGGTTGAATGTTCCCCTTGACCCATGATTCTATTCAAATCATGAGGTAACTATGAGATTATCTTGCCAAATCTTGCAATTCTTGCTCCTATCAGATTAGAAATCTTATTAAAATTGTGATCACATTGATCTTTGCATCGATTTCCATCCCGACTCCTCCTTTTACCGACCATTGGGTGGAATAAAAGGAATGTTAGGGTTAACACATAATGGGTAATCCAAGGACAAAATGGATGACTTATAAATAACTTTAACTTCTTTAACTTATGAATATATAGCTTAAATCTATGTTATCCATGATCAACTTTCTAATATATATTCTAAGGGTATTTTTTATTCCCTTAATAATGGTTCATACTATGCTTGTGAATTTATCAAAGAATATCCCCCAAGTGTTTCATAAATAAGATTACAGCAAGGCATGTTGTTGTGTACCAGGATACCCTGGGACAAGCTTGAAACTCTTTGTTGGAGTTTTCACTCCTAGTTACATATGTGCTAGAGTCGCCTCTACCTGCTCATATCTAAACATGGATGTATTTTATTGATAAAACACTTAATCAATACTCACAAAAAATTAGGGATGTTTTTATTATACTTAGTCTTATCCATAAGGCATCCACTAGGATTTTCTAATCCTAATCCCAAAATAAACGAAACCTATCCTCTGTTACGAACTATAAAAACCATTATTTTTGTTACACACATAAACATGATTTATTACATAAAAACATTCAATTGATACAACATAGAAGATATGGAGTTCTAGTGTCTTTTAGGATTAGGAACATTACATAAAAAAGTAGAACATAAAGCACAACATATTTATTGAAAACATCCTTTAAATGACCACTACATTCCCTGGTACATAGCATTGTATTGGATAACCTGAGGACATGCATAAGAAAAGGGTGAGCTCTAAAGCCCAGTATGGGAGTAAAAAATGAATAACAGGAAGAATAAAATACAAGTTAGGAAATATACATATCAATTGATCATAAAAGATACATAAACATAAATACATGATATAACATCACTAGCATAACATGGAAATGTGGCAACAACACTTAACATGGTGTTAGCATGAGCCAAGGGTCATTGGAAATGAAGCATGAGTAAACCCTCATTGCACTTGAATTAACAAGATTCAAACTTCATTTCACATGAATTAGCTTTATTAAATCCTCATTTCACTTGATTTATCATGATACTAATCTTTACCCATTTCATTGGAGTGTTATTAGGATGCACCCTTCATAAACATTTCATTTCATACATATGTGTGCCACATGTATCATAAAACATAGATTAATCATCATTTATTCCACGATAAAAGAATGTGTATTTCGTATATGAAACCCCATAATCAATAAGTAAATGTTCATAAAAGTGAATACCTTTAAAGACCCATAAATTTCAAGGAAATTTGTTTCTTAATTTTCTTTGGAATTTTAAAAGAGCGCAGTTTATGATGGCACCTGATTCCGAGGCCCGGTGTGCCCGGAATCATTTTTCAAAGATTGGCTAGGGTACGTTCAGTGAACGGACGAGGGGGTTTTTCTAACTTTTGAGCCGGTGCCCGGAATCGAATTCTGAGGGCACCGATGAAATCGCAGCGCCGGTATTCGCTTAGAAACGCCTCTTCCGGAGTTGCATTTTCTCGAGTGTGGTTTTTAATTTTCGGGCTTAAGGTTGAGAAATAAAATAATTTTGCGACAACTTTATTTTATTTCACTTAAGCCACATGGAAGCCACTTGAAGCCACTTAAAGGCGACTTGAACTGAGTTGAAGCGGATAGGATGCTATCCAGAAATATCCTACCCCCCTTGGTAGGATATTTGTGAGGTGGGTCCCGCACGAGCCCCGCCGTTTCTTTCCGCTAAGAAACGCACCCACGAAAACCCGTCTTTATGAAAGTCAAATGACGTGTTTCTTAAAAATCTTAACAGACCATTTAGTTGGCTGGTTTATTTCGTGAATTAAATGGGTTGTTTCTTTCGTTGAATTAATTCAACGAATTGATGGATCGTTTCTTATCCTGTTTTCGTGTGTTGGAATATTAATAAAATAAGACCAACCAAAATCTTTTGGGGGATTACTCGTTGAGACAGAATTCTTGTTTCTTCTTCCTCCTTCGTGAAGAATGCGAAGAACGCGAAGAACGCCGAACCCGGAAATCGACGACGCGACGCCGTGATCTGCAACGCCGACAACGTTCTTCTGCGACGTCTCTTCCTCCGCGACGGATCTTCGATCGGCTGCTTGAGGTAAGAGTCTCGGACCTTCCTTTTTATCTCCTTCGTGATTCTTAACAAAAACACGGATTTAATTAATTTAAATTAAATCTGCTGTTTCATGGTGCGTTGAGTTCACCGACTCAACGCCGGATTCCGCGACGACGCGACACCTCCCCGCGACGACGCGACGATCCCTCTCTTCCGCGACGAGCTTTTCCGCGAAGAACGCCCGCGCGCGACGATCATCGAGGTAGGGATTTTATAATTTGGAATACCCCTCTTTATTCCCGTGAACGTTCTTTAAAAATTAAAGAACCAGTTTCAATTGAACAATTTTATTTTATTAAAATTGTCGGTTCATGTGTTGAAAAAAATTCTCCCATTTGTTTATATTTAACGCGGAGGGTGCGAGCCAAACGAACACGGCCCGACGACCCTCCACCGTTCTTCGTTTTGTGCGGATTTGACGGGCGATGACGGAACGTGCCGCGACGGATGTTTGATGATCCCGCAGTGAAGAACGGAACCCGGGAGGAACAACGGCGCAGACGGGAAGGAAAACGGGCCACCAGAGCGACTCCGGCGGCCCGCGGAAGCCGGCGGCGGCGCAGGCGGCCAGCGGACCCGCGGCACGCGGGTCCGGTTCTCCCACTCGGGACGCGGCAGTACGCCGCGTCCGCTGAAGACCCGCGCGGCCCGCACGCGGGCCGCAGCTCCTCTCTCGACCGCGGGGGCTGCGCCCGCGGCTTCCACCCGCGCCGCTCGGCCGAGCCGGACCGGCCCTGGCCGGGCCGGGCCGGGCCAACTGGGTCGGACCTGGGTCGGGTCAACCCGGTTCGGGCCGACCCAGTTCGGGTCGACCCGGGCCCGTACCCCCCCCATCTTCGGACGGACTTCGTTCAAATGGCCGTATCATGAGCTACAGGCCTCCAAACGACCCACCGTCAGCGGCAACATGATCCTTGGATCGAGACGGTCGTTTTGGTATATAGCACTCAAGGTTTCAGAATACTTTGAGTACAGTCGGGTTGGTTCGTACACGAAACCAACCGGGCCCTCGGAGCGGAAACGCTCATATCTTGAGCTATGGACGTCCGATTGACGTGCCGTCAGCTTTGTTGAGTTCCTCTTTGTAAGACCGATCTTTTAGCATACTCCTACCGAGGTTTGGATGCAGGTGGAGTACGGTCGGGTTGGTTTTGCCTTAAAAACCAACCTGGCCCCTGGGACGAAAAGGCCAATAACTCTCAGACCGGGCGTCCGATCGACGCGCCGTCTGCGACGTTGAGTTCCTGTTAGCGATACATATCTTTTGGATACATCAACTTCGGAATTTGTGTCAGTTGATGTATCAGCCTCTCGGCTCATGGAGCGGACCCTCCCGAACGAGCTTGCTGTGTGCGGAACCCTAGGCTGGCTGCAACTGCTTCTTCGACAGCGACGACCGTACAGAGATCCTCAGTGGACTGTGGCGACGACTGTGCAAAGATCCTCCATGGATTCCGACGACGACCATGCAGAGATCCTCAGTGGACCGCGGCGACGAATGTGCAAAGATCCTCAGTGGACTGCGACGACTACTGCACTCAACGATCCTACGTGGATTAGTGCTACAGGTCCTGCGTGGGCCCGGTCCTGTGTGGGCCCGATCCTGTGTGGGTCCGATCCTGTGTGGGTCAGCGCTCAGCGGTTCTGTGTGAGCCAGCGCCTACAGGTCCTGCGTGGGCCCGGTCCTGTGTGGGCCTGATCCTGTGTGGGTCCGATCCTGTGTGTGTCATTACGGGGGTTAGTTACCTATCGATCCTTCGTGGGTCCGACGACTTAGATGGATCAGTGATCATCTTTGTCGTCATCCGAAAAGTATACCTGTGTGAGATGAATCTTGTGTTTACTCTCCTTTGTGGATTGTGTTGAGCTATCCTGTGTGGATTTACTGTTTACTCTCCTTTGTGGACTGTGTTGTGCTATCCTGTGTGGGTATACGTTTTGCTTTCCTGTGTGGACTGGGTTGTGCTTGGGCTCGGACGTTGGAGCCGAACGGGGAATTGAAGACTTAGGTATATGTATGGGCATATACCTAAGCCGTGTCAGATGTTACTTTGTGATTATACCTTTCCTTTGTGTATTATCCTTTGTGGGTTTCGGGAGACCTTTGGGGGTCTCGGGGTCCCTACTGAGTAGCTTATACTCACCCCTGCACGGGCTTTGCCCGCACTACGTTGTGGTGGTTGCAGACGACGGACAACGCTGATCGTGGTGGGGGCGTGCGGAGCAGGACGGTACCTGGAGGTGGACCACCGGGCGGGATGTACTCAGAGTGGTCAGGTGGACCCGAGGAGCAGTGGAGGCTATCTGTACCCACCCTTCAGGTGGGACTTCCAGAGGACGGCTCGACGTTGCAGTTTTCCCTTTCAGTTGTTGTTTTTCCTTTCAGTTTTACTTTACAGTTGGGCTTGTATTTCTGGCCCCCTTTTCTTTCAGCACATCTTGTACAGTTTTTACTCAGTGTTTACTTTTCCGCTTGATTACTCTGTGGTGCTTGTTTACTTTTCAAAGGCAATTCCTTCCCTTTTTGTTGGGATTTACGCCTTGGTGCTAGTCTCCAACCCCTGGCCTATGGAAGGTGGGCTTGGGGTAGTCACGGCACGGGCCCCGAGGACGGGTCGTGACAAATTGGTATCAAAGGTGGTCGGTTCTACCGCAGACTCTGATCTTCCTTCTATGTGAAGCAATAGTGTTTAGCGTATTAAGTGTGGTTATCTGTCCAGGGAGTCCAGTGTTGGTGCGGCGACCAACGTATCCATACACCAGGACCCTGACTTCTGATTTCTGACTTAATGCACGAAAACATTGATTGCATGTGTGTTTCAAGTTTTCTCTGTGATTACTTGTGTCAGCTCACCAGGTATACTGTTCTAACCGTGGGATACTTGTTTCCTTTTCAGGATGGCACGACGATAGAAGGCTTGGTGCAGCCCTTGGAGGTCCCGGAGTGGAAGTGGGACGGGATATCTATGGACTTCGTGACTGGACTTCCACACACTTCCAGAGGTCACGACTCCATTTGGGTGATTGTTGACCGACTCACAAAGTTGGCACACTTCTTACCCATCCGAGAGCAGGTCTAAGTGGAGAGCTTGGACGTCTCTACGTTCAGGAGATTGTACGACTTCACGGTGTGCCATCGACTATCGTCTCCGATCGGGACGCTCGCTTTACTTCTCGGCTTTGGAAGGGGTTACAGGAGGCGTTCGGGACGCGGCTACGTCTGAGCACCGCCTTTCACCCTCAGACGGATGGTCAGACGGAGAGGACCATTCAGACTTTCGAGGACATGCTCCGCGCATGTGTCCTCAACTTTGGTCGCAGTTGGGAGGACCACCTACCCTTGGTGGAGTTCGTGTACAACAAAAGCTACCACTCCACCATCGGGATGGCACCCTACGAGGCGTTGTACGGCAGGCCTTACGGATCTCCTTTGTGCTGGACAGACCCTGGGGAGTCAGCACTTGTGGGACCAGAGATGGTCCGGGCCACGACAGAGAAGGTCCAGGTCATCCAGGAGCAGATGAGGACAGCTCAGAGCCGGCAGAAGTCATATGCTGACAGGAGGCGGAGGCCACTAGAGTTCGAGGATGGGGACCACGTCTTCTTGCGTGTCTCACCTCGACGTGGTTTGCGGAGATTTGGCCGAGGCGGCAAGTTGTCTCCACGCTTCATCGGGCCTTTCCAGGTCCTCAGTAGGATTGGCGAGGTGGCTTATCGCCTGGCTCTACCACCTCAGTTACACCGGGTGCACGACGTCTTCCACGTATCCCAGCTGAGGAGATACGTGCACGACCCGACGCACATCATTGACTATGGGGAGCTAGACGTGGATGATGGGGCGACTTTTGCGGAGGTCCCAGTGGAGAAAGAGGATCGACAGGAGCAATTCCTATGTGGGTGATCGATTCCTCTTGTGCGCATCAGATGGCAGCATGTGAACCTGCATGAGAGCACTTGGGAGCGGGAGGCTCAGATGCGTGCTCAGTACCCACATTTGTTTCCCTAGTTTATGATGTATCTTTACGGGGACGTAAAGTCCTGAGGTGGGAGTAATGTAAAGACCCGTAAATTTCAAGGGAATTTTTTTCTTAATTTTCTTTGGAATTTTACAAGAGCGCAGTTTCTGATGGCACCTGATTCTGAGGCCCGGTGTGCCCGGAATCATTTTCCAAAGATTGGCTCGGGTACGTTCAGTGAACGGACGAGCGGGTTTTTCTAACTTTTTAGCCGGTGCCCGGAATCGAATTCTGAGGGCACCGATGAAATCGCAGCACCAGTATTCACTTAGAAACGCCTCTTCCGGAGTTGCGTTTGCTCGAGTGTGGTTTTTAATTTTCCGGCTTAAGGTTGAGAAATAAAATAATTTTGCGACAACTTTATTTTATTTCGCTTAAGCCACTTGGAAGCCACTTGAAGCCACTTAAAGGCGACTTGAACTGAGTTGAAGCGGATAGGATGCTATCTAGAAATATGCTACCCCCCTTGGTAGGATATTTGTGAGGTGGGGCCCGCACGAGCCCCGCCTTTTCTTTCTGCTAAGAAACGCACCCGCAAAAACCTGTCTTTATGAAAGTCAACTGACGCGTTCCTTAAAAATCTTAACAGACCATTTAATTGGGCGGTTTATTTCGTGAATTAAATGGGCGGTTTTTTTCGTTGAATTAATTCAACGAATTGATGGATCGTTTCCTATCCTATTTTCGTGTGTTGGCATATTAATAAAATAAGACCAACCAAAATCTTTTGGGGGATTACTCGTTGAGACAAAATTCTTGTTTTTTCTTCCTCCTTCGCGAAGAACGCGAAGAACGCCGAACCCGGAAATCGACGACGCGACGCCGTGATCCGCAACGCCGACAAAGTTCTTCTGCGACGTCTCTTCCTCCGCGACGGATCTTCGATCGGCTGCTTGAGGTAAGAGTCTCGGACCTTCCTTTTTATCTCCTTCGTGATTCTTAACCAAAACACAGATTTAATTAATTTAAATTAAATCTGCCGTTTCATGGTGCGTTGAGTTCGCCGACTCAACGCCGGATTCCGCGACGACGCGACACCTCCCCGCGACGACGCGACGATCCCTCTCTTCCGTGACGAGCTTTTCCGCGAAGAACGCCCGCGCGCGACGATCATCGAGGTAGGTATTTTATAATTTGGAATACCCCTCTTTATTCCCATGAACGTTCATTAAAAATTAAAGAACCAGTTTCAATTGAACAATTTTATTTTATTAAAATTGTCGGTTAATGTGTTGAAAAAAATTCTCCCGTTTGTTTATATCTAACGCAGAGGGTTCGGGCCAAAAGAACACGGCCCGACGACCCTCCGCCGTTCTTCGTTTTGTGCGGATTTGACGGGCGATGACGGAACGTGCCGCGACGGATGTCTGATGATCCCGCAGTGAAGAACGGAACCCGGGAGAAATAACGGCGCAGATGGGAAGGAAAACGGGCCACCGGAGCGACTCCGGCGGCCCGCGGAAGCCGGCGGCGGCCAGCGGACCCGCAGCACGCGGGTCCGGTTCTCCCGCTCGGGACGCGGCAGTACGCCGCGTCCGCTGAAGACCCGCGCGGCCTGCACGTGTGACGCGTCTCCTCTCTCGACCGCGAGGGCTGCGCCCGCGGCTTCCACCCGCGCCGCTCGGCCGAGCCGGACCGGCCCTTGCCGGGCCGGGCCGGGCCAACCGGGTCGGACCCGGGTCGGGTCAACCCGGTTCGGGCCGACCCAGGGGGGGTCGGGCCGGGTCGGCCCGGGCCCGTACCCCCCGTCTTCGGACGGACTTCGTTCAAATGGCCGTATCTTGAGCTACATGCCTCCAAACGACCCGACGTCAGCGGCAACACGATCCTTAGATCGAGATGGTCGTTTTGGTATATTGCACTCAAGGTTTCGGAATACTTTGAGTACGGTCGGTTTGGTTCGTACACGAAACCAACCGGGCCCTCGGAGCGGAAATGCTCATATCTTGAGCTACGGACGTCCGATTGACGTGCCGTCAGCTTTGTTGAGTTCCTCTTTGTAAGACGGATCTTTTGGCATACTCCGCCCGATGTTTGGACGTAGGTGGAGTACGGTCGGGTTGGTTTTGCCTTAAAAACCAATCGGGCCCCTGGGACGAAAAAGCCAATAACTCTCAGACCGGGCGTCTGATCGACGCGCCGTCTGCGACGTTGAGTTCCTGTTAGCGATACTGAGCTTTTGGATACATCAACTTCAGACTTTGTGTCAGTTGATGTATCAGCCTCTCGGCTCGTGGAGCGGACCCTCCCGAACGAGCTTGCTGTGTGCGGAACCCTAGGCTGGCTGCGACTGCTTCTTCGACAGCGACGATCGTACAGAGATCCTCAGTGGACTGCGGCGACGACTGTGCAGAGATCCTCCGTGGACTCCGACGACGACCGTGCAGAGATCCTCAGTGGACCGCGACGACGACTGTGCAGAGATCCTCGGTGGACTGCGATGACTACTGCACTCAGCGATCCTACGTGGATCAGTGCTACAGGTCCTTCGTGGGCCCGGTCCTGTGTGGGCCCGATCCTGTGTGGGTCCGATCCTGTGTGGGTCAGCGCTCAGCGGTTCTATGTGAGCCAGCGCCTACAGGTCCTGCGTGGGCCCGGTCCTGTGTGGGCCCGATCCGGTGTGGGTCCGATCCTATGTGGGTCATTGCGGGGGTTAGTTACCTATCGATCCTTCGTGGGTCCGACGACTTAGATGGATCAGTGATCATCTTTATCGTAATCCGAAGAAGTATACCTGTGTGAGCTGAATCTTGTGTTTACTCTCCTTTGTGGATTGTGTTGAGCTATCCTGTGTGGATTTACTATTTACTCTCCTTTGTGGACTGTGTTGTGCTATCCTGTGTGGGTATACGTTTTGCTTTCCTGTGTGGACTGGGTTGTGCTGGGGTTCGGACGTTGGAGCCGAACGGGGAATTGAAGACTTAGGTATATGTATGGGCATATACCTAAGCCATGTCAGATGTTACTTCGTGATTGTACCTTTCCTTTGTGGATTATCCTTTGTGGATTTCAGGAGACCTTCGGGGGTCTCGGGGTCCCTACTGAGTAGCTTATACTCACCCGTGCACGAGCTTTGCCCGCACTACGTTGTGGTGGTTGCAGATGACAGACAACGCTGATCGTGGTGGGGGCGTGCGGAGCAGGACGGTACCTGGAGGTGGACCACTGGGCGGGACGTACTCGGAGCGGTCAGGTGGACCCGAGGAGAAGTGGAGGCTATCTGTACCCACCCTTGAGGTGGGACTTCCAGAGGACGACTCGACGTTGCAGTTTTCCCTTTCAGTTGCTGTTTTTCCTTTCAGTTGTACTTTACAGTTGGGCTTGTATTTCCGGCCCCTTTTTCTTTCAGCACAGCTTGTACAGTTTTTACTCAGTGTTTACTTTTCCGCTTGTTTACTCTGTGGTGCTTGTTTAATTTTCAAAGGCAATGCCTTCCCTTTTTGTTGGGATTTACGCCTTGGTGCTAGTCGCCAGCCCCTGGCCTATGGAAGGCGGGCTTGGGGTAGTCACGGCACGGGCCCCGAGGACGGGTTGTGACAATACCATTGATACAGAAATGGGCATGGTATTCACTACAAAATGACTATGGTTTGGAAAAATGTGGGACAATTTCGGAAGCATAAGAGCATGACATAAAAATTCATAAAAATGGTTCAAGGGAGTGAAAGGGGTGTCTCAACATATTTACCAGAAATGGACCATAAGGAATCATATAGATACATGTCCCAACATAATTTATAGAAATTATATTCATATTACAAAATAATATCTTTAATGTAAATGCGAAAAGATTAATTACTTATAGAATCTCGTCATTGTAAGGGGTGTACATAGGAGGAATTAATGAGAGAGAAAGGGGTAACTCATCATTAAAACATAAGTAGGGAATTATAGGAGAGGTGATAAATCATTCCCCAACATTTTTAATTGAAAATAAAAGGGCATCACAACATTAAGAATCATGGATAAAATGAAAAAGGAAGAAATCCCTTAAATGGAAGTGTGATCCCAAAGGCTTGGAAGAGGCATGATAAAGGCATCGTGGGTGAATTGGGTACCTTGGTAAGATTATATAGATATAAGGTAAGAACTTGGATGAACTAAAAAGTCTTTTAGTGAATATGAAGTTGGAGCTAGGGTGGGATTATATTGGAAAAGAGAGGGAATTTTCTATTATTTTGGTTTGGTACAACACACATTAAACTAATCAAAACCACAAACCAGACCAGAGTTTTTGCCCTTGGTTTTTGACAAAAGAGATTAGAAACTAATATTTTATAATGAAAATTTCTGAACAACATAAAATAATAAGGTTTCTTATGTGGAGGTGTGTCACACTCTAAATGAAATCAATTTAAAATGCTAAAATGTTTTATAAGTCATGGAGGGTCAACTAAAGCTTTGTAAATAAATAAAATAATGTTAAAATCTCATTATTTTAATGGTAAAACATAAATTTTCCGAAAATTGTGCTTATAGTATTTTATTACATCACTATTGGGTCATTATGATATCATAAAACACATTATATAATTAAACGGTATTTAATTTTTACCTAAAAATTCGACTGTATCAGAAAATTATGAAAAATTCACTGTTGGATAATTTCAACACCCGAATTCCAAAAATAATTTTAATATTATCTAAATAATATTCTAAATATGTGAATTTATACTTTTTATATAAAACATGAAATTTATTGAGAAATCATGGGTTTTGACAAAAACAACTTTCAAACCTTAATAAAAATTATAATTTAATTCATAAAATTATACGATCATTAATATATAATAAAAATTAATTTAATAACAAAAATAATAATATTTTATTAAAATGTTATTTAATTAAAAAATATATTTTTTCATAAATATATATTTCTTTGGAGAATATTAACCGAAAATACTATTTGAACATTAAAAACTATTTAAAAAGTAACAATAATAAAATGAATGTGTATCCTCTATATGAAAATACTTTACATAATCATAGTACTAGAGTCTAATTATATTACCCCTTATGACCCCCGTATAATACCTAAGGGTAATTTTTGAGATGGTGAAAGACACTGGGGGTGGATCGGATAACATCGCTCGGGTGGTAATCTCTATCAACTTCCACTTCTCTCGTAGGCAGTTCTGTTCGAGAAAAACGTGTTGAAGCGCGGCCTAGCCGTAGTCAAGAGAGAATCCCAATGAAACCACATCTTTTATGTGATTAGAAAAATGGGATTAATATGAGTAATTTCTATTGGATAGGTCTATCTCTTCTATTTTTTTAGTAAATTGGATTTTTTAAATCCCTATATAGGTACTATTCATGTGATCACTATTCAACAACTATATTAGCAATGATAACAATTTATAATGGTATTTTAAAATCCAAAAAAATAAAACCACGGATATGAATATTTTATATATCCATTTTACATAATGAAGAATTTAAATAGCTCAAGAGTAATTTCAATTAATAAATGTTTGGGTTGTTATAATGTATCTCTACATTCCACCAATGTTATCCTATATAGAGACCAATTCATATGTTAGTCCACAAAATTATTTATATCCAATTATCTATTTTCAAATGATATTTTATGATACCTCTTCATGATGATGGATTTATAATATAGGAATCATCAAACTATTTATTACCAATATTAATTTTAAAATTTGAAGATGCAATTTAATTTTGTTGGGGAGAATGTAAATATTTGAAAATGTAAAGCACAAACATTGTATTTGATAGATTGTATGACTCGAAACACCATGCAGATAATAGAAATTTATATCATGAGAATTCATAATATATTTAATATTTAAAATAAAAAATATATTTTATATCATTAAATGCATGATCCCCTAATTTAGAGTATGCGGAACACAACAATAAGTTTCTTCAATGGCCCGCATTACATGAAAGATTGAGATTCACCAAACAATAATATATTATTAATATGTTATTATATATAACATATCCATTAAATTATTAGTTAATAATAGTAATAACTAAATTATTAAAATTATGGTATAGAAAAATAATAAATTATTTAATTGGTTAAAAATTAATAATAATGTTTTATAATAAGAAATTGAATATTAAAGTAAATATTTTTATGGAAAAGTATCTTTATGATCAAAAAGATATTTTACTGTAATAGATTAAATTAATTACAGTTAGTGATTTATTTTATGTTAATAAATATATATATATTATAATCAATAAAATATTTTTGATATTCATCTAATAGATTTGATATGCATAATATAAGAACAAAAACAATTTAACACATAAAACCCTATATTTTTATTAAGGCACTTTTTCTACATTTTAATGGGGACCGATTATAAATATAAATTTTGACTATTTTAAAATTTTAATATGTTAAAATTAACTTCATATTTTATATATACACATAAATATTTGGGCATGATTATTTTTTGGTATCTTCCAATGATGTTAACTATTTTTAATTAATAGTGACAAATTGAGTATTAAATGAAATAAACTTTTTCATATGATTTATTTATATTTTTAAAATATATATTAAATTGGGTATAATGTTTACATGGACCATATTTATTTTAAAATAATCAAATTTGGGTCATTGAAATCATTTTTACATTGAAAATTACTAACAAATATACCATGATTTGAGACATTTTAACATTAAAAAAAAGCATTATCATCTCATCTGTAGGAGTAAATTTAAATTAATTTCCACCAAAACCATGATTGGTGTTTGAAAAAATGGATTAAATATTAATAATAAGTATTATTTATAATATAATATAACATGAACATATTTTTAGACCCAAAATAATTGTGAATGTTAGTAATGTTTATTACAACGATTATGGTAAAATTTAGCTTCATAAGGGACTAAACATTAATCATAAAGGTCCACATGACATATAAACATGTAAAAATAATTATTGAAATATTTATACCCTATTCAAACTTTTCAATAAATTGGGTTTTTATTTGACCCACAATCAATGTGAATAACATGTACCAAATTCCATTATCAAAATATTATAGCAGTGACACTCATCTATAAAAAGGACACCTCTCTTCCAACTTACTCGCACCTCCCAAGACATGTCATCTCGAACAAGATTTACCAAAATATATCTTAAAAATACCTCCCATATGCCTATAATCTTAACCTTTTTTAGAAAACAAACCTTGGAATCCCTTTGGTCAAAACTGAAAGGAGTTTCCTGAATAAGAGGTAACATCTTTCCTTAAGCTCTCTAGTTTTATTTTTTTCTCCACTCCTCAAATTATACATAATACATGTGTATAAAAAAATAATTTATACTGAATATAATATTATCTATATTATTGGTTCAACATATAATTACTCCCACCTTCATCTAATGGATCACGAACATATTGTTTACGTGTACGGAAAACTACTGCTCCACGAAACTATGATTGTTAATTTATCCATTATCACCACTCATAGTGGAAATTATGATGGAAAATATATTTATATATCTTATATATGATATTTATTTTGTATTTAATCATATTTAATTCTTTTAAAAATCATATCCTTAAACTTTATTTGTTGTGTAAATATGATAACAGCATTTGTGGAAGTGTGGACTACCACCTCCCCAATGCGATGCAATTCATTCTTTTGATACATGGAATGTATAAAAGAGTTTTTTAGTTAAAAATATGTGACAATAAAATATATATTATATTCATTAAATAATTAACATTTATAAATATAATATATCTTTTTATTAATTACCTTTTTAAAAACATTTAATAAGTGATTACATCATCTGTGGACGTGTGGACTTCCTCCCCCTCATCATGATGTGATTCTGTTTAAATCAAATTAATTATATATATAAGAATATATTATTAAATAAAACGGTATTTATGATATAATGATCAATATGGATATACATTATTTTATTTACCTTTTTTCAATAACTATCATTGATAAATGATAATTTTTCATGCATACGTATTACCTACCATCTCAATGATTATAATTTTGACTCATTTTTCAAAAACATATTTAATGATTTTTCTTAAAGGTATAATTGTTTTATAAGTGTAATAATTATTCCATTATTTTTATTCTTCAAATGTTATTTGTTGAAACCTTTTATCATTGATGAAGTACCAAATTTATTTTTGACACATAAACCGAATTTGGTCAAACACCTAACGTAAATATTATTGTTAAAGTAGTTGTACGAAACATGGTAATAAGTTAAATATCTATAATGATAGACATGAAAAATGTTCTGAATCATGTATATAAATAACATATGTTTATTATATATAAATTTAATGGAATATCTCCCTAAATGAAAATAAAAGTTATTAGATTTTCATCATTCTATTTTACTTCAGTGAGATACATACCTTTTTCACAACTTACTTACTTTATCTTGTGTACCTGCTACCCATTTTTATATATTATATCATTAATTAATTTATATTCATGGTATATTAAATATTAATTTAATATTATTTCTTAATAAGTTTTATGATTTAAAAATTTTCAATTTGGTATAAAACACTTTTGAATGTTTAAAGATTATTTTCCTTGCTATTAAATGTAAGGATCTTTCAAAAGTATTTCCATTAGAAGAAATTATAGGATCATTATTGAATAAAAACTTTATATTTTCTCTCTTATGTTTATTTTTTACCTTTTTCAAGTATTATTGCCATTTTCCCATTCATTGGTACCAAAAAAGTATTATAAAATGTTTTTTCAAGAAAACGAACATTATTTCTATCTCTAGAGGGAGATCTGGTTTTTTTCTAAAAAAGTAATTTACTAAAAAAAATTCACAATTTTTTATATTTATTTTGTAAACAAATATTTTACCCATTTTGTATTTTTCGAATTACATTAAAGTAATATTATTGTATCTTTGTGAATAGGGAAATTTTATAACCTTTTATTATGAAAAAAAATGTTCTTTTTACCTTATACAGGTTGTATGGATTTACCTTATGTTGTTTGATTGAAGCTAATTTTTCATGTTGAAAAGGTTATTTTTTAATGAATGTGTTTTAAAAAATTTATTTTAAATGATATTTTTTTCAAAAGTTTTTTCTAAAAAAGGTTATTTTACTCAAGAATGCTTTTTAAAGTTTTATTTATAATGAGTTCAGTCATTATTGGAAACAACCCTCTATTTTACACTACTATGGATATGTTGCATTGATACCATCCATAACCTTCCATTTGATGTTTTATGATTAATTTATCGATTGATAACATTAACATTCACTTCCTTGATTCATTTTTTAGTCCCCGTGAAATATTAAATCTTTAGTGATCATTGAACATTGAAATTTCCAACGTTTATCCATTTCAATTATCTTGGATATTATTATTTTATACATTTTGTACCATTTTACCAATAGTGATGACATTGAATGTTATTTTATTATTTGGGGAAATATTGATAGTTATATATTATTTATTCTATGCATATATTTTATAAGGCACATTGTTTAATAATTTAATCAATTACATGATATGTAGAATGGTTTAGACATGAAATGGTGGGTGGAGCCTAAAAATTAAATAGGTCCTCCATAAAACATGTTATCATGAGAAAAATTAGTTATGAAAATAAAAATAATTCAAAACATCTTGTGAAAGGCCCTAATGGTATCAGTTTTCATGTTCTTAAGACATGATGCCCATTAAAAATCATTTACTTTGATTAGTTTCAATCATTTTTCATCCATGAGATTTTGAGTCAACAAATCTAGGGGAATATTTCATTTTATGTTATCTAAATGGCATGTGTTTCAATTATATACATTTCCATGTTTATTTTCACTTGTCTAGTTATTTTAATAGAATGTGTTTCAATTTATTAATTTTCCATGTTCTTTACTCACATCCATTGTATTTATTTTTTACATGGAACATGTGTTTAGTTATTTACCTTTCCAAATATACTATTCTCATTTATTTATTATTTTGTCCATTGTACTTTACCCTTATGGAGAATTTTATCTCACTCTTATTATGTTTCCATTTCCCAAGAAACCAAGAATTGTACTGTGAATGTTATTCAATGATACTTTATATGAAATAGATTAACTATCCTTGAATTTATATATAAATATGAAAAAATTTTAATTAGTGTATAAATTTGTAATATAATACTCATTTATGCATCCGGTTTTCTAATACTACTAAACAGATCAGTTCAACAAGATTTGAGTCCATATGATTAGGAAAATGTAATTGATAGAACACACAGAATCCTTGGTAATTGGTGTTGAGGTGCTACAACATGAATTTATGCATAATGAATCTTCCACCAAATTTAAGTTTCCTAGTGTTTACATCAAGATAATATGGAACATTTAGAGATTATCCGTCTATATTTTTTGTCTCATAATCCAATCTTGTTATGAGAAATTATGACTCTCTCTTATGATCTGTGAACATATAATTTTTTTACCAAAGAGATAATGACGCCAAGTCTTCAAATCATCGACTACATTCGTTAAGTTCAAATTTTACTCAGGGTTATTTTTATCATTCACTTGTAACTACATTGATCCATAAGATAAACATGGTCACCTTGCAGTAGAACACATCCCAAGAATAATCCTAAAGCATCACAATACACCATATTCACTTTTCATAATTTGAGAAATATCAAGATTGGTATTGATTTATGGTGAATATTATGATCTTGGAAACACATATAGAATTTCTTGACCAATTAGAATGGAACATTGTTCTTTTTCAATACTATCATCGGAAAATTTATTCGTGAAAATCCCAGAAAAAGATTCGATAATTACCATCAAATACAAGAAAATTTCGTATCATGATGACATTATTTGGATGTTTCTAAGAGATCAAAACCTCTATCAATTCTAGATCCACATAAGTTCTTTTCAAAAATTACTTATACAAGAACGAATACCTCTTATATCCAAAAATAACAATGTCATAATTTGGAATATAGAAGATAACCCTTCAAGATTCCAAACACTATCTCCAAGTGTTTTTCATTCTCATCCCTTGGCCATGAATACACCAATATGTCATCTAAAAACACCACAAAAAAAAGAGTTATGAATTTGTTTAAATATCCAATTCATTAATTCCATAAATACATCTAGTTCAATTGTAAGACTGTAAGGTATTACAACATATTCATAATGTCCATATATACATCTAAAAGTTGTTTTCTGAATATCCTCATTCCAAACCTACAATTGGTGATATCCTGATCAGAAGTTAATCTAAGAGAAGCACTGATCTCCAATTAATTGTTTGAACATATCATCAATGTGTGGAAGTAGATACAAATTAATTATCCTAACTTGGTTAGTCTTGAAATAATCGACACGTAGTCATAGAGTTTCATCATCATTTTTCAAGAATAATATGTGCTACCCATAGGGACATGCAAGGTCGAATGGTTCCTTTTATATCTAGTTATTACAACTATACATTCAATTACCTTCAATCTATTGGTTCCATCCTATAAGACGAAAGTGAAATAACACTATTCTTAGGATGCAGATCAATCATATACACCACTTATATTATCAGTAGTAATCTTAAGAAATTATTGGCAGATACCTCATGAAACTGATCCACCAAAAATAGAAATAATTCTTATTAATATTTTACCTCAATTCCAAAGGAATCACTTAGACCTAGTATGATATCATTCAAATTTTTTGTCATAATATACACATTTTATCTTATTTTTCATTCTGGTCTCCTAGAAATTGATGTTTGATGCGATCATCAATTGTAAAACACAATTTTATATTATAACAGGAAATGTGATCCTAGAACATCATCAACTAATCCCTACCCAAGATTATATCAATGATCTCCAACTGAATAATAGAGAAATACAATTTTAGATTAGCTCCTTAAATAGTTATAGAACATTCTCTATTCACAAATGCATGAAATTATCTTTGACCAAGTGTACATTGATGTTTTATCATAGAAGGAATCATCTCAACATTAAATCTCAGTTCATAAAAAAAACATAAGAAAAAATAATGCATTTAGTTGCACTTATGTCAAGAAAATAATTCATATAGGTAGAATTCAGAATAATTATACATCTCGCTATAGATAGTCAAGATTAATCATCCCCAAAAACTTATTCTGCTGCATATAATTACATTGTTGAAATACTTTTCTCCTTGTTTATCTATTGATATTGCACTACAAAGATATTCATTGTATTACTAGAATAAAAATCACGTGTTATGTTTTAATAATGAGACTATTTCTACTATCCCCAACCTGTCGAAGCATATAATGCATGTGATACCTGATAATTGTCGTGAACACCCGACTATGGAGTACTGCTATAGTATCACTGAATATTCTCCATATTATTTTAGTTATGGAATTTCCTCAGTTGTTTTTGAAACTCTAATTTCATGAGGTCGATCGAACCACATTGGAAATATCTATCTTTATTCATTTGTGTTGGATGACCATTCGATTATCTAGCCATATGATTTTGATTCATTCTACCACCATGGAAATAATATTCCCTCTTCTTCTTACTCATAGCATTTGAGTTCCCACCATTTCACAAAGGTATCAACATACTTCCTCCTCACATAACTCATGATTTTTCCATTTCAAATATTGTCTCTTTATTGAATATCTCTATATAATATATATTAAAGATCACAATAATCATCCAATGAATCTCTTAGATCATCTTTGATTAAAAAATGTGTGTCTTTCATGATGCACAAGCTGCATCCTTGGGTGAAAAGTGCACTACAATCATTAATCTATCCCTATACTTCATGAGAGATATATGTTTTTACTTCCGGTTGAATAATTCCATTTCTATTTGAATTATGATCATGTCATGATAGAATTTATTTTGGATAATTCTTCAAAATCCTCCTAAGCATGTCCCCTATCAGATTTCTCCTGAAATTATAAGTCTAACCACTGACATGCAAGGTCATACGTCAAATACATCGCTTGTTTGACTATCATCTCTTTTGGTGTGATGGTGAAATCAAAGATATAATTCGTCTTGTTCATACACACCACTTCCTTATTAGCTTCAATATTACATAGAAATATGGGTGGATTCTATTTCTAGAATTGTATAGAATGATGCACCTTCCTTCACTCATCCTTCATATTCGAGTTATCTACATCCGGAAATGCTTTTACAAATACTATGAACCATCTGTTTGATCATTTATGAATCAGGTGCTACCATATTCCTTGAATCTTCTTCCTGTTGGTTTCTAAGAGTCCAATAATGTTCTATTTTCTAGAAACATAATGTCATAGGTCCCAATTTTTCATAACAAAAGTGTTAATAATTTCAAATTCGAACACATCCTACTATCACAACAATGATTTCAAAAATTAACCAATTTTTAAAAATCTATACTTTATTATGAAAATCATACAATTTTCAAAATATCACAACCATTTTCCTTTTAAAAATACAACATTTTAAAAACATTTCCTCATTTTTAAAAAATCAACATATATGTATGAAGTCATTTATCATTACACAAAATGAAATACGAACTCCTAGTGGGATGTCATTCCTCTAATGCATGTCATAATCCTCTTATTGGATAATCCCCTAACAATGAGATTCCAAATCCTATAAATGTTTCCATAACACCAATGTACCCAAATCCCTGGTTACATTGAGTCCATCATAAAAGGTAAACTATGTATTTTTATCCTCTACATTTTGTGTCATTACAATCCTACTCCTTTTTATGATCCCAACTCAATGAATAGACCATGATGAATTCACCTCCAAGACCAACTACTTATAATAAGTCAATGACTAACCAAGACATAGACAACTCGTTCCGAAAATAAAGTACTTAGATGATACCACTTGTCTCAAACAGATATTTGGACTGAAAAAACCGATACCACCTGTTTCAAATAGATTTTGGACCTTACAATCTAATACCACTTGTAACATCCCACACCTTTCGTTAGCTTGAGAATGTGGTTGAAGGTTACATAGACTTAAGAGACATCCCCAAGACTCCAAATTATGGAAATAAATATTGAATGGCTTCAATGCATGAGAGGGACAATATTCCATTAAGAATAAAACTACTAACAAAACAATCCATGAACAAACAACTACAATATGAAGCATTATAAAAATGAAAAAAAACATTTCATTTATCAAATTCAAACTAAAACCAAGAACAACAATGAAATACTAAAATATCAACATAAATAGATAAAGGTAATAATAAAACACTCCAATGTCAAATCCAACCTCTAAGAATGATTTATGCTACTCTCAAAAATATTCCAAGTATCATGAAGTATTTCTGAAGATGTTTGATACTTTACATTTTCCCATGTATCGATAAAAAACATCATTAAAAGCACCAAAGTTCCTAAGAAGGGGTGAGTAATGAGACATAGTATATTTCTCCACAATTAATTCCCAACTCACACAATAAAGATTGAACATGTTATCCAATTTATGTAAAAAAATTATTAAAAAAATTCTAAATTAGTTTATATAAAAATATAATCAATTTCCAATGTAAAATATTTTCTTCAAACAATACCAATTTTCATGGAAATAAATGATACAATGTTCCAAATCCATTTCACTATTTCTACTTTTGTATACACCATTATAATCCACACATCCCAAAATCTACCCATTTATTTTTCTTTATGAATGTACGATAATCATGAGAAGTTTCTCATCGATATAACATGTTACAAAAAGGTAATTAAATCCCATGATGCATTACACCATAGGAACCAAGCACAATGTCATATTTCAACCAAGACTCATAATGATATATGAAAAAACATACCTATTATTCCAAACAAGCATGCCAATATAATCTTGTCAATACCATTTCAATTAAGAAATATGTTTATCAAAACCCTTTTTCCTTAATCCAAATATGACCACTATTTTAAAATAATTTTTCCAAGCAATTTTCAAAACAAATCCATGATTTCACACAAATCCACAATCCACCAATAAAGAAGGTTTCTACCATGCATTTCACAAAAATTTCAAAATCCATTTCAACTAATTTATTAAATTTGAAAATATTTCCTATATTTCTAAATATTTTAGTCAAAAGT
Organism: Viscum album; assembly: GCA_963277665.1. Classification (NCBI taxonomy): domain Eukaryota; kingdom Viridiplantae; phylum Streptophyta; class Magnoliopsida; order Santalales; family Viscaceae; genus Viscum; species Viscum album. The sequence goes on along the minus strand of OY728150.1, from coordinate 1,459,387,737 downwards.
GTAAGCCCATGCCTCAGGTATTATGATGAAAATTATAAATGGAACTTAAAATCACACAAAATAGGGTAAAATATCAACACAATTGCCTCATATCTCTTCCCCTATAAGCAAAAAGAACAAATATAAACATGTTTGACATCTAAAAACTTATATCTACCGACAACGAGCATATTTCTAAGAAACCAAGAGATATGGAGAAGTAGATCTTAGAGAACTCATCATGAACAAATAAGAATGATGACAAACTGCAATAATAGAGCTTCAATTCACCAAGGAACATCTTCATTTCACTTATTATTCAATGGGGAGAGGTTATAAACCATTTTATACCGCAAAATAATGAGTTAGGTCCATTTTGTTTTAAAAACTAGGGAGTAATAGGGGAAAACAAGTGATATTAACAATTCTAGGATCCTATATTTATCATGTGCATGGTTAGTCAAATGGTTAGGAAAACTATGTGAAAGATACTAACTCTGTAGTGGGCCCTTTTATGGTTAGCTCACAGTATTTCCAAACCATTAGACAACAATTCCAAAGACCACTATCTCAAGTAGAAAAATTTATATTAGGATATTGTACGGTTTTCAAACACTACGTGCTGCTAGTGTGCCTTCTCCTATTCCACTATCTCACAATACATGGTTTCCCATAAGAGTTTCATTGATTACCCAAATCATTTCATAATTTTTAACTATTATAAAATTCTTATAAATTAACCAAAAGGTCCCCAAACCTTCCCAATATTATTTTATATACTTTAAATACCCAAAATACATAAATAAATGGTGATTACATGAAACCGTGTGTGCTACAAAACCAATAGTAGGTTATCCTCCCAACTATGGGTAAAGTCTATCATTCATGCTCTTAACCTGTCCTCCAGAAACTAATTGGTCCACTAATTCTAACCATCAGTTTGGGGGTGAAATGTTTTGCTCAAGAGTAATTGAGTCCTAAAAGACCCCTATAATGACTTCCACAACTATGATATAAATCAAGAATCATGGTATGAAATGATCGTTGATGGAACTCTATGGAGTTGTAATGTCTTCTGAACATAGAGGCATTCCTTCTCTCTACTAAACTCTTCTCTCTAATTACTATTAAGTGGGATGACTTAGTGAGTCAGTTTACGATCACCCAAATGACATCATGCCCCCTGGATGTACATGGTAATCTAATCATGATGTTGATGGATATCCTATCCCACATACATAATGGAACCTCAAGGTGTTGAGATAAATTTACTGGAACATGCTTATAATCCTTAACTTGCTGAAAAGTAAGGCATCAAAAGACAAAATCTCCAAATCCATTCATTCTTCTTAGCCACAAAAACTAACATGGCTGTTCCTGGTTTATCTTTTCCAAATATGGATATATCTCCAAAATATATTTATAAAAATATCAACTAACCTCCCCTTGCAAAGTCAGTTTTACCCTTTTTCATAATATAATGAAATCTATGTGCTACCCACATATAGAGAATCCCTCAAGAGAATGCATTATCGATATCTATGTTCGTAGGCTCTCACAGTCAATATCCTAAGTTGTGGCTCTTGGACTAATTGTATGTGTGAATGGGTGACAACCATCGATTCGGGGTAAGATTTTCCATCTCTATCCATAAAGGATGACTGCAATGAGACCAACTGCTCTGACACTATGTTCTATAACTACAAACATGATATTCTACTGAGAGGATCTACCACCAAATTTCCCTTCCCAAGATTACCAAATATTTCAAATTCATAATCCTATAGTAACCCTATCAATCACATATATATCACATTGATATCCTTATAAAATAATATATACCTTAGTCTATTCTGATTAGAGAAGATGATAAACGGCTAGCCTATCAGGTAGTTTCCTCACAACTTTAGTGTGAATAGCACTGCTACTAACTCAATATTGTGGTTTGCATAGTTATTATCATCTGTAATAAACTGATGTGACCCATAAGCTATCACCAAATTCCTATAAATTAGAAGAAAAAAAACCAACATTGGTATTTGATGCATCTCAAGACACTACCTACTTGACACCCTTCAATTTAAATATCATGATGGGATTTTTCATCAAACTTTACCACAACAGCATAAAATCCTATTAGAATCTCTATGTCAACATGAAGTATTTCCCCTTTTTGTTAAAGCTATCATGGGTTCTAATATTCTGGAGAAATATGTATGAATATCTAGTAAAATACTTCCAACCTAAGGATGATTCACACCTCCGTTACACTCTTAGGTGGCTACCAAGCAAACATTGTCGGTACCTTGTTAGGGTCCACTCCACTCCATCTTCTGAGATAAAATATCCCATAAAATAACGATGTTAATCTAGATTTAGATTTTTCAAAGCATCCTATAAATCTAGTGATCTCAGAGTACTTCCAAAACTATCCTCAAGTGTCTCTCATGCGCTTCCTCAAGGATAAGTACACTAGGATATCATAAATAAAGACTACCATGAACTAGTAGGGATAATGAATAAATAATCATTTCACGAGTCTCAAGAAAATTACTGGGGAATTCATCATGTAAAATTTATTAACCAAGGTATCTTAGTGAATGTAGGAACTTTGGAATGCCTTATTCATTATATCATCACCCCATACTCATAGATGGTTATAGCCGTATATGAGGCCACACTTAAATGAACCATTTTTTCCATATCAATTGATCAATGATTTCATTAATCCTCAAAAGTGGATACTTTTTCATCATACTCACCTTGTTCAGGCACTGGTAGTCCACACACATCCTTATGCTCCCATCGACCTTCAAGGAAATCAAAATTAGGATTTTCCAAACTAAAACATTGGTTATAAAAACTCCCTTCTTCAATAAGTCCTCCAATTGCACCCTCAGGTCATGAATCTCTATGGGAGTCGTCAAATTGTATGGCATGGGTACCGGTGTTATCTCATGGTGTATATGAATTCATATGTCTTTATATCGGTGGAGAGGTAAACTTGGAATATCTTCATGGGAGGCTTCCCCATACTCCACCACACTACATGACACTGGGAACTCCTAAAGTCTACTACACCACTGTTTAGGCAATGTAACTGATAAGTAATCGGCTGCACCCTCCTATGCATGAGTTCGTCATGCACAAACTGGGATTCCTTTTCATTGAAAAGGGTGAAATTGGTTTTGTCACAGCTGATAAACCACTTACATCTCCTAAAATAGTCAATCAGGGTGGGAACTTTACATAACCCATCAATTCAAAAAATTATGTCGTAAGGCCTCGATGCTACTACCAAGAGATTATAATATAATTTCTCACCTCCAAGAGTTAGGTCACTCTGTCAAAAGAAGTACCAAATCACTGAGTCTTATTCCGTGGTAGCCTCTAACAAAAATGTTCGAGCTAAGGGCTCGACCAAAATCTCTAATTCTCATTCAGAATATGTGTCAGGAGAGGAATTGTTAGAACCCATGTCTATCAGTACTGAATCTATTGAAGGAAAAAACATATACCATACCACAATCCATTCGTAGAGCCTCTTGGTCATGGTCTTTGACTACATGTAGCTGTCCTTTCCCAATTCCACTAACTCCCTAAGCCTGGTGTGGACTAAAAGGGGTGGTGGTTGTAGATAGTAAAATTTTCTACCACCTCCTACTGATATTCAAGTTCTTCTACCTTCTATGAATCCCTATGGACCTGTTTTATATTGTCGTTGTCTATGACATGGGGTCATGTCCATGATCTATCAATCATATGTATGGGATGTTATATTATCTTGTGCATGATTCCCCTGTACAACATGACCACTATCCTGGGACCTCCTACGGAAACATTTGGCACATCTAGGTCCCTGGTTATGATGTCATCTCCCTGTTTTGGATATCCCTAATCCTGCATTACCACTACTAAAAACCAATAGATGTATTTTCTCATATATGAAAATATCAACACCAAATGTCACTTATCACCCCATCATAGGTAATAATTCATAGAGGGATAAAACTATGTTTGATGTATCTATGATTACCTCACTCAAAATTTTGTTCCATGGAGAATTGGTTACGAACCAAATCCATCGAGTACATGGAGAAGTCAGTAAACCTCAATGAATACACATCTACTATGATGTTGCATGGATGGAGATACAGAATCTCATTGGTACATACATCTCTCGTCTTAACTAATTATATACCCACTTTGAAATTATTCCAAAAATTTTTCCTCAAAGGAGAATCATCATAACAAGGTCTATTCCCCAAACCCATCCATCTCCTTGGTATTCCTTAAAGAAGCCTCACCACCAGGACCACCATCTATGCTACTCGTGATTTGTCTAGATTGAAAACTTATGTCACCACCTTTTTAAATTCCTTAGCCGCATGTTGGTCGATATTGCCTTAGAACCTGATGGGCCACTATCTCTAAAACTCTTGATGTGGTCCCATCCATACCACATTATCAGCTATTAATGTGGCTGAAATTTGATTCTCTATAGGTGCAGGTATACCTGGTTTACCACACATAGGTAATATCTCTATTATTGGTCCTTATTTCAACACCTCATAAAAGAGGGGGTCATCCACTTGATCATCATGAAAAAAATCCCATATTGAATACATCACATAGGATACTTAAAAAAAATAAGATGTCACAAGGTCAATGAATAAAACTAGAGATATGACTCAATAAATACACGGAAACCACAACCCATTTCTATATGATGCATGTAAATATTTTCCCTACAACCATTTTTCTCATGTACAGCGTAAAAAAGCAGGAGATCAGAGTCATCATGTATGGATATGTTGGCCATCAAACCAAAACTAGATTCCCTGGTATAAAATCTAACCACAAAATATATAACATTTGTTCCCAAATCATTCTCATATTCTCTCAGCCATAATTTAGAATGGACCCAATCTGATACAACTCTACCTAGACTCATCCTAATGGGATCATTCTGCAACTCCCTATTCCAACCTCTAATAGTCCATGGGATGGATACTAGCTCAAAGTAAGCATATCACTGACATGGGAGGCCTTAGACTAAGTATATGTACACATGCACACATATCTAAGCCTATACAATGATGAAATGTAAAAAAAACTGAACAACAATTCATGCATATACCTGAAATCCTATAATCAGGGTAAAAATAGAAGTAATGAAAATAAATTATGTCGAAATACAATCACATCATAATGTGTATAATATAAAATTCTAGCATAAAATTTAATCTAGGACAGTAGTTAGAATGATTCTGGAACACACCACGTTCTATCCAATCTCACTAAGAATTTTCAGTTTCTTTTCCCCCTAAGACACTATCAAAAGGTTGATCATCATCTCCAGAAATGACACGCATTGGAAAATACCATGTAGGAGTGAGTATTACAATACTCAATAGGACACCATGAAACCACAAAGCATACAAAAAATGAAATATAATATTCATTAAAATGGTATATGTCTATAAAACATATAAAAATAATATCTAGATATAAAAAATTAAGACACACAATCTAAAGGTAAGTGACTACCACAGTATACCAGCCTAATATGAAAGATTAAAGATAATATAAAGCACTCCTGCAATATAACATAATCCAATGTTTGGTAGAACTAATACCATTCATCCAAGAGATACTTCTTGTCGTGTCTCACCATTATAATTACACGTTGAAAGGTCTGAAGAGATACAATACATACACAAGGATCACTAATAATTTCTTGGTGTTATACCAAAAAAATCAATCTGGATAAACCACTATGTATAGGATTGATTCTCGCATAGTGTTGGTCATGGAGATACCAACAAATCTATATAGAGAATTAATATTAATAGAGGATCTCATTTCATGCCTCCCGAAGGGATTCCAATAGCTTAATCCAAGAATTCTTATTGATGGAATCCCAGTCCTAGAAGTAGTAGATTATTCCATAATAACCCTGAGGGAAAGGATAAGAGGAACACTCCATAATGAAACTTCTCTAAGATATGGTGGACAAGGGATCCACTTTGTTTCTAATAATGTACATGATGTGAATTAGGGTTCATATGTCGTGTCCCATGTCCCCGGGTCCTTCCCATGTAAATAACATATGTCAAAATTCCATGTTAATGTATAACAACACAATGTGTAGGATGTCCTTGCAGTCTACCAGTTTATAGTAAATGGCTTTAGACAGTGTAAATGTTCTTGTGTGACAATATGTGACTTATCCCATATTCCACTCTAGGTCATTTTAGTGTAGTATAGTAGATATCATGCTCCCACCAATGTACACCACCCTATGTCTATGTACTCTATGAGGTAAATTCCAAGTCTCCAGGGTGGTGTGACACACATTGGGATGTGGTAACATGATGTGTGGTCCTTAACCCCTACCCATAACCCTAGAATCTTCCATGAAGGACCCAAAAATCGTGAAATCCCAGATTACATGTTGTGTGGATTGGGATATTCCTAAAAACGTTATTATTCTAGATATGTTAGACTAAGCCCACACAACCTTAGCTCTCAGCTCCAATGACGACCAAAATCATGGATATCCCTTGGATGATCCTCTAAATGAATATTATCTAGAATTTGAACTCTGAATCTGTTCATAAAGTGAATTATGTACATCCTGATCATCTTCCAAACACCGTGCATAAATTTGGGGTTTCCAATCCGTTTATCCAATCACTACTACCACCATCGTACCTCCATTATAGCGTATAGATCCCAGATCAAATATTTTGGATTTTTATTCCAAGAAATGGTAGCGCAATGTATTATCCATCAAAAAATTTCATGACCTAGACCAAATTAAGAATGTTCATAGGATAATGATGGACTGAGGGAGAAAAAGAACCAGAAAATATAACAGTAACGAACCCCAGTTGATTTTTATGTCAATTTCAATTCATTTAAATTAGAATAATAATGAAGAAATAATCCAATAAAATTAATTTTATCAAAATCATCCCACAATAATCATATCCCATAAATACTCATGATCCACATATAAATATAGTATTTGATAGATCCATGTACAATGTAGGAATCAAGAATGGGTAATGAAATCCAAAAAAACATCCCTACATTAATTCAGATTGATCACTGATGAAGATTGATGTAGCATCATTTTTTTGAGATCATTGGCTTTTTTGTGTTTTGATCATCAATCCATGTACTAATCATTATTTTCGAATTGGATCTCCTTTAATGGATCCTATGGTTCTCATCGATATATATGTTTATGAATTTAACCCATCAATTCTACCATGAGCACATTCTTATAAGAAAGTTAATTAGGTCACTCTATCACTACATCAATGAAAGAATAAAATATTTTAATTACTAATTTTATTCTTTTTACACCAATGATGAATTTTCATTAAATATCCAACACCAACTAAGGATAAGTCATCCCTCGGGTAAAATCAAAATTATGAATTAAATGATGTCCTCAGATTTCTTGATCCGAGGATCCATTCATAATTTATTCCACTTTTTTTGGAATAAATTTCATGTGTTATATTTAATATATTTAATATTTTCCAAAATTTATTCTAGGAACACCGGGCCTTAGAATCTCACGCCATCTCAAATTCACATATCGAAAATAAATCAAACAATATCAAAACTTTATACATTGAATATTCAAGTCATTCCACATTTGAATCTATTTCCTATTTTATGTGGATATGGAATGATGTCACCATGGAATTCATGATTGTTTTATCTAGGTTGTATCGAGGCATGGACTTTGTATAGATAACATTGACTTATTATCCAATTTATCCAACTTTTGACTTAAGTGAGATACCTTTTCAATAGACGAGGATGAGAGGATATACATCTTGTATATTTCATAAGATCACTATGTCTCTGATTCTATCATATCTTATAGGAATTCATGTTTTACATCATGATTCTCGAAAGGGTTGAAGAAGGCCCTCAGTTCAGATGTTCTTCTATTCAAATAATTTCAAATATAGACCAATGGGAAATTAAAGAATATGATTCAAATTTTAGAGGACATTCTTTGATTGTGTGTCCTTGACTTTTGGGGTTCTTAGGAGAAATAACAACCTCTATTTTAGTTTGACTACAATAATGCCTTTAGTTCTACTATTCATCTGGATCCATTTGAGGCCTTATGCATTAATCTATTCCATTAACCAATATGTTCGTCAGAAGTAGGTGAGGAGTCACAATTGGGACCATGTATCATCTAGGAGACTTTGGAGTAGGCATAACATATCCAAAAGTGTATGGATACAACATAGTCTATGTAAGAATCTTATGTCAATGGTTGTTGTCAACTGTTGAAATTGGAAGGGGTAGATTACAAATATCAATGAGTTTCTCCTATATTGGTTTGTATAGTGATTCAAAGATAGGGAAATTTATCACTTCATTACACTAGCTCATTCGAGATGATACAATGTGTCATGAGGGTAGCATATTAGTAAGCCTTACATGAGAGGTACCCATATATGAATGACATCATCCTTATATTTAATTTCTTATACTTTTTTAAGTCCATACTAATTATTTGGATCATTTGGATTTTGAATAAGAATTTGATGCATCCTTTTAGGGGTATCCTATCAAGATCATTGATTGGAGTATGACGGCTCTCCATGGTAGGTCAGTTCCTATGGTATGTGGGATATGGAAACATGGCCATGTACTATATAACACTTGGGAGAGAGAGTATGATATACTTGATTAATGTCTATGGAATTTCTCAATCAATTATTTACCACCTTATTAAGGGAAACCTGGTGTTGTGGTAATTTAAAGTGTAGAGATTATAAGATTATGATTATTCTAATGATGTAATTTACTTGATAATTTTATTTTAAACACTTATTTTAATACTTATGGAATTTCCAAGTGGAATATAGAATATCTCGAGGTTAATGTTTTTTTTAATATTGAATCCATTCTTTTTTGATGGACTATGTGGGAAAAATTATTTTCATAAACTGTATCTTCTAGGAAAAAATTTTATTTAGAACAATGAATGTTTCTCTACGTCCCCACAAAGGCTATCACTGTTTGTTTAAACCATGCTTCCTACGCAACCCAACCATTCTGGTAGTAACTATTGTTCTATATTAAGTAGAAAGGTTCCTGTAGGGTTGGCTAAATAATGCACCAATACCTCACCCATAGTTCCACATAGACAACAGGGGATCATGTTTTGAACATGGTTTTTTAAAAAAATGAATCCATATCTTGTTCCCCTTTAAAAATGGTGGAGAATATAATTTTCTCCCTTGTTCCCTTTAATACTAAAAATACTATTTACCCTTTCTTCTTCTCCAGCAACTTCCTAGGTATGAACCTCCTCCTCCACACTTAAATTGGATTTGATGCCTCTCTGTCATTCGAGCTCTCACTCCATAACCAACAGTTTCAATGTATATATAATTGTAGGAACCCTACACCACTTTCTTATTTCCCTCATTTATTTTTACATATTTAACATTATTTTTTTGGAAGATAATATTCCCTATTATTTGGATACTTATGTTTTTTGTTTTATCGTGTTTAATAACCAATAATGGGGTAACAAACCATGATGATCCCACTAAACAAACATAGTAGGTGGGTAATACATTTACCATAATGAAGATTCGTTTTATACTATAATTTCTCATGAAACATGACAAAATTACACTTGTTGACTGAAAATTTTATATTTCATTATTATATGGTCTTATTCACATCAATAATTAACATATTAACCCATCTCCTCAATAGACAATGGACTATGACATGTGCCTCCCCTTAGGGTGTGTTCTTATTAAATTCTCCATTAATTACATAATGTTTATATGGACAAACTACCTTCTATGTTGTCATGTAAGGTTTCCAAATTAAATACACTACTTTTTTTAAATGTATTTTTGTATAGATAAAAACCCTCCTTTTATTTATGTTTTTAAGGGATTAATCCCTTTTGAAAATAATATTTTATTGACTTCTAATTCATCCATTTTTTATCAAAGCATGAATGAATTTTAACATTGATTGGAATACATGGGTATGGAGTCCCATATATATGTTACTCTCATGCATGGAATCCCATATAGATATGATATAAAGGCATGGAATCCCAGGTATATATGATGATCTGGCATGGATTCCCATATACATTTAATATACAGGAATGGAGTCACAAGCTCTTGTGATACATGGCCATATAATTCCCAAATAAAATGTGATCTTCATGAATGAGATCCCTAATTAAAGGTGATTATTGTGCATGGTGTCCCCAATCGAATTTGATATATTAGAATGTAATTATTATTTAAATGCGAAAACTGGGAATGTAATACCGTATCTTGATACATGGTCAAGGTGACCATATGATTCATGAAACCCGAGCATGATGTACCTATACATTCAGTGATACTCTTACGACTACCCATGGAAACCGAAGTCACACATTGGTTCTTGGTTAGTAGTATATATATATGTGTGGATATAAATATTGATATATAAATATATCATATCTATACATATCTATATATACATAGTCACTTATCCATAGATCACCCAGCCAATGCCGAAGAAGGTAGTTCCAACCTTCTGTCAATTAACAAAATGAGTTGATCCATTTATTGTTTATATTTCTGATTTTATTTTTATATATGCACACTAATCATATTATATTCTCCTGATGGATTTTACTAGACACCTTTAGTGGAAGTGTAGATATTATATCTTACACCCTATTCAATAATTATGTTTCTAACCTATAGTATCTTACAGATGAAAGAGTAGACAAGGGAAGTGTCCAGTTACGGATGATTGATGGTCTTATTTAGATTGAGAATGGTGGAAGAGGATTGAGTATATACTCATTGATCTATAAAAGATATCATTTTCTCGATTGTAATTTTAAATATTAGGATGTATATAACTACTCTTCTTCTTCATGAAACAACCTTTTCTATTTCATCAGGACATTATTTTCATATTTTATTTGATAAAAATTCTTTTTATCCTGGTGTATTATATCATGAGGTCATATTATTCCGCATTTAATATAGTATATTATTTTTTCAAGAAGAAATTATTTATACCGTCATTTCCACTCTTCCATATGGGAATAGTGTCCACAATGACACACCATAAGCCCACACTAGTAGTCGATATCCCCTAGAATGTGTGGAATCATTCATGAGTCCATATATCCAACTATTTTATCTTACATATATGTAACATCCTACTCTAATCATTGGATTGAGTTGAGGTGGCGGTTCTACTTGGCCTTAAGCGACATCCCCAAGACACTAATAGTTGGAAATAAATACTAGAGAGCATCAATACATGTGGGGGATGATTTTCAAATTAATGATAAAACAACTAACCATGGAAACCATTGATAAAAAAACTATATGTTTCATTATAAAAATGAAAGACAACTCTAAATTGTATTTACCAAAATCATACTAAAATCATGTTCCATAATAGAAGACTACAATATCAATGAAAACACCATAAGATAATCTAATAAAGCTCCCAAAAAAGGATTAGACTCCATGATCCACATGCTCCATGCTCTAACTTCATCAAACATTCCAAGTATCATGATGTGGTTCTAAAAATGTGTGATACTTTACCTTTTCCCATATCCTTATAGATAACATATGCAAAATCACCAAAGTTCCTAATAAAGGGCCATTAATAAAATACATTATGTTTTCCCCACTGACTTCCCAACTCATTCCACTATGATAGAAATGTCGGAAAAATTTATATGAAACTATTTATATAAATGATATTTAAATTATTTTATAACTAAATATAAAAAAGTTATATATCAACTAGGTTTTTCAACAAAATAAATTTTCCAAATAAAGAAACCAAATAATGGTTTGAAACTATTGCAAAAGTCCCTTTGGGAAGAAACATACAATTTCTAACATCACCGCAACCAACCATGATTGCATTATTATGATATCTTCATACTCATGAGAATTCACTTTTCAATATACCATTTTTTCATTAGGTAACTATGGATCATGTTCTATTACACCATTAGCACTAAGAACAATGTCATATTTTAACCAAGCCTCATAAATGAAAAATGAACACAAACACTAAGTATGAAAAAAATGCCAACCCACACAATCCAGAACCATTGAAATAGAATAATATTTTTATTGAAAACATTTTTAAAAACAAAAAATTTCAATAATACAACATTTCCATATTTTAAAATCAATAATCCAAATAAATTTGGTCAAACAATTACCAAAATTCCACTATTTCCCCAAAAACGATAATACATCACTAAAGGGGATTTATATCATGATTTTCAATATAATATCCTAATATATATCAATAAATTATGTAAATTTTAAATTAAACCAACCAGTTCTAGAAAGGAGAGTCAAGCGTGAACCCACATACCTTGAGAGTTTTTGAAAAAACAATAAAAGTCATGATAAAATTCGAAGAACCATCTTGAATCTCTACAATCCTATAGTAGATCTCCTCCACTATCATAAAAAAATCTAAAAATTTTGGCATCCACAATCATATATTTATAATCAACAGTTAGAAGATATAAGAAAAATAGAGAGAGGTAGAAGTAGATCTAATAAAAACATTAATAATGATCATGAATGATCACGTACAGTAAGAATCGAGCCTTAACGCACCAATGGATGGCTCAAGATGGAATCTGATCCCATGGGGAGAATATCATATACCATTGGGAGACAAAATCATAAGTTAGGTCTATTTTCGGGAAAACCCAACATAGTTAGAGGTAAAAACGAGTCAGATCCTCAATTTAAGGATCTAAATTTGATATGTGGATTTTTTAGTCGCACAGTTAAGAAACTATGTGTAACCATGATCCATAAATTATGTTAAGGACACACCTCAAACAATATCAATGAAAATTCTAAAAGCTATGTGTCATCCATTCCAAATACACTACCTAAAAATACATAACCTCATTTTCGAAGAGCATAATTTCCACATGGCGGATGCATGGTTTTCTCAAACAGAATGCCACTAGTGCGCCTTCCATATAGGTAATGTCTCACATTTAAAGGTATCCTTAATGTGTTTCAATGTTTCAACAAATTGTGCACCACATATGCACATATTAAAAGACCCAAAAATAATAAAAATATATCTAAACTCTCCAATGATTCACCCATAAATTTTATATAGTTAAAAAGTATAAATACATGGTTACATACCAAAAACTAAGGGTACTAAATTCTCCCCATAATTGTTATTTCCATCATCGAAATTTAGAAAACCATTATTTCTTTAAAAGAGGTTGGGCCATTGTTCTTTTATTTCATTCTCTTGTCCCCTAGTATCTTCTCTAATTTGACCTTATTTCCACACAACCTACACTATACGAATTCTTTTTTTTTCATCCAATACTTTCTCTTGCTAATCCCAAATCACCACCAGAATATGCACCAACAAAAAATGCATCTCTAGTTCAACATTATCCCATCTGACCACACTGTCAATATCAGGTTGATAATTTTTCAACTATGATACATGGAATACATTATGCACAACCCTGGATCATAGTGGTAATTCCAAACGATCATTCACCTCTCCAGCCCATTATTTTTTCTCAAAAGGTCTTATATATCGATGAGATAACATTTCATTGTTTCCAAAATACAAATTTATATATCTTTAACATATCCATAAGAACAAATGATCACTTACATAGAACGAAAATGAAAATGTATAATGATAATACAAAGAGTTCTAATGATTTTGAGAAGCCTCCATCCACTTTCAGATAAAACGAATATTCCCTAGTGTCTCTTAGATAAGGAAAGGCCCAACTAGTGATGTATCACCTTTTTACACCCATCAATGTTGATAACGACATGTACGCTCATAAAATTCTTCAAATGGTGCCATTTCTATCAAGGAATTACATATTTTTTTATATGAGAACTCCAATAATGTTACATGTTCTTCCCATGAGGCACCAAAATTAATTTCACACACACGCAACATATCCTAAAGCCTTTGTATCATCCTTTTGTATTTTCTATCCATCTGAGGATGATACGCTATAATCACAGTTAGCTAATTTTCAAGGGCTTTCTGTACGAATTCCATAAAAGGGGATGTAAACCTATGATCTCTGACTGATAAGATCATAACTAGAATTCATTTTCTTATTACAACATCTTGAATATATATTTTGGACATAACATCTACCATATGAGTTTTATGAATAGGGATGAAATGAGCTTACATCGTAAGACAGTCCACTATCACGCATAGGGAACTATGCATCCAAACGATTCTAGGGAGACCTATATCATAATCTATAGCTACATTCTCCCATTTACACACTAGAATAAATAAATATTATTACATAATCCTTGGGCACTGATGATCTTCCATAATATGTTGATAAGTTAATCATCAAGAAAAAAACTCATCCACCTTCCTTTTCATACCAGCCCACCAAAACTGTGATTTCAACACCATATACATCATGTGTATTCTTAGATAAGTATCCTATATTGAATGGTGGTAATCATGACAGATTTTTTCATTATATGTCATCAGCACAACCAGAAGATTCCTGAACAACAACATGAAACTCTCATCTCATATCTAGCCCTAAATAGCCTCCCGACCATTGAGTTTTAAACTCATAGAAACACATTTTGAATCATAATTATATGCCTTTTATACCATATTTACATAATCAAGAACCCTAGAAAATGAAAGTAAAACTACATCATCATCACGATCTTCACATTCCACATGAATTTGGATAGGACCAAGATCAATTACCATTCGTTTGAAGCCTATTTTTCTAACTGAGTATATGAATTTCTAATTAATGTATCAGCCACAAAATTTCATTTTACCAATGGATTCATTAATTCAAAATCAAACATTTAGAGATATCTTGTCCATCTTATTTTCAACATATTAAACTCTCATTATGAGAAAATATGCTTCAAGATATTATGATCTGTACACATAGTAAATTTCTCACCGAATAGATAATGATGCCATGTTTTTAAATCATGGATGACTAATGTTGACTCCAAATCATGTGTTTGGTAGTTCATCTCATGAAACCTTAACTTCCTTGATCCATAAGCAACAACATGGAATCCATGCATGATAAAACACCCAAACCTAGATCTCAAAGCATCACAATACACCATGTACCATTGTCCTTATTTTGGTAATATAATGATAGGTGTTGATGTACGGAGATCATTCATCTCTAGAGAATATTTCTATAATTCCTAAGACCATTGTAATGGAAAATATTTCTTTTTACAAACTTCCATAGGATAATCTAGTAATGATAAGTCATGAAAAATGCATTTGTAGTAACTAGAGATCCCAATAAAACTTTACATCTAAGATAAATTCTACGATGGATTCCAAGAGAGAAAATATTATATCATCTATGTATCCATTAAAATGAATCTTTAAAAAATTATATTCCCCATAAAATGTACCTCTTATATCCAAAAATCAAAATTTTATAATTTGGAATACAAATGATGGTCTCTTAAGATTTCTTACACTGTTTCCAAGTGTTTCTAATTTTTAACCCTTGTCCTTGAAAACACCAATATGTTATCCACAATTACAAAAAAAAGAAACTGGATATAATTGAAATATTTGATTCATCAACGTCATAAAGACTAACAGTACATTCGTAAGAACTAAATGAATTTCCACATACTCATAATGGCCAGATCTACTTGTGAATGATGTCTTCAGAACATCCTCCTTCGAAACTCAAAATGGCCGATATCATGATCAAATGTCAATCAATGAGAACCACAGAGCTCCCTTAAATTGATTGAACATATTATTAATTAATGTAATAGGATACCTATTATTTATCATAACATTTTTGTGCTTACTAAAATCTACACACAGCCTAAGAGTTCAATCTACTTTCTTCACAAACATGACTGGTGATTCCCATTGTGACATGTTTGGACAAATGAAACATTTGATTTATAGCTCCACCAACATCACATTCAATTGCCATAATTAAAATGGATCTATTAAAAAATATGAGAGTGAGATATGATTGGTCTATGGAAGGAGAATTATTGTAAAATCTTCTTCCATTATAGGTGGAAAACCATTACAATTTTCAGGAAAAACATCAGGAAACTAATCCACCACTATTGGGAAATTTCTATGCTCAATTTCATCCATCAATTCAAAATTCAATGAAACAAACTAGTAAGATATTTATCCAACTTTTGGTTCCAATAAGCTCATTTCACAGGTCATTACACTCCTTTATCCTATAAATAGATATAGGACTCCATCCTCAGTAATGAAACTAACTATTCTTCTATAATAGTTGGTGTGTGATTTGAACATTGTATACAAATCCATACTGAGGATTAAATCATAGATATCCATCTCTATCCCAATGAATGTCCATTTCATCTCATTTCAATCAACTATAATAGAACATATACTACATAGAAAGGCAAGATCTTTTATTTCCCATAGAGGATTTTTATTTCATATCATAGAGGATATAATATCGAGTTTTAAGATTAGAAAATAAATAGAATAAGAATAAATAAAGAAATGTGATGCATTAGTATCAAAAACACTTTCATAATGGTATAATTAAAAATAATCATACCTCTCACCATAGATGGTCCATCATGTCATCCACAATCACATACTCAAATCTATATAATTTATTTGTCTCTCCACATTTTTCTATGTTTTCTTGTTGACAATTCCCTACTTCAAGATTCATGGTATTAATTTAATAACCATGGATAGTTGTATTCTAATGAAAAGACTAAATCATTATTCCTCACCTGGTTGAAGCCTACGATGCATGTGATACCCAATAAGTGTCTCAAGCACTTATCCTCATAGCATTGAAAAAATAATGCTAAATAACCACTATCTTATTGAAATTATGTAATGTTCTTGGTGTGGTTTTATAATCTATCTTTATGTGGTCGATCAAACCCCATTGAAAATACCCAAATATTATCATGGTTCAGGTAGTAATATTCAAGGATGAAGATATTTGATTCAGATTCACAATCTCACCTTGGAAGTAGGATTCCAACTTTCTTTTCCTCCTGACCTTATAGTTCCCACCATTTCCCTTATTTTTCAACATATATACTCCTCTCATAGATCCTGATATGTCCTTTTTAGCCACTATCACTCTATTAACTAGATTTGTAAACTTTTTAATATAGAGAACATCAATATTTGAGTTAATATCATACCTCAACACTGATTAATAGATGCATGCCTTTGAGGAAAGACATGTAGTAACTTCATGTGAAAAGCTAAAAAAATTAATTAATTTGTCTACATACTCAGTGAAAGAAATATTTTACTGCTTCAAGATTAAGAATTCCATAATTCTATGAATCCTAAATGTGTAAGGATAGAATTTTTTGTTGAACAATCCCTAAAATCCTCCAAAATATGGCTATGATCCACTTTATACCACACAAATAGAACCTACCTCTAACATGTAAGATCCTCTAGTATAATGTAACTAGTGGTGTGTTGATTAAATCCAAGATATAATTCAACATGTTCATCCAGACCTCTGGCATTTTTGGTTTAGAATAACTATAAAGGATGGATGTATTCTACTTCTAGAACTGATGGAATGTTCCACATGTCTTGGCTCCCTCTAGTTTTCTATGTCCATAGCATGAATTTCTTAGACAACAATCTGAAAAGGATTTTTTCTATCCTGTGGCTCAGGTGAAACCACATTCCCTACATCTTGTTCTGGATAGTTTCTATCACACCAATTGGGTTATATTTCTTATAAAACGAGACACTCTATAAGTCTCACTCTCTGTCAACTGAAGGTATAACATTTTAAATTCCTTCCAATCATACTATGACAATAATTCTTTCAAAAACAAAGCATTACCATGATCAGCCATTTTTTAAAAATCATTTGTTGCATTGGAAAATCAACCCATTTTCAAAATACAACAACCAATCTCTTTTTAGTGTATTTAATTTGAAAATAATTTCCCCATTTTTTTAAAAATCAATACTTTTTCTGAAAATCACGAATCATTACTCAAAATGATATATACACTTTTGGTGGGAATTTATTCCTCTAATGTATGCCCAACTATGAAATTAGCCTATTTCCGCGAAACTATATCCACAGTTTTACTAAAACTATGGCCATAGGTGGGTCTATAGCCATAGATTTCAAAACTATGGTTGTAGATCATTTTTCAAGGGATATAAACATGGTTTTAGTAAAACATTGGCTATAATTCTCCCACCCTTTCATAAGAAAAAACTTTTCCCATGGAAAAAAGTTGGGATGCTTTATTGACATAGTTTTTAGGCTACCAATATGGTTTTTAAATAAATAAATAAATATATATATATATATCATAATATATATCTATATGCACAAATATATACACGATGCTCTCTATGGTGTAGTGGTTACACATCTGAATCAAAAAAGAGATATATAGAGATTGGATCTGGACGGTGAAATATTATGTTTAGGCTGTATCAATGGTTTTTTGGGGAAATAAGCATAGTTTTCAATCATGTAAATACAATCTATTTCCAAAGATTAATCTATGGCCATAGGTAAACTACCATAGAAGACAATGATGAGACTGATATCTTTGGCTTAAACTATGGAAATTTTTCTGACCCTATTATAGTGGACATAATGGAAACAGTTTAGGAAAACCATGGATGTAAGTTATGATCATTGTATTGGGCCCTATTTCCATGACTATCAACCAGCGAAATAGGCCAATTTTCTAGTTATTATTTCATACATGTCTCATTGGATAAACCCATGATAATGAGTTACCAAAACAAATAATTATATTGAAAGAATATAGGTGTTGAACTCCATGGTACCTTGACGACCAACATAAACAAGTTATCTATATATTATTATGATCAAAATTTAAAATATAAACCATCCTAATCCTTTCTGTGATCCTAAATCAAGGAATATAAAATAATGAATTCAACTCATGGATGAAGAAAACTGATGACCTCTTGTTCCACAAAGAGGGACCGAGCTGATACCACCTATCTCAAACAGATGTTTGGACTCATAAAAACGTATACCAATTGCCTCAAATAGGATTTTTTTGAAAAAAAAAGATTCCATTTGTCTCAAACACGATATTAGACTGAAAAACAGATTCCATTTGTACGACTTTTCCCCTACTCATTGCCGTTAGGTAAGTTGAAGGTGCTACTTGGACTTATGAAACATCCCTAAGATGCCAAAGGATTGAAATAAATTCCAGTGGGCTTCAATACATGCGGTGGATGATATTCAAATTAATAATAAAATAACCAGCCAAGGAAACCATATCCAAACACACACTATATTATGAATGATGACAATGAAATACCACTCACCATTTCATTTACCAAAATCCTAATAAAATCAATTGCCACAAATGATGCCAACTATATCAAAGTAAAAAGTGGATGACAAACTAATAAAACTCCAATATAATGATAAGACTCCCAGATCCAAAATCCTAATGCTCCAACTTCATCAAAACATCCAAGTATCACAAAGTGGTGAAAAAACAGGTGATATTTTATATTTTCTAATGTTGTTGTAGATGACATGCACAAAAGTCCCAATGTTCCAAATAAGTGGTGGCTACTAAAACTCAGCATGTATTCCCCAAATGACATCCCTACTATTACCACTAGGATTTGTATGATTTATATAAAACCATTTGTATAATTGAAATTATAAAATCATTTATAAATAAATATAACGATGTTCCATATCAACCAGTATTTCCAAAAAAACTCATTTTACCAAGAAAGAAACAAAACAATGCTTTAAAACTATTCACTATTTTCCCTTTGGAATAACCATACCGTTTCTCACATCACCACAACCAACCAAGAGTTCTTTGTTATGATTGTTCCATACTCATGACCGGTCTCTCATTGATCTACGAAGTTGTTATAATATAATAATGTTCGTTGTTTGATTACACCTTTGGCACTGAGCAGAAATTCATATTTCATCCAAGCCACATAAATTCAAATTAAACACCAAAACCACATATTCAATAAAGAATACCAACCCACATATTACAAAATAATATCAATAAAACAATTTTTTTTAGTGAAAACCATTTTCTGGACAATCCATTTAACAAATCAGCAAATAAATATTTTAAAACCAACATTTTAAAATCATGAAACCAAATTAAATTGCCCAAAAAATTACCACAATTATATAATTTAACCAAAAACCATAAATCAATGCTAAATAAAATTTATATCATGCATTGAACCACAAATTCACAATCAATTTCATCCAATTTAGTAAACACTAAACTAAGGTAATTAGTTTTAGAAATAGGAGTCGATAATGAAGCTTCCTACCATAATAGTTTTTTAGAAAATGATACATGGCACGAAAAACAACATAAAACAGGGATTAATCTTCATGAACCCACTTTAGATCTACTACCATATCCTAAAAAGGCCAAATATAAACATATTTCGTCATTGACTACGTTAGATATACCCATAGAGGGTATAAAATCGGAAGGAAGAGAGATATGTATATCTATGATAAATGTTAGGTCCACTAGGTTAGATACCCTGAGGGGGGGGGGGTGAATCAGGGTATGAATGATTAAAAAAACGTCCCATTTTTATCTTGTTTTGCAGTTAAGAAAAAACATTCATCTCTCTCTTTTAGGTAAAAATGTACAAATAGAATCTAAATCATGCACATAACACATTGATTTTTTCATGGTCCACTCTCACTGGGATACTTCCTAAGAAAATACACTGATAATGTACCGATTTACCAAATTCAAAAAATGTGCACTACTATTTACAATGTTTGAAGCAGAATCACTCTCCCTTCTGGTTGGCAACCATTTACAAAATGAAAGCTCATCACACTCTCACTGATTTGAGCTCACTGCTTATTTAGAAGATCCACTCATAGTTTATTGACCTATAGGTCTCTTCATTTTCACTAATGAAATTTTCATCCTTAACCATTGATAGATGCTCTATTGATGTCCAACTTTCTTCCATAGAAGAATTTCTCTTTACACCGTGTGTACCGTGCAATCCTAGTTTTTATGCACAATGTCTATACATCCTTGTGCATAATTCCTTGCTTTTAAGTGAAATCCACTTTTCACGCAACACATATTTTATTTACAAACACATCTTTTATGTAAAAAAACTTATTTTATGTGCAATAGTATTCTTTTATGCGCAACCTTTTCTTTACGCACAAACAACTTTGTGTACTCCCATTTTGGGCACGAGAGCTCAGATACTGTCTAAGACTTGAGCTATCCTGAATGATGGGGGTCACTTCATATTTATAGGGAAAATCCACCCCTACCTGAAATCCATCCTTCCATGAATAATCTTCATTGATCACAAAAATCACATATTCTGTGAAACAATATATTTTGAAACATGCTCTAATTTTTCGTACACCACATGCCTTCTCCATTTTTCAAGCTTCTGATCTCGAAACACCTTTGTCCTAACAAAATCCATTCTTATTTTGCATACCATGCCAATTTTTTGTGCACCCCTCTATTTTTTCATGCACCTCCCTTTTCCAGAAACACATCTCTCCATTTTCCAATTTTCATGCCCAAAAATATGGCCAACACTGGAAAAT
Organism: Viscum album; assembly: GCA_963277665.1. Lineage (NCBI taxonomy): Eukaryota > Viridiplantae > Streptophyta > Magnoliopsida > Santalales > Viscaceae > Viscum > Viscum album. Next base: position 1,459,366,043 of record OY728150.1, on the reverse strand, counting down.
GGCACCACCTTGTATCTGCTCTTTTTTATACCGCCTCCAGATCATTTTTTCCCTTTTCGAGATTCTTCTATCAAGATTTGATAGCCAACAACATCTCTTGAACCCAAAAAATCACCTTGTATACCCCCTTTGTAAACAAATTGTACATTGTGGTCTTCTTAGTGACCAAACACAACATGGAGGCCCACTTTATCAACCAACACAATGACCTCACAAATTCTTCAATGATTCCTTGAGGGATGTTGGCACAACAATCTACCTCGTTGGGTTTGTTTACAACACTCTCATTAAATTATCTACACATGGATACCTCATTAAAGCTTCTTCCAACTACTACTACCCTTCACCTCTTGTGATTTTGATAGCATTCAAGCATTCACTTAACACATAATCTAAGACCACGTGAGATTTTATTTCCCTAGGAAACCAGAGTAAATGAAAAGATAATAAATGAATCACTTCATTTTTTATACCAATTATTGATACCAAACTGGTACCAATTGCTAAACGGATACCAATTGTGGACCACTGGAAACCTTCTCACACTATTCCAACATCACTCTCCTTCTTTTATCATAATCCTCAACTATCATGATGTCTACTCAATGAATGATCACTTTTAGCATCATCAGATTTAGTACTCATACTCCCCCGTTCTTATTGCTATCCCTTATCTCACTTCTCCACCTGTTAGATTCTCCCTGTGTCTTTGACTATGACATTTTCTCCCTTCTATAGCTACAGTTTCTCCCCCTTGAGGAGTCACTATTTCTACCCCTTTTTCAATGAACCCAAAGTTCACTCCTTTATGATCTATAACATTGGAAAGAATACAAATTAGCATAGTAGAGAAAAACATACCATGCCTCGGGGAGAGGGTGGTCCCACAACCACACTTTTTTAACTATGGGGAGTCGACTAAAATCCCAGAGCTAGTAGATGCCTCTCAAAAGCTTCCTTGGGTAAGGCCTTTGTCGATATTTCTGCAACCTATAGCTCTTTAGGCACATACTCTAACTTTACAATTCCATGATCAAGCTTCTCATTAATAAAATGATATTTTATCTCAATGTTCTTTGTCCTTGAGTGATGGACGTGATTTTTTCTGAGATTTATAGCACTTGAGTTATCACACTAGATTCCAATAAAAGACTTCACTTCTACTCCCATATCATCAAGATGTAGCTTCATCCACTATAAATGTGTGCATTCTTGAGTGGAAGCAATATAATCAGCTTCTGCAGTGCTTAAGGAAATGAAATCTTGATTCTTTCTTAGCCAAGCAATACACAATCCATCATGATAGAAAACACCTCCTGACGTTGATTTCCTGTCGTCCACTGAACCGGCCCAATATGCATCTGTAAATCCCAAAAACTCTTGCTGACATTTGTCATTATACATCAAACCAAAATCCACAGTTCCTTTGATATACCGAAGAATTATTTTCACTAAATTCATGTGGATTTCCTTGGGATTTCCTTAATATCTCTTGACTTTAAATGTGGCAAAAAAATATCAAATCTCATCAGTGTCAGGTACAGTAAAATACCAATAATCTTCTTATATTAGGTGATATTAGCAGCCTTTCCATTATCATCTTTTGATAATTTTATCTGGGTAGCAATCAGAGTCTTCATATCCTTGGAATTTTCCATTCCAAATCTTATCAGAACCTCCTTGGCATATTTGGATTGAGGAATTAATGTGTAATTACTTCCTTTTGTCACCTATAATCCAAGGGAAAATGTAATCTCACCAATCATAGATATTTCGAACTCATCTTTCATGAATTCAGAAAACTGCCTACATAGTTCTTCATCTGATCTGCCAAAAATTATGTCATTGAAATAAACTAGCACCATTATCCTTTGATTACTATTTTTTTAAATAGAGTATGTAATCAACTCCACCATGTTGGAAACCAGGATTCATCAAATACTGATCAAGCCTAATGTACTATTCTCTCGGTGCTTGTTTCAGCCCATATAATGCCTACTTTAGCTGAGAAACCTTGTTCACATCCTCATGAATGAGAAAACCATCTTCCTACTCAATATATACTTCTTCCTCAAGAATCACATTAAGGAATTTAAATTTGACATCCATATAGAATACATTGATGTTTTTTTGTACTACAATGGCTATAAATAATATGATTGTCTCAAGACTTGAAACTGGATCAAATGTCCCATCAACTTCAATTCCCTCTATCTGGGAATATCGTTTGTACACTAATCGTGATTTGTTTCGAATAAATATTTCGTATTCATTCATCTTGTTGCGAAAGAACAATTTAGTTCTGATGAAATTCTTATCATCTGGCCTTGAAACAATCTCCCATGTCCTATTCTTCTCAATTTGATCAAGCTCTTCATTCCTTACTTGAACGCAGTTTTCATCGTCAGCTACATCAGCCAAATATTTAGACTCTACTTGAGATATGAAAGATGTCTTCTATAGAGATTTCATTATTCATTTCAGAACTGGATCTAACTAATCACTAATGATATTATGCCTATCAGTTTCTACTCAACTCCTTAGCTTCCGTGCAGATATAGATTTTTCTTCTTGATGCTCATCAAAAGTATCTTCTTCTGAGTTAGCATCAGACACTTTTGATCCTCCTGCATTACTTTTCTCCTCATCGCTTTCATCTGGAAATTGTTCATAATGCTATGGAATACTCTCTTTATTCCCTACTATAGTGACATCTTTTCTCTCAGTCGATTTTCTCAGCCTTTTGTTTAAGCATTTGCAGGCCTTTATTTTTCTTCAGTATCTAAGGAATATCCCCTCATCTTCATGTGACCCGAATTTCCTATGTTTCTCCTTGTAGTGGATAAAGCACTTACTTACATATATTCAAAATTATTTCACTATTGGATTCATTTCACACCACATCTCATATGGAGTCTTTCCTTCCTTCGAACACAATAAGGACCTGTTATAAATTTAGACCTATTTCAATACAACCTCCTTCCAAAATTTCTCTGGAAGTTCTTTTTCTATGAGCATTGTTCGGGTCATGTTGTTGATGATAAAATTTCTCCTTTCAACCACTTCATTCTATTGGTGAGTTCTCACCGAGGAAACTTGATACCTTATCCTGTGTTTCTCGATATAGTCTTCCACCTGACTGTTTGTGAATTCTGTAACATTATTAGTACGATTCTTCATAATTTTCTGTCTAAGCATCCTTTCACAATCTCTCCTGTACTATCTTAAGAAACTGAACACATTAGACTTATGGGTAATGACAAATAACCATTCCATTCTTCTATATTCATCAATAAAAAAAATATAGTACCCTTTTCCGTCAATTGCTCGTGGTGTGATAGGCCCATAAACATCAGCATGAAGCAATTCAAGAACTCTTGTTGAATTCTTTTGCTTTGCCTTATACATATTTATGATGATCATACCTTGTTTCTATGCATCACACGTGTGAGTACGATCTTATGATAGATTAGGGATGTCTCTGGCATCCTCACACTTTACCAGATCATCCAGGAATGGTTGACATAAATGACCAAGTCATTTATGCCACAACTTGTTTTCTTTTTATCATGATATAAAGCACATATCTTCTTCTCCACTTACCAGGTAGAGATTTCTCTTCGTTCATTTTACCTATGTAACCACAACCCCATCACTTCCTTTGAAGATAAACATCTTCTTAGTAAACCTTATAGAATGTCTTGAGTCACATATTTGACTCACACCGAGCAAATTCTGACTGAGGCCTTCTACAACTAAGACATCATCACGTCTCATCTATTTGCCCCCAAAAATGGCAAATCGTAAGCCAAAAATCTTTTGGCCTTCATCGTTTCCAAACATGAAAACTCTTTCCTTGTCATATTTTATGCCTGTAACGAGATCCTTATTACCTGTCATGTGCGATGTTCAACTGCGGTCAAGGATCCACACACTAGAGTGTTATGATGCTTTAAGGTCAATTTCTTCCACCACTACCTTCTCATCCTTTTTCTTCTTGGTCCATATTTTTTCCTTCTCACTCAACATGTATTGTGAATTCTTATCTTTCTTAGAGATTGATGGACCATCATCATCATGAAAAGCGGAAAATATATTTTTCATTCTCAACTCACCTGTTTGTTCAATGATTTTATGCATGTGAACATTTTGTTTCTTCTTTGGCACATTCCTCTGTATGTTCGAAGTAAAATACCTAGCCATGTTCCCAAATCCACCGCACCAGAAACAGTGTCCTACAAAATATGTTCTAGATAGCCCTTATCTGTTTGGTTTCCACCTCTGTTCTTGTGCCCTCCGATATCTCTTGGTTATGGAACACACATACTATGAATGTCCCATCATTAGACCACTATAACACCTAATATAAGGCATATTCCTTTGTGTTACTTCAGAACTGCTTGTTTCCCCTATAGATATCATAATATTTTGAATCCAATTTATGCCCAAATCAACCTTCAATCTTGGAATTGGTGCTTGAGATATGACATTAATTTTCACATATTTTTGTCTTCGATCAATCCCCCCATCAGCCTTAGAATTTGAACATAATTGATGGTTCCTTTATTTTGAACCACTATTATCCACTTTCAGTTTCCTGTTTTTCTGAGTGATCTGTTGTTCTGATGTGCCCGCAAGAGTTCAGTGTATTTCTTGATCCTTAACATGTTTTCGTAGACCAAATAAATCTCCTTCAAGTTCTTCAATACGCTTGATTTGATCATTCCATGTGTTATTCAAGCTATAGATCTCCCTTTTCTGTTATTAAATCATTTTTTTATACTCACTAACTGATTCAAAGTCCTCTGGTGTTGATGAATAGAGTTTATCAATTACTTCCATCAACTCAGACTTCTCTACTTCTTGCATAATCATAAAAAGGTTGGCGTCACAAACAATTTTTTGGATTTCTTTGTTTGGGCTCTCCAAACATATATCTCCTCAAGAGAAGACTCTAAATCATCTTTCATATCTACTCTTCCCTCAACTTCTTCTTCTTCATCATCAACATCAGTTTCATTGTTCTTTTAAGAACTGCCGATAACTTCCACCGTTTCATTTTTTCCACAATCTTTGCAGTTCTCTATCTCTTCAACCACCTCAACCTCCGGCTCGTCTGAACTATCACGTTCTTTTTAAAGAAGGTTATTCTTATTAAAAGAATTTCTCTTGAACTGTTTCTTGCCATTCCCATATGTAGGACACTTCTTCTTGGGAATTTCAATTTCATCGACATAATTATCCTCTTGAAACTTTTTGGGTCACCTTTCTGCATGATGTCTAACCATTACACATTGAAAAAAACAAAGTGGAAGCTTCCCTTTAAAATTTCCGTTTCTTATTTGATGGTTTGAGGAGAGGGATGACATCACCTTGTATGTCTCTTCTTCGTCTGAGTAATTTTGAATGGTGAGGTTCTTCATGGGCTTGAATGACACCGCTTTGGATTTCCCTTTTTACACAGCTTCGTTATCATCATTTCTCATTTCATATGAAACAAGGGTGTCTTGTCGGTTATCCAATGTCATCTCTTTCGGGTCGTTATCTACAAAACCTGAAACTTTCTGATTCAACCAAGGTGGAATTTTTCCTCAAGATGCACTTCACAATCTTAATGTCTTCAATAAATTCTTTAAGTCCTCGCATTTCTCCCACTGCAACATTTACCCTGTCAAAGAATGCATCAACAATCTCATTAAGGTTCATTCTCATATCTGTATAATTGTTCTACAACACATGTTCTTTGCCTCTATGACCTTTGTATCTCATTTATATATGTTCAATTTCCTTTCCCACATAGCATGTGATGTTTCACATGACATTAACATTGTATATATACCATTGGATATGGATCCCCCTAAAGAATTTATTCCCTTAGAGTCATCATCTAATTCTCTCCGCTCAGCTTCCGATAATGCACCACTATTAATATCAGTTGTTATACCATGCATTGATGCTGTAAACACATCCATTCCCAATTATCAAAAGTAGTGTTGTATCTGATTATTACATGGAAAAAAATTGTTCCTGTTGAAGATTAGAATCCCTTTATGATTGGTGACCTCCATTTGAGAGAGAATCACTGATATTAACATTTCCCTTTGATACCAACTATTATGTCCACTAGGTTAGATACCATGATAGTGGGGTGAATTGGGAAAAAACATATTAAAAAAACATCTCTTATTGATCTAGTTTTTCTATTAAGGAATAACTCTCTTCTCACTTTTTCATGAAACAATATATAAAAAGAATCTAAATCATGAATAAGACATTATGATGTTTACTTGGATCACCCTCAAGTCCATGGGGTATACACCGGGGATGTGTTGATGTACCAAATTTCCTAAATGTGCATTGATTTTTACAATGTTTGATGTAGAGTCACTATCCCTTCTGGTTAACAACCATTCACAAAACGGAAGCTCACTACTCTCTCAACTTAAGTGAGTTCACTTCTTCTTCAGAAGATCCACTCATAGTTTATATATATCTAGGTCTCATCATTACAACTAATGAAATCTGCATCCTTAACCATTAATATATGCTCTGTTGATGTCCAACTTTCATCTACCGATGAATCTCTCTTTGCACCTCGTGTACCATGCAACCCCAGTTCTTACGCACAACCTCTATACCGCCTTGCGCATAATTCCCTTTTTTGCACCAAATATACTATTATCATAACTCCTCTATTATGTGAAAACACTTATTTTATGCACAAACACATCTTTTACATGCAACAGTATTATTTTACGCGTAGCCTTTTCTTTAAATGAAAACAACATTGTGAATTCCCATTTCGCGCACGAGAGCTCAGATACTCTCTAATTCATTATCTATCCCAAATGTGGAGGGTCACTTCTTATTTATAGGATAAATCAAACCCTATGCGAAAAACCTCCATCTACGCATAATCCTCATTGAGAGATAAAAACACATCTTCTACACAACACCATTTTTCAAAACATGCTCCAATATTTTTTCGCAACTCATGCCTTCATCATTTTTCGAGATTCAGCTCTTGAAACACCGCTTGCACAAAAAACTCTATTCCTTATTTCATACACCATGACAATATTTCACGCACCTCTCTAATTTGTCATGCACCTCCCTTTTCCCAAAACACATCTCTCTATTTTCTAATTTTCCGGCCCCAAAATTTAGCAAACACTGGAAAAAGGCACTACCTTGTATCTTCTCTTTTTGTACTGCCTCCAGATTTTTTGTTCCATTATTGAGGTTCTTCTATCCATCATGGATAGAAAACAACATCTCCTGAACCCGAAAAATCACCATGTAAACCCCCTTTGTCAACAAATAATACATCGTGGTCGTCTTTTTGAACAAATACAACATGGAGGCCTACTTTGTCAACATAAACAATCACCTCAGGAATGCTTCAATGATTCCTTAATGGATTTTGGCCCACCAAAAAATATCAAGAAAAATTATGAATGATCAAATACTAAAAGAATCAAGCTTCAACACTATAAGGGATAACTCCAAATCACATCTAATTCAATGGGGGGATGTTTTCCAACAAATGAGAGACCAAAATCTTATGTTAGGGCTATTTTTGGGAATAACTAAGAAACTAAGAGGTAAAAATGAGTCAGATCCACAATTTAAGGATATAATATTGACCCATTCACAATTTAGTCACATACTTGGGCAAACCATGTGCTAACCATGATCCATCGACTTCATTTAGGATGGGCCTCACACTATCTACAAATCATTCCCTAAACATACAAAAGCCACTTCCTTAAAAATACATAACCTCCTATTCAAAGTGCTTATTTTTCACAAAGTGACTGCAAAATTTGATCAATCTATGTTATGATCATCTTCCATCTATATATCTCATGTCTCACTGTGCATGGTTTCTTGTAAGTATTATATGGTTTCTAAAAATAGTGCCCCACCTGTAAATCTCTAGATATTAAAAAAACTTATAAAAAGTTTTCCAAACTCTCTAAAACATCCCCATTAAACATTATTTAATTAAAATGAATATATTTTGAATTACATAAAAAAAATAGGGTAATAAAATAAATGTTAATTATTTTTGGGATGTCACATTATATTTAAATTATTTCAATCTTCTTTTATATGTTTTCATGTTTCCTTGTAATGAAATTATTTTCAATCATTTTTTTCAAAATTTATTATTTTTAAATTAGATAATTCCATGTAAAAATGTTATTTTCCCAAATAAATGTACCAATGATTATTTAAATGAATTTTTTTTCTAACATGATATCTTATGATGTCACTTGATCATTTATAGGGATATCATCCATTGATAAAATATATAATTTTTCTATATATGTGTTTAGATTATAATGAAGTTATGTCTTTGGAAACAATTTCACTTAAACATGTTATAAGATGATTAGTGTTTAATGATCTTAGAGAATGTATAAATATAATTTAACTTATGTAATGGGTGAGCCCGTGATTTTACATCCCTCTTATAAGTTCAATAAGGAAAGATATCTCATGAGATAACAATTGTTAGAATAGTTAGAGAACCTAGATCAGTAAGGGACTCTGTCCACATTGATAGTATTGGGAGTGAATCATGACCACGGATGTGATGGAATTGGAAATTAACTCAATCAACTATGATTACCTTGCTACTGAAATTTGACTAAATAAATGGTTTTTTATCATCTAACATTATTTACTCCATTAGTGAAGATTATGATCTATGATATACATGGATGGATTTAAATATATTAATATCATGTTCTTATACACTTATAATTTGGTTATGAGCCTCTAATCATTAATATATCACTCATTTACCCTTACAAGGCATCATATCTCACCATATATTAAATTTGATTTCCCCATGTTTTGAAAAAAAAATTGTATGATATGAATAAGAAGATTGAAATTTATGAAAAAATATTTGGAGTTGAATTATATATCATATTAATAGGTTGTTTATGTGTCCATGATTCTAAATTAACTAAACCTATACAATTCCAGAATTAGTCAAAATTTTATTTATGTAATATTCATCAAATAAAATGTTGTATATTTGTATAAATTTATATATCACTGTATAATGTATTGGATAATTTTTTTTAAATTTATATCATGTATACTTTGAGTGAAATGATCCATATATATCTTATTTAAGTGATTATATCATGTCTATATAATCATATTTATCATTAGTATATTTATTCTGCTAGTTTTTATCACCTTGACCTAGTGTAGTTGCTATAAAGTTACCCAGATAAATATTAAAACATTTATTATCCATTAGAATCAACCCTCAAGTAACAAATGATAAGTAATAAAATGAAAAACTAAAAAAAAATATTGTGGATAGTTCCATCAATCTAACACACTCCATAAATATATTTTGATGTAATCTATTCATATAAGAATATTGTTTATATAAATGAAGATCTCAATATAGAAACACAACAAATGTTTTGAAAACCGATTTAACAATACAACCCTATATGAAGAGAAAATTTTAAATAAAGACATTAACTCATCCAATATATACTATAAAAAATATCTAATTAATAACTTTAAATTGAATAATGATAATTCAAAATTATATTTTAGTAATATTTCGACTACGCTTATGAAAAATGCACATATACGGGGTGAGTCTAACAAATTATTAGGTCTTCCTTAATACCATCAAATACTCCCCATCAATGGGACCACCAAGTAGAACATATTTTTTTATGAAAATTTTTGAATGCTCTATCATATTTAATAATAAAAACAATATATATCAACCATATTTAGTATAAAAACTCAAAAACCCACAACCAAATGTTACAAAACACCATTACATTCATTCTAGAAAACTAAACCAAATCATTTCATGATATCCAAGGTATTCCTAGATGTAAATAAATCTTATTATTAATATGTTATAATCTATTCAATTATTAATATTAAAAGTTTTAAAATTATCATTATTTATATTTTCCATTTAAAAGGGAAGTGGTTTATTTAACAATAATTGTTTTCAATTCATTTTATAGTTTTAAAAAGAAGATAAATTTATTAAATATTATATTTTTGTCCGATATAAATGAAATCATTTTTATCTAATCATATTAATCATTTCTGATGGTGATTTATTGTAATTTATTTAAATTATTCAGAAAAGGTTTTAGTCTGTACTAAGGCCATAAATTTGTCATTATGTGATGTTTTATAGTGGTTTATTTGATAAAAATTCCGTTTAACGAAATATTTTTTGAAATTAGTTAAAAATAATTAATTTATACAAACTAATTTAATAATTAATAACTTATTTATGAAATAGTGTGTGTGATTCACAATTATGTTTCATTTAATAAATATACCATTGGGAAAAGTAAATGATGGGGGGTGGAAAATTATTTTTTTTAGTACATGTTACTTAATTTTTAAAATTGCAAAACCATTATCCATTTTTTCTAATTCAAATTCCTCTCAAATAGATGAACCCATGACCCTATATTCATCTTTACAAGATGACAATGTTTATTGGAACTATTAATTTTTAATTTCAATGCGTTGAAGATTAAATGGTGTACTATATTCCATGTCTAATCTGATATTAAATAGAGAAAATATAATGTAGGGAATTCAAAACTTATCAATTTTTTTTTGAAATTTTAAATTTAAAAATATTTAATCACTTCATGCATATGGATTTCAAAACAATAAATATTTTAACATAATAATGAAAATATGTTTTATGGATTTTTGAGATCTCGTGTATTTTTCCAAAAAAAATGCTTACATTGTTTTCTGTATTAATAGTGCAATATCGATTTTGATTTATAGATTAACATGTTTAATTTTATGAAAATGGTTAAAAATGTTAATCTAGTAATATTTTTTGGTTGAATTAATGATTCATGTTATATAATGTATTCTTCATATAATTTCATTAAGGTAAAATTTATTCTTAATCGACATTTCATAAATTTATAGTTCCATGTAATTATTGAATGGGATAAATTACATGATACTGGATTTAATTTTGGATATAAATGATTAATGAAATTTAAAAAATGATATAATTATTTAATTTTTGTAAAAACTGTGTGTCATTCCAAAATCCATGTTAGAATAATTATTTACATTGGAAAGTTGATTCCGTAGGTTTCCATGTCTAGTTGAATTCATTAAATTAATTTTTTAATCTATTATGGTAATGTGATGGATTTTTAATAAAATCAATTTTAAAAAGTTAAGTGAGAAATTTTTGTGTAAAGGTTTGATGACTTGTTTCTCAGTTATAGATGTCATATAGAATATATTTTTTGTTTGTTGTCTTATGTTTTTTCACTAGATATAAAACATTATATTGGATGTGATGTGGTTATGGTATGGTTGATGGATTGAAAGATATGGGAAGATATTGTTTGGTATATGGAAATAGTTGATTAATCTAATAGTGGGATGTGTGGTGGTATGCATGGTGGTTTTGGGCTTGACACCATGATGGATAGATCTGGTTGAATCTATACATTTATATTGTAGTATTGAAATTTTTTATGCTTTCTGGATATTGCTATACTTTAAAAGAAAGATGACCAAATTTAGTGTTTACCTATATTCCCTTCCCTACTACTTGTGGTAGATTTTTATGCTTGGTTTATGTATATCAATAATGTTATATATTGATATTTCCTAGAGTATCTAGAATTATGGAATTATAATGATTAATTAAACTCACAAGAATAGTGTTTTCATTTATTACCCATATAGATAATCTTGATGAACCCGGGAATTAGTTAGATTACCAATAGAGGGATTAGAATTTTGATTGAGGTTAATGAAATGTGAACTAAATAATATTAATATATTTTTAATGAATTAATTAAATTAATGTGAAATGAACAATGAAATGAATTAAATAATTGAACGTCCTTTAGTGTTTTTATTCATATATGATATCAAATTCATAATGGCGGCAATATAGTTTTTTAGAGATGATATCATTAGTTGAGCCTATGACTAGGTTAATTCCAATAGTGCGGTTTTGGTAAATATTATATAATTTTTTATTTCATATACTACCCACTGATGTGTGTAAGGAGACTTACACCAATTAGACCATGGGAGGTTGTTTTCCCTAATAAAAATGTTGTAAAAGAATAGATAGATTACTACCCCTGTAGACCAGCTCTCTTCAGTGGGAATTATTATGTAATGGTATTAAATGAATTTAACATCCAAATATATCTTTATAGAGGGTTGTAATTAATTTTGGTTAAAAATCAAACATGAATCAAATGATATGGTATCCTATAATTTATTATAGGTATGAAATGTAAGGGATGTGAAAGACTAGGGACTAAAATATGACATATTGGAAATGGTGATCCCATAAACATATTGGTTCATATTTCTAGAATGTATTACATAACCAAATAATGTGATTCATATCATGCATGTTATGATACATATTTTATTTTCATCAAATGTATTATATTTATAGAGAGTTTGAATTAAGATGTGTGTCATTGGTGTAGAGTTTCAAAATATTGGTGAATCTGTAGAAGGGTGAATCTATTTATATTATGTCATATTTCAACATATATGTGATACATGATGAGAGAAAACCACTATGAGAATTAAAACATAGAATACTTGTTACGTTAGCTTGTGAGATTCATTTTTTTCATTGGTCTATAGTATGATTTCTTTATCATTTCAATGAAAGGATCTGAGGATGATCCTACTTATTATACCTTTTTTGGTCACCATATATTTATAGAAACTTTATTTATAATTAGTAGGGGAATATTGGTTATCATAATAGAAATTTCATTCTTCTAGAGGTTGTGTAGTAATAGTTTGGTCTTTTTGTCCGTTAAAAAATTTATCTTTTGGAACTTGTAGATTTTTTCAGTTACATTAATTTTTTATGAAATTACATACAAAATGTAGGATTTTTTACGTTGATCTTTAGTAGATTATGACGGTGTTAATATATTATCACTAATATATAGTATCATAGAGGCTAATTCCTCCTATATATTTGTATGATATACCCTATGTTCATGTCACCAACTCATAAACTATTGGTGGGAGAGGTTATACATTATTATTTGTCTTCTCTATTTTTCTTCCCCTCTGGGATACCTTGGGGGTCATGACAGATTATTATAAAAGGTTGGTTGAGGGAAGGATTGAGTATTATTATAATAATAAGTGGGTAATACCTTGGTTGGTAGGAAAATAGAGTCATCTAATTTTAGTGGTTAATGAAATCAATGAAGACTAGTTGTGACATGGGTATCTAGGGGCCCCTATGATCTGATTCACAAACCATAATGTTTTCTAAGAATACTAATGGAATTGATAATTTCTATGAAATTGAGACCATGGAAATGATCATGATTTATTATTTATTTCAATTACATTATAAATTGTTAGACCGTTAGATTAGGATAAAATTTTAATAAATATATCGTTAAATATAATTATATATTTTATATTCATGTTTTTAGAGTCTGTAACCAAATTTTATTTTATATTTATGGCTCCAGGTTAACAACTTGGTCATTTTTTAAATTAATTTATTCATAATGATGAGTTAGTTAATATCCACAAAGTAGAGGTTTCTGATTACAACACATAGTAGAAAACACTAAAGAAGTATCAGTTCAAGTTTCATTATAATTTTTAGTTCTCTATATCAAATTCTAAGATACAGGGATGATTGGTGGAGGTGAAGGTATCCATTGATTTGATCTATAATCAGAAGGAGAATGATGTTTTTATAGTAGTGAGGGTCCCTACTAGAGATCCCTCCAAATAGTTATTCTTCTTCCACATGGATCGTGATGTGTAAGAAGATTAATGGATTAATATATCTGACCAATTCTATGTGGAAATCTCACATTGTCTCACTCATATCGACCAGTACCTAGATTACATAATCATCTCCACCACATTGTAGAGCATATCATTTTTGTAAATCAAAATAAAATTGAATGTATATTCCCTATCAAATCAGTGTATAAGGGGTTATAAATATTTGCACCATAGGACCCCCCAAGTGTTCTATAATCAGCCTCTTTAAAAAATCCTAATAAGCTAATATTAAAGATAACATGGAATTCTATATAGTAATAAAATGTTATATGTAAAGAATAGTAAATATTTTTATTTTTTCATAGTTTCATAATAATTCAGGTGAAACTGTTTCGTTTTCTAATTCCATGTTTCATTGAATGTACATTTCATATAAATAAATAGTATAAAGTCATAGAACAATGGTAAATGATCTATGGTTCAATATAGGACTAGATAGTAGAAAAATAAAACAAAAATTAATAAATATTGTGAACTCAATTACATAGAACCCATGTATATAGATTACTTGAACACCCCATAAGAAAACCCCACTTAAAACTTCCTGATGAAGTCCCTATAACACATACCTAGGGAATGGAAGAACACACCATCAGTGACCCCCACCCAAATATAAAATGAAAATATTAAACCTTTAACATATGTATCTAAAGATTTCCATCATCTTATTTTATCAAATCAATATCAAACATCTCCATATTTCACAATCATTTCCAAACAACAATTTATGTTTTAGGAATCATGCTTTGAAATCCAATTTCACAATCCATTTAACAATTCTTTGAAAACACCATTTCATTTAAAACATAAGGGAAGTATACAATTTTATCACATGTCACTTTATATGAACACAAATAAATCATGTAAATTTAGTTATAAAATAATTTTTATAACAAAGATTAATTATGGTTAATTCAATGTTAGCTAAAGATAGAACCACCTACCTCAAACCCTGGTCAAACACTCCTGAAATGAGAAACACATACGCATAGAGGTATGTAAAACAAAAAAAATGAGGCCCTTCCAGTGATTGTGACAACTTATTATTTAATTACAAAAAAATCAACAAAGATGATATATGAAAACATTCCTCTTGAATATAAATTCAACACCGTAGTTAACAAAATAGATGTATCTTGATGATGATCTTACAGTGGATTTTAATGGATACAACCTAAAATGATGGATTTAAACCATGCCATATATATATATATAGGGGCTAGATCCCTAAAACACACATGTATGTACCCTAGAGATTGAGGTAGACAACTGCATAATGAATGGAGGTGGTGTTACAAGTGAAATGAATAAATACAACTAGGAATAATTGATTTACATTGAAAATAAAATTTTTACAATAAATTTTTATCAATTCATGTATACTAAAATACATGTTTAAATTTATTAATTTATCTTAAGATATATATTAACAGTGTAAAAAAGTTTTACAGTATAAATTCTTTCATGAAATTTTTTTACTACTTCATCATTGTGTAACAATCATGCCGTAAATTATTTATTTACGAAGTAAATTGACTCTCAATCATGAGAACAGGATCAATTACGATATAGAATTTCCCAAAAAGGCCTCTAAAAACATCTGAACCAAATAAAAAACATCGTATACAATAAATTGTTTTTACATATTCATTCAGGATGCTACAATCTCCCCAATATTGAAAATTCCATCCCTGTGAAGTCCGACGGATAATGTCTTCTTGAGAAAGTGGTTGGGCCACTACCCCTCTTCAATAATTTCATCTCCTATGTATCATGATAAATAGACCCATGTAACCACAAAAATCATACCAACATAATGGAATTCTTGTTTTATAATTTCCTAAGTGTATTAATGATCTCTATTATTTTCAACATAATGTAAATATATGGATATAAATAAATCTCTCCAAAACACATTATAAGTAAAAGATCATTATGATAAATCTTAAGAAGAGATATGCCGAAAACATCATGGATACCTATTTATCTAGCAAGAAATTCTATCTGAAAAGTGACCTGCCCAATCTTCTCAATGGCCTCAAATGGTCTAACATATCTTGGTTCCATCATTCAATATTCCAAAATCATTTGGTTACCCTACTAAGGAGAAAATTTCTAAAAACTATATGGAAAATGTAAAAAAACAATGGATGAAGCTGTTTATCTAGATATTATTCTTAAGAATTAGTTTTGAAGTCAGACATTATGCATATCCTTTGAAATCATTGATGTCTTTAGAACATGACTTTGACCAACAAGGGAGTTTATATAACCCTCATCACAACAAATATGTGACCTAGAATGATGAGCATAAAAACCCAAAGGGAACCATTCCATTATAAAATAGGTAACTACTATTATAAGGGAAAATGAGAACTCCTAGATGGATACCCCATGATCCACAAATATACATGATTTAGGATGGGAGCATATCCTTTAGGATCTGAATTGTGTTCTTTGTCTAATATTCTGTATATGGAAGGAAATAAATAATCAACAGAACCCAATTCATCATCACCTCATGTGGAGTATTCCATAATCTAGTAGTAAACCTGGGATCAATATTTGATATAGTTTTATTGGGTTCTACATTCAATCTTATATTCCTTTTCATGTACAACATAACCAGATCGTCAACCTTGTAAGTTTCCATGATTTGAATGATATGTGTGGATTTCAAAAACTAATCAACCAACAACAAATTAACATTATTCGATTGAGGTTTCCCTATTAATTAAAAATAATAATATGTATACCTAATCTCATTTCCAACCTGGAATTGAAATAGGCTATAGTATAAAATAATGTTTCATATTCTGTAACTTTATCTACTGGATTGTGTAAAATTGGAATGCAAAATATGTGATTTCAGGATTCATAACTGACCACCAAAATTACTGTCCCATTTCATAATACATCTACATGGTTCCTTGATAAATTACCCATGATTATCTATTATAGTTATGAAACATTTAATTCCCATATGATAATTGGATGAAAAATGGATTCTATAAGTAGAGAATAACATTATAAAGGAGTGTATTACCCAAAATGAAACCCCCTTAATTTAATGTTATTGTAATTCTTGTGGAATCATAGTCATGATGTTGAACCTATAAAACATACATTTATAGTGATAAACATAACTAAACACTTGTCAAAACCATAACCGAATCATCTACATGACCATACTAATGTATCTAATTGACAATTTCTATATGGTTTGACTCTTTTCCCAATTCCAAAACATTATGTGGTGGAATTTTCCTTCATAGATTTTCTTCGATGGAATTTTCCTTCCTCAGGGTATAGTATATGTTAAAAAACAATTATGAACATAATCAACACATCACCATTATCTATGATTCAAGTACCTTTTAGAAATGATTTTCCTATAATAGTTATGATTAACAAATTTGATGAACCTATTCATATAAAATAGTACCTCCAACACAAAAGCGCGTGATTAGCTACAAAATTATATAAATTGTTGGTGCTGTGATTATTATTTTGAATCCACGTCTTATGGGAGACATACAATACCACATGATCATCCCACAAAATTACAAAACCCATACCAACGCCATAAGAATCATATTATACTGCATACCCCTCACTGTGATCTGATAATATAAAAATATTTGTTGACGTAATATGTCATTTCAACTCATCTATATATGACTAAAGTTTTTCATCCCATGTAAATTTAATCCATTTTAGGGTATTTTCATGTAGGTGTCATTATCCTTGTGAAATACTTGAAGAATTTATGATAGTATCCCAAAAGAACTAATAATATTTGATTCGTGAAGATGCTTCAAGGATCCTCCAATTAAAATACACCCTCAAACTTTCTAGTATTGACTGATTGGATGTGTTTAGAAATAACATTCCCCATGAACAACACTTCTTGAATCCCAAAATTTCATTTCAACATATATCTATGAATATAGTGACTCCACAAGATTTACAAAACCTTATTTAGATAGTTCTTATGCAAACATGTGGATCTTGAATAAACCAAGATATTATCCATGAACATAATTATAAATTTATATTTATACTAATGGAATATCTTGTTAATCAAATAAAAAAAACAATAAGATAGTTTTTTCCAAGAAAAAGTAATACTGATATATTCAAAATGGGCATACCAATTATTGAAATAAGACTTCATAATATCAAACAAATCGAACCCTAAGATGATGAAAACCATACCAAATATCGATATTCAAAAACCTCTTCACACTGAGTAACAAATCAAAAATTTCCACTTCATTGGGATAGTGGTACACGATCATAAATATCACTTGTTTCAATTTCCAATTTTCCAAGAAGAAACATAGTGAACTATATTCCTTCTAGAAAAATAGCTTGGGGCTTCCCATGGAGACACAATTGGGATAATATAACCTTTCCCAATCAAATAATCCAAATGGATATTTATATTTTTCATCTCGTTTAGTTCCATGTGATAATAGTATATCATGATCATCTACACACTATGCACAAAATGAACCATGAACTCTACCTAACTCTCTCGATGAAGAAAGTTGAAGTTATATAGGAACACATCTAGAAATTCCATAACAACCAACAAATTATTTTCAATATAATAGATGAAATCATAATCACATATAATGCATGAAAACAAACTCTTAATATTTTAGAGGGAAGTTCCAATAATAATATACCACATATCCCATTTTCCTTAAAAAATTAGGGCTCCCATCGATGAAACATAAATAAACACAGTATAGATAAAAAATTCTCATCGTGTTAGGGAACAATAAAATCCATCTAAATGAATAAATCAAATATATCTTGACCAATATCCAGGAATTGAAAAACAACTCCACATCACCTATCAATAGAGAACAAATAAAAAAATAAAATCCTTTTCATTGATCATTCCAATAGGTGTTCCCTAGCCCATAACTATGAAAATGAGTTTTTTGGAGGATTTATCGCATCTACAAAATGGTAATTTATAAAAAAGTGAAATAATCTGATTTATAATAAATACAATTCTACAGAAGTAGAAAAAAATATGGTACCTCTCTAAATCATTGGGGTAATGTCAACCTATGTTAGAAACATGTCCTTTATGTGAAGGTGAATCATTCTTATATCATATGGCTGGATCCCCATAGAAATTGATGCTTCTAAATAGGCCCCTATGGCTGTTAATGATGAGGATATATGACTACAACAGTTTGATGACCTATCTCAAAGGAGCCCATGACTTGAATACCCCAATCCTACCTCCAATAGTCTAGGGATTGGTGACTAGAACGAAGTATAAATATCCCAAAAATTGAAGTCATCTTTCTAAGTACCTATACACATGCACACCTATTCAAGACACATATGATTAAATGTAAACACACAAAGTAATAAATGCATGAAAACCACTATATCCTACAACTAGAGTACAATATTGGAAGTATTGGAAAGTAAATAGGTCCAAAACAATCCCCCAAAAAGAAAATATTCAGTATCCACAACTCCAACATGTAATGTATGAGGTACATGTATTTTCATTGGAAAATCTTATGGAACACACATTAGTGTATCTATTGTCACATGGCATCGCCTCATCCTAGTATTCCTTGAACTCTATTGATGAATCGATCATTTACCGAAGACGCGACCCATGTGGGAAAATATCATGTAGGGGCGAGTAAAACAATACTTAGTAGGACACCATAGAACCACAAAGGAAATAACACCACAAAAATACCACAAAATAATAATAAAAAAAGAAATACTATTATGGAATACCACCAAGGAATACCAAAAATTAAATACATAGTCATCTCCACATATATATATATGTCTACATAAAGTATATTAAGAACATCCAGATACACTAAATCCAATCAAATGTGCATTCTAAACTAGACACATAGCATCAATAAGACACATTCTATCTTTAAGACACATAGTTTATATAATACACAAAGTCTCTATAAGACACATAATATCGAGGTCACAGTTAGCCACAAAAAATGTTTCTTGAAGAGGACTCATTTTGAGGGAACTCACTACTCATGAGATTATGACATATTAAAACACCCAAAAACCCCACGTAGTATATCTCTAAATGATCATCTCATTTTATGTGACCCATCATCGTTGACGACTCATAAAATAGATAAACCATTTGAAAGTTATAATATTTTGAGTTTTAAAAAGGGGGAGGCCACTTGGCATTCTGATGACCATACATCCAGTCTATTGACTATGGCAGTCGAACTTTTGGTTTGGCCTCCCCCATGGATGATCGTGCCATGACAGGTCAACCTACCATAGTGGTTGACCACCAACGAGTTTTCTCAGTGGCGTGGTAGCTATGTCGACCACCACAGTCAACCGTGGCCTGGTCTGGATGCCCTAGGTCGGACCGAACATCTTCCCCCTCTACTGGGACCAAACCAAATCTGGTGGGACTATTCTATTTTTTTCCTAACCTGATCTACCTAGGCCATAATGTCTCATCTTTCCCAGCCCACTTGCATGCAGGCCGTCTAGCCCAGTCAATGTGGCTGCCGCCACCGCATCCTAGGGAACAACCATGTTCCATGGATTCCCATCACATATATGGCCCACTATTGCCACATGGGGCCTCCATCTTCATCCCATGCAGCCCACCGTTTCATTTGGTGGCCGCCTCTCTGGTCGTCACACCACCTCACACCACCTTGCCACACCGCCGCATCGGACCCATGCTGGTGGTCTCTTATATAGACAACCAAGCCACCTCATATGTTGGTTTTTAGAAATGAATTCATATATACAATGATCAGGTCCTAATATACATAGACCTGACCTGTTTTTCCTTTTTTCCTCCAATTTTGGATTCCGATTTCATTCAGAGCTTCCCGGAAAGTTGATCCATGACCCCGAGGGTCTAACAGTGAAGAACACCAAGAAAAAGGTATAGAAAATAAAAAAGAACACACTAATAAATTGACCTCATCCTTTGTTCACAGGGCCTCGATTTGTTCTCCTTATATGGATAAATTGTGAGGATAAACTAATATCTAGATAATAAACACCACATTTATCATTCATCCCAGAATGATAGATCTGCGTATCTATATTTTTTTGTATTCACCGACACACTTCATGAAAATAATGATTGGGGAAATCACAAAGAATCAAACACCCATCCTAGGATATAGATCATTCGTTGTTGATAATTTATTTTTATTGGTGATCCATCATGAACGATATCAGATGCCGGTGTTTGTCATTGTTTCCTTGAGAATTCTCTAATGATTCTCTCTAGAGCGTCCAAATAATTTCCAAGGTTATGAGCCTATCCCTAGGTCCCATACTAACTCATAATTTAAATGAAACAACATCACTACATCTAGGCATCAATAAATGAAATTAACATAATGTCTATTTTATTCATTAAAATTTCCATAAACTGTTTTTCCAAACCGAGCCACACTGATCGATGTTAGGCCTCACCTAGAGAAAAGACCAAATTAAATGATCAACAATGGCCTCCAATTTTCAATTTGAGTCACCATTCATGAGTTATTCAGTTTTTAAAATAAATTAATTTTTATTAATTAATTTATTTACCGTTATGTCCTTTGTGACTTTTTCTTCAAATGACCCGCACCAATCAATGTTAGGTTATTCCATGGGTAAATACACCATTTTGAACTCAACGGTTCCATGATATTTCTTATATGGATACTGTTTTAATAGATATATCAGTTTTTTAAGAAATACATGTGTGTGTTCTATTAAAAACATAAAATATTTCATCAAATTTTTCTTGGAACACCAGGCCTTAGAATCATATGTTTTCTCAATTCCTTGTCTTGTAATTTTACCAAAAATAATTTCAATAAATAAAATTGAGAAAATAAGAGTAATTATATTCTCCCAACCTTAGTGATTTACATCCCCAAAATCCAAATCATATGGAAAATCAAACAATTGATGTATATGTGTATAAATATGAGTCTCCCAATCCCACATTCCCTCCTGGAATTTCCAATTAGGCATCTAAATTAACACCATAGGAATCTACCACCAACAAAGGGTCCTCTCTTATCAATCCTCGATCTCCACTAGGTACTTCATACAATTCTCCCCATCTTCTATGTCCAACATTCCCTAGTCAGTGATGTACTATTGGTCATGGACATACCTCCTTAGTTTTGAAACATAGAAGAAGTTGTGTACCCTCACTATGTAAGGAGGTTGAGTCAAGTGGTATGCCACCTCGCCAACTATACATAGTATCAGGAGTGGTCTGATGAACCTTAAAGATAGCTTGCTGACCCGGACAAGTCATTATAATCTACATCATGCAATGACCCAAAGGAATACATGGCATCCTTCATTGAAATACAGATGGCTCCTTCATCTCTCTACACAAGACATATGATGGCTCTATGTAGTCATCATCCAATTCTGGATGATCTAAACCTTCTCTATTTTCACATGTATAAACTCCAGTCCCACAAGTGCTAACAAAACTGGGTCCGTCTAGAATAGTGGTGTCAAGTAGGGTCACTCGTACGAGGTGTATAATGGTTCCATACCGATTGAATAATAGTTTTTTTGTATGAAAACTCCAAAAGGGGTAGTTGATCATTTAACTATAGCCAATATCTAACATGAAAACCTATAGAAAGTCCCCCAAAACATGTATGTCCAGCTTTGTTTGGTCGTCTATCTGTGGATGAAATGGTGCTCTCAATCCTAACTGAGTCCCAAACGCCTACTGTAATCCTTTCAACAACTAGGATATAAAATGTTCATCACATTCAAAGACTATCACCGATGTAAATCCATATAGTCGAACTATTTTTTTTATGTAGAGGAATCCCGAGCTATCTACTGAACTCTTCTCCCGAATAGCTAGAAAGTTTCCCAACTTGGTGATTCAGTCAACGAACCACATATGGTATCATGTCTTCAAGATGTATCTAATAAACCTATTATTAATTCCACTGATATCCCATCCGACATCCATTCCATCTACTCAAGGGATTGATTCAAACCCACACAAAACTGGTGTTTAGCCTTCACCTACTGACATGTGAGGCATCAAGAAACAAAATACACAAATCCCATCTTCATCCTTGGCCACAAAAACTGTTGTTAGAGGCCTTGGTAAATCTTCTTCACAACTAGATGTACCACTAAATGGGATGTACGAAACTACCTCATAAACATCCTCCCACAGTGCCACTTATATTATTATGCGCCCTCTAAAAAAACAATGTGCTCATCACCATTCGATTATCTATTAGGGTATTTCCCTATGGACATCTAAGCACGTATAGTCTAACATTTATTATACCAAATCATTTCCTACCTGACTCACTATAATATTTGCGGGGTAACAAACATCTACTGATGATATGTTTCTTCATCCCCATCAAGAAAAGGATATCTGTAATGAGGTCAACTTCTATAAAGACTCATTCAGCAACTATGAACAATATCTCATGCTGAGAGAATCTATTACCACATTCCCCTTCCCTGAAATATGAAAGTCTCAATGACATATTCATATAATAACTCTATAAATTTCTTCTATATCACATTCATAAAAGTTTTAGGGAATATATAATTGAAACACTTGTGTTCATATTATAAAACAACCCACTAAACCATCATGTAGTGTCACCACATCTTCAACGAGAAGACTACAACTACTAAATCAAGATCATGGGTCGTGTAGTTTTTCTCATTTGGTCCCAACTAAAGTGAAACATATTCAACCACTTCAATACCCTACATTGTGACACAACCAATCATGGTTCATGAAGAATCAAAGAACACCACATACTCAGAACCCTCATCTGGATTTCTCAAGATGGGAGTTCTCCTTAATATATGGATAAACTACAAAAAACTCTCATATAACATCTCCATCCACCTGAAAGGGTGTCCCATTCTTGTCAAAGCTATCAAGGATGCTTCCACTCTGAAAATTTCAGATATAAAACTCTAATAAAACCCATCCAATCAAAAGAAACATCACACCTCAGAAACAATGTTTTGGGGCTCCCAAGCAAGCACTACCTCACTCTTCACTAGATCGAGTGAAACTCTAGCCTCTAAAATGATGTGTCCCAGAAAATGGACTTCCTAAATTCAGAACTAATAATTCTTGAGGATCCTATAAATCTGGTTCTCATAGAGTGTGTCCATCACTATCCTCAAGTGTCTCGCATGCTCCTCCTCAGATGTTGAGTACAGTAGGATGTCACCAATGAAAGGACACCATGAACTGGTCAATGTAAGCCTAAAATATCTAATTCCAGAGTCCCATGAACACAAATAAGGAATTTTTCATTCCAAATAGAATCACCAAGTACACATAGTGGTTTTAAGGACATCAGAAAGCTATCTTCAGTATACCCTCATCATGTACTCCTAACTGGTGATAGATAGATCTATGGTCTATATTCGAGAACCACGACAACCCATTCAAATTATTTATGAGGTCATAGATCCTTGGAAGTTGATAAATATTCTTCAATGTCACCTAGTTTAGGCACCATATATACCACATAACCTCATTCTCTGGTTGGCCTTCTGAGAATAAAAATTAGGGCTACCCTAGGTGAAACACTAGGTCTCATGATTCCCTTCCTCTACAAGTCCTCCAAATATAACCTCAACTCTCATAGCTCTATGGGAGCCATCTAATATTCAGGTGTATATATCAATTTCATCATAGGATTTACATCAATGAAGAAGTATACCTTTTGTTGTGTGGTAACCTTGAAACATCCTCAAGAATTATTTCATCATACTCCTCCACTACAATAGAACATTGAGGACTCATAATATGCACTATACTGTGGTTCATGTTATCCAAATGATGAGTGTTCAGTTTCACCCTTCATTGTGTGAGTCCATCCTACACTTCCTACACTTCCTTCTCACCAAAAAAAAGGTAAAACCTTATCCCATGATTGAAAACACACAACACTCTGCACCTATATTAGTAAATCTGTCCATGAACTTTGGATAACCATTCCATACTAAGAATGAAGTTGTAAGGCCTCAACACCACTACAAAGACATTCCAACCCAATATCTCACCACCAAGAGTATGGTCACACTGTCAGCACTAGGGTTTGATCATCAAATATTCTCCCTTAGGAGTCTATAAGCATGAGGGTTGAATCAAGGGTTCTACCAGAATCTCTGAGTGTTGAACAATGTTCATGGAATGAAAATAATGATAGGAAGATTTGTCTATAAAAACTACAAATAATGTGAACAATAGTTGACTCATAAACCCAATAATACATGGATACTTGGGTTCCTATGCCTCCATTACCTACAAGTGGTATCATCTTTGATGAATAAATCCTTGAGCTTTTCGTGGACCACCTGGGGGTCATGGTGGTAATTTCTCAAACCTCCAACCACCACATTCCACACTAAATACTCCTCAAACACATCCACCACCATACAAACCATCCTACTCCTGCCTTCGCCTCTACCTAACTTTCCCCCCCACCATCTCCAATTCAGTCATATGACGAGTTTGAAAATATCACACCATATTTTCTCGGCCATCAAATGAGTAACACATCCTGTCCCTCAACTATCTCGATCTAGCCTATGAGACCCTCACTAATAGTCATGTGTCATGGTATCATCTCCCGAAATACCTATCCTAATTGGGTCCCTTTGATTGTCTTCATATTCCTAATTCTGAGGTCTCATTTAGTTGGTGCCAACTGGTATCTGCAATTTTTGTTTCCTACTCCACTAGAAAGATCTCCACTAGTAGGGCACTCTCAAGTAGCCTATCATAAATTGGAATTATATGGGATATCATGGATTCCTTGATCTACCTTCATAATCCGTACTCCAATGTTCAATACTTGAAGAACAGTAATCACACAAAATTCATTTAGTAGTGCGAAGGATCGATAAATCAGATTGAATACTATGCCACAATCTGACTTCCCTGTTGTAGATGTAAAAGACCATGTATGCGCACTAACCACAACATGGATCGAAATAACTCCTCTCTGAAGAGATTGTCAATATCTACCTAAGATAGAGTCATCTCATTATATTTCTTGGTCAATAATCTCCATCATCTCCCCACATAGCAATGAAAAAGACTCACGGTAAGGAATTTCATCTAGTTGGGAGGTGTCCTCATAAGGTGAAAGACACCGGTAACTACCTCCAACCAATCACTAGAGACATTGGGGTCTGGAACACCCCAATACATGGGATGTATCTGCATCGAAATATTATGCAATGTGCTCAGTCTACATGCATCCTCAGCAGGTAGTTTTGGAAGTAGATATTGCTCGATGGGTTGTGGTATATCTGGTAAACAACTGGAAGTTTCAATCTCTTATACAGTACCCTATACCTATTCAACACCTCCATGCAGATGACCCTCATGATCAAACAATAGAATCCTTGTTGGATGTCTATGTGGAGGCATCCTAAAACAAAAGAACATTTACCACAAAAAATAGATTATATATGGAGAGATGACTGAAGAAGGACATGTAAGAAAAATTCCCTTCCTATATGATGCATGTATCATTATTTTACCTGCAACTAGTCTTTTCATGTACTGAGTCAAAAACAAGGTTCTTTTAGTCTAGGTGTATGGATTCGTCAGCCTCTTTACTATCTCTTGACTCCCTGGCATGAAATCCAAGCTCAAAGCACTTAACATATTTTCCCCAAACCAACCACATAGAATCCCTATCCTATGGTAGAACTGACCTCGTCTAATTCCACTCTATCATAACCCATCCGAGAGGGGCCCTTGTCGCGACTACCCAAAGACCATATCCAATTGGCCAGGGGATGATGACTAGCACTGAGTAGGCATATCCCACAAAGGTGAGGTCATTTATTTTGTATATATATGCACACACAAATCTAAAAGTCACAAATGCTGAAATGTAAAAAACTAAGTTAAAAATTCAAGAAAACACTATATCCCACATTAATAGTGCCGCAGTAAAATTATAGGAAAGTAAATAGGTAAAAAACAATCCCACCAAAAGAAAAGAGTCTTCAACCACAATTCCAACCTGTAAGGTAAGAGGAATTGGGAATTTCTCCAGAAAAGCTGTTAGAACACATCTCGGCCTATCTAGTCTCATAGGGCACCGCATGGTCCCAGTCATTCTATAATGCCATTGAAGATTCGATTGTCTATAAAAGACACAACACAAGCGGGAAAAACCCATGTAGGGTTGAGTAAAACAGTTCTCAGTATGACACCCCAAAACCAAAATGGAATTCCACAAACTAAATACAACCAAGGAAATATCATGATGGAATTTCACAATGGAATTACAAAATGGAAATACCATAAAGGAATACCATCACAAATTACCACAATGTAAATTCATTGTCTCCTCTACACAGATATATCTCTATAGAAATTATATCATGAACATTGAGATATACTCAATAAAATAAGACACACAGTCTCAAGAAGACACATAGTCTTTATAAGACACATTGT
Organism: Viscum album; assembly: GCA_963277665.1. NCBI lineage: Eukaryota > Viridiplantae > Streptophyta > Magnoliopsida > Santalales > Viscaceae > Viscum > Viscum album. The sequence goes on along the minus strand of OY728150.1, from coordinate 1,459,338,667 downwards.
CTCTTTTTGACACACATTATTCATAAGACATATAGTCTCTATAATACACATTGTCTCTATATGACACACAGTCTCTATGTTGTAGTCATCCATAGAAATGTTTTTTTGGACGTGCGCTCATTTCATGAGAACTCACTCCTCAATTCATTGGGTCGTATGCACACTCCAACAAAAACCACATAGGACATCATGAAATGACCTTCTCATTATTAGGGTCCCAAATATGTGGAAGGATCTTCAAATAGGTGGACTAATTGAACGTTATTCCCTTTTGAATTTTAAAAATGGGGTAAGGCCACCGGGATTGTGGACCAACCCTATGGTTGGTCCACTGAATGATTGGCTCAGCCACCCACATGGTTGACTTCTACACAACATCTTGAGTTACCAATGTGGTCGACAGTCCACTAGTTGCTGTGGAAAAGTGAGAACTCAGTTGACCCCCACGGTCGACTGTGGCCCAGTCTGCCTACACTAGGTCCGACCTAGGTCTGACCCAAACTCGTGGGTCCGACCTGACCTAGTCAATATCTACTGGGCCCATACCAACTACATTGGGCCCAACCTGTTTCTCTTGGATTCTACCCGATTAACATGGGTCGCCCCACCTCCTCTAGCCTGTCCAACTCACATGTAGGCCATTTGGCCTGGTCAACGTGGTCAATGGTCTTGTCCCATGCAATCATCGCAATCATCGCATCCTATGACATAACTACATTCTATTGATTCCTACCATGCCCATGGAACATTTCTGTAGCACACATCTCCATCTGCATCCCACTTGGCTCAACGTTTCCTTCCAATACCACCACCACAGCCTCCCCCTCTATTTTTCGCACAGCCTCACACTGCCTTGATGGACTACCGCAATGGACCCATAGTGGTTTTCCCTACCACAAACCACTAAGCCATAATAAATGCTTGAATTTATGAAATTAAAATATATTTTCGATGATTAGGTCTTGATATACATATATCCGACTCCTTTTTCATTTTTCCTCTAATACAAGTGTCTAATTGCATTCAGAGCCACCCCGAATGTCGATTCACAACAACGAGGGTCCAATAGTGAAGAAAACCAAGAACAAGGGGGAAAAACAAATGAAGAACACCCTGAATAATGGAACTAATCATTTTATTAATCCAATATATAATTTGTTCTCATTAGATGTGTAAACTAAGAGAATAAAGTAATCCCCTGATCTTAAACCCTGAAATTATAAACCAAACCACAACGATCCGTCTGCGGATCAATCTATTCATGGATTTTCTTATCATCATCGAGAAAATCAAAAACAGGGACATAAAAAAGAAAAATCTACCTACTTGGGATATGGATCATTAGCTATGAAGGATTTATCTCCATTGATGATCCAACATGAATGATCTCTGATCCCAGTGTTCATCGTTGCACCCCTGAGAATTATATAATGATCATCTCTAGAGCCTCTAGGTAATTTCTAGGGTTACAAGCCTATCTATGGGTCCCTACACATCTTTTCATTTAAAATAAATATCATCTCTACATTGATGTAATGTTAAATGAAGTTAAACTCAAAATTTATTTTATTCATTAAAACATCAAAAACATTTTTTCATAGCCGACCAGTGACGGCCAATGTTAGGACTTCCCTCAAGAAAAAACATCATTGTGAACTCAATGATGGTATCTTCTTTTCAATTTGAGTCCCCATTCATGAGTTATTAGGATTTAAAAATGAAATAATTTTATTTATGGTTACGTCATTGGGGACTTTTTCTTCAGTTGACCCACACTAACCAATTTTAGGTCATACTTGGGTAAAGATGGCATTATAAGATCAATAGTTCCCTCATATATTTTATATGAGAATCCATTTAAAAGATATTCTAAATTTTTAGGAATGTTGTTTGTGCATTCTACTAAAAACATGGAATTTTTCAAAAAATAGTTTAGGAAACACCAGGCTTCGGAATCACACGTCGTCTTATCACATGGTCCATGAAATTTCCCAAATAATTTCTTAAAAAATACAAAAAATTTCAGTCATTACAAGTAGTGTGTAGCCATAAAATTATAAAACCATTGTAAATGGTCATGGTGGCCACTAGTATTTTCATATTTATGATGGCATGAAAAGAAAAAATTATGTTCTAAATATTAACATAATTATAGCTACTGAAGTAAATAGTGGTAGCTCAAGATGGTTAAGTGGCATCTTTCTAAAGAGAACCTCTTCCATGAAAACTAAGAAGATCATTCCACATTAACCTCTTCCCTTGCTTGACACTAATGTCACCACTAGGTGTATGGGAAGCATATGAATAACCATTCATAAATTGTGAAATTTTGCTTCATAGTCTTAGGTTTCTTCAAGGATTCAATGATCTAAAAAATATTCTCAATATTGTACTCCTCCTCTTGGGGATCATTCATACCCCATAAAGATGAGGGATTATCCTTTAAGAACACCCATAATTTATCAATATCTCCTCTAGTTCATGGTTTAACCACATCTACTTGCATAAGAACTCATGGTGAATTTTTTTCCACATAATGAACTAATCGAATAATATCCAAAATGAGATATTGATCTATATGTAGATTCCATTTAGGGTCATCTCTCACTATGCCCAATTATGGATCCTATTGAAAACATTTCATAAGCATATTATTACACACAAAAAAGATGTGAAAATACCATAAAATATGATAATCTATGTATAATCTAGAAAAACATAATCTCATGTTATGGTATATGATAAAACTCCACACATGAGACACACAAATCATCATCCCATGGTATATTATGGCTTTTGAAGGTAATATTTTTCAATTAACTCACTATAACAAACCTATCACATCTGATAATTATTATCTCATGTATCACATATGTTCCCAGATGATGAACCTTTTTGAAAAATTCAATTGATACCATTTTTAATGAATTGACTTATGATACCCACTAAATTTGTTCCTTAATAAACCTTACACATAACCAAAGGGAATTCATAACCCCCATATAATTGATTATAGAAAAAATGAATCAAATAAGAATATGAAGGGATGATTTTTTCCATTCCTGAAATAAACTAGATAGTATATATTCAGTTTAATGAAAAATTTGAAGAAAAAAAAGGAAGAATAAAAAATAAAACATAATTAGTGGTAGTGATACAACATTAAAGATAAATATAACTGAAGGAACATGTCCATCCACACCATAATTTATAACTAAAAGGAACATATACTATTCTAGGAGATGTGTACAAAATCTACCACCATATCACTGGTAGTTACTAGTAACTAGGTGTCATAAAACTAAAAACCTCATAGGATAATCTAGAATTTTCCTCGATAAAATGAGAACAATATGTATACACACCACTGAAGTGATGAGAAGTGTGAGAGATAAAAAGGATTAGTAGGTTCCCACCCTAGTGTTTTATATCATGTATTTATATAAATAATCTTGATATGATAATTGTAAATAAAAAACCAAGATATATAGTAAATAAGTATTATATAAAGATAGTAAATATATAACTATTTATATAGTTTTATTTCATTATAGGTTAAACAGCTTCAATTCATAAATCCAAATTCCTCAAAACATTCTTATCAAATAAGAAATGATACAATTATAATTAATAATGGTAAATGTTCCAATGATCATAATAGGTCTGGCAAGATGACTTACAAACCCACAATAAATTACTAGTGTTCCCTCAAGTCCTTATAACACATTCCAAATAGTAGAGAACCACCCAAGAGTTGACATAATGAAAATTTTAATATGAACTACCTAGAATATTGGCCTAGAAATCATAGTAAAACCAAATTAGTTATCTCCTAGAAAATAAAAATGTTAAGGCCCAATACTACTACTTCCAGCAACGTACCAAAGGAATATCTTCTAAAGCATTTATCAAATCAATTTCCCAAATAATTCCAAAAAAATTAGTAACTACCATCAATTACCAAATATTATAATGAAATTATATATGAAAAAATAAATAATAGTGGACATATCAAAACATACCTAAAAAATGAATTGTACAACATAACCAACACAAGGGATTTCCCGCAAAATTCTATCACACAAACGATCACTTGGGAGACAAAAAACCACATCAAGGATAAAAAGTTCAAAGCATAATGATCTATATTATATGGTTCTCCCATATTCACTTGGATGTATAGTAGTTTTCAAGGGATAAGGTTTTACAAAAAAAAATTAGTGGGAGTTACATGTGCATTGGATAAAATGCATTCGGAATAACAGAATTACTTCCTAAATCCCTATTTTACAATGTTAATCAATCATAATCCATGTATTATAAATAAATCATCCTTTCCTATTATTATATCCTGATAAACATATATATATATATTGTATAATTGTTTTAAATTGTAAAATATTATCATAATGTAACCTATTTTTTTATGTATTGGGCCCATCAAAAAATTAACACATAACATTCCTTGTCTACAAAAATATTTTTCTTCTAAAACCATTGTCCAGTAGAATTTCCCCAGTAGAAACTCCAAATTTTGTTGATAACCCATTAAAATAATTTAAAAGATATTAAAAATGAAAAAAAACATAACTTTTTACTAAGGAAGATACAAATAACCTTCATTTGGTAAAATGTTTACACAATAATAGTTTTCTCTAAGATATTATTATTAAACTATTGCAATATTTTTTTAGATAACCATGACATTATACATTTTTACTAGGGTCTAAGTGTTTATATTTCATGAGAAATAACTATTACAAGGAATGACACATATGGTTAGTTTAATTGTCTAAGGAAAAAGGTAGCTCAATCTGGGTAGAAATCTTATGTCAGTCAGCAGTTGAGAACTCCAGAGTTTGATGTTGGAGTTTATGTGTTCCAAATAAAGACTCCTCATCATGGATAGTGATGGGTTGATTGTGGGAGTATTCTTTATCTCTAGTTAGTAATTCAATTTGTTGTGATGGATTAATTTGGATCAATGACATATCACAAAAGAAATTCCCCCATAGATGGGACAGATACATTATTTCATCCTTGTGTAAAAACTTATATTTTGTATTATAGAGACATAAAGGCATTGAGGAGAGTCTATATGAACATTATTTATAGATATAAAAACAATTAATGATCTATTTGATGTTTATATATTCTCTTATAATTATTTTCATTTTTTGGTTGTTCACTATTATATAGTTTATGGTATGGTTTTATCTTTTATAATAACATTCTTGATCTTTTCTCTTTTATAGGATATATATTTGATAGGGGAATTCTTAGTAAATGGTTATTTATGCTATCTTGTTTTTCACCATATTCAACAAAGTGAGGTGGTAGATTTCTTTTGATGGATAGATTCTGCTTAGGTATGTAATGGGGTGGTTTCTCATATGATCCTTTTTTCACTTCATTCTCTATTGAATCAGTTTTAATAAATGAGGATGAGAGTGTCATTAATTGGATAAAATATAAATGTTTTGATTTTCCTCAGATCCTCCCTTTTCAATCCATGATTCTTTCCTAGTTTTTTCGATAATTGGTATATTTTTTGCGAATTTATTTAAAAATATGGATTAAAAAACAAAAACTCTTTAATTTTTTAGGGATTTATTCAGTAAATATTTAATGATTTAAAATAATTATAAAATATTTTTTATGTTGATTAAAAATATTATTTTCTTAAGAAATTTTTTTCATTTTATAAGTACATTTATTTAATTAAAAATATATGGGTTTAAGGGAAGAAAAAAATAATTTTATTTGAATAGGTACATACATAAGGGTATGCCATTTTTTATAAATGTTTCACCATGGTAAACTCGCACAACCATTATGTGAGACTTCTATAGAAAAACCTAAGGCATAATCATATTACCCCTAAACATACCACCTATAATGTGTATGTGAAAGGAGGAATTTTGAAATATTTAATTAATGGTATGTGGGATTTTCCTTTTCTGGAGCCTTTCAAAATAATGTCATAACATTAAAAAAATTACCCTTACACAAAACTTATAAAATGTGTATATATATCATTTTCTCCACATGCCACATTGATTAGGGGTTCAAGGGGAGCCATTTTACATGGTGCAACAATCGGAGGGTTGCTAGTCATATTGGGGGCAAGATGGATAGGTGGCTTGCAAATATTTAGGCACTCGATTCCTTTGGTCTAACATTAGTTACTCACCTTCGAAGTTCACTCTCAGACCACACTATATTGCAAGTGGATCTGCGTGTGCATGGAATTCATCATGGGAACTGGGATTTTCTTTACTCTAGCAACTAGAATTAGTCTCTTGTAATATGGACGATGGTGAGGAGATCATTGGAGAGTAGAGAGGGTGGGGTCCCCTGGTATGGGGTTTCCAACCACCTCAAACGTCTCCTGTAGGATATCCTAATATGGCTCTCCAAAAAACCAAACAACAGCATGGGGGTGGAATTGATTCAGAGAGACATCAATATGATGGAGGAGAATTTGTTGTTGGCCAGGAATGAGGATATAGTTACATAACTTTGTGACAAATGGGTCTTCTTGGAAGACAATTTGGTGGAGATTGATAGGGATCTTAGATAGGGAGCTTGGGTTACGTGGCTTAAGGAGGGTGACCACAATACCAGATATTTTCATGCACGTCTGCAGGAGAGAGGAACCATGAGAGTCAATATTTGTATGGAAAACGATGACTATACGAATGATGTAGATGTTGCTGGGGGTATGGAACTGGATCATTTCGAAAGGCTTTTGGCTGGAGTAGTACAAGAAAGAACTAGGAATTATGGTAGTAGTGAGGAATTTGATGACTTTTGGAGTGTGTTCCAAGGTTGGTGGGGGAATCTGAAAGTGAACATCTAATAATGATTCCAGAGGAGGAAGAGATCAAGAAAATAGTGATTGAAATGTCAAGGGATATATCCCCTATCCCAGACGGATTCCCAATAATTTTTTACATTCCAACATGGGATATTGTTGGACACGAGGTGGAGGTAGCGGTCCAGGACTTCCTTCGGGGGGGGGGGGGGGTTTGGAAAGGGCATGAGTGATTCTAGGGTATTTCTCATTCAGAAGATCAAAGACAACACAAAAATCAACCTATTCCAAAAAATATACTTGTGTAATGTTTCTTACAAAATCCTTGGGTGTCTTATAGAATGGAGAATGGGTGGACTAATTCTGAATCTAGTTTCCAAGGAACAACACAGTTTTATTAAGGGATGCAGTATTCAAGGAGTGGTGGGTATTGCGAGTGAGATGGTTAATGATATCAAATGGCACTCAGTTGGATCCAATATCATTTTTCAGGATGATATGGTCAAGGATTATGACAAACTGGAGTGGTCTTTTATCCTAAGGGAGATGTGTTGGGTCGACATCCATTAATGGGCCTGAAAACTCTGTTTCTCGTGTTTTTCTTCACCATAGTTGTCCATTTCTCTTAGAAAGAAGTTATTTGGATTCTTTATGATGGTTTATGTAGTGAGACAAGGAGACCTCCTGTCTCCTAGTCTTTTCATTTTGGTGCCGGAGGCCCTTACTAGGAACCTCCCGTGGAATGTGACGGAAGGAAGCCTGGGGTCATATGTTGGGCAGAAGGGTAGGGATTCCATTTCTCATCTCATGTTTGTAGATGACATCTTAATCTTCACTAATAGTACTCGATGGTCCCTAATTTCTCTTATGGAGGTGTTATCCAAGTATGATAGAGCTAATGAGAAGCTCATCAATACATCTAAGAGCCAGGTGTATATTTATACTAAATGCTCTACCAGGAGATGCAGGAATATACAAAGCATTTTGGGCTGCCAATTGATGAGTTTCCCCATGAGTTATCTCAGGGTTCGTTTTTCCTATGGGTGGGTTAAGATAGATCTCTTTGAGTGGGTTATGGACCGAATGCAATGAAGGATTTACAACTAGAAAACAAGGTTTCTATAATTTCGTGGGAGGGTAACATTGATCAACATTGTCCTATCTTCGATTTTAATGCATGTTTTTTCTACCATAAAACCTCCAAAGGTTATAGTGGAGAATATGGAGAAGACCCTCATGACATTTCTTTTATATGCCAATCAAGCATATTAGTGCCATTGGGCCTCTTGGGCATGGCTGGCCAAACCAACCGAGGAGAGGGGAGTGGGGATACGTGGTCTCACAGGTACCATTCAGGGCATGCAAGCGCATTTATCATTGGATATTGTGGTTGGGAATTCATTATGGGAGACGTTATTCAAAGAGTTCTATGAGGATTTAGAGATGAATAATAATGGCCATAGGGCGGTCCTCTTGACTGGGTAGGTGCATGATGGGATTCCTTGAGGAACTACATGGCTCAGACAAGTGGATCATTAGAAGAGGGGAAACTGGATTTTGGAAAGACAATTAGGTGGGGGAGCACTTGTTCTTTCCAAGATGTCTTACTCCAGATATCAACATTTGGGAAACCTCTGATTATCCAATGTTCATAATTTTGGTTCTAAGTCAAGAACAAAAAAAGATGTTTTATAGTATATGCATGAATGAGGAAGAGGATTGATACTGCTTCATGGGTTCAAGCTTGGGCAGGTCCTCCATTCGGAGCTACAAGGAGTGGAAGAGCATAGAGATCCACCTTGGGAAGGGATCGGAGAAAATTTAGTGTAAGGAGATCCCAACCAAAAAGAACTTTATGGCCTGGTGTGTCAAAAACAGAGCCCTTCTGATGGATGAAAATTTTCCAAGCAGGTGAATCTTCCTGGCATCCCATTGCATCTAATTCAAATAACCAAAGAGAGAATCAACAACTCACTTCTTTTTCCATAGTGTCGGGGAAGTAGCTGTCTAGAGCATGTGAACCACTCTTTTTTTCATCTGTTTCAAGCATTTCTTCTTCCAGGAGCTCTATTCCTAGTGGTTTCTCGGAGTGAAAATTAGCGACTTAGAAGAAAATGTTGGAGCATGTATTCTCGCTATAATCTACTGGGTTATTTGGGAGTCCTATAACTAGGAATTCTTGGGTTCTTGGAGCTCGATTTTCTGGCTTCAGATGAGAGTATGAGCATGGGACTACGAGGTGTTCTTGCTATTGAGGATGGATCATTGATTAACTGTGGCATGAAATTTTCTGGGAATACCTCGTGGCGCGGACTCTTTTGAATGATGGTGGGTAAGATAGAAATATCTTTCCAGTGAGCTCAAGTTAAATGTGGATGGGACCTGCATGCATGGAATGATGTGAGGTGGTTGGGTTTTATGTGACTCATGAGGCTTGGTTTACCTGGACTTTAGTGTCACCTTTTGTATGGGTAATTAATTGGGGCCGGAGGCTTGGGCCCTCCTTACGGGACTGTGGGTATGTAGGAGCAATGGATTTCAGGTATCAAAGGTTGAGTCAGACTCAGAAGTATTGCATAAATATGTTTGGGGATGGTCAAACATGCCTTGGGAGGTAGTTTATATCATCAGGATACGTGCCTTGGAGACCAACCAGGGACAGCTCATGCACCATAGTTGTAGGGAGGGAAATCTTGTTGTGGATGTGATAACAAAGATTGGAAGTCTTGGGGATGAGGTCTTTTTTTGTAAAAGCATAGGATTTCTGTCACCGGAGTGTAGGTCTTTTGTGATGATGGATTCCACAGGGTTACATTACTTTCAGCTTCCTTGAGTATCTAGGTTGTAAGCATTTTTGGCCTTGGCTGTTAATCATTTATATAAAAAGAAATTTATAGTCAGTAAAATCTTCTTTTCAATTTCTAGGAATGTTATAAAGTTCTCGGCCCATTTATACCTTTACTATTAGTTTTTCCCATGTTGAAAATACCAATTTTTGTATTTATATATACTCTCATTATTTTATGCGAATCGTAAACACAACGTTACTTAAACCTTTTGATGGTTATAGAATTATCCATAACAAGAAATTAAAATTGAACAGTAGATAAACTTGTTTAGGGTTTTTAGTGATCACATGAATTATTTTCATAATGATAGAAACCTTCTACTATTTTATTAAAAATAGTGTTCTATTTCTATATATTCTAGGATTATAAATATTAAATTAAGAAATTGGCCAAAAGACATAAATCTTTTTGCAAAGTATTTCTAAAGAATAAAAAGTAATGTTTTAAAAACAATTCTTCTTATAAATAAATATAAATAACCTTGATGATCAAAGAATATTAAATAATTTTTTATACCAAAATTTAATAGGTTTGGATAAAGACAGTTTATATTGATCTTATTGGTTTTGTGAACGATTAACAATATGATAAATGAACTATTCTTCAATGAAAATTATTGAAATTAGGATTTATGTTAGTGATAATTTTAAAATCATTCATATATTTCGATATATTATTCCATAGTACGCCAATTTTAATAACTAGTATTTATTGAATTATATATTCCATGATCAATATGAAATATTTATTTATTAAAGGATTGTGTTTGGGGACAAATGATTTTTTTAATATGAAGGATAGATGCATTTATTCCTGGTCCAAGATGCACTATTGAATTTATTATTTTCCTAATTCTATATCCTCTATAGATATGTGACATTTATTTGAGATGTATTTTTTTGTTGGTATTGATGATGGTTTGAAAAACATTTCCATTGAGCCCCGTGTTTTTGAAAAAATTTGATGTCTATAATGACATGATTCATGGTGGTCTAGGATTTATATTTCTATCATTCCCTTAATCACTTCCTCAGACAGCTCGCCATACAAGATTTATAAATATCTTTCAGTGTAAATTAGAGTGTTTCCTATATTACTAGTAGTTATGGAATTGTAGTTTTTAATAAATATTTATCCCATGGGGTTAGTTAATTAATAGTGTTAAAAAGCTAATGATCTTGACTAATTTTGGAATTCTTTGGATTAAGCCTAGAGGATGTGGCCATAAATTTTTTGTAAATGAAACATTAATTGATAATTTTTATAAATATATAACAAATTAATTAATATAAAATTAAAAGTATGAAACAAAGAAAAAATTAAATAATCTCCTTGAATTCTTGTGCCCTTCTAGGATATCATGTTCATAGGGGTGGAAGCAGCGTTTCTAAGAGACGACATCTATAGTTTATCCAAAGCCTTGGTTGATTCACATAGATTTTATATAAGTAATATTATATACATTATGTTTTTTTATTTAATATGATACTACACCTAAGTAGGTATTAAGTCTTAAACTATGTGTATTGTGGTAGGGTTTTTCCCCAATATATTGGTTGTAGTGGAATGGATGGATAACTACTCCATATGTACTAGATGTCTTCTCCGTAAAGTATTATGTGGAAGTAAATATGCTGCTTACCAGTCTCCATATATGTGTGTGGAGGTATATAATAAAATATTGTTATTTCACACACATGTATCATGAGATATCGTATAATATGGATTTTTTATGTATGACCTATATGGTTTCTGATGGAATGATTTACAATACATTACATGTGGTCTCTTGGGATGTTTTCAAAACTACTCAGTTAATACTTCAAGAAGGGGATGTGATGATGAGATTTTGTGAGGGATAGGATAAATTTTATTCTTCTATTTCCAATCTATTCTTTAGGATTTCTTATTTAAGAGAGATAGTGGATTAGTTCATTAAATGTTGACTTATATTTAAAAATTCTTGGGGAAGGGGAATAGGGTTGCCTTATTTTGATATTATATTATTTTTTAACTTTTATGAAATACATTTGAGAGATAGTATAATATATTGACCATTATAGGAGGTAATTTTTTACTTATGATTGAGTTAAATCCTTTAAAATTGTTACTAAAAAGATTCCAAAAAGTAGGTGTTTGATGAGTTCTTGTCCTGACCATGGGAAAAATATCCATACCATGTATGTATTATAGTTGGGGATTATTTAGTTCTCAATGTGACTCTTATCCATTTATCCTATAGTTTAATCATTCATGGTGGATACACTTTTCAATGTGGAGCCTCGAAATAATCTAATTTTTGATAGTAGAAAACTCACAACTTCTGTATAGTGTTCGGAACCATGTGGGATCTTTGAGAAACAATATGACATATTCCTATATTTAGAAATATGAGGACTCATGGTTAGTGAATTGTTTTGAAAACCACATACACAACCATAAAAATCATTAACTTTGTGATATTTATCGATTTCTCCACATGAAATTGAAAGATTATTATCAAATTTTATTTCCATTTCCTCATAATGTATCAAAGGTTATGAAACTAGAGCTCTCCTATTTTGTAATAAAAAATATCCTACAATTAAAATTAATTTAATGAATTTTTGATTACGAATTTACCCCTAGGTGATTCTATAACTTCCCATTCTTTTATTGTCAGGAGATTCATGGTGGATTGTTTCCTCTTTGACCGAATCCCTATACCAATTTTTTATAGATGATTCTTATGTTGGAAAATTTGGATTCATTTAAATGATTCAAGGGATATTTATAAGAGATAGGTTGACAATAAATGTGAGTTTTTAATTATATAGGATTTTTCCTTTATTATTGATATTTATTTTTTATTATGTGGTTGTTCTTTTGGTGTCTCAATCCTACACAGTTTTTTTCTATTTTAGTAAATGTTAATGATGGTGTTTAATTGATGTTTTCGACCCCTTATAATCCCATTTCATCTATTAAGGATTAATGTATAGGTATTGTTTTCACCAATGATTTTAAATACTCCCATGAACATGTAAATTGATTTTCTAATTGATGAATTGATGGATTAATGAGACTAAACAAATGATACTAGTGTTTGTAATGTCTACATTACATAAAGGGGTGTATGGATTGACTAGAATTTGTAAAAAAGTGTTTTTCCATATAAAATAATAAATGCAATGAGTGGATAAAGATAAAATTTTATGTGGTTAAATTAATTTGAAGGGTTTAATAATGGTTTTAATGTGAGTAAATAGTGAAATGGGGTAGATATTGGAAATTGTGGTCATTTTGAATGCAAGGAACACTAGGAATGTGATAATAATGAAAAGTTGAACCATTTTGATTCAGGTGATATTATTCCAATGATATTGATCATCATAATTATGACTAGTGGGTTTTTAGGATGTTGTATTGATTCCCTTATATCCTAGGATGGCTCGACTATTCCTTTTATGCCCCCTGATGCATCATAGTTTCAGAGGATTGACTGATACTGTTGAAAGAAAGGGTATAAACATTTTCTCATATTTCATGGATGGGATTGTTAGATATGGAATTCTAAATCATGGTTGGATTCCTGGACTGATCCTATTTATATATTGACATGTGTCCCCTAAGAAATATGGTTCATATGTAATACATGATCCAAATAAGGACTGATTTTTGTGGGTATCACTTGAAATTGAGAAATAATGTTATTAATTTAAATAATATTAAATAATGAAACCTTGTTTATCCACTAATTGTCACATGTTTAATATAATTATGTGTACAAAATTTATAGATTGGAAATTTTGTAGAAACATTTGGTGATGGACTACTATTTTATACTCACACCCTTCTTGGGCCACTTTTGGGTACCCGAGATGATGTTATGCATTTTCATCATGATAAGAGAATATAATATATGATTGATGGAAAATGTTGTATTTGGGACTATGTAAGGATTACGGAAAGAAACTTACATGGGGACCCATTTTAGAGATTTTAATTAATCATTAGTTTGTTTTCTTATTAAACATTACACTCCTCTGACAGTGCATGTTTATTTGTATGTTTTTAGGAATATATAAGTTATTAGAAATTGATAATATGACGCATGGTTATATGATATTGTTACTTGGTTATTATTAATATCAATTTATGATATTGTTTTATTCTGGAAAAGAGGGTACAACATTCTAAAATACTTCATTAGTATTTAATTTCAAATCGGTATCCACTGTTATATCAGTAAAGTCATCTGAGGTCAAGTGGGGAACCTGCTCAGTCACCAATCAATGGCACCGAGCTGAGGCATTACAATGTTTTATCATATCTGATTATATTTTCAACTGAATTACTATTTGGAAAAGATATACATGAGTATAAGATATGCTAGTACTTTGGAATGAGATTATTCATGTGAGTGACTAACCCATGTGTGGCGGAATCCCCATGTTTCTAATGTTTAGTGGTTGTTCATGATGTTTATTTTTAGAGTTAGGTGTTATTTCTCCCTTTTTGATACACATTTTCATAATGTAATGGTTTCTATAGGTATTCTCTATTACATTACCATAATTGGGATTTGTGTATGAATGCATTATTTTAGGCACTCAGTATTTCAGTGAAATTCATCATTTTCGGTACTCAATGAATATTAGTCTATGGTGTGTTCTGGGAAATGAATATGCCTTTTGGATTTCATGTGGTAAATAAAGAGTGCCAAATGAATTCATGTATCAAGTTTTAATTGTGAAGTACTAAATTGAAATTGTTAAAATGCCTCCTAAAAGATAAATATTTAATTTTCATGGAATTAAAATGGTTAAAATGATACCAAATGATGGTTTATGTTTATGTATGTTTTTTTTACCATGTTTCAACAATGGTCCATGAATGTGATAGTCGAGATTAGTGATAGAGAATAAATTTAATACATTTGGATAACATATGTGTTGGGGGTGATTATGAATATTGGTGATCCTTTTATCATGTAAAAAATATTAATTTATATGGTATGTTTTTAATACATGTTTTTAGACTTGTTGATAGGTTCCAACATGATCGTTTTTAATACGTGGGAAATATAAGGAAATCATAGAGAACAGTACTCTAGTAGTGGGAAAAGAACCTCTCTTGGTTATGACTAATAGGATAAGAATAGTTCCTTGAGAAAATTTCTTGTTTTCTTATGTTTATGGGGAGAGGCCAACAGACTCTAGTGCAAAGAATTTTTTATTCGAGGATAAATTTCAAGTTACAGAACCCTATAATGTTTGTTGGGGTGAGTTTTCATGAGGCTTTAGAATTACGAATTGTGTCATTCCAAATAATAATAGAATACATAGAGACCCCTCTAGTGAATGTTGGAAGAAAATATTTTATGAGGACCAGTGAGTAGATTATGGGATATTAAGGATCAGGATGAGTAGTTGTAAGGAATGACTTCGATGAACATATCAGAGATGTTTCTAGAGAACTTTTACTTTAAGACACAAATCAAATTGAATGCTAAGTAAATTATTCAATTGGAATTAGGAAGTATAACATTGATGTATTTTACTATACTCTCTACAAACATATAGGGTTTTCTTCATGTTGATAAGACAAGATAATGTTATGTCTATATGATTTATGCATATACTTTGATTTGAGATCAAGACCTAGGTAAGTATCATTTGGTTTAAGAGGTTTTCTGAAGAAGTTTATTATACAATAATTTATTATAGTAAAACTAAATAAGATTATAGTGGTGTGTATATAGATTCCAATTTATGATTCTGTGTTATTCATTCATATATTAGGAATCATTGTGATTAGAACATCCACCCATGTGTTGGTAGATAGTGTATCCATGTGATTGCATAATTCTCATTGGGTATTGATCAAGTGATCTACTATCAGTTTGGCCAACTGGTCTACATTTGAGGTTAGTTTCAATAAACACCTATTTAATTAAAATATTATAGGGTGATGATTCATGTAAATGTTTCTATATTTTCCCTCAACAGATTGGTAGTGATTGAAGACCTAGACCTATATGGAGAAATGTCAGGGGTCTTATACCATGTAGTAGTCCAATAGTTTGCATTCTATTGGTTGTGCTGGTGATGGAGGGGGATGCAAGAAATTATAAAATAGAGACCATATAAGAATGTATGTTAAATTATGAGAACTCAAATATGATCTTATGGTAGAGAAATATGATATCTACATGCTATTCATTTTTCTCTTGTTGGTAGTGATGTTGAACCTTTGATTTTTTGAGGCATAATTTTTATTTCTTCCTTGATTACATGTATGATATTTGATATATGTTATTCTCTTTATTTTATATATACTATGATAGTTAAAATTTTGGTTCTATTATAGAAGTATATGTTTTGTAGAATGATTATCGATACACTTTTGGGGATGCAATTAGATGTTGTATGTCAATATAAAGAGTGTTTCCACATGGTTGGTTGGTATCAAATCATTTGGTATGTGTACAATATTTAAATGAAACTGTTTTGACTAGATAATATATATGGAGTAGTTCTTAAAGTAAATGTTTTACATTGATTGTTATAATAATAGAGTGAGTGTCACATCTCCAAAGGGTGATACTTATAACCCTTGTGTTGAATGGAGCATCTAGGCAGGTCGTGAAAGGGAAATTATTCTGAAATTGTGCATGATTATGGAATTGTTGCAATGAAATATACTTGATGATGGATGTGTGAATCGTAGTTCCTCCACTCGAGTAGTTACTGGTTTCCGCACATGTTTCCCAAAGACTTCTCTATAATTCCCCCTGATAGGGTGCTTGTGTTCACGATTAAGTTGATGCCTATTAAAGATCCAATTTCTACTCCACTGTAAATAGTAGAATAAGAGGAACATTGGAAGCTTAAGAAATAGTTATAGGTGGTGAAAAATATGGGGTTTATCAATCAAAGAACATCATATTTAGGATCGTTAGTGGTTTTTTTAGGAAATAAAAACACACATTATATTTATGTGTCAATTATCAAAAGATGAACCAAAAGTAAATTATGGAATGATATCTTCTTCTTTCTATATATTTTCTTTTCAAAAATATAAATGGTGCTATTGTGTTCTAAATTTTTTTTCTAGGGTTACAATATCATCAATTGAGGTTGGACTATTGGATATACCACAAGTAGGTATAACTTGTATGAGTTCATTGTAATTTTTTTCGGCCTACCAAACACATTACTTTTGTTAATGGAATTGATAAACCAAATAATACACATGTATTAGGAAAATTTTCCTATTTTATTCATCGATGAAATCATAGTGTACTCCCAAACACACGGGGATGATGAAAGACATCATGATATCATGTTGAGAAAACTAATAAAGCATCACTTATATGCCAAGTTATATAACTCATTTTTGTTGATTGAAATAGTGAATTTATTGGGCTAAACCCTCTCAGATGAAGGTGTTTAATTAGAAACATTTAATGTTCATGTATTTATATATTTTGAGATTCCTATTAATTTTTTTTGTATCCAATTATTTAGGACATTATTATGTAATTACCAATCATTCATCAAGGATTTTCTCACATGGATGTGAAACTTATACAAATGAATAAAAAGTGTATAAAATTTGTGTGGTTTTAATATTGTGAAAATGATTTCTCTAAGATGAAGAATAGTTTAATACAAAAAAATATTTTTTTCTTACCCAATCTAGGTATAAATTATACATCTTTTGGGATGCATCTGGGATTAGAATTGGGGAATTATTAATAAGTAATGATTTGTTAGTTGCTTATGGATCATGGTAGTTGAGGCCTCAAAAATGGATCTATCTTCACATGATATTGACTGGGAGGGATAGTTTTATTAATAAAATTTATTCCTAAATTATCATTTAGGAGTGAATTTATCGATTTATAAAAAAAATAAGAGCATAAAATATATCATTTCCAAGCATTATTTAATCATCCAACTTTTAATATGGCTTGATTACATGATGTATTTTGATTTGGTGATTGCATATACAATAATGAATAGAAATAATTTTATATATTTCATGATATGTATGAAATATACACAGCTGGTTCAATTGTCTATTTAAAAGGAGAAGATGGAATAATTGTTTTTTGATAGGCATATTACCACTCAAAATGGGATTTAAATGATGATAATCATGTCTATCTTTATTAAGACAAATCTTATAAACCATGTTAAGATGATCTGACATAAAAATTCCTAATTTATTATATTGTAACATAGTTTGAATGATGGGAGCCACCTTTATATAGGGAAATTTATGAAGATGATATCATTCACATTTGGGTCCATTTTGGTTTGCCTAATCATATGTAGAAAGAGATGATGCATGGGTTTCATGCCTCAATGTAGGAGGTCTACCCTAGTTTTACTAACATATACAATGACCTTTAGAGAAAATATCAGTGGTCAAGAATGAATAAGGGGAGAATGATACTGTGGAGATGATTCTACTCCTTTTAGGAGGTGATGGAGAAACATTAAGGAAATTAAGGAATTTTATTGTCTTTTAACAATATTATATAAAATTGTAAATAATTTACATTTGATTTTATTGTAGGTATTCCAATAATACATTGAAATAATGATGTTACATGGGTGATTCGGGATAAATTCAAAAGGTAGAGCATTTCTTTCTAATACGGGTGACTTTAACTATCAACATGTTATCCAACTTCTATGTTATTGAGATAGTAATTTTTCATGGGGTACAATAGAGTATTGTTTCAGATCATGATCTGTGTTTTATATCACACATTTGAAAATAGTTATATAATATGATAGGTTATCTTGTATTTTTTCAATATTTTCACCCAAAGATGGATGGTATAACAGAACATGCCATCCAGGTTCTAGGGAACATGCTGGGGGCGTGTTCCCATGAAATTTATTGAAATGTATAGAAACACAATGTCGACCATGAGTTCATATTCAAAAAATGTTATCATGAGACTATTAATAAGGCACCATATGAGTATCTCTATGTAAATACATGTAGATCTCCCTTATGATGGATGGAAGTACTGGTGTCGTTGTTTTTCAGACTGTCTCATAGATGATATGTCAGAGAATTTTCAATCAATTTTGAAGCACATGGATATAGAATTGTGTAGGAATAAGAAATATGATAATTTATGTAATCTCCATCTTGAGTTTAGGATGTTTAATAATGTGTATCTTTGGGTTTTGTCCATGTTGCTTCACCTTAAGATATAGTGAAAGGGAATGTTTGTTCCTAGGAATATAGGGATGTATGATATTGTGGATCAGATCAGAGCAGTGTTATACCAATTGAATCTTTCATAGTTGTATAGTGGTATCTAATATGTTTTACATGGGACTCATATTCAAAAGTATCATACTAACCCTCCTCGTGTTATTGAAGTTTATAATATTGATATTGAGGGTGATGCGTCATTTGAAGAGAATCTTTCTTGTATTGTGAATCCAATTTAGAAGGTATTTTAGGGTATGAATGTGCCTCTGCTCAGAGTGTTTTGGACGTATGAAAGTGTTTTGGAAGAAATATTGGAGTGGGAGGAAAAAATTCCAGCCTTATGGAATCATCTTTTTTTAAAGAGTCTTGGTGATTTGTGAGAGTGTATCTCATGGACAAGCTATTATAAAATGGGGAGGTTATTGGATCCCAATCTTTTAAGGAGGTACATTCTGGTTTTATATTGTTTTAAATCCCTTTAAAAGTTTTTATTAAATTATTATTGATATTTTTTGGGGTCTCAAAGTTTATTTGATAGTTTGATACATGAAAATTGTGTAAAAGTAGCCACACAATGTATAGAACACGGTTGGTGAATGGTTAGTACTAAAACCTTTCTATAACCAATAATCCTATGGGGGATTGTCTAGGGATAAATAATCATATATTGGAGAGAATGTACATTTTTTAGTCATATATAATCCTAAATACACATCCTCTTCATAGTTTTCTAAACCATGTGGCCTCCCTCATAAACTATTTGAGTTGAACCTCTCTTTGGATAGAGGAGGATGCACAGTTAGTGCACAATGTTTTTTACTATGTAGGTAAAAGGAAAACCAAATTTATATTATCATATTTTAACATCACCCCCCCTCAGGAATTAGGAATTATTTCTTGATTTTACTTTCTATTCCTCATATAATATAGTGGGTTATGATCCAAGACTCTCTCCTCATCCAGGGATCAGTATCATTTTATTCAAAGTCATTTGATGTGATGTTGGTTGAAATTTTATTCCTAGATTGAGTATACCACTCCTCGTTCTTTAATTTATTTGGAGAATCATTTTTTTATGTTTTACATCCTTATAAAACCATAAATAATTTTTCAGAGGATTCAAAGATTAGGAATTGAGGGTTATTTGATATTGAGTCAAGCATAATGTTTATGATTTATATTGTCTAAGAAGATTAGGTAGGTGGTCTACAGGCCTATCCCATAGTTTTAATGATTATTCATGTATATGTGGTTTTTATTTTTGTGTCTTTAGGAAATTAATGTTATTTCAATGGTCATAAATGATAAAGTGACTCATTAAATGAAGATATAACCCCATTACGGTCATGTTGGATCAGTTGAGGATGATTATACAATTACTATGGAAAACCATGGGATTTACAACTCCCTTGATCAATAATATTTAGTTTATAATTGATGAAATATGGGTTTGATGAAATTAAAATAGTGATAATAATGTTTTCCATGTCAGAATGGCATAAAATTGTGTTCCTATAAACATTAATGTGATAAATGATTCGTGGATTTTAGATGGGTATATGTGTGTAATTTTTAAAGAGGAATGTCTATGTAGTTAAAATTATTGAAATGGGTTATAAATGGTTGTATTTTCCATAAATGATTTAATGGGATTGCAATTAAAATTGGGTATTTTTTTAATATATTGACTAATGTAAATGTGATAAAATATACTGGTTTATCCTTTCTGATGTTGTTTGAAAAGAAGTCACTAATTTTTACCTTTGAAAATGTCTTTACAAGTGGGTTGGGTTGTTGGTATAATGCTCATTTTTATTTGGTGGGATAGATTGATGATATATGAACCCTAACAGAAAATATTTTTAGTGTATGGACTAACAATCATGACTCCAAGGGTATGAACATAGAGTTCTATATCATGGTTAGGATTGTTAGACACGGAGTTTTGGATCCTATTTGGATACATGGACTGAAACACTTTGCATGTAAACTTATGAACCATATGAAAAATGGTTTAGATGACCGACACTTTCCAATAAAGGTTTTATGATTAGGAAATCCCTTGGAACTGTGAGTTAAAATGGTTAGATTAAATATTGTTAAATAAAGAGACAAGGTTTGCCTACCACTTGTCACTTATTAACTATTTTTTATTCACCCTTTTTTATTTTATATTTTTTAGATATCATTGTTGGTGTCCTAGTAAGTTGTTTTCAAATACTGAATGGGATTCCATTAGATACCATAGAGAACTTCATTTTTTCATTTTTAGATAAGGGAAAATGAAAAATATTAGATAGATAGAGTAAGATTTGGGATGGAACACTGATGAGGGTGGTAGAATAACCGTTGAGACCCATTTGGGGTATTTTCGTGCATAATTATGTTGTGTTTAATATGACACATAAAACTGTTATGACATGGAATGATTATTTTTATGGTTTTGGGGAATTTTTTATTTTGGGGAATTTATTATATGATGTATGGTTTTTGTTCATTTTTAGTTGTTTATTATTTTTATCAACATCTATAGTTATTATACTTTAGTATAGAGGGCATTGTCTCCCCCTAACCCTCATAGTCCATAAATTCTAGTCAGATTAATTTTGAATATGGGGATGTGCTCTTGAGGTCTTATCATGCATCTGATTGAGCACTACTTTATTGTCACTAGAGCAGGGTGTTAAAGATTAAATATATCGGAAACATTGAGGATTATATTATTATTGATGTTGTAGTAGTTATGTGTTTTAACAATTTGAGAGGATTATAGATATTATATTGATATATTTTTTCTAAAATGGGTAACACACATGATGGGTGACAACCCATCACCTCCGGTGAGACCATGGGGGCTGAGACCAGAACCAATGGATGAAAAGGGTTTACAACCTACAATATGCCTACATGTTCCTATTATAAATATTTAAATCCTTTTACTCAAATGAATTGACCCAAAAACACAAAATTTTTACCAGTGGTGTTACTATTCTGTTTTATTAATTAATGTATTATATTGGATGATATGTTCTAAGAATCTTTCCTTTTGAATAATTTGAGATACATACAAAAAAACATCTCAACATTTTTGTGATCTTATAACCCTTTAAAAGATAATTTATGTTCATAAAGTATAAAATTTCGTTTATGATATTCATTTTCATGATTAAGATATGAAGATAAAATTATATGATGTAGAACCAAGGATGTAAATTTTATTATGATATATAATGATATCAGGTAAGTATATGTCCTTATATTCTTATATCATATAAAATTCCTCCACATTAGGAAATTGATAATGAAACAAAAATTGTAATTATATTTTCTTCATATCTAATGAATTAAATGTTTTTCTACTTTCTCACATATTTCTTGTTTCTTGATCATTAACATCCTATTAATCATCTAAGATTATTTGTTCAGTGATCTCTATCACTACCATATTTTTTTTGAAGTTCTTCGATGTACAACGGTTCATGTCCCACTACTGTACTACAACATGAGAACCTAGTTATGTTTTATATTATATGACCTCACACATCCATATCACTCTTATTGAGAATATTTCTTGTTACCTTTTTGCATTTGGGTTTATAAAAAAGGTATTTTCCAATAAAAAACTCTTAGTTTTCGTGGGCTTGTTCAAATTGTGATGAAAGAATTTATTAATGGTGGTCAGAAGGTAAAAGGCCTATATTTTATGTAAATTTAATACCTTTTATATATTGTGTTATATGAAATCATGATATTTTTAAAGTATAAAATTATATTTTACAGAGTATATTACCTGAAACATAGAGTTTAAAAAAACCATGAAATATATCATTTAAATAGGACCATTATAATATATAAATTAAAATGGAGGTTTTTGAACAAGTATAAAATAATTATGGAATATATATATATATATCATAATAACTTCTTACATGTTTATAATAATCACATACATTTTAGTAAAGTCAATTTAACCATAAAAAAATTCCATAAATGATATTTATTTCCATTTTATAGAAAATAATGTAATTAATTTTTTAATTTTTTCAATCTTTTTTAAAAAATGAACTATAAATATAATATCATTATATGAAAATTAACTTAGCGTATAATTTTTTCATTTTTCTAAAAAGGGATATTTTCCAATGAATAGTTAAAAATACACATTTTTTAAATACTACTACATCTTTTAGTTAAATTAAATTGTTTTAATGTCCCATTATAAATTGAATTTCATATATATTTATCAAAAGTATTATTTAGTAATATTTTAAATAATTTATTAAAATTCATAATTCCTTATAATATATTTTTATGTAATATTATTTTTAGGCCTATAATTAAAATTTCCTGAATAGTTTAAATGCAGAATAATGATCAATTTTTGTTAATTAAAATAACCTATGATGATGAATTATTGAATCTATATATATGTAGTATATTTAAATATATTAAATTAAATACTCCTCATTATGATTTCCTGTCATATATTTAGTATAAAATCATATTTATCAAAATAAATGCAGTTCTTAAAAACAAATTCTTCATAATGTTTGATTGCTTTATCATTAAATTACAATTCTCTCATTCTATGACATGTATATGGTTAAATGGATTAAATGTATTTAATATGAATAATTTATATTTTAAAATAATTACAACTGAATTTTTTAATTTTTTTAAAAAACAATAAACAAATAATTATTATGGTTATGGTTAAAATGTGTTTAGTAGGGGTTAATCTACAAATGTATGTGTTAAAATTAAATAAATACTTTTTAAATCTCTTTTTATGTAAAATATTTAGAGTTTATAACATATAAGGTCCATAAATGTTCCATTTTGGTTATTTTTTCATGTCAATAACATGGTCATGATTTATTATTTTTTAAAATTCGTTGTGTGTCATAGTCCCTAATTATATAGGAGATTTCCCTCCCATAAATTATACAACCCTATAAAGCTATTTTTTGGCCATAAACTACCAATATCTCTCAACAACGTCCTTATTCAAATTTTAGAGCTACTGATATTCCCAAAATACCAGCACTATGTTCTTTAATAAGATATCCAATGATGGTTCTTCTAAGAGATTGTAATATTCATCCCTGAGCTATTTATTTTTATTTATTCGTTTTTCACATCAAATAATTGATTAACAATTAAAATATAATATTTATATCTCATATAATGATATTTTATTATGTTGATATAAATAGATTTTATTATGTTGATATAATAATATTTATCACCCTCCCCCTATATCAAATGGGAAATAAATCCATCACTCTTGTGTACGGTGAACTACTGTATCATAAATCGACGTAATTTTTCCCCATAACAGACTCACGTGGATAGTAATAATGATATAAATAATGAATATATATTACATATATGAAATTATATTGAATTTAAAAAAATAATAAATCATATAATTTGTAATCCTTTCACCCATCGAGTAAATGATATCATCGCTCATGTGTACATACAACCTAGTGTCTCTAAGAAGCGATGAAATTAATTTTCCATGTTATATGTTAATGAATGACTTTAAAATTTAATCTATTAAGTTAATATGATTTTTATTGAATGAATATAATTTTTTATATGATTGAACTACATAATGATTCTATGAACAGGACCATTAGTGAACAAACATATAGGAGAAAACAATGCAATTATCACAAGAAATTATTATTATTATTATTATTAGAAAATACATTTAAAGAATAGGTGGTAATAAGTTATTATAAGATAATATATGATATTATAAATATGAATATACTTATGTTCTAATTAATAATATATTTAAATCAACTATAAATGTTGTTAAATGCTCTCCAACTAAACGGGAATATGAGGTAGTAGATTTTCTCTCCATTCTATTTCATTGTTGAATTTTTTAATGTTATTCCAAAAATTTATTTTATATTATCTATATACCTCCCTCATTAAATGTAATATCCTGAATAATTTATACATCAATTTATATTATGTTTCAATTATAATTATTTCAATGAAGGGGATTTCAAATAAATATTACAATGTGGTAATGAATATCATAACTTCATTTCATTTCATTTGGTTGTATTAATTATTCATTGTTATTGACATTATATTAGTTTTTTGTGTAATAAACATTGAATATATTATTATCTATTCCCAATTATTTTATATTTATTTTAAATTTATAAATTTAATTTATTAATTGTATAATTCACACTTCATTTTTATGATCATTATAAAGGTTTTCCATCTAAAATTGTATTTATTGGGACATATGGAATGTTATACACAAATATTCTATTAAGAGGTGTATATACTAACCATTTGAAATGTTTTATCATGAATATTTTTATGTTCAAGGTATTTAATTTTTGATTTTATGGTATTCCACTCATAGGTATTATAATTCAAAAGTTTCTAATAGTTTAAGAGATTTAGGTTTCAATTTCAATTTATATCAGATTGTGTATATATGAATATCAATTGAAGGAATATATTTTATCATTTAATAATAATCACATTACATTTTCCTGTCCTATGTTAATTGATTATTTTCTCATTAATAGTGAAATTTACCCCACTTTTTTTATGTGAAATTACTTGTAAAATGTTTTTAATAAAATACTACTTTATTTATCTCTTCAATCAATAATCTTTTTTTCAAATCCATTTTTTCCAAAAAAAAGGGTTAAAATAATTATTACTTTAATTTTAAAATATTTTTTTACCAATAATTTTATTCATGTAGAATGATTTAAAATAATCCACCTATTGTATACCAAACAATGTATATTTTATTTATCTTATAAATTTAGAAGGGAATATTTATAAACTTACTGAACATGAAAGAAATAGTCACACCATCATGAACACTAGTTAATTTGAACATTATATAACCCATTTGAAAGGTCATTTTACAATAAAATGGTTTTCCTTATATTCTAGAATGTCATTTTTTTAAAATTTTATTCTTAAAGAGAAAAGTTAATTTTCCTTGACACTATTTTTAAATATCATATTATCGTATTTTCGATCATTAATGAACAAAAATTAAAATTTACTCCACTGGTGATTTTTTATATTGATAAAATTGTTACTCCTTCCATAAATGATTCACGAATAGTTTCAGAAATGATTGTATTGAGTGTATCTTTCTGGAATTAATTTTGTAATAATTAACTTTCCTATGAAATATTAACATTATTATGAACATTGGATATAAATTTCTCATAAATATCCATATTTTGTATCATATATATATTTATTGGACAAACTGTATATCCTTTTAATATATGTTTTTTATTTTTAATGTAATTAGATTGATGGGAGAAATATTGATTTTTGTTAATCTATTTGAAATATGAACATTTTTTGATAAGGCATATTATTCACCAATTTAATTGATAAACTGATATATAAATAATGTTTTGGTATTTTAGTGATGTATGGGGACTCAAATTATATATCCCCTTGATGCATTGATAGTATAATGAGGTGAATCAATATGATATAATAAAATTTTATTTTACACATAGTATTAATATATCTTGTTAATGGTGTTGTTGCTAGATATATCCTAATACATGATATCATAACATCTTTTATTATACATTCTTTCGATTAAGAATTCAGTTCTTATTACCTATGAGATTATTTCATTAATATTATAGATGGATTCATTTTTTCTCTTTTTATTAATTAAATGGAAAATTTGTTTGATTATTTATCTGGATGTATTGATTTTGACTTATATAATCATGATAATAGAGTATTTTATTAGATAGAAAGTGTGTTCTGATAATTACAATACTGTGATTTTTAAGAATTAATTTTGTATCTTTATTTATGGTACATTACAATTTATATAATTCATTATGTGTATCTGATCCCATCCTTATCCTATTTTCATTCCCAGTGATGTTTTTTAGGAGTTCAGGGATTCATAAATTTTTTCATTCAATATGATGTATTTAATTTTTCTAATATTAATGTAGGACTCATGTATATACCATTTTTACCAAGTCCACATAATTATTTGATAATTTAGAATGTAATCATTTTTATTTTGAAATAATGAATTAAAGTAACCATAAACTCTGGGATATTGGGGTCATGGAATGTTCACTCATTATATAGTGAAAGGTCAATTTCAATGGCGATTAGTGAACATGATGTAGATCATTAAGTTTTGTTAGCATGAAATATCCCTATGATTCCGTAGGTGATGAATTTTCCATTAAAATGTGAAAATGAGTAAGATAACCTAGTTTTATACTCCTATTGAATTTACTAGACAACATATATTCTTACATGGGTTTAATATCGGTTAATTTGGGTTAATAATATTATTCAAAAAGATTCATATATTATTATGTTTAAATGGGTTAATGAGGGAAGGAATGATTATGATGCTTTAAAGGTGAATGTATTTTTTTCAACGCCAAAGAGAATTTGATTTTCCTTATGTTGTTTGTTTTAATCATTGTAAACCCTATTAATATTAAACATTCTGAGTTGGGGTGTTAGATGATGTGTTTCTATTTAAATGCATCAACCCTAGTTACCTAGTGTTGGTGCGTTATTACATAATACTAGCATGATCACGAGGGATAAAATCTTGAAAGACTGATCAGTTTGTAGCCTTGGAAGTACTAGATACATACATAAGTAATAAATTACATTATGAAATAAAAAACAATAACATTGTGTCTCCTTTTAAAACACTCATATCGATTATATTATACCTACCAGTCAGTCATAATGTAATTTTTCACATCATGGTAAAAATAAAACATAGAAAGGGGTGATCTCAGATGCTTAGTAAGAATAACAATATAGCGGAAACTTTAAAAAATAAAAATAAACATTTAAGGCAATGTATAAGACTAAAACACAATCCTTTTAAACATAATCTAAAATATAATATATCAAATATAAAGAAAATAATTCCATTTACTTATTAAAATGTATATTCTACTAGTCAAATAATTACATGTAATATCCATAGATAATTTCATAACGATGGAATGAATAATGTTGGACATCATAACCACATAGTCAAGCCCTCATGACAAGACTAAAAATAATATTTTGTCATGGACTTATTAAAAGACACTATTTTTTCTCATTATACCTACTGATGCATCAAGGGGCTAAAACGGGCACCGCCCATCACATTGTCCAATTCATTTCTCATATGAAAAGGTTGAAACGTTCCAAAAAAATCATATTAAAACTAGGATAAAAATGTTATTACTTTAACCATAAACCATGAATGGTATAAAAATAGCACGACCATAGTCAAACATATCACAAAAACATCAATATAATATGTAATATGGAATCGTAATAAATCAACTTCAAACAAGCGTAATATCCAACAAAGGATGTTGACATAGATGAAATCAATCCAAAAAACTATTTGAGAAAAATATATTTTTCTAATTTGAAATAATTTAAAAGTAATGAAAACAATTTATTTCTAATATTTTCTTATAATCTTGTCAGGGAAGCTTCGAAAGTGTTATAATGGCAGAAAAGAGTAGCACCCACCATATAAGATAAAAAAACACTCTTCCCATGATTTTTAGAAAAGGTCATAATGTACCTTGTTTTGAAAATGATGAAAATATTCCTTTGAAAACACTTTATAAAAAGTCATAAAAGGGTATAAACGAATTTAACCCATAGTCTAAGAATTAGTAAAATTGTTCTAAAATAAATTTTTAAGAAACACGTATGAGGATTAAAATGAAGGCCTGGTATATACTTAAGGATAAACAACCTCGGATAATAAAGAGATTGTTAAGTTAACCCTTACCTTGTAATTATTTGTAGTTGAGGGTACTTTAACCTATTTTATAATGGTGAAATAATTTTCATTAAATTTTATAATAACCATATAAATAAATACGGTATCATATATGATCATCTAATATTGATTTGTTAATGATATTTCAGTAGTATCATTGTTTTGGGTGTTAACTAATTCATTTTTTCTTATTTGTTTGGTTACATAATTCATGTTTGTTATGGATAGGATGTATCTTATTAATATCAAGAATTATATTAAATTCTTAAACATTATTTTTTATCATCAAATTAGAATTATTCATTAACGGTTACAATGGGGAACTAAATCTCATCGCGTCGTGGAGACGACATGCCGTACGTACGCACGAGCGACAATATCATTCTATTAGTCATGAAATTGTATGTAATTATATGGTATATTATATATAGATAATCATAATCATGTTATATTTATTATTTAAATCAGATATACTAATTATTATACCCATCCAAATAATGATTTTTTTCAAAAACAAACTACACCGCGACTAGGAGATGGTAAGACATACGCACCCACGTTTGGTGACTTTATCATTCATAGGATGGATGGAATAATGAATATGTTTATAACATATATGTAATAAAATATAAGTATGTATATGGTACTATTTTTTTAATTCTCTATGGAAAAAACAAAGAAACAGGAAGTGGAAGAAGAAAAGAACTTTGAAAGTGGTGATAAAGTAATTACATCTTCTTCAGGTTATTTCATTTGATTTTAAAAAAAGGATCCTTCAGTTGGCTTTCAGATCAAATTAAATCTTCTGGGATAAAGTGAGAGTAGTTGGGAAGTTATTTGATCAAGTTTGGCTGATCCAAAAAGCTTTGGAGGTGTGAACTTAAGATAATGGGAAGTACCATTTTATAAGAGAGGTGATGATCACTTTAGGAAAAACTTTAAATATTATTTTATTATAAGATCATTTTCGGTTTCTAATTTCTAAAAATAGATTTATTTTGATTATAAGGTGGGTATGGGTGGACAAAATCTCAAAAAATTGGTTTTAAACAAGTCTAGGTCACCATACTAACCTTATATTTTATATTTAACACTTACTTAAATATTTTTACTTTTACCACATCTTCTTGTATTATTATAATACATGGTTAATAAACTTACTATAAAATTCCAATAAAAACTGAAGTGGTTCATTAATTACATATCTATAATTATATAAGACTTTTTTCTGAGACATAGATTTTGTGGATAGTTATATTATTTAATAAAATATTATTTGTTTTAAAAAACCATTTATGTCAATTTTGACACTATTTTGTTTTTGGTTTTTTTGAATGGCATAAAAACATGATTACTTAAAAATAAATTATATTTAATCAACCATTAAATTTCATATTTTCTTTTATAATTCGTGTATGGAATAAAAACATTCAAATTATATTAATTTTAATATATATAATACCATTTATTTGATTCATTCATTAATAAGTAAAATATTGTATCATTATTGTGTCATAAATAAATATATTAATTTTATATATAAAATTTATAAATAAAATACCATAATGTAGGAAATCATTCTATCTTCCTAATGACTATTTATAGTCTAAAATATCACTTATATAAACTCTTAAAAAAATTTACTAAAAGATATATGTTTACGTTACATTTGTTTAACATTAAATTAATTTTTATAGTGTCATTTTCACATAAAAGTGGCTTTATGGGGTACCAAAATCAACCCAAGGATTCCCATAGGTGGACATGTATCATCCAGTAGTGTTAGGGCATGTGTTATGTTAATTTAATGTTATAATAATATTATATTTTACCCTTATTTACCGGATTTACCATTTAACCATGGTAAATAAAATATTTACGAAATTTACTATTCATAATGTCTAAAAATAGAAGTTACACATTTACACAATTTATACATTCTGATTCCAAATATGTAATCCATTTTTCCATATTCCGAACACAGATGTTTCATAAATTAATTTAAAATTAATTCCTGTTGTCAAAACCAAAATCTGGGTTCTGAAGAAGTAAAAACTATGAAAAGATCGATATGTGTCTATATACAATTTAAATGGGAAATTACATCAAATGAACTATAATATATTAAATAATAAAAATATAATATAGTGATACTTTAAAACTACTCAAATTTATAATTTACCTCTCTTCATTATTTCGAATAAAAATGATGTTTCTAATTAAAATTTAGAATTTTGACTATTCATCAAACTATGAAAGTTATCAAATAAAATACAAAAAATCTACCCTAATCTATTCTTCATATTCAAAATCCAGAAATTACATCCAATTTTAAAAATAAAATTTATAAAATTTCAAAATGTGTGTATTATTATTCATAGCTGTTTTTAAAATGGCTAGTTTGATAGGTCGTTGTAAGCTCGAACTCAGTGTTGCACACATCGCACATTATTGTATTATTCAAAGAGAAACGTACTGTGGAATATTGGGGTGTTACATTCTCCCCTCCTTCTAATAATTTCATCCTCTAAATTTCTAGAATATTACTGCATGATACGATTGGGGTGGTTCTTCATCATAAGTTTCTCAGGTTCCCACGTTGCCACTTCTATTTTATGGTTTATCCAAAGAACTTTTACCAGATGATTCGACTGGTTTCTCAACACTTAGTCTCTGGTATCATGAATCGTGATAGGATCTTCACAATAAGACAGATTGGGTTCCAGTTCTAATTCATTATGGAGAGTACATGTGTTGCGTCAGGCATGTATTTTCACAACAGTGATACGTGGAATAAATCATGAACTTTGGAGAGACATGGCGGAATTTCCAAATGGTAATCTATAACTCCAAATCATTCAAGAATTTCAAAAGATCTGATGTACCTGGGACTTAATTTTTCCCTTCTTACTGAATCATATAACACACTTCAATTGAGATACATTCAAAAAAAATTGACAACCTTCTTGAAATTGAAAATCCTTCCTTTAGTTACTAGCATTTCACTTTTCCTACTTTGATCTGCTTTGATGAGAGTTTAGATAATCTTTACCTTTTCCATTGTTCCCTCAACATGTTTTAGGTCTATGATTTTTCTTTCACCAACAACACCCCAACAAGTTTGTGTGGGACATCCCTATACATATAACTCTTTCTATGGGGTCATCTAAACACTTGAATGGAAGTCATTATTATAAGAAAATTTTTCTAAACATAAATATTGATCCCAAATACCATGAAATCCATGTGATCAAGATCTCAACATGTCTTATATGGTTTGAATAATCTGTTTTTATTGTCAATCAGTTTGAGTGTAGTTTGCAATACTTAAACGAAGTCCAGTATTTAGGGATTTCTGAAGGCTTTTCAAGAATCTTGATGTAAAATGAGGATCATGATCAGAAACAATTGATATGGGTGCACCATTAAGTCTTACAACATCATTAATATATTGCATTTATAAATGTTCATGTGGTAAATCTTTCCTTTTATCAAGAAAATGTATTGATATGGTAAGACGATCAATAATGGCCCATATGGCATCATTCCATATAATTGACTTTGGTAGGACCATACAAATTTCATTGTAATATCATCCCATTTACACTCAGGTATGGGAAGAGGTTGCATGACTCTTCTAGGATGTTCTCTTCAATCCTTCACCTGTTGACAAAACACACATCATTACACAGATTCAGCAATCTCCCTCTTCATGTTTTCCCACCAAAAATGTTCCCTCAAATCTCTATACATATTAGTACTACCAAAGTGTATATAGAAATTGGAGCTCTGAGCATCATCCAACAATTCCATTCTTAGATCGGTTATACCCCAAACATAAAGTATGCTCCCAAATTTCATATTCCATCTTCATATAAAGAATCGATCAATCTCCCATCGGTCATAGAATTAATTTTATTTTGAAACTCATCATCATTTTTCTGAGAACTTTTTATCCTTTTTAGTAAATATGGATTGGAAACCATTTGAAAAAGCATCAATGTTTCACCTTCCATGATTATTCCCTTACCTATCTTTAATAAATCAATGAACATAGGATCCATTTCGACTCTCATCTTGTTCATAAGTCCATGATTATTTTTTTCTCAAACCATCTGCCACCTTATTTTCATTCCAAGGGAAGTAGTGTATTTTGTAATCATAATCCTTGAGTATTTCAAGACATCGTCTTTTCCTCATGTTGAGTTCTGTCTGAAAGAAAATAAACTTCAAACTTTTGTGATCATTATATATCTCATATTTTTTAACATAGAGATAATGTCTTCATATCTTCAAAGAAGACATTACATCTGCTAACTCAAGATCATGAGTAGGATTGTTTTGTTCATGAATTTTTAGTTACTCTGATGCATAGTAAATAACTCTATCATTCTACATAATGACAAAACCAAATCCTTTCTTTGTAGCATCACTATAAATAACCAACCCATAATTCCCTTATGGTAGAGTAAAGATATGATAATCTACTAATATTTTCATCAACTCCTCCAAATATTCTTCACAGTCTTTTTTCTAAAAAAATTCATCCCTATTACGTGTGAGCTTTGTTAATGGGTTAGCCAATCAGGAAACGTTCTGGAAAAAATGTCGATAATAACCTGCTAATCCAATAAAACAGTATACCTTAGTTATAATCATCATTGTTGGACATTCTTGGATTGATCGTGTCATAGAAGGATCAACAGAGATTCCATCCTTAGATACAATATGTCCACAAAAAGAAATCTCCTGAAGCCATAATTCACACTTTTAAAACATCACATATAATTTATTTATTCTAAAACATTTCATAATAGTGTGCAACTAATTTTCATAATATTCGTAGCTTTTGAGGTAAACCAAGATATTATCAATAAATACCACTACAAATTTATCAAGATATTAATTGAAAACTCTATTCATTGCACCCATGAAAATAGAGGGTGAATTAGTCAGTCCAAAAGTCATTAATGTAAAGTTGTAATGCACATACCTGGTTCAAAATGCAGTCTTTGGAATGTCTTCCTTCGTTACGCACAACTGATGGTATCCAGATCAATGGTCAATCTTTGAAAAATATTGAGATCCATGATGCTGATCAAATAAATCATCAATACGAGGTAGGGGATACTTTTCTTTATTGTAATAGCGTTGATCTCCCAGTACTCAATGCGCAACATCATAGATTCATATTTCTTCTTAACAAAAAGAACATGGGCTTCCCATGGAGAAACACTAGGGGGAACGAATCCTTTATTACTAAATTCATCTAATTTTTTCATTAGTTCCACTAATTCCACAATGTCTATTCTATAAGGGTCTTCGATATGGGCCATAGAACCATAATTAAGTCAATAAGAAACTCAATTTCTCATTCTAAAGAATTTCCAGGTAAGTACTCTTAAAACACATCAATATATTCTTTCACAATAGGTACATACTCTAATTTAATATTACTTCCCTCATCCATATTTATTTCACTCTCTTCTTCCCCAATAATTGAATTTAGTAGAGCTACTAGGGTGGATCTAGATGAGAATGAGATGGAGATTTTTATTCTCTAAAGATAAGGGTTTCCTTATCATCATCCAAAATTGTAACCTCCTTATTTCAATAAATTTTCTCATCATGGTTCGAGATCCAACCCATATTGAGTGTTATATAAAATTAAATCATGGGTATGGTGATGAGGTCAGCAGATAAAACACGTTTATATGCCATAATGGAAACTGATTCACAAAAATTAGTTGTAATGATACTTCACTTTATAGTTTTGTCTGATAACTACCTTTTGAAATCAAATTCGAAATATCTAAATTTCAAGGAAAATTATGATTATATGAAAGAACGTCATGATCCAAAATCAAATAACGCATTTTCTAAATTTGAGGAAACGATTAATGTACCTCCTACAATGCCATTAGAAACATAAACCTCTGTTGTTGGGATCAAAAATTCTTGGACATGCTCCCTTGGCCTTTTCTAATGTATGTTTACTTGATTCTTAGGACATTCATTTTCATAATTCCCTATCTCATTACAATTTTACCCTTTTACATTGGCATCCTCTTTCTTCCCCTTGCAATCACATGCTTTGTGTCATTTTTCTCTATACTTGAAATAGACTCTCATTCCCTTCATGAAAGTACTGGGGTGTTTCTTCCCACATTTACTAAAGGACGGAAATTCAACTTTCCCCTTCTTCACCTTATTTCCATTTCCAGATTATTTAGCAGATCTCTTCTTCTCTTAATTTACTTTAAAGTCGTAATACATAGAGAATTCTTATCTATCTTGATAGCACATGATACAATATCATTGTATAATGAGAATTATTGGGAGCCTAATTATTGATAGATAAATTTTTTCAACGCATCAAATAATCGATAAATCTTAATCCTTGGATAACGTATATAATTTGCACCATTCCTTTCTATCCTTGAAAAGTTAGCCTCAAACATTGCAACTTTTTCATCCTACATTTGCCTCCCATTTAGAAATTGACATTCCATATCTTCTCGATGTTCATGAGGAATTTATTTTTATAAGAAATGATCTTTAAAATATCTCCATTCCATATTTGATACTTCTTCATCCTTCTTTATCTTTTGATTTAATAACCATCATTGATCATCATCTTTTGTGAGGCGATAAACTGCCATGACAACTTTTTTCCTTTCACTACTCCCCAAAGGATGAAATATTTTTTCTAAGGAACTTATACATTGTTCAAATAAAAATGGATTTGTAGTCCCACTGAATGTTGGCAGTTGTAGCCTCATGAAGTTTTCAAAAATTGATTCTCCACTTTATAGATTAAAGTTCCCCATACGGGTAAGGTTATTATTTATAATCTCAGTGAGTTTTCCTCGTATGATTATAAGCTATTAAACACCAATTGCATCAGTAGCTCCACTATAATTATCTTGAGTATGAGGGAAATCCCTATATAGATTACGTGTGTTGATATGGTCTCCATTCCTTCCACTATGCTCCATTTCTAAACAATGGAAAACACTAGATTACATTATGAATCACAATACATAATTCCAAACTTGTAGAATAACTAATATAAATTGAATAGTTTATGAATATAATCCATAATCAGAAAAAAAATCATTGAGGAGATATGTACTCATAAATCATTCATAATGTTTCATAATGAAAATGTAAATTATCCAAAACATATCCCCCAGATGTGTCAAACTAGGTGCATAGAAAGGCCCGTTGTCGTGTTCCAGGATTCAATGGTTCACGCTCGAAACTCCATGTCATATTTTTCACTCCTAGATACTTATTTGCTAGAACAACTTCCACTTATAGTATCCAGACAGGGGTGTATTTCTTCGAGAACCCACATAATATCAACATTACCAAAAATTTTGGATGTTCTTCTATATTAATCCTCAAAGACTATCTTAGGGTAATTTTCTCTAATCATAGTTTTTCTAAATCTAGTTTCCAATGCTTGTACAAAAATTCTTCTCATACCAACAGTAATTCCCCAACCCTAGTTACCCAGAATTGGTGTATTATTACATAACATTGGCAAGATCACAAGGTATCAAGTCAGGAAAGACCGATCAGTTTAGTTTCCAGGGAAGTACTAGGTACATACAAAAGTTTTACATTATATTATTATATGAAAACCAACAACATTGTTTCTTAATTGAACACACTCATATCCCTTAGGTTTTCCCTATAAGTAAGTCATAATATACTTCTTCGTATCTTAGAAAAAATTAAACATAGAATGGGTTGAGCTCAGTTTCCCAGTAAGGAAAACAATATAGTGGAAACATTCTTAAATAATAATAAACATTTAAGGCAATGTATAAGACCAAAATAGTAGACTATTAAAATAAAACTTCAGTATAATATGGAAAATATAAATCAAATAATTCAATTTACTTATTCACATGGTTATTCAACTAGAAAAATAATCACATGTAATATTAATAGCTATTTTCATAATAATGGAATGCATAATGCCGGACATCATAACCACGTAGTTAAGGCCTCATGGAAAGTCTAAAAATAATATTTTGTCAAGGCATGATGACCAGACACTATTTTGTGTAATGAGACATACCGATTCATCGAGGGGATATAAAGTGCCCCTCTCGTCACTTACTAAGTCCAATGCATTCCTCATATGAAAAGGTTTAAATATAACATAAACATTCATATTAAAACTAGCATATGAAATGTTAATACTTTAACCATAAAACACGAATGGTATAAAAATATCACATCCATGGTCAAACATATCCCAAAAATGTTAATATAATATGAAGTATTGTATCTTGACAAATCGACTTCAAACTTTCATTAAATACAACAAAGGATGTTGACATAGATGAAATCAATCCAAACACTATTTGGCTAGAATATCACATTCTACATTGAAATAATTTAAATTTAAAGAAAAAATATATTTGGAAAATATTCTTATAAGCTAGTAAGGTATTCTTTGATTGTGTTATAATGGAAGAAAGTAGCTGCACCCTACATATATGTTAAAAAACATTCATTCCTTGATTTTTCGAAAAGGTCATAAAGGACCTTGTTTGGAAAATGACAGAAATTTTACATTCAAAACAATTTATAAAAATTCAAAAAAATGTATAGATAAAATAAAAAATAGTCTAGGAAATAGTAAAAATGTTTTGAAATATATTTTTAAAAACTCATATGTGGATGAAAAAGAAGTCCTAGTATATACTTAAGGATAAAAAACACCAGATAATAACAAGATTGTAAAATTAACCCTTACCTTGTAATTTTTATAGTCAAGGGTACGTTAACCACCTGTATAATGGTGAAATAATTTTTATTAAATTGTAAAATAACCACATATATAAATATGATATCATATATGATATTCTAATATTTCATTATTAATGATATCTCAGTAGTATCATTTTTTTGGTGTTAACAGATTCTTATTTATTTATATGTTTTGTTACGTAAGTATTGTCTATTATGGATAGGATGTATTTGACTCATATCGAGAATTATATTACGTTCTTAAACATTATTTTTAATCATAAAATGAAAATTATTTTTTAATGGTTATGATGGGGAATAAAATCTCATCGTGTCCTTGTGACGGAAAGTCGTACGTACGCATGAGCGATAATATCAATCTAGTAGTGGTGAAATCGTATATAATAGGATGTTATATTATATTTATAGAATCATAATCATGTTATATTTATTATTAAATTAGTTATTCTCATTATTATACCTATCCAAATAATGATGATTTGAATTATAATCTATGCCATGATATAGAGATGGTAAACCGTACTTATGCACCTATATTGACTTTGTCATTCATACGATGGATAGATTAATGAATATTGTTGTACCATGTTTATAATAACATCAAAGAAGCTATAAGGTACTTGAGTTATTATTTTAGTATGTAAATAACAAATAAAGAGGATGTGGAAGAAGAAAAGAACTTCGAAAGTGGTGATGAAGTAATTACCTCTTCTAAGGGTTCTTCAATTTGATTTGAACAAAAGGCTCCATAGGTTGGCTTTCTGATCAAATAAATGCCTCAAGGTTGAATTGAGGATAGTTGGGAGGATATTTGAGCCACTTTTGGTGGAGACAAAAGGATTTGGAACTATGAATTTAAGACAATGTTAAGAACCCTTTTACAAGAGAGGTGAGAGTCACTTTAGAAAAAGCATGAAATATTATTTTATTATAAAATATTATTCAGACTGTAATGATTCCAAATAGATTTAGTTCGATGATAAGTTGGTTTTGGGTTGAAAACCTCTCAACCAATAGGTTTTAGAGTTTTTTTGGTCACCATATTAACCTTATATTTTACATTTAACTCTTAGTTACCTAGTTTACCTTTTACCATGTCTACTTGTATTATTATAATACATGGTTATTAAACTTACTATAAAATTCCATCAGACACTCAAGTAATTCATAAATTATATATATATAATTATATATGTCCTTTGGCTGAAACATTGATTTTTAGGACTATTATATTATTTAAAAAAATATTATTTGTTTTAAAAACTCATTTATATCAATTTTGACACTATTTTGTATTTGGTTTTTGTAAAAGTCATAAAAACATTATTACATCAAAAAAATATTGAATCAACCCTAAAAATTCATATTTACCTATAAAATTCTTGGATGGGATCAAACCATTAGAATTATATTTATTTTAATATTTATAATATAATTTACTTGATTCATTAATTAATAAGGAAAATACTGCATCATTATTTTGTCATAATTAAATATATTTATTTTATGTCTAAAAATTAAAAATTAAATACAATTAGGTAGGAAATATTTTTACCTTTATAATTTCTATTTATAGTCTAAAATATCACTTATATAAACCCTTATAAAAATTGTTTAACTAACATATATATGTTTACGTTACATTTTCTTTATCTTTAAATCAATTTTTATAAACTGTCTTTCTCACATAAAAGTTGTTCCATGGTGTCCAATATAACTAATTGTGCCCATGGTTGTACATGTATTATATAATAAGGTTAGGACATGTGTTATGGTAATTTAATATTATTATAATATTATTTTTACCCTTATTTATTGTATTTACCCTTTAACCATGGTAAATAAAATATTTACTGAAGTTCATATTCATAATGTAAAAAAATAAATGTGACCTATTTACACAATTTGGACATTATGATTCCAAATATGGAATCCATTTTCCAAATTAAAAACATAGAAGTTGCAGAAATTAATTCCCGTGGTATAAACTAAAAAGCAGGTTTTTAAGAAGTAAAAACTATCAAAATATCAACATGTGTTTATGTACAGTTTAAATGTGAAATAACATAAAATGACCTAAATTATTTTAAATGATGAAAATATAATCTAATTATACTTTAATACAAAAAAAATTATAATTTAACACTATAAATCATTTTTATTGAAAATTTTGTTTTTAATAAAAATTTAGTATTTTTGATTATTCATCAAAATATGAACATCATTATAAAAACAACAAAAATTTAACCTAATATATTTTTAATATTCTGAATGAAAAAATGAAGAATAATTTTGAAATTAAAATTTATTAAATTTGAAAAATGTGTTATTTATATTCATAACTGCTTTTAAAACGGTTAGTTTGATAGGTCATGGTGTGCTTGAACACGGTGTTGCGTACATCACCCACTATTGTATTATGCAAAGAGAAATGTAACGTGGAAGATTGGGGAGTTACACCATTAACATAGTGTGGTGAAGAACATTTTAATTGATAGTCACCATGTCAAAGAGTACATTATACTGTGATGTTCCTAACAAAGAGAAAGTAGGGGAGTGAATGAAGTAATGTGGGAGCCAAAAATACTGATCCTGATGATACTGAGATATGGGTTGAAGTTATTAAAGAAATATGAGATCGAAACCATGACTACATCATGAAAAGATCATTTTTTGACATTACCATAAGATTAATAATTATGTATGTTATAAAGGATTCAATTATCGTGAATGGAATGTATGGATTTAGTTAAATAAATTTTGTGTACATGGTAGGGTAATTTCTTAGTGTTTTCAAAATTTCAAGGGCTCCAAAATTTAGAGGAAGGGCCAAATTTCTTGAATGGCTGATTTCTGTTGTTATAGTATAAAATTATGAAAAAAGGATTGAATTTTACAAAAGATTTTTTTTTTGAAATTTTAGTTTTTTGTCAAATATTTTTGTATATGAGGTTTATAGTTTTGTGAAATATAGAATATCAATAAAAAATGATCATAAGTTACATGATTAAAATAATTTTCACAAATAGAAATTTTACATGATGTCTGAATAAACCTGGTGTTTCAAAAATAGTAATGAATATTTTTTCAAAAAGGTGGTTGTAAGAGAGAATGTTTCATGAAGTGGTGAAAATGTATTTTAATAGTTTCCTAACCGTTTCATTTTCTATTGTTATACTTATTCAATATTCTTTTGATTTTAATTCTCCTATTATATTCATGATGGTTTTTTATAAAAAATATTCAAATAAATATATGATTAATGAATGAAGGACATGTATCAATCATACCAATGGGGTTCACCATGGTTTATTCTGATTTAATGATGTTTCGTGTTTCTTAAAATAATGTTTGTTTCATTATCAATCAATGTGTAATGAACTAGAGGAGAACATTGTGATATTTTTTAAAACATTTCATGAAAGTGTTTTGTTTTGATACATATAAATTTATTGTCACTTATTAAAGACTTTTCCATATGAATTATGTATTAAATAAAGACTATTTCAATAGAAAAAGTTATTCTTATCCAATGGTTATATTCAAAACTACTTTGAGGAAGATTATATTGATATTCAATGGGAACTATTTCATGCATCAACTATTAGACTGTGAATATTTGTATTATACATTGAGAAAAATCCATTACTTCCATGAGAATTATGAAATGGGAGTGACCCTTGGATAGTAGTGAGCTTGGACCTAAGTTATGTTTAGGTAGTTTTCCAAGCATAGAGTGACCAAAGTGGAATCATTGTATCCACAAGACTAGTGATGAATAGTATATTCTGGAACATCGACATAATGTATTTGTGTGCACCTTAGAATTAACCTAGTATATGGAACCATATGAATATGACATTGAAATGTGAACTAGTAAATCTGATCATTACATAATAGGAAAACAAAAGACTGACCCTACTAATATGTGAGTAAACCATCAGATATGACAATGAGAGTTTCACATTGACATGTTGAAACCAGAATGATTTTCAAACCCTTATTCACCCCCTATCGGTGAATCTATCAATATATATCCCTATGGGTCGAGGAATTGGTATTTGAGGGAATTTTTTTCTTGTTGAATTTTTTATTACCTGAATAAATATGATCGGTTTATAGAGTTTAAATCATTTCATCCTATAAAATATTTGTTAGATATATAATTTGAATTAGAATAAGGACCTAAATGGAATTCTATGTAATGTAATGGTTTATTATAGGTGTGTTCCCACACTATAGGATCTCAGGGAATCAAAAAAAAATTATATCGATAAATCTGATTATCTATATACATGTTCATACAATGATATTCCATGCCGGTATGAAGATCCTGATATCCCAAGAGATTTTGGAAGTATTACTAATGATAAGAATTCAAGATATTTAAAGGTGGATGTCTTTAACAATTCTTGGGCACTCGATAAGGTTCTTAAGAAAGTAAACTCCAACACAGAAAATAAGAATGGTAATCTGGAGTTCTATCTTGTTGTGGAAAAAATTGTGGTTCAAAAACTAAAAACCTTAATCGAATACTAATAGATGTGGATAGAAAACTAAAGGAGAAAATGATACCCTTTCCAAAGAATTTCAGGATGTTTCAACCAATGTGAAATAGTAAAAATATATCACCAATGAAAACAGACTTGTCACAAATGAGGTAAACAATTTGAGGTCCCAAAATTTGGATTTGGTTCCACACATGGAAGCATTTTTTGAGGATAACCAAATGATGAGAAAACATAATGTGGATAAGAATCATGTAATTGTTAATATGGGTGTAAAGATACTAATTCAAATGGACATAGTGGATGAACATAGACATGATTTAGAAAGATAAATAGACATTGAGAAAGAGATCAAATGTATGAATATCTATCTCAAAAAACATTTATAGGAAGAGATAAAATTTTCAATAGAAGAATGATAATGTCCAAGATAGATGACTTAAAAAGAGATAGATAAGGATAAGAATATCATAGTGCTTGAATGAAGGGTAAAAACCTCAAATGAAATGACAATAATAACTCCAATGGGAGCATCAAAAATTTGATTCCAAAATTTTTAAAATCCGTAGCCAAGGAGTATGATGATTCCACCTGAAAAATATATTGGAGAAAAATAATGCAAGAATGTATCCATTAAGTGGTACTATTATGGAATCATGTGACATACCATGAGTATCTTCCTGGAAAAACATGGGATTAATGGTAGGAAATAATATGATGCTACAACATCTCAATCAAGGATCTACTATAAGAGTTTTGGTTTTTAGGGGACATTCTTGATCTATGATAACCTATGTCATATGGTTAGGTTGTGTGGTTGAAAGATAACTAAAACACACTTAAAGAGTTCATCAATTCCTATGATTTATGAAAAAAATTCTTCCACTAAAATAAAGTTAGTTAAAATTGTAAAAAGATCTAAATTATTGGGACGAAATAATAAGGCTAAAAGAAAGGTTCATTGGGAGTCAACATCATTTCTATCACATTATCCCTCCTAGAAATAAAGAAAAAATTATATGAAGGAAAAAAAGAAGGAATTTGATGCATCTTTGAGAATAGAGGATTAATATGAAATTAAAGATACACACTGGAAAAAACTATTTTCTGTTGATTTATACCCTTTTAATGTTGAAAGATTTGAGGAGTGGTAATGTGGGAATGGAAATTGTACTATAAGGAAAGAGAAAAATATAATTATTATAATAAATCTAACATTTTTCATTGTAATTTCTCCCTTGTTATAATAATTTTACATTGTATAAATCACATATAATCACTTAGGGACCATAATAAAATCTTTATAAATGATTAATTAATGAAATAATAAGTGCTTCTATAAGTTAAAAAACGAATACCAATAAAATAGTAACATGAACTTTCAAATTGTAATATGAACTTTATAAATGGTAATATGGCCAAATGTATTGTAGTCCTACCCAT
This sequence comes from Viscum album, assembly GCA_963277665.1. NCBI lineage: Eukaryota > Viridiplantae > Streptophyta > Magnoliopsida > Santalales > Viscaceae > Viscum > Viscum album. The sequence goes on along the minus strand of OY728150.1, from coordinate 1,459,295,221 downwards.
GAAAGTATAAACTAAATTTAAGGAAATTATAATTTAAAATATGATAAAATAATGTCATAGTATAAGTAAGTAAATATTTTAAAAATTATTAATTAAGTGTCGGTATTTTTATAAGTCATAAATTTTTTTACAATGTTCTGTTTAATTTATTAATTTAAAAAAAATGTATTTTCATGAACTGTATTAAAAAATTAATATTTTGACGTATTATTTTTTGAAGATATTTATATTAGATCTTAAGTAATTTTTCAATGTGTTATAAAATCAATTATAAATTTAAATATTTACTTTACATGTAAATAATGTTTTTAATTAAAAATTCAACTATTCATAGTTAGGGTTATTTTTATGGATATTTCTAAAATTCTAGATTTTTTTGTGGATAGTAAAATACATTAATTTACGATATTAATATATTATAAATTAAATACACTATTCGTTGATTTTTCGCTAATGTAAGCACCATAATCTCGAAATTCCCTTCATTTTTTAATATGATGGGTGATAATTCTCAAACTATTCATAATCGTGATCCAAAATAACAAACTAATGAATATAATATTGAGAAAACAAAACTCTCCTATAATATAAATACCACCCATAAACCCCTCTACTCATCAAACCTCTAAAGCTTTAATAATTTTATAAATTCTTCCCAATACTATTCTATGGCCTCTACCCCACATCTGGGATCCCTTGGTCTCTTCAAAATACCTACGAACATTCCCTAAGGAGGATCTCATTGAGGATAAATTCAGGAGGTAAATACTCTTTCTCTCTCTCCCTCTTTACATTTTCTTTTAATTTTAGTTCATTTTATATTATCCATTAACATAAAATAATCAAAATGGAATGATAAATCTATTATTTTCTATATAATTTAATTATATTCTGGAAGATTCATCATTAAACTCCAGCCTTCATCTCTCTTTTATTTAAGAAATGTTATCGTCGCCCATGATGTGTCAATTTACCAACACCATGGGCGATGAAAATTTATTTAACACATTAAATGATGTTAAAAACCATTATATGGTTGAATAAAATATTTTAAATTTTATTTCATAACCATCATTATGTTCTAGAACAAACATTTTTTCATAATAGTAAATGATAAAACAAAATGAGTTCATTTTGACCAAAAAAACAACCAAAATTAACTTTAAATGATTATCAATAAATTATATCTACATTTTCATCATAATAACATATATAAATTTCATTATAAAATAATTTAAATATTAGTAATATCATTAAAAAAAATATAATAACAATTCTAGTAATTTATCCACATTTTACATGAACTTCCATTCCAGAATACAAGTGAACCGGTCATGAAAACTATGAAAATGAATGCCCCCGAATGATGAAATTAAAATTAATAACTCCTACAAAATCCAATAAATGGACTCATTAGAATAATAATAAATAAAATGAGTATATAAAAGGTTCTAAATTTTTTAATTAATGAATACAATCTAATTATACATGATATTAATGTGAAGAAATTGTTCGGACTCAAGGTCAGGGGAATTCTCGAAGCCGACATTCTTTCTTTGTATTTTCCCACATTCACTCCATTTTCAGTACAAATATTCCATAAATATAATTTATTCATTATTATATTACATTTTATGGGATATACAAGTTTTATAATTGAGTTTATGAAAAATCTAATGTTTTCCAAAGGAACTCATCTTTCAAAAATACACATTGTTTAATTCTCAAGATTATTTCATCTTCACTTGAGGTTATTGATTATTATATCATGAGTGTTTTCCCTATTTTATTTGGGAACACATATTTTATGAATTTATGATTTATGAAATGAATCACATTCCTTCCCATGGGTTATTTTATGTGTAATATTGATATGTGTTCTATGTGGCATGCATGATAATGTAAATGTTATGATGTGGAGATTGTTCTTAGAATTATATAGCACAATTTAAAGGTTATGATGTGATGGGTGAACAAAAAATTGTATAGAAATTCAATGAATTGGTTAATGTGATGTATTTGATTAGAAAAGTGAAATATGCATAAACCTGATGTTAGCATTTTTCACAACTATTTTCTATAATTTTCAACGAAGAAATTATGTTTCATTTTTTTCATTGTCACCTTTAATGAAATTATGTAATGATTCTTCTCATGGTTATGATGATGGTGTTATGATTATAGTCTCTCATGTTATATTGTTTCATGTTCTTATCTATCATGTTACTAGGATTTTATATCACCCCTTTTTATGTATATCCTCTGGTGACTACTTGTACTAAAGAGAATTAAATGTCCAATAAGAAGCTAGAGAAGAAGCAATTAAAGAAAATTTTATGTTTTGTTTTTTAAATGTCCTTTATGGTCTTAGTTTTCCTGTGACACTAAAACACTAGATCATGGTTGTGTAATTATTTTATATTTTTTATCATTACAATGGAGTAATAGTAATGTATGAAAATTAAGGCCTCTATAGTTGGTATCAGGGCCCACATTAGTTAATTCAGGAAATAGGATTAGAAAATCCATGTGAAAACCCTTAGTATAAGACTATTTATAAGTAATCACTATAGAATATTTATTTCAGGAATTTATAAACATAAGGAAACTTCAATATTTTACTTTAGAATTTTTTTTTGTAAAGGATTAAATTATTTATTAATTAATTAGGTTTCTTTCTATAATTTTTAATTTTTGAAAATTTTTCGAACCATGAAAAACTAGGCCAAAACACATAAAAGGGACAATTCAGGGATTACCTGAATGATATCACCAATACTTTGGGAGGAGGAGGTCAAAATTTCATGAAGATACATACCCAGTTGTATTAGTTTTTAAACAAAAACTAGAATAATGTGGAACATCTACCTTCACCTAATATAGAGAAATTATAAATCATGTGTTTTATGCAGCCAAAACACCCAACATTTAGTGGATCTTCTCATCCACTATTTGTAGAATAGTGGGTTTAATCAATGAAGAAGATATGTTATGTTCGTCATTATTCTGATATAGAGATGAAGAATATCTCTATTTATCAACTAGCTAGAGAGGTCGTTCAATAGTTTGATTCGATTAAGAACCCCAAGACGAAGAATAAAATATAATAGATGGAGTGTGAAGACATTATGATAATGTTTCTAAACATGTATTCCCAAAAAAATATTGGAAAAGATATAGAGAGATAATTTATAGTGCTAAAGAAAGTGGATGGAGAATCTGTCCTGGCTTAAGAAGAAGATTTCACAAGTCTTACGAGGTACACATATGGTTTTTTATCAACACTCATAAAAAATTGATAGATTCTATAGTGGTTTAAAATGAAAGCTTTTAAAGGATATAGAAATTAAATACTTTTGGAGTTATAGAGAAGTATTTTGATGTTCTTTCAAAGTGGAGATGCAGTTCGGAGAATGTCCCCCATGGATATGGGGATAAGAATGGAAAGATGGAGTTTTAGGATAGAAAATACCATGACAAGGGTGTAAAGAAAACTAAACCACAAACATGTCAAAATGTGGGAAGAAGAATCATGGGAACTACCTCTATGAGATGGGTAAATTCTTCAAGTTTGGGAAAGAATCCCACCAAGGTCATTAATGTCGAAAATTCAAGATTATAGAGGATAATGTGGGGGAGGAAAAGAGATCCCCACTATTTGTACAAGGATAAAACTATAAGGAGAAAGGGGACTATTCAATACACACCACCAAACATCAAGTCCTCAAGCATAATCAGCATCAATAGGCTCCAAAGAAAAGGGATCAAGGAACGTATTATGCCATCACAACTGATGTTGAGATAAAAAACAAATTTGTACAAGGTACACATCTTATTCACTCAATATTGGAAAAATCCTTATTTGATTATATTTCAATGAATTCCTTTATATATTATATGTTTCCTATAACTATTTAATCGAATACCCATAACATTTAAGTAGATATATTCTTAAAAACACCTAATAGTGAAATAATTGAAACCCATGTGTTGGATTGTCCTCCTCTTTATGTACGTGAGGAGATTCTTCCAGAGAATCCATGATACATCCCTTAGTGGAATTCGATACTATACTGGGTATGGATTGTCTCTCATTATATATAAAACATATCAACTATTGAGAAAAGGAAATAACTTTTCAAATTATGAACCATCCAATGATCTTATAAAAATTCGAGGAAGATCATGAATCTCATTTTCAAAATCCTTCAATGGAGTAGGTGTTATTTCCCTGTGATGATCCATACCTAGCCAAAATAGTTGAGTCAAATAAAGTATCAACCAAGTATAAATCCCTATCATAAGAAAATATATTGATTTTTTAAGAGATACTCAGACGTCCCCCAGATCGTGAGGTATTGTTTAGAATAGAACTCATACCGGGATTTACTCTTGTCACATAGTGTCCTTATAGAATGGATCCTATGAAATTGAAGGAGATAAATAGCATCTGTAAGTTCATTTGGACAAAGGGTTCATATGGCCCAGTGAATCCCCTTGGGGTTAACCAATACTCTTCGTCAATAAGAATAATGGATTGATGTGGTTGTGTGTTGATAATAGAGAACTAAACAAGATCACCATAAAGAACAAGTATCCACTTCCAAGGATGGACGACTTATTCAATAATCTATGAAGAGATCATTAGTTCTCAAAGGTGTATCATTATTCTGGATATCATCAAATAATGGTGAAGATGGAAGATATTCAAAAAACTATCATTTGTACAATGTATGTGCACTATGAGTTTCTCTTGATTCCCTTTAGACTTACTAATTCCCATGAAATCATAAATATTTATTTTAATAGAGTCTTTAGACATTACCTTTAAATTTTTTTGGTAGCGTTTATTTATTATTTTATCATATACTCCAAGATCAAGGATGGACATGAAGAATATATTAGGCTTGTCTTTCCTTCATTATGGAAGGATAAATTGTTTGCCATGTTTTTAAATTCTGACTTTTGGATGCATCATGTCACAATTTTGGGCCTTCTGATCACAAGTCAGGATATTTCTTTAGACGCATCCAAAAAATGTGTTTTGGGAACCTCCCAGAACCTCTAGGGCTATAGATATATTCTGTTTTATTATATTAGCAGGGTACTACCAATTTTTTCTAAGAAAGTTCCCATGAATTTCTGGACCACATACTATGTAATCAAGGAAAATGGTAAAGTTTGTTTGGAAAGATGAATTTCGGGAATTATTCAAGGTGAAAAAGAGAAGGATGAAAACTGCCCCTATACTCACATTACCAAAAAGTGGAGATTTTTTTTATATATAGTGTTTCTTACAAGAAATTATAGGTTTTTTACTCATGGAAAAGGATATATTTATAGCCTGAGTCTCATACTAGTTGAAGATACATGAGCATAACTACCCGACGAATGATATAGAGTTAGTAGATGCATTTCATTCCATGAAAATTTTATGGAAATACCTCTATGGTGATAATTGTGACATATATACCAATCACAAGTGTTTATAGTATATATTCACACAAAATGATCTCAACATGTGTTAAAGAAGAAGGTTAGAGATAATAAAAGACTATGATTTCTCTATTCATTATCATCATGTTATGATAGAAAAGGTAACTGGTGTTGTTAGTAGAAAATAACCGACCTCTCAATCCATGATACAAATTGTGGAAGACCCTATCATCATGGATATGAAAATAATTGTTTTTAAAATCACAATTGTAGGGAATATATCCTAACATAACTAAAAAATTGGCCAACCATCTATCCAAGGTAATTTTAAGGAGGCACAAAGGGATGATTCGGAGATAAAAAAGAGGGTAAATGCAGTAATGGATTGGAAACTAAAATAGTTCCCTATCGATGATGATGGTGTGATTTTGTTTTGAATGAGTGTTTATGTGCCTTAATCTTTTGTGATAAAGAAGCAGATATTGGAAAATGAAAATAGATCAACATTTATTTTCCATTCTAGGAGTACCAAGAAGTACATTGGTCTCTGATAACACTTCTAGTGGGATCACATGAAGAAGGATATCTCTAGGTATATATCAGGGTTCTTGATATGTTAGTAAGTTATAGTTGAGTGAAAACAGACCAAAGGGTTGATGAAACCATTTCCTATACCCATTTGTAAATGGGAGAATTTCACTGTAGACATTTTCATGGCTCTCTTAAAGAAATACCAAGGAAATAATGTGATATATAGTATGGTGGACTGAATCACCAATACTTCCCACTTTATCTCTATTCAGGAAGATCTATCCCTTAAAAAACATGAAATGATATATGAGAAATATTTTGTGAGACTTCATGGGGTTCCTCTCTCGATTGTCTCTGATTATGATCAGAGATTCACATCTAAATTCTGGAGGATTATTCAACATGCTTTGAGTACTAAGTTATATTTCACCATGTCCTATCACCACAAAACTGATGTCCAATACGAATGGACTAATTAGATGCATGAATATATGCTAAGATCCTACTCTTTAGAATTTTAAGGATGATAGGATCAACATCTCCCATTGGTTGAGTTTCCAGAGAATAATATAATCCACTCAAGTATTCGTAGAGATTCATATAAATCTATATATGTAAAGATATTTAGGACTCCAACCTGTTGGGATGAAGTTGGTGAAAGAAATCTAGTTTGATATGATCTCATGCAAGATAATTCAGAGGAGGTTCAAGACATCCAGTAATATATCAAATCTTCTCAGAGTCATAAAAGAGTTATGCTGACAACTATTGAAGGGACTTTTAGGTCAACATTGGAGATAAATTATTCCTTGGAATATCCCCATATAAGAGACCCATGCGATTAGGAAAGAAAAGGAAGTTATGACCAAGGTACATTGTCCCTATTGAGATCCTTGAATGTATAGGATCCACGGAATATCAGCTATCACTTCCACTGAATATGATTCAAGTTCATGATGTGTTACTTATATCACTCTTAAAGAATAACATATTTGATTCCTCACATGTAATGAACTCAATGGTGGTATTGCTGAATGATGATCTCTCTTACGAGGAGCATCCAAAAATGATTCTAGATTAGAGATATAAGGATCTATGGAAAAAAGACAACCCACCTTGTGAATGTGTTGTGGAGGAACCTTAAGTATGAAAATGAAGCTTGGGAACTAGAGAAGGTGATGAAGGAGATGTACCACCACCTATTTAGGTAAAATGAGGTTTCGAGGGTGAAATTTCAATAGGGGGAAGAATATAACGACCCAAATTATTTTTCCATTGGAATTTATCCCTTTTAATAATAATGTCACATATTATAAATCTAATTTTATCATTTAGTTAACATAATATAAACATTATAAATGAATAATTAATGAAAGAGAAATTTTTTCTAGAAGTTATGGAACCAATAACGGCGAATTAGTAACTTGACATTAGGAAAATTAATATGAACCTTATGAAAATTAAACCATCCAAATTAATAGCATCCTCACCTATGAAATTAATAGTATAATTTAATAATCTTATATGTAAAAATATGATATAATTATATAATAGTATAAGTGAGTAATTATTTTAAAATTTTTTAATTAAGTTTGGTAATTTTTATAAGTAATAAATTATTAATTAACTTCTTATAATTAGTTTAATAATTTAAAAGAAAATTTACTTTCATAAAATGTTATCATAAATTAACATATTTATGTATTTAAATTTTATGATAATTTTATGTAGCCTTAATTAATTTTTCAAGGTGTTATAAAATTACTTATAATTTTAAAATATTTATTTTCCAAGTAAATGAGAATTTTAATTAAAAATTAAATTAATCAAATTCTGAAAATTATTTTCATAAAATTGAGTTTATTATTAAATTATACACATTGAAAAATGGTTTATGTGATTTTTTAGTATATTTCCAAATTACAAGAAATTTTTTTCAATAGAAAAACACAATAATTTACGATATAAATACATTATAAATTAAATACACTATTCGTTGATTCATTTCTGATGTAAGATCCATAGTATAGAAATTCCCATCATTTTTCAATTTTTATTAATAATTCACTTTATATTTTTAGTATTGATTCAAAATAATAATCTAATGAAAATAATATTGAAAACACACCACTCCACTCCATTATAAATACCACCCATCTACCCCACTTCTCCTCACACTTATCCACCTTTGATCCTTCCCTACGTTTTTTTCAATACTATTCCATCGTCCCTCCTCTACATTCAAGATCTATTTTTCCATACAAAAGACCATAAACCATTCCCTAAGTAGGTTCTCAAGGTGGAAAAATCAAGAGGTAATTCCTCTCTCTATATATTTTAATTTCCTTTAAACTTCATTTCTTTTATTATTATTTACTAGACTCCCTTAATCAAAATTGAATGATAAATCCATCATGTTTGATATATTGGAATTATATCATACAATATCCATCATTAAACTCCACCCTATATCTATTTAATTTGGAAACAAAAATCATCACCTGTGATGAGTCAATTTTCCCACAACGTGGGCGATGCACATTCCCTTAACACTTAAAATGATGTTCATAAAAACATTAAATGGTTGAAAATATATTTTAATGTGTATTTTTTAATCATCTATATGTTATTTAACTAACATCATTACATAATATAAAATGAAAAAACAAAACAACTATGTTGTGATAGATAAATTGGCAAAATTATCCTCAAATTATAATCATTAAATTTTCTCTAAAGATTCATCCACATACCTAATAACCAAATTTAAAAAATTAAATTTATACTTAATTAATATCTTTACAAACATATAATAAAAATTCTAGATAATTATCCACATTTAACATGAACTTTCGTTCATGAATACAAGTGAACCGATCATGAAAACAACGAAAATGAATGCTCCCAAACAATGAAATTAAACTGCATAACACATCTTAAATCACATAAATGAAATAAAAAAACAATAATTAATTAAATATATTTATTATAGTTTTTTTTAATCATTAATTAACGAATATAATCTAATTATATATGATATTAATGTGAATAAATAATTCAGACTGAAGATAAGTGGCATTCTCAAACCCAACATTCTTTCTTTGAGTTTTCCTTCATTCACTCGATTATCAGTATGGATACTACATAAATATCATTTATTCATAATTATATTACACTTTTATGGATATAAATGTACTATATGTGAGTTTATGATAATAATAATGTTTTAAAAAAAACTATTCTTTCAGAAAAACACACTTTTTACTTCTCAATATTATTTCTTCTTCAGTCATGGTTAATGATTCTTATATCCAGTGTGTTATTCCATCATTAGTTTGGAAAACCAAATTTTATTAATTTATTATTTATGAAATGAAACAATTTCCATCCCATAGGTTATTTTATGTCCAATATTTATATATGTTCTATGTGGCATGCATGATAATATAAATGATATGATGTAACGGGTTCATATGGAATTATATAGCGCTCTAATGCATTTGTTAATGTGATGTATCTCATGGGGATTGAGAAATATTTGTGAACATGATGATATCTTTTTTTGCAAATATGTGTGATATTTTACCAGAAAGAAATAATGTTTCATTTTTATTCACTTCCACATTCCATGAAATTATCTAATGTTTCCTCTCATGATTATGATGATGATGTTCTAATTTTGTTCAAGAAATATTAAATTGTTAACTGTTATGTTCTATACTCTTCTTGGGATTTTATATCCCCTGTTTTTTTGGATTATATCCTTAGGTAACTACTTGTCGTAAGGAGAATTAAATGTATAATAAGAGGATAGAGAATAAGAAATTAAATTAATATTTTTGTATTATTTTGTAAATGTTATGTATGGTCCTAGTTTTCCCAGGAATCTTTACATTAGATCCACATTTTGTAATGCTTTTTTATCATTAAAATGATTTAATAATATGGTATGAAAAATAAGTGTCACTATAGATGGTATCACAACATGGTTTAGTTAATTTGGGAATTAGTATTAGAGAACCTTAATGGAATCCCTTAGTATAGGAATATGTATAATTAAAAACACAGTAATATGTTTTTTGGAAAATGGTAAACATAGGTATCAAACAAGATCAAAATTTACATATATTTTCACAAAAATACAATTTATTTATTCATGATTTTTTTTGTTCTAGCCTTTTTTATTTTTAGAAATGGTGGGAACAAAATGAAACTAGGATAACAACCTAGGTGAGGGACAATGTACAAATTTCTCGAATGACAACCCCAATTCTTTGGGAGGTGGAGTTTAAAATTTTAAGATTATAATTACCCATGTTTCTAATTATATGAACAATAACCTAAATAATGTGGAATTTATTCCATACCCTAAGAGGGATGAACAAGCTATAAAGTGTTTTTAATGCAATATCCCCAAACGTTTAGTTTATCTTGTGATCCACTAGTTGCGGAATTGTGCATCAACTCATTGGAGAAGATATTTTCTATTCAGATCTATTCTAGGATGGAGAAGTTGAATATCTTTCTTTGTCTTCTAGATGGATATCCCAATCAATGGTGGGATTTTATTAATAACACCAAGACAGAGGATGAAATTTAAGAGATGGAGTGTTAAGACTTTATGATAATGTGTCTTAACAATTTTTTCCCTAGAACTCTTCAAATTATATAAATAGAGAATTCACAGTGCTGAATGAAAAGGAAGGACAATCTATCCTGGCCTATGATGAAAATTTAAAATGGCTTGTAAGGTACGATTCATGTTTTTTACCACTAATGATATAAAAATTGATAGATTCTGTATGGGTTTAAAAAAACAACTTCTTAAGGATCTAACAATTATTGACTTTTGATTTTATGATGAAGTTTTTTGATGTTCTATCAAAGTGGAGATGTAGTTGGGATAATGGTCCCATGTCTCTATTGATAAGAAATGAATGATATAGTTTCAAGATAGAAGATATTACAAGAAAGGTGAAAAAAACCCAACCACTGATATGTCAAAATTTTGGAAGAAGTATAATGGTAACTTCATCAAAGGGATGGGAAAATGATTCGTGTGTGGGAGAGAAGTCCATCGAGCTCATGGATGTCTAAAATACATGAGGAAGTAGGAAAATATGGTGGAGGAAAGAAGAGAACCACCTATAGCCCAATGCTAAAACTATAGGTAGCAAGGTAATGATATAAGCCAGTTCACTAATCCTCGAGTCCTTGAGGGTTATTAGATTCAACAATCATCAATGCCAAATAATCAAGGAAAGGGTATTCCATAACTACATCTAAAGTGAAGAATGAAATGATGTCATAAAAGGTAAGCTACCTATTCACTCAATAATTAAAAAAGACTCATTTGATATTGGTTCTATGCATTCCTTTATATCTTTCAATTTTTCTATAACTATTGAATCGAATCCCTGAAAACATGAAGTAGAGATATCTATAAAAACACCTTATGGTAAAATAATTGTGACACAAGTGTTGGACTGTCCTCATATTGTCATATGTGGTAATATTCTTCCATTGAATATCATAATACTTCCCTTGGTGTAACTAAATGCTATTTTGAGGATGTATTGGCTCTCATTATAAAGATAGCATATCAATTGTTAGGAAATAGAAATATCGTATCGTATTTAAAACCATACCATGATCCTATAAAAATGAAAGGTAGACCATGAATATCATTTTAAAAATTCTTCAATAGTGTGGTTGTTGATTACCTATGAAGAAAAATACCTCCCTTAAATGGATGAGTCAAAAGAAAGTATCAACCTTGCAGAAATACCCATCATGATGTAATACAATTGTATATTTCTTGAAGAGATGCACAGACTTCCCCCAGATAATGAGGTGTAGTTCTAAATAAAAGTTATACCTAAATCTACTCTTATATCAAGTTTTCTTATAGGTTGGGACCTATAGAATTGGAGGAGTTAAAGAAGCTGCTGCAAGGTCATTTGGACAAAGGGTTCATATGCCCAAGTTCATCCCTTTGTGGTGTGCCAATGCAATTTGTCCAGAAAAGGGATGGATTAGTGTAGCTTTGTATCTATTATCAAGAACATAAAATGATCACCATAAATAAGAAGTATCATATTAAAAGGATTTATGAGTTGTTCAATCATCTATGAGGAGCTCAATACTTCTCCAAGGTGGATCTTCATTCTCAATATCATCAGCTTAAGGTTGATAATGAAGATATTTAGGAGACATCCTTCTTTATAAGTTATGTGTACTATGTGATTCAGGTGATTCAAATCATACTTACTAGTGCCCTTGAATTATTCATGGATTTGATTAATATAGTCTTTAGACATTACCTTAAAAAATTTGTATTAGTGTTTATCGATGATATTCTCATATACTCCATGATAAAAGAGTAACATGAAGAACATATAACTCCAGTGTTTGAGACATTAAGGAAAAATAAATTGGATACCAAGTTCAGAAAAGTTGACTTTTGGATGTAGGAAGCCACGTTTATGGGACATGTGATCACATGTGAGGGGATTTCTATGGACCCTTCCAAAAAATGAGTTTAGTAATGGCCCATACCCTCTAGTGTCATAGAAATCTGTAGTTTTCTTGGCATAGAAGGGAATAATGATGTTGTGTGGTGAATTTATCATGATTTGAATCCCACTAAATAAGATATCCAGAAAAAGGGGTAAAATATTTCTTGTTAACAGAATGTGAGGAAATATTCAAGGAGATAAAATGATTGTTGATCACTACACATGTACCCACATTACTAAAAAAATGTATAATGTTTTATGATAAGTAGTGATTCTTAAAAGACTTTTGTGGGATGATTACACAAGAATAATGATAAAGTGATAGCCTAAGCCTCATAGTAGATTTAGATCAATGAGAAGAACTACTTGACACATGATTTGGAGTTAGGAGCAGTGAGTTTTTCCATGAAAATATGGTGGCTCAACCTCTTCTGTGAGAAGTGTTACAAATATACCGATCATACGATTCTAGAGTATATATTCACATAGTGGGGGATAAACATGAATCAAAGGAGATGGGTTTTTCCTGTCACATACTATGATTTCACTATTCATTATCATCCTGGTATAGAGAATAAGGTATATAATGCTCGTAGTAGAAAAGTATCAGATTCTCTATCTATGTTGTGGATTGTGAAAGATCATATCTTCATGGATATGAAATAAATGGATTTTAAAATAATAATGGGGGGGGGGGGAATACATCCTACCTTTCCAAAATGATTACCCAACCATCTATCCAATATAAGATTAAAGAGTAACAAAGGGATGATCCAGAGTTACAAATGAGAGTAAATGCAGTAAATAAAGGTAAATTGAAAGATTTACATATCGATAATGATGGTGTGATTTACTTTTGAATAATGATTTGTGTACCTTCTTCACCTTAAATAAAAATTGTGTTATTGGAAAATTCCCATGGCTCAATATTCTATATCCATTTGTCAGTATGATGATGTACTGTGATCTATAAGAACACTTCTCATGGCACAAAATTTAGAATGAGACTATTGAGTATATATCAAAATGCGTGATAATCTGGCATGTTACAACTGAGAGATATAAGTCCAAAGGGATGATTAAACCATTCCCAATACCCATTTGGAAATGGGAGAATGTCACTATAGATTGTTTCAATGGTATCCCAAAGACATCCAATATAAATAATGCGATATGGGTTCTGTTGGACCTACTCACCAAGACTACCCGCTTTATAAATATTCAAAATGATGTACCACTTGAACAACATGTAAATATATATATAAAGGAAGTTATGGGACTTCATGGGGTTACACTACTGATTTCCTCTGATCGTGATCCCGAGATTACTTCAAAATTCTAGAGGATTCTACACATGCTTTAAGTACTGAATTAAATTCCATCTTAACTTATCACCCCTAAAATGATGGCCAACATTAATTTACTATTCAAACACATGATGATATGCTAAGATCCCTCCCTTTAGAATTTAAAAGCACATAATAACAGCATCTCCCATTGGTTGAGTTCTCGTAAAACAATTGCTTCCACTCTAGTAATCATATGGAACCTTAAGAAGCTCTTAATCAAAAGTGGTGTAGAACTCTGTCTTATTGGGATTAATTTGTGAAAGAAAGATACTAGGACCTGATCTTTTGAATGATATTATAGAGAAGGTTCAAGCCATCCAACAAAATATTAATGCAACACAAAGTTGGAGAAATAGAAAAATTAAAAACCATCAAAGGGATTTATAGTTCGACGTTTGAGATAATTTATTCCTTAGATTATCACCATGGAAGAGAGTCATGTAGTTTTGAATGAATGGAAAGATAAGGCTAACATATATTTTCCACATTGAGATCCTTGATCTCACAAGAGACATGGAATATCAACTTTCAGTTCCATCAAATATGACTTAATTTCAAGATGTATTCCATTTATCAATCTTGATGAAGTACATACCAGATCCCAAACATGTACTGAACTCAGAGGTGGTATAGCTAGAAGTTGATCTCTCTTATGAAGAGTAGACGGTAAAGATTTTAGGCCAGAGAGATAAGGTTGTGAAAAAAAATACAACCCACCTTGTTGAAATTTTGTGGAGGAACAATAAGTAAGAATATGAAATATTGAAACTAAAGGAGGTGATGAAGGAGAAGTACACTCACAAATTTATGTAAAACAAAATTTTATGGGAGAAATTTTAAAAGTGGGATGAATAAAATGACCCAAACATTTATCATAGTATTTTCTCCCTTCTTATAGTAATTTCACATATTTTAAATCAAATATAATAAATTATAGACTATAATAAATTCATAATAAATGAATTATTAATGAAATAAGACATGTTTCTAGATGTTGAGAAACCAATACCTATGAAATAGTAACATAAACATAGGAATTGTAATAAGATCCTTATGAAAAGTAAACTCGACAAAATTAATAGTGGAATTACCAATGAAAGTATAAATACAATTTATACATATTATTAGTAAAAATATTATATAATATTATCATAGTATAATTAAGTAAATATTTTAAAAACATATTAATTAAGTATTTTAATTTTTATACATCATAAATATTTGAATACAATTTTTTAATTAATTTAACAATTTATTAGAAATTTTTTTTTCATAAAATGTATTCATAAATTAATATATTTATTTATTATGATTTTAAGATATTTTTATGAGACCTTAAGTAATTTTCAAAGTGTTATAAAATCAGTTATAATTTTAAAATATCTATTTTCCCAGTAAATGATGAATCTAAATAAAAATTAAATTACTCCTACATAGAAAATTATTTTTAGAAAAAGGAGATCAATTTTAAATCTTGCATCTTAAAAATATTTTAGGGTGAATTTTTGGGATTTTTCTAAAATACTTTAATTTTTATGAATAGTAAAATATGATAATTTACGATATAAATAAATTATAAATTAAATACACTATTAATTAATTAATATATGATGTTATAACCATAATCTTAAACTTATCTATATTATTTTAAAATTTTTGGTGGAAATGATCAAACTAATCATATTCTCTAGCCAAAATAACAAACTAATGAATATAATATTTAGAAAACACTACTCCCTTCCACTATAAATACCACCTCTCACACCCTCTTCTCATCACACATATCAAGATTTGAGACTTGCCAAAATTCTACTCAATACACTTCCCTAGTGTCTCCCCCATGTCTAGGATCTCTTGGTCTCATCAAATAATTGAAAACCATTCCCTAATGAGGTTCTCATTGAGGATAAATTCAATAGGTAAATCCTCTCTCTCACTTTTAATTTCATTTCAATTTCATTTATTTTCATAATTTAACCTCACATAAATTCCTAAAAATGGAATGATAAATCAATTATTTTTTATATATGGGTATTATATCATGAATGATTCATCATTAAACTCCACCATCTCTCTCTTCTATTTTAAAAATGAAATCGTCTCCCGTGATGTGTCAGTTTACCTACATCGGGGGAGATGCACTTTAATTTAACACCTTAAACGACATTAATAAAACAATTAAATGGTTGGAAAGATATTTTAATTTTAATTTTATATCCATATTTATGTTCTGGAACTAACATTTATACATAATACTAAATGATAAAACAGGACAAGTTCAATGCAATCCAAAAAATACCAAATTAATCCAAAAATGACCATCATTAAATATTATCTAAAGATTCATCCTAATACCATAATCCCAATTTCATTATAATATAATTAAATCTTATTCAATATCATTACTAAAATATAATAACAATTATGGATATTTATCCACATTTTACATGAAATTCCATTCATGAATAATAGTGAACAGATCATGAAAACTATGAAGATAAATGCCCTGAATGATGAAATTAAACTCTATAACTCATCAAAAATCCAATAAATGAACCCAAAAAACCATAAAAAGAAAAATTAATTTATAAATGGTTATGGATTTTTTAATTAATGAAGATATTCTGATTATATTGGATATTAATGTGAAGAAATCATTTGGACTAAAGGTAAGGGGATCCCTCGAACACACCATTATTTCTTTGGGTTTTACTTAATCAACTCTATAGTCAGTATGGATATCCGTAAAATATTATTTTTTATATAATTATCATACATTTTTTGGGATATAAATTTTTTATACATGATATTATGGTAAACTGGATTTTTTCCAAAATATCTCTTCTTTCAAAAAACACACATTTTACATCTTGATATTGTTAACTTTTACTCAAGGTTATTGATTCTTATATCAATTATGGTATTCCCTCATTCAATTGGAAACTCAAATTTTATTAAGTTATTATTTTTTAAATGAATCCCATTCTATCCCATAGGTTATTTTATGTACAATTTTGATATACATTCAATATGAAAATCATGATAATGTAAATGTTTTGATGTGACAGGTGTGCCTAGAATTATATACTGCAATGTAAATGTTATTATGTGATGGGTGAAACAAAAATTATATATCACTACAATAAATTAGTTAATATGTTGTTTTTTATGAGAAAATTGAAATATGGATGATCATGATTTTACCTTTGTTCACAATAATGTGAGTTATTTTAACATGAAGACATTATGTTTCATTTTTATGAATTTCCACATTCTATGTCATTATCTAATGATTCCTCCCATTATTATAATAATGATGATATGATTATGATCACCATATATTAGATTATTTAATTTTCTTATCTTTCCTATTACTCTCCTTTATCTCACCACTTTTTATGTATATACAAATATGACTAGATATAATAAGTAGAATTCAATACCAATAAGAAGCTAGAGAAGATGGAATTAAATAAATGATTATGTTTTATTTCTTAAGTTTTTTGTATGTCCCCAGTATAACCATGAAAGTAAATATTTGGATCTTGGTTTTCTAATTTTTTAATTTTTTTTATCCTTAAAATGATGTAATTGTAATTTTAGAAAAATTAGGGTCTCTATAATTATTAGTGTCTAAAATAATAGAGAAAATTTTATTTTGAAGAGAATTTCCAAATTAGGTGTCGTACAAAAAGATTCATGGAATAAAATTATGGATATTTATAGAAGTGAAAGGAACCCAAAATTATGTCTAATTAATGATATATCTTCAAACAATACATGGAACACGAAAGACAATAATTAAATCGGGGATAAATAGATATTCAATAATATTTGGAGTAGAAGTATCCAATCAATAATGTGTGAGGAGGTATTTTTTAAGAGTACCCAAGGAAGGAGAGCTTCTAATTTTTACTATAAAGGAAAGATTATTTCCAAATATGAAATACTAAATATATTTTTTGAAATTGACACTACTCAATGGAGATCATCTATGAGAAAATGAAGAGTATTTCAATGAGTACTGGTCAAGAAGAAGAATAAGTCATTGAGGAGATGTAATTCCCAGATTTGAAACTAAAAAATGGGAAATGGAATTTTTGATACCAAATAAGAGGTTCACCATGACTAGCCTCATTACTAAGCTTGTGGTTGTGAAATATAACCCTCCATATTTTTTTAAATTAAATTTAATTCTTTTTAAGTGATTTGGGTTTTAAGGAAGATATGATCCATGTGAATGTTACATCAAAATTTATACATTTTGGTTGTAAGTTGCCCTTTAATTTAAAATGATTCAAATTAGAACAAGATTTAGTTTTACTATATATTAAATATCAATAAATGAGAAAATAAGAACATAATTTTAGTAATAAATTTTACAAGCCATTGGAACCCAGAATTGAGAGATGATATTTCAATTGATGTCAACTATTATCGTGATACCTGAAGAATAATTTCAAGTTGAACATATTTTATATGGAATCAGATATTGATCATATAATAATGGTGAAGCGAAAACATTATGAGTTTTATGTTATATGTTTACTTAATCTTGCATGTGATATCATCTAGCCATCCTCATGAAATTAGAGTCTTCATTGGATGGATAATGCTTGTTCTGAATGTTAGTTATATATTTTTTAATGAAGCTTAAAAAATTAAGGGATATATGAGATGAAAATATGACATATTTCATCCCATGAAAACATGTAAACACACCCTCTATATGAAATATTAAATCAATTACCAAGTAAACTTTCAGATGTAATGTGGTAAGTTATACAAATGGTTCATCATTTCATCAATTTGCATCAAATAAGATTCAAAAATAATATAACCCACAATATTTTTATATGTCATTGTGGGTATTAGTTTGATCAATTGGTATATGGTTGTGTTCTTGTGTTGATGTAGATTTATTGAATAATTCATTGAAAAATATATTGTTCGGTGGATAATAGTGATTTTTCAAAGTTTGTGACTCTAATGGATAACGATGGAGTTATTACAATTGTTTATTATTTTATACGCTATGTCTGGTGAAAATCCCAAAATTATTATGTTTCCAAATGGGTTAAATAATTTTTATTCTAGTATTCCACGCATTTTTTAATAGTGTATATCGATCACCAAAAGGTGGCATTGAGATAGAGGAAACAGATTAATGAATGTTTTTCTAAAAAATCAAAACGGGGATATTTTTAAAAAATAATGAGAATTATTTTTTCCTTGTTTTGTGTGATGGATTCATATTCAACCATATCACTGTAAATGCTACTGAGTTTGGTTGGTGGATGCATTTCTTAATTGACATATTATAGTGAAGCATGTTGGATTTACTATTCACCATGCCAATTATTTCATACCATGGGGATATTTCGATATATAGAATTTGGTGGCATGTGTAACAAATTTTTCATGCCCAAAATGTCAATCATGATAATCCTAAGAGATTGGTTGAATGTAATGATGAAATAGAAGAACTCGGATATGGTTGTCTCATGCAAAGGTCAGTTGTGGAAGTTTGAGCATGATTTTCTATCATGTATGTTAATAATGTCTCAAGAAATAGGTATAGAAGATATGGTAGAGGTATGAAGTTTTATTATACAAGAAGGTATCATTTACCAGTGTTTTCCAAAAAAAATCTAGGTCAATAATTTGGTGGAAGTGACAAGTTCCACAAAAGATGTATTTTCAGTGCTGCCTAATAAAAATACATAAAATGCACAAAATTAGTTATAATTTGGTATTTGGGGAATGTTTGGAAATTTCCTAATGTTTTATTCATGATAGTATAGAGATTTGAGAAATAATTATTCATGAAAGATGCTTGATTCATAAAATAAAATCTGGAATGTTTTGGGATTGTGAGAAGTTTCACAAACAGAAATGTTCTATGATGTTTTACTAAGGCTTGAATTTTCATGAAAATTTTTCAATAGTTTTCAGAAATGGTGGATGTGGGTGAGAAAATATTGAAATTTTTTTATACTGTCTATAAATAGATAACAACTCCACTCATTTTTATTATCCAAACATTTTTAGGATCCAAAAGTCTAAGGATTCATTATATTGATCTGAAATTGATTTTCTCTATTGAAGGATTCATATATATATGTTTATAAAGAAAGTAATTGTTTCAATATGAGAAAGGGGATTCATAAAGGATTTAAAAGCTTCATTAATGGTTAAAAAACTCATAAAAAACATTGAGTTTCAAGAAGGTAGACTATTTGATGAATAAGAATAAGGTTTTTCAAAAGGGCTGAAAAGGTTTTATGGAAGTGTTATGATTCTAAACAATGAGTGCCATTGGTACATCTTGAAGACTTTTCAAATGGATGTTGGTATTACATTAAAAAAATTTAAATAGGAAATTTTATACTACATTAGTTGTGATATTCAAAAATTGTTTCTAAAGTAGAATAATGACGTTCAATGGGAACTAATTGTTGTATCAACTATCATAGAGTGAAGATGTGTATTGTCCTGTGATCTAAAAAGAATTCCCCACATGGTCGGTGAAAAATTGGGTAAGAAAATGTGAGGGAAACTTTTTTGAAAGTGATATAAAACCTTAATCTTGTGAAGGTAGTGGGGATGGAATATAGAGACCATATGTGAATCATTGTATCCAAAATACTTGTGAGAATTAGGTTATTTTGGAAAATCAGCACAATGTTAGTGTGAGATCCTTGGACATAGCCCTAGGTCATTGAGCCTTGTAATAATATTTTGTCTTATGTTCATTACTAACATATTTTTTATAGAATGAAAATTATTTCATGCTGATTTAATGATCATCAGTCATATCGTAATAATGCTCTTATAAGAGCACATTTTAATTTTTTCCTCACATTCCATGTTAGAACAAGAGTTTCCCTTATAATAAGTGTGTTCAATATTTGTTTGCACAATTAGCGTTTCAAAGATACATGGGGAAATAGGACTATGTTTCATAGCCTTATTCACCACCCTCTATTCATGTAATATCACACTATAGTCCCATTTTGTTAGGATGTATTTTAATTCAATGAAATATTTTTATGATTTCCAACATGTCGGAGGATGCCTTCATTCATTTCCAATAATTTATAATGTATTTTCAAAAGTTTTATTTTGATTTTTTTAAATCATTAAAAAATTTATTGTTGTAAACAATTTATTTAAAAAAAGGTTATAATTTTCATTGGTCTTTATGTTTTATCTACACTAATGGGATTCAGTTATTATAAATTCCCCCAAAACAATTTTCTTGGCAAACATTTTGAAATACTTTTTATATTATCTATAGATTTTGAATGTACTATAGAAATGTTAAAATTTACCTATTAATTTAATATTATTAGAATAAAAATATTATTCAATAATTTATGGGTGTAAACATAGATACAGTTTTTTATAAAAAAAATATACACACTATTTGGATGTTTCAACATTTTCATGTAATTTTTCACTAATTTTCAAAAAAATATTAATAATTTATCAGTGGAATATAAAAATGTCAAATCATTGATAAGAAAATAAAATTAGAGTGAATTTTAATGAGTCCTTATAGTTAGTATCATGGTATATTTATGATACATTTAGATGTTAAAATAATTTTAAGTGGATCTCTTCATATATTTAAATTCATATATATATGTATATTATCATTAGATAGTTATGGAATGACTTCCATGATTCATCATATAATCCATTTTTTTCTAAATGATTTTCAATCAAGGAATAAATGAATATGATCTTAGATGGCATCGATATGATAATAATATTCTAGATCGGTAACCTATAATGATGGTAAAAGAATAAATTGATCATTTTTAACTCACTTGACATAAGCTAATAATAGTGTAACCTATAGAAGAAAACAAACAAATTTAGTGTAGTATAACATGTTAATATATAATAATTTCATGAAACAACATCCTCTAATATTCAAAGGATTTCAGTCCAAGTGAATTATAAATGATAAATAAATTCATTAGAGAGTGTATTTAATGATTCGGTATGTATAGAAGATAAACGAACAACTCATTAAATCATTTTTTTCCAATAAAATGCAGCTATTCTATGGCGGTATTTGACTTTTCTAGTACATATGTACATCATGAAAATAAAGGTAAAAAGTTTTCAGGTTGATAAGAAATTGAGAATAAGAGAACTTATAAATATTGAGGATATATCCATAAATGTTCGAAATGTTTTAAACTAAATTTTAAAAAATTCATAACTAGATTAAGAATTTTTTATAGACATTATAAGCTTAATTATTTGGCTCATGACTTAATGCAAAAAGATTTTTATCTTGGAAGTAATGTAGAAGATTGTATTCATCCAATAGTGATATTTGTTAATTTTAATGAGTTATGGAAATATTCTAACACATATCAAATGATTGTTACTCTAATTTGAAGTCATGAAGATTGAAAATAGAATGGTGTGGTAAAATTTTCTTGTACTTCTATGGTAGATGTGGGACCCTAAAATGAGGTGGTTAAAGGTGAATACATTGTTTATTTAGAATATGAGAATACTATTATTTGATTTAGGATCAAAAAATTCATTGATATTAGTGAAATATTAATGTAAAATAAAAAATACCATCTTAATAAATATAATAAAAAATCCAGGAATTAATTCAATGATTAGTATTAAAGAATAAATAATATATAGAAGTCTTCATTTTATTATCAATAAAATGTATTTTACAATAATTTGTTCTCTTCTATATTATAATGTTTTATTTTATTCTATGAATGGATTAGAATTTTTTTTATCATACTAATATATAGTGAATAGATAAATACTTTATTTATCAAAAAACGTTTTGGTTTGTATATAAGAATTAATTTATAACAATGATACCATATTTAAAATATGAGAGAATAATAAAATATGTATGTGAAAAATATAAAATATATATTTTAGAATAGTAAGTGGCTCATAAAATTAGGAACATACCTATAGTAACTGAAAATATATATTTATTTTATTTTTAATTTCTAGGTATTTTTCCTATTATGGTGAATATATTTATTTTTTAATTAGTGGATAATTATATGATAACTTTCCAACCCCCAAAAATAATGGCTCCAAAATAAATTTTGTACTAAACATTAAATTCAAGAGACTCTTTATTCTACATTCATTAACCCTAGTAAAAAAATATATCATTCTATGCCATCTTTCTTAATATTATGGATGGTTCTACGAAGTATTTAATTTATAAAATATCTCCCAATAACATCATAGTTATCAATATGTATTAGGGGCCTCATATCAATGACATCCTAGACCATTTCCATAGTTGTAATGTTTTTTCAAAGATTGATCTCAGGTCCTTGTATCATAAGTTGAAGGTGAATTGAAATATATTTTGTAGATAATATTATGTACATGGTATGTGTAAAATGACTTTTTTGTTATTCCTTATAAAATGTGAAATGAACATTTTTTTAATATAACTCATGAAAACGGAATTATATGATTTTTTTGAAATTGTTTTTGGATATTTTAATTGATGAAATTGTTTTTCATTACTATTATAGGGATCACAAAAGACATCTAAATTTTTTTCTACAAATATTTAATCAAAAAATATTTATTTAAAGTAAATAGAATGTGAATATTTGTGAAAAATTAATCCTTAAAATATTAATATTGTTTAAATATTTCATAAATATGGATCCTACCGAAACTAATGTAGGGGAGGTGTGTCGAAGACAAAATAATTCTATTGGTATTAAAAGAGTTATTTTTTATTGGGTTTCTACATTGCGTTTATTGAATACTTTCCTTAATTATATTTAACATTAACTACTTCAACTCAAAATTGAGTTGTATTCATATATATAAATGAATTATTTGGTTGGTTTTATAGAATTTAAATGTATATTAGATAATGCTACAGTGTCATCCATACTAATAAGAAACGGTGTAGTTGTTATTTATATCAAAAATTTAATGACATAGAATGGTAGTGTATTGATATATATTGATCAGGAAATTACATATGTTTCACATATATTAAAACTCCATGTTAAAAATAATCATACATATGATATGGATATTTTATTGGTGGTTTTTGTATTTAAAAAATTGTTAAAAAAATTATGTAGTGTAAAATGATAAATATTTGATAACCATAAAATTTTAATGTATATATTTACTCAAAAATATATTTTGAGAGGGATAAAATATGATTGTAACTTATACATGGTTTTTATTACATGGTTGTATATATTCAAGGTATTTATAATGAGGTAGTCAATTATTTGAGTAAAAAATGTAATGATCCGAAATTATTGGCACTTTAAATTTATACTATTAATGATAGCTTCTCTCACATATAGAATTGAATTAATGAAATTAAATGAAAAAGAATAAAATTTAAACATTAATATTACTTGAAATATATAATCATTATTAGATAAAAAAATAATTACCTATTAAAATATTTAAATATTATTAATTTGATTAAAGTATTAAAAAGGATTCCTTTTGAAGAAAATTTAAAAAGGATTTATATTTACTATAGTAAAATTAATTGATCATGGATAAAATATAAACTTATATGCAACTTTTACAATTACAAACTATGATATCAACATTTTATAATAATGAAAATTATATGAAATAAGATTAAAAAATGACTTATAAATAATAATTTTTAAAAGGATTGTTTTTATATATATTTTATATTTATTGAAAATATAATTTATGATTATAAAAATTTTAATGTGGAAAATTTAACTAAATTTTATTTATTAACCAGATCAATATTAATATTGGATGATTGTTTTTAAAAAATTTATAAAATTATTATTTTTGGGTTAATAGTGAAATATATAATTATTTATCTAATGTCATATTATATATGATATACATGTTATAGAAATATCTTCTTAAAATTTATATATTTAAAAATCAATTTTAATCAAATTTTAATACTCTATTGAATTTATAAAAACCTTTTTATTTTTTGGAAACATAAGTGATGTTTCACTGTAATTTTTTTATTTAATTATATATAAATTTAGTTTTTATTATTTATATTTATTTAATATAATACAATCGATTTAATTAATAATATTAAAATGATCAAAATTTTGAATAATGTCAATTTTATTTTTAGGCATTCACATATTATTATTAGGATTTAATTCAATTTTCATAATAGTGATAATACTGTTATTTTCATTAAATTATTTTGATAACATTGTGTAATTTTAATCTAATCTCATAAAATATTACATTCTCAAAAAAATTTCTTCTATATTATATATATATAATAAAAATAACTCATATTGAATTTTTAATAAATACTTAATGATATTATGAGAACATAATGATTAAAACACAATTTTTTCTTAAAAAAGTATCAAAATATATTAAAACTTTTAATTTTAATATAAATATTCACTTTTTTATAACATCAATTAGAATATATGGAGGAAAATTTTATGTTTAAAATTTAAATAATTTCTTATAATGGTTACCAAATAATTTTAAAAAATTAGAATTTTTTTGCATAAATAGAAGTTACAAATGTAAATGAAAAAATAGTAAATGTATAAAAAAGTTTTTAAAGGATTAAAACATGTATAAAATAATATGTTAAAATGGGTGATGGGTGATTGTTCAACATTTTACAACCAAAAAATATATTATTTCTCCCTTTTGGATCTATTAATTATTAAATTGTTAAATTTTATTAATTGAAAATAATTGGTGTTCACAAAAGATCTATTTTCACTATTAAAAGGGTTACATTACACCCAATCAATGATATAGATCATCTAAAAAATATTATTGAAACCTATCCAAAATTAAATATTTTATAATTTATATTAGGTTCAAATACATTTGAACACCAATTCTTATACTAAGACCATTATTTATTAGGAAACTATTAATATAATGTTTGTGATACCAAATTGAGTATTATTTAATCAAATTTTCTTCATCAAATACACCACATAAAATCATGATAAATACATATTAATAACATTTCCTTGATATCATTAATATAATAAATTTTATTATATTAAATTTTCATAAACTATTTATTTGTTCCTATCCAATTAGATAAAGTAAAAAATAATGGTCGACCTTTTTCACAGAATACCAATCCCAAAAGTGTTGTATATTTTTTTAAAGTACCATTTAATATATATGTATATAAAGAAGAATTAGATTTGAAATGATGTTTATTATTTCACTATTAATATTACTTAATCAAAAATACAACATAATCTATAGGTGATATTAACAATAAAAATTGATATTAAACATAGCCTCCCAAAATGAACATATGATTGTACCATTCCGATTCATATATCATTTTATAAAAAAATTATATATATATAAATTATATTCTAGTAGAAAAATAATATAAAAACCCGTTCGAATTTTTTAAATTCTGAAACTATAAAACAAATATTTTAACTATTTTAAACAATAAAAGAGTTACATTCAAATTGACCTAATGACATCAAATAACAAACATAAAGAAGAAAACTATAAAATTAATAAATATCATATGATATTAAATGATGAATATTAATGTTATTATAAATTAATAATTTTCCTATGAACTTATCTAATAAAACTGACATGATTTTTCAAGATGTCAGGTATATTATCCATGTGAGTCAGGAATATGGTAAGTGTTTCAAGTATAAATATTCACTACCTGAGGCAAACTTATTATTATACACATTGATTAATTTATAAATTTTTATATCATATCCCTTATATATTATGTATAGTTATTTTCTAATATTTCATTATATTTATTTTCTTATTCCATGTTTTTTTATCCTATGGGTAATGAATCAATAATTACAAAATTTATAATGATTTTCTATCTCAAATTCATTCATTTTTCTATTATGCACATATTTATTATTTTTTTTTAAAATTCTTCATATTATGTTCATTTAATAATGCAATATATTTAAATCACGGTATTATAGGTTCAATTTCATGTTATATCACATTCATGGGGTTTCATTTTAATTGTTACTTGAGCGGTAATTGTTTTCGTGACTCCAATTATTTCTCATAGAGTAACAAAATTTTATACATTATTATGATCTATTATGACACTTTTATCCTCATAATTACTTTTATATATTGTATTTGCCTTTTTATTTTGTTAAGTTACACATATTCACGAAAATTATCTTCCGTGATGAAATACCCTGCCAAATAAAATTTTAATATTTTAATGAATAAGACACATTATTTTTAATGGTTCTATTCTTCGATAGTCTTATTTTCCTTCACAATAATGTATTCATTTATTAAATTAAATATAATATTTATTAGTTATTATTATAATCATAATTTACATTAATTGTTTCAAAAAATGAAAATCTAATTCACAATTTACATGGTGGGTTTCAAAACAACTATTTATAAATATTTAATAATGGGTTCAAATAATTTTATAATGGAATGTTTTATTTTCCACAAAATAATTTATCGATAAAATATTTTTCATTTTTAGGAATCTATTATTGGTGGTTCTATAAATAATAATATTTTAATATATCTCAAATACATTATTTTAAACTATTTTGAAAATGAATTTTCAGAAGATAGTAGAAACATTATTTTCTTAAATAGTCTTTATAAAAATGAGAGAAGAAAAATGTTTTCAAAATATTTTCAGAGGAATAGATTTAAAATTATTTTGAAATATTGGTACCATATTGGTTGGTTTTACTATGTATATAATTATTCAATTATTTTACAAATTCTATTTAAAATGGATCTCATGGAAAATGGTTATTTTCATCTTCAATTTCAGTAAAAATTAAATAAAATAATAAAAAAATTTGTAGACATATAGGTTCTTTCTTGACATGTGTTTTCACAAATGAAAAGGTTAAAACACTATTAGGTAATTTATCCACCCTAAATATTTCATTCCTCAGTCATAATTTTTAAACCATAATACCTCTTCTAATTCTATTCCATTTTTAATACCATATATTTAATTACATATATTTATTAGCATTAAAAATCATTACATACATTAAATAATTTCATAAATTAATGACCAAATATAATTCATTTATCTGTATAATTTTAATTCCATAAAATATATTATATTTGTTGAACGATATTTTCCTTGATAGATACTGAATTTCTTTGGATACTCGATTATTTTCCATGAGAATATAATGCTATGATCATTAATGTAATTTTTAATGATTTCATTTTTTTATTCCATTTTCAATGTATATGTATCCCATTTTCTTCCAAGGGGATTTTAGTATACATCAGAATGATTACTATCTTATCTAACAGATTCATATTGATAATGATTTATAGGGTCCTATATAACAATTTAATGAATTAATTTAGGTTTACATATATTTTGATAACAATGAATTCACTTAATTTTTTGTTCAAATATAAAGGGGAATAATTATTTTTCACATAATTTCACTCTTGGTCATACTTATTTAACTCAAATATGATTAAGAATAATGTGAATTATCATAATGTTTTTTATGCGATAGTTGTTCCATATTTTTAGGCTGATATTTAAGCTATATTTTTTTCCATTAATTTTATGCATTATTATGAAAATGTTACTCTCTAAAAGATTATGATTATAGAAATATAATTTCCCACTATTTTGAGATGTCTCTTATATTATTTCAAGATTCATTCCATCAATAATGAGTTTGGAAATATTTTTTTCTAGGTATGATATTCAAAACTACATTGATTCACATCTATTTTCATTATATTTACAATTATGAGCACTACCAATTATCACATATTATTACTCTTACTACATGTTTATTATCCCCCATTTCTCACGCCTCCATTTCCATAGGTTATGAATAAATATAATGTATATTATGATTGTATAATTTTATTTTCAATAGATAATATATGGTAGTTATTAAAGAATTTTAATTGTTTAATTATTTTTTCATAAAGAGGTAAAAATGTACATTTGTTCAAAATAGGATGTGGGATTTGTTAATTAATATTTTAGCATATTATATTAAAAAAATTATCAAAAAAATATAATGGGAATGTGTCATAATGAATTTTTTAACTAAATTTAGGTAATAGATACCACCTCATCAGGGTGTTTTTATAGATAATATCATTTAAAGAATGCAATGAAAGTGATTTAGCACATGTTTTGGGAGTACGGTCATGGGTGGTTATAGTTTCTGTTAGAGATGAGTTTAGATAACCATGGAGATTAGGATTTTTTCAATTGAGTATAATTTAAGAGTTATAAAGTCCATTAATTGTTAATAATTTATGTGGGATAATAGTTTTTATGAACTACAAAATCATTTTGGTTTTTTATGTTTTATAGAATATTTTATATATTTTACATATTATGATAAGAGGAAATTTGAAATTATAAGTTATAAGATTATGTATAGGATAACATTTAGGATTTTTGTGATTTTTTATGTATTTGGTATTCAATTTAATGAAATCCATTCCAAGATGCAACATGATTATGAAATATCTATAAAAAATGTATATAGGTGTAATACTTATGAATTTCATGTGTCATTTATAAACTCAATATTTACCTAGTCCATAATAATGTGGCCCAATTACACAAATTGTTTTACACTACATTCAAATAATCATTTATTCATTAATAATATCATTAATAAACCATTATAAAGGATTTTTTACATTATTAGAACTTATTATGATAGGGATCATATTAAAAAAATACCATGGATAAAATTATATTAGACAATGATAGTAATAGGTTTGATTTAAAGTATCATATGTTATAAATGTTGGTGATATAGTTGGAATTAACATTATATTTACGTTTTCATATTCATATTTTGACGAATATCATAACCTCTATGGTTTAAATATTTATCAAAATAGTTTCAAGAAAATAATGTTTAAAATGTGTATACCTAGAAACCACTATGAGTTTTAAATGGATCTGGAAGAATACATAAATGTTTTAGATTCGTACTATATTCATGGTATAATAGAGAAGGTTTATTTTATAATATTACCTATTATAGTGAGGTTTATATCATGTTATAAATTGAAAATTTATATTATTATCTAGTTTCATTAATGAATGTTATTTAGAAATTATATTCTAGAAAAATATAAACTTTCTTATTATTATTTCACTCATCAAATGATTTTTATTCAGTATTTTTTCTTTAATGGTTTTGGAAACAAATATTAACTTTTGTTAATAACATTGATAAATTTTATGCTGACTTGTCTATATTTCTAGGGGAAAAAAATTAAAGAATACATGATTGTGGTATGGATATATCTTTTGTTTAACATACAGATACTTTTGAGGTAATAAATGGATTATTGACTCTAAAATATTTATTTCTATACTATTGGAAACATCGGGATTGATAGATGATTCTTCATATATTGGTGATGTTCATAACGTTTTTTGGATTTTCGGGTATATTATATTTTGTAAGATTTTATGAACTAGAGAATTGTATGATTTGGGGAAAATGATAGTGTTATTTTTTTATTAATATATTATTTTTCGGGGTTTATTATCTTGGATATTTAGATTGTTTTTGTAACGGTATATTATTAAGAATGTATTGTTTGTGTATATATACAAATGTCTACAATAAAGTATAAATGAATGATTCTTTTTTTGGGATGATAAACAATATATTATAATTTAGTAGAGTAAGGTGGATATATATAATATGTTATTTCTTGAATGATTGTTATGTTAATAATACCCTCACAAATTTTCATCAAAGTAAAATATTAAAAATTATGAGTAGGAAATTAACGTACGTGGGTATAATATAATGTACATAGAGTTTTGATCAACTACATTAATACTATAATTGATTTCATATTTCATAGAAAAGAAATGATAAAAATGAATCATGAAATATTAAAATTTCATGATAAATATAATAATTATTTGATAAAAACATAATAACCATTTATAAAAATTACATATTTTTTATTTGATTACAAATATTATAAGATTCTATTTAAAGAACCATTAATAGATGTTATTTTATTTTACCATGATAACTGTAATTTATTTTAGATCGCGTTTTCTTATAATAGTTTAAATTAAAAATTATAAATTTAGATGACAATATTAAATTCTTCATAAATATATATGTAACAATTATAAAAACAGTTAAAATTTAAAAATATAAATTTGAAAATTAAATATATCATCAAATATTTTTTTTCATTTAAAATTAAATTTATAAAATTAAATGTTTTAATTTATAAAAATAAATTTAACATCATAGATTTCAAAAAGGAGGACTTTTTTTATAGCATACATGATGTACAACACTGTGTTTAAAAAACAACCAGATATTGTTATTTAAATGTTACCATTATATCCTAGAGGTTAGTTGGGAAGGTATGAGTATGAATAACTTATATACCAATTAAATATATTTTTACTAAAAATTATAAATTTATTAGTAAATTATTACAAAATAATAATATATTTTAAATGTAATTTTAATCTTCAAAAAATGTTTCCTTGAAAATTGGTTTTTTACTTTATATAGATTAATATTATAATTATATTCATGTACATTGATAAAATATATTTTTCATAATTGTATTATTTTTTAATAAGAATATTCACATTATTATATGGTCAAAATATTGATAGTTTTTTTTGAAAACATTAAAAATAAATTGAATAGTAATAAATACAATGTTTTTTAAAATACGGTATCTTTTATGGTATCTTCAAAACATAAGTATGATTTTAAAATTAGTGAGACATATTTTCATAATAATGTATTGTATTATGATATAAATATTACACATAACAAATTAATAAAATGAAAATTATAATTTATTTCAATGTAAATCTGAAAATCATTTTCCATGTTGATATAGTCCATATATAATAGTGGAAAATGTAAAATTCATTGTCTTATAGAAAATAATATAGAGGTATAAGTCTTTTAATAACCATTTTATTAAATATCACCTATAATTGATGATTTAGATAGATAATTTTTAATATTTGAGTAATATGAAACGAATTATACATAAATGATTTCGTAATGCTTAGTTAATGTAACACAAGTAAAATTAACAAATAAAATAAGTTGTCTTAACATAGATATGAGTAAATATATATAATGAATGAATGTAAATATTACTCTTTTTCATAATTAAAATTTTTGGTAGTATTTTATTTATATATTATTTATATGAAATCATTTCCTTTAATTCGGATGAATCACTAATCAAGTTCTTGTCCAAGGAGAATGAAAATCGACAAAATTACTTAAATAAATATTTTTAAAATTTTTTGATGATATAAAAATTGACTAAATATTTTTTAATGAATATATATATATATATATATCATAATAATACATTTTTCTAATTTATATCATTTTTAAGACTTAGGGACGAGAGTATATCCTTAATTTTATTTTATTTAAATAAATTTCAAACATGTAACACTAATATTTTTATTGACTGTAATATTTTTAATATGGTGATATATAGTGATTATTTTTAAAAAGTTGGTTCTGAAGCCTCATTTTATTATTTTAGGCAATGACATGTTTTATTGAGTGTAATATTTTCAATAGATTGATATTTTTATGTTAATTTATTTTTAATTTATTTAAATATATAATTACCTTAAATGATGTCACAAAGTTGATGTAGTAATTATTTATTTGATGGATAATTCAAATAAATGATATTAAATATTTTAAAAATAATTTCAATATAAAAAATTTTGTCATAAAGGAACTTACTATATTACATTGACATGTTTATGATATATTAAAATATTTGGTTTTATTTTTACCTATTTTAATAATTTTTTAAATGCCAATGTAATGAAAATTATATAATTTTAAAATACCAATATTTTATGGTTCAAATATATTATTGTGTTATTTGAATATAATTTTAATATTAAATAATTACAATGAGGATACTATAAGGTTTAAAACATCATTCCTTTTTCATATATATCCCATTTTTAATCATTTATCTCTATTAGAGTCGTACTATAATTTAATATTTTGAGAAGTTCGAAGATTTTCCCTCCCCTATCTTATAAAATGGAACCTCTCCTAACAATTATACACACTTAAAACCCAATTTATATTAGTCCAGAACAACAAAAATGCATTCATATAACCTCTCTCAAAAAATGGTTTTCTTGTATAGACATAATACAAATCATAACATATTTTAGGTGTTAAAGAAATGGAAATTTTCAAATAATACGTATAGTTTTTAACTTCACATAGTAGTTCTTTTTATTCATAAAAATAAAAAAATTTATGATAAATCATGATGAAATTATAAATACAATATAATAAATTTATAATGATTTTATAATTTTAATATCATCACTTAAATCCATATCATCTCTCATAAAATTGGAGATGAAGTCATCCATCTTGTGTATGACAAACTACCACCTCCCGAACTGATGTTATTTGTCTTCTATTATCACTTCTCAAAGCATTAAAAAACGATAGAAGTAATTTTCATATATTATATTCATGATATATGTTTCATTTTTAAAATAAACTATATCATTCCTATTATGACCATTCCATGCACAAAATAATGATAATGGTGTTCGGGTGTAAAGGTGGACTAACACAACCATGAAGTGATATGATTTTTTTCATCACCACATCACATGGATGATAAATGTAAGTACATTTAAAGAATTAATTTTATATATATGAAACTTGTATAATTATTTATTTATAAAATAACGCATTCATTATTTTCGTAATGACCATTGAAAAATGTAAATGTTACACATGCATATGTCTGACCTACCATCTCGATGATTGCATCAAAAAAAATATTTCATGGTTTGATTTTAAAGTAATATTAATTTAAAAAATTATAATTATTTCATTAATTATATAATTTGATATATATTAATTTTAATGTCTCTAAAAAAATTCTACCAACCTAAGTCATTTTGGACTGATGAATAGAAAATCATTATTCTTTTTGACGTTAACATTGATAATTTAGTCATTTTTACCACATGGTAATACATGAAGTAAAAATTATATTAAAATATACATGGTTATCAAGAATATAAATATGAAATATGTGTAATTTTTTAGATGTTCTTTAATTTATATGATGAGATAATCTCAATTTATAAAACATTTTTTAAATCACCTTTTAATGTTTCTTTTTAAATAAGTAAAAACAATTAGGTTATAAAACATGATAACATTTTTCTACAGTCATGAAGAATCAATGATTAATAGTTTCCTTTATATAATTTAAGGTTTATTTTTAATGAAATTTTTTTCATTTTAATGTGCTCAAGTTTTTTATTAAAATAAAATGATTCCTAAATGGAAATTATATTTTCATTAGTAATGACTTTAAAGATATTTTTTTCAAAGATAATCCCTCTTTACCTTTTTTTTGTTATTTTTTTGTTGACAGAGATTTTTCAAAATTAATAGGTATTTTGATACATGTATTTTTATTATATGGTATTTAAAGTGTTTTTCAATGGTTATAGGATGAAATTTTAAATCACAAAATGTTTTATTCATTATTTGGTATATGTTTAATATATGTGAAACATGTTAGAATGATATAGATTATAAGAAGTGTTGATCCCCATTGTTGCACATGAGTGATACTGATATATCTTATATGAAGGTTTCAAAACATTATACACATGAATGAAGGTGATCCTAAGATAGGTTATATAAATGGTGATCCATATTATAGCTCTCTAATGCATTAATTAGTTATTTTTTCCTCTAGAGAATTGTATTATACATTAAGAGAAATGATATTCTAGTTTTATCAGTTTAAAATCATTTTACAAACATGTTGATCTGACATACCCAAAATGATTTTTCATAATTTTTTTAAATGTTTTATTTGATTAAAACTTGTTACTATTTTTCATGTAGAAATGAATTATTTCATACACTCTGAGAACAAGAAATGGGTTTTAATGTTTTTAAAAATCCAGATAGTTCTATTCATTTATGTCCCTTATTGTGATTTTTGTGATCATCAAAAAAAATTAATTTTTTTTTCACAATGAGTTAATAATGATTAAGGTAAAGGTGAGGATCAGATAAAATATGTCATGATTATTTTTATTATAATAAATCTTGTTTTATTTTAAGGAGTTTTGTTTGGTGGAAAATGGGTACTGATTTGATGATTTATCTTTTAATGTAGGGGTATACTACGAATTGTTTTTCATAATTCCCTAAAACACTAAACATAAATGATCATTATTAATGAAATAAAGATACTTATAATATAAATTCACTATAATATGTGATATTTAATATCGGGTCCTTGAAGATTGTTTTAGAGAAGGGTTTAGATAACATTTGGGACTAATATGTGTTCATGTGTGGTAATATGAATAGTTATTAATACCATCATGGGTTTACATGTTTTTTGTTAATAATAAGTTTAATTTCATATAAACCACTTTTCTAGTTTTAATTAGTATACAACTAAGATATATAAGATTATTGTGGGAGAAATTTATGGTAACAAATCATTTTGATTTAATTAAATATTTTATTTGATGAAGAATTCCATTAATTTTGGTGGAAATATTTTTATAGGTACTGGTATCATTTATGGTTTATAAGATATTTTATTTTAAAGTCATTATATGTTATTACATTTCTGAATGAAAAATGAAAAGTCTGATAAAACCATTTAGGTTCATATGTTTCATTAATGTCCTATATATTAAAGTTATTATTGAGGATTTTTATCACATTTCTAGAACATTATAAGGATTATATTAATATATATTTATAAAAAGGGAATAGATTTGTTCATGTGACAACTAGTTTCATCGGGAAAGGCCATGAGTTTTGAACCCAGAGCCGAAGGGTGACATGGGTTTATCAAATACCACTTGCCTATGTGATAACATATTTAAAATGATTTTATTCATTATTTAAACTCTCTTAAGGACAAAGTATAAATTAATATTAGGAGGATATAATATATCAAATTTATAATAAAGGAATTAGAAAATTATTTGGTGATTATGTTATTTATGTTATTTCAGAATACGTCCACTATTGTGGGATCCAAATATGGTAATGCTAAACAAAATATTGTTGGATTTTATTTGAGGACTAACAGATAAATTTAATATTTGAAGAAGCCTAATGGGAATAACCTAGTGGTTTCATCACATACTGGTGTTTATAGATTTATTGGTTTCAAGCCACCTGATGCGCAATTAGATAGGTTTTTTATTTGTTTATCCCCCCATGATGGATGTAATATATTTTGGAAGAATATATGATTGTATTGTGGATTCATTGTGATTTATGTTATATATAGAAATGGTTATCATATAATATAGATTAATTGATTACCCAATAATTTTTTTTCTATAAGACATTAATATAGATATATTTTTTCGAGATAAATTTTTAAATTTATATTGGATGACTATGTGATCTAATCCTTCTATTGTTTTCTTATGAATATTAGTATGTAATATATTTTTTGTAAAATTAAAGGATATTTATTTTTTGAACTATTTAAGTTGATCATTGCGTATTACTATTTCATTTTAGAGATTAAATAATTTTTTCATCATATAATGTTTTATTCTTGTTGGGGATTATCTTACCATATGATAATATTTTTTTATCAGTGCATAAATATAGGAGGAATATATAATTTTTCTTTTCAGGAATTCTTAATACATCGATTTTTTCTATAAAATAATGCCTGAAAATTTAATACTAATAATTTAGGGGAAAATATGATTGTGTAATAGAAAAAAATATTATTTTCTTTTTAAGTATATTTCATTATGTATTTATTATAGATGATAAAATATTTCCATAAATCTAGGAAATGGATTTTGGAACCAAATTGTATCTTTTTTCTTTTCTTATAAAGAAATAATTGTCCTTTTATCCTTTCATAGATTTAAAATTTTATGGTGGTTAACATTATCATGACCAAATTCTATGCTACTCTATATTAGTCCTTTGGAGTTATATTATCTCTCTCGTGTCCATGTTTTCTAACATGGAAATGTATTATATTTTTTCTCATGCATCCTTTGTTCATTAATTTATCTAATATAAAAAGAAACCTTAATGATTATTTTTAAGAGGAGATTTTTTTACAAAGGTATTTTCAAAATATACACCCTTATTTTCAAGAATGATTTCAAAATTATAAGTATGAAATTTCCAGGGGGTAATGATTTCAAAATTTAAAAGAAACACTATGTTCGATATCATTAAAGATACACAACAACAAGCTCTACAAAACAACCAAATATTAATTTTTTAATACTACTATTATAACATAACCATTAATTTTGTGGGAATCAATATGAATAATTAATTTATAAAATGACTATATAAGTAATAAAAAATATAAATTTTTTTATGTGGTTATTAAATAATAACATAATTATTAGTAAATTCAATATATTATTCATAAATATTTTTCTTTAAAAATGTGGGTTCCTTCCTTTTTTTGGTGAATATTATTTTGATTTTAAAAAAAAGTTCTAATATTTATTGAAAAAATATATATTCAGTTCTAAAAAAAACATATTATAATATATCTATAGTGAAAATTTGAGAATATTTTTAAAATGTAAAATTATTGTTGAATATTAAGAGTAAGAGTTTTCAAAAAATACAGTCTCATTTGTGATATCATCAATACATAATTATGATATAAAAACATATTAAACATATTGAATCACTCAATTATGATATTATAATATAAATATCATAAAAAATTAATTATAATAAGGTAAATTATAATTTATTTCATGATATGAATGAAAATCAATTTAAGTGATGAAAGAGTGCTTGTGTAGCACTGGAAAAGTAAAATTTAGTGTCTTGTAGAGAATAATTGAGATGTAGAAATTCATGGAATGAAATATTTATTAACTATAATATTTAAATTATGATTTTGATAGATAATATCTAATATTTTTAGTTATATAACATGAATATTATCCAAAACATTGTGCAATTCTTGAAAAATAGAAGAAAAGATAAATTGTTAATTTTAATAAGCTATATTGACATGGATATGAGTAAGTATACATTATGAATGAATTTAAATGATTTTAATTATACTAAATAATTTATTTTAGGACATTAATTTATTTATTTTTATTTATTAAAGAATTACCATTTTTGTTTTAGAAACATTAATTCAATGCTTGTGCATGCAAAATAAAAATAAATATATTAATTTTAATTATAACTTTAAGAACTATTAAATGAACCAAACACTTGTATAAATATTAGTTGTTGATTTTATATTTATTGTGATCATCCTAGGGTCAAATTAATTACATTTTAGTGCCACATGATTTAGAATATGACCATTATAGAATTTTATTTAAAGAAGTATCAAACATGCAACACACTTATTTTTATTAACTATAATATTTATAATATGTTAATATCTAGAGGATATGTAAGACTATAATTAGTTTTTATAAATTCAATTGATTTATATATATCTTTATTATTTATTTTTAAATTTATGTTTTGAAATCCTTACCTTAAATGATTTAACAATGTTCATGTTGTAAATATTTAATTAATACAAATATCAAATAAATGATAAAATTTATTAAAATAAATATAATTTTATATATTTAATGTAATCTGTGAACATTAATTATTATCAGGACATGCTTATTATATAATAAAATATTTTGTTCTTATTTAAATTATTTTCATGATTTTTTTACATCATTATAATAAATGGTAACAAATTTGACAAAAATGATTTTTTGTGGAACTAATAATTAATTAAATTATTAAAAAAATAATTAAAATATTAAATAAGAACAATGAAGATATTTTGTGGTTGAAATTTCATCCATTTTTAATTTATAGGCCATTTGGATGAATTTGTATCTAAAAAAGTCTTCTTATAATTTAATATTTTCTAGAAATTCTTAGATTTCCCCTCCCTCCCCTCTCTTGTAAAAGAGAACCTCATTTTCAAAGTAATAAACACTTAAAATGATAATTTTTAATCTATTACCTACCCTAATAATTTACAAATACATAATCCATCAATATGAAAGTATTTTTTGAGGTATAATACAATCCTTAGTAGCCTTAATGTGTTATGTAAAGATAGATTCTCAAATAAGAGGTCTAGTTTTTATATGTTTTTCTTATTTTGGATTATTCTTCACTATCTCTCTATATGAAAGAATAAATTATGTATAACCTCTATAATGATAGGTTTTTATTTTAATATCAACACCTAATTCCATCTTCTCTTTTATCAAATGGGAATTGAATCATTATTGTTGTGTATGGATTATCACTGCATCGCAAACTGATGTTATTCATTTTCCATTATCGTATATCATGGAATGATATAATAATGGAATTAATATTTACATATTATATTAATTACATATCCATCATTATTATAAGAAAATATATCATTTATGTTATTTACTTTCCACGCACTAAATAAATGAAAATGTCATTCGTTCATAAGAGTGGACTATTACCTCTTTGAAGATATGTGATTTTTTTCATCACTACATCAAATGAATGAAATATTTAATTAAATATAAAAATTAATATAATATTTATGACATCGTGATACTTTTGTATAGATAAAATAATAGTTACCTTCATTCCCTAATAATCATTAAAAATGGAAACGTTTCTCATGCATATGTGTGGTCTATCATCATTACGATTATTACATATATAATTTTCATATAAATATATCATTCTATGATTTAGAAGTATAATTAATGAATTAAGGTGATAAATATTACATTAATATTATTTAGGTGATTATTTAATGTTGATCTCTTCGATCATAGTCAATTTATCGAATTCATTCTGGTCTTTCTAACCACATATCATCCAAGATTCTAACATGAACATAAATGATTAAGTAATTTTTATTAAATTTTAATAAGTGAAAAAAATAATATTTAACATGAAAATTTTCTCAATAAAGAAAATGATTAACCTATTTTTATTATTCAAGATGATAAATACATATGAGATAATTCATACTCAAGGTGTGAGACCTTATATTAAATATAGTCTCTTAATGTTTAATTTTACAAAAGTCAAAAGGTTTTTTTTTTCATCTTATATGACATGATTCAATTTTAAAACCATCATGAAAAAGCAATGATTTTATTTTTAATTTTTATGTTTAAAATTTTTATTTTAATGATTTTTTTCATTTAAAATTATGCAATTTTTTTTGAATGAAATAATTTCAAAATTGAAATTTTATATTCATCACGAATTATATTAATGATATTTTAATGAAAAAAATACCATATTAAGTGTATTTTTGTATTCTATATGATTTTTCAAAATAATATGGTATTTTTACGTCAAACATTATTTTTCATATGGGATTAATAGAGTTTTTCAAATGTTTTATGATGAATAGTGAATGAATAAAATGTTTTATTCAAGATTTGGTACATAAACATAAATTTGAAACATGTGATCCTAACAAAGTTAATGTCGATGTTTGAGTCCCATTATATCTCCAAAAAATGGATGGTCCTAATATTAATTATATCGAGGGTGATCAAAATTATATTTGTAAGGAACTGTCCATAAACATGGCATATTTTAGTGACATTAAAAAAGAAATCACATTATTACAATCTTGAGGATATTTTTGGTTTATAGTTTTATATAATTAGGACAAACAAATACATGTAAAAGTAACAAATTATAAGTGGAAACATATTAATATTATTTCTTTTTTCCATAAAATAATTGTTTTAAAAATATAATATGTTCTGAGTTCAGTGAATGTATTTTCAATTATCTTATTGACCTCATCCTTGTTATTATTCTCCTCTAAATCCATTGACAAGAATTTTAAAACAAGTGATGAGAAAAAATATCAATAAGGGACCTAAATTAAATAAAACTATTTTTCCAGTGAAAACCTATAAAAACATTTTCATTAAAACATACCTTTACCCAGAAAAAGGATTCATATTTTCAAAAAGATCATTATTTTTCCTTTTGGAAATTCATTAATTTTCTAAGAAAATCATAAACTAATATGTAGGATATAATTAGGGAAATTTTTAATTTAATTTCTACATAATTATTAAAAATGGATATACCAATATGGTCAACCACCAACTCTAGAGTACCCAGTTTATTAGAGGTTGTAACATAACCACCCTTCCTTGTTTTATTAGGGAAACACACTATTGGTTTATCACAAAACTACCCATCATTGGTTAATCCTATAACTACCAATCATTGGTTAATAATGTTACCAACCATAATTTTAATAATTTCCCATAGAATATAACACAATCGAAAACACTAAAAAATTCCCTCAGTAAACACTCATTGATGAAAATACACCCTCCATTGTTAAATCACTCATTTTGAAAAACAATTTTGTATAATGGATAATATCTTTCTTGAAAGTAACCATATAAAATTTAAAATTATTCTAAACAATATTAAGGTAACATTATTTAATGAAATTAATTTCATTCCATATAACTAAAAAAACATTCCTTTTGAGCTCTGTAAAAATAGTAGAATGATTAAATCGAAAATAGTGGTTTTCAAAGAAACTCCCATACAAATATTATATCATTGAGGTGAGAATTAATCAAAATATTAAATTATATAAATCTCATCTATATCCACATCAATCAAGTAAAAATAAAAAATAAAAAAATAAAAAATAATTTCACACATAATCATAAATAACATTAGCAATGAATATGAGGTTTAACCCAAAGAATGGAAATTCGGTTTAGAATTCCCATACCATTAGTATAAATCATCACATAATATTTTTATCATCAAGAATAATAAATTTTATTTAATTATATAATTCCCTTTTAATGTATTTAAATTTAATTATTTCTTTAATATCATGTATTACCATTTCATAAAAAATAAATAATTTCTTATGTTCATGTCTTATGTTTTGACGATATTCACTTCTGAAGTCCCATATGACTTTGTTATGATGTCTATAGTGAAAGTGAAAATTTTCCCATAGTATTCATAATAATATTCAATAAATAATTATCATTATTATACAAAAATTATAATTTTAAATCCATCCATTAAATAATGTTATGAAAAATGAAATATATTATAATCATGGAGATGGTAGGTCGTACGTACGCAAGAGTAAAATTACAATTTTTCAATGATAATTATGTAAAAAAGTTTAGTTTAATTATATATTTCATGTGTTATTATAATATAAATATAATAATTTAAATATACTTATATATATTTCATCCTTGTGATTTGAAGATGAAAATTTAATCACATCGCTCTGTGGATGTGAAAATTCACGTGTATGATTGAACGACGTTTTCAATTTTATGTGTGTGGAAAGGTAATAATTTAAATGAAATTTTATCTTCCATAATGATAAATATGTTATTAATATATTATATAAAAATTGTTTCCATCATAATAACTATTATTGAGGGATGGTGATGGAAAACCAATTATACCAATTCCTAATGTAATAGTCCTCTACAAACACGGATGCTGAACTATTTTCTCTTTTCTTGGGAATAGAGATGGATATGGGTCATGAAAAAAATAAAATCTAAATATATTCAAAATGCAATAATTATTATTTTATCATGATTAATGAAGGTTTTTGTGATGTGGTAGAATAGAAAAACAGAAACACTTGATTAAAAAAATATATCTTCTTAGGATGATGTTCTTTTCCTAATACCTTAATACCACTAATGATTGTGATATTCATAACAAAATAACATTATAATGAGGGTTTTAACTATTAGAAGGTATTTTGGAAGTGAATGGAAGATCCAAAATTGTTTTAAAAAATGATAAAATGATAAGAATTTGAGCCATTTTATAAGAAAGAGGTGAGGTACTATGGGAAGTTATCAAAATATTAAATTAATATAAATTATTTTTAAATTCAAATAGATCTAACCATATATATTTAGAATATAAGATGATTTTGGGTCAATATCACATCATATAAAAAACTTTTGGTATGTTTTGACTAAATTTGTACCCTTATCTTTATGTTTAACCATTATTTTACCCCATTAACTCTTACCGTGACAACTAGGATTTTTTACTCTTTAATGGTGAATATAGTTACTCTAAAATAAAAAAATAATAAAAAATATTTAATTTATGAATTTTTTACCACAAAAAAATTAATTTTGGGAAATTTATACTTTTTTAATTTATATATCATTTTAAAAAAATATTATTTATTTCAAAATATCATTAATGTCAATTTTGACACTATTCATTTCCTAGTCTATTTGAAAAATTAAAAGAATATAAGATATAAAAAATATTTTAATACCTCTTGAATGTGTAAAATTTTAAAATAAATTTATTTGATCATATTAATTAATTAAAATTATATTTATTTTAATATTTTTAATAAAATTTGTATTAATTTTCCATTAATAATATAATTACTACATCATGGTTGTCTGGGAATTTAAGGTAATTATATTTTCGCCAAAAAATAAAAATAAATTTCAACGATGAATATAAATATTTATGATTTTCAATGACTATATATATTTTCAAATATCATCTGAATAATGATACAATAGAAATGTTATACTTACTAAAAATCATCACTATGATATCTTTGACTATTCATTAAATAAAACTATTATAAATTCTATAATCTAAACCATGTGGCTCCCAATGTTTATAATTTAGATACATGGATTCCAATTTTCTAATTTAAAATATCTAATAAAATTGGTTTTTGTTTTAGGATCATTATATAATGCTTGTTATTTTATTTTACCCTTAATTACCCGATATACCATCTATAGTGGTAAAAAAAATTAATAAAGTTACTATTTATTTTAGAAAACAATAAAAGGAAAAAATTTACATAATTTTGACCTCCTAAATAAAAATATTGACTTGTTTTTCTAGATTTAAAAAAACATGAGTAACAGAATTTAATTTATATTTAAAGCGTAAAACACTATGAACAAGAGTTTTATTTCGAAAAATATGAAATTTCTTAATTTATAATGTTTTTATATTAAATAAATGTAGAAAATACATTCCAAAAACTACAATTGGGTTTATTTAAATATAAATTATTTAATTAAAATCTAAAAATAATACAAAACATAATTTTACTTTGTAAATACATGAAAATTATATTTCTTATAGAAAT
The DNA here is from genome assembly GCA_963277665.1 of Viscum album. Taxonomy (NCBI): domain Eukaryota; kingdom Viridiplantae; phylum Streptophyta; class Magnoliopsida; order Santalales; family Viscaceae; genus Viscum; species Viscum album. The sequence goes on along the minus strand of OY728150.1, from coordinate 1,459,251,150 downwards.
CTGTATTTTCATTATTCAATAAAAAACAATACTTTTTAGATAATTTTAAAAATATCACTACATAAATATTTTGATATGTTGATTTCAAAAATAATTTTTATTTTCTAAAATAAAATTTCTGAAATCATTAAGATTAATTAAATTATTTTTAGATAAAAATATATCATTCTGGTAGAAATTGTATTTGAAGAACAAAAAGAATTTACTAAAAATTGTTTGATTAAATATTAAGTACTTACAAAAATATTTATATTGAGTTACACCATTATAATTATACCAAAAATCAGTTATTTCTATTCATTCATTAAAATTTAACATCTAGGTTATAGTGAACATATTTAAATAGTAAAGTTTAGTTTTTCATTTATGATTAATTTGGGGTATTATGTTTTCTATTGAATGTAGTGTTTCCTTAAAGAAATATGTATGTTACATTATCCACCTTTAGGAAATTGGGTAATCAAAATTTGTATTTATGTGTCGTTACAATGATTAGAAATTTCAAAATACCATTTTCGAAGTCCCCTATTGTAAAAATGATAATTAAAACTTATACTTAATAAGAATAAAAGGGGAAGTGAGAAGTTCACATGAGATAACGCATATTTGGATTCCATAAAGGAAAACATATAACTAGAAGGGAAAATTAACTACTAAGTTTTCATGGAGAGTGATTAATAACATGGTCCTTGTAAATTTATGCATTACAAAACCATAAATCAATGATGAGGTAAAAGCCAGTTGATTTCATTGTAATGAAAGTAAATGGATAATTCTTTTAGTTAACCTTTTAATTTAATGATTATTTGTATATAGTTGAGGAATTACATTACCATCTATACTAAGAATATAGTGAGATGTACATAATTTTGAATTTTAATTTCATCTTTTAATCCATTTACCCCATAACTCATTTTTTCTTTCAAGGACTAGTATTCATGACGTATTTTTTTATACTAGAAGAATTAAAACTAAAATATAAGGATTGTAAAATACATGATTGGGGAAAACATAATTATCCTATATTTTGACATTAATTAATATGAAAATGTTTTCAATAAGATAAGAACATTACCAAAATTAATAATCCTTTATATCAAGAAAAACTGCTTTTAATATCCAAAATTCAATAGTAATACTGAAATTTTAACAATGTTCAGTGAATAAAATATTATCCTTAAATTTTTCTAAATTATTATTCGATAAGCTTGGTACCCAAAAATCATAATGATTTTGTCACATTTTCCTCTAAGATATATTTTACCATTTATCTCCAAATAATATCAATCACTCTGGAGGTCTTAAACCAAAATGCATTTCCCAAAATAACATAATATCTAAGATATGAAAATCATTTATTTAAATAACATGAATCCCTATAAAATTATATATGCTTACAAATGAAAATTCATCCATTATTACTAAAATTACATTGAAGAGTATCATATATGGTTCCCAAAACAGTGAACGCCTTTCGAAATAAAATTGAAAATATATATTTTTTGTTCCTTAGTAGGACACCTGGAAACCAAAAATTATACAAAAAAAAGAAATAGTGTCATCTCTAAATAGGTACATGACTGCAACACATTTTAAAATAATATCCAAATATACTCAAAAATAATGCGCACGCTAATTGTAAGTCGCAACCCTAGTAGCAATCGTAGGATTCTAGCTCCAAGGTTCACATATCACTCATCTGAGAGAACACCCTCCATGGTCTGATAGCACTAATATCAGCCATCAAATATGTAATTCTTGTCATGTTTCACCATTATAAGTACACATTGGATGTATTAAAAGATATGATACATAGATCAGGATCACGCCCATGATGATGTGGTATACTGACTACTCAATATACAATAACCCTCCAAGTAGAGTTCATCACTTGTGTAGTTGTCACGAACCAAATCTGGTCGCCATCAAAACCGGCACCCGACCCACCCCGTAACAAGGTCCGAAGGGTGTTCTCGATCCCCACGGGCTGGCACAAGTGCCCGGGAATCATAAAATGATATTTGGGAATGATTTACCCAAGTTTATAAACATTAAACAACAAACAAACTCAATAAAACGAATCTGGATTTTTCATCTAAAACCATCTTTTACAAAATTCATAACTGAAGTACATCTTTTAAAACAACTCAATAAGACTATAAAAAAGGTACAAAATCAAAATTAAATGGCCCAAGAACCCTCGTGGCAAGGGGCACCACCCTCAATCCATCTCCACAAGACTTCACCACCAAGGACATGCTAGAAACCCGAACCACTGGAACTAAATACTGTATCCTAACCTGAAACAACAAAATAACAAAATCTACTTACACCCAAGGGTGTAAGTAGGGTGTGAGACAATTCCCAGAAGGATACCACCACTAAGAGATTCCATTTGATAAACATTCAAAGACAAAAAGCTTGCAAGTTTTCATAAACAGAAAATGCTAGATACAATTTCTAAAAGATGAAACTAAAAAAACAAATTTCAAGTGGGCTATCATTATGAATCAACACATTTAAAAATAATTTCAACACTACTGAATTTCCCAGACAACTATACCATATGCTGACGGTAAGCACAATGTAACTAATGAGCACAAGAAATAGGAAATGACCCCTATGCACTAGCTCGTTGTGGGTCCCATGTACCTTATATCTCAGTAAGAGTAACCATCACAATATTCGTTCTCATGCTCGAGCCACTAGTAGGGAACATACCCATAACCTAGTGGTCCCCAATAATCATCATCATAGTTTAGTTAGAGTTGTAAGCGTCAATCTTGCTAAGTGAAACTGAGGCCAAACCCCACGGATTCAATAGCATACTAGTACACGTCCACCCACCTAGATACCCGGGTTTTCCCCTTGTGCTCATATAAGTTCAACAAGTCAATAAATATACTTTGCACATGAAAATATCATTTTCACATCACAAGTTCCCCAAACAGCCCACATGTATTCCACACAAGTCTAAAAATCCACTTTTTCATTCAAATAAATTTTGAAATCATACTCACAAAAAAAAACCCACATCACATTTTTCACATCATTCACAATTCAACAAATCTATTGACAATTTTATAAAATATTTCCCAACATGTTAAACATCACATAACAGTACACTCACATATTACATAATACCATTTTCATAAAAAAAAGTCCATTTTTCACATCACACTAATGCAAAACAGCCCGAAAACACATTTCACACCCACATCCAAATTTCATAAATCACCTCGACAAATTACAAAACATTACCAAAATGTTTTACAACCTAACTGACCACTTTATGTTTCAAACACTCATTTTAGGAACATAAAATCACCAAAAAAATATATAAGCAACCATTTCACACATTGTGTAACTCATTAAATCATTTGCAGTTTTCATAAAACCAACCCAAGAGGTGCAACCATGGTTGGCATACAAAACCCATTTCAAAAACCTAATTCAAGACCAAAACAATGCCAATAACAATAAAAATCAGAATTTTCAGCCCTAAAAACATTTATTAAACCACCCCCATGTTTTATACAAATACCTCAAACAATACCACAAAAGGTATACATGAAAAACACATGTTTTCACAAATCATGTTCAAGAAGTACAACATGGTTTCACACATTAAAACCATTCAAAAACCCCATTACAAGGACAACATGACATTAAGGCATTAAAAAAATAGATGATTCAGCCCCTTTTAACACTAATAAATCAATTTCACATCTTATAAAATACACCCAAATATTTCCCCAAGAGCCACGCATGAAAAGCACCCAATTCCAAGCAATAATGCAATAAAAAAATTAATCACTTAACTCAATCCATCACAAAAACAATTTTTGAACCACAAAAAAAAGATTTAAAACATACTAAATTAAAAAACCAAGCATGCTAACTCATCATAAAATGGTTATACATGGAATCACCTACCTTTTATGTCGAAACACTCAAAACATGGTGTGAAACATAAACCACACCACCGTCGCACCTCAAGGAATTGAAATCCAACCTAAAACCAGATGATTTCATACGAAATACAAGATATAAAACCCTAGGATTGAAGCCTAACTTCTGGACATTAGGAACCTTATGGATAAGTTATGAAACCCTAAACACATGGAATGTATCCCTAAGCAAATTGAAAGAAGAATGAAGAAGACCAACTTACTTGAGAGATCTTGTATAAATTGCCTCACATACATTGGTATCTGAATTTGAAAACAGACAAAATTTAAGGCAGTTTTGAACAAGGATTAGAAGACTATGTAGGAATTTTAATGGGTAAAAAAGAGTGATAATTGAAGGATTTATGAAGGAAACAAATTACATTTATTAATCTGCCCGAAATGTGAGTTCTTCAGAGGTTTCGACCTAAACCGTGATGAAAATGAGCTGTAAAAAGGGTGGGATGATATTGGACGGGCGGTTGGGTTAAAGGGACGTGTTTGGGGCTTGGAATCATTGAAAGATCCTTAATATTGGATTTTTTATTGATTAAACAAATTTTATTTTTAAAACTGGAATTGGGCTTTCAGGTAGGCTCAATCCCTTAAATAAAAGCTCATATACAACTTGTATATTGTTTTCTAAAGGCTCCAAAATATAATGGCGGTGTTTCTATATCAGGGGAGACCATTTAGGAACTTTAATGTGTGAAAAATATTAAAAATTGAAAAAGTTATAAAAGAAACAAAATTTATTTTTGAATCTGGAATTGGCCTCACGGTTTGGCTCAATTCATGAAAACTCACCCATTCCACCATAAAAGCTTGAAAAACCACAAAAGAAAAGAATAAATTAAAATTAAATGAAATTTAACTTTAAAATAAGTCATGTATGTGACAATTCTCCCCACCATGAAAACATTACATCCCCGGAAAGCGACCACAAGGCCAGATACCAAAACCACGCCCAACCGATAAACCAAGATGTAATTCTTTGTCAAGCTTTGCCCCCAAGGGCCAAAACACCTCCAGTGATCAATTAAGTAATGATTAATCTCACAACCCAAACATACACGACTTTACTAAAACGATCAATCACATTCATACATTATCCCAAAATGAAACTCCTCGAACGCTATCCAAACAAGACTCAAGCAATTCACCCAAACGAACAACAACTTCGAACAAGGTTACACTTACCTAACATTAACTAAACCATTGGGAGCTATCCAATCCAAACATTTACACAAGGAAGATATTGGTATCTAGATAGTTCCTAATGAGACAACCTACCACCAAGCCAATACCATGGATAAATCTGATATATTGGTATGGGGGACACAAATAGGCACCCCACCATAAGTGGCAACCTATATTATTTTCTGAGATAAAATGAAGACACTAACAAGGGGAGGCCTGAACGAACTCCCAAGTACAAAGGGTAGAATTCCATTCATAGTTTACGAAGAAACGTACATGAGAATAATTGTGGGTCTCCCCACCATAAGAACCAACCATCTTAACTGACCAGCATGGGCCGACACAGAAAGACCCAATTTTTTTTAAATATTTGAGAAGGGCGCAGGGTCAGTCTGCATGGTTTGGGAACCATGCACTAACTATGCAGATCATTCTTTCCACATGGCTTCCTAGCACACTATCACTACTAATCGTGTAAAAAATATGTGCTCAAACTGTATAGCCAAATTCCCAACCATTATCTAATGACTCAATGGAAACCAACGAGGGAGGGAAGGACATTAGGCGATGACATGGGTACAAGGCCCTCCACCTATTTCCACCGAACGAGAACAACAGAAGGAATATGATGACACCATATGTTTGAACACATCCTATCTTTCACACCAAGGATATGAAATTGTACAAGGGTTTAAATGACCCAGGGATATCCCCTAACTATGAGCCAGCTTCTCTCCGAGACCTATGGCTGGAACTCAAATGATCGAAGCATCTTCGGCCTCGCAGTTAGTCCTTGGAAACCCCTTTAACAAGAATTATTCTTTCATTGCTACCAAAAACTACACATAAATCCCCGATAAGATTTCCAAGACATAACACATCTCAAACTCACTTTACACTAACCCAATATTTCAATGAAACAAGGTCTTAGAAGATGAACACAAATCACACCTTGTTTCTTCGGGAAAGAAAAAAATAGAAGTAAATAACACCTATACTCACCTTCCTAAAAAAATGGATGATTTTGAAGTTTTTACAAGGGATACATTCTCCCAACATAATAGAGACTCTTAAAGTATTGCATGAATTTCACCTTTAGGTTCAATCGATCACATGACATCACAAGGAGTCACCAAACATGACCATTGCGACTAATATAAGCAATTAATTGAAAGGGACCTTATACTATATCCCCAAACAACACACAATTCTAGAAAGTGGCCACAATATTCTCTTGTGACCAGATTTCCCACACTGGTCATTTATTGTGTACTCCTTCTTTGAAGAGACTACAATGGACCGAGAGGACCTCTTAGACACCATCCTGGTACTCATCCATGCTAGCAACCCCAGACCACTTCCACCTTAGGAAAATCTGAAAATATAAGAAGATATAGTCTCTTGAAACCTTCCCTGATCACTCTCCCACTATAAGAGGATACAAAAAAATAGGAAATGAAATGGTGTAGACTCAATCTAAAAAGCTCAAGAAAAATATTCCTTATATTGATCAACTGAAGGGTCTTCAAACTGCGAAATAATCCGGGTTTTACTTCAGTTGTGCACTAACCCTTAATGGGGTGTACATTACACAATGATTGAACCCAAGGACCCAACCAAGATGGTTCATTGGTCATGATATACCACAAACCAGATCCAAACACATGAAGGGAACCACCTTAAAGGTGTCCCAAAACATTTTACAAAAGGGACCACTAACTGTCCCTACAACACAACTAACCGACCAAACTCAAACCCAAAACACAGTTCAAACAGAAGGGGTTCTTGAACTAAAATCATCCCACAACATCAAATTTTCAAAAAACACATAATACAAACCATCAAAAACTATTTATCAAGACATCATGTTTTTCATTAAAACCATTTCTTTGAAAACAAACGGTTCAGCGGTAAGCGTATCCACCAATGGTACCCCATGGGCCTCACACATGCATGTTTTGGTGCCACACTGGGCACCCTCCTCATATTTGTTCTGGAACTCATCCAGTCATTCCATCAACCATCCATCATCCTATATAACCACATGCATGTGGTCGCTCAAAAAAATACCAAAGGTTAATACAAAGATTCTTTCCACTTTTTGAAACCAAAACGGTCAACCAACACATCCTTCTTCTCAAAACTACTAAAAAGAAGGTCAAAATCCCAATTCAAATCATAATAAACATTTCAGAAAGACAAAACCATTTAGACAAGAACTCACTTTCATGTTATTCACATCAATTTCATATCATCTTATCCCATTAAAACACCCTTTGATTGTTTCGAAAACCCTATTGGAAACACTTTTTCAAAACCAACTTCAGTATAGTTTCTACATTTAAAAAGAGGTGTAAGCACACCATTTCCCATTTGAATATAATTATGAAAATTCAGTTCCACCATTTAATAAATCAAACCATTCCATCTTTATTTGAAAATAATTTCACAAAAACATTACACTTCTTAAAACCAAGTTACTTTAAAACCAATGTTACATGATTTCATAATTAAAGAACACAAGACAATGCGAGAGGAAACTAGTTTCAATGGGTGACTTGGACATATGGTTGGAATCCATATTCCAATCACTTAACTATCACAGAGAGTGTTCTAGGGAATATCCTTGGCTCCACATGGCCTTTCAGGCCCTGCGAGCTCACTAAGACCATTAACCCAACTCTCTTTTCATTTCCCCTAATCATCATTAAACCAAGAAAAACAAATGACTATGAAAGGTCTCGACTTCCCCTAGAGACATGAATCCCGTCATGAGGTGTGGTGATCATCCACACTACTCATAAATGAAATTCCAAGTCCCAACAATCCTAACTCTAGACTATCCCGATTGTTCCACAAATAACACGACTCAAATAGAGCGAACCTCCTCTGAGACCATTTTGTCATGAACCAAATCTGGTCACCATCAAAACCGGCCCCCGACCTGGCCCATAACAAGTCCCGAAGGGCGTTTCTTATCCCCATGGGCTGGCACAAGTGCCCGGGTATCATAAAATGACGTTTGGGAAAAATTTACCCATGTTTATAAACATTAAACAACAAACAAACTCAATAAAACGAATCTGGATTTTTCAACTAAAACCATCTTTTACAAAATTTAGAACTGAATTAAATCATTTAAAACAACTCAATAAGACTATAAAAAAGGTTCAAAATCAAAATTAAATGGCCCACGAACCCTCATGGCAAGGGGCACCGCCCTCAATCCATCTCCACAAGACTTCACCACCAAGGACATGCTAGAAACCTGAACCACTGGAACTAAAAACTATATCCTAAACTAAAATAACAAAATAACCAAATCTACTTACACCCAAGGGTGTAAGTAGGGTGTGAGACAATTCCCAGTAGGATACCACCACTAAGATATTCCATGTGATAAACATTCAAATACAAAAAGCTTGCAAGTTTTCATAAACAGAAAATGCTAGTTACAATTTCTAAAAGATGAAACTAAAAAAACAGTTTTCAAGTGGGATATCATTAAGAATCAACACATTTAAAAATAATGTCAACACTACTGAATTTTCCAGACAACTATTCTGTATGCCGATGGTAAGCACAAAGTAACTAATGAGCACAAGCAATAGGAAATGACCCCTAGGCACTAGCTCGTTGTGGGTCCCAGGTACCTCGTATCTCAGTGAGAGTAACCATCATAATATCCGTTCTCATGCACGAGCCACTAGTAGGGAACATACCCATAACCTAGTGGTCCCCAATCATCATCATCATAGTTTATTCAGAGTTGTAAGCGTCAATCTTGCTAAGTGAAACTGAGGCCAAACCCCACGGATTCACTAGCATACTAGTACACGTCCACCCACCAAGATACTTGGGTTTTCCCCTTGTGCTCAGATAAGTTCAACAAGTCAATAAATATACTTTGCACATGAAAATATAATTTTCACATCACCAGTTCCCCAAACATCCCACATGTATTCCACACAAGTCTAAGAATCCACTTTTTCATTCAAATGAATTTTGAAATCATACTCACAAAAAAAAGCCCACATCACATTTTTCACATCTTTCACAATTCAACAAATCTATTAACAATTTTATAAAATATTTCCCAAGATGTTAAACATCACATAACAGCCCAATCACATATTATATAATACCATTTTCATAAACAAAGTCCATTTTTTAGATCACACTCAAGCAAAACAGCCCAAAAACACGTTTCACACCCACATCCAAATTTCATAAATCATGTCAACAAATTACAAAACATTACCAAAATGTTTTACAAAATAACTGACCACTTTATGTTTCATAAACTCATTTTAGGAACATACTATCACCAAAACAGTACATAAGAAACCATTTCACACTTTTTGTAACTCATTAAATCATTTATAGTTTTCATAAAACCAACCCAAGAGGTGCAACCATGGTTGGCATACAAAACCCATTTCAAAAACCTAATTCAAGACCAAATCAATGCCAATAACAATCAAAATCAGAATTTTCAGCATTAAAAACATTTATTAAACCACCCCCATGTTTTATACAAATACCTCAAACAATACCACAAAAGGTACACATGAAAAATGAATGTTTTCAAAAATCATGTTCAAGAAGTACAACATGGTTTCACACATTAAAACCATTCAAAAACCCCATTACAAGGCCAACATGACATTAAGGCATTAACAAAACAGAAGTTTCAGCCCCTTTAAACACTAATAAATCAATTTCAAATCTTATAAAATACACCCAAATATTTCCCCAAGAGCCACGCATGAAAAGCACCCAATTCCAAGCAATAATGCAACTGCAAAATTAAACACTTAACTCAATCCATCACAAAAACATTTTTTTTACCACACAAAACATATTTGAAACATACTAAATTAATAAACCAAGCATGATAACTCATCATAAAAAGGTTATACATGGAATCACCAACCTTTTTTGTCGAAACACTCAAAACATGGTGTGAAACATAAACCGCACCACCGCCGCACGTCAAGGAATTGAAATCCTACCTAAAACCAGAATATTTCACACGAAAGACAAGATATAAAACCCTAGGATTGATTCCTGACTTCTGGACATTAGGAACCTTATGGATAAGGTATTAAACCCTAAACACATGGAATGTTACCCTAAGAAAATTGAAAGAAGAATGAAGAAGACCAACTTACTTGAGAGATCTTGTATAAATATCCTCACATACACTAGTATCTGAATTTTAAAACATCCAAACATTTAAGGGATTTTTGAACAAGGATTATGAGACCATGTAGGAATTTTAATTGGGAAAAAAGAGTGAGAATTGAAGTATTTATGAAGGAAACAAATTACCTTTATTAATCTGCCCGAAATGTGAGTGCTTCAGAAGTTTCAACCTAAACCGCGATGCAAATGAGATTCAAAGAGGGTGGGAGGATATTGGACGCGCGGCTGGGTTCAAGGAGCGTGTTTGGGGATTGGAATCACCGAAAAATCCTTAATATTGGATATTTTATTGATTAATCAAATTTTATTTTTAAAACTGGAATTGGGCATTCACGCAAGCCCAATCCCTTAAATAAAAACCCATATACAACTTGTTTATGGTTTTCTAAAGGCACCAAACTATAATGGCGGTGTTTCTATATCAGGGGAGACCATTTAGGTACTTTAATGGGTAAAAATATTAAAAATTGAAAAAGTTATAAAAGAAACAAAATTTATTTTTAAATCTGGAATTGGGCTCACGGTTTGGCCCAATTCATGAAAACTCACCCATTCAACCATAAAAGCTTGAAAAACCCCAAAAGAAAAGCATAAATGAAAATTAAATGAAATTTAACATTAAAATAATTCATGTATGTGACAGTATTGCTGGTCATGATGATACATGAACTCCACCCAGGGCACAAATAAGAATATAGAATCCCACTCTAGGCCTCATAGAGGGATTCCAATCCCTCAATCAATGATGTGCTACTGAAAAGATCATTTACCTATTTTTAAGAGATGATTCCATACTAACCATCAGGTAAAATGACATGGGGAACATTGACTACATAAAATTGTCAAATATGTAGAGTAAAATACCTCTATATCCTCATTTATAAAGTACATGGTGTGTGGAAGGAGTCACATGATGTTTCCCTTGACCCTGGTTCTTGACCGTCTAAATTGACCATGTCTTAAGCTTATGTTTGTGTCCATGTATAAGTATACTACATATCAGTTTCCAATGTACCCTACCCTAGTACCAGTATATAGATCTACCTATGTACTCCTCCAGGTCATTTTCGTTTAGGAGAGTACATAGGGTAATCTAACCCACATACCACAACCCGTGTTCATGTTCCCTATGAGGAACATAAAGAGTCTCAAGGGAGAAACCAAACAACATGTGATAGGGGTCACACACCATTTTATACTTGACATTATCTGAAGCCCAATCTGCCAAAAAGGGTGACCACATGACATGTAGATCTGACCTACACACCATGTAACGTTGAATTTTTGAGATTCACATATATTGTTATGTGTGTCTTCTCCGATGCTCCAACTATCGATCAGGCCATACCTCACCTGGAAATTTTAAATATGGCCCCTACAAACCATTCCATCACAGATTAACAAATTGTTTGTCTTCGATCTATTTGAAAAACATGATTTCTGTCATTTTTCATTCTGCATTGGAGAACATGATATCGGGTATCCAAAACTATCTGATTTGTGGCCACATTCATATTTTCACCACCATTGTGTCTTGATGAACATATATTTATGATGTTGGATTGTGGCACCCAAAAACAGGTGCACAACAATCAATTTATTGGGATTTGTCGAACCTCGGGTCAGGGAAAGAGCACTTATGGTGAATGAAGAATCATTGGGAGAAATTAACAACTATACACATGAGGAACAAACATCATCCAATGTTTTTAAAGGACCAGTTTCATCTCTATTATAATATCAAAGAACAATATATAATTACAAATAAATTACCACAATAAAACCCCCATAAGTAACCCTTCCTGCAATATTCATAATCCATGAATCAATTACTTGGTCAATTGATTCACATTCGTCATAAAAAATAAAAATGTTGAAATAAAACCAAATCAAACAACCATCCTTCCTCAATTTGGATCAATCAAAGACTAAGAATAACGTGGTCTATTTATTGATGAAGATATCCTTCGATTCTGTTTTATTACGATTTTCGATCCATGATCCAGTCGTCATCAATTAATAAAATCATAAAACATTCTCTCTAATGGCTCTATAATAATTTTGAGGTTTATGCGGCTAACCCTGTAAATTAACCAATAAATTATTTAAATAAAGGGTTAGGTTTCTACATTGACGAAACCAATAAATTAATTTCAATTAATTATTATTTTCATTTTGAAAAACAAATTAACTATTCCCAAATTTCATGCACATGCCAATGTTATGTTGTCCCTAGGTTAAAACTCTTGTTTTGAACTCAAAAGAGTCCTCAAATTTATGATCTGGGCATTATATAAGAATTTATTCCACTATTTTTTATGAAAAAAACACATGTGTGGTTTCTAATGTATCTAATATGTTTCCAACATTTATTTAGGGCACATCAGGTAGTAGAATCACATGTTTTCTTGGTTACTAGTCTCAAAAATAATATTGGATATATCAGAAACTAATACATGGAAAATTGAATTTATTACATTATCCATACATTGCTGATTTTCTTACCAAAAATCCAAAACAACGGCAACCCATATAGATGTAGGTAATAAGCATGAATTTGATCCTCCAGCTCCCATGTGTTCTCTTGTGTATTCTCATGCTACCACCAGAACTAAAATAAAGGAATCCATTTCCTATGATTGATCCCTTACTACCGATAATTAGTATCTATAATGTACTCAATGATAGAATATACATCCTTAATGTCCATCTCACCCCAGTCGATACATGTAAGGGGTCAAGCCCATATCTTCTCAGTAATGACACGTGGAAGATGTTTTGAACCTATTTTAACATCACAGGTATATATATGTGGTATTCCAATGCACCAAATCTTCATAATATCTATAAAAGGCCAATAAACCTCATTGATATCTTTCCATCCAGACCAAATATCCATAATTTACATCTAGTTGAATCAGTTAAGAACATAAAATGTCCTTCTTCTAACCCAAATTCTTTTATACTATGTCAACATTAGACATATGATGTCTTTTTATAGTCTTCATCCTCTCTTGGATGACATTTTCCTTCTCTATAGTATCTCGCACCAACTCTACGACCATGAGTACTAACTAACCTTGGTGGATCGAGAAATGTGGTGACCTGCATTGTCTCTGATAAAAATCATGTAATGGTGCATTAAAAATTTAAATTTTTTATATGTCATTATATGTAATCTCCACTAGTGGTAGGTGATCCCACAATCTATGGAAAAAGTCCAACATTCAAGAAAGAAACTTGTTTTCTATAACTGGAGTGGTCTTCTCTATCTGCCTGTTTTTTGGGGGTGAAACACTATGCCCATGTGTAAATAATTCCCAAACACCACCAGCAATACCTTCAAAAATAGGGATGTGGAAAATCATCATTACCAAAATTGATTGACAATGCATCTCCATGGAGTCCTAATATCTCCCAAAGTTGAGGTATACCATGATCTCTACTAAAATCTACCCCTAAATTTCTCTGAAGTGGCCTGACTTTATGATCCATTCTAGGATCACCCATATGGAATCATGTCCCCATGACAGATGTGGTAATCCCAGAATGATGTACAAGGAAATCCTAACCCTCATACAATTTATATTCTTAAGTGGTTGAGCTAAGATCGCATGAACATTATGCTCAGCCTTCAATTGATGAAAGTTACGACATTAATAAAAACCACTATAACTCCTTTCTTCATCCCTAAACAAAAAACCTGACATTAGTGGTCGTGATAAATCCTAGAAACACATGGATTTACCTCTTATGTATATTTATTAAACTCTATAAAAACATCTATTAACAACGTCAATGGTACCATCATGCATCCTATGACAAGAACAAAAAACCACTCACCTTCTAAAATTCCATCATGAGCATGTCAGGTGGATATTTGAGTACACAGGGTCTCACCGTCAGTATTCACAAGCTATGGATCTCTGACTCTCTACAAAAGTGGAGGGGTGAAATCCATTTACTAGTTTTAATCGACTCTATATCTATCCCCAAAGGATAACTATAATGAGTAAAACTACTATAATCCCTCATTCAGTAACTGGGAACAAAATCTCATGCTGAGAGCATCTACAACCATATTCTCATTCATAGGATAATAAAATATTTTGAAGTTATCATATTGGAGGAACTCTATACATATCCTATATATCAAGTTTATATCATTCTAAGAGAACATATACTTGTGACTCCTTTGATCATAGTATACGATAAAACACTAACCCATTAGGTAGGGTCCCCACATATTTATTGTGGATATTACTACTGAAAACACACGATCAGGTGTCATGTAGTTATGTTCACGTGTACTCAATTGACATGAACAGTAGAAAATCACCATCAGCCTCTACAACAAAAAAAACAACCATGCTCAGTTCCTCATTCATCCAAGAACAGTAAATACTCAACAACCTCCTCTCAAAATATCAATATTGGAGTTCTCTTGAATATCTATCTTAGCTACTGAAAATCCTGATGGTACCTATCTATCCACAAGAATGGATTCCCATTTTTGGGTCAAGATATCATGGGTATTGATATACTAGAAAAATTAGGTATGAATCTATAGTAACAGATATGCCAACCCAATAAAAATCCACACCTATGTCATACTCATGGGGGGCTCACTAGATAACACCACCTCGACCTAGGTTGGGTGAACAACGACTCTAGTTGATGATATAACATGTCCTAAAAAGTGGACATATAGAATAAATATATGTAACCTTGATAGATATATGTAAATATAAATCTCTTGGAGTACATCGATAACTTCCCTAAATTGTCTCGCATTCTCCTCTACGGATGCTGATTACACAAGGATATCATCGATGAAGTATACAATGAACCATTCTATTAAAGGTAGAAATATCAAGTCCATGCGTTCCATGGATTCTTTTTGTGGATTCGTCGCACCAAAGGATATCACCAAATATGAATAATGATCATACTAATATCCGAAGGCCATCATTAGTATATCTTCATCCTGTACTAACGACTGGTGATAGCCTTACATGAGATCAACATTCTAGAACCATCATGTCCCGCTAAAAATATCAAATTGGTCATCAATCGTCGATAATGGATACATAATATTCATGGTCACATGATTCAAGTGAATGTGGTCCACACATAACCTCAAGATCCTATCCTCCTTGGAGAATAAATCTGGGGCTTTCCAGGGTAAAAAACTGGATCAAACAAATCCCTTCCTCTACAATTCATCTAATCTCACCCTAAATGAATGAAGATCTCTATGAGAAACCAGAGATACTAGACTAGATATCTATTCCACCCCAGAGTTTATATCAATGTATATGTCTATGTCATTTATGGGAGGTAGACCGGGAGCATCTTTAGTGAATACATCCTCAAACTACACCACCATTTCTTGAAAAAATGAACTCATAACATTAACATCACCAAGGATTAGGCTAACTAACTAATGATTCATTGGATTCTACCTCTAATGAATGATTCTACCCCACACTATGTGGGTTTCCTTTTAACTGAATAAGGATATCCTCATTCCACTACTGAAGACACACCACATTCCTTAACTGAAATAGAAAATTTGGTCATGAACCATGGATAACCATTCCCTACCTAATATGACATTATAGGGCCTCATTACTTCTACAAATTATCCCATAATAAACACACATTTACAAGAGTCATGTCATATATTTTTCAATAATGTATTATCGCTATGTCATCGTTAGTAAGAGACTACAACCGCAAGGTTCGAGATAATGTATTAAAGAGAATATCAAATTTTTAAACAAAATATGTGGTAAGAAAGGAATGACTGGAACCTGTTTTTATCTATACATTATCTATGGTGGAAAAGACATATATGGTATCTTGAATCCTTTTTGGAGCATCTAGGTCATAAGCTTCAACCACCTGTAGTTGTCCCCACCCCTATTCTCTTTCTCCCTGAACATATCATCATCCACTTGGGGTGGTGGTTCTAACAAGTCAAAGCATCTTCCACATCCTTATTATATCTCGTCTCTTCTTCAAAATTCTCCACCCTACAATCCTTCCAGCCCCACTGCTTCCACTTCCTTAGTGTCCCATCTATAGTCTATCTATTATATATATGGCGGGTCAGACAATATCATGCATCATGTCCCATTCAATCACATGAGTATCTCAATATCCCCCAGGACGACTAGACACATCTATAGAGACCTAAACCACATAGCCTCATTCTTTGGACTTCCACCTAGAACTTATCACATATCAAGGTCCCATGGACTAACGTCAGATCCCTACTACAGAGGTCTATGCTCCTATATTTACATTACAAGTAATCATTTGTTATATCTGACCATCCATGGAACTATCAACTGAAAATGCTCACTCTAAAACCCTTGAATTTATTGGTGTTCATATAGTGATAAATTTGGCTCAGATGTCTCTAGGAAGATCTATCCCAAAGGTCTAATCTTTATGGAACTAATTTTGAACTGTATCAATTGGGTACCATGAGAGGTTGGTAAACCTCGATGAATACTCGTCCACTATAATGCTTACCAACATTAGCTATAGAATCTCCAAGAAACATGTATCCCTCATTGTAACTAGTGTTAAATCCTCTCTAAAAATGTTCTCTAGCTCTATTCAAATAGGTATTTCCTTATTGTAAGACAAGGTCACCAAACCCCATCATCGCTATGTTGAGTTGTGGATATGTGTCACTAACAGGACCACCATCTAATCTATTGGTGTCCTATTTGGATATAAAACATATGTCACTACCTCAATCCAATCCTCATCCACCTCTTTCTCGAGCTCTCCTTTAAACATAAGGGATCATTGTCTCCAAAACAGATGAAGTGTTCTTAGAATGTGCACCACATCTACTGGGTCTATGGGTACCACATGTTTCTCTATGGGTGGGGGTATAGCTGATTCACCACATAGCGTTAACATCATGAGATCTAGTCCTTTATCAATACCTCATCACTGTGGGGATCATCATTCTGATCATGATGTTTAATCCTTGTTCTCATATATAAGGGATGTATCTTGAAATCAACCAGATGTAATCCAATCAATGAGTATATATAGAGAACTAAATAAATAAGGAAATAGAAACCAAAACCCATTCCCATATGATGCATGAACCATTAATTTCCCACCCACAATTATTCTGACGTACCGAGTTAAAAAACCAAGTGATCAGAGTCTTGGTGTATATATACATCGGTTTCTACACCAAAACTAGAGTGACTAGCCTAAAATAAAAAATAAAAACACTTAACACTATTTCTATAGTGACCCTATGTTTTCATACATTTACTTTACATATCCTTTTCATAACACTTAATGTATTATACAAACAGATTCCCAAAGACCGTACTACTCTCATGCCTTTAGAAATATGGAATCCTAAACACTGGTACATGAATGGGATACATAATCTCCCACATGGTTTTTATTTACGATTACCCTTCTTAGACACGTCAAACATAATACATATCTTCAAACCCTGGGGGGAAGGAAACATAAAAAGGGTTTAGATGATCTGCTCACTATGGGTAAATAAGTGAGATATGTAAGCATAATCATGAACATAAATATGTGAGAACATAATCATGAAAATAAAAGATCATACCCTGTAAATCAAAGATCATAAGCCCAAATCATGGCATAAATAATGGAAGTTTATATGATATGAATCATTTGTAAATAAATAACATAATCTATGAATGAATAACATTGGAATAAAACATGGAACTATGGAAGACACATAATTATATATAATTATATCCATTGTAGTCGCGGAATTGATTTCAAGTCCATCATAGTGGAGAAAGTCCTTTCTTCAACTGATTTTACACCATGTTCCAGTCCTGTGTTACTTTTCCATGTTCACTCCTCATTCCAGGCGAGTAACATTGAATCGATTTCACTCTTCATTACAGCCATTTGTATCCCATGAGATATAAATCTTTATCCATTGCATCAGAGTGAGATAAAGCTCCTAACTATCTCACAATGAAATCATACGTACATGTGCCAAAATATCATATATAATCATATAATAACTCATGAAAAAATTGGTATTATAAACATGTAATAATATCATAACATATATAAAAATAATGGTTTCATAATCATTTCAAGAAGGAACATAAAGGTTCCTTGCTGAGTAAAGATTTCACACATGCTTCCCCTAAGGGTCCTATGCACCCCACTGAGAAAGATGATGGAGGTGTCTTCAATGATACTACAAGGTCAAATGGGTGTGGCTAATGCGATGTCTTAGAAAATGCGATGAAAGCAGCACATCCCTTTGAGAAACTAGAAGCTTCCAATGGGAATGGCAGTGATGAGGTCTTGGTAATTCCGAAGGAAGATTGTCGTCTCTCTGAGCATCCTACAGGTTTGGTGAAAGTGGATGATGTTGAAGGTGAATATTCAATGCCCAATCTCTTTATTTCTAATGACATATCAGAGGAAGTGGGATCACACCTCACTTCCTCGGTTGATGATTCTACAGGTGATGCTACCAGTCAAACTGAACACCAGGATATAACATCAAGGGGAATCCCTATGTCCGCTCCCTTGACTTCTGAAGCTATTAAAAAAATTTGGATACTATAGGTAAGGTTCTTTCGAGGCCTGATACTGAGGTGACTCCACAAATGGTCTTAGTTTCAAATGATATTGTAGTGGTAGTGGGATCTTTTATTAGTGATCATGTTACTGAATTTTCATAAACATGTATCACATCTGATAATATTTATTTTATGCCTTCTAAGGAAGGCCCAATGACCACGCCTTTGGATGCAAATGCATTGATTAAAATCAAATTGCTGATAATATAGGAACTTCTATCATATCTATTTTTTCCTTTATTATTATGGAAGGAATTAAAACCATCCCAACATCCTCTCAAGTTCCCAGATGATCAGGGAGGAAAAATGGCTCAGGTGGAACAAAAAATGAGTTCTAACTCCAAATGCATGGTTCAATGAATTGTTTATTTTGGAATTTTGAGGGTATGTCTAACACCAACATAGTCATTGTTTTTAAAAAGATTTATTTTGACTCACCAATTAAATTTTTTACTAATGTTGATCCTAAAATAATTTTTTCATCGAAATGTATGCATCTCTACTCTTATGGTTTTAATTTTCTTGTTTCTTGAAATTAAAGTCTTGCAACTAAATCTCTTTGGATATTTTATAATTCATCATTTCAGTATATTAATGCTTTCAATGCTTCTGATCAGATGTTTATATATGAATTTTACATTGATCGATTACATTATTTTTAACCATGATTTATGCTATGAATTGATACCAAGATCGAAGATCCCTTCGACCATATCTTAATTCTATATCTAACATTATCCATGATCAGTGGTTTGTGATTGAGGATTTTAATGTGATTCTTATCGCTTGTAAAAAAATTGGACCATTACACTCTTTTATATCACTAAGAGAATTAGAATCTTCTATTGAGGATTATAATCTTATTGAAATCAGTATCACTGGTGCTAAGTTAACGTTTTATAGAAGACATCACAATAGGGTAGTGTCTAGTAAACATGATCGGGATTTTACTAATATGTATTCCCTTGACATACAAGACTCTATATCAAGTACTACCTTACCTAATATCAACTTAAACCACCATCCAATTCATTTTTTTCTTTTCAACAAGAGTATTAAACCCACTCTTCCATTCCAGTTTAACAATAATTGGGTTAGAAATACTAAGTGTACCAACAATATTAAAAAAAATGGGACGTTATAAGGCATCACAATAATGCTTTTTCTTACATAACTATGTTAAAAAATCTTAAGTAGTGCCTTAAGTGTTGGTGTAGTTATAAAACTAAACAACTTGAAAAGGACTTATCCTCCCTTGAGAATGACCTTACTCAAATACAGAATTCCAATACATGCTCTGATTACTCATTGGACCCTCAACTGTAAGTCTGTAAGTCTTTTAAACTCAATTCAATTTTTAATCTTAAAGATAACCTATGAATGAAAATTTCAAAACTAAATGTCTTTCGTATGGAGATATGAACACAAAGTACTAAAATTCTCTCAAAATAATTAGGAAAGTTTGCAGACCACTTTATTTTCTTAGAAATGATGACACCCTCCTTTACCCTGAGAAATCTATTTCAAATCATGTTGTCTCTTACATTCATAATTTGTTTAATGGTCCGAGTGTTATCAAAGATATCTTTCCTAACATCATTCTGACTATGGTGACTATTGATGACAATGATTATCGTTTAATCATCTCTCTTGATAATGAAATCAAAGACACTATTTTTAACCTTAATCCTGACTGTTCTCCAAGTCCTGATGGTTTCATCAATGGTTTATTCCAACACTACTAGGATATTATTCATTAGGATGTTTGGAAATTTGTCAAAAACACTCTTTTCTAATAGTCTTCTCCCACAGGTTTTGAATTACCAAATCCTTAATCTTATTTCTTATGTGGACAATGCTTTTGAGATTCAACTTTTCCAACCTATTTCACTCATTAACACCATTTAAAAAATTATTTCAAAACCTCTTGGTAATAGCCTTACATCCATTTTCAATATAATTGATTCTTGTGACAAATTTGGTTTTATAAAAGGTAGGTCTCTATATGATCGCATCTGTCTTGCTTTGGAATGCACTAATATCTTAAACAATTCCAATGTAGGAGGTAGTGTTGCCATCAAACTAGATATCAGAGATTCTTTTGATACCATGGATTGTAGATTCATTATCATGGTTCCCTAAAAAGTTAGGTTTAATGACTCTTTCACCGGTATGGTAAAACATTATTAAATTTGGACTCCATCTCTATCCTAGTTAATGGTGAGCCTAAGGGCTACTTTAAATGCACCAAGCATGTTAGGCAATGATATCCCTATTCTTCCATTCAATTTTCCATAGATGAGGATTAATTAAGCATGTTTCTCACTTTGCTTGTGGATCAAAACAACATTAAACATATCTAGGCTTCTATAATCATAAAGGTTCTTACCCATAACTTATATGTTGATGAAATCATTCTATTCATACAAGGATAGAAAAGGAATATCCAAAATCTTAAAAGTTCCCTCGCAAACTATAAATAAATATCTTGATAATATATTAGTTAGAAAAAATCCATTGGGTTCTTTGGGAAAGTTTTTTCTTCTAACAAAAATGTTAATATCATCAATTATTTGGGAATTAAGGAAAGTTCCTTCCCCTTCACTTACCTTGGTGTACCTATCTTCTGGGGAAGACCTAAATGCAGTTACTTTTACAACATTTTTGTTCAAATTACCAATAAAATTTCTTCTTTGAGGGTAATTCTCTCCCTATGGTAGGTATAATTTTCCATTTTCAAATATTCAATTGTCTCCAAAATGGTCTACTCGATGATTGTTTCCAATTGGCATGATGGTCTTCTTAGGAAAATTAATTTTTATATTAAAATTTTTGTTTTGACCGGTAGTACAATTGAACAGATGCTTGTGACCATTCCATGGACCACTTGTCATAAACCTTTAGACAATAGTTGTCTTGGCATCAAAAATATTAAGATCCTTAATGATTCCATTCAAGCTAGGATGAACTAGAGGTTTCTTCATAATAAATTTGATTCCAAAGATTTTCCCAAAGAATGATTCCTTACAAATCATAATAATAGAAATTTTATATACATCACCTCTTCTATTTGTCCATCCATTAGGAAATCTTTCACCAACATTATGAAAAACTCTATATGGATGGTTAGTACTAATTCTTCTATTCATTTATTCTTGACAACAGGACTGTTGTGCCTTTAATCTCCATGGATCCTCCAAATTCTCTTCTTGATAATACCAATTATTCCATTAGGGAAGTTGTTATTTCTCATGACATCACCCTCCCTAATATCTTCAGTCATGTAATTAACAATTACGCCTTTTCCAACTCAGAGGATTTCCTAATTTGTGATCCTTTTTATAATGGTGTTCTTGATTCCAAATGTTTATACAATTTCAATTTCATAAATTCTGATTCTATATTAGTCTGGTTGAATTTTTTTAGTAAACCTTGGATTAAGCCTCCGAGATTTACTCTTGTTTTGCATATTTCTCATAATAGAGTCCCTGCTAAAACTTGTCTGCAATCATTTCAGATTTATCATTCCACTATTTGTCTCATGGGCAACTGACATAGAGAAGATTCTAATCAATTTTTTAAGTCTTTTTCTATAGTTGAAGCTCTTTGGAATTACATTCTTGGAATTTTTAGTTGTAGATTGTTACTTATTGATTCTATATGATATCAATTGCAGCATTGTGTTACTTTTGAGTCTTATCAACAAATCAAGAATCTTTTTTTGACTGATTTTTCTGAGTTCCTACATGTGATCTGGTATGATAGAAATAATATTATTTATAATAATGGCTCATTCAGGATTAATATGGGTAGGATGAGGATTCTCTTAGCCATCATGGATGAAACCACGATTCAGAATTCTTTTTTGTGACAACACTGTTGGTGAATTTGTGATCTTTCACCTACTCAAGATTTATGGTACATACAAACAGCCTCGACACACCTTCGAGGTATTCAAGAAAGCTCTGCTTCTAGGATTGATCAATGTGAATATTGGTGGTGCCTTTAATGGAAACCTGGGACCAGCAGGGTGTGGGGCTATTTTCAGAGACTATCATGGAAGGTGTCATGGATGATTCTTTAGAGTATGTGGTACAACCTCATCTCTAGAAGCGGAAATGATCATGGTGATCTATGTTGTTGACTTTTCAAAATAAAAAAGGTGGAACAATATCTGGATTAAATGTGCTTCAACCACGATTGTCCAAGCTATTTGGAAGGGGGTGGTGAATCATGCATGGAAACATACTTCTCGTTGCATTAATTTCTTTGTTTCTCTCATGGTTATCAACTATATTACCACACATGCCTTTCATGAAGCAAATATGGTTGCTAATGGTCTTTCCAATTAGGGAGTTAACCATGAAATTAAGTGGAAGTATGATTTTCCTTGTGATTTGCATCCCCATTGTCCTAAATATTGTAATAAGATTCTATCTTTCAGACTCATGTAATCTATTTTTTATTATTCAATAAATTTTTCCTTCGTCTTTGACTAAGGGACCACATTTTAAAAAAAATAAACAATATCAATAAATAATGAGATTGTTTCAATAGACTGTTACCACATGGTAAAATGGGATCATAATTTCCTTGTAAGAAAATGAAAATAAATAAAGATTAAAAAATAATTAAATGGAGTATATTAAAGATATAACATTTAAAATGGGAGTATATACACACCAAAAATGAATGTACATACATAATAAAACATGTGTTTCAAAGAATTCAAATTCAGAAAAAATTGTCATAATAATTTGGTACCCTTAAAAAATTTAACACCATTAAATAAATATCATATAATGGATATGTAAATAACTATAAATTTAGGTATAATAATCATTTAATATGTCCATGGTATGTTTTCACATCATATAAAAGGGACGGGTGGTGAATAAATCATGTATCTCACTAAAATAAAAAGTTGGATTGAATTCCCTTACACTGTGTCTTGACACCATTCATACTCATAAAAGCCTCTTATATAATAAATGTATATTTATTATAAATATTTTACAAAATAATATGGTTATATCGAACATCATATATGGTTTTATTATGATCTTATATTACCAACTTATTAATAATATTATGTTAAGGCTTCATTTCGGTTAATATTTTCTTTATTCTTCACATGTGTCTTAATTAGTGATATCCTTGGTTATTATACTTATTGTTTTGATTTTTATAATTTAATTTGTGATATAAATATCATTTATATTCATGAAACACAACCTTAATACATTCAATGTAGTGTGTGAAAGAATCACCTCACTTTGAGGGGTGGTAGTTCACACTTCCTCAAACAAAATTATCGTACTTACGCCAAATGGATAGTATAATGATATGTTATATAAAAGGATTAAAAAGGATTATATACATAAAAAATATAATATATAAAATATATAAATATATTTTCTATCATAATTTCCACCTTTAGAGGTGGTAAAGTAAAAATGTACCATCATAGTTTCGTGAGGTGGTAGTTCATCACACGCATAAATAAGATGTTAGTTACCCATTATATAGATGTGTGTGTATGTTTAGTTAAAAAAACTAGAATAAAAATCCTATTATATTTATGATAATTTTTTTTGGAAGATCATGGAATAATAAGTGTTTAGGGGGTGTATAATTGAAATAAAATAAATGAACTTGATGAAGAATGTTACATCTTATACGGGTAACTCATATGGGTTTTCAGTAAAGGGATTCCATGGATTACATAATTCCCAAGGGGAGTATTATAGTATTATAGGAGGTATTTTTAGGATCTATTTTTGTAGATAGGGTCTAGCCATTTTCTTGAGAGGTGTGAGTAAGTGGAAGGAGATGATGCCTTTTATAGTGTAGGAGGAGTGGCACACTTGCAAAGTTTGGGAAAACAAATTCCTCCAATATTTTACCATTTAATGTGGAACCACTAATGGAAAAAATTCAATAAAAGTCAGTATAGGATCTAAATATGGCCATAAAATGTATCTGGGAAAAGATTATATGTTTTTGGACCCTTAAGATTAATGTCTAGTTCCTTATTAAGCCCAAGGTTACCTTAATCATTGTAATTAACTTAAATAACATCAAAATCAATTTTGATAAAAAAACTAAGGTTACCATATTATAAAATTTTAATTTTATTGTTATTAAAAATAAGTAATTCATTTCATCAAATTAAAATCCCAAAAGTCTCAAAAATTAACATAATTTTAATCTTGTAATTAGGTTGACAATGTGGGTTTTTAAATTAAAAATATTGAATGTTTTCTATGTTTTTATATTCAATGTCAAAGTTAAATTGATTATTATGACCAAAATTTGGTTGATTGATAAAAATATTACCCAATTTATTATTAATCCAATTTAAAATATAATCTATCCTTATAAATAAATTAAAATGAAAAAGTTGTTTTGAATTTAAATTCTATATTTTTATTATGTATCAAAAAATAAAGTTTCTCAAAAAAACTGGTAAATTAACCCATACATTATTTCAAAATTATAAATTAAAAAATGAATTTTATTTTATCAAAATCAATTTCTAATTTTTTCATAATTCAATTTTATTAATTTTAATATGTGGACATTAAAAGTAGTTCATTTGATTAAATAATACTTTTAATCATATAAGGACATTATCAAAACATATATATTTCATTATAAATTTGATATATATATATATATATAACCATTATAACCAATATTATAAAATTACATATTAATCTTCGTATTATTAATTTTAACATTTAGGATATAATTATCTCATTTAAATAACTATATCAATAAAAAAATGTTTCATAGACACTGAGTGTTGCATGTAACATTTTCCAAGTTAGTGTTGTGTGTAATGTATAAAAACTCACTTTTACATGTAATTTATGCCTAGTAGATAATATTTGATAGGAATGTTTCACTTGGTTCATTCCATGACATAAATAAAAATAAATTTATTCGAGAGAAAAAAGGACCATATAAAAGCAGGGCGTTAAATTCCACACCCCATAAAATGAATTTCACCATTGAAATTCATCATTCAATTAGAGAAATGTGGATACTTATGCTTCATAATAGCCTCAAGTTCCCTTTTATCTTCCTCTAACTATTAATTTCTACATAAATCATTGACTAGGTTAGTGGTCTAATTTTCTATAACTTTCAATGTACGATCCAGAATTTCTACTGGTTGTTCCTCATAAGAAAGACCCTGGTCTAGCAGTATGACCTATGAGTTAAGTACAAGTGTAGGGTTAGTTATAAACATTTTAAGGAGAAACACTTGGAACAAATCATGTATATGATCTATATTTGGATGAGTGGAATCAAATAGGCTACAATCCCGTTGTGATCTTGAATCTCAGAGGGACTGGTATACATATGACATAGTTTCCCTTCAAAAATCTTATAAACATAATCCATGGTGAAATTTATAAAAAAAAGTTTCAACAACTTCAAATTATTGACCATTCTATCATTTATAAACAAACATTTTATATTGACTTTGACCTTCCATGATATGCTACAGAATAGTTCTAACCTTCTCAACCATTTCATCAACAATATCATATAACAATAGATTTATTTTCCCAACCTCATACCAGTATATTGGAGGAATAAATTTCATACAATATAGGTCTCCATAAGGTTCCATATGAATGCTTGAGGTAAATCTATTTCTCTATGAAAACTAAACTACAAGAATATATTGAACCCAGCAACCTCTGAAATACAAAAAATGTCCCAACCCGACCCTACTCGGACTCGAGCCGCAACTACCCCAAGCCCGCCTCCATAGGAAAGGGGCTGGCGACCAGTGCCGAAGGCACAATAACTCAGGGAGGCCTTTTCTTAAGAACCTGTACACACACACACAACACACTCAATGCAATAGTGCAGAGTAAACAAATAAAATCCATGTAATGTAATGGGAAACTAGTATAAATAAACCACAGATGTGCATCGACCTCTAAACAGTACAAAGTACAAGCTGAATGTAAAATGAAAATAAAAGGGTAAAAACACATGCCCAACCAAAAATGCCATAACCCGGAAACAGGTAAAAAAACAGAAAACAGCTGGGAGGGTCCCACACCTGGAACCCATCAACGACCACTGCACGCGGTCTAAGATCCAGGATCCTAAGCTCCTCTGACGTCACGAACAACCTGTCTGTCGTCTACAAGGGCACGCCAAGTGCGGGCAAAGCCCAAGTAGGGGTGAGTATAAAAATACTCAGTAGGATACCCCGATGTCTCGAGGGAGCAACAAAGGAGGTACCGAAGGTTGAGCAGTAGAGAGAACACGGAAAAGTAAAGGAGTACAACTGAAGGTGCAGTAAAGAGTAACAGGTCAACCCAACAAGAGAAATGTAGAAGACTCGTCCTAAAACAAGGAGCTAGGAACGGTGAGAAGATACACTTCTCGTCGAGCATTCGCTGCCTTTAGTAGGGGAGTAGACTCATCCAACCACGAGAAGCTAGACGCGGAAGGCACGTGGCATACCCCGCGCGTCTTCGCCTCTCCTGGAGGGAGAGTAACCAAACCCAAGAAGTGGGTACTCGAAAAAGGTATATACATATATATTCTCTACAAGGAGCCTGAACAAGCTTGTAAGGGGATATTCATCCCGTAGCTCAGCCCAATAAAACGAGTATCCAACAGCCCTAGAAGTAAACTCCATCGATGCCTAGAATCCCGCACATCTTCCCTGAACCGCAAGCCAAGGGGGTCAATCACCGCACTTCAACACTATCAGCTTTGGGCGGCACTGACTCACCCGCACGGTTTTAAATTGTGTCACAATAACGTGTCTCGATGGGGAAAGTTCCCCTCGTACTTGAGAGTTCTAGGGAAAGTCAAACCACCCCTCATCACTACCATGCAGTCGAGAGGTCTTCTCAAAGTCAAAGTCAGTCCATCACTGACCCGTACAACCAAGGGTCCCGCTCCGGTAATCACGGAGGAAAGCCACAGACTAGCCTAGTAGAAAATACTGAGTCTAGAATATCAACGGGTGTCCCACTGCCCAGCCCTGCTAGAGGGTAAACCATAATACATCATCCGGCGACCCACTACCCAGCCCCGCTGGAGGGTAGACCTTAATACATCATCAGGCGACCCACTGCCCAGCCCCGCTTGAGGGTAGACCTTAATACATCATCAGACGACCCACTACCCAGCCCCACTAGAGGGTAGACCTTAATACATCATCAAGTGACCCACTGCCTAGCCCCGCTGGAGGGCAGACCAAGAATAAGTCGACAGGCGACCCACTGCCTAGCCTTGCTGGAGGGTAGACCTGGAACTAGACGACGGGTGACCCACTGCCCAGCCTTGCTGGAGGGTAGACCCTAAGAGGTCGTCGGGTGACCCACTGCCCAGTCTCTACTGGATGGTAGACCCTATGTGCGTAGGGTGACCCACTGCCCAGTCTCTGCTGGAGTGTATACCCTAAGAGTGTCGGGTGTCACACTGCCCAATCTCTGCTAGAGGGTAGACCCATGAAGCTGAAGAGTAACCCACTGCCCAGCCCTGCTATAGGGTAAAACTCAGAACCTCTCTGTCCATCTCCAATATATGGTACAACACTGGACAACCGACCACGGAGTGGGTATCACGCAACCACCCAACACCAGAACAACTCACCCAAAAGAGGTTCAGTGCCTGGTCCATCACTTGGTTTCACTAGAACCGCTACAGGATGATCCATTGAGAATGAATCAAGGGGGAGACCACCCAACCCTGCTAGTAAAACCAACGAGCACCGAGCTAGGGGAAAACTCCACCCTGCTGGTCAAACAAACAAGTACAGAGGGACCCTCTGTGTCGCGAGAGGTCAAAGTACGCAAAGCAGAACACGACACACACCTGGGGCCCACACGACGTGTGGCCCCAATTCAATTCCCAACCAAGCGCACAAACAGTCTCAGGTATAAACCGCACGTACCTCCAAGCGCTCCCGTGTACTCCCAGAGTATACCTCATTTTCAGCCAAAGGGATATCGTGCACACAGCACCCAATGTCAACGCGAAGGCATGACATAACATTACCAAATTTCCACCTCAATGACTGGGGCACGACCCACGACATCTATTCAAGAATTACTTCACTCACACGGGAGTGCATGCGATCACATGCCAAGGGTCCTCTACAAACACAGTAGAAGAACCGCCCCCGAGGCACCTTCACATTTCCTTATTTAATAACATCACGTTTGAGGCTCCGCAAAACCAAACGGATCGCACCATTGTAATCCTCATGGAAAAACACGCGATATAGACTACTTACTCACCTCAAACGGATATCCGACGGAAAATTCACCAACACCGCCTCCCGCCTGAACGGTGTCCCGTGATCCCAAGCCTTGGCCCCTAAAATAGTCGGGCGCATCGCAAAATTGTGATCCCCTCGGGAAAACACGTCAAAAGCACTACTCACATGCGTGCAACAGATATCCGTAGAAAAAGGTGCATTTCGGCGCACCGCACACAAGCGGTGCTATGTGGGACCCACTTCCTTGTCCCGAAACACATCAAACGGATCGCACCATTGCGATCCTCTCGAAAAAACACCCAAGATGGACTAATCTCTTGTCCAAAATGGTCACCCGGTGATAAAGATAGAGAAATCACCGTCGACGCCCAAACGACCCTCATGGGGCCTGCACCACCGTGCGGAATTAAAGCGGGCGGATTGCGCCATTGCAATTCCCTCGGAAAAACACCCAGAAACGACTACTCACATGCCCCGAATGGACGTCCGATGAAAATGTTGTAAAAAGCTGCGTACAGCTTGAACAGAGGCCCGTGCGGGCCACGCCTCAACTATGAATTAAGTATCCAATATTGGACTCAAACAGACCATCTCATTGTCGGGACTACGCAGCCATAGACGACATGTCAAACGGACACTGTATGGGGGTTTTATCTCAGAAAAACCAATTATTAAAAATAATATTAATATTATTTCTTGGGTGTTTTATTGACCCGCTCCACGATTCTCCGAAAGATACGCAAAGTTGGTCTTAAACAGACTGTATTGAAAACTGAGGCACACTACCACTGACGACACATGATTTGGACGACGCACAGAAAAGTTACGCCCGATTCAGCGTTTTAATAATTATAACATTATTATAATTATTAAAATCAATTTTATATATTTATATATATAGGGAGATCCCTTCTCCAATTAAGGGAGATTTCTCCCACGCGTTTCGTTGCTCCGTTTTTTTTGTTAACTCAGCTCAGCTCCAGCGGAGGCCCGCAACAGCGGGTCTCCGCTTCCACCAGGGTCCCTGGTGATCCGACGACTACAGCACCGGCCGGAAACCCGGCTAGATGCTCCTCCAAAACACGCCCCCAGACCGCCTCGCTCACCCGCACGCGTCGACGCCCTCAGCAGCCCCCCAGACTGTGAGCCACTGTCGCACCCAGCTTGCCCGCGCTCCCGCAGCCCACTCGCCGTCTCCAGCCGGCGACCCTGCTCGCCGAGCCTCCAAAGCCTGCGGAAACCTCCGTTGAAGGGAGCCCGCTCCACCACTCTTGGCCTCACCGCCTGGAGCCGATACCTCCCGCTGCTTTCGAACCGCTGGAACCCTCAAAACTGGCCAGAAAACTTCAAACCACCGGAAAACCCGCAAACTTCACCAGACCGCTGCGGGCAGCACAGGACTCAGAAATTCAACCCGAAACAAGTGTCGAAAAGATCATAAAAATTAATATGCAACCATGGGATTTTCTCATAAATCAAACAGAAATTAGACACATATAAATGGGTTCAAAGAAGGTGCTGTAGTTTAAAATAATAAACGCACGATCCTACCTATAGGTGCGTAGCCCGACGCTTCGCGACGATCCGACGGAGCTTCCGCGCCTCGCCGGAGCTGTCGCACCTCGCCAGAAAGGTGGAGGAGAGGAGGAGTTCCTCCTTGAGAGCTCCTTCCAAAGAAGTGAAGAGGGGAGGAAGAAGGGGGAGAGATGGGTTAAATAAGGGAAATTAATTAATCCCTTAATTAAAAACTCATCCCAAATTTAATCCGCCTCCGAAACCCCAAACGCAGTCGAATTTAGGCCATTCCTAGGGTAAACACCGCCTCCTGAGCACAACGGCGGTCTCGGAATTTAAATAGAGGCCTCATTCAAATGTTATTAAACTCAACGCCCGAGGCCTCCAAATTACGAAAACGCCCCTAGGGCCATTTTTCACAGACGACGCGCGCCCGTGAAACTTACACCTCTCCTAGGGGAAACGGCACACTCCAAACTCATAGGTGCCCTCGGTTTTCCAATCCGAGCCACCGTTTAAGAGATACTTGAGTTTATCCATTAAATGAATTAATTAATTAATTAATTTACCCGTTTAATGTTCCGGAAGTGAGTGAGGGGTCCAAACGTCCTGCGCCGACATGTTTTATGTCGTTCCTAGGGTAAACACCTCATTCTGGACCCATTCATACACTCATATCCTTGATCTGAAACACCAGTTAGGATTTAACCCATTTATTTTTCATTTCCAGTGTGAACGCACTGAATGTTTAATTTTGGCCACACCAGGGATCAGAACCGCACGCCGTCTAAGGGCATTTCTCTAGAATAACATCAAGAATATTCCAAAGTCCTTTGTAACCAAAAACAGGGTTCTTACATCATTCCCTCATTCAAGCTTTTTTTCCCTGAAAAGCCAAACCAGGGAACAACTCACGGTACTAAGCCCACACCTGGCTCTCCCGTACCCAGGAGAACTCTTGCACAGCTCTGCGCCACCACACACAGACCAAAGGACTGATCCGTTCACGTGAGGTCTACCATTTCCGATGTCATGCATAGGAGCATGCACACCTCATCTCGAGTTAGTCACATGGGATACATCATGCACTCAAACCAGACTTTGGGGTTAGGGCAAGGTGGTAGAGAACCTCGCCATCCCTCCGCACGGTCTCAAATGGTCCGAAGGACCTCGGGGGTAGCTCACGTCCCCGACCAAACCTCTACGTCACATGTCGCGTCTAAAATCACCGCCTGCACCTGGAACAAGGCACGGTGATTCCCTCCTTCAGAATATCCATATGGTGAAACAGCCAAGGATATCTGGTCATTCAAGGTTCCAAAGTCGATGTCCCACAACCATGGCTCTCTTACATGCTCAAAAGGCGAAGGAGTTGACACCATCGACTAGAGAAAAGGTCCCACTCCATTTTCCTTACCAACATAGGGTTACACCCGACGCCCTGCGTCACCCTGGTAACACCTCAAGCAAGGAGCAAGGAGGAAAGAATTCCACACACAGAGCCTAAAAATTATACTACAAAAGTAGAAGAGTTGTAGGGTTTACCTCTTACCACCTCATGCTCTCCCGGATTGTAGACATCTAAAGCTCGCGGCTATTCGCGGTCCCAACTGTCAGCTCCCGGAGCCTGACGTGGACCACCTAGTGGTGATGGGAAGACCCCGTATTGTCGCCCTCCACCACCAGTTCCTCCCGCTCCTCTTCTAGCACCACCTCTCTGGGCGATACTCCGATCACGACGCTGCCTCTGTCATGGTTGTGCACCTGCTGCCTACCTGAGGCTCTCTTCATGCCTGGTCAGGCGGTCCTGTGCCAAGTGACCTCGTGCATCGTAAGAATAGCACCGACTCTCTCCGGGCTGCACTGCTGCCCTCCGGTGCCACTGTGGTGTACGACCACGCCCCTGAGTTCGGTTTCCAGAAAGCCACCTGCGTCAAGATTCTGATTGCCGACGCTCTCAAGCTGCGGCAGACGTCTTGGCTCCAACGTGCCTGCTGCCATCACCAACTCTAGATCGTGATAGGAAGCTCTCTGTCACCAGCTCCTGCTCTGGAACCCCAGTATATGTGGAAATTCCCAAGGGTACTATGATAGCACGAATATCTTGGCGGAGACCCTGCTCAAACTTTCGTGATTAGAAGTTGTCATCATGGACCATGTCCAGGTTAAAGCGTGCACGGTCTACGAAACTAACCATGTACTCGGCCACCGCCATACCTCCCTACTGAACAGCAGGAGCTCATGAATCCGAACGGAGTGCAATCAGGAGGGGAAAACACCTCACAGAACAACAACCAAAA
This sequence comes from Viscum album, assembly GCA_963277665.1. Taxonomy (NCBI): domain Eukaryota; kingdom Viridiplantae; phylum Streptophyta; class Magnoliopsida; order Santalales; family Viscaceae; genus Viscum; species Viscum album. Next base: position 1,459,218,077 of record OY728150.1, on the reverse strand, counting down.
TTCACCCCATGAAAGCGACGACTCGTCAAGAAACCGAGTCACCAGACTCCACCAACACCAAGTTGCTCCATGAAAAAGGGTCGGCTTCCAAAGCCACTCTTTGATCTGCCGGCGTCTGCACAAGTCTGAAAAGGCCAACCACTGTCACTAGACAACCCTCTTCTGCCTGAGGGTCTAGATCACCACTGAACCTCAGCGATCCCTGTCACTGGAACTCACATAGCGGGCTCAACCTACACTCATTCTCAGCCTGCTCTGATGAATCTGTCTTTTGCTCAACAGGTAGGGGTGATGCTACCAGCCCACTCAGAGAAAGGGGCTCACATGATGGGTCCTGGACCGTGGCCTCATAGCTCATAGGGTTATCGTCACGAACCAAAGCTGGTATCTTGGCTGGCTGTCTTCGCAGAGACATCCTGAATATTATCATGGAGTGCCGTGGTCAGATGATCATATATGTATATACCAATAACAACGATGGGGAGATGACTCAAGAAGGATATCCAAAGACTCAATACTATGTGATTCACAAACCAATTTTCCCTACAACATGTTTCTTAGCATGATGAGTCGACAAGCGGCTTATCAAGGTCCTGGTGAATGGATACGTCGGCCGCCGCACCTTCACTGGACTCCCTAGCATGAGATCCGCTCTCGAGACACGTTAACACTGTTGCCCTAGATCCCAAAAAATTCCTCTTTTAGGGATGTCAGCACAACGTCCCAAGGAACGAACCACCTTGGATACCACTTTGTCCTGACCCTACCCTACCCTAGCTCGAGCCACAACTACCCCAAGCCCGCCTCCATAGGCCAGGGGCTGGCGACGAGCGTCGAAGGCACAATAACTCGGGGAGGCCTTTACCTAAGAACCTGTACACACACACTCGCAGCACACTCAATTAAATAGTGGAGAGTAAAAAAGAAAAGACAAATAAAGTAAAGGTAAACTCCTATAAATAAACCACAGATGTGCATCGACCTCTAAACAGTACAAAGTACAAGCTGAAAGTAAACTGAAAAGAAAAGGGAAAAAACACGTGCCCAACAAAAAATTCCACAACCCGGAAATAGGTAAAACAATAGAAAACATCTTGGAGGGTCCCACACCTGGAACCCATCAACGACCACCTCACGTGGTTCAAGATCCCGGCTCCTAAGTTCCTCTGACGTCAAGACCAACCTGTCCATCGTCTGCAAGGGAACACCATGTTCGGGCAAAGCCCAAGAAGGGGTGAGTATAAAAATACTCAGTAGGATACCCCGGAGGCTCGATGGAGCAACAAAGGAGGTACCGAAGGGTGAGCAGTAGAGCGAACAGGAAAAAGTAAAGTAGTACAATCGAAGGTACAGTAAAGAGTAACAGCTCAACCAAACAAGAGAATGGTAGAAGACTCGTCCTAACACAAGGAGCTAGGAACGGTGAAACGATGCACTTCTTGTCGAGATTTCGCTGCTTATAGCAGGGGAGTAGACTCATCTAACCACGTGAAGCTAGACGTGGAAAGCACATTGCATACCCCAAGGGTCTTCGCTTCTCCTAGAGGGAGAGTAACCAAACCCAACAAGTGGGTACTCGAACAAGGTATATACATATATATATGCTCTACAAGGAGACCGAACAAGCTCGTAAGGGGATCTCTACCCTGTAGCTCAGCCCAAGATAATGAGTAACCAACAACCCCAGAAGTAAACTCCATCGATGCCCAACATCATGAAAATATTCCCCGAACTACAAGCGAAGGGGATAAATCACCGCACATCGACACTATCCGCTTTGGGTGACACTGACTCGCCCACACGGTTTTAAATCGTGTCAAAAGAACGTGTCTCGGTGGGCGAAGCACCCCTCTTACTTGAGAGTTCTTGGGAATGTCAAACCACACCTTGTCACTGCCCAGCAGTCGAGATGTCTTCTCAAAGTCCAAGCCATTCCATCACTGAACCGTACAACCAAGTGTCCCGCTCCGGTAATCACAGAGGAAAGCCACAGACTAGCCTAGTAGAAAGGACTGTGTTTGGAATATCAACGGGTGTCCCACTGCCACGCCCTGCTAGAGGGTAAACCATAATACATCATCCGGCGACCCACTGCCCAGCCCCGCTGGAGGGTAGACCTTAATACATCATCAGGGGACCCACTGCCCAGCCCCGCTGGAGGGTAGACCTTAATACATCTGGAATAAGTCGACAGGCGACCCACTACCTAGCCTTGCTGAAGGGTAGACCTAGAACTAGATGACAGGGGACCCACTGCCCAGCCTTGCTGGACGGTAGACCCTAAGAGGTCGTCGGGTGACCCACTACCCAGTCTCTACTGGAGGGTAGACCCTATGTGTGTCGGGTGACCCACTGCCCAGTCTCGACTGGAGGGTAGACCGTAAGAGTGTCGGGTGACCCACTGCCCAGTCTCTGTTGGAGGGTAGACCTTAGAATCCGATGAGTAACCCACTGCCCAGCCCCACTGGAGGGTAAAACTCAGAACTGCTCTACCCTTCTCCACTGGAGGGTACAACACTGGCCAACTGAACACGGAGTGGGTATCGCGCAACCACCCAGCTTCAGACCAACTCACCCAAAAAGGTTCATCACCTGCTCCATCACTGGGTGTCACTAGCACCGCTACCGGCCGATCCATCGAGAACAAAGCCAGGGGAGACCACTCATCCCTGCTGGTCAAACCAACGAGCACCGGGCCAGGGGAAAAACTCCACCCTGATTGTCAAACAAATGAGCACAGAGGGACCCTCTATGTCACGAGAGGTCAAATTACATGAAGCAGAACACGACACGCACCTGGGCCCATACAACCTGTGGCCCCAATTCAATCCCCAACCAAGAGCACAAACAGTCTCAGTTACAAATCGCACATACCTCCAAGCGCTCTCGTGTACTCCTAGATTATACATAATTTTTAGCCTAAGGGATATCGTGCACACGACACCAAACGTCAACGTGAAGGCATGACGTAACATTACCAACTTTCCACCTCAATGACTGGGGCATGGCCCACCACATCTATTCAAGCACTACTTCACTCACATGGGAGTGCATGTGATCACACACCAAGGGTCCGCTATAAACACAGTAGAAGAACCGCCCCTAGGGCACCATCACATATCCTCATTTAATAACATAGTGTTTGAGGCTCCGCACAACCAAACGGATCACACCGTTGTAATCCTCACATAAAAACACGCGATATAGACTACTCACTCACCTCAAACGGATATCCGACAGAAAAGTCACCAACACCGCCTCACGCCCGAACGGTGTCCCGTGATCCCGAGCCTTAGCCTTGAAAACAGTCGGGCGCATCGCACCATTGCGACCACCTTGGGAAAACACGTCAAAAGCACTACTCACATGCATACAACAGATATCCGGAGAAAAAGGTGCATTTCGGCGCACCACACACAAGCGGTGCTACGTGGGACCGGCTTTCCAGTCCCAAAACACAACAAACGGATCGAACCGTTGCGATCCTCTCGAAAAAGCACCCATGTTGGACTAATCACTTGTCCAAAACAGTCACCTAGTGATAAAGATGGAAAAATCACCGTCGACGCCCAAACGGCCCTCGTGGGGCCCACACCACCATGTGGAATTAAAGCTAGCAGATTGCGCCATTGCAATGCCCTCAGAAAAACACCCAGAAATGACTACTCGCACGCCCTGAACGGACGTCCAATGAAAAAGTTGTAAAAAGCTGCGTACAGCTCGAACAGAGGCCCGTGCGGGCCACACCTCAACTCCGAATTAAGTATCCAATATTAGACTCAAAAAGACCGTCTCATTGTCAGGACTATGCAGCCATAGACGACGTGTCAAACAGACACTGTATGGGGGGTTTTATCTCAGAAAAACCAATTATTGACAATAATATTATTATTATTATTTCTTGTGTGTTTTATTGACCCGCTCCACGATTCACCGAAAGATACCCAAAGTTGGTCTTAAACAGACCGTATTGAAAACTGAGGCACACTACCACTGATGGCACATGATTTGGACAACACACGGGGAGGTTACGCCAGATTCAGCGTTTTAATAATTATAACATTACTATAATTATTAAAATCAATTATATATATTTATATATATTTATATATATTAAGGCGATTCTATCTCAAATTAAGGGAGATTTCTCCCACGCGTTTCTTTCCTCCATTTTTTTTCTTTTTTTTTGTTAACCTTCTTTTGCAGGTCAGCTCCAGCAGAGACCTACAACAGCGGGTTTCCTCTTCCACCAAGGACCCTGGTGGTCTGGCGACTCCAGCACTGGCCGGCCACCCGACAGCCGCTCCTCCACAACCCGCCCCCTAGACCGCCTCGCTCACCCGCACGCGTCGACGCCTTCAGCAGCCCCCCAGACCGTGAGCCATCGTCTCCCCCAGCTCCCCTGTGCTCCCGTAGCCCTCTCGCCATCTCAAGCCGACGACCCTGCTTGCCGAGCCTCCAAAGCTTGCGGCTGCCTCCGCTGAAGGGATCCCGCTCCACCGCGCTCGACCTCACCGCCTAGAGCCGATGCCTCCTGTTTCTTCCGAACCGCCATAACCCTCAAAACCGGCTGGAAAACTTCAAACCACCGGAAAACCTACAAACTTCGTCGGACCGCTTTTGGTAGCTCGGGACTCGGAAATTCATCCTGTGACAAGCGTCGGAAATATCATAAAAATTACTTCACAACCATGGGCTTTTCTCAGAAATTAAACAGCAATTCGACATATATAAATGGGTTCAAAGAAGGTTCTGGATTTTAAAATAATAAACGCACGATCCTACCTGCAGGGGCGTAGCCCGATGCTTCGTGACGATCCTCCGGAGCTGCCGCGCCTCACCAGAGCTGTCGCGCCTCACCGAAGAGGTGGAGGAGAGGAGGAGTTCCTCCTTGGGAGCTCGTGCCAGGGAATTGGAGAGGGGGGGAAGAAGGGGGGAGAGAGATGGGTTAAATAAGGGAAATTAATTCATCCCTCAATTAAAAACTCATCCCAAATTAAATATGCATCCGAAACCCCAAACAAAGTTGAATTTTGGACATCCCTAGGGTAAAAACCGCCTCTCGAGCACAATGGCGGTCTCGGAATTTTAATCTGAGGCCCTGTTCAAAAGTTATTAAACTCAATGCCTAAGGCCTCCAAAATACGAAAATGCCCCTAGGGCCATTTTTCACAGACGGCCCGCGCCCGCGAAACTTACACCCCTCCTAGGGTAAATTGCATGCTCCAAACTCAAAGGTGCCCTCGGTTTTCCAATCCGAGCCACCTTTTAAGAGACACTTGAAGCTATCCATTAAACGAATAAATTGATTAATTAATTTATCCGTTTAACGTTCCGGAAGTGAGTGAGGGGTCCAAACATCCTGTGTAGACAAGTTTTATGTCATTCCTAGGGTAAAAACCTCATTCAGGACCCATCCGTACACTCAGATCTCTGATCCAAAACACTGTTTAGGAGTTAACCCATTTATTTTGTGTTTCCAGTGTGAACGCACTGAATGTATAATTTCGGCCACACCGGGGCTCGGAACCGCACGCCGTCTGAGGGAACTGCTTTGGAATAACATCAAGAATATTCAAAAGTCTTTTGTATCCAAAAACAGGGTTCTTACATAAAAAATGTTCTCAACATATCCTCTGGGGTTCGAATTGTTTTTTATAATTGATAATTTGTTTCAGGATAATTAGTAGTGTTGAAATTCAACTCTATATCACCTAATTTTTTAACAAATTTCTATAACATTGAGGGGATCCTCATATCCCAATCTAATGTGATAGATTTTTTTACCCCAAACAACCATACCATTTAAAGTATATTTGGAAAAGATGATCCAGAGATAAGTCTTATTTTATAACAATGATGTGTGATAAATTATTAAGAATATTGACTTCCACCCATAGCATTAAACCCCCTAGAGGTTTTGGGTTATCTGATGATAAAATCCAAAGTAGTTTTCTCCCAATTCTATTATAGTATGGATAATGTATTTAACATCTCCTTTTACATTTTTTCTTTTATCCTAAACTTTTTGGAATACTAAGATCCAAGATAAAAACTCTACAATATATCTCTTCATTCCTTCCCACTAGAATTATTATTTCATGTACCAATACATATTCTTACATCGAAGATGAATAAAAAGTGAAGAACTATAATCTTTCTCTAATACCTCCTTCTTCAAATCGGGTATGGAATAAACACATACACAGTTAATAAACCATATCATTATATCCTTATCTTGGTTAAAACCAGGAACATTTCTAACTTTGTATTTATTATCTATATCTTCCGTATAAGCCTCCTTAATATTCACATGTATATAGGGTGGAACATTCATTTGATTATGATAATATTTTCCACTTATATCAGGATATCTAGATCTATAATTTGAGAATACAAAAATATTGGATCTTATATGATCCTCATCATGGATAAGAGAGATTGATCATTCTAACTCAATGCATTAACCACCTTCTTTACTTTCCCTGGGTGGTAATGTATTGAGTTGTCATAATCCCTTATCAGCTCTAACCATCTAATCTGGTGTGTATTCAAATCCTTCTATTTGAATATATATTTTATTATTTTATGATCGATATATATATCACACATTCCTTCATAAATATAACACCTCAATATATTTAGTGAAAAAAGCACCACTACTAACTCAAAATCATGATTTGGTATGTTTTCTAATGAATATTTAACTTTTACGAGGAATAAGAGATAAACATGTTATTCTAAATAATGACACATCCTCATGCCTTATTAGACTAATATTTATAGATTTTAAACCATTTTCTACTACATAGTAATGTAAGGATGGGTTCTTTTACAAACCTTTCCTTTAGTTCCTTGAAATTTTAATCACATTCATATGTCCACAGAAACCTAACACCCATCTGATTTAACATGGATACATGATTATATATTTGTGAGAAATTCTCCCCAAACCGTTTTTAATACCCATATAACCCGAGAAAACTAAGGATTTTTGTCACTATAGTTTCTCAAGTATATCATTCAATAGTCCCTACCTTTGATATATCTACTACAATTACATATCTTAAGATTATCTGAACCAAAAATGAAACATTTTTTATCCCAAATTCACAATAGGAAAATTTATCATATATGTTCTCCTTCCATAGGGACATTAGTAAAATTCAATATTGATATTCATCATTTTCCTTAATATAAGAATAAATAATAATAAAATCTATAAATATTACCAAAAATTGATCAAGGTATTCTCTAAACACTATATTCATTAAATCTATTAATATAGAAGGATAATTAGTAATACCAAAATTTATCACTATATATCCACAGTTTCCATACCTTTTACAAAATGTAATCTTTTGCATATCATCCTTCTTTGATCCTTAATTGATGATATCCATAATATTGTTCAATCATGGAAAATTATTGAGGTTTGAGTAGTTGATCAAACAAGTCAACAATACGGGGTAGATAATACTTGTTCCTGATTGTAATCTTGTTCAAATTCTTATAAATAATGATGAGTCACATTGATCCATATTTCTTTTTTTTAAACAACGGTTTCACCCCAAGGTGACCCACATGGATGAATGTGTCCCATAACAAGGTTTTCATGGGTTTTCTTTTTCAATTCCTATAACTCAATAATGTACATTCTATAATGACACTTTTATGTTGGTGTGGAACCAGGTATGAGTTCTATTGATAACTCAACATTACATTTCGGTGGAAGGCTATGAAACTATTTCGGAAATACGTCCAAAAATTCTCCAAAAATAGCCATATCATAGATGTTTATTTTATACAAAACCATTTGAGAAAATAATCCCATTAAATTGGAATTAACACCAATTAAATGGATTTAATTTCCATAAGAATTTCAGGCTTATTATTACATTGATGGATGATATTATGAGGGTTTGAAATATCAAATGTAACTTCCCTTCCTTGAAAATTGATGTGGTATTTAAGTAGGGAATGAAAATAAATTTCTAAGATGACCTAAAATTCAACCAAATGAAGAATGAAAAAATTTGTACGAACCATATTCCCATATAATTCATCCAGAGATGAATCATAGAATTAGGATGCAATCAACATGACTATAAGGCCCCAATCATGAACATTACATCATCATGAGTTATTTTAAGAAATCTTATTGATAATATTTTCAAGTTTAGAGTTTTACAAAATTAGGACATAACTAATACATAATAAACAAAATTTATAGAAAGTGGATACCACTACAACATTATCCATTTCTTAAAAAATATAAAACTTTTATATGTAAACATGATTTCTTTCCCTTGATTAAAATATTGTGGACTTCTTCTTTTCTCTAACACATCCTTATACCCTGTAAAAACATTTTAAAAACATGGGATGAGAAAAAAATTCTCAGTAAGGGATATAATATTAGGAAAGAAAATGTAACTCCATGAATATTTATAAACCCATCATATCAAAAGAATCCTGAAAAAAACTCATATCAATTATAAATACTAAAGGCAACTAGTGGCATCCATATCATACATACATTGAATCTTTCACGGTTACATAGGCAGTAACCGTCAAGGTTATGTTTGGAATACCCATTATAGTATATTCCCAAAATCGATTAGAAGAAACCTTATTGTTTAACTCCATCTCATTACCCAATTCATTGGAGAGCTATCACGGGCTCACCCGCCCATGGTTTGTCACATATCCACCATTATAAAAAATCAATTCCCAATAACCACAACATAATCATAACACATAAACCATGCATAAATGACAAATAACATTTTCAATTTACAATAGTAAGATATCCTTTTAAGATATTGATATAATCAATTCATTCTCAAAATCATTTTCCATTCCAAAATAGGTAAAAAAATTAATTGGTATTTACTTTTATTTTAAAAACAATACATCTTGTAGAGGAATCCATATACAAAATAATTTTCATGATGGAAGAAATGTTTTCATTTCTGCATATGTGAAAAAAATTACATTTTTCATTTAATAAAACAATTAAAATAAAAAAATATTCCTTTTTAAATCTATTGAATGAAATTACATATCAATGGGATTGAATATACATTGTATTAAATAAGGTGGTGTATATTTTCAAAATATGTCTCAATTAATGAAGATTTATATGAGGTCACATACCTTGATTCTATCACATCATGTACACTATTTATATTACAAAATAATAAACTATGAATAATTTTAAATTCTTTGAGAACCTTTTTCAAGTTTATTATTTCTTTTATATCACTTATTACCATGTTATAAAAATTTTATAATTATTTATATTCATATTGGTTGTTTTGTCGATATTGGTAGTCAAGTCAAAAATGATCATGGTTTTAATGTCACTAATCAATGTAATCATAAGTACATCATCTACATAATAGTATTTATGAAATAATAATAACATTTATACATTAACCATACTATTTCAATCAAAAAATTATTTATGGTTATGAAAAATGAATACTGTTATATTTATAGAGACGTTAATTCATATGTACGCATGAGTAACATTTTAATTTTTAATTTATTATTAGATAAATAAGGTAATTATTATTTTATCATTGAATAATGATAATAATATTATTTTAAAAATAATAATATTAATTTAAACATACTTTTATATATCATATAAGATATGCAGTGAATAAAAATGATTGACATCACTTTTTGGAGGTGATAGTTCAAACGTACGCATGAATGAAGTTATTATTTTTATGTGAATAGAGGGTAAGAACATAATAGAAATATTATTCATCTAAAATGATAAATATTTCATTAATATCACATATGAAAATTAATTCTATCATTTTAACTGATCTTCATAGATGGTAATAGAAAACGAACTAAATCGGTTTGTAGAGGTGATATTTTACTCGTACTCATGAATGATTAATTCATTTCTCATTTGAAAAATATAGTGATGGATTTTGGGGATGATATTAACATAATAACATCTTATTATATTTAGGAAACTAGATTTACTATTTCATCAAGGAAGAAGAACATTTAAAAGATGTGGAAGAATAAATAAAATAGAAACTCTTAAAAACCATACCTCTTCTTCGGTTAATCACCTTTAAAAAACACCTTAACACCTCTAAGAATGGTGTTATAACAAAAATAGGGCCTCTATAATGTGGGGAGGGATTATAGGAATAGGTTTTTGATAATATTGGCTGACCAAAATGGTTCTTGATGTGTGATTATGAAAGAAAATAGGGTTACTTTTTATAAGAGGCAGAAGGGGCACCCTTGAAAACTCTAAAATTATTAAATTAATATAAATTAATTTTGTAATTAAAATTTCCCCAAGATGAGATATGTCGAAAATAAGTTGAATATTTTTCTAAATACTCTCATCCAAAAGAAATTGATACACCTAATGATTTTATTTTAAAACTTATCTTTTCGCATTAGCCTTAATTATTTTCTTTTAATTTTAATTATTTTAACAACAATTCAATTATTAAGAGGCTATTAATTTTACTTACATAGAAAAAACTTCCAATAAATGGACATTTAATGAACATTTAGACCTTATAATAGAAAAAATTTTATTTTAAAATATTTTTTACATTTTTAAATAATTTAATACATTACTATTTTAATTAAACAACCATTATTTCAATTTCCACCCTATTCATTTTATAAAATTTAATTAAAATCTAAACCACGAGATAAATTTTAAAAAATATTTAATAGTCTTATAACATGTCATATTCACCTATAATAATTTTGGATGACATAAATTATGTAAAATAATATTTATGTTAATATTTATAATATCAATTATTTGATTCCTTTATTAACAGAGAAATCATTGCATTATCATTGTGTCATAATTAAATTTAATTATTTATTGTCTAAAAATTATAAATAAAATAAAAAGATGTAGGAATTTTTTCATTTTTAATTAATATTAATAGTTTGAGAGATAACTCATATAAACACATATTAAATTTTTTTTAGTAATAAGATATATGTTTATAACATATTTTCCATTACATTAAAATAAACGCTATAAGTTTCATGCACCCAAGTGGCTACAAAAGGCCAATATTTTATCCCATGGGTTTTCTTCATTGTATATATATATCATAAAAGTGATTAGTACAAGTGTTAGGGATGTTTTATATTATTATAATATTAAGTTTACCCTTATTTACCTTATTTATACTTTTACCGTGGTAAATAAAAAAATTACTAAAATTACTATTCATAGTGTCCAAATATAAAACGTACATATTTAAATAATGTGGACCTTATAATTCATAATTTACAATCCATTTTTTAAAATTCGAAACATATAAGCTGTAGTAATTAATTTTAAATAAATCACAATTGTTAAAATGAGAAAAACTATTTTTTAAAAGTAAAAACCAACAAAAGATTGACATGTGTTTATATCAAATTTCAATGTGAAATTATCTCAAATCTAAAAAATTGGATTAAATGGTAAAAATTTAATCCAATTAACCTTTAAAACCAATTAAAATGAAAATCTAACTTTATTAAAAAAAATTAAATGAAAAGGATGTTTTGAATTAAAATATTTAATTTTTCACTATTCATTAAAAAAAGGTAATCAAAATTTTCCAAATTTCAACAAAAGTAAATTTGATGTGCCTATTATAATGAAAAAGTTTAATTATTAAAATAAAACATATCATTAAAAATTCATGTTATCATAACAATACCAAAATTCTAAAAACTATAAATTTTGGTTTCCCGCTTATAAAGAAGTAGTTAATTTTTTTATAATAGAACAAATAAAATTGTCAAAAAATATATTTTAAAACGGTTATCCATAAAAAGGTGAAAAACCTAAATTTTAAGAAAATAGAGTATTTTATATTGGAAATTGGATTTATTCACATTTTAAACGTCTAAACTTTATGGGATGAAAGTAAAAAAATAACCATGTCTGTACATAATATTGTGATTTCTATTCATTAATGCCTATACAACGGCTAGGAAATAGCTACCATTTAAAATAAAAATACAAATAATGTATTATTTTTCAATATAATAAATTAGTCTTCTGTGCAACATAATATTTCATAGAAACCCATTGTTGTATGTCGAGTATCAAATCATATATAGAATCCCATTTTAAGTAGACTTAATATGTAATTAATTAGCAATATTAGATATGAAAATGACTTATTTTATAATTACCTATTATGTTTCACACTTCCCCCATTTTTAAAATTGATTCATCAAAAATTATTTCACATAACAAATAAGTTGGGGTATTTTCCCGTTATATCATTTTCAGATTCTCATTTTGCCTCTTCAACCAAATTTTTTTTTCACAAAACCTTATAACGAGGAATCACCTTATTCCACGAAACATTATCCCCAAGATCCAGAATACAGACTAGTTGTTCCCCATAATAATGATTCTCTTTCATATTTTCTACTTCTAGATGAAAAACATGAGATTGATCTGACAAACACATTCTCAACATTGAAACCTGAAAAACATTGTTTACTTGACATAAACTGTGAGATAAATCTAATCTGTAGAAAATTTATCCAAATTTTACCCAGATTGTATAGGTTCCAATTAACCATAGACAGAACATTCTATTCTTACAAAAATACCTCACACTTTTCCATGGTGAAACATTGAAAAAGACATGATCACCTTCCACGAAAAGAAATTTCTTTCCTCCTATTATCCGAATAACTTTTTTTACTGCTAGGGGTTGTCCTCATGGGTATCCGTATCAAATGAATTTTTTCTACAATATATTATACCAATTATGGTCCCGTCAACATCCATTCACCTATTTCATCTCAGAAATCTGAAGTTTGACATCCCCTTATATATAATGCCTCAAATGGTGAAATCTGTATACTAGAATGAAAACTGTTATTATAAGAAAACTCAACCAAGGAAATATGTTGGTCCCAACATCCCTTGTAATCCATTGAACATGTAAGTAACATATCCACCAAGTTATGAATTGTTCATTATGATAGCCCATCTAATTGAAAATGAAATGTTATACTAGAGTTTAATTTTGTACCCAACGACTTCTGAATGCCTTTAAAAAGTTAGAAGTGATCCTGGGATCACGATCTGATATAGTGCATAGAGGAACATCCAATATCCAGACTATCTCCTTACGATACAATTGAGAATTTTGTTCTAGAGACATTGGATCTCGAATAGGTAGAAAATGAGAAGATCTAGTTAATCTATCAACAATAACCCAAACAATATTGTTACCTCAATTAGTATTTGGTAATACCACTATGAAACACATGGATATATTTTCCCATTTTCAGTGTGGTACTATAAAAGGCTAAAGCATCCTTTATGGATACTTTCATTCTTCATTCACCTACTAAAAATTCCAACACTACAGAGTAAATTCAAAAATTTCTTTTTTCATTCTATCCCACTAGTAATACTCTCAATGGTCTTTGAACATATTAGTAATTCTTCGATGAAATGAAAAAAAGATCTATGAGTTTCACATAACAACTATTTATTCAATTATGAATCATAAGGAACATATAATCTCTTCCCAAAAAATAATACACAATCTTTATCAATGTTAAATTCAGGTAACATACCCTTACGAACCAATTATATATTTTTTGCAACTCACTGTATTTTTTCTGTGCCTTATTAATTCTCTTTGATAGAGATTATTTCACTAAAACCTAAAAAAATAGAGTAATTTCATACACCATGAACTTCTAAGAAAAAATTAATCAAACCATTAACCAATGGATCAACATTGAAACATAGCATGGTTAAGGTAGAATTGATTTTCTAACTCAAAGCATCGTCCATTTTTTTTTCTTTTCTAGGATGGTAATGAATCTTACAACCATAATCAGTGTTTAGTTCTAATCATCTTCTCGATCTCATGTTTAATTCATTCTGATTCAATATATACTTTACACTTTTGTGATCAATATATATTTCACATTTTACTCCATACAAATTATGCCTTCAAATTATTAAAGAAAAAATTACATCATATAATTCTAAATCATGTGTAGGGTAATTTAAATTCTGAGTTTTCAATTGATGTGAAGCATAAGAATTACGTAATCATTATGTATTAGAACATAACTGTGTCCTTTCAACAAAACATCATGGGTGATAAAATATTCACTATTCCTAGAATGTAATTAAAAAACTGGATCATTTTCTAATATTCATTTCAGTTTCTCAAAAAAACATAAATTTTTTTTGTCTGCATAAACATAACGCATTTTTCAGTTAACTTAGTTAGTGGTCTAGATAAGAGTGAAAAATTATCATAAGACCTCCGGTAATAGCATGCTAGACCAAAAAGCTATGAATCTAGGTTATATTTTTTGATCTTGGTAATTGTTCAACAACTTTTGTTTTATAAGGATAAATAGTTATTCTATCTTTAGAAATAATGTGACCAAGGGAAACAATTGTAACCAAAACTCACACATTCTAAATTTATTATACAATTTATTTTCTTTTATATTTTTGAATAAAACCCTTAAATGACTTTTATGCTCTACTTTAATTTTATAATATACCAAAATGAAATCAATATACACAACTAAGATCTTACACATGAACTCTCGGAATATTCAATTAATCAGATCTATGAATAAAGCAGCTAAATTAGTTAACCCAAAGGACATAACTACAAATTCCTAATGTCCATATCTAGTATGAAATGTAGTCTTTATAATTTATTCTTCCATTACATTCATCTGATGGTACCCCGACCTCATGTCAACCATTGAAAAATAACGATCTCCCTAGAGTTCATCAAAAAAATCATTGATATAAGGAGAATGATACTTTTTCTTAATAGTGATTTTATTCTTGGCTATATAATAAATTCAATGTCTTATTGAACCATATTTATTTTTATATAAAAATATATGATCACCCCATGGTGATGTGCTACGTAAAATGAGTCATTTATCTAATAACTCTTGTAATTACTTAATTATCTATAAAAGTTTAATTTGAGCCATTCAATAAGGGGGTTTTAAAATTGGCTTAGCATGAGGAACTATGTCAATAGAAAATTTAACATCCCGATTCTGTATAATTCAAGAAAACACATCAGGAAAGACATCAATATGCTCATTTAACACTGGGACATCATTAATCTTAAAAATTTCATTGTTTTCAAAAATATGGGCCTGGTAGCATTCATTTTCAACTGTTAGTAGTTTCTCATCTTTCTAATATGTTATCAGAGGTAATGGGTTCATTCTTATACTCAAACATAATGTATTTTTGGAAAGAAACTTCTTTATCTCTCTCATCAATCTTAAAATTGTAAACCGAAAGCCAATACATACACAAAATAACATCAAACTCTACTAGAGGAAAAAATTAAGGTTTTAAGGAAGATTCATTCCACAGAGAGGGATCCTCCATGAGTTTTTTTCCATAAGTTCAAGTTTGATTTATTGAAGTGGTATTTCTAATTAACCATAGAATTTCATAGAAATGAAATAATGTGAATTTCTAGAATCATACAACACATTGACATAATCTGAATAAACAGACAGTGTACCCAATACCACTTCATTTGATGTCCCGACATCGACTAAAGTATTTAAAAAGGATTTCACTACACATTTCTTCTTATATTCATGCTACTTACCATCATTTTACTTATTTTTTGGACACTCATTTTCATAATTACCCATCTCATTCCACTCAAAACATTTTACTGACTATAAATCAAATTTTTTCTTACCATTTCACTAATATTTTTTACCATAATTACAAGCCTTATGTGTCATTTTACCGCATTGGAAGCACTTACCATAATTAAAAAAACATTCCCTTGTGTTATTTTTACTATAGTTTTCACAAACTGTAAACATAATTTTATTACCATCAGACTTCTTTGAATAATTTGTCTATTTTTTCTACCACCTCAACCTCTTATAATGATATTTTTCAAATAGAACCTGATCACTGGAAAACCCAATTTTCACCGTATTCTCCCAACGAACATGCTTTTCATAACTTCTGAACTCAAAAGAATCCAATTCCCTTGTATACATTATCAGTAATCGTGGATAAAAAATATTGATTTTACTATCATGATCTAGGACGAAATTTGGAGAATAAATTTCTAGTCGAGTAAATTTTTCTTCATAAGTAGCCACCTAGTCATCCTCCGACCTCAATTTTAGGAATTGTTTTCCTATCCTAAGTTAAACCATATTAGGAAAATATTTCTCAAGAAACAATCCACTGAGTTAATCCCAATAAAGAGAATCAATCTCCTCACTTTCTATGATACTCTTAACTATAGACCCCCACTGATTTGCTTCACCTTCAAAATAGAAAACAGAAAGAAATACCATTTGATTGTTTGAACACCCCATGGAATCAAAAATATTTTCTAGTGAATTAGTTTATCCTTCAGCTATAAAAAGGTTAGATGATCGTTTGAATGATGGAGGATGTTTCCTCATGATATTCTCTACTACTGACATGTTCCTTTGTAGTTGATCTGACTGATCTCATGCATTGATACCACCACCATTTATAGCCGGATTCAACTATTCCATCGCTGCAACAAATTTATCATCTCAGATTATGAGCATCTTAGGTAGTTTATTTGGAAGGTGGTTTTCCTCTTGATGTTTTCCCAACATACCAACCATGTTTTCTCTATGGAAAACCATTCCAAGAGAATATATTTTAGGTGAAAAAACATGGT
The DNA here is from genome assembly GCA_963277665.1 of Viscum album. Taxonomy (NCBI): domain Eukaryota; kingdom Viridiplantae; phylum Streptophyta; class Magnoliopsida; order Santalales; family Viscaceae; genus Viscum; species Viscum album. The sequence goes on along the minus strand of OY728150.1, from coordinate 1,459,201,344 downwards.
AATCTTCAAATGCTATATCATTTCAATTTTAACATAATGTAAAAAATCATTTATGGATATTATATTAACAATATACTAACCCCTAAATTTATCTAAACCGACCTAGGATACCAACTATATGGACCTATCCTTAAACATGTCATAGTCTTGAGTTAATAAATAATTCATATTGATGAGAATTTTAGGTTCAGACTGTTGAGAATTATGACATAAATAATACCTAATAACTATAAATTATACTATGTGAAAAATAATACAATATTATCCATTTCATCCAAAATATAAAACATTTAAAATTAATCACGATTTATTTTTTTAGATTAAAATATTTTTAACAACTTCGTTTCCCTTACACATCCATGTTCTCTATGCAAAATTTTTAAAAATATGGGATTAGCACAAAAATCTCAGTAAGATATATAAATTAAGGAAAGAAAACGTTAGTCCATGAATATTTACAAACCTAGGAAGTCATAAGAATCCTAAAAACATCATAGAAATCATATATCATAAAGGTAACTTTCGGCATCCAATCATACTAACATTGTAGCTTTCATAGCTACATAGTGAGAAACCTTTAAGGTTACGTTTGGAATACCCATTTCAATATATTCCCTAAATATATTATGAGAAAACATATTGTTTAACTTGGTCCTATTACCCAATGCATTTTAGATCAATCACGGGCTCAATCACCCTCAGTTTATCAAGGAATCACCCATATAGATAAGAAATTCTAAAGAACCATAAAAAAATCATAACAAATAAACCATGTATAAAGGAAAGATAACATTTAAACATTGTAATAATAATATATAATTTAAAAATATTGATATAATAAAATAATTCTTAAAACTATTTTCAATACCAAAATACCAAAAATGGAAAAACTGTATTTACTTTTATTTTATAAAAATTATGGCTTGTAGAAGAAGCCAAATATCAAATAATGGTTACTACGTCAGAAAGGTCATTGTTACCACATATGTTTAAAACATTCCTTTAATTGTTTACTAATATGTTTAGTATGAAATAGATTCCTTTTGAAAATCATTGAATTAAATTAATAATAATAGGGGTCGAATATATACTATATAAAAGAAGGTGGTGTATATTATAAAAATATGCCTCAATGAAAGTAGATTGAGAAGAAGTCCCTTACTGTGTGTCTAGATGATTTTATAAAATCTTTATATCCCTGAAGATTAAAATTTATTAATTTGAACATCCTTGAGAACACTTTTAAAATTTATGATTTCTTTTATATCGCTTATTTTTATGTTGTAAGAATTGTATAATTATTTATGGTCGTATCTAATGATTTGTCGATATTCCGTAATCAAGTTGAAAATGAACATGGTTTTGATGTCACCAGTATATTAATCATAAGTCCATCATCTATATAGTAGTATTTATGGAATAATAATCACTTTTATACAGTAATTGTTCTTTTTTAATAAAACCATTTATTATTGTTATGAAAAACTTACAATGTTATATTCATAGAGATGGTAGGTTGTACGTACGCATGAGTAACGTTTTCATTTTTGATTAATAATTATATCGATAAGGTAATTATTATTTTACCTTAATCAAATTATCATTATTTTATTTGAATCATAATCATAAATAAAATATACTTATATATATCATACTAGTTATATGGTTAATAAAAATGATTCACATAATTTCGTGGATGTGGTAGTTCACACGTACGCATGAACAAAGTTAGATTTTTTATGATAAATGAAGGTAAGAATATAATGGAAATGTTATTCATTTTAGATGATATTATTTCATTAATATTAAATATTAATATCAATTCCATCATTGTAATATGTCTTAATAGATGGTAATGGGAAACAAACAAAATCGGTTCATGGAGGTGATAATTCACACGTAAGCACGAGTGATTTCCATTCCCATTTTATTGAATTAGAGATTGATTTTGGGTATGATATATAATAAAATATCAGTATATTTATGATACATGTTTTATTACTTCATCTTCGATGAATAATATTTAAGGGATGTAGAAAAAGAAATAAAATATAAACTCTTAAAAATGATGTGTCTTCTTCATTTGATCATCTTCTAAAAACAACTCCACACCAATAAGAAGGGTATTCAGGTGAAACCATGTCCTCAAGAATGTGGAGAGGTATCCTAGGATTTTTTTTGGGTAGATATTTGCAAAAAAGGGTTATTGAAGTGTGAGTATTAGAGAAGAAAGAGTACAATTTTATAGGAGAGGTAAGGGGAACCCTACGAAACTCTTAAAGTATTAAAATAATATAAATTAAATATAAATTAAAATGGTTCATACAAATTATACCTAAAAGATAAGTTGACAATATTTCTGAATACATTCATCAAATAATTTTTACAAATGTATCAATTTTATTTTAATCCTTATTTTTTCTGTTTACCCTTAATTTTTCTCTTTTAATTTAAATTATGGTAAAGTAAGAGGATATTAATTTTACCTATATGGGTTGAATTTCTTATAATTAGATACCTAATAAACTTTTTGACATTATCTTAGTAACATTATGATTTTAATTTATTTTTAGTAACTTAAAATATTTTTTTAAATTACTATTTTTATAAAACAGCAATTATCTCAATTTTTACAGTATTGAATTTATTTATTTTAAGTAAAATTTAAAAGAAGAGATAACTTCGAACCAAACCATTGCATAGTTGTATAACATGTCATATTCAAATAGAAAATTTTTGTATGACATGAATTCTATCAAATAATATTTATTATAATATTTATAATATCATTTATTTCACTCATTCTTTAATAAATAAATCCCCGAATCATCATTGTCACATAATAAAATTTAATTATTTAAGGACTAAAAATTATAAATAAAATACCATGATATAGGAAATATTTTTATATTTCTATTTAGTATTTTTATTTGAATATATCACATATATAGAACCATATTAAAGTTTTTTTGTAAAAAGATTTTTTTATAATATATTTTTACTTTACTTTAAAATAAATGGTATAGGTTTCATAATCCCAACCCAGTGGCTTCAAAAGGCAGTATTTTTGTCCCATGGGTTTTATTGGTAGGACATATCTTGTACAATAGAATTAGTAATTTTTTTAGGTTATTTCTATATTATTATAATTTTTCATTACCCTTATTTACCTGATTTACTCTTTAACTATGGTAAATTACAATAATTACAAAAGTCCCTATTCATCATGTCCAAAAATATAAGGGAAAATTTTACATAATTTGGACCATAATATTCCAAATATGTAATCCATTTTTCCAAATATAAAACAAATATGTTTAGTTAATTAATTTAATATTAATTCCCATTGACAAATTGAGAAAACTGTTTTTTAGTGCAACCCATCAAAAGATTAACATGGGTTTATATCAAATATCAATGACAAATTTCCTCCAATGAATAAAATTGGATTCAATTATAAAAATGTAATATAATTAAACATTAAAACATATTATAAGGGAAATATAACTATATAAAAAATTAGATGAAAAGTCTACTTTGACATAAAATGCAGTATTTTTCACTATTCATTAAAAAATGAATGTTATGACAAAAATATGAAAAATCAACCAATGTAAATTTTGATTTCTTGCTTCTAAAGAATTTTTTTTCCAAATATAACTTATATAATTTTCCTAAACTATATAGGAAAGGGTTCTCCATCAAAAGGTGGTAAAAATAGGATTTAAAAACTCTAAGAGTATTTTATGAAAAAATTAGGATTTATTATCATTTTAAGGTTCAAAAATTAATTGAAAGAACGTAAAAAATATTAATAAATAATTGTAATCATAATATAGTTAGTTTTGTTAATTCCTTCCTATAAATTTTCTAAGTGATAAATGCCATTTAAAATAAAAATACCAATAGTGTATTATTTTTGGTATAACTTAGTCTTCTTAGCAACATAAGATTTCAAAGAAACCTTTTTTTTCATTTTATGTATTTTTTCAAAAATAGTGTTCCCTATTATGTAAAATTAGTTTCTAATTCATAAATATTAATATATAGGAAAATATATTATTTTATAATTACTTGGGATGTTACGAAACCTTTAGGGGTTGGCATTAAAAATTCCTCATTTAATTGTTTTGTTTGAATCCTAACACCATTATAAAATTATATAGATATGAATGAATGGGTAGATCGTGAATAAAATATGACATTATCAGTTATAGACTTTATGTTAAGTGTACCTTTCATCACATATTTATCACACCCCTCATCATAAATAGCGATTTCATGTGATTTCCCTTTATCCCTCTGGTTAAGAGGTGGCTCACATTGATCATTATCATTAGCCATTGGGTTTGGGAATTTCTTAGGATAATTCTCAATATCCATACACTTATATCACTATAGTAATGTAGGATCATTATATGGAGCTTTCTAACCATTATAATTATTATCTAACCTATTCCCATTATTTTAAAAAACAATTTCCCAATTACCTTCCTTTCCACACATAAAACAGGTACCTGACCCCTTTAAAAAAATTGATCAATGATTCATCCCACATTTAGAGTATAAAAAAATACTCTTATTATTTTACCCATGGTTTTTAGAGGTTACTTTATACTTCATCTTACTTTTATTGTCAAAATAATGAGGTTGATACTTAGCTACATCCTCCACTTCAACCTTGATTGCACAACATAGAATCTCTTCATAGCTATAAGAGTCTGTTATGGCCAAAACCATTTTGATATTAGGCCTTAATCCACTGAATAACCAATAAACTTTTATTTTGTGTTGGATGATAATTCCTTATGTGTACCTCAAAATTATTTTCAAATTAGCCTTGTAGGTACAAATAGATTAATTACACAATTTACTCACCTCAAGGAACTATTTCTACATATTGGTAACATGAATCCACAAAATGAAATTATTGAAAATTGATTTCATGAACTTATATTTATCCATGAATTCAATCTCATCTAGCTACTTTGTATTCTTGGTTATATTCCACTATTGGTATGCTCCTCCTTCTAACCGATAAATAGCCATAATGACATTCTCATGTTCTGAACACTGGGGAATATAGAATAATATTTCATTATTAATTCTCCATTATTCCTCAATAGGTGGATCAAAATACCCTTTGAAATAATTTGGATATTCCCTCATGAATTTTTTAATATAATTTTGATCCATCCTTTTCTCAATTTGAATTCCACCATGGTTAAAATCATGAAAATTTTGTGTGATTATAGAAATGTGGTCTTTATTCCAGCTCCCATATTATTCAGTTTCTTAAGAGTAAAATAATTACAATTTTCATCATAATCACCATTAATGTGGTTCCTTTTGGTTCTATCAAATAAATAAAACCAAAAAATATGGTAAGAAATACTTATCATATTGAGGATCCATATAATCTATAAAAGTCAATTATAGGATATCTAAATGATGACACCTTCCTTAATCTACAAAACTTTAGTTTTTAATAGGTTATATATAGAGAAGTTATATTTTGATCATTCATGATTATTCACGAAGAGTTTTTGAATTTTCAAAGAATATCCCCCAAGGAGTTTCAAAGTATGTGTAATGTAAGGACCATTTTTTGTACCAGAATGCCCTAAGTTACACTCGGAACATCGTGATAGAGTTTTTACCCGAAATTAAATCTGTTCGTGAGTCACATCCACCTGCAGTATCTAGAAAATGATGCATTTCTAGAAGACCAGTCACTCTATCATTTATCATAATTCCAATACATTTTCCTATACTTTTCCTTATCCTTAGATTTCTCCCCTGACACGTCCTTAGGTTTCTCACTAAGGTCATCTTATCCTATCATCAAATGTTTAACTAATCCTTTCCTATGATACACACTATTGAGACCCTCTCTTTTTCATAAGTTAACATTACATAACATTTTTGGAATACTAAAATCATTATACAAATAGATGCCCAAATTCAATACTAGTATATTGCCTTTGAAAGAATGGAAACATAAACACTGGTACATAAATGAGCTACATCAACTTCCATTAGGTTCTTCTTGACTTGGACCCTTTTTATACACATCAAAAAATACATATCTTCATAACCTAGGGGGAGGATACATAAAATTGGGTAATATACGATCCTCAATAAGGATAAAAAATGTAGATACGTAATCATAATCATGAGTAGAAGGGTATGAGAACATGAACATAAAAATAGAATATCATACCCTATATATAAATGATTATAAACATAAATCATGGCATAAATATTTATAGTACATAAGTCATGAATCATATGGGAATAATGAAAAAAATCCATAAAATCATAACATCGTAATAAAATAGGGATATTTGGTATACACATAAGCATATATAATGATTTCCTTAGTAGTCAAGGCATAACTTCCGACGCCATCCTTGCAGAAAAAGTCATTTTCATAATTGGTTTCACACCCCATTCTAGCCCTATATCATTTAACTATGTTCTCTCCATATTCCATCCATATAATACTGAATTGAGTTCATTACTCATTCCATCATTGTCGATCTCATGATATATAAATCATTATCCAATTCATTTCATGAAGATATAGGTCCCACCCATCTCATAATGACATTATACATACATTTTCCACAAGATAATAAATATTCAATATATAATCCATGAAAGGAAATTTGTATTATAAACATGTAACAATATCATAATCATTGGAAATGGGAATTTTTATGATCATTTCATCATGAAAATAACCCATGAAAAGAATCAGGATCCAAAATTATATAACCAGTGAAATAGAAATGGGTTTCCTAAACATCATGTCAATAAAACCTAATCCATTGAGAGAAAGAATATGTATTAATAAATAGAAAAATTTTCCTTAAAATTCAGTAGTTACACAAATTGTTGTTATCATATATGGTAAATAATTTTGAAAGATATGTTAAATTAATTTCTTGAGGAAAATATCCTAACTCTTTTGAAAAACAGTTTATTAAACATAAAACATTTTCTAAAACATTTTTCATTAAAAATGTTTTTGAAAATAATAAAGAATTATTTGAAAACCAAAAAAATATTAAAATCATTTTTCGTTGAAAATTATATTCAAGGATGATTTAAAATCATTTTTGAATATATTTTTGAAAACAAAGTTTTTGGAATAAAATAGATTTCCGATTGAAATGAGAAATACGGTAATAAAACACATTTTATTAATTATATTAAGTACGAAAGAGTAAAAGAGTTGCAATAAAACATGAATATGTCATGACTAAACAAAGGATAAGAAACTTATAGAGTTTTCTCGAGACATGAATAGTAATATTTTGATAAAGAAATCCTAATCCTAAAAAATCTCGATAAATGATGAGATTATTTCAATAAACTCTTACCACATTATAACTTGGGATAATACTATCCATGTAAGAAAATGAAATTAAATAAAGACTAAAATATCCTGAAATAGAGTATATTAAATATAAAACATATCTTATAGAAGTATATACAACATGAAGAAGACTATCGGTGCATAATAAAACATCTTTCTCAAACAAGGAAAATTGAGACAAACTATCTTACCGATTTGGTAGCTTTTGAAACATTAACCCAATAAAAAATATCATATAATGGATATGTAAATAACCATAAATTTAATTATACTAATCATTTAATATATCCATGGGATATATTCACAACACACAAAAGGGATGTGTGGTGACTAGAGCTTGTATCTCATGGAAATCAAAAGTGACATGAAATCCCCTTACATTGTGTCTCGAATCACTTCATACTTGTACATGCATCATGAATAAGAAATTATAGTTTATAATAAATATTTTAAATAAGAATATTATTTAATCTAATAAAATATATGTTTTTATTTTGATTTTATATTACATGCATGTTAACAATCCTTTGGTAGGGTTTCACTTCAGGTAATATTTTCTTTGTTCTTCCTATGTGTCATAATTTTCCATATATTTGGTCCTTATACATATATAATTAATTCCATAATCTATACCATGGTATAAATATTTACTATATTCAACATAATTTTGTTATAAAAATCTAAATATATAGAAGCAATAAATTTAATACACCGTTCATGGAGACGATAATCCATATGTATGCATGAATAATGTTTCTGTTTATAATGTCGTTGTGAAAGAAATAAATAAAATGACATATATATATATTATAATTAAATTAGAATTTTTATTTTATATATATATAATATAATTTCTCTAAAATATTCCTTAATACATTCAATATAGCATGTGAACTGATCATATCGCTTTGAGAGGGCGGTAATCCACACTTCCTCAAACAATATTATCGTATTTACCCCAAATGTATAGTATAAAGATATGTGTTTTAAAATTATTATAAAATATTAAATACATAATAAACTTAATATATAAAATATATAAATAATTTTTTCATTATAATTTATACCTTAAGAGGTGGTAAAATAAAAATGAACAACCATCGTTTCATGATGCGGTTGTTTTGCGTACACTTATATAATATGTTTGTCAACAATTAAATGGATTTGTCTGTAACTATAGGTAAAACCCTTTCATTAAAAACATACTCTTATATTTTTTATACTATTTTATATACAATCATTGAATTACAATTTTTCAGGTTGTGGACAATTGAAATAAAATAAACAAACTCGATGAAGAATGTTACCTCTTATGCGAGTAACTATTTTTGGTTTGTAACAAATAGATTCAATGGATTGTTTTTTTCCAAAGGGGAGGATTATTGGATTAGGGGATCAATTTTTAAAAGCTATATAGGTATATAGTGTTTGATAATAATTGGATTTATTGTTTTGAAGAAGTTGGAGGAGAGGAGGCCTTTTATTGTGGAGGAGTGTCACTCTTGTAAATTTTTGGAAACGAATTCAACCCATGTTTTACCCATTTCATGTGGATATAATAATAGAAACAATTAGATAAAAGGGATGATAGAGTCTAAATAGTTCCATAAAATGGCCCTTTTACATGTGTCTAGGTCATTTTGGCCCTTAAGATTAATTTTTAGCCCCTTATTAAGATCATTTTTTTCTTATTCATTTTAATTTATTTTAATTAATTCAATAATATTTTTGGTCAAAAAATATGTGGAAATAATTATAATTATAAATTATTATTATTAAAAATAAGGATTCCATTTTTCCAAATTACAATCTCATAAGCAGCAGAGAGTATAGTATGTTTAATCATGTAATCAGGTTGACAATGCGGGTTTTTAATGTAAAAATGTTCAAATGATAGCTATGTTTTTAAATTGAATTTCAATGTGAAATTGATTCCAATTTACCATATTTGGTTGATTGTAAATAAATTATATAATTAAACATTTAAATCAAATTAAAAAATAATTTATCTTTATTAGTAAATTAGATGGAATTTTTTTTGAATTAAAATTCAATATTTTTCACTATTCATCAAAAAATGATGTTTCTCAGAAAAATCCACAAAATTAACCCTAATATAATTTCAACATTATAAACTAAAAAATGATATTTATTTTATCATTTTAAAATTATTAATTTTCTAAAATTAATTTTTATTTTCATAGAAGGACATTAAAAGAAGTTCATTTTTGAAAATTGTATTTTCTAACTTATAAGTACTTTACCAAAAAAACATATCATTCATTATAAAAATGTTTTATTTATATATAAAATATATAAAAAAAATTTCAATTTAGTTATTACTATTCATATTACTAAGTCTAAAGGTTAGGTTAGAATAATCTCATTTAAATTATTATAACAATATAATGGTGTTTCATAGAAACTAAGTGTTTTGTGTAACATATAAAAAGTCATTGTTGCATGTAATGTATTCCATGTCAATTATCCTTATAATGTACATATATTGAGTTCCCTGTAAAAGAAATATTTGAATTTCTTCATTGAAATAAATATATTAAAATGTTTTTATTTGAGAGAAAAAAAGGTCCATAAAAACTAGGGGTATTAAATTCTCCCTAAAGAAAACTTATATAAATCGGACATTTGGTAAAATAAACTACCATCTAATAACATTTTGTAATGTAATATCCCAAATGGAAATAAGCTGCAACTTCCCAAGCCTTACTATAATAGTCCAGGGTTAAGCGATTTGTGCTGAGTAGATATATCATTGAAATGGAAGGCCTTATCCTAAGACCCTATACACATGAAGACATATCTAAGACAATAAAATGATTAAATGTAATGAAAAATGATCAAATGTGCATGAATAAATCTAAATACCATAACGAGAGTACAATATGATTTAAAGGACTAAAAATATGGAAAAATAAAAGCCCATCACAAATATTCTGAAAACATGTCCAACATGAAAGTAAAACTAGGACTATATTCAGAATACCATTAAAACACACCACGATCATTCTGGTCTCACAATGAATTATCTTGTCCTAGTCTATCTAGGACTCTATTAAAAGGGTGACCAACTGAAAAATACATTATATGTGTAGATATATCCTATGCATGGGTCTGTATAATAATACTCATAAGGATGCCCTGAAACAATAAATCATACAAAAAGAAAATAAATTCATTTCTACATAGGATTATGTTTGTAACAAAGATAATAAGAATATACATATATACTCAACAAAGACACACAGTTTATAGTTAATTGAAAACAATAGTATGAATCCCTATAATTATAGCTCAAAGGTTCCCCATAGTATTTGTTTTGGATAACACACTATTGTGTGATAACACTGATGGCATCCGTCTGGGAGGTATTGTTCATTGAGTATTACTATTGGGAGTCCATGTTGGAACTTTAAAGTGAAATTATACATATATAATTTTCTCATCCATTTCTATGGGTTATATAGAAAACTCAATCTAGATTAACCCACTAAGGATATGATCATCCCTCATATAGTGTTGGTCATGATGATACTTACAAATCCACCTAGAGAAAGAAGATGACTAGGGGACTCCACATCAAGCCTCTCTAAGGAATTCAAATGACACATTCAAATAATTCATGCTAATGAGATTAAATTCCTATGTGTAAGATATTATTCCATACTAACCCTCAATGAAAAGAAAATGGGGAATATAACCTAATGAAAATTTTCCATTTTATGGAGGGATGGATTTACAAGCCATGATTTATAATGTATATTGCGTATAGAATGGGTCACACCCCATATCCGTTAACCTCAATTCATACTCATGTAACGAACCCACTTCATCAACTCATGTCTAGGTCCATGTATAAGTACATTTTGTTTCATATTCATGGGTTTTCTATCCATCTTCTAGTACACAGCTCAACCCATGTACTCGTTCTGGTCATGTCAGTATAGGGGGTACTTGGCATGCTGCAACCCATGTACCCTAACACATGTTCATGTACCCTCTAAGTTACACACTGATTATCCAAAAAGAGACTACAAAGTGTTTTACAAGGATCACACACTCTATGATTATTAACTTTCTATGAAACCCTAGTCACCCCAAATGGGGTCCCATATGATGTGTAGATATGACTTACACCATGTGTACAGTGGAATTTTCCAGATTCTCAAATATAGTTTGGTGCTTCTTCTCTGGTTCTCTTGCCATTAATTTAGAACTGACTCACTTGAAAATCATATTTTAGGCCCTAATGAACATTTACATTTGATACTAACAACTATTTGTCCTTCGATCCATTAGTAAAATGGTATTGTTCATAGTTCTTTGTTGCACTATGAAGAACATGAGATCAAGTATCTAAAATGACTTAAATCTCCAATGCTTCGATTGTTTCAACACGTCCACATCATTCCAATCGTATATCTACAATATCAATTTTTTTATCCATGAAACTACTAAGAAATGATTCATTAAAGGGATATATCGAACCTCAGTCCAGGAAAAGAACTACTATGGTGAATAAAGAATAGAGGGAAGAAATGAACTACCATAAACCTGAATAACAAAACATGGAAAATGTTCATGTTGACGTCAATCCATGACAAAATAAAAATGGATAATTGATAATTTCAATGAAATTCAATTGAAAAAAATCACTATAAAAAACCCTTCCAGCAATGCACATGGTCTGTGAAGCAATCTGTCAGTTGATTTATTAACATTCATTATAGAATCTATAAATGGGGAATGAAATCCAAATTAAACAATGTTATTTCAAAAATTTATATCGATGACAGATGATAAATTATTTGGTGTCATAGTCTATGGTGACATCCTTTGATTATCACTCAAATGATAAGTGGGGTTATTCATGAAACAATCTAAATTATCAATAAGTGTAAATTTAAGTAATAGTTTTTTTAATTGAATCAATGAAACAAATAAAATAATTTGAATTATTAATTTTATATATTTAATGATCATGATAAATTTTACCCTAAATCCCAACTCTAACCATGGTAATGTTTCTCCTAGGGTAAAACCTACACTATGAACTTAGTAGTTACCTATAATTTTTTATTTGATCCTCAATTTATACTTTATTCCAATTTATTAAGAAAAATAAAAATGAATGATTTTTAATATATCTAATATATTCAAAAAATCAATGTACCCTAGGACACATAATTATACACCGAATCAGAACCTGGTCTCAAAAATAATCCATATAATATCCAAAATAGCACAAGGAAAATTAGTGTCATTATAATGATTAATCTTTACAATTATCCCCCTAATGTCAACCTTGTCTCTATTCCCCCTTAAATTCTTTGAAACAATTTTTGAAACATTTGATGAGAAAAAAAACATAGTATGGGACATAATGTAATGGCCTGGACCTCTCCGGTCTATTCTATTTTGAAAATGTGGTTCTAGAGGTGTTCCGAGGAGTCAAGGAGACTTGGGGGTGTGTTTGGGTGGACTTTTTAGGAAAGTTAAAGGGTAATAGCTTTCGCAAGGTTTTCCTAAACCGTATGGCCAAACCATGCAAGGCTGGTCTTGAGGGCAGTGGAAAATGCACGGTTAGCGCATTGTTTGCCTAACCGTGCAGACTAAACGTGCGATGAGGGGTTGTCAAGGAAGAATCTAGTGCACGGTTAGTGCACGGTTTGTTAAACCATGCGACTAAGCCGTGTGGGAACTTAAATTTAGATCCTAAAATTTAGGATCTTGACTGTTTAGCCTTTATCTTGCACGTTTAAGCCCCTAATCATCCATAACATGGGATTCCCCTTCCTTAGAGGTAGAATAACCTCTCTCAAGCGTTTTGGAGGTGATCCGGAGCTCCCCTTGGCAAATTGGAGCTGGTTTCTTAAGGTATGTGATCCTTTTTGTTTGGTTTCTTAGATCTACCTAGATCTAATCCTTATCTTCTCTCGGGATCTTAGATCTATGCCCGTTATGGGTAGATATAAGTGTGTGGATGTCATTTATGATGAGTCTTGGTCTTGATATTGCCAGGAGGAGAGATCTAAGGCGGGGTTTCGGAGAATCGACCCGGGTTCCTTGAGCGTTCCTTGACCATTTTGGTTTCCGTCAAAAACCATTGAGGTAGGGATCTTACCTTCGCCTTTATAATTTGTGAAACATGCGGGACGGGTTTCCTCTTGCTTTCACAAGATATAGTTGAACCAGTTTAATGAAGAAAATAACTGCCATAAAAACGGGGATGGGAAGTTGTTATGTTTATACTTGTTTATCCCACTGTTATGTTGTGAATTGAATAGGCTACTGCCTACTAAAAATCATGGTCGTTGCGGGCCTTTGATTTCAGAATTAAATTTCCAATCTTTCTAGACCATTTTTTGGATAGAAACTATGGAATATAGAAATTGGTTAATCACGTAATGTTGGCTGATTAAATGAATATCTAGAACACTTGTGTGATCACCCCAGTTGAACAAAATGGTTAATGAACATGTGGATGTGGGTTTGGTTACGTGGTGTGTGAAGGGGGGGGGGGGTGAATCCTGGGTTATTACAAATATGATGGGTAGTGGGGCTGTGGTAAAATGATATTAAAGGGGAAATGATGTGGCATTAGCCTTGTTTCGTGATACGTTTGTGGAGATGTGGTTATAGTGGCAACTGGGCTGCAGTAATGGGTTGCGGTATTAAACGAAAGTGGAAAGTTGATAAATGATCTATGATGAACGATAATGAATTAAACACGGGAACAATAAACGGGGTTTGATTGATGATAAGAAGGCTGGTTTTGTGTTGCGTGTGTGTTATCAAACTTGATTTGTGGTTGGCACGGTTTTGTTCTACGAAACGCTTGATCTGGTTTGATAGTTTCCCAATAGTTAAAGAACTAATAAACTAATACTGTTGAAAACATGAAAACCTAAATGGGGTTGGGATTATTTATTGTATGCATGCTTTGTAGTAGAAGTTTCGAGGCACGTGCTCAGTTTCTCTGTTTAGAAGCCATAGGTTAGGCTGTGTGTTTGGTATATATATATATATATGTATTTGTATCTTTGTGTTTTTTTTTGCACCCCACCCATGTTGACCACCTAGTGCCGAACACTCCCATTTCATGGGATAGGGTGTTTTCCCCCTTAGTTAAAAGCTCTTTCCTGCTCCTTCTTCTATAGACTATAATGGGTTGAGTTTTCCTTACACCTAAGACTCTTCGGTTAGGTTTCGATTGGTGAGATTTTAGTCCAAGACTCTTCATGAAGGTTTACTATTCCCAAGAATCTTTGGGATGAGGCCCAGGTGTGTTGAGGCGGGGATGTGATTGTGGTTTTTGAGGCCCAGGTGTGTGCGGGAGGGATATGTGGTTTTGTGGCTCATGTGTGTGCAGGCAGGAAGAGTGTGGTAGCATCAGGATGTTCACCCTTAGGAAGTACTGCTAACTAGTAGAGAAATGGTGTGGGGTACCCAATACTCTTGTTCTTATATATTAATACATGTTGATTTGTGGTTTTGGTGAGCGTGGATAGTGAGGTTTGGTGGATAGAATTCCTTGATAGGTTTTGGTGTCTTCTGTTGTTCTCACGGGACATTTGGATGTCTCCCCACCTGTGCACGAGATCTTTAGTTTTCCCTACTGAGTATACATATATGCTCACCCTACGTTTACCTTCAGGTTTCCAGGAGGACTACCAGGGTCGTGCGGGACCCTACTAGTCGGGCAGTTGGATTTGATGCAGTTTTTTGTACTCTTTTTTCTTTTGGTATTGTACTTTGGAGCTTATTTTACTTGTACATTGTTTTAGAATTATTTTAAACCTGCATGTGGGATTGGTTTGGGTCTATTTTCAGTCACTTGTTCCTTTTTCTTTTGGAGTTTGACTCATCCTATTTACTGATCTTAAATAATAAAAAAGGTAATGCCTCCCATATTGTGAAAACATATACCCTTGGTGCTAGTTTCCACTCTGGGTCCTATTAAAGGCGGGACTTGGGGGTCATTATCTCCCTTTCACTATTTCCAGCTCAGGAGGGGAATCTTTGGTGGGATGGGGTCGTGACAGACTTGTATTATAGATGATGGATGTTCCAGTGGTTGTTGCGGAGTTCCTCGATGTTTTCCTGAGGAGGTTGTTACTCGACTCCCCCCCCCCGACGTGACATTGAGTTCAGGATAGACTTATAGCCTGGTGCCCATACGATTTCGATGGCCCCTTATCAGATGGAACCTTCAGAGTTGCGGGAGTTGCGGATTCGGATTGACGATCTGATGGAGAAGGGTTTTGTTCGAACCAGTGTGTCACCATGGGGTGCTCCAGTTTTGTTCATGAAAAAGGCAGATGGTGGTCTCAAGATATTCATAGACTACCTAAGGTTGAATCAGGTAACGGTCACGAACCGTTACCCCTTCCAAGGATAGATGATCTCTTCGACCAGCTGAGGGGAACATGTTGGTTTTCTAAGATTGATCTACGATATGGATACCATCAGCTAAGGGTAAAGGATAGTGACATCTTGAAGACGTCTTTCTGGTGTAGGTACGGGCACTTCATGTTTGTAGTCATGCCGTTTGGAGTCACGAATGCACCAGCTCTGTTCATGGGACTTATGAACTTTGCCTTCTGATAGTTTCTGGACCGGTTCGTAGTTTTGTTTTTTGATGACATACTCATCTACTCAAGATCATAGGAGGAGAATGTTGAGCATCTCAGGGAAGTCTTCGATTTCCTTCGACACCACCAGCTTTATGGGAAATTGTCGAAGTGTATGTTCTTGATGCAAGAAGTACACTTCCTTAGGCACGTAGTGTCTCAGCATTGAGTGTTAGTGGACCCGTCGTAGGTGGAGGTAGTTGTTTCTTGGATATCACCCAACAGCGTGGCAGAAGTTAGTAGTTTCTTGGGGTTGGTATGTTATTATCTGAGGTTTGTTTTGGACACCTTTCATGTTTCTACTCCATTGAATGCTTTGACTAGGAAGAACTAGGTATTCTTATGGAGCGAGCAGTCCCAAAAATCTTTCGACTACGTGAAGGAGAATTTGGTCAGTGCTCTAGTAATCAGGTTTCTAGAGAAGGGTTTTTATATGAGGTGTTTTATGATGCTTCTAGCCTTGGTTTGGGGTGCGTAATGATGCAAAAGAAGGGTGTGATCTGTTAAGGGTCTAGGCAGTTGCGCCCTCACGAGCATAACTATGCCACCGATGACCTAGATCTTGCAGCAGAAGTGTTTTTCTCTGAATTTGTGGTGACATTACCTCCTTGGGGAGCACTTTGTGGTCTTCTCAGATCAAAAGAGCATAAGTTATATCATCTTCCAGCGTGACCTGAACTTACAGCAGCGGAGATGGGATGAGATTCTGAAAGACTATGACATAGAGATCTCTTACACTGAAGGTAAGGGAAACGTTTTGGCTGATGCCCTGAGCAGAAAGTATCATAAGGAAGTGGTTTCATAATTCGTTGAAGCATGGAAAGCAATGGGCGAGTTGGGTGCCTTGAACTTGGATGTAAGGGTAGAGGGTGTTAGAGGCTGTTTGTTTCTGATGACGGTCCAGTCCTCCTTGTTGTAGCAGGTGGAAGATTCTCAGTGGGGAGACTCTTAGGTGGATGTAATGCGGGATCGTATCGATCAGGGAAATGCTCTAGAAGGATGGTCAGAGGAGAGCCGACATCAAATTCTTTTTCATGGAAGGTTATTTGTTCTGGAGGCGATGTGTGAGGGAGTTCTCCGTGAGTTCCAAAGCTCAGCCTTTGCGGTACATCCAGGAGTTTCAAAAATTTACGGAGGCCTAAGGGAACAGTTTTGGTGGCCTAGGGTGAAACGGGTAGTGGCAGAGTTTTTGGATAAGTGCCTAGTGTGTCAGTAAGTAGAGGCTGAACACCGTGTTCCCTGTGGTTTTTTTCATCCTTTAGATGTCCCTGAGTGGAAATGGGATGACATCTCAATGGACTTCATCACATGACTACCCAGAGCTCAGGGTGGTTATGATGGGATCTGGGTAGTTGTGGATCGACTAAAGAAATCAGCTCACTTCTTATCAATTAAGGATTTGGGCCTGGTGAGTACCTTAGAACAGAGGTACATAGACAAAGTGGGGTGTTTTCATGGAGTTCCGAAGACTATCATCTCAGATCGGGATACTCAGCTTACCTCACGAGTCTGAAAGGGGTTACAACATGCTTTTGGAACCCAGCTACACCTTAGCACTACTTTCACCCCCAGACCGATGGGCAGATAGAGAGGACTATCGAGACATTGGAGGACATGCTGTGAGCATGCATTCTGGATTTCGGAGGATCATGGGTGCGACACTTACCTTTAGTAAAGTTTTCCTACAACAAAAACTTCCACTCTACTATTGGCATGGCACTGTTTGAGGATTTGTATGGAAGACCATGTTGTTCACCCATTTGCTATGTGGAGGTTGGTGAGACATGTGATCTTGGGCCAAAGGTAGTACAGAGTACCACAGAGAAAGATCAGCTTGTGCGTGAGAGGATGAAAGCGGCCTAGGATCGACTGAAGTCTTATGCTGACCATCAGATGAGGCCCTTGGAGTTAGAGGTGGGAGATCATGTGTTCTTGAAGGTTTCCCCATGATGGGGGCAGCAGAGGTTTGGGAAGGGGATTAAGCTCTCCCCTAGGTTCATCAGACCATTTGAGGTGCTGAGGTGAGTCGGTGATGTGGCATATCACCTGGCCATGTCACCTCAGTTGGAGAGGGTTCATGACGTCATCCACATCTCCCAGTTTCGTCGGTACTTACACGAAGACTCTCACGTTATCTACTCGGGAGCGTTAGATATAGTAGACGACGTTACCTTTGAGGAATGACCAGTCAGAATCTAGGATCGTAATGAGAAGGCGCTTCATGGATGAACCATCGCCTTGGTTTGTGTGTTATGAAGGCATGGCAGCCTCGAGGAGAGCACTTGGGAGTGGGAGGCGCATATGCACGGTCAGTACCCAGAGTTGTCTTGACTTGTGTTTTTCCTTGTTCTTATGAGCTTTTTTTTTGATTTCATACTCTGTACCTTTGATATATGGAATGCTTGGCTTGTTGGTTGTGAGACATTTTGTTTCCTTGCTCTCTAGAAGTGTGTAACATGTCCGGATGTGTGGGGAAAGGGGAAAACCTAATCCTTAATCGAGACGCATTAATGCAGATGCGATTGAACCCATGTGCACAAGTCAGTGCCGCCTAAATAATATAATATCTCGACATGGGAGAAGTAATTACCCATTCCATGTGTTCGAATAGTCGGTTGGTTGTACGGTGTTGGGGGAAGTGTAAGTTGAAAAATCTTAATATATGGAAGTGGAAGGACTTAATCCCTAATTGAGATGCATTAATGTGGATGCGGTTAAACCTGTGTAGGTGAGTCAGTGCCACCTAAAGTGGATAATATCTCAACATGGGGGAAGTAATTCCCTGACTAATATAATTTGGATAGTGGTTGGTTTCCATTATGGCGAGAGATATAAGAGTTATCTTGCAGGGTGGTTGTTTGGACCATTCCCCTTTTTAAGGGTTGGTTTCTTATTCTCGAGGACTAGAATGTTTTGAGAGGTATTTGATTTAATGGACCAGACATCTCTTGTCCATTCCCTTGTGAAAATGTGGTGCTAGAGGTGTTCTGGAAAGTCAAGGTGAATTGGGGTTGCGTTTGGGTGCACTTTTGAGGAAAGTTAAAGGGTAATAGATTTCGCACGGTTTGCCTAAACCGTGTGGCCAAACCGTGCAAGGCTGGTCTTGAGGGTAGTGGAAAATGCATAGTTAGCACACTGTTTGCATAACTGTGCGGACTAACCATGCGAGGAGGGGTTGTTGAGGAAGAATCTAGTGCACGGTTAGAGCACGGTTTGCTAAACCGTGCGACTGAGCTGTGTGGGCAGTTAAAGTTAGATCCTAAAATTTAGGATCTTGACCATTTAGCCTTTATATTTCTCTTTTAAGCCCCTAATCGTCCATAACTCAGGATTACCCTTCTTTGGAGGTATAAGAACCACTCTCAAGCATTTTAGAGGTGATCCAGAGTCTCCCCTTGTAAAATCGGATCTGGTTTCTTGAGGTACGTCATCCTTTTTGTTTGGTTTCTTATATTTTCCAAGATCTACTCCTCCTCTTATCTCGGGATCATAGATCTACACCCGTTATGGGTAGATATAAGTGTGTGGCTGTCGTTTATGATGATTCTTGGTCTTGATATTTCTAGGAGGAGAGATCTAAGGTGGGGTTTCAGATAATCGACCCGGGTTCCTTAAGCGTTCCTTGACCGTTTTGGTTTGCATCAAAAAACATGGAGGAAGGGATCTTAACTTCGTCTCTATAATTTGTGCATCATGTGGGATCGGTGTCCTCTTGCTTTTACGAGACATAGTCGAACCAGTTTAATGAAGATAATAACAGGCTTAATGAATGGGGATGGTAAGTTGTTATGTTTATCCTTGTTTATCCTATTGTTATGTTGTGAATTTTATTGGCTTCTACCTACTGAAAATCACGGTCGTTGGGGGCCTTTACTTGCGCTATTAAATGTCCTATCTTTATAGACTGTTTTGTGGATGGAAAATGTAGAATATGGAAATTGGTTAACCACGTAATGTTGGCTAATTAAATGAATATCAAGAACACTTGTGTGATCACCCCGGTTGCACTACTGGAAATGTGACCTTTCCCAACACTTTTATACACCCTTTCCCAACGGTTTGGACAAACCGTTGGGAAATCCCACTTTGTGGCCACTTTTCCCAACGGTTTGGCCAAACTATTGGGAAAAGTCCAATTTTTGACCAATTTTCCCAACGGTTTGGCCAAACCATTGGGAAATCCTACCCTTTCCCAACGGTTTGGCCAAACCGTTGGAAAGGTCCAATTTGTGGCCACTTTTCCCAATGGTTTGGCCAAACCGTTGGGAAAGCCTACCCTTTCCCAATGGTTTTCCAAAACCGTTGGGAAAAGTCATCCAAAAACCAACCTTCCAACTAAAATTGCTCCAGAATCAAGGAACTATATCAACAGTTGTCAAAACCGTTGTTATAGACCTATACCAACGGTTTTGACAACTGTTGGTATAGTTCCTTTGATTTTTTATTAGATCCTCTTAACCAGAGCATTCTATAAATCAAAATTTAAAATAATTATGATAATACATATATATATATATTTATGAAATTATGTTCACAAAAGTCATGTTAGGTTAGTGGTTAGGTCGTTCAACGATAAACTGGAGGTCCTGGGATCAAAACCCAGGGGATGTTTTTTTTGGAAATACATATACCAACGGTTTTATGGAACCGTGGGTATATATTTTTATATTACTTATACCAACGGTTTTCAAAACCGTTTGTATAGGTCTATACCAACAGTTTTCCAAAAACCGTTGGTATAGACATATCCCAACGGCTTACTTGCCTACGGTTCTCCAAACCGTTGGTATAGGTTTGTTTTCCAGTAGTGTTGAACAAAATGGTTAATGTGCATGTGGGAGTTGGTTTGGTTACGTGGTGTGTGAAAGGTGGGGGGGGGGGGTGAATTCTTGGTTATTACGAATAGGATAGGCAGCGGGGCTGTGGAAAAATGATATTAAAGGGGCAATGATGTGGCACAATCCTTGTTTCATGATACGTTTGTGGAGACGTGGTTATAGTGGCTGCGGGGATGCAGTAATGGGCTGTGGTATTAAACGAAAGTGGAAAGTTGATAAATGATCTGTGGGGAACGTTAATGAATTAAATATTGGAACAATCAATGGGGTTTTATTGATGATAAAAATGTTGGTTTTGTGTTTCTTGTGTGTTATCTAACTTGATTTGTGGTTGGTAGGGTTTTGTTCTACGAAACACATGATCTAGTGTGATAGTTGCCCAGTAGTTAAAGAACTAATCAACTAATACTGTTGAAAACATGAAAACCTAAATGGGGTTGGTATTTTTTGTTGTATGAATGCTTCCTAGTAGCAGTGCTAAGGCACGTGCTCAGTTTCTCTGTTTAGAAGCCATAGGTTGGGTTGTGTGTTTGGTATATATATATGTATCTTTATCTTTGAGTTTTTTCGCACCCCACCCATGTTGAGCACCTAGTGCCGAACAATCTCATTTCATGGGAGAGGGTGTTTTTCCCCTTAGTTACTAGCTCCTTACTGGTCCTTCTTCTATAGGATGTAATGGCTTGAGGCGACCTTACACCTAAGACTCTTCGGGTAGGTTTCGATTGGTGAGATTTTAGCCAAAGACTCTTTGGGATGGTTTACTATTCCCAATAATATTCGAGATGAGGCCTAGTTGTGTTTGGTCAAGGATGTGATTGTGGTTTGTGAAGCCCAGGTTTGTGCGGGTGGGTTATGTGTTTTGTAAGGCCCAAGTGTTTTCAGGCGGGATATGTGGTTTGTGAGGCCCAGGTGTGTGCAGGCGGGATATGTGGTTTTTTGTCCTAGGTGTGTGCGGGCAGGAAGAGTGTGGTGGCATTAGGACGTTCACTTTAGGAAGAGCTGGTAACTAGTGAGAAATGGTGTGGGGTACCCAATACCCTTTTTCTTATATATTACTACCTGTTGCTTTGTGGATTTGGTGAGCGTGGTTGGTGAGGTTTGGTGGATAGAATTCCTTGCTTGGTTTTGGTTTGTTCTGTTGTTCTCACGGGAGATTTGGATGTCTCCCCACCTATTCATGAGATCTTTAGTTTTCCCTACTGAGTATACATGTATTCTCACCCTACGTTTACTTTCAGGTTTCCAGGAGGACTACCAGGGTCATGCAGGACCCAACTAGTCAGGAGGTTGGAGTTGTTGCAGTTTGATGTACTCTTGTTTCTTTTGGTATTGTAATTTTGAGCTTCTTGTACTTGTACTTTGTTTTAGAATTATTTTAAACATGCATGTGGGATTGGTTTGGATCTATTTTCATTCACTTGTTCCTTTTTCTTTTGGTGTTTGAATCATATTATTTTCCGATCTTAAATAATAAAAAGGGTAATGTCTCCCATCTTGTAAAAACTTATACCCATGGTGCTAGTCGCCACTCCGGGGCCTATTAGAGGTGGGACTCGGGGGGTCGTTATCTCTCTTTCACCATTGCCAGCACAGGAGGGGAATCTTTGGTGGGAGGAGGTTATGACAAAATGGTATCATAGATGATGGATGTTCCAGAGGTTTTTGGATAGTTCCTCGATGTTTTTTCCGAGGAGGTTGTGACTCTACCCCCCCCCCCCCACCCCCCACCCCCTGACGTGACGTTGAGTTCGGGATAGACTTACAGCCTGGTGCCCATCCGATTTCGATGGCCCCTTATCGGATCACACCTTCGGAGTTGCGGATTCAGATTGAAGATCAGATGGAGAAGGGTTTTGTTTGACCTAGTGTGTCACCATGGGGTGCTCCAGGTTTGTTCGTGAAGAAGGCAGATGGTGGTCTTGGGCTAAGCATAGACTACCGGATGTTGAATCAGGTAACGGTCAAGAAACATTACCCCCTTCCAAGGATAGAAGTTTTCTTCGACCAGTTGAGGGGATCAGGTTGGTTTTCTAAGAATGATCTACGATCTGGACACCATCAGCTGAGGGTAAAGGAAAGTGACATCTCGAAGACGGCTTTCAGGTGTAGCTATGGGCACTTCAAGTTTGTAGTGATTCCGTTTGGAGTTACGAATGCATCAGCTATGTTCATGGGACTTATGAAATTTGTCTTCCGAGAGTTTTTGGACTGGTTCATAGTTGTGTTTATCGATGACATCTTGATCTACTCAAGATCAGAGGAGGGGCACGTTGAACTTCTCAGGGCAGTCTTGGAAGTCCTTCGACGCCACCATCTTTATGGGAAATTGTCGAAGTGTAAGTTCTTGAGGCAAGAAGTTAACTTCCTTGGGAACATAGTGTCTCAGCATTGAGTGTCAGTGGACCCATAAAAGGTGGAGGCAGTTGTTTCTTGGGTGGAACCCAAGAGCGTGGCAGAATTTTGTAGTTTCCTGGGGATGGCAGGTTATTATCGGAGGTTCGTTTCGGACTTCTCTCGAGTTGTTGCTCCATTGATAGCTTTGAATAGGAAGAACCAGGTCATCCAATGGAGTGAACAGTGCTAGATGTCTTTCGACTACCTGAAGGAGAAGTTGGCCAGTGCTCTAGTACATAGGTTTCTAGAGGAAGGGTTGTTGTATGAGGTGTTTTGTGATGCTTCTGGCCTTGATTTGGGGTGCGTACTGATGTAGAAGAAGGGTATGATCTGTTATGGGTATAGGAAGTTGCACCCTCATGAGTGTAACTATTCCACCCATGACCAAGAGCTTGCAGTAGTAGTGTTCGCACTGAATATGTGGTGACATTACCTCTTTGGGGAGTGCTTTGGAGACTTCTCAGATCATAAGTGCTTACGTTATATCTTCTCCCAGCATGACCTGAACTTACGGCAGCAGAGATGGGTTGAGTTTCTGCAAGACTATAACTTCAAGATCCCTTACATTGAAGGTAAGGGCAACATTGTGGCTGATTCCCTGAGCAGGAAGTCACATAAGAATGTGGTTCCTGAATCCGTTGGTGCTTGGAAAGCGATGGGAGAGTTGTCTTCCTTGAACTTGGATACAAGGGTAGAGGGTGTTAGAGGCTGTTTGTTTCAGATGACGGTGCAATCCTCCTTGTTGCAGTTGGTGGAAGAGTCTCAGTGGGGAGACTCTGATGCAGAAGTTATGCGGGATCATATCGATCTGGGAAACGCTCCAGAAGGATGGTCAGAGGATAGCCGACAACAGATTCTTTTTCAGGGAATGTTGTTTGTTCCAGAGGAGATGTGTGAGGGAGTTCTCCGTGAGTTCCATGGCTCATCCATGGCAGTACATCTAGGAGTTTTAAAAATGTACCGAGGCCTGAGGGAATAGTTTTGGTGGCCCGGGGTGAAATGGGAAGTGGCAGAGTTTGTGGCTAAGTTCCTAGTGTGTTAGAAAGTAAAGACTGAACACCGTGTTCCCAGTGGTTTATTTCATCCCTTAGATGTCCCTGAGTGAAAATGAGATTACATCTCAATGGAATTCTCAATAGGACTACCCAGAGCTCAGGGTGGTTATGATGATATCTGGGTAGTGGTGGGTCAACTGATGAAATCATCTCACTTCTTAGCAATTAAGGAGTTGGGCCTGGTGAGTACCTTAGCACAGAGGTATGTAGACTAAGTGGTGTGTTTTCATGGAGTTCGGAATATTGTCGTCTCAGATCGGGATACTCGGTTTACATCACGAGTCTGGAAGGGGTTACAACATGCTTTTGGCACCCAGCTACACCTTAGCACTGCTTTCCACCCCCAGATCGATGGGCAGACATAGAGGACTATCCAGACATTGGAGGAAATGCTATGAGCATGCGTTCGGGATTTCAGAGGATCGTGAGTGTGACACTTTCCTTTAGTAGAGTTCTCCTACAACAAAAACTTCCACCCTACTATTGGCATGGAACTGTTTGAGGGTTTTTATGGAAGACCATGTCATTCACCCATTGCTGGGAAGAGGTTGGTGAGATAAGTGCTCTTGGCCTACAGGTAGTACAGAGAACCACAGAGAAAGTCCATCTTGTGCGTGAGAGGATAAAAACAGATCAAGACCGGCAGAAGTCATATGCTGACCATCGGAGAAGGCCCTTGGAGTTAAAGGTGGGAGATCATGTGTTCTTGAAGGATTCCCCTCAACGGGGGCTGCATAGAATTGGGAATGGGGTAAGATCTCCCCTAGGTTCATCGGACCTTTCGAGGTGCTGAGGCGAGTCAGTGAGGTGGCATATCAGCTGGCCCTACCACCTTAGTTGGAAAAGGTTCATGAAGTCTTCCACATCTCCCAGCATTGTCGGTACTTACACGATGACTCTCACGTTATCGAATAGGGAGAGTTAGATATAGGAGACAATGTGACCTTCGAGGAACAACCAGTCAAAATCAAGGATCGTAAAGAGAAGGTGCTCCGTGGATGAACCATCTCCTAGGTTCGTGTGTTATGGAGGCATGGCAGCCTTGAGGAGAGCACTCGGGAGCGGGAGTCTCATATGCACGCTCAGTACCTGGAGTTTTCTTTATTTGTGTTTTTCCTTGTTCTTCTGAGCTTTGTTTTGATGTTATACTCTGTACCTTTGATATATGGAATGCATGGCTTGTTGGTTGTGAGTCGTTTTGTTTCATTGTTCTTTGGAAGTGTTTAACGTGTCCAGATGTGTGGGGAAAGGGAAAAACCTGATCCTCAATCGAGACGCATTAATGCGTATGTGATTTAGCCTGTGCAGGAGAGTCAGTACCGCCTAAATCGGATAATATCTCGACATGGGAGAACAAATTACCCATTCCATGTGTTCGGACAGTGTGTTAGTTGTACGGTGTTGGGGGCAGTGTATGTTAAAAAATACTAATATATGAAAGTGGGAGGACCTAATCCCTAATCGAGACGCATTAATGTGGATGTGGTTAAACTCGTGTAGGTGAGCCAGTTCCGCCTAAAGCGGATAATATGTCAACAGGGGGGAATGAATTCCTTGACTAATATAATTAGTATAGTGGCTGGTTTCTGTTATGAAAAGAGCTCTGAGAGGTATCTTGTGGGGTGGTTGATCAGACCTTTCACCTTTTTATGGGTTGGTTTTTAATACTCGAGGATAGAGAATGTTTTGAGAGGTATCTGAAGTAATGGCCCGGACCTCTCCGGTCCATTCCCTTTTGAAAATGTGGTGCTAGAGGTGTTCTTGAGAGTCCAGGTGACTTGGCGGTGCATTGGGGTAGACTTTTGAGGAAAGTTAAAGGGTAATATCTTTCGCATGATTTTCCTAAACCGTGCGGCCAAACCATGCAAGGATGGTCTTTAGGGCAGTGGAAAATGCACAGTTAGCGCACGGTTTTCCTAACTGTGCGGACTAACCATGCGAGTAGGGGTTGTTGAGGTAGAAGCTAGCACACGGTTAGCGCACTGTTTGTTAAACCGTGCGACTAAGCCATGAGGGCACTTAAATTTAGATCCTAAAATTTAGGATCTTGATCGTTTAGCATTTATCTTGCTCGTTTAAGCCCCTAATCAACCATAACTCGGTATTACCCTTCCTTGAAGTTAGAAGAACACCTCTCAAGGGTTTTGGTGGTGATTCGGAGGCTCTCATTGGAAAATCGGAGCTGTTTTCTAGAGGTATGTGATTCTTTTTGTATGGTTTCTTAGATCTACCTAGATCTACTCCTCCTCTTCTCTCGGGATCTTT
The DNA here is from genome assembly GCA_963277665.1 of Viscum album. Lineage (NCBI taxonomy): Eukaryota > Viridiplantae > Streptophyta > Magnoliopsida > Santalales > Viscaceae > Viscum > Viscum album. The sequence continues at coordinate 1,459,174,754 of OY728150.1, read as the reverse complement.
GATTTACGCCTGTTATGGGTAGATATAAGTGTTTGGATGTTGTTTATGATGATTCTTGGTCTTGATCTTTCCAGGAAGAGATATCTAAGGTAGGGTTTCAAAGAATCGACCCGGGTTCCCTTGAACATTTTGGTTTCCGCCAAAAACCATTGAGGTAGGGATCTTACCTTTGTCTCTCTAATTTGTTTATCATGCGGGATGGGTGTCCTATTGCTTCCATGAGACATAGTTGAACCAGTTTAATTAAGATAATCACTGGATTAAATAACGGGGATGGAAAGTTATTATGTTTATCCTAGTTTATTATATTGTTATGCTGTGAATTCAATAGGCTTCTGCCTACTGAAAATCATTGTCATTGGGGTCTTTGCTTCCGCAATTAAATGTCCTATCTTTCTAGACTGTTTTGTGGATGAAAACTGTGGAATATAAAATTTCGTTAATCACGTAATGTTGGCTGATTAAATGAATATATGGAAGCCTTGTGTGATCACCTCGGTTGAACAAAATGGTTAATGAACATGTGGGTGTTTGTTTGGTTACGTGGTGTGTGAAAGGGGGGGGGGGTGAATCCTGGATTACTATGAATAGGATGGGAAGCACGGCTGCGGTAAAATGATACTAAAGGGGCAATGATGTGGCACGAGCCTTGTTTCATGATACGTTTGTGGAGACGTGGTTATACTGGTAGCAGGGCAGCAGTAATGGGTTGTGGTATTAAACGAAATTGGAAAGTTGATAAATGATCTGTGGGGAATGATAATGAATTAAACGCGGGAACCATAAATGGGGTTTGATTGATGATAAATAGGATGGGTTTGTGTTTCTTGTGTGTTATCTAACTTGATTTCTGGTTGGCAGGGTTTTTTTCTACAAAACGCTTTATCTGGTTTGAGAGTTTCCCAGTAGTTAAGAAACTAATAAACTAATACTGTTAAAAACATGAAAACCTAAATGGGGTTGGGATTGTTTGTTGTATGCATGCTTCGTAGTATCATACCGAGGAATGTGCTCAGTTTCTCTGTTTAGAAGCCATAGGTTGGGATGTGTGTTTGGTATATATATATATATGTATCTGTATCTTTGTGTTTTGTCGCACCCCACCCATGTTGAGAACCGAGAGCTGAACACTCCCATTTCATGGGAGAGGGTGTTTTACACTTAGTTACTATCTCCTTCCCTCTCCTTATTCTATAGGATATAATGGCATGACGTGACCTTACACCTAAGACTCTTTAGGTAGGTTTCGATTGGTGAGATTTTAGCCCAAGACTCTTCGGGCAGGTTTACTGTTCCCAAGAATCTTCGGGATGAGTCCCAGGTGTGTTCGGGTGGGGATGTGATTGTGGTTTGTGAGGCCCAGGTGTGTGCGGGAGGGATATGTGGTGTGTGAGGCCTAGGTGTGTGTGGGAGGGATATGTGGTTTGTGAGGCTCAGGTGTGTGTAGGGGGGATATGTGGTTTTGTGGCCCAGGTGTGTGCGGGCGGGAAGAGTGTGGTAGTGTCAGGACGTTCACCATTAGGAAGAGCTGCTAACTAGTGGGAAATGGTGCGGGGTAACCAATAATCTTGTTCTTATATATTACTACCTATTTCTTTGTGGTTTTGGTGAGTATGGATAGTGAGGTTGGGTGGATAGAATTCCTTGATAGGTGTTGGTTTCTTCTGTTGTTCTCACGGGACATTTGGTTGTCTCCCCACCTGTGCATGAGAGCTTTAGCATTCCCTACTGATTATACTTGTATGATCACCCTAATTTTACATTCAGGATTCCATGTGGACTACCAGGGTCATGCGGGACCCTACTAGTCGGGCAGTTGGAGTTTTTGCAGTTTGTTGTACTCTTGTTTCTTTTGGTATTGTACTTTTGAGATTCTAGTAATTTTACATTTTTTTAGAATTATTTTAAACATGCATGTGGGATTGGTTTGGGTATATTTTCATTCACTTGTGCCTTTTTCTTTTGGTTCTTGACTCATCCTATTTCCTGATATTAAATAATAAAAAGGGTAATGCCTCCCATCTTGTGAAAACTCATACCCTTGGTGCTAGTCGCCACTCCGGGGCCTATTAGAGGTGGGACTCGGGGGTCATTATCTCCCTTTCACCATTTCCAGCTCTGGAGGGGTATCTTTGGTGAGAGGGGTTCATGACACATAATATGAAGGGAACAATTATTATAGTGAAACCCCATTAAATAATTTTCTTTAAATCATACCCTTTTCCCTAGAAAAAGGAATCATATTTTCAAAAAGATCATTCTCCAAACTTTTTTTAATTGATGTGATTTTCCAAAAAAATGTAAGAAATAATATATTATATATGTAGGTAACTTGGGTAATAATTTTTGATATTGATCGTAAAAATTTAGTATCCAACATATTCAATCTCCAACTATGGAGTTCCCAATTCATTAGAGGTTATAACATAACCACCCATAATTGGTTTTTTCATGGAACGAACCATCATTGGGTTTTCATGTAACCAACCATCATTTGTTTATAATGTTACCACACATCATTTCATTATCTTGTTACCACCACTAATTTAAAATAATTTGGAAGAACTATAACTTAAACATAAACCGTGAAAACATGCCTCATAAAATAATCATTGAAGAAAATACACTTTACATAATGATATCACCCATTTCAAAAAAATTCACAAATAAAATATAAAATATTTTATTTGAATGTTATGATATAAAATTAAAAATTAATTATTAAAATATTATGATTAAATGGAAGTTCTAAATTATTATCATGCAATACGTTTTAAAAAACACATCATTTTAATTTTGTAAAAAATAATTGAAAGAGAAACTATAACAAGTATTTTAAAAGAAAGTCCATTACAAATATTATGTAATTGAAGTGAGAATTTATAAAGTGATTAAATTACGTGTATTCACTATAATCTATGTAAAATAATTGTAAATTCAAAGTATGAAAATATAAATTACTTTGACACATAATCTTAGAAATCCATTATAATTGAATTTGAGGTTTAACCTAATGAATTGAAATTGGGATAAGACTTTCCTAACTTTAAATAAGAATCATCACATAAAATAATTATATTCATAAATAATACATTTAGATTAATTATAATTATTCTATAGAACCATATTATGGTTTATTTTTCATTTCATATCACTTATTCCTATGTTATAACAATTACATAATTATATATGTTCTCGTCAGATGTTTTTATGATAGTCAGTTCTTTTGTCCAAAATGAGTTAGGTATGATGTATATAGTAAAAGTTGTAAATTTTCCATCATATGCATAATAATATAAATAATATAATATTAATTATTATATATCGTTTATACTATTAAATTCATCCATTTAATATGGGTATGAGAAATGAACTATGTTATAATCATGGTGATGGTATGCGGTATATACATTTGAATAACGTTTCTATTCTTCAATGATCATTATATAAAAAAGGTAAGTATAATTTTACCTTTTTAGAATGATAATAATATAATATTAATCAATAAATATAATTTAATAAATAATCAATTTGAAGTGGTTATGAAAAACAATTAGCATCTCTTCTTGGTGGTGTTAATTCTAACTTATCCACGAGTGACGTTCCATGTTTTTCTATTTATAGAAATTTTTAAATTTTAATGATACATTATCTTTCTAGAGTGATACATATTTCATTAATATCATATAAAAACATAAATTTCATAATTATAACCAATCATGAGAGACGATTATGGAAAATGAAATAAATTGGTTTGTGAGGTTGTAGTATGTCGTATACCCAGAAAAATGAGTTATTTTCATATTTGATTGAAAAGTAGATGGATATGGGTAATTAAGAAAACATAATAACATCTCATTAAATATAGTAACTAGAGTTACTATTTTATCATGTTCTAACATGGTCTTAGGGATGTAGTAGAATAAAAAAATAGAAACACTTTATTATAAACAATAACACTTCTTCATATATTCTCATTTTCACAACACATGAAGATCCCTAAAGGGTTTGTTTGCCCAAAAATAATAACACAATAACTAGGGTATGAATTCAAGGATGGTAATTTTTTATATATTTTACTAAGAAAAATGGTTTTTATATGTGAATAAATGATATGATGTGGTTCTATTTTATAAGAGAGGTGAGGGGCACTCTTAGAATTTTTAAATATATTAAATTAATATAAATTAATTTTAATTTCTAAAGGGATCCAAACATATTAATTTAGAATATAAGATGGATTTTGGTCAAATTTATATCATCCAATAAAATTTAGATATTATTTTATAATACTTTTATCCTTATCTTTTGATTTTAACCCTTATTTTTCTGATTTATCTCTTACCGTGACAAATTAGATGTTTACAAATTAAGGGTTAATATAGTGACTATAAAATATGAAAATAACCATAAATATACAATGGATGAAATTATTATTATCACCTCAATATTTTTGTTGAATTTATTATTTTTTGGAATTTTATATCAATTAATATAATAATATTTATTCTAAAATATTATTAACGTTAATTTGGACATAATTCATTACATTGAATTTTAAAAATTCCAATAAAACAAGACAAATTAAACATGAATATATTAAAAAATCACTTAATTGTAAAATTCATCCAAAATAATATTTTCCCACATTAATTATTACATATTATATTTATTTTTTATATTAAAAAAATTATTTTATATTTCTATTAATACAAACAATACTCCATTCGCATTGTGTAATAATTTTATGTACATATTTCTTCACTAAAAAATAAAAAAACAAATACAAGATGAATATATATATTTAATATTTACAATTAATATTTATTGTTGAAGATATATTATAAATTACCCTATATTAGAAATGTAATAGTTATTTAGAGAATTAGTATGACATCATTGACTTTTGTTTTATAAATTTTTTTCATAAATGTCATAATCTCATTGATGTGGATCTTAGAGGATATAATTTAAATCCCTAGATTATTACTGCCCAAAATAACTCATCTAATAAAATTGGTGAATTTTTGGGGTCATTTTATAGTCCTTATCATTTTCCCCTTAATTACAATATTTACCCTTTACCGTGGTAACAAAAATTCTTGAAGTAACTATTCATATTAAAAAAAGGGAAATATTTAATTGATTACAACCTATTGAATAAATATATTAAATTCATTGTTCAAAATTAACAACAATTATGTTTATTTAATTAATTTTTATCTAAAACAGAAAAAAATTAAAACACTTCTTCAGTAAAAAGTCATTTTTCAAAATTAAAATGTTTTATACTAAATGGATGTATAAAATAGATTTCAAAATCCATAACTGAATTAATAAATATATAAATGAATTAATTATAATCTAAATTTAATACATATCATAATTTGACCTTGTTTATAATTTAAAAGGATAATTTGAAATTGAAATTAGTATTTTTAACTATAAAATAAAAAACCGATCATTTTAGAAAATTATCAGAATTTATCCTTTGCAAAATTTTGATATTATGATTACAATAATTATGTTAATATAAAAATAATATTTTCTAAAATCTCAAAACTTAATAATATTATTTTTTCATAAAAAAATTAAAATCATTATTTTAGAAAGTGTATTTGAATAATAAAATTACTTTAATAAAAATTATGTTATTATATTTTAAGAAGATAGCTAAATATTAACATTGAGTTGGACCATTATATTTTTTCCAAAAATAAGTTATATATATTATTTCTTACCAATTTAATGGCTAAGTTGTAACATAAATATTTCAATAGTAAAATTTAGTTTTTCATTTCTGCTTGATGTGGTGTATCTTGTATGTTATCAAACATAATAATTTATTTAAAAAAACATGATGTTAGAATAGATCCCTGATTCATTGGGTAGTGATTATGTTTTCTAGGGAATTATCTTAGATTTTTTATAATAGTTATTTCAATTTCAATAGTGATATGTGGTTTTATGAATGCGATTCATCGAGTTTCCCAAAATGGTTTCTTATTTTCATATTGTGGGTTTTAATGGTTTAATTTGGGACAAAAGTGTGTCTTCCTTCAATGGGGAAATTCATTAATTTAAATGATCAAATATCAATATATGGGTTTTCATTTTTGTTCACTGGACTAATTTTTTTCACTATTTATGTATCATTCTAAGCATTTTGGGATCACCACAACTTATAAAATTTTTTCCCAATATATTTAACAATGAGAAGGGAAAACCTTGATATCAAGATGAAAATTGTGGGGATTCTTCAAAAAAGTAAATCATTTTTTTAAGAATATTTTTTTGTGTGGGAGAATAGATAGTGATTTTATGTTTCCACTTATTTTTTATGTATTTACCATGTTAGAGTTTGTCCTAAATCTCGAAAACACCAATCCAAAACAATATTTGGGGAATAAAAATAATAATTATACACTAAATTCACTAGAATATCTGATTTTAAGTTTGGGATAATACAATTTTCTTTATTAATGTTTACTAAAAATATGTATTTGTTAAATGAAAATTTAACATTCTCTAAATAAATTACTTTAGGTGACTAGTAAAAATACATATATTTATCAAATACAATCATTTTTGGGAAATAAAAATTACTATTTTTTTCAATAATAATATATATTTATAATTTATAATAAATTGTTCCAAAAAAGATATTGAACTTATAAATCTATGCATATTATTTTCAAAAAATTATGTTTATTTTTCTATAAGAACTATTTTTATTCTCTTATATTAAAAACTAGATTTAATAACTTATATAAATTGAATATAACAGATTAGATCTGATATTTTATTTGTTTATTTAATATTATATAATAATAACAATTTTGTTATTATCCATTAATATACGATTACTATGACTATAGTTAATTACCATGATAATGATAAAAAATTTATTTTCATAGAATTATAATATTAATATTCTTAATTTTAATCCAATCTAAGAAATTAATCAAATGTCTAAAATTTTTCAAGTATAGTGACTAATAATATTTGTAAAACGTTGAAAATAATTTTATTTTTGATCATTTCTATAATATATTATAAATAATTAATGATAAAAACAACATTTTTCTATAGATTAGTTAATATATATATATATTAATGAAATGTATTAATTTTAAAGTAAATTTTATCTAATATATAAATTTAATTATATTATATAGATCATAGATTTATTTTCTATTGTCAAAATTTATTTAAAGTGGTTACCATATATATATGAAAAAATATAAAAATGGTAAAATATAAAAATAAATCTGAAAAATTCTTGAAGAATGATTAAATTATGGTGGAAAAATGTTGGTGGAGGAATTATACACCTTTTTCAAACACAAATTACATTATTTATAACTTCTCAAACCCCTGATCCTTAAATATATTCATTTTATTGTTGAAAAATAATGAGTGTTCAAAAATGTTCTTTATTCTTGACATATGAATGGAGATCACTTCAACCCTATCAAAGATACATATCCACTAATAAATATTCATGAAACCATCCCCAATATGTCTCTATTAGAATCTATATTCCTAAACTAAAACCCCTAGTAATAATATTTTATCTTATACCCTTAATTTCTAAGGGTATACTTTTAATGCCCTAAACCAAACCACTGGGTATAATCTGGTGATCTAGAAGTCAGTATGGCTACCTCCCCATATGCAAGTGCCTTCCGAAATGAATTGGGGGGTCCAAAAAATCAATAGGTAGAATATACACCTAGTATCATATATATACACCAATAATATATATGTGATAAAATATGAAAACTCATTGTAGTCAAGGTAGAAGATAAAATATCATAATGTGATATCATATAGAACACATCATATAGAAATAAATAATGATAAAAATTGTGCTCCTTGTGTAGAAATAAAATCTATATTTTAGATTTATTTAGATTAATAAATAATGTAACACTATTTAATTCATTCTAATTTCATCCACCTGACACCATTAGATCCTTTCTCCATAACTCAACTATCTTTCATTGGCCCTTCTCCCTTGCAAGGAACACTATGCATTAATTTTTGACACACTTAATGATTTCCATAAAGGGTGAGAGTAATAAGACCTAGTAAGGAACCACCAATGTGTTCTAAAAAAGTTTAAAAATTTATATCAGTTGTAATCCATGGTAAATATAAATAAAAAATAAACCATAATAATAATTTATAGAGTACCCTTGTCCAAACTAATAAGCAATCATCCCTAACCACCACTTTTTCTCACCAATGATTTATGGATATTCAATGATTATTGAAGTTATTGTGAACTAGTGACAGGGCTGGAGAAATGTTGTGCATGATCCATAAGGAATCAAGTCAAACATGGTACTCATTAACTACATGGTATCAAGTTTTGTAATGTTTCCTTGTGTCCTCAAGGAATCATGTTTCACATATATCCACAACACTTTTATTTCATACCTTATGTTGGGTTCCACCATAACCATCACTATGTTTCTTGCACACTCACTATATTATGGTTAGTCATACCACAATACTCAACCTTTTACAAATACTAAGAAAAAAAATTCAAACAATATGGTAACATTTATAATAGGGAAGATAATAAGAAAAAGAGGCTAAAATATTATCATGAACATATAGTGGTAATATATAACAACATAAGAGAAACATAAAATATAGTAATGAGATACCATAGAAATATTCATGGAATAAAGGAATATATATTGGTATCAATTTTTTCTATGAATCACGTGAGAAAAAACCATAAATTGTTAACAATAATATATTAAAACACACCTTGAATCATGAATACAAGAGCATAAAAATACCCAATAGTTAAATGGATTATTATCTCATGGCTATGGAAAATTAACTCTAATGGTTATTAATGGATTGATTCCTAACCTCATTTTGTAACCATATAGAACATGATATATAGTTATTGAATCAAAATTCATGTAATGGTTCACCAAAAATAGATATTTAAAGAGAGGCTTCAGAATACTTCAGGTCAAAAATATTATTCTAGAATTAAATACCTCACAAATTTTTTCAATTGATCTAGTTCCAACATATATTCATAAATGGGATATAAATTGAAAATATAATTTTTAGATTAAATAAACTATTAAATGTTCATCAACCATTTAATAATAGAACATTAGTTCTATCTAATGAACATTGATCCACCAATAACCTATCAATGGATAATATATCCAATATGGTATTCAAGAAGCATTCTGGGAAATTTCCAACCTTCCTGTGGAATAATCACCAGGAAAAATGGGTGTTATTGACATGCCTTATTCATCACCAATATAAACAAGAATAAAAAATTGAATAAATTTCAAACATTTATCCACAATAAAAAAGTTTTTTAGGAGGATGTTTCGTAAACACATAACCATATTACACATGTATATTTTTCTGAACATGATGTATCAATGATCCATTTTAAAAACTTTTGATCCAAAAATGATCCACAGTAGATGGAATAATTAATAAAATAAAATTATAGTCAACACAGATAAATCATATATATATATATTCACATCTCTTAAGAAGGAATATAAATTTCTCATGGATCTAGAAGAATATTACTATTCTATTGTAATGAGATTATTTTAATGTTGATGTTCCATGTAGAGACATATGAGAGAGGCATAAATCAAGAGATGGATTCAAAAATTGTGTAAATAGTGATTGGGGTTTTAATTGGTTATAAAACCTGAAAAACTCCAAGTGTGATATGAAAACCCATATGTATCATTTAATGAACCCAAGTTGTTGATAGTGGATCAAATGGCTAGACAGTGACTAGACTTTGGATGACTAACATGTTGAGAAGAATCTCTTTTGTTCTTCATGCACCAACATTTATCTAAGGGGGGTCTATTGCAAGCTCCAAACCTTTTATAACTCCATAGAATTACTACAAGCACGATATAACCACCATAATACTATGTCATCATTGAACTCCCGATCCATAGATTCCAATATCTTTTACTAAAAAAACCAACCAATTTAAGACCAATATAAGAGATAACAAAAGAATCATTAAAAGATAATATATTTAACAGTTTGAATATAAGTAATTATAATTTTGAGGATTAAAAAAATACATATTAAAGATCCCAAAAATAGAGGATTGATTTAGCGATAAAGTAAAAATTTATATATATGGAAAGATCAAATTGATATAATGTGATATATTCATTCCAACATCAATGATTTATTTTAGAATTTAATTCATTAGGGAAGATGATATTAACTGAAAAAAATTACTAATATTGATAATAAGTGAAAATAACATATAGAAAAAGTTTTTTTGTATAAAATAGGATTAAAATATCATAACCAATTAAACCATTTATGATTTAAAGAGAAACAAATTGAATCAAGAAAATGGTAATTCCTCAATTATCATCTAAATCATTTTCCCTTGATAGTGAGAGATATTTAGTCTTTATACATATATTCCTAAACATTCACTTCAAAAAAATCCATAAGAGTATTAGTATGGTGACCATAGTATCATTTTTATACTAAAGTGTTTCTATATTAATTTTAAAATACATATTATTCCTGTCAATTCAGTCAAAAAACCAATGAATAATGATCATGAGTTTGCATGGACTATTGACATAGTTATGCAATATGAGTTCTTTATCATCATCCACTAAATTAGATTTATTTAAAAACATATTTGTGGTAAAATTAATATGAATATGAAAATATTTATATTATATTAATGTTATATTGAACATTATATAAGTGTTATTAACAATAAACTGTCATAAAAACATAATAACCTTATATGAACATATAAGAGTAACATTATTATGTTGAGTTCCATTTAAAAATATATATATAATTGTATAAATTTAATTGTAATAATATAATAGAGACATACACCACTACAAACTATGCATATTATTAATTTATAATCCAATACATTAAACCATGGTAAGTATATGAAAATATTTTTATATAAATTGATCAAGCCACCTCTAATATCTCATATAAGAAAAAACTATAGAATAATTAAATATCATATGGTAATATTTTTTTATTCAGTAAATGAAATATAGATGAATTGTTTCGTCAAAATTTGTATCTAATAAGCCAAATTTGATTATTTATGATGTCAAGATCACAAGAATATCGAATCATAAATATGTTTAGGGTTTATTTTCTAAATTTTCATCCATTGGGAAATTTTTATTATTATAAACCATGGGTAATTTGGAATTGGGTATCAATTTCATCAATAATATTTGGATTCATGAATCTCTTTTCTTTCATGATATTCAATTTTCTATTTAATATCAATCTGTCATGGGGTTTGATTAAAAAATTTCAATACCCATTCAGGTTTTCTATTACACATTCCTTTAATTTAGATATGGTTTAATTTTAAACCTAATATTATTTATTTGGTGAAAAAATGCCTAATTTATTAAATAAACAATGAAATCAACTCAATTTAGGTTATAATAAGTATATTTTGATGATAAATCACATTCAAGGGAACACGATTACAAATTTTAATTGTGGAATGTCCCTTTCCCCAACTAAAATTATTTCTCCTTCAATTATATATTATTTAAGTGGTTATGATAATCCAATCATCTTTTTTGCTTAAAAATCATTTTCAATATGGTATTTTTAGTTATTATATTTATTAGTTACTTATTTCAATAAAAATCCTCTTCCCTGATGAAACATATTCTCAAATAAAATATTAATGTTAAAATGAATAACTCACATTATTTCGATGTGATTTTCCTCTATTTTCAATTTTACCTTCTTGAAAAATATCTCCTCTATTTTATGGAACACTAATATTGATTTTTTTTGTAATCAACATAATTCTATTTACCTATTTTGAAAATGAATTTTTTTTACACTTTTTATGATATGTATTTTCAACAATTTTTTTTAAATATATTTTTATTTCTTTCAAAATGAATTTATTAATCATTCACTCAATCATTCCTCTATACAACATTTATGAAATTTTCAAGACTCCATTAATAGGCATTTCCAAAATTGTAATAACTTTATATATCTGAATTATTTTTTTCCAAAACAATAATATTGGATTTTATAAATAAACTATATATTTTTTAAGTCGGCTATTCTTTATACATATAATAAAAGAACCTTTTTTTTAAAATAATTAGAAATAATTGATTTTGTATAATTGTTAAATAATTTCCGAGGTTACATGATTTTAAAAAGTTCATAAGTTTTATATTATTCCATGATTTTTATTTAAATTTTGTTATTTAGAAATTATTTTATTTTTAAAATTCATTTGAAAGTAAAATTGTACTATTCACGTAAAATTATTCTTTATCCAGTAGTTGATTCTTTATATGTATTTTACAAAATGAGTAATGTTAAATCTGTAGGGGAGAAATGATCAATCACTCCCTCTTTCAAGCTTAATAATTTTTTGTGTTTAACTATAATTCTAATTCCAATTTTTCCCTAAATACACCATTATTTCCTTTTATTGAAGGTTATTGAACTAGACTCCATACTTCTATTTTTTGGGAAATAATTGAGTTAGTCAAATATCTATTGTCTTTAATGATTAAATACCATGTACACTATTACCATTATTGAATGTTATTTACCTAGGGAGTTAATTATTATCTATTTTATAACAATTTATTTTCCATGGATATATCTTGTTATTATTACTGATGTAATTAGGAATTATTTTTATTTGATTCTATTATAAAATATTTTAAACCAATTTTCACTCTATAGATTTTCATGAAGTAAAAAATTTATTAATATATTATAGAAAAAAAATTTAGATGATGATGTGTGGGGTCTTATATCACCCTCTAATTCATTGGTTTTAGATTATATCACAATTAATAATCCAGAATGTTAATAATTATTTTTTCACATATCAGTTTGAATAATGGGATTTATTATATTTTCAGGCATGGTAAAAAGGAGTTTGTTTGAATAGGAAAGGTTATAATGTGTTCTCACACAGTTGTTACCAATTAAATAGTTGAAATTATTTTATAATAAGTGTTTAGGCCATATTTTATTCTTATTCTCTACATGTTTTATTATTATTATGACTATGATACTTTCTAATAGATTATGGCTAATATCATATGTTTTCACATTGAGTTGATTTATTTATAATATTATGAGAATCATTTTTCATTGAATCAATAATTTTGATAGATGACTTTTTTGGAATAATAATTTTATATAATTCAAATATATTAGTTTTGATATTTTACGACCAATTATGTCTACCCTTGTTTAGAATTTTATATCAATACAATGTTTAGCTTCCATTCCACTAGGTTATGAATAAATTTAATATATATGGTGTGTCAAAAATAGTATTTTTTATATGGAATATATTGGAGTTATTTAATACATTTTATTTACTAGTAAATTTATTATTCTGTTATAAAAATGACCAATAGTTGAAAAATGGTATGGGTTTTACTAATAACTAATTTTTTATAATTCTAAAAAACCCTTAAACTAAACAATCATAAGAATGTATTTTAAGGAATTATTTATAAAATCTAGTAATTGAGGAGATCTCATTCATATGGTACTTATTGGTGGAGTTAGAGAATATTTTTACTCAATGTGTCCTAGAAACAAACCAAATAGTATAATGCGATGTTGTTAATGAAATTATAATATATCATTTACCATTTTTATTTGTAACATGTCTCATTGGTAAATTATTTGCTGAATGTTTGAAAAGAAATTATACATAGATAAATAACCACTCAACTAGTTTAGGTTCTGCTATATGCATCATTTCCATAAAGAATTACTAATTGTAGAAAATATTATTGTCATTTTAGAGAAATGGAGTTACTAAAAATAAACATCATTTTTCCTAAATATAACATTAAAATATTTAATTTTATGATATTTTGAAATAGGTTGTGTGCACTATGGGATTCCGATATTTTAAAGGAATATTTAGATGAATATCATAGACAACTATTTCATATTTATTCCTACAACACTATAATGTATAGATACCATTGGTTGTATGAATAGTTGGGTGGAATAAATAAATATATTTTTTATTTAATAATGAAATGTTTAATAATAAAAAGGATAAATTTTAGAGAAAAAAATGAAAGTAATGAATTAAACATTACATATTCTTGAATGGAAATATTATAATGTATTCTAGTATTCTATGTGGGATTAAAAAATCAATCTTGTTGTAAAAAATTGGATTTGATTAATTTTTTTCATCTTGATAAATCATCAAATTTTCAATATATTGGAAAATATGTATTTGGATAAGAATTATAGATTTTTTTATAAAGATATAGTTAGATTAAATTGACTCACTCACTTTTAATTTTGTGATCATGATACTAGATTTTTAAAATATGTTTTTAATGGTGTATAAAAGTAATTAGGTACTAAATAATATTACAGTTTAGTTTTTTGTCCACAATTTGTTAGGAAATCAGAATGAAATATTTATACATTGGAAGATATGTTTTTTTTTCTATTTGGGTCATTAGGTAACTTGAAATCAACATCATTCCTTATAAATATTTTGTTTTAATAAAAAAACTATTTTACTATATAGGTATAACCATTTTGTGTATTATATAGATTGTAGTGTTTGGAAACCATCATGTTGTAAAAAAAACTCAATGAAATAATTTCCCAAGTACTAAGGTTATTAAAAGAGTTGTTCTAAAATGAAAATAATTTTTAGAACTATATGATGGAATCTTAAAGTATGAATAATGTTATTAATACCACCAAATAAATTATATATTTGTTAAGGTTGGATATCATGATTTTCATAATGTACATCCATCATAATGTGTTTTTAATTTTGTTAATAAAGGAATATCATGATTGTAATATATTGTTCTATATGAAATTATTCAAAAAGATATATAATTTCCATACAGTTTCTATAACCATGTGTTTATGTTAGGTACATGATATATTTAATTCCTTTTTGTAAAATAATTAAGAAAGCAATGAATCATAGGTCTAAATTAAAAATTTAGTTTAGTTCAAATAAAATTATTCAAGTGAGGAAAAACTTTTTATATTTATATATCACCAATATTATTTACTTTTAGACAAAATTATTCTCTAAGAGAATGTTTTTTCGAATAATCAATTGATTGGGGAAGCATCATGGTAATTATAAACATATATGAGATGGAAATATAATTACTTGTATAAGTGAGTATTAAAATTATGATTATGTAATTTCATGAAGTGGGAGGAATATGAAAATCTAGGTAATCCTATAAGTAAATATATTTTATGATTTATAAGAATTAATTTTTATAGTTTCATGACCATCATTATTTTATAATTTTTTTACATATATTTTCCGTAAAAAAGCTATGGTTTTATTTGAGTAAATTAGTTATCGAAATATTATACAATATAAATGAAAACGTAGATATCTAAAAAAATAATATTAATTTGATAAATTTAAATTCATTTTTTATTAATCATATGGAATTTATCTTATGGTCTACTGTTGGTATTTTTATAAAAAGAATATTTTTTTCAATAATGAAAAAAACCACTTTTAAAATTTTCATTTCATTTCAAATATTTAAAAAGTCCAATTATACATTTTCTAACATAAAATTATTCCCCTTTTACTATACATAATCTAATTAATTCCGTAATAATAATCATTTTTTATTGATTTTCGTATTAAATTGTTTTTTATTAAATATTTCATTTTTTAATTTCTATTTTAATTACAATTTCCCTATTTATATTAGTTTTTTTACCTAATATAAAAATTTAACATGGAAAAATATATTTCATATTTATAATAATGAGTATTAGACATGTTAATAAGTTTAATTTTATTTTTTTCATTCTGAAATTTATATTTGGTAAAAAAATTCCAACAATTTAAGGGTTAAAAGAGTTGGTGAAGAAGATAAATCTATGAGATAAAGATAATGATATTAAAAAGAAATAAATATTAATTTATTATAGTATTTAGCCCCATAATTATTCTAGATTTTAAATATTTTAATTTATATACTCGTTCATTGGAGAGTGCTATATTATATATTTAAATGTCTTTTTTGGTATTTAGAAGTGTGAAACACCCATCACTTATAGATGGTTACCTCGTCACTTCACTTATTCCTTCACTATAATAAAATTAACTCAACCAATAAATAGATAAATACTTTCCCAAAATAGATAAACATGTATAATATGTTCTCATCTCACTAAATGTCCATCAAATAATGCTTAATGTGTTTACCGAGGGATTTTTCGTGATGATGAAGTATGATTCTTAACTGAGTGTTTCATGTTTATTTATTCTCATACATCCATAAAATATTCTTTAAAAATATTTTACAACAAGCTCAGTATCTAAAATATTAAAATATATTACTATTTTAATGGATGAAACCCTTTTCACTTACATTTCTTTCATATTGGAAATGAAAACATCCCTCATGTATACAAGTGGGCTGCCACTTCAACAATTATATGTGTTTCATTTTTCATCAACATATCATATTTATAGTAAAAATTAAAGATAAAATTAATTTTTATTATATTATTTACATTATTATTATTATTCTTGGAAATGATAACATCGCTCAGGTGTACCTATAGACTACAACATTCACAAATCAATGTGATTCGTATTTCATTTACACCATAGAAGGGAAGTAATATGGATTGGTAAAATAATGAAATTTAACTTTTGTAATATATTAATTTTTTTGAATATTAATTAAATTATATGATGTATTTCATTTTATTCAAATATATAAATGGAAACAACATTCAGGTGTACGCATGGACTAATGACTTAATGAAATGAGGAAACACGTTTTTCATGAATGCATAACATTATTTTTTGGAATATTATTTAATTAATAAATAAAAAAATTATAAAATATTTATTACTCTATATGAAATAAAACTATAACCACTTTAATTGTTGTCAATTTAATGATTTTCTTTTGATATAAGAAACTGAATTTCTCTAAGATATCTATCATAAATACAACAATTTTTAATGTAAATAAAACAAGGTAAAATAATTTAAATAAATCAAATAACGATAATTTAATGAACATGGAATTTATTCTTTAGGATTTAAAAAAATAGAATAATTTAATTTTTTTGGAATCATTAAATGTATGATTCTTCAAGAGACTTAATTTAAGGGAAATTCTATTAAAACATGTAATTAATTTTTCCTTCAAAATTATATTCTTCATGTTTATGATATTTTAAATGATTCATGAATTATATTATTCATCAATAAAATTTTGATAAATGTCATTTTTACTATATTATCCATTCATTACTGTGGTTTAAAAAGGAAAAATTTTATCTTCTTTCAATAGGTTATTCCCTTCTTTTTAAAAAAGTGTCATAGGAATTTTTTCCAAACGTATATGACATGATAACCTCTTCCCAAAATCATTCAATTTATTCAATATGATGATTATTATAAAATTTATCTTATTTTTTAAATTTATGTCATTTAGAATCCAATACCTATTACCCATATTCAAACAATACATTATAAATATTATCAAACAAATACTACCCAAATATTCCGGAGGACTAGCATCATTGAAAGACTAGGTGAATAAAACATTATCATAAAGATAATATTTTTTTATTATAATTTAAATAATGATATATTGAAAGTATTTATGCTCTAAAAATTCCATGGTATGACTTGTGGAATTCAGATACAAAATATGTAAGATAATAAAGTAAATATATAATTAACATGAAATGAAATAATAATGTGAAAGTAAAAGGTATAACATCTTATCATAATATATATGGTATATGAGTAATCACAATGAAACGTAATATATAGAAAATAGTATCACAAGATCATGGAAGTAATGAAAATAAATAAGAATCCGAAAACTTAACATGACCATAATTTATAAGAAACTATCAATACAATGTCACATGGTGCACAGATTCCCATAATGAAATTGGATTACAACATAATTCCATACATAACATATCAGGTGGCATAATAATTACCTAGTGCATTAGAGCACTATCTAGGAAAACCCATCATAGTAGAACATGATTATATTTGACATAAATTAAATCAATCATAACGAATAAAAATATGAATTACCTATTGAATGAAATAGTCTTTAAAATCATGCCTCATATTCTAATAAAAATTTATCTCATAAAGAATGAATTTGAGAAATGATCATAAGGCTTGTATTATAAAATAAAAATAAGGGAGAATAAGATAGTTATATACGGGGGAGGCATATATACAATATTTGGAATCATTACATAATAATAAATAGTGGTAATGTTAATTATAGAGAAAATGGTCAAAACAAAATGACTTGTAAAGAGGTATCCCATATTAAACCACTTAGAATACATCAAGAAGAAAATGCATTTTTACTCTGAAATCTATTACTTGAAATAAATTTAGTGTTAAAATATTGTATAATACATTTTAATCTAATAGTACATTCGAATCATATATATGAAGAATCGAAGTAGTGTGTGGTCATGATGGTGGGAAACTTTATTCCTATGTTATATGATAAAATAAAACATTCCTTTTATTCCTTTATTAAAAAGTCTAAAAGTACCTCATTCTAAAAATTTCATGAAAATTCAATTTATTAATTTTTTTTAAAATATTGTAAAAAATAGGATAAATTATTTTAGAATATCATAATGGAATATCAAAATAAATTAACGGAATTTTTTATAAAACATGATTGTGGAAGAAAATAGATTTTCAAATGAAGATGAAGTTCATGTTTTATAAAAAAATCATTCGTTTTATATCATAGGGAAAGTAAAATTAAATTAAAACATTATTCTCATGAAATAATCTTTGCATAAGAAAATTTTGGGTTTATTAGGAGTAATATAATAAAATTAATCATTGAAAACTAATTATAAGAAATCCCAAATAATATTGATATTGTAATACAAAACCCTTTGAAATTTGTATACTTTAGATTAAATAGACCTTTCAAAGAAATAAACATAAATAAATATTTAAATATTAATATTTTTTATTATAATAATCATAAAATACACTCATGGGTTGTATATTAATGAAATAATAATTCAAAATGAAAATATGTCATGTTTCTCAATGAAATAAAAGTAAGATAAAAATATATTACCTTGAGTCCGACTCACCCCATATGTTAATTATTATTATAAATAATTGAAATATGTAAAATAATTATTTTCATAAGAATATTTTCCAATTTTATTAATCATTCTAATTTACCTATTACTAGGTAATATTTAATTACTTATTCAATATTTTTCACATCGTACATTTTGATGATATTTGGATTGAATGTGCTAAATAACATTGATAGGTAAACTAAAGTAAAAGAAGACATTATTAAATCACTTATAAAATAATAATAATTAAATTATTCTTATTATTATACATATATTAGACATTTAAAATAAATTGTAAATGATGTTTGAGAAAAATGAACAACTTTACAATCACGAAGACGACAGGTCATGTAGAAGAATTAGTAACAGTTCCATTTTCAATGATCATTATGGAATTAATTTATGTAATAAAATTTCATTAAATAATTGTAATTATTTAAAAATATAATATTTTTTAAAAATTAAATTATATATACGATCCTTATGTTTCGATATTAAAAGATGAATCTTGCCACCTCATAGATGTGGTAACCCCCACACACACATAAATAAAGATGTCATTTTAAATGAATTGAAATGTTAGACGAGATATGATATATTAAATTTACATATTGAAAAATTGGTCACTAATGTGATATTAAAACTTTTAATCCATTATTATAACTATCCATTTGAAATGGTTATAAAAAATGAATGACATTGTGTCACATGGTTGTATGAATCCATACACACGAATGCAAGTTTATTTTCCCATTTGATGGAAGAAGGATATTTGATTAATTTTATAAAAAATAATTAGATAGAAAATTGTGATTTATTAGTTCATAATTATTGAAAAATATTTTAAAGAGGTAGAATAAGAAATTCTACCAAAACATTTAGTTAATGAACAAAACACTTCTCTAGACAAACCACATTTTTCATTGCACCATAAACCCTCTAAGGTTGGTATTATATAAAAAAAGTCCTCTTGAATTTTTTGAAGATTATAAATATGGTTTTTGGGTTTATTTTTATACATCCAAAATTATTATTTTATATGATGTTAATATGATAATATTAATTATTTTTTAAGATAAGGGAGAGGCATTCAAGAAATTTCTTAAAATATTATGTTATTTTAAATAATTTTCAATGAATAAAGGATCCAAAATGATATAATTATATTATATGATGAATGTGGGTCTAAATTTTATCTTCCAATAAAATATTGGAATGCTTAGATTATTTTTTCACCCTCATAGTTTTGTTTTAGCATTCAATAACTATTTTGGATAATTACCAAGATAACATATTTTTTTCCAATTAAATGTTAATATAGATAGAATAAAAAATTTAAACCAAAATAGAAAATATATTATATTGGAAAACATACATAAATTAATCTTCCAAATATTGGATTTTTTTAAATTTTTATATCATTTAATAAAATATTAATTTACAAAAAATATCATTAATGTCATTTTTGACCATAAAAACATCATAAAAATGATGGAATTATTATAAATCAAATATATTATATATATAATATGATATTATTATCCAAAAAATTATGTAAATAAATAATTAAATAAAATTATTTTTATTTTATAATTATTAATATAATTTATTTTATTTTTTTTCTATTAATTTAGTTAGTACTTTGTAGGTGATTCTTAAGAATTTAAGGTAATTATTTCATTCCTAAAAAATAGAAATAAGTTACCATGATAAAATTTCAAAAAAAAAATTAAATAAAACATTTATAATTGAACATATATTATGTTTATCCCTATGAAAAAAATAGATTTAATAAATAATGGAGAATAAAATATCAAAATTTTCATTACATAAAATATTATAATTTTATAATTTTTTGAATTATTCCACCTTACTTGAATATTATAGTTTCTTGGATAGACATGGAATAAAAAAACAATAAAATTGTAAAATGGAATGTGTTAGAGTAACATTATATTTTTTATAATATTAATTTTTACCATAATTACCAGATTTACCCTTACTATGGTGACAATAATTAATTTTGGAAACTCTTCATATTGAATAAAAATAATAGGAACATAATTTAAAAAAATGTGGAATAGTTGATTTCAAATAAGGATTAATTTATTAATGTTTAAATTATTATACATGAAAAAAATATTTTGATATTGAAATGTGAAACAGAATTATTAAATAAATTTCATAAAAACCTATTTAAGTGAAAAATGTTTTATACCAAATTCAAGTATAATATTCTCTCAGTAGAAAATAAAAGTAATTTGTTAAAGAAAATATGACTAACTAAATATTATGATTAATCCATCATAAAATTTATATTTTGAAATAGATTATATTAAAATATAGTTTTCAATGAAAATGACTATTTTTAACTATTTATTGAATAATCAATCATTTAAAAACCGTCAAAATTTTACCACATGATAATATTTATATTATTATTTAGAAAATTAAATCATATTTTTAAAATAAATTCATTAAATGATCTAGAAAATATCAACAATATTTGTCATAAAAAATAATATAATTATTTAGGATGAAAACTAATTTTTAAATATTGATATGACATTACTAAAAAAATAATCATTTTAGTACTTTTTTAGAAGTAAAATTATATGTATTTAGTAATGTATTTAATACTATTCATATGCTATCATTTTATAGATATGTTATAAAATTAATATTTAAATCATTATCTATTATTGTTTGTTTAGGCTTAGTGTTGTACGTCTTATACAATCTCGATCAATGATTTCATTATTTTAAAAACTATCAGGTTGTTATATTCCCCCATTTAATGAATATTTTCCTTATAGTTTTATTTTTATATTGGTAATCAAGAGTTAAAAATTAATATACCATTGTTTAACTCCCGTATCATAGAATGGGTTAATAAAACATCCTTTTGAAATGATGGAAAATGAAATATGAGGGTTATCTATAATAACACGTATCTTGGTTTCCATATTTTAGAACATTAGTTAGAAGTGGATGTGTATAAAATAAGGATAAAATTAATTTCTAAATAGTGGTGGATATTGATATAGATATCTGGAAAAATAAATGTGAATGGTAGAGATAAATTTAATGACCATAAATAAAATAGGTGTGAAATAGACCGTTGCTTAATCTGAAATGAAGGTAGTTGGATGAAATTGATATTTTAATATCATTTTCTTAGAGTATATTAATTACTTTATAATATAGATAGATGGATAAAATAATTAAATATTCTTACTTTTAAAGTTGTATATTGATCATTATTTGTTTCAAACAAAAATTTAAAATTTTAATCCAAACGATGAGTTATAAAGATGATTTTTTCTATCCTGATGCTGTAAAATCACCATATATGGGATCCCATATTTCAAAAAAATAAAACAATATGTTACCCATATCATTTGAAAATAGAAAAATATAATTAAAATAATTTTATATAATTCTCCAATCGAGTAAACATTCATATGACGAAATTGATCATTAATATCCAAATCTATTACAATAAAACCCAATATTCAAAATAATTCTATCATAAACATTATTTAATCTATTACCAACCATGTTCAAAAACCAATCATTGAAAATGATTTGATTACATATTACTCTAATATTATTTTAACAATTTCTTATAATCAAAATCGGTTACTCATAGAACCAAATACCGCAAAAATGAATATTCCATAATCATATACCCTCTAAAATATGATAATAATTTCCAAAATTAAATTATATCACAGTTGAAATAATATATATTATGAAATATTATTAAAACTCTATTCATAAAATAAAATCACTTAATATTTAGTATAAATTAATCATATGAGGTTCCTATAATAGTGAAATTGTTCTAAAATATCATTAATCAAGGAATTACCCAAATTCTTTTAAAATTCATGGTTATCTACATAATAAAATAGATGTTCCCAAAATGAACTTAATCATTATATTTGAAATATTTCATGTAAAAAAATCAAACATAGTGGGTAATGTTTTACGTTAGTGGTATGGGTTTCACAATTACCGACCTTTGGTTTTGGGTTGAAGCCCCTTGACCATGAAAGATGTGATTTTCAGTCACCCAAAATACATGTTTTCCTTTATATTAAAACAACATAAATATAATTTCCCTAATTATCCCAAATGTGGCATGAAAATCCTAATAATTTTAGCAGAATAAATCTAAAATAATCCTTCACATTAACCATAAGTGTAACATATATATTATCTAAAAAATGCCTTCATAATATGTTTTTATTCACTATAATATATCATCACATAAACCCTCAGAAGATTTGATTAATAATTTTAACATATGGTAAATATAAAAATTAAAAAAACAAGTTGGTATGTACAAATATTATGTAAAAATCACATGAAATTTTTTATGAATCAACAAATAATCACACATTTTTTATGATTCATGTTTCTTATAACCAAAATATCATTGATATAACATCTCTCTAACATAATGCATGAATACAAATACATAAAAACATAAATAAATTCACATAATTGATTTGAATATCATATTTTCTTCCTTTTATGAGGACTAAATCCTAGGATTATGTCATTGACTTAGATAATACATTCATTCTCCACATATATTAAAATTAATTATAAATGAAATATTAGGATGAAATTTATATTCCTTCATTTATCTCTTGATTTTTCATCATAAATTACATTCTCTATGACTTTTTTTCACACATAAAACATCTTATCATTCCATTGATATATTTTATTGAGTGTTTATTCCCACATTCATGACATGTAAGAGACTGAATCTTCTTCCCTCCATATACATTATGAATCAACATTGTTTTTGTTATTCGGTGTGTTATGGTTTTCACCAAACTTTCTGTTTCTATTGATATAGTTATAATGAATATAAAGAATTATCACATGGATTCACCTTATAGATCCCATCTAATTTGGTTTCTTATGATAAAAATCATTCCAAAATCCATCATATTCATCATAAACACAGTTCCTCATAGTTTCATCCATTAACTAAAACCGAATGAATATTGAGAGAAATAATATTGATAGTGATAAAATAAATAATCATGAAAAATATCATTATGAAACTAAATAACCATACAAGTAGAACTAAGAAGTTGAAAATAGTTTGGAGTCACAATAATTAGACAACATGGTTGCATATAGTATAAATTCATATTGCTAGAAATATGAATCCTAGTGTAATTTCAAATGCTATAGACTATAGTGCTACAAATATTTTATAGTCATAATTCTTGGACCTAAGATGATCCCCTAAGAAATATTTTTAGGACTCTATATGGTTCAAAACCGACAGAAATGCTCTTCCTAGGATGACCTACACCAATAAAAAGAATTTTTTTTATAGAATGACCAAATTGAAATTTGGACTTTATGAACCTATAAAGAAATGTACTATTGATGGTGGACTAAAAAGGGGGAAACATTCACTTATAGAATATCTTACTCAATTACTTGGGAATGATGACATGTATGAATAATAAACATTTACTAATAAAACATATTACTTTATTACTTGGGAATAAAAAGGTATAATCTTCTGAAAATAATAAAACTCAGTTCATCCTTATAAAACACCAAACTTTCATTATGTCATAGATATTCCTAAATTTATATTTGTACCAAGTATCATAGGATAATCCAATATAGTTTTACATACATCATAAAATGTGGAAAATATGGTTTCAATACATCCCCTTATATATGGAATTCATTTATTTATTTCATATATTACTCCAACCACATAAAAATATGGATTATGAAATCTTGTATTTATGGTTTCTCATGGTGAAACCCAGATCTATTTCTATGTTACTGACAACACCACCTCTCACTACGCATACACTATATATCTTAAATAACTGTTATGCAATCAATGTTCCTCACACCATGGTAATAGTCCTTTTGGATTTGACCATTTTTATATGATACTCAACCTATCAACCATTTCATCATTTACTCTAGGTGTCGTAACTTTTTTTAGTATTTTTCAACTATATATCAACATGTTTAACACATCCTTCTTTGATTCTTCATTCTAGGCTAAGAATTTTTTTTTCATTTCTTGATATTTTATAAATACAACATATATTTTATGTAATCCTCAAGAGAAGTCTATAAAACATTTATAGTAATATGGAAATAAAAACACTAATCTAAAATTATTCATTATTTATCATTTTTTGGTATATTTTGTTCGTTTTTACTCTGCATCTGTTATCATTTCTATTTTCATATGCATAAATGTTTTATATATAGGTTTTGAATTTAATTATATTTGGTTAAATGATATGAATTCCCAAACGGAATCATTATACTCTTCCATTGACCACACCAAAAGATGAACATCCATATTTGACCCTCCCTACAGCATCTGAGACACCATATTCTTTCCACCCTACACCATATCTCACGCTCTCCATGAGCATCCCATCAGCATATCAGTTGATGCCTTCCCATTGAGCAGCCTCAAGACTGATAGAGTAGGGTGCCACTCTATGTTCATCGTGGGGATATTGTAGGGTTACTATTATAGGTACAAATGTTAATATGAATAAATTTATTTCACGTTTTTTATACTAACTATTTTTCATAAAATATGGAAGCAATAAAACTAAAGTGAAAAATATGAATTGTTAATATATATGGAATCTGACCAGACTAAAGATAGTTGTCCCATTTTATTTTTATGGGGTCCCTACGAATTAATTTATAGGATTACATGGCCAAATTCTAGGCCATATTTCCATAGATCTGGTTTCCATTCTGATTATGTATGGTGATTAGAGGCATATTCCATTATATTTAAAAATGATGTTTTTGATTCAAAAATAATGATAATTTTAATACATTATGGTGTAATTGAATGTAATTATTTTAATAAAGTAAAATATTTTCAAAATGAATATATATATATATATATGTTTTTTCATATTATAGTAGCTGATGTGCTAGCACGAATTTGGGAATTGAAAAATATGGTAAAAAATGGAATGGCATTAAATGGAGATTATGGAGAGATGTAAGTGATACATCATTGAGGTCCCCATAGATGTATTAAAAGGTACCCAATGGGGTATCTATAGTGTAATGGATAGTTTTTATTGACAGACACCATGATGAGAATAACATGGTATTTAAATATATATTATAATAGTAATCTCATTTTACATTTATACATGTATATGTAAATGATATGACATTTCATAACTTACTATTAAATTTCATTTTATTTATTATAGGATCATTCATGGAATAATGCATCATTTTAGGTTATGAAAATCATCCCTCACACTATTGGATCAAAGAGTTTTTTCTAAAATTCGATCGACTCTCATAATATTTTCATTATTTTAAAAATTTATAAGACAATATAATGTGTTTAATAAATTAAATTTTTTATTTATCAATGTTTAATGTATTAAATTTTTTTAAGGCAACCAATAATCTCGAACAGAAGTGTTGTTGGATGTTCATAAAAAATTTAATGGGAGTTTTGTTAATGAGCATGAAAATGAAGTAGGGGTTTCAATTAATTTCTCATTATAATAACTTATTATAATTAGTCACTATGTAAATATGTATTGCTTCTAATATGACTGATGTTTGATTTATAGGTAAAAGTTATTGAACTATAGGATGTCAATCCTACACAGTCCAAATTAGTTTCCCAGGATGAACTAGTTGGTAAATTTCTTGGGAAGGAGCATCTCGGTCGATTGAATGGGATGGATTTGGGACACTTACTATCTAAGGTATTTAGCAGCCCATCGCATAGTGAATTTGTATCTATTCATGGTTGTAGTCGATATAATCAGAGAGAAATTGTTTCTATGCAGAACAAAATTCTGGTTTTAGGGGTTGAGATTTCTACTTCATAGAAATCATTGGTGGATTTATATCATAAGATTACTGTATCAATACCCAGTGATATTTCATCAATTAAGGCTAGTGAGAAGGTAAATCACACAACTTAAAAATAATTTAGTTCGCAAATAGTAATTGGTTTTATGTTTAAATATAAATATACAACATTATTTAATTTCAATGTAATTTTCTTATAGGTTCTGGTAACAGGAAGTATAGATGATGGTAGAGATGGTGAGAAGTAGTGTTCATCATTGGATAGTGATTTGTGGTCTTGTTGATATGTTGGAAATATATGTAAATAGAGGGTTTGTTCATGTATCATGTATCGCACAGTGTAGTCACCTAACATTTTCATGATTTCCTATTTTTGATAAGGAAATTTGAATTTGATATGCCTTTATGATTTTTTAAGGTAGTGAGCCTAGAATTGGTGGAGTATGAAGATGGTGGAGTATGAAGGAATCTATGTTCTATATGAAAGATGGACATATTTAATATTTTCACATGTGTTATGCTAGGATGTGTTTATCAGAATTTTAGACTGACTATCATGTTATTAATTTGATTCATTTTATTCAATATGGAGACACAATCCCCCACATCTGTGTCATTCAAGGATGGGGCCCATAAATTATGGGGCGACAATTGACCACATTCAAAACAAGGGAATTATAACTTCTCACAAGATATCCATTAATGTGTGTTCCCTAGATGGTGGGTGATCCTATTTTGGCCACATGCCAACACATTGGGAAAGAATAATACTTGGAAAATGATGGTGATCCATGTTGAGGAAGACCTAATGTGTGGAGGAGAACATTAGGTAATTTTTAGCAGATTTCAATGATTTTCGAGATATGCCACTTTGTTCTTGAGAACATTAAGTGAGCCTATATATAAGAGAGATTAAATCCCATTATCAAGTGGAAGGCCCCAATGTTGGGCATATTTTTAAAGGATTATGATATGATATTTTGGCATCTCTTGGTATACCATGAAACATATAATCTCTCCATATGTAGTTTCGAAAATTAGTGTGTTGATGACCATCATTAGAATATAAAGTCCTTTCAAGAAAGGGATAGAATATCATGCTCATTATATACTAGTCCAAGATGGTCAATGTTAGGATAGGTAGTTTAATGTCATATATATCCTATTTCATGCTTTTTATTTTTAAGGCTTACTGCTCAGATGTCGGTTTTATAAAATTTAAAGTCTTAGATTTAGGTCTATGAAACATTGTTAGATGGTTGAGATATTATGGTTTAGATTATTCTCTTACCTGTTCTATTTAGATGGTTTATTACGAAACATTGTAAGATTTTTTACTACTAAAAATTTTTAGATGGTTTATATTATTCTGTTATTTATTATCTACACATGGTTCTTTCAAGGTATTTGTACTGGGGATACAAAATACACATCATTTTTTATTTTTAAATCCACATTTACTGACTGTTTAAACCGCCACTATATATTGATATTATTTTATCATAGATTTGTTAAAACTGAAACTAAATAAATGTTAATTATTATTTAGTGGTGTTTTTAATGTAATCAAATGGAAAAAATTTGTAGCAGATAAAACCACCGCTAAATACATTAAATTGATTCACATGAAACTGCCGCTAAAACCACTAAAACTGCCGATAAATATGTTTACTATGAAACCTTATTAAAACTACTGCTAAATAGAAGAAACTGCTGCATGTTGGATGCCGACACCTGATATCACAGTGGTTTTATAAATGTGTCATAGAATTATATGGAGGTTGTTTAAACAGCCGTAATGTGGTGATTTTCTTTTAGTGTCATATAAAAATATTATAATAGTTCCTAGGATATAATTAAAACCTAGAGATGACCTGTTATAAATCATAAATATATTTCATATGGTCTATATAAATCATGATGAAATGGAGAAGATGACGTGTGGTAGTCATGTGTTATAAGATCATAAGCATTGGGACCACTTCTTGTAAAATTCACACTTGGTGGTCTTGATATGCTGAGATTTTGGGGATGAAACCACCAATGGAAACACTGCATGTCAGAGGTTTTATTAGATTTTCAAATATGTAAACACATGTATTTATGTTATTACATGAGATCATTATCAATGTGTACCATTTTATTAGGTATGTTGATGCAATGAAAAAACCATGACATTGATTTTGTGATGGCATATCTTGATTTGGGTATTTCATTAGTGGTATGAAGTTGGTTGAATAATCAGGATATAATTTATCACTTCTAAGTTGATGAATTTAAATCTTTGGCCCAGTTGATTAGGATGGAAGTACTTTTATTTAATTCATGTCCTTAGTGGAAGAATTTAATTCCCTTCATTAAGGTTAACATATAACAAATCATGAAATAATGAATAAACAAATTGTAAATACTTATTTTTGATATTTGGTATTCCATTGACCATACATTTCATTACTTGTGTTTGTGTAATGTTTAACATTACAATGACTCTTATTCATCCATCTAGAAGTCATAATGGGTTTCTATAGTCTTCTCAAGGTCTATAAACAGTAGACATTGTTATTTATACAAGGTTCTGGAGGGTCATAATCAATAGGTAATAAAAAAATCTTCCATGTTTTTTTAATAATGATATAGGATACAATGCGTCTTGCCAAGACATTTGAGATGTGTCTTCGAGTAAATGACTCCCAATAAATAATTTTGTTTTTTAGTCGACTATAAAATATGTTTTTATAATTTTTTTATTTAATATGTATACATAAGGAATTATTTGAATACATTTAAAAATATTATACAAATTAAATTATTTTAACATTTGCGTTTCAATTAGTATTGGATGGAATTATTAGTCCAGTTATTAAATATCATTTATCTTGTAATAAATTTATTATAAATTACATGATTGTGATTAATATAAATATAACATTATTACACATCTATTTAATCATAATGTTCCATTGAATGCTTATTTAGTAGTTGTTTTATATATAGGGTTCATGGAACCCTTTTCTATAGTTAAACATGTACTATAAAAATAAATAGTATCTCATTTATGTGGGACTATTATTTTCTAAAATATATAGTGATCTCTTATCCTCCTTCCTACATCAAAGATAGTGAAATAAAGTTCCAATCATGTGATATTAGATCTTTATTGAAGATCAAAGGAAAGATATCATGTTGAGCATCAAGACATTGAAGGATTCCTCAGAAATTTGTGCTAACACTCCAAATTTAATGATCATCAATCACACAGACTCTAGTTTATTAGGTGTATGATCTATAGGGGTTTGATCTTAATACATCAATGATGGGTCATATATGAGAAGTGATCGTCAAAAACATCTTTTATATGAATTAGGTAATTTTTCTATTTGTATTTTGTTATTAATTATATCAGGCGATATCCTTATAACATTATAATGGCTCTGGTTTCAAGACATAAAGAAGTAACATTGCTTTTGTGAAAAAAATAATAAATTACTCATTCAATAAGATTCTGTTTCACACCCATTTCAAAACAATTCGGATTAAATAAATAATATGAATATTATTTTTTGTAAAAAATTAGTTTTCATTAACATTAATGGTAAATTCCCAATGGGTTTGAATGTGTACAAATATGATAATGAACATCAATGTTATCATCATCATCAGAAAAAAATAATTCTTATCCAAAATTATTTTTTATTTTTATTATATGGTTATGTACATATTTTATATATATTATATTTTTTAATAAGGTTATAGTGGACTCTGGAAGTTCTGGTGATTTCTTATTTTCAGGATAGGATTCTTTTGGATTTCTTATACTTGAAAATTTCTACCTGGATGGGTTATTTTTCATACCTTAATCAAATTATTGAAATATAAAAAAGCCTAAAAATTAAGGCCAAAAAATTATATATTTGGAAAGGGGGAGGCTAGTGTAGGTTGATTTATACAAAAACAAATAATTAAGTGGGTGGGGTTAATGGTAGTGTAACATCCCAGGTAAATAATGAATAAATCATTTTCATATTTCTTAATATTTACGAATTAAATATTAATTTTACTTTAAAGGGGTTTCTATGTTCGATAGCGTACCCGATACGCAACAAAGAGTTTCTTTGAAATCTTATGTTGCACACTAGTAATAAAATAATATTATTTTAAATGGTAGTTAATGCCTAGCCGTTGTAATGGCGAGAATGAACAGAACTAACTAAAAAATGATTATATATGTTTGTCAAATATTTTTACTTTTTTTCAATAAATGTTAGAGGAGTAAAAATGAAAATGAATCCAGTTTTTAAGCGTATACATTCTAATGTTCTTTAAAAGGTCGATTAACCGCCTTTTGATGGCGAACCCCTTTTAAATCCACTTTTTAATAGGATCGGACCTTGGCCTTGTAAAATATTGTTTTCCTCTTTCCTTTTCCAGAAACCATGGGCAAATACCATGGGATGGTTTGTGGTTTGGATTATTTTAATATAAGGGGTCCCAAACCTAAATAATAAAGAATTCTCTCACCTTCCCTATATAAACCCACCCAAGCTCCCACTTCCTCCTCACTCAGAGCCCTTTAAGTTCGTCCAACCTCTTCCCTACTCTCTCTAGAATCCTTTAAAGGTTCCCCAAGCTCCCAAGAAGCCTCTCACAAGCCTCTCTCTAGCCTTTGGAAGCACACTTCCAAGTAAGGGTTTTTTCTTCTTTTCTCATTTTTGTCAATTTTCATTAAGTTTTATTGCCCTTTTAATTTAAATTATGAATGTTGGGGTATGGTTTCGCACCTCTCCCATATTTCCCTCTTATTGTTTGAATGATGGGAGACCCCTTTCTCTCTCATTAAAAGCCTCCCATGTACTCCCGTTACTATGCCGAAATTCCGAAAGAAACCTTTTTCTCCTCTTTTATATTCAAGCAATACTTTTGTATCATGAATCTAAATTCCTTTTCAATTGTTGGGACATGTATCTATATGACCTCCATACTGTCCATTACATGTAAATATGATGAGTAACCCCTTTCTCTCTCATCAACCTTTTTTTATGAACTCTTATGTCACGCAGTTATGCTGCGGAAATCACACCGATTTTCTAAGCCAATATCATTGTGTAGAGAATACCATGCCCATTTATCCATCAAGGGTATTCACCTTTATGCACATTTACTTATTGATTATAATGTTTCATGTATGAATTCCACATTCCTTTATCGTGGAATAAATGATTATGTTTTATGAATCCATGTTTTTATGATCCATGTGGCACACTTATGCATGAAATAAAATGTTTAAGAAGGGTGCGCCCTTTATAGCTCTCCAATGCATTGGGTAAAGTATAGTATCATGATACGTCATGTGCAATGAGTGTTGACTCATGCTAATTCAAGTGCAACGAGGGTTTACTCATGCTTCAAGTGCAATGAGGGTTTACTAATGCTCCATGTGCAATGAGCCTTGGCTCATGCTAATTCAATGTTAAGTGTTGTTGCCACATTTCCATGTTATGATTATCATGCTTTATTAGGCCTTTATGTTCATGTTACTCTAATGATCTATTGATGTTCCTATTGACTAACATGTATTGTACTCCTCATGTTATTCATTGTGTACTCCCTTACTGGGCTTTATAGCTCACCCTTTTCTTATGCATGTCCTCAGGTTATCCCATGCAATGCTAAGTACGAAGGAATGTAGTGGTCATGCAAAGGAAGTTTTCAATAAAGATGTTGTATTTCAAGTTTAAAGTTTTTATTTAATGATCCTAAGCCCCAAAGACACTAAACCTCTCGATCTTCTTTGTTTTATCAAGTGAAGTTTTATGTAATAAAGCATGCTTATGTTGTAATAAAAAGAAGGGTTGTCATAAAAACCAATGGGATTTTTTATGTAAATGAATTATAATAATGTATTTAATCTATCAGGATCCAATTATTGATTGATGTATGCATCACAGTCTTGGAATGTTCATTATGATGTGTATATAAGAGAATTTGGGTCCACCATGAATGATAGTGATCCATGTATCTATAAGACTCTTAATGTAAATTCCATTTTTACCTAGTATATGGGGAGTACATAATAGTTATTGGAAAGGAATTAAATTTATTTGAGTATGTTCATACCTTGTTAAATGAATAATTATTTATGAAGAACATGGGTAACATAGAATACATACTAGGAATCAAGATATGTTGAGATATATCAAAGTGACTTATAGGGATTAGTTAATGTACATATATTTAATAGTTAATCAAAAGGTAAAATATGGTTAAATCCATGATGTGGTTGTTTCCAAGGTCACATGGTATCTAAATATCTTTGAAAATGTTCCCACAAACATTGGATGAGGCTAAATGAATGTGAATAATCCCTAATTCCTCAATAGTGGGATCTATTATTTATTTTATGATATATACTAGGATTGATGTTAACATTGCTTTAAGAAGGGTGGGAAGACATCAATCTAATCCAAGAGAGCTATATTGGGTATATGTAAACACTTTAATAAAGTAATGGACCGTTTTAGAGTAAAGATTCATGTTTTATGCTGAAGATAACAAAATGGTTGTGAGAGTATACCGTAATTCTAATTTCTAGACAAATTATTATAATATTTAATTATAGGTTGGATATATATTTTCCATAATGGTGGGGTAGTGAGATGGATAATCTCATAGAAACATAAAATAATGGAATCTATAAATGTATCTGGTTATATGGTGGCTTAATATTTATCCAAGGATGGACTCTAGATTTTATTCATTTTCAAATACATTGGTTTTGTGCCTATAAGTGCATACCCTATTCATTTTTATTGTTGTAATACTATAGTTTTAGTTCTTTATAATGTTCCCAAGAAACACAAGAGGGAAAAGAATATAATTCATATGTTTCATCACTTAATGATTTTTGAATAGGGAGGTGATGTCACAGTTTGTAGGCTTGACACATAGGTTAACATGGCAGTCTACCTCAATAAACCTATATCTTAGAAGATACCTAATTCTAATGTGGGAGCTTGTAGGTTTTGACTTGTTAACAAATGGCTCCAGTACAAGTGGGTGTCCTGAAAGTGGGTTTGTATAACCCAACACATGTATAAAAATATATTACCATTATATGTATACATTTTGATATATATATTTTTTATCATCCCATAATAGTGTATATACTTATAAGAAATTTATTTTAATTATATTGTCCTAAAATTCCATCTTGTAAAAAAATTTATAGATATTCCTTAGAAATAATGAGAACCCAGAGATACAATGATAATAATATTAATGTTATTTCCAATATTATAGATTTTTTATTCTAACAATATATAGATGATGTGTCGCTATTTGGCTTTAGGGGATCATAAGAATTGTGACATATTCCCATGATTTTCATAATAGGTTATCTCATGTAAAAAGATCATGATGATAAGATATCTAATCAGAACATGACATGTTTGATTTTCCATTGGTTGTTTCTATTCGTGAAGATATTTATTTATATCCTGACCTACGAATGTTATAAATTTGTACCATTTATTCGCATACACTTATTCCTGTCAAATACAATAACATTTATGTCATGGTGATGTGGCTTGTGTTTGTTGCATCTTTTGGTGGTTTGGAAATTATTTATTGATCAATATATAATTATCATTTTCTAGATATCGAAGTGACAACTCTGGAAACATTGACCTAGATTGAAGTACATTTAGTAAATCCATATCCATGTTAAAATAATATAATTTTATCAAATAAGGGTAATAAATAATAAAGCATGAACGAATGATAAATTAACGTGTTCATTGAAATTTATGAGATATATTATGAAAAATAGATTATATTATAAGGATGGTGTTTTTAAGATATTATTCATTTATATGATTATTAATTGTATACATAGGGACCTTAGTGAGATATTATACTCCACTCCTAGTCTTTTAATAGTAGTCACTTCTTCTATGTTAATTTCCTAGAGTGTCACATTGAATAGATTATTAAAGAGTCTTCCCTATTCCATTGAATATGAATATAGTATATGGTGGGAAACCTCATTATAGTATGAGAAGTGCACAAGAACAATTTTTTTCCATTGAATAAATAAATTTATTACTATTATAGTATATAAAAACCATTGTTGAACTTATATATGTACAATATTCATAAGGTATTATGTATAAAAGATGAAACATATCATACAAACAAATATTTTTCTAATCTTCATAGTTTATTTCATATTAGTGGGAATTGAGAGTAATTATAATGACTCAATATTATCATGTACTCTAATTATTATTTGTTTCATGTAATTGATTAAAATATAAATAACCGTATAAAACCATCCGTTCCTCATAATGTGCCATTTAATATTTATTCACTGATTATTTAATATACCAGGGACAGGGAACCCTTTTTGGGTATTTAACTTATACTATATAGGGATAGAGGATCTAATTTTCATGGGTAAATTCATCCCATGATTTTGATAGATCCTCTCTCCACCTTCTCATAACATAGATTTAAAAAGTCACATTCTAAGCGTGTGATCATTGATCATTGTCACAGATTGAAGGAACGTGATCGTGGTGATGTTCAAGATATTGAATTATTAATTGGAATTGAACAATTTGAGTCATAATTCTATGATCACAGTTCACATAAACTCTTCAATTGTGTGTGGAAAATCAAGATGTTTTTGAGATCACATTCCTTAAGAAATGGTAGCTAAAATTAAATGAATGTAAAATTGGCCTACTATCTTAATGAAGTAATAATTCTTTTAATTTTTTTCATAATAAACCAATATTAGATTTTCAGACCTATTCTTGGGATCAGATATCTGGAAATGATAATGTTGTAATGCTTTTATTTGGATATTATTAAATTCCCTATCTTTAAGTCATTCATTTCATGCATGTGAATTAAAAACTCGTGGTCATTATCAATTAAAATCCTTTATAAGGGTAAATAATGAAAATGTAAGTTAATTAAGATTATACCATTGGATTTTAAAAAAAATGTTTTCAAAAAGGGAAAATGCCCCATGTAACGCCCCGACCCCAGTTACCAAGAGTCAGTTAATTATTACATAACATTGGCATGATCACAGTAGATCGGGTCTCGAAAAATTGATTATTTTAGTAGCCTTGGAAACACTAGATACATTCATAAGTATTACATTACATCATAAAGTGAAAAACTACCACAAAATTGTTTCCATAGTCCACACTTATATCCCCTCAGTCTATCCCTACAGGTCAGTCATATAATACTTCTTCACATCCTGGAAAAAATAAATCATAGAAAGGGGTGAGCACAGATGCTCAGTAAGGATAACAATATAGCGGAAACTTTCATAAATTAGCATAAGCATTTAAGCCAATGTATAACTAAAACAAAAGCCTTTTAAACTTGAACTTCAGCATAATATGACAAAAATAAAATGAAATAATTCCATTTACTTATTAACATGGATATTCTACTAGTCGAATAATCACATGCAATATCCACAGCCACTTTCATAATGAGGGAATGCATAATGCCAGACTATCATAACTACATCGGCAATGACTTGTTCCAAGACTACAAATATGATTTTGTCAAGGCCTTGTGCCAAGAAACTATTTTGTCTCATAGGACCTACCGATGCATCGAGAAGCTATAGCAGGCTCCACCCATCACATACTAAGTCCAATGCATTCCTCATATGAAAAGCTTTAAACATAGCACAAATATTTGTATTAAAACATGCATACAAAATTTCAATACTTTATCCCTATACCATGAATGGTATAAAAATAAAACATCCACAGTCATACATAACAAAAAACCATCAATACAATAAGGATGATTTGTATCATAATAAATCATCTTAAAACTAGTTTACAATCCATCAAAAAATGCTGACATAGATGAAAATGATTTGAAAAACTATTGGAGAGAAATATTCATTTTTCATGAAAACATTTAAATGCAAAACAATTTAGAAAGGAATACATTGAAATACATTTTTGAATCGAAGTGTCCCATACCACTTTGAAACTTTTTAAGGGAATTAACATTTTAAAAACATTTATTTCGATATAGATAAATCCTTAAAACCCTATTTTTAAAACATGGACATTAATGAGAATGATTTAGAAGAATAAATATTTAAAACATTTAAAATGATGTTTTAGTAAAAAAGTCTCTTAAAATAATCCCTTTTAAAACTCTTTCAGGAAACATGGACATAGATATTAAATATGTTCCAGTAGATACTTACGTAAAAACAACCTCTGATAATAAAGGGATTGTGTAATTAACCCTTACATTGTACATTAACTTGGTCGAGGGTAGGTTAACTTCCTATATAACGGTGAAATAATTGTTATTTAATTATACAGTCATCATAAACATTAATATGATATCATCTATGATCTTTCAACATTTCTTTGTTAATAATATCTTAGTATTATCGTCGTTTCGGGTGCTAACAGATTCGTTTTACATTATATTCTTTATTATGTGAGTCATAATTGTCATGGATGGATTGTATATTATTCCTTCCTAGAAAGATATCAAGACATTAAAAATTATTTTTTATCATCAAATGAAAATTAGTCTTGAATGGATGCGATGGGGAATGAATCTCATCGTGTTCGTGGTGATGGTAATCTGTACGTATGCATGAGCGACAATATCATTATTTTGATATTAAAATAATATATAATTGGATGGTATATCATATATACAGAATCATTATCATGGTATATTTATTACATATATTAATTACATATCATTATTATACCCATCCAAATAATAATGTATTGAATAACAATTACACCACGACGTGGAGACGGTAATCCGTACGTACACACGTATGGTGACATGTCATTCAATGGATGGATAGAATAATGAATATGGATGTACAATATTTATAATAACATCACAAAATATAGAAGATATAGGAGTGATTATTTAGTAATGTGAATAATAATGAATGAATAAGTGGAAGAAGAAAAGAACTTGAAAAATGGTGGTGAAATTATTACCTCTTCTTCGGGGTCTTCCTTTTGATTTGACCAAACAGGCTCTTTAAGATGGATTTATGAATAAAAGAAGGAATCTAGGATTAATTGAGGGATTTTTAGAGGATATTTGGGTAGGGGTTTTACAAGACAAAAGGTTTTGAAGGTGTGAATTAGAGAAAAGGAGGAGTGCCCTTTTATAAGAGGGGTGAGGGGTACCTTTGGAAAAACAAGAAATATTATTTTATAATAAAATCATTTTCGATTTATAATGGCTCGGAAAGAGATTATTTAAATTATAAGGTGGTGATGGGTCGAAAAACACTCAACCAATAGATTTTAGATAGGTTTTGGTCACTATATTATCCTTAACTTTTAGATTTGACTCATAGTTAAATAGTTTCATATTTACCATGTCTCTTTGTATTTTTATATTATATGGTTAATAAACAACTATATACTTCCAAGAGAACCCCAAGGGGTTCATTAATTATAATCCTATAATTATATAATTTTTTTGGCTGAACCTTGTATTTTTAGAAATATTATATCAATTTATAATATAATATTTGTTTTAAAAACTCCTTTATGTCAATTTTGACACTATTTAATAATTGATTTTTGTTAAAGTCCTAAAATCGGTATTAATTCAAAATAAATTCATTTAAAAAATAATAACATGTCATATTAATCTATAAACTTCTTTTATGTCATCAAAACATTCAAATTATTTTTATTTTAACATTTATAATACCAATTATTTGATTCTTTCATTAAAAAGGAAAATACTACATCATTATTTTGTCACAAATAAATTTAATTATTCAATGTCTAAAAATTATAAATAAAATAACATTATGTATGGAATCATTCTATATTTATAATTAATATTTATAATTTAAAGGATAACATATATAACCCAATGTAAAATTTTTTTTTCTAAAAGATATATGCTTATGTTATTTTTGTATTTACTTTAACTTAATTAATATAAAGTGTCATTATCACTTACAATTGGCTCCATGGGGTTCCAAAATCAACCCAAAGATGACCATGGTCAGAAATATATCATCCAATAGGGTTAGGACATGTGTTTGGGTAATTTAATATTATTATAATATTATTTTTTATGCTTATTTACCGGATTTACCCTTTAACCATAGTAAATAAAATATTTACCGATGTAATTATTCAAAATGTATAAAAATAAAAGTTATCTATTTACACAATTTGGACCTCATGATTCTAAATATTGAATCCATTTTTCTAAAATCAAAACACAGATGTGGAAGAAATTAATTTAAAATTAATTCTCGTTGTCAAAACAAACAGCGTGTTTTTAAGAAATAATAACTATCAAAAGATTGACACTTGCTTACATCCAGTTTAAATGTGAAATTATTTCCAATGACCAACATTGGATTAAATGTTAAAAATATAATCTATTTATACATCCAAACCATTAAAATGTATAATTTAACACTCTAAATTATTTTGATTAAAAAAGTTGTTTTCGGTTAAAATATAGTATTTTCACTATTCACCCAAACATGAAAGTTATTAGAAGAACACCGAAAATTTATTGAAACTAAATTCTTATTTCCTGATTCTAAAGAAGATTTTTATTTTGTCAAATTTAATATATTTAATTTTCAATTATTTTATTTAAAAGGGTTTACCATTAAAATGCGACAAAAGTGTATTTTTTTTAAAATACTTCTTTTATATGAAAAATTAATCTGTTCTTATATTATGTATAAAAACTCATAATACGGATTATAAAATTATAAGAATTATATAATGATCAAAATTCAGTTAATACTATTCATAACCACTTTTGAACAGCTAGTTTGGTAAATCGTGGTGTGCTTGAACTCGGTGTTGTGTGTAGTGCAAGTTATTTAATTACTTTGAAGAAATAACGTACTATGAAATCCTGGGGTGTTACATTCTTCCCACTTTAAATAAAAATCCTCCTCACGATTCGAAATTTTTCTTCTAAAATAAAAGGTTGAAAATAGAAAATACCTTTTTGGGAAAACCCACATCGAAAATTGGGTTAATAAAATTTAGTCTTAATAAGAGGAAAAGGGGAATGAAAAAGTCACCACTAAATTATGATCTCGATTAAGAGAACATTGGTGGAAATTAAAGACACATAATTGGAGAGAAAACATAAATATTTATAGCGAGTGATTGAGGTCATCAATCACAAAAAAGTGTAAAATTGAGGGTCTCAAATCCATCAATCTATGATGATTTGAAATACTATCGGTTCAACAAAACATAAGGTATTAGGATAACACATTTTTTGTTTTAATATCCCTTCCCTAAAGTTTAAGAATTAATATAACCATAGAAGAAGTGGTAAAAATATATATATATATATATATGACAAGTAGAGTTTCATCATTCAACTAATTCCTACCACAAATTCATCATTCACTCCAAAATATTTCAAAAAATATATTCAATTTATCCTAATCGTATAGGGTTCCAAAAATAATGAATTTATAATTCACATATTAGATCCATTAAAAAATGAAAATACATTATACAATCTAGGGACTTCACGTAGTCCATTGGTAGGTGATAAATCCCAATTGTACTATGGTTTTGGGTTCTATTCCCACAACTTTGTCTGACGCGACGGGTTGTCACACGGTATGTGTGTTGTCCTTTTATAAAAATCCAAAAATAACCTTTCAAACATAATCCATTCCAACCTTTAGACTTATCCAAAATACATCGATCCAAACCCACAGTCCAAAATTTATAAGGATGTTAAACACAATAAAAATCCTTTTTCCATGTAGTAACATGTGAACACCTTCATCATGTATTATTTTAAAACATGGTTACACCCTGAATTACCATAAAACCTTATTGATTACATTCATGATCCCTTATTCCTTATGGAATACTGGATATACTTCTTCCATCCAAAAATGTTGTAAACTCCTACAATGATGCAATATAAATATCATTAATCAGTTTCAAGGTATTCAAGAATATCCAAAATAATTTATCCAAATCAAACATTTATTGTTCCAAAATCACTACCCCAGTATCAGAACCATATTATTGTTTATCTTTCTCTCAACCTTATATTTTACAAACAATTAACCTACTATCGAGTCACTTTTTTTGGTTCCACGCAATCTCAAGTCCTTAATGAAATAGTATTGTAGTACAATCCTTATATACTTCATAATTATTATAACCAGTACATCGTTGATACAACACTCAAATGACATAATTCTTTAAAAACAACATAAGAACTCTAATCATTCCTCCACATATATGGTAGTATAATAACATTATTATTATCCAATAGCATCATCTGGGGAGTACTCTGATGATTTGGACATTAGATCGCGTAGTGTCCCAACTCCTTTCAAATGAAGCATTGTACATTTGAACCCGTTTTCTTAACCTTGGAGATGCGTACTTGGTGTCCTTTTCTCCACAGTTATAACAAACTCTCATTCCCTTTAGGAAAGTTCCAGGGTGTTTCATCCCACAGTTATCTCATATGGTAAAATTCTTCTTTTCCCTCTTCCCTTTATTTGTCTTTCTCTCTTCCATCCTTTTCTTCTCTTGCTTCCCCACAAAGCCATAGGACTCAGAGAATTCAATACATATCATTTTAACACATGATACTATTTCTTCATATGTTGAGAATACATGGGAGACTATTTCACTTCTAATTGTTGGCTTAATACAATGAAAGATATGATCCTTATTACTCTTTGGATCATATGTATTGGTTGAGTTCACATTCCTTCTACTGGGCGCCATTTATATACAATGTCATACACTAGATTAGTTTCTGAATCGCAATACATAAATCCACACTTGTAAAACACATAAAATAAATTGAAAAGTTTATGGATATAATCAATAATCATAAAAATGTTTTCTTTGAGAATTATATAGTCATAAACCCTTCATAATTGTTTGAAAAGAAAATGAAAATTATCCTAAGCATATCCCCCGGGAGTGTCGTAACCAAGAGTGCATCAAGGCCTTTTTCCATGCACCTATTCCGGTTCGAGTCTACCTCAAAGCGATGTTTTCGGGTTTTACCCCTAGGTACATCTGTGCCAGAGCTGCCTCTACCTACTCATATCCAGACAGGGATGTATTGCTCAGAAAACTCAAAAAATATCTAAAATACCAAAATTCTAGGAAGTTATTCTATACTAATCCTCAAAGTCAATCTTAGGTTTATGTGATCTAATCAGATTTTATCTTAATCTGGCTTCCAAGGTTTTTAAAAAACTTCCTCTGATACCAACTGTAATTCACTGAACCCAGTTATCCAGAGTCGGTGCATTATTATATAACATTGGCATGATCACAGAAGATCAAGTCTCGAAATACTGATTAGTTTAGAAGCCTTGTAAACACTAGATACATTAATAAGTATTACATTACATCATAAAGTGAAT
Source organism: Viscum album (assembly GCA_963277665.1). Classification (NCBI taxonomy): domain Eukaryota; kingdom Viridiplantae; phylum Streptophyta; class Magnoliopsida; order Santalales; family Viscaceae; genus Viscum; species Viscum album. Next base: position 1,459,132,228 of record OY728150.1, on the reverse strand, counting down.
AATACAACAACATAGTCTCCAAAGTCCACAATCATATCCCCTCAGATAATCCCTGCAGGTCTGTCATAAAATAATTCTGCACATCCTGGGAAAAATAAAACATAGAAAGGGGTGAGCTTAGATGCTCAGTAAGGATAACAATATAGCAAAAACTTTTATAAATAAGCATAAACATTTAAGGAAATGTATAAATAAAACAAAATCCTTATAAACTTGAACTTCAGCATAATATGGAAAAAATTAAATGAAAGAATGCAATTTATTTATTCACATGGATATTTTACTAGTCGAGAAATCACATGAAATGTCAATAGCCACTTTCTTAATGATAGAATGCATAATGCTAGAGTATCATAACCACATAGTCAAGGCCTTGTGCCAAGAATACAAATATGATTTTGTCAAGGCCTTGTGAAAAGACACTAGTTGGTCTCATGAGACCTACCGATGCATTGATGAGCTATAGCGGGCTCCTCCCAATCACTTACAAAGCCCAATGCATTCCTCATATGAAAAGGTTTAAACATAACATAAATAATCATATTAAAACTAGCATATGAAATGTCAATACTTTATCCCTAAACCATGAAAGGTGCAAAAATAACACATCCACAGTCAAACATATCACAAGACCTTCAATATAATATGGATGATTTTTATCATAATAAATCATCTTCAAACAAGTTTAAAATCCATCAAATAAGGTTGACATAGATGAAAATTATTTTTAAAACTCTTTGAGAGAAATATCCCTTTTTCATAAAGATATTTAAAAGTCAAAAAATTTATAAAGGAAGATATTTAAAGATATTTTTGAATCAACGTCTCCCATACCACTTTGAAACTTTTTAAATGAATAAACATTTTAAAAATATTCATGTCCATATAGATAAATCCTTACAAATAATTTTGAAAACATGGACATTAAGGAGAATAATTTAGAAGAATTAATATTTAAAACATTTAAAATGATGTTTTAGTAAATAAGTCTCTTCAAATAATCACTTTGAAAACTATTTCATGAAACATGGACATGGGAAATAAATATGTCCCAATAGATACTTACATAAAAACAACCTTGGATAATAAAGAGATTGTGTAATTAACCCTTACCTTGTACTTATCATTGGTTTAGGGTAGGATAATATCTTGTATAATGGTGAAATAATTTTTATTTAATTATAAAAGAATCATATACATTAATATGATATCATATATGATCTTTCACCATTGATTTGTTAATAATATCTTAGTATTATCACCATTTTGGGTGTTAACATATTTTTTTCCTTTATATTATTTTTTATGTGAGTCATACTTTTCATGGATGGGATGTATATTATTCTTCTCCTGAATGATATCAATTATTTAAACATTTTATTTAATCATCTAATGAAAATTAGTCATGAATTGATGCGATGGGGAATGAATCTCATCGTGTTCATGGAGATGGTAATCCGTACGAACGCACGAGCAAAAATATCATTATTTTGATGTTAAAATAATATATAATTGGACAGTATATAATATATACAGAATCATTATCATGTTATATTTATTATTTACATGAATTAATCATCATTATTATACCTATCCAAATAATAATGTATTGAATAACAATTACACCACGACGTGGAGACGGTAATCCGTACGTACGCACGTATGGTGACATGTCATTCAAAGGATGGATAGAATTATGAATATGGTTGTATCATATTTATAATAACATCACAGTATATAGATGATACGTGAGTTATTATTTTATAATGGAAATAACAAAAAAATAATAAGTGGAAGAAGAAAACAACTTGAAAGAGGGTGGTGAAATTATTACCTCTTCTTCGAGTTATTCCTTTTGATTTGATCAAAAAGGGCTCTTTAAGCTATCTTTATTTATAAAAGAAGGATTCTAGGATTACATGAGGTAAGCTCAGAGGATATTTTGGTAGGGGTTGTCCAAGCCAAAAATCATTGAAGGTGTGAATTACAGAGAAGGGGGAGTGCCCTTTTATAAGAGGGGCGAGGGGCACCTTAGGAAAAGCTAGAAATATTATTTTATAATAAAATCATTTTCGGTTTCTAATGGCTCAAAAAAGGATTATTTATAGTCAAATGTGGGTATGTGTCGAAAAACACTCAACCAATAGGTTTTAGATAGGTTGGGGTCACTATATTAATGTTAACATTTAGATTCAACTCTTAGTTAAATAGTTTGACATTTACCATGTCTCTTTGTATTTTTATATTATATGGTTAATAAACATAATATATACTTACAACAGAACCCCAAATGGTTCACTAATGATACACCTATCATTATATAAGTCTTTTGTCTGAACCTTAGATTTTGAGGAATATTATATCAATTTATAATATAATATTTTTTTTAAAAACTCATTTATGTCAATTTTGACGCTATTTAATAATTGATTTTTTTTTAAGGCCTAAAAACGTTTATAATTCGAACTAAATTCATTTAAGAAATCATAACATGTCATATTAACCTTTAAAATTATTTTATGTCATCAAAACTTTCAAATGTTATTTATTTTAACATTTATAATACCAATTATTTGATTCTTTCATTAATAAGGAAAATACCACATTATTATTGTGTCATAAATAAATTTAATTATTCAATGTCTAAAAATTATAAATAATATACCATTATGTAGTAAATAGTTTTATCATTATAATGAATATTTATAGTCGAAAGGATAACATATATATCCCTATGTAAAAATTATTTTTCTAAAAGATATATGCTTGTGTCATTTTTGTATTTACTTTAACTTAATTAATATAAAGTGTCATTATCACTTACAAGTGGCTCCACGGGGTCCCAAAATCAACCCAAATATGACCATGGTCGGGAATGTATCATATAATAGGGTTAGGACACGTGTTAGGATAATTTAATACTATTATAATATTATTTGTTACCCTTATTTACTGGATTTACCCTTTAACCATGGTAAATAAAATATATACTGATTTTACTATTCAATATGTCTAAAAATAAATGTTTCCTATTTACAAATTTGAACCTCATCATTATAAATATGGAATCCATTTATATAAATTCAAAACATAGAAGTGGAAAAAATTATTTTAAAATAAATTCTCGTTGTCAAAACAAAAGGCGTGTTTTTAAGAAATAATAAATATCAAAAGATTGACAATTGTTTATGTCTAGTTTAAATGTGAAATTATGTCCAATGACCAACATTGGATTAAATGGTAAAAATATAATCTGTTTATGCATCCAAACCATTAAAATTTATAATTTAACAATATAAATTATTTTGATTAAAAAAGTTGTTTTCAGTTAAAATATATTATTTTCACTATTCACCCAAATATGAAAGTTATCAGAAAAACACCAAACATTTATTGAAACTAAATTATTATTTCCTGATTCTAAATAAGATGTTTATTTTTTCAAATTTAATATATACAAGTTTCAAATATTGTATTTAAATGGGTTCACCATTAAAAGGCGGTAGAAGTGCATTTTTTTGAAAAAGACTTCTTTCATCCGAAAAATTAATTTGTTCTTACATTATGTATAAAAACCTCATAATATATATTCTAAAATTATAAGGATTATATAAAGTTAGAGATTCAGTTAATACTATTCATAACTGCTTTTAAACGGCTAGTTTGGCATGTCGTGGTGCACTTGAACTCGGTGTTGCGTCTAGTGCAAGTTATTTAATTATTTTGAAGAAATAACGTACTATGAAATCATTGGGTGTTACACCCCACACACTATAACATGTCATTTATGAAAAGAATAATTCTTTTTATTATTAGATACATTGGGACCCCTAATTATTAATTTGGAATCAATTTCATTTCTTTCAATTTATAAAATTGATAAAAATAATTTCAAGAAAAATATATAATTTATTAATTTGTTTTTTAGAAAATATTACTTTCATACTAAAATATCAAATATGTGTTTATAAATTAAAATAAAATTAAAATTTTATAAATAAATTATAAAATAAAAATTATTTATTAAGAAAATGATTCATTAATTTAAAATTCATTCATATATACTAATCTTTTCATAAAAGCAATGTTATTGGTAAAAATTATATTTTCACTTAAATGTCATTTTTATTAAGAAATTACATAAAAATAACATTCAACTAATATTAATATGAATAATTATAAAATAAAGATCTTTTTTAAATAACATCAATATATATATTATGAATTTATATTTTAAATAGAAATACGATTTATAATAAAAAAAATTATGCGAAAATAGATTTTTAGAATAGAAACCATTCTCATTCATATTTACTAACATTTTATAATTAATGTTAAATTAAAATTATTAATAAAAATATATTTACTATGAATTAACCAAAAATTTTATAAAATAAAAATCCATATCACATAGAGATGCTTGATTTGAACAAACACATTTCTTTGTATAAATTGAAAATATTTGACATTTTAGTTGTACCAAATGAATTTCATCAATATTAAACGTATTGTTTATTTTAATTTTATAAATATTTTAAAAAGAATATTTTCCAATTCATTCGTTATAATTCAATATCTTGGATTTAATAATCCTACAGATTATATATAATGTTATCTAAATACATTATATTTTAATTTCACTCAGTGATGTAGGTGGACAAAGATATATTACACATTTATCTCATTTAACGGAAGTCATATATTAAAAACTTAGGTTGATATATTCCCCCCTTTAATAAATAAAGTCCTCACAATTTTAGTTATACTATAAAATTTATTTTTTTAGAGACCTCAAAATTTAACACAAACCTCTAGATGATCGTGGGTTTATTTAGAATAAAGAATAATATTTACCTCTATGAAAATAATATTATTATTAATATTTAAATGAAGAAATCTCATTAGTAATTTAACCCAGAATTATATAATAGAACTAAGATCTAAATACATATGGAATAAATTCTAGAAATAATTTAAAATGATTTATTTGATAATCATGCCACATTGGGTTTCTATTTACAACCAAACATCCAGTAGCTGTTGAAAATATAAATTTAATTTTACACTATTAAATGTAGAGTGAAAAATATAAATCTGATACATTAGTAAAAGTTTCATAATCCTTTCCTTGTTTGTATTATTCTTGGTTACTATTTCACATATGGGCCCTTGTATAGGTATATTGAGTCTCAAAACCACCAAATATATTATAATTTAAGAAATTTTTTTTCTAGGTTCTTAGTTTACCTTCTCTAGTGAGAATTATAGACCTCATTAACCACACTTATAGAATTTACATATCCTGTTAATATAATTCCCTCAACCATCTTCCTAAATATTTTACTTGTATAAAAGTATATCATTTTTCTATATTCCTCTTGTTTACCAAAATTTCAATGATACTCCATCCTTTAACAAATTTATATGATTGAGATTTCAAAAATTTGAAAATTGTTAGATTTTATTCTTGTTAACTATTTTTTTAGAATCAAAATATTTTTCACACCGACCCATATATTTTGAGGTAATTGTCATAGAATAGTTTATGAGCATTCCATGGAATTCATTATTTAATTTGGTTACATCAGGCATCCAACATTATTAAAAAAATATTTAACATGCGTAATGATTATTATAAGGGTTTTACCATGAATTAAGATAAGAAAATGTAACCTCAATATGTATCCCTTTATAATAATATCATATCATACCATAGTTCTTATATATAAACTATTATTAGATTCCCATCGACCAATATAATTCCCAATTTATTGTTTATAATTATTTATAAAACAATGTTAAATGAAGGTGTGTTATCTTGTAATTATTACCCTAATACTCAAAATAATGTTCCCAAATTACCCTAAACGTCCTAATGATCATTCGAATCCATTATCTCAAAATCCAACATATCTATTATCCAAGAAATAATATATCAATTAATATTTACCTTATATTATCAAAAATGAAAATTCAATTTACATTATCCATGGTCACTATTTGATTATGTTATTAAACAAGTACATATTCAAATACCTCATAGTTTTTTATGAATGTAATATGAATTAACCAAATCACATCCCCTAAGAGCTTCATACATCGTGTGCAGTTTTCCTTCATTATCATGCACATAGTTACAGCCATGTTAGAAATAAATCCTTCCTTTTTGAGTTTATTACCCATACTTACATCAATGAAATATTCAACATTTAATTATAGTATCTAAATAGTGGTGTAACTTCTAAGAGAAATACAATATATCTACTTTACGAAATAGTTTGGATGTTTTACTTTTATCATATTTCTCACTAATATTTATCCCATGTGTTTTGAATAATTTTACTTTATACTCAATCCCATATAAAAATAAAATTATTTCCTTAGGATTGAATCATATGTTATCCCAGATAGTTATCTATGAATTTATAATCTCGATCAACCCAAACATTATCAACCCTCAAATTATCCACAATAAACATCATAATATCAAATATTATCCGATACATTCATTAATAAAAACTGTTAATCATTGGACTTACCCTCATGGAACTATTAATATAAATACATACATTACATATTGTCTCAAATAAAAACTATAGATTATTTAACCCAACCACACGATAATTACATAACATAAATAGAATAAAAAAATTCATACAATCTTAATAAAAAATATTTTTAAATATTTAACTATTCTAAAGAATTAATTAGCTAATAATACCTATTTTCTTTAAAAAATATTTGAAATTAGTTCCCTAGAATAAAAATTTCATTCCTTCATAACTTTTTGAATGATAATAGAAGATTTGTTTCTGTGAAAATTCTCCTTAATGGAATCATATATTTGAATAAGTTAATGACATAATAGTTGTATACATTATATGGAAAGAATAAATAATATGAATAATTTAATAACAACCCAAAATTTAGATCATTATATATCAATGATAATTAATTAAAAATTATAATAATAATAATAATGACCTATTTATAATAGAATTCATAATGTCAAATGATAAAAAAATGTAGTCAATTCCTTGTGTGAAGACACTATACTGATATGGGTAAATATAAACTTAGAAACTAAATCATTTTAAGTCATCTAAAATATAAATGTTATGAGGGTCTATAGAATGATAGTCCCCACCTATTATTTGAAAAGTTAAAAATACTACATTGTATGAGATAGAAAGTCATTTCATATGATTCCACTAGTAACCTCTAGATGAATAAAATATCCAACATCCTTATAATGATGAATATAAATTTTTTTACATAATTAGAGAATAATAATTGTAAATAATAATAAATGATTTCAATAAATTCTCTTATGTAAACAAAATAAATATCATGATCATTAAACATTTCTAGGTAGAACATGCATGGATAAATAATACATAAGAAACATAGAAATAATCATTTTTGATTGGATAATAATTCACTAAATTTAAATATATATATTGTTGTAAATAAAATGTATAATATAGTTATAAACCAGTACCAGGGATATGGTGGGTGGTTTAAAAATAATATAACCACAGTTTAATAAAGATACCATAAAAGGGTGTTGAAATAAATAGAAACACAGTCAAATTGTTGGAATTATATCAGAAACAAATATATCAAGAATTGAATTTTTAATCACCATTAATTAAATCCACCACCAAATAAATAAAAATATATTTTAGGATAAATCAACAAAAAATTCCAATTTGGGTAAAAAAATTGAGAAATAAAATTTTAATTAAAATAAAAAACATAAAATTTTATTTAGAAAACATTTTTAACAATGATCCAATATACAAATTCACATGTCACTATCAATAGTAAATTTTGAAAATTTGATGTGATAGATTATAAAACCCATTTCATTTAAAAATGATCAATAATTACAAATACATTAAATAAAATAATATTTATCTTTGATATTATTAGTAAGAACACAAAACATACAAAATTGAAAGGGAAAACCACTTTTATTATTTTCAAAATATTATTGTTCAAACTCACATAGTAATTTGTGTAATAAATAAATATACTATATAAATAAAAATATTTCCACATATAGGTATAGTAATGACCAAAAAAATATATTAGGGTGGTAGAACCTAATAATTATCGAATGAAGTTCATCATGAAACATCATGACTTAATGAAATGATTTGTGAGTCATTAATAACAATTTTATGAAACATACTTATTAAAGTATTGAATTTTTCCTTTAGTGTTTTATATAGTAGAAATTTAAAATAATAGAAGATATAAATAATATGTAATGATATATTAAATTGTTATAACATTACTAACATCAAATCCCATGAGGATGATCCAAATGTAATGAATGAAAATTTAGTAATAAGGATGCCTTTTAACATGGGTAATAAATGTGTCAAATTTCAATTGATAAAAGTTATCTAAAATTGATTATTATATAAAATTTAAAATCAAAATATGTTAAAAATATACATCTATTTTTATTTAATACACTATTAAAATGATAAAATGGTGTGTATCATGATATTTTCTTAAGGAATTAATGATTGACTTAGAGAACCATTGCATATTGAGAATCATTTATAACACAACCCATTAAATGAGATGTATTGTAAATGAACCTAAAAATACATTCTATAAATTCTAATTAATTATATAATATGTCATATATTCAGTAAATACACCACCTAATGAAATTAGGTTCATAATACTAATCATGTCTCATTGAGTGGAATTTGTGAAGTAAACCCTTATCTCAATCCAGATTCATTCTATTATTATATAAAATTTCATATATAATTACTTTATTTTCATTGAATACATATCCAAGAACATGATACATATATATAACCATTTATTGTAATAATTTTCATTCATTAAATAAAAATCATATATTAATTAGATTTATATAAAATTTAATACAATATGTAAGAAATTGTTATTGCTTAGACTAGTTTCAAAAAAATTATACTAGAATCTATAATTTGACCAATGCAAGTACATATTAGATCATATATGTTACTAAGGTATATGTTCCAAGATAATTAGTGAACAATAAATTTCAATTTTATTTTATTTTTCATGACGATATATCAGGATGAAATCAATGACTGGAATGTTTTGATTATTCTAAAGGAATAAATGGTGATTTCTTAATTAACGAGTTTAATATTTTTATATGAATATGAGAAATAATAATTTAAAATTTTCTACATAATTATATCATATAATACAATTATATATGTTCTCATAGCCATATATTATATAAATACATTATAAGGTTATGGTATGTTGTTAAACCGACACAAACATCCACCGACCATAATTAATGAATGATTATTATGTGGTTTATTTGTAATATCATTATACTAAAACAATACTGAGCATATACACTATATATTAGTGTTATATATAAAAATATTTAATAATTATAATGTGAAGATAATTTATAAATATTCTACACTTATAAATAAGAGATAATTTTCCTCTCGGGTCTCTTGTTTTAAATGATTGAATAAACAAGATAATTTTTTATAATATAATTTATAGGTTCTTAAATATTTATTAATATGACCACAATAAAATAAAAAAAATATTATTTATCCTTTAATACAGCTGTGATTTCCTTCCATAAATGGATTTTATGATAGGAAAAATGAAAATCAAATGTTTCAGTATGTCAGTAGTTTAAACGAACTCATAGTTGATGATTTCATATTCAATTGAAAATAATAAATTTGTTATATAAATTTTTTGATTAATAATTATTATTATTATGTTATATATATATATCATGGTTGTTTTAAAAATTACTAATTTAGGCCATCAATGATGGTGGTGAGGGAAAATAAAACACTTACTGTCATAGATGCAGTAGTCTAGAACACTCACAAATTAGAAGTTGACTATAATTAATTGAATTGGAAATAGATATATTTTAATTATTTTAATTCCATAATTACATTATGTATAAAAAATAATGATATCACTACACATGTATCATCATGTTATAATTTAAAAAAATATAAAGTAAATAACTTAAAAAGTGATTACTTATATTAATAAAATAAATATTTCTTTGAAAGATAACTTAGAAATGGATTTCATAGGCTAATACATATTCAATATAAAATCAATAGAGTAAAAATGTAAAAATTGGTAATGAAAATGGTCTAGGTTCAATTAGGAAAACTATATTATTCAAATTTCATTAAAGGGGTGATGAGAGGCCCCTTTTATACTATTTGGATCCGAAGATTCTAAATTTTAAATATGTTTTTATTCAATTTATAAATATGATAAAAATTTATTTATCAAAAAATTAGAATATATATAAACAATTTTTCATAAAATGTTATTATTTTTCAAAAAATAAAATATTACTCAATGAATTAATCAAAGATTTTCAAAATTATACATCTTCCTATATTATATATTTTTAGCCTTATATATTATATTCATTTATTTTCAATTCATACTGATATACAAATTAGTTCATAAATGTCATGCTATCGGTAAAAATGATATTTTCAACTAAAAAAAATATTTCTGTAATAATCTAATAAATAATCATAATAAAATATTACATTGATAAATACAAGTAATAATATTCAATTTTTGGAAATTAAATTCTGAATTTTAATAACATATGCTTTTAATCAAAATTTTATATGAAATTAATAACTATTTTTAGGTGAAAATAACTTTTTTACAATGTTATCCATTCTAAAACATAGTTCATATTATTTACAAATTAAATTTTCATTAAACAAATATATATATTAAAATATATATTATCATCATCATTAATCATAAATTTCTTGAAATATTAATGTATATCACCTAGAAATTCAATATTTACAAAAATACATTTCAAGGAATACAATTATATTATTAGACATTTTTTCTATACCAAATTAATTTCATCAATTTTTGATGAATCCATTATTTTGATTATACAAAAATTTCATAACTATGTTTTTCATATTCATTAATAAAAATTTAATATCTATTTTATAAGATTCGTAAAAAAATGTTTTTATTTTTATCTCAATATATCATTGTTTACTTTTGCATTAGTTTTTCTTGTAGAAAAATATTTTGAATATATTTAGATCTTTTAATGGAAGCCATATATTGAAAACAGTATAGTGTCATAATTGATTATGATATGTGTATATGCTGTATATTATTATGATTTCTACACTCACCCCATACTTGTTGAGCACTATGTTCCAAACAACCCCATCATCAAGTGGGTGCGTGTCTTTTCCTAAACATCCTGGTATGAGGATGGATGGATTTCCACATACTCTTCTCAGTTCCCTCTTCCATGTGAGGTATCTATTACACAGGATGTGATCATCAATGGTCTTTGTGTGCATTATATAGTGATGTGATGTGGTTTCCCATGTGTCTTTTGGGTGAGATGTGATGTGGTATCCTATGTGTATTTAGGATGAGTTGTGATGTGATGTACCTGGTGTCCAAAGGATGAGTTGTGATGTGATGTACCATGTGTCTTCGGGATGATATTTTCTATGATTTTACTACCAAGTGTGTGCGGGTGGGTTATTTTGGGAGGCCTATGTGTGTTGGGTGGGATGTGTTCTGAGTCTCTGGTGTGTGTGAGAGGGATGTGATGTGGAATGCTTAAAAGATGTGGGATCTCCATGGAATTTTCTTTTAAGGTGAGAGAGTAGATAATCATTGATAAAATGGAGTGGTGCAACTTATAATCAAAGTGGTTTATAATATGTTATATTACATGGATGTGTTATTTAGTGAGTGAGCCTTGGTGATGTTGGTATTTTGGTTAGTAAACATGTTTAAGTTTTTTTTGTTCTACTACTTTTACATGGATTCAATAGTATTATCTTTTCATATGTGCGTGAGAGACATTGGTTTTCCCACTAACTATACATATATAGTCACCCTTCATATATAAAAAACTTTTTTTATGATTCCAAGAGGACTTTGTGGACCACGATGGAAATCTCTAGCTCGGACCTTTGGAGTTCTTGTTGTGTTGATGCCTTAAGATATATTCTTTTAGGCTTTTATTTGAAGACTTTTATATTTATCAGTTTTGAATTATACATGAATTATGGGATGGTTTGGGATTCATTTTATAATATTTAATGGAGTTTATTAGGGTTGATACATCTGATCTCCTAATTAGGTTTTCTTATAAAGAGTAATGTCTTCCATATTATGATATTTGTACACCCACAGTGCTAGTCTCCAACCTGGGTCTTACTAGAGGGGGACTCAATGGGTCATTATCTCCCTTTTTTTATTTCCTTCTTCGGAGTGGAATCCTTGGAGAGAGGGAGTCATGAAAAAATCGTATCAAAGATTGACGGTAGAGATATAGGGTGGATTTTGGAGTTAGGAATATTTAGGAATGAAAGGGTTGATATGGAAATAGGTTCAGTTTTTCTTGGTGTGTGACATAGGCTTGGGATACTAGCTTGTAGATGGGATTTTAGGTCCCCCCCATGATCCAGTGCAGAGACTCTGAGCCTACTAAATGATCATGGGAGGAAGAACTACATGCAGGGTAGAGACCTAGGAGAGGTATATTCATCATGATGACTTGTGTTCTTATTTGAATTAGTTGATTTAGGTGAATTTAAAATGATATAAATTAATAATGATATTTTATATGGGTTTCAATGACTCTTCCCATGATATTATTGCTAAAAAGTCCTTGTTATTGTTTTTTAAATTATTCATATAACCAAAATAGAATTGTAATATGATGGTTAACTGTCTTGAATTTTTTGTTTGAAACCTTCTTTAGGATTTAATGTGTTGTTTCCATTCCTATTATAGGATGATTCTTGATAAGTTGGATTTTTAATACTTTTAAAGAAATGTATAACATTCCATTTACTTTTTCCAATGAATAAAACATTCATATGAGCATGGTTATTGTATTTTCTTTTGATCAACTGTGTAAATTTTTGAAACACATTTTGAAGCCTATTACCTCTATGTATATTTCACACTAGCATGATAAAATAAATTATTTTTGAAACCAAGTATATGTGTATTCTAGCTTCCATGAGATTTTAAAGGTGTTGTGTTGCTTTCCTAGGATGTCCACTCTTTCCCAATTGATGCAAATAACCATATCAAAGGTAATGCTTTAGGTGTGCATTATTTCTATCCTATATAGCTCCCTTTGGGGCCTTTACATTTTTTCTTTAGTCTACTTTTATTTCCACTCATTTGGAATATTAATAAATAAATAAATTATGATGATAAGAATGATCTTTGGAAAAATTTTGAGGCATAAAGATTTATAAGTGATTCAACATATTATTTTATTATTGATAATAATTTTTTAGTCCTAAATTAATATTTTCTCTCATAGTACTTCATAATTTTGTTTTATGGTTAGCATGCCTAAAAATAATAAACTTTTGTGTGGGAACTAAGAGAATTCTAGTATCAGAGACCAATGCATGTAGCATGTTCAATACATTACATTTAAATATTTAAGAACAATTACAATATCTTTATTTTAGTATATAATCAAGGTTTCTTGAGTTATGAGATGTTTAAATAATGTTTATTGTGAACAAGATAATTCTGGAAATATAGTATACAACATGTGAAATCTTATATTTCATGTTAATAAAGCATGTTTTATCTTGAAAATTATAAAAGATTACTCTATTTGTAATTGAGTGTTTTGTGCATGATAAACAATAAAAAATAGTAATACAACATTTTTAGTTTTAATTTTGATATAAAAAAGCTAGTTTTCCTCTAATTATTATGACATCATATTGTTTTGGTGATGTGGTATTGTAATTGAATAGAAAAATATTACATGTATAATTTTTTTATTAAATTTTGAAGTGCAGTTCATAGATAATAATATGAACCGAGAGTGTAATATTTTACTATATTAATCATAGTGTGTGATATAACATGTCTATATTTTTTCATTAACTTTTACTCATATTAGAACTATTTAAAATGAAAGAGATAATATTTGGCTGGAAATAATCCAGTAATGTTTGGTTTTGTTTTTGGTTTCATTTTTATCGTTACATTGATGTGTTGGTATGCCTTGATGAAAATAAAATTTTTTGGAAAACAGGATTGTGTTGTGATTGTTAAATATTATGAGACCCTTGAAATGACTACTAGATTAAACTCACCATAAATTTAAAGTATAATCACTTATATATGGATAATGAACTCGTTCCCCATGAAAAATTTAAAATTGTGAGAGAGTACCCATGCTAAATAATGATATTAATTAAAATAAGTCCCTAGAAAAATATGGAAGATGTTATGTGTTGCTCCTATATGTGATTGACATTGTTATGATTTCTTGCCTGACATGTGATTTAAAACTTCAAGCATATGAAGAGGGGGAAACCTGAACCTTAATGGAGATATGTTATATTTTGATGCAATTAATACTGTGCAGGTGAGTATGTTCCACCCAAAGTAGATAATATCTCAACATGGGAAAGGATGTTCCTTGATTTGGGTGTTTGGGGATTTATAAATGATGATAATTGTGATAGTTTTTTTGGGAAATGTGTAGGTTAATATGGATCATGTTGTTATCTGAAAAGGGTTGTTTTTTATTGATAGTAAAGTGGTATAGTGATGTCATTTCATGAAATATCTTGTGGATGTTTTTGTTTGTTAGTGAATTTTGGGTACTGTTCTTATTGTGCAATAGTGGTGTTGTGTGGTGGTTGAGACATATGGTTGTTGTGGTGTTTTGGGTTGTTTTGTGTTGATGTGTGATTATCTTTATGTAATACCATTCCACCAATAAAAAGTATTAATCAATTAAATTCAATAATAAAATAAAATGGTTGTGTTGGAAATAATGAATATAATGAATATGGGTTTGCCTCCCATGTCTAAATGATTTTTTTATAAATCAAGTGGTTGGAATGTTTTACTATTATCTTATTGATATTTTTTCTTGTGATTGATTTTAAATTAATGAAATGTTTTATGATCTTGAACATATCAAGATCAGGAAAAGCTTTCACAACACTGGGATGGAAAATATTATGACATGTTTGAAAACCATGAGGGTGAATTAATTCCACCCAAAGAAGACAATATGATGGTGCAACAGATTGGTTCCTTTGATTTTTTTCTTGCGGTAGATCTGTCTATATTAATATGAGTTCTTGTTTTGGTTGGGAATTTTCTTGAAAAATTATATCATTTATATTATTCTCATGAATAATATCTTGTTAGAATACATGGAAAGTTTTACAATAGAATAGAATTGATTATTCCAACCTTTTGTTTGGTTTTTTTACATTGCTTTTCATATTTCAAATTTGGGACACATAACAAATGATTTTAAAGGACATGACATGTGTGATGAAAAATATTAATAGTGACTAAATGAAAACAAAACAGTTGTTATTATTATTTTTAGAAAGTTTCTCTTGAGTTGTAATAATAAATCAAAGTAGAACGTCGATAAAATTAAAAGGGTCTGAAATTTTTTATGATTTGAGTTGGGATGATATGAAATTAGTGGCACAGGTTTTAAAAAAAATAATTTTACTATTTTTTAAATAGAAGGCATGTAATTCCAAAATAAAACATTTCATGAATTTAAAAATATTAGGTAGAGGAATAATTTTTTAATATAAAAAGTTATTTGATTTAAAAATAATGGGTGATTTTGAATGGAATTTACTTATTAAAATATTTGGATGATGATTTTATTTGAAAAGAATGTTTTGTTTTTAATTTTTTGTATTTATTTCATGATGTTTTTTTATGACCACATAAGTGTCCTTATTCTTATTAGAGAGGTATTTTCCTCAAGAGAATTTTTTAAAAGTATTATGTAGATTTACACTTATTTTCCCTTATTGTTTATATGTTGAAAATATATCGAGAAACAAGAGAGGTATCCCAAGGTTTGGTTGTTGGAACCAGCATTAACGTTACATATAAGACTGTTTTGTTTCTTTAGGATGAACCATTCCCTTTGGTTCAGGTGCTATGGAGGTATGGAGAATTAAAGGAGAGTATGTGGTAGCATGAGACACAGATTTGTTCTCAGTACCCTGAGTTGTTTTAAGATTATCCATGATTTTATATCTTTGTGATGTGATGTTTGATCATTTTTCATATAAGATTATTTATTATCCCTTGGTTTGTGATGTGTGATAAAGTCATAACATAAGAAAAGTGGGGGACCTGATTCTTAATTGAGATGTATTAATTGTGATATGATTTAACACATATAGGCGAGTCAGTGTCACCTAGAGCGGATAATTTAGCGGTTTTGATGATGGAATTAATTGATTTAGTGTTCTTGGATAGTGTGGTTTATTGTAGTTTTGAATATTTATTTTTGTTTGTCTGGGGGTTATGTGTCTACAACTATGATGATAAGGTATGGTTGGTAGATGTCGAAGGAGGTGTTATTGGATGTAGAGGTTTCCACTATAGCTTTCAAACAACACAAGGAGTTTTATTGTTGAATGTTGATGAATTATGTTTATAGTAGCAGTTTATGTGTAACGATATCTTTTAGAGGTATCTTGAGGGATTTTTATTCAAACCATTCCTCTTTTTCCCTTCGGGTCTGTTTTGAAATCATGAGGTCGAAAAATAGTTCAAGAGTTATCTAATATAATGGATCAGAAATTTCTAATCCACTAGTTTTTGGGAAATCTACTGTTTGAGGTGTCTTGGGAAGCCATTGAGACTATTTTAAACACCTTGAAAATTCACAGTTTTCCATGTTTTCCGACGGTGCCTCATGCCAACGTCTCACCCTAGTTGTGTCACTCTTTCGATGTTACCTTAGCGGTGTCACCCTGGCAGTGTCATGCTAGGGGTGTCACCCTGGCAGTGTCACCCTAGCGGTAGCTCATGCAAGTAGTGTCTTACCTTGGCGGTCGCTCATAGGTGGTGACTCACTGGTGGTCGCTCATCTAGTAGTTCCTCTTCTAGTGGTGACTCGTCGAGCATTACCTCATCCAGCATTGCTTCATCTTGTAGTGGCTCGCCCAATGGTATCTCACTAAGATTGGTAGTAGGATCATCCTGATAGTGCCTCATATTGCAGTTCCTTGTCTAATGGTGGCTCATCCAATAGTTCCTTACTGACTGTGCCCCACTAACAGTGCCTTATTTGGTAGTTCCTTATGTATAATGTTTCTGGTTCTTCCAATTAATCCCTTTTTACTATTTATTTGATGTAAAATGAAATAAATTCAAAATTTAAATGGTTTAAGACCAATTCGAAGCCCATAAATTTTATCTATAATTCCATAAGGAATTATATAATTTTAATTGGTAAAAAATGTTGTCTTGAACAGATCTACATATATTGGAAACTCAAAACCACATCTAAGCTTGTGACTCTGTTTCAGTATTCCTAAGGCTAAGATATATTTCCCCTAGTTCATTTTTTCTTTCCTTATCATCCTATGGGACGTGCTGAATAATTATTCACTAGGATTCAAGTAAACTACTACAATAGGTAGATGGAGTTTTCCTGGTGATTTTTCCTACTGCATGCACACCCCTATTTTGGGAGAAACTTGGAATTGTAGATCATTCTTCTTCCAAGTAGGTTTTTTCCTCTTTATTCATAATTGGGTATCATGTGGGGTTGGGATATGGATGTTCACCTTGTGAAAATTGTTGTTTAATTATTAAAAAAATAATTGAATTTTTTTAGTAGTCAATATATTGGGGGATTGGAAATGTGATGTATGATCCTACTTTTTTATTGATATTTTTATGGGTGTTGTGAATTATATGGGATAAATTCCCACTGAATATTATGTTCATTGGGGGTCCTTGTTTTCTAAAATGGTTTATGGGTAGTGGAATACATCCATGTTATATGGATATTGAGGTCTTGTATTATATTATTGGTTAACCACATACATTTAGTTAAAATAATTGTATTCCCCTAGATTATATGATTTTATGATAACACCCTAAAATAATTGAAACTAGATAAGGGATATCCTACTAAATCTAAATGTACGTTTTTCTCTATTATGTGTTGTAACATGTTTATGGACATGATTGTGTGATGTGGTTGGCTCTGGTATAATGATGGTTGGAATATGACTTTGTTTTGATATGTAGGGATAATGGAGGAGATGTTTTATTCTATGGTGGATGTGATGGTTGTTATGATAAAATTTTGTTGTGGGGTAGTGATGGTGGTGTGGTTTGGTTATTTTGTAGCACTGTGAAACTGGATGTGGTCGTAAAGTGATGTGGATGTGGATATTGGGATGTCGTGTTGTTCTTGTGATGTGTGGGTGGTTCTATTATATTTACCGAAGTATTAATGCGATTAATATTTCATGTTAACAATTCCAAATTGGCATGTTTAATGAGGAAATTGATGATGGGATGTGTTCATTAAATGGTTAATGTTTATATAAACATAAATAGGAAGGAAATATGAAATAAATTAAAATGGATTTCCAAATGAATATTGAATACCCAAATCAAAGTGGTTAATAATGTGGAAATTTTTTATAAAAGAATAAATCTAGTATATGGATTAATGATTGAAAATGAATTGTGTTTGGTATGTTGTTTGTGTGTTTTTATGCATTTATAGGTGGCAGAAATTGTGTAGATTTAATGGGATTTGTAGTTCTTTTATAAACTCATAATATGGGTTTATGTGTGGTTAATATATATATATATATATATAATGTATGTTCCCTTGATTTCTATACACACCTTACCCTTTTTGAGCACTATGTGTTGAATCCCCCCCCCAATCGTCAAGGGGGTGTCTTTTCCCAAACATCTCAGTGGGTGGATGGATAGGTGGCCACCCACTCTTATTTGTTCCCTATTCCATGAAAGGTATGTATTTCATAGGATGTGATGGTCAGAGGTATGTTAGTTCATTATATTATTAATATGATGTGGTATCCTAGGTGTCTTCAAGGAGAGTTTTGATGTGGTATCCCATGTGTCTTCGGGGTGAGTTATGATGTGATGTCCGAGGTGTCTCTAGGATGAGTTGTGATATGATGTCCCTTGTGTCTTTGGGATGAGATGTGCTATATTGTGTGACCCAGGTGTGTGTAAGAGGGATATGTTGTGAGGCCCAGGTTTGTGCTGGCAGGATGTGCTGTGAGGCCTTGCTGTGTGTGGACGGGATGTGATGTGGTATGTTCAAAAGTGATGGGATCTCCTGGACATTTGTAGTTTGGGTGTTTGAGCGGATAATCGGTGGAAAATTGGTGTGGGGTACCCTATCATTTATGTGATTTATATTATATTATATTAATTATATGCATTATTTAGTGAGTGAGCCTTGGTGAAGTTGGGATTTTGGCTAGTATACCATTTTAGGTTCTTTTTTATTCAACTAATTTCACATTGTTGTATTATTATTCTCCATTCACATGTGAATAATATAATTTGGTTTTCATATTGGGTATACCTATATTCTCACCCTACATATATAAAAACCATTTATAGTTTTCCACAAGGAGTTTTAAGACCATGTTGGACATTTCTAGTTCAGAACTTCGGAGTTGTTTTTGTGTCACTGCCTTAGGATCTATTCTTTTAGGCTTTCATATGGAGACTTTTATATGTATCAATTTTCATTTTCACATGCACTGTAGGATGTTTTGGAATTATTTTATAAAATTTAGGGGATTTTATTATGGTTGATACTTTATATATCTAGATCATGTTTCCTTATAAAGGGTAATGCCTACCATATTGTGGTATTTGTACACCCTTGGTGTTATTCTCCAAACTGGGGCCTACTAGAGGTGGGAATCAGGGGGTCATTATCCAATTTTCTTCATTTCCATCCCAGGAGGGGTATCCTTGGAGGTAGGGGATTGTGACAATAATCAGGTCAGTTAATCCTGTGGAATTAATAGGGATTTTGTTATATTTGATAGTGGTTGAAAATGAGTGAATAAGGTTCATGTATTTGATGCGCTATGATACTATATTTTATAACCTAAAAATTGTTTAATTTAAGGAAATATTTTAATTTCTTAATGTAATGAATGTGTATTGTCTTCTAATAGAGAAATTAGCCTAATAAAAGAAATTTTTTCATGAATTCACACATGCCTCATTATGGATTCACATTTTTGCATGATTTATAAAGTATTTCTATGGTTTTCTGAAATTAAATGTCTATTTTTAGTTTTGAAAATGTTTTAATTATGTGCCCAATATTTAAAAAAATTAATATTACTAAACTTTTTCATGTTTTCAGTAGACTAATAGTATTCATTAATTTTTATATCCCATACCGAGATGTGTTTTCTCATCCTACCTATTCATATGATTTAAAAATGGATTTTGAATTAGGATAAATGTTAATAAAATTAGAATTATAGATATTTTATTTTTCTAGAATGATGATGTAGTCTGATTATAATGTTCTGCTTTTTTGGATGTAATAAGTATTAGAGGTGGAAACGAAATATTTTTTATGTGATGTTTTATAGAAATATGTAAAACTATAAGTGGAAAAATTCATTAATATTTGTGAAAGTGGACCCCGTATTTAAAATCATTATATTAGGATGTTTTCATGTCATGGAGCATTATAGTTGATATCAAAGGAAATGATTTGATTAATTTATATTTTATTATTTTATTATAAAATAACATTATATTTTAATATTCTATTGGTATATATTTTAATTTTTAAAATAGGTTATGATTAAAAGGATAAATAAACACATATTTTA
This sequence comes from Viscum album, assembly GCA_963277665.1. Classification (NCBI taxonomy): domain Eukaryota; kingdom Viridiplantae; phylum Streptophyta; class Magnoliopsida; order Santalales; family Viscaceae; genus Viscum; species Viscum album. The sequence continues at coordinate 1,459,111,499 of OY728150.1, read as the reverse complement.
TTCGTTGAACTTATTTTGAATAAGATTTATAATATATTATACAATAATAATTGTAAAGTAACACATTTAAATTATAGACTAATTTATTTTTTAGTGGTTCTCCTCGATTTAAATAATCTTTTTATATTTTATTGAGTCTAAAATTTCATGCATCAAGTTAAATAAATTATCCCATATCGATGGGTGAAAATCAAACAAAAAATCCTTTATCTTAAAGAGTATTTAATTGTAATTGTAATTACAAAATATTTTACATGTGTTTTAGAAAATTTATCTATTATTAATATCACATGAAAACACAAAATAATGTCTTTGAACCCACTTCAATGCTTTGATATCATAATGGACCATTGAAATTATATTTGAATTTTTTTAACATATGTATATCATTAATTCCATTTTTTAAAGTATATATATTTACTTTATCATGTTTATAGAAATCATGGCACAAAAAATTCACCTAATCCTGAAAATTTCTAAAATGTAATATAAATTTTGAGAAACTTATGTCTTTCTACTGATTCCAAATGTTTGGATTTTTATAAAAACAAACAATTATTTTAAAAATAACGGTAAATCCATATCTTAAAATGTTCTGTGAATCGAGATTGAGATTATTTCTTGAATTTTAATATTCAATACAAGGGATTTTTAAAAAAATTCAATCTCTATAAAAAATAATTTCTATAATGATGTTATATTCATTCATGAAACAAGAAAGAATAACATTGTAATGTTTTATAGAATCCTAAATGTGGATGGACCAAACCTAGTATATCACGTCACATCACTCTTGGAAATTGGAATTATAATACATGGTGATATATCATTAAAAGTTATAAAATATTTATGTCTATCGTAGGAAACACTAATTGATTGAGATCAATATATCATTGTATATTATTTTATTTTTGATATTGTATTATTTATTGATAAATGAGATGTAAAATATTAGGTAATAGATTATATATAATTTTGAATTATTGAAGTGTTTATAAATTGGAATACAAGAGTAATTTTGTTTTGTTGTCTTCATAGGATTAAAAAATATATGGATAATCATTATTTTGATTTAATTAATACTCTATTTACACTTCATGTGATTAGTGTACATTTTAGAGACATCGGTTGAGTTTTAATAAGTGGATTAGGAATATGTAACCCTTACATTGAAAAATAGTTATATTGAAATTGTTATTTAATGAATACTGTTTGTAAATTTGAAGTACATAAGTTGAATGGTATTAATTACTATTTTTTATAATATTATTATTTATGTTGGGGGTAATTATAGTCAATTATGGTAAAAGTGTTATTACATTTTAGGAACATTTAATATATCAAATATAAAACACTCGGATATAAACTTTTTCATTAACTAGGATATTTATGTAATTTTTGAAGAAGTTAACTATTTTTTTAACAATATAAGATCATTGTAAATAGAATTATTTTTAGAAAATATGGGAGTTTATTTGAGGATATAATGAATAATTACATTTTGGATTCGTAAAATATTTTATTATAGAGTTATGGTGGTTCATGATATTTATTAGAATGATAATAATTATTGGAGACTATATGATCCAACCATTCGTGTTTTGGGTGTGTGACTTTAAGAGTGATTAATTATATTTGGAGAAAAATGTTATGTTTATCATGTCACAATTGGAGAACAATTATTTCTAATTTTTTGGTATTGAGCTTATAAAGGATAATTTTAAATAATTTTAAGAATAGTTCTTAATGGAATTATTTAAGTGTGATAATGGGCGTTATTTTTTAGGATTTATATATTAATAGTTTATTTCATCAATTGAAGGTGTATATATATTTTATATTATCTTATTATTTCCTACTAATTCTATATTTTTTAATATTTAATGACATGTTGAATAAAATATTATCATTTTTTGAATCATGATATCTATTAATACTTTAATTTATGGATAAATTTATGTAAAGATAATGTAGAAAATTAATTTTATGTTTTGTGAGATGAAATTATTGGTATTGTAGGAATGAAATATATTTTTTGGAATAGTGAACATGTTTATTTTTTTTAAAACCATTTTTCATATAAATATTTTAATTTTAGAAGTTCATTATGCTTTTTATTTTTTATTAATGTATATTTAGATACATTTGAATAATCAGAATCTTAATAATCAAACAATAATAAAAATTATATTTGAATTTTATATGTTCATTTTTTAGTTAAAAACACAATTTTCTAATTAATTTTTCTATATCATTTTACATACTTCTATTATATGTAATTGTATAATTATTCTATAAAAATTAATATTAAAAGATTAATTCAATATTTTTAATCCTAATTTTTATATTTTTTTAATGATTTCAATTTTTTCATTAATAATAGTAATCTGGGAACAAATGTGTTACCACAGTAATGGGTAAATCAAATTTATTTAGCTAAAAACTGCATGATAAGGACACAAAATCAAATTTTAAGTATTATTTGAATTTTTTATTTTGACACTTATCACATTATGTTTCACATTTTTTATTTTTTCGTCAAATTATCCATGATTATGATTTTATAATAATTTAAATTATAAAAAATTCTACATGATCCACTCCACTTATTTACTATACAGATCCTCCTACACTCCCTTCATCACAACTATGGAGTGCTCATTTTCATCCAAAATGTAATGAACCTCCAATTATCATTGGCTTGAGAGTACCAAGAGTCATTACTAGGCCTTAAGCGATATCACCAAGGCGCTAAAGGCTAGAAATAAATGCCGAATGTTTTCCTGTACAAGTGGGGGATGATTTAACCTTTAAGAAATAAACCCATAAACCAACCATAACCAAAAATTTACTATATGATACATGAAAAAATTAATGACCAATAAACACTACAATTATATCAAACTACATCAAAGTACACAACAACGAAAGACCAAACTAAGTATCAAAGTACACAGCAGATGAACAACTCAAGACTCTCAAAACACACTACAACTCTATGCTACACATGACCCTAAGCTTCACAACATCTCCCAAGAATCACCACAAGCCACTAGAAATAAGTTGCATTACCTTTACTTGTGTCCTAGAATATGACATTTGAAAAAGTACAAACGTCCCAAAGCAGGGGTGAGTATAAAACACAGTAGGTTTTCCGAAATGACTTCCCTACTCACACCACTAGAAAAGAAGAGTTGGCCACATTTATATAAAACAATTTATAAAAAAAATTCGTAAAAGTAGTTTGTAACTAAATATAAACAAGTTTCCAAAACCATTCATAACCAAAGGAATTCCAAGAGAAATTGAATCCAATTTTCTAGAAATTTATTTTTCCAGAAAACTATCCAAAAAATCTTAAGAACCATTTCACAAACATTCCTTTTTGGCACACGCAAACCATTCCACAAACCCATGCAACCAACCATGCATGCTACCTAGAAGAGGGGAGAATCCCTAACCCTTATCCATCCCAACAATTATGGGGGATACTTATTACACTTATCCAACCCAAATTCACATGCATTCTCGATGGGGGAGAGCCCTAACCCTTATCCATCCCAACACTGATGGGGGAGAACCATAACCCTTATCCATCCCGAATACAATATGAATGTTTGACGGGGGAGATCCCTAACACTTATCCATCCCAACACAGATGGGGGAGACCCATAAACCTTATCCATCCCACTTTCCCATGAACACACACAACCATAATGTCAATAACCAAGTGTGTTCAACAAATTCAAATCATTTTAAGGCTTAACCATTTCAATTCCAAACCATTTCAATAAAAATCTCTTTTTAATGAAAACCAAATCCATCAGCATCATTTCAATCTCAAACCATTTCAATAAACCACCATTTTTATTTAAAAACCATTTTACATTGAACAATTTACAATTTCAGCAATCATAATTTAAAATCAACATTTTAAATTCAAGAATCCAAATCACTTTGCACAACAATTCACCAAGATTTCACAATTTCATCAAAACCAGATATCATTTCTAAAGAAGATTTACTCTATGATATTCACAATAAAATCCATTAAAATAAATCAACTTGAGACTAAGATAATAAATTCTAACAAGAGGAGTCAAGAGTGAAGCCTCCTACCTCAAAGGTTTTGATGAAAACCCCAATGGTTGAAGAGCGCTCAAGAAAACCATGTTGATTCTTCAAACACCCACCTTACATCTATTCTCCTAGCATGATCAAGACCAAATATCATCATATTTGGAATCCACACACTTTGATCTACCCATAACATGCGTAGATCTATGAAACAGAAAGAATATGATATGTATATCTAAGTAGATCTAAGAAACCGATCAAGAACGAAGAAGAACGGTCACATAACTCAAGAATTTGTATTAAATTCTCCAAGAGAAGCTTTTAGATCTCCTCCAGAATTATGCGAGAACCTTCTCCGGCCTTAGGAGAAACAAAATACCGAGTTAGGGCCACTTAAGAGAAAAAAATGAGCCACATAGAGGAAAAAATGCTTGAGATCCACCTTTATATGATCTCGTTTTAGTGTCCACATGGTTTGCTCGTATTGTTAGAAAAACCATGCGCTAACTATTCATTAGACACTGCCTCGGAAGACACTCTATGCATGGTTTGGACACACGGTTAGACGAACCATAATCCACTCATGTGGAATCTATTGTCTCAATGGCCAACTACGCACGGTTAGGTCAGACGGTTTAGACAACCTGTGTACCCCCCGTGCGACTTCACATTTGCCTCAAAACATCTTTTAACGTTCTCCTAATTCTCCCATTCATCACCCTTAAAATTAAAACCATGAAAAGCATCAAGATAAGGGTTACATAATAGAAAGTGGGGGGCACTACATTCTCCCCACCATTGATCTTTCCATCCTCGGAAAGTAGAAAACCTTCACCCAACTGAAAGAGTTCATGCCACTTCACTTTCATTTCCATTTCACGTTCCAAAGTCTCTTCCTAAATCTGACCATGCTGCCATAAAACCCACACTAGACTGATGATTTTTACCCGGAATACTTTATCTTGCCTATCCACAATTTTTACCGGGATATGTATCAAGGTAGCATCCACCTCTAGTTCAACGTGATCCCATCTGATCAGATGGTCAGGATCTGGTTGATATTTTTTCAACTGAGATACATGGAAAACATTATGCACCTAACTAAACTGTGGGGTTAATTCTAACCGATATTCTACCTCTCCAACTAATTCTTGTATCTCAAAAGGGCCAATGTATCTAGGAGATAACTTTCTATGATTCCCAAAATGACGTTGTCCAAGCCTTGGAGACATCTTCAAGAAGGCATGATCCCCCACAAATAATGAAAACAGTCTTTGACGGTGATCTGCATAAGATTCTTGATGACTCTAAGGCGTCTCCATCCTCTTTCTAATCAACTGGATCTTCTTTATTGTCTCTTGGACAGGGCTTGTCCCGACTAGTGAAGTTTCACCCATTTCCACCCTGCATAGTGGAGAATGAAAAGGATGCCCATACAATGCTTCAAATAGAGCCATCTGTATCGAGTCTTGATTGACGTTATTGTATGACAACTCCACCAAGGATGTATTATCCTACCATGAGCAACCAAAATCCATTACATATGACTTCCAAAAATCTTCCAATGATTGTATCGTCCTCTCGGATTTCCCATCCGTCTGGGGATTATATGTCGTGCCCATAGTCAACTGAGTTCTGAGGGATTGTAGTAATGACTTCCAGAAATGAGATGTGAACCTCGAATCTCTATCTGAGACTATAGAAAACGGTATATCATACCTCTTCACTACCTCCCAGATATATATTTTAGAAAGATCTTCCACCGTATGGTTTTCATAAATATGGATGAAATGGGCCGACATGGTTAGATGATCCACTATCACCCAAATGGCATTGTGTTTCCAGAACATTCTTGGAAGACCTGTAAAAAATCCATTATTATATGATCCCATTTACACACTGGGATAGGTAAATATTGTAACATACCAGCTGGTCTCTGATTTTCTACTTTAATATACTGAAAAGTTAAGCACCGTGAGACAAACTCGGTCACCTTCCTTTTCATGCCGCTCCACCAAAACTGCGCCTTCAACGCCTCATACATCTTCTATGTACCTGGGTGTACATCCCATATTGAATGGTGGTAAGCATAAAAGAGTTGTTCTTGAAAAACCATAGATACAACCATCTGATCTCTGAAACACAAAACTGAACATTTCACAAACATTCATTTTTGGCACACCCTAACCATTTCACAAACCCATGGAACCAACCATGCCTGCTACCTGGAAGAGGAGAGAATCCATAACCCTTATCCATCCCAACCATGATGGGGGAGACTTTTTAACCTTATCCTATCCAAATTTACATGAATTCTTGATGGGGGAGATCCCTAACCCTTATCCATCCCAACACTAATGGGGGAGACCCGTAACCCTTATCCATCTCGAATGCAATATGAATGTTTGAAGGGGGAGAGCCCTAACCCTTATCCATCCTAACCCTAATGGGGGAGACCCCTAACCCTTATTTTTCCCACTTTCCCATGAACACACCCAACCATCATGTCAAAAACCATGTCCGTTCAACCAATTCAAACAATTTCAATGCTTAACCATATCAATTCCAAACCATTTCAACAAAACTCCCTTTTAATTGAAAACCAAATCCATCAACGTCATTTCAATCACAAACCATTTCAATAAAACACCCTTTTTATTGAAAAACCCCTTTTCATCAAACCATTTACAATTTCTATAATCAAAATTTAAAATCAACAATATAAATTCATGAAGCCAAATCACACTGCACAACAATTCACCAAGATTTCACAATTTCATCAAAACCAATAATCATCACTAAATAATATTAATTCCATGCTTTTCACAATCAAATACATTAAAATAAACCAATTTGAGTCTAATACAATCAATTCTAATAAGTGGAGTCGAGATTGAAGCCTCCTACCTCAAAGGTTTTGACGAAAACAAAAATGGTCAAAAACGTACAAGAAAACATGGTTGATTCTTCAAAAACCGACCTTGCATATCTTCTCCTAGCATAATAAAGACCAAATATCATCATATTTGGAATCCAAACACATAGATATACCCATAACAGGCATAGATCTAAGAAACTGAGAGAAGAGGAGATGTAGATCTAAGTAGATCTAAGAAACTAATCAAGAAAGAAGAAGAATGATCACATACCTCAAGAATCTGGCTTCGATTCACCGAGAGAAGCCTTCAGATCACCTCTGGAATGATGGGAGAACCTTTTAAGTCCTTAGGAGAAGAAATATCTCAGGTTTGGGCCGATTATGAGGAAAAATGAGCCACATTGAGGCAAAAACGCGTGATATCCACCTTTATTGGATCTCATTTAAGTGGATGCACAGTTTCCTTGCATGGTTTGAAAAACTGTGTGCTAACCGTGCATTAGCCACTGCCTTGGAAGACACCCAACGCATGGTTTTTCCACATGGTTAGACAAACCGTACGCTGCCCATGTGGAAGCTACTATATCAAGGGAAAACTAAGCACGGTTTGGCCACATGGTTTTGAGAACTTGTGTGCCGCCCATGAAACTTCCCCTTTTCCTCAAAATAACATTTAAAGTTCTCATGATTCTCCCATTTATCACCCTTAACTTTAAAATCATGAAAATCATCAAGAAAGTGTTACATACCAGAAACCGGGGGTACTACACAAAACCTACCAAAATCTCTACCCAAAATCTAACCCCAAAACATATAGGTATTTTTATGGTCATAAGACCAATCCTAGAAGCATTAAGATATAACTAAAAGGCAGTTATTTGAGGTGATTCTATAAGTAATACCCAATCTCTTTCATATTTTTTTATTTTTCTACATCTTCAAAATATTCCTCAATCATGATGAAATAAAATATTAATAATATTCCATATTCAAAAAAATTATTAATATAATGCTGAAATCCATTTTTCATATCTTTTCCATATTATTGGAAATGAAAACATTGCACATTCATATGTGTGGACTACCACCAACACAAACTGATGTGTATAAAGTTTATTTAAAAGATATTATGGATAGCTAAAATGAATTAAAAATGAACATAGATGATATTTATGAAATAAATATGATTTATTAAAATTAATATATTATATATCTTCATACCCTTCACATTCATTTTGAAATTGATAACATTACCCATGAATAGGCATGTAATACAACATGTAAAATAAAATGAATATGTTTTTCATCAATAGGTAAAATGGATAGTATGAAAAATGAAAAAATGAAACTATATAATATTTACAACATAAATATAATTTTATAAATGTAATATATTACTTATTTTCACACTCTTTTTATATGTTGGGAGTTGTTAACATTGATAGTGTGTATGATTGTAATTCAACCTCCCAGAGGCATTATGAATCAGATTTCCTTTTAACAGATAATGATGGTATCAAAAAAGGTAAATAAATGAAAATATAAATGTATATCATGTTTTTTATTCTCAAAATGTAAAATTTATCTAATTTCGTCATTCCACAATTTATGTAAATGGAAAATTAATCATAGTCACATACTGTCTACCGTCTCTTTTAACTGAAACGGTTCATTTTGCATGATCACATTACATGGTTTGTTTAAAAAGAGTATATAATATATAAAATTAATAAATATAATATGTCTTACATTTTAAAGATAAGGTACCCATAACCCCATTAACTATGGTCAAAGCACTGATGTAGCTTTCAATTTAAAAAACAAATGACATAAAAACATCCAATGTAAGCATAAACATTTTAGTAACTAAATAATACATCCTAATTAATTAAATAAAAAGAATAATATTAATTAAATTAAATAAAAAGGTTTATTAATCTATTTTAAAACTAGTATTATTTTAGTATTGATGTGTTAGAGACTGTAAAAATATAGACGAGACTTTTGGTATGTGATATTCTTTTAAACATAATTTTAAAATTTTTAATATCTTTATCCACTGTATCCATGTTATTTTTAACATATTAATATGTTTCTCAAACATAAAATATGTTTAATGATCAATTATAACTATATTTTAATGTCTTAAAAATTATTTTATATGAATCATTTCAATGTAATCTGATGGGGTAAATTTCAAATTTTTTACAAAAGTAAAATAGGGATGTTTTTAATGCTTATGGCTTGACCATAACTTATTTACATCATAGTTGTTGTTTATTGTAAATATTAATTTATTTATTATAATTTTTATTTGAAAATTAATAAAATATCTAAATAGGTTTGTAATTTTTAGTTTTAAAAACTTTTTTTAAGGAAACATAAATTCATCCCATTTATCTAAGATAACTAAAACTGTTTTTATTTATGGGTTCAAATTTCCGTTTTGGATTTTATAATGTAAAATTTCATAATTAAAATATTTTTTGTCATTAAATTATACATTATATTTATTTATGAGGGAATTTGGTCTAGATATAGATCTTGTTGATGGTTGAGTCTGATAAGTATCTCCAATTAATTGGGTAATGATGTTTGTTGAATGAGAAAAAATTTGAGAAATAAAATGGTAGGATAGTCTTATGGAATTAACTGGGTTTTAGGTACTATAACAAGGTCTAAAATGAGTGAAAATGGATTATGAATATAATAAACTAAGATATTTATATTATTCATGTAGAAGTGGTTTTCTTATAGAAATATTTTGATTTCAGGAGTTATGAGAATGTTATGAACATTTAATTGTGGAGTGGGGATTTTAAATTAAATATTAATATCATTTCCAATGTTCCTAAGGATTCTTTTTCGATTCCTATTATGATTTCTAATGTGCTTTAGTGGTACACTTTGTGAAATGATTGATGTTCACTTGTCAAAATTCTTTCAAATAGTAAATTTTTAACTATAAAAATATAATCATCCTTTTGGATTTTAATGTTTTTCAATGGAATAATTTTATTCATTTCATTTTATATCTTTTAATGGGATTTTTTTCTCATACCATGTTCTTAGATGATTTTTAATAGAGATTAAATATATTTAGAAACAATTATAAATTCATAGTTCCATATTGGTAAGTTAACATGAATAATGAAATTTTTACTTATAAAGTACTTTCTTCGTTAAAAAAATGCATAAAATGGAAAAAATAAACGATTTTATGTAAATAGTTTCCAACTTCTCTAAAATTGTATACTGAAAGGATGCAAAAAATGTAAGAAATTAATACCTTTATTACTAATAATTAAATATTTTTTTGGTTTAATTTATATGTAATTCTATATTGTATGAAGGAATCTAATTTATTTAAGGAAGGATTTTTGTGAACCTTATATATGATCGGTGGGACTCATACATATCACAAGGTGTCTCTATAATTATAATAAATTTGTTCACCACTACTATTGGAGAAATAATATATATTCATCTTAGGACTATTACACATCTTAAGACCATAAAATTATTCCACTAGATAAATCACATGGACTCTTACGTATTATAATGTGAATCATTTATTTTAAAATTTTACTTTTACATTATGAATTTTAATTTAAATTATATTCTTCATTTAGATAAATTTTACTCATTCAAGGCAGTAGATGGTTGATCCCTTTATTACTTAGTACCATTAAAAATTTCATCTAATTTGAGTTACCTTCTAGATGTTGAATAAAATCAAATTGTATATATTTTTCCTCATATAATCATTTATTATGAAATCAATAGTATATTTTCCCCTCAAATATATTCCTTTTTTAGCCTATAACTTCTTTATGTTTTATTTTGAGGAGCTAAATAAATACATACATCAAGTATTACTTCAGATAATATACAAAAATTTAAATTATTAATGTAAAAAAATTATATGGGATTTATTTAAATTAACTTTTTAATGTTATAATCAATGAAAAATTATAAAAATGAATATTATTTTAAGATAATTATAAATTAACCAAATCACAAAAATGAATTAATTTATTGGGTTTTTTGTATATAATGTGTTTTTAATATACACCGAAATGTATAATAAAATTTTGAAAAATTATATTCACATAAACATATTAAATAAAATATTTATGATAATATTATGATAACATCAAATTTATATTTTATTTAAATTCAATAATAGCTTTGTTTAAATTTGGATTCATCCAAACAACCATTTTGATCTCATCACAAACTCTTCCTATGTTTCTTCACTTCATTACTCTAAATATGTATATAATAATTTTATAAGGGATTCTTTTTGGTTATGGATCATTATATTATTTGTGATTAGAGAATAGTTGTAAAGTCATCTGATATTATGTTATTTTTGGTATGTAATAATAAAAAGGAATTTTTTATATGTTTTCACCACTATTGTAACTCCCCAAAAATTCAAAACGAGTATAATTTATTTAATAGTGTATAAAATCTCATGTATATTAGGTGTATTTATTATTTAGAATAAATATAATATTTTCAATAGCATGAAATTCATGGAATATCGATTTATCTTATGGCGCACACAACAACGTGTTTCTTTGATAACTTGCGTTACATACAAGACCGAGATTTAACAAACAGAAATATATTAACAAAATATTATTATTTTCTATAACTAGATTTTACTTAGCTTTGAAAATGGTGGTTTTTAATAGGATTAAAAAACATCTAAAAATACATGTTTTAACTAGATATAAGTTTAATTCATTGGTTAACAATTAATTAGAAACCAGCATATAATCAAATTTGATATAAAGAAATATATTTATTTTTATTCTCTTAAAGGTGTTTTGTACTAATAAATTAGAATTATTAATATTAGTGAATGATATTGATTAAAATTTTATACTATATATTCAATAAAATATGATTTAAATTCATCCAATAGATTTTATAAGCATAAGACATGAAAAAAATAAAATTTCATTCATAGAAGCTATATTTTTATTATGGAATTTTTACCGCCTTTTAATAGATCATAGATTTAATGTCACGACCCATCCCCCGGAGCCCGTATCGTGACTACCCCAAGCCCATCTTCCATAAGCTAGGGGCTGACGACTAGCACCAATGGCGTATTCCCTAAAACTGGGAAGGTATTGCCTTTATAAAACGTAAACACACCTAATCAGAGTTTAAGCGGAAGAAAACACTAAGTAAAAACTATATAACAAGTGTACTAAAAGTAAAAGGTCCAAAATACGAGACCAACTATAATGTACAAGGAAAAGACAAAACATGTACAACTGAAATTGAAACAGTAGGAAAGCGTCTAGCATATCCAAGATCATCCACCACGAATCCTACCTGAAGGTTAGGTACATATAGCCTCCTCAGTGATCCACATCCGTCCGTCTCCTCTGGGTACCGACTCGTCATGAGGTCCACCTCCGGGTACCATCTAGTCCTCGTACACTCCACTTCGGTCTGTGTTGTCTGTCTTCTACATCAATCACAATGAGGTGCGAGGATAGCCCGTGCAGGGGTGAGTATAATGATACATAGTAGGGACCCCGAGACCCTCACGGTCTCACAAAATATAACACGAATAAACCAAATAGTTTGATTTCAACGGATAACCATTAATTAGGTATTTGCACATACATATTCCTAAGTTATCAGGTAACACATCTCAATCATGAGGAAAATACTAAAGTCATTGACTCACCTCAAACCGAGATTTTCATTATCGAAACCACGGTTGTTGGAGAACTCCTCCTCTATTGGACACAGTGGGCCTTTCGCGATACTGAGGCGCTTCTCACTAACCTTGGACTACTGAGGTACTCCTCTATTCGAGTACAGCGGGTCTGCAGCCAAATACCGGGAGCTCCGTACGCAGTGGGTCTGCCTCCAAATATCGGGTGCTCCTCCTATTGCCTATATAGGTACTCCTCATGTTGAGTATTGTGGGTCTCCTTCCAACATCCAGGTGCTCCATCCGCCGTGATTCTTCCACCAAATACCGGGTTCTCCCCACTGGGCTTGTAGTATCACTCCAAGTCGAATCGGGAAACCAGTCGTCAGGTATACAACTACTAGGTCTCTGCACTCTGTCTGCTCGTCACCGGAAGGATCCGCTCCACGATCTACTGGTCGATACTCCAAGTGTTAAGAAGTCTCACTTAGTAGTATCTCAAAAAATTTCCACGTCATAGGGGTCTCGACGCAAGAAACGGCACGTCAATTGGACTCCCGGTCTGTGAATTATTAGACTTTTAGTCCCGAGGGCCCGGTAGGTTTTGTGTACGAACCAACCTGACCGTATCTCAAAAATAACTTGAACTCCTGTGGGGTATTCTCAAAGGGACGGCTTCGTTCCAATAATTTTTGTGCCACTGATGGTTCATCAAACGGATGCCCATAGCCCAAGATAGGGGCGAAAATGTGTAAACGGGTCTGATGGGTTCTGGTCTGATCCGACCTAGTGGGACCGACCTGACCCGGTCCGTGAATCTGACCCGGCACGAATGGGCGGCCCATTTCGAAAGGCGGACCAACCTGATGGTACAGCCCGGCCTGTGGGGGCGACCCGACACGAAGGGTGGCATGACCCGAAGGGGCGGCCCAGCCCGGCGCCCCGCGTGGCCTTGTGGCGGCCCGCGTGGCCAGGTGGAGGGACGCGTGTCCTGGCCTACCGGCGGGTTGCGTGGCTAGGGGGAGACTCGCATGGCCTAGCCTGCTGGCAGACCATGTGGTGTGGCTGGCCAAGCCTGGGAGGGGGCGTCGCGCCCCCCTTTGACCGAAAGGGCTGGCGAGAGGCATCGGCCCCTAGTTACCGCGGGACCTGAAGGGTCCCACCTGGTGCGCACTGGCGGCCGACTCAGCCTGCCGCCCTCTCCGGTCTGTCACAGCCTAAGGCTGCGGTCCTACACCACCGGCACGGCACGACAGCTTCACGTCCCTTGGCCGGGGCGCGCCCTGGTTGTAGCTCCCTGCTTCTTTGCGCGGCGTGATGGCACCGCACCACCGTCCCACCGTCGTGGCCCTCCAAGTCACGGTTCATTTCTTTTGATGTGGTGTGACGACACCGCGCCCCTCTGGTATTTCCACGGCCCACCTAGCTTCTGCTTGGTTCTTTGCACATCACGGAAGTGTCACGCCCTTGTGGCGACCTGGAAGCCTTGTGCCACCAGATTTCTTTGCGGCCATATCATTTTCAGTCGCCGCTTATAGCACCTCCATCATTATCAAACAAGAACCAAAAAAAGGGGAGGGTCGGGCCGTGTTTGTGCGGTCCAAACCCTCCTCGTTACGGTGATATCATTCGGTTCTCAAAGCACAGAATATACGACTGGGTACGGTGGGTAATATTCAATTGTAAAATAACCCATACCTTGCATGATGATTGTTTGTTGACGAAGTCACGGGAAGCAGACGTCGTTCCATTGACGTCAAGTAGAAGACGAAGAAGTCGAGGAGGAAGGATTCAGGGAAGACGAGTCAAGATGACTTCATCGGCATTCTTTGTGTGCGGTGGTGCTTCCTATACTATCTCCGGTTGAAGAGGGAGAAGGCGATGCTCGTTGTTCTTTGGTGGAAGGAGCCTTCTTCACGTTCTTAGTTAAGAGGATGAGGTTCTCTCAATTCTCTAATCCCTCTCTCAAGCTCCACTGAAAGATTATTCCAACACCAAAAATAATAGTCATGCTATTATTTTTAATGGTTGGAAATAATTCAAAAGAATTAAAAAATGATCTAATTAGATAATTTCAAGGGTTTAATTAATTAATTGTGAGAGAGGTGGAACATTAAATATTGGGGGAAGGTGGAGAGTTTGACCCACATAAGCGAGGGTTGATTGTAACACCCCTGAATGATAAAGGGTAAAATTAATAAATGATACGACTCAGGTCAACAAGTGCACCTTTCTTTGCGGGAGCCTACCTGATTAGAGCTCCACAGTTAAGCATGCTTGGCTTGGAGTAGTGATCATGATGGGTGACCTTCTGGAAAGTTTCCCATGGTGTGTTTGAGTGAGGACAAACCACACTAGAAAGAACATTCCGTGGCCTCTGGGGACTTTCATTAGTCATATGAACCGTTCACGCACATGGGTGGGGCCCACAGTGGGGACCACGTGACTGCGGGGCAACTAGTGGTACCTGGCAGGCTTGGACCGAGAAACCATGTTAAGGAGGGGTGGTTGTGCTGTCACCGGGGCCCCAGTTGTCACATTTGGTATTCAAGGAGGAACCCAGCCTTAAGTGTGGTGCACTGTCTGGTTGTGTTTGAGTGAGGACAAAGAACACTATAAAGAACATGTCTTAGCCTGTGAGGACTGTCATTAGTCAGATGACCTGTTCACGCACATGGGTGGGCCCCACAGTGGGGACCACCTGACTGCGGGTCAACTAGTGGTACCTGGAAGGCCTGGACCCAACAACCATGTTAAGGAGGGGTGGTTGTGCTTTCATCAGGGCCCCAATTGTCACATTTGGTATTAGAGGAGGAACCCAGCCTTATGTGTGCTGCACTGCCTGGTTTGAGATTTAGGGCCCACAACAAGGACGTTGTGCTCTAAAGGGGGTGATTGTAACACCCTTGAATGATAAAGGGATAAATGACTAAATGATATGACTCATTTCAACAAGGTGCACCTTTCTTTTAGGGAGCCTACCTGATTTGAGCTCCACTGTTAAGCGTGCTTGGCCTAGAGTAGTGATCAGGATGGGTTACCTTCTAGGAAGTTTCTCAGGGTGTGTATGAGTAAGGAAAATCACACTGGAATGAACATGTGTTGGCATGTGATGACTGTCATTAGTCAGATGACACTTTCAGGCACGTGGGTGGGCCCCACGGTGGGGACCACGTGACTGCGGGGCAACTAGTGGTACCTAGAGGGCAAGGACCCGACAATGATGTTATGGAAGGGTGGTTGTGTTGTCACCGGGGCCCCAGTTGTCACATTTTAAAAATATATTTTGAAACTTTTATAAAATTTACATGAAAAAATAATTTTTTTTGGATATATGAATATAAATATTATCATTGGGTTAATTTTTGGTATTTTTCATTAAAGATTCATTTTTGATGACTAATGAAAAATACTGAATTTTATTTAAAAACTACTTTTTTATATAAATAATTCATCAAGTTAAATTTCATTTTTAATTGGTTTTAATGATTAATTTCTTCAATTTTAAATCAATTAATCTCATTTAGGTTATTTGGATCTATTATATAATTAATTTGGATATCAAAAAATTTCTAACTATTGAACATTATTTACATGAAAACCTACTTTATCATCACATCTATGGGATTAATATATAATTAATTTTTAAAAATTATATGATTTTAATTTTGAAAAAACGGTTTCCATGTTTGTAATAATAATAATTGATAATTTAATATAAGGTAAACATAGTTTAGGACCAAAAAATATTGTGAAATTAATTTAAATTAATTACAATGATTAAGAGGAAAATTATCTTAACCGGAGAGTATACCTTAAGCATAATGTTAAAAATTACATAGACACATGGATTTCCATATTTAGATCACATAATCCATTGTATCAAACTTGGTTCATTATTTTAGGAACATTATATAATGGATTCCTCACAATAGTTTTTACCCTTTATATTTACTGGAATGCCACTCCTCCTCTACTATAAAAAGGAACTCAACTCTCTAATTTATTAAAACATTTCAATCCAATTATTACAAAAAAACCTTAAAAAATATTCCCCAAATTCTCTACCATCATTATATATTCCTAATTTCTTTCAGAAATAAATCTAAGGAATCCTTTTTTCATAAACCAAATGGAGTTACCTGAAAAAGACGTAACATTCTTCAACGACCACTTTTGTTTCATTTTCTTATCCACCCCTTGAATTCATATTATATATTTTCTATATAATAATACCATTAAAATAAATGAAATATAATTTTTTATGTCAAGGATAAGACCTACACTTACACACATTTCCATCAAATAGGATATTCAATCCTCGTTCGTGTGTACAGTGGACTACCACCTAACGAACTTTTGTTGTTTGTTCTTCCATTACCACCATTCAAGGTTGGGAATAATGATGGATTTATATTATATAATATATTTATATAAATGATATTTCTGATGAATTTATGATTCTTTAATTTCTATATAATTCATTTATTTTTACATTCTGTTTTTTGGGAATGCGAAAAATTCGTTTGTGGATATATGGACTATTACCTCCTCAAAGTGATGTGATTAGTTAACTCCATACGAGGAATTTATTAAGGGTGGATTTAATAAATATATGTGAAATATATTACATAAATATGATATTATAATATTAACACATATATATAACACTTCATTTTTAAATATGAAAAAAAAAGAAGTAGCGTTCATGCGTACATATGACCCACCATCTCCACGAGCGGTGAATTTTATTTCTTAACTCTAAATATAATGGGTTAATTAGAATAAATTTATAATTAATATATATGATATTAAAATAATTTTTTACATTATTTATATGATTAAATCATGATCTAGTTTATAGGAACAAAAATAAAAAGTCAAAAAATAATAAAAAATGCAATTAACACTCAAACGATAAAAATAATGAAATATTATTACAGAATGGGTAATAAAATCCCATTAAAGAATCATATATGTTATAATAAATATTAATTCGATTATATAATTATTTATGAACATGTTTTAATCTACTTTACATGATTTTAAATATGAAAAAACTAAAACTTATCCAAAGGTAAGGGATTCATGTCTCACTTTTCATTCCATGAGGCATATTCCATTTTAACCATGTGTTTATTTTTTATTTTTTATATAATAACCCTATTATATTTAATATCCTGAATTAATTTATCTTAAGTTTATTTTATTTTTCATTTGACATTATTTCATTCTCGGGGCTTATAAATTCAAAAGTTAATAAGTGGCAATGGATTTCGTCTCAATTTACGTACCATTGAGACATATTTGTTATTATGCACCAATTAAATTTAACATGGGGTATATAATACCCAATATTCATTTAACATCATGATTCACTAAATATTAACCATATTTTACGTTTCTCTTGGAATTATCTCACCCATTTGGTCTGTCTTGAAAATTACCATGTGGTAAAAGTTATCTTTACAATTTCACTTTCTAGTGTATTTGTAAAATTTCAATTTAAAAAATTACATTATTGTAATAATGTTTTAGTGGAAACTACATTTTCCTTAAATACGTATATCCTTGGGTAATAGATAATATTATTTCCTAATATATATATATCACTTTTACATATGGTGTTTTCATTGATCGTTATTTGATTATCTTGGTAAATATTGGTATGTATTTATTATTTTCCAAATTTAGATATTAAATAAGTAATATTCTTTATTACATAAATTGATCAATAAATATATGAGGAATGATTTAGACTGGTAATGATGGTTGGGGACCATATATTATATAGCTTCTTAATGAGTTGATATTTTCTTGAAAACAAATCATTTGGCAATATCAAATGGGGTTTCTACATATAGTTTTATATTGTCTTTGTTAATGATCTTGATGGTATAGGTTTTTTTGTTCCTCATACATGACATCCAATAATTATGATTTTCATTTATTTAGAATTTTGTAATTATTATTATTATTATTTATCCATGATATTTTCTCTTTGAAATTTTATATGGATGAATTTCATTATCATTTTATTGATTAAATAACTTCTACATCAGTTATTTACCTTTTTCATATTTATTATTCCTAATCAAGTTATTTTAATGGAATGTGTACTTAGTTATTTATGTTCCGATATTAAATTATTCTTATTTATTTTTTATTCCTTCCACTAGAATTTCCCTTAATTATAAATTTTTCTCACAACTATTATGTATCCTTTCCCTAGGTTATGATGATGAATCTTTTGAATTATTTTCATGAATGATAAAATTTTACTTATGTTATGTTTTCTTTCATTTCCTAATATATTATGGGTATAATGTATGTAATAGTTTTCTAAAATAACTAAATAATTCGGTCCTTTGGGATTTGATACCTTATAGTCATGTTAATATAATAATATAAGCCACCAACTATAGTCTTCTGGGTTCGGGGTGTTACAGTTGGTTTTAGAGGATGTTTATTTGCAACCTTTCAAGCTATATTTTGGAAAACATAGATTTGGGAACAAATCCACAAGATTATCTTTGAGTATTAGCATATAAGCAGATATATTTCATTAATTTAGGAGTTATAGATACCATAAAAAGACTATGATATTAAGGTTGACCGTATGTTTTATTATTTTATCATATTTTTGAGGTTTTATATGATGGCAGTATACTATGTTTTGGGATATTTTAGACGAAATTTTGGGAAATAACACTCATTATTTTTTTATTTTTTAGTAGAAAATAAATTCTGGGAATAATGATCATACATTTTAGAGAAATGATTTTAAATATATTGATATCCATTACTGTGATTATGATCATTAATGAAATTATAATAATTGTCAAATTAGATTATTAATCTTTGAATAAATGTATGTTGTCATGAAAACCATAGTGAAAGATGAATTTAACGAATAAATTTGAATGATATGAATCAATTTTTTTTTAATTATAATAATATGGTTTTTAAAAAATAAAAACTTATAATGCAAAGGGGATTTATCCCATGACTAAAAAATGATAATGGTTTTCTGCCTACCACTAGTCAATATGATGTCCTGATAAATGAGTAATTATTATTAGTTAAAAAAATTATTGAATAAATATTAATTATGAACCAATAGTGTTACATTATAAGTTATTAGATTAATATATTAACCATGTTGTATTTAGATTGTAGTTTGATACAAATGGAATGAATTTTTACCCTTTATGGGACTTTCAATCCATTAAACAGTTTATTTCAACAACTCATGTATCAATGTTAAATTTTGTATATCCATTTCATAATTTAATGAATGAAGAGAAAACTGATCAAAGCACAAACAAACGATGAAATAGAAATATTTCAGGTAATTATATTTCAATAGATTCTTAGTATGTAAAATAATTACCCAACATTAGGAAAATTCTATTGAAATAAAATGTTTTCCTAATACATTAATTTTTGTTTAGTTGATATTATTTTAAAAAATCACAAATTTTATGGCTTTGATTCCCTCAACATTTCATTTATCATTCACTGGTTTGATGTCAATGACATCAATCAAACAATATAATTATTTATTATTTTATCCCAAGTCTATGTCATCACTTTCCACCGATGTTACCCTTCTTGGAAACCTTGTTATGTGTTTTCCCATATGACCTTTGAACTTATCATTATCTCTTTTCAAGAGGGTTTTTTACCATACCTTATCACCATGTGTAATTTAAATAAATAAATTTTTCAATATCGAACAATTAATTATTGGTATCAAGTTTAAATTTTTATGACACAATTTACATAATGTGGGGATAATGTAAGAGAATGAAAATTATAAAAGAGTATCTTTTATTTGATAGAGTATAAAATCTTGACACATTATGGTATATTTATTGTTTTAAATAAATTTAATATACTATATTGATTAAATTACATGATATTCCAACTTATATATCATCATACACTATAACTTTTTTCACTATTTTCCTATGTTACACGCAAGACTGAGTTTTATCGATCAGAATATTTTATTAAAATATTATTATTTAATATAATAATGTAAAATCATTCAGTTAAAATGGTGGTTATGGATAGTATTAACTAACATAAAATAATATTTGACTTATATAAATATAATATGAATTCAATGGCTATCAATTAATTATAAATAGAAATATAATCCAGTTGAATACGATGGAAATATTTTCAATTTTATGCTCACAAAAGTGTTTTATATTAATAAATTAAATCAATTAATATTACTAAAATATATTAATTAAATTTATATATTATATATTCAATTAAATGTTATTAAAATTCAAACAATATATTTTTTTTATGCAAAGATAAGAATAGGTCCAATTTCATGAAAAAAACTTCTTATTTACAAAGGGAGTTTTTTTGTCATTAATTGGAGAAATAATTTTATAACTGAATTTTTGAAAATTTGAAAACTTTTATATGAAAAAAAGAACTTAATTTTTTAAACCATAACTTCAGAATTTTATTATGTTGAATTTTTATTATTTTTTGGGGAAGTTTCAATTTTTTATGAATACTGGAAAATACCGAATTTTAAATGAAAGTCAATTTTTCTCCTAAATAATTTATAGGGTAAAATTATATTATTAATTGGTTTAAAAGTTTAATTAGAAAATATTTAAATCACTAAATCCAATTTCGGTCATTGGGGTCAATTTCATATTTAATATGTATATAAAAACATTTTCAAACATTTGATCATTTTTACTTTTAGAACATTATTTATTATCTCGTCAATGGGATTAATTTTCAATTAATTTAATCCACTTAATTGATTTGAAATTAAAAAAATGGATTACATATTTTGAATTGAAAAATTTATAATTTATAATTTTTTCAAAATATTTTTTACCAAAATAATTAGTCATTGTAATTTTTAATAATTACAACGATTAAAAAAGAAATTGGCTAAACAGTGGACTAAACCGTAAAATTATGTCCCAAATGAGCTAAAAAAATGTCGAAACCCTATTTTATGGATATATTTTGATGAAAAAACTCATTTTTATAGAATATGATTCTTTATTGGAGGTACATTATGTAAGGGAGACCTCTCAATATTTTTTTACCATTTTATATTTATATGAATGCCACTCCTCCACTATAAAATGGTAGCCAACCCTCCAAATTATTCACAGATTTAAATACCTTTAGATCATTAAATCGATGAAAAAATAATCTCCAAACATACATAACCTCATTATATTATCACTACCTTTTTATTAATGAAAACCAATGATGTCTTTCGGTATAAACAAATATGACTAAATAGAAAAAGAGGTAACACTCATCAGCGATAACTTTTGTTTAATTTCCTTATCCACATATTTAGTTATTGTGATCAATTTAATATAAAATAACCTCTCTATCCTAAATGTATAGGAACTACTTTATGAAAATGGAATGACCTACAATCACACACTTCCATCAAATGGGATACACAATCATAGCGCGTAAGTAAGGCAGAATACCGTCATGCGAACAGATGCCATTTGGTCTACAATTACCACATTTAAGGAAGGTAATAATGTTGTATTTATATTTATTAATATATATATAGTATTTATTATATATTTATTATTATTAAATTATTTTATAATATATACCATTATGTTTTCCATTTTGTGAGAATACGATAACTTCATTTGGGGACGTGTGGACTACCGCCTCTAGAGAGCGATGTGATTCATTCACATTATACATGAAATGCATTAAATATGATTTTCATAAAAATATGTTACATATATGGAATAAATATTATTTTTTAATTATATATATATATCACTAACTTTTTAAAGTTCACAATGAAATGAAAGTATCCATCATGCATATGTATGAATATATTTGATATTTACTTAATTTTTATGGATCACTAAAAATAAATATATTATAAATATATATTATATTTATATATTTTTTCACATTATTGATGTTATTAAATCATGATCTAATTAAAAGAAAGGAATTTAAAAAGTCAAAACAAAATTGAAAACAAAATCAATTAACTCCTAAAACAATAAAAATGTTGAAAGATTATTAACAAATGAGTAATAATATGTTATAAAAGAAAAATATATGATATAATAAATATTAAAATGGTTATATAACAAGTTAGTTTCATGTTATAAAAAACTGAAAATGAGGTCAAAAACTATGAAACTAAACAGAATCATAAGGTATGGGATTCTTGTCTCGGTTTTCCATCTATAAGGAATATTCCATTTTCACCACTTGTTTACTTTATAGGGCATATATATTTCCCCTATTTATTTTCATTTCATGAATAAATTTATATTAATGGTATTTAATGTTTCATTTGAAGTTATTTAAATCACATGGCTTATAAATTCAAAAGTTACTAAGTGGTAAGGGATTTCATCCCAATTTACATTCCATTGAGACTTATATATTGTTATACCCCAATTAACATTAAATCTTATATATACTAAAACATTCCCATTTAATACCATTATTCACTCATAATTAAGGTTATTTTAAGTTTTTACTTGAATTATCTCACCCAAGGGGTTTTCTTGAAAATAAAACATAGTCAAATTTTATATTTTCAATATCAGTTTCTTTTTTTATTATTAACATTCTCATAAAACAATCAGTTTATTGTAATCATTTTTTATGGGAAACAAATTTTTTATTAAATATCCAAATTTAAGGGTGATGGATAACATTATTTCAAAAAAATTATACCTTTTTCCATATGATTTTTTTCTTGGAAGATTTTTGGATTATCTGGGGAAATATTGATAAATCTCTATTCCGTACTCAATAAAAATATTCAATGAGGAATATTATTTATTAATTAAATGGAATACACAATATATGTGGAATAATATTTACTTCCAGTGACAGGTTGGTCCAAAAAATTCTATATACCATTGATGTATAGACAGATTCTCATGAGAAAAATCAGTTGGCAAACTTAAATGGGTTTATGCCTTTTGTTTTAAACCATCTGGTGAAAGGTCTTTATTTTTTAGGTTTTTAGGTTCCATATAAATAATTTAAAATAAATAATAATAGAATTTATTCAGAATTAAATTATTATAATTATTTTTCCATGATAAATTCAATTTTAAATAATATATAGATGAATTGCATTCTCAACTTACTAATTATATGGCATGAGTTTCTGTTATATAGCTTTCCATATTTATTATGCATCACCCAATTATTTGAATAGAATTTATTATCAGTTATTTACCATACCTTATTGAATTAATCTCATTGATTCTGTTTTTTATGTGATTACCCTTATAGATAATTTTATCTTACCCATGATATGTTTCCATTCCCTGAGTTATAAAGAGGATTCCTTTGAATAATTTTTCAGGATGATCCCCATTTAGTAATATTACGCTTTATTTCCATTTAAATTTTTTTATGAGTATCATGTATATAATATAGTATTCCAAAACTACTATATTATTCAGTACTTTAGGATTTTATTAATTTTAATATTGCTAATGTAATAATGTAATGCACTGACTCTAGTGTTCTGAGGTCGGGGAATTATATTAGGTATTATAGGAAGTTTAGTAGCAACCTTGGGAACTAGATTTCGTAAAACATAGTTTTGGGAACATAAATAAATAATAGACTTTGATGATTAGAATATAAGAGAATATTCCATCATTAACATAAGAGTAATGGATACCATCATAATATTTTGAGATTATTGTTGATCATAAGTTTGATTTTTTTAATATCATTTTTATGATTTATGATGTGTGAGTATATGAAGAATAAGGATATTTTGGATGAAATTTATAGCAACATTACTCATTATTTTAGTATATTTTTAGTGGAAAATATATTTGAGGATTAATTTACATAAATTATAGAGACATGAGTTTAAATATATTGATAAACCTAAGTTTTAATATGATCAGTAATGGAATTGTAATAATAGTTAAATTGTTTTATTACACATTGAAGAAAAAGATTTTTTATGAAAAAAATAGAAAAATTGATCTTTATTGATTAAATTTAAAGTAGGTACCTCATATTAATTTTATAAAGTTTATTAATATGTATTTATAAAAAGGAAAAACTATGAGGTGGTGGGGAATGAACCAATAACTGAAGGGTGATAAGGGTTTCAGGTCAACCCCTGGCCTACACGTCGTCCTGGTAGATGTGTAATTATTTTTTGTTCAATAGTTTGATGAATAAATATTAATGATGAACTAGTAGTGTTGTTTTTAGGTTTATAGATTAATTTATTAACCTCATTATATTTTTATAATAGTTATAGATAAATGAAAAAACTTGTCACTATTTTTTAGGCTTTATGAGTTGTTAATGTTTATTTTAGTGCTTTAGGAATAAAAGTTAATTTTTTTAAATCTATTTCATCAAGTAATGGACAAATTGGAAATTTTTTATAGTCTAAAAAAATGTTGAAATAGAAATATTTCAAGTACATTTATTTCATTATATTCTTAGGTAGTAAAATCATAATCCTCCATTAATAAAATGATCTAGAAATAAATTATTGTCCTAATAAATTAATATTTTTTAAACTAATTGAATTTTAAATATTAAAAAAATTATGAATTTGACTCCCTAAATATTCCTTTGATCATTCACTTTTTTTATCAATACCCTTAATAAAGAATTATAATTATTTATTCTTTTCATCCATATATCTTCATATACTACTGATGTTCTCCAACATGGAATCCCTTTTTATGAGTTATTTCATGTGACCTTGGTACTTCTCATTCCCTCTTTTCAAGAGTATTGTTAACAACTCTTCTCATGATGTTTGATTTCAATAATTTAATTTTAAAATATCAACAAATTTATTAACCTGATCGAGTTTAAATTTGGAGGGCACAATTTATTTATTGTTGGGAGAATGTAACACCCTAAAAATTATAAAATATTATCTTTTATTTGATAGTGCATAAACTCTCATGAAGTTGTGGTATTTTAAATATTTTGAATAAATTTAATACATTATTTATCTTATAATCATGATATATCAAGTTATCTTTCATCACATGCAACAAAGAGTTTTGTCGATAAATTTCATTACAAATAAGATCAAGTTTCACTAAACAACAACATATTATTAATATATTTTTATTTAATATAATGAGATATAAAATATCTAGTAAATGGTAGGATATAAATTAGATGAACTAAATTTTGAAAATATATGGTTTACAAAAACATAATATGAATTCATTGGTTATAAATTAATTTGAAATAAAAATATGATATAATATAATAAAAAGGGGGTTTTTTTATTTTTTTCCTTACAAAGGTGTTTAATCCAAAAAAAATAAATTAATTACTATTATTGAAGTATATTAATTAAATTTTTATTTTATATATTTAATAAAATATTTTTTAATTTAAATGAATAGATTAGAAAAGAATAGGATAAGAACAATCCTAATTTTATGCATAAAAGAATTATTTTTATAAGGGAAGTGTTGCTTCCTTTTCCTGGCCCGCCTTTTTTAAAACAAAATTTCAATACTTTTAAAAAATTTAATTGAAGAAGTATAAATAATTTTTAAAAGAGGAAAATCAAAATTATCATAGGGTGTATTGTTTCTATTTTTCTGTGAAACTTCATTTTTTGATGAATTGTCAAAGTAATGAATTTTATTTGAAAACTACTTTTTAATCTAAATAATTCAAATGATAAAATCATATATTGAATTTGTTTAAATGTTTCATTAGTTAAATTGAAATTCAATTGAAATAAATAAGGAAATTGTGATAAATGTTTTATTTAATATGGATATAAAATCATTTCAAACATTGTAACATTTTCCCTTAAAAACCTTCTTTATCATCCCATCTATGAGATTAATTTAAAATTAATTATTGTCACTTATGTGATTGTAAATTATAAAAATGTATTCCATATTTAGAATCATAATAATTTATGATGTCAAATTAGGTAAACTTAATTTTTAACCAAAATTATTTGTAAATGTAATTAAAATAAATTTTAGTCAAAATGTGAAATATTAGCTTAACGAGGGGATAAACCAAAATATTAACGACCAAAAAAACCTATTCACGTGTTAAAAAGCTATTTTATGGCTATATTTTGACCTTATACTCCCATGGATTGATTATGGTTCATTATTTGTGAAACATGATGTAATGAACCATTATTTTATCAATATACATTCACTTCATATAATTATGTCATAAAACATAAAAATCACATAAAGAAGGTGATAAGAACATTATTCTCATAAATAAAGAATAAAATAAGTCATATTAAAAGAAGTTAAAGAACCAATTACAATTTAATTGTACCATTACTATTGTAATAGTAATGTGATCATTTGAAATAGTAAATCAGCTAATAGAATAGTAACCTCGACTATGATATTATAAAAAAAAATTAAAAATATTATGAATTAAAATATGATATATTTAAATCATGACATTAATAAATATATTTTTTAGAAATGATAAATTAAGTGTTGGTATTTTTTATAATTATAAATCTTTATTTTCAATTTTATAATTAATATAATGATTTAAAATAAAATTTATTTTTACATAACAGATCCATAAGTTAATATTCTATTGTATTATGATTATAAGATAATTTTATGAGACCTTAATTAATCATTCAAAGTTTCACAACATTAGTTATAATTATGAAATTAGTATTATTCCAATAAAATATGATTTTAATTAAAAATTAAAACATTCATATTTGGAAAATTATTTTTCTCAAAATGGATTCCATTTTTGAAATGTAGACATCGAAGAATTGTTATAGTGATTTTCATTATTTCTCTAAAATAGTTGATTTTTTTTGTAAATAGTGAAATATGGTAATTTATAGTAGTTACCATTTTATCCAAATACATGAATGTTTTACTCATGTTTTAGAAAAGGACCATTTCTAATATCATTAAGGAGGTTCTCAAGGAGGCGACACTTAAGAGGTAAAACCCTCTGTTTTCTCTTTTAAACTCTTTTCTTTTCTTATCCTTACCTCACATCCCCTATAAAAACATAAATTATAACCCCATTATCATATATATATATAATGTGATTTTATTATGTTTATTTTACATTGATCATTAATTCCCATCCCTTATTATTTTATTCTAAAAATGAAAATAGAGTCTATGAGGTGTCGATTCCCCGCCTTCATGGACAAAAATTATTCATTTTCTATCACCTCATTCATGGAAGAAAAGACATTTAATATGGATAAAAATTGAAATATATATATAATATCTTGTTTCATGTAATATAACTAATATATATACATAATATTAAAGAATAATAAAAACTAGTTTGTGATGATAAAAAATTTTTAAAAATAAACTGACTTTCATAATTGAAATTATATCTAATGAATCATTATAATATCCAAAAACAATATGGTAACATTTAGAATTATGGTTTTTCAGTAATATCGTATATTACCACATATGGATTCTTTATTCCATTTGACCAGAATGCTAATAATCAAACTCAAGGGAACCAATCATAAAATCAAAAAATGAAATCTCACATAATGATGAAATTGAAAAATATAAATCATCAAAAAGAACTTAAATGAATGTAATAAGATTATTATAATTTATATACATGTAGAAAATTTTATTTATTAAAACATTAATAGACCAAATTTTAGTATGTGTGACATTAAGAACATGTTTATAATAGTTTCTGATATAATTTAAGGGATTCTCACTGAACCGTCATTTTTTCCTTTGAGTTATGTTTTATCTCTCTTAAAAAAATGTAATTTTTATTTATTTCTATTAAAATATTTTAAATTCTGTTTATATGTTCCAATATTATATATCTAGATCAATTTATCCATATTTTATGGGGAAATACAAGTGTTTAAAAGTTTCCCTTCCCAATTCCTCCCGATATACAAAACCGATTGATGTGAACTTTCTAATTTTATAAAAATTTTCACATACCATCCATAATCAATTTTAAGAATCCATTTATTATTAAATCAGTCATTTTATCATAAAAACTATCTTATCTCATTTATTTTTTTTATACAAAAAATATTCATTTGTCACCTTTGACATCTCTTTAATATTTTCCCGTAAACTACACTAAAGTGGCTCATTTATTATGTTTCATAAATAATATTTTATATTTTTCCACTTAAATTTAAAATCACTTTTAATTATATATTCCTATATTCTCTATTTAATGTCCATTTAATATTTAAATCCATTCATTCATGTACAAATTTATGATACATACATTTGTTATTCCCTATGACATGATTATTATTATTATTTCTTTCCATGGGTAACCATTTGGTTTCTTATTTATGTATGATTCCCGATGGGGAACACATATTCAAGAATGTGTAATGAAAGGTTTATATATATAACATTCTAATGAATTTGTTAATGTTTATTCTCATGATATGTCATGTTTGGACAAGGAGTGAACCTGATTCCTTTGTCGGACTTTGTCTATTATGTGCAATAGTCTTGGAATGTAGCCTTGACTCATGCTTATGTTATGTTTTATGTTGTTGTAACATTACTATGATTCCACGAATACATGATCCCATATTCTAAATTTTATTATATTTTATTTTTATAAATGTTTTGTGCATTTTTATTTAATCAGGTTATGCCTTCTAACACATGTGTTATGCTTTATTTGTTTGTTTATTACATTAGTGGTCTTTTTAGCTCATTCCATTGTTCATGAATTCCCCTGGTTATCCTATGTAGATGTAAGAACTCAATGCAAGTTCGTATATAATTATGGAATTTAAATAAAATATATATTTATTTTTGTTTCATGATTTCTTATTATGTAACTAATCATCAAAAGACACTAGACTCTACAATCCATTGTTTGTATTCCGTGGTTAATTATGCTTAAAATAATGTAATAATTATTGTAAAAGGTCTAGGGTATATATAGATGATAGAAAATAAGGATATAGTTATTTTTTTGGAATAGGATTAAAAGACTTTAGTAAGTACCCTAGGTATAACTATATCACCACTCATAACCCGGAATGAAACATAATGGTCAAAAGTTCTGATATACATTTAATTAAAAAATTTATTATTATATGTTCCGCATTCCCATTTTATAATATTTTTAGATATTTATTCAAGACCCGTAATTTTTTCCAAGTTAATGGTGATCAAAATGAAAAGTTCCATCACATATTTTTAGTATAGAAAGTAAAATGAAATTTTGAGGGTGTAATTTATTATGGGGTGAAGAATGTAATGACCCAATAGATTGTCAATGGAAATTAAATTTCAATGATTATGTCATAAAACAAATACGTCACATAGATAACTTGATAAAAACATTATTCTCATAAACGAATAATAAAATATTTGTTATTTATAGAAATTAACGAACCTATACCAATGGTATAATAACTAGACCGTTGGAATAGTAATGTGACTATTAGAAATAATAAAATTGAAAATAAAATAGTAATCTCACATATGAAAATATTAATAAATTTTTGGTATCTGATGAATTGAAATATGGTATATTTATATATTATCATAAGTAAAAAAAATTAAAATTGAAAAATTATATGTTGGTATTTTTCTGAATTGTAAATGCTTATTTAGAAATTCGTAAATAATATAAATATTCCAAAAGAATATTTATTTTCCAAAAATATATTCATTAATTAATATATAATTTTTCTTATGATTATAAGATAAATTATTGTATGATAATTAACTTTCCAAAGTGTCATAAAATGAGTTATAATATTAAAAAAAAATCTGAGTAAATATTTTTTTTAATTTAAATTTATATTTTTTTATATATGGAAACCTAATTTTATAAAATGGAGTAAAATTTTAAAATATATACATTGAATAATGGTTAGGTAAAATTTATGGGATTTTTTGAAATATGAAGTTTTTTGTTAATAGTGAAATACGATAATTTGTAGTATTTAGAATTTATTCCAAATACATGAATTATTGAGTCATGTATGATTCATGGAATATGTAAGTAGAAATTATATCGTACTCAAATTCTCTAGTTAATATTCATATTCACAATAATCAATACTATTTCTTTTCTTGAGAAAAAATAATATACAATTGTTTAAAATAAAAATTAGACCTCTCTTCCCCTATAAATACCACTATCACAACCTCATCTCCTCGCACCTTATAAGACATGGATATTTCTTATATTCCTCCAATTTCTTATCAGAAACATCTTTTACATCTTATATTCTTTCTATTCTCAAGAAAAGACTATTTTTAATTTCCTTATGGTTGTTTTTATGTAGGTGACCCTTAAGAGGTAATACCCACTATTTTCCCTTTTAATTTCTTTTTTATTTTCTTATAGTTCCCCAACCCCCTATCCAAAGTTACATGATAACTTAAAAATCATATATATACTTGAATTGTATTTTTTTAATGGGATATCTACCATCAAATATCATTTATTGTTAGTTCATTCTAGATAATAAAAAAAGTTCATGAGGTATCAATTCACCACCTTTGTGGATGATGAGTTTTAATTTTCCATTACCACCTTAAATGATTTCAATAAAACCATTATAAGGCTTAAAATATATAGAAAAAATATATTATTTCTTTTTCAATTTTTTATCTAATATATATACATAATATTAAATAATAAAACCAAATTAGTTCGTGATGATCAAAAATTGAACAAAATAAACTAACATTCATCATTAACATTTTATCTCATAAATCATTCTCAAGTCTGAAAAAAAGATATATGGTAATATTTAAAAATATAGATGTGTATCCATATCTTGTAATTTAGCTTGTGGAGTTTTTCTTCAATTTGGAAGAAACACCCATAATTAAACTCAATGGAACCAATCATAAAATCATGAAACAAACTCTCCCAGAACATTGAAATTTAATATTATAACTCAACTAAAAAAGAAATTAATTAAATTAATTAAATTATAAAAACTAGATTATATATATATAATGTTATGATTTAATAATTAATTTATCTAATTTTATTATCTAGGAAATTATTTACTAGTTCAATACAATTTCTTACATAAGGTCATGGATTCTCTCCAAACCATCATTTTTCCTCTAGGTTATGTTTCCACTCTCTTTACCCTAATTAAATTATCCCATATTTTTTTTAAAAAATCTTTTGAATTGTGTTGATATGTTCTAATCATATGTATCCATATCAATCCATCTTTCATTGATTGGGTAAAACATATTTTTAAAAGGTTATCTTCTCAATTCCTCCCGATAAGGAAACCCGGTTAAAGGGAACATCCCAATTTATTAACCATATTAAAGTAACATGCATAATATCTTTTTTTCAATAATTATTTTTAAAAAATAATTTTTTTATCATGAAAAAAAATATTAGTTCATTTTTGGATTTATACAAAAAGTTTGTCCTTTTTCAACTTTAAAGTCCCTTTAAAATTTTCCCTTCAGCCACATTAAAGTTGCTCTATTATAATGTTTATTAAACAATATTTTACATGTTTTAACTTTATATTGACAAAAATTATCATGATATATTCCTATTTTCAATTATTAAGGTCCATGTAGGACTTAAATCCATTCATTCCACAACACCTTAATGAAACCCGCATATATTATTCCTTATGAAAAAATTACGATACCCATTTTATTCTATGGATAACTGTTATGTTTATTCATTATATATGATCATTCATGTGGAATGCATATTCGTGATCAAGTTATTATGGGATCTCCAAGATATAGCTCCAATACATTGGGTAGTTCTGAATATGATGATATGTCATGTTCATATAGAAAGTTAACTACATTCCTTTATGGGACTTTGTCTGCCATGTAAAATAGTATCGTCAGTTATCATTGAATCATGAAAATTTATTATTTTATTTTGTTGAAACATTCATATGATTCCATTAATACTTGATCCCTATTCTACATGTTATTCTTCTTTATTTTTATTTATCATCCTTGGCATTTTATTTCATCTTGTTGTGCCTTTTATCATATGTCTTATGTTTTATTCCTATTTTTATTCCCTTATTAAGATTTTTAGGTCATCCCTTTATTCTTGTATTTCCCCAATTAGCCTATGAAAATGTAATATCTCAAATGAAGTTAGGATCCCATTATGGAGTTTAAATATAATATGTATTTAATTACTTTCATTATATCTAATTATGTTAATAATCTTCCAAATAAACTAGACTTTATAATCCATGTTTTTTATTTTTCGTTAAATTATAATTAAAATAATGTATTAATATGATTAAAATATCTAGCTTCACTATACATGATGTAAGATATGAATCCCAACAGTGTTTATATTTTTAGATTTACAATAATTTTACTACACCGCTACTATAAAAAAACTCACCCTTCCCAATTCACCACACCACTCAAGACCTTTGGCCCACCCAAACCCTATAAAAATAATCTAAAAATTTATAACCCCTCATAAAATAATCCTCAACTTAGTCTAAATGAAAATCAATGATTACTATAACACCTCAAGAATTCATAATAGGTTATCTCTTTAAAGTAATTCAATAGTTTGCGCTACACGCAACACCAAGTTCAAGCGCATCACGACCTATCAAACTAGCCATTTAAAAAAGTAGTTATGAATAGTATTAACCTCATTTTGAATTATATATATATTATATAATTTTATCATTCATCTTTCGTGTTTCTAAGACATCATATGAGAAAAAATTAAATTTTTCTGATAAAAGAAGTATTTCTCAAATAATGTAGTATTTCAGCCTTGTAATAGAGAACCATTTTTAAATCCAATATTTTACACTTTTATATATTAAATTTAATTAAATTTAATTATTATTTATAATAAGGTAAAAAATTACTTTCGATAAATTTCTAGTTCTTTTCTAATAATATTCATATTTTGATTAATAATTAAAAATATAAATTTTTAATAAAAAAAACTTTTTTAATCTAATTAATTTATAGTGTTTAATTATACATTTGAGTGGTTTTAAATTATAATTATATTATATTTTTATCATTTAATATAATTTAGGTCATTGTAAGAAATTTATCATTTAAATTTAATATAAACACATGTCAATCTTTTGATAGTATGTACTTCTTAAAAACTCATTTTCTGGTTTAGACAAAGGTAATTAATTTTAAATTAATTAATTTAACTTATATGTTTAAAATATGGTAAAATATACCTAATTTTTGAATTTGGAATATCAAATTTATCATAGGGTGACTTTTTTATATTTTTCTGAAAACTTTCATTGTTTTGATGAATATTGGAAAACGCTATGTTGTAGATAAAAACTAATGTTTTCATTTCAATAATTATTT
Organism: Viscum album; assembly: GCA_963277665.1. Lineage (NCBI taxonomy): Eukaryota > Viridiplantae > Streptophyta > Magnoliopsida > Santalales > Viscaceae > Viscum > Viscum album. Next base: position 1,459,077,508 of record OY728150.1, on the reverse strand, counting down.
TAATTAAAAATTTATCTTGAAGTTAAAATAGATACATAATACATATTTTAGTCCAATGTAATTAATTGTTTTTATTTTATAATAAGATTATACATATAAACTTTTATTGAACTTTTTAAACGTCTTTTACCCACCTTCTAAGAACATTTTGAAATTTTCATAAAATGTAATTTTATCACTCCTATAAATTGAATTTCAAAAATCCAAGAGAAATGGTTGAAATCCGTAATTAATATGTGGTTCAATAAGAGGAAAATAATTTTTGGTGAATTGAATGTTTTGAAATTTATTTACCATAGTTAAATTTAAATAGGGTAATTATATGTAAAAATGTTATCATAATTACCCTAACACATGTCCTAATTCTATTGGATATATTTATTTCGACCAAAATAATCCTTAGGAAAAAATATGACCCTTTTTTATCCAGTTAGATTAGATTAGGACATTTATTGTATTTTATTTAAAGTAGAGTTAAAAGTGTTAAATTCAAATTTCCATAACTCAACCATTTTTAAAATAGGAATTTAAATAAGATATATTAGTTTATAAATATTCAATATAAATATATAAATACTTTATAAATCATGGTATTTTATTTATAATTTTTATCAATTAAATAATAAAGGTTATTTATGACACAATGATGATGAGTTAATTACCTTGTTAAGGAATGTTTAAAATGATTGATGTCATAAATATTAAAATAAATGTAAATTCAGACTTTTGATGCATTCCTATAATTTTCTAGGTTATTATTAAATGATAGGGCTTATTAAATAAATTTTGTTATAATTAATAATTTCTTTATGACTTTCACAAAAAACAAATACTAAACAGTGTCAAAATTGACATAAATGGGTTTTTAAAACAAATACTATTTTATTAAATGATATAATATTTCTAAAAATATAAGGTTCCGAAAAAGGAATTAAATAATGTTATATATGTTATTAATAGACCACTTGAGGTTCTTTTATCTGTTTATAGAATGTTTATTCACCATATAGTTTAAGAATACAGGAAGACATGGAAAAAGTTAAACTATTTAACTAAGAGTTAAATCTAACATTTATGTTTAATATGTTGACCTAAAGTTGTATAAAACCTATTAGTTGAGATGTTTCTAACCGATACCCACATTATCCTAAAAATAAACCAATTTGTATCTATTAGAAACCGAAATATATTTTATAAAAAAATATGATTTAAAGCTTTTCCTAAATTTCCACTCACCACTCTAATAAAATGGTACATCCCCTTCTCTTAACTTCACACCTCCAAAGCCATTTGATTCGGCCTACCCCTACTCAAGTCTCAACATAACTACCATAAATTCATCAAATAGGCCTTAAATGGATCATAAATCCTATCTATGGATCCCTTTTTTCAAATCAAATAGAATAACCTGAAATGAGATAATTATTTCATAACCTATTTTAAAGTTTATTTATTCTTCCACTTCTTCTTTCATTATTAATTAAAAACTAAAATAATAACTCCATTAACTTATACATACTGATATTTTATTATAAATATGGTAAAATAATATTCATTATTCTATCCATCCAATGAATGACCAAGTCACCATACGTCCGTACGTACAGCTTACCGTCTCCCCATCGTGGTTTAGTTTGTTATTCAACGCTACATTATTTGGATGGGTATAATAATGAGTATAATTTATTTAAATAATGAGTATAACATGGTAATGATTATTTATATATAATATAACATCAAATTAAACACCTTTTTGCAATCGATAGAATGTTATTGTCAGCCATGCGTATGTACGGCTTACCGTCTCCACGACAGGATGAGATTCATCTTCAACGATCACCATTCAAGAATTTTTAAATAAATATATATATATATATTGATTATATATGATATATATGAAATTATATTTCTACTTTAATAATATATATCTATCTAGATAAATATATTTTTTTACATACTTCCATACTGTACGATAAGAAAGCAGAAACAACATTCATGCGTGTGTACGGACTACCGTCGCCATGAATGGTGATTCCATTTCACATATCTATGTATAATAAAAATTTATATTTTGAATATATATGATATATAAATAAATTTTTCTATTCGATAAGTATTTAAATCATGATTTATGTGATACGATCAAGAATAAAAAGTTAAAACACGTACAATAAAGAAAGATATTATTACACGAAATGTTTCTTTAACATGAAAATTATTATTAAATGGGTAGTATAAAGACATAAATGAATCATATATGATATCATAATTATTAATATGGTTCTAGTATAATTTAATAACATTATATGGTCATTATACAGGATGTTAAATTTACCCATGGCTAAATGAACATACAATGTTAGGGCTAATTCCTCAATCTCATTGTTATCTAAGATTAATTATGTGTATGTTTTTATTGTGACATATTTATTATCCATGTAAATATTTCATAAAATAGTTTTCATAAGGATTATTTTTAAGGGAATTTTTAATTAAAACTTCATTTTAAATGGTTTAAATATTTATTCTTCATAATAATTCTCATTAATGTCCATGTTTTCAAAATGGTTTTAGGGATTTATTTATATGGACATGAATGTTTTAAAATGTTAATTCCTTTAAAAATTTTAAAAGTGATATGGGAATATTAGATTCAAAAATGTCTTTTAAATTTATTCCTTTCTAAATTGTGTGAATTTTAAATGATTTCATGAAAAATGGATATTTTTCTCAAAGTGTTTTACTGATCATTTTCAACTATGCAAACATTATTTACTAGATATTATTCATGATTGAGGTTTATTTCTTATAATTCAATATTATATATTGTATTGAATGAGTTATGATATGTTTGACTATGGAAGGGATATTTTTATACCATTCATGGTTGGTGGTTAAAGTATTAACATTTCATGTGCTAGTTTTAATATGAATGTTTATGTTCTATTTCACCATTTTCATATGAGGAATGCATTGGACATAGTAAGTGATGGGTGGGGCCTTCTATAGCCCTATGATGCTTCGGTATGTCTCATGAGACAAATTAGTGTCTTGGAACAATACAATGAAAAAAAATATTTTTAGTCTTGACAAGAGTCCATGAAAATGTGGATATGATGTCCGACATTATGCATTCTGTCGTTATGAAATTAGTTATTACATGTGATTATTCAACAAGTAGAATATCCATGTGCACGTTTATATGGTAATGTTTGATTTATTATTTCCATATTATGTTCAAGTTTATGTTTAAAACGATGTTGTTTTTATTAAACATCCTTACTTAAAAGTTTATAGCTTCTACAAAATTATTTACCCTTACTAATAATCTCATCTTGACTGTTTCTTATGTTTTGTTTCAGGATTCCATGAAGTGTATTCTGATTGATATGTAAGGTTAAGCTAGGGAAATAATGGTGTTCTCAAAGGATTTTTTATGTAGTGTTTTATTTGTGAATGTGTAATGTTACATTCATGTATGTAATCTGTTTTCCAAGACTACAAAATTGATCGGTCCATCAGGACTTGATTAGTTGTAATCATTCCAATTTATTAAAATAATGTACAGGCTCAGGGTAAATGGGGTCACGATGTTACAATCACTTTTGATATAAAACCAAAATAGTTACTTCAAAAATAGGTGATGTTATTTAACATTCACTTTTGATTTTTTTCGTTATCCATCCCATCAATTCTTATTATATTTATCCTATATAATAACATTAGTGTCCTAAATATACTTATAATGAACTAGAATTTTCATATAATAATATTACATATTTTTATACTAATAATAATTACATTACACAAGTACATTCCTGAGTACCTTGATTGTTTAGTGCCATTATAAACTTGGAAGAAAACTTTTATTCTAGTGAAATATCTTCAATGTTTCACAGAAAGAACATCCCATTTAGTACTCCTACATAAAACCATTATTTACAACCTAGGGAATTGAAATATAAGAAAATGGTGTGCGCAGATACTCAATATTCTTAGAAAAGGGACAAAACACAAGCATAATGTCATAAGAATTTGTACATAACTTTTGAAAATTATATCATACATATCATGAATCATGATAATGATCCATGGAAGAAATCATATATTTTCAAAAGTAATTAAATATCATATTCCATGTGAGAATAACATAAAACATGGAATTTTGAAATACACATATGCATAGAAGTTCATTTCTAAATAATTCCAGGCTCATTGAAAAGGCCATCATAGTGGACAATGTCCCTTAGTGAATAGAGTTCACAAATTGTTCTAGCCTTATATTACTAAATCAGGATTACTTCCCATTACTTCCATAATTACATAACTGAGTTCACTCCTCTTTAAAGTTCTATATATCTCATGAGATACAACTCATTAACCAATTCATTAAAGGGAGATGTTGTTCCCAACCACAACAATATTAGAATCACACATATGTGTGACAAAAGTGCATAAATAATTCATTATATCAAAACTCATTGAATTAAATGGGTTTCATAAAAATCATTCTATCATAACATAACCCATGTAGATAAAATGGGTTTCATAAATATCATTCAATCATACACATAAACCAAAAATAGAATTATTTGGAATAATAACCATGAAAATATCCCCAATAAAGCATTATTAACACTAAATAATGTTATTATATATGGTATATAGTTATAATATTTCATATGAAAATAATATTTGAAGAAAATATCCTTTTATTTTAATATTTTAAATATTACAAGAAATTTTAAAATAAAAAATTTGCATTGAATATGACCTTATATGAATTTAAAGGACTCCTCAAGTCATTAAGGGCTCATAAAAATAGAGAAATCCACTCATGTTGTATAAGATAAAAAAAATTATTTTCATATTTTTTCCGCATAAGTAGCAACGTACATCATTTGGAAAATGAAGAAAATATTCCTTTAAAAATGTTTTTAAAAAGATAAAACATGTTTAAAAATAACTTTAAAAAATTTTAGAATAATATTAAAATATTTTGGAAACATTTTTTGGAAACATGGACATTACAGATAAATAATCAATAGATACTAACTTATAATCAATCTTGATTATTAATGAGATTGTGAAATTAACCCATACAATTATCATATCCTTAAAGTGATCGTTAAAAAATGAATCAAATATTTGTGTTCAATGTAAATAAAAAGAAAAAAAATTAAATTAAATATAAGATAATAAAAAATAATGTCACAAATAATCATAGAATGAAATAATCAGGGAAATAGTAGTTTAACCCAATGAATCAAAAATCGAGTTAAGAATTCCCTTTCCTCAAGTATTTTCTTTCTTAGTTCACATTAAAAACTCATGTATAATAAATATTTATTTATTATAAATTTATTCCATAACATTATCATACATTATATTATTTATTTATAACATGTCATCACCCATTTATTAAAAATTATTTATTAAAATCACCCCTCTATGTGATAGTTACTTCGTTTTCAATATATGGTTCGGTATGGTATTCTTGGTCATTATACATTGATCCGGGTATCATCCTTTGTTGAATGTGAATCATGGTATAAAAATTATAAATATTCACTATATATATATTTATTTATTTATTTATAATCATTCATAGAAAGCAGAGATAGAAAAATTAATTACACCATTCATAGAGGCGGTAGGTCATACATACGTCGAAACGATGATTCAATTTTTCAACTAATGGAATGTATGAAAGTTAAATAAAAATAAATCTTTCCAGAATAAATATTGTATTATATATATATACAAATATATATATATATATGTATTATATATGTTCATAAAATTCATCCCTATTACTATCCATGGGAAATAAAAGTGAAAAACGAATCACATTGCATCATAGAGATTGTAGTCCATATGTACGTATGAGCGGTGATTTAATTTCTTAAAATATTGGATAATGGTAAGGTAAAGATCATATTATAATCCATGAGGTATAATTATTTTATAAATATAATATATAGTCATTAATATCATCATAATTCATATCCATATAATATGGTGATGAAAAATTAATTTTATCACTACATGGACATGATAAGGTCTATATATTCACAAATGATACTTTCTCTTTTTGTTTGATGAGAAAAATAGTGTATAATGTTTTTTTATAATCAAAATAAAATTTAATAATTATAAGGATAGTAAATTTATTATTTTATGATATACATCAAAATTCCACCAAATGTTCTTGGATTTAATGATTAGATTATAAAAAGATTTAATATCATCAACCAATATATTTTAGAAAAGTTTTGTACTTTAATTGAACCTTATCATTTGGATTAACCCTTAGTTTAAGTGTTCTAATTTTTACTATAGTTAAAAATATTTTTTTACTAAACGGTTATACTTTTTACATATTTGATGTAAATTAGACCATAAATGAACTCTTAATGATATTTTCAATCATAATATATTTATTTATTAATTTAAAAGATATTTTATGATTTTTAAATAATTTAATAAAATATTATTTTCATAAAATATAATTTCTAGAAATTTGGACAGATTAATTACTTGGACTTTTAAAAATATCAAAATAACAAGTTGACATTGAAAAAATTATTTTATTATATCCATAATATTTCATTATCGTTTAGGAAATTCTTGATTCGTATTAATTATCTCAAATTTTATTTATTTCAATATTTTAATAACATTTATTTGATATTACAATTAATAAAATAATTATTGTATCAGCATCATGTAAGTATTTATGGTAATTACGTATTCACTAAAAGTTATAAAAAAATTAACACAATGTAGACAATGCTTTTATAATTAAAAAAGCTATATATGATCTTCGATATCTCTAGGTTAACAGTATATAAAATTTTTTATAATATTTAAAACATGAATGTGACATCATTAAATTTTTATTAAATCAAATATTGCAAATATCATAATCTCATCAATGTGGACCAAAAAGTCAAAAATAAATTAATTGCATAAAAATATGTTTATTAAGTTTCAAATGGACATTTATATTCGTTCAGGAAAAAAAATTTTCCCTAGTGGACACATAAGGTATATTTTAGATTCAAGAAGTGACATTTTATTACATTCGTTTATTTAAATTTTATATAAGTCATTTTTAAGTAAAAATGTCCATTAAACAAATTACTTTAGATTATTAGGTGTCAAGGTTCTATATATATTCATACAATAAGATTTGATAATTTTTCATGGTAATTTTATAGTCCTAATAATTTTATATTTAATCTATATTAACTAATTTGTCCCTTACCACTGTAAAATTATTAACTCAATTACTATTCATATTGGACAAAATAAAAGGGATCTATTTACATAAATTTGGACGATATGGATCAATTTTTTTATCCATTTTTCAAAATTAAAAATATAAATTTTGAAGTATTTAATTTAATATAAAACCGGAAAATTCAATGAAAATGTTTTTATGAGAAAATGCCATTTTAAAACATAATTGTTTTTACAAAAAAATAATTTATAAAATACTTTTAAAAAAATAATTGGATTATTTTAAATAAAAATTAACTAATTAATAATAAAAACTAATCCAAAATATAATTTTACCTTATAATAATTTTAAAATAGAATACCATTTTCAATAAAAATCAGTATTTTCTCTATTCCATGATAAAAAAATGTTTTAAGAAAATAAAATAAATTTTAAGATAACACGGTCTTGATGAATTCAAAAAATTATTAAATTTTCTGAAATAAATTTCTTATAACTTCTATAAATTAATATTCACTCATTGATTTGTGAAAACATATTTTTTTAAGAATAAAGTGTCATTTTTTGAAAATTGTTCAACAATTTTCTATACACATACCAATACTGACTTAGAAATTTATAATTATTTCACAAATTAGTTATTAATATTTATTAATTATAATTAAAAATTTAGATTATAATGTACATATAATATTTATTGGTTCATTCAATATGGACTATCAAAATATATGAAGATAAATATTCGATAAAAATATCTTAGTGTTACATTATACCCCCATTAAAATGAATTTCTACCTCAAAATTGTTCACTTTTGATATCAAAATATAAGGATAATTATTTCTAAATATATCCATATTTTCCCATTTTCCTTCTTAAAATTGGTGGTTTTGACAAAAAAACATTAACTGGGTGAGTGGTTTTATTTCTTCAAACCTTTTCTATACAATTTTGAAAGTCTACCAGTATCTCCATGTAAGAAAGATCATTATCCAATTGTACGCAATCTATGTTTAGTAAAAATAAAGGGTATTTTTATACCATCATTTGATATACATGGAATGAATCATTAACTTGAAAGAGATTTATTGGATGCATAAATTGATAATACATCGTCCCAAAAATACCCAGAACTACAAAAAAATTATGTCCTCAAAAATTTAAATTACGCCTCAAAAATAAAATTTTGATATCTAAAAATACTTTTTTTTGTAAACCCGCATCATAAATTTGGTTCCTATTAGAGACATTTAAAGTTAAATGTGATGGTTACAACAAAACTAGGCTTTCTAATAGGGTGTCAATAATGGGAAATGGATTCCCAAACATTAAAGGAAAATCAATCTATCTTGTTTAGATGGATAATGACAGAGAACGTGGTCATAATAAGGTTAATGAAAAAAAACATAGACCAGATCGTTCTAAAAAATGTTATTATTATCATAAAAATGATGATAATGGGATACAGTTTTATATCAAAATACATTGAGAAAAATTTTCTAACATAAGTTTATTTAATATGTACAATATCACTCTTGGGTTATGTCATGATCAATCTCTACTTTATCTCTTACTCCACGAAATGTTGATGAAATTGTAATTCATGTATAACATATGGATCATAAGATCCATAATGGGTTAAAATGTAATTTCTTATATCTATAGAAAATTGATTAGAACAATTTATCCAATACGAATAAATATATATAATCTGAAATAATAAATTAATCTATAAACCTTTTTCCACGATTTAACTTAAAATATAAATGGTTACGCTTATGAACCTTATAAAAGATAAAATCCCTACTTTTTCAAATATGGTCACTAAATTTTCCAAGTCAAATAATCATTCATTATCCAAAAAACACAACATAGCTCTTAATTTTCAGACACAAAACATGTGAATATGATTACCATATATTCTCTTGAATTGAGGTAAAAAATTAATTTACCATAAAACCATAGTGAAAACATGTATTATATAAAAAAAATTACTCTTTCCTTATATGATAAATAAAAATAATTCTATTATCTCAATCCATGCTATAATAAATCACATTGTCATCATATTACTAATCAGTTTTATGTTTATCAATATCCAATTTATTTTATCACAATCGAACATATTTTTTCCCATTAACCCAATATATGAAGGGTTATCCTTACCATCTAATATTACCTTTCCACCTAAATCACATTTCATTATTACCAGTACAATCCAAAATATAATTTAATATCCTTATATAAAAACTATTGTGGACTAATAATTTGATGATTCATTATTCTTTAACACAATAAAAATAATTCTATAACATTATCCAAAATTACAATATTTAAACACCCAATCATTATACCGCTCCACTGTCATACTCTACATTTCTAATTTTGATCATAGTTTTACCTTTTTATTTAACCTTAATAGATTTCGGTCACAGATCATCATCATTAGCCCTTGGATTTGGGAATTTGTTAGCCTAATGCCAATTTTCCTTGCACATGAATCAATGTAAAGTGGGAGGTGCATTATATTCATACTATTCTCTATTTTCATCATTATCTAGATTTTTCTCTATCTACTAAATATTCAATTTTATTATTGCATTCATTCCCATACGTTAAAAATTTATTAATCCCATTATGAAAGTTTCCACTATATTTGTTTCCATACATTGAGCATAAAAGAAATATAATCTTCTTTTCATCTTGATTTGTATACTTTCCTTTAAACTCCATCTTCCTTTTATTATAAATACCATGGGATTGATATGCCACTCTAGCATCAATTTTCAATGTAATGTCGCATCAGATGATCCTTTTATAGCTATTTAAGTACCTTATAGTTAACAACCATTTGAAACATAGTTTTAAGCAACTAAAGAATTGATACACCTAAAATTCAGGTTGGATGATAATGTTATATGAGTTATTTGAAAGCCTTTTACAATTTTCCTCATAGCTTCCAATAGATTCATCATAATTTTTCTTAATCTCAAAGAACTCATTTTCTATCTTCTTATAAAGAAGACCAACTAAATGAATGTGGTTTATGCTTCATGAAAAATTCAATAGACTTTTGTTCCCTTGTTAGTTCATTTGAATTACCAGTATGATTCATATATTGGTAAGTTTTAGTATTCATAACAAAAAGATTTTTCATTCCTGATCCCATAACATTCAATTTTTTTGATGGAAAATTGATTCATTTACTACCTCACTCAACAAAAAAGTGGTTCCATTGGGTTCCATACATTGACTAAAACCAAAGTATATTCTATGTAACACTAATAATAATGGACAAAAATACACATTCAATGAGAAATTACATTAAATATATAACCTTATAGGTTTAATTCTTGGTTATTCACGATCAATATCCAAATTATAGTATTTTATCCTATACATAGAATTATACTTAGGGATCATAGAATGATTTTCTCATCATACTTTCTCAAGGTTCATTAAAACTTTCTCTGATACCAACTATAAGGACCCATGATTTTTTTACAAGGATATCAAATTTTTTAGAAAAATATTCATTAAATTAAAAAACAATTCATGCCTAAGGACTGAACTATTTTATTTCCATGGGAAACATGGGACACAACCCTCTATTATGGGTATATATCTTCAATGTTTCCCAAAAAGATCTTCCCATTTAATACTCCCACCTAAAAACATTTTTTATAACCAAGGGAAATGAAACATATGAAAAGGGTGAGCTCATTTGCTCAATATGGGTAATCAAAGGAGATAACATAAGAATAAGGGAATAATAATATGAACATAACTTTTGAGAATTATGTCCTTCATATAATGAATAATGATATTGAGAAATAGTATAAATAAAAGGTGATCCAAAATAATCAAATAACATATTCCATGAGAGCATAACATAAGTGAAGGAATTTTTGATACACACAAGAATTGAAAATCATTTATAAATTACTCAAGGATCATTAACAAGACCATCATAGCGGGCAAAATCCCTTAATAAATCGAGTTCACTTCTTATTCCAGCCTTGTATTATGGAAGAAGATATACTTCATGTTTCATCACTATATTACTGAACTGAGTTCAATTCTCCTTCCAGTACTGTTTGTCTCATAAGTTACAAATCCTTAACCAATGCATTAGGGGGAGATATAGATATCAACAATCATATTATCAAAATCATACATATATGTTCCATAATAAAATAAATCTTTCACCATATCAGGACTTGTGTAATGAAATTGGTTTCAAAAAAATTATTTCCTCATATCATAACCCATGAAAAATTAACTGGTTTCATAAATATCACTCAATCATAAACATAAAAAAATATAAATAATAGGTATAGTATCCATTAATAATATCCCTATAATTACATAAGTAATATCAAATAATTATATCTTACATTTAAAATAATTTCGAGAGATCACTTGAAAATAATTCTAGGGGAAAATAACATTTCTGTTTTGAAAACATTTATTCCTATTAAAGAAACTGAATTTTAAAAGAAAAATTTTTAATTGGAAGTAAAATTATTATATTATATGATATTATTGAATTAATTAAGGTGTTATCTAATAATAAAAATATTTTCATTCTTTATAAGTTAAAAAAACTATTTATTTATTTATTCAGATAAGTCACAAAATTCATCTTTTGGAAAATGAAAAAAAGATTCCTTCCAAAAAAATTAGTATCAATTCAACAATGTGTAAAAAGACTTTAAAAAAATTACAAGAATTGTATGATATTTTTTGAAACAATTTTTGGAAATGTGTACCTAAATGATAAATACTCTTCAATAGGTACTTATATATAGGCAAATACAAATAATAATGAGACTGTGAAATAAAAAATTATAATTATCATATCATTTACATTATAATTAATAAAATGAATCAAATATGTGTATAACATGTAAATAAAAAAAATGGAAATACAACATAATATAATCAAGATTATGTTCACACATAATCATAGTATGACATAATAAATGAAATAGTTGTTTTATCCAATTAATCAAAAAATTATTAATGAATTCCCTTACCTCAATTCCTTTATATCATTTATCAAGTTCAAACCACATGAATATTAAATATGGATTTATTTTAAATTTATTTCATAAAATTATCATACCTTGTATTCTTTATTTGTAACATCACGTCGTATATTTATTACTAATTGTCTATTAAAATCATTATTCTAGGTTATAGCTTCATCATTTTCCATCCATGTTTTTGAATAGCAGTCATGGCCCATATACATTGATCTTGGAGTTATCATATCTTGATTTATAATATTGTTACAAACTTCATATATATTCACTATATATATATATAATAATAATTTATATAATTTAGATACAGAAAAATGATTTACACTATTCATAGAGACGATAGGTCGTATATACTAATGATCTTTGTAAAAATTTCTCATATTATAGAATATAATAAAGGTAAAAATCATAAAACATTTGATTTTTTTATTAATATGTTATATTTATATCATATGGGAACTTAAAAATCACCATCATTACCATATACATTAAATATAAGTGAAAAATGAAAGACGTATCTTTATTGAGATTATAGGTAATAATTATAGACAAGCGATATTATAGTTTTACAAAATTTTGGATGATAATAATGTAGACATAATATGATCATTAGAGAGGTATTATTATTTTATAGATATCATAATCAAAAGGGTTAGCATGCCAGAAAACCTACTCGTATAAATGTTTTTAGTAAAAATATCCTAATAAGAGTGACTTTACAAGAATACTTTAATAAAATGGGTATGCAAAACTCAACATGCATCTGCTTCTACCAAACTTGAACAAAAAATCGGAAGCACAAATTGAAATCTTGATATATTCTCCAAAATATCCCTCTTGTAAAGATTATCGACAAACTAATTTTCTTCCATGTATACATTTCAAACATTACGACAGATATACTCTATAATGTGAAGATAATAAATCCAAGATTTCAAAATTCACCATGGGACATTTTGGGATTGAGCCTTGAGAATTTTCACTATCACACATGAATCAGATTGAAATAATGAATAATTCTATCCATAATGAATAGTGTACCTATCCACCTTGATCATTGCCCATATTTCAACTTCAACTGTATAACCATTCCTAATGAAGTGGTAAAATAATCCCTTAACAAGCCCTCAATTATTACAAAAGATACCACTATAACACAAGGGTACCAGTGAACCTGAAGCAGCCCCATTAACATTTTCATTCACCCCCCCCCCCTGATATTTATGGAATCCATTGAAGATATTTATCCCCAAATTGCTTCCTGAACATGCCACAAACACCACGTGACATAAAAATAACCAGGTTAGAAAAATCATTACTCATTGAGACATTTTGAATTTTTTTATGAAAGTAAAATTACCGTGTTCATAGTTGGGAAATAATCCTAAAAAGGGATTAGCTTTATTAAATTCCACACCATTATATTCCTTACATGTTTAGGATATAACATTGGAAACATCATCCAATAAGAGATAATGAATATAGTCACTGCAATCTATGTTGTAGGCAGATGAGAGTAGTGCTTCAAGTATTCCAAAATTTCAGAAAGCATCTAAACAGGCCCTACATATACAGCCACATCCTGTGTTTAAAGAAATAAGAAACAAAAAGTGATGATACAACTCCACATCTCACATACATAAAGGATATGTAGGGGAAATACAAATCCATGAATGCTCAATAATCATGTTAAAAGGTTGTATCAGTTTCTAGTTAATCTCGATCAATAGCACAATAACATGTGAAATAAAAGGATTCATACATACTAAAATCCACATAGGTATAGTCTCTGAATCAAAATAGTACCCCTATAATTATATGGTATCGAAACATAAAAAGAAATTTGATGACCATACTATAATATTCGGGTATGTGTACTCATTCATCAGAATATCCAGACTAAGATGAGGGGACAATAGCCCATGCAATACAGGATTAGACTGTATATTTGAAATTGAAGTGTTTTTTTAGATGATTTGGAATATTAACATCTTCAACTCTTTTCCATGAAATCCATAATGTACTCTATGAATTCAAGACCGAATTCTAAAAAACCTTCCATTTTGAGAATCACATAAGATCATGATCTGACTTCTTAAGATATATCCAAACAGATAGAGGAACATTCAAAGAATGACAATTCTACATTTTTTAGTAATCCCAGTGGAAAGGAATTCCAATTAATGTTTGTGGATAAAATAACTCTCTATGTGAATTTTTTTATCAGTATTTATTTTAAATTTCTTATATATTTTTTCTTGATTCCTCCAACATCAAGAGGTTTGACACATTCATTACATGAAAATATAGCCATCTTCCTTTCATGAATTGAACCAGTATATATAAGGTATTGAATCATGCTCTGTAACTCCTTAGTGAGATTTTATGGACTTTTCTATAATGATAATTCATAAAAACCAAAGACTTAATCACCTAATTATCCAAATAAACCCTACATTACTGAGGCATTGCCTTCCCCTTCAATGTCTCCATCTGATTGATAATTTTAAAATAAACATTGACCCTGTAGAACCTTTTAACCATACACCAAAATAGGGGAACCCAAAGATAAATTAAAGTTATGGAACTTATCCTAACACCAAGACCCCTAGGCACCCTATTATTATTAGAAATGGAAACTCATTTAGCAACTATCACAAAGGACTTGAACCATATGATAACCTAACCATAAACCTCTTCATTTTGCCAAACAATGACATTGATATATGAAATGGTGGCTCTGTCGGCTTTCCTAAAATGTATAATGTCCTTAGTATAAAAAAGGTTTTATGGTTAATATAATCCTATTACAACCATCATTTGTTTTTAAATCCCAAATTTAACAAAATATTTTAGACAATATCTTAAAATCCTCATCTATATCAAATATAATCCTAGATAAAGGGTCCCTCTTTTTAACCACTCTCAAGAACTGGGAGAACCCAATTAGGTAAATATTAATGAGAATAGAATGAAAAATACTCTTTAGGATCATATTAATCAAATAGATTAAAATGTGGGAAAACCATTGGATTCTTAGTACATAAAATATCAAATTCATATTCATTGTATAAAAAGATTTTTGAATATTGATTTTCTGGGCTATATTCACATCGTTCGCCTTTTTATTCATAATGTTGACATGCTCTGATGCAGTATGAATGAAATTATGAATATTTCTCCTAGGGATAAATATAAACTAATTTTCAATACTAAATCCCTTTGAAATATCACATATATGAAAAATAAATAATTTTATTATCAGCTATGGAATATAATTCTAAATAGAATCTTTTCTAAAGTCTCAAATAAAAATATAATTTCCAATTTTAGGAAGCAATGAAATGAAATTATAATTCACCCATAAGGAATTGATCTAGGAATAAAAAATCTCATACAGTATTTATTACCTCGATATGTAAAATTTCCTAGTTGAACATGTAAAATTAATTAATGAATCCACCATTCCCTGAAACACTATTAATGTTTTTGAAATAGAACCCTCCCTTAATTTCATATTCACTAGGGGCTCAACATGCCAGCTTTTCTAGAGATCATTAATACCCTGAGAAATGAAACAAATCATTTTATGTATATTTTCATCCCCATTTTCCACATACAAATCCTCAAAGTACCTAGTCACAACATTTTAAATTTAATTTAGAAAACTAAACAAACTCCCATACATTTTGAGGATTGAATGTCCATTTATTGTATTCTTCTCCCTATTCATAGAATGAATCAATCTCAAGTTTATCTCCCCCTTTTTAATACACTAAATATTGAATTTATTTCAATAAATATTCTCCTTGAGGACCAAATGATCATCAAGATTAGAGATAGACTGAATCTATTCCATATAATAAACTTCTTTACACTAAATAATTTTTATTAAATATGCCAAATGATTCTTGACCTCCTTATTATAAGGATCAATTTTAAGGTAAGGTAGCTCTCTCCACTCTTTAATACATCTTTTTATTGTATTCATATTAAGAGATAAAATATGTGAAGGACTTCCAAATCAAATAACCTTCTTTGAATCCAAAATAAATTATCTACAACCTGGAAAAATCCATGAATTATTAAACATGAATGGTAAAGGTGTTGAAATTATAGAAACATCAAACAGCCAAGAATTATGCTCAGAATGCATCTTGGGAAGAGAAATTTAAGATAAAAAATATCATTCTTATCACCCACTTTCCCAAAGCATCTATCCAATTTTTTGGTCTACCTCCCATTATATATATACCTCCTCCATGTAAGATCTTCTCCAACCATAGGGGCATCAACAAAACCACATTTATCAATGGAAGAGGATAATTCAGTGGTTGATGGCCTAACAAGCCTAATTCCAGTTTTTACATCATGTGTTAACACAATATTAAAATAACCAATTATAATATAACTTTGAAATATACTCCTAGATATGCATTCTAGACTTCTCCAAAGAGGTCTCTTTCTAGAATACAAATTGAAATCATAGACAAATATCATAGAAAAAGAAACACCATTTATATTAATGGAAATAGATATGGACTAATAGTCTTCAATGAAAGAGTTTTTAATAATACTCTCATGATATATAACACATAAACCCTCTATATAACCATCAAAATAATTATGTTAATAAAAAGGAATAACTAAGGGTACTTCATTTAAAATCATTCAAATTATCAAATTTTATTCTTCGTTCATCCAGACCAATAGAAATTGTGTTTTTTGGACACAATAAAATAATTATAGTTCATGACCGTGAGGGAATTACCAATCCCTTGGAAATTCAATCATATAATCTTCATTTTTATTTAGATCTATGGTTATAACCCCTTTACCGCTCCACAATTTTTTTTAGATTTTGGAAGTCTCTAAACATTCCTTTTAGGGGAAATAACACTTCCCATGTTTCTATTATCATATATATAAATCATACCATTTTAAAATTCATAATTTTTAGTTTCCATAATATCATGAGGTAGTGTAAAAGCTAATGGACCTATTTTTTTGCCACCTCAATTGGAAAACCTCAAACATCAGGCTTAGATCAATAATTTTCCAGGACATTCAGATCCACTACAAAGAAAAGTATGATGCTCTGAAGATCAATGGTATTTTTTGATAAATCCAAATAAATCCTCTCACTATAATTGGATAAAACATTCACATGAATATCATTTCAATATATAACAACATATTTTTACTACAACTTGATCACCATCTCTGTGATTTCTAGATAAATCTTTATTAGAAGATAATTTTCATCTACATCACTTGGTATCATGTAAGAAAACTCAAAAAATACATTTGAGATATCAAAGTTTAGAGTTTTATCAAAAATTAATTTTACCCCCATTCTTAATAATTCACCTAGGTCCTTTCTCATTAAGAGAACATGATTAATCAAGAGGTTTGAAAACATCTTTTCCCCTCCTTCGCAATATCATCCCAAGACATCATCAAGAGAGGAAAAGTTGTTAAGGGGCATGCATGGTGTCATGTAGGAATCATAGGCTTGCGTGCTTGTCCATTTTCAATAAAAATACACTTATTCTCACGATTCATATTAATATCATTCCAGTACCTAGATTTGGGACTCTATTTTCTATTTATTTGGATCACTCTGCCAAAATTAACCGAGAGACCAAAAATTTTACAAAATTCATATATGTGAGGAACAAGATCATATTACACCATAAAATCATTCTTTTTTATCAATGGAAAGATGAGTAATAGGATTCTGGTCTTTTTAATTTCATATCAATATCCACCAAAAATCTAGAAAAGAAGTCAAGCTCACCTTCTAGAGTACGCTGATCTATTCTGATAGGGGTTCCAAAATAGAAAGTAGGATCATTCAAAATTGTGGGATCCTAATACACCAAATAAAAACCATGAATTGAAACTTATACCTGATAATTGGACTACTTCCATCTAAGAATATTAAAATTAAATTCCCATTCTGATTAGAAAAATGAATTGATCAGTTAGTTCAATTACTTCTTCATTAAAACACCTCCTTTGAATCTCCTCAAATGGGCTCTTGGGTTTGTCTTTTGAGAATATGAGAACCTAAAGAATGTTTCTAGGGATGATTATAATAGAAATTGGATGTTTTGGCGTGATATTGAAGGCTCTATGTGATGAGATAGAATGAGAGGGGAGGTTTCCTTTTATAATTATGCTGAGGGGAACTTTTGAAATTTCAAAAAATATTAAATCATAAAAACCTAATTTCAATCAAAATTTAACCAAATAGACATTGATTAGAATATAATATAATATAATGTTATGATAACTTGAACCAATCGATTTTATTTTTTTTATTTTAAACATTATTTTTTTGATTAACCCTTAGTTAACATATTTTAATTTTAATTATGATAACAAATAATTTATTATTAATAGGTTATAACTTTTACAAATATTTTGTAAATTAGACCATAAATGAAAAATTAATGAAATTTTAGACAGTATTATGATTATTTTTATTTATAAATAATTTTTAGGATTCATAAATAATTTAATAAAGTATTATTTTGATAAAATATTTTTATTGTTAATTTATACACTATTCATTACTTAGACTTGTAAATATATCAAGACAACAAGTTATCATCAAAATATACTTTATAATATCCCTCATATGTAATGTACATATTGAAAATTATTTGATAACATTAATTATCTCTAATTATATTTATTTTAATAATTTTAATGACATTTATATGATATTTATATTAATAAAATAATTGTCTTATTAGTGTTGTCTAAGGTTAATGTTATTTATTTATTAACTAAAGATTATTAATAAATTATCATGATATTGATAACACTTTTAGATTAAAAAAATACTTATCATGAAAGATATCCCTAGGTTATCCCTATATTAAAAATGATAGAATATTTAAAAAATGAATGTAACATCATTGAAATTTTGTTAACTAAAATATTATAAATATCATAACCTCATCCCAATGGCATAAAAAATGTATTTCATTAAAATATATTTATTTAGTTAATAAGTTACATTTATATTCGTTCGTAACCTACACTTTTCTCCATGTAGACACAGAAGGTTAATTTAAGATAAGGATAGTGACTTTTTGTGACTTTTTTACAAATAAATTATATAAGTCATTTTTAGGGACGGTTGTACACTAAAAAAAGTATGTATGATCGTTAGGAGTTAATGGTGTAATTTTAATCATACAATAATATTTTTGAAAGATTTAGGGAATTTTTATATTCCTTCTAATTTAATATTTAACATAAAGTTCCTAATTTGTCATTTATTGTGGTAAAATAATTTACCTAGGTAAATATTCATGTAATGGCCCTGACCTCTCAGGTCCATTACATTGAAAAAATTTGATGTGGTCATACACAACCCGTGCTATAATAATAATTTTTTGATATCAATAACTGATAATGGGGCGTGAAAATATTTTGTGTTAATTAGATTAAATGGTTTTAATTTAATCGTTGTGAAATAAAATAAATAAAATTGAACGTATTTAATTCAATGGGGAGAGGTGCATGGTTTCTTTTTTATTTATAAAATAATAAATTGTGTGTGTAATGGGCATATAATGGGAGGTGCATGTAATAAATTATAATGGAATGAAATACATGGGGATCAACCCCTTATGAGTGAATCCAACTTGTATTTTGGAATATTAAAATAATTATAACAATATTCATTTAATAGATTATAAAAAAAATAATAAAATGATAATGAATAATGGAAGGGTTTCCCAACCCGTGCTTGAATATCATGTGATTGGAGAGAGGGAGTAATTGTAAGATAATAATGGGCGTCAATAATAATAAAAATAATTAATGATAATGATGGAGACCTGTCGATGAAATTGAAATAGGATTTATTACTATAACATTAAATCATAATGGTAATGGTTGTCTTTAGAGTGTGATTACTTAAATAGAATGGTTTTAATTTAATATGAGAATAACCATGATAAACTAATTTAATGGGATAAAATTAGAACTTTAAGGATGGGTGTTATTAATATTAATTTTATTGATAATAACATTGATGTGATAATGGGGTAATGTAAAGGGGAGGTGCCACTTTTGGTGGAAGAAATCCAGAATGGAAGAGAGATTGGAGAGAGAAAGTGTTCAAAGAAAATAAGGATTTAAAATTTAAAGCAATAAAATAAATAACGAATTCAATCAAGGTTGAATGGGGTAATGGGCTCTAAATTGGAGAGGATTTTGGGCGTAAATCTTAAATGATATTAGAGAGGTAAATTTTCAATGAAATATAATAATAATAATAATATATTATTATTATTATTATTTATGGTTGTCATAACCATAATTCATCCTTAACTTCTTCGTACGACCTCAGTTTTACGAACTGTCTGGGGCAGCATAACCCGGAAATTATGACGGTCATTTTAAGACCAATGATGAATACTATTTTATGACTCGTGTCCCATGTCAATAAAACAACTATTAATAATTGAAGTTATTATTATCATTAAATGCATGGAAACTGCATGACGTGTCGTGTGTTGACCAGTCAAACAGTGTACCAGTTGTACGGTCATGTCGTGTATTCATTAAAAGACATTACGTAACATTTTACCTTTTCATTTCCTATATAAAAGAGGGTCACATGTTATTTACGGACCCCTCTTCTACTCCGCACGACGATTCTCCCAGATGACCCAGAAGCCTTCTTCCCATCTTCCTCATCCAAACTCTGAACGTCAATCTGTCAGTGGCTACAGGATCGCATTGATGAGGCGAACATCGTGCACCTCATTCATTTCCCACTTCTTCGACTTCCTCTTCATATTTTTTTACTGATGATATTGATGATATTTGATGGGAACAACTCTCTTCGACGAACATCATCTTAATGTGCGGATGTGCCGTAGCGTCCACGGGAGGACGTAGTCGTTGGGAGGAGTGATCGAAATCCTCGTGGTGGTTGTTCCCACAGAAGGACATCAAAACATGTTCAAGTAGGGATCTTAACTTTGTCTCTCTCTCTTTTTTGCATCATGTGGTGTGGGTATCCTCTTGTTTTCGTGAGATACGGTTGAACCTGTAAATAAAGATAATAACTGGTTAAAGAACGGGTTTGGGGAAATTTTTTTGATATTGTTGTTTTATTTCCATCAATTCTTATCCTTTGATTATGTTGTGAATTGAATAGGATTATGCCTACAAAAAATCACGGTCGTTGGAGGCCTTTTCTTGCACAATTAATTTTTTCCCTATTTTTATGGATTGTTTCGTCGATGGAATTTCATAGAATGTGGAAATTGGTTAATCATGTGAAGTTGGATGATTAAATGAATACTTGGAACCCTTGTATGATCATCATGGTTAAACTAAATGAAAGAATTAATTTTGTGGGTCTTTCTTGGGGTTTAATTATGTGATGGGGTGTTTCGTGGGTTGTTGTGGAATGGGTGAGCAGCGGGGCTGTGGTTGGCTTGGTTGTGGGTTGGTGTGTATGATATGTTTGTGATGGGCAGTGGAGATGTGGTAAATGGTATCAGAGGGATGATTATGTGGTATGGGTATTATTTCTGAGGTGTTTCTGGTTATGGTGGTTGGCATCAGGGCTGCAGGGATGGGTTGTGCATATGAATAAAAGTGGAAGTGTTAAATAATGAATTGTGGGGAATAATAGTTGATTAAATAAGAAAAGTAAATGGAATTGATTGGATGATAAAAGAAAATGGTATTGTGTTGCTTCTGTTTTCCTTAACATTATTTTTGGTTGGTAGGGATATGTTTTACAAATGATTGATCTGGTTTGGTTGTTGTTAGATTCTCAGTAGTTAAGGAACTGATAAACTAAAAAGTTTGAAACATGAAAAGCTTAATGGGGTTTGGGTCTATTTATTGTGTGAATACTTTCGAGGTAGCAGTGTCGAGGCATGTTCTCAGGTCTTTTGTGTAAAAGCCTTAGGATGGGCTGAGTGGTGGATATATTTATATAAATCTATAGAATTTATGTTTCATTATGAACACCACCAATGTTTCTAACTACGTGCCGAACACCCGTGGGACAGGGGGTGAGATTCTGAAACATCTAAATGATGGATGGTTTTCGTTCTTCCCTGTGCTCCCTCTTCCATGTTCTATAGCCCAAGATCCTTCGGGCAGGTGAGGACTGATGTTTCCCAAGAGTCTTCGGGATGATGATGTGATATGTTCCTAGGTGTCTTTAGGATGAGATGTGATGTGGTTCCCAGATTCCTTTGAGATGATATGGGGTTATGGCCGAGGATTGAGTGTTGGCGGGATACTATGGGCTTTGTATGGCCAGGTTGTGGCACTATCTCGAGCTTTGTATGGACAGGTTGCGGAACTAGCTCAGGAAGAGGGGGAAGCATCAGAGCATTAGGTGTGAGGGCTTGAGCAGTATTCAGTGGGAAGGTGGTGTGGGGTACCCATACTTTGATAATATTACTATACTACTCTATCGACTTGCGATATTTGGTGAGTGTGGCTTGTATGGTTAGGTGGATAGGTTCCTTTCTAGGCTTTGGTTCCTTCTATTTCCTCATGGGGCATTAGGATGTCACCCCACCTGTGCACGAGAGATTTAGGTTTTCCTACAGATTATACTTGTATGATCACCCTATGTTTACTTTCATCTTTTCAGGAGGACTTTAGGGACCGTACGGGACCTTTCTAGTTGGGTGTTGGAGTTTTTCTGGTTGCAGTTTTTTATTTCTTTCTTTTTGGTATCGTACTTTGGAGGTTTTCTTATACTAGCACTTTGGTTTCAGTATTGAATAAAAGATGCATATGGGATTGATTTTGAGTTTATTTTCATTTACTTTTTCCTAATTCCTTTGGTGTTTGAATCATCATATTTCCCGATCTTAAATAATAAAAAAGAGTAATGCCTCCCATATTTGTGAGAACTTATACCTTTGGTGCTAGTCGGCACTCTATGGACTACTAGAGGCGGGACACAAGGGTCATTATCTCCCTTTCACCATTTCCAGCTCTGGAGGGGAATCTTTGGTGGGAGGGGTCGTGACAGCATGGTATTAGAGGTGATGGTCGTGAGATCAGATGGATTCTGGAGTTAGGAATAATGAGGATTGCATGGGATGGTAGGGAACAGTTTTGGATGATCTTGGTGCATGACATAGGCCTGAGAAGACCGGCTAGGACCCGAGATTTTAGGGCCCCCCTGTAATCTGATGCAAGGACTCTGAGCTTACTGAACGACCAAGTAAGACTACATTGATTGCAGGGTAGAGACCCTAGGAAAGGTACATTCATAATCATGATTTGTGTTTTACTTGGTTTCGGTGTTTTGGGAAAGAAATCGAAATAAAATGATAAAATGAAACCTTGAGAAAATTTCCTTGCTACTTGGGCTTAGGCTTTCCTTATTAACCGAACAGCTATGGCACCTAGACGTCAATAGAAAGACAGAGGAGTGGGATGCAGACAATTGCATGCAACAGAAGCGGAAACCCTAGAAAGGATAGAGATTAAGAGAGATGTTTTCAGTTTTACTTAAATGCTCTCGTTTATGTTTTGTTAAATTCAGGAGCATTACACTCCTTTGTTGAAACTCATTCTCACCCATGCTCTGGGCCTGTTCCATGTTTTTCATTAGTCTATAATGCTAATTTGTTTCCCTATTTACTTTAAATGTGTCTGAAGATTCCTAACATGTGGGGAGAGTAGGACCTGATCCCTAATCAAGACGCATTAATGTGGATCTGCTTAAACCCATGCGGGCGAGTCAGTGCCGCCGAAAGCGGATAGTATCTTGACATGGCAGAAGGAATTTTCCAATCCATGTGTTGGGGCAGCATGTTTCTTGTTTTGTGTGGTGTTGGAGGCTGTGTGTGTAGGAGAAATCCTAAAATATAGGGGTGGGAGGACCTAATCTCTAATAGAGACGCATTAATGTGGATATGATTAAACCCGTGTAGGCGAGTTAGTACTGCCTAAAGCAGATAATATCTTGACATGGGGGAAGGAATTACCTGACTCATATAATTAGGATAGTGGTTGGATTCTTGTTATGACGAGATCCTTGAGAGGTATCTTGCAGGGTGGTTGTTCAGACCATTCCCCTTTTTATTGGTTGGTTTTTAATTCTTGAGGATGAGAATGTTTTGAGAGGTATCTAATGTAATGTCCCGGACCTCTCCGGACCATTACATTGTAAAACTTTTATATGGTCAAACACGACACGTGTTGTAATAATAATTTTTTGATAATAATAATTGATAAGGGTGGAGTGAAAAAATTTGGTGTTAATTAGATAAAATGGTTTTAATTTAATCATTGTGAAATAAAAGAAAAAAATTGAATGTATTTAATTCAATGAGGGGAGGTGCATGGTTTCTTTTTGATTTATAAAATAATAAATTGTGTGTGTAATGGGTATATAATGGGAGGCGCATGTAATAAATTATAATGTAATGAAATTCATGCGGTGCAACCCCTTATGGGTGAATCCAACATGTATTTTGGAATATTAAAATAATTACAATAATATTCATTTAATAGATTATAAAAAAATAAGAAAATGATAATGAAGAATGGAAGGGGTTCCCAACCCATGCATGAATATCATGTGATTGGAGAGAAAGAGTAATTATAAGATTCTAATGGGCATCAATAATAATAAAAATAATTAATGATAATGATGGGGACCCGTTGATGAAATTGAAAGAGGATTGATTCCTATTATATTAAATCATAATGGTAATGGTGGTATTTAGTGTGTGATTAATTAAATGGAATGGTTTTAATTTAATATTATCATAACCATGATAAACTAATTTAATGGGACTAAATTAGAACATTAATGATGTGGGTTATTAATATTAGTTTTATTAATAATATCATTGAAGTGATAATGAAGTAAAGGAAAGGGGAGGTGCCACTTTTGGTGGAATAAATCGTGAATGGAAGAGAGATTGGAGGGAGAAAGAGCTTAATGGAAATAAAGATTTAAAATTTAAATCAACAAAATAAATAAGGAAATCAATCGAGGTTGAATGGGGTGATGCACACCAAATTATAGAGGATTTTTTGCGTGACTCTTAACTGAGATTGGAGAGAGAAATTTTCAATGAAATTAAATAAAAATAATAATATATTATTATTATTATTTATGGTTGTCAAAACCATAATTCATTCGTAACTTCTTCATGTGACCATGGTTTTACGAACTGCGAGCGGCAGCATAACCCTAATATTGTGACGGTAATTTTAAGACCAATGAGTAATACCTTTTTATGACTCATGTCTTGGGTGAATAAAACACCTATTAATAATTGAAGTTATTATTATCATTAAATGCATGGAAACCGCTTGACGTGTCTTGGGTTGACCAGTCAAATAGTGTAAAAGTTGTACGGTCACATCGTGTATTCATTAATACACACTGTGTACCATTTTACCTTTTCATTGCCTATATAATAGAGGGTCACATGTTATTTATGGACCCCTATTCTTCTCCACATGGTAACGCTCCTAGATGACCCAGAAGCCTTCCTCCTATCTTCATCATCCAGACTCTGATCGTCGATCTTTCGGTGGCTGGGGGATCGTGTCAACGAGGTGATCATCATGCACCTCATTCCATTCCATATTCTTCAACTTCCTCTTTGCAGTTTCCTAGCGAGGTGTTTTCTGAAATTCTATGGGAATGACACTCTTCGACGAATGTTATCTTAATGAGATAATGTGTCGTAGCATCCACGGGAGGATGTAGTCATCGGGAGGAGTGATCTAAATCCTCGTTGTGGTTTTTCTCACTGAAGGACATTAAAACTTGTTCAAGTATGGATCTTACCTTCATCTCTCTCTCTATTGTGCATCATGTGGGGTGGGTATCCTCTTGTTTTCGTGAGATATTGTTAAACCAGTAAATAAGGATAATAACTGGTTAAAGAGCGGGTTTTTGGAAATTTTATTGATATTGTTGTTTTATTTCAATCAATTCTTATCCTTTGATTATGTTGTGAATTGAATAGGTTTATGCCTACTGAAAATCACGGTCGTTGGGGGAATTTGCTTGTGAAATTAATTGTTTCCATGTTTTTTCACATTGTTTCATGGATGAAATTTCATAGAATGTGTAAATTGGTTAATCATTTAAATTTGGCTGATTAAATGAATACCTGGAACCCTTGTATGATCACCCCGATTAAACTAAATGAATGAATGAATTTTTTGGGTGCTGGTTGGGGTTTAAATATGTGGAGGGGTGTTTCGTGGGTTGTTGTGGAACAAGTGAGAAGTGGGGCTATAGTTGGCTTGGTTGTGGTTTGGCGTGTATGATATGGTTTTGATGGGTAGCGGAGCTATGGTAAATGGTATCAAAGGGATGATGATGTGGTATGGGTATTGTTTTTGATCTATTTGTGGTTATGGTGGTTAAGAGCAGGGCTGCAGGGATGGGTTGTGCATATGAATAAAAGTGGAAGAGTTAACTAGTAAATTGTGGGGCATGTTAGTTGATTAAATACAAAAAATAAATGGAATTGATTGGATGATAAATGAATATGGTATTGTTTTGCTCGTGAATTCCCTAACTTTATTTGTGGTTGGTAGGGATATGTTTTAAAAATGATTGATCTGGTTTGGTTGTTTTTAGTTTCTCGGTATTTAAGGAACTGATAAACTAAAACTGTTGAAACATGAAAACCTTAATGGGGTTTGGGGATATTTATTGTATGCATACATTCGAGGTTGCAGTGTCAAGGCATGTACTTAGATATTTTGTGTAGAAGCTTTAGGATGGTCTGAGTGGTTGATATAATTATATAAATTTGTACGTTATATGTTTCTTTACGCACCCCACCCATGTTGAGAACTACGTGCCGAACACCTGTGGGATGGAGGTTGAGATTCTCAAACATCTAAAGGATGGATGGTTATTGTTCTTCCCTGTGCTCCCTCTCCCATGTTCTATAGCCCAAGATCCTTGAGGCAGGTGATGACAGATGTTTCCCAAGAGTCTTCGGGATGAGGATGTGATATGTTCCTAGGTGTCTTCGGGATGAGATGTGATGTGCTTCCCAGATGTCTTTTGGATGATATGTGGATATGGCCGAAGATTGAGTGTTGGTGGGATACTATGATCTTTGTATGGACAGGTTGCGTCACAAGCTCGAGCTTTGTATGGCCAGGTTGCGGCACTAACTCAGGAAGAGGGGGAAGCATCAGAGCGTTGGGTGTCAGGGCTTGAGCAGTATTCAGTGCGAAGGTTGTGTGGGGTACCCATACTTTGATAATATTACTATACTACTCTATTGACTTGAGATATATGGTGAGTGTGGCTTGTATGGTTGGGTGGATAGATTCCTCGCTAGGCTTTGGATCCTTCTATTTTCTCATGGGGCATTAGGATGTCACCCCACCTGTGCACGAGATCTTTAGGTTTTCCTGCTGATTATACTTGTATGCTCACCCTACGTTTACTTTCACCTTTTCAGAAGGACTTCAGGGACTGTACGAGAACTTTCTAGTTGGGTGTTGGAGTTTTGCTGGTTGTAGTTTTTTCTTTCTTTCTTTTTGGTAACGTACTTTGTAGATTTTCTTATACTAGAACTTTTGTTTTAGTATTGTATAAAAGATGCATATGGGATTGGTTTTGGGTTTATTTTCATTTACTTTTCCCTTATTCATTTAGTGTTTGACTCATCCTATTTCTGATCTTAAATAATAAATAAGGGTAATGCCTCCCATATTTGTGAAAACTCATACCTTTGGTGCTAGTCGGCATTCCATGGCCTACTGGAGGCGGGACACGGGGTTCATTATCTCCCATTCACCATTGCCAGCTCAGGAGGGGCATCTTTGGTGGGAGGGGGTCCTGACAGAATGGTATTAGAGGTGATGGATGAGAGATAGGATGGATTTTGGAGTTAGGCATAGTCAGAATTTCATGGGATGGTAGGGAAACAGTGTTGGATGATCTTGTTGCGTGACATAGGCCAGAGAAGACTGGCTAGGACATGAGATTTTAGGGCCCCCTGTGATCTGATGCAAGGACTATGAGCTTACCGAATGACCAAGTAAGGTGGTGCGGGGTACCCATACGTTGATGATATTACTATACGACTCTATTTACTTGCTATATTTGGTGACTGCGTCTTGTAATATTGGGTGGATAGATTCTTTCCTAGGCTTTGGTTGCTTCTGTTTTCTCATGGGGAATTTGGATGTATCCCCACCTGTGCACGAGAGCTTTAGGTTTTCCTATTGAGTATACTTGTATGCTCACCCTAAATTTACATTCAGGTTTTTAGGAGGACTTCAGGGACCGTGCGGGACCTTTCTAGTTGGGTGTTGGAGTTTTGCTGGTTGTAGTTTTTGCTTTCTTTTTTTTTGGAATCATACTTTTGAGCTTTTCTTGTACTTGTACTTTAGTTTTAGTGTTGTATAAAACATCCATATGGGTTTGGTTTTGGGTATATTTTCATTTACTCATTCCCTATTCTTTTGATGATTGACTCATCCTATTTCCCGATCTTAAATAAAAAAAGGGTAATGCCTCCTATATTCTTGAAAATACATACCCTTGGTGCTAGTCTCCACTCCGGGGCCTACTAGAGGCAGGACTCGGGGGTCATTATCTCCCTTTCACCATTTCCAGCTCAAGAGGGGCATCTTTTGTGGGAGGGGGTCGTGACAATTCATATTAGAAAATATATAAGGGAACTATTTACTCAATTTGGACCTCATAAATTCAAATTTGGAATCTATTTTTGAAAAATATTAATTTAATAGTAAAAGAATTTATTTTAAAATAAAACAACTAAAACCTCATGAAGGTAAAATTTTCAGAAAAATGCCTCTATTAAACCTAAATTATTTCAATTATAAATTCATTTATAAAATCCTTTTAAAATAAAATAATATTATTATTTAAAATAAAAATGAAATAAATAAAATTTAATAATAATCTGAAACATAATTTCTCATTGTGATGTTTTTAAAAGAAAGAACTCATTTCATTATAAAATAGTATTTTCATTATTCCTTGAGAAAAAAAGTCTTTTTAGAAAATAAATTAATATTATTTAATTATTCATTCCAAATCCAAAAAATAAATAATTTTTTTAAATCCTTTTTCTAGAAATTCTATAAATTATTATTCAGTCATTAAAAAGAAGATGAACTCATTTTTGAATAAATAATATTTCTTTTGAAAAATTAAGTGACATTAATATATATTCTACAATAATTTTCTAATAACTTAACAATAAATGCATATTCATTTATAAAATTATATTTATTTCATAAATTAGTTATTGATATTTATTCTTTCCTATCTAACAGCTTCGTTATAATGAAAATATAAAATTTCATGGTTCATGATACACATGCTATCATTTTATTTAAAAAGACATATTTGATAAAAATATCATGGTGTTACAATAATGTAATGTTGTTTTTTAATGGTATTACCTACACATATACACACTTCCTTTAAATTGGAGACTCAGTCAACATTCATGTGTACAGTGTAATACTTCTTCAATAACTGGTGTCGTTCTTTCTTCCATTACATCCATTAAAGTGTAATAATAATGATAGATTGATAGTTTATATATGATATTTATAATGTATTCATTATTTTTAATTTTTATATAACATATACCATTATGATTTCCATTTTATGGGGAAATGATAACTTCGTTTGTGGACGTGTGTACTATCACCTCCTTAAAGTGATGTGATTCATTCATGAAATACATGAAAAGTATTAGAGTTATTATTGATAAACATATAGGATATATATGACATCAATATGATACTATAATATATATATATATATAAAACATAATTTTTAAATACAATAGTGAAATGGATGTAGTGTTCATGCATGCATATGGCCTACCATCTCAATGATCGATGAATTACATTTCCTCTATCATCAAATTATATGGATTAATCTATATATATATAATCAATATATAATATTTTTAAATGATTTTTTACATTCTATATATTATTAAAATAAGATCTAATTAAAAGTAATAAAATTCAAAATTCAAAACATAATTTAAATACAATGAAATTAACAACCAAAATAATAATAAAAATGAATGATTAATAACGAGCAGGGAAATAATATGTTATAAATGGATCATATATGTTATCATAAATATTAATATGGTTCAATAATAAGTTAATAATATATTTTTTATCACTATAATTTATTTTAAATTCCACACAACTAAAAGGAAATATAAGGTAAGTGATTCTTTTCTTTATTTTTATTCTATGAGGCATATTCAATTTTCACTAATTATTTATTTTTTGTGGTTTGTATACTACATATATTTTATTTTATATCATTAATACATTTATATTTTTATTTTTTATTGTTTAATTTTAATTGTTTTCTTTCATGGGGATTATAAATCAAAAATTTACCAAGTGGTTATGGACTTCATCTCAATTTACATTCCGTTGATACATATTTGTTATTATACACCAATTCACTTTAAATTGGTGTATATAATTCCTCCTTTTTATTTAATATCATTATTTACCCATACATCATTGTATTTAATGTTTCACTTTAAATTATCTCACCCAAAGTCTTTGGATAAAAAATTACAAAGTGGTAAAAGATATATTTGCAATCTCACATTCTTTTGAGATTGTTAAAATCATCTTGAAATAATAATGTTATTGTAATTATTTTCCAATGGAAGATTAATTCCCCTTAAATATAAAAATTCATGGGAGATGGAAATATTATATAAATAACTCCATACAATTTGAATATACGGTGTTTTATTTTAGAGTTTTTTGATTATCTGGTGACATATTGACAAATATGTATTCATTACCCAATAAAGATACTTGATAATGAACATTCTATATCAATTAAAAAATGATAATCAAACTATTATTAATTATTTTCTCTAGAATTTATGGGGGTCCCAGACATTATATATCCCCTTGATGCACTGATATGTTCTCATGAGAAAAATAATTCATCCAAATTAATTATGTTTTGGACATTAGTTTTAGAATGTCTTACAAAGGGTCTTGATGTAATTGGTTTTTATGGGTCTCATACTTAACTTCCAATAATTAAGTATTTCCTTTATTGAGAATTCATTTACAATTATTATTATTTATCCCTGATATTTTCCATTTTACATTGTCTATGTATACATTTCATTATCATCTTATAGTTTAAATGGCATGTGATTTAGTTATTTACCATTCGTTATTAATTATTCCATATCTCATTATTTTAATGGAATGCTTTCTAATTTATTTACCTTCCCATGTTGAACTATTCTCATTGATTCATTATTATTTCTTCATTAAATAACCTTATAGAGCATTTGAGGTTAAAAATTTTATGTTTTCCTTCCCCATGTTATAAAGAGGAAACCTTTAAATGATTTTCATGGATTAGAAGATTTTAAATATATTATGATTTATTTTTGTTTCTTAATGTATAATGGGTTTCATGTTTGTAATATGGTTTTCCAAAAAAGGATAAATTTTTCTGTCCTTTGGGATTTTATTCCTTGTAATCATGCCAATGTGAAAAATTATGAAATAGAATTTAGTCTTCTAGTGTTGAGGTTTTAGAAAATTACATCTTTTTTCCCTCCCCTTTATTGATTATTCAATATCACATGAGATATGACATGAACTGTATTAGAATATCATTAATGTTGTCTTGTAATGGATGGATATTTCTTATTATGATTTCATATTTCATTGAAAATATTCATCTAAAAGTTAAATTTGAGATTCATTTTTTATATCTATAGTGTATTCTATGAATGACATGGTGAGTTATGAATTCCAAAATTACATTAGAATTTTTTATTTATTACTGATACTAATTAAAAATTAGGACAACTCTTAATATACAAGATAAATATTAATCATTTACTAAAACCACATCGTAGGGATTTTTATTTTTATAATAATATTTTAAGACTAAAAATTTAATGTTTTGATAGTTAAACACGTCTGGATATGCTAACCTCCCAATAATCATGAATTAAAAGACTGCGGTTGGTCCTGGGAATCATCCCTTTACTAATAAAATTTTCTGTGTAATTATCATGGCTATTATTATAATATAACATATACAAGTTTCAATTCATATAATCATTTGTATTTTAAACATCAACATTTTCTAGGATCCATTTATTTTGTGAGACTAATCATATTTGTGAAATTTTCCATTATTAATTCATTTTTCATGAAACCACCAACACGAGTCCTCTTCTTTTGGATGATTGTTCAACTATATTTAACTACTAATATTTTAAAAATATTTTTTTAACTATTATTCCATTCTTCATGTATGTTCTCTTTCGTTTCTATAAGATTCATAATATAATATTTTAACCTTGTTGCTTCCATCATCAAGTTCATATACATGTCTCTAAAAACTGGAGTGTCATCCAATTCTTTCTTTTCTATCTAATTTATTTATCATCTTGGGTGTTTTTTAGTGTACATCCATTAATTCTATTTTCACATTTTTTTGTGCTCATGTTCCCCCTGTAATGAAGTTATTATATTTTCTATACCAATAGATTTTATACATATTCAATGTTCCTTACATTACATTATTATAATAGAGGAATTAATTATGATACTGTTATATCATTTATTAATAAATTTAATTTCATAAACTAGTCATTGTTAGATATCAAGCATCCCCCATTAAATGAGAACCTCAATTAGTTGATTCTCAAGTTACATGAAGGTGTATTATAATTTATTCCTCTTTTGAGACATTTTTGTTCTAATCACACACTCATGGTGATGTTATCCATCCACAGAGGTATCATATTGTAGTGACATTCTTATAAGAGTCTTATATTATAATATTTTCATTAATATTCTTTTCATTAATTTTTTTACATTTAGTGTTTTATATAATATATTTATTGGTGATTTATTGTAGGGATTCTCATCTTTCAATCTTTACATTAAAGATCCAATATCAAACTAAATATTCTTGATCTTCTAAAAAATATTTGACTATAGTGAATCCAAAACCTCCAAAATTATTGAAATTTTTATTTAAGACATTATAATATATGAAATATGTGTTTTTAGAGTGATGATAATTGTTTTCATCTCTTTCTAATTTTACATTTTTAACCAACTTATTTTTCAATATTTTTATAGAATACCACACTCAAAAATTTTCCCCTCACCCAACAATAATATATATGTATATATATATATATTTTTAGGGCTACCTCTACATCATTGTTTTTTTAATCCAATTTTACCAAGAATTTAGATCTCACCCAATTATTAACCCCTAGTCCATTGAAAATAATTTATATGGATTGCATAACATTTTTATTTCTAATTGATAAATATATAATTTGAAAACATTTCATCATATAATATTATTTAATGAATTTTTTATCTATTATAGCCTCTATAAGGGGATATTATTTTAAAGATTTATGATATTCTTCCATAATAATTTTAGAACTAAATATTATAATAAAATTATAATTGATCCAAAATTTATATATTAAAGAATCTATAGAGTCTCATTTTTCATTATCACAATTGATCAAATCCATTATAACATGGAAAAATTATTCAAAAAATTTCACAGATTTCTATTTATATCATGAATTACATTCGTTGCTTGATATTAGTTCATCAACCTTACTCACTCCCACTAAATTTCTATATATCACTTAAAATGTTTTCAGGATGATTGGAAGTTAATATATAATTATTTAATTGTGTTTCATCAAAAATAAATCTTGATTAATATAATCCATAACGATCTTACCATTAGCCTTACGAACATGATTATCTTATTTTTAAAATACTAAATATCCATTTCCATAAAACAATATATGGATTGTTATTTAATTAATGTGTGAAATAAATCCAATCATATTTTTTGGATTGAAGACTAGTTCAAAATATTTTTTTTCTGGATACCAGATTTTGTTTCCCAACTACCTATTGAATAAGGGGGCGGATTAATAATGATGGATACCAAAATAAATTTTTTGTTTTTTGTTTTCCCATTTGGATATTCAAATCTTCTTCCTAGTATGGAACATTTTCAATATCTATTTATCTCTTTTAAAATACCTTATAAGAATCAATTAACATATCGAATTATAATAATTAACAACACCCTTAGATTTTATTTGATTTGATTGTATGATATAATCCATAGAGAATACACATGATAATGTACATGTGTACCAGAATCAATTATAACCTCATATGATGTATGTGTGAGTTTTTGTCTTTTTAAATTCATCACATGGTTAATTTCCCTTAAAATAATCCATAAAGATACACTATCAATCAAAGGTGATCATATACTTATCATACACAACAAATAATTTTCAGGATCAATTATTCTGAATCTATTCCTTTGTTTTTTGGGAGATTAAATGTTATAGGGAAGTTATTAAATGGATAAAGTATATATAAAGTGTGAATTTAAGATATTTTATGAGGGTAATGTAATGTTTAATTATTAAAAAATCATTAACATTGGGAGTTTTCTTAAATTATGAAAATAGACATTTCCACATTGTTATTGCATATAAACTACAGATAATTGGGTAACACATTTGGGGGTTTATGATTTTTTAGACCGATGAACTATGGTTCCCATGAATTTCCATGTATCTAAATGGGTTAGGCTCCCAATGTAATCATTATAAAGGGTCCCCAAATCATGGTGAATGGGTTTCTCTATGAATTCTTTGATGATATTACCCATATAATTGATGATTTCAAGATCATTGAAGATTGGTTTCTGGACTACATCATCGAATTTCTTCATGTATATAAGAATAAGGGGTTTGAATAAATTAAATGGGGGAGGTATGGTTTATTTCAATATTAATTCATGAATAATATTATAGATGAATCCATTTTTTATGGACACTAATTTTTTATTGTGATTTGTTGAGAAAATTGGACATTGTGGATTGGTAAGAGAAGTTGTGAAATGTGAAATTTAAATTTAATACTTTAATTTTTTGGACCTCTAAATATTCTCTTATTTAATACCTCAACCTACTAACCCTATGATTCCATAAAAGAAATTTTAGATACTCTTCATCCCATTTTCATTAATTAACACCCAAATCCAATTAATCATAATAATGGAAATCCATGGTGAGTTTTTTTCATCAATGACAGTCCCTTCACTATTTTTCTCCCTCTTTACAAGATATGTATGTTGGGATTCCATATATTATTATGTTTCTTTTTCTTATTTTTTATAGTGTATTCATATCAGGATTATAATAGTTATCATATTCTAGGGTTTTATAAGATAAATGGGATTTATATATCCATTTCAATGATCCCATTAATGTTTTGTTGACATTGAGTGCCTCTTATTAAGGTGGGGGATTTGTTAACTCAATTTATTAACATATATCTATCATGTTAAGATGAATTCAATTCATTATTTGAATGGCTGACATATACTTTATTTAAGATGATTAATTAAATTTATGAAAATGATAATTGTGTCAATATTTTCATATTTTCATGATTTACCCTTGATGGATGCCTCATGATATCCTATAGTTAGTGTGAATTGATTTAAATTATATTTATTATTATATAATATTTCTAATGTGTGTTAAATTTTTAAACAATCAAAATATTATATGATAATTTTGAATAATGAATAAGGAATATGAATTTAATTTTTTTCTAGATATTTTATAAGAATATAGGTTTTTCATGAATTACACCCATGATTTATACTTGGATTTTGAGTGATGTAATTTTTTTTCTCATTAATGAAACCTACACATAACTTCTTAGTTAATTCAAAATGGTAACGAGTAATTATGATTTATAAAATTAATTTGGTTTTTTAATATGAAAACAATATTATATTCATAGTTTTATTATCTAGGGGTTATGGATGACATTTCAAGCACACTTTTTAATGCTAAGAATATATTTACTCTTAAGTTTTCATAGTATCGTATATCCATTAGTAGGAGTTTTTTTGAAATCATTTATATTTCATGTATTTAGTGAGGTATAAGATAGTCTTCCTTTGTTTTTTTTGGTTTATTATTATGGATAATGATAGGGAAGATGACATAAGTTGAAAGTTAAGCTTACCATTTCCCAAATGAGTATATTGGTTATTTTTATAGCTTGGGTAGCATGGGTTGAGAATTGGTATTTTTTTATTTATGATTTTATTTCATATTTGGATGTTGTGAATAATTTATTTATTGGGATATTTTTATGTTCTATCAATAATTATATCTCTATGATATGTATGTTGTTCTATGATATAAAAAATGAGAATTCGTAGTGATAATAATTTGTAATGCATTGTTGGTGATGGGTGTTACTGATGTAAAACATTCATTAATTGAAAATCATAAATTATTATTACATGAATTCTACATATGAATGGAATGGAAATTCATAATTTAAATGAAAAATCATAATGGACTTTTTATTTTGATTATATGAAATAAGTAAACTAAAATTAAAAATGGTGTTAATAAATGTTTTATAAATAATAAATTCTATATGAATTGGTTAATGATGAACATGATGTTTCTTGGATTAAATGAAATGTAACATTCTATAACATATGTGTTGTAGTTGGTATTTATGTAGTAAATTATATTTAGTGAATGGACATGGTCTGATAGTTTCCCCCCTTTAGGTTGTGTGTGATAAATATTCGTTAAATTTTAGAATTTCATATACTTCACTGTCTGAGTCAGTTGGGAAATTAATTCTCTGTTGATTTTTATTTCAATTATTTCATTAACATGATGGTTTTTTAGAAATATGTGGCTTACGACATCCTCTTCAACAGCCTATCTTAAGACATCGTATGATGTTTGGTCATACCCAGTATGTGATAACATATATTACATGTGATATTATTGCATCATCTTTGATGACTCTTAGTTGTAGAATATATTTATTTATAGTATTTAGTGTTGTAAGTGTATTGAATATAAATTTATTCTATATATAGTAATGATGGTTATTAATGTTTTACATGAACAATATATGAGATATTTAGTTATAGGGAATTATTCCTTAGCTATGATTTTTTTAAGAGATTAAAATTATTTTGGATGTGATTACATTATAATTATATAATCCATTATGGGGAAATTTAGAAGATAGTTATATATCTATAATATAGATTACCATATGATAAGTGTTACAACTAGCCCCTCCTCATTAGCTTGAGAAGTGGTGTACATGTCACTAGAATTAGGTGACATCCCTAATACACCAAAATATGGGAATAAATTCCCAGGGATTCAAAAACATTTATGGTGTGATTTTCCCATTGAAAATAAATACCATAATAAGATAACTATAAAAACAAAACCAATATATGATGCATCTGAATATAAATAGAGGGGAATAAAAAAAACCAAAACATGAGACCATATCAAACAACCGATATGATTAAAAGTCCAAAAAAACTCAAAGACATCAACTCAACAACTCCCATCCAACTCCAAGATCCAACTCAGTAAGCTAAACCCTGGATATCAGAATGCATCACTAAAGAAATGATACACATTTCCATTACCAATTTATAGGTATATAACATATTAAAATGAATCATGTTTCCCAAGTTGGGGTGAGTAAAACTCTTATTATAATTTTACCAATTACACCCCAAATTGTGAAACATGGATGAAACTTATTATAACATTAATATAAAACAGTTTAAAACCAATTTAACTAATTTTATATAAAAAAAGTCTTCCATGGAATGCAATCCCAAAATTCTTTAAATCCAATTTTTCGTGGAATATATCAAAAAATAATTTAACCCATTTGTCAATTGTGATTAATAATATACATTTTAACTTCCACATACATCCACAACATAACAACACACTCAATAATGGTGTTAAAATTGATTGTGTTACTTCACACCCAAACTCCGTCGCTTTGATTGTGGTACATACCCAAAAATATCCATCTTGTTAAACTAATATATAACCATTATTCCAAAATAATATCAACCCACATTAATATTATCATTTCCACCATTTTAATTAACCTCAAAAAATATATCAATTTCTTCAAACCAACTATAATTTTAAAATTTCTATTTTTAATCATAAAAAATGGTTTTCAAAAAATAAATCAAATTTCGATGATTTCCAAAACCTTTTTTCAAATGATAATTTATATCAAATCACATGATGATTTTAACAATATTTTAAAAAAACTAAATTAATTTTAAATCATGCCTTAATGTTCTGACCATGTGGAGTCGAGATAGAATCCACCCACCACCCAAACTTAGTCGAAAAGGACGATTGTACCAGAATCTTCAAAAACCTAATATATATCATCTAAATCCAACCTCATGTATCATTATACTCAATTAAAACAATCATATCCCATAATTATTGATATCACACTCCATATATATATCTTCCACAAATTAGATCAATGATTCAAAGGGAATAAAGAATAATTTGTCTAAGGAAAACGATAACGAACAACTACTACTTTATGAATTTTGGCCTCCAACTAACTATGAGTCTCCTATGAATCACCCCTAGATATATCATAATTGTCTCCATAATCATGGGACGAAGAGGAAATCGTATTATGGCCTCTTTAGGTTAAAATTTTGTTCTTTAGAAGGTAAATCATAATAGATATACCATTTTTGGATTTAATTTTTTAGGATGCATGGTTAAGGAGAACAGTTAGGAAAACCATGTGCTAACGGTACATGATCCACTACATCCAAACTATATTCACATGATTCACTAACATGGTAATAGAAAAATGTTCCAACTATTGTATACCCCATTGCCATGAATTTTATAGTTTCTTATGGAAATCAACATTTTTTTAAAAAAGTGTGCACCTATACTTGTGACTACCAAGTGTCCACATTTTAGTTACATTGTATAGTGGTGGTGTTTAATAGTTTCTATTATTCGTACTCATACTATGAACCACCGGAAAACCCTCAAAAATATGAAAAATATACTTTTATCCTCCCAAAACATAACCCAAACATTTTATATACATAAAATATATAATTAAACGGTCAAGTACCTGAAACTTGGAGTGCTAAATTCACCCCACCATTTTTCATTACATTGTTAAAAATTATAAAACCACCAATGTCTTGATAGAGTTTATGCCATTGCTCTTCCATTTTCATCACATGCTCACACTTTTCATCCCAAATCTAACCATGTTTCCATTATAACAAAACTAGAATATTTTTTCTAAAAAATACATTCCCTTTACTATCTAAAATCCATAATGATGCAAAAAAAGTACCATAAGACTCTAGGTCCATAAGATCTCATCGAATCACATGGCCAGGATTAGGTTAATACTTCCTCAATTTATATACATCAAAAATATTTTTTACTAAATTGATCCATGGTGGAAAATAAAATTGATATTCCACCACACTAACCCATTCAAGTTTGAAGAATAGTCATATATATCTAGAAGATAACTTTCCCTTTTTCTCAAAATGATTATGTTCAATCCTTTGAGAGATTATCAATTATACCTGAGCACTATTCTTCGAAGAAAATAATCATCAGAGATGATCTGCATATGATTTCTAATTACTCAAAGCTATCTCCATTCTCTTACTGAACAACTGAATTTTATTCATTGTCTCTTTCACACAACTTAGTAAAATTAGTGATGTCTCTCCTGTTTCCACCCAACAATGTGGATAATGACAATTAACCCAATAAAATACTTAAAATGGAGACATATATATCGATCAATCTAACAATTATTTTATGAGAAGACAAATAATGTTATTTTCTCATCTTATGAGCCACAGAAATCCATTACTCAAGCCCAAAGATTTACTTCTAACATATTTATCATCCTTTAAGAATGTCTATCCATTTATAGATGATACACCAGGATCATTGTCAGCTGTTTCCTAATGGATTTTTCTAAGGACCAAAAAATGAGATTTCACCCTGGGATCTTGATCTAATACTATAAAAAATAGTATGCCATTCCTTTTTAAAACTTCTATGATATTTATTTTTGGCATGTTTCCCACCATATTGGATTAATAAATCAGTATAAAATGTGTGGAATTTGAGATTTTATCCAATATCACCCATAAAACATATTTTTTAATTGTCCTTGGTTGACCAATTAAAATTTAACAACTACCTACTTCCATTTTCACACAGGAATCAACAAAGTCTCTAGCACAGTAGATGGATATTGTTTCCCTGACATAAATTGATGAAAAACGATGCATCTCAAAACAAACTCAGCAAAATATAATTTCATTCTATAGAAGGAATATTTTTGTTTTAGTTCATTATATTTCTATTTTATTGTAGAAAGAACATCCCATATTGAATGTTTATAAGCACGAGGAATTTGTTTTTAGTATTCCATAGGTACAACCATCTGATCTCAAAACCACAAAACTAACCCTTTATCAAGATTCCATCCCCCAATGATCTACCCAATATTAATTTTTGACCTCATAGTAACCTAATCAGAAATAGATTCTTGTGCCTCTATAAAATTATAAACCCAATTAGGAATAAAAGAACCTATAAATTAAACTACAACACTAACTCATTCTTCACAATCTGTGTGGTTGTCTTCTATGACTAACATTATTAATTATTGATCAAAAACCACATTTTCTAACTAACTCTATATATTTTTTCATAATTCATCTACAAGAGATTTACATTTACACTATGTGTATATTAATTCAATGTCAAACATTTTAAGATACTACAACTATCTTTTTTTCTTAGATTTAAATCTATCTATGAGAAAATGTTTTCATGATCTTATAATCTATAAACACTGTAAATTTCTCACCAAATAGGTAATAATGCCTTGTCTTCATATAATGGAAGACTAAAACAAATTCCAAATCATGAGTTCTGTATTAATTATCATGAAACTATAACTACCATGATCTATATTAAAAAACATGACCACCCTTCATAGGAAAACACCCCAACCCATATCTCAAATAATCACAATACACAACATAGCTTTGTCTTTGTTTTTCATATATAAAGATCAATATTGATGTATGGAAGACATTATGCTACTTAAAATATTTATTACATTGATTAATCCATTATAATGGAACACTCTACCTTGAAAAATGTGTCATTAGTTAATCTTATCATGAAATTTCATGAAAACAATTTCTCTAATAACCATCCATTCCAAGGAAAATGCATATCATAGAGTCCTTCATTACAGATATCAAATATATCATGACCTCTATGATTTTAGGATCTATAAAAACACAATTTTCAGAGATAACATGTTCATGGAAACCTACCTCTTCACGCATTGAATGTTTTTAATAAATAATATTGTTACACATGATACCTAACACTATCACCAAGGTTCTATCAAGGTCAACCTATTTCCAAGAATACAACAGTATTTCATCCATAGACAAAACCACAAAAGAATCTAGATACATTTGATATGTATGATTTATAGATAAGATAATTATATTTGGTTCATTATTAAGACCAAAAGTCATAACAAAAAACTCATAATGACCATATATTTATCGAAATACTATCATTAGAATACCCACCTTCTGATATCATAGTTGGTGATATAGAGAATGCAATTTAGTTTTATAGAACCACGTGTCTCCCATAAATTGAACAAAAATTCTACAATTTGTTTGTGAGGATATAGATTCTATATGAAACCATGATTAAGATTATGTTAATCCACACAATTTTTAAGAGTCCCATTCACATTTTTCACAAAAAAATAACATATATCGTCCACAGTGATGTACTGGGATAAGTGAACACTTCCCTTTTCAACTCTTCCAAATAGATATTAAATTTTGTTAATTATATTTGAGTAATTAATTTATATGGAAGTGAGATAGTACATGGAACAGGAATGCGATCAATTGTAAACTCAACATCTCATGTGGGTAGAAACCTTTTGAAATTATAATGAAAAATACTGGGAAATTGATCAATAATAGTTTGAAAACCACTATTCTTGATCTCATCCATCGATGTTATTGTATGGGCAGCACACCGGTATGAGATAGTTCCAACTACATGTGTGGAAAATCCTACTCCACTTTCCTTTACTTTTTTATCACCTCTAATGATATGATCGATGTCATATAGTGTTTTATAAAATACAATTGAGGTATAATAGTCGATGTGAGCATCGTACATTGTCAAAAAATATATACACATGATTAATCCATAGATATAAATCTAATGAATATAGAATTACAAATCCAATTCAGCCCCATCAATAGTTACAGAACATTATTTTCACATAAAGGCTCGACATTATCTTTGTCTAAGAGGATTTTTAATTTTTAAAATTGAAGATTTCATAGCAACATAAAACCCTACAAGATCAATAAAAAAATAAAAAATAAATGAATTGGACATACTCAAATCAATAAAATCATTAATATGTGTAAATTGAAAATGAATCGAACACTTCATCATCAAAGGTCTTGATATATACTCAGAAAGGCTTGGAGCATGAGTTAAAACTCATGCTCCCCAAAAATTTATTAACAAAAATAATGTTTAGGTGATTACACAAGGTACAATGAGTTTGTACCACCAAGATAAAAAAGAATAGGAAGAGAAAGTTCTAAGAAAAACCTATAAGTCATCCCTGAGAGGGTGAAAGAGATCAGTAAGCATCAACCCCAATGACCAGGTCACCATTAAAATCTTCTTGCAAGATCTAATGGACTGAAATCATACTTGTTTTTTTTTGGAAAATTTGACACCAGCAACAGAATTCTGCAAGGTGTAGATTCTTCATGAAATGCCGAATCAGGAAACAAAATTTTAGGCATGAATTGATGGAGGATTTAGTAGCACTTTCAATTATTGAATTGCAGACTTCAACTGTGTATAGTCTAGTTCGCGTTTTCACTATAGGGTTATGCATTTACCCTAAATTTGATCATGTAATGGGCAGTCTGTAATACGATATTAAAGCTCCTCATAAATCCTGTGTTATCATAAAGTAGCATGAGGGGAAACCAGCCACCAGAACTTGGAGGCGTATGGCACAACCTACAAAAAATTACAGGAGGCTATGCAAAACTGCAGTCAGTGGCTTCAAAGGACACAAGTGAAAGCATAATGCAGACCAAAATAGATCGTGATGATCAATAGTAATCATCATGCAAATGAAATGGTGAAATGAAAAGCAAAATACTTCAGAATTGTAGCCTTTCGGCTCTTGATTGAAAAAATTCCTCCTCAGAAAGGAGAACATGATCATGATCATCATGATAAATTTCGCAGGAAGCCAAACATAACCACTGATTAAAGGTATAGGATAATGTCAGACACCTCTCAAGATAAATTCTTCTATGAATGAAGAGTATCTAGATGATAGCCCCCTAAAGCCTGTGATCCATATTGGTGAGTGACCGATCGTTTGATTCTTCGTTCAGTCAAATTTCTTCACAGATCACGCAGTATATAAAAAGTAGTTGGAAATAGAACAACCACAACATCTCAAGGGAAGAATTCTTAATCACATCTATGTATCAACTCCCTTGTAGAGACTCATCAATGTACATCTATTCCCAGGAAAATTGTAAAAAATCATAGTCAGGGTCTCTGTCAAGTTTAAATTCCACCCTCTCAAACATACGCTCTATGATAATCAAATAATAATCAATGGTTATCTCCTTTTAGTATATCTTCCAAAAGTATATCTCTCTTTTTCCTCGATCCAGGGGTAATATTCCCCCTTATAACCATCTTTGATAACACGAGTGAAATTCCTGATGTTAATAGCATCCTCCAACTCCTCTGAATCCGAAGTCAAGGAGAATCCTCTTCATATGATGAGGAGGAGGGATCCCCATCAACTTCTGGATAAGGAAGGATCACGGGTTTTTCCAATTGGATCCCTAATGATCTGGTGACAACAGTTCTCACCAGCTTAAAATAATTGATATGTTTCTGGGTATTCTTGGAGGGTGGAATAATAAATTCGTCCGGGTCAACAATCATATTCTTCCATTTTTTATCACTCGATTGCAGATACGCATCCTAAATTTGACATACTTGATCATGTTCATCTTGATTAGGTTCACTAAATTCAGATTGTTTCTCATGTTTTTCCTTCTGAATAGAAGATGTGACTTTTGAGGTGACAAAGGCGGGCTGGGAAATATTAACAACATTCACAATGCTA
Source organism: Viscum album (assembly GCA_963277665.1). Taxonomy (NCBI): domain Eukaryota; kingdom Viridiplantae; phylum Streptophyta; class Magnoliopsida; order Santalales; family Viscaceae; genus Viscum; species Viscum album. Next base: position 1,459,032,984 of record OY728150.1, on the reverse strand, counting down.
TAGGAATCATCAACAGTATAGAAAAGAGGCTGGGGATGTTTAGAATGGGCGGCCACTTCCCTATTTTGTGTGAGCCTCATTTGGGCCTTCTTATATATGACTTCAGGGTTTTTTTGTGCATTATCCATCAGCACAGTCTCCTAGGGGGTTGGATATCAATAGATCCAACCCTATCAAGATTGAATTATTTGAGGAGTCAAGGTATTCCTAGAGGCAATATGGACTACCAAGTTTTATTGATGAGAGAAATTATGCTACACACATCCCATCGAAGCATAAGATTCCTTTGAATCATTATATGTTTTACTAGATCGCTACCTTGAAGTAATTCAATGACAGTGATATAGATGTGCTTTCTTATTACAATTGTGAAATTCTCTAAGTGGTGATGTAAAATATCGATTTTATGTGATTGAGTGAACCACATTGAAAAAAATAGGGTATACCATTTGGATGGGGAGAAATATTCATTGATATTGTGATATGATTCTATTTCAGAACACTTCCTTGTGAAAAGCTTCATGTCTTCCTCTTATTCCCATCATTAGAGTTCCTACCATTTCCCATAACTATCAACATGTTCCCTCAACCTGTATTCACAATGATTTCCCTTTATGTTTCAATTTCTCTATTGTAAATATTTTTATAATCTAATGTATAAATTACAAAAATAAATTATTGAATATCTAACCTAAACACCGATACAAATATTGGTTCCTTATATAATGTACTTTCAACATCTTTAGGTGAAAAGTAGAATATAATCATAAATATATTTGAATATTCTATAACTTTGAGGTTCCCTATCTTCTTAAAGATTATGTTTTTTTCATGCAATCTGTAAAGCAGGAAGATATATTTATTTTTTAAACAATTATTGGAAATTCTACCTTGTCATGCCTTTTTCTAGTTTAGCTTGAATTGATAAATACCTCTATTAGAATGAAAATATTCAAACATGTATATTTCAAATTTCACTTTATGTTCAAATTGTGTTTCAGGTAAATTAATGATTCAATTCACCCTATTTAGCCATAGTACTTCTTTTTTAACCCTAAATCACCCTGAAAGATGTGTTGATTATGTAGTAGGAACTGAACTTAATGATCCCTATACCTTATACCATTCTTTCTATTCCCTCTATCCATCTACTAAAAATATGGAAGTATACAATAAACCAACTACTGGTTCACTAGTGGCTCAGGTGAAACCACATTCTCATTTGCCATTTATAGTTGGTTCTTATGGTGCCTACATTGTTCCATTCACTTTTACTAAAAAATATATTTACTATAAATATCTATCAAATGAAGTCTTATAAATTAAAAATTTACCCCATCACACATATCATAGAAATTCCCTTCAAAATTTTAAAATTTTCATCTTTCAAACCATTTATGAAAATCCCAACATGATTTTGAAAATAAATCCATTTTCAATTAAGTTTTAAAATCAACTCTTATTCACTAAAAAATTTAATTACTCAAAATTAGTTATTCAGTACTTGTAGGAATTAATTTATATCATTTAATTCCATTCTATTCTCATCATCTAAACCCATGATAATGAGGTTAAAACACCTGGATGTGTTTAAAAACACTCATATACCAAATCTCCCTCTTAATTTGAAGTCCATAACAAATAGGGTGGCTATGGTATTGTATGACCTATATTTCACATTCCATAAATCATACTCCTTGATACCATACCAAGAGGATTAATAACTATAATACCATTTCAAATATCAAACAAGATGATACCATCTATAACCTCCTACCCTTTCACATTAAATTGAGAAGATAATGATGCTTCCCTATCTATAGGTGACATCCCTAACACACCAAAGGATAGAAATAAATACCAAGGGATTCATTAAAAATTGGGGGAAAATTTTCCCATTGAAAATAAAACAACTATAACATGATAACCATAAAAAATAAAACCTCTATATGACACATGATTACTAAAATACAATAAAATAAAAAATTGAGACCATATTATAGTATAATGTATATTCAAATACCAAAAAAAACTCAAATACATGAAATTCATAAAATCATAAACTCCAAACCTACTCTATGATCCAACTAAATAAGTTATTCCTACGGTCTGACAGAAAATCACTAATGAAATTGGAAACATTTACTTTACCCATGTCCTAATATATAACATCTACAAACACGCCATAGTTCCCCAGATGGTGGTGAGTAAGAAACTTTTTACAATTTCCCTAATGACTTCCAAATCATACCACTATGATTAAACATGGTAAAACATTTATATAAAATAGTTTAAAATAAATTTAAATTAGTTTAAACCAACCAAAATATTATTCCAAGGAAATCAATACAAGAAGTCTTTAATATAATTCTTCATGGAATACATCAAAAACTCCTTTATACAATTTTTCAACTATAATTTTCAATATACATTTCCATTTACACACACATATACAACACACATGACCAAAAAAAGATTCATGTTACCATTGATGGTGGAACTTAAAATCCATACTCTATCCCTTTGACGGTGGTACATCATGACCATTATCCATCTCATTCAACTCATAACAACTATTATGACTAAATCATATCAATCCATTTAAATAAAATCATATATTATATTTCGAATCATTTACAAAAATAATTTTATTACATAAAACAAATGATAATTTTTTATCACTATTCTATAATTATATACAATTATTTTCCATAAAACCATTCAGATTTACCTTATTTCCAAACATATAGTTTAAACAAGTATTTACATCAAATCACACCGTATTTTTTCCAAATAAAAATTCTAAAAATAAATAAATTTGAAATTAATTGTTCATTTAATAATATATAAAAGTTAAGAGATATCCTACCTTCCTCTCAAACATATGCATAAACAAAGAACATCACAAAAGCATAAAAAAAGACTTAGATAATCTTGATCTTTCCTTAGATATCATTCACTTCATTTCAATACTACTGTGCATTTACTACATGTGGAATTGATGTAGTTGGACATTATCCTTCAGCTACGACTAAGTAGTTCAAGTACATTCTTATTGATACTGATTTCTTCTCCAAATGGGCTGAGGCAATACCTCTTAAAGAAGTTTGGTCCAAAAGCATTGTAATATTTCTCAAAACTAATATAATTCCTAGCTTTTGTGTCCCTCATACGATATTGATTGACAACGACACCAATTTATATTATGCTAAAGTAGGAATGTTATATCAGGACGACAATATCAAATCCAACCATTCATCCAGATGTCATGTAGTGACCAATTGATAGATAGAGGCTTTCAACAAGACCATATCAAATATACTCCAGAATATGGAGGATAATGTTAAAAAGGGTTTTCTTGATAATATCTTTTATACCTTGTGGGAATATAGGACTACTACCCGTACTGCCACACAAGCAATGCCATACTCATTAGTATATGGAATAGAAGTAGTCCTTCTCATTTAATTTCAATTACTTTAAATCTGAGTTTCCAACTATGACTTTTTATCTACAGATGAGTAGTCTCATAAGTTACTATATGAGCTGGAGAAATTATATGAAAAGAGATTTCATACCTTGCATCACCTAGAAGTCTATCATAACCTAATAGCACGATATTTTGACAAACAAGATCACCCTTATTTATTTCTTCATGGAGAATTAGTATTAGTCTTCAGTAATTCGATGATATTAGGAAATAATCCTTCGAAGCTTGAGACAAAGATGGAAGGACCTTACTCGATACATAAGGTCCACTCTAATGGATATTATTCCCAAATCTCAATGGAATAACAACTCATTATAACTCCAACCAATGCATGGTTCTTAAATAAATACATTGTGTAATTACATAGATCATGTCCTAGTTTAAAGGAATTAAACTACATAGCAACCACAATCTAAGTCATAGGATGTTAAACTATATAGGACCATACACATCCATACTACATGACATTAAACTATCTTCCACCTTCATCCTTGTCACATGACATTAAATTTCATGACACCATTTATCCTCTCTATACGACATTAAACTATACGATTAACATCTAATTCATTTGACATTAAGAAATTCCCCATGATAACACAAATTTTCATTCCATGTGGCCCTTTAAAAGATGTGTAGCTTTCATGCGCAAGAATTATTCAAATCATTACCACACTTTAGTGGCACATGAGCCCTATTTCACCCAATTTTTGAATCAAATCTACATAGGTACCCCTTTTATGAAATATGCGTCTCTTGATTCTTTCCCCTAGAAAGATGCGTAGTCACGCCCGGGTCTTATTCCTTGGTCCAACTGCAATGTTTATTTCAAGTAAGGTGACTTATTCCCTCACCAAAATATGTTAAACTATACAGTTGTTTAAGAAATATGTGTGGATTGAACATCATTCTAATGAGATATGTAGTCACCACCAGATCTCCAGTATTCAGACTAGCCACTAGCATAAACATTTTTCCCCTTTTCCTGAATATGAATGAAAACTATATAGAGCACACTTCCAGAATACAAGGTTTCATTCTCATACCATACTGTGTCTTGAGCTTAACTATTATTCTGATTTATGGTATTTATCTTTGACTGAATATTTAATTTTTTTTCAAATTCTTAGTGATTTTTCTGGATATGTGCTACGATATTTAGGTATGGAAAACGAATAATTGTAAGCTATGATTTGGGGATTTCTGAATCTGAAGATTGATAGGGGAAAATGGATAAATGGAATTAGAGAAGGTATATTCCAAAAATGAAGTTACCAATATTTGAAAAAATCCATTATGGGGGATGTATTAGGCAGTTCCAACTAGGACATGTGATGCATATCCAAATAGTGGAATTCTTATGCTGACAGACCCGTTAGGTAGGAAAAATTTATGCAATGCCAACTGGGGCCCATGATGCATAGTCAAATAAAGGATATATCAATAATTATGACTTTATATTTTCTAAAAGAAGTTGAATGTTTATGGGGATTCATAATTCTTTAAGTACAGAGTTTGGTTTTATGGATAAAAGTACCTGAATACAGAATGAATATTTCGAGTCATTATTACCAATGAATTGAAGGAATATTATCTCTATGAAGGTCTAATCCAATCGTATGATATATGGTTTCTATAGTTTTAGGTCACACATCTAGGACTATAATATTATGGAAACATTGATTGATATGTGGTCAAATGACCCAAGGTTATTTCATTATGCTTTGAACAAGTAAGGGTGAGAGAAGTAAACACTAGTTTTGAAGACTTTTAGGTTGGTATAAAGGATATGGGACAAATATGAAAATAATTAATACTTTAAAATAAAGCTTCCTACATACTTTCATCAAATCATAGAGGGAAAAAATAGGATTCTCACAAGAATGAAGTTACCGCTATTTGAAAAACTCATTATCGGGGTTGTATTATGTAGGTCCAACTAGGGAATATGGTTCATAGACAAACAGTCGCATATTTTGGCTGATAGGCCCATTATTTGGGAGACTTATGAAAGGCCACGAAGGGGAACATAATAAATAGTCAGGAAAATGAATAAAAGTAATTATAAATTCTGTCACTTGATGCTGAGGAAATATTATGTTGATCTGGAAGTATTGAATATTAAGAGTATGAAATGTGAGAGGGGCAATGTCCAATGCACCAAGTAAGTATTTGGAATGATATTGGCCATGAGTTTGGATTCCCTTATATAGATCTGACTCATATGTATAATGGATACACCATTTTTTTCCTTGGTGGGCTCTCGAAGAAGAGAATCCAAAATGAAATTTCTTGTGTAGGTTTTTAATTAAATGCATGAGGGGGGAATCTTATTTTATCCTATGGTTGGTACTAGGATCTAAGGCATAATATTGACTATGTATATCAATGGTATGAGAATCAAGCCATACATAGTTCTATGGGCAGAATTATTTTTAATGACATGTCGTAAAAACATTATGTTGTGCAGTTTAGAGTCATGAAGCAAGGACATTAGGGACTTTCATATGAAGAGAAATTGACGGTTGCGGTTGGACTCAGGTATAGGTCCCAAGTGTCACTACGTATCTTTTCAAATCAAGAATCAATTCACACTTAGTTATTATCAAATAGAAGTTGATGTATAAGGTGAGAAATTTTATTGTATCTCCTCATATAGATATGACTCGTACATGGGAGAATAGATGATTTTTTAATATCATGCTTATAGGGTCCTGAAAATTCCACAAAGGGGAAATCCAATTACCCAATATTTGGAAAAGGACTAAACTGGTCCACGTACTGGCTCCCAGCAATAGTACGCTGCCGGTTCGGTGAACCGCCCTCCCTCGGACGCTGTCTTTCATGAAATGGGAGCAGAGCGCCTATGAGGGTGCGAACCAGGAAGACCACCAGACATCAGGCCGGTCCACCGCCGCGAGCCGCTCCCTCCACGGACCGCTGTCGTTCGCGGGATAGAGGAGGATTGGTGCAAGGCCGCGAACCAATTATGTGAAACTCAGTTCCATAAATATCCCGGTTGACTGAGTCATATGTGGGTGGGGATTCCTTCATGGGCTTCCGCAGAAAGTGTCATGTGCGCCCATCAATACAGCCTCTTCACATCTCTATAAATAGTCACCAACGGGCACCAAAAATAAAAAGGATAAAGGACGGGTTAAAACCCGTGGGGAGAAACTGGAGAAATTTCTCCCAACAGTAAAGTTTTGCGACCATCCACAAACCCCATATGATCCACAGATGAACTCTTCTGCGTAGAGGAGAAACCGGTCTGCGAACCACATGCAGCCAGCCCATAGCGGTCATTTCCTTCGCGGATAGTCCCTCCACGGCCACCCCCTCCGCAGACCAGTGTCGTTCGCAAAATGGAGGTGGGAACCCCTCTGTGGGTGTGAAGTTGGATGGGTTCCATCCCCTTTGTAGACTCCCTTCGCGGCCATCTCATCTACAGATCGCCTCCTTCGTGAACAACCTCCTTCATAGAGAACCTCCTCCGCGGCCATCTCCTCCGCGAACACCCTTCGAGGACAACCAAACAGCGAACCACATACGGCCAGCTCCTCCGTGGCATGCTCCTCCATGGATACCCTCTTCATGGCCATATCTAATGCGGCCAACTCCTATGCGGCACGCTCCCATGCGGAAAACCCCATGCACTCAGTGGTCCATACTATGGGGGTTGCACCCCTGCACCCCCACTCGGGTTCAGTGCCAATCTGCGGTCCCAGACCATAGGGTCGGTTCCTTTTCTACCATCACTGACCCCCATGAAAAATGGAGGGTCGCACTGTGAACTTTTCGGGCTGTGATGTCGGGATTTTCCATTGCGCCCTTATGCGCACCCACCTTCCACCTATGATATACCATGATTTGAGATACTCCTCCAAACCCAATTACCTAGCTCCTTTTTCTAGTTTCGTCCAGAAAGGGCCGCACTTGCGTAAGTCCCACACCAACCATTTCTATGTCTCTCTTACCTAGTTGTCTGGACCACATGATATTAAAATGTATAGCCCTCGTCTTGACCACATGACGTTAAACTATATGGCCATCGTCCTGACCACATGACCTTAAACTGTATGGCCCTCATCCTATCGATATCACGTTAAACTATATGGAAACAGTCCTCTCTACATGACTATAATCTTTAGAATTCCCTATCATTAAATAATTAGATGCCTCTTTCTCCATTCAAGATATTCCTTATGCTCCAAGCATAAGTTGCCTCATGCCATGTTTACAGTGGCATAATTTCAAGAGCGCTGGAATCCATTCAAGCATTCCATAACTCCACCCCAGGCTTTACATGTCCTTCATTTGGATCTCCATCCTCTTTCATGTATGAAGGGACCCCCTAATGGCTTGGTACCATGCCGCATCGTCTCACCTACCGTCCTGGGCCAACGCCACTGACGACTTTTGACAACACTTTGAGTCAGGTCCTGTGTTTCGAACACGGTCAGCAGTCGACCCCCATTAGCTTGTCCCCACTTCAGGCTAATGCGATATGGATGTTGTGTGTCGAACATGGTAAATAGTTATCCCCCATCGCCATGCCACCATAATTACGTTCCAAATGTCAGGCATGTGATTCACACTTTTCATATCCCTTTGTTCGGATTGATTCTAATTCCCTTGGTGTTATCCTGCTTGTGCACCAGCGCATAAGTAAATTCCTCAACCCACCAATGGATTAGGATTCCCTCATGGACATACATGAGGAAGACACTATGGTCATCCATCCCGGAGTAATCCCTGACATTTTGGGCTGTTCAATGCGTAAGCCCTTCTCCACTTCCCACGGACGCACCTTTCGCGACGTGATCATCTGGTCCCTGCTGCCTCTTATTTCTCACACTAGTCATGAAACACATGGGCTTAGAGTAGGCATTGAACATGACATCCTCTTATGGGCCGCCTTATAGTGTAATCCCCAATCCACACCATGGGCCTCCTTAGAGAGTAAGCCCCAATCCACACCATGGGCCTCCTCAGAGTGTAAGCCCCAATCCATTACCCTGGGCTGCCTCATAGCGTAATCCCCACACCCATTCGAACTACGTGGACTTTGATCCCTGTCTCCTAGGCAGGTTACGTAGGAAGCCTCCAAGAGTTTCAAGCCTGATCACCACCGGACCCCCGGGTCCACCTTCACGTCGGTTCACCGACACTCCAATTCGAACTACGTGGACTTTGATCCCTATCTCCTAGGAAGGGTACGTAGGAAGCCTCCCCGATGTTCAAGCGCAACAACCAGTTGATCCTACTATCTTTGCAACGGTTCACCATTCCAACCCTAGTGCCGTCTCCATGAGTCCAGACTCCTCTGGGTCATTAATCCAATGAGGGATGGTAAACCTCGGGCATAAATGATTCTGAACCCCTGCGTCCAGCTGACCATTGCCAAAAAGGAGTAATCCGTGGATACTATGCTTGGGTATAAACCAAAGATTCGCGAATATATGAATAAGTCTTAAATCTATAAGGGAGTCCTAGAACAGGGAATAATTCCCTACAAAAGGGGGCGATGAGCCCGACTTCCCATCCTCTCGACTAGTGTGAGGTCTTAAGTGTCGCTGGCCAACTCACCCAGCGAACGCCTGCCTTTGGAAAGCAGGTGCACGTTCCATCGGATACGGAACCGTTGGGAATTTCGAACCGACCCGAAACAATGCTACTAATGGGCCCATGATTGAAAATATGGGCATCACTATGTCTCTCATATTGATGATAATCAAGCCACACATAGTTCTTGTAGGTCTATGTAGATTATCATATTGCGGTGAGGATGAGAAGTGATTTCAATGTGAAAAAGAATATTGTTGATGGAATAGGGGATAAGTCCTAGGTGTCACTACATATCTTTCTGGGGAATGTATCAAGTCACACATAGTTCTTAAATAATGTTTACCCCACCCTAATTGAATTCACAAGTGTGAAATAATGGGGGTTTCTTGAATATGGTTTTATACTCAATATTAGCATTCGTATTGATCACCTCATGTAGATATAACACATAAATGGGATAAAAGAGGCATCAATTGAATGATGTTGTGGTTGGGTCCAAGATTGAAAGTCTCGACGTCACTACGTATCACATATAGATGAGAATAAATCCATACATAGTTTTTAAAAGGATTTTATATATAGGTATAATCTACACATCAAGAGTGAGGAATTTTTCTTAATTATATCCAGACCTAAGAAAGGAGATTTGGGTGTCACTTCGTATCTCAATAGAATGAGAATTAAGCCACACATAGTTCTTTGTACTACCATTCATTTTAATGTCATGCAATATGGATGAAGGTGAACTAACATGAAATGACTACATATCTCATGAAAATGAAAAGATCATGCAGTTTATCATCATGTGATGAGTACATATGTTGTGTCTTTTAAGGTTTTACATCTAGGATCATTGATAACCACAAATAAGAATTGAAATATTTTATTTATGTGAAGAAGTTTTTTACCCAATTCTTAATCCCATATGACCTATACTCGGTGTGAGAAACAAGGAGTATTAAAAAAATATTCTACAACATAAGGGTAATACAAGGGATGGATAGGGTGTAATGATTAAATGGTGGATATGTTAGCATATAAGACCCAGGTGTCAATGTGTATCTTTTTGGAGAAATAATCAAGCCGTAGGTAGTTCTTGAAATTATTCCTCATATCAATTAGGTTTTGAAGTGGGGAATAGGAATTTTTATAATTTCTAGGAAAATTTTTGGGCCTAAAACAGAATGTCTAGGCATCACCATATATCTTATTGTAATAATAATAAATCCAAAAGTATTAGAAGATATCCCTATGCTGATCTAACTTATGGATGGGGAAAACGAAGGGGGTTTCTCTTCCAAAATCATGGTTGGGCCCAGGTTTGGAGATTTGGGAATCACTATGTATCATTCCTAGGCAAGAATCAAGTCACACATAGTTCTTGAAGGTACTCACTGTGCAAGTTTTATATGCACATGGGTGAAGGGACTTTTCAAAATTGTAGCTAGACCTAAATAGATGATCTAGGTGTCACTATATATTATTTAGGGGAAATAATCAATCCAAACATAGTTATTGAAATGATCCATTAAATTTAACATCATTTGGTATGGAAGAAGATGAATCGACATAAAAAGAAATAAATATTGTGGCTAGGTCAGGGTTCAAACCTATTCATAGCAACATATCTAGTGGGAGCAGGAATTAAGCCACACATAGTTTTTAAAACATTCTGTATGCAGGAATGATTAATACACACAAAAATGAAGGGGGTTTTATTTTTTTAGTTATTATTGGACCCAATATTAGAGATCTATGTGTCCATACATATCTAATTGTGATGAGAATCAAGACACACTTAGTTATTGAAAATATTGTTCCTCATGAAAACTGAGTTTGATGTGAGGGATGGGGGATTTTGATACATTCTAGAATAATAGTTAAGCTCAAGACAGAGTATGGTATTAGAATGAAACCTTGTATTCTGGAAGTGTGCTCTATATAGTTTTCATTCATATTCAGGAAAAGGGGAAAAATTTTTATGCTAGTGGCTAGTCCGAATACTGGAGATCTGGTGGTGACTACATATCTCATTAGAATGAGGTTCAATCCACACATATTTCTTAAACAACTGTATAGTTTAACATATTTTGGTGAGGGAATAAGTCACCTTACTTGAAATAAACATTGCAGTTGGACCAGGGAATGAGACCCAGGCGTGACTACGCATCTTTCTAGGGGAAAGAATCAAGAGACGCATATTTCATAAAAGGGGTCCCTATGCAGATTTGATTCAATAATTGGGTGAAATAGGGATCAAGTGCCACTAAAGTGTGGTAATGATTTGAATAATTCTTGTCCATGAAAGCTACACATCTTTTAAAGAGCCACAGGGAATGAAAATTTGTGTTTTCATGGGGAATTTCTTAATGTCAAATGAATAAGATGTTAATCGTATAGTTTAATGTCGTATAGAGAGGATAAATGGTGTCATGAAGTTTAATGTCATGTGACAAGGATGAAGGTGGAAGATAGTTTAATGTCATGTAGTATGGATGTGTATGGTTCTATATAGTTTAACATCCTATGATTAAGATAGTGGTTGCTATGTAGTTTAATTCCTTTAAACTAGGACATGATCTATGTAATTACAAAATGTATTTATTCAAGAACCATGCATTGGTTGGAGTTATAATGAGTTGTTATTCTATTGAGATTTGGGAATAATATCCATTAGAGTGGACCTTATGTATTGAGTAAGGTCCTTCCAACTTTGTCTCATGCTTCGAAGGATTCTTTCCTAATATCATCGAAGTACTGAAGACTAATACTAATTCTCCATAAAGAAATGAATAGAGGTGATCTTGTTTGTCAAAATATCATGCTATTAGGTTATGATGGACTTCTAGGTGATGCAACGTATGAAATCTCTTTTCATATAATTTCTCCAGCTCATATAGTAACTTATGAGACTACTCATCTGTAGATAAACAGTCATAGTTGGAAACTCAGATTTAAGGTAAATGAAATTAAATGAGAAGGACTGCTTCTATTCCATATACCAATGAGTATGGCATTTCTTGTGTGGCAGTACGGGTAGTAGTCCTATATTCCCACAAGGCATAAAAGATATTTTCAAGAAAAACCTTTTTAACATTATCCTCCATATTCTGGAGTATATTTGATATGGTCTTGTTGAAATCCTCTATCTATCAATTGGTCACTACATGATATCTGGATGAATGGTTGGATTTGATATTGTGGTCCTGATATAACATTCCTACTTTAGCATAATATAAATTGGTGTTGTTGTCCATCAATATCGTATGAGGGACACAAAAGCTAGGAATTATATTAGTTTTGAAAAATATAACAATGCTTTTGGACCAAACCTCTTTAAGAGGTATTGCCTCAGCCCTTTTGGAGAAGAAATCAGTATCAGTAAGAATGTACTTGAACTACTTAGTCATAGATAAAGGATAATGTCCAACTACATCAATTCCACATGTAGTAAATGCATAGTAGTATTTAGATGTATGTATCAACTTCGAAGGTTGAAGAATGAAGCTAGAATGCACCTAGTAGGGATGACACTTCTTAGTGGGATCTGTGCAATCCTACATCATCAAATTCTAGAATTATTCAAGACTTTTGATTTGATCAGAAATCCTATGACCAGACCAGTGGGCATCAATGTCCAACTACAAATATTTTAAAAATATTTTTTTAACTATTATTACATTCTTCATGTATGTTCTCTTTAGTTTCTATAAGATTCATAATATAATATTTTAACCTTGTTGCTTCCATCATCAAGTTCATATACATGTCTCTAAAAACTGGAGTGGCGTCCATTTCTTTCTTTTCTATCTAATTTATTTATCATCTTGGGTGTTTTTTAGTGTACATCCATTTATTCTATTTTCACATTTTTTGTGCTCATGTTCCCCCTGTAATGAAGTTATTATATTTTTTATACCAATAGATTTTATACATATTCAATGTTCCTTAAATTACATTATTATAATATAGGAATTAATTATGATACTGTTATATCATTTATTAATAAATTTAATTTCATAAACTAGTCATTGTTAGATATCAAGCATCCCCCATTAAATGAGAACCCCAATTAGTTGATTCTCAAGTTACATGCAGGTGTATTATAATTTATTCCTCTTTTGAGACATTTTTGTTCTAATCACACACTCATGGTGATGTTATCTATCCACAGAGGTATCATATTGTAGCGACATTCTTATAAGAGCCTTATATTATAATATTTTCAGTAATATTCTTTTCATTAATTTTTTTACATTTAGAGTTTTATATAATATATTTATTGGTGATTTATTATAGGGATTCTCATCTTTCAATCTTTACATTAAAGATCCCATATCAAACTAAATATTCTTGATGTTCTAAAAATTATTTGACTATAGTGAATCCAAAACCTCCAAAATTATTGAAATTTTTATTTAAGACATTATAATATATGAAATATGTGTTTTCAGAGTGATGATAATTGTTTTCATCTCTTTCTAATTTTACATTTTTAACCAACTTATTTTTCAATATTTTTATAGAATACCACACTCGAAAATTTTCCCCTCACCCAACATTAATATATATGTATATATATATTTTTTTAGGGCTACCTCTACATCATTATTTTTTTTAATCCAATTTTACCAATAATTTAGAACTCACTCAATTATTAACCCACAGTCCATTGAAAATAATTTATATGGATTGCATAACATTTTTATTTCTAATTGATAAATATATAATTTGAAAACATTTTATCATATAATATTATTTAATGAATTTCTTATCTATTATAGCTTCTATAAGGGGATATTATTTTAAAGATTTATGATATTCTTCCATAATAATGTTAGAACTAAATATTATAATAAAATTATAATTGATCCAAAATTTATATATTAAAGCATCTATAGAGTTTCATTTTTCATTATCACAATTGATCAAATCCATTATAACATGGACAAATTCTTCAAAAAATTTCACAGATTTCTCATTATATCATGAATTACATTCATTGCTTGATATTAGTTCATCAACCTTACTCACTCCCACTAAATTTCTATATATCACTTAAAATGTTTTCAGGATGATTGGAAGTTAGTATATAATTATTTCATTGTGTTTCATCAAAAATAAATCTTGATTAATATAATCCATAACGATCTTACCATTAGCCTTACGAACATGATTATCTTATTTTTAAAATACTAAATGTCTATTTCAATAAAACAATATATCGATTGTTATTTAATTAATGTGTGCAATAAATCCAATCATATTTTTTGGATTGAAGACTAGTTCAAAATATTTTTTTCTGGATACCAGATTTTGTTTCCCAACTACCTATTGAATAAGGGGGCGGATTAATAATGATGGATACCAAAATAAATTTTTTGTTTTTTGTTTTCCCATTTGGATATTCAAATCTTCTTCCTAGTATGGAACATCGTCAATCTCTCTTTATCTCATTTAAAATAACTTATAATAATAAATTCACATATCTAATTATAATAATTAACAACACCCTTAGATTTTATTTGATTTGATTGTATGATATAATCCATAGAGAATACACATGATAATGTACATGTGTACCAGAATCAAATATAACCTCATATGATGCATGTGTGAGTTTTTGTCTTCTTAAATTCTTCACATGGTTAATTTCCCTTAAAATAATCCATAAAGATACACTATCAATCAAAGGTGATCATATACTTATCATACACAACAAATAATTTTCGGGATCAATTATTCTGAATCTATTCCTTTGTTTTTTGGGAGATTTAATGTTATAGGGAAGTTATTAAATGGTTAAAGTTTATATAAAGTGTGAATTTAAGCTATTTTATGGGGGTAATGTAATTTTTAATTATTAAAAAAATCATTAACTTTGGGAGTTTTCTTAAATTATGAAAATAGACATTTCCACATTGTTATTGCATATAAACTACAGATAATTGGGTAACACATTTGGGGGTTTTATGATTTTTTAGACCGATGAACTATGGTTCCCATGAATTTCCATGTATCTAAATGGGCTAGGCTCCCAATGTAATCATTATAAAGGGTCCCCAAATCATGGTGAATGGGTTTCTCTATGAATTCTTTGATGATATTACCCATATAATTGATGATTTCAGGATCATTGAAGATTGGTTTCTAGACTACTTCATCGAATTTCTTCATGTATATAAGAATAAGGGGTTTGAATAAATTAAATGGGGGAGGTATGGTGTATTTCAATATTAATTCATGAATAACATTATAGATGAACAAATTTTTTTATGGACACTAATGTTTTGTTGTGATTTGTTGAGAAAATTGGACATTGTGGATTAGTAAGAGAAGTTGTGAAATGTGAAATTAAAATTTAATACTTTAATTTTTCGTCCCTCTAAATATTCTCTTATTTAATACCTCAACCTACTAACCCTATGATTCCATAAAAGAAATTTTAGATACTCTTCATCACATTTTCATTAATTAACACCCAAATCCAATTAATCATAATAATGTAAATCCATGGTGAGTTTTTTTCATCAATGTCAGTTCCTTCACAATTTTTCTCCCTCTTTACAAGATATGTATGTTGGGATTCCATCTTTTATTATGTTTCTTTTTCTTATTTTTTATAGTGTATTCATATCAGGATTATAATAGTTATCATATTCTAGGGTTTTGTAAGATAAATGGGATTTATATATCCATTTCAATGATCCCATTAATGTTTTTTTGACATTGAGTGCCTCTTATTGAGGTGGGGGATTTTTTAACTCAATTTATTAACATATATCTATCAGGTTAAGATGAATTCAATTCATTATTTGAATGGCTGACATATACATTATTTAAGATGATTAATTAAATTTATGAAAATGATAATTGTGTCAATATTTTCATATTTTCATGATTTACCCTTGATGGATGCCTCATGATATCCTATAGATAGTGTGAATTGATTTAAATGATATTTATTATTATATAATATTTCTAATGTGTGTGAAATTTTTAAACAATGAAAATATTATATGATAATTTGAATAATGAATAAGGAATATGAATTTAATTTTTTTCTAGATATTTTATAAGAATATAGGTTTTTCATTAATTACACCCATGATTTATACTTAGATTTTGAGTGATGTAATTTTTTTCTCATTAATGAAACCTACACATAACTTCTTATTAAATTCAATATGGTAACGGGTAATTAAGATTTATAAAAATAATTTGTTTTTTTAATATGAAAACAACATTATATTCATAGTTTTATTATCTAGGGGTTATGGATGACATTTCAACCACACTTTTTAATGCTAAGAATATATTTACTCTTAAGTTTTCATAGTATCGTATATCCATTAGTAGGAGTTTTTTTGAAATCATTTATATTTCATGTATTTAGTGAGGTATAAGATAGTCTTCCATTGTTTTTTTTGGTTTATTATTATTGATAATGATAGGGAAGATGACATAAGTTGACAGTTAAGCTTACCATTTCCCAAATGAGTATATTGTTTATTTTTATAGCTTGGGTAGCATGGGTTGAGAATTGGTATTTTTTATTTATGATTTTATTTCATATTTGGATGTTGTGAATAATTTATTTATTGGGATATTTTTATGTTATATCAATAATTATATCTCTATGATATGTATGTTGTTCTATGATATAAAAAATGAGAATTTGTAGTGATAATCATTTGTAATGCATTGTTGGTGATGGGTGTTACTGATGTCAAACATTCATTAATTGAAAGTCATAAATTATTATTAGATGAATTCTACATATGAATGGAATGGAAATTCATAATTTAAATGAAAAATCATAATGGACTATTTATTTTGATTATATGAAATAACTAAACTAAAATTAAAAATGGTGTTAATAAATGTTTTATAAATAATAAATTCTATATGAATTGGTTAATGACGAACATGATGTTTCTTGGATTAAATGAAATGTAACATCCTATAACATATGTGTTGTAGTTGGTATTTATGTAGTAAATTATATTTAGTGAATGGACAAGGTCTGGTAGTTTCCCCCCTTTAGGTTTTGTGTGATAAATATTCGTTAAATTTTAGAATTTCATATACTTCAATGTCTGAGTCAGTTGGGAAATTAATTCTCTGTTGATTTTTATTTCAATTATTTCATTAACATGATGGTTTTTTAGAAATATGTGTCTTACTACATCCTCTTCAACACCCTATCATTAGACATCAGATGATATTTGGTCATACCCAGTATGTGATAACATATATTGCATGTTATATTCTTGCATCATCTTTGATGACTCTTAGTTGTAGAATATATTTATTTATAGTATTTAGTGTTGTAAGAGTATTAAATATAAATTTATTCTATATATAGTTATGATGGTTATTAATGTTTTACATGAACAATATATGAGATATTTAGTTATAGGGACTTATTTTTTAGCTACGATTTTTTAGGAAATCAAAATTATTTTGGATGTGATTACATTTTAATTATATAATCCATTATGGGGAAATTTAGAAGATAGTTATATATTTATAATATAGATTTCCATATGATAAGTGTTACAACTAGACCCTCCTCATTAGGTGAGAAGTGTTGTACATGTCACTAGAATTAGGTGACATCCCTAATACACCAAAATATGGGAATAAATTCCCAGGTATTCAAAAACATTTATGGTGTGATTTTCCCTTTGAAAAGAAATACCATAATAAGATAACTATAAAAACAAAACCTATATATGATGCATCTGAATATAAATAGAGGGGAATAATAAACCAAACCATGAGACCATATCAAACGACCGATATGATTAAAAGTCCAACAAAAATCAAAGACATCAACTCAACAACTCCCATCCAACTCCAAGATCCAACTCAGTAAGCTAAACCCTGGATATCAGAATGCATCACTAAAGAAATGATACACTTTTCCATTACCCATTTATCGGTATATAACATATTAAAATGAATCTTATTTCCCAAGTTGGGGTGAGTAAAACTCTTATTATAATTTTACCAATTAAATCCCAACTTGTGAAACATGGATGAAACTTATTATAACATTAATATAAAACAGTTTAAAAACAATTTAACGAATTTTATATAAAATTTTTTTCCATGGAATGCAATCCCAAAATTCTTTAAATCCATTTTTCATGGAATATATCAAAAAATAATTTAACCCATTTGTCAATTGTGATTAATCATATACATTTGAAATTCCACATACATCCACAACATAAAAACGCACTCAATAATGGTGTTAAAATTGATTGTGTTACTTCACACCCAAACTCCATCTCTTTGATTGTGGTACATACCCAAAAATATCCATCTCGTTAAACTAATATATAACCATTATTCAAAAATAATATCAACCCACATTAATATTATCATTTCCACCATTTTAATTAACCTCAACAAATATATCACTTTCTTCAAACAAACTATAATTTTAAAATTACTATTTTTAATCATAAAAAATGGTTTTCAAACAATTCATCAAATTTTGATGATTTCCAAAACCTTTTTTCAAATGATAATTTACATCAAATCACATGATGATTTTAACAATATTTTAAAAAAAATAAATTAATTTTAAATCATGCCTTAATGTTCTAACCATTTGGAGTTGAGATAGAATCCACCCACCACCCAAACATAGTCGAAAATGACGATTGTATGAAAATCTTCATAAACCTAATATATATCATCTAAATCCAACCTCATGTATCATTATACTCAATTAAAACAATAATATCCCATAATTTTTGATATCACACTCCATATATATATCTTCCACAAATTAGATCAATGATTCAACGGGAATAAAGAATAATATATCTAAGGAAAACGATAACGAACAACTACTAATTTATGAATTTAGGCCTCCAACTAACTATGAGTCTCCTATGAATCACCCCTAGATATAATATAATTGTATCCATAATCATGGGACGAAGAGGAAATCATATTATGGCCTATTTAGGTTAAAATTTTGTTGTTTAGAAGGTAAATCATAATAGATATACCATTTTTAGATTTAATTTTTTAGGATGCATGGTTAGGGAGAACAGTTAGAAAAACCATGTGCTAACGGTACATGATCCACTACATCCAAACTATATTCACACGATTCACTAACATGGTAATAGAAAAATGTTCCAACTATTGTATACCCCATTGCCATGAATTTTATAGTTTCTTATAGAAATCAACATTTTTTTTAAAAAGTGTGCACCTATACTTGTGACTACCAAGTGTCCACATTTTAGTTACATTGTATAGTGGTGGTGTTTAATAGTTTCTATTATTCGTACTCATACTATGAACCACTGGAAAACCCTCAAAAATATGAAAAATATACTTTTATCCTCCCAAAACATAACCCAAACATTTTATATACATAAAATATATAATTAAACGGTCAAGTACCTGAAACTTGGAGTGCTAAATTCACCCCACCATTTTTCATTACATTGTTAAAAATTATAAAACCACAAATTTCTTGATAGAGTTTATGCCATTGCTCTTCCATTTTCATCACATGCTCACACTTTTCATCCCAAATCTAACCATGTTTCCATTATAACAATACTAGAATATTTTTTCTAAAAAATACATTCCCTTTACTATCTAAAATCCATAATGATGCAAAAAAAGTACCATAAGACTCTAGGTCATCAAGATCTCATTGAATCACATGGCCAGGATCAGGTTAATACTTCCTCAATTTATATACATCAAAAATATTTTTTACTAAATCAATCCATGGTGGAATATACAATTGATATTCCACCACACTAACCCATTCAAGTTTGAAGAATAGTCATATATATCTAGAAGATAACTTTCCCTTTTTCTCAAAATGATTATGTTCAATCCTTTGAGAGATTATCAATTATACCTGAGCACTATTCTTAGAAGAAAATAATCTTCAGAGATGATCTGCATACGATTTCTAATTACTCAAAGCTATCTCCATTCTCTTACTGAACAACTGAATTTTATTCATTGTCTCTTTCACACAGCTTAGTAAAATTAGTGACGTCTCTCCTGTTTCCACCCAACAATGTGGATAATGATAATTAACCCAATACAATACTTAAAATGGAGCCATATATATCGAGCAAGCTAACAATTATTTTATGAGAACACAAATAATGTTATTTTCTCCTCTTATGATCCACAGAAATCCATTACACAAGCCCAGTGATTTACTTCTAACATATTTATCATCCTTTAGGAATGTCTATCCATTTATAGATGATACACCAGGATCATTGTCAGCTGTTTCCTAATGGATTTTTCTAAGGACCAAAAAAATGAGATTTCAACCAGGGATCTTGATCTAATACTATAAAAAATAGTATGCCATTCCTTTTTACAACTTCTATGATATTTATTTTTGGCATGTTTTCCATCATATTGGATTAATAAATCAGTATTAAATGTGTGTAATTTGATATTTGATCCAATATCACCCATAAAACATATTTTTTTTAAATGTCCTTGGTTGAATAATTAAAATTTAACAACTACCTACTTCCATTTTCACACAAGAATCAACAAAGTCTCCAGCACAGCAGATGGATATTGTTTCCCTGTATAATTTGATGAAAAACAATGCATCTCAAAACAGACTCAGCAAAATTTAATTTCATTCTATAGAAGGAATATTTTTATTTTAATTAATTATATTTCTATTTTATTGTAGAAAGAACATCCCATATTGAATGTTTATAAGCATGAGGAATTTGTTTTTAGTATTCCATACGTACAACCATCTAATCTCAAAACCACAAAACTAACCCTTTATCAAGATTCCATCCCCCAATGATCTACCCACTATTAATTTTTGACCTCATAGTAACCTAATGAGAAATAGATTCTTGTGCCTCTATAAAATTATATACCCAATTAGGAACAAAAGAACCTATAAATAAAACTACAACACTAACTCATTCTTCACAATCTATGTGGTTGTCTTCTATGACTAACATTATTAATTATTGATCCAAAACCACATTTTCTAACTAACTCTATTTATTTTTTCATAATTCATCTACAAGAGATTTACCTTTACACTATGGGTACATTAATTCAATGTCAAAAATTTGAAGATACTACATCTATCTTTTTTTCTTAGATTTAACTCTATCTACGAGAAAATGATTTCATGATCTTATAATCTATAAACACTGTAAATTTCTCACCAAAGAGGTACTAATGCCTTTTCTTCATATAATGGAAGACTAAAACAAATTCCAAATCATGTGTTGTGTATTTATTATCATGAAACTATAACTACCATGATCTATATTAAAAAACATGACCACCCTTTATAGGAAAACACCCCAACCCATATCTCAAATAATCCCAATACACAACATAGCTTTGTCTTGGTTTTTTATATATCAAGATCAAGATTGATGTAAGGAAGACATTATGCTACTTAAAATATTTATTACACTGATTGATCCATTATAACGGAACACTCTACCTTGAAAAATGTGTCATTAGTTAATCTTATCATGAAGTTTCATGAAAACAATTTCTCTAATAACCATCCATTCTAAGGAAAATGCATATCATAGAGTCCTTCATTACAGATATCCAATATATCATGACCTCTATGATTTTAGGATCTATAAAAACACAATTTTCAGAGATAACGTGTTCATGGAAACCTACCTCTTCACGCATTGAATGTTTGTAATAAATAATATTGTTACACATGATACCTAACACTATTACCAAGGTTCTATCAAGATCAACCTATTTCCAAGAATACAATAGTATTTCATCCATAGACACAACCAAAAAAAAATCTAGATACATTTGATATGTATGATTTA
Organism: Viscum album; assembly: GCA_963277665.1. Classification (NCBI taxonomy): domain Eukaryota; kingdom Viridiplantae; phylum Streptophyta; class Magnoliopsida; order Santalales; family Viscaceae; genus Viscum; species Viscum album. Next base: position 1,459,011,069 of record OY728150.1, on the reverse strand, counting down.
TAGATAATATAATGATATTTGGTTCATTATTAAGACCAAAAGTCATAACAAAAAACTCATAATGACCATATATTTATCAAAATACTATTATTAGAATACACACCTTCTGATCTCATAGTTGGTGATATAGAGAATGCAATTTAGTTTTATAAAACCACGTGTCTCCCATAAATTGAACAAAAATTATACAATTTGTTTGTGAGGATATTGATTCTATATGAAACCATGATTAATATTATGTTAATCCACACAATTTTTAAGAGTCCCATTCACATTTTTCATAAAAAAATAACATATATTGTCCACAGTGATGTACTGGGATAAGTGAACACTTCCCTTTTCAACTTCTTCCAAATAGATATTAAATTTTGTTAATTATATTTGAGTAATTAATTTATATGGAAGTGAGATAGTACATGGAACAGGAATGCGATCAATTGTAAACTCAACATCTCATGTGGGTAGAAACCTTGTGAAATTATAAAGAAAAATACTGGGAAATTGATCAATAATAGTTTGAAAACCACTATTCTTGATCTCATCCATCGATGTTATGGTATGGGCAGCACACCGGTATGAGATAGTTCCATCTACATGTGTGGAAAATTTTACTCCACTTTCCTTTACTTTTTTATCACCTCTAATGATATGATCGATGCCATATAGTGTTTTATAAAATACACTTGAGGTATAATAGTCGATGTGAGCATGAGACATTGTCAAAAAATATATATACATGATTAATCCATAGATATAAATCTAATGAATATAGAATTACAAATCCAATTCATCCCCATCGATAGTTACCGAACATTATTTTCACATAAAGGCTCGACATTATCTTTATCTAAGAGGATTTTTAATTTTTAAAATTGAAGATTTCATAGCAACATAAAACCCTACAAGATCAATAAAAAATAAGAAATAAATGAATTGGACATACTCAAATCAATCAAATCATTAATATGTGTAAATTGAAAATGAATCGAACACTTCATCATCAAAGGTCTTGATATATACTCAGAAAGGCTTGGAGCATGAGTTAAAACTCATGTTCCCCAAATTTTATTAACAAAAAGTAATGTTTAGGTGATTACACGAGGTACAATGAGTTTGTACCACCAAGAGAAAAAAGAATAGGAAGAGAATGTTCTAAGAAAAACCTATAAGTCATCCCTGAGAGGGAGAAAGAGATCAGTAAGCATCAACCCCAATGACCAGGTCACCATTAAAATCTTCTTGCAAGATCTAATGGCCTGAAATCATACTTGTTTTTTTTTTGGAAAATTTGACACCAGCAACAGAATTCTGCAAGGTGTAGATTCTTCATGAAATTCCAAATCAGGAAACAAAATTTCAGACATGAATTGATGGAGGATTTAGTAGAACTTTCAAATCTTGAATTGGAGACTTCAAATGTGTACAGTCTAGCTCACGTTTTCACTGTAGGGTTATGCATTTACCCTAAATTTGATCATGTAGTGGGAAGTCTGTAATACGATATTAAAGCTCCTCATACATCATGTGTTATCATCAAGCAGCATGAGGGGAAACCAGTCACCAGAACATGGAGGCGTATGGCACAACCTACAAAAAATTACAGGAGGCTGTGCAAAACTGTAGTCAGTGGATTCACAGGACACAAGTGAAAGCATAATGCAGACCAAAATAGATCATGATGATCAATAGTAATCATCATGCAAATGAAATGGTGAAGTGAAAAGCAAAATACTTCGTAATTGTAGCCTTTCGGCTATTGATTGAAAAAATTCCTCCTCAGAAAGGGGAACATGATCATGATCATCATGATAAATTTCACAGGAAGCCAGACATAAACACTGATTGGAGGTATAGGATAATGTCAGACACCTATCAAGATAAATGCTTCTATGAATGAAGAGTATCCAGATGATATCCCCCTGAAGCATGTGATCCATCTTGGTGAGTGACTGGTCGTTTGATCCTTCGTTCAGTCATATTTCTTCACAGATCACGCAGTATAAAAAAAGTAGTTAGAAATAGAACAACCACAACATCTCAAGGGAAGAATTATGAATCACATCTATGGATAAAATCCCTTGTAGAGACTCATCAATGTACATCTATTACCAGTAAAATTGTAAAAAATCATAGTCAGGGTCTCTGTCAAGTTTAAATTCCACCCTCTCAAACATACGCTCTATGATACTCAAATAATAATCTATGGTTATCTCCTGTTTAGTATATCTTCCAAAATTCTATCTCTCTTTTTCCTCGATCTAGGGGTAATATTCCACCTTATAACCTTCTTTGATAACACGAGTGAAGTTCCTGATGTTAATAGAATCCTCCAACTCCTCTAAATCCGAAGGCAAGGAGGAATCCTCTTCATCTGATGAGGAGGAGGGATCCCCATCAACTTCTGGATAAGGAAGGATAACTGGTTTTTCCAATTGGATCCCTAAGGATCTGGTGACAATAGTTCTCACCAGCTTATAATAATTGATACGTTTCTGGGTATTCTTGGAGGGTGGAATAATAAATCCATCCGGGTCAACAATCATATTCTTCCCTTTTTTAGCACTCGATTGCAGATAGGCATCCTAAATTTGACATACTTGATCATGTTCATCTTGATTAGGTTCACTAAATTCAGATTGTGTCTCATGTTTTTCCATCTGAATAGAAGATGTGACTTTTGAGGTGACAAAGGCGGGCTGGGCATTATTAACAACATTCACAAAGCTATAGGAATCATCAAGAGTATGGCAAAGAGGCTGGGGCTGTTTAGAATGGGTGGCCACTTCCCTATTTTGTGTGAGCCTCATTGGGGCCTTCTTATCTACGACTTCAGGGTTTTTTGTGCATTATCCATCAGCACAGTCTCCTAGGGGGTTGGATATCAACATATCCAACCCTATCAAGATTGAATTATTTGAGGATTCAAGGTATTCCTAGAGGCAATATGGACTACCCAGTTTTATTGATGAGAGAAATTATGCTACACACATCCCATCGAAGCATAAGATTCCTTTGAATCATTATATGTGTTACTAGATCGCTACCTTGAAGTAATTCGATGACAGTGATATAGATGTGCCTTCTTATTACAATTGTGAAATTCTCTGAGTGGTGATGTAAAATATCGATTTTATGTGATTGAGTGAACCACATTGAAAAAAATAGGGTATACCATTTTGATTGGGAGAAATATTCATTGATCTTGTGATATGATTCTATTTCAGAACACTTCCTTGGGAAAATCATCATGTCTTCCTCTTATTCCCATCATTAGAGTTCTTACCATTTCCCATAACTATCAACATGTTCCCTCCACCTGTATTCACAATGATTTCCCTTTATGTTTCAATTTCTCTATTGTAAATATTTTTATAATCTAATGTATAAATTACAAAAATAAATTGTTGAATATCTAACCTAAACACCGATACAAATATGGGTTCCTTAAATAATGTACTTGCAGCATCTTTAGGTGAAATGTAGAATATAATCATAAATATATTTGAATATTCTATAACTTTGAGGTTCCCTATCTTCTTAAAGATTATGTTTTTTTTCTTGCAATCTGGAAAGCAGGAAGATAGAATTATTTTTTAAGAAATTATTGGAAATTATACCTTGTCATGCCTTTGTCCAGTTTAGCTTGAATTGATAAATACCTCTATTAGAATGAAAATATTCAAACATATATATTTCAAATTTCACCTTATGTTCATATGGTGTTCCAGGTAAATTAATGATTCAATTCACCCTATTTAGCCATAATACTTCTTTTTAACCCTAAATCACCCTGAAAGATGTGTTGATTCTGTAGTATGAACTGAACTTAATGATCCCTATACCTTATACCATTCTTTCTTTTCCCTCTATCCATGTACTGAAAATATGGAATTATACAATAAACCAACTACTGGTTCACTAGTGGCTCAAGTGAAACCACATTCTCAGTTTCCATTTATAGTTGGTTCTTATGGTGCCTACATTGTGCCATTCACTTTTACTAAAAATATATATTTACTATAAATATCTATCAAATGAAGTCCTATAATTTAAAAATTGACCCCATCACACATATCATAGAAATTCCCTTCAAAAATTTAAAAATTTCATCTTTCAAACCATTTATGAAAATCCCAACATGCTTTTGAAAATAAATCCATTTTCAATTAATTTTTAAAATCAACTCTTATTCACCAAAAAATTTAATTACTCAAAATTAGTTATTCAGTACTTGTAGGAATTAATTTCTATCATTTAATTCCATTCTATTCTCATCATCTAAACCCATGATAATGAGGTTACAACACCTGGATGTGTTCAAAAACACTCATATACCCAATCTCCCTCTTCATTTGAAGCCCATAATAAATAGGTTGGCTATGGTATTGTATGACCTATATTTCACATTCCATAAATCATACTCCTTGATACCATACCAAGAGGATTAATAACTATAATACCATTTCAAATATCAAACAAGATGCTACCATCTATAACCTCCCACCCTTTCACATTAGATTGAGAAGATAATGATGCTTCCCTATCTGTAGGTGACATCCCTAAGACACCAAAGGATATAAATAAATACCAAGGGATTCATAAAAAATTGGGGGAAAATTTTCCCATTGAAAATAAAAGAACTATAACATGATAACCATAAAAAATAAAACCTCTATATGACACATGATTACTGAAATACAATAAAATAAAAAATTGAGACCATATTATAGTATAATGTATATTCAAATACCAAAAAAACTCAAATACATGAAATTCATAAAATCATAAACTCCAAACCTACTCTATGTTCCAACTAAATAAGTTATTCCTACGGTCTGACAGAAAATCACTAATGAAATTGGAAACATTTACTTTACCCATGTCCTAATATATAACATCTGCAAACACACCGTAGTTCCCAAGATGGTGGTGAGTAAGAAACTTTTTACAATTTCCCTAATGACTTCCAAATCATACCACTATGATTAAACTTGGTAAAACATTTATATAAAATAGTTTAAAATAAATTTAAATTATTTTAAACCAACCAAAATATTATTCCTAGGAAATCAATACAAGAAGTCTTTAATATAATTCTTCATGGAATACATCAAAAACTCATTTATACACTTTTTCAACTATAATTTTCAATATACATTTCCATTTACACACACATATACAACACACATGACCAAAAAAGATTCATGTTACCATTGATGATGGAACTTCAAATCCATACTCTATCCCTTTAACGGTGGTACATCATGAGCATTATCCATCTCATTCAACTCATGACAACTATTATGACTAAATCATATCAATCCATTTAAATTAAATCATATATTATATTTCTAATCATTTCCAAAAATAATTTTATTACATAAAACAAATGATAATTTTATAATCAATATTCTATAATTATATACAATGATTTTCCATAAAACCATTCAGATTTCCCTTATTTCCAAACCTATAATTTAAAAAAGTATTTACATCAAATCACACCCTATTTTTTCCAAAAAAAATCTAAAAATAAATAAATTTGAAATTAATTGTTCATTTAATAATATATAAAATTTAAGAGATATCTTACCTTCCCCTCAAACATATGCATAAACAAAGAACATCACAAAAGCATAAAAAAAGACTTAGATAATCTTAATCTTTCCTTAGATGTCATTCACTTCATTTAAAACAATCATATCCCATCATGATTAACATCACATATCATAGATTTATCACTAAGATATTAGATATATTATTCTCAAAAGGGAAGAATAAAATATATATGGAAAATTTTGATGAATGAGCACCTACTGATGAATCTATTTATCTAATGCACTTTTATTCTCCAAGGAATCACCACAAAATTGTATGGAATGACCTTCATAGTCTTAGAAGGAAGAGTAATTCGTGTTATGTACATTTTAGTGAAATATTGAGTAGTTTATGAGGTAAATCGGATTAAATAGAAATTTTTTTGATCTAATTGTCCTGATACTTGATTAGGGTACACAGTTAGGAAAATAGTGCACTAACTATGCATGAGCCACTACCTTTAAACACAGCTCCCCTGATTGGCCCACATAGTTTAACAAACCTTTTTCCAACTGATTTGTACCACACATTCTAGTAGTGCATAGTTTTTGTTAGACATCCACATGGTTTGGATATACCATGCACCTAACTGTGAACCTTCATATGGTCCACTTTTCCATTTGTATATTTTTTATAGGGTTTTCAAGGTTTTTATTAACTATGATCCAATCCTTAACCTTTATAAAAGACTAAAAAATTCCACATCTCCTTTTAATCTCTTAAAAAAAACCAATTCATTTAAAAAAAATAGAATAAATAAAGGGTCATGTACAAGAAATTGGGAGTGTTGTAGTAAGGGTGGTTATTATAACAGATTGTGGGACATAAGGTTTGGTGTAAGGATGAGAGATAAAAAAATGTGGTGATATTGGTATGGGAATATTATATAATTTATATGAGGTTGGTATAGAATAAATTACTTATATGCATTACATTATGAGTTATTCTTAATGACTGTTGGGTAATTATTTACATGATTACATAACTAGTTACTTTCCTTTGTGTATTCACTGGTATTTAGTACGAATCTTTCACATATCATGAGATGATAAATGTAGGGTCTCAATGAATACACCTATATGATTTATTTATTTATATATTAATTTTTTTAGGTCCACAAGATTCAGTTAGTGATGGAGATGGGCCATAGTTTCTTATAATGGTTTTTCAAGAGATATTTGAGTTTATGGTCACTTCATGGTATTTTCATTTGTTTATTGTTTCCCTTAAAATACATTAAATCTATTTAGATAGTTTCTATATTTGTTTATGTCATATAATTTATGTTTATACATTATTTCATGTCATGTGATCCATTTATTAAGGGTAATTCCGCTGATTTATGAATTTTGCACAGATGTATTAGTCAACAAACTATTAAAAATTAGAGTAAGGATTGTGGGGATATGGGTCTATAAATTCATTTTAAGATTCCAAATAAGAGTATTAGTGGGGAAATAGTCTATGATAATTCTCTAATTTTGTTTATTTATGAGATATAAGATTTTATTTGGAGTTAATAACTGATGAGGATATTATTTGATGGTTAGGAAAAGTATCATTTCTATATAATATATTTTTTATGTAAGAAATCATTTCTATGGAATGTTATTTTTGGATCCCACATAATATGATCAAATGACCATAACTCTAATGATTATACTAAGTGACCATACACTACTGGAAGTGAATATATCTAATGTAATGATTTGGTATCATGATTTCATACTCATATTATTAAATTATAAAATAATGAAAATTTGGATAAATAAAAATAAATGATTGTTATGTATTATATATTAAGATATTCAAGATTCCATGTGATTTGATTTTTTAGGTATTTCTCTAGGTTTAAGTCCATATCAAGCTCGTGATGATTATTTTTAGTTGGATATTCAAGTAGATTACCAAGGATTCTTGATTTATGATGATGATTCTTAGAAGAAGACAATAATATATTTTAAGAACCAAATCCTACAATTGTATAAGGGATCTGAAAAAGATCATAATTCCATGGGTTGGCTAGATATTTAGGGTATTTATCATAGTTTTATTCTTATATAGATATATAATAGGGTTTTATTAGGTATCTATTTATACTATGGAGATTCCCCACTATGTTAATGTTTTTCCAAAGGGATTGTGATGATTAATCAATATTGTGGAAAGTATTTTGTGTATATTTTTAGGTCCAGATTCATTAATCAATAATGATGTTAGATCATCAGAAGGAGATTCTTACTCTTCACTATGCAGTTTCTTTATGTTTTGGTCTGGTATTCTGTAAAATATTTACATTCATTTTATTAGGACCTTCTTCAAGATGTGGAAGCTAGTGAGGCGAAATTTTTGGGGATGATTTATATCCATATATTCATCACCAGTTATCTTTTATAACATTGATAACTTATCATTTTATCTTGGTAAGAAGATGTAATTGAGTGGATACTACCTAAGACCATATCTTCTAGCATGGGTTATCTTAAAGCCACTTCATAAAGTAGATCAATAGGTTAATGTTTGCTAATTCTTTGAAAGATTATGTTCTATATATCCAGGGGTCGATTATATCCTTCGACATCCCTTTTCTCTTGATATTTCTATTCTTGAACCATTTCTAGTGGATCATTCATTGTTTTCTTTTCATGTTTTGAAAATATCATGGGAATCAAAATCATTAATTCCCTACCTACCTAGATAATGAACATGGATATTTAAATTCTCTTAATGATCAACCTTATTTGTATTATCATGTAATGAGTAACAACCTCAATTCCCAATATTTTTATATAGAGAAGAGACACTAGGTATATAGATGATAGACCCATGATTAGCCTCATCATCAAGGAATATTTTAGAGTACGTCCATGAATATGGTATTAAATCAGTCTAGAGAGTTCATAGACGTGAATATGGATTGATTAATACATTGATTTTCTAGTACAAGATGGTACATAAATTTTTCAACATATTATCTTTATTTATTATTCCATGGTGTTTGATTTTTTGGATTTATGATATGCGCACTCCTTCATTTCACCCAAGGTTGTCTATGATTCTTCACTTCAGTTAAAGAGGAAACCATTTCTTGTGGTACTAACTACACTATTTAGAGGGTGCGTTAGATTTCATGATGTGTGTATAAATTTTGAGGTGACTTTAGTGAAGCATATCTATTTGGAATATTTTCAATGCTTGATAATAAAATCAAATTATGTCGTCACTAGCATGAAAAGTCTATTTATGGTGTATGTTATAATTGATTTTTTCATGTGAGAGTTATATTCTAGGATGAAATCAGAAAACATGTCATGTTTATTTGTTAGTGGGATTCACAGATGGGTTAGAGGCGTGTTTTTTACTTATTTTTAATGATGGATGAGGTAATATTGTGTTCAATAGTGGATCAACTAGTGATGTTTCCAATGATTGTAGAACAATACCCTAATTTTTTTTCATGAGTGGTTGTGATGTTGCACACTAATGTGAGGTCATATTTTGTATGGAGTTTCAACTGGTTATCACTATTATAGACATGCACCCACATATAATGTCACTTATTTATTTTCGAGATATTTTTAATCAAATTCAATTTCTTATAAATAGAAGATTTATTCAGTCTAATGTGTCTCATCATGTGCACTAATTAAATTTGTGATGAAGTCAGATCATTAAATATGATTTAGTGTTGATTATAATAATTGGAGTATGTGAAATATAAAAACATAAATCCACACCTTTGAATTTATTACATATTGAATAAGATAAAGGGAACTAGTTGGTTCACAAAATAGATATTCTATAAGGATATTATTGTCATGACCCGTCCCCCGGGGCCCGTATAGTGACTACCCCAGGCCCACCTTCCATAGGCCAGGGGCTGGCGACTATCACCAAATATGTAAATCCCTAAACTGGGAAGGCATTGCCTTTATAATAGTAAACAAACACAACAGAGTATGCAGTTCGAAGTAAAACACTATGTATAATTGTATACAAAAGAGAGTGCTGAAAGTAAAGGGGCTAGAAATACAAGCCCAAAAGTAAAGTACAATACAACATAAATGCAAGTACAACTGAAGAAAATAAGTAAATCAGCTATTGGGTCATCCTTTGGGGTTTCTACTTGAATGGTAGTAACTAATGGCCTCCTATGCACTCCACGTCCATCCGTCTGCTCCATGCACCGTCTCGCTGAGTGGTCCACCTCCGAGTACCGACCAATCCTGCTACTCTCTGCCCCGATCAGCACTATCTATCATCTGCAACCAACACAATGAGATGCGGGCATAGCCCATGTAGGGGTGAGTATAAAGATACTCAGTAGGGAACTCGAGACCCTCAAGGTCTCACTAAATACAACACAGATAAACCAAATGTTTGAATTCAATACATAATCATCACTTAGGTATATGCTCATACATATAACTAAGTTATCTAGTAACCCACCTCATTCGTGAAGTAAAGACAAAAGTCATCGACTCAGCTCAAACTAGGATTTTATTCAATGAATAGTAGCAAGGAATATCCATAGTCAAACTGTCGGAATCTCGGTTGATGGTGTACTCCTACTCTATCAAGTATTGTGGGCCTGTCACATCACACAGAGGCACTTCCCATTCTCCTTGGACTACCGATGTACTCCTTCTATCGAGTACCATGGGTCTGATGCGTCACATAGAGGTGCTCCCCACCAGGGGTCTGCCACGCTCACATAGAGAATCTCCCCCTCATAGCCTGCTGAGGTACTCCTCTTATGGGGTACCATGGGTTTTCCACTTCATATAGAGTCTCTCCGCACTGTGGGTCTGCCACTTCACACAGAGGCGCTTCCCACTGGGCTAGCCGAAACACTCTGAGTCGAAAGTTCAGCAGTCATCAGGTCTCAGCCAGCTACTAGGTCTTCGTACTCTGCTCGGTCGTCTCCAAGAGAATATTCACCATGAGTTATGGGTCGACACTCCAACTTTCACAAAATCTCACACATAAGTATCTCAAAGGTCTTCATTTCCATAGGGATCTCAACGCAATAGACGATGCATCAATCGGACTCCTGGTCTGTGAGATATTGGCATTTTCATTACAGGGTCCAGTTAGATTCATGATCGATCCAACCTGACCATACTCCATCTCAACCCAAATGTCTAGTGGGGTATACTCAAGGCACCGTCACTCTCCAAGGATTCCATCACCACTGACGGTTTGTTAAACGGACGTCTGGTGCTGAAGTTATGGAAGTTTGTGCAGGGGCGCATGGTTTGTGCATGGTCTAAACAAATCGTGCGGCCAGGTCGTGCAAAGTCTCTGGGTGAGACCGTACCAACCGCACGATTGGCGCACAGTTTGACAAATGGTGCATCCAAGCTGTGCGAAGTCCCCAGGTTGGACAGTGGTTACCGCACTGTTGGCGCACGGTTTCCCAAACCGTGTGGCCAAGCCGTGCGGCCACATAAAATTATGGTTTTAAGTCCCAGGCCACTCAGGATTCCCCATCCTTCCCCCATTCTACCTCACAGTCATGCCTCATGCGGGATTTTCGGTTTTTTGAGGTTGGGGGAGCTCCTTATCTCATTTTGGAGGCACATATAAGAGGTTTCTTGGTGGATCGAAGGGGGTTCTCCATTCGTCCCTACAATGAAAAGTCACCACCTTCCATCGTGAAGAACACACCATTCAAGGGGAACGGCGGAGGGTTTGGGCCATGTTAGTTTGGCCCGCACCCTTTGCATTAGAGTGGTAACAAGGGGCTCAACAAGAACTTAAAAGAAGACCATCAAACCCTAACCTCTGGTAAATATTATTCCCAACCCACAAAAGAAAACATCCATGTTCTTGGTTTTTAAATAACTTGGGATTATAATCATACTCAAAATTCAACCCCTACATCATATTTTTCATTCGTTGACAATGTCGGGAAAAGGTAGGACATCAATTCGTCGACATAGGGAAATGTTAAGGGTATAAGACCGAGGAAGAATCGTCGTCGGTGTTCTTCGTGGTCAACATCTTCTCTTTTGTCACGGTTGGTGATCAAGGAAGAAGTTTTTCGTTCTTCGGTGGAGCATGAAGACGCGTTCTTCACGTTCTTCATTGAGAGATAATTCTCCAAGGGTTCTCCAAGATCTCTCGCAAAGATCCACCAAATGAATAGATTCCAACGAAAATAAAATAATATCTTTGTCTGTTATTTAATTGTGGGCATGAATTTAGAAGAATTCAAAAGGTTCCAATTAATTAAATGAAAGAGTTCAATTAATTAATTGTGAGTGTTGGAACATTAAATTAATGAGGGAAGGTCAAGAGTTTTCTCCCACACAAATGGTAGGTTAAAGGGGGTTTAAATCCCACATGGGCCCCACAAAGGATATCCTTTCAAGGGAGGTTATCTGTGGGTGGGCCCCACCACCATAACCTCTAATGGGTGGTTATGGTTTGGTGGACCCCATCAGTAACCTCCTCTTATAGGTTTTAAAAACCACAAAATAAAAATTAGATACACTTGTTTTTATTTAACTTATTAAAAATCCCAAAATCTAACTTCCATTCTCGTTAGAGCACAACTGCGGTGAAGGTCTCACTAAGCAATCACCGACGCTGTGAGTTCAACGGTACCGTAGAATTTCAATTCCAAGCACCGATTCAAAAGTTACAAAATCCCGCTCATACGATTACTAAACGTACCTAAACAAAATTTCAAAAATTGAATTTGGGCACACCAGGCCTTGGAATCAAGCGCTGTAAATATTCGCGGACTTGTAAAAATCCCAAGAATTTAAGAAAAAACTTTCCATGGAATTTTAGGATCTTTACATTCTCCCCACCTTAGGGCTTTACGTCCCTGTAAACTACAAATCAAACTAAGGGAACAAAAGGTAGTACTGAGCACGCATCTGAGCCTCCCACTCCCATGTGCTCTCCTGGAGGTTCACGTGCTGCTAGCGAACGCGCCCCAAAGGTATCGACCATTAAAGAAGGACCCGCTTCAGTTAGTCTTCAATCTATATTGGAACCTCCGTTAATGTCACCTCATCATCGATGTCCAAGACTACATGGTCGATGACGTGGGAAGGGTCATCCACGTATCTTTTCAGCTAAGATATGTGGATGACGTCGTGCACCCGGTGCAACTAAGGTGGTAGAGCTTATCGGTAAGACACCTCGCCTACTCTACTGAGGACCTTGAAAGGTCCGATGAATCTTAGAGATAACTTTCCACCTCAGAAAAATCTTCATAGACCACATCAAGGTGAGACCCGTAAGAAGACGTGGTTGCCATCCTCAAACTCCAAAGGTCTCCATCTCCTGCCAGCAAACCACTTCTACCTGCCCTGTGAAGTCTTCATCCTCTCTGGGATGATCTGTACATTCTCTGTGGTATCCCATACCATCTCTTGTCCCACTAGTACTAACTCCCCTGGGTCTGTCCAGCACAGTGGCGATCTTCAAGGTCGACCATACAAGGCCTTGAAAGGTGTCATACAAATGGTGGAGTGATAGCTATTGTTGTAGGAAAACTATAACAATGGTAAGTGATCCTCCCAGCTGCGACCAAAGTCAAGGACACAAGCACAGATTATGTCCTCAATGGTCTGGATGGTACGCTCAGTCAAACCATCTGTCTGAGGATGAAAGGTGGTGCGCAAGTGAAGTTGTGTCCCGAAAGACTCCTGAAACCCCTTCCATAGCCAGGAAGTAAACCATGTGTCACGGTCGGAGACAATAGAAGAAGTTACTCCATATTAATTCACAATCTCCTACACATAGAGGTGTCCCAAGCTCTCTAATGAGCCCTTCTCTCTAATCGATAGGAAGTGGGCCGACTTCCTGAGTTGTTCAACGTTCACCTATATCGAATCGTGACTCCATGATGTACGTGGAAGACCCATCATGAAGTCCATGGATATCCCATCCCACATCCACTCTAGAACCTCTAAGGGGTGAACCAAGCCTACTGGTACCTGGTGCTCCACCTTCACGTGCTGACAAGTGTGGCATCGTGAGAAAAACTCAGCTATTGCCTTCTTTATACCTAGCCACCAGTGCTGTCGTCAAAGATCTTTGTACATCGTCACCACTCCTGGATGTACCGCTAAAGGAGATGTGTGGAACTCCCTCAACACTTCCTCCTGAAGTGATATTGGTACCATAGTACGTCCTCTGTAGAGAAGGACATGCTCCCCACCTTCAGAAAATCCATCAGGTGCCTGCCCTATGGATATATGAGCAAGTCGTGTCTCACAGTCAGCGTCTCCATGATGCACCTCCATGACTCGCTAAAGTAAATGGGGATTGACTGTATGATAATGGAGATAGGATGCTCAATCCTAATCTACAAAGGATATCTACAATATGGTCAGCTGCTCTTTCTCCTCTCCTAGTAGTTGAATGCATGATCTCCTGCCGAGAGCATCTGGTACAACATTCCCCTTCCCAGGAGTATATACTATCTCAAAGTCATAGTCCTAGAGGAACTCAAGCCATCACCACTTTCTCAGGTTCAGGTCCTTCTAAGAGAAGTTATACCTGAGACTCTTGTGATTAGAGTAGACTTTGAAATGCTCGACCATCAGATAGTGTCTCCACATCTTCAAGGAGAACACCACTATTGCTAACTCCAGGTCATGGGTAGCATAGTTCTACTCGTGTTGTCTCAGCTTCCGAGAACAATATGTGATCACTGCTCACTCCTGTAGCAAGACACACCCATGTCTGGTCCCTGATGCATCACAGTAAACAATGTACCCTACGCCCTCCTTTGGAAGCCTCACGATAGGGGCACTAGTCAGCCTCTGCCTTAGCTTCTGAAAGCTCGGCTGGCATCTCTCCAACCACATGAAGGGTTGCCCCTTTTTCTTCAAGGCTGATAGTGGTGTTGCAACTCTAGACAAGTTGGGAACAAATCTCTGGTAGTATCCAGCCAAGCCCAAGAAACTTTGTTCCTCTGTTACACTCTATGGTGTCTCCCAAGCAAGTACTGCCTCAATCTTCACTGGATATACCGCAACTCTATCCTCCGAGATTACATCTCCCAAGAAGTGAACCTCTTGAATCCAAAACTGGAACGTCTAGAGCATACCATAAATTTGGTTCTCTCGGAGTGTGTCTAGTACTACCTTCAAATGGTAGGCATGCTCCTCCTCAGTAGTCGAGTATATCAAAATGTCTTCGATGAATACTACAACAAAGTGATCTAGGTATGGCTAGAAGATCCTATTAATGAGACACATGAACACTTTTGGAGCATTGGTTATGCCAAAAGGCATAACCAAAACATGTAATGGTCGTACCGACACCTGAAGACTGTCTTCTTCACATCCAGGTCTCGAACTCTAAGCTGGTGATAGCCTAATCTAAGGTATTTCTTTGAGTACCACTGTGCTCCCTTTAGCTGATCAAAGTGGTCGTCAATCCTTGGAAGTGGGTACTTGTTCTTCACGGTCACCTGGTTCAGGCGACATTAGTCGATAGAGATACCCAAGCTCCCATCCACCTTCTTGACATACAGAATCATGGTTGCCCAGGGACAAACACTGGGCCAGATGAATCCCTATCCCTGCAAGTCCTCAAGCTGTACCCACAGCTCACGAATCTCAGCGGGAGCCATCCGATATGCTGGAGTATATATCAGTTTCATCCCGATGTATACGTCAATTTAGAAGTCCACCTCTCTGGGAGGAGGTATTCCTGGAACATCTTCAGGGAAAGCATCCGTGTACTGGTCCACCACTACAAGATAAGTCAGACTCCCCACATCAACCACTATGAGGGTAAGGCAAGCCAATATGTGAGTGATCGGCTTCACCCTCATCTGATTAAGTCTATCATGTGCTATAAAGGTTCTCTTCTCACCAATGAAGGTGAACCTGGTCCCATCCATGTGGACACACCGCACTTTTCGCCTAATACATTCAATCTGAGAATGGACTGTAGATAACCAATCCATACCCATGATGACATTGTAGGGCCTCGACGCCGCTATGAGGAGATACCAACTAAAGATCTCTCCTCCTAGAGTATGCTCACACAGTCGTCACTAGTGCGTAATCATCGAGTATGCTCCCATATGAGTCTCTAGCTGTAAGGATCGAGCCAACGGCTCTGTCGGAATCTCCGAGCACCGAACAAGTGCAGTTGCAATGAAAGAATTACTGGCACCTGTGCCTATAAGATCTTCAGAGAAGGTGGAGTAGACAAATATTGTACCTAGAATCATCTCCGGAGAGCCATGGTCATAGGCCTCAGCTGCTTGAAGCTGAGATATCCCTCGTCCAACTGCTCCCTGTGGTCGGGTTGGACCTCATGGATATGGTGGCGGCGGCACCTCGTAATGTCATCCACTACCAGCTGCACGACCAGCTCCTCTGCCATGTCCACCTGCTCCCTATGGATTACCTCGATCGAACCTCTGCCTCTACCTGGGAGGTCCCTCAACTGTCTTCTGATTTTCTAAATGGTTGTTTGGATCGTCATGTACCATGTGACCCTGCCCACCACATGAGTAACATTGTCTACTCCATGAATATGTGTATCTGCTCTGTGTTCCCCACACAATCGATCCTGAGTCATGCGATCGACCACCCATGGGTCTGGTCCTATTAGACCTCTGCATCATCTGTCTACTACCAGCTGCAGAAGACTCTGCAGCGTGTCGACTAGAAGTAGGTCTCACTGCCGGTGACTGCTCAGTAAGGAAACTCTTCACTAGGAGGGCTCTCTCTAACACCCCCTCATGCGTCGGGATGCTGAGGGAGATCATCAAGGCTCTGATCTCTCACCCGATCCCCTGTTCGAAGGTTTGGGTCCTGAAGAATGAGTCTCGCACCATATTTATGGAGTAGCATGAAAGTTCGGTGAACCTCTCTAAGAACTGTTCTACTATCATGATGCCCTGCGGAAGATGAAGTATCTCTTGTATCCGCACCGCACGAAGGGTGACTGGAACAAACTCCGCCCGGAACAGGCTCTCAAAGTCTGTCTAGAGAAGTGTCGCCTCATTGTGGACCTGAAGCATCAGGCTCCACCAATAGCCTGCTACTTCCTGAAGGAGACTTGTAGTAAGAATTACCAAGAAGTCTACTAGTGTCCCTACCATCTTGAAGACTCTCACCACAGCCTCCAGCCAATCCTCAGTTTCATGTGGGTCTGTCACTCCCCCAAACCTAGGTGGCCACTAGCGCTGGAACTCATAAAACATGCTCAAGTGGCGTTCATTGTCTTCTGCTGGGGCTGGTGGCATCAGTGGCCCGGCAGAAAGAGGTACCACTGGTGCCTCCGCTGGTAAAGGTCCCTGCACCGAGGCCTCGACGCTCAGTGGGCTGTTAGTGCATATGAATCCTGGAGCTCTAACTGGTCGTCCACGGGGAAGCATCCTGAAAGAAACAGATGCGACATGGTCAAAATATTTATACCTGGTGAGTTGACCTGGTTGAGATGACTTAGAGAAAAACTTTGAGAACACAAACGCAATCAGTGTTTTCATGCACTGAGTCAGAAATCCGAAGTCAGGGTCATGGAGTATGGATACGTCGACTCCCCGCACCAACACTGGACTTCATGTACTGAAAACCACACTTAGTCCCATTAACACTATTGCTTTAATGAAAATAAATATCAGAGTCCTAAGTTCTGCAGTAGAACTGACTCCGTTGATACCAATTTGTCATGACCTGTCCCCTGGGGCCCATATTTTGACCACCCCAATCCCTCCATTGATAGTCCAGGGGCTGGCGACTAGCACCAAATGTGTAAATACTTAAACTGGGAAGTCGTTGCCTTTATAACAGTAAAAAAACACAACAGAGTATCCAACTGGAAGTAAAACACTAAGTATAACTGTATACAAACGAGAGTGCTGAAAGTAAAGGGGAATGAATTACAACCCCAACAGTAAAGTACAATACAACTGAAATGCAAGTACAATTGAATAAAAGAAGTAAAGTAGATACTAGGTCATCCTCAGGGGTTCCTACCTGAAGGGTAGGAACTGATGGCCTCCTCTGCACTCCACGTTCGTCTGTCCGCTCCATGCACCGTCACGTCGAGTGGTCCACCTCTGGGTACCGACCAGTCCTGCTACTCTCTGCCCCAATCATCACTATCTGTCATCTTCAACTAATACAAAGTTGTGCAGGCATAGCCCGTGTAGGGGTGAGTATAACGATACTCAGTAGGGACCCCAAGACCCTCAAGGTTGCACTAAATCTAACAAGGATAAACCACAAGTATTAATTCAATATATAACCATCACTTAGGTATATACCCATACATATACATAAGTTATCTAGTAACCCATATCATTTGTGAAATAAACACAAAAGTCATTGACTCGCCTCAAACCAGGATTTTATTCAAGGAATAGTAGCAAGGACCATCCACAGTCAAACTGTCATAATCTCAGCTAATGTTGTACTCCCCCTCTATCGAGTATTATGGGCATGCCTCATCACATAGAGGTGCTTCCCACTATCCTTGTACTGCTGAGGTACTCCTCCTATCGAGTATCATGGGTCTGATGCATCACATAGAGGCGCTCCCCACAAGGGGTCTGCCATGCTCACACAAAGGCTCACCCCATCGTAGCCTGCTGAGGTACTCTTCTAGTCCAGTACTGTGGGTCTTCCATGCCACACAGAGGCACTCCCCACTGTGGGCATGCCACGTCACATAGAGGCGCTTCCAACTGGGCTAGTCAAAACACTCTGAGTCAAGAGGTCATCAGTCTTCAGGTCTCAACCAACTACTAGGTCTATGTACTCTACTCTCTCATCTCCGGGAGCATCTGATCCACAAGCTATGGTTTGACAATCAAACTGTCAATAAATCCACTAAAAATTATCTAAAAGTTCCTCCATGTCATAGGGATCTCAATGCAATAGAGGGCGTGTCAATCGGATGCCCAATCTATGAGTTACTGGCATTTTTGTTCCAGGGTCCAGTTGTATTCATGATTGATCCAACCTGATCATACACAATCGCAACCCAAATCTCTAGTGTGGTATACTCAAGGCACCGTCTCTCTCCAAGGATTCCAGCGCCACTGACGGTTTTTCAAAGGGGTGCCTGGTTCCAAAGTTATGGAGGTTTGTGCAGGGGTTCATTGTTTGCGCATGGTCTAAACAAACCGTGAGGCTAGGTCGTACGAAGCCTCTGGGTGAGACAGTAGCAACCGCATGGTTGGCACACAGTTTGACAAATCGTGTGGCCAAGCCATGCGAAGTCTATGGGTCTGATAGTAGCAATTGTATGGTTGGTGCATGGTTTGACAAACCGTGCGTCCAAGCCGTGCGAAGCCCCCAGGTGGGATAGTGGCTACCGCGCGGTTGGCGCACGTTTTCCCAAACCGTGCGGCCATGTCTTGCAGCCACATAAAATTATGGTTTAAAGTCTCGGGCCACTTGGTATTTTCCATCCTTCCCCCATTCTTCCTCCCACTAGTGCCTCATGCATGATGTCTTGTTTTTTAGAGGTTGGGGGAGCTCATTAGCTCGTTTTGGAGGCACATCGAAGAGGTTTCTTGGTGGATCGAAGGGTGTTCTCCATTCGTCACCGCAATGCAAATCCACCACCTTCCATCTTGAAGAACACACCATTCAAGGAGAACGGTAGAGGGGTCGGGCCACCTTAGTTTATCTCAAACCCTCCGCATTCGAGTGGTAACAGGCGGCTCATCAAGAACATAAAATGAGATCATCAAACCATATCCTCCTGCAATGATTATTCCCAACCATCAAAAGAAAACACCCATATTATTTTTTTTAAATAAAAGAACTAGGGAATATAATCATACTCAAAATCCAAACCCTACCTCTTATTTTTCATTCTTTGATGATGTCGGGAAAAGAGCGTACGTTGATTCATCAATGTCGGGAAGTGTTCGTGGTAGAAGACCAAGGAAGAAGCATCGTCAACATTCTTCACAGTCGGCTTCTTCTATTTTGGCACGGTTGATTATCAAGAAATAAGTTCGTCGTTCTTTGGTGGAGTATGAAGAGGTGTTCTTCGTGTTCTTCATTGAGAGATAATTCTCCAAGGGTTCTCCAAGTTCTCTCTCAAAGCTCCACCAAATGAATAGATTCCAACCAAAATAAAATAATAGGTGTGTCTATTATTTAATTGTTGGCATGAATTAAAAAGAATTAAAAAGGTGGTAATTAATTAAATGAAAGAGTTCAATTAATTAATTGTGATGGTTGGCACATTAATTTAATGGGGGATGGTGAAGAGTTTTCTCCCACATAAAAGGGGGGTTAAAGGGAGTTTGAAGCCCGCATGGGCCCCACCAAGGATATCCTCCCAAGGGAGGTTATGTGCGGGTGGGCCCCAGCACCATAACCTCTCATGGGAGGATATGGTGTGGTGACCCCCACCACTAACCTCCTCTTGGAGGTTTTAACCACCAAAAAATAAAAATAAGCTATACTTATTTTTATTTAATTTGTTAAAAATCCCAAAATATAACTTCCAATCTCATTAGAACGCAACTAATGTGAAGGTCTTACTAAGAAATCACTAGCTCTTTGAATTCAACGATACCCTCAGATTTCAATTCAGAGCACCGATTTAAAAGTTACAAAATCCCGCTCGTAAGTTTATTGAACGTACCCAATCAAAACTTTAGAAATTGTTCTTGGTCACACTGGGCCTTGGAATCAAGCACCGTAAATTTTGGCAGACTCATAAATATCACAAGAATTTATGAAAAAAAATTCTCTAGAATTTCCAGTTCTTTACACTTATAAAATATGGGTTAATTTTGTGTATATTCCAAAAAAATTCCTTCAAAAATAATTAGTTTATTATGAGTTCTCTATTAGGTAAATTTTTCCCCAAAAAAATACATCTATTTTTTTGGAACAGATGAGTTTTGTGTTTTTTTTAGATCTAGTCATATCATCATTAATTGTGGACATCCATGTGTTTTTTGGGTTTTAGTATGAGTGTATATTGTTCATCAGCAATCTATTTTTTTATCTTTCGTTTCTATTTTCTGTTGGGAAATATTTCAAAGTGTTTGTTTTATGCCCCTTAGTAGTACCTCTTAAGACATATTATTTCCTTGAAATAATTATTTATGGACAATTAATTGATCGAGGTAGATGTTTTGTTGGGATCCAACAAAAATTTTATCAGAGCGATGAATTTATTTTCTCTTCTAGGCTATTCAAGGGGGTTCATATCTATATTCTATTAAATGGACACTCTATTGATGTCATTTAATAGAAAGGGAAAAAATTTGACATGAGAGTGTAGTACTTATTCTGGGTATTTTAAGTATTTGCAATAATGTTCTGTGGTTCTTCATATTCTTGGGGAAGCTGCTGGTTTTGATGTTTACTATAAATCATTATATCATATGTCTTATTGTTTTTAAGTATCATAGATAATTTTAATGTTTTTTTATTGTATAAAACCACTAAATAACATTTTTATGACATATATTATATGGATATTGATGTATTTTCTATTTTATATTGTGGTGTAATTACAAAATTAGCAACAAAGATATGTTATTGACATATCACCAGTGCATTATTTATATATTCTCAAAATGTGACGTGAATATTCTGTTGCGATGTTTTATATAAATACTAAAATTTTATTAAATCGAGATTTATGATTCACCATGTAAAGATAATGATGTGGTCAATGAAATGATTATTATGGTGCACTTTGATATAGTTCAATAATGTTGTGTTTCCTAGAGAGTGGGGGATAAAATTCCCAAAATGAATATTCTTATTAGTGTAATTGATAATAGAGGATGTATCTATTTGTTGACGGTGGAATAGTATAAGGTGTAGCTCATTGAGAAATCCCATCATAGGTATTTCAAGTTAGAGGTTTAGAGATAATTTTATTTTCTATCATTATAACCGTGAGGGATGTTCTGATGATGATATGCATTGGGTGTAATTATAGAGTATTTTATTCATTCATTTGGTGATACATGAAGTTTCTTCCTATGTTATCCCCTATTTTCCAGTTGAAGTAAATCATGTTCTGAATAAGATCTTTCATCCGTTAATAATATTGAATTATTTGTATTGAATGGGATGATTAGTTATAAATATTGCATCCTTTTTATAATTTTATTGAAAATTATGTTTGAGAAACACGTAGGTGGTGGTTTTCATTAGACACTCAATGTTCCCTAATAGATTATAGAGGAAATCTAAATGAAATTCATAACAAGTTTTCTTAAAATTTTTGAAAGATGTTTTTTTTTGGATCATAATGATTTTCTAGATAATTAAATGTCACTTCATAGCTATTATGGAGTCAACCATAGTTGATATATGGTCAGTTCACGATCCCCAAATGATAGTAATGATACAATGTGTTCTAAAAATTCTTGTCATTTGATCATGATACCTATTTTGGATCTAGATTATGTTGAGATATCAAGAACATTATTTGATCTAATTTATTCTTTATCACTTTATTTCATCTATATATGGATGGTCTGACATAATGGGCAATCTGAATATCATAATTCTTGTAGCATGAATGTGTATAAGATTTTGGTGTATTGTGGGTGAGGTACCCACCCATGTAAAAGTTATCATAAGATTACTATTAACACTAAACCATTTTTATAAAACTATTAAATTTTATGTTTTAATGAATATTTATATCACCATTGAGTTAAAACAAGGTTGGGGAGTCATCTACTATCTTTATGAGAATTTTGGCCGAGAATGAGTGATAATATTTTGTGGAATCATAGGAGATAAAGGGATCTCATGTTTATCATATGTCTAATTAATATCATTGTTGGAATCACATATATTTAGGCATTACTGATAATGTGTTCTTAATGATGTCACCTCACCATGTGTAGTGGAGTTTTTTTTCAAGGATGTGAATTTTCCCCATAAATTTTTCAAACTTTTCATGTTTTTTCATGTGTTCAATATATTATGTATCGGTTATTAATTCCACAACATATATATATATCTGTGTGTGTGATATTTATTAAATATTAATTGTATAATAGATTCATCAATATATAAATAATGATACAAATTCCATTTTCCAGTTAGATTTGTCTATTTAAGATGATACTATTATCAAAGAATAGACGGATTAGTTCCAAGAAATTCATGAGAAGGAATTTTCCTAGCATTAGATTACCTTGGTTCATGTAATTAGTTTTCATAGTGGTTATGCATATTTATTTGAAAAAATTAGTAAAATATGATCTCTCATTTTTTGGATTCATTACATACTTTTTGGTGATGATATATATAAAATTTCTGATGTTCTGTCTATGGAATCTTGGTCATGAAGCCATGGGAAACTTTTTGTGTAGTTAAGAAATTTTTGGGACCCCAAAAAATATAGTTTTGATGCTTCACCATATATATTGAGTGGTCAATATCCATGTTTTGTTTCTTTTTAAGTGTCCCTCTGACATAGTTAATGTCTATTCTATGGATTCTTAGTGGTTAGAACCCATGCCTCTCTTGAATTTCAGAACATGGTGGGGCATTGTGGCTTGGCTACACCCTAATAGATCTTCTAGTACATCATATGAGGGATTTTCAAAGAATTAAATGGGGGAATATATTGGTGGATTTTATCATGTATTTATAGAGTACATTTGATATAAATACAATTATAATCTGGTAACCCTTAATACATTTAGGTTTCGTGAAAAAACCTGAGTAATGGAGTTTAATAGACAAGTTCCATTATGGTGTCCGTAAATTTACAAACTGTATAAATTTTTAGCTTCTTTTAAATAACTCTTATTTAGTTATTATTCATTCAAACCCTTGGTTACTAGAGATTTTAATTAATAAATAGTTAAGCTGTTTTTTTATCCCATGGCTTCTGAAGATAAAATCATGGTTGATCTAATTTGAGATCCATTCCTCCTTTAGTTTTTACTCACCCTCACTCAACCATTAAATGGGAAGGAAGTTTGTTTTATATAAAATAATGATTAGATATTTATTAATTATTTATACATAGTTCCTATAAATATTACATCTACAGAAATAATGATTTCCTTTTTCAGGAAATAATGTGGAGATTTGATTCTATCAAAAACATCTTACTTAGAGAAAAGTGAAGTCTTCATATCGAGGTTGGAAATTTATTACCTCACTTTTTTCATGTGATTATATTGGAATAACATGGATTAAATAATTTTAAATAATGGATGAGATTTAACTTAATGTAAATCATTAATCACATGTAAGAGTATTGATTGAATTTATTAGATTCCAATATTTTAATATATTAATTCATTAATAATGTTGGTTTATTCATTATATTTTATAATTATTTTGAGTTGATTGATTTTATTGTTGTTTATCCATGTCACTATTAATATTCAAAAAATTGGTTATAAAATATAATTTTGGTGAGGGAAGATAAATTATTAATGAGGCATGAGAATATAATTAGATTTCTACCTTTAAATCTATAATGTAATATAGTTTACCATAAAGCATGGAAATTTTGGATTTTATTCTTCTGATACCAATTGGATTTTTAATTCCCCATTACCAAAACTAATTAATAAATAAAATTGCAATTCACTATGAAAATGTGTAATGATAATTACAAAAATTAAATTGTTTGGATATTTTATTAACCCATAATTTTTGTAGTTTTTATTAATTATAGTGAATAATTTAGTTTTAGGGTAAATGTTTAGTGATAAAAATATGATTTTCATACATGATAATTAATTATAATGGTATATATGTTGATGTGAGTTATTTCAAAATATTAAATGTTTGGTATTTTTGGAAAAAATCATAATTTTCATATACATTAGTAGTGGTTTCATGATGATGATTCTTGAATAGATGAGACAACATGAGATTTGGGTTTTTCTATTTATGTTATCATTTTTTTCTATAATAAATTGTATTGTTGGTATAGGTTTAAATTTTGGTTATCATGTCTTTATTTTGGTTGTATCACGGTTGGATGTGGTGATTATTTTATTACTTGATATTGTTTTCATGTTCCATTAGTAATTATCTAATTATTAAAGTAAATTTTCATTTTTCATACAGTACTAAAAAATATGGAATATTAATGAATTTAGATTCATTTATGTGGATGGGTTTTAATAATAGTATTTACTCATTAATTGAACACATATATTTTATTGGGATGAATTCACTATAATCATGGAGTAGAAATTATTAATTTACATAATGAATCACAAAATAACATTGTATTTTGAAGATATGAAAAGATTAAACTAGATTTTATGATTGAGAAAATGAAATTTTTTAATTTATAATTAATAAATAAATTGGGTTATTCTAGACTTGATGCTTGTTTTCTTATGTGTTATAGGTTTTGATAACATTGAGGAGACAACTAGGTGACATGTGGGACGATACATATACCCCAGGTATATGTTTTTTTAGTTATCCCTAGTTTTCTAATTTGTGATATATAATCCTTTTTTTATGATTTAGAATTCTCTAAACCCAGTTTAGTAGGTTTATCTATACTCAAATTTTATTGTTTCTATTTTATCTCCAAATAATTAAATTTGGATAGGAAATGGATGGATAACATCTCTATCTTAATTTCCCCAATTAAGATAAAGAATGATGTGTGAAAATACCCAATAAGTCAAACCTAAATATATAATATATTTTATTACATGGGATTTGATAGTCTTGAGTAATATTATATAGAATTTTAAAGCCTATGGCAGCAAAATGTTATATCATGTAACTATATTCTGTTTTTATTAACCATGGATACTAAAAGATTGCATGAAAAGGTTTTGATGGATTTGGGTATAGTGAAAGTGTCATTGGATTTTTGGATTATAAACATCAACATAGTTGAAGATGTGATGAGATTTGGTAGGCTTGTGAGATCATGTGATATAGTATTAGTTGATGATATGAATTTTATATGATTATCTATCTGGATTGGATTCAATATTTAATTGATTTAAGGAAAAATACATCGATATTGGGGATGGATTGTGAAAAAATAATGGGTAATTTCATGATATTTACCTAATATATGTATATGAATTTGGTATATAATTTTTTACAAATATGTATTTCATGGCATGTGAGCCTAGGTGAGGATGGGGGTTAGTTTTTATTGGATAGGATATGGGTTGGTTTTATATGTTTTGTAATTGGGAAATAATATTATTATTTAAAATTTAATGAGTGGATCAGGGTAGGATCCAATGGGTTATTCTTTTATTTTAACACTGTAAAGAATTAAAACTATTTTTTGGTCAACAGTAGTTATTCGGTAAAGGATTGTTGAGATATTAACTCAGAGATTCCTTTCAAGAACTGTTGGAGTTTATATTCAATTCCTATGTTTTTTAAATTTTTATCTGATATTTTCATTAATTACATAAATTCAAAGCATTTTTATTGATGATAAACTTATTTAATGTTGTATTTTGATTGGTGTATATTATCTCTTGTCTAGAAATTTATTTACAGAGGATAATGACTCCTATTTATTCCTTTTTTCATTATTCATGATGAAATATTATATCGTATTGGAGGATATCTTTAAGGACCACTAATTCCTTCACTATAGCCCAAGGAGGGGTATATGTGTGCAATAAATCATACCTTTAATAAATTGTGAATATATTTTTATTATTGAAATTCATGTATTTTTATTCATGTTTTGAATGTTTTTCAGTTGTTAACGGGTTATTAGTTTATCCTGTAGGTGTTATGGAGGTTTTTAAAGATCATTTTAATTAAATTTTTATATATTTATAGTAACATGATTAACACGCTATTTTTTATAATAGTGAAATAGTATATTTCACCTTCATAGGGGTATCACAATATTGTTTTCATGTTCGTTGCATAATGTAAATACCATGCCTTTATCACTTTATATTCTTTTCACTTTAGACTATAATTCACATTCATTAACTTTTAAGGACCTTTTGGTTTTAGATTTTTAGAGAATTAGGAAAAACACTTACAAAATAAAATAATTCATTAAAATTGGAAACTTCTACATGGTATCAACTTTATCAATTAAACAAATGTATTTAAAATAAAACATGATTTCTTTTACAGAAAAATATTTAAAATTTTCATCTTTAAATCATTCTTGTCCCTAAAATAATTTAAAAACTACGAAACACATTTTAGAAAATGCAATGATCATAAATTCTCAGTATGGGACATTAAGAAGAAGGATTTTAGTCTACTGACGAACATGATAACCTATTTAATATTATTTGAGAAAATAAAAAATAATAATAAATTTCACATGAAAACACACTCATAATCTTTTAAAAGAATAGTATTAAAATCCAAAAATTTAATAAATCATAAAGGTAACATTTAGAATCATTTTCACCTCACAATTAAATGTATCTCTCGCATTTATTGTATCTCTCATTGATAAAAAGGGAGTAACAGTCGTAGTTACATCTGGAATAACCACTACAATATATTCTAATAATCTCTTTTGAGAAACCCAATAGGTTAACTCCATCACATTAACCAATGAATTGGAGAGAAATAATGGGCTCACAGTACCTCAGTATATAGTGGAACCACCTATCAATAAAAATAATTCCAATAAACCATAACATAATAATAAATCAGAAATATTTCATCAAAGAACATTCTTGTGGAAAATAACTTTTCCATTTTGAAATCAATTTTTATTTTTAATAATATGTGTATTTATTAATGAATAAATTTTTTTTTGAAAATATTGTTTCAAAATTATTAAGTAAGATTCAAAATATTAGGGAATCATGAATATAGAAAATTCAATTCTTTCAATAATTTATAAAAATTCATTACTTGTAAGATTTTGTAAAAATAGTTGAAAGAGTACTTTTAAAAGATGGTTTTTCTAAAAAAAGTACCTTGTGAATATAATATCATTGTAGTGAGCATTAATAAAAATAATTGATAATTTTTAGCCACTATAAATTTATATAATATAAGTATAAAAACAAAATTTGATATTAATGAGTCATTACCCACATAATCATTGAAGGACATAATCATGAAGTAAAATTTCACCCAAATAATGGAAATTTGGTTAAGAATTCCCATAATACTTTTGAAACTAGTCAAATCATATTCCACATGAATGATTAATATTTTGAAAGGCATATAATTTAATGAGAATAAATTAGTTCGTGATATAACATGTATATAAAGATTTACATATTCATCATAATGTAATATTTGTGTATAACATCAATATATGCCTCAATGAAAGAAAATTTAGACGAAGATCATTAACTTAAGTCTGATTTATCACCCATGTCCTTTATATTATTTAATAATAAAAACAGGTTAATAATTAAAATTATATTGAACCATTTTCAGGTTTATTTTTCCTTTTATATCACTTATTTTAATTTGATGACAATTTCATAGTTGTTTAAGTTCATGTCGAACATTTTGATGATATTCGGTACTTGTGTCCAAAATTAAAATAGTATAATGTATATAATAAAAGTCTTAATTAGTAAATTATCTCAAGAATAATATTCATTAAATTAATTTAATTTTTATACATAAATTAAACATTAAAATAAAACCATTAAATATGGTTTTGAAAAATGAACTATGTAATAATCATTGATACGGTAGGACTTACGTAGGCATAAGTAACATTTCTATTTTTAAATGATCATTGTGAAAAAAAGGTAAGTATAATTTTATCATTGTATAATTATTATAATATAATTAATACCATATTACTCCTTAAAATATGTTTATATATATTATCCATGTTTGGTAGTAATTAAAAATCAATCACATCTCTTCGTGAAGGTGATAATTCACACGTATGCACGAACGAAATAATCATTTTTATATGTATAGAAAGATAAGAACGTAAATGATATATTATATTTTCATAATTCTAAATATTACAGTTATAATATATATAATTTTATATTTTATCATTATAGACATTCATGGGAAGCAGTTTTCGAGAATAGATTTCATCATTTAGTGAGGCGGTAGTCCACCAAACACATGAATGATTAATTATTTTCACATTTGATTGAATTGGACATTGATTGAGGTGATGATATTTTCAAAATAACATCTATGTATATGTATGATACTATATTTATTATTTTATCATGTTTTTTTAAGATATTAAGGAGATGGATGAAGAAAGAAAATAGAAACTCATAATTAAAAACAATACATCTTCTTTAGAAATCCTTGGTATCTTAACACTTTTAGTCCATTATAGGTGGATTTATGCCTTAAATAAAATATATGGAATGTGTATAAGGATTATAGGATGCTATTTGGGAATTTATGGCCGAAAAAATATAGTCTATTCAAATGATAAGAATGGGTTCACTTTTATAAGAGAGGTGGGGGAACTCTTGCAATTCCTCAAAATATTAAATTAATATAACCCAAATTTCTAATAAAAATGGAATAAAATAGTTTTATTTGCATGATAGGGTAATTTAGGTCAAAATATATGCATCTAATGAATATTTTAAATATATTTAGTATTTTTTTATCCTTACCTTTTCGTTTTTAACCCTAATTTAACCCCATTAACTATTACTCTCATAACATTTATTTTCACTTTGAGGGTTAATTTAATTTCTATAAAATTACAAAAGACACATAAATTATACATTTTTGAAATTTTAAACTTTATAAAAAACATTTTTCCAAATTTATATTTTTATAAATCTTATATCATTTAATAAAATATTATTTACTCTAAAATATAATTAGAGACAATTTTTACAGTATTCGTTATTTTTTATTTTACAAAACTCAAAAATAACATAGAACAATGATATTTAAAACACCACCTAAATTTCATAGGTATCAATAAAATTTAAGGATGATATTAATTATCTAAAATTATATCTATTTTAATACAATTTATTTTATATTTTCTTTAATTAAATAATTACTTTATAATCATTGGGTAGGCCTTTAAGTTAATTATTTCATTCATAAAAATTAGAAATAAATTATCATGATGAATATAAAAATTTTATCCTTAAAAATACTATTTATAGTATGAAATATATTCTTAATAACCCTTTATTCAGAATTTTATAGCTATTAAAAACATAACTATGACATTTTTTACTTTTAATTAAGATATAATACTATAAGGGGAATAAATTTATCCATATGGGTGAAAGAGGTCAAAAAATAATCCCATGGATGGTTTTGGTATAAAATATATATGAAAATAAAATTAGGATATTTTTTAGGGAAATTCAGAATATTTAGAAAATTATTTTTACCCTTAAATACCTTATTTACCCATAACCAAAGTAATAAAAATTTCTATATTTATAATTCATATTATACAAAAATAATTGGGAACTATTTACTATATTATTACATTGTGATTCAAAATATCAAATCCATTTTTTAAAATTAAAAATATATAACTGGATATAATTGATTTAAACTTACTCTTGTAGAGAAGGTGAGAAAATGAGTTATTAAAATGAAAACATTCAAAAGATTAAAATATTTTTATATACAAATTCAATATAAAAATGTTTTCACATACATAAATTAGATAAATAGATTAATATTTGAAATAATTTTACATTAATAAATTCAAATATAATATTACATTATAAATAAAATAGATGAAAAATATTTGTTTAATTAAAATGCGGTATTTTTTACTATTCATAAAAAACGCAACTTCTTAGAAATGTACAAATAAAACAACCAAGGTAATCATTGATATTAAAAGATAAAATAAGAATATTATTTTTTAAAATAAAATTTATAAATGTGTCAAATTTTTTTCATTAAAATAATTCTTCCATTAAAAGAATCAAAAACATCAAGTTTGAAAAATATCAGTTTATGCATAGAATTAAATTTGTTCTTATTTTATGCCTATAAAAATATTGGAAGAATTTAAAAAATTGAATATATAAAATATAAATAACATTAATATAATACTAAAATAGTTACTAATTTAATTCATTAAAATGAAACCCCTTTTGGGCATAAACATTTTTTTTTCAAAAAAAACATCCTTCATTTTCAATTGGTGGTTAGTGTCATTTTTATTAATTAGTAACAAATAAATTAATTCTATTGAAATTTTTACTCAATATTTTAATATTTTAATTCATATGATTCATAACTTCTATTATAACATTTAGGGTATAATGATAACATTTAAATAATAATATTTTTTTGTTCATTTTTGTTTGATGTGGTGTATCATACATGTTATTGAACATAATGTTTACTTATAATAATTACATTATGTTACATTATACATCCTATAATAAATTTCCGCTCACAGTTTGATCTCGGGATTCATTACCAATGTTTGAATATTCAAAATAAATTTTTTGAAATTCCATATCAGAAAAAGGGTTAATAAAACATTCACTTAATAATAGAGAAATTAAATTATGAAGGTAACTTGAGATAAAACTTACTAAGATTCTATATGAGGAAACATATACTAGGAAGATAATACTAACTCTTAAGGATTAATACTAAATGATTGAGAAAATTACTAAGAAAAAGTTAACCATTACAAAAGCATAAATCTGTGATGGGTTAAAAGCGCCATTGATCAAAGTAAACGGATAATGTTTTTGTTTCAGAATCATTTTCCTAAAGATAAAGAATTCATTTTTTTCATAGACTGAAAAAATAATTAAATATACTTACATGAAATGTATAGTTCCATCCTTAAATCAATTTCTACCACAAACTCACCTTTTTCTCCAAAAGATGATTATTTATGATTTTTTATTTTCCACGCATGAAAAACTAGAATCAACTTCTAGAGAATTAGATAATACAAAAATTATTAACTATATATTTCATGTTTCATGAAATGTTAACCAAAACCATAATTGTTAGTAAAATATTATAAAATTCCTCAAAAATAATAATCCAGTATATGAAAAAAAACTAAATCAATCTCCAAAATTCAATAGTGGAGCCAAAGTTCAACATAGATCATTATACAAATGACAATCCTTGATATTCCTCAAAATGATCCCAGACTAATATTGAAATCCAAAAACCAAAATGATTTGATAAGGTATTCATCTAGGACTTGTTTATTAATTATATTCAAATAACATCAATTACTATTAAAGTTTCTTACAAAAAATTAATCTCCCTTGTAATCTTTATGATAATCAAATTTTTCGATAAATAACCTGAATCACTTTACGTTCAATATAAAATAATACATTTTAAAAAAAATATAGTTTAAACTTTATTCCTCAAATGAAATATCATAGTATTCTATATACATTGATCATATAGTATTTTGAAAATAGTGATCTTATTCTAAAAAAACATTAATCACTTTATCACAAAGTCATTTTCCAATCCAAATGTTATCAATTCAATAAAAAAAATATTCCCCAAAAAACCATTCTTCTCTAGATGATTTAAACAAATAAAAAATTATACAAACCAGTACATCAAATTGGATAGTTATAGGAACTACAATCTTGTTGCCCATCTGTCGTGGGTTCAATTCCCACAGCCTTATTGGATGCAACATGTCGTCTCCCAACCTATGGGTTGTCCTTTTTTATGTCTAAAATGATAATTATTATAAAATTACTAGAAACATTAGAAAATCCTCCAAAATAATTGTAATATGTTTTAACTTCAATGTTTAAATCATAACTTACATTTTTATCCGCAAAATGAAATAACGATAATTTACCTAAAAAATGAATGTCTCCAAAAATATTATCAGTCACCGTAAAATTTTAAAACATAAACCATAAAAATGGATTTTTAAGGTAATTAACTTATGATCAATGTGAAAACTACAAAAACATGGTGATATCCATAAATCTTTATAGTACATTCTAATATAAAATGATTTCTAAAAATCCTTTGATACCTACTGTAAGGAACCAATATTTCTCATCACTTATTCTATTGATCTTAGACTAGAATTCTCTATCATAAAACTCTGAGGTTCCTTTATGTTTATAGTTTATCGAAATAGGAGAAACTCTTACTCAGTAAACTCATACGTCCTTAGTGGGAACTTATTGATAGAATTCATTACATCCAAAAATAAAAAGTATTTAAAATAAAACAAGATTTATTTTCTTGATAAATCATTAAAAAAATTTCATGAACACATCCTTGTCCCTATACATCCTTAAAACCCATGAAAACCCCCCTTTAAACATGGGATGATATAAATATATTAGTAAGATAAATAAAGAAATAAAATAATTTTTTCTATCAAAACAATGAAAATCTATTAAATGAAATTTGATCAAATAAAACAAATTATTGTCACATGAAGAAAACACAAATTTTATACTCATATAAAATCATTAAAATATATATAAATAATAAGTCCTAAAGTTATATTATGGTATGATTTCCAAATCATACTTAAATTTAGACCAAATTTCAACTGTATCTCTCTTGGATACACATAGAGTTACCGTAATAGTTATATTTTGAATAACAATAGCGGTATGTTCCTATAATCTGTTAAGAGAAATCGTACTGATTTTCTCTATTCATTACCCAATTCATTGGTGATTTATAACTGCACTAGTTGGCCTCAAAATATCATAGAACCACATATAATCATAAAAACTTCCCACGAACCATAACGCAACCACAAAATATAATTTTTACATAAAATAAAATTCATGATTAAAATAATTTTCCCATTTTGAAATAAATTTTCATTTTTCTAAAGCAGAAAACTCAAAACTAAAAACCAATTTTTTTAAAATAAAATTTTAAATTTAAAGGATGATTTAAAATATTATATCTCTGTTACACCCTAAGATTTTATGAGATAGATTATTTTAAATTTTTTTTCTTGTTTTTCATGCTACACAAAGATTATCTTGCACTATACGCAACATTGTATTAGCTTGCAGTATACAGAACACTATTATTGTTTTGTGTTATGGACAATTTCATGTTCTTTTGATATAATTCATTTCATGAAACACTGAGTATAGATTTTGTTTAATGAATGCAATAACTATGTTTTTATTGTGCTATATAGAACACCAAAGACAACTCTAACTAAACGTAACACTGATTGGATTGCAGTACATGCAAGAGCTACCTTCCTCAATAGCTTGTGTTGTATTCAATACCGAGTTGTACTAAACAATGATATATTATTAAAATATTATTATTTACTAGGATATAAACTAGCCATTATGAATCTCATTATCCACATTTATAATTTAATATAATATAAAATTCATCATATATATTTTCTAGAACATGATATAAGAAAAAATTCATTTTTTCAGATAAAAGAAGTTCTTTTCAAAAATGAAATTTTGTCACCTTTTGATGGTGCACCCATTTATAATCCAGTTTTTAACACTTTTATATATTACATTTGACAAAATAAATTTATTCTCTGGAATATGGACATAAAAATTTTCTTTGGTTTATTTTTTTGTATTTTTCTGAAAAAAAGTCATATTTTAATGAATAGTATAAAATACTGCATTTTAATTCAAAACTACATGTTCCTCTAATTTCATTATATAGTTATATTGTCATTTTAATTTGTTTTAAATTTTAATTGGACTATGTTTTTGTCATTTAATCCAATTTTTTTCATTATAAGTAATTTCATATTTAAATTGGACATATACACTTGTCAATATTTTGATAGTTTTTACTTCTTAAAAACACACTTTCTGGTTTTGACAATGATAATTAATATTAATTTAATTTCTTCAAATTATGTTTATCCAAATTATAAAAATTTATTCTATATTTTTTAATCATAATTTCCATATTATATAAATAGATCTATATTATTTTCTTGTAACTGGAATATTAACTACGGTAATTTTTATTTACCAAAGTTAAATGTAAATCGGAAAAATTAGTGTAACAAATAATATGAGAAGGAAAATTAAATTATCCAAAAACCTTCCAAAATCCTAACATATGAATAAAATTATAACCTTAACATATTTTTTTCGAAACATATTCATTTAATGTCCACTAGAAAATTAAAATGACATTGATATTAATAAATCCAATGAAAGTGAAAAACTTTAAAACCCTAAGTTCTTATATGTATAATAATTTTAATATAAAGATTAGAAGGTGATATCTTCAAAAATAAATAGTCCTTGGAAAGATAATATAATTACCTACATCATGGTAATTTATTTTTAATTTTTATAAAATAAATAATTATCTTAAAGTCTTATTCTTTGATGACATAAGAAATAATTAATTGATGTGAAATCAATGAAACAATTTTTATTAAAATGAAAACAACCATAAAAAGGTCAAAAAACATGATTGAATCTTGGTGGCCAAGTATATATCAACCATAATTATCCAAAGTTCAATCTAGTGACCATTTTGAGACTTATATAATAGATTATGACATTTATGATATATTATTTAAAGTAATGTTAAAGTTGTCACATTCATTCTTTAATAAGTATAATGTTTTTATTATTTGATTTTATAGGATACGAATTAGAATAAATATAACCTCATTAAATATATTAAATTTATATTCATTATTTTATTTTATTTTTAATTTTTAATTAACAAATAAGTTTATTAAATAATTACCCAAAATCATTGTAGTAATTATTTTATTAATGTAGATATGAAAAAATGTTATTAAAAATATTAAAATAAATATATTTTCTGATAATAAATATGTCCAATGAATTTTATAGATACCCCTGAACTCTTATTAATATAATAAAATAGTTGTTTCTAAGTTAAATTGTTATCCTAATATTTTTAAAAATAAATAAATTGAATACTATCAAAATTGAAACTATTGATTGTTTATCAAAATAGTGTTTTATTAAATTATTTTAAAATAAAAAAAATTAAATAACTTAACTAATTATTATATGGTCAAATATGTTCTATATTATTTATTTATGGTCTAATTTACATTATATAAGTAAAATTTTTACCATTTTCATATCAAAATAATTTTTTCCCTAGTTTAAATGAAATAGAAAAACTAAGTGTTAAATTGAAAAGATAAGGTTTGAATGGACATAGGAACTTATCTAAAATTTATTGGTTGATGATATTACAACATTATATCATATCATCTAGGAAATTGGTACATTTTCGAGGTTTATATTTTGGTTTTTATTTTATTATAAATTTACTATTTTGAGGTTTCAAAAATTTCACATCAACTCAATTATAAATGGGAACTTTCTCTCTCAACTCTTCAATTCATTTTCATCCTTCAAGCACGACCATCCCTTGCCCATTTCCCTTCTAAATTCCCATAAAAAATATAGAGGTTCTGGTCTTCTTCAAATACCAACTCTAGTGCTATAAGAGGAGATTTAGAAGAGGCAGGTTGAAGAAGAATAGGTTCAGATACAAACAAAGCATATCAGACCGAAGGTAAGGGATAACATTGAAAATATAATTTTTATTTGAGGTTGTTTATTTATAAGTATTTACTAGGGGTTTATTTATCATCCATACCCATTTTTGTAAAAATATTTTCATAAAAGTTTTACTATTCTTCTATGTTTATTTAAAGTCATTTTTACCCATTTTTTGACTTTTACTACATGGTATGGAGGGATTTGTTCTTTCATTTTCCATACGCGGTTCATTTTGAATTTTCTAGAAAAGTACAAGAATAATATTTATTTAACATATATGGAATG
The DNA here is from genome assembly GCA_963277665.1 of Viscum album. Taxonomy (NCBI): domain Eukaryota; kingdom Viridiplantae; phylum Streptophyta; class Magnoliopsida; order Santalales; family Viscaceae; genus Viscum; species Viscum album. The sequence continues at coordinate 1,458,974,825 of OY728150.1, read as the reverse complement.
AATGGATTTTAACATCTTCTTAACTCTATATTAACACGAAGCTTCCTCTAAACTATTTTAATTTTATTTTCAACTAAATTATTTTCTTTTTAAATTGTATGGAATTTTGAGAAAAGAAGTAATTTTAGAAGAAGAAAGGATATTTTCCTCAGGAATTAATCTCATGTGTTTTATCAAAATTATTATCCATCTAATATAACATAATTCTATGTATTATGTTATGATGTAATGATGTTTAAGAAACCCTTTTTTGTTTGTTACTCAGGTTATGCTACGGTGAATGGTTTTTATTGTGTAGTAAATATAAGAATGATTTAATTATGAGATGGTTGGTCCCTATATCTCCCCAAAATTACATGGGTAAAGATTTTTATCTGATGAGATAAACATCATTGTAATGGAATGTTAATTCAGTTCAGCAATATAGGGCTCGAACTGCAATTAAATTCGTTTTAGTAATTTATGGTTGGAACAGAAAGTAAGCCCAATTCAGTTATCGAATTTGTCCATTATGATGGCTTTAGCAGTAATACCTTGCCTACTATGGAAATCATATTATGAAATTATTTTTTTCCACAATTCCATGTCTTTTTTCAAAACAATTTTTTCATGGTTAATTTTCCTTTATGATCTATGCCTTACGAACATCCATGGTTTATTTCATGACTCGTGATTTTGATATTTAAACTTTATGTTCATTATTTTTATATTCTTATGTTTATGGTTTGTTTTATGTTCCCAATGTTTACCCGTACTAAGAACTAGTACTCGCCCGTGTTATTTCACGACATATTCGATTAATGGTTTTTCATTTAATAAGTGATTAATATTTATAAAACTTGAGAAGAAACAGTAATGTTGAATAAAATTTAATTATAATGTAATGGTTTAAGATAATGGAAAAGGAGTGTATATAATATTAAGACACCATTCAAATAGTTGAAAAAGAAAAAGGATAGAGTAAATGTATATGAATTTTTAAATTTTGAGGAAGAATATTTGAATTAATTTTCAATTCTAATCACAATAACTATAATGTGTGCACTAAAATAAATAGATAAATATAATTCAAAGATATTATAGTGGTTCAAATAATACAAATGAGAAATCTGAAATTAAATGAAATAATAATACATTAAATGAGTGGGTTGTTCAGGAAAAAAGAAAAAAGAGTGAAACTATTCATCATGTATATTGAACAATATGGAATGAGGGACGTAGAGATCAGATTCAAAGATGAATCAAAATATGCAATTAAATAAAATAAATAGATGAAGATAGGGAGTCGATAGCCACTTCATAATAATTGACAATATGAAATTGAATAAAAAAATAGATAATGACAAATTGAATCTGGTTGTTTCTTCACTATATTTCAACAGTATTGGGTTGTATATCTATATTTAGTAACCAACTCGTACATAATGTATATATATATGTCATCAAGAATTAATGAAATAATGTTATTTTATACTTTCAACTTTTTATCATATAATATGAATAAACACACCTTTCTGTACATAAATCCACTTAGCATAATATTTGTTCATAAAAAATATTCTTGTTTTCTATAAAAATATTTAAATTAAAGAATATTGAAACACATAAATATTACATACTATATAGTGAAGTCTTATGCATAAATTAATTAATAATAAAGAGTTAGTCTATCTTAGATATAAATCCATTACCTAAAATGTAATCATGCAACTAATAAAATATCAATACAGTTGTATATGTGGCCACTGATGTGCATTTCAAATTATAATTGCATGAATTTATAAAATTCAAGCCTACAATATACAAAATACTTGAGGCAAGAAATTGGATAATAATATTTAAATATGAAATAATTTATTTACATAAATAGTCAATGTCAAATAGGATAAGGACTTTCAATTGATTCTTCCAGAAACAGAAAAATTAATCACTTTTAGATGGAGAGAGAGGCCATGGGGGATGATTTGGTCATTTAAATTATATTATCTTCATCATCTCCATATCATTGCAAAGAGGCCTCACATTTGTTTCCCTCCTATCATCTAAAAAACAGGACCTCAAGAAGTTATGTTCCTAAAAAAACAAATGCATCCCCTCTAGTTAATCTCACTACTGCAATGTATATTTCCAGCACATGAATTTATTATAGCACTCTTGGATCCATTGGTTTGGTTCAAAATAATGGAAAAGTAAAGATATGTTAATCGCTATGGGATTCGACACATGTAGATGAAATCGATCCATACAACTACAGATATTAGAGAAATTTTTAGGAAATAATAAAAAAATTTGAAAATATTTAATTTAATTAATAAGGAATTAAAATTTCTATTGTGCATTCATGATAGAGAAATCAAAAACATGAATGAAAAAATAATGAAATTGTATAATTAAAATTATTATTATTATAATAATTAATGATAGAATGAAAGTCATGTTACTGAAAATAGAGTCATTCTTTAATTTTCTTTCTGGAAAACATCATTCAAAGTAAATAAATGTTTTAGAACACTTCAAAACAATGACAATAGTCATTGTTTTTTTATAAGAATTTTTCCAAATCGGGCCAATGCTTCTTTTCTATTAGTTTCATGATTGTTGAAAAAACAATTCTTGTCTACCCAAATATAGATAGTATCCAACTATACAACACTGATGTGATGTTAAAAATAATTAAGTGTAAATGTGATCGATAAAATGTAGAAAAAATACTAAAATATTATTTTCCCTATATCTCATACAAAAACTGATTAACGTATAAAATATGAATTAATAAAGATCAATGCCAAATCCTAATATCAAATTTATAAATGACATCAGTTGTGTAAGAATTACAAGTCTACTACTAAAAAGGGAAATTATTTAATACTTTCTATAGACCTGAAATCATTTGAAACATTCTATAGAACCGTAGGCTAAATGGTTGATGTTCAGGGCCACAACTAATGATCATTGTTCATGACTGTTTATGTAAAACCATTGTTATTGATACGGGTGCCTTACCATTGGGTTGTGCATCTTTTGTGTGTTGTAAAGAAATATAAGCAAAAACCAACTGTATCGGCATTACTGTTTTAGTGGATTTTGTGAACATTTTTTAAAAGCATGTACTAAAAATTTGATGCTTAATGATTGGCTTAATAATTCAGTAAATCTTGATGTATAAAACAAATAAAGGAGTTATTATGATATATGAATAGATATGCTTCATGAAAAATGAAATCAAAAGCAGGAGCAATTTATTACTAACCCTATGGAACAACATTGAATTGTTAACATTATGTAATTTACAATGTCTTTGTTTTCTGCATTCAGTGCCTCCAGGACCGTACTCCTCCATATTAATTTCTGCTACATTACGAAATCAGTGCCCTTCACCTCCAACTAGTTCTCATCATCCTCTACTTCCTATGAGTATCATGCATCGGTTTCCATGACAACAACATTGTCTGGTTTTGATATCCCAGATACTGTGCTAGGGATTATGAACTGCTGGGAAGCCTTGCTCTATAGATGAGAGCTTATATCCTTGATCCTTTCCTCCCCAAATATTTGAAATTCTGAAAATGGCCAACATGGAGATGAAAGATAGAATCTGAACCAGTAGCACAAAATTCGTTAATGCTGGTTGCCTCAAAGCGTATGCGAAGATACCAAGGAAAAACTCAAATTTTTTATTCTCCTTATTCCATCCATGTTGACACCCGATGCAGGTTTCAACCCTAACATAATATATATATTCACCTTGTGAATCGTCTTCCCGCTCTTGGTTTTCTTCGAATCCTCATTACCACCTACACCTCGTTTTTTTAATGATTAAAACAGTGTGAACCAATAGGTCACATCAACCAAGCAACCATTATTTCCAAACACAAAGTCATGAGTAAATTAGTATAATATGAATAATAAATAGTAAATGTTTTGAATAAAATGAAAAAAAATAAAATATTATTTTTCCTCTATCTTATACCAAACATGATTAATGTATCAAATGTGAATTAAACATGATCAATGCAGTAGCCTAATCTAAAATTTAAAAATTATTTCATTTGTATAGTCATTAAAAGTATACAACTTAAAAGGTAAATGATTTGAAACATTTTTAATGTCCTAAATTTACCTCTGGTGAATCACCCTAATGAAAATAGAGCATTTGACTCCAATTCAACAACCAAATTCAGCTTGTCCTCTGCTAGACCCATATGTAGGAGCACTAAAACACCAAGAAAAATCCTGAATGCATGGTTTATAGAAAATATCATCATATATAAACTCGAGATACCTTGATTATCCGTTGAATCTTCCACTGTTGCATGCACATTTGGTTTTTCGTGAATAAACATGAGGCACATAACAATCTATAAAAAGGGAAACTGATTGAAATATTTTGGAACTCATAATATATGTGAAATATCTTCTATTGGTGTATAATATGAGAAGATACTAATCTTATTTGATTTAAGCTTCAAAGGTTTTTCAATAACTAAGTAGGTGAAGCCATGGATGGTGAGAAGTCATGCTACATAAAAAAATTTACTGTTAGTGTTAAAAATTTACTGATATTACCTTAAAAAACACAATTCTTTACATGTCTTTGTGACATTCAAGTAAGATATCCTAAACCATGTCATTAATGTTGATAATACAATGATTCAGTAACTGTAGTAGTATACAGTTAATGACTTAAAAATTCAGAATAGGATTAGCCCATAATGAATATTTAGTAATGATATCAATAAAAATTTTGATTGATATCAATTTCAAAAGATTAATATACAGTAATGATATCAATTAAAAAGTTGATCATGTAGTTACAGACAACCAGAATGTGATATTGCAATAAATCATGAGGTTGAATGATATCAATTTCAAATAATGTTCCATTATAAGGATAATTAATCAGTTTTATTTAACTCTATTTCAGTCATTCCAAACTAAACCGAATAAAGATATTAATAATTATATGTATACCAGAGTGAAAAAATTCATAAAATTTAACATACCTTAACTAAACAACCCATCAAAGAGGAGAATTATACATATAAAAGGACCATTTTTTGGTCACTAAAATGGAACAACCATCATTGGCACAATCACTGCAATAACAAAAAAATGGTTTTTTCCACCGCATGTCTATACTGTCAAATTAAGCATAAATATAGAATAAATGTTTCTTTAATGCTTAAAAATTTGGAATTGTCATACCAGATGGTAGGATGCAACCAGCTCTATTGACCTCCAGCTATCTGCTTAAATAATATTTCAAGATGAATGAGCAGAGAAGAATATTATCAATTACAACAGAAATTGAGAATCATGAAATTATCTTGAATGAATTGAGGTAAATAATTAAAGTGTTACCTCTAGATGAAACATAATTTCATGTGTATATTCTAGTTTTCATCTTTAGATCAGTGATGGAAGCACTATACATACAACCAAGAAAAATAATAGAGAATGATAAAATTGAAGGGACTTTATCCACAAAGGTGGATTCTTCAATCTGAAAGGTGAGACATGTATTCTTTCTTGGTATTTTTTTGAATCTTTAGTTTGCAGCCATCAAATGAACTCTACATGGATCAATCAAACTAGTATCACCTCCTAAAGTCAAATTGGAAACCAAATGAAATTTCATGGTTAGGCATTCTAGTTATATGTACATATATTTAAATGTTTCCTAAAAAAGGATACATATTTCATACTATAACGAAGACAAATTAAAACCAAATATTAAACTTATGGAAGAAGAATATAATGATATTTAAGACATTTAAATTTGAAAATTAATTTATAGTATAGAATACCATTCTAGAGCTGGTAAAAAATACATTAAAATGTGCACTACATACTAACAGTGAAAAAAACATTCCAACCATGAACAAATAGTGAACATGACATACTAACCGAAAACACATATATAGTGTATTATAAATATTAAATGTACACAACATGACAATAGTGAATGGAAACATATATAAAATGACAAAAATTGGGTTCACAACCTGAGTTCACTGAGGAATTTTATAAAGCAGGTTCAATGCAATCTACTCCAAGCCTGATCTAAATCATTGGAGAACCGTGAGACCACAACATCATCTTGAATATATGTAGTACACAACACATAGTCATAAATAACAAATTCATCTTGAAAAAAATTACATTCCTCGACATATATTCTACAGTCAGCAACAGCCTGGTTACTACAACTTATAAGGAAAGCATACTATGTCATCCCTAAGAATGGAGAAACCTATGGCCAACAATGGAATATAGAACATCATTATAACATCATGGATAAATATTCCAGGCTTTGACAAGTGTAGGGTTTACCTCACCATTTGGGGCTCTGATTACTATAGGATTTACCTCAATCCTAGCTCTTATCAGTGCAGTTTGATGGAAATCATTCAGTACTTCCATCATTCTCCATTAACCACACAAATTAATTGAGATCAATAACAGTGAATCTCAATAGTCATATAGCATTATAGTTTTCCAATCAACATGGATGTTCCAGTTTCCTTGGGAAACCAACATGAATAGACTCCCTCATTGTGTGATTTACTCTCATAAGTGCAGTTGAGTTAGCCCATTGGGTTGCATGTTGTTGGCCATAGTTTTTATCAAACTCTTATAAACATAGTAAGATAAAATCTACATTTATTTCAATGCCTCATGAAATATAATATTATACATTCCAAGAAATATGATTTCCCAAGAATAATCACAAAACTTTTTCCACTTCACAGAGAACAATCTAAAAGCTCAATTTGAGTTTACACCATAACAAAATCGTAGAAAGAAAAAAATAAATATGCAAGGCACATACAATTCATAAAAATCCTTATAATAAGATTTACCTATTGTTTGAATATTGGCCTTGAGTCTTCCCATGCCCCCATATTGGAACCGGACAATAACATTTTACCATCCAAACCATATAGCACTCCACAGTCATGCACAACATGTGTAGAAAGAACTGAAAACTGTGCCTAAAAGTCCACACAACCTAAAAAATGCAGACTTCAACTCATTCATTCTAATAGATGCTGGTAGTGGTAGAGATAATGAATAATAGGTTCTACACTAAGTCTATCATAACAGTGGTCTTGTAATACTGACAGGTACACCACCACACCTTTAGGTCCTCACCCTTCACCTCAGTTACTCTCATTGAGGACTTCTGAATAAGTTGCGAGTTTCACTAAATTGATAACACGATCCTCATGAACAAACCCCCCGTGGGAATGTTCCGAAATGAAAGAAAACCCCTCGTGTGTGAAAAGATTATGAAACCAAATGAAATTCAACCCGGGTCACCTCCTGAGAACAAAACCCCCATGGGGGAGAAGATTTAGAAATGGATACACATCCTGACCAAAGTTAATATCAGTACAGAAATATTTACAAAAGTTCCACAATTCCTGGACCCCCCGACAACACCACTCTCCATTGCGGAGACTGCTGAGTCGTGCCATCTCTAGAACCTGCTGCCTTAAGAGGTGTAGACAATGAGCTTGAAATGTTAGTAGAAAAATCAGTTCTCAAGGGATAGATCTTAAATCAATGAATCCCTACCATAAATAAGAGATTAGGTTCCGATGTGAAGGAGTAAACCAAGGCATGGAAGGTCTTAGTTGGAGGGGGAGTCAAAGTCGGGGGAGGAAGAGAGCCAGTCGGATGGGGAGACGAATACGGATGTGGAGAGAAAGTCGGAGGGGGAGTTGCAGGTGGAGAAGGAGAACACTTAGGATATGTATGGGTACACAGAGGGGGAGTCATGGTTATAGGTAAAGACTGAGGCAGTGATGAATGTGGTGGAGGAGGAGGTGGTGGAGTAGGAGGTCAAGGAAAGAGAAGGAGGTGGAGTCGGGATAGAGGATGCGATGGGAGGAAAGAGGGGAGAGGGATGGATAAGTGGCAGAGAAAAGGATGGGATATAAAGATGGGAATTGGGGGATGAGATTTGGAGGTGCGGGGGAGGGGAAAAGTTCCTTAAATTTTTGTGTTGTATGATTTTTTCTGTAATTTAGCTTTCCCTTGAATCCATGTAAATATTTAAAAATTGGAATCATACTTGAATACTCTAATCCATTTTAAGTTCCCAACATCCTCCTCATTCATGAGAATTTTATACGCCACCGACCTATGTAAATCTTCAAAACTACACCACAATAATCCTTGTCAAATCATATATGCTTTTATAAATCCATTCCATTTCATTAAGTTTCAATGGAGGAAGATCCAAGATACGAAAGGAAGAATATTAAATATATGAAATCAGTGTCTTTAGATTCGAATTTCAGGAAGTGAAAACATACAATAGAATGAATGAAACTGAACTATGAATAGTTCAGTAGAAGGTGGGGTTGTTTTATTTTCCTTTTCCACCTGCAAGTTTGAGAAATTTTATAGTTCAGATTCCAAGAAGAAGTTGAATTGATGAAAACAGTGGGAATTCCAAATATATGAAAAATCATGACCCCATTATACCATATATTTATCAATCCCACATCCCTCTATGCACATTCCATTCATTGTGTTGTAGGCAGGATTACATCAGTCTATATTCTATTTAAAATACTCCAAATTGGCAACATATTAAAATTTTGATAGGTAAAAAAGTTTTTATTTTTATATAGAACTAAATTTAAATGACCATGTGATCAACTATGGATTCATGGAAATCACAACCGAGAGGAAATGTGTCACCTGTGATTATGGATTTAGATTGTGAATCTAATTAATTAAAGTTATATTAACTCAGTTTGAAATTGAAATCTCACCTACAATAGCCCATTGAGGGAGCTCCCCGAATTGAGGAAGAGGAAGCACCATCCCTATATCTTATATCAATATTGGATAATCCATTTATAATAAAAATTATGAGATGATAAAATTTCATGCATTCCATGGATCAAGAAAATAAAGTGAAGCCAATCTTCATCCAGGAAGTCCTTCCCAAAAGCCTCTGTAGTCTGCAACACATGCTCGATCTGTGGCTCATCCAAATCTGTATCGTTGTCATCCACTACGTTATTCAGCAACTCATAACACTCCCATATGCTCATCTCCTCCTTGTCTAATCTCTCTTACTCCTGCATCCACTTTACCTACAATCCCATCAATTGGGGTTTTGTAAAAAAATGAATATGTTAACATAGAATAACAATGACCGATGAAATCAGAGGTCTGGTGAATGTGGTTCTCCTGATATAACTCCACCAAGGACTTCTTCTTTTCATATTCCACATTGAAATCCCTACACCATTTTTACAATAATATTACAAACCAAGAATATCACCCATAAGATAGGAGGAGTTTCAGACTATGTACCAGAATATGTTTCTTAAAGAACTGATATTCGGTGGAAGAAATCAGTCACCAGTAACCAATCCCTTGGTTTCCTCATTGGATTCATTCCTCTCAGAGCCTGTGCCAAAAAAATAAATTAATTTTGAAGCAGTAGAATCATTCTCATCATAAGAATAAATAATAACTGAAAATTCCACTCACTAAGGATGGGTTGATCTATGAGGATTGTAATGATCTGAAAATGACAGAAGAGTGAGTCAGAGGGGTGATATAGACAGAGGCGGAGGCAGAGAGTGAGTCAGAGGGGGAGTTTAAAGTAGAGAAGATGAACGTTAAGGATATGGATGGGTAGACAAAGGGGGAGTCGTAGTCCAAGGAAGATATGAATGGGGTGGAGGAGGAGGTCGAGGCGAGAGGAGGAGGCGAAGGTGGGATAGAGGCGGGATGGAGGATACGATAGGGGGAAGGAGGGGAGAGGGAGGATGGGGAAGAGGCGGGGCTAGGGATATTATGCGGCAATGGGAATGGGTGTACGAGAGAGTTGGGGGTGCAGGAACCCTAGCTCGACATGAGGTGAAGCACGAGAAGGAGGAAAAAAATAGAAACTTTGGGGAGTCGGTTCGTGGATTTTCGGTGGCTTGACACGTTAGTAATTAGAGACGTGGATGCCAACTGAAGGGACACGTGGATGCTGGAAATGCCTGAATTAGTATATTTGGTAGATTTGAGTTCACCCTTTTTATGTTTTCTTTTCCCTAGAATATAAATTAATGTTTTAGGTTGGAAAAATAAGGGGGGAGATCTTTAGGGTAGATGTTTAAGATCTTTCCCCAAATTATCAGATTATGTTCCTAGTTTCCAAAGACAATAAACAAATATGGTCTTTGTACATATATTTGTGTCATGTATTAAGTATTCCGAAAATGTAATTTAGTTTCTATGTACGCCATTCTTGGGCTGTTAGATTTGGTATCCGAGTGAAGGTTTTTTTAATATTTGGAAACAAGGATGCGAAACGTTTACTGAGTACCCAAGAGATATTTCTATGGTTTGTCTAGGGATATCCCCAAGGGTATGTCTAACTATAGGTTATAGTCCTAGAATTTTTTTAACGATCATGAATAACTTAGTATTAAACCTATGATGTTATATAATGAATTTACTCCCCCTTTATTTTGTTTTTTCCCTAGTATGATTTTTACCACTCAGACTATTCTTTTTGTGTTTTAGATGATGGCTAAAACCCAGAGGAACTATGGTAGTGATCAATGCACTAGGAAATACAATGATTTTTCTCCTGAAAAAGAAATTGTTATGGGACATGGAATGAAAAATCAGATTGTAGAGGAGGGGGAAACATTTTGTTGAGTCCTTACTTAGGCAACATCCACCTTCTTTCAGTGGGTCTTCTGACCCACATATTGATGAAAAATTTATCAATAACTTCGAAAATATATTTTCCATCCCTCTCTATATAAAAATATGAAAAAGTAAATTTGGATTTTTATCATTTATAAGGTGAAGGAAACTAATGGTGGACTCTAATCATGAATACAAGGCGCTAGGATGAAATCAAATCCATGGGATGGGACGAGTTAAATAACTTATTTTCAATAAGTACATCCCTTGTATTCTAAGAACAAAGTTATAAATGTTGTTCCTTGATCTTAAACAAAAGGATGATAAATCCAATCATACATACGAGGAAACTTTTTCAAGACTTTTAAGTTATGGTTATAGTTTTATCATCCAACCTGAAAGTAAAGATGATCGATTCTTCAGTGAATTAAAAAATCAAGTATTCGAAGGGACTTAGAAATTAGAGAATTTAGTAGCTATTAAGAGATCTTGTGTTTCACTATCAATGTAGAACTAGAAGTTAGTGTTACATATCAATCTCAGGGTTTCGATAAGAAACAAAATATGGAGTTCAAGGGAAAATCTAAAAACAATAGTGAAAATAAAATGAATGTTTCCTTATGATAAATTTTCCAAAAGAATCATGGTGGAGATTGTCTTAGAGGGACTAAAAATTTTTTTTAGAGTGGAAAAGAAGGCCATCTATTAGTTGAGTGTGGAATTAATGGGATAAATTTTTCTAATGATGTGAATAGAGAAATAACTATAGATTACTCACCACCTAGACTAAAATTCTACAAGAGTAAGGAAATGTGGCATTATACTATCTAATGCCCTAATACAAGGGTTAATGATGATGATCCACATCAATAACCTCTTATGGCCAAAGACAAAGTCAAATCATATGTGATCACTATTGGAGATTTTGAGTGTGAAAACAAAGTGGTGGAATGATTAAGTGTTTATGTATTGGTAATTTTAAGTAGAGTTTTTGAATATATTTTATAGTATTATGGAATATTGAAATATCTATTTATTGGTCCATTGTTGTTTTCCATAAGTATATGGTACCGATAACCATGAAAAGTGATTGAAATATTTTTGGAAAGCACATGATATGCCCATAATGAAGGGGTAAGAAGATAATGAGATGTTTGATAGTATTAATGACCTCATGACTAATATAAGGACAAAGAGATATCATGGTTTAAGTATATAAAATTTTTGGTATTTTTGGTATGCGGAAAGAGTTAATTTTGATAGAATGCATGTTTTCACTAAGGTTCTACGGTAATTCATGTTATTAACATGATTCAAGAAAATACATGATTAAGGTATTCACATGTTTTGAATGTGATAACAAAGACCTGCCTTCTGAGATATGAGAGATAAATGTTATGTCGCTTTAGTTCACTTATTTATAATGTTTTCTATATTCAGTTTTAGAAAGGATTTTAATGTTATCCATTTATGGATAGTATAATTTTTATTCTGGTTGAATATTGTTAGAATAATGTATAATCTCACTATATCTGTACTTATGAATATTTGATAACCGATTCTGAATTTTTCTTAAGATATATGAAATGACCTATCAATATATCGCATGATCTCCTAACACTTCAAGAATGAAAAATTCAACTTCATTTCATTAAATAAGATATGAAGTAGAAATTTTTTAGGGAACAACCAATGGTGAGATTGTACTGAAATCAAGTAATTATTTCTTCTCTAGAAAAATTCATCAGCTATAGTAAAAGGATCATGAAACAAAAAAAATGGTATCCTAGTCGCTTCTTATCAGATGAATCATATGATCCCCTTCATCATCACAGATTTATGGATTTATTGTTGATAAATTTCTCCAACCTTGTTCTCTATCACTATATATCCGAACTTGACGGTTAGATTTCCCTTCTATATTCAGGTTTTCACATCCCACCTATGTTCTCTTATGTGGAAACCCAATGATTAGTTACATTGGTTAAATGTTATTATTATAAAATTACTTTTTAATTTCAAGTCTTATTATTCATTTTTACGATGTAGGTTTCTATGAAAGAAACTTTCATGTAGTAAACCTTTTATAACCCCAATGAATTTCAAGGGCTAAATTCATTTTAAGGGATGTAGAATGTAATACCATGAGATTTTATGAGATATATTATTTTTAATTTTTTTTATGTCTTGTGTTTTATGATACACAAATTTTATATTGCGCTATATTTAACACCATATTATATTTTATATACAAATTACAATTCTTTTCTTTTATAACACACAATTTCATGTTTTTTTGATAGAATTCATTTCATGCAACACTTAGTATAGATTTCTTTTCAATGTATAAAATAATTATGGTTGGATTATGTTATACATAACACCAAAGGAAGCATACACTAACATAACACTGAACCGGATTTCATTACATGCAAGAGAGGACTTCCTCAATAACATGTGTTATATGAAATACTGTGTTTCACTAAAAAAATGATATATTATTAAAATCTTATTATTTAATGGGTTATAAAATAGCCATTATGAATATTATTAACCATATTGTCAGTTTTATATATAACTGAAATTCATCTTATGTATTTTCTAGAACATGATATAAGAACAAATTCGAATTTTTTGGATAAAAGAATTATTTTTCAAAAAATGCAGTTTTTTCACCTTTTTGTAACATCCCATCCCTAGTTACCTAGAGTCGGTGCATTATTACATAACATTGGAATGATCACAAAAGATCAAGTCTCAAAAGATCGATTAGTTTAGTAGCCCTATAAACACTAGATATATTCATAAAGTTTACATTACATCATAAAGTAAAAAAACTACAACAACATCTTGTCTTCATATCCCCTCATATATTCCCTACAGGTCATTCAAAAAATACTTCTTCACATCCTGGGAAAATTAAAACATTGAATGGGGTGAGCTCAGATGCTCACAAACGATAACAATATAGCTAAAACTTTCATAAATAAACTTAAACATTTAAGGCAATGTATAACTAAAACAAAAGCCTTTTAAACTTGAACTTCATCATAATATGGAAATGATAAAATGAAATAATGACATTTACTTATTCACATAGATATTCTACTAGTAGAATAATCACAAGCAATACCAATAACCACTTTCATAATTATGGAATTCATAATTCCAAACTATTATAACCACATAGTCAAGGCCTTGTTCCAATACTACAAATAAGATTTTGTCAAGGCCTTGTGCCAAGACACTAGTTTGTCTCATGAGACCTAACGATGCATCGAGGAGCTATAGCGGGCTACAACCGTCACTTACTATGTCCAATGCATTCCTCATATGAACAAGTTTAAACATAACGTAAACATCCATATTTAAACTAGCATAAGAAATTTCAATACATTCTCCATAAACCATGAATTTTATAAAATTAACACATCCACAGTCAAACATATCATAAAACTGTTAATACAATACGGACATTTTGTATCTTAATAAATCATCTTCAAATAAGCCTAAAATCCAACAAAGGATGTTGACATAGATGAAATCAAAACTATATGAGAGAAATATATATTTTTTTGAAATCATTGAAAAGTCACACATTTATAAAGAAAGTAATTTAAAAGAGATTTTTGAATCCAAGTTTCTCATACCACATTGAAACTTTTGAAAATAAATATAATTTAAAAACATTCATGTCCATATAAATAAATCAGTGAAATAATTTTGAAAACATGGACATTAATTAAAAAGATCTAGAAAGATAAATCTTTAAAACATTTAAAATTCTGATCTTGATAAAGAGTACCTTTCACAAATTCTTAAAATATTAATTTTGAAATCATTTAAAAGTCACATAACTATAAAATAAAACAATTAATTTTAAAATATTCTTATAATATTATAAGTTATGATTCGACTATTTTTTAACGGCAGAAAATAGCCGCACCCACTGTATAAGTTAAAAAATGACATTCTTACCCTAATTCTGTCGAAAAGGTTAAAAAGGACCTTGTTTGGAAAACGACGGAAATATTACTTTATAAAATTATTTTAAAAATTCAAAAAAGGGTATAAATAACTTTAACCCATATTCTATAAAATATTAAGAATTTTTTGAAATACATTTTTAAGAAACATGGATGTGGATGATAAAGAGGTCCCAGTAGATAATTATGTATAAACATCCTCAGATAATGAAGATATTGTGAAATAAAACCTTACCTTGTACTTTTCCTTGCTCGAGGGCAAGTTAAGCTCCTGTATAATAGTTAAATCATTGTTATTAAATTATAAAACAATCATATACATAAATATGATATCAAATATGATCTTTTAATATTTCTTTGTTAATAATATTTTAGTATTATCGTCTTTTCTGGTGTTCACTTAATCATTTTATTTTATATATTTTGTTACATAAGTAGTGTTTGTTATCCATAAGTTGTATATTATTCATATCCATAATGATATCATGTCCTTAAACATTATTTTTAATCATAAAATAAAAATTATTCTTGAATGGATGCGATGGGGAATGAATCTCATCGCGTTCGTGGAGATGGTAGCATGTACGTACGCCCGAGCGACAATATCATTATTTTGATATTAAAATAATATATTATTGGATGGTGTATTGTATATACATAATCATTATCATGTTATATTTATTATTTACATGAATTAAACTTCATTATTATACCCATCCAAATAATAATTTATTGAATAACAATTACACCACGACGTGGAGACAGTAAGTCGTACGTACGCATGTATGGTGACATGTAATTCAGAGGATGGATAGAATACTGAATATGGTTGAACCATATTTATAATAACATCACATTATATATAAGATACTAGATTTATTATTTTAGAATTTAAATAACAAATAAATAAGAAGTGGATGAAGAAAGGATCTTGAATGAGGGTGGTGATAACATTACCTCTTCTTCGGTTTCTACCTTTTGATTTGATCAAAACGGGTCCTTAGGATGGATTTCTGATCAAACTAATGCCTCTAGGTTGAAGTAAGCGAAGTTGAGAGAATATTTGGGTAGGGGTTTTCTGAACCAAAAGGATTTGAAGGTATGAATTTGAGAGAAGGGTGAGTTCCCTTTTATAAGAGGGGTGAGGGGCACCTTAGGAAAAGCTACAAATATTATTTTGTAATAAATTAATATTCGGTTTCTAATGCCTCCAAAGTGACTTATTTGGAGGCTAAGGTGGGTATGGGTCGAAAACCACCCAACAAATAGGTTTTATACTGGTTTAGGTCACTATATTAACCTTATCTTTTAGTTTTAACTCTTAGTTAATTAGTTTCAAATTTACCATGTCCCCTTGTATTTTTATATTATATGGTTAATAAACTTACTATAATCTTCCAAGAGATCCCAAAGTGGTTCATTAATGATACACCTATCATTATATAAGTATCTTGGCAGAACCTAATTTTTTTAGTAATTGAATATCAATTAATAATATAACATTTGTTTTAAAAACACTTTTATGTCAATTTTGACACTATTGGGTATTTTGTTTTGGATAAATTTATAACAGAATTATTACATCAAAACAATTCATATAACCAATACTAATATGTAATATTAACCCATAAAATTATTTTAATTCATAAAAATTCTCAAATTACATTTCTTTGGGTATTTATAATATCAATTATCTTAATCTTTAATTAATATGGTAATTACTGCCTCATCATTGTGTCATAAATAAATTAAATTATTTAATGTCTAAAAATTTTAACTAAAATAACATTATTTAGGAAATACATTAATATTTCTAATGAATATTTATAATAGAATTTATCTTATGTATTACCCTATATTAAAAATGATTTAGTTATTAAACTTTGATTTTAACTCTTTTAAATCTTCTTTGAATTAAATAATAATAAATGTCCTAATCTAATCCCTGTGGACCTAAATTATAATATTTTATTCCTAAGGTTGTTTTTGGTCGAGATACACTTGTCCAATAGAGTTAGGAAATGTTTTACGGTAATATTAATATCATTTTTACCCTTAATTACCCTATTTACTTTTAACCGTGGTAAATAAAAGTAAAAAAGTTACAATTCACCAAAAATAATTTTTATCTTAATGAACCGCATTTTAATCCTTGATATTAACCGTGTCTCTTGGATTTTTCAATTTCCACTCCCAGAAGTAGTAAAATTAAGTTTTATGTGAATTTGCAAATTCTCCTCGGGTGGGCAAAAGATGGTGAAAAGTTCAATAAAATTTTTAGATATCTAAAATTACTCGAAACTAACTCCAATGAATTAAATTGAACATATATTAGTATTATGTGTCTATTTTGACCTTAATTAAATTTAAATAAAATAATTAATTTTTTAAATAAAAATTCAGTTTTAAACTATAACTCAGTGTTTTTTCACTATTCCTCAAAAATTGAATGTGTTCAGAAAAATACCAAAAATTTACCCTAATATAATTTGATATTCCAAATCCAAAAATTAAGTCTATTTTGAAATATAATATTTAAAAAAATTCAAAAAGTGGGTATTACTATTCATAATGGCTGGTTTGATTGGTTGTGGTGTGTGTTAGAACTCGAAGTTGCATACAACACACGCTACTGTATTATTCAAAGAGAAGCGTACCGTGGAAGTTTGGGGTGTTACATTCTCCCCTACTTAAATATATTGTGTCCTCGCAATTTGAAATTGTTCTTTGTAAATAAATTATTGAAAATAGAAGATATCTTTTTTGGAAAACCCACATCAGAAATTGGGTTAATAAAATTTAGTCTTAATAAGAGAAAAAGATAAATGAAAGGGTTACCACCAAATTATGATCTTGATTTAGAGAACATTGGTGGAAATTAGAGACACATAATTGGATAAAAAATGTACATATTTATAGAGAGTGATTGAGGTCATCAGTCACAAACAATTGTAGAATTGAGGGCATCAAATCCATCAATCTATGATGATTTAAACTATTATCTGTTCAACAAAACATAAGGTATTAGGATAACACATTTTTTGTTATAAGATCCCTTCCCTAATGTTTAAGAATTAATTTCATCATGGAATAAGAGAAAAATAATATATATATATATATATACTTGACAAGTATAGTTCCATCCTTTCACTGATTTCTACCACAAGCTCATCTTTCACTCTATAAGATAATAGAACATAAAAAAAATCCATTTATCCTATTCGTATAGGGTTCCAAAAAAATTAATTTTTAATTCATCTACCAGACCTTTTAAAAAACTAAATTATTCAATCCATGAAATCACGTGGTCTAGTGGTAGGTGATACACCCTTGTAGCCCTTTACTTGCGTGTTCAAGTCTTGCAGCCTTGCCGGATGCGACGGGTTTCCGCCCGACCTCCAGGCTGTCCTTTTATGGCAATCCAAAAATAATCTCAAACTAGAATTATCAAAAATACATCTGTCCAAACTCACAGTCCAAAATTTATAAGAAAGGTAAACAGAATGAATATTATTTTTTCCGCGTAATAACATGTGAACACATTCATCATGTATTCTTTTAAAACACAGTAACATCCTGAATTACCATAAAACCTTATTGATTACATTCATGATCCCTTATTCCTCATAAAATACTGGATATACTTCTTCTATCTAAAAATTTTGTAAACTCCAACAATGACAAATCATTAGTCAATTTCAAGGTAGTCAAGAAATTCCAATATAATTTATTCAAAACAACCATCTCTTATTCCAAAATCACTACCTCATTATCTGGACCATATTAAGGATAACCATTCCCTCAACCATGTATTTTACCAAAAGTATAGCTCACTATTAAGTCAGTTTTATTAGTACCATATAATCTACCCATCCAACGGCCCGAAGGCCTTCAATTTTTTATTTTATTGAAAACATCACCCCCTTTTAATGGAATAAGGGGAGTAACCCAAAGACATCATTGACATAAAACATATCAAAACTCGAAGGTCAAGCAAAACAAACCAAACTAACAACACGAAGCAACCCCTCCCTAGAAAATGGTCATGGAAAGCTCTTCACCAATGCAAGGATGAATGGCAAGAAAGTGTCCTATGTCAAAGCACATGCCCGATCCGATGGCTTATGTCATACCCTCTCAAATGTCCAAATCTGTAAAGCACTGCAACGATGAACAGAAGCTCTGGAACCTCCTCTGGAGTCATATCCGTGTGGTCGAGTCCAGGTGTGTCACCATACCAATAGAGCTCATAAAAATTCCACCATAAACAAAACCATCGAAACCAGACCAACTCCACATTCTACCATCAATAAAACCAAAACCTCCAATAAAGACCATCCTAGACCAAATCCACCATCCTGCTCAAGACACCCTCACCACTGCATCCACAGAAGTCCAAAAGGTAGTTCGAAAAACAGGAGATCAAGTCAGCATCACCTAGGATTGGCTGACCCAACCCTGTGCAAAAAGAAATGCCCCTGGTGAGGGTATCAAGGTCTTCTTGAAACAGAAATACCACTCTGGGAATGGATATACTCCAATCAGAACCGCGATGCCCCTCAACAGGTTCTGGCACAACCTCATGGTGACAACGTGTGCACCGAGAAGAACCATTGCAGTTGAAACAGTATATTCAAAAAAACAGATCCATCCATAGAGTAAACACAACATCACCAAATTAAAATCATATCAAACCTTTCAAAAATTGAAATAGAGGAGCCTCCCCCTCCGAAGCACTTCAGAACTAGCCAGAGCCGCATCAGAAACCTCTAGTTCACCATCAAGGAGAAGTGGCGCCAACCTCACCAAGGCTCAATGACAGAAAGCCTCGTCGAGCCGAAACCACCGAGACGCACTTCACCGTTGCTACAAGCAATCCCGACCAGAGTGACACCCATGCCGAAACGCCAACAGCCATAGCGTGAGATCTCTACTCATGCGAAGACCCACTGCTGGGACGAGAGATCTCGGCCCGAACAAAGATGCTGAGTCAACCCGACGCCATGTGAGATCACTGCCCAAGTGAAGACCCACCGCCGACATGAGAGATCTCTGCCCGAACGAAGACACCGAGTCAACTCACCGCTGTAGCGAGAGAAATCGTGAAGCCCCTCACTGAGACAATCCCCCAACCGTCACGAGAGATCCCAGCCCGATCCAAGATGCCGAGACAAACCCGCCGCTGCCACGAGTGAAACTGCAAAGCCACACGCTGAGAAGAACCCCCCGCCACAAGACGAAGCCACCACCGCCCCAAGAAGATCCCGGCCCGAAGGGGGTGGAAGAAAACTCCGTAAGAAACCCTAGCTTCTGTAGAAAGGAGAGGGAGAGGCCGCTCCGAGGCCTAATCCTTGGTTTACCCTTATGTACTATATAATCTCAAATGGTCAATAAAATAGTACTACAGTACAATCCTTGTTTATCTCCATAATTCATATAACCAGTATATTTTTGATACAACACTTTAATGAAATAATCCTATAATAAAAACATAAGAACACTAGTCATTATTCTTCATCTGAGGTAGTATTATAACTTGATTATTTTCCAATAGCATCATTTGGTGCATACCTTGATGATTTAGACATTGATTCACATAGTGTCCCAACTCCTTACAGATGAATCATTTTACATTTGAAACCATTTTCTTACCCTTGCAGTCATGTACTTGGTGTCCTTTTTCTCCACACTTATAACAAACTCTCATTCCCTTCAGGCAAGCTCCAGGGTGTTTCTTACCACAGTTATCACATATGGGAAAATTATTCTTTTCCCTCTTCCCTTTACCCATATTTCCCTCTTCCATCCTTTTATTATCTTGCTTCCCTTAAAATCCATAGGACTTAGTGAATTATTTACTTATCTTATTAACACATGATACTATTTCTTCATATGTTGAGAAAACATGAGAGACTATTTCCCGTCTAAATATAGGATTAATACCATTGAAGATATGATCCTTCTTACTATATGGATCATATGTATTACTGGAGATCACATTCCTTCAAATAGGCGCCATTTATATACAATGGAATATAGTAGGATGGTTTATGAATTGTAATGAATAATTCCAAACTTGTAAAATATACCTAACGTAAATTGAACAATTTATGGATATAATCCATAATCATAAAAATGTTTTCTTTGAGGAAGTATATGCTCATAAACCCTTCATAATGGTTTGTAAAGAAAATGAGAATTATCCTAAGAATATCCCCCTAGGAGTGTCGTAACCAAGAGTGAAACAAGGCCCGTTTTCGTGCACCAGTTCCTGTTCGAGTCTAGCTCAATGTGGTGTTTTCGGGTTTTACCCCTAGGTACATCATTGCCAGAGCCGACTCTACCTGCTCGTATCCAGACATGGATGTATTGCTCAGAAAACTCACAAAATCTCTACAATACGAAAATTCTATGAAGTTCTTCTATACTTATCCTCGAATTATATCTTAGGGATATGTGCTCTAATAATAGTTTATCTAAATCTAGCTTTCAAGATTTGTACAAAACTTCCTCTGATACCAAACTGTAATGCCCCACCCTAGTTACCCAGAGTCGGTGCATTATTACATAACATTTTCATGATCACAAAAGATCAAGTCTCAAAAAACCTATTAGTTTAGTAGCCCTAGAAACACTAGATATATTCATAAAGATTATATTACATCATAAAGTAAAAAAACTACAACAACATCTTGTCTTCATATCCCCTCATACATTCCCTACAGGTCATTCAAAAAATACTTCTTCACATCCTAGGAAAAATTAAAACATTGAATGGGGTGAGCTCAGATGCTCAGTAAGGATAACAATATAGCTAAAAATGTCATAAATAAACTTAATCATTTAAGTAAATTTATAACTAAAACAAAATCCTTTTAAACTTGAGCTTCATCATAATATGGAAAAGATAAAATGAAATAATGAAATTTACTTATTCACATGGATATTCTACTAGTCAAATAATCACAAGCAATATCAATAACCACTTTCATAATGATGGAAATCGTAATGTCAGACTATCATAACCACATAGTCAAGGCCTTGTGCCAAGACTACAAATAAGATTTTATCAAGGCCTTGTTCCAAGACACTAGTTTGTATCATGAGACCAACCAATGCATCGAGGAGTTATAGTGGGCTACACCTGTCACTCACTATGTCCAATGAATTCCTCATATGAACAGGTTTAAACATAACATAAACATTAATATTAAAACTAGCATAAGAAATGTCAATAATTTCTCCATAAACCATGAATTGTATAAAATTAACACATCCACAGTCAAACATCTCATAAAACTGTTAATACAATATGGACATTTTGTATCATAATAAATCGTCTTCAAATAAGCCTAAAATCCATCAAAGTATGTTGACATTGATGAAATCAAAACTATATGAGAGAAATGTCCCTTGTTTTGAAATCCTTGAAAAGTCACACATTTATAAAGGAAGTAATTTAAAATAGATTTTTTAATCCAAGTTTCTCATACCACTTTGAAACTTTTGAAAAGAAATATAATTTAAAAACATTCATGTCCATATAAATAAATCCTTGAAATCATTTTGAAAACATGGACATTAGTTAAAAATATCTAGAAAGATAAATCTTTAAAACATTTAAATTTCTGATCTTGATAAAGAGTACCTTTCAGAAATTCTTAAAATATTCATTTTGAAATCATTTAAAAGTCACATAACTATAAAATAAAACATTTAATTTCAAAATATTATTATAATCTTGAAAGGTATGATTTGACTATTTTATAACGGCCGAAAATAGCCGCACCCACCGTATAAGTTAAAAAATGACATTCTTACTCTAATTCTGTCGAAAAGGTTAAAAAGGACCTTGTTTGTAAAACGACGGAAAGATTCCTTTATAAAATTCTTATAAAAAGTTAAACAAGGGTATAAATGACTTTAACCCACATTTCATAAAATAGTACGAATTTTTTGAAATACATTTTTATGAAACATGGATGTGGATGATAAAAAGGTCCTAGTAGATAATTACGTATAAAAAACCTCGGATAATGAAGATATTGTGAAATAAACCCTTACCTTTTACTTTTCCTTGGACTAGGGTAGGTTAACCTCCTGTATAATATTTAAATCATTGTTATTAAATTATACAATAATCATATTCATAAATATGATATCATATATGATCTTTTAATATTGATTTGTTAATAATATTTTAGTATTATCGTCTTTTCAGGTGTTCACTTACACATTTTATTTTATATGTTTTGTTACATAAGCCATGTTTGTTATCCATAGTTTGTGTCATATTCATATCCAGAATGATATCAAGTCCTTAAACATTATTTTTAATCATCAAATGATAAATAGTCTTGAATGGATACGATGGGGAATGAATCGCATCGCGTTCGTGGAGACGGTAGTCGGTACGTACACACGAGCGACAATATCATTCTTTTGATATTAAAATAATATATAATTGGATGGTGTGTCATAAATACAGAATCATTATCATGTTATATTTATTATTTACATTTATTACACTTCATTATTATAACCATCCAAATAATAATGTATTGAATAATAATTACACCACAACGTGGAGACGGTAAGCCATACGTAAGCACATATGGTGACATTTCATTCAGAGGATGGATAGAATAATGAATATGGTTGTACCATATTTATAACAAAATCACAGTATATAGAAGATACTAGAGTTATTATTTTAGAATGGAAATATCAAAGAAAGAAGAAGTTTAAGAAGAAAGGAACTTGAAAGAGGGTGGTGAAAACATTACCTCTTCTTCGGGTTCTTCCTTTTGATTTGATCAAAAGGGCTCCTTAGGTTGTCATTATGATCAAACTAAGGCCTCTAGGTTGAAGTGAGGGAAGTTGAGAGAATATTTGTGCAGGGTTTGGCTGTAACTCCCCGATACCAGTTACCTAGAGTCGGTGCATAATTTTAATACATTGGAATGATCATAAGGTATCAAGTCCCGAAGGACCGATTGGTTTAGCAGCCTTGGAAAATAGATTACATACATGAATGTCACATTGCACATTATAACATACAAAACAACATAAATAGTCCTTTATGAACACCATTATTCCCCTGGATTAACCCTGTATATCAATCAAAATACACTTCTTGGAATCCTGGGAAAATAAAACATAGAAAGGGGTGAGCTCAAATGCTCAGTAAGTGTAACCAATACAGTGGAAAATTTCAAATATTAGCATAAATATTTAAGGCAATGTATAAAACTAAAAAAAAATCCTTTTAAAATTGAACTAAAGCATAATATGGAAGAAATAAAATGAAATAATACAATTTACTTATTCACATGGATATTCTACTAATCGAGTAATCACATGAAATATCAATAACCACTTTCATAACGATGGAATGCATAATTCCAGACTATCATAACCACGTAGCCAAGGCCTCATGACAAGACTAAAAATAAGATTTTGTCAAGGCCTCGTGCCAAGACAGTAGTTTGTCTCATTAGACCTACCGATGCATCAAGGAGCTATAACGGGCTCCACCAGTCACTTATTAAGTCCAATTCATTCCTCATATGAAAAGGTCTAAACATAACATAAACATTCGTATTAAAACTAGTATACAAAATGTCAATACATTACCCATAAACCATTAATGATATAAAAATAACACATCCACAGTGAAACAAATCACAAAACCTTCAACATAATATGGAAGATTTGTATCATGATAAATCAACTTCAAAACTAGTTTAAAATCCATTAAAGTATTTTGACATTGATGAAAATTATTTTTAAAACATTTTGAGAGAAATAACCCTTTTGTCATGAAAAAATTTAAAAGCCACACAATTTGGAAAAGAAGTTATTTAAAGAAATTTTTGAATCAAAGTGTCCCATACCACTTTGAAACTTTTGAAAGGAATTAACAATTCAAAAACATTCATGTCCATATAAATAAATCCTTAAAACCCATTTTGAAGACGTGGACATTAATGAGAACGATTTAGAAAAATAAATATTTAAAACATTTGAAATGATGTTTTAGTAAAAAGTCCCTTAAAAGAATACCTTTGAAAACTCTTTCATAAAATATGAATAGGGATAATAAATATGTCCCAATAGATACTTATGAAAAACAACCTCAGATAATAATGAGATTCTGAAATTAACCCTTACCAATTTGATAACTTACGAAACATACACCCCATAAAAGAAGTATCATAAAATTAATATGTAAAGACACATATATTAAAGTTTATTACACAAGTAATACAATTATGGGCATTAAATACACCACACAAAAGGTAATAGAGGCAATATGGCATGAATCTCACAGGAATAAGGAGTGAGATGAAAACCCCTTACCTTGCACTTTCCTTTAGTCGAGGGTACTTTTAGCCTCTTGTATGAAGACTATAGTATGTTATTAAATTATAACAGAACCATATTAATAATTATGATATAATACATTATTCATTTATGACTTTATACTACCCATTTAATAATAATTTCTATGTTATATTAATATTTCGTGTAATAATCGCTTTCTTTATCGTACGTGTTTTAACTTCTTACTCTTGATTGTATCACTTAGATCATGATTTAAATACTTCCAGAATATAAAACATGATTTATTTATCATATATATTTATAATATAAAAATTTACAATATACATATATATATATATATGAAATGTAAAACACCTTTTATGGAGACGGTTGTCCGTACGTACGCATAAACGTTGTTTCCGTTTTCATATTCTATTGAACGGAAGTAAGTGAATAAGATATATGTAAGTACATAAATACTTTTATTTATTAATATATATATCCCCAGTAGCATTATTATGTCATATATTACATAATTATTAGTAATTTATATTTTTATAATCGTCGATTAATGGTGAACTAGGAAATGAATCTCATCGCGTCGTGGAGATGGTAATCCGTCCGTACGCACGAGCGAAAACATCATTTTTTTGATATTAATATAATATATAAATGGATGGTATATAATATATACATAATCCTTATCATGTTATATTTATTATTTAAATCAAATACACATCATTATTATACCCATCCAAATAATAATGTATTGAATAACAATTACACCACGACGTGGAGACGATAAGCCGTATGTACGCACGTATGGTGACATGACATTCAAAGGGTGGATAGAATAATGAATTTGGTTGTACCATTATTATAATACCATCAAATTATATATAATATACTTGAGGTATTATTTTATAATGGAAACAACAAAGAAAAATGAGGTGTAAGAAGAAAGGAACTTGAAAGAGGGTGGTGAAATCATTACCTCTTCTTCAGGTTCTTCCTTTTGATTTGATCAAAAGGGCTCCACAGGTTGGCTTTCTGATCAAACTAAGGCCTCTATTATGAAGGTAGAATTTTTTAGAGGGTATTTTTGTATGGTTTTGTTGATCCAAATGGCTTATAAGGTGTGAATTAGAGAGAAGGGGGAGTACCTTTTTATAAGAGGGGTGAGGGGCACCTTAGGAAAAACTTAAAATATTATTTTATAATAAATTCATATTCGGTTTCTAATGGCTCCAAAGTTGATTCTTTAATGTCTACGATGGGGATAGGTCTAAAAAAACTCAACCAATAGGTTTTAGACATGTCTAGGTTACAATTTTAACCTTATAATTTAGATTTAACTCTAAGTTAAAAAAATTTAACTTTTACCGTGTCTTCTTGTATTCTTACACTATATGGTTAATATACTTACTCTATACTACCAATATAACCCTAATTGGTTCCTTAATGTCATATATATTATTAATTAAGTCTTTTTGTCGAACCTAAAATTTTTTGGACTATTATATGAATTAATAATATAATATTTTTTTTAAAACTATTTTATGTCAATTTTGAAACTATTTGGTATTTTTTTTGTTAAAATAATAAGAACATGATTACTTCAAAAAAATACATTGCATCAATCCGAAAATGTAATATTTTACTAGGAAATTCTTTTATATCATAAAAAGTTTGAAATTATATTTATTTTAATATTTATAATACCATTTATTTGATTCTTTCATTAATAAGGTAATTACTACATCATCATTGTGTCATAAATAAATTTATTTATAAAATGTATAAAAATTATAAATAAACTACTATGATGTAGGAAATATTTATATCTTTCTAATGAATATTTATAATCTGATTTATCTTATGAAAAACCCTATATTAAAAATGTTTTAGTTATTAAACTTTGATTTTAACTCTTTTAACTCTTCGTTGAATTAAATAATAATAAATGTCCTAATATAATCCAAGGGGACCTAAATGATAATATGTTATTCCTAAGGTTGTTTTTGGTCGAGATAAACTTGTCCAATAGAATTAGTACATGTTTGAGGGTAATATTAATATCATTTTACCCTTAATTACCCTATTTACATTTAACCGTGGTAAATAAAAGTAAAAAGTTACTATTTACCAAAAATTATTTTCATCTCACTAAACCACATTTTACTACTTGATATTAACCATGTCTCACGAATTTTCTAAATCCAGCTCATAGAAGCGGTAAATTTTCGTTTTATGTGGATTTGCAAAAGCTCTTAGGAGGTGGGTAAAAGAGGGTGAAAAGTTCAGTATAATTTTTATAAATCTCAAATTATTATAAACCAACTCCAATAAATTAAATTTAACTTATATAGGTATTATTTATCTATTTTGACGTTAAATAATTAAAATAAAATAAATAATTATTTAAATAAAAAATATGTTTTAAACTATAACTCAGTGTTTTTCACTATTCATAAAAAATTAAAAGTTTCAGAAAAATACCACAAATTTACCCTAAGCTAATTTTGATATTCCAAATTCCATAATGAATTATATTTTACCCAATTCAAATACATATAAGTTTCATTTATTAATTTAAAATTAATTCCCACTGTCAAAACAAAAAGTGTGTTTTTAAGAAATAATAACTATCAAAAGATTGACACTTGTTTAATTTCGGTTTAAATGTGAAATTATGTACAATGAACAACATTGGATTAAATTATAAAATTATATTCTAAATATAATTTAAAACCACTCAAATTCATAATTTATCACTATTAATTATTTTGATTAAAAAAGTTTTTTTAATTAAAATTTAATAATATTCAATATTCATCAAAATATGCAAGTTATCAGAAAAGTACCAAAAAATTCACCCTAAGCAAATTCCGATATTCTAAATCCAAAAATTAAGTCCATTTTGAAATATAAAATGTATAAAATTTCAAAAAGTGGGTATTACTATTCATAACGGTTAGTTTGATTTGTTGTGGTGTGTGTTAGAACTCGTAGTTGCGTACAACATGACACTGTATTATTCAAAGAGAAGCGTACCATGGAATATTGGGGTGTTACATTCTCCCCTCCTTCAATAAATTCCGTCCTCGCAATTTATTCTCTGTATTGGAAACTTGGGGTTGACATTTCAAAATATCTTAGTTGAAATCCCACATCGAAAAATGGATTAATGAGGCCTCTATTTAAAATAAAGAGTGGTAAGTATGAAGGTTACTGAAAATAACACATACTAGGGTTCCATGTAGGAAAGTATGGATATGGAAGAGGAATATAACCATCAATATCTAATGGAGAGTCGTAGAGAACATGGCTATGAAAAGGCCAATAATCCCAAATCCATAAATTTTCTGATGATCTAAGGAACCATCTAGGATAACATTTTCGTTCTATGTTCCATTTCTTATTGTTGAGGAATTTATTTATTAGATTGGATAAGATAAAAAAGATATATACTTACTTGATAATTATAGTTTTATCCATTAATAAAAATCTACCACAAAATCATCTTTCACAACAAAACATAATACAACTCAAAAATACTCTATTTATCCTAATCGTATAGGGTTCCAAGTATAATGAATGTATAATTCACATATCATACCCATTAAAAAACTACATTATACAATCCAGGGACTTCACGTAGTCCAGTGGTAGGCGATAAATCCCAATCGCACTATGGTTGTGGGTTTGATTCCCGCAGCTTTGTCCGATGCGACGGGTTGTCACACGGTCTGCATGTTTTCCTTTTATAAAAATACAAATATAAACTTTAAAAACTTAATCCATTCCAATATTCAGACTTATCCAAAATACTACTATACAAACTCACAGTCCAAAATTTATAAGGAAGTTAAACACAATGAAGATCCTTTTTTCCATGTAATAACATGTGAACACCTTCACCATATATTATTTTAAAACATGGTAACATCCTGAATTACCATAAAACCTTATTGATTAAATTCATGCTCCCTTATTATTTATAGAATACTGGATATACTCCTTCTATCAAAAATATTGTAAACTCCAACGATGAAAAATCATTAATCAGTTTCAAGGTATTCAAGAATATCCAATATAATTTACCCAAATCAACAATATCTTATTCCAAAATCAGTACCTCAATATTAAGACCATATTAAGGTTTATCTTTACATAAAGCATGTAATTTCCAAAAAGTTTAACTCGCTGTAGAGTCACTTTTCTTAGTACCATAAAATCTCAAATCCTCAATGAAATAGTACTTTAGTACAATCCTTATTTATTTCCAGAACATCATTGATACAACAATTAAATGAAATAATTCCAAAATAACAACATAAGAACACTAGTCATTCCTCTTCATTTGTGGTAGTATCATAACTTTATTATTTTCCAATAGAATCATTTTCGGCATAGTCTGATGAGTGGGACATTGGTTCGTGTGGTGTCCAAACTCCTTGCATATGAAGTATTGTACATATGAAACCTTTTTCTTACACTTGCAGTCACGTAATTGGTGTCCTTTTTCTCCACACTTATAAAATACTGCAATTCCCTTCAAGTATTTTCCAAGGTGATTCTTTCCCCAGTGATAACATATGTTAAAATCCTTCTTTTCCTTCTTCCCTTTTATCTGTCCTTCTCTCTACCATGCTTTTCTTCTCTGGCTTCCCTTCAAAGCCATAGGACTCCGAGAATTCTTTAATTATCTTATCAAAACATGATACTATTTCTTCATATGATGATAATATGTGTGAGACTATTTCCCTTCTAAATTCTGGCTTAAGACCATGAAAGATATGATTCTTCTAACTCTATGGATCATCTGTATTGCTGGAGTTCTCATTCCTTCTACTGGGTGCCATTTCTAAACAATGGCATACACTAGATTAGATTATGAATAGAAATACCTAATCTCAAACTCGTAAAACACATAACATAAATCAAACAGTTTTTGGATATAATCCATAATCATAAAAATGTTTTCTTTGAGTAAGTATATACTCGTAAGCCCTTCATAATGGTTTTGAATTAAAATGAGAATTGTCCTAAGCATATCCCACGGGAGTGTCGTAACCAAGAGTGCAGCAAGGCCCCTTATCGTGCACCAGTTCCCATTCTAGTCTAGCTCAAAGAGATGTTTTCAGGTTTTACCCCTAGGTACATCTGTGCCAGATCCGTCTTAACCTGCTCGTATCCAGACAGGGATGTATTTCTTGGAAAACTCACAAAATCTCTACAATAACAAAATTCTAGGATGTTCTTCTATACTAATCCTCAAAGTCTATTTTAGGTCTATGTGCTCTAATCAGAGTTTATCTAAATCTAGCTTCCAAGGTTATTGCTAAACTTCCTCTGATACCAACTGTAACGCCCCGACCCAAGTTACCCAGAGTCGGTGCATTATTTTAATACATTGGCATGATTACAATGTATCATGTCCTGAAGAACCGATCAGTTTAGCAGTCTTGGAAAATAGATTACATACATGAATGTGACATTAAACTTTATAACATACAAAACAACATAAATAGTCCTTTATGAACACCATTATTCCCCTAGATGAACCCTGCATATCAATCACAATACACTTCTTGGAATCCTGGGAAAATAAATCATAGAAAGGGGTGAGCTCAAACACTATGTTAGGGTAAGAAATACAACAGAAACTTTCAAAAATAAGCATAAACATTTAAGGAAATGTATAAACTAAAACAAAAGCCTTTTAAACTTGAACTTTAGCATAATATGGCTAAAATAAAATGAAATAATTCCATTTACTTATTCACATGGATATTCTACTAATCGAATAATCACATGAAATATCAATAACCACTTTCATAACAATGGAATGCATAATGCCAGACTATCATAACCACGTATCCAAGGCCTCGTTCCAAGACTAAAAATAATATTTTATCAAGGCCTTATGCCAAGACACTAGTTTGTCTCATGAGACCAACCAATGCATCGAGGAGCTATAGTGGGCTCCACCCGCCACTTACTAAGTCCAATGCATTCCTCATATTAAAATGTCTAAACATATCATAAACATTCGTATTAAAACTAGTATATGAAATATCAATACTTTACCCATAAACTATGAATGGTATAAAAATAACACATCCATAGTCAAACATATCACAAAACCTTCAACACAATATGGAAGATTTGTATCATGATAAATCAACTTCAACACAAGTTTAAAATCTATTAATGGATTTTGAAATTGATGAAAATGATTTGTAAAAATCTTTGAGAGAAATACCCCTTTTTCATGAAAACATTTAAAAGTCACACAATTTGGAAAAGAAGTCATTTAAAGACATTTTTGTATCAAAGTGTCTGATACCACTTTGAAACTTTTGAAAGGAATTAACATTTTAAAAACATTCATGTCCATATAAATAAATCCTTAAAAACCATTTTGAAGACATGGACATTAATGAGAAAGATTTAGAAGAATAAATATTTAAAACATTTGAAATGATGTTTTAATAAAGATACCCTTAAAATAATACCTTTGAAAACACTTTCATAAAACATGAACATGGATAATAAATATGTCCCATTAGACACTTACGCAAAACAACCTCAGATAATAATGAGATTGTGAAATTAGCCCTTACCAATTTGGTAACTTATGAAACATAGACACCATAGAAGATGTATCATACAATGAATATGTAAATAAACATATATTAAAGTGTATTACACAAGTAATACAGTTATGGGCAGTACATACACCACAAAAAGGTAATAGTGGCAATATGGAATGAATCTCACAGGAATAAGGAGTGAGATGAAAACCCCTTACCTTGCACTTTCATTTAGTCGAGGGTATGTTTAGCCTCCTGTATGAAGACTATATTATATTATTAAATTATACCAAAACCATATTAATATTTATGATATCATACATTATTCATTTATGACTTTATACTACCCGTTTAATAATAATTTCCATGTTATATTAATATTTCGGGTAATAATCGCTTTCTTTATTGTACTTGTTTTAAATTGTTACTCTTGATTGTATCACATAGATCAGGATTTAAATACTTCCCAAATATAAAACATGATTTATTTATCATATATATTTATAATATAAAAATTTATAATAGACTTATATATATATGAAATGGAAAACATGGTTTATGGAGACGGTAGTCCGTACGTACGCATAAACGTTGTTTCTATTTTCATATAGTGTTGAACGGAAGTAAGTGAATAAGATAAATTTAAGTACATAAATACTTATATTTATAAACATATATATCTATAGTATCTTTATTATTTCATATATTACATTCTTATTAGTAATATATATTTTTATAATCGTCGATGAATGGTGAACTTGGAAATGAATCTCATCGCGTCGTGGAGACGGTAATCCATACGTACGCACGAGCGCAAACATCATTCTTTTGATATTAATATAATATATAATTGGATGATATATAATATATAAATAATCCTTATCATGTTATATTTATTATTTACATCAAATTCACATCATTATTATACCCATCCAAATAATAATGTATTGAATAATAATTACACCACGACGTGGAGACAGTAAGTTGTACGTACGCACGTATGACGACATGTAATTCAAAGGGTGGATAGAATAATGAATTTGGTTGTACCATAATTATAATAACATCACAGTATATATAATATACTGGAGTTATTATTGTATAATGGAAACAAAATAAAAAATGAAGTGAAAGAAGAAAGGAACTTGAAAGAGGGTGGTGAAATCATTACCTCTTCTTCGAGTTCTTCCTTTTGATTTGATCAAAAGGGCTCCTTAGGTTGGCTTTCTGATCAAACTAAGGCCTCTAAGATGAATTTAGGATATTTTATAGGGTATTTGTTCAGGATTTGGACGAGACAAATGGCTTAGAAGGTGTGAATTTGAGAGAAGGGGAGTGCCTTTTTATAAGAGGGGTGAGGGGAACCTTAGGAAAAACTTAAAATATTATTTTATAATAACTTTATATTCGGTTTCTAATGGATAAAAAGTTTCTTATTTAAAGTCTAAGGTAGGGATAGGTCGAAAAAAACTCAACCAATAGGAGTTTTAGACAAGTTTAGGTTACCATTTTAACCTTATCATTTAGATTTAACTCTAAGTTAAATAATTTAACTTTTACCGTGTCTTCTTGTATTCTTACACTATATGATTAATAAACATACTATATAATTCCAATAGAACCCCAATTGGTTCATTAATGTCATAAATATTATTATATAAGTCTTTTGGATGAACCTTAGATTTTTAGGACCATTATATCAATTAATAATATAATATCTGTTTTAAAAACAATTTTATGTCAATTTTGACACTATTTGGTATTTGTTTTTTGTTAAAATAATAACAACATGATTTCTTCAAAAAAAATACATTAAATCAATACTAACATCGCACATTCACCTAAAAAATTCGGGTATGTCATAGAAACTTTGAAATTATATTTATTTTAATATTTATATTACCATTTATTTGATTCTTTCATGAATAAGGTAATTACTTCATCATCATTGTGTCATAAATAAATTTAATTATATAATGTCTAAAAATTATAAATAAAATACCATGATGTAGGAAATATTTTTAAGTTTCTAATGAATATTTATAATCGAATTTATCTTATGCAAAACCCTATATTAAAAATGTTTTAGATATTAAACATTGATTTTAACTCTTTTAACTCTTCTTTGAATTAAAAAATAACAAATGTCCTAATTTAATCCAAGTAAACCGATATTATAATATTTTATTCCTAAGGTTATTTTTGGTCGATATAAATTTTTCCAATAGAATTTGGAAATGTGTGAGGGTAATATTAATATCATTATTACACGTCATTAACCTATTTACTTTTAACCGTGGTAAATAAAAGTAAAAAGTTACTATTCATCAAAAAGTATTTTCATCTTATTTAACCACATTTTACTCCTTGATATTAACCACGTCTCTCGTATTTTCGAAATTCAGCTCACAGAAGCGGTAAAATTATGTTTTATGTGAATTTGCAAAAGCTCCTAGGAGGTGGGTAAAAGACGGTGAAAAGTTCAATAAACTTTTTATATATCTAAAATTATTATAAACCAAATCCAATGAATTAAATTGAACTTATATAGGTATTATGTATCTATTTTGATATTAAATAATTTAAATAAAATAAATAATTATTTAAATAAAAATTTGGTTTCAAACTATAACACAGTGTTTTTCACTAATCATCAAAAATTAAAAGCTTTCAGAAAAATTCCCAAAATTTACCCTAAGATAATTTTGATATTCCGAATTCAATAATGAATTCTATTTTACCAAATTCAAAACATAGAAGTTGCATTTATTAATTTAAAATTAATTCCCGTTGTCAAAACAAAAAAGCATGTTTTTAAGAAACAATAACTATCAAAAGATTGGCACTTGTTTATGTCCGGTTTAAATGTGAAATTATGTCCAATGACCATCATTGGATTAAATTGTAAAAATATTTTCTAAATATAATTTAAAACCACTCAAATACATAATTTATCACTATTAATTATTTTGATTAAAAAATTTGTTTTTAATTAAAATTTAGTAATTTTCACTATTCATCAAAATATGAAAGTTATCAAGAAAATACCAAAAATTCACCCTAAGATAATTTCGATATTCTGAATCAAAAAATGAAGTCCATTTTGAATTTTAAAATGAATAAAATTTCAAAACGTTGGTATTACTATTCATAATGGATGGTTTTATTGGTTGTGGTGTGTGTTAGAACTCGAAGTTGCGTACAACACACGCTAATGTATTATTCAAAGAAAATCATATCGTCGAAGCTTGGGGTGTTACATTGGCTGAACCAAAAGTCTTTTAAGGTATGAATTTTAGATAATGGGGAGTGTCCTTTTATAAGAGGGGTGAGGGGTACCTTATGAAAATCTAGAAATATTCTTTTATAGTAAATGTATATTCGGTTTCTAATGGCCCCAAAGTTTCTTATTTCGAGGCTAAGGTTGGGATGGGATGAAAACTACCCAACCAATAGGTTTTAGACAGGTTTGGGTCACTATTTAACTATATCTTTTATTTTTAACTCTTAGTTAATTAGTTTCACATTTACCATGTCTCCGTGTATTTTTATATTATATGGTTAATAAACTTACTATAAAAATCCAAGATAACCCCAAGTGGTTCATTAATGATACACCTATCATTATATATGTCTCTTGGACAATCCTTAGATTTTTAGGAATTTAATATCAATTAATAATATAATATTTGTTTTGAAAACTCTTTTATGTCAATTTTGAAACTATTGGGTTTTTTCTGATAAATTCATAACAGCATTATTACTTTAAAAAAATTCATATAAAAAATTCAAATATGTCATATTAACCTAGAAAATTATTGGAATTCATAAAAAGTCTCAAATTAAATTTATTTGGGTATTTATAATATCAATTATCTTAATCATTCATTAATACAGTAATTACTGCATCATCATTGTGTCATATATAAATTAAACTATTTAATGTCTAAAAATTATAAATAAAATTTCATTATGTAGTAAATATTTTTATATTTCTAGTTAATATTTTTAATCGAATTTATCTTATGTATAACCCTATATTAAAAATGTTTTAGTTATTAAACTTTGATATTAACTCTTTTAACTCTTCTTTGAATTAAATAATAATAAATGTCCTAATCTAATCCAAGAGGACCCAAATGATAATATTTTATTCCTAAGATTGTTTTTGGTCTATAAAAACTTGTCCAATAGAATTGGGACATGTGTTAGGGTCATATTAATATCATTTTTACCCTTAATTTTCCTATTTACTTTTAACCGTGGTAAATAAAAGTAAAAAAGTTATTATTCACCAAAACTTATTTTTATCTTATTGAACCACATTTTACTCCTTGATATTAAACGTGTCTTTTGGATTTTTTAAATTTCACTCTCAGAAGTGGTAAAATTATGTTTTATTTGAATTTTCAAATTCTCCTAGAAGGTGGGTAAAAGAGAGTGAAAAGTTCATTAAAATTTTTATATACCTAAAATTATTCTAAACTAACACCAATGAATTAAATTTAATATATATAGGTATTATGTATCTATTTTTACCTTAACTAAATTGAAATAAAATAATTAATTATTTAAAAAAAATTGGTTTTAAATTATAACTCAGTGTTTTTTCACTATTCATCAAAAATTGAATTTTTTCCGAAAAATAACAAAATTCATCCTAAGCTAATTTAGATATTCCAAATACAAAAATGAAGTCTATTTTGAAATATAATATTTATAAAATTTTAAAAATTGTGTATTACTATTCATAATAGCTAGTTTGATTGGTTGTGGTGTGTGTTAGAACTTGAAGTTGCGTACAACACACGCCACTGTATTATTCAAAGAGAAGCGTACTGTGGAAGCTTGGGGTGTTACACTTTTGATGGAGCACATATTTATAATCTAGTTTTTAAAACTATTATATATTATATTTTACCAAATAAACATATTCTATAGAAGTGGGACATCAAAATTTACTTTGGTTGAATTTTTGATATTTTTCTGATAAAATTAATATTTTAATTAATAATAAAAAATACTGCATTTTAATTCAAAAGAATCTATTCATCTAATTTATTTATATAATTGTATTGAATATTTAATTGGTTTTAAAGTGTAATTGTACTATGTTTTTATCATTTAATCCAATGTTTGTAATTTTAAGTAATTTCATATTTAAATTGAATATAAACACATGATAATATTTTGATCGTTTTTACTTCTTAAAAACGGACTTTCTGGTTTTGGAAACAGGAATTAATTTATGCCAATTCAATTTTTTCAATTTATAAAAATGGATTACATATTTGTAATAATAATATCCAAATTATTTAAATATGACCCTTTTATTTTTGCATAATATGAATAGTAACTATGGTAATTTTTATTTACCACAATTAAGGGTAAATCGGGTAGTTATTTTAACAAACAATATGATAATGACAATAAAACTATCCTAAAACCGTAAAAAATACCACTGGATGAATAAAATTCTACCCTTTATATATTTTTTTGAAAAATAGTCATTTAATGTCAACATGACAATGAAAATTACATAGATATTAATAAAACCATTGAAAGTTACAAAATATCAAACACAGATTTCATATAATTACAATAATTTTAATATAGTGATAACTAGGTGATATCATCAAAAAAATAGTACATGGAAAGATAAAATAATTACATATATCATAGTAATTTTATTTTAATTTTTAACTCTAAAGACTTATTCATTGATGATGTAAAAATAAATTAATTGATGAGAAATCAATGATACAATTTTTACTAAAATATCAATGACCATAAAAATCACCAAACACATGACCAAATCTTATTGGCTGAGTATATCTCAACCATAATCATCCAAATGTAAATATTGTGACGATTTGGAACCTTATAGAATATATTATGACCTTTATATTATTTTATATAAAGTAATGTTAAAGTTGTCACATTCATAATTTAATAAGTATAAATTTTTTAATGTTTTATTTTATAAATGATAAATTCGACAGCATATATCCCCATGAAATATATTAAAAATATATTTATTATAGTGTTTTATATTTATTTTTCACTCAAAAAATAAGTATATTAAATAATTAAACAAAATCATTGTAGTAATTATTTTATTAATAGAGATATCAAATAAATATTATAAAAAATA
The DNA here is from genome assembly GCA_963277665.1 of Viscum album. Classification (NCBI taxonomy): domain Eukaryota; kingdom Viridiplantae; phylum Streptophyta; class Magnoliopsida; order Santalales; family Viscaceae; genus Viscum; species Viscum album. The sequence continues at coordinate 1,458,937,083 of OY728150.1, read as the reverse complement.
TTAAAATAACTATATTTTTGGATAATTAATATGTCCAAGGAAGTTTTTAGATACACATTACCTCTTATTAATATAATAAAATTTTTGGTTTGATGTTAAATTTTTATATTAATATTTTTAAAAATCAACTCATTAAATAGTGTCAAAATTGACACTTTTGATTGTTTATCAAAATAGTGTTATATTAAATTATTTAAAAATAATAAAACATTTTAAAGTATATATAATAATTATTATATCATCATAAAATTTCTAAATTATATATTTATGATCTAATTGACTTCAAATAAGTAAATATTTTATGCTTTCAATATCGAAATATTTGATACCCAAGTTAAAAATAAATAGAATAACTAAGTGTTAAATTGAAAAGATAAGGTTTTAATGGAAAAATAAACTTGTCTAAAATTTATTGGTTGATGATATTACAACCCTAAATTATATAATCTCTTAAATTTTGGAATTTTAAATCTTTTTAGTGGGGATTTATTTTTTTATAAATAAATATTTTTGAGATTTCCAAAAGTGACCCTCACCTCAAATATAAAAGGGCACTTCCTCCCTCAACTCTTCACTTCAATTTATGCCTTCAAGCTCAACCATATCCTTCTCATTTCCCTTATCATGTTCCCAAAAAAACATTATATATGTTCTAATATTCGTAAAAGACTTAATCTAGTGATCTAAGAGAATATTTAGAGTAGGCACATCAAATAAGAGGATGTTCGAATACATACGAAGCCAATCAGACCTAAGGTAAGGGATAACATTCAAAATCTTGTTTTTATCTGAGATTGGTTATTCAAAATTATTTAATAGGGGTATATTTATCATCCATTTTCATGTTTTCTAAAAAATTCATAAATTGTTTCATATTCTTTTATGTATGATTAAAGTCATTTTTACCCATTTTTTACTTTTACTACATGGTATGGAACGAATATTTCTTTCATTTTCCATACCATGTACTTTCTTAATTTTCTTTCAAGAGTACGAGAAGAATATTTTTTTACCTTATAAAGCATGAATGGATTTTTATAACATCATAATACCTTATTTCCATGAACATTCCTCTACACGATTTCAAGTTTATTATCAAATAAATTCTTTTCTTTTAAAATTTCACGGTATTTTGGGAAAAGAAAACATTTTTGAAGAAGAAATGATATTTTCCAGTGGAATTAATCTCAAGTGTTTTATAAAAATAATTCTCCATATTATATGACATAGTTTTCTACTTCTAACCCTATTAATTCATTGATTTTATTATGTTTATGGTGGAATTATTTATATGAAATCCATTTATCTTATATGGATTATGTTATGATGGAATGATATTTAAGAAATCCATTTGTTTGGTTCCTTGGGTTATGATATGGTGAATTTTTTATGCTTTGGGGAACATGTAAGAATAATTTCATTATGTGATGGGAGGGACATATATATCCCTTCAATGCATTGGGTAATGATTTAAATCTCATGAGATAAACATAGAGAGAACATAAAGTATTTATGGTTCAGTAATACAGGGCTTGAATAGAAAGTAAATATGGTTCAGTAATACATGGCTATAATGGAATGTGAACTCGTTTCTGTAAAGGACTTTGTCCACTATGATGGCCTTGGTAGCAATTCCTTGGCTACTATTGAAATCATATTACGATATTATTTTTTTCTCAACAATTCCACGTCTTATACCAATGATATTTTATTTTGGTTAATGTTCCTTTATGATCTATTCCTTTCAAACTACTAAGATTTAATTCATGAATCATGATTTTGGTATTTAAACATTATGTTTATGTTTTTACATTCTTATGTTTATGGTTTGTTTTATGTTCTCAATGTTTAGCCTTGCTGATCATTTAAGCTCGCCTTTTTTATTTTATCTTGTCCTTAAGATATAAATAAATGTTTTATATAGGAAGAAAAGGGGAATATCATTATGGGATATGTTGAATATCCTTCAGAAAGTTACAAGATTAGGTTCTGAGTTTCCAAAGACACTAAACTAATAAGGTCTTTGGGTGTCTGTTTGTGTCATATATTATGTATTCTTAGAAATTAATGTAATTTATATGTATATAAATCTTGTGTTATCAGAGGTTCTGTGCAATCTTGAAATTACATTAATTACATATATGTTACAAAGAATATTCCTTTTGGGGTTTTTATAAATTGTTGACAGATTAACTTTAAGAGATGATTTTTTTTTAAAAAAATAACTCTATTATACATATCTTGTCATTATACTGAGAATTAATAATATGAAACGATTATGTGTATCCACAATAAATCCACACAAAAAATTTTAATACAAAATAATTTATTTAAAGTCATTTCACAAATAATCTTAGCATTATATATTCAAGAAGTTTAAGTTTTTCTCAAAGAATTGAAATTTGGTTAAGAATTCCCTTACAACATTGTAATTAGTCAAATCATATCTAAAATTAAAGAGTTACATTTAATCAAAATATATATATCATATGAGTATATTAATTCATGATATAACATGTTATTGGAGAGTTATATACACCTCAAAAAGGTATATAGGTCCTAACTTCAAAATTTTCTTCAATGAATGAAAATTGTGACGAAGTCCCTTAACATGATTCATACAAGTCATGTATTTCATTTAACATAAAAAATAGTAAACATATGAAAATTATTTAATTTATTAAGAGAATTTTTCAGGTTTATTTTTCTTTAATACCACATATTATCATGTTATAACAGTTATAATATTATTTATGTTCATGTCAGATGTTTTTATGATATTCAATACATGAGTCCAAAAATGGATTTGGAATGATATTTATAGTCAAATTGGTAATTATTAAATCATATCCAGAATAAAATTCAAGACATTATTATAATTATTATTAATAAATTATAATTTAAAATAAAACCATTATGAATGATTATTAAAAAAATGTAGTATGTTATAAACATGGAGACGGTAGTCTATATGTAGACATGATTAACATTTCCATTTTTTGTGGTCATAATAAATTGAGGGTAAGTATCATTTCATATTTCTAGAATAAAAATAATATACTTAGTTTCATTGTAATAGTTTTAATATATTTATATATATCGTCTATGTTATGTGGTGATGTAAAAAATCATATCGCTTTGTTGGGGTAATAATTCACATGTAAAAATGAACGATGATGTAATTTTTTGTGCAGAGAAGGATAAAAAAATGATTTCTTATATTTTAATAATGATAAATATGATATCATATATAATCATTAACTACATAATTATTATCATTCTTGAGAGATGGTGATGACTAACGAATTTCATCAGTTCATGAAGTAGTAGTCCTCTATACACACGAATGATTAATTATTTTCCCATTTTATAAAATTTGATATTTATTTAGGTAATTATATTAACATAATAACATCTAGTTATATGTTGAATAATTGATTTATTATTTAATCATGGATAGAGAGTATTTGAAGGAGGTGTATGACGAATCAAAACTGAAACACTTTATTAAAAAGGATACCTATTTAGAAATCCTTCACTCCATAACACCTTACGACCACTAAGGATGGTGTTATGAATAAAAATAGAGTTCAATAACATGGGGATGGATTCGAGGAAGGGAAATTTTTAGATCTTGTCTAAAATAAAATGTTTTTGAAGTGTATTTAAATTAGAAGAATGGGATCCCTTTTATAAGATATGGGAGGGTCACTCTTGTAATTTCTCAAAATATTACATTAATATAAACTAACATTCAATTAAAAATGGATCAAAACGAATTTATTTTAAATATGTGGTGATTTTGGGTCCAAATACATTCATTCATTGAACATTTTAAATATTTTGAAAATTTTTGAGTCCTTGCCTTTTAGTTTTTATCCCTTATTTAACCCTCATTAACTCGTACAGTGATAATGTGTAATTTAATCTTTGAGGATTAATATAATTACTAAAAAATGAAAAAAATTCCATAAATGAATCATTTATGATATTTCAAAAAAATTCTCACTAATTTTCATGAATTTTAGTTTTTTATAATTTTTATATCATTTAATAAAATATTATTTATTTTTTAAATATCATTAATATCAATTTTGAATATATTATTTATATAAAATTTAAAAAATACAAACACCAAGATAAATACTGAAAAAATATTATAAATTCATTAATATGAAAATTTTATTTAGTAAACCCATCAATGATGTTAATTATCTCAAATTATATTTATTTAAATATTTATAATATAATTTATTTGATAATTCATTTCATTAAACCATTATTATGTATCATTGTGTAATCCATTAGGGTAATTTTTTCTTACCTAAATATTAAAAATAAATTATCATGATGAAGTTACAAAATTTACAATTATGAATAGTAATTATAGTCGAAGATATATTTCGAATAAGCCTATATTAGAAATGTTATATTTATTAAAAATAGATGTATGGTATATTTTACTTTTATTTAAAATAAAATTCAATAAGGTGATTACGTTATACATGTTTCCCCAAGAGTTTATAAAATCATTATGATGATTATTTAGGATGAAAATAACTTATAAAAGAAAATTAGGACATGTTTTAGGGAAGTTCTCTAATATTTATAATATAATTCTTACCCTTAATTACATGATTTACCATTAACCCTAATAATAAGAAAATACTATATTTAAAATTCATATTTTCAAAATTCATAACATAGAAATGGATAAAATTAATTTAAATTTAATCCCCTAGATGAGGTGTGAAAATAAAGGTTTAAAGTGAAAAATTTCGAATCATTAAATTATTTTTACATCCAAATTAAATATAAAAAATATTCCAATGTCTTAAATTGGAATAATAGATATATAAATTTTTTCATTTTAAATTAAAACTAATTAAAAATAAAATTTATCAGTATTAATAAATTAGACGAAAATGCTATTTTTATTTAAAATAAATTATGTTTTCACTATTCATCAAAAAATGAAACTTATTAGGAATATACAAAAAATTAATCTAAATTAAATTTTTATATTCCAAATTAAAATATATAGATTATTTTTTCAATTAAAATTATTAATGTTTCAAAATTTATCATCAAAACCAACCCTCCATTAAAAGGAGGAAAACATTATTTTAGAAAAATATAGGTTTTTATACTTATATTTGATTTATTATTATTTTATTCCCATAAAAATCATTAGATAAATTTAAAAAAATATTGAATATATAAAATATAAAGTTCATTAATATATTCCAATAATAATGGTTAATTTAATTTATTAATATCAAACACCTATATGGGCAGAAACATATTTTATCATAAAAACACATCTGTTATATTCAATTGGTTTTTATATAAATTTATAATTAATTTAAAACAAATTAATTCATTATATAAACATGTGTAAACCATATATTCATAATTTAGTTAATCAGTTTAGTAATCTTTATTCTAATCACTATGTAATAATGGTAATATTTGAATAATAATATATAGTTGTTTATTTATGCTCAATGTAACCTATCTTGTATGTTATTGAACACAGTGTTTCCTTTTTAAAATATTGGGATGTAACAAAAATCCTCTAAATGACCTGATATGACTATGAATACATTCTAAACCTCCAATAAAATAATAACTAATTAAAATGATTAACACATGTTTATCATAACAGTTGATCCAAAAAATGTTGGTTTGGGGGTAATTAGATTGCACGAATTTCATAGTCAGTGAATGGTTCAGAAAACATTGTGCCCAAACCATTGAATCTACCTAGTACCTTTAATAATTTGATATTCAAAAAATAACCCTATTAAATTATATCCATAAAACCCCTATATCACATCCCTCATAGGACTAGAACCTCTCATCGGTGTCCTCCACCATTTCATTCCAATATTTTGGTTATTTATCCACAAAATAATTTAGAAATCATGTGTCATTTTTTTATATGATGATCTATATATAATGTTACACATATATTTTAACCTTTTTAAATTTCTATCATTTCCAAGAGATCCCACACTGATTATTTTAAAATATTCTGTATTTTAGTGTTTTCATTAGTTTCCTTAATTTCATAAATTTATTCTCCAAACATCAAAAGATATTAAATTAGAATACTCATATGATACTATGTTAGTTTTTTAACAGTCAATTATAGTCTCACTTATTTTCTATTGAATGTGGCATGTGGATGAATAAAAAACATCAGGATTTACCTAAAAAATAAATGAATTTAAATATTCACCTTAAAATTAATCTGATTGGAAGAAAATATATAATAATTATGTTCTGGTAAATATTGGATAGTATGTATTGGTAAAAATATGAAAAATGTGATTGATTTTATTTTCTAGTGGAATGTTTTTGCTCATGAGTGTATAGATTGAAATGTCCTTTTGTCCAAGAAGGGAGTGTATGTTCCGAAGTTTCTAGATGATTGTGGAATTCTTTACGATAAAGACTGTGTGCCCCTATGTTTCAAATAAAATGTTCCCATTTCTTATTGGGTAGTGTCTTCTCGTACGATTATAGATGAAAATATTCTTGTTTCCTAGAGGGAGTCGAGAAAAACATTTATCATGATGAACTAGTCCCTATTTTCTTCTAAGGATTGTCTATGACCATGTTTCAAGTTAACATGATCATATATCCTAGTATGGATATTTTAATTTATATTTATACATGACATATATGATTCCTAATGGGGAATGTTTTCCCCCAAATTTTCAGATTATTGCACCAATTTTGGGTGGGGAATGTGACCCCCCAATTTCTATATGACTCACTATACTTCCTTTCATTTAGAAAGTATGACCAAATATTTAATATTATAATACCCTATTTAGAGACATCGGGTATTATAAAATGTAGTGATGGTCAATCTCAGCTGTGACATTGGAACCTCGTGATCTAAAAAGGTTTATTTATTCTTTTTTTCAATGAATATCCCCATTAGTATGAAATATTACTAATGTGATATTTTTTAAAAGATCCATTGGTGGTGGAATCCTAATACACACACACACTAACTTTTTTACCTTGTGTAACTGAGAAGTCTTCATTTTTATAGTTTAGTTCAATGAAAAAGAGCCCTATTACTGATGGTTTAATTATTAAATAGCGTATTACATAAGAAATGGCACAATGAAAGGACTCAAGACTATATTCTCAATTTCTTATTTCATTTTATTATACATATCTAATTTTTTATTTTGATTTATATAATATCCCATTTAGGATTCAAATTATTTATATGGATTTCACATTATTTTTATATCCTTTATATTGTATATATTCAGTTGTAAAATCTTTATGGATATTTCCATGTGGTTTTTTGGATTATTTTTATGGATAATATTATTTTTATTAAAATATTTTCTCTCTTTAATGTCGTTATAGTATCTCTATAATCGATAAATAACCCCTCCATGAAAACCAGATCACTCTGGAATAAAGGGAGATATGCTCGATGTCTTGTGAGACCACCTATGTGTACATAGTCAAGTATCCACAAGCTAGTGATGTTACAAAGTTGAATCATGATTCATCTCTATTATCATAATAATTTAGAAATGTGGATTATGGATTTTTCATTTTTATAGAATTGAAAAAAAACATGTGAATGGTTATGTCTAACCAATATATTAGGGAATGATTTTTTACTAATAAAGATATTTTATATCATGGCTTTTTATTTTTTGGGTGAGCTACATCACTTTTTTATGCACATTATTTTAGAAATATAACCTTTTGCAATGTCACTCATTAACAAAATGGAAACTAAAAATGATTTCACATGTCATTTGTGGTACATTGGATTTTCATGTAATTCAAATTATTCATTATGATTGGTTACATGGCTATAAAACATTGTTTGTTATTTGAAGTGTCAACATCAACTTATATAGTGTTTTTATATACAACATAATAGTTATGTCTTATCTAACTACTTTCTTAATTGATTGTAAAATTTTAACACGTGTACTTATTAATTTTATGTTATGGTTCAATATAATTAAAAATAAAATTATAAATTATAATATGTTTTCCACTATAACTTTTAATTGAAATTTCGTTTGACTAATCCTAAGCTATAAAGAATTTTATTATAGGGAATTTAATGAAATTTTAAATGATGTTAATATTAAATATAAATGACTTGAAATTAATGATGGATATGTAGGAATAGATAAATCAAATAGGTAATGATATTTCTACGGTGTGGGGGGTAAATAATATCATGGTATTATGTCTATTATTGTATTCCTTAGCATCTCATATTGTGAAATGTTATAAAAATGTGTTTTCTGGAACGTATATAGTGTTAAGAAGGAATACCTTAATAATGAAAGTAATTAAGGAATGAAGATAATGGTCATGAGCATTCCGCAAAAGTGGATTGGTTATAGCCTCATAAAATGCTAGGCGAAGTGATGATCTATTATCTCCATAAGATCTTGGAGTGTGTTTTATAACTATTGGGGAGATATGATATTTGAGAAACACCTAAAATATATTATATAAATCATGTAAATTAGATGTGGTATCCACTATTTCTCATTGTGGAAGATGGTTAATAAGAGACCTAAATACTTTTGTATTTTATTGAGATGATTTTTTACCAAATTTATACACCCCTTGATATGAGGATGAATATATTTGTCCTTATAGAAGTAAAACAAGTGATGCACTGGTAGGATATCATGTTCTACAAAGAAATGATTGTGGGTTTTTCTAGAAATACATATAGATATGATTTATCAATCATTTCATTAAATGGATTTTATTTCAATACTATTAAATAGAGTTTATACACCTCACATATAGAAGAATATTAGTGATGGATTATGTTGATTTCATTTTGGAACAAAAATATTATCCCCTACATCTAGCATGTGATGAGAATTCAAAAGAAATATTTATTGAAGATGGATGAGGGTATGAAGACTTCCCTTTTGGTGAATTAAAATTTCCTTAAATCTATTACAATGGTTAAAAATCAGGCCCTCATTACATAGAGTATCATAGGTGATGGTAGAGCATTTGTACAAGTGGATAATACTTGGAGGACTGATAATGGTTGATTGGGTTTTTTTAAACATCCTTATGGTGGTTTATACCTAACCGATGGTGGGAAGAGTTTCCATGTTCATGCATAATCTTTTCATTTCTAATTAAATTAGTTAAATATTTTTATATTAGTGTGTAGAAAACAAATTTTTCATATATTGTTAGAAGAAAACAACATTTAATTTTTACCATGTGAGAGTATGGGACAACTACAATGATTCTTTGGGGATTATGGGTAGTGTTATATTAATAATAAATCCCGACAGGGTTATACAACTGGATTAGGGATGAAATATTAGTCTTAAAGATGATGTTCTATAACCCATTTTGGTTAGTGTGGTGTATGTGATTCCCAAATGTAAAGGATGTCACACCTATAGAGTGGTGCATCAAATGAGAGACAAATATTATCATAATGTTTTTTAATATGGTATTTTACATCCATTTAAGAAACACTCACTAATTAGTATATCATAATTTATATCATATATGGTATTATTATAGTGGAATCTACCTTATATATTTCCTTGTATGATGCATGAGCATCTTACTTCTTTATATCAATACAGTTATTATATTTCTTTAGACTATCTAAAATGTACATATATATTATGATGTAAATCTTCATTAAATTAGTAGTGTGATCTGGGGAATTTTTCCTAATTATTTAATTATAACTAGGAATAACATCTATGATATCATTCACAAGATTAATTTAATAATGTTTTATCAATCCCATATTTTCTACTTCATTGATGGATATCATTATCATCCTAATAGGGGTTATTTAAGTCTATTATGGGTATGTTAAATTACATATAGACCATAGAGGACTTGATGTTCACTATTTGAGTGGGATAATATTTCATTTTCTATTATGGTATTGGTTAATAGATATATGGAAAATTGTGATGTTTTTTATTTGTTTGATCAATTTATGGTTTTCTTTTCAATTGATTTCAAGGGGTTCCCACCAAAGTGAAAGTTATAGTATACTAGTAAACTCATTTCATACCTAGATACAATTTTATACCACTATTAATGATGGATCATTTAGATAATTTGGAGATAAATGATCAGTTGGGGAATATTGAGGGAAAGGGATTCATGTAGTTGAGAATATCCACTTAGGGTAATGTATTTAAACTCACCATGAATACATATTAGAGTTTATTACTATGTATTTACTATCAACTGAAAATATAGGTTATGGATAAAACCCATATATCCCCTCTATGTATCAATATTTTACGTGATCATATTAACAAATTTTTTATATTTTCTATTATTTTATTGAGATTGGGTTATCCATATCTAATGGAAATTCCTACAAACATACCTTTTATTGTCTTCAATAGAATGTATGAAATTTAAAAAAATCTTGTGACATCAATCATCCAAACTAATACTAGTGATGTATTTATAGTGTTAATGTATTAGGCCTTTCTCCATTATCTACACACATTTATATTTAATAGTTTTAATTATATTCTCATGTATTCCATGTTAAGAAAAGTGAACAAGAGAAATATTGAGATAATATTATTAAAAAATATTGAATAATATATCCATGCTCATAAAGTTCAACATTTCGTTTTACAATGTAAACATAAGGGGGAAATTATATCTAAAGATGCAGTAGCTATATTTCATGATAAGGTCACAATAATGGTTTCTTGTTATTTACCATATAATTATTTTAAGATCCGTATAATTTTTAGATTGGAAATCTATTATCATAGGGATATTCAAGAATTTTTCTACTTGGTAGTATCAAAAATAGCCCTAACATAGAATTAAGTAATTATGATATGGTTAGAAAACATTTAAAGTTCCTTTTTGTAGAAGATGATGATATTGAATTAACTACTTATCATAAACAAGCTCTGTCATGTGGGGAGTATAACTTGTATTATGATGCATGATGGGTTTTGAAATGAGTTGTATTGAAAGAGAAAAATCATGTGGTTTAATATGATTATAGGAAGATATTTTCTGATGGGAAAAATATCTAGACAAGATATACAGTGGTAGAATCAATGGTCCATGCATTGAGATGTCAGAGGAAATAATTTCTGTCCTATATTTTCATATTGTACATTGATAATAAGAGCTAAATGTATATTTTGTCATTGTGTAACCCGAACCATAAATATTGAATTTGGTTATAGTATTTATTTACTTTTTATCTTTCGTTATCATACACTCATAGGAATGGAAACATGGTTTAGATGTACTTTTTCAAAAGATACAATATCAAGTAGTCAAGGGGTTTACAAATTAGAAGCATATGATTTCTCTCTTTACTGAGAGATATTTGGGTATTTATAGGTCTATTTGTGGGTAGAACCTTACATTCAAATCTTATACAATGTAACTCTTCATTTTGTTAAATGTGATCTAAATTAATTATTTTGCTTCTCTAGTTAAGAGACACTATATACATGGTCTAGATACACTAAAAAACATGTCTCATGATTTAAATGATATTTATTTCATTTCTAGGTCATAGTCTCCATGATTATGTGTATATAACTTATAAGGGAATCACATGTGACTTACACCTAGGCTGAAAAAATTGTATCATGACATACAATTATAGTACTACATGTTGAAGTTGAAGCATCATTTTATAGGTATTTTTTTATAGCTATCCTCTTATCATATGGTGAAAGAAAAGAACAAACCACCCATGAGTGTACTTGAAATATTATATAATACATACTAGAAAAATTATAGTGTTATAGTGTAAATCAATATAGGATTAGTAATGATAACCTAATAGAGAAACACAATATATATTATCATAGATCAGTGGGATAATGTTGCTCATTTCATATTGATTTGGGAGTTCCTTTTAATTGATGAGCTAGTTATGATTTATTTTTGTGAGTATTTCTAAAATAACGAGGCTACTGAAAGGGATTTAACATAAGTAGAATCAAATTTTACCTATTGTATCTATAAGGGTTTGTAGAAAGGTAAATGTAACTTCATTGTATCATAATATAACCTATCAACAAAAAATATATATAGTGTCTAAGTTAATTATTAATACCTATAGGATATAATGAAATGATGTTACATACACATTGGTAGTTACTATGGGAATTAATGGGCTATAGTAGAGTCCACCATTAGTAAATTATTTCTAGTTTTAATAATGATGGATATATTTTGTGATCTATATTTCATGGATTCTATTTAACAAACAGTTTTGATTTTATGTTTGGGATTTCATGTCAATTATGATGAGTCTCCATCCAGAGCCTTTTAATAATATAGATTCAATTTAGAATTAGTTGAATACATCCTAGAGTCTGAATGGTTATTTCACTAACTAGAGACACTATCCTATTAATTTTTTAGTTAGTGACTATATATTTTTATGTGTATTACTAAGGATGTAAAATCCCTATGTTTAGTGGAAGGGATTGATAGATCCATGTTATATAGAACAATTCAATATATTCAAGAGGTTTGATATAATGGTAAAAATATTATATCTCCAAAAATGAATGCGATTTATCTAGATGTTGATCCAAAGGTTTGGTATAAAAAAATTAGAAATAATAATTTTATGTTGGTGGTATGGTAATCATATAGGTAGTAATAACTGTACCCAAAAAATATATAGCGGTTGAGGTGTCACATAGTTCTCTTTTCATTAATATTACATTTTATTATAAATCAAGTATGGTATCTGTGTAAATATTAAAAAAATTCATTAAAAAATAATTTATTTAGATGGTTGAAATATAGTCACCAAACCATGAATCAGAATTGGAATGGGTACGAGTTCCTTAGAACGTGGAAACCACACATTTGGTGCACAATTTTAATATCATATGATTATATCTTCTAGTTTTCATAGTAAGATAAATAATTTGAATTTACCAAAATATCCCCCTCTTTTCACCCCAAATCCCTTATCTCCATTCTATTATAAGACTAAGACACCCCATACATGGACTCTTTTATTTCTCTATATTCTATTGGAAAATTATCTCTCTAATCAGGACTACATCAAGAACTATTTATCTCTATGTTAGGATATATGTAATTCTATCACTCCATCATTGACACATTTCTAATTCACTTTCTATATAGTTGATTCTCACCAATTTCATTTCTTTATGACATATTTTATAACTTTCATTTTTTCAACAGTTCTGTTCTTTTGAGATTGAAAAAATAATCAATATTCAAAAAGATAAGTCAGACTTACCTATGGATGGAGGTCCAGAATCTATCCCTTAATATATATATTATTTTCTATTTCATGTGTCATATAGTCTCACTTATTTACTGTATGATTCATAAAAAACAAAAATAAATGAAATGATGGTCTTTAAATTAATTTTTATTGATTCTAAACATGTAATTCTAAGAGTAAAATAAATATTTGGTTGTATAGAAGAGATCATTATTAAAATTTTGTATTTTACATATATTTTATTGGAGAGTGTCTACCCCAAAGATACTATATTAACATGTTCTTTTCTCCAATAGAAGAATTTCAACAAATGAGTTTCTAGATTTACATGATCTTATTTCCATATATGGGATGAATTCCTCCTTATTTCAAGGTGAACTATTCTTTTATACTTTTTGGTAGTGTCTAACCATGATTTGTAGGATATACATATTCATATAACCCCTCAAAGGTTCCTTTTATCTCATTTCTAGATGATATTATCTTTTTTCATGGTAGGGGGTGTCTTCCCCAAGTCTCTTTATGACTTGATGAAATCTCATCTTGATGTGTGTCTACCCCAGTGTTGTAAAAGAAATTTTTTTCTGTAAGGGTGTTTCTTCCACCATTATTCTATATGGAGAGATTTTGTTTCCTTGAAAGTATTGTCTACCCCATATATTCAGATGAAATTCCTATTTTCGTAATGTTGTGTATGTATTCCCCCAAATTTAAGATGATGAAATCCAATTCTAAGACATCTGGAACTAATCAATGAAATTATGATCCAAATATATTTTTACTATGGAATAAAATAATTATAGTTGTTAATTTTTCATCTATTTATTGATTAAAAATATTATCATAGACTATTACTCGTAATAAATATGAGTGTATGTGTCATTAGTATTGGACTACTAAGTATAGTCACACCATTCTAGAGCCACCTTTAGTCCATGAGTAGAAATCATATTTACCGAACATGATAAGGGAAAATTCCTTATGTCCAATAGTTGATCTGATTACATGATTATTGCATGGGACATGGGAAATCACTACAAATCAGGAAATGGTTTTTAGTTCTTCCCACACTATGGATACCTTAATCATTATTTATTTTGATGTATAAAATCTTTCCTCAAGTTTTCTTTTTTTTATGTATGAAATCCATGAAATTTATTTATCCTTAAATTTATATAGAAATGGTTTTTTTACTCTTCATGTATCATTATTTGATTCATAAATTATGGGTTATATTTGTGTATTTAAATTTCATAATTTTCACATTATTTTAACTCTGATATGAGTGTATAAGAAAAATATATTCTTGACATATACCAAAAATTATATACATAAACTCTATAATATGAAGTGGTATTACGGATTCCCCCATCAACCCGCTATTATAAACAATAGAAAGTGGTCATGTGGGGTGGATATTAAGTAGTGGAGTAGGGATCATAACACCAAGCTTCGATAAAGGAAACTTTTAGTTTAGAAATGTGAGAGACCATGAATGTTTGATATATTTGTATTTTTTTTATACCAAAAGATTCTATATTTTATTAATATTGATATCATTTTCTATTTTAACCCTCGAGATCATGATTTGATCAACACATTAATGTTATAGTGGTGTCCTTTTCTTATAAAAAAATAAAAACAACATTTATTCTTTTAGATGGAGAAAAATATGTACTATAAATTACTTGTTTTTTTCTCCATATTTCATATTAAATTTCATAGTTAAACTATTTCTCTTATAAAATAAAAAAAGATAATAAAATTTGTTTCTCTATATTATTTTTTGATATTCAATGTTTATATTCATTATTTTTCTTATTTAAAACTAATATATCTATTTTAATGAAATATACTAATTTATTTTACCAATATTATTATATGATGTTTGAATAGAGTCTCCAAGCCACAAAACTGTATAAAAATTATAAGCATCACTTATCCCCTTCAAAGTCATCCTCTATAATCATTCATATAATACCGCGTGTTTTAATGTTGGTAGGAATGTGTCAATCACTTTAAAGTGAAACTACTTTTTTGGGTCATTATTCTTTTCCATGATTTATTATATCATAGTACCTAGTATTTAATCAATAAATATCCATTTATCATTCTATATAATTTTAATATAAATTATAAATAGTAAATTAATCAAAACAAATCACCAATAAAATTATGATAAATATCATAGAATTTTCTTTTGAAATATACCATTATATTTTATGTAATTATCCATTAAAACATTCATTAAATTTATGAATAATTAATCTAATAATTTCATCAATTTACTCACAAAATAATACTTTATCTATTATCTTATAATCATATCCATATTCCGCATTTATGTTTTGAATTATTCATAATGGAGGAACTTTAACTTTTGATATCACATAAGATGAAAATCATTCAAATAAAACTTTGAATACACTAATGATAATCCCATATGAGTTCATATGAAGACATATATCTTTATTGATCAACAATATAGCTTGTACATACAAATTTAGTTATTGTGAATGATTATGTAAATATATTTTAATATATTGTAGATATTAATTCTATTCAGATTAATTACATATTCCTCCATGTAATCATACTTATATAAGATCCTCAATATCACACACAATTCATTTTTCGTTATTTAGATCATCATTTCACATTAGGTTGATTAATCTCATGTAATATCATGGTTACCCTTTAATATAAAGATATATATTTTAATTTTCTATTTTTTATATTTCCACCAGGATAAATTTACATATTCCAGGAGTCCTTTATTAGTCTGAATCATTTTTCAATTTAAAAGATATTACCTTGATCAATCAAACTCAGTTACTCATTTATATACATTGTGTATTTTTTATTATTAATAAATTTAAAATAAAACTATCCAATCACTAAATTATATATTTAGAATAAAACATATAGAACTTGGATACAAATATTTATTGAAAAAATGGCCTTTGATATAAAATTAATGACCATTCTATATACAGTGAACTCCAAGATTGTCCATTTTTGGTTAATTTCTCCATGAGAATTGCATTTTTTTCTTTCAATGGTTAATTCCAATGATTTTTTATTTT
This sequence comes from Viscum album, assembly GCA_963277665.1. Taxonomy (NCBI): domain Eukaryota; kingdom Viridiplantae; phylum Streptophyta; class Magnoliopsida; order Santalales; family Viscaceae; genus Viscum; species Viscum album. Next base: position 1,458,920,712 of record OY728150.1, on the reverse strand, counting down.
ATAAGAAACTTCTCAAGATTAATAATTTATGACATATCAACCTCTTCATCCCCATCGAGAATTAATTATATAATTAAATTTTTTCACAATATAAAATTATTCAATCCACTTATAAAATAACATTAAAAAATTATTACAAACATCATATTATAAAATTAAATTAATTTTATACATCCTCAACAAACTCATATAATACCACATCAGAACTAATTATATCTTATTTACTTAAGAACATTATTCTTATATATTAATTGAATAAACATTTTATTGTTTTTAACTATCTTTTGGAAATTAAGTATTAAAATATTCTAATGTAAAATGTAATTCAATATTTAATGGTAAAAATCTCACCCCCAACCTCCTTGTTTCCATGTCAACTAATTGAGAAATTCTCATTTTAAACCATGATATCTTGTTATCTAATAGAGGAACTATCCAAATAATTTAAGATCTTATTCAATGTTAGGTTCATCGAGTATATGTAGCTATTACGGAGAAACTCATTGTTGATTGCTGAGCAATTTATTTTTCAAAAAAAATTACAATGGTTATACTCAATGATAGTAGAGGGATGATACATTATATTATTTATTATTAATATAATTAAAATAGATAATATAGTAGTTTCCTCAAAGATTTATAATGCTACATGTAGTTCTAATCATCTATATTTTCTTTAATAATAGATACCTTATGGTATTCCATGGAAATCATGATCCTCAAATAAGAGATTATATATCAGTGTGATATTTATTATAATAAACCAACCTTGATTATCAAGAGAATCCATAAAAAAAGTTCTTCCACCATGAAAAATAAAACAATGTGGAAGAAATATGTCTCACAATGGTCCTAAATAAGGGAAAACAAATATGCTATAAAACAAAAAAATAGGACATGTTGGCCTCCTCTTGTGTTAATAATGTTTTAATGATCACATATCCTATACATCCAATACAACTTGTTAATCCTATTTAATCAATCTCAAATTATGTGTATATATGATTAGTTTCTTTCTGCCTTAAATAATTTTTGTAAACTATTTTGAGTTTTTGTTATAATGGATTTCTTTGATAAATGATTAAGTATAATCAATTTTATGAATACAATTGTTTAATTATGTGTATATACATTTGGCTAAGTCTGAGAAACCAAGAGTCTTCCATCGGTTATGTTTTTCTAGAAAAGGACCCAAACACCATGACCAGACACTATGACAAGACACTATGACCCAAACACTGTGACCCCGACTCCATGACCAGAAACCATGACCCCGACACTGTGACCCAAACACCATGACCAGACACCGTGACCATCCAAAAACCGTGACCAGACACCGTATTTCTGCTTCCAGTTTATGATCTCTTATACATTTCTGACATCATGACTATCTCATCGCTCAATGAAAAATAACAAGACATCGTGTCAAGAAGACACTGTTTCATAGAGACACATTTCCAGACAGACTATGACACTATTTCTTAATCTATTTTTTCATTTTTCAATTTAATCTCTAACAGTCATATTTGAATCTTTTAAAGGCACTGACATAATTAATGTATCTTTGTAGACATGTCACCAGATAGTACATGGTACGAGGTGCAGAATACATGCATCTTATTGGCTCCAACACATGAATTCCAAGAATAAAAAGAATAGCCTGACCAGAAACGAAAATAAGGGAGGATATAGAAACAAGTGTGTGTGATAATAAAGATACACGAGCAATCTTTACAAAAAAACCGACACATGCTACTCAATACTTCTGAAAGAAACACGAAGCATACTCAAATACCAAAATCTATAATACCGTATATCATAATCCATAACATCTTCACACTGTCAACTCCACGAAGAACACGAGCGAGATCTAACTGCCTTGTGAGAGTCTGTTTTTCACAAGAGGACTTGATTCCTACATCTGCTTCATCCGAGAAGTCCATAGCTACATAGACTATCACTCAGAGCACTTATAAACATATCTCATTATGTTTTCTCTATTGTATTTTGTTTTTAGATTTCAAGTACTGTGTGTGTGTTTGTATGAAAACACAAATTTTATCTTGCATTAAACTAAAGGATACAAGATATCCTTCCTCTCACAACATTTTACACTTGTGCATTCCCATAGATAAGTGTGGAACAGGTCCATATGTGACCAAATACTTCATACCCATGGATAACTGTGGAAGAGGTCATATAACCTGGACAGTTCTGTGTTCTGTTGTTACCCCAATCGAGGGTGTGGATCAATTTTATTAATATAAACTTATTAGTGGCAGGTGATCATCAAGTGGAGTGGATTAGGTCTCGGCTTGATATTGAACCACTTTTTTTATTTCTGTTGTGTTTTTAAATTTAGTTTACTCTATTTTACTGTATAATTCATAAATCACTAAATTTACTATGAGATTTAAATATGGAAATAAGTTATAATTTCTTTTCCTTATTATCATTGTTCAAAATTATTTTTTATAACTGATATTATGATTACCTATAATTAATCAATCTTCAAATAAGATATTTAAACAATCAAACTTTCATAACTGTATTGCTTTGATTAACTGGGATGTATTTTTTTTTTTTGGGAACCTTTTTTTGAATCCTTTTCAAACATAAATTTTTAATAGATACTCAATTAACCCCCCCCCCCCTCTTGAGTACTCTACTCCAACCAACATTTGGTATCAGAGGTGTATGCATTCCTGTTAAGGCTCTGTTTTATACACTATTCAATTGTGATTTTAGTTTTATATTAAAGATCTGTAAATTTATGTTAATTATAAATTTATATCACATTCAAAGTAGTTATTTATTATGGATAATAGACTACAGGGTTTTGCAACCAACAGACCACCATTTTTTAGTGGATCCAATTATGTCCAATTGAAAATTAAAATGAAAATGCAGTTAAAAAGTATGGGTTTTGAAATTTGGTCTTCAAATATAGATGAGTATAAAATTCTTACTATTGATATAATCACTTGATATGACCCTACCAAGACTTCCAATAATAAAAAATACAAATCCATGAATAATTTATATTTATCTTTAGGAGATGAATAATTTAACAGAATTTCTGCATGTAAAATTGCCCATGAAATTTGGTATACTTTGTCTGTTTCACATGAAGGAACTTATACTGTGAAAGAAATGAGACTTAATACTTATAATATAAAATATGATGAATTTAAAATGAAACCTGATGAGCCTATTTCTAACATATGTCTTAGTTTCAACCAAAATATCAACATAATGATTTCTCTTGTAAGGGAAGTCACTTCTAAAGTACAAATTATGAGGATTCTCATATTCCTACCTGATAGATGGAGAGGAGACTATGTCTCTATTAAGGAGTCATGTGACATCATCAATTTACCTATAAAAGAACTCATTTGTAAACTAATGATGTATGAATAAGATCTTAAAGTAAAGAAATAAGAGGAAGATGAACCCAAAAGAAAATCTATTTCATTTAAAACCACTACTTCTAAACACAAAGAGAAAGAGAAATTGGAAGTCTCTATAGAATGTTCTAGTAGTGAAAATTCATCCCATAACAGTGATGAGTAGATGGATCAACTAGAAAATAGGTTTAATAGATTTTACAAGAAGAATAAATTTTTCAGAAATCATAACTTCAAGGGATTATATGATCAAAAGGGAATCTGGAAGAAAGATTCAAAAAGAAGTGACAGGTTTGATGAGATAGTATTCTATGAATGTAAGTGAAATGGACATTTAAAGTCAGATTTTCCCAAGCTCTAGTAAAAAAAGAAATATGAGGAAAAATATAGAATGTATAAAAAGTAAATGGAAGCATCATAGAGTGGTTCTGCGGACAGTTCAAGTGACTCAGAATTGTCAAATGATGAATAGGCTAACAAAGCCAATATGTGTTTTATGAAAAACACATCTGAGGTAACACTGGTATATCTTGTACACAATTCCTATCATTATGTAGATGAAAGTGACTCGGAAAATATGTATAATGAAGAAATTTTCAAGTATAATAATATTATAAAAGAGACTTATAATGAACTAAAAGATAAATAAAAATCTCTAAAGAAACTTCATGCTCTTACCTAAACTATTAAAGATGTGTTTACTATAGAATGGGAGAAAATTTCTCAAATACTCAAATAAAATAATAAACTAAATCTATCTAATGAGAATTTGAAAAATATCTTGAATGGTTTTCTAATGGTAAAGATACTTTGGTACAAATACTAGGTAAACAGATTTATCAAAAATATATTACTTCCATTGGCTATTAACTTCAGAAAATAAATTTTGGAAGAACTAATTTTGTCTCTAAGTTTAGGACATATATCATTACTCTTAGTTATATAAAACAATCATCTAGTTCAAGTTATGATACACTCTCTACTATTTCAATCTTTTCTGGAACAAATAGATTTTATTTTTCAAGAACATTACATAATGCATATAGGTAACCTATGAGGAAGATGTGGGTTCCTAAAGCACTAGTCCCTAATATTATTGGACCCAAAAAAATATGGGCACCAAAATCAATTATTATTTGAATATTTTGTGGGAATGATGTTAAAGAGAACTTATAAAAGATTATGGTACTTGGATAGTTGGTTTTCAAGAAATATGATTGGAGACTATTCATGCTTCAAAATTTTAATTAAAATTGATGGTGGACATGTCAACATTGGTGACAATGCCAAAGGAAATATCATTGTCCTTGGCCAAATCAGTAATGTTAACTCATTTTTAATTTCCAAAGTTCTTTTTGATAATGGATTGACATATAATCTTTATAGTATTTCACAACTATGTGATGATGGATTTCATGTTAAATTTGAAAATGATGCTTGCAATTTTTTAAATTATAAAAATGAATTTGTATTTTTTTTCATTAAGAAATGAAAATGTATATTATGTTAACATAGATTCTATAGTCTCTCAAAAAACTTCATTTTAAGTGTATTTCACAAAGAATATTGGCTTTGGAATAGGATACTAGGACATTGTATTATTCACTCTCTTAGAATGTTTACTAGAAAAAGCTTTTTCGTAGACCTACCCAAACATGAGTTTCAAAATAATAAAGTGTGTAATCCTTGTCAAAAGATAAATCAATGAAAAATTTCCTTCAACCCAAAGAAATAAGTGTTAACTTCACAACCTCTCGAATTGGTTTGAATTGATTTGTTTGGCCCATCTAGAGTTTCTAGTTTAAATGGGAAGCACTATGTTTATGTTCTTGTAGATTACTTTTCTAGATATACTTGGACATTCTTTTTGGATAACAAAAGTGAAGTCTACTCTCATTTTACCAAATATTTCAAAACTGTAGAAAATCTTAGTGGACTTAAAATTAAATCTTTAAAAACTAATCATGGCCGTGAGTTTGAAAATCAAGAGTTTGAATCATTTTTTCTCAAAAAATGGCTATAGTCATAATTTATCTACCCCTAGAACACCTCAACAGAATAGAGTTATATAAAGAGGAAAAAGAACCTTCATAGAGATTCATAGAATAATGCTTAATGTATATAACTTACCTATTTATTTTTGGGCTGAAGTTGTAAATACAACTTGCTATATTAACAATAGAGTTTAGATTAGACCTATTCTTAAATGAACTCCATATTATTAATGGAAAAATATAAAACCCAAAGTATGATACATCAATGTTTTTGGTTGAAAATTATATATCCTTAATACTAAGGACAATATGGAAAAATTCACATCCATGAGTGATGAAGGAATCATTCTAGCATATTCAATCTCTAGTAAATCCTATAGAGTGTTTAAAAAAAGAACTAAATGGGTTGAAGAATCTGTCCGTGTCAAATTTGATGAAATAGATCCACATGAGCCTAAAACCACTCTATAGAACTAGGTGGATAATGAATCAAATATGGAAATTAATTCAAAATACTTTAACCATCCTGTGAAAGAATCAGCGAAAAATTACAGTTCTAGAAATTCTTTATATTCAAGTCAAAATGAACCAGAACCTGTTGAAGAACCGAAAGTCACTGGTCCTTTTTTAGAGCTATTATAACCCTTGATGACCATATTTTAGATGGTGTTGTAATAGATTTAGATAAAGGAACTCAAAATAGAGCTTCTCTTATAAATCAGGTGGAACATAAAGTCTTCTTGTCACAACTTGAACATAAAAACATTAATAATGATATTGATGATTAATTTTGGGTGATGTTTATAAAAGAAGATCTTAATCAGTTTGAAAGGAACAATGATTGAAAAAGTTTTGAAAAACCTTAGGAAACATTCACCGTAGGCACTAAATGGTTGTTTAGAAATAATGTAGATGAAGCTGGTAATATATTTAGATAAAAGTCTAGATTGGTTGCACAAGGCTATAGTCAAGAAGAAGTAATTGAATATGAAGAGACCTTTTCACCAATTGCTAGACATGAATCCATCAGAATTCTTCTTGCTTATACTGCACATATGAATTTCAAACTATATCAAATGGATGTTAAATTTTCATTCCTAAATGGGTATATAGCTAAGGAATTCTTTGTGGAGCAACCCCGTAGTTTTAAAAATAATCATTTTCCAAATCATATTTTAAAATTATCAAAAGCTTTATATGGTTTAAAACAATCACCAAGAGATTGGTATGATATATTAAGTACATTTCTTATTTCTAAAGGTTTTACAAAAGGAATATTTGATCCTATCCACTTTATAAAATGTACTTCCAAATATTTTTTAGTAGTTCAAATTTATATAAATGACAATATCTTTGTATCTTCAAGAAATTCTATATGTATTGAATATTCTAAAATGATGAAAAATGAATTTAAAATGAGTTTAATGGGTAAAATAAAATTATTTCTTAGATTTAAAATTTTTCAAAATAATGATGGTATTAGTTTAAATCTAAACAAATATACTAGAGATCTTCTAAAATGTTTTGGCAAGGATAGAACTAAAAGTTGTGATAATCTAATTAGTACTGCTTGTAAGTTGAATCTTGATGAAGATGGAAAATCTATAGATCTAATCACTTATAGGGGAATGATTGGAAGTATACTCTACTTAACTTCTAACTGGTCTAACATTATGTTTAGTGTTTGTATGTGTTCTCATTTTCAATCAAACCCTAAGGAATCTCATTTTAATGATGTTAATAGAATTTTAAAATACCTCAAGCATACACCCAATCCAGGTTTATTATATCCTAGAGGAAAACCATTTCATTTAGTTAGTTATTCTGATGCTAACTTCGTTGGATGTAAGTTAGATAGAAAAAGTACCTCTAGAACATGTCACTTTTTAGGAAAGTCACTAGTGTCACGGTGTAGTATGAAATATTTGTTTTATTATCTACTCTAAAAGAGGAATACATATTTTCTAGTAGTTTTTGTGCACAAATTTGGTGGATTAATCACACCTTACAAGATTATGGATATCAATTTAGGCATGTACATATAAATTGTGATAATACAAGTGCTATTAACATCTCAAAAAATATTGTTTCACACTCCTGGGAAAAACATATTGATGTAATACATCACTTTTTGAGAGATCATTATCAAAAAGGATATATCACATTGGAATTCATTGGAAATGAATATCATCATACTGATATATTTACCAAACCATTAAATTATTAAAGAATACATTACATCATACATGAATTGGGAATGATAAATCATATGTATTAAGTATACTGTTTCACAGTTTACGGTTTCACAAGTCATTATCTTAAGAATACATTCTAACTCTAACTGTTCTATAGTTTTATAGTCTTAAAAGTTTCTATTTCATGTGTACGGTCTCATAGTTACTATCTCTCTATGACTATCTAGCACTTATTGTCTCAAACAATACGGTCTCATGGTTTAGAAATCACATAGTTACGGTCTCACTATGAAATCCTGTTATGGTCTCACCGTGAAATCCAATTCTAGTCTAACCATGAAATCCAATTCCGTTCTCATCGTAAACTTCTTTCAGGGTATCACCATAAAGATTATTTATTATTTTATTTACATACTATAACATATATCATGGTAATTAATTATTTTATTTTTACTTTCCCGTGATTTGGTTTTTGTGACTCTCGGTATCCCTAAATGATAAAAATGAATGAAGATTCACACCTTTCTTCACCTGATCTCTCTTCTCTCTAATAGTAACCCCTCTTTCAACTCTTTTCTCTCTAAAACCTTTATTGAATTCCTAATATGAAACATTCGTCCTCATAAACCCTTGATAAAAACAGTTCAAAGAATAAGATGAAAACAACACCAAAGTTAGCGCCCGAAGGTTCTTTGAATCCGAATCTGGTGAACAGAATAGTGGTGCCTAAAAAAAATATTTTCCCCAAGTGGTTATTGTCATGTAAGTAATTATTATTGAAATTATTGAAAGATCAAGGGTGAATGTATTGGTTTACAAAGGAGGATATACCAATTTACCAGAATCAAGTTGCATAGTTTTATCAGTTCGTTCAATTTTCTTTTGATAAGAAAAATAATTTTGTAGGGAGAAGGTGGATAAATGGCCAGAGATGTACCTTTTCTTCGAGGATATGGGCAACATGCCTAAGGATAACTCATGAGGGTATTTTTGAGGACTACCTTAGAGGTCCTCCACCTCCACGTGAAATCATTGTTTTCGAATAAGAATTGGGAAGCTTAACTGGAAATGAAACAAAGAGAAGAGCCATAGCTGCTAAGATAAATGGTGAAACTAGACTTCTATTTAAATTTGGTTTAGTATCTAATTAGCCCCAGAAAAGGTGATTTTACTACACTCAAATATCAATATGTATTCGTGATACATCTCATGAAAAATGGACACAAGATCAACCTATGAAAGATTGTTATCCTTCATATGTGTGATTTGATCAAGACAACCTCCAAGTCAACCTCCTTGTTCAACTCAAGATTAATCTCAGCTATGCTTCATGATAAATGGATGGTTGGACACAATGAATAATTCATTAAGGACATTGAATTTTTTTCATTAAATGGTTATAGTAAATAGAATGAAAATCACCTGGAATCCATGGAGAAAAACACGGGTAGAAGATAATGAGAGGGTCTATGAAAAGTTCAACCTGGTTGAACATTCTTCAAGACCAAAAGACATTTCTGATCCTGGTTTGGAACCAGAGAAAATTATTGAGTATTCTGATGAGTAATATGAATAATAGGTTGTTTCACCTATAGGGGAATCTATTTTGGACGAGAAATACAGTGAACATACTCTCTAAGACTTAATTGAGACGGAAATTCCTATTCCTGAAGAAGTTGTTGATCTAAAAGAACATATCTCTAAAGATGAATCTGTGTCTAAGATAAGTGAAAAGGGTATTTTAGAAGAGAATATAAAATAATATCTTCCTCTCATGAAACATACTGCTTACAAGGAACATGTGGGGGAACAAGTTTTTCTTGAAATTTTCACATCTTCTAAAGAGAGAATGGAGAAGGAATTTTAGTTGTCTAGGAAGGAAATAGGTGAGGGTATTGGGGATGAAATCATGGAAATAGATCAAGGATCTAAATCTCTCAGTAAAGAGAAATATGCACCTGATGAGGGGGAGTATCCCCCCAATCTGGAAAGTATTGAAGTGCCTAATCCAGATAATCCAAGTTCAGTGGATACATGGTATAAATTCCCTTGCTATTTTCATGTGAATGACTCCCCAGAATCCACAATTAAAGGTATAGATATTTCAACTATGTTTCAATTGAAAATAGTATCTGATCTTGATGTTATAGCTGCAAAGGAACCTGGGCATCTCTCAACTTCTATTTCGGAACCATCACGAGAATCTTCAAACACAGTGAGTAAAGATGATTTGAAATCACTTGAAGCTACCCTCCTGACTGAAGTTGAAAATATCAACAATACCCACCCTTCTCCTGTGACAAATGTGAGTGAAAGGGATGCTTCCTTATTGTTATAGAAGATTATTTAGCAGATTTATCCAAATAAGCTTCATGAAATTCAAGAATTCAGATTTGAGAACAAATAGTTATGTGATGAAATGCAGTCACTCCGAGGTATGGTTGAAGCTATGAAAATAGTTCTGAACTCAAGGCAAGAACTTGTTTCTCATCCTTTTGAGGATATTTGTAGTCAAATTCCATAAGAAGTTGTCTCCCTGATTCAACCTAATCTAACAACTTTGGATGAAAAATTGGCTGAACGAAATAATCCAATTGTTCATGATATGTGTGAGATTGTTATTACTCTTAATAAGTTGACTGATGAATATAAGGGATGTCTCCAAAAATTTATAAATCAATTAAAGTCTCTTACATCAGCTGTTACTACTTCTAATAATTTTAGAAATTCATCCCAACCCTCTTTGGATAGTGATTTTCTCAGAACAGTTGTTAAAGAAAAACTCTAAACTCTACTCAGTGGCATGGACAAAGGGTCTCTTTCTGAGGTTGTCAAGAACAATGACAGTGTTCTTTATTTGGTGAGAATTCATTCCAAAATTGAAAATTATTCTCATGAGGAGATTACTATGAAGGTTTAACTCTACTTCAATAGGATCTTCTCCAATCATGACATGACAAACCACTTCATGTTCCTTGTAGAGAATCTGGGAATCCCTCCTGTCACTCAAGATTTCAAAACTAATGTCCAAAAGATGAAGGCTTTCACTCCCTTGTTTGAGAAGTTCTCTGAGAACAAGGATGACTTTAAAAAAGAAATTTAGTAGAGTGGAGAGATCAGTGTTGACTTCATCAAGATTTTGAGGCCTTATCTTCATGTATAGAGTACTGCTATTGTGGCTCTTGTAGTTGCACCCTTGACTCTTTTTTGCCTACCGTCTCATCATCTACCTTTACTTTAACATCTATGTCTGTCTGTCAAGCTCTGAGTCAGATTAGATCTGTTATCCTTGACCTACAATTTCCTCAGTCTTCTACCAAACCTACCTTGGCCCCTTATGTCTTTGAATTACTCCATCTAAATTCTCTGTCGGTTGGTTAACTTCCTTCTTCTACTTCTACATATACTCTAGTGGCTTCTAGTGATTTTTCTGGCAAGGGAAAAGAGGATACAGTCGATGTTGAATAAAAATAAACACTCTCTTTTAATAGGTATGATTTCTATATTTTGTTGCTTACTGTTTTTAAGGAAACATTTTATCCATCTAATTCATTGTGAAATATTCTTATCTATTTTTTTAACATTTGTATTATTTTTTATAATACCAAAAGGGGGAGAGATATGCACATGGAAATATATTCACATGGAGAGATATGCACACTGAGATATATTCACACTAAAGAAAAGGATGAGACACATTCACAAAGAATATATCCCTCACTCAAAAGTTTCATGATCATCAAAAGGGGGGATATTGTTTGCCTCCCCATGTTTTAACAAAGATTTAATGATCAAAAATACAATACATCCTGTAAAACTTTTTAATCCTATTTAATCTATCTCAAATAATATATATAGATGATTAGTTTCTTTATGCCATATATAATTATTGTAAACTATTTTGAGTTTGTGTTATAATATATTTCCTTGATAAATGATTAAGTCTAATCCATTCTATAAATATCATTGTTTATGTCTGTGTAAAGAAATTTGGCTATGTATGAGAAACTATGAGTCTTCCACTGGTTATGTTTTTCTAGAAAAGGACCCAAACACTGTGACCAGACACTGTGACAACACACTATGACCCAAACACAAGGACCCAGACACTGTGACCAGACACCATGACCCAGACACTGTGACCAGACATCGTGACCATTCAGACACCGTGATCAGACACTGCATATGTGCTACCAGTTTTTGATCTCAATACAATTATGCCATCATGATTGTCTCATCGCTCAAATACAAAGAAGGAGATATCGTTTCAAGGAGACACAGTTTCATGGAGACACTGTTTCTAGACAAATTGTGGCAAAGTTTCTTAATCTGTTTTTTCATTTTTTAATTTAATCTCTAATGGTCATATTTGAAGATTTTAAATGCACTGACATAATTAATGTTTCTTTATAGACATTTCACCTGATAGTAATAGGTATAAAGTGTAGAATACATGCATCATGTTGGCTCCAACACATGAATTCCATGAATAAAAAGAACAGTGTGGCTAGAAATGAAAAGAGAAGAGCATAGAGAAATAATTGTGTCTGATAATGAAGAAGCATGAGCATTCTTGAGAAAAGAACTGACACATGAAAATCAACACCTCTAAAGAACCCAAAAAGTATTTTTGAATCCAAAAATCTGTAATACCATAGACAAGAGTGGATAACATCTTCGCATTATTAACTCCATGAAGAAGACGAACCAGATCTAACTGCATTGTGATACTCTATTTTCCTTAAGAGGACTTGATTCCTGTATCTGATTCATCCCGAAAGTCCAAATCTTTAAATACAAACACTCGGGTCACATCTAACCTTATCTCGTCATTTTTTCTCTATTGTGTATTGTTTTTAGCTTTCGAGCAGTGTGTGTGTGTGTGTGTAAAAACACACATTTTCTCCTACATTAAACTAAAGGATACAAGATATCCTTCCACTGAAATATATTTACATGTTTTTATTCCCACGAATAAGTGTGGAAGAGGTCCCAGTGGGACTTGATACATCATACCCATGAAGAACTGTGGAAGAGGTCGTGTGACCTGGACAGTCTTGTGTATTGTTATTTACCCTGATCCTGGGTGTGGATCAAGTTTATTAATATAAAATGCATGGTTATAGGTGATCACCAAGTGGATTGGATTAGGTCTTGACTTGAGACTGAACCATTTGTTTTATTTCTGTTGTGTTGTTCAATTTAGTTTACTATATTTTATTTTATAATTCAGAAATCACTAAACATGCTTTGATATTTAATATTGTAAAGAAGTTATAATTTCTTTTCCATATTAGAATAACTTCAAAAGTAATGTTAATAACTAATATTAAGATTACTGAAAATTAATCAATCATATGAGAAGTTATTTAAGTAGTCCAATATCCATAATTGTATTATGTTGATTAACTTGTTTGTATTTATTTTTGTTAGGGAACCATTTTAAGAAACATTTTCAAACATAAATTTTTAATAGATACTCAATTCACCCCCTATTAAGTACTCTACTCTGACCAAAAGGACATATCCATGAGACATATAAAATAAATCCATAAAGGAAAAACCAAAGATCTAAAACATGTATAGACTAAACAGGCCACCGTGTGACCATCCATCACAACAAACACATTTAACTATAAAGATGAAGATAACAATAGTACATCCCTCCTACAAGATTGAAATTCCCCTTACATGAGTCATGAAAGAAACCTCCAGAACAAACCAATGTAAAAAGTAGGGTGTTAAAAAAAATCCATGTAAGATACCACCAAAGAATATATACAAGTTGTAATATCAAGAATTAACTACTTATAGAATTAAAACAATTCTAGTATTCTAGGAATTTAGAAAATTTAAAAAAATTATAAATCATTCCTTTGGTTTTACATAAATTCAAATCATATTATCTAAATATATGAATAAGTGTAACATGAATAAAAAAGGTAAAAACCCATGGATACACCATATGTTATTCATATGATAACATACCCATGAAAATACCATCATGTTATCAAAAAATATAAATGAAATAGAACACCATTTCAGATATAACCTCTGTGTATAATTTCTTGAAAAAAATAAGAACACAATCTCGACATAAGGTGGATCCAACCAATAAATACCCTAGTGTAATTACACACATTAGAGTCACATAAAATCTCTCATGGCATTACACACACAAATAGGGGAAAATATATTCCTAACGAAATCAAGGTTTCATATTGTGAAAATTTTATCAAAAGACTTTTAAAATCTATTATCACATTTAATAAATATTTTCAAATCAATAAAAAACCCTTATGGTCCTAGAGACCTGTTTGAAAACCAAAATCACCATTTAAAGCATTTAGTCAAACACATGGTTCGTGTAAATCCATTTTTAATGAAAACTCATTCAAAATCATGAACCACATATAAGAAAATCATTATATTGTCAATTCATGGATTTCTATTGAATAATACCATTGAATTTCGATGAAAATAAAACAACCCAAGAAATATCCTCTTATATATATAAAACTACCTCAATAATGGAGGAAACCTAATCGCCATATACAAAAAATACAGGAAAAAAAATTAGGCCTCCAAAAGTAATGTTGCATGGAAAACACTATAAATGATCGACCATAAATCAAAATTGATCACAATAGGATCTATAAACATAGAAAATTATTCTATAAAAATAAATGGCAATGAATAAGATGAAAGAAATCATACTATAGATATTTGACACAACTGCCAAAAGAATTAAACAACGAATAATGTGATTTAGAAGGAGGTAGAACTAAAAAAATTCAAAACAACCATAGGATTTATGAATAATTAATTCCCAACAAATGAAATAAATATTCATCCATGATACATGATAAAAAATTCTAGATTTGATTAATTTATGTCGTGACCTCCATTTATAGTGTGAATTCAACATGGTTTCATATTCACTAAAAATGGAATCTCACTTGATTGAAATCCAATTTTCTACCATTATAAATCATTGAAAAGTTTCACATATTTTATTTTTTTCATTATCAAAACAATAATTATGGTATAAAACCATCAATGGGTTCACATCATGTAACTAAAACAAGATGTGAATGTTTAAAATAGGTATTTCGCTACCCAAAACCCGATAAAAACCCTAAAAAATCAAAATCCTTCTAAAACATTTGAATTATTTAGAACTTAACCCTATTGAGTAAAAAAACATACAATCCTGATCATTAGGTAAAATATGGTCCATTAATTACCTAAAATAATAGGGTGTTGTAATTCCCCCCATTGTATAAGAGTTTTTTCCTGAGAAATTCTTCATGGTTCTAGACACAAAAATTGTATTGTCCATTAATGCCTCATCAAAGTTTCACACTCACATATATAGTGACTATCCAATTCCCCCCCCCCACACACATAATTTAACACAGGTCAATGGGATTATTTTAGCACATAGTAACTTATCTTAGTGATCCTTAATCTGAAATGGTTTCTCTACCAAAGTTATGTCAGACTCACATTCAACATACTACCACTCAATAATATGGTAAGGATTTTTTTTGTTCCTCCTCATATATGAAACAAGAAACTCCTCTTGGATGGAAGTCAAATTATATGGAATTTCAAATTGATACACCACTATTCCAAGATATTCAACAATCTAAAATGGAAAATTAACATCATATCAAACATTTCCCCTCTACCCAACTATGGATTTTCCATTTGAGGTGTAACTACTTGAAAAAACATATCAATATCCTCAAAATATATAGGACACTGATGATGGTCCACATAATTAATTTGATGAGTCTATGCCAAGATCAATCTTTTTTTATCAAAAAAACTTTCTCCATATTTTTTATAACAAGAATCACCTCAAACAAAGACATATCTACCAAATCATCCAATAAAAAATAGATCAAAATGGATTTTTTAATAAATATTAAATGTGTATCATCTTAATTAAATCTTGATGAATATTTTTATAGGAAACGATGACCATAGTAAAAACATTCCAATGAATAACTCAAATCAAGAACAATTTTCCAATTCATTTTCTCAAGAACCTATATATTTCTCTCCATATGTTTATCCATATACATAGGATAAGTTGTTTTTAGTTTATCAATAGAACCTATTTAATCTTGATAATATTTCAAAAATGAGGCTGTGAGCCTAGGGTCATAATTTAAAATAATTACAAAGGGAACCTGATGAAACCTCAAAACCTCTCGGACATAACCCCAAGTTATTCCACATTAACCACCTACTAGATAAGGAAAAAATTCACTATTTTTTTAAAATATCAATGAACCAAAAAATTTAATCCTTTCTAATTATAATCTATGGTTTAATGATGGTTTTTTATATGAAACTATCATCGAACATCTCTACTAGAATGGTTATTTGATGCAAAAAATAAGTAGGTGATAGTCAAAATTCTATTACAATTAAATAACTATGACACAATATCCGAAATAAAAAGCCTTATCCTCGACCACTTGTACCGATGTCTCAATTTATGATACATATTTTTAGTACCATGTTTCAAGGACAAATTATAACTTTTTCCACTATTCAATAACTGTTGCATCAGTGGATAAGGAACAACCAAGATTCTTTAAAAATAAACTACAAGGAGATCAAGACAACTCTCTTAAGGTTTCCCCACCATTATGTATTTCTCTAATGTAATAAAACTCAATTTAATTTTCTTACTGGACACAGAAAAACTCATAAAATGACGATCCAGTATTTTTTTAGGTGAATAACTTCTTCTCAATATAACCATCAAATCCCAATCATAGATTATAAAACACATTAATCATAGACTACTGCTCAAATGATTCATTCATTTCTTGTGTTAGTATATTCTTGCTCAGTGTATTAGAAAAAAATTCCCTTTTTTAGGAGTATAGAAAATATCAAAAACAAATGTATATAGAGACTCCGACCAACATCTTTGTTACATTTTTAGGTCCTCATGAGTGAATAAATATTATAATTTTGTGATAATGTATATAATAAACCAAATTGAAAATAGTTAATTAAATTATGTTTTGATTTCATTCATTAATACTTCCAAATCAGGATCATGGTAATTCTAGTTCTTCCCATAATTTTGTAAATAGAAAGTTACATTGGTGACAAAATGCCTCTCCTAAAACAAGACACACCTCAAACCCATACTAGAACCATCACAATAAACATCATAACCTAGACCATATTCTAAATTTATCAAAATAGGGTTTTGAAAAACCACTTCTTCATCTCCTCAAAATTACTAGAACATTTTTATTTTCACTAAAAATGACACCCTTGTAAGTTAAATCTATCTTCATAGAATCAATATTGGAGAAATCCTTAGCAAACTAACTATAATAACCAAATAAACCTATGAAACTACAAATATCAAACACATTTCTATGATTCTCACAGTGCATGACTACATATATCATTTTAGGTTTCATTGAAATTCCCCTATGAGACAAAACATTCTCCAGAAACATTACTCCTTGAATCCATAACTAAAATTTTGGAATCTTACCATAGAAGTATATTCCCTCATGTTTCTAGAAATGATATCCAAATGATCCATTTTATCTTCAACTAACATATAGTATACCAAAAAATTATTTATTACTGAAAAAATTACATTTAACCAATTAATGATCTCTTTTATAAAATCAGTAACACCATATGAGAGTTATTGAGACTGAATGGAATAACCCAAAACTGGAAATACACATACTGGCACATAAAAACAATCTTCGGTATATTATCTTCTTTGACTCTCAACTGGTGATACCCTGACTGAATGGTAATAAGTAAAAACCAATTATCCCATCTATGATGTTAAAATTGATAACCAATGCTAGGAAAAGGATATTTGATCTTGATGGTTACGTGATTTAACTTTTGATAATCAATAAGAACTATCTGTCTCCCTTCATACATTTTATAAAAGAGGTTAGGTGAATATAATAGTGAAGTGATAAGATGAATAAAACCCTTTTCAGCATGGTCTATAAGTTGGAACAAAAGATCCACGATCTAAAAAAGTTCTAAAAGATAATATGGAATAGGAATCATTCTAGGAATTAGTTCATTTGTAAAATAAACCTCTATATATTGGAAAATCAATATAAATAATCTTAAAATACCTCATTCAATTAACACACCATTATAGTAGGTATAATAACAAAAATAGAATCAATGATAATAAGAAAACTATCTGAAAACGGACATGAGATAACCATAGTATAATTAACATTTAGACCCTCTATCCTAGACCTAGAATCCCAGTCACCCTAAAAGACATGAGTGACACCCTATGGAGAGAACAATTGAACCTAAAAATGGAAAAAGTAAATATGGGCCTTAAATTCATTGATAAAAATTATTATAATAATTAGGTCAAAGATATCATGAAAAAGAACCATGAAGTCCCACTCGGCCTCAAGTTCATCTATCATCATTCAACAAGATTCACACTTGAAACCATGTTTGGAACTCTTTCCAAAAGGTCTGTAATGATCCAAAAAGAATGAAATAAACTCCAAAACAATCCCAAGACCTAAAATAACATTTATGAAATAAAATAATTATTATTTATTATATCAAACCAATGTGACACCATAGATGAAAACACGAACACTATACCTCAAATAGTAGTTGGAACAACTTTAGATGCCTATAGTTAAAATTCCAATGCATAGAGAAATCTGGTTTCATGTACTCCCTAATCATTCATAGATACATGGACACCCCCTTATCCTAAAGACAAGACCCACAAACCTTCGATGCATCCTTATGAACCTTCAAACACATTGTGAGAGTGTATCTTCCCTTACATCCTTGGGGAACCCTTTCAAAAAATCACCTTAGATAGAAAGATTTTATAATGTGACGAATAGTCATTAGAGGCAACAAAAAAATTTTCTTATTAGGACCAATACTTCCATAATTATTGAAAACAACCTAGTTTTGTCCCAATGATGACCTTGAAACTAATCCTGGGGAAATGTGGCTATCTTTGAGCTTCCTTTTCTATTTTGAAGACACTCCTAAGATAATGACATCACTAAATGATGATCTAAACAAATATGTTACCTCAAGAATATATTCCTATTACAAATAATCCTTGTTCACATCCATTAAAATTACTTTAAGGCACAAAAGAATTAGTATTGAATAAATAACACCTCCAATCCAAAATCAATCTTCCTAGAAATTAGGAGATCATTAGAGACTACCTCCTGTTCCAAATGAACTTACTCAGAAAAACAAGTAGAATAATATAGTGTAGTATGATCCCATGGATCTATGTTATGAATCCCATGATTATTATTCCCTTTTAATATATAAAGAAAAAATTACTAGTTTAATATTTTCACGGAATAAGTCTAGGTAAGAACTTCATGCAACATAGCATACACAATAGAGTCTCACTATATTATTCTTGATCCCTTGAGAAAATATGTAGAGGACCCCACAATATTTTATTTAGGAATTTTTATGATGCTGAAAACTATATTAATCTCCTCAAACCATTATTCAGTTTCTTGGGGTCCATTGTAACAATATTAGATAGGAGGATGTTTCTTTTTAAATTCTAAGTTGTGATCCACTACTCATCTTGAGATCCCAAAAATATCCTATCCTAGAGTATGAATACTTTTTATTAGATATTCTACCAAATAAGTGTCCACTAAAGGATTTTCCTATGATTATGTCTCACATATTCCTATCTCAGATTCAGAATAGATCTTCTCAATGAAATTTTCAATTATACACAAGACAGTGACCAATCATTTAAAGATAAATTTCCAAATGAAAAAAAATGTTGGGTATCCATATAAATGATTTTAAATAATAACAGTTTAATATAGTTATAGATTTTAACTCTAATAGACTTAATAAATAACAAATGTTTCACTATAATAAACAAATTTTCTAGTTCATTTAAATGACATTAACTACCAAGTCTCTAGATTAAAAACATCCATAACCCTACATGGTTGTTGGAGCCCTAGTATTTAAGGTATATAAAATTTTCATATATTCAATACTTAGAATTTATAGGGTCATCATCATTATAAATATATCTAACAATTTGTTTAATAAAATGGAAAACGTAGTATTTTTAACTGAATTAGATTTTTATGTATTATATGGGTGGATTTTAAATATTAATTTCAAAATTATAGAATTTTATTCTGAAAAAGGAATTTCATTTTTATGAGAATTTAAAAATATCTTATGGTAAATTAATGATAATGTTATAAGAATATGGATTTTTCAATGAATAGTGAAAAATATGATTTTTTATTGAAAACTAGATTTATTTTGAGTTGAATATAAAGTAAAGTTCTATATTGAATTTAATTTATAATTATTTTCTTACATTTTTATTTATGATGATCAAATTATGGGTTTCAAATTAATTTTATACTTTAATTTTTTATAAAAACATTTTATATTTAAAAATTTCGTTTAAAAAGAAACATTTTTCCTTTCCAGTTTTCTTATTATATTTTTAATTTAATTATACAATTTTTTGGTTCTAATTCTAAAAAATAGATTCCCTATTTGAATCAGTTGGTCCAATTATGGTAAATAGGGTTTTTTAAAGCAATGTCCAAGTCAAAAACCAAGAAGAAAATTATTAAAATCAATCGAGAAGATTACAGAAATCTAAAAGAGGGAATTTTATTACAATCCTTATTAAGGAGGCGGAGGAGATCATCCGGAAACTCATCAAACCACGTAATGGACTGGTTGATCCCCTTGTTGGAAAGACCATCTTCCACCGTATTAGATTCACGGTAGGCATGAATGGAAATATATTGGATCTCTAAAAGCATGTTCAGGAAGATCTTCCAACTCGATGTAAGAGGCCATAAGAGGTGGACATCCCCATTCCAAATAGCTTGAATAAGGGTGGTGGTGTCTCTTTCGATCCAGATATTGTTCTAACCTTTATATTTGACAAATTGGATGGCATGGATGAGACACAGCATCTCAGCTTCAAGGGAGGAAGTGACCCCGTAGCTGCCATAGAAACAACCATGGCACTTACCTGTGGAATCTCTAAAGATTTCCCCATAACCCGCAAGGCTTGGATTTCATTTGGAAGCCCCATCCACATTGATATTGATCCATCCAGGAAGTGGTCCTTGCCAGAAGACTTCAAGAAAACGTTTTGGATGATTAAATATGCCTTCAATCTGCAGACTCCATGGGATCACAAAGTCACCGATCGTGTTGTCACAATTAGAATTCTGGATCGAGGCAGCATCTTTAATAGCAATCAGGATTATCGTATGACCTGCAATGAGATTGGGTGAGTGATTTTTGTGAATTGTGGAATTTCTATCATACCAGATATTGTGTAGAAGCTCCGCCACAACAGATAGGAAGAGGTTTTTGATTTGTGGCGAGAACTCAACCTCCACACAATGCTTTAGCTGAAAGACGATATTGTCAAAATGAGTCCATCTGCAATCAAATATGTTAGCAAAAAAATTTCACATAGCAAACGCCTTAGAAAAATATATAAACATATGGTTGATATATTCTCAGTGTTGATGACAGAGAGGGCATTTAGAACCGACGTGAATGCCAAAATAATAGAGACAGGTCTCAGTAGGGATACGCTTGTGCACCAAGCGCCAAATAAGATTAAGCCTAGAAGGTTTAATCCAAGGGTTTAAAAAAAATTAACCAGGATAAGTCAGATTCAATGTTAGAGAAATAATGATTGTAAAAAATTTTAGAGTCAAGAATACCATTGTGGGCCGGTTCCCAAATAGGAAAGTCATCATCGCTAGAGAAAGGGTGGCCATCAACCACCTGCATGATGGAGTCAGGGAGCTCTAAGGTTTTGGAATGCATCACTTATTTTATAGTGCAGTTAATGCTATCAGGGAAAGTATTAGGAGGAAGCATGGAGATAAGAGGGGAGCCAATCAAGTTATCCAGCCAAAAAAAGAATGGTGGAGTCCAGGCTAACCAACCATCTAGAGTTATTCATGATACGGAAAATTGAGTTTCTTAGAGAGGGCCAATGATAAGATTGGACATAGTTTAGATTCCCATTTTTTAACCTCATAAGAAGTTTATTTCTAAGGAATGAAAGGGATTCAGAGGTGTTATTGATCAGTCTCCAAGTGAGCCTAGCTTAGAGGGCCTCATTGAACAACTTGAGATTTTTAATATCAAGGACACCTTTTTCAAGAGGGGCGTAGCAGGTCGACCAGGGGATGGTAACGAATTTCCTTTCAATGATGCTGCCTGTCTAGAAAAAAAAATTTAATATAAGTATAAATTCTCTTGAGAAGACCAAGTGGCTACTTATAGATCATGAGGGAATAAACCAATTTGGAGATAATGGTTGATTTAACAAGGAAAATCATACCAGCCTTGGACATGGATTTCCCTCTCCAGGAAGTAAGCTGATTAATCACATGATCAACCACAATATTAAAATAAATAGCTTTCGGTCTACCCCAAAATATTGGAACTCCAAGATAAGTAAAAGGAAAAGAACCATCCTTGATGTCAAGATTATCTATAATGTGACCTTTTCGGGAGAGGGTGAAGGATTTACCAAAGAAAATAAATGATTTATTCTAACTTATGGATTTCCCTGAAACCATTTCATAATGGGGTAAGGAATTTTAAGGTTATGAATGTTCCGTTTACTTCCATTGAGGAAAAGAAAAATGTAATCGACATAAAGAAGATGGGTTAGGACAGTTAGATTTCTGGAAGCAGATATGGGATTCAGTTTACATTGAGAAACAAGAGAGGAAAGAAATCTACTAAGGTATTCTTCCACAATAGAAAAGAGAATGGCAGAAAGAGGATCACCTTGATGAAATCTTTTAGAGCATTTAAAATAACCCTTGGGAGATCCATTAACCAGAATTGATATTTAGGCACAGTTGAAGAGAGACTGAATCCTACTAATGAAGACATCATTGAAGCCAAAAGCTTGAAGAACTATGAAAAATAAATTCTAGTCAATAGTATCAAAGGCCTTCCTTACATCAAGCTTAATGGAAATGTTGCCTCCTCAAGAGACTTTTTTTAAAGAGTTGGTGCATTCCGAAGCAAGGCAAATGCAATCTTGTATGGATCTACCTTTGATGAAACCAAATTGATTACGGGAAATAATTTTGTTACATAGAGAATAAATCCTATTGGAAAGAAGCTTGGTAATGATTTTATAAATAGAATTTATTAGAGCAATGGGCCTAAAGAGATAGATTTAAAAGGCATTGGGCACCTTTGGGATAAGGGTGAGAAATTGAGTGTTTAGACCATAAGGAATGGAACCAGTCTTAAAAAAATGATTAACAAGTTTACATACATCAGTGTGGACAACCTCCTAGTAATGTTGAAAAAAACCATTATTGAAGTCATCAAGACCAGGGGCACTATTAGGATTCAGTAAAAAATAGTATTTTTAAATACATAATTTTTATCTCTATCCAAGTACTTTGTTTTTAATATTGTTAGTCAAGAATTAATTACCATAAAAGATTACACAACACTAACATAGTAATTATTCTGGAAAACTAAAAATCTAATAAATGATATTAATAATATGAAATGTAATATAAATTTAAATAAATATTGTGATCCAAAAATTTTAAAGTTGGAAATGAAATTTTATGGATTTATTAAATTATTAGTTTCTACTTCTTCTCATGACGTTATTAAAATCAATGAAATGAATAATTATGAGAATTCATATTAATGATATTTAAAAATAAATAATATTTTATTAAATGAAATAAAATTAATAAGAATCATATAATCAACCAAATGTATAGGATTTGGTTTATAATTTCAACCATGTTCTTAATATGGTCAATTTTTTAATATATTTTAGTTATAATGACCCCAAAGAGTAAAAATATATGTTTTTACGGTAAGTGTAAATTTAGTTAATGAGATGTTAAAACAAAAGATAAGGGTAAAATCATATCAAATACATGTATTAATTTTATTTAATGAGATTACATCCCCCCTCACTCATATTATATTAATAATAAATAACCTTTGAGAAATTTGAAATTGAAAATTAATTTATATTAAATTTAATATGTTGAGAGATTGTAAGAGTCCCTCCCCCCTCTTCAATAAAAGGTAAGTTCTTATATACATTAAATCACTCACAAAACACTATTATTATACATAGACCAAAATTTATACCTTAATATAATTCTACACTCACTCTATAGGCCTTGTTGGGTATAATACCAACCTTAGAGTGCCAAATGAGTTAATCAGAGGAGACTTTTCCAAGAAGATGTATAGTTTCTAATCACATATTTCTATTTTATTTATTTTTCCACCTCCTAAAAATCATTTAAAAAAATTAAATAATATTAAAAATATTATTATACATATATTTATATGTTATTATGCTAATATAATAACCTATATCCACATCTAACATCCATCAAATGGAAAATAAATTCATCATTCATGTATGGGGCAGACTACTACTTCAAGAAGTGATATAATTCAGTTTCCATTGTTATCTCTCACTGGATTATTATAATGAAGGAATTAATGTTTATATATTAAATTCATGAGATTTTTATATTTATAAAATAATAATATATTATCTACATTTAAACCATTCCATTCAATTAAAAATTGTAACTTTGTTTGTGCATACTCCTGGACTACCACCACCGTGAAGTGATGTGGTTTTCTTTCATCCCTAAATTAAAATAAAGATATATATATATATATATAATATGATATTTAATATATAATTATCATTATGGAAAGATAAAATAATACCTATATTTTTCCATGATGATTGTGAAAAAATGGAATTACTACTCATGCATACGTACAACTAACCATCTCAATGGTTGTAACATTGGTCATTTAGAAAAACCATATTTTATTATTGGATATAAAATTATAATTTATTTACAGAAAATATATTCATTTCATTATAATTATTCTTCAGGTGATAGAATAGTTACCCCCTTGACCATAGATTACTTTCTGAATCCAATGTGGACTAATGAAAGTATTTGTTTCAAAACATCTCATTTGAATTTAATTAATACCATAATTAAATACAACTTATTAAGTGGTATAATAAAAGGAATAATAATTACGAAAAAATTTCATAAAAATTTAAATAATTAACCAAGGATTATTATTAATCATGATAATGAATGTACAATACTAGTAATACTAAAGGTATGGAACATTCTTCAAAAAATAATCTTTTGTATTTCACTTAATAGTCAATTTTTCTTCTGTATCCATATGATTATTTTCTGAAAATGATTTATAAATTGGGTTTTCATATATTATTTTTTATAGTGATTATTAAAATATATATATATTAAAAATAAAATTTGAATGGAATATTTTTTTAAATTTTCTAAAAAATGTACATTGTGACATTTTAGAAAAAAAATATGGAAGGAATAATTTATTAACATATACAGAATGAATGTATATTCACCATTCATGACTAATTTCTTATTGAATATTCCATTACATTTTGTCATAGTTGTTTTCAATGATTTTTTTTTCTTCATATGTGTTTATTTTTTAAAATAATATGTGACTTAAAATAGAAAGTTTATTTTTGCCAAGAATTATTATTTTTTGATGAAATCTATTATGTGTTATTATTATGTAATGGTTTGTGTTATTTTTTTTGGAATATGGGTGGTTCCTTTATAAAAAAAAGGTAACTTGAACCCATTATATCATTCCAATGGATTAAATAAATGGATTGAGTTAACCTATTATGTTTCTTCATAGATATTGGGGAAATATACTACAACAGTCATTCTAAGAATAACTGTGATGGATATTTTAGGTGTAACTATGAGGATTACTCCATTTGTAACCCTGATAGTTATTTAATTTTTAATTAATAATGAGATTTTTTTTTAGTTTAGTTAAGGATTTATCTTAGATTTCTTTTATGTTTATGGAAATATTATTATTTCACGAGGTAAAGGAAAAAATATGCTACATTATAAATATTAGAAGTATAACTATTTCAAAAACAAAATTATGAGTTTTATTTATTTAAATTAAAAAATTTGAGTTTTATTTCTTATTTAATAATAATTATGAAATTTTTTATGAAAATATTTTGATATGAAAGTTGATATATTTGGGATGAAAATGTTTCTTTTACTCCAAACATTTATTTTGAAAATTTAAATTTTTTATAAGTTTTCAGGGACTAATAGTTTCGTTCATTATTTTATCTCTCTTACTAAGATTTTGTTCTTATAAAATCCTTTAAAAGGATTATCATTTGTTTTAATTATTATTAGTGATAATTAAGAGGTCATAATCAATTTTGAATTTGTTTCATGAAAATAAAACTTATTATATATTATTTTTTGTGGGAAAAGATGGATAAAAAATAGTAGTGTACACTATGTAATATATGTATTTTCCAGGTAATAGATATAAAATATTGCTCTAAAACTCTACACATAAATTAAATTTAGGAATTAATAAATTAAATTGAAGTTTAAGAATGTGAACTCTATTTTAATGTTACTATTATGTGTAATTTTTAAGGATGGAACCTTATTCTCATAATCAAATATAGGTTAGAAAACATTAGGAGATAACAAAATTTTAATAGAATACCCTTAAATGGTTTTATTATATTGCTAAGTTGAAATGATATAACATTTTAGGATTACCATATTTCTTTATAAAACCTTATTTCTTCATAATTTTTATTAACAGAGGAAACATTGAAAATAACGTATGAATACCCCAAAGGGTTATATCCATCTAAGTCAATATCTTGATACCGTTGGAATTTGAATGGAGTATATTGTATATGTTATGGATGAATTGATGAGGTATGTAAATATTGGTGGTATCAATTCTAGAGATTTTGTAGATCTACCACAAAAGAACATGTCAACCATGGAACATTTCAGGAGGTAACACCCTCATACATTCAGTTGATATTATAAACCTATGGTAGATAAAGGATAGATGAAAGTCCTAGAAATATATTTGATTTAATGGAATGCTTGAATCACCAAATGGAATGTAATTATCATTACCTTTTTGATGGTGAATATTAATAATGTTGGACCATGGATAAAAATACTTGTGAAAGTGAAGAGATTGATAGATTTTAATGGGATGACTTTAAGATTTTCATCTATGAGAAATAATTTCCCAAAATCGATTTGAGTTAGGATAGAAAATTAATTATTGAAATTAAGACAAATGAAGAAGTTTCAATGGCCACATATGAAGAAAATATCTCTTTATTGGTATGGTAAACACACTATTTTATCAATAATTATTCTACTATTATTTTTCGGTTTTAATAAGGATTTAAGTCAAAATAGATAATGCAATTAACTTATCATGAATTAAAATGTTTTAAGAATAGTGTGTGACATGATGAGAAGGTTTAAATGGTGTTTCTCAATATTCATGTTTATAAAACACCCAATAGAAAATTATATATAGGTTGTAGGAAAAAAAGGAAGAATAAATCTTATAAATCTGATGGTAAGAAAATTATGTTTTTTTGTGACAGTTATAGTAAAGAAACATCGGGGAATTCCTTATGAAGTCTTATAAATGATTCCATTGAGGTAATATAGGAATATAGATCATAATTACATTAAAAAATATCATTTTTATGATAAGAAGCATTTGTTCAATAGGATTTCAAATGTTTTAACAATAATGAGATGAGACAATGTATGAAATAGTGTATGAAGAAGAACCCAAATTATTAGAAGTATCCAAACTACAAGCAAAAAAGTGTGGGGAAAACGTTTTCAACAGGTTTATTATATTTTTTGCCATAAAATAGTGTGAAATAATGTATATGTATTTTTATTTAGATTATGATAGTGTTTTATTTTATTTGGGGTCTACACATTTCATCATATTTGAGAAATAATATAGTAAATTAAAAATTTGACCTCAATAAATCAATCCAAAAAATATAGTAAAGACACCCAGATGAGGAATTAATGTATATCGAAATTATATGAGTCTTAACGTATATGAATATGGAAATAAATTGCCTTCCAACCATGTTTTGATTCTTCTATTAGAGTTTTATTTTAATCACGATATGTATTGGAATTTATTTGATCATGCATTGATAGATTTCAGAATTAAATGGGTTTATTAGTAATAATTTGAGTTTGTTTTTTGGAATTAACCCATACCATTGATAGTATACCAAGATGTAAGGAAACTATTAATAGATGGAAACAGAAGATAACTTGAACACTGAAAATAAGGAAACATTGTTATTAATTATTATAAATTGGTAATGTAATACCCAAATATTATTCCCAATGAGTTTCCTGGTGTTATATTTTTTTTGGAAATTGAATTTAGTATTGAATTAAGTCAATATCCTTTACTAATTTCAAAACCACCTTATTGAATCGATCATGAAGAAATTTTGGAATTTAAAAAGATATTTATGGTTTTCATTTTCAATTGTTTCATTTGTCCTATAACTTCACCAAGGGTTTCTCCAATTTTTATATTAAAAATAACAATGGTTCAATGAAGTTTTTTATTGATTATAAGGAATTGAAAAATATCACTATTAATAAAAAAGTGACCTTTACTAATATTTATGATTTTTAACCTACAATAGTGTGATCAATATACTTTGAAGATTAACCTCAGGGTTAGGTAATATCCACTGAATTTAATGGGTGAAAAAATTCCAAAAAACTGTGTTTAAACTAGATATGAGAATTATGAGTGTGTGGTTCTACCCTTTTGGTTATCAAATGACCCACCTCTATTTATGGATCTTATTAAAAGAGTCTTTCATTAATATATGGATAATATTTTTTATTTTTATTTATGATATATTGATATTTTAAAAATGTTATGAGGATTATAAAAAAACTTCTCAAGATTATTCCACAACCCATGATTGAAAGGAATTTATATGGAAAATTTAGGAAATGTGATTTTTTGTTTTATCAAATTTAATTCATTGGAAATCTAAACTAATGGAATAAGATTTGATCCTGAAAAAATTAAATTGGTTAATTATTTCCTAGGACCTAAAAATGTAACTAAATTTCATAGTTTTGTTGTGTTTATAACCTATTATAGGATTTTTTAGGTTATTTATCCCACATACTACGTAAATAGTAAATAAAGTTACATTCATATGGACAGTATAATTTCATGATAATTTTAATGAAATAAAAATATGATTATTGAATATACATGTCTTTTCCTTTCCCTGTTGAAATGGTAAATTTTTTATATATATTAATGATTCATTAAAATGTCATTTCTCTTTCCTAATGAAAATTTATCAAGTAATTGCTAATGGACCTTAACTATTGATACCTGATGAGTGAAAGACCCTTATAAATGATCTGGAATTAGTAACTATTTTTCTACCTAATAATATAGAATATTTATTTTTATATAGATCGAAGAGTAAAATATATATTGACAATAAAATTTTTAATTATATATTCCCTTAGAAAAAAAAGAAACATTTGATAGAGGATATAGTTATAATTGATAAAAAATTATGACTACATCATTTAGTACCATCCTAAAAAAGATAAAAATTTTAGTTGATGGTTTGGGTAAGAAAAATTATTCTTCATTAACCACATTCTATTTATAACTTGACCATTTGACTAATGATTTGATGAATTTTGGCCTATAAGTAATTGATTGGGGAACATCGTCTATTATTTTCAGGTGTTGATAAAATCAACTATATTGGAAATAATTAATCATGTTTATAATGATGTCCATGATTATAGAAAAAGGAATTTTTTAAGAAGTTTAAGTGTCCTTAACTTTCATAATGACTATTTTTTAATATTTGGAAAGATATTATGTGTTTCTTGTGATTTCTAGTTGAAGAGAGAATTTTTTTCAATAAAGCTCATAGTTCCCCATCTTTCATTTATTTTATTTTTAAAAATAAGTACAAAGACATTTGGTAGTATTACTAGCAGGATCAAATGAGAAAGGATACTGTTAATATAATCCTAAAATGTTAGACTTGTTAATATGTTAAATAATAATGACATATTACAAAATAATTTCATTAACTTTTTCCTATTACAGATTGTAAATTGGAAAATATATCCAAATATTTCAAAGTTGGATTTTAATGACATCTCATGTTAATATTATCATTTGGGTTATATTTGATCAATTTTATAAATCTATACATTACCACTCAATTTAATATAATATATCATTGGATCAACATTATCAATTTCAACTAGAATCAATATTCAGATTAATTTGAGTTTATATCACTATTGTATCTTACCATGATCTAAGGATCAATTCAAATTTTTAGAACATAATTCAGAAGTCATGTGGTATTGAAATAAAATTAAATACATCTTCTCATCCTCAATCTATTCAAAAATTCAAGTGAAAAATTAAGATCCTGGAATACATGATTTCTTCTTGTTCAATGTATTACAAATGTAGTTGGGATCAATATCATTATTTATTTAATTTTTATTATAATAATAGTTTATATTCCAATATAAATATTCCACTTGTAAATGAATTATGCCAATAGTTATTCCAAACTCCATATTTTTTTCATGAATTCAGTGAAAGGTTATTCAGAGCTTAGGATTTTAGTATCCTTAGTTTTTGGATCCGCCCATACCATTGGGCTGGTCCCCAAAAGTTGTTCTGCTCAATGACCCCATATATTGGTCTCCTCCCATGTTCCTACTCATAGTTTTTCAGATGTGTTCCCCCTATGAGATGTAATTGAATAGAATCATCATGATCTCCTTTTCATCATATTCATTTGATGAGGCCTCAACTATGCTCCAATATACCCTGGTTTCTCACTTCATTTTAGAAAATCCCCCATCGGGATTCTTCCATAACTTCTTATGATCTTAGAATTTAATACGACAATCCAGGATCTCATATCTTAACAAGAAATCAAACCTCATTGTCTTGGATTTTTGGTCTGACCTCATCTATGAATGGTCCCATAGACATCGTATAGTTAATAAATGGCTCTTCTACCTTTCACGGTGGTCTATGGATGTTCACTAGGTCCAGGTTTCCCCCTATCCATGGTGTGGGTGATTCTGTAGAGGAATACACTCCCCTTTTAGAACATTTCCTTCTTGGGGAAAATTAGTTACTCCCTAGGAGATCTCCTCTACATTGATTCTCCGACTCTCCTTCTTCAAGATGTAGAGATTGCTTAGATATTTTTCTCTATGGAACTATCATCCCTTCTACTTCCCAAAATGCTTCACTAGTTTCTTACTATGTGGAATAGAAGCAAGCTCTCATTTACCCTTTGCCCTCCACTTGTGTTCTAGATGTTGCCTCCCTTACCATGACAGATCAAAATACAGATAACAGTCATCCCATTATTCTTCTTGACTCTAAGAGAATCCAAAGGCCAGATCTGCTCCATTGTCCATAAAAGATGATGTTAGTCAACCATAAACATATAGGGCCCTATCTATTCATGAGTCCATCATTTTCCCTCTAGAGTTTATCCCACCTCTCTCTCCTCTCTCATTATACCCCCCCCCCCTCGGAAGCATTCCTTTGTTTCCCCTGCCCATGCAGATCCCGCATTCCCTAAATACCTCGACCTCCATAACTCTTTATGATTCATCTTTTTGTAGGTACCTTTGACTATACACATCAGAGTTTCAAATGGAAAAAACTCTTTTAGGATGCTTCTCCACAACAGGCTTCTTGCTGTTGTCTTTTGAGGTCTTCTACCTCTATGATTCATCCCTCCAACCACTACAATGAATTACTATATATACTATATATATCTTCCCTCTATCTGTTTCTTTTCAAAGGTAGTCATTCCAGCTCTCGATCATTAGTAGTGGGAGGTATCTCCTCATCATCCTTGAGCATTACTCTAAATAAGGTTAACATGTGATCATAGTCCAGAGAGGTATCTTCTTCAATTGTATTGGCTAAGAGGCCATCAGTGGATGAGGGAAGTTCTAGGAAAACTATTTCTCAATGATCTCCATGATAATTTGAAACCCTTGAGGTCTTGATGCTCAGGAAAATAAATACATTCTTTCATAGGAGTCATCCAACCATCACTCATCCCCTACGGTCATCCTTGAACCAAAAACCAAAATCTTAAAAAACTCAAAGAGGTTACCAATAAGAGTTTTTTTGAGTTATTGTATGCATAGAGGACCAGTTAATCAAAACTTCTAGATTTTTTT
Source organism: Viscum album (assembly GCA_963277665.1). Lineage (NCBI taxonomy): Eukaryota > Viridiplantae > Streptophyta > Magnoliopsida > Santalales > Viscaceae > Viscum > Viscum album. The sequence continues at coordinate 1,458,888,865 of OY728150.1, read as the reverse complement.
GAACTCCTTTTTGGTGATATAAAATATTTAGGTTTCAGTTAAACATATTTTTGTTAGGTAGGAGTTTTCAAGCTCTTAGTGTTTTAGTTCCTTTGTGTATGCTAAATATGATGATAATCTTTTGGATTAGCTGTGAATATATTTTATTCCCATTAGTATAAGAGATGAAACTTGGTTTATAGTTGGGGATTTAGAAATGGTTATCAAACCATCATAAAAAAATTAGGGGTCTCAACTACTCAAAATGATAGGTTCTCATTCTCAATCCTCTTTGGTCATGAGGGCCCCATGGACCTGGGGTACTCTGGTAACAAGTACACCTAGTGAAACAATCAAAAAAGAGATCAGTTTGTGTGGTGTAGACTAGATTGATGGTTTTAAAACCACTAGTAAATCTCATACTTCATTAATGAGAAGGTCACTCACCATATGTGGACCCTTTAGGATCATTACCCTCTCCTTCAACACCTTAAGATAAGAACTGATGGGGATAGGCGCATCATCTTCTCCAACTATTGGCTGCAACATATTGACTTCCTCTTAATGATGCAAATCTCCTGGGAATCACTAGTCTAGTGGGAAGGGTGGACTAAATTCCACAACACACTCTGTCACTTGAATCATAGCATTTGGCTGTGTTCCAACACTCTCCCTTCAACCAATTCAAATATAGATTTCATTCAATGATAAATCGAAAACACGAAAACAATGTTAGAAGAGGTGTGAAATGATGACCTCATTTTTTCTCTCAGCAATAAAAAATATTAGTACAATGAAATAATCCCAAAACATGACAATTATCTTCTTAAAAGGTATCAGGTAACAAGTCGTAATAAAGGAGACCACAAAATGGTTTTCATCCATTCCTTCTTGAAAGATATATACTATCTTGGTGTTCCAAACATTCAGAACCCATATGGGTCATTCATAAGAGACATATAGGAGACTGTTGGGATGATTATTTCCCACTTGAACTCATTATTGTGTGCTCCCAACCCCCATATGAAAAATGGTTACCCTGAAGGCCCAGAAGATCCTTTTAAATCAATCCCATGAGCAGTCACTCATCATGACCACTCCATGATTAGTGATAGACTGGATAAGAAAGAGGTGTGGGACTCAATTTTGTCACTCGACCAGGATAGTTTTCCAGGACATGACATTTTCTTAGGTTATTTTTATGTGATATCTGGGAGTATCATCAAGGGGGCCTTGTTGATATCATCCAAGACTTATTTATCGGGGGGTTCTTATTTATGTTTCATATGCCACAATGATGGTCCTTATCCCCTAAGATTAGGATCCCTCATGTTTTATCCATTTCCTCCCAGTAAGTATGTGAAATTTTTCATATAAAATTCTGGATTGCTTCCTCAATTAGAGTAGGGATCGGTTCATCACATATTTGGTTTCGAAGGGACAACATACTATCATTTTGGGTAGGACAATTTAGGGAGAGATAGTAATTTTCCTGGAGATGACTAGAGATATTAATAAAAAAAGTTATAGGGTATAACCTCGTCATCATGGTTATCCTCGATAAGGCATATGACCATGTGGAGTGGAGATTCATTCTTTAGGTCATGAGATGCTTGTGCCTCTCATTTGGATCATTGAATTGATGTTACAATTATATAACTCACTATGGTTTAGCATTATTTTTAGGGGGATACATTTCAGTATCTTGAAATCAGTTAATGGTATCAAACAAGGAGACCCCATATCGCCCACTATCTTCATCATGATCTAATATTTCCTTAGTATACATGTTTACTCTTTCATGTAGTAAGGATGAATCTTGCCCTACCACAAGGGATGTTACTTCCCGGGGGTTTCCCATCTTATTTATGCATAAAAATTAATATTTTTCATTAATGGTAAAAACTCCTCTATCAAGGGAATCAACTTTATTATGGAAGAGTACACAAAATGGAGTGGGAAAATTATTAATAGGGAAAGAAGTTATGCCTTCTTTTATTCAAAATTCTTGGCTAGGGGAAGGAACTACATAGAATATATTTTCGATATTGGAGGAAATAGCTTCCCTAGGGAGTATTTGTGAGATCCCATTATCCTTGGAAGGGTACTCATTAAGCACTTTGATGGAATGGTTGCCAAAATCATGAACTGCATCACCAAATAGAAGATATTATTCCTCTCATTTGGTGGGAGAATCACCAAAACAATTATTATTTACCTTCCATCCCCATGAATATTCCTTTCATACTAAAGTTTCCCATGTCAAATCTCAATTAAATTTATTAACTCTTTAATTCCTTCATCTAGGATGTCTAAGGGGAGGGAAAATTCCACTGGACCTCCTTTTTCAGACTATCTAAACCTGTGAATCAATGAGGTATCAATATGAGGAACATGGAGGAAGAAATGTTCTATCATTGGGGGAAGATAGAATGAGATTTAATTAAGGTATGATATCTTAGGATAAGGTTCATTAGAGTTAAATTTTTGTATGGGTTCAAATAAGGAAGAAGGAAACCATCCCCCATATGTAACTCTTTACAACATCATATCCATATACTCTTCAACAACTCGTAGTGGATTATTGGTAATGGGGACATTACCTTCTTGGAGTGAAACTGTGTGGGTGAGATCTTATGCTTTCTAGATTTCCCCACTCCATAACTAACCATCAATAAGGCCTATAACCACCCCTCCTTTATCCAAGTTATTAGCAACACCTCTCATAAAAATGAATTTGATTGTATTGGACTGGAGGAAGGGTATGATCAGTGATTTTTCATAGGATCCTTATCTCGACACTTCATAGTAATGGTTTAAAGAAATTTACTACTTTTGAATCCATCATGTGATCCTTGGGGGATCATGATTTGGTGAAAATACGCACCAAAAAATTTATAAAAGATATTTTTTAGAGTCTATAATCAATCCATTCACACAGACATGGTTGTGAAGAGAAAAGTGACCCACCTTGTTTCTAAATGTTTCTATTTTTCATACCCCCAAGGAGGATACCTCTCTGCACATTTTCTTCCAAAGTGGATTGGAGAGAAGGGTGGGGAACATTCTGGGGTAATTCAATATCCCATAGGGGGTTGTGGAGTCTGTGGAGTATTTCCTTCAAAGATGATTTGGTGAGTCAAACAGGAAATCCCATTAGGATAAGTCCCACATCAACTTATTTATGTTCAGATACTGGTCCATTTCTCAAACTCAAAATCTTGTGGGCCACAATGTCTCCACTTCTTCTGGAATGCAACTGGTGGTGAAGGCTAGATGTCTGACGAATGATTTTATGGTCCTCTTAAATCACTAGCTTGATGGTCCCTCCATCTGACATTACATGGCCTATGGCCTCCCTTATAAGGTTCCTAGTATAACATAATGGGTTTATTTTGTGTGATGGTCTCTTCCATATCATGGACTCAAAAATAATTTAGACAGTGTGTTTTGGTAGGGGAAATGTATGGGGGGTGTTCTGAGATTCTATTTGATCAGTATTTTATACCTATAGCACATATTATGGGATGTGAAACTCTTTGAAAGCTGAAGAAAATTATATGTTCAGTGGTCTTTATTTATAACATACTCATTATATACCTCTGGGAACTATAGAAACTAACTCCAAAATTCTATGGAGATCCCTTAAAAACACCCCTTCCACCCCAGGGAAGATTACTTATCTGGATGGAAAATGAAAGTTACTCATCTCAAATGGGATAGAACTTCTCATACATGGTGTGAAGGTAATTGTGTTGATGACTTCCTAGCCTCTAAAGCCTCCCAGTATACCCCCTCATTGAGTATGTATGACTGGTGTCCCCCTGTGAGAAGTGCTGCTGTTTTCATGGGAGATTATATTATCCTCCAATCCCATCAAAATTATTTGTTTCTGTTTATGTATTTTGTTAGTTTGATTCTGAAAATAATAAAAATTTATATTAGGTGTAAAAATAATGTGTATAATAAAATGAAATACATATCGTTCGAGTTATGTTATGATGTTTTTTTAAAGTATTTCTAAGGGAATATGTTATAATTTCTCTTAAATATGTGAAGATAATTCTATGGTTCATTCGACTAAATGATATCATTGATAAATAAAATTAATTCTCTTATTGAGTTTCCTTTCCTAAGTGATTATCCTAGGTACACAATTTTTTTAAATTACAATTTTAAGAAATTATGTACCAGATTCAACTCATGTTTCAATCCATATGGTTGTTTTGTTGGAAGAAAACCTTTCTTATAAGGATCATCCTATTCATATTATTGACTATTGAGAGAAATTATTGGGGAACAAGGTAATTCAAAAGGATATAGTTTTGACTAGAACCCATATAGTTGAATTAGCAACATGGAAATCTAGAAATGAGATAAGGGAATGATATCCTCACTTCTTTTATAAGTGAACGAAATAGAAAGGAAACAATTTAAAAAATCAGGGATGGATCTAACAACCCATGTAATGATGATATAAAGTTTTCCATATATGAATTAGATACTTTTTCAATATCCATATTAATCATAGAAATATCATAATAAAATTAGTCAAAGCGAAAACAAAATATTTCCAAAAAAATTGGATTTTATGTATTGTATGTATTTATTTAAAATCATAATTTTAAAATTATATAATTTAAAATTTACCAAATGAATTTTTTTTAAATCATAATAATAAAATTATTTTAAGGTTGATTTTGGAAAATTTCCTGATAAGATTTATTACTCAATGGATAGTTAAAATTTTGATTTTGTTGAAGACAATATTTTATTTTTAGTTGTTTATAAATTCATATTATATTTTCTATTATATTAAAATTTTATTTTTCTAATTTTATTATAATGCTCCAATTCTACTTTTTCAATTGAATTTTATAAATGAATTTAATATAATATAATTTTTATCTAAGAAGGAAATGTTTCTGAGATGTCATTTTTCATTGTGTTTTAATGGTTTAATTTTATTTAATTTAATTTATTAAACTTTTATGTTTCGAATTTTGAAAAATATAAACCTTATTTTGAATCATTGGGTCTATATAGGGATTGTAGGACCCACTTATTTTTGGTTAATATGAATTGTATCCATATTAATTTTTGTAAACATAATAAAGCGTAAAATAAGAAATTAATTTTAAAAATAAAATGATATGGATTATAAATAGTTTAATAAACATTCTTTAATTTTATTGGATTTTTCAATTTCAACCTTAATCATTAAATATTTGGTAAAATAGAATTTTGTTCCATTTTTTTGATATTATTACATTTATAAAATTTTACTTAATGAAAATTAAAGAATTTCACTATCTTATTTTTATTAACAATATTATTTTTAAAAGGGTGATTTATATAGAATATATTCCATTATATATATTATTTTTAATTATAAATTATTTATCTACATCATGGTATTTTGATCCAAATTTTTAGTTTGAAAATAATTAACGTGAATTCTTACACAACGTTGACACATTAATTACTCAACTCATGGAAAATTAAATGAAATGATTTTATAAATTTTGAAGGTAATGTAATATGGTATAAATAATTTTATCAAATAATTTTATTGATTAATATTACATGTAAGTTATTTATCTTAAAAAATAATTTATATATTTTATTTTACTAAAATCAATGAAAATTAATAGTTATAAAAATTGACAATAATGATATTTTATGTTGAATAATATTTTATTACATGATTTTAAATTTAGAAAAATTTTATATTTGAAATAATTACTTGGATATGATGGAAAATATCATCATTGATCCATTTATGGCCATTATGTTTACTAATTTTAATTATCTTGGCCCCCAAAGAGTAAAAACCTATATCGCCATGGTATATATAAAAGGGGTTAATGAGGGGTTAAAACCAAATGATAAGTGTAAAAAAATATTCAAAACATGTATAATTTTAATTATATGTGATTATTTAACCCCAAAATAATATTATCTTTAAATATAATCCTTTTTTATCCTTTTTTAATTGAAAATTATATTTTATTATTATAATATTTTGAGAAATTCCTTGATTGTCAATTCCCTATCTTATAAGTGAGAACATGTTATTATCATTCCTTAACATATAAAAAATCCCATTTTATAGGAAAAAATCTAACTAAGTACCTTACATTAATCCCTCCCCTAATTCTAGAGGCATCCCTTTTGGTATCATATTATCTATAGTGTGCTTAATGTGTAAATCAATGGAGACGTTCTAATGATGTTGAATAGTTTCTCACCACAGGGTTTAGTTTTATTACATTTTCAATCCTAAAAAAATAATAATTGAATAATAAATAATAATAAAACTATTATAATTATATATTATTATTTAAATATATTACCCTATATACATCTCCTTCATCTTTCAAATGGGAATCAAATTCATTGTAGGTGTGTATGGGCGGACTACTACCTACAGAACTTCTATAATTTATGTTCCACTAGACTCTCGCGTGGATGAATTATAATGATGTAATTAATGTTTATTTATGATATCCATGTTATATTTATCAATATAAAATTAAAATTTATAATTTAACTTCTTACCTTTCCATTCACTAAAAAATGATATCATGGTATGTGTGTACATGTGGACTACCACATCCACGAAGTGTTGTGATTCGGTTTTCATCACCAAACCAAATTGAAAAAATATATAAGTATATTTAAAGATTTAATATTATATTCATGATATTATTATCATTACACAAAGTTAAAATAATATTTAACTTCTTTTCATAATGATCATAGGAAAAGAGAAACATTACCTAGTTCTACATACAACCTAGCATCGCTATGATTGTAAGGTAGTTCATTTTTATTAACCATATATAATGGTTGGATTTAAAAGTATAATTGATGTATAAAAATGATAATTATTTCATTATTATTACAAATTATTTTATGAAATATATAATTATTTTAACATATTGAACTCAAAAATCCAATTTGGGATTATGAAATAAATATAATCAAAACATCCAATGTTATCTTAATTAATTACATGATTAAATATAGAATCATAGGATAAAAATTAAAAGGAATAATAATATTGAAAATTTTTATTTTGAAAGTAAATTAGTGTCCAATTTTTATTGTTTATTATGATAAATAATGTACGTGATGAGTCAGACTCATAGTAAGGGACTTTATTTTAATAATATTGTTTAATGTTTTCTTAAAACACACATTTTCTACGATATCCATATGATTATTTTATGAAAATGTTTTATAGAAGGTTTTAAATATTCATATAAGATTATATAAATTCATTTTTACCCATTTTTTAATATATAATTTATTTTTTAAAAGAACCTTTATGTTTCTTTGAAAATGAGGTACTTTGAGAATTTTTTCACAATGATATAAAAGGAATGTATTTTATAACTTATATAGCATGATTGAAATTTCTTTCACTCAGAAATAATGATTTCATCGAAGATCCCATTACATTTTTATAAGGTTTTTCAGATGAAAATTATTTTATTTATATGAGTGACTTTTGAGAATAATTGATTTCAAATGGAATGTCTATTTAACTTAATAATTCTTATATGATGTGGGATTTAATGTATTGTGATTATATTAGGTTTATTAGAAATAGTTTATGAGAATGGTTGGGTTCATTATAATCCATATTAAAGTGAGACTAGATAAGGTGTAAAATAAATTTGGTAATGTAATTAATTTTACCTAATAATATTTTCTTATGACATTATTTGATTATACTGTGATGGTTATTACATGTATAAATGTAAGTGTTATTTCAAGTGTAACTATGATGGTTACACCATGTAAAACATTGATTTATATTTTATGTGTTGGTTGGAATGACATTAAAATTATTCCTCAAGGTAAATATATGATTTATCTATTAATTATATAAATAATAATCGAAATCATATGATTTGACAAGGTCATGGAAACTATATGATACATCATAAAGCGGAAATATAAACCATGGTGAAAGTCTATTATAATGATTTACTGATTTCAAATAAACCATATTAGTTTTCTTGTTCCTCTTTTATTTCTTATGAGATGTTTTGTGAAATTATTTTGGAATATAAATTGACATCTTGGGTAAGTAATTGTACTCTTTTGACCAATGTTTATTTTGGAAAATGAATTTTTTTAAGTATTTATGGAGTAAAAGTTTTATTCTTTATATTGATTTCCTCATATGATATTTTTTGTTCATACCATATCATAAAATTTTTTCTGTAATGTTTAAGGATGATTATGGATAAGGATGGGTTGAAGATTAAAATTGTTATGCAGTTTGATGAAAGAAATAAAAATTTATATCATAAATGTTTTTTTTTTGAAAAAATAGATGCTGAATATAAGTTTATACTTTGTAATATATGAGTTTGTGATGTTAGATTTATGAACACAATATTTAAATTTATAAACCTAAAATAAAATTAAAATTTTTGAATGTAAATTATACTGTATGAAATTGAATTCTAGTTTAAGGTATCGAGAATTTTTAATCTTTAAGGCAAGGTCCTTATAATGGTAACTTATATTTAGTCACAGAAGTGACCTAGTCATGCCCTATTTCTACACATACTATCCAACTTCAAATAGTGTTAACTCCAGTATATGAATAATGAAAACCAAACCCATGAAGATTCATAACACATTCAGATCGGTAATGGATCTGATGTAAATTTTTAAAGAAAAATCTCAGGTCTGCTATAAAATCCATCGATGAAGGTCTGCCACATGTTAAAGAACAACAAAGAGGAAGAAACATGACTAAAATACCTTTACATGTCAAAATAATAGTGAACAATGAGGAATCAATAGAACATATCCATAATATATAAAAAATAAATCCATATATGAATAAATATATTGTTAAAACACGGCCAGAATAAACATGTCCATTTCTAACCATTGGTCACCACTAAACTATCTTGCTATAAATTTGATGATAACTAGAGAAACTGACATGATACTGAATACACTTCCATTTAAATGAGACCTAAAAAAATTCAACCCAAAAATTTTAGAAAAGTATCTCAACACAACCTATTTGGATACCCCAATTGAATATATATATATGTTCTAGTATTAGTAAGGCACTAATTCTTGCTTTAAAACTAATCTAGTTTACCATGAATTTTTATAAATTAAAATTATTTTATAAATCATTCATTTTATTTTTCATAATAGAATTATATATTCACTAAATCCCAGAATATGATTAGTCTAAATGAAAATATGTAAGCTACCACAAATAAACCATAAGAAAATCATGTGAAAAAATAACCATGAATATATCATTGTGTTAAAAATAAATCATTAATTTAAAAATAACACCATCTGGGATCTATCCTATGGTTATAAGTCAAAAAAATATATCACCATTCTTGGCCTAATATGGATCCCACCAATATAACCTCTAGTGAAATTAAAAAAGTGACGTAAAACTTCTCCTGGAATTAAAAAAACAAAGGGTGATAAGTCCATTCCGGATGTACCCAAGGTTACCCAATGTGTTATGATTGTCAAAATACTTTTCAAAACCATGCTCATATTTAATAAAACTTTTTCACCTCAATGTTTTTCCACTTTTGGTCATAATGAATAGTTTTAAAACTAAAACCATCAATTACCTAATTTAATCAAAGACAGTGGGTGTCCAAATCAATATTTAATAAAAACCCCCTTAAAAACATGGACCACATACAAAAAAACCAATCCAATATCAAATCATAAATTTTCAATGAATAAGGGAAAGGAGTATACATTAACCTAAAAAATTAAAATATAAACCCCATGTATTGATAAAAATACCTCAAGAATTGAAAACCCTAATCACCTTCTAAAATAGAGATTTTAAACTATATTTTTTGCCTCTAAAAGGAAATAAAAAATGGAAACCAATAAATTTATCAATATAATACCCAATAAAATCACACTATAATCCATAAACATAGTCAATGTAGCTACCAAGATCAATGCGAATAAAGAAGAAGAAACAAAAATTACCAGGGAGAAGTGAAGTAACTTCCATAGGGATTGAACATCGAATAGAGTGATCCAAAATGAGAGAGATCACCGAAAATATCCCAAAACATCCTTAGGGTTCAATTGGAAATCCTTCTCTCAAAATTGAAACACATTTTGGCCTGAATTGGGAAACAAACGGTTGGATTAGAATAATTCATATCATGAACACCTTTTATTGTGTTAATTCCACATGTTTTCATCAAAATAGAAAATGGAATATTCTCAGGTTAAAAATCATGGAGCCAAATATTTCACATTGTGAAATGGATTTATTAATTACAATTTTTCAAGATTTGGACTAATATATCAAAATATTCCTTGAAATTGATTAATTTTGTGTAAATAGTTCAATATGCCAATGTTTCCATAAGGTAGTTCGCTGCCTATACCCATCAGATAATCCCAATACTAACACGAAATCCTTATGAAACATTGGTGACAATTATTCCTAGACTCTATTAAGTCAAACAAACATACATCCTAAAACATTAGATGAATCAAGGGTTTTGAAATACCAGAATGAATAATATGTTACATTAATTTTACCTTTATAGTTCATAAATATGATACCCATATAGAGATTTATATGGACTATATTACCCTCATGGTATAGTGAATGAAATCTTTAATATTATTTGAACACATGAGGATGTTTCTCTATCATGGTTGTATTTTGAGACCCTTCACAAAAGATTCAATTCGTTGATTTTATATATGTCTTTTGTTATTTGGATCCTAAATTAATTTTCCGGGAATGATGTATGAAACCAAATTAAGCATGATGAATAAATAACTCCCTGAGAATATTTTATCATAGTATTATATAAACATATGTGTTCCTAAAGATCCTACATAGTGAGATACAAATTTTTTGTTTTCAATAATGTATTTCATATATGTACCTATGACCTAGACAATATTTTTTATTTGATATTTATTAGCATGTGATAATATATATAATATAAACAATATTGTTCATACCTATAGAAAAAAATAATATTTTAGTGGGTGCATCTATAAAATAAAGTATAACATTGAGATTAGTTGCCCACCTAGTATTGGATATATATCCTATTGTGAGTTAGTTCCAATAGGTTGTGGTATTGAGTAAATGAATTGGGATAGACAAACCTTGTGGAAATGTCTATTTTCCTACTTTTCATAATTCCTTTCAAACCCATGATCATGTACTTCAGCATGAAAAAAAAGTTATATTCTTACTTTTTTGTGGAATATAGATCCAGATATAAAATATCCAATATGTTAAGAATTAAAACATGGGTATTATCATTAACAAACATTTTTATAAATATCATTATGTGTACTATTATATTCCATTGTTTGTATTATTTTAATAGTGATTCGAATTATGATTCTAAAAAGATGTTTTCATCTTCTGTCTCATTAAAATATTGAACATCCCATTATCACAACTACTTAAAATTAGACATTTTTTAGTGGTAAAGAAAATAATTACCAATATTTTTTATGATCATCAACAAGTTTCTAAAAAACAATTTTTATTCTATGTAGTTTAAAGAATAATTGTAATACATAGTGGTTATTTCACATATAAATTTTATGCTAGAGGATATACTAGGTTTCCTTTATCGATTGATGAGTTTTTATAATAGTTTGGTATATAAGTTGTTGTAATTTTCAGACTACATAAAAGGTAACATGGACTTTTTTAAGGAGATAAAATTGAATTTTTTGACTTATTTAAGGAATATATATACATTAGATATTGGGTTTAATTAAAAATAAATGGTTCATATATTTGTGTTGTAGATTTTGTTTGTAATATCTCTAGTTTTATAAGAATTATTATCAGCTTGTAATGATCTAGGTAATGTTAGAAACATTTCAAAATTCATATTATAATTTTTTGGAATAAAAAACATCATGACTATATTATCTTACCCAGTTATTATCTTCAGTATCCTATATAAATTACAAAATAGTTAAACTAAATTAATTTTTGAGGGTTTTAGGAATGGTGAGGTTTTTCTAAAATTCTTTGAGAAAACCAATGTTGTGATAAACCCTCAAGGTATGTGTTTTAGAATTTATAAATCCTTCCCTTAGACTATGATAAATATGATAGTGTTTTAGTTGATATAAAATATTAAACCTGAGAATGTAGTGAATTTTTTGACTTTTATAGTGTAGTAATGTGGTGGTTTTTGGCCCATTGTCTTAATTATTTGTGCTCAAATAATATATGTGGTATTTATATAGATGGACCCAGTGTGATTAATATTACAAGTATGTGTGTTTATTTATGAATGATATTTCTTGAAGGGTTAATAGTAACATCTTGTAATGGCTCATATTGGGTTATGCTATGAGAATTTGGGGACTATAGATTCTAAATTAGTATAAATAGTTTTATTATAAGGAAAATTGACTATATAATTAATTGTGTAGTGATTTTGTTTTTTTAAAAATGATTGTTCTTGATGGGTTATTGTCATAACCACTTGAGTTTCCTTGGTATAATATTAGAGTATGGAACTAACAGTTCACTATTATCTGAACAATCATAACCTTTATATTCAAAATTTCGGTGGAATGGGTGACTAATGATATTTTTATTGATACATTGTGATGTGACAATATTGATTTCATATCATGGTATCCATAATATTCATGTTTATAAAGATGTTTTATAACATAACTATGTGATCTTTATTAGTGAATTCAATATTTAAGGGAATCATAATTTGGTTGGGTGGGGATGTTTATGGTTATTTGTAAAGAAACTAATCCTATTTTCCTAGATTCGGTGACTTAATTAATTAAATTATCATAATAAACAAGGAAGTCTTATCCCAAAGGAATGAATGGTTTTTTATTTTTGGATAACTAGATATAAACATAAATTTTACCTTACATATTTGAAAGGAAACACAATATATAAATTCCAATAAAAACATTCATAACTCTTAGATTACCCCAACAGGTAATTCATAATATTCATCTTTGAATCCTGGGGAAGGATAAAACATATCAAAGGGGTGATATAAGATGATCAGTAAGGATATGAAATATATAAGATGTTATAATAAAAAATTCATGGTGAATAACTAAAAACACATGTCATTAAAACACAATCTTGACTATAAAATAGAAGGATTAAAAGCCGATAAAATTAATCCATATTAAAACATAACCGTGAATACTATAATAGTATAATAATCCCTTGGAATATTAATTAATAGTTTCATAATAAATTAAGGCATAATTTTTTACATCATAAACATATCATCTTGTGCTCTTCCAAGACAACATACATAATATGTTGAAAATGAGTCTAGTTTGTCTCATTAGACCTACTGATGAATCGAGGGGCTATAGAAGGCCCCACCCACCATATACTAAGTCCAATTAATTCATTATATAATAGAGATAAGAATAGACAACATATTCAAATGTAATTTTAATAACTATCCCTAATATGCAAACATAATCACTAACCATTCTGAGTGGTATGGTGAATGGTATCAAGATAGAACATCTACGGTCAAAGTGATCATAAACAATTTATTAAAATATTCTGGACGATAAAAATAATATATAATCCTAAATAAAGAATAAAATTCAATAGTGTTTTTAAATAGGTGAAAATAATCTAATAAAATCATCAATTAATTATTGATAGAAATACCCTTTTTTACTTTGCAAAGAATAGTTCTTTTGGAAAAATAATTTTTATTTATCATGATTTTTAGTATAAAACCAAAAATGAAAAAATATAGTTTTCCTGAAATTTTTTTCATTTTATAAAAATAATTATGTATTAAAATAGATTATGTATGGTATATAAAAATGGGTAAGAAATGGAGATGCTCCCCATAATCAGGCCTGTGTATTTGGAAGAAATGCGAAGTGGTCCTAATAAAACATTAATTATAAAATTAAATAATGATGAAATGATATAGATATATGAATTTAAAATATATATATATAATTTAAAATATTTATATAAAAAATGAATAATAAAATCATTGTCTAGAGGAAGAAAACATAAACCGAATGAAAATGGATATTCGGGGAGAAAACCCTTACCATATGTCTGAATGTGTTTTAACATGACCTTAATGTCATGGATAATAAAATTAAATACATTAATTAATTAATTATGTACCTTTTATACATGTATTTTATTTATTATAATCTTATTAAGTTCATTTATATCCTTTCTGATGAGTTATAAGATACAATTTTATCGATCAGGAGCATTCATTTCCTTGGTTTTCACGATCGATATACTTGTATATGAGTATTGATGTTCATGTGAAATGGTTATAATTCTTCCAAATTTAATTGGTATGATATTAATTAAAATAAATAATACTAAATGGTTATATTATTCATATATTTATATAGTATGATTATGATTCCTTAGATAAAACATTAGTGATAATCATTTAGATTATTTTGGTGGTTTTCGATCATCATGAACTAGTTTTTTCATATGAATTAACATTATGTATATATAATGGTTATATAAAATTAATTAAGTTTTAATACTTATATTTTAGTCATATTTAACCATAAAGATGGTGTCATTACCAACCTTGATAGATAAATTGATGATCAAAAATTCATCGTCCATGAAGGTTGTAAATCGGCACCTTACGGATGAGGATTTCATTTTTAAAATAAAAACGATAGAGAAGGGAGTTTTATAAAGGATGTTACCTTTACATGATATAATTATAGAATTTATATTATGCAGGAATTTTCATGATAATTTTTATAGAGGAGGTTAGGAAAGAATAATAGGTGAAAAAGTAAACTAAAAGAAGATTAAAAGAAAAAAGAAAGTGGATTTAGCTCTCGAATTCTCCTCTTTGAGAACCTCCTTAAGAAACCTTGGTTTGGTCTTTTGTTGTGAAAAAAACCTACTAGAATTGTGGGAGAGATATGTTACGGGTATTTGGGAAGAATTTGGACAATCCTCAAGGCATAAAGGTGTGAGGAGAGGTGGTGGTGAGGGTGGTATTTATAATGAAGTAGAGGGGTGATTTTTGAATATTTAATTCATCTGTTTATTATTTGGGATCATAATTATGAATAGTTTGAGAATTATCATAAAATATATTGATATAATTAATTTATGTTCTAGATTATGGTGCTTACATCAGATATGAATCAACAAATAGTGTATTTGACTAATAATGTATTTATACCGTAAATTATTATATTCTATTATTCACTAAAAACACACGTATTTTAGAAAAATCCAAAAAATTCACCATATCAATTTTTTAACTTATATAATTCAATAATGGAAACAAAATTATTAAAATAAGTTTCTAAATATGAGAAATTTATTTCTTAATTAAAACTATATTTTAATTAATAAAATAGAGATTTTATATTTATAACTGGTTTTATAACACTTTCCAAAATTAACTAAGGTCTCATAAAATTATCCTAAAATCATAAGACATCAAAATGATAATTTATTGATAAATTTTGTGAAAAATGATTTACTTTTAAATAATTTTATTAATTATACAATTATAAATATAAATTTCTAACTTACAAAAACCCTATCACTTAATTAATATTTTTTAAAATATTTATTTACAAATAATATGATATAATTATATCATAATTTCATTTATAAGATGTATAAATTTTAATTATAATATCATGGGTTAGGTTACTGTTCATTTTTCAAGTTTACTATTCATAAGGGTCATATTACTATTCCTATGTTCAAGTTACTATTACCTCAGTATAAGTTCTTTAACTTCTAGAAATATCTATTATTTAATTAATTCTTCATTAATAATGTTTCTCTTTGGTTTCAAAAGTGATGTTATCTTATCTATACTATATAACATAAACATAATAAGGAAAATCTCATTTATAGAATTCTCGATCATAACATTCTCCCCTCCTTTAATAATTTCACACTATAAATTTCAAGAAAGTCACATCATAAAAAGATTTGGGTAGTTCATCATCATAACTTCCTGAGGTTCCCACGTCGCCTCTCCAATATTATGATTTTTCCAATATTTCTTACTAGATGAGTCATTTTGATTCCTCTACATCTTTTCTTTAGTGTCCTTAATTTGAATAGGCGCTTCATAAAAAGATAAATCTGGTTCTAATTATTATTCATTATAAGTTAGAACATGTGTTGGGTTTGGCATGTAACTCCTTAGGAAAGATATGTGGAGCCTATTGTGTAATTTATAAAGTCTTGGTGTTATTTCCAAATGATAATCCATATCTTCAATTATCTCCAAAATTTCCATATAAATTTAAATAGTTTACTAGTAATCTTGGTTAACGAGTTAGGAAATGAGGTGAAATTTTGAATGAATTTCCAATTATAACCTTTTAAACCAATAAAACAATGTACCTTGGTTATGTTCGTTGGTATGGGACATTATTAAAATACCTATGTCTTCATAGGATCAACTGATATTCCATACTTAGAGACAATATTCCCATGAAAGAAAATTATTAAATCCAAAATTAACACTTGCTAAAATTCCCATATAGTTAATTTCTTATAAGGGCCTTCAGAACTGTCTGCATGTGATTCTCATGGTTTTTATAGGTTTATAAGTATTGAAATATATCATCAATAAATACCACAACAAATTCATCAAGGTATTCCTCTAAATCTTTCATCATTAGATCTATTAAAAATGATGGTGCATTAGTCAGTACAAATGACATTACTATAAACTCATAATGTCTATACCCAGTTCAAAATATTGTCTTTAGAATATCTTCCTTCCTCATAAAAGATTCATGATATCTAGATGAATGTTCAATCTTTAAAAAGTATTTATATTCATGAATTTGATCAAATAAATAGTTAACTTGGTTCTTTATTGTAATAACATGGATTTATCTATATTCCATACACAGCCTCATGGATCCATCTATCTTCATGACAAATATAATTGGGGATCCCCATGTATAAACACTAGGGATAATAAATCAATTATCACTCAATTCATCTAGTTTTTTCCTCATTTCTATTAATTTTATAGTTTCTATACTATAAAGAGACTTTGATATAGGTCTTACATAACGAATTAAATCAATAGGGATCTCAACTTATTTCCCTCGAAGATTTCTAGGTAAATCCTATAGAAAACATATATATATTCCTCCATAATAGGTAAATCTTAATTTTGAATATTAATAACCTCATCTATAAAGGTATTTTTCTCTTCATCCCTAATTATTTCATTTATTAGAGCTAATAGGGGTGGGTGTAGATATGAGTTAGTGAATGAGGTTTCGGCTCTAATGATAAGGGATCTTACATCATTCTCAAAAATTGTAACTTTATTCTTCTTAAAATAGTTTTCTACATTGTAATTTAAAATCCAATACATACCAAGGATTATTTCAATATCAATCATGGGTATGGTGAAGATATCCACAACTAAAGCATGTTTATGTGTCATAAAGTGGATTGATCGAAAAATATTTTTTGCAATGATACATTCCTTTGATGTTTTCATTGAAAACTCCTTTATTAAATTTGGAGGAAAATATCTAATTTTATTGGATAACTGGGAAGAAATAAACGAATGCGATGATCTAGAGTCTAATAAAGCATTGGATAGGTTCGATAAAATTAATAATGTACTTGTCACCATATAATTAAGTACTTCAACTTATATAGTTGTGACCATATATGATTGACCTTTCTCCCTTGGACTTTTTTACAGAATGTTTCCTTGACTCTTGGGAAAACCATTTTCATAATGTATCATCTCTTTTCAATTTTAGTATTGAACATTGGTAACTTTTTTCTTTCCCTTACAATCATGGGTTTGGTGGACTTTTCGTCCTCACATGTAACAAAATCTCATTCCCATCAGGAAAGAACATGGGATGTTCTTCCCACAATTATTAGAGGATGGATAATCAACTCTTACCTAATTCCCCGTTTCATTATTTCATTTTCCAAAGTGTTCAGCATCCCTTTTCCATGGATTATGTATGAAGTTCATGTAATTCCTTATTATCATTGTACAGTTGGCTTCATACTTCACCACATTTTCATCCTATTTCTTTCTTAGACTCAAATTCTTTTCTCCATATCTTCTTTTTATTCTAAGGGGAACAATTTTTCTAGGAAAATTTCCTTAAAATTCTTCTATTCCATATTTTTAATTTATTCGTCCTCCTTTGAGTTTGGAATTGATGACCACTGTTTATTTGCATCCCCCAATAGATGATAAACTACCATGAAAACCTTATCCCTTTCGTTACATCCTAAATTGAGATATATCTTCTTTAACTAACTTATCTACTACTCTAGTAAAAATGGGTTTTTAGTCCCATTGAATGATGGAGGTTGTTGTCACATGAAGCATTATAACATTTCTCCACCACATTGTGGATCAAGATGCTCAATACATGTAATGTTATTGTTTATAATCTGATTCAGTTGTCCCAATATAGTTATAAGTTACTCATCACTAGTCAGAGTGCCAATGCCAATATCATTATCTTATATAGGAGGGAATTTCCTACATGGGATATTCATGTTGAAATGGTTTCCATTCATTCCACAAGGTTCCATTTCAAAATAATGGCATATACAAGATTAGGTTATGAATTATAATGGATAAAATCAAACTATCGAAACACTTAACATAAAGTGAAATTTTATGCATAACTAATCTCATAATAATAATCATGGTTTCCTTGAGGACATATTTACTTTAAAATCCATTATAATGGTTTGTAAAGAAAATGTGGCTTTTCATAATCATATCACCCATGAGTGTCAGACCGGAAGTGTAGTATGGCCCGTTTTCATGTCCTAGGTTACCCCAAGTTGGGCCTAGGACACCTTTTCAGAGTTTTTACCCTTACGTACATCTCTAACAGAACCACATCCACTTACTGTATCCATATAGTTATGTATTTCTAGGAAGATCCCCATAAAATCTACCTTACCAAAATTCTTTGATTTTCTTCTATTCATATGATCAAAGTCAATCTATGGGTTATGTCCCCTAATATATGTTTTCTAAATCCATTTTCCAAGGTTTTTATTAAACATTATATGATACCAACTATAAAGACCCAGAACCCAGTTTCCTAGATCCAGTGCCTTACTTTATTACATTGGCATAATAAACAAGAAATTTGTATCATGATGGACCGAATAGTTTAGAATATTTGGAAAACTAGATAAAAAATAAGTTTTACATTACAACGTTGAAAGGAAAACAATATAGAAATTCCAAGGGAAACATTCATAACTCCTAGATTATCCCTGAAATTCATTCATAATATTCATTATCGCATCCTAAAGAAAAATTAAAAATAATAAAGTGTTGAGATCAGGTGCTCTATAAGGGTAATAAATGTAGAAGAAGATATAATAATAAGGCATGGTGATTAACTAAAAACAAATGTCATTAAAACATAATCTTGAGCATAATATGGAAGAAATAAAATCTAATTAAATAATTTCATATTAAAACATTACAACAGATATTATACTAGTCAAATAATCACATGGAAAATATATTACTAGTTTCGTAATAAGGGAATTCATTATTCTGGACCTCATAAACATATTGTCAAGGCCTTGGCCAAGACACTATATATAATGGGTAAAAACACAAGCCAATTTGTCTCATGAGACCTACTAATACTTCGAGGGGATATAGTGGTCCCCACCCATCACATACTAATTATAATTAATTCCTCGTATGAATGAGTATAATCAAAAACAAAATATACAAATGGAATGTAAATAACTTTCCTCAACGTGTAAAAAAAATTACTAACCATTATGAGTAGTATGGTTAATGGTATCAAGATAGGATATCCACAGTCAAACTGATCGTAAACTAATTAATAAAATATGGTTGACGAAAAATTTAAGAGAAAATCCACAATAAAGAATAAAATTCAATATATTTGTTGAAATAGATTGAAATACTCTACTAATATCATCGATGAATTCATGATAGAAATTCCCTTTTACTATGGAAAGATGGGTCCTTTTGGAAAAATCATTTTTATCAGCCGTGATTGTTTGTAAAGAACCAGTAATGAAAAAATATAGTTTATAATATAAAAAATTAGTTATTTTAAGAAAATACTGGTGTCTTAAAACATATTATTGATGGTAATTGAAAATGGTTAAGAAATCAAGACATTCCCCTTAATCGAGCATGTGTATCGAGAAGAAAATATAAGGGAACCTTGTAAAACATTTATTATCCCATAAAAATAATGAACTAATAGGATATATGATTTTGGATAATATATATAATTTATAATATTTATATAAAAAATGAAGAATTACATTGGTGTGTATAGGAAGAAAGCACAACCCAAACGAAAATGGTTGTTCGGGGAGAAAACTCTTACCTTATGTATGAATGTGTTCTGCACGTGACCATAGTATCCTGAATAATAAAATTAAGTAAATTAATAAATTAATTAAGAACATTTTATAAATTTATTTTATTTATTATAATTTTATTAAGTTAATTTGTGGCCTTTTTAGTGAGTAATAAGATAAATTTTTATCAGTTGGGAGTGTTCATTTCCTTGGTTTTCACAGTCAGTATACTTTTATATGAGTATATAAGTACCTGTGAATGGGTATAATTCTCTAGAATTTAATTTATATGATATAAATGAAAATACATAATAATAAATTCTTATATAATTCATTTGTTTATAAGGTATGATTATGATTCAATAGATAAAACATCTGTGATAAAAATTTATATTTTTTTGCGGTTTTTCTATCATTATGAACAAGTTTTTTTGTGTGAATATATATTATATATATATAATGGTTATGAATAATTAATTAGGTTGTAATAAATATTTTATGGTTTGGTTTAACCATAAAAATTATTTCATTGTCAACCTAGATGGATAAATTTAAGAACAAAAATTCGTCGTCCAAGAAGGTTGTAAATCGACACCTCACATATGATGATTTTGTTTTTAAAATAAATGTGAGAGAGAAGGGAGTTTGAAGAAGGATATTCGATTGACAAGGTATCATTATGGTATATAGATGTTATCTGAATTATCATTCTTATTTTGATTGAGGTTTTTAGGAAAGTATAATAAACTAAAAAGAAAATTGAAATAAAAGAAAAAGAAAATGAAAGAGGATTTCCCTCTTGAATTCTTCTCTTTAAAAACCTCTTTAAGGAACCATGGTTTGGTCTGTGGTTGTGACCATAACTTCCTAGAAGTGGGGTAGAGACTTGGGAAGGGTATTTTGGAACTATTATGAAAAGATTCAAGGATTTGAGGTGTGATGATAAGTGGTGGTGATGGTGGTATTTATAGTGGAGGAGAGGGGT
Organism: Viscum album; assembly: GCA_963277665.1. Classification (NCBI taxonomy): domain Eukaryota; kingdom Viridiplantae; phylum Streptophyta; class Magnoliopsida; order Santalales; family Viscaceae; genus Viscum; species Viscum album. The sequence continues at coordinate 1,458,867,497 of OY728150.1, read as the reverse complement.
TCTTTTTGAATATTTAATTAATTAGTTTATTATTTTTGATCAAAACTATGACTAAAATGATAATTATCATAAAATATATTAAAATATTGATGGTAAGTTGGAGATTGAAATTCTTACATCAGTTATTACTCAATTAATAGTGTCCATAACTTATAATATATTTATAGCATAAATTACAGTATTTTACTATTCACTAAAAATTCTTGTATTTTAGAAAAATCCCAAAAATTCACCCTAAATTTTTTTTGACATGTAGAATTAAAAAAGGGACTCCATTTTTTGAAAATAATTTGATAAATATGATTAATTTATAATTTAATTAAAAGCATCATTTACTTGGAAAATATAGATTTTAAATTTATAATTGATTTTATAAAACTTTCAAAAATTAACTAAGGTCTCATAAAATTATCCTAAAATCATAAGACTTAAAAATGTTAATTTATGAATAAATTTTATGAAAATAAATTTTATTTTAGATCATTTAATTAATTATAATATTTTAATTAAATATTTATGACTTACAAAAATACCAGCACTTTATGAATAATTTTTTAAATATTAATTTATATATACTAGGATATAATTATATCATAATATTATTTATAAGATGCCTAAATATTATTTATACATTCATGGGTGATGTTAATATTCATTTGGCTGTTTACTATTCATAAGGTTCATATTACTATTCCTAAGATCAAGTTACTATTCCATTAGTATAAGTTCCTTAACATCTAAAAATACCTATTATTTAATTCATTATTCATTTATAAAGGTTATATTGGGTTATATAAGTGATTTTATGTGATCTATAATATATCGGGTATACATAATAATGGAAATCTCATTGATAGAATTCTAGGTTGTTAAATTATTGCTTCAATAGTTTATTGTGGGAAATACAAAACACTCATAGTCAAAGGAAAAAACCTAAACATTTTTGTGATCCATTGTCCAAGGATTTCTTTTCATGTTATGTGTATGGGATACCTATAGCTGGAATGTTCTTCAATGTGGAAAATTTATAGGGCCCACATAATGTAATTTTTACCACCACAATTTATGTATTTTCACATAGATGATCAATAAGGTTAATACCTATGTGTAGATAATGGATGTTTTCACAAATAAGTTCCTTTATGGGTCTATATAGGCCCTATACATCTATATAGAAACTGCAAATATGTTATGGTTGGTTTTATTTCATTTATATATGTCTACTTATTATATATATTTCTTCACTTGGGTAATTTTCCTTTTAAATCTAAAAATAAATTAGTTTTGGAAGAATATAGTGGCCAAGAATATTCATATGCGATATTTATATTATTTTATCACTTCAATGTACTAATAATTTAAAAATTTCTAAATGGTATATATACCCAAATAGATAACCTCTTAAAAAATTTATAATGTATTATTTTGACTTGGAAATTGTATTTACCCTTAGTATAAATTATTATGGGATTATTAGGTAGTCTAATTTAAATTCTTAAATCATATTTATTAGATAAATAAATATTTTTTCAATGAGAATAGTAATTAATAACATATAAATGTATTAACATAATGAAATTCCATAGATTAATTCGTTTTTAAAAATGTGGGGGTTTTCCTAAAAAAGGTAAAATAGAAATAGAAATTCATTGAACCCTGAACCAATTTGTTTTAGTATTTATCAATATTTTTAATAATTCTAAAAAATTAATATCCCTGTAACCATTAAATTAACCAAGATTTATAATTATCACATGTTTAATCTATATTAAAATTATAATATTATTTGGAAAATAGTTTTTTACATCAATAACTAATATCATATGTGTATGATAATGGTTAGATACCAATTGATTACCATTATATTACCTTTTTATAGGGTTTCATTTATCTTAGATAAGACGAAAAAACCTTTGAATGATAATTAACAAGCCCCTTGAAATATGATTAGTTATTTTATTTAAATATTGAATAACAATCATTACATGTAGAAATTAATTTTTATAAAATGTTCTTCTATTATTTTTTGGTGTCATAAAAATTCTCATCATACCATATTATATTTTCATTTATCAAATAAAATTTAATTTCATTTATGTTACAATGTCACAAGTTTCTTCATAATACTCAAAATTAGATAACCAATACCACTTTATCATTGTCCTTATTCATTTGTAGAAGTAACATCTTCTATTGAGATGATTGAATTTTGTAGATAACATATTTAAATTCATTTAACCATATTTATCTCTAATTTAGATTCCTTATATGTTTTTAAAATTTTTAGAGGTTGATGGAAATTAATTTTTGAGTCAAAATGACATTTATTACATTTGATCAATATTTTTTAGTCTCAAACTGTTGATGGAATATGATGATTATGAACCCACATTATATAATATTCTTCTTTCAAAACCATCCCACCCCATGGATTTTATATCCTACTTAAATCATTATCATTTTAAAAAATTTAAAAATATTTAAACACATAGACGAAGGGTGACTTCCTAAACATCCTCATGGTGTGGTTTATGGTTTTTCTTAGTGTACCAACGATTTTCTGCCAATATTCATAAAATAATTTTATAAGTTTATTCTTATAATACAATATATAAAACTTTCATATGAGGTTATATTTTCATGTTTAAATTATCTTCCCTAGATTTTACCCCAAAATGTTTTAGCAATAATCCCACTTATGCATGTTTCTTCTATTTATTCATTTTTATTTCATCCTCTTTCATGATCCATCAAACATAGTATGGATAATCAACTATTCAAAACATTATTCCAAGTGTAATTTTCTTAAAATCAATAACATGTTATTTATATATCTCTATAATAATTTCCATTAAATCCATCATTGTTTATTTTACCTATGATGACAGTTTATTTAAATATAAATTCTACTTTCTCATAACTGGATAATATTTATACTTTATCTTACCAATTTTATTTATTTTCCTCAACAAAAAATTCTATGGGAGTACCATTAATATATATTTATTCTCACTTTTGTTATATATTTTTGTTTTCATAAATAGAATAACGTATTTTTATCGAATACAGTTGATTTTTTTAGTTTATCTTCTCATACCATTTTTTATTGAAACAGAAGATTTCATTGTGAATAATAATTATTATTTCTGGATATAATTTCATTCTATATGTCTTGAAAATAAATTATAAATCAATATAATTTTAAATTCATTCCATATGTAATTAATTATATGTTCATATTTCTATACATCGGTTTTTCTTCCTCATTTTGTCCCCTAGTATTCTAAATAAACACCCATGGTGTGTTATATTCATCCCCAAAGGTAGAACCATGTAGCTAGCTTCTATTGAGAGTATTTTATTCTTATTTTTTATAATATTAAGATCATAATATTTTATTATATTTATTGAATTACATACATAAATTATTGAAGCTTCCATATAGAGAATAACAACAATCACATTTTACTTTCAGGATCTAATAATTAATTAGACCCCATTATTCATATAATATTTATTCACTAATAGGGATTCCATATTCTCTAACTACGAGACATCATCTCTTTTATACATTATGATCTATGTATGTTTATTATGAGAATGTAAATTCATTTTTATCTCTTTCTCAATAGAAATTGTTTACAAAAATCTTATACCCATTATTAGTGTTATACACATTAACCATTTATATATTTACCCATCTTAGTTATATCAATATTCGAGGATATCTTTACTCTCATAAAACTGTTATTCATCAACTAAAATTTTTTACGGTTGTATAATTCACACCATGCCTAATCTCTTTGTAACCCACTATCTTAGACAACAATTTGATCTCATGCGGACTGTTACTAGTGTATTCTAGATATTAATAACTTATTTATGTTACATTTAAATACATGAAATCATATTTCACTATAACTTCAAGTATGATATATAAATTTATAGATTTTTTATATACTTTTAATTAAATCTCAATTCATGATCTAGAAATTAAATCATAATGTTAACCTACAAAAAAAGTTACAACCATATCTAGAGTATTTATTTTCTTATTACTTTCTTTCATTTACTTTTCTCATTTAGAAATATTCTTCTTAATTCTTCATTGGTTACTCCTTATATACAGTATCACATACATATCAAAAAATTGGTTCATTAACTTTTATATATCCTACAAATTTTCTACATATCAATTAAAATTTATTATATATCAATTTTTTATTCAAAATTTATATCATTGTTCTTGGTCATACAATATTCTTGAATAATGTAATCAATAACCTCATAATAAAATTTATTTTAGAAAATATATATCTTATTTTTCAACGGTTAAAATTAGTTCTTTTAATTTGTTTCCTAAAAATTTAATTTATTTGTGTAAGAAATCCGAAATAGCTTTTGATATTAAACTTCATTATAGTGTGTTTGGGAATAAATAAAACTTATTAGGAAAAAACTCAAAAAAACAACAATATGGGGGAGGGTTAAATCAATGTGGATGACAAATTATCATGTTTTCTATTTATTTAGTCCCAATTATATTTGAATATATCCATTAATTATATATATCTAGTTAAATATCACATTATATAGCTATTAATCACACCGAATAAAGAATAAATATGTAGTAATCAAATGGAGCACAAGATGTGTCAACATTATTACATCAACTTATAAGGTCTAATATAGTGACCACAAAAACATCATTTTCCTATTGTAACATGACCATAAATATTGATTTTTTTGTGTGTTTATTTTTTTTGTACACTCCCCAATAAGGATAAAATACAATAATTTCATCTTGTATGAAAAACTATTAATATAAGGGACACTCTCTCTTTTTCACTTCCATATACTACAACAGTAAATGAGACTGTTAGTTTCTATGTGTTAGGGTGAGTCCTTGTTTTACATGTGCATCTAATTTCATCCATAAAGATTATGTTATGATTCAATAAAGATCATGTTTTTTGATTTTCTAATACTCCATTTATTGACGGACCAACATCTCACTTTGAGTGCTAAGTAATGGAATTCTATAACATAATGGATGATACATTTCATCATCCAGATGATGAAAATTACACAGTAGAATAATTATGTTTCTCCCTCTATAAATAAATATAGGTAGTTGTTAAATCATTATTCTACTCACATGAAATTGAATCATACATTGAATTTATATATATTTATTTGCAATATTAAATATTTATACCCTGAATTATTCTTATCCAAACTAAATTAATAAAAATTATCAGACTCCCTCCTTTTCTTCCTGAAGTAATACATGATTCTTTTCTATATTAGCTAAGGATCTATCCCTTTTGTAAAAGGTAATGAAAAATTTCCCTCTTCATTATGACTCAGTAGGATCATTCCTGGTGAGACACATGTTTTTACATTGTCAAATTTTAGCTAATCACTTCTTAAGGAATGAAACATTATTAACTATTAATTCAACAAATGAATTTTTAAAAACAAGGAGTTCATGATTTTATCCATAAATAATGATTTATCATACATATTAATGCTTGAATAAAATATCTAAAATTATTTATAAATTAAAATCCCCACTTGAATCCACTGAAATCTGCATATAATTTCCATTCTATATATCCATAAATTTCTATGTCAATTGCAACATCCCTCTTCTTCCTCATTGGCTTGATAAGAAAGAAGGACATTACATGGACTTAAACAACTTCCCCCAGATTCCAAAGTCTGGAAATAAATCCTAGGGGATTAAATAATAGTTGGGTGATAATTTCATAATAGAAAATTAAGTAACTAACTAAACATGTAATAACAAAACAAACCACTACATGATGCATGGTAACAATGAATAAAAACTAAAACATTCCATTTATATCAAAACCACTGCAAATAGTAATATAAAGACAGACTAAAAAACAACCATGTACATTGTGGAAGACTACAAAACTAAAAAACTCAAAAAAAAAATGCAACCCCAATGTTCTCACCAGCTCCATGCTTTACAAAACAGACCAAGGTTCACTAATCACTACTAGATAGTTGTGATACATTAATTTTGTCTTCATCTCGATAAAAAAATTTGTAAAATAACTAAAGTTCCAAATAATTTGTGAGTAATGAAACTCTATAGTCTTTCCCCAAATGACTTCCTTATTTTTTCCAAAAGGATAGAACATGTTATCTCGTTTATATATTCCATCTCCAATTAGTTTTCACAAAACGAAATCAAGTTCCAAGTAAATTAACCAAATAATGATCTAAATCCATTTTGTCACACCCCACGCTTCCACGGTACACTTCTCATTGATTAATACAATAGCGTGTGTTGTACGCAACTTCGAGTTCTAACACACACCACAACCAAACAAACTAGCCATTTTGAATAGTAATACCCACTTTTTGAAATTTTATAAATTTTATCTTTCAAAATGCACTTCATTTTTGGATTTGGAATATTTAAATTAGCTTAGGGTGAATTTTTGGTATTTTTCTGAAAACGTTCAATTTTTTATGAATAGTGAAAAAACACTAAGTTATAGTTTAAAACCGAATTTTTATTTAAATAATTATTTATTTTATATAAATTTATTTTAAGTAAAAATAGATACATAATACCTATATAAGTTCAATATAATTCATTAGAGTAAGTTTATAATAATTATAGATATAAAAAATTTATTGAACTTTTCACCATTTTTTACCCATCTCATAGGAGAATTTGAAAATTTACATAAAACATAATTTTACCACTTCTATGAGTGGAATTTTGAAAATCCAAGATACATGGTTAATATCAAGGAGTAAAATGAGGTTCAATAAGATAGAAATAATTTTTGGTGAATAGTAACGTTTTTTATTTTATTTACCACGGTTAAAAATAAATAGTGTAATTAAGGGTAAAAATGATATTATTATAACCCTAACACATGTCCTATTTCTATTGGATAAGTATAATTCGACAAAACACAACTTTATGAATAAAATATGAACTTCTTTGGTCCACTTGGGTTAGATTTGGACATTTATTATTATTTAATTAAAAGAAAAGTTAAATGAGTTAAAATCAAAGATTAATAAGTAAAACATTTTTAATATAGGGATACACATAAGATAAATTTGATTATAAATATTCATTAGAAATATAAAAAGATTTCCTACATAATGGTATTTTATTTATAATTTTTAGACATTAAATATTTTAATTTATCTATGACACAATGGTGATGCAGTAATTACCTAATTAATGAAATCTTAAAATAATTGATATTATAAATATCCAAATAAATGTAATTTGAGACTTTTTATGAATAAGACTAATTTTTTAGGTTAATATGACATATTAGGGTTGGTTATATGAATTTCTTTAGAAGTAATAATGCTGTTATGAATTTAGAAAAAACAAAATACCAAATACTGTCAAAATTGACATAAAAGAGTTTTTAAAACAAATATTATATTATTAATTGATATTCTATTCCTAAAAATATAATGTTCGGACAAAGGATGTATATAATGATAGGTGTATCATTAATTAACCACTTGGGGTTCTCTTGGAATTATATAGTAAGTTTATTAACAATATCATACAAAAATACAAAGAGACATGGTAAATGTCAAACTATTTAACTAAGAGTTAAATATAAAAGATAAAGTTAATATAGTGACCCAAACCTATCTAAGACCTATTGGTTGAGTGTTTTTCGATCCATACCCACCTTATATTTTAAATAATACATTTTTTAGCCATTATAAATCGAAAATTATTTTATTATAAAATAATATTTCTAGCTTTTCCTAAGGTGCCCTCACCCCTCTTATAAAAGGGCACTCCCCCTTCTCTCTAATTCACACATTCAAAGCCTTTTGGATCCTCCAAAACATACCCAAATATCCTATAAACATCCCTCACTTCATCCTAGAGGCCTTTCTTTAGTCATAAATCCATCTTAAGGATCCCTTTTGATCAAATTAAAAGTAAGAACCTGAAGAAGAGGTAATAATTTCACCACCTCTTTCAAGTTTCTTTCTTCATCCACTTCCTTTTTCTTTGTTGTGTCCATTATAAAATAATGAATCCAGTATATTCAATATACTGTGATGTTATTATAAATATGGTACAGCCAAATTCATTATTCTATCCATCCTTTGAATAACATGTCACCATACGTGCGTACGTTTGGCTTACCGTCTCCACGTCATGGTGTAATTGTTATTCAATAAATTATTATTTGGATGGGTATAATAATGATGTGTAATTGATGTAAATAATAAATATAACATGATAATTATTCTTTATATATGATATAACATCCAATTATATATTATTTTAATATCAAAATAATGATATTGTCACTCGTACATACGTACGGATTACCGTCTCCACATAGCGATGAGATTCCTTCCTCATCATATCCATTAAAGACTAATTTTAATTTGATAATTAAAAATAATGTTTAAATACTTGATATAATTCTGGATATTAGTAAGATACATCACATCCATAAAAAATATGACTCACATAACAAATAATATAAAGGAAAACGAATCATTTAACACCCGAAACGACGATAATACTAAGATATTATTAACAAAACAATGTTAAAAGATCATATATGATATGATATTAATTTATATGATTCTTGTATAATTTAATAACAATTATTTTACCACTATACTGGAGTTTATCTTACCCTCTACCAATGAAAAGTACAAGGTAAGGGTAAATTTCACAATCTCTTTATTTTCCAAGGTTGTTTTTATGTAAGTATCTAATCGGACCTCTTTATCATCCACATCCATGTTTCTTAAAAATGTATTTAAAAACATTATTACTATTTTATAGACTATGGTTTAAAGTCATTTATACCCTTGTTTTACTTTCTATAAGACATTTATAAAGGAATCATACCATTGTTTTCCAAACAAGTTCTTTTTAAACCATTATGACAGAATTAAGGTAAGAATGTCTTTTTTAACATATACGGTGGGTGCGGCTATTTTACACTATTATTAAATCATCAAAGCTTACCGTACAAGATTATAAGAATATTTTCAAATTAGATTTTTTCTTTTATAATTATGTGACTTTTAAATAATTTTAAAATATATATATATTTCTCTCAAATAGTTTTGATTTCATCTATGTCAACATCCTTTGATGGATTTTAAGCTTATGTGAAGTTGATTTATTATGATACAAAACTTCCACATAATATTGAAGGTTTTGTGATATGTTTGTCTATGGATGTCTTATTTTTCTACCATTCATGGTTTATGGAGAATGTATTCACATTTCATATTCTAGTTTTAATACGAATGTTTATGTAATGTTTAAACCTGTTCATATGAGGAATGCATTGGACTTAGTAAGTGATGGGTGGAGCCCGCTATAGCTCCTCGATGCATTGGTAGGTCTCATGAGACAAACTTGTATCTTGTAACAAGGCCTTGACTATGTGGTTATGATAGTATGGTATTATGCATTCCATCATTATGAAAGTGGTTATTAATATTTCTTGTGATTATTCGACTAATAGAATATCCATGTGAATAAGTAAGTGGAATTATTTAATTTTATTTTTGCCATATTATGATGAAGTTCAAGATAAAAAGGTTTTTTTAGTTATACATTGCCTTAAATGTTTATGCTTATTTATGAAAGTTTCTGCTATATTTTTATCCTTACTGAGCTTCTGAGCTCACCCCTTTCTATGATTTATTTTTCCCAGGACGTGAAAAAGTATTTTATAACTAACATGCAGGGATAGTCTGAGGGGATATGAGTGTAGAATATGGAGACTATGTTGTTTTATTTTTTCTCATTATGATGTAATGTAAGACTTATTAATGTATCTAATGTTTTCAAGGCTACTAAAATAATCGGTCTTTCAAGAATTGATCTTTTGGGATTAAACCAATTTTATGTAATAATGCACCAACTCTGGGTAACTGGGGTCGTGGAATTACACATTTGATAAATTTCTTTTTGAAATACCCAATTCTGGTCTACATATCCAAACATCCAACCATGCATGAAACCTACACTCTTGAGTTGGGAGTCATCCTTTCACTAAGTCATCACGTAATGAACCATTTTGACTGGGGAAAGACCTAACCCCTATCCATCCCACTTATGATGGGGGAGACTTATTAGCCTTATATATCCTGAATTCACAAGAACACACACAACCATTATTCCAAAAACCAATTCAAAAAAACTGTTTAAATAAAACCATTTTTCTAATGAAAATAATTCAAAAACCCTATCAAATCGATCATTACAATTAATTACAATAAAACCATACCTTAGATCTATCCAAATAAGTCATATATCTAAGAAGATGAGAGATAGGGATAATTATATCTAAGTAAAACCAATGGAAACTACCAATAATGATGACTTACCATGAGAATATAACCTCAACTTACCATGAAAATCATTCAGATCCCCACTATAACAATAAGAGAAGCCTCCATATCCTTTGAGAGGAAGAAATACTTATTTACGTTTGGTTTGTGGAAAAATGAGGGGTTAAAACATAAAACTAACCTAGATCCAATTTTTTTGATCTTTTTCTAAACTATGTATAGTTAGTCACATGGTTAGAAGAATTGTGTGCTAATAATGTGCCAGCTACTACCCCAATGGGAGCCTTATACGGTTGGCTAACATGATATTCAAACCATGCACCAATCTGGCCAAATACCACTACCCAACATAGCAGGGTTTCTACTAGGTGGCCATACATTTTGGAAAAACTATTCTCCCTAACCATTCACCTACACAGAATACTATATCTCATTGGGCACAATTACCTTTGGACATTTCATGATTACCACTAACTGTTCGCTAATCGTGAACCTTTATAAAATCCAAAAAAACATTCAAAAGGTCACCAACCACTCCCAATGTTCACCCAAACACTTTATATAATAAAAATATATAAATTAAGGGATAAATACATGAAACTGGGGGTGCTAAATTCTCCCCACCATTGGGCATTCCATTCCCAGAAAATAGAAAACCATCATAGTCCAAAAAGAGTTAGGGTAATTTCTCTTTCATTTCCTTCTCCTGTTCCCAATAATCTTTTTTAATCTGAAAATGATGCCAAAAAATTCACACTCGACCGATGCTTCTTTTACATAATACTATTTTTTACCAATACACAATGTATATAGGGATATATAACAATGATTTATCGAGATCTAGTTCAACGTGATCCCTTCTGATCAAATGGTTAGGATCAGCGTTTACATATTAAACTGAGATGCATGAAACAAATTTTTCTCCTCACTAAACCATGGTGGAAAATACAACTGATATAACACCTCACCAACATGTTCATGTATCTCAAAAAGCCTATGTATCGAAGAGATAACTCACCCTATTTCCCAAAACATTTATGTATAATCCTTTGATTGATCCTCAATAACACATGATCACTCACCTCGAATGAAAATACTCATTGATGATTATCTGCTTATGATTTCTAATGACAATGAGCTATTTCAATCCCTTTCATGATCAACTGAATCGTCTCTATTGTTTCTTGGAAATGGATCAGCCTAACTAATGAAGTATCACCTATTTCCACCCAACAATGTGGAGAATGATGAGGACTCACATTCAACACATCTAAAGGATCCATATATATCAAGGTTTAATTACTACATTTATAAAATAACTCTACTAAGGACATGTGATATTTTTATCAGCCACAAAAATCCATTACACAACACGGTAACATTTCTTCCAATGTATGTATAATCCTTTAGGATTTCCCATATGTCTGATGATGATAATCCATACTTCACTTAAATTGAGTTCCAAGGTATTTCTATAAGGATTTCTAGAAATGATTTGTAAACCTCATATATCATTCTAACGCGATTGAAACTGTATTCCATGCCTCTTTACCGAATATTGAATATATATTTTTAAAAATTCCTCCACTGTATGAGATTCATAAATAGGTATGAAATGGGAAGACGTGGTGGGTTGATCCACTATTAACCATAAGGAATAATGTTTCTGAAACATTCTTGGGAGACATGTTACAAAATCCAAAGATATCTACTCCCATTTCCACTCTGGAATAGGTAATGATTACAACATATATGTTGTCCAAGAATGATCTTCCATAACTTGCTGACAAGTTAAGAATCATGAAACAAATTCAACTACCTTCCTTTTCATACCAACCCACAAAAATTTTTATTTCAACACCTTATACATATTTTTATCATAGTATTAAAAGACCATGTATAATAGTGGTAATCCTAAAGAAGTTCTTGTTGATAAGCCATATGTATGACCATCTGATTTATGAACCGCAACATTGAATTCTCATCTAGCCTCCAACCTTAAATGGTGTCTTCATAATTTAGTTTTGACCTCATAGAAACACATTCTTAATCCGATATATGTTCTTTCTTAACAATATCCACCAAATTAGAAACAAACAAAACTAAAATCAAATCGACAACTTTACATCGGTCTTCACATTCTAAGTGCATGTCAGCTAGGACCGACATTAACTACCACTCATCCAAAGCTTATTTTTTCAACTAAGAATATGGATTTATTCTTAATTCACATTCTAATGAATTGAAATTTCTTGATGTATGCATCAAGACAATGTCAAATATTTGGAGGTATTACATACATCTTCTTTATATCAGGTTCATATCCCTTTGTGAAAAAATATGTTTCAATATTTTATGATCCATAAGCACGATAAATTTCTCACCAATGAGATAATGACGCTAAGTCTTCAAAGCATGGACTATTAAAGATAAATCCAAATCACCTGTTTGGTATTTCTTCTCATATAATCATAATTTTATTTGATAAATAAGAAACAACATGATCTCCCCACGTGAGAATAAATGCCAACTCGGATCCCGAAGAATAACAATACACAATATACACTTGTCATAAATATTGAAAGATCAATATTTGTGCTGATTTAAGGAAAACATTCCACTCTTGAAAAGACAGTGGACAATCCTTATTCCATTGGAATGGAAAATTATTCTTTGTTATTGATTTCATAGGAAAGTCTATTTATAAGGACCTGACATTTAGAATTACAAAATCTTTTTAATTCATCTAGAATACACTTATTAAATTCCCATAGATATTTTCTATTTAGAGTTTCATATAATTAAGACATAATTTATCCATATCAACCCACAAGAATAAAAATTGGGAAATACTAAAATAGTATCCATTTTTTCTATAATAAAAATGTTTTCAATAAAACATATATTATTCCATGAAAAAACATCACAACATTCAGCATAGATTTTGTTTCTCATACCCTTCCTTAAAACCCCATGAATAACATTTTAAAACATGGGATGAGAACCAAAAACTCAATAAGGGAAATAGAAGAAGAAAGGAACTGTTATTCCATGAATAATTATAAACATATCAAATCATTATCACAAATAAAAACTTCTCACCCAAAAACTATCATATACTTACATTGTGAAAACATCATATTTCCATAAAAAATTGAAAACTTAAATTAAATTATAAAGGTAATATGGGGAATTATTTACTTAAGGTATTAACCCTCATGGAAACCATTTGATTTGTAACCCTCATGGCTACCTTACAGTGTAACCCTCATGGATACCATATAATGTGAGCCTCACGGATTCCTTATGGTGTAACCATCACAGTTACACTTGGAGTAACCATATGGTCAACCTCTATTTTAAACATACCCAATGAATTGGGAGGATATATATGTCTCACCCTTCATCATAAAAAATACCCAAGAACCAAAAAAATTATAAAACTATAATAATTTAATAAAAATACTCCTTTTGAATTTAGTAATAATAGAAATTTTAATAATGGGTTTTTAAAGAAAAGTACCTTACCTCAGGTTCATGTTAATTCAAACGTATTCAAACAAACTATTTAATGGTTTGAATAGTTTTAATAATGTATTAGAGAACCATATTAATATTTATTATTACATATATGATCTTATTATAATATATTTTCACTCATTTATCAATATTATGTTGTTTTTTCATTGTTTCAGGTGCATTTATTTCATTGCTTCCATGGTTGGTTCAATATGGATAATCTTTTAGAATGGAATAAGAACACAAAAATGTGTAATTGAATGTTGTTAATATATTTTCAGAATTTTAAATGATACCATATACAATTTTGTTTTTTCATATGAGGATGATTCATTAGATAAAACATTAAGGAAAATGGTTTAATTTATTTTTGTAGTTTTTACGATAATCACGAACATTTATTATTTTATTCAACATAATGTTTACATATTGGTTATATAACATTAAATAACATATTATATTATTAATTATTATTATTATATAACCATGATAATGGTTTTATGACCATAATTGATGATAGTAATCAAAAATGAATGTGTATCGTCCACAATGGTGGTAAATTGGCACATTAGTGGAGATGTTCTAATTTTTAGAATAAAAAGAAGAGGTGATGAAGTTTGATGATTGATTTTTCCATAAACATGATAAAATAATAATATATATAAGATACTATAGTTCTTTATGCTACTTCGATAAGGGGATATGAGGAGAGAATACTAAAAGTAAATAAATTGAAAATAAAATAAAATATAAAAAAGTGGATTTTAAATCTTGATTTATCCTCCTTGAGAACTTCCTTTAAGAACCTTAATTTTGGAATTTTAGTGAGACCATCAAGTCCAGATTGTGGGGAAACGTATTCTAATTTGAATTTGGTTTAAATTAGTAATGTTACATGGCATTGAGGTGTGAGGAGAAGAGGTGGTGATAGATAGTATTTATAGTGGAGGAGAGGGGTGTTTTCTCATTATTATAATCATTAGTTTATTATTTTGGATCAAGAATATGAATATTCATAGTATCATCACTAAATATAATAAAATAATGAAGTATAGTAAGAGTTTTAGGGCTTACATATTCCTTAAATTATCTATGACTCAATAATTCATTAATTGGTTAAATACTTTAAATTGCCATATTTCATTATTCACAAAAATTAAAATATATTATAAAAATTCCAAAAAATAAACATAACCATTTTTTAGATGTGTAGAAATAAAAAATGAACTCCATTTTATTAAAATAATTTTCTAAATATGATAATTTTAATTTTTAATTAAAATAATAATTTATTCTAAAATTACCAATTTGAAAAATATAACTAATTTAATAACACTTGGAAAAATTAATTAATGTCTAATAAAATTATCATATAATCATAAGATAATAAAATATTAATTTATGAATCTATTTTATGGAGACAATGTTTCTTTAAAATCATTATATTAGTTAGAAAAATTGTAAATAAAATTTTTTGTGTCATAAAAATACCAACTAATAATTTATCATTTTAAAATTATTTATTTACATATTACATGATATAAATATTTAATATTGTCACATATAATATAAATAAATATTATTTCTACATTCATAGATGAGGTTTCTATTATATTGGGCAGATTACCATTCCTAATGGTCATGTTACTATTCTTAATGTCAAGTTACTATTCCATCACTTTGAATTCCATAATTTCTATAAATACCAATTATTTCACTTTACATCCATAATGAGTATAACTATTGGATTTTAGAATGAAGAAAAATTATTTAGTAAGTACATGGGTTTCTACATTCTCCCCACCTTCTGAAAATTGTGTCATCGCAATTTTTATTTACATATTAAACAAGTGATGATACTTTTCCCTCATTGCATTTTAAGATTCTCATGTTGCTTATTTAACCATGTAATTTCTCTACAAAACCATAACCTAAAAAATTTAACTTATTCCAAAATAAATTCTCTCTATGTTCAAGAATCTAAACAGGATTTTCCCAATCAGAATGGTTTTCTTCCCATTAGCCTATTTTAGGCCCAAAACATGAGATGAGTCTGGAACAAACTTTCTTAAAATCCAAACATGAAAAACAATGTCTAACTAAGATAAACATGGAGGAAAAGCCACTTGGTAGGAAAATGGTCCATGTTTTTTCAATATTTCAAATAATCCGATGATCCATGGACTTAGATTTCATTTCTTAAGAAAAGGAATAAAACTTTTCCAGTGAGTGATTTTAAGGAAAAAATGATCACCTACCTCAAAACAAAATTATTTCATCCTTTTATCTAAACAACATTTCTCTATCAGCAGAGTTATCCCCATGTGTTTCTGGGTCATCTTCACTTTCTTAGCCACTTCCTCTACTAATTCGGGTCCTATCATCATCCTTTCCTAGATTTCATCCAAAAATGATGGAGTTTGATACCACTTTCAATATAATTCCTCAAAATGATTCATCAGTATACTGTAATGAAAAATGATATTGTAATAAAACATAACTAAAGAGAAATAGGGACCCTAAATTCACTAGTAATCCATTGAACATGCACATAACATGTATTCTAATGTCTCACTTATTTAATTAATTTATCCATCATATTAAGGAAGAAAGGATTTTATCAAATATAATTTACTTAACAATGAATTATAAAGTCCTTTCCGAAAGTTATAAGTGAATATAGAAAAATGGTAGGATGAAATGGATAGAGGAAATCCATACAACTTGAAAATCTCTTTGAGGTATAGTCAGGAAATATGATCCAAAAACAAAGTATCTCTAATTGGAAGGAAATGTGTAGATTTATTTAGTTGGTCAACAATAACCAAAATCACCTTGTTACCTCTGGGAATTCATTAGTAGTCTTAAAAAGAAGTCCTTAAATACATTTTCCCATTTTCACTCTAGAAATGGAAAATCCTAAAGCATCCCTATTTATAGTTGTCCATATTTATTGTCTTGTTAATATGTAAAATATTTCATGGTAAAATAAAAAATATCTATTTTCATTCTATCCCACCAAGAATACTCATAATGGTTATTATACATATTAGTGCTTCTAGGTTTAACTAAAAATGGATAACTATGATCTTCCCATAAAAATTAATTTGTCATTTGATAAACACAAGGAACGCATAATTATTTCAAAGTCTCAAGAAATAATCTTCATTAGAATTAAATTTAGACAAATTACATTTCTTATTGAAATCTTCCTTTTTCTGTGACTCATGGTCTTCCTTATGTGCATTCTCAATTATGTCTAATTGATATGACTACACTGAAACCTGAAAAAAAAATAGAGGATTTTCCTACACCAAAAACATCCAAGACAAAATTAATCAAATAATTAATCAATGGGTCATATTCCAAACGTAACATAGTTAATGTAGAATGATTTTTTTGATTCATGGTTTCCTCTACTTGGTTTTATTTTAAAAGAAGGTAATTGGTCATGTAGTCATAATATTTTATTAGTTCCATCCATCCTCTCTACCTCATGTTCAATTCATTCTGAGTAAATATATACATAAAACAATTATGGTAAGTATATATTTCACATTTTACTCCATATAAATGATCCCCCTAAATTTTTAAATAAAAAACCACAAATACTAATTACAAATAATGTGTGGGATAATTTAAATCTTTAGGATTCATTTTTCTTGAAGCATAAACAATTTTCTAATCATTCTATATTATAATAAAACCAAGTCCCTTCAAAGAAGAATCACTATAGATGAAAAAATCAACATTTTCGGAAGTCTTATCCAAAACTGGAGCATTCACAAACCTTTTTTTCAGTTCCTAAAAACAAACATCACGATATTTTATCAAAACAAATTTATCCTTTTTCTTTTTAAATTAGTTATTGGGCTATATAACCATGAATTTTTTTAAAATAATCCTTGTAAATAGACTTATAATACAATAAAAATACAAATATCTGTAACATTTTTAGGTCTTGGTCATTCATCAACCACTTTTTTATGGGATCAATTGTAACACCATTCTTTTTTAAAATATTCTAAAGAGAATAAACCTTCTACAACCAAAAATAATTTTTTTTAATTTCCCATGAAACATATTTTCATTGATATTTTGTAAGAAAATACTTAATAAAATTTCATTATCCTCAGAACTTTTTAGAAATTATAATATATAATCAATAAAAATAACAACATAATTATTCAAATATTCATAGAAAATTATATTCATAAAATACATAAATACATTAGGGGTATTGTTTAAACCAAATTCCATAAAAAAACATATAATTACCATATCTAGTTTAGAATGTTATTTTCAAAATTTCATCCTCCTTCACCTTCAGCTAAGGGTACCTATATCTCAGGTCAATCTTGGAAAAATACTAAGATTCCTATATACAATCAAACAAGTCATCGATATGAGGTAGTT
This sequence comes from Viscum album, assembly GCA_963277665.1. Taxonomy (NCBI): domain Eukaryota; kingdom Viridiplantae; phylum Streptophyta; class Magnoliopsida; order Santalales; family Viscaceae; genus Viscum; species Viscum album. Next base: position 1,458,849,197 of record OY728150.1, on the reverse strand, counting down.
GATACTTATTATTATTAGTAATTTTATTAAAATATCTATAATCAATTCAAATTATCATGGAATCATCATTATTTTTAATGAACAAAATGGGTGTACCCCATGGTGAAGTGCTAGCATGAAGAAATCCTATGTCAAAAACACATTCAACTAATTTTTTAATTCAAGAAGTTTCACTTGAGTTATTAGATAATGGGGTTTTAAAATTGGCTTAGAATCAAGTACTAAACCAGTAGTAAATTCAACTTCTTGATCAGGTATAACATCGGGAAACTCATTAGAAAAAACATCTAGGTATTTATTTACCATTGACAAATCATTAATTTGAATAATTCTATTGTTTTCAACAATATGTTCAAGATAAATTTCATTTCCATGTTATAAATGATTCCCATATTTCTGATATGTTGTCAATGGTATGGTTCATTCTTATAAACAAACAAAAAATATTTCTTAAAAACAACTTCTTCAGCTATATAATCAATCTTCGCTTGATAAACAAAATATAAATCCATACCAAGAATAATATCAAACTCTATTAATTGAAAAACAAATAGGGTTGTAGGTAATTTAATTCTATAGGTAACAATAGGAATATTCTTATAATTCATTTTTACTATAATATTTCCCCTTTTTTTCTTTAACCATAAGCTTTGGTTTCATTTCTTTTGGTGAAATTTCTAATTTACCAGAATCTTTCTCATAAATAATGGAAGGTGTAGACCCCATATCAAACCAAATATTAGTAAAATATCAATAAAATGAGTACATAATACCACTTCATTTGATGGACCAACATCTGTTTTCTTATTCGTAAAGGATCAAACTACACCTTACTTATTATAATCTAGCTTCTTTCTATCATTTAAATCTTTTATTGGCCAGGTATTTTTGTAATGAACCATCTCCCCACATTTAAAGAACTTTACAATTTTATTATCCAGATTAATATTAGGATAATTTTATTTAAAATATCAAGCCATATGTCCCAAATTTTCATATCAAGAACACTTACATGTTTTTTTAAGGAATTCCCCAAGGTGATTTTCACCACACCGTTCATGAACTAGAAACTATACATTTTGACCTTCAGATTTATTTTATTGATTCTTACCCATTTCTTTCTATATGGGCCTTTTCTTTTCATTTTTTTCATAGTAAACATGATCATTAGAAAACATCCTTTCTAACCTCTCAGCACATCGCAAAATTTTCTCTTAACATTTGAAATCAACGAAGGCGAATGCCCTTCGATATCCTGGATTCAATCCTAACTATAAATATTGGATTTTTCTATCAAGATCCCGAATATTATTTGGAGTGTAACTTTCAAAATGAGTGGACATTGATTCATACACAACAAGATTATATTTCTCCTTTTTTAATTCACGGATTTGGTTTTCCATCCTAACTTGAATCACATTAGGAAAATATTTTTTAGGGAAATGGTTCTTAAATTCATCCCATTCCAAGGCATCAATCTCATCACTCTCCCCGATATTCGTGACTATTGACCACCACTAGTTTATTTCAATTTCAAAACGGTAAATAGAAAGACTAACTGTTTCATTATATAAACACCCCATGACATAAAATATTTTTTCAAGGTCTTTAATCCACTCTTCATCCACCACTGGATTAGAAGATCCACTAAAATTGGGAGGTTGATTCCTCAGTAAATGTTCTACTATCATAAAATTCTTTTGTGGTAACACTGTTTTTTCTCTTGCATGGATGTATCCCAATTTATATAATTCATCAACAGATCCACTACTATCACAAACTACTTGGTTCTAATACCTACCATTCCATGTTGCATATTTGGAAATACATCATCCTCTCTATGCCTTCCAACTTCATATTCCTTGTTTCATCTGTGGAAAGTAATTTTGAATGGTCATATCTTAGATGAATCAACACTATAATATTTAAATGTTATGTCAGTTCAAAATAACTATTAGATAAAAATAATTTATTGTACTCTTTTAACATTATATTAACCCCTAATGTTATCTAAAACATTATCCAACACAAAATATAAGTATCTAACTATTAACATTATATAACCTAGTTAATTAAACTATAATAAACTTAATACATTCACAAATATCATTTCAGTTTATAATTTTAGGGAATTAGAAAATAATTCATAAATATAAATGAAAAATCATAATATTTTGGAACTACAGAAATATTATCCATTCATTTAGTAATACAAAAGTTTTTAATAAAACTTGTTTTCTTCCATGAAAAATATTCACAACATCTTGGCTTCTTCTTTTTTCTTACCCATCATTAAAACCTTATGAAGAAAACATAAAACATGGGATGAGCACAAAATATAATTAAGTTATGAAGAAAAATAAAGGAACCATTAGTACAAGAATACTTATAAACATATTGAATCACTATCACAATGACATACTTCTCTCTCATAAATTATTGTACACTTACTTTGTGAAAACAATAGATTTCCATAAAGAAAATAAAACATCAATTAATCATAAAGGTTAACTTGGGGAATTATTTACTAAAAATTATAACCCTCATATATACCATATAATTTTAACCCTCACAAATACCCTATAGTGTAACCCTCATAGATACCTTATAATTTAACCCTCACTATTACCTTATGGTGTAACCATCGCAGTTACACTTTGAGTAACCATACAGTCGAACTCCATCATAAAAATAATAAATGCATTGGAGGGAGATATAGGTCCCACACTTCATCATATAAAATTACCAAGAAACATAACATAATCATAAAACAAAAATACTAGAATAAAAAATTCCTTCTGAATTTTTTAAAAATAGAAATTTAAAAGGGGGTTTTTAAAGAAAATTATCCTACCTCTAGTTCATCTTTGTTAAAATGTATCTAAACCTCATTTATAATGGTTTAAAAAAATTTATTAATATATTAATGAACTATATTAATTTTTATATTTACTTATATGATATTATTATAACATCATTCCTCCCATTTATTAATAATATATTGTTGTTTTCATTGTTTCGGGTGCATTTATTTTATAGTTTCCATGGCTGGTTCATTATGTATTTTGTTTTCGAATTGAAGAAAAACCCTAGAAGTATAATGAAATGGTGTTAATATGTTTCCTGAATTTTAAATGATACCATATATAATTTTTTATTATATGAGGATGAACCATTAGATAAAACGTTAATGAAAATGATTTAATTTATTTTAGTGGTATTTATAACCATCACAAAGTTATTTCATTTTATTCAATATCATGTCTATGTATTGGTTATAGAACATTAAATAACTTATAATATGTTTTAAAAAAATATTATTTAACCACAATAATGGTTTTATGAACAAACTAGAACAGAGTAATGTAAAAAATAAAGTCTATCATCCACGATGGTGGTAAATTGGCACATCACGGATGATGTTCTCATTTATAGAATTAAAGGGAGAGTATAAGGTGTTTGATGATGCATTTTTTCATAAAAATTATTAAATTATAGTTTATATAAGATACTATCATTTTAATTCCACTTGGAAAAGGCTAGGTGATGATATTATAATAGAAGTAACGAAATTGAAAATAAAATAAAAGAAAAAGAAGGAGAATTTTACCTCTTGAATTCTCCTCCATGAGAACCTCTTTAAAGCACTAGGTTTTGGAATTTTTGTGATACCAATAGGTATTGTATGTGGGTAAGTGTGTTGATAATGGAGTTTGGTAGAAATTAAGTAAACTATATGGCTTTGAGGTGCGAGGAGAAGAGATGGTGAGGGGTAGTAATTATAGTTGATGAGAGGGGTGTTTTCTCTATATTATATTTATTAGTTTATTATTTTGGCGCATGACTGTGAATAGTTTGCGTAAAATTATGAAATATATTAAAACAATTATAGAGAGTTTGAGTTTTTCATATTACTTTAGACTTACTTCAAAGATGACTCAATAATTTATCAATTTTTTAAATACTGTAAATTATTATATTTCACTATTCACCAAGAATTCATATCTTTTAGAAAAATACAATTAATCCCCTCTAACCATTTTTCAACATGAAAAATTCAAAAATAAACTTGATTTCTTGAAAATAATTTTCTAAATATGATAATTTTTATTTTTAATTCAAGTCATTGTTTATTCAAAAAACCAATTTTAAAACTATAACTGATTTTATAACACATCCAAAAAATAATTATGGTCTCATAAAATTATCTTAGAATCATAACATAATAAAATATTTTTTTATGAATATTTTTTATAAAGATAAATTTTCTTATAAATTTTTCTATTAATTATAAAATTGTAAATAAAATATTGTGTCTCACAAAAATACCAACACTTAATTGATTATTATCAAACTATTTATTTACATATTCTATGACATAAAAATGTAATATTATTACTAATAATATATATATATATATATATATATATTATTTTTAATTTTATATGTGAGGTAACTATTCTATTTTAAAGATTACAATTCCTAATGGTCATGTTACTATTCCTAAGGTCAAGTTACTATTGCATTAGTATAAAATCTTTAATTTATATAAATACAAATAATTTCATTTTACCTTTATAATGAGTTTACCTATTTAATTATAGAATGAAAAAATATTATATGTACTTGGGTTTTTACACTTGTCGTGAAAAATAATGAACAAAGTGTCGGTAATAATAAGTTGGACTAAGGAAAATATGTATCTTAAATACATTAAATGGTGGTTTCCAAGAGATAACATCTTTTATCTATTTTTTATCCAATGAAACACCACTTTTAGGGATTATGTGGCCATATTTATAGACCACTTATATCTGAAAATTACAGTTTGATAATTTTTCATGCAAACAATGATCCCTCCAGATTCCTAGCAATGATGCCAATTGCTTCTCATGCTCATCCCTCATCCTTGAATACATCAATAATTCATCCATAAACACCGACAAAAATAATCTAGATATTACTTGAATATCTGATTCATGAATTTTATAATGATCACTGGTGCATTTTTTAGATCGAAAGGCTTTAAGAAATATTCATAATGGCCATATCTATTTCAAAAAAAATTCATTGGAATATCCTCCATATGAACTCTCTATTAGTGATTCCCTAATTGCAAGTTAATTTTTAGAAACCACTGATCTCCCCTTAATTTATTGAACCGATCATTAATGCATGGAAGTGAATACCAATTCTTTATCGTAACTTGGTTAAGCTTACAATAAGACTCACACAATCAAAGAGTTCCATCTTCCTTTTTTGAAGAAAAATATTTGGTGCTTCCCAAAGTGATGTCCTCAAGAAAATGAACCCTTTACCGTATGTCTCTTCCAATTACACTTTCAACTCTCTTAATTATATTGGTTTCATTCTATAATATGGAAGGGAAATCATAATTTTCTCTGGAAGGAGATCAGTCATAAACTCCACTTATCTAATCGGTGGAAACCCAGACATATTTTCCAGAAACACATATGTAAACTGATATACCACTGATAAAACATATTACTTTTGATATCATCCAATGACTCCATGGTCAAATATACCGAATAGTAAAAGATCATTCCCACAGACGGTACCAACAAGCCAATTTTACCTTCCCGTCTCCTTAAAAGAAATACTCAACACAATCTTTAGTTTAAAAATGACCTTTCATGTATAACAGTCGATGTGATATTTAAACATTATCAACCAATCCATAACCACAATTAGTTCGTTGATATCTATATCAAGAACATAAAATCCAATTCCAACTCAGCTTCATCAACTGTAATAGGATATTCTTTAACCAAAAAAATGTCAAAATAATCTTTAACCAGGAGGATTTTGATGTTTTAACATAGAAGGAATCATCTCAACTTTTAAACTCTATAAATAAACATCTCGAGAAGAAATAATTTAATGGGAATCACTTGTATGAAACAGAACATGCATTATGGTAGAATTCACAAGAATCCTACCATGAAAAGTATAAGGTCCAGACTGATTGTCTACAATAACATAATTAGCTGCATAAAAGTTTTTTCTCATTGCATTATGTTTTTTGTTTCTAACTAATATTTCATTACCTAAGGAGTCATGGTGTTTCTAGAATCACCCTAGCTATCTCTATACTATTAACGAGATTGATTCTTCTTCCCTCATCCTGTCAAAACAAATGATGTCGGCGACCATTGAGAAGTGTCCCAGACACCTAAAATTAGAGCACTACAACAATAGTACTGATGATTCCCCCATTTTATTTCAATTGTTGAATTCTCTAGGTTATTAAAAACACTCTTGGATTATGTTGTACATAGAACCACATTAGAAATATCTTGCATTGGTCTTGGGTTATGGAAGGTAAATTGATCTAGCCATCTGATTCTGAGTCATACCCAACTTTGGAAATAGGTGACACTATTTTTCTTGCCTCAAACATTAGAGTTCCAATCATTTCCTATGGGTATCCACATGATTCATCCTCACACATCTCCAGATGTAACCCTTTCTACCATTGTTTCTCTATTTACTATATCTATATAATCTGTTATACAGAGCACACCAATCTTTGAGTGAATATCATGTTTCATCCTCGATTCAATGATGTGTTCTTTTAAAGACACACTAATAGGAAAATCAGATGAATAGATAACTATATTCATAAATTTTGTCACATACTTTGAGATAGAAATATTTTCCTTCTTTAAGATAAAGAATTATTTCATTCTTTGAATTCTAAATGATTGTGGATAGAATTATTTATTGGAAAATTATTCAAAATCCCCCCATGTATATCCTTGGAAAAATTTAGCCTGTACTACTAAATTCCACCAATGATGTGCATGGTCCTGCAGTATATACAGTGCATGCTTGAATTTTAGTTTTGCTAGATTTCCCATGAAATTTAAGAGTTGATTCATCATGTTTAGCCACACCTCTTCCATTTCTGTTTTAGAGTCACCCCAAAATATGGGTGGATTTAACTTCTATAATTGGATTGAATGATCCAATTTCCTTAATTTATCCCTCTCATTCCCATTATAAACATCTTGAAATAATTGGACAATACTCTGAACCATCTACTAGTTCACATATTTCTCAAATGAAACCACATTCTCAGTAACTTCCTCTGGTTGGTTTATGCAATGCCTACCAGGTGCCATTTTCTATACAGAAAACAAACACCATAAATCTCACTCTTTGTGAACTTAAGGTCTTACAATTTCAAATTTTATCCCATCATAAAACCCGAACATTTCTTTCCAAAATTAAATATTTACCAAGATCAACCATTTTAAAAAAAATAAACATTCTTTTGAAAATTGAACCATTTTCAAAATACCACAACCATATTCCTTTTACAAATATTTCATTTTAAAGGAATTTCAAAAAAAATTCAAAAATAAAAAAATTCACCAAATCATTACTCAAAATGATATATGCACTCCTAGTGGGATTTCATTTCTATAAGGTACGTCATTCATATCTCATTGCCTAAACCCATGATAATGAGATTCCAATTCCTATAAGAGTCTCTAAAACAAATATGTACCCAAATCCATGGTAACTAGAGTTTAAACATAAAATGGATAGTTATATCCTTTGAAGCTCTACATTTCGTGTCCCAATGATCATAATATTTTATACTAACTCGAATAAATAAATATATGAGGATGAATATCAACTCCCATATAAAGATCACTATATACCACTTGTTCGGTAAAGACTAATGAAGTTGATACCACTTATAACATCCCTTTTCTTCATTATTGGATTGAGAAGAAAGAATTATGTTACTTTTCCTTAAGTGACATCCCCAAGATGACAAAGGCCAGAAGTAAATTCTAGGGGATTCCTTAATAGTTTGGTAATGATTTTACCTTTGAAAATAAAACAACCAAACAAACATGTAATAATAGAATAAACCACTACATGATGAAAGATAAAAATGAAATATAACTCAAACATAACATTTATATCAAAACCACTACAAAGAGTCTCATAGTGGAAGACTACAAAACAACTAAATACATAGTGGAAGAATACACAACCAAGAAAACTAAAAGACAATCCTCTAAATAACCATGAAAACTCAAAAATAGTCATAACTTCAAAGCTCTGACCTACTCCACACTCTAACAATTAACCCATGTATCACTAATAACCACTTTAGAAGTACAATACTTTACCTTTTCACATGTCTTGATAAAAAAACATCTGCTAAAAGTACCAAAGTACCAAATTTGGGGTTTATAATGAAACATAGTAGGATTTCCTCAAATGACTCCCTACTCACACCACTAGGATAGAACTTGTTAAGACCTCTATGTAAAATAGTTTATATAAAAAATTCTAAATAGATTATATCAAATTATAAACAAGTTCCATCACCAAGAAGTTCTCACAAAACAAAAACATGTTCCAAGGAAAGTGGTCAAACAATGTTATAAAAAATTATTAATTCCATTTTGGAATAACCCTTTCTATTCTAGATATCCATATATCCATCCCTACATGAAACCTTGATCTCCCTATACTCGCAAGTAGTGATTCATCCTTTCACTAAACTATCACATAATGAACCATTTTGATAGTAGAAATAACCGACCCTTATCCATCCCAATAATGATTTGGGAGTCTTACCACCCTTATTCAACCCAAACACACAAGAATACACACAACCATTATTCCAATAACCAATGCCAAAACAACCATTTCAATAAAATCATTATTTTTTAAAACCCTTCAAACAAACCCTTTCAAATCGACCATTTCAATTAGTTTCAATAAAATCATCACTTTTTGTTTGAAAACAATCAATTAAACCATTTACCAAGATTTTATAAATCCACATTTTAATATAAACATTTTAAAATCAATTAAATGAATCATTTTCCTTAATAAATTTCCATTAAACCACCAAATCTACAAAAAATAACTAAAGTGGGTTTCAAAAAAGTCATTAAAAACAATTTCACAACCAGTTTCAATCAAAATAATCAATTTGAAACTAATCCTTCAACTTTAAAATAGAGTAGTCGATAGTGAATCCACTTACCTCAGAAAAATTGATGAAAATTGAAAATGTCATGAAAATGTCTATGGAAGTTTGTCAACACACCAAAACCCCACCATAGATCCCTTCCCCAAACATCAATAAATATAAAACTAATAATATTTCTGATGAACTACTTTATATATATGCATAGTGGACAAAGACTTAATAAACTAGGAGACGGGAAAATTTTATATAGCTAAAAACAAAGGGAAACTGCCAAGAACAATGACTTACCATGAGAATCATGCTTCTACGCACTAAGAGATCCATTTGGATCGCCTCTAGATCGATGGGAGAATCCTCCTTAGACTTTGACAATAGTAAACCCTTTGTTAGGGTTACTTTGGAGAAAATATTAGGGGTTCAAACATAAAACCAAAATTGGTAAACTTTTGTGGATCTTGTTTTTAAATAGTGCACGGTTAGTCTCATAGTTAGACAAACCGTCCACTAATCATGATTCATCTACTACCTCAAGGGAGATCCTCACACATTTTTCTCAAATGGTTTCCAAACTATATACCAATCATTCCAAATCCCACTTTCCATCTTACCATTCATTCTTCTGATCCTTAAAAATCCACTTATCCAAAGACCTCTAGCTCATTGTGTAGTGTTTCTTGGAAAATTGTCATGGTTTCCACTAACCATGAACTAATCCTACACCTTTAGAAAATCCCCACAATCATTCTAAAAGTTATCAAAATCCTACCAAAACTTTAATCAAACACTTTATATATATATAATAAATTAAATAAGGGTTACTTATTTGAAATTTATGTTGTTTCATTAAATGTATATTTCTACTTCACAAAAATAATTCAAATTATTTCTGATATATCTTCTTTATTATATTCATGGTTAAACACCATATAAATTAGCATTAAATACAATATATAATATAGATACTTTAAATGTATCTGATATGGGTAATAATCATTCAATCATAAACTCAAAAAAGATAATAATCAATCAAATGAATTGTCAAAAACACAATAGTTAGTATAATGTAAGTTTATGCATCATGGGAAATATTTATAAATATATGATCTATATTATTTCTAAAAAATTAAATATTAAAAATTATAATGTATCATAAGAATAATGTAACATTGTAATTCATTCTGTTGAAATTAATCTCACATATCCCCAAATGATGGATCTTACATATCCCCACATATGTTACAGATCATTCTATTTTACTATATAGAAATTATTTTTATATATCTAATTTCATTTCCTGGTTATATTAATATCCTTATACTAATATAATTTAATATAATTTTTCTATTTCAACTTATTTTATAATGTTTTTGAGTTACATTTACACATTCTTAGATGTATTTGGGGAGTTTCATCCTTTTTAAGTTAAAAAATATTATATTAATTTATCATAATGAATTAAACAAACATATATATGGAATAATCCAATAAATTTCTAAATTACTAAAATTGGTCAACCACATAAAAATATATTATAGAAATTAAATTTCAATCCATTAAATTCCATAAATATTCATAAATGACCATCTTGAATCAAATTGAATACCATTAATAAATAAGGAACTCCATGATTGTAATTTTTTTTGAAAACCCCAGTAAAAATGATATTTTTTAGAGCCTTTATATTATACTATAAAATTTAAATGAGTTATGAAAAACTATAGCATAAATTGTATCATTTTACGAATAAAATTCTTCATCCACTTTAGAAAAAAAATCGAATATTTAAATTATTAAACACATATAATATACTATTAATTTTCTCCATATCGTTATGAAAATAAATAAATTCTTATAAAAACATTGAAAATAACTCAATGCCATTTATTCATACATAAAATCTTCTATAATGTAGATTTTGGACCAATACCCTTAATATTGGTAAAATACCTTCATCTTTCTAAATTTTCTAGTATAAAAAGGTTTTTCAATCAGACTAACATATTTAAATTAAATAATTATATCATTTACTTTCAATGTAACATTATAACTTATTATTAAGAAATGTAATTAAAACCTCCTCATTATTGTGTTAGATCACATGGGTACGCTATTATTAAACCTTGTGTTCCTCTATTCTAGTAAATGAAACTACCCTGACACAAAAATATATTATTCAATGATATGATCATGATATTTCCTAACATGTTCTTGAGATTATTAATTATTATTTATGGGGTATCAATTTTTAGGGAATTATGAATAGTATCTACCTATTTAGTAAAGGGGGCCCCATTCCTTTTCTATTATATATAAAATTCATTATAGTGTGAATACTATTTATCCTAGAGATGAACTACACAACATGTATTCCAATCTTTAATATGTTCTCTAATGATAAATTCCTTATGATTTCTTTAGAAAATATGGATCCTAAAACCATAATGGTTTGGTTGGATGTTGAGATTTATTCTATATGTCTCATTAAGGCATTTAGAAACCTAATTATTATTCATAAAAAATGACTCAAGCCTCATAGTTTTATGAATAATCGCTTGATATTTATTTAAAATCAAGATGGTCATATCATAACATAGATAGAAATCGAGATCATTATTAAAATGTTTCATTCATTAGTGTTTTATATTAATTTATATAATATAATAAATTATTCATTTTATAGGAATATGTTCTACAAAAATGCATAAGGGTGTGAATATAACACTCCCTAAAACAATACTGAAATACAATTTTGTCAATTTATGTAATAAAGAAGAGTATCCACTATGGGATTTCAATTTGGGTTTGTTTCTTCATACATTCCTCATGAATGGTAAGAAAATATAGTATATTTTAGTATTTTTCATTTTAAAGGATGTGATGAAACCTTGAATTTGAAAGATGATTGTACTTCTCTATGGAAATCCTAAGTGGTTTGGTATACAATCACCATAATGAATAACCACATTATTAATATATTCATAAATGTTCTAGGTTAAATATCAATTTAAGATGTATTTATAGTGAGGGATTATTCTTAGGAAATGACTTCATAAGAAATATATTTGGGATTATATTAATTTAAAAAATCATAGTAAATCTCCATCAGATAGAGAGGGAATACATTAATGAATTCAAATAGTTCAAAAAAAATTGGTTGGTTATGAATGTTTCATCATGTTTTAATCTCCATTTAGATAAGAAGAAAAAAATTGAGTCTTACATATTCAAATTCATGATCATAGGTTCCATAAAAATCCTCTTTCTATTATAGGGAATACCTTAAGTTAGTTATGATTCCAATGGATCTCCCAACCTGAAATTTACATGAATATAATACTTCTGATGTTGGTTATCTATTTCCTAAAAATATAGAAAATTAGTATCCTTTCATTACTAAGGAAATTATTTAATTAGATTACATTTTATCATCCGCCAGTAAGGAAGCCTTGCATGATATCCTATATAATTAATAATGGAGGGGCCACTTATAATTGTCATTTAGTATCTAAATGTAATCATAATGGGAATTTTAGGGTTCCCCCAATGAGGTAAAAACTTTCTTATCAGCATAGTATGAATATTATGATAATATATTATATAAAATATCAAATATCTCTAATAATGTTTTGTAGTAGAAATTTAAAATTTCTGATCAGTGAAGGATTAATTTTATTATGAATTGTGTGAACATTCAAATAAATGGTTAAAAATTACTGGTCATTGTTATTATTTTTAATATCAATATTTTTATTATATTCATTCCCTAGTGGAAAAGGTCAAGGAAATGTTGATAGAATCTATAAAATAATATTGATTTTTATATGAGAAAGGAATGTTGTGTTTTGATTATCAAAACCATTTATTTTCTTTTGTATCATTTATTGAGTCTACTAATGTTCAAATAAAAATAAAGGGTGATGGTTTTGGGAACATGGAGTTTTCATTAACTAGCATTATGAAAACAATTATTGTGGAAAACCCTCACTGTGAATATTTTCTTTTTTAGAAATATATCCTTTTATTAATGATTCCCAAGATAGTGGAGGGACAGAATACACTGAACATGAGTCCATAAAAATATATCTGATCAGTTCGGGGTTGTGGTGAGGTTCTCGTTTTCATTTCATATAATTAAATTATATTAAATATATTTTGGTTATGTTTGAGCTTTTAGCCTCAGTGTGATTGGTTTTTTAAAGTGTTTTTTATTTAAATAACAATGTCCTTTAGGATTGAACAATTTTATATTATAAATAATCATCTTATTAGATGATATGATGAGTTGGGGTCAATGTATTCATAGATATAAATATAAATTTTTATTGATAGAATATTATTGTGTTTTTCTTCATTATGAAGAAGTTTTAACTACGTATCCATGGTTTTTGATCTATGGGCCATGTTTATAGTTATGTGAGTTTGAAAATTATTCCCTTATTATCTATAAATGATATATTATGGTTATATTAATGTTGATGAATATCTTTTTTTTAATTATGAAGTAGTGGGTCACTGATGACCTCTGAGATATAAAATGGAAATGCGGGGAGGCTAATGTCATGTATTAGCATTATAATTGGTCACATTTACATAAACAATTGAAACCTTACTAGGCCATCTCATATATTTTATATTATTTTTTCATGAATAAAATGTTAAAATTTATGTTAAATCATGTTTAATTTTCATTTATAATTATTGGTGGGTTTTATTTCCCATTTATAATTGGTGGATTGAAAAAAATCCTAATTTTTATATACAAGGTTTCAGGTTTTCTCCTCCTATTATGTGGATTTGTGACCTATGTTAGAATATTTATTCATTATAGAACCTTGGAAGGATTCATGTAATGAAATACCACAACACAATAAATTAATTTTCTAGGGAAGGTTAGAGAATGGTGATTTCTACAAAGAGTTGAAGGATATTTTCCTAGAATAGTTTTGTGAAGTTTCTATTAATGGCATGAACCTTCATTTCTAATTTTTTTTTGCATGAGTGTATGTTTTCTTCTAGTAATAATTTTTAATGATATTTTTTTTATTTCCATGGGTTATTTTCATTTTCATACTAAAATTTATTAATACTATTTATGATGTATAAAACATTGTTTTTCATAAGTTAAATTTTATTTATTTATTTATTTCAAATGACATGTATTTTAATAAAGGTAAAATTTAATAATTACCGTGGTGTTTTTATATAAAATAATTTCCAATGGGAATCTAGTAATAAAATATTTATCCTTTGGATGAAAATTTGTGAGATTCGGGGGCAATCAAATTTTATAAGTTAATTGATATTTATCAAAAAAACATATTTATGTAACTAATATAAAAATAATTAACCTTAAACATATTTTCTTGTTAAAATTAAAAAAACAACATTGTATATAATATTGGGAATTCACTAAATATTGGGATAACATTTTTGGGAAGTCATTGAACATCGACCTAATGGATTTAAGGATTTAATCAAGATAAAAAATATAAATTATTATTTTTTAAATTTTATATGACATAATTTGATGGTGACATATTGTTGGTGACATATATAGGATATGTCACACAGTGATTCTATTTGGTGTTTATTATATTTTATGTAAACATTTTATTTGGAGTGTTGAATTACAATTAATGTAGGGTTCAATTATTTTTTTGGGAAATTTATGATTCTGTTTTTGAAAAATTTATAGAGAGATAATTATATTATTTTAATTCAATATTTCTCCACCATTTAGAAAAATTAGTATATCTAATTTTTTTCTCCATTTTCAATTACTCACTTATTGGTGATTAATTTCCCTATAGACTCATAAAAAATAAGCCATTCACTAATTTAATATAATTCTTCATGGGGATTGCACCAAAAAATCATTGGGGAATGTGAAATGACTACAATTAAATCAAAATATGTTATCAAAGAAGAATTTTTTTAAATCTATGACCTTCAAGTAATTTTTTAATAAAATACATTGGTTATCATGATCAAAGAACCAAAATTTATTTGTTTGGGTATTATTAAATCATTATAATAATTTACATATGAATATATGTGAACCAATTTCAGTAATAAATATTTTTATCAAGTAAAACACATGGAAAATTAATACTCGTTCAACATAAATAGTAAAAAATATGAATTATTTTAAGAATGAGTAATTCATTATTAAATTAGACATATATTTAAGATAATTTATCAATAAATTTTTAAAAAATATTTTTTGATGTTTAAAAAAATTTATTCCGCATTCTAACAATTATTTATTCTCAAAATAGATTTCACAACATTTAAAATGATCAGTGAGTGAAAGGTGGATTGGTTTTGGTTATTCTAGTAAGAAATGTTTCCAAATATATAAATAATTTTTTATTTGAATTTCACATTATGTCCTAAAAATAATTGAATTATTTATGATTAGTTGTTTATATTACACTAGTTATTATAATTTATAAATGATTTATTGAAGCAAATTTATTGATGTTATAATATAGTAAATTTAATATTTACTTATTGAAATATTCAACTGAATTATATATTGTGTTATTTTTATTTTTAAATTTGATTCATTTTATAAATTATTTATTATTCTACTTAGTTATTCTGAATTTAAAAATATTATACTTGATAAAAACTTTGAAGGATTTATATGGAAAAGAACTCTCTATGTTTTTCAGTGACATTATTTTTATTATATTTCATTTATTATTGATCTATCTCTATTTGTTCATGTTTTCGGTTATTTATCATTTAATGATAAAATATTTTTAAATATTGAAATAATTATTTTTAATTTACCATATTTATTTATTTGAAATTAACAATTAAGATTTTTCCCTCCTTGAATTATTCATTCCCTGTTGGACGTATTTTCATTCTCATATGGGGTGGTTGGTAATTCCCACAATAACCAATATTATCATTCATTATTACCTTTTATGAATAGTGTGTCCCTTGGGCTAGGGGGATATAATTTTCGAATTAATATGTTTCATGTTCACATAAGGCCAATATAGAAATGAGATATACTAGTAAAGGATTTATGGTTTTTGATGGAGGTGACAACGAATTATCTGGATTAGAAAGTTTTTTTTTTGTTTTTCATAATTTCCCATAACTACACAATGTTTAATTCTAGTTCTTATGCCCTTTTGTATTGGATTTTCATATACCTTATTCCATTAATGTAACAAAATATGTAACACAACAATGATATTTCGATGTTACTTGGACATTCCATTCTCGGGTTCTGGTGATTTATGAATTCTAAGCCCTATGTGACAATCAATGACATGCTATGTATTGTACGGAATAATATCATATAGGTTAGCCACATTAATTTCTAGTAAACATTCTTTTCCCACATGATGTGTTCCATATCTCACACCAAAATTAGTCTTTTAATGAATATATTAAAGCTCACTCTACACAAGTAATATTATGTTATGTACCTCTTATCGATAAATATTTTCTACTATATAGGGAATGTATTTTATGTTATATTTTCATGGATTTGGTCTTTATACATACATTACTATACCATTTCATGAGTCTAAAATTCTATATACCCCATACGATAAATTTTATAGTAGGAGATTAATGTAGTCATTTATGAATTCTCACTCTAGATTCATTTTTAGATATATGAGTAGTAAATTAAAAGTATTTCTATACATAAATCACCATGATTTTATCCACTAAAAATTTAGATATTTTCTATAGTGGGATTTAGGGTAGTTTATGATCTTTTAATTGAAAATGATATTCCATGGTTTGATTAATACATTGAGATTATTCATATAGTTATGTTACACCTTGGTGAGTCAGGGAATAGTCATACATTACTATGTTGTTTTTATATTTATAAATAATTTTCAGGATAAGGATTCCCCCCCCAAATGAAAGATATAGTTATTAATCGTCCATTTTATGGGGATGGTGATATATCCATAGAGATAATTCTCCCTTGTATATTGGGGTATGGTCTTCTAAATGGTTAGGTACTCCCTCAATCATTATACACATTACTCGATAAGTTGTAGACCCACACAACATATACAAAGGTGGAATAGATGTTTTTAGGGATAATGATCTTAGGGTTTGTTAGGGAATATATTGTGATGAGTTGAGTGGGGTCATATTTTCAATATGTATATGTTTCCTTAATCGTGTTTATAATTTTTCTTATGATACTAATTGTTGTATCCCTAAAAAATTAGCTATTTCAAAATATATTGGATTATATTTCACACTATGTTTATTTAATATATTCCATGAATGAGAATTATTACAACTCATGTTTTGACAATGTGGATTTTATATATGTTTTTTTCATGACCTTCGTAGGTATAGATCATTTAGGGTATATATAGTAGGTTTATAGTAACTGAAAATAGTATACGAGGGGAGATGGTTGTGTATAGTTTTCATTCTAGGAGACCATGTAGTGAGGTTATTTATTTAGTCCTTAGATTAGGATTCACCTAGTTATTTATTTTAGTATATTATCAAAAAAAATTCATATAATATCTACGTGGAATAATGAATATAACTTTTAGTCTTATTATTTTTATATACATAGTAAACTTGTTTATGTAAATGATTGTAGTGTTATATGATATTATTGTGTTTTGTATATGAATTTATATTACATGTTAGTCTCACATAAATCCATCAATTTATGTTTTACCATATTATTTATAGTTTTCATTGCATGTAATATTATTGGTGGACTTAGGGTGGAACATGTTTCCTATCACTGAACAAGGTAAGGCATTGGTGGGCTGGGTTTTGTCAAAATATATGAATGGTTTGAATTTTTTACTTTTGATTAAAAATTAAATCTAAAATGATTAGATATAATAATATCATAAATAGAATCATAAAAAAAATAATTTGAAAAATAATGAAAATCAATTTAATAAAGAGAAATTAAATCATAATTTTAGAACTAAGGAATGAAATTATGAAAAAAAATCATAATAAAAAATGAAATTCTTACCTATACATTTTATTGTATCTTTTGAATGAATTATTCATTGAATAAAAATTATTAATAAACATTAAAATCAAGGAGAATATGTTTTATGATTTTATTAAAGGAAATTTTAGCAATACTAAATGCTAGTTAGATGGAATATCTTTTATTCAAGAACCAAAAAATCAATAATATATACTGGATGAGTTTTTACCCATACTCTAACCACACCATAAAAATAACTAATAATTATTCAAACACAATCTATAAACACTAATAAATAAACACTAATATGTACTAAATTACCATATTTGGAACCCTAAATATCCAATTTGAGGGCATTGTAAATGAGTATAATAATTATAGTAATAAAAATTTAGAAGTAATCTGTAGTTTAATGTCACCTAAAATTTCATAAATAAATGTCATATGTCAATGAAAACCTAAATAAATCACTTCCAAAAATGTTTATGTAAAATAAAAAACAATTACATGGAACACACAAACATTGGATTTATATTACCAAATTTAGAAGTATTAATTTATGAAAAATTGTTTTAGTGTGACATTGGAAAAAACATGTATTTAATATATCTAAAAATTGGAATATAATTAACAATAATATACTGGGGGGATAAGTAATATTGGTTTTACATTTTTTTTGAATGTGAATCCTTTATGGAATCATCTATATTTTTTTAGAGAGGAAGGGGTGTGGGGAAAACAAATTGTAATTAATAGAGGAGAACACAGTGAATGATTGATTATAAAACCTAAATAATATTATAATATGGAAAATGGATACTAGGTAAAAAGAAACAATTTTTTATTTCCCAATTAAAACACATACCTACATGGTCACTGATTACATGGTTGTCTTATATGGTCACCCATCACTACATAGGTACATAGAGTACCTGGTAATCTAAAATCAAAGCCTGATACCATCTATAATTTTAGAAATAATGGATTTTAAAACTACAAATCCCCAAAACCACTGAATATTCATTCAAACCAAAATCATCGCACAAAAACACATATTAAATCATATTGAGAATAAAAATAAAAAATGGAATTTATAATTTTTAAATAACTCCATATCCATATCAAAAATTCATGTTCCTTCAAGATTTTGTATCTAATTTTTCATCAAGGTAATGTTTATTAAAAATTGAATCCCAAAAAAATAATCAACCAAATACTAATAATCTCTAATGTATCTGAACAATCAAATATTCCTAGCTCAATATAGATTTAACATCATGGGACATTTACAAAAAAAACAACACCAATTCTAATGTGATTCTCAATCCATTAATATATAATAATTTATCCAACACACAAACTATGATTTAACTGGATAAATAATCAAATAATTATTGAATTCCAATTTTTCCACATCTAAATCAGGTTTAAATTTTGATTAAAACTGAGATTTAATATTTATATCTATGACCCCACAACAAAATAAGATTTCCCTTCACAATTCTAATGGGTCACAATAAAACCCCTGAAATGTCAAACCCTCTATATGATTTTGATACAAAAAATTTACTATAATCTATGTGATTATATAAATACCTCAGTCCATAAGATTAAGTGTTATAGAACTTTCCATATAGGAATATCATTAGCTACTATTATCCACATTTTTCACTTATCTTTGTTATTCAAAACAATAAAAAATCCAATTTTCATATTATATTTCAAAAAATATATCTTAAATATTATTTATAACACTTACATTAGAAAATATAGACATTATATTCACTTATAAAGTACAAGGTTTCAAAATAAAATTTCAAATGTTATTTTATAAAAAAATTATACAAATAAATCATTTCTTATAATATATTCTTAAATGAGAATATAATTTTCTATTAAATTAAAAATATTATTTATTTATATAAAATTCTTTACTAGAAATTAAATCATCCAATATTGATATAAAAACTATTTATTAAATAATTTATATTTATATGTTTAATTATACATATGTTATCAATAACACACATCATTTAAATAATCATAATGTATAAATTAAATAAATTCTTATCAATAATTGTATGAGTATGTACTTTAATAATTAACTATTATTATTCATAATAAAAATTTAATGAAATAATAAATAATTATATAAATATATCCAATTACAAATAAAATTCAGTATAAACGTGTGGAAATAGATTCGTTCTCTCGGTATGAAATACATTTTTCATTTTGGGGTTTGGGGTTCAAAAATTGGTTTAAGGTTTCGGGTAATCAAGTGGTGGAACAACTTATAATACTAAGACTTGTGGTGGAATTGGGTATCTGGTATGGAGAATCAGGTATAATATTGCTTTATCATGGGTACCTGGTAGGGACACCTTTGGTTTTAGACTAAATATTTAAATTCTTTATTTTTATCATTTTGGTTATTAGCCTTCATCCCTTATTCACATTAAGTTTTCCCATAATTATTGGTAGAATCACCTTAGAATTCTCTTATATATCCTCTACTCACCCTATTTTCATTTAAATAAAATTTTATTATATATGGAATATTAAAATATACCAGTAATGACCACTCTTACATCTCATATTACCTTCTATTTTTATAATTCCCCATTTTTATGGATGTTTTAAGAAAAATTATTTTCCCAATGACATGTAAAAATACATCCATTTGGTATGAATTTTTCTCATTCTACTTAATTGTGTCCTTGGTTATTGTTTTTTTTTAACTACATTAGTTGAACCATGTTCATGTTCATATTTTATTAATAGTGATAAAATATATTTCCCTAACTCAATCATATGTTTTATTTCCATGTGTTATGGGGGTTTCAACTTGATTTATTATTAAGAAATCTACCCAAATGTATGTATGATATTTCAATAGATAAGTTTTTAGATTCTGGATTAATTTTATGCATTTAAGGGTTGTCTTAACTAGTCCTAGAACACATTAAAATGTTATAAATCTAGTTTCCACTAATGTGTTACAAAACCACTAACAATACACTCACTAAGTAAAATTTTATATAAAATGCGTATAATTCATAGTATAAGGTTGTATTTCTATATTTCCTTTCAAAACTAAAACTTCTTGAAAATATCCAGAAATTGAGGTGGAATAAAAAAATAATGGTTCAGGATATTTAAGATATTACTTATGTAGATTATTTTATATGATTCCTTATAGAATCAAATTAGATTAAAAAGACTATAGGGTGAGTTAAGAATAACTATGGTAATAGTGAGGTGAATCTCCCAAAAATGGAAATGAAATAAATTTTAATAGGTGAAGAATATGAATAGAAAAAATAATGAAAAAAATATATTTTCTACAATTATTAATAAAAACCCTAACCTATGAATACCATATACCCTTTATAATTGGATAGTGTACTTGATACCAAATACTAGATATATAATTTAACGGTCAATCTTAGGTCTATTGGTGGTTACACCAATTTAACATGTAAACCCCTAAAAATTTCTATGACCCCAAAACCAAAACCAAAAAAACCTATGTAATCATCTTGAGACATGAAGTTGATATTTAAAATTCCAAAAACCCTTCTATATATCACAATTTCAAATTTTTTATGGATTTAAAAACAATAGTCTCCCCTTAATATAATGACCAGTATAAGGATTATATAAAATACTTTCAAGAAAACTATGATAGGTTAGTCATAGTGTATTAAATGAGGTGAAGCAATATTTCGTAATATATTTTAATTTGATTTTATACTTCAATGTCAATTCATGAACCTTATACCATATAAAATTTTAAAACAATTTACACATATAAATATTAAACCACTAAATATTAAGAACAAGAATATTCGACATCATTCATGACCTCATTAAGGAAAAACATATGCTCAACCCTAAAGCTAAACTCATAATGGATTTAACTTAAATTTTTACATCCTTGAAATTTTATCTCTATTAACATAATGAATCATGATTCAAAACTCACAATGATGTGAATTTTCATTAATTATTAAAATACAAGAAACACATATTAAATATGTGGAAATAATATTTGAAATTAGGCCATAGAACACTATACCATCCACTAAATCATAAAATTTATATTGCATTAACTTACATTTATCCATATCCCAAAGGTAATACACACCAAAAACAAGTATCCCAAAAATTTAAACACTATTATAAAAATATAACCACGTATATATCTTACATAGAAAATAAAATTATATTATATAACCTTGTATATTCTTCCAACATATATGTTTAGATCTATAAGAATATCATTTTAAAAATATAAGTTGAATGCCTAAAAATGATACTAATATTATAACACAATAGTTAAGAAAAACATTTCCAATAATTACATCAATATTATGGCGATGGGTATTAGTTAATAACAAAACTACATGGAATATTATATTTTTAAATCTTGATATGGTTTTACACAAAATTATTCCATATAATAATTAATTAATACAAAATTTTATACTAGACATTGAAAAGAGACCAAAAAATATCCCTAAAAATTATATTGTAAAAATAATGTCAATTTATTCATTATAATTCACATTTCATTAAACCATTCATGAACGGATCCATGATTGTATAATAAAGTAGTCCTTCTCATTTCATAAAATTTTATAACATAATATCCACAAACAAATCATTGTCTATTTTTAACTATTAGATAATAAATAAATCCTCCACCTCTCATAATATCCACAATCACACTGCAGGTTGTGTCTCTCTCTCGTCCAACATCAATGGATTACTAACATTAGTAATGTGGATTTAAATTCCCATTTATCTTTTCACATTCAATCTTACATGTAATTAGTATTCAATAACATTGATTATTAACCACGGATGGAATGTGATTCACAATCAACTAGTCAAAATCATTGATTAATATGATGTTACCAGAAAATATTCCAAAGCAATTTCATGGATAAATTCCACTTCAAACTTGGATAACATACCTATTTCTAACATCAAATCCATAGAGTTATAAAATCTCTATCAATAGTAAACCCACCAACTACCATGGAGTAACATTATTCAAAACAAGGTATTACATGGAAAACCAACTTCCAACATTTTTTAGATAAATTTTTAAATGATTTGAAATGAATATTAAATATAATTTTTTAAAAAAATATATTTATTTATAAATTAAAATTTTCAAAATATATTTTAAATCATTATAACTGGTATATAATATCTACTATTTTATTATTTTTCAAAACTGTGAAACCCATTTCATGAAAATTTATGTACATTATTTTACTGAAACAATATTAAAATGAATAAATTTATAATAAAAACCATAATTGATTGATATAATAAATTTAATATCCTTAAAATTATAATGAAACCATATTAAAAAAAATTATTTCATTACACCACTTTAAAAACAATTCATTTTTAAATTCCAGATTAATGAAAAATTAATTAACCAAATGTGGATCATGGAAAAATTTTATGAATAAAATAAAATTTAAAAAAACATATATCACCATACGAATTGTTATAAAACATTTTATGTAACATTAAAGCATTATAAAAAAATTTAACTCTCATTACTATTATTATAGACTCATATTCTTATAATCCAATCATTACTTCCACAAAGATTTAAAAAATCCAAAAAAAAACTAATCCAAATCAAAAATTATTGTTTCTCATAAGTATTAAAAAAAATATAAACCCATATAGACACCAATTTTTTAAAATATAAAATGTGTCTAAAAAAATCCTCTAAAATAACTATTATATGTCACTTATAGGTGAATGGAATCAAACATATTGCAAATTATTAAATTGGGTATCCACATTTAATTCAAGTGGATATTTTTGGAAAATGTTTTGGATAGGGTATGTTTAGAATGGATGAATTAAATGGTCGGCATTGTGATATGAATGATAAATGTGTATAGGTTTCACTCTCACGCATAATATTTTATGGTAGATTATATGAATATTCAATAATATTACGAGTTTAATACTAGGAAGTTCACTTCCACATTGAGTTTATTTTAGTTGTAAGGGAAAAATATATATGAAAAAAAAGTTTATATATTCCCATATATAATGATATTATAGTTTGAAACCATTACACTATACAATAAAATAATATATGAAAACTACCTATTTAAATACTAATAATTTTTAGGGTCAACATATTTTTCTTAAAATTCATGAAATAGAAGAAATTTGTTAACTCATTCCTTGATGTTATTGTTATTATAATATCCTTTTAATATAATTTATCATGTTTGGGGTTTACATCCTAATAATTAATTAGTAATAAATAATTCATGCGTTAAGGGCCATTTATCCACCCCAACATCTATATGAGGGATATTTGTTTTCCTCTTGTTCTTATTTAAGGTTCAACTCTTGTGATCTTTGTACACTCATACTTTATCAATCCAATGACAGTATGTTGATATGTAATTCCTTATCCAATTATCAAATTTTTCTCCATCAAAAACATGTATCATGAATCTATATAGTTTATAATTAGATAATTATACATATATATTAGATACAATCAAAGTGATACAATCAATGTGGTAAAATAAATTCAATTTAAAAAATTCTAAATGTATAATTTTTATAGAATAAGATATATTAGTTATCTTTGAAAAAAATATAAAACTAAGAAAATAACATTAAAATTTCTTATCAAAGCTAATTCACTCCTCTAGATCATAGTTTATACACTATAATATTATCACACACCTAATAATCCTTCTTTGTCCCTCGCCTAATTCTTCTATACTATATACTTATTATTCTCTACTGTATCTTTAATTATATTCTATGTTTCTTCTCTACATATATGTATAAAACCCTGTTAGACATTTTTATTGTTTCATGGATCATTTAGAACTAAAATTGATATGAGGGAGAATATTTTTTCTATATCAGGGTTTTATCCTATCATTATCTGAATAAAATGAAATATTAATCCACATGATATAATCCTAATATGTCTCAATATAGGGAGATCCAGAACCTCTAATTAGGTTAAAGGGATACTATAGAACTTAAATGTCTCAACACTTCACTCTCCTGTTTGAACTTACAAATGATGTTTCCATGGTGCCTTTTTATATCCAAAAAGAGAAGTGGTTTTTTGGCACCGATTTTTGGTCAAACCAATGGTATCATAGTTTTTAGTTGGTAAATATAATTATATATACCTGAAAAAAACATTGTTCCCCACCTATTTAATATCTCCACCTAAAGGTTGGAATCCTTTGGGGGCCTACAGCTCGTGATATGGTTGAAAAAGAACACATCACTTTTGACATCATGTAGATTCAATGGATTGGACAGATCAGTCCGTAAGCGCTACTAGATAGCCTAATTGGGCTTGGATTGTTTCAAAAAAGTTATGTCCCATGAATTTTGGGATCCATACAAAATCTTTCATCCCATTTTGAAGAATCTATTGGGCATAATATGAAAAATAGCAGATAGGGGTCCTTGGGCTTTAAGGCAATTTTGTCTATTTCCATTATAGATAATATTTGGCTCTCCAAATCACATCCCCCTACATTTAAATAACCAAAAAAGTAGAATTTAAATTTTTTATGTTAATAAGAATTAAATTATTAAATTAAATGGGTATTGAAATTTGTTATTAATTTTGGAATTTAAAGCACAAAAGAAGTTTAAAATAGTGGTGTAATAGTGAAATAAAGCAGTGAATCATGGTGTGATCACACCCCCACACCTAAACATTTCCACTCCATGGAAAGTCACATTTCCCAAAAATATACATTAAGATATTCTAAACTTATGAAGATTTAACATTCAATGAAAATTTAATTCTTGATAAAAATTTGATCAAAGAAAAAATCACACTGAGGAGTTATTCTTAAAGATCATGGGAAAAGACGTCTCAAAAATTGTATCCAAATGAAATTCATAAAGATGCATTGTAGAGACCCAAAGCTTGACGTACATGGACATTACATTAATTTTTCGGAATACTTGATACATAACAAAAATAGACACACAAGGACTATAATAGTTTAGTTTGTTTGGAAACTCGTAAAAATAATCTTCTAATCGTGGTGAAAGATCTTCAACATCTCCCATAAATATCTTCCCCTTTTGTTTTCTTACCTAAATCCTTTCTTTAAATACTGGGGAAAAGAAAAAATATAAATGGTGAGCTCAAATTCTTAGTAAGGGTAAGCATAGAGAACATAAAACAATCCATAAACATTTGAATGCAAAAACTTTAACATAAAATCTAAACAACAATATCATGAGAAACGACCTAAATCTTGGAAGTACACAAGGCATAGATCATAAAGAAACATCAATCATGATAAAATCCCATGGGAATAAAAACATGTAATTGTGGAAAACCATTATTCACTTGATATGATTTCCATAGTAGCCAAGGCATTGCTGCCAAGACCATCTTAGTGGACAAAGTCCTTTTCTGAATCGAGTTTACTCCTCGTTCCAGTCCTGTATCACTGAACCGGATTAACTTATCATTCCAGCCATGTCTATCTCATGAGATATAAATCTTTACCCAATTCATTGGAGGGAGATATAGTTCCCACCCATCTCATAATGAAATCATTCTTACTTGTGCCACAAAATAAACATGCATCATTCATAATAACCCAACGAATAAAATGGGTTTCATAAACATCATCCCATTATCACATAATCCATATAAAAAATGGATATAATTTCATAATAAGAAAAGTGAAACCATATAAATCATAGAGACATGATACATGAAACATACACATATGAAATAATTTCATCTTAGATGAAAAATGGTTTTGATAAAACACTTGAAATGAATTCTTGAGGAAAATATCCTTTCTTCTTCAAAATCATTTTCTTTTCCCAAAATGTCATTAAATTTTAAAAGAAAATGATTTTGTTGAAAATAGTCATGAAATATTTTGGAGGAAGCTTCATGAAAATAAGGCTTTATAAAACTGTAAAAATCCTTTCATGCCGTATAAGTTAAAAAAACATTCTCCTCGTACTTTTGTCAGGAAAGTCAAAAAGTACCTCATAACGTAAACAAAAGAAATATTCCTTACATACCATGTAGTAAAATAAAAAACGGGTAAAAATTACATTAAACATACATAAAAACACTTTTAGAAAACATGGACTTGGATGATTACAATAATGCCAGCAAATACTTACGAATAAACGATCTCGAATAAGAATGAGATTGGAAAGGTTATCCCTTACCTTATGTCCGATATGCTTTGTATGTATCCGAAGCTCCTGTATAATGATTGAAATAATGTTATTGACTTATTAAATAATCATATTCATTGTTATGATGTCATATATAGTTTACTTATGACTTTATATTACCCTTTCTTTTGTAAATTCGATGTAAAAGCAGCAATTTGGGTAAAATCGTTTCATTTATTGTACATGTTTCGACTTTTTGTTCTTGATATTATTACTTATATCCTAATTTACATAATTCCATAATGTAAAAAATGATTTATATATAATATATATTCAGAATACATATATATATATATATACGATAGATCGATAAATGGAATGAAATACACCGTTCATGGAGGCGGTAGGTCGTACGTATGCATGAACGCTTTTTTCGTTTCCTTATTTAATTGAATGGAATTAAGTAGATGAAATACATATATATATACATAAATCCAGTATCATTATTATTTCATATATTTCATTATTATTCATTATATAAACTTTATAATCATTCAAGAATGGTTAACATGGAGAATGAATCTCATCGTGTCGTGGAGACGGTAGTCTGTATGTATGCACGAGCGCTGATATCATTCACATGATCATGGAATTGTATTGAAGTGTATGTATAATATTTCAGAGTCAATATCACATTACAATAATAATATATAGTAATTTATTTACACCATTATACCCATATATGTAAGGTGGTGGTCAAAAACAGATTACACCACGGCGTGGAGACGGTATTCCGTACATATGCATGCGTGATGATTTCGTTTTCCGAAGGATGGATAGAAGGTTAAATAGGGTTGTTTCATATTTATAATAACATATCAGTATATAAGTAATACTTATTTCATTACTTTATAATGAGACAACTAAAGAAGAATAATTAGAAGAAGAAAGAAACTTGAGAGAATCGGAAGAAGAGATTACCTCTTCTTCGATGCACCTCCTTTAACCTTCCTCTTATGAAAGTAGAGTTGGTCTTTTGAGAAGACCAGAACCTCTAGAATTATTCTAGGGAAGTGAAGAAGAGAAATGGGCAGGTTTTTGCCGAGCTTCAAGGCTCAAAAGGGTGTGAAGAGAAGAGGGAAGGGGTTCCCTTTTTATAAGGGAGGAGAGGGGCACCTTTGGAAAAACATAAAATATTATCTTATAATAAAGTCATATTCGGTTTATAATAGCTCTAAATTGATTTATTTAGAAGATAAAGTGGTGATGGGTATAAATCCTCTCATCCAATAGATTTTATACAAGTTTAGGTTTCAATTTTGACCTTATCATTTAGATTTAACTTTAAGTTAAATAATTTTACTTTTACCGTGTATTCTTGTTTTCTTACACTATAAGGTTAATAAACTTACTATAACAAGAAAAACGATCCCCAAGTTGTTTATTATTAATATATATAACCTTATTTAAGTAATTGGGCCTATCCTTATATTTTTAGGAATAAAATAAAAATAAATAATATAATATTTTTTTTAAAAACTATTTTATTTCAATTTTGACACTATTTGGTAATTGATTTTTGTGAAAATCATAACAAAATGATTAGTTCGAAAAAAGTTAATTAAATCAATACTAACATGTAATATTAACCTATAAAATTATTGGAATTCATAAAAAGTATCAAATTACATTTATTTGGGTATTTATAACATCAATTATGTCAATATTTCATTAATAAGATAATTATTGTATCACCATTGTGTCATAAATAAATTAAATTATTTAATGTCTAAAAATTATTAATAAAATACCATTATGTAGGAAATAATTATATATTTTTAATGAAATTTATAATCAAATTTATCTTATGTATAACCCTATATTAAAAATGAATTAGTTATTAATCATTGATTTTATCTATTTTAACTATTCTTTAAATAAAATAATATTTATTGTTTTATTCTAATACAAGTGATCCTAAATGGTAATATTTTATTCCTAAGGTTGTTTTTGGTCGAATTAAACTTATCCAATAGAATTAGGACATGTGTTAGGGTAATAATAATATCATTTTTACCCTTAATTACCCTATTTACTTTTAACTGTGGTAAAAAAAAGTAAAAAGTTACTATTCACCAAAAAATATTTTCATCTCATTGATCCACATTTTAGTCCTTGATATTAACCGTGTCTCTTGGATTTTTGAAATTAAACTCACAAAAGCGGTAAAATTATGTTTTATGTGAATTTCCAAATTCTACTAGGATGTGGGTAAAAGACGGTGAAAAGTTCAATAAAATTTTTATATAACTAAAATTATTATAAAATGAATCCAATGAATTGAATTTAACTCATATAATTATTATTTATCAATTTTGACCTAAAATATATTAATATAAACTAAATATTTATTAAAATAAAAAGTCGGTTTTTTAAATAGTAACCCAGTGTTTCCACTATTCATCAAAAATTGAAAGTTTTCAGAAAAATACCAAAATTTGACCCTAGGGTAATTTAGATACTCTGAATCCAAAAATGAAGTACATTTTGAAAGATAAAATTTATAAAATTTCAAAAAGTGGGTATTACTATTCATAACAGCTAGTTCATAGTAAAATTATAATAATATCTCGTTTAGTGAAACTCGGTATTGGGTACTACACACGCTATCGAAGAAGGTCTTGATTGTGTGTTATGCAAACCAAGTCAGAGATGTGTGTAGTGAAAGCTATGTTTGGTGTTTCATATAGTACAAACTAATCTTGGTGTACAATAGAAAAATTAAAAAGAATATATCTCATAATATATCAGGGTGTTACATTCTACCCCCCTTAAAATTAATTTTGCCCTCGAAATTCTTCGGGGTTATAAATTGTTTCCTACTTGAAAGTTTATTTAATATAAACCCACATCGTAAAAAGGAATACCAAAACATGTCTTTAAAAAACTAAAGTATGAAACGTAACGGTTACCCAAATTAACTAATCACTGGGTTTCCACATAGGAGAGCATAGGTGAAAATATGGATATGGAAGAGAAATCTAACCATCATGTTCTAATGGAGAGTGGTAGAGAACACGGCTATGAAATAGGCAACAATCACAAAGCCATAGATTTGTGATTATCTAAGGTACCATTTGATTCATCAGATATAAGGGAACTTAGGACAACATTTTTGGTTTTCAAGATCATTTCCCTAAACTTGATGAAATTGGAATTAGAAGAAATTCTTTCTTGATTTTGGTACAGTCTCACCGTTGGTCATTCCTTGGACAATTTCCACTTCAAATTTTATAGAAATGACGTTGAATT
The DNA here is from genome assembly GCA_963277665.1 of Viscum album. Lineage (NCBI taxonomy): Eukaryota > Viridiplantae > Streptophyta > Magnoliopsida > Santalales > Viscaceae > Viscum > Viscum album. Next base: position 1,458,818,739 of record OY728150.1, on the reverse strand, counting down.
TGTCATTCGTGAAGTGTTAGCAGATCATGTGATAGAATGATGGGTCATTCCATTTGTCTTAAACAAAATATTAGAAAAAGTTATCAAAAATACATAAGTCCATCTATAGTGAGATTAATCATATATGGTTCCTAAAATGGACTTATACTTCATATATCATACTGCTTAATATAATAAAATTGGTTTCTACTAAACAGGGACTTCCTGTAGGCCAGTGGTAGGAAATAAAGGCCTGTCGCACTTCAGTTGTGGGTTTGATTCCCGCAGCCTTGTCCGACGCGACGGGTTGTCGCCCATCCTGCAGGTTGTCCGTTTTCTAAAACTACAATATTATAACTTTCCATAAATAATATCGAAAAAGTTCTAGCCTTAAACAATAATAACTTATGTCCAACATAATCCATTCCAATCTTTAGGCTTATACAAAATACTGTTGTCCAATCTCATATTATAGTGAAAACGATTACCAGAGAGTTCATATAAAAAGCATGTTAATACCATCGTTGATCCCCATATATCATAAGATGTGTCTTGTTGGTCACATTCCAAACATTCGAAGGCCTTAATCATGTATTCTCTTGAAAAATGAATACCCATTGAACCTTAGTGAAAACATGAGTGCTGTCAAATGTTAACTCTTTCCACATACCAAAATCCCAAATTTTTGTATACTCAAACCATGATATCACTTAGTCCTTATAACAATCATGAGCTCGTGAATAATATCAAACAATTTATTTTTCTCCTTATCTCTTCATTATGCGCATATCATCTTCTTTCCAAAATATTTGAATCACTTTTCATGGTTATCAGTACCATATTCTTATAGAAAACACCAATGGACCAATAAACAGATATTTCAAAATTCCATGATACTATAAATGAGATTCCATGATACTATTTTGAAATCCCATTACATAAACACTTAATCATTACACAACATCATTTTAATACTCAACATCACAAATATTGATCGCATGTGACTTCCCTTTATCCTTTTCCTTAAGAGGTTTCTCACGTTGATAATCATTAACCCTTGGATTAGGGCATTGATTAGCATAATTCCCCATTTCCTTGCACTTAAATCAATGAAGTGTTGGTGGTGTGTTATCTATAGTCTTTTCTTTATTCACATCATTAATAACCCTTTTTCCATTACTTCTAAACTTAGCTGCTCGATTACCTTATTTTTGAAACATAAAACATTTTCTAGTCCCATTAAGAAAATATCCACCATTCTTCTTTCCACACTTTGAGCATAAAGAAAAATTTATCTTCTTTTCACCATTATTCTAAGATTTCTTCTAGAACTCCATCTTTCATTTCTTGTCCAAACCATGAGATGGATATGTAACACCAACTTTCAGTTCTACCTTGATTTCACAACGCACAATTTCTTTATAGCTACTGAAGTCTCTTATAGCTAATTCCCTTAGAAGACTTGGTTTTAAGCCACTAAATAATCGATAAACTTTACTTTCAGGTTGGATGATAAAGCCAGATGCATACCCTATAAGCCTTGTAAAATTTTCCTTGTATATACCAACAGATTCATCATCCTTTTACTTAAGATCAAGGAACTCATTTTCCATCTTTTTTTGAAGAATACAGGGGAAGTACTTATTGAAAAATAAGTTCTTGAACTCGGCCCATTCCATGGATTCAATTTCACCTTAGGGCCTTGTGTTCTTAATTAGAGTCCACCATTGGTCTGCTTCACCTTCTAAATGGTAAATAGCCAGAATGACTTTTTCATGTTCTGAACAGCAAAGTATGGAAAATATCATTCCAATGGTACTGATCCATTGTTCAGCAACATGTGGATCAGAGGACCCACTGAAAGAAGTTGGACGTTGCCTCATGAAAGACTCAAATGAATATTGTTCCCTTCACTGCTCATTTGGAAGTCTAAAATGTTTCATATCTTGTGTAAGTATAGAAATAAGATTTTTTAATCCATCTCCCATAACATTGGTTTGTTCAGGAGGACAATCATTGCATTGTCCATTACATTGATCAACACGGTTCCTTCGGGTTCCAACCATCGTCTAAAACCCAAAAAGAATAGTGTGATAGGAAAAAATCCTGTTAGGGAAAACAAAATAATAAAGGGGGAGTACCTCCAATATCTAACAACTTAGATTTAATTCTAAGATCATTACCGTAATTCTAGGATTATAACCTATACTTATACTTATCCTTAGGGACATCCCTAGACATACCTTAGAAATATCTCTAGGGATCTCACTAAAGTTATCGCATCCTAGTTTCCAAAGGTTAACTAAACATTTCCTCTGATACCGATTTTAGAGATCCAAAGCTTGATGTACAATGACATTACATTAATTTTTCAGAATACTTGATATATAATGAATATAGACACACAAGGACCATAATATTTTAGTTTCTTTGGAAACTCGGAAAAATAATCTTCTAATCATGGTGAAAGATCTTCAACATCTCCCATTAATATCTTCCCCTTTTGTTTTCTTAATTAAAACCTTTCTTTAAATCTTGGGGAAAATAAAACATATAAAGGGTGAGCTCAAATGCTCAGTAAGGGTAAGCATAGAGAACATAAAACAATCCATAAACATTTGAATGCAAAAATGTGAACATAAAATCTAAACATCAAAATCATGAGAAACGACATAAATCTTGGAAGTACACAAGGCATAGATCATAAAGAAACATCAATCATGATAAAATACCATGGGAATAAAACATATAATTGTGGAAAACCATTAAGCACTTGATATTATTTCCATAGTAGCCAAGTCATTGCTGCCAAGACCATCTTACTGGACAAAGTCCCTTTCTGAATCGAGTTCACTCCTCATTCTAGTCCTATATCACTGAACCTGATTAACTTACCATTCCATCCATGTCTATCTCATGAGATATAAATCTTTACCCAATGCATTGGAGATAGATATAGGTCCCATCCATCTAATAATGAAGTCATTCTTACTTGTGCCACAAAATAAACATACATCATTCATAATAACCCAATGGATAAAATCGGTTTCATAAATATCATCCCATCATCACATAATCCTTATAAAAGAAATGGGTATCATTTCATAATAAGAAAATTGAAACCATGTAAATCATAGAGACATGATACTTGAAACATACACGTATGAAATTATTTCATCTTAGATGAAAAATGGTTTTGATAAAACAAATGAAATGAATTCTTCAGGAAAATATCATTTCTTCTTCAAAATCACTTTCCATTCACAAAATGTCATGCAATTTTAAAATAAAATGATTTTTTTTAAAATAGTCATGAAATATTTTGGAGGAAGCTTCATGAAAATAAGGCTTTATAAAACCATAAAAATCCTTTCATGCCGTATATGTTAAAAAACATTCTCCTCGTACTTTTTTCAGGAAAGTCGAAAAGTACCTCGTAACATAAACAAATGAAAGATTCCTTACATACCATGTAGTAAAAGAAAAAATTGGTAAAAATTACATTAAACATACATAAAAACACTTTTAGAAAACATGGACTTGGATGATAACAATAACCCCAGCAAATACTTACGAATAAATGATCTCGGATAAGAACGAGATTGGAAAGGTTACCCCTTACCTTATGTCTGATATGCTTCATATGTATCCAAACCTCATGTATAATGATTTAAATAATGTTATTGACTTATTACAGAATCATATTCATTTTTATGATATCATATATAGTTTACTTATGACTTTATATTACCCATTCTTTTGTAAATTCGATGTAAAAGCAGCGATTTGGGTAAAATTGTTTCATTTATTATACGTGTTTCGACTTTTGTTCTTGATATTATTACTTATATCCCGATTTAAATAATTCCGGAATGTAAAAAAATATTTATATATAATATATATTCAGAATATAAATATATATATATATATATGATAGATCGAAAAATGGAATGTAATACACCGTTCATGGAGACGGTAGGCCGTACGTATGCATGAATGCTGTTTTCGTTTCCTTATTGAATTGACTGGAATTAAGTAGATGAAACACATATATATATATATACATAAATACAGTATCATTATTATTTCATATATTTCATTATTATTCATTATATAAACTTTATAGTCATTCAAGAATGGTTAACATGGAGAATGAATCTCATCGCGTTGTGGAGACGGTAGTCCGTACGTACGCACGAGCGCTGATATCATTCCCATGATCATGGAATTGTATTAAAGCATATGTATAATATTTCAGAATCAATATCACTTTACAATAATCATATATAGTTATTTATTTACACCATTATACCCATCCATGTAAGGTGGTGGTCGAAAATAGATCACACCATGGCGTGGAGATGGTATTTCGTACGTACACATGCACAGTGATTTCATTTTCCGTAGGATGGATAGAAGGTGAAATAGGGTTGTTTCATATTTATAATAACATATCAGTATATAATTAATACTGATGTTATTACTTTATAATTATACAACTAAATAAGAAGAAGTAGAAGAAGAAAGAAACTTGAGAGAATCGTAAGAAGAGATTACCTCTTCTTCGACGCACCTCCTTTAATATTCCTCTTATGGAAGTAGAGTTGGTCTTTTGAGAAGACCAGAACCTCCAGAATTTTTCTAGGGAAGTGGAGAAGATAAATGGGCAGGGGTTTTCCGAGCTTCAAGGCTCAAAAGGGTGTGAAGAGAAGAGGGAAGGGGTGCCTTTTTTACAAGGGAGGGGAGGGGCACCTTTGGAGAAACATAAAATATTATCTTATAATAAAGTCATATTCGGTTTATAATAGCTCCAAATTGATTTATTTCGAAGATAAAGTGGTTATGAATCTAAATCCTCTCATCCAATAGAATTTAGACAAGTTTAGGTTTCTATTTTAACCTTATCATTTAGATTTAAATTTAAGTTAAATAATTTAACTTTTACCGTGTCTTCTTGTTTTCTTACACTATAAGGTTAATAAACTTACTATAACAATCCAAACGATCCCCAAGTTGTTTATTATTAATATATATAACCTTATATAACTAATTGGGCCTAACCTAAGAATTCTAGGAATAAAATAAAAATTAATAATATAATATTTGTTTTAAAAACTATTTTATGTCAATTTTGACACTATTTAGTAATTTATTTTTGTAAAACTCATAGCAGAATGATTAGTTCTAAAGAAGTTAATTAAATCAATAATAACATGTTATATTAACCTAAATTTTTTTTGGAATTCATAAAAAGTATCAAATTAAATTTATTTGGGTATTTATAACATCAATTATGTCAATATTTCATTAATAAGATATTTATTGCATCATCATTGTGTCATAAATAAATAAAATTATTTAATGTTTAAAAATTGTAAATAAAATACCATTATGTAGGAAATATTTTTATCTTTCTATTGAATATTTATAATAGAATTTATCTTATGTATAACCCTATATTAAAAATGAATTAGTTATTAAACTTTTATTTTAACTATTTTAACTATTCTTTAAATGAAATAATATTTATTGTCCTAATCTAATCCAAGTGGGCCTAAATGGTCATATTGTATTCCTAAGGTTATTTTTGGTCGAATTAGACTTATCCAATAGAATTAGGACATGAGTTAGGGTCATAATAATATCATTTTCCCTTAATTACCCTATTTACTTTTAACCGTGGTAAAAAAAAGTAAAAAGTTACTATTCATCAAAAATTATTTTCATCTCATTTAACCACATTTTAGTCCTTGATATTAACCGTGTCTCTTGGATTTTCGAAATTCCACTCATAGAAGCGGTAAAATTAAGTTTTATGTGAATTTCCAAATTCTCCTAGGAGGTGGGTAAAAGACGGTGAAAAGATCAATAAAATTTTTATATAACTAAAATTATTATAAAATGAATCCAATGAATTACATTAAACTCATATAGGTATTATATATCAATTTTGACCTAAAATAAATTTAAATAAACTAAATATTTATTTAAATAAAAATTTGGTTTTTTAAATAGTAACCCAGTGTTTTCACTATTCATCAAAAATTGAAAGTTTTCAGAAAAATACCAAAATTTCACCCTAGGCTAATTTCGATACTCCGAATCCAAAAATGAAGTACATTTTAAAAGATAAAATTTATAAAATTTCAAAAAGTGGGTATTACTATTCCTAACGGCTAGTTCAAAGTAATATTATAATAATATCTCATTTAGTGAAACTCGGTATTGTGTACTACACACGCTATCGAAGAAGGTCTTGATTGCGTGTTATGCAAGCCGAGATGGGGCTATGTGTAGTGAAAGCTCTGTTTGGTGTTGCGTATAGTACAAACTAATCTTGGTGTACAATAGAAAAATTAAAAAGAATATATCTCATTAAATCTCGGGGTGTTACATGCATGCTGAAAATCGAAGAAAATAATTCAAAATTTAATCATGTAACTAATTTTCAGTGTTTGTTTTTTGACAACCATTTCATTTTATTCCTTCCACTTCCTATGAAATAAATATAAGTTATTTTAAAAACATTCTTCTTACAAGATCCTTTCCACCGAACCTACCCTACATCCTTTACAATTAAATTTGAAGACCCACTCAATTAATCATTCATAGAATTAAAATAATAAACTCTTGACCTATATATACCCATATGTTTTACATTTCATTACTCCCACTAATATTTATTTGTTTTTGTTTTTTTAGGGCGTAGAACATTTGGATGACTAGAACACATGCATAGTTTAATCTGTTATAGTAATAAAATAGATTGGATAAGCATTGAAAGAATGGAAAATCAGTTTGGAAAGTATAAAAAAAATTAACCTAACTTAAATTTACCTTCTATTAAGTAAGAAAATTTCATAATTCAGGGTTGGGTGAAAAGATGTGTGGAGAAATTAAGTGACACAATTTTTTCCTTAAAATACTCACACAAAGGGTACCATTCTTTTCAATGGTTTATAAATTATAATACCATTTTTATCATCAAAAAATAAAAATATTTCAAGATAAATTCACACCATAGTATTTAATTCATACTGAAATGAGAATTTCATTAGTTTTTTTTATGTTAAAACAACATGAGATATGGAAATTCCTCATGGATTTTTAATGACTTCCATGATTATGTGGTCCAAATTTTACATGAAAAACTGGTATAAGAAACTAACTTTATGACACAAAATTGAGGGGGAAAATAGGGGTTTAAGTGATAATATAATCCAAAAATCCAAAAAAGAGAAAAAGAAGAAAGATGATGAAAATTCATATCTAATCCAAGAATATAACCAACCCGCCAAGCCTAGAGTGTTAAATTTCTTCACTCTATTAAAAGAGAATGTGGTAAGGGTGGAAACAACTTGTTGGGTTTCATTGACAGGTTTCTTCATTAACATGGAGTCATCCATCGAGAAATTTAGAATGTCTTCATGAAAGTGCTTCAACCACTTCCCATTAATAGTGAAGGTTTGTTTGGTTTCTTCATTTTGAACCAGAAAAACACTAAATAGATAATCATTGGTAAAATTGTATGGGAAAACCAGTGGGAAAGAAGCTGACCTAGATTTAACTTGAGTATTACATTGAAAACAAGGAACTTCTTCCCAATTTGGAACTAATGATTAAAGATGAGGCAGTTGTGGGTAGACTTGATTCTCTTCTTATAAATCCAAGAGTCCTCATATGAATCTCATCTCATTTCTTCCATCTCATGACTCTACAACTTGCATTGAAAACCTACACCATGAAGACAATAATTTCACCTTTTTAGTGACCCAGTAGGCTTAGTGCTCTATCTCTATAGGTAAGCGCCAAATAATTCCCAAAAAAATCCGATATGGTGAAATTCCAATGGGAGTTTTGAGAGAAATATGGTAGGACCATAATGAATCATCGAGTCTAAGACTCCAATATTTTATATTAGGCTAAACCATTTTCTCAAGAATTTTTTTTTCCTCTCTACTTGAAAAATCGGCTTGTCCATTGGTATTTGGGTGTTATGCAGTAGACACTCAATGTGTGACCCCATACAGACACAAAAGAGATTTCAGTGTTTAGTTGTAGAAAATAGAACCCTAGTAACGGATGATGAACCTAGGTAATCCAAACCTATAGAATATTTTGGTTCTCAAAAAGTCCACAACTATCTTGGAATCATTTTTCTTTGTTGCTTCTGCCTCTACAAATTTTGTCACATAATCAAATTCTATATGAATTTACATGTTTCCATAAGAATTTGGAAATGAACCCATAAATTCAATGCCACAAACATCAATAATTCCATTAAAGAGAAAGGTTATTTTGTAATTTCATTTATTTTGGAGACAATCCCCATTCCTTGAAAGAAAGTAAAATATATACAGAAATCATGGGCATCCCAAAATAATGTTCTCCAAAAGATACCATAATATAGGACCATGTGGGTAGTCCATTGGGTGCCAAAGTGTCCCCCACAATCAAGATTGTGGCAGAACCAAATGATAGACTAAATCTCTCTATCAAGAACAAAACGCCTTAGTACATGATCATTATATATGCACCAAAGGTAGGGTTAAAACCAAATGTACCAATGGGACTCATAGTTTAGATGGTCAGCTTGGTTTTAATTGAAATTCGATGTAGTGAAAGATGATATAAAATAATTTAATATTTCAGCATACCGATGAATATAATATTTCACTTGGTATAGTTTATCATCAGGAAACATGTCATTTATGAGAATACAAAGGGATAATTGAATGTCCAAGGATGGTAGGATCCTACTAATATTTTCATATACCACATTATCTGCTCCTTTTTATCTATAATTTCTAATTTGAAATCCTAAGGGAAGAGCATCCAATAAATGATACTTGGTTTGGCTTCTGGTTTCTTAAAGAGATACCGGAGGGATAAAAAGTTTTATAACCCAATGAATTTCGACCATAAAAGGTATGACCTGAATTTATCCAAGTCAAACATAATGGTAAGAAAATACTTTTCATTTGTGGTGTAGTTTTCTTGGGCAGAGTCCAGTGTACATGAGGCATCAGCAATGACATGTGGATCTAGATTGACCCATTGTGATGAGACTGCCCCAACTACATAGTTAGAGGTATCACACATGATCTCTAATGTTAAATCCCACCAAGGTGGTTAGATTATCAGGGGTGGTGTGAGACTCATTTTCAATTTATTAAAATCTTCCTAAAATTATTAAATAAAAAAATCTTTTTCTTTTTAGATTAAACAAGTGAGGCGGAGTGAAATCTTACTAGATCCACAAATGAAATGAAAGTATAATCCCTCATGAACATGGAATAGCCACACATTCCACGCATTTTTTGAGAATGGTATCGAAGAAATGACATCCACTTTTGATTTATCTTATTGGATACCATCCCCAGATATTTCTCATCCCAATAATATACCTTTACACACAATGAAATTGAATTTCTCATAATTTAATATGATATTATTCTCAATATAGAAACATAGGACTAAACCAAGAAACTCAGGAATTCATCAAAAGTGGAGACATAAATGGAGAAATCATTCATGAAAACATCCATACAATTCTCTAGGTAATCCGAAAAAAATAATAATCGTGCATCATTGGAAAGTACCTGGATCATTGAGCTGACCAAATGAGATCCTCCTATAGGAAAATGTGATAATGTGGATGGTTAAGGTCATATTTTTCTGATCCTTGGGGGTAATATAGATTTGAAAATATCCAGAATATCTATAAAGGAAATATTAGTGGGACTTACCTACAAGACTCTCTAGCATCTGGTCAATGAATGGTAATAAGAAATGGTTTTTCTTAATGTGTAGGTTTAGTTAGTGATAGTATATACAAACACACCGACTATTCATCACTTGAATTATAAAAAATTCACTTTTTAATTATCAATTATTGTAAGACAAGTACTTTTTGGATCTACATGGAATGGAATAACCCATTGGCTATCATAGATGGGGTAAATGATTCTGGAATCCAATAATTTTGTTACCTCTTTTTTAACAACATCTTGGAGATTTGGGTTCAGTGGATATTGTGTCTACCTCACCAGTTTATCCTCGTCATTTAAAAATATATGATGTGTAAATTTTGATGGGTTAATACCAATAATTTCATAAATTTTTCATCCCAAATCTTGTTTAAACTCCCTTAAAAGTTTACGTATTCGAAATTCATGCTCAGGAAAGAGTGAACAAGTAATGATAACAGGAAACATATTTCCATCATCAATATAAGTATATTTTAAATCATGAGGAATTTTTTTAATCTCAAATTCAGGGGAATTTTGTATATATTCAAGTTTTTTTGAATGTGAGAGGTTCATAATCTCATATAAATACTCAATGGTATCACCCTCATATGAGGAATGAGATTTTAAAAGCTTAGTACTATCATCGATGGTCATGGGATCCTCAGTGTTTATGAAATCATTAATTAAAATAAATACATGACATTTTTTTATACCACTACAATAATAATTACATGATTAGTTACCTAGAATCTCAATCAAGGATGACAACCCAGAAAGGGGTTTGGAGGAAAGAAAATATTTTTTTCAGGGGAAGTTAGTACATCGATTGAATTAATAGAGGGAGAGGATTGTTATTATAAGGGGTGCATTAGGGCATCCAGGATATTGAAGTGGAAAATTTCACCACCAAAATCCATAGATAATTAATTATGGTTTTGGGGTTTTAAAGAATATACACCCTAATATAATTTGGGCATGTCCATTTATCCCATCCTCTTCCTTTTTTATCACATAAAAATCAGTAGGAAAATTTCAATTCACCCACACAAGAACATCCTATAACACACCAGTGGGGTTTGTTGTACTTTGGATTGTGATTTTAACAAAAAATCATGTAGGACTCAACTATATATACTATAATGAAGATTAAATGAGTGAAGCATCAAATTTATAGGAGCATCTAAATCTGGAATACCATTGGAAAAGGAATACTCCCCTATGGTGCCCAGAATTAAGAATGTTCTAGTATCATTTAATTTTGTAGGAAGTTATGGCTCTATCAATGATGATAATTTCCTCCCTAATATCACCTTTTAATCACTAAAAAGTCTCTTTTTATGTGTACACATCTCTTTCAAAAAAATGGCATATTAGGGAATTATATTCACAACATCAATCAATGTAATTTTTACCTACACGTTTTTCAAAGTTTGTAAGATTTACTTATTGAGTTTAGTTACTTTTTATTTTTTGGTTGGGTGGAAATTTGGGTAAATGTAAGAGGGATGGTTTGTATATGTGTCTCATTAATAGAAACACTCTTTCATTTTGTGGTATTTTTCTCAGGACAACAATTTTTCTTATTGGGGTCATTTGAGATGGTTGGGATTTTAGTTTCATTAGGAGGAGGTGACTATATTGGAGGGTAATTTATATTTTAAATTAAGTTCCACTCCTATGGGTGATGGAACTAACATGTTTGTTGTACCTAGGGTTGATAAGTGGTTGAGAAGGTATTTTACCTGACCCATGAATTTGGATTTCCCCCACTGAGTTATCAAGTTAACATAATTGGTTTTTTAGGTCTTGTATAGAAGTTGGTGTGGTTTATTAGAATTGGATATTGTTGGAATACATTTTTTTCATCGTGTCTTCTAGGATATACATGGGTTTTGGAGGTCGTGGTTGGAAAGGCCTTTGGGGTGGTCTAGGATTTCAGGGCGGTGGTAGGGGATGACTACTCTGCCCTAGTAGGTTCCATGGTTGATGAGGATGGTTTTAATACCCCAATCCTATAGTATTGTTTTTATTTCCACCTATGGTTGGATGGATATTAAGGTTCTTTACTGAAGGGTTGGTTGTAGGGGAGTCCTCAAAATATTTCCTTATAACTCTTATATGCCTCTATTAGTTGAGGTAATTGGTCAGAATAGTGGGTCTCAGATGAATATATACCACAATTTATAGGAGGAGGATATTTTTATTTCCCATGGGAAAGAAAAAGTTTTTAGAGAAGGGTACTTAACTATTTAAACTTCTTGTCCATCTTCTTCTCAAATACAGTACTTTTTACCTCATGGATACCCCAGATGAGAACATTGGATCCTGAACAAAAAAAATTGAGTGTTTTTCTCCATTTTATCAATTAAGGTTCTTTTATAAATTGGGTTCTTATCAACTAATGCACCACAAGAATCACTATCAATAATATTTGGATCAATAGGAATTAAACCTTCGTAATAATATTGAATTAAAAGTTTCTAACATATTTGGTAGTTTGAGAAATTTAAAAAAATTCATTTAGATCTTTCTCAGTGTTCATAAATACTTTACCCTTGATATTTCCTTATACTGCATAATTATTTCCTTTTAGTTTTTGTTATAGAGGCTGGGAAGTATTTTTTTAAGGAATTTCATGTCCACCAAGCCTCTAATTAGTGAATTAACACAGTGAAGACAATTTTTTTAGTATCTTCTGATGAAATAAGTAATGCCCTTGGATTTAATTTTTATCCATCCACATTATAAGGTTTTAAGATTGAACACATAGTTTTAAATTCTTTTAATTTCTTATGTGGGTCTTTTTCTACGATTCCATGAAATATTAGCAATAAGTGAATTAAACCATATTTTAATTCATAATTGGTCACATCACCTTGCATTTGAATATATGTGGGTTTGATATCAACATCAGGTGAGGTTATTTATTTTAGTGTTCTATTATTTTAAACATTTTTATATAAGTTATTTCCAGTTTTAAAATTGGTTCTAGAAGAATAATAAGGATCGGGAAAAGTTTTCGTGTTTCAGGTGTCCTCTTTTAAAGGGTTCTCTTTTATGTCCTAGTTTGGATAACGTAGAATCCTATTTGTTTCAGGATTGAAATCTAGTAAATATCCCATATTAGAAAGTTTCATCCACAAAACCTACATAAGAAATAAATTAGTATAGTAAAATATATTAAAACGTATAAGATAAAACAAATAAATATTCACAAAAGGTACAAAACACTTATCAAAAACACGCACTAAAAATCAAAGTGTTGTCTAGAAACTGAGCCAACATTTGAATTTTTTGTTGTGACACATCTAATTTATTATGATTTTAGAGTGATTTAATACTCTATGGAAGACCATTGGCCATATATCTAGAATATTTGATAGGTTTGGAGTGTGATTTTTTAATAAAAAGGGCTAAAATTGGGGTGGTTTTGAAAACAGTTTTAAAAATATAATATCCTAATTTAAAGAGTTAAATAGTTAAAAAATAATTTGATTTCGAAAAATATGAGATAAATCATTCCTTGTGATTCACTACACACATTTAAAGTTCATTTTTCTTAGATATTAATTCAGTTTTAAAGTAATTATTTGGTTAAAATTAATTGGAATCCTGGTTAATTCCAAAACTTTTATTTCCATGATTGAAGAACCAAACCTTGACTTAACAATCATACTGTAATGGTCTAAAACTTATGCATGGAATAATATCTTCCAAAGTATATTGAAATATCAATAAATTAGGTAATAAAATTATTCTTATGTTGTCTAATCAGAAAAATACAAGTCACGCACTCAAAACCTCACACCGATCAGTTAGAAATTAAGAAAAAATCAATCACATGAATCAAAAAAAGTATTAAAATATGAAATAATTAAATATAAATGGATTAAAATGTATTAAAACCCAAATAAATCAATGTTAGTAGAAAATATATGCATCGGCTCTCCCTTGACATGTGGGTATCTCCCTCACAAAGAACGGCCACTGTTTTGTCGGACGTTAATAGGAGGATGAAGCTCAGGTGGATAAACTTCATCATTTCATCTCACACAATAAATATAGGTACCTACATAACCTAAAAGTGGATTATATGGATCCTCTATAACATTAATTTATTATCACTTCAATCTTCTAGTAGAACTTGAAAATGCGGTACCCATGGTTCCTTTTTTTGAAAAAATGAGAATCTATTTTGGGCACCCAATTTTGTTTATACCACTTTTATATTGATTTTTGGTTACTAAATGGCACTATATAGACTTGTAAAAAACTAAAAAAAATCCACACCTCATGAATATTTCTAAAAAAAAATTTATAATTTTTATGCCTACAGATCTAGATATTGATGAAAAATAGCATACCACTTTTGACTTTATGCAGATTCAGTGTATTGGATATATCAGTTTGGATGGGTAAAAATATTGTATAATTGGGATTGGGTTCCTTATTAAATGTTTTATACCATGATTTTTTGTTCTTTCCTCAAAATTATAGCCCATTTTTATGTCCATATTTTGAGAAATGTGAATAAAAGTTGATAGGTGTCCTTGGGATTGAATACAGTTTGGTCCATTTTACTTTTAGATCATATTCAGCCCTCTAAATCACCTCCTCCTACAATAAAATCACTAAAACAAGTAGAATTTCCCTTTTTAAAAGTTATAATAATTAAATTATTGAATAAAATTCTAAGTTAAATTTGTTATTAAATTTTGAATTTCAAATAAAAAACCAATTTAAAACAGCGGTGTAATAGTGAAATAAATAAGTCATTCATGGTGAGATCACATAACTTTTATGGAATACATAAATCATTATAAAAATAATCACATTAATAATATATTAGTTTGGTTCCATTAAAAAAATGGAAAACATAAGAACTGGTAAAAAAATGAGCTACATCATCTTTAACTAGTTTCTTCTTGACTAACACCCTTCTTAGCCACATCGAACATAATACAGATCTTCATAAACTGGGGGAAGGAAACATAAAAAGGAGGTGATCTCATATGATCTGTTAGGGTAATCAAGGGAGATACTTAATCATGATCATGGGAAAAAGGGTATGAGAACATGGTCGTGAAAATAGAAGATCATGTCGAGGCATATCAAAGATCATAAACATTAATCATGGAATCAATCATTGAATTTAATAAGAGATAAACCATAAGGAAATAAAGAACATAAGTCATTAAAGCCTAAAATAAGAATAAAACAATGAATGGGGGAAGAAACATTAGAATATATAATTATTTCCAAATTATTCAAGGCATTTCTTCCAAAACCATCATAGTGGACAAATGTCTTTACTAAACTCGGTTCACACCCTGTTCCAACATCGTATTAGTGAACTGAGTTCACTCCTCGTTCAAGAACTATAGTACTGAACCAAGTTGATTTCTCATTCCAGGTCTATAATACTGAACCAAGTTAATTTCTCATTTTATCCATGTCAATCTCAAGAGATATAAATCTTTACCTAATGAATTCGATGGAGATATAGTTCTCACCCATCTCATGATGTGATCATACAAACATGTTTCAGAAGATCATAAACTATAATATCATAACCCATGAAATAAAATAGGTATTATAAAAATGTAATCATATCATAACCTATTGAAAAATATGGGTTTCGTAATCATTTCATCATAAATATAATTCTTAAAAAGAGGAAATTTTCCAAAGCATATAACCCGTGAAAGAGAGACGTGTTTCTTAATAATATTTTAATAAAAACATAATCCATTCACAAAAATAATTTGAATGAAAACATTGAATAATTTCCCAATAAATTCATTAGTAACACTGATTTGTTTTATAATATATGGGAAATAATTTTTAATGTTCTTTTAACAAAAAATCTCGAGGAATATATATATTCTTCTATGAAAAATTTTGTTTAAAACATAAAACTTTTTTAAAACCTTTTTATTTGAAAATAGATTTCAAAAATTATAAAGGGATATTTGAAAAAAAATTAAAAAAATATTATAATCATTTTTCATTGAAAAATGTCTTCACATTTCATTTGAAAACATTTTTCAAAACATTTTGCAAAATGTGGTTTTTAAAAAAGAACAGATTTCTGACCAAAGAGATAAATACGTTCTGATTTTCTTAAAAATAATTTCAAAACTATCTTAAGTACCAAAGAGTGAAAAGGGTAATTATACATGGATATATCTTTAATAAAATATTATAAGGAAACTCATGAGTTTTCTTGAGATATGGATCATAATATTTCATCAAATAAGCATAATCATTAACAATCTCAAAAATCGATGAGATTGTTTCAATAAAATCATACCACATGGTTACTTGGGATCATACTCCCCATGTAAGAAAAAAAAAGTACATGAATCTATAAATATCATTAAAATAATTAGATTCATTATATAACATGTAAAATATAAGTATATATACCTCAAAAAATAATTTAGGTGCATAACAATACATGAGTCTCAAAGAAGGAAAATTGAGACAAAACTATTTTACAGATTTGGTATCTTTTGAAACTTAAACACCATGAAAGAAAGATCATAAAATGGATATGTAAATACCCATAAATTTAATTATAAGATAAAAATATTACATTCATGGGAATTAAACACACTACACAAAATAATTTAGTGATGATTAATGCATATATCTCCCAGAAGTAAAAAAAAGTGAGATAAAATCCCCTTACCTTGTGTATTGAATCTCTTCGTACTCATACGATCCTCATGTAAAATAAATATAAATTTATTATAAATCTATCAATGAACCATATTATTAATTATAATACAATATATGGTTTTATTATGTCTTTATATTACTCTCTTGTTAACAGTTCTATGTTAAGGATTCATTTCAAGTGATATTTGCTCTATTTTTTCATATGTATTAATATGTTATATCTATGGTCTATATACTTATATGATGAATTAAAAAATAACCATTATTTAAATATTATTTATATTATTTATATTTTTATTATAATAATTTATATATTATATAATTATGAAAGAGAATAAATCGTTCATGGGGATGGTAGGTCGTGCGTACGTGTGAACACTATTTCGATTTAATTTTCATGGTGAAAGAATGAACCTAAAATAAATATATGAATATATATATATCATTATTATAATATATTTAATACACAATATATATCATATATATTCACTAAACTTGTCCTTAAAACATTCCATGTAGTGTACGAATGAATCATATAACTTTGAGGGTGTGGTAGTCCCCACTTCCTCAAACAAAATTATCATATTAACACAAAATGGAAAGTAAAAAATATTTGAATTGTATAAAATAATACATAAGATTAAAGACATAATAAATATAATATAATAAATATTTAAATATATTTTACATCATAATTTCCACCATGAGAGGCGGTAAAGGAAAAATGAACAATCATCATTTAGTGATGTGCTAATTCACCGTACACATAAACAATATATTCCTTACCCATTAAATGGAGGTGTGTGTAAGTCTAGGTATAATTATTAGCATATAAAAATCATGTTATATTGATTATAATAGTTTTTTTATACTATAATGGTATAAATAGTGTGTAGTGATGGAGAAATTAAATAAAAGAAAGGATTTTGATAGAAGACGTTTCAACTTAATCGGGTAACTCCTTTTGGTTTGTTACAAAAGGCTTCATTGGAAAGATTAATTCCAAATGGGAGGATTTTATGATTAAGGTAGGGATTTTTGGAAGTTTATTGGGAAGTTATTTGCCTAAACTATTTGGTTTTATAGGTGTTAATAAGAGGGATAGGTGGTTTTTTTTATAGGTAAGGGAAATGACACAGTTTGAATTTTGGAAAACAAGTTAGGTGTACCCATGTTTTTACTTAACAAATGTCATAAAAACCCAAAACTATTCAATAATTTAAGTTTAATTGATTATTAATGGACATAAAATGGGTTTTGGACCTGTTTCAAGGTTTTTTTGGGTCTTAAAAATAAGGTTTAGTCCTTAGTTATGCTTAATTTTACCTTAACTAGTGTATTTAATTTTAATTACTTTCACAAATAATTCTGGTAAAAATATAAGATGAACATATTATAAATTATAAATTATAATGATTATAAATATAGAATCTTTTTTTATAAATTATATTCACATTATTGGCATAAATTAATTTAAAATTAATCCCACAGTTCGGTTGACAATGTAGGTTTTTAAACTAAAAGAATTCGAATGTTTGCTATGTTTTTATACCCAATTTCAAAGTGAAATTGATCTCAATAACCAAAATTATATTAATTTATAAAAATATTATATAATTAAATATTGAAACCAATTTAAAATATAATTTATCCTTATATGTAAATTATATTGATAGCCGTTTTGAATTAGAATCTGATATTTTCACTTTTCATCCAAATATGAAGTTTCTAAGAAAAATACAGAAATTTAACCCTAAGATAATTTTCAAATTATAAATTAAAAAATTAAGTATATTTAATCAAATTAAATTTCTAAATGTTTATAAAATTAATTTTATTATTTTTCATTGAAGGACATGAAGAGTTGTTTTGTTTGATAAATTAGTATTTTTAAACATATCAGGGTTTTAAAATAATTATATCTTTTTGTATCAGTATTTTTTATTTATATTGAACTAATATAAACAATATTTAAAAAAAATTATCACTATTAATATTACTATGTTTAATGTCTAGTTTGTAATTATCTCATTTAAATAACTATCATAATAAAATGATGTTTTATAGAAACATTGATGTTGTGTGTAACATACGCCAAGTTTTTGTTTCATATAATGTACATAAAATTGATGTTATATTTAA
The DNA here is from genome assembly GCA_963277665.1 of Viscum album. Taxonomy (NCBI): domain Eukaryota; kingdom Viridiplantae; phylum Streptophyta; class Magnoliopsida; order Santalales; family Viscaceae; genus Viscum; species Viscum album. The sequence goes on along the minus strand of OY728150.1, from coordinate 1,458,800,182 downwards.
GGTATTCCAATTCTATTTCATGTGAAAGGAAATTTTTAATTAGTGCTTTAAAATACATAAATTAAATTTTAATTTATTCAAAAAAAGTTCCATAAAAACTCATGGTGTTATATTCTATCCCCCCTAGAAATTAGTTACATTGGTAAAAAAATGAGGAAACTTATGCATCATAATATCCTCATATTCCCACACTTCATCCTCTAACTAGTTATTTCTCCATGGAACTTTTAACCCTGTTGGTGTTCTTGTTTCGTAGAACATTCTCTGATCGGTCCAAAATTTCAATTAGGTGTTCCTCCTAAGAAAGATCCTACTCCAATGGTATGACCTATGATTTTAGTACATGTGAAGGTTTAGGTTTTTACTTCCTTAGGAGTGATACATAGAAAACATAATGGACTTGAGAGATATTTGAAGGATGTTTCTAGTGATAGGCTACAGTCTCAATAGGGTAAAGAATTTCAAAGGGACCAATATACCTAGGGATTAGTTTCCATTTTTTCTGAATATTATAATTTTCATCAATTGTGATGTTAAAATAAAAACCTTTTATCAAAATTTAAATTCCAAATCACCCATATGGTTATCAATGTAACTTTTATGTTGTCTTGGAGCTTCACGATATGCAGCTGAATGTTTTTAACCTTCTCGGTCATTTCTTAAGCGATCTTATGTATCAATATCTTGCATTCCCCAACTTCATCACAAAACTTTGGAGATTTAAAAATAATACCATTTATAGCTTCATAAGGTTTTGTATAAATTATTTAGTGAAAGCTATTATTGTAAGAAAAATCTACTGGAGGAAGGTTTTGGTCCCAACCACCATTGAAATACATAGAATAAGATCTCAACATATACTCTAGGATTTGAATTATTCATTCTGACTAACCATCTATTTGAGGATGATAAGCAGTGATGAAAATCACTTTTGTGTGAATTTATTACTAAATAATTTTCTTGAACTTTTAGGTGAACCTTGGATCTCAATATGATATAATGAAATGTGGTACTCCATCCAACCTTACCACTTCTTTAAAGTATATACTAATGTGATGATCTAGAGAGAAATATTATATGATAGTGATGAAGTATGCAGACTTATTATAGTGATTGACTAACACCCATATTTCATTAAACCCTTTAGGGGTTTTGAGTAGTCTAACTATAAAATCCATAGTGATGTTCTCCCATTTCCTTTATAATATGGGTAATGGATGCAACATCCCTTTAGAGTTTTGTCTTTTATCTTTAACTTTATGGTATACCAAGAACCGAGATAAAAACATTGTGATATATCTCTTCATGTCATCCCACCAAAATTATTATTTCAGTTACCTATACAAATTTTTACTTCCAAGATGAATAGATAATGAAGAACTATGATCTTCCTCAATAGCTCATTCTTTAAATACGGTATGGAAGGAACACATACATTGTTTCTAAACCACATCATTCCATCTAGATCAAGGTTAAACTCAGGAACATTTCTAAAATTATTTTTCAACTCAACATTATCCTTATAATCCTTCACAATCTTCACTTGGATAGTGTTGAGTCAATAAGGTTTTCCTTATGACTTTTCCATTCCTTCTTGTTTTGAAAATCACAAACACATTATCTTTAGAAAAATTGCTTTCTTAAGGAAAATCGCTTTTATAAGGAAAATTGCTTTCTTAAGGAAAATCGCTTTTATAAGGAAAATTGTTTTCTTAAGGAAAATCGCTTTGATAAGAAAAATTATCCTTAGCATATTTTCATCCATATTTTTCTTAAGTATAAGATTCGGATTCATTTTCTCGGAATCATTGAAACATTGATATAAATCATTCTGTTTTAGGATTCGGATTCTGGATAAGAACTATAAGGAAGTTTCATTCCGAATTCCGGATATGAACTCTGACTAAGTTCTATTCCAGATTCAGGATACGAATTCTGATGAAGAATTCTCATTACGAATTCTGATGATGAATTCTCATTACGAATCCTGATGATGAATTCTCATTACGAATTCTGATGACGAATTCTCATTACGAATCCTTATAATGAATTCTCATTACGATTTCTGATGATGAATTCCTATTCCGAATTCTCATTCCGAATTCACCTATTAAACAAGAATTTGAGTATCTTTGTTTTATACACTCTGATTTAATTCAGACTCCGAAAAATATCTTTGTTAGACTCCGAACTTCTATATTACTTACATTTCTATAATTTTTCTACTCTTTATTATTGTTCCTTACACTCCGAACCTTCACTCCGAATCTTTCATTCCGAACTTTTATATTAGATTTTTAAAACGATGTCGTACATTCTGTTACACTTGTTTTGTTATAAAATGATGTCATCTATTTTGTTATAAACTAACCGTTGTCTAAGTGACACGTGTACAGGTCCCTCCGATCTTTAAGGAAAATATGACCATTGGAGAAGGAGCCGACCTTACCTATAAATAGGAGCTCATTTGAAAGAACTCGTGGCTGATAGCTGAAAAAAGTGTTGAAAGGCTGACTAATTTGCTTGAAGTGATTTCTAGAGAGAGAGGCTCTTATTAACTCTCAAATCTTCGTGCGACTCCGAATGTTGGTGATTACATTCGAGGGCTTCCGGGGATAGGAAGACAGAGGTGCCGACTACCTTGAAGTTCGAGGGCTTCCTTGCTGAGGAAGACAGAGGTTGCCAACTACCTTGAAGTTGAGGGCTTGCGGGGATAGCAAGACAGAGACTTTGATCTTTGTATCGAGGGATTACCCTGGTGTGGGTAAGACAGACTTGCTTGAAAGTATAAATCAAGGGACCTTTATCCAAGGTTGTTGGATACCCTTCTCTTTGGGTTAAAAGACTTATATCTTGTTACTTGTAGTTTAACTACTTGTTTTATTTCCACTGCATTTTGTATTATAAGGAAAGTATAACTTTCTTATACTTCTTTATTTGTACTCTGTTTCATTTAGATTCTATACGCTTTAAGGTAGAATCTCATATTGTAATCTTTTGTTAAGTTTCAATTTCCAGAACCATATTTCCGGAACCCTAGTTCGGAATCTCTTTCCTAGTTTGCATTTGGTGTTAGAAGTGTTGTGAATTTGCTTAGTTTAACTTTGTTAAACTTAGCCTTTTCCTTTGCTTAAGGAAAACATAGTTATTCTTAACTAACTTTAATGGTTCCAAAGGAATTTTTAAAGTATACAATTCACCCCCCTCTTGTAAATTGAGCATCTACATCACTATTTCGATCCTACAGTTGGTAGCAGAGGTTGGAAACCTCTTACTCTATACCAATCCTACATTTGGTATCAGAGCAGGTCTCTGAAATACTTGTACTCACATACAAGTCTTTCTTGCTCACTTTTTCATTCCGAACATTCCCATTCCGGAACATTTCTCATTCCGAACTTTGTTATTACGATACTTTGATACTAACAAGTTTGTGTGCAAAGTTATTATAAGTATGGCAGGAATCAATGTTGGATCAATTGATAATCTGAATCCGACAACACCACCTATCTTTGATGGTAATGATTATGAATACTGGAGAGATCATATGAAGATTTTTGTTATCAATACTGGAGTAGACAACTTTGTTATGCTTACTGGTGATTATAAAATTCCTGACAAGGAAGTCAGAACTTTTACTAACCAGGAAAAGCAAGAATATCAACTCAACTATAAGGTACGCAATAATTTACTATGTTCAATGACCAGAAATATATATATCCAAATTTCTTCTTGTGAAGCAGCTAACTGTATATGGAAGAAGTTAGAAGTTACACACTTTGGGACTTCTAAAGTGATTGAGACTAGAAGAGCTATGCTTAGAGCTGAATATCATGGCTTCAATTTTCTTTATAGAGAACCTATCTGTAAAGTTCAACAGAGATTCATGACTATCGTCAACAGCCTACAATCTATGGGAGAGAAAGGTTTAGATGATGAAGCTCTTGTGGACAAGATAATTGATATTATGCCCAATGAGTGGGAATCCAAGAGAACAGCTATAGATGAGAACAGGAAGGTCACTCAAATTACTCTTGATGAATTATTTGGAACTCTTCTACAACATGAAACAATAATGAAGAGAGATGCTGACAACATCAAGAAGAAGAATGGAAATGGTACTGTTGCTTTTACTACAACTTCAAATCAGATGAAAGCTAAGACTCCTGAGAGAGTAACCAGATCGAAGTCTAAGAAAGTTATTTTCCAATCCGAATCTAGTGAGAGTGAAGTCTCAGAAAATGAATTAGCCAATATTGCTCGAAGGATGAACAAGATAGCTGGACAGAGAAATTTTCAATCTAAGTATAAGAAAAAGGAAAGGAAAGATAAGAAAGATGGAGAAGTTACTTGTTATGAATGCAAGAGAGCTTGACATATTAGACCAGATTGCCTTATGCTCAAAAAGAAAGAAAGAAAAGAAAGGCATTCAGACAGAAACAGAAAGAAGTATTATAAAACCAAAGCTAAGAATGTTATGAAATCTAATGACACCCGGAGTGCCAGTGGTGGTGACTCTTTAGATGAATCTTCTGATTATGAATCTTCAGGACAGAAGAATCTTGGTCTTATAGCCAGATTACCTATTGATAATCATTGTCTTATGGCTAAGGTACGAAATGCTGAATCACTAACAAATTTTTCTTTAAATTCTAATGATAGTAAGTATTATAACTCTTCTGATAAAGAATCATCTTCTTATGAGGAAAATACTTTACCTACTTATGAAGAAGTCTCTAGGTTTGCTGAACTTCTTGAAATTGAGAATTCCAAACTCAATAAGAAACTTGAAAAGGCAAATTCTAGGAATTCTATTCTTACAAAAGAGATATCAGATCTTTCTAAATATCTTGATAGGAGAAATGCGGATTTTGAACGTATTTCAAAAAATCTTAAGGAAGTAAGTTCTGAGAAGAACAAACTTTCTAAAGAGTTAGAAAAAGTAATTTCTAATAAAAATGTTTTCGAGCCTAACTCTAGTTCAAAAACTAATAATTTTGAGGATAAAAACTTGGTTGTAAAACTCAAGTCCGAAATTTTTTCCATAAAGAAGTGTTTATCAAACTTTACCCATGGTAAATAAAATTTTGATAAGATGTATTCCCAAATACGACCTTTAAGAAATAAATCTGGATTTGGCTATACCCATGCAAAACCTATTTTCAGTAATAATTATTTTGTTCCTCAAAGTGCCCCATTTTGTACCAAGTGTCAATGTGGTGGTCACTGGGCAAATAATTGTTCCTTAAACAAAACCCAATCTCTAGGATTTCACAAAGATTACTTTTCTAAGAAGATGTGGGCTCCTAAAATTTTATTGTCTAGAAATCTCGGATCCAAACAAGTTTGGATTCCGAAAATCTAATTTTCTTATTAATTTCAGGAAAACAAAGAGAGTACCAGCAACAATACATGGTACATGGATAGTGGATGTTCCCGACACATGACTGGTAACAAAAGCTATTTTGAAAAGATTATCAAAACGAAAGGAGGAAAGGTAACTTTCGGAGAAAATGCTAAGGGAGAGATTGTTGGTATTGGAAATATTGTTTTTCTTGGTAAAACCTTGATTTCAAATGTTCTTTTTGGTAAAGGTCTTAAGAAAAACCTCATTAGCATAAGTCAGTTATGTGATAAAGGTTACCTTGTTAATTTTAGGAATGATAAGTGTTTAGTTCACAATTCCAAGGAAGAATTTATTCTCTCAGCCAATAGGCAAGAGAATGTTTACACCCTAAACTTAGAAGACCTCAGGAGCCAAGATTTACCTTTCCTAAGTGCAATGGAAGATCATTCTTGGTTATGGCATAGAAGACTAGGTCACTGTAATCTTAGGAACCTATGTAAACTCTCTAAGAAGAAACTAGTTAAGGATCTACCGGAGCTTAGATTTGATTCTTCTAAAGTTTGTGATCCTTGCCAATATGGCAAGCAACATAAATCTATTTTTACGTCTATCGGTGAAGTCTCAACAACTGATGCATTACAGTTAGTGCACATGGATCTTTTTGGTCCAACACAAACTGGAAGTATTGGAGGCAAATACTATGTGTTTGTTCTAGTTGATGATTACACTAGATTTACTTGGGTCTATTTTCTAGCAAAGAAATATGAAGCTTTTTTCCTATTTCAAAAGTTTTATATCTCAAGTTAAAAATGAGAAAAACCTTCCATTGAAAACAATTCATAGTGATCATGGAGGAGAATTTCAAAATTCTGATTTTGAAACTTTTTGTAGTAAAAAAGGTATTACTCACAATTTTTCAGCACCTAGAACTCCTCAACAGAATGGTGTAGTTGAAAGAAGAAATATAATTCTTCAAGAAATAACTAGAACCATGTTGAGTGAATATTCTATTGCTAGACATTTCTGGGCTGAAGCTGTAAGTACTGCTTTCTATACTATAAATCGAGTTTTGATTAGACCTTTTCTTAATAAAACTCTTTATGAGTTATGGAATGGTAGAAAACCAAGACTTTCCTACTTCAAGGTTTTTGGTTGCAAATTATTCATTTTTAATAATAAAGATAACTTACATAAATTCGCACCAAAGTCTGATGAAGGAATTTTCTTAGGATATTCCACTACCTCTAAGGCTTATAGAGTTTTTAATAAAAATACTTGTACTGTTGAGGAAACAGTACATGTAAAATTTGATGAGTCAGATCCTTTTGTTTTAAAACCATCTCAACTTATATCTTCGGATGTGTTTTCGAAAACTGATTATCAACCTTTGATAGAAGAACCTTCTGATAAGGATAATGTTCTAGAAGATACTTCTGAAACATTTACCCCAGAAGACTTTCTACCCTATGTTGATGAACAGGTTCTACAAAACCCAAATCAGGTGTTTCTTAAGAATCATCCCAGTGATAGTATCATTGGTGATGTAAATCAACCTGTAAGGACTAGAAGTTCCTTAAGAAATGAAGTAGAACATCTGGCATTTCTTTCCCAATTATAACCCAAAAGCACTGATGAAGCTTTAGGTGATAATGATTGGATCAAAGCAATGCAAGATGAACTAAATGAATTCGAAAGGAATAAAGTCTGGACCTTGGTTGAAAGACCTAAGGAAACTTCTGTTATTTTAGTAAAATGGGTTTTCAGAAATAAATGTGATGAAAATGGAATCATAGTAAGAAATAAATCTAGACTTTTTGCTAAAGGCTATAATCAGCAAGAAGGAATAGACTATGAAGAAACCTATACTCCAGTAGCTAGACTTGAATCTATCCGTATTCTACTTGCCTTTGTAGCATTCTTTAATTTCAAACTTTTCCAAATGGATGTGAAATGTGCTTTTCTTAACGGTTATGTTCAAGAGGAAGTTTTTGTTGAACAACCTCCTGGCTTTGAAGATACAAAACATCCTGATCATGTTTTTAGACTTACCAAAGCTTTGTATGGCCTTAAATAAGCCCCACGAGCATGGTATGATAGACTCACTGGATTTTTTATTCAAAACAACTATGTTAAAGGAAATGCAGATCCAACCCTTTTTATAAAGAAAGATAATAAAAATGTTTTTATTGTTCAAATTTATGTTGATGACATTATATTTGGTTCAACTCAGCAATCTTTGACTAACTCTTTTCCAAGTCTAATGAAATCTGAGTTTGAAATGAGTATGATGGGTGAGTTAACTTTTTTCCTTGGTTTTCAAATCTCTCAAAAACCAGAAGGAACCTACATATCTCAACATAATTATATTAAAGATCTTCTTAAAAAGTATGGTTATGACAACACTAAGAGTATAAGTACTCCCATTGGTAACTCAAACTCTTTAGATCTTTATGAAGCTGGGAAACCAGTAGATCAAACATCTTTTAGAGGTATGATAGGAAGTCTACTTTACTTAATAGCTAGTCGACCAGACTTAATGTTTCCAGTATGCTTATGTGCAAGATATCAATCCAATCCTAAGGAATCTCACTTAAAGGCAGTAAAAATAATTTTTCGCTACCTTAAGGGAACCATGGATCTAGGATTATTTTATACTTATGGAAATGATTTTGTTTTAAAAAGATTTTCTGATGCTGACTTTGGTGGATGTAGAATGGATAGAAAAATTACATACGGAACTTGTCATTTCTTAGGAGATTCTTTAGTTTCTTGGTCCTGCAAGAAGCAACATTCTGTAGCATTGTCCACTGCTGAAGATGAATATGTAGCAGTTGGAAGCTGTTGTGCACAAGTGTTGTGGATGCAACACACACTCACAGACTATGGCTTGAGTTTTACTAAAACTCAAATTTTGTGTGATAACACAAGTGCCATTGCCCTAAGTAAAAACTCTGCACATCACTCTCGTGCAAAACACATAGATATTAGGCATCACTTTCTTAGGGATCACACACTTAAAGGAGATATTATTCTTCGGTTTATCGTAACGCAAGATCAACTTGCTGATATTTTCAAAAAATCTTTGCCTTCTAATAGATTTGAATATATTAAACAGAATTTAGGGATGATAACCGTAAGGTAATCCTCCTTAAGTAACTTTCTGTTGAAAAACTCTCCTTATAGCAATAAACATTCTTTTTCATAGGGGGAGTACATTTGTTTGTTAGTTTAATAAAGTTTTTTTTAAAAAAAAATTGTTTTCAAACTTTTCGGAAAGAAAATTTCCGGAATGGAATTTCCGGAACTACAATCTTTCAGATTGGACATTTTCGTATAGAATACTTCTGTAATGGAAGTGTTCATATTAAAAATTTCCGGAATGGAAAATTACGTACTGGTAGTTTCATAACCAGATTTTTTTTACCGATTTTTTTTTTGTAATGTGTTTTTCGTATTGACTTTTTCGTACTGGGTTTTTTTTTGTAGTGAGATTATTTTCCGAAGTAAATTTTTGAGAACTTTGTCTTTTCATAATAAAGTTTTTTTCCGTAATCATCTTTTTATTTTATCCATTACGAATAATCCTCCTCAGCCAATCCTAAAGGTATGGTTTCCTTACTCATGTTTTCGTAGTCATACTTTACTTGCTGTCATTTTCTTGTATTACGTTTTCGGATTACAGTTTTCTTAATTCCTTGTTCTAATAAAACCTCAAAAAGATCGGATTCAAGCTTTCAACCATCAGATCTGATCTCAGCTTATTCCAACCGTTAGATCAACTGTGGAAGGTGAACCGTCATCTCGTTGCCTATATAAAGGGGACCCAAATACTCATCCCATATCGATTTCAAGCTCTCGCATCCCGAAGCTCTGCCCCTCTGTTTTAAGACCGTTCCAAACCTCAGATTTCTCCGTTCCAAACTACTCAGAGGATTACAGATCCGAATGTCTGCGGAGTTAGCATCTCAAGAAATGTCATCCACTAAGCCTATTTCGCAATGGTTAGTTTACAGAGAAAGGTTAGTCCATCCGAATTTCTTCAACAACTATGATTCTCTTATTTCAAAGAACATTATGTTGAATGGCTGGGAAGATGTTGCAGTGTCAAAAACCGGGAACCAAGATGAAGTGTATTCAGACTTACTTGTTGAGTTCTATGAATCAGTTTCTTTCTTTAAGGAAGTTAATGGGGAGAAGTTCTCTTTTAAGTCTTATGGCAAGACTTACAAGCTTTCTCACACCAAGGCTGCAAGCTTTGTAGGACTGTATTATGAAGGAGAAGCCGAATTTATTTCCCATGTGTTGCCGGACTCTAAGGGTTGCTTCGACAAGGAAAAAGCCTTAGAAACTCTCAGACTGGCTGATGACAAGGCTCCGAAGATTTCCAGTTTATCTACAAATTTCCGGATTCTGGAGTTATGGGTACAAGGGCTTATCATACCGAGGAAAGGTGATAAAGATAGCTTGAAGAAAAGTGAGATCTATATCTTAGATTTCCTGATAAATATAATGAAGTTTAACTTGATGAAGCACATTCTTATTACTATTGAGAATTTGAAGAAAGGAAATCTGAGAGCTCAGATTATTATGTATCCAGCAATCCTCTCCAAGTTAATTGTTCGGTGCCTTGAGTATTTCAAGGAGGCTTGCAAATATAAGCCAAGAGTTTGCAAGATCATGCTGGTCAGCGATGATACTCTTAAGAGGATGGATGTGGCCTTCAACAAGGAAATTGGTGAGTTCTTCGATTTTCCAAATCAAGAAGAAGCGGCTCCGAAGGCTGCTGAACCGGAATCATCTAAGCCAGTAAGGAAGAGAAAGTTTAAAGAAGTTGAAGTAGAAGTAGAGAATCCTAAGTCTAAGGAAGTCCATTCCGCACCTCCAAAACCAAAGAAGAAGAAAGCCTATCCTAATGAGGTTGTTATGAAGTGGAGAGCAGATAAAGAAAAAAGGAAAGAAGGGGATCCGCAGTTCAGATTGGACCCTGCGGAGGCTAAGGCCTTGAAGGAGAAAACTGCTGATGAGCTTGAAAAACAAGCAAAGCAAAAGAAGCTCAAGAAGAAGATGTCTGAGGCTGAGGTAGCTCAGGCTTTGTTAAAATTCAATGAAATGGTTTTAACAACTATTCCAGTTCCGAGATCTTTCTCCTTGGAATCTCTACCTGAGACTCTAGGAATAAATTTTGTTGCTCCGGAAGAAGCTGTTGCTAAGAATACTGAGGAAGTAGAGCAAGATGAGCAAGTGGAACAAGTAGAAGATGGTGCTGAAGGAAGTGGTGAAACCGGAGATGTGATGAAACAAGTAGATGATTACAAGGGGACACCTTCGGAACACTTATCACTTCGAACTTCTGAAGCTGAATCTTCGAAGCTAGTTACTCCAGCAATGGAAGAAGAGAAAGGAGAAGAAGAAGTTACTTATCATGGAGAAGAAGAACATCTTTTACTTGATGTTGCTCAGAAGGAAATCGTAGGGGTTTGTGTTCAGGAAGTTTCTAATGAAGAAGATAATGTTGTTCAAGTTTCTGATAGTGAGAAGAGAACTCCGGAACTGGATTTAATTTCGGAAAAAGACAAGGGAAAGCCAATTCTTGCTGATACTCCGAGCTCAGAAGTGAGGAAGAGGAAGGAAGTTGGTAGCTCTTCAAAGAGAAAGCTTGAACTTGTTGAAGAAGAAATTTCTCCAAGAAATGTTTCATATTCGGAGTCATCTTCGGTGGGGCATGACTTTGTTGTTCAGTCTTTGAAGAAGTTGGTGGGAACCATTCCGACCTTCTCAAGTATTGATTCAAGATTCCAGATGCTCCAACATGCGTTGAATCAGAAAACTGACTACGTATCTATGGTTATGGACAAGTGCGTTGAAATAGAGGCTCGGTTTAAAACGTTTTTCGTTGGCTATGAAGCTCATAGAAAATCTTGCAAGAGGATGACAAACTGGTCGAAGAAGACTGTGGAAGAGATGAGGTTGTTCGATGAGTTTCAAGACAATGTTAAAGATGCTTTTGAAACCGAGGACAAGAAGATAAATGAGTTAACTACATCTTTTGAACAGAAGTTGACAGAAGAAAAGAACTTCCGGATTCAAGAAGTGAGAGATCTGAATGGGAAGCTGAATTCCGTTTCTCAAAACTGGAAGTTTGAAAGGGATCATCGGATCGATTTTGAAGAAAGGATGAAGGCTCAGGAAGAAAGGATCAAAGCTTAGGAAGAAAAGATGAAATCCCAGGAAGAAAAAATTGAAGCTCAATCCGCAAGAATAGTTGTCTTAGAGAAGAAAGGTGAAGAAGATCATAAAGAACTAAAGAAGATCAAGACTATTCTAAAGGGTCTCATGTCGAAGGAAAAAGATCTAAAATAACCAAATCCGATCTTTTTGTTGTATTCTTTTTGTTGCTGAGATTTCTAAATTATTGAAAGTCATGATTGTCGTTTCTATTGTTGTCATTACTATTTTTTTCAGGTACTTTGTTATTTTTTTCCATTCCCTCCAATTCTTTTTGAAAATCAAAAAGGGGGAGAAGGAAAAGATCCTTAAGAAAAAGAAGAACTCTAATAAGAGTTTATCAAAGGGGGAGAAGGAAAAGATCCTTAAGAAAAAGAAAAACTCTAAATAAGAGTTTGTTTAAGGGGGAGCTTTTACATTAAAGATGACCTTCTTATTTATCACTCCGGAAATCTGAATACGATCCTTAGAGTTTCAAAGCCTAAGGGGGAGTTAGTCGTATTCATCAATATCCTTAAAGCAAAGGGAGATAAGCCTTCATGTTTTTCTTTCTTCTTAGAATTTCTTTTTCGTAAGGATGTTTGTGCTTTCCAAAAAGGGGGAGATTGTTGAGTCAATAAGGTTTTCCTTATGACTTTTCTATTCCTTCTTGTTTTGAAAATCACAAACACCTTATCTTTAGAAAAATTGCTTTCTTAAGGAAAATCGCTTTTATAAGAAAAATAGCTTTCTTAAGGAAAATCGCTTTTATAAGGAAAATTTCTTTCTTAAGGAAAATCGCTTTGATAAGAAAAATTATCCTTATCATATTTTCATCCATATTTTTCTTAAGTATGAGATTCGGATTCATTTTCTCGGAATCGTTGAAACTTTGATATAAAGCATTCTGTTTTAGGATTCGGATTCTGGATAAGAACTATAAGGAAGTTTCATTCCGAATTCCGGATATGAACTCTGACTAAGTTCTATTCCAGATTCAGGATACGAATTCTGATGAAGAATTCTCATTACGAATTCTGATGACGAATTCTCATTAAGAATCCTGATGATGAATTCTCATTATGAATTCTGATAACGAATTCTCATTACGAATCCTGATGATGAATTCTCATTACAATTTCTGATGATGAATTCCTATTCCGAATTCTCATTCCGAATTCACCTATTAAACAGAATTTGAGTATCTTTGTTTTATACACTCTGATTTAATTCAGACTCCGAAAAATATCTTTGTTAGACTCTGAACTTCTATATTACTTACATTTCTATAATTTGTCTACTCTTTATTATTATTCCTTACACTCCGAACCTTCACTCCAAAGCTTTCATTCCGAACTTTTATGTTAGATTTTTAAAACGATGTCGTACATTCTGTTACACTTGTTTTGTTATAAAACGATGTCATCTGTTTTGTTATAAACTAACCGTTGTCTAAGTGACACGTGTACAGGTCCCTCCGATATTTAAGGAAAATATGACCGTTGGAGAAGGAGCTGACCTTACCTATAAATAGGAGGTCATTTGAAAGAACTCGTGGCTGATAGCTGAAAAAAGTGCTGAAAGGCTGACTAATTTTCTTGAAGTGATTTCTAGAGAGAGAGGCTCTTATTAACTCTCAAAGCTTCATCCGACTCCGAATGTTGGTGATTACATTCAAGGGCTTCCGGGGATAGGAAGACAGAGGTGCCGACTACCTTGAAGTTTGAGGGCTTCCTTGCTGAGGAAGACAGAGGTTGCCAACTACCTTGAAGTTGAGGGCTTGCGGGGATAGTAAGACAGAGACTCTGATCTTCGTATCGAGGGCTTACCCTGGTGTGGGTAAGACAGACTTTCTTGAAAGTATAAATCAAGGGACCTTTATCCAAGGTTGTTGGATACCCTTCTCTTTTTGGTAAAAGACTTATATCTTGTTACTTGTAGTTTAACTACTTGTTTTATTTCCGCTGCATTTTGTATTATAAGGAAAGTATAACTTTATTATACTTACTTATTTGTACTATGTTTCATTTAGATTCTATACGCTTTAATGTAGAATCTCATATTGTAATCTTTTGTTACGTTTCAATTTCTGGAACCATATTTCCGGAACCCTCGTTCGGAATCTCTATCCTAGTTTGCATTCGATGTTAGAAGTGTTGTGAATTTGGTTAGTTTAACTTTGTCAAACTTAGCCTTTTCCTTTGCTTAAGGAAAACATAGTTATTCTTAACTAACTTTAAAGGTTCCAAAGGAATTTTTAAAGTATACAATTCACCCCCCCTCTTATAAATTGAGTATCTACATCACTATTTCGATCCTACAGATAGGTTTTTCAAAATTCATTTGAGAAAGATAATATTTTTCCCTTCGTTCAGTTTTTCTATATCTTTCCTTTGCAAATCCAAAAATAATGGTTCTTTTGTGATCCTCGTCAGGGATAATCTAGCATGATCCATCTGACTCGAAGCATTCAATGTCGTGTTCACTTTCCCAAAGTGGTATTGTATTGAGAAGTAAAAATCCTTTATCAGCTCTATTCATCTTCTCTAGTTAATGTTAAACTCCTTCTGTGTGAATATATATTTCATACTCTTATGATCAGTATATATATCACACTTTTCTCCTTAAAGAGAATTCCTCTACATCTTTAATGAAAAAAATTAACACTACTAACTCCAAATCAAGAGTTGGGTAATTTTTCTACTGAATCATCAATTAGCATGAGGCATACCTAATAACCATGGTATTCTATATAAGAAAACATTCTAATACCTTCATTTATGCATTACTATATATTACAAACCCTTTTCCACTACAGGGTGATGTTAGCATAGGTGAAATGACTAACCTCATCTTTAGTTCCTTGAACGTTTCCTCATATTTATCTTTCCAGAGTAACTTGACACTCTTCTGAGTTAACTTGGTCATAGGATTATATAGTTGTGAGAAATTATTCACAAACAATTGATATTATCCATCTAAACCAAGAAATATATGGATATTAGTCATCATGGTTAGTCTAGGACAACATTCAATAGCTTCCGTCTTTGATGGATCTACTACTATACCATCTCTTGAAATTATGTGACCCAAAAATAAAACATTTTACATACAAAATTCACAATTTTTAAATTTTCCATATAGTTTCTCTTTACATAGGGTCTTCAATACAATTATAAAGTGGTCTTATTCTCTTCCTTACACTTTGAATAGATAATAATATCATCAATAAAGACAACCACAAACTGATTGAGTAATCTCTAAAGACTCTATTCATTAAATCCATGAATATAAAATGGGAATTAGTAAGTCCCAATGTAATCACTATATATTAATGGTGTTCATACCTTTTAGATAATGTTTTATTGGTTATATATTATTTATTTACCCTCAATTGAGGATATCCATAATGAAGGTCAATCATGGAAAATTATTGTGCTCTATACAGTTTATCAAACAATTCATCAATACGGGGAAGATGATACTTGTTCTAGATTGTTATCTTTTTAAAATCCCAATAATTAATGTGGAGTCACATTGATCCATATTAGTTTTTCACAAAAACAACTAGTGTACCCCAACATGACACACATTGCCAAACAAATCCTTTATCAATGTATTCTTGGAATTTCTTCTTCAATTCCTGCAACTCAATAATGGCAATTCTATAAGTAGTCTTTGAAAATGGTGTGGAACCAGGTATGAGTTCTATTGAGAACTCAACTTCATATTTTGGGGGAAGGCTAGGAAACTCCTCTAGAAAGGCATCCAAAAACTCTCAAATAATAGGCATTTCATCGATGCCAATTTTCTCCCCAACCATTTGAGACAAACAACCCTTTTGAAATGGAATTAAGACCCATGCACTAGATGTAATCTCCACAGGAAGTTTATATATATCATTACATTGATGGATGATCATAGGAGGGTTTGAAATATCAAACGTACATTCCCTTCATTGAAAATTGATGTTGGTTTTATGCATAGAAATCCAATACATGACTAAGATGACATCAAATTCAATCAAAGGAATACTGAAATGTTTTTCAAGAAGAACACACTAAAAAACATTAATTAAGGATAAATCATGGACTTGAGATGAAATCATAGTACCCTTAGGGGTTTACACTAATAATTCCACTTATAATAATTTTTCCTTAATATTAACACCCTTAAAAATTATTTAGATATGAAGGAGTGGGTAGATCAATAATAAAATATGAAGTTATCAGTTCTAGAGTGGATTGAAATTGTACCATTCATTATGTTGTTATTTCACCCCTCATCGGAAATAGTGATTGTAAGAGATTTTACCTTATCCCTCATCTTAATAGGTTTCTGAATTCTATCATCATAACCAAACCTTGGGTTTGGGTAGTGGTTATCATAATTCCTATTCTATTTACACTTGTAGCACTGAATCATGGGAGGTGAATTCTATACATCTTTCTCTCCATTAGCATTTTAAGATAACTTTCTCCCACCATTTCAAAAATCAACTGTCGAGTGACCTTCCATTATAGAAATAAATCAATTAATATACCCCTTAAGACATATTATTACATACTTCGTCCCACATTTAGATCATAAATTAAAAACTCGTCTTCTTTTCTCCATGGGTTTTAGAATTTCCATTGAACTCCATCTTCATTTTCTTGTAAAAAACATGAGGTTGATACATGAATCTAACCTTAATTTAGACCTTGTTTGCACAATACACAATATATTCATAGATAATCAAGTCCCTAATAGAAAATTGCTTTCTAAAACTTGGATTTAAGACACTGAAGAACCTATCAACTTTACATTTAGGTTGAATGATAATTCTTGGAGTGTACCTCACAAGTCTCATGAAATTATCCTCATAGGTACAAATGATTCATCTTCCCTTTGCTTCAACTCATTTAACTCTTTATCTATATTGGTATGAAAATTATAGAAATTACTTATTTAAAAAATAATTTCTTGAACTTATCCCAATCCCTGGATTCAATCTCATCTTATTTCCTCATATTCTTTATTAGATTCTAACACTGGTCTACTTCTCCTTCTAACTAATAGATAACCAGAATGACTTCCCATACTCTAAACACTGAATAAAGGAGAATATATTTTCAGTAGTATTTTTTCATTTTTTAGAAACTAGTGTATTAGAGGACCCTATGAAATAATGAGGATGATGCCTCCTGAAATACTAAATAGAAGTTTGTTCCCTCCATTGGTCATTTGGAAGTCTGTCATGATTTATAGCCTGATAAAGTAGTGTGGGAATAAAAATGAGGTTTTTCATTCCAACTCACATAGAATTAAGTTTATTAGGGGGAAAATCATTTCATTTTCCATCACACTCACCATTAACACAGTTACTTTAGGTTTTAGACCATGACTAAAATGAAAAGTCATATACTGAGAAATGGTTATCATATCGAGGAACCACATAATCATGAAAATTCACTTATAGTATGTCTTTGTTATGAAACCTTTCTTAATATATTACACTTTAGGTTTTTCATATGTTATTCATATACCAATAATATTTAAATTCATAATAATGGTTCTTGAAGAGTTTTCAAATTCCCAAAGCATATCCCATGGGAGTGTCAAACCAGGTGTGCCGCAAGGCCCATTGTCGTGTACCAAATTACCCCGAGTTAAGCGCTGAACATTTTTTGTAGTTTTTACCCCTAGTTATATATGTTCCAAGCCACATAAAGAATTAGTATCTAGACAGGTATATATTTCTAGGAAACCACTAACTCTATACTTTACCAAAATTCAATTACATTTTCCTATACTTTTCTTTATCCTTCAACATATCCCTAGACATGTAATTAGGGTTCTCAATAAATTTTTCTCATAATTGCATATAAATTTTAACTAAACCATTGATTTGATACCAACTATAGTGACCCCATCTTTTAATACATTAATATTAAATAACTTTGGTGTAATACCTAAAAAATTATACAAAAGGAGGCATAAAGACCATATTACTCTAGTGTCAATAGAATCATGGAAAATTGAAACAATGGTAGATAAATGAGCTAAATCATATCCCATTAGGTTATTATTAAATTTAACCTTTCTCAGATACATCAAAAATAATACATATATCCATAACCTGGGAGAAGGAAACATAAAAAGGGGGTGACCATAGATGCTCACTAAGGGTAAATAAGGGAGATATGTAAGCATAATAATGAGTATAAGTGTATGAGATCATGATCTTGAAAATAGAATATCATACCCTGCATATCAAATAACATAATATGAAAATTTTCATTAAATATTGGTAGTTTATAATCATAACTAAATAAAGAACATAATTCATGAAATCATAACATACGAATAAAACATGGAATTATGGTAGTCACAAAAGAATATATAATGATTTCAATAATAGTAAAATAATTGATTCCTACACCATCTTAGTGGACAAGTTCATTCACTAAAATGGGTTCACAACACATTCAAACCA
This sequence comes from Viscum album, assembly GCA_963277665.1. Taxonomy (NCBI): domain Eukaryota; kingdom Viridiplantae; phylum Streptophyta; class Magnoliopsida; order Santalales; family Viscaceae; genus Viscum; species Viscum album. The sequence continues at coordinate 1,458,782,153 of OY728150.1, read as the reverse complement.
TTTATTACTGAACCGAGTTCACTCCTCATTAAAACCCTGTAATATTGAACTATGTTCATTTACCATTCCCGCCCCATAAAACTTAACCAAGTTCATTTCTCATTCCAACCATGTCTTTCACAGGAGATATGAATCTTTAAACAATACATTAGAGGGATATATATGTCCCAACCATCTCATAATGAAATCATACACACATATGACACAAGATCATAACTAATCATATCATAACCCATAAAATAAAATGGGTATTATAAACATGTAATCATATAATAACCTGGGGAAAAGACAAGTTTCATAATCATTTAATTATATACATAACCCAAAAAATATAGTGGGATTTAAAATTATATAACCCATGAAAGAGAAATGTGTTTAATAAACATCATACAATCAAAATATAATACATTAAGAGAAATAATATTAATGGAAACATTGAATAATTTACCCAAAAAGTCATGAGTAACACCACTGTATGTTATATTATATATTAAATAATTCTTAAATTTCTTTTAAAAACATTTACATAGGAAAATATCCTTTCTTATTTGAAAAATGTTTTTTTTAACAAAAAACTTTTTGAAAAACTTTTTCTTTGGAAATATATTTGAAAAACTATAAACAAATATTCTAAAATAATAAAACATTTTTAAAATAACTTTTACATAAAAATTATCCTCAAGGATCATTTTAAAATATTTTTGAAAACATTTTTTTTGAAATAAAAAACAATTCTAACAAATGATAGAAATAAAGTATTATTTTCTTAAAAACATTTTCTTAATTATCTTTAGTACCAAAAACTAAAAAAATGGTACTAATACATAGATATATTTTGAATAACATAGTAGTGGAAAATTCATGAGTTTTCTTGAGAGTTGTATCATAATATTTTATCAACAAAGCATAATCATTAACAATATCAAAACGAAATGACATTGTTTCAATAAACTCCCACCACTAGTAGATTTATGTTTCATTTTACACCCTATATTATTATTATATTTGATTATATTCAGTAAAAATGTTTTCGGAATAAAATTATTTAGATTATGATGTTATTTTATAAAATTTTTATGTTTTATGAAACCAAATGTATTTGATCCTATAAAGTAAATCTTTTTTTCATTTTTTAAGAAATCCCGCTATTAGGAAAAGCATAAAACCTAAAAATAATAAAACACAACTACAACAAGAGACAACCAAAATACCAAACCCAAACCCAAACCTTACTAGATAGGTTTCCTAGCTGGATCAGCATATTACTTTCATGTTAGCTATCTGATATCAGTGTCTGGGTATAAGGGGACAAAACCTTCTAAACTAATTGTAATAAAATTTTTCATCTCTAGAAATTAATCCATGTCAAATGGGGGTGCCAAAATCTTAGAATAATACTTCAATTTGTGAGTTTTAGCATGCCATCTATTCTAAGATTAGATTCTCTGGATATCTCCCCTCAGTAAGGCTATCTGACTCTTACGCTGTCAAGGAATCATCCCCAAGTCAGTCCCTACTAACCTATTCTTTTTTATCCTTTATAAACATACTAAACATTGTTATCATATTTCCATTAAGAACATGGGATCTCATAGAGAATCCCTATCGACCTCTTGGTGATGCACCAACCTTCGAAGAGATGGAGTCTAAGGGAGACTTTGAAGTTAAGGTTCCCTCCTAAATTCCTTCCATAGCTCCCTAGGAAACACCCCACTCTCCAGATTCTCTAGTCATCATAGGTTTGGGAAGGTAAAACTAGTATTTTCCTTTCTTATCCTTTATCTTGGTCGGGGCTAAAAATTCCACAGAATACCGAGCCTCTTTTTTCCCTTTTTTCCTACCTCCAATTTATTTGAATTTTTTCCTTAATAAATTTTAAGGTATTAAATTTTATATGTTCAGTTAAAATCATTTTATTTCCATTGGTTATTTCTGTAATGATATGTATATTTCATCAAACACATTTTTTGTAATGGGTAACATTAGAAGGTGGTTATTTTTTTAGGTAAAAATAAAATTTACAGATTATGAGATGGGTGGGACCTATATATCCCACCAATGTAGTGGGTAAAAGATAATATATCATGAGATATATATGTTATGTGAATCGTTTAGGGAGTATATAGGTTTAATAATATTGAATGTGTTGAAATTTTTAATTATTCAGGATTGAGTAAATAGGTTGGCGGGTATCCTAATCTATAATGATAATAAATCCTTTTCTTATGATTATTCCACATTCATTTCTATGGTTTATAGATCATATTATATGATACTTATTTTACTTTCTCATTCAATGGAAAAAGAGTTATCATTTTTTTGGTTTTTTCTATCATTAATTAATATATTTAAGACTTAATGATTTATATTTTTTTTAAATCATATATTTTTCTATATTCATACATTTATAATTTTTAGAATCATATAATTATATAATTTTTTATTTCATCCATTACCAATCACTTGATCTCACCCCTCTTTATTTTTTTTCTTTTCATTGATCTGAAGAGGACTATGCCTCATGTAATTTTTAATAGTGGATTTATTTTAAGATGAAATGTTTAATTTATGTGAAATAGTACATTTTATTTTTCTAATATCTAATAAAATAAATATTTCAATCCTTTGTTTATGTAACACATTTTTAATATAATAATTAATCCATGATTTTATTATATTATTTATGTGTTTTTATCTTTTTTCACTTAATTTAGAATCATAGAAGTCTTTTTTATTAAATTATATATTTTTTGGACAAGTTAATTTTTCATTGTTGTTAGGGTTAGAAAACCATAGTAAAAATTCTATTTTTCACTCTACATATTGAGAGATATACTAAAATACTAGTCAAATCATTTTAAAGTGGTTATCCAATAAATAAATCCATATCTAAATACTATCACGTGGATTTATATTTTGAATAAAAGTACCAAAGGGTAATCACCCGTGAAGGTTTTGGTTAGGTATTGAATTTATCAATACCTTAATGCATGAAAAGTGGACATAAGACTGAAGACATGTTTAGACACTCCCATGGGATATTATTTGGTTAATAACTTGATCATTATGAACCAATATGAGGTATTTAATTCATAGTTATATTTTTTAATTAATTTGATATGTGTAAGATCACCCAAGGTAATGTAACCAAGATAAATCATAGATTTATATAGACTAAACTAAAGGAACTATATAAAACTATAGGAATGTAAAAGAACAATATTTTTTAATATTTAATTACTTATTTGAATATGATAAATTTCATTTATTACTAATGTTATTTCAGTCTTATTATCCCTTTTGGTTTCAGTAATGGATGGATATAGATGGAACTATAGGTGTGAGGGGAATTGTGAAGGATTCCTTAATAAAAAAACCATTAGAATTAGAGATGGAATTATAAAATGTTTCATTATGAAAAAAACAATTATCAAGGATTATGATAAATAATTATAATAAATTCCATGATGTAGATATAACAAATAAGATACTGATTGAGTCCCCTGATAGATCAAATGATAAGATGGTGAATGATTTTTTTAAAATATCATACATGTCAGAAACATCTAAAGAAACACAAGGTGGATATCATTGAGTGGTTTAGAAGACTCATTACCATCAGAATATAGATTCATGAAGAATAAAACCATCATATAATAATTAAGGATTTATTTAACACACTGAAAGAATATATAACACATTATAGGGAACTACTAACAATTCAATCTCTTATGTTTGGATAAATCATCAATAATCCAAGATAAATCCATATTTTAAGTATTTTTTAGGATAGTATGAATCTATAAACATAAATATAAATAGAGTAAGGAAGAAAAATAAAAATATTATTGATTAAGAAGATAGTGGTAAAGAGGTTTTAGTTACACTAGACCCCCAATATATATATGTATTTTAATTATATCAAACCTATTACATCTATAATGTTTTCTAAGAACATATATCCATAATGATTTTTGTTTTTTATTTTAAGGTAAAACATTTAGTTTCTTGGTTATTTAGATTTTTTTCATAAACAATTTTTATATCATATTACCCTCATCTAAAAATAGAATTGAGTTGATCTATGAAAAAGAATGGATATCTTCACTTTGACTACACATTAATTTCTAAAATTGGGGAAAACACAATATAAATAAAGTATGACTATTTATTAGAAAAAATTAAACTATAAATTATCTAATTTTTAATATAAATCCATTTCATTTATTTTAATACATAGTTTAGACATACTTTTCCTTGGAATGGTTATGGAAGATAAGTTTTTTCATGTATTCCCAACGATATTGAGGATCATATCTCAATAGAGATAATATCTTGTGGATGTACATATTTTCACAACCATTTTCTATTCATTCATGTAAATGATAATCAAATTATTAGGATAAAATTTACATCAGGGGTCAAATGCAATGACCTAATATATTAAATACATGAAAATACAAACAGTGTTCAATAACATGTGTCACAAGCTACACCTAATGTAAAAAAAATAGAACATATTAAGAATATATTATTAATAAATATATAAACAAATATGATGGTAACCCAACATTAATTATTCTCTTTAGATGTAAAATAATTTACATAATATAATATTAAAATGGTTATTTTAAATAATATCTATTTTCATTATGATATATATATATATTTATTTATTTATTTAAATAGATATTTTTTTAAATTTTTTAATATAACTATATAAATTAAAATTAATATTTGAATTCCACATAGAAGAATTAGATTGTGATATATTTTTTATAATTTTCTAAAATTATCAATTTTTTGGTAATTAGTTGATAAATACATATGTTAATCAAGTTCATCACTTTTAAGAATACACATAATATTATGAAACAATTTCCTATAAAATTTGATACTAAAATGTTAAAAAATATATTAAATTACTATTTTTATTTTTGAAATTAATGATAACCATTTTTGAAAATTTAGGTATTTTTTAAAAAAACATGTTTTTTGAATATTTTATTTAATTAATTATACGATTTTGAAATGAATATTTTGCTTAATTTTATTTTTAAATAATAATATTATAAATAATAATAGTTATTCAAAAATCATTATAATCAATGGATTTTAGAATTCTATCATAATAATAAATAAGTTTCCTTAAAATTAAATATTTTAAATAAATGGGATTTCAGTATTGCATGCACTAGAAATAAGATATATTTCTAGATGTATAGATATTTTATTTTATTATTTTTCCTTTTTTGGATAATTTATTTAGAAAATAATTTGAAATACCCTTTTTATTAAAATAAAAAAAAAGTCAAATATAAAACGGTAGAGTTCATACATGAAATTATTCACTTATGACAAGAAGAGAAAAAAAATAAAGAAGTAATAATGATCATAATCAGACTAATATGGTGAATCATAATAATCATACCAATATCATTCTAAATCTAAGAGTCGATAAGACCTAGTAATCATAGTTGTATCTAGGTAAGAGTAATATTTACTATGTATTAATTTCCATGGATGGGAAGGTTGTAAGCCTTTATCATCCACAGTATCTTTTTTCCATTAGACAATACCTGATTTACGAAAATATTTTCTTGAGAGTCATCCACTATATCATCATATTTTCCATATATTTCCTATGTTTCTCTTTTTTTATTGATTTCCTCTTAGATCTTTGAAAGATTTTCATTATTACCTTTTATCGAGTGCTCCTCAATTGAAAGATCATGGGTTTTCAAAAAATGACCCTTTTCAAATGTCTCACTAGGTTTAATGTTTTTTTCCTCATCTCTAACATGGTATTTACCAGGATAACGGTGAAATTTTTATTATTATTATTATTGTTTCATTAATATTACGTTATTTATATCAAATCTATTAAATTTTAATACCATAAATATTGATTCTAATATTATTTATAAACACACACACAGAAATATATATATATATATATATATATGAAAAATAATTTAATTTGTAATCTATAATAAATCAGGATAAGAATCCATAGTGGTCAAAAAAAATATTTATACAAAAAAAATATACGTTGTATCTAATTTTATTTAAAATTTAATTTTATAATATCTTGAAAATTAATTGGATTAAATTGATGATAAATTTTTTTCCATCACACCGAAATTTGGTTATATTGGTTTTTTTATAATTTTAAAGAAACATAAAATCACCATGTTAAAATAATGTTACAAAATATTAAATTTAAATATAAAAATTTAAAAATATAATGATAAAAAGACTATAACGTGTAAAAAAATGTTGATAAAAATATATTTTCCTTTCTATATCCAATTTCACCTTGCTCACAATAATTTTAAATAGTTTTATCCATTGTAATTGTAATTATATCATGGTATTTTTTCAATCTAATGAGTATTTGAAAAAAAAAACTCATTTTATCACCTTATAAAATGATACTTCTACTACCCCACATAGCTACACGTATATTTTTAATTATTACACTAAGATATTTCAATTTATTATTCTTATAACCCTGTCCAAAAGAACTAAACCCTTGGTCACTCATATTTTTCATAATTCCTTATATTTCTAAGGATATTCCAAGGAAATAATATAGTCTCTAATGTATGTATTGTCTCTTATTAAGCATTTATTCATAATCATAATCATCCAAATATATTATTACAATAATTATATAATTAAATTAGAATAATTTTCATGTTTATATTTCATTTTATTATATGTATAATGATTAATTACTCATTTCCACACACTTATAAAAACAAAAGATCATTACTAGTGCGTTGTGTAGACTACTGCCTCCATATTGTGACATCACTTTCTTTTCATTTATTATTATTAAGGATGGTATTATTTGTGGAAGTGAGTCATTAATATGATATATCTAATATAACTATAATTATGAAGTTTCAATTTAATATCCTCCTTTTTCCTTATCATGGTTTGATAAATGGGAATAGAAATCAGGTGTATGTACAGATTAGCACCTTCTTAGTGATTCATTTTTTCTTTTTCATTTATATTTTCACTCATTATCAAATAATATTTAAATAAAAATAACTATCATGAATATTTTTATATAATATCACTATATTTATATTATTTCAAAATAAATATCTCTTTAACTATAGTATTCAATCGAGTTAAATATGTTCAAGTTTTGTTCAGTTTAACTGCCTATGTGAATAGCACTATAAAATTCAATTATAGACGATTATGAGAACATGAAAATAATATTATAATAATATATTAATATAATAATGATTATTACATAGTTATGGAAATATTATATTTTGAATTTATAATTTTATTAATGTGACATTTTTGTTCATGAAATTTTTTTAAAAAATCATTATAATTTTAGTTTTAAAAAAAGTAACTCAAATAAAAATAGATTGAAATAAGAACATACTCCATTAAAATATTTAATAAAATGAATAATCATAAATTATATATCAATAATGAACTTTATATTAAAATAATTTTTATTTATATTAATATTATCAAATATGTGATAAATAGTTAATGTTATTCACACCTAATGTTGAGGATAGAGTAAAACAATCTAAAAAATGAAGATAATTTTTGTTAATGAAGATTATAATTGAGAATATATATAAATAATATCAAAAAATATGTTAAAAATATTTTTATCCTAATGATATAAGTTGGTTAATAACATTTGTGGAAATATAGCTTAAAATAATGGGAATAGAAAAATCAACCTCCATTCTTTGAGTTATAAAATTTATTATTGGAACTTCATTTTAAAAAGAAATTCCCTTTTATAATATGTTATAATTATTATTTATGGGGAAATGTTTTTTTGACCAAATTCCAATTCCTTTAAATGTTTCCTTTTTATTTTTTAGAGTAATGATACTTTTAGAAAGATACATTTAAATAAGAATTTTACTATGGATAATAAAAAAGGTATTGAAAAGTTATTTTCTATTTGATTTTTTTTCATTATAATAAATTTATATAGCTATAGTAAGGTTACTTTCATGTTTCAACCTATACTATTCTTTTATGTTACTATTCTGGGTGAGAATTTTTTTGATATAAACTGATTTAACTCATGATTTTATCTTATAATATTTGGATGTTTTATGAAACCCATTTTATTTTCTAAGGATCCTTATAAAAATTAAATGATTTAAAATTTTGATGTTTTATGAAAACCATTTTATATTCATGGGTTGTTTCTTTTATTATTTAAAAATTTCATGAATCTGATTTTTGTTCATTGGGATATTTTATGATGTGATTCTTTTTTAATTGTCACACGAATATATATGTTATGAGTGAGGTACATAACCCTCCAATTAATTAGATAAACTATTATATCACATGTGATATAAATGGTATGTGAATGGGTTAGAAGTTATCTAGGTTTAAAAAAGGGTTTTAATGATATATTTTATCACAAATCACAATTTTAAAAGTGAATGGGTTAGTGGGTAGGCCAGTTCAAAATGTCATAAAATCATATGTTTATGAGTGTGCCATTTTATTTTCTATAGTTTAAGGATAATTTAATATTATTCTTTTTTTATTTTTTCATTACATGGTAAATATTTTATCAATGAAATGATATATCTATCATTCATACTTATGGTTAAAACATAATGATTTATGTTTAATTTAAATAAAATATATTTTATTATTCTTAATTTTCTAAATGTTTAAAATGTTACCCCTATAGACATTTTTATTTTATCATTTACTAAGAATTTTATCTCACCCATATTAATATTTTTCATTCCCCATGATTTGAAGAGAATATAACTCAATTAATGTCTTTGAGTGGATTTATCTTGTGGAAAAATTTTCACATAATTTTCAATAATATTTTTATGTTTTTTATATCCATGAAAATATAACATTACGTCTTTGGGTGATGTTACTATATGTAAATATAATAATTAATCCAAATTTTTTAATGTATAATTTATGTATTGATATATTTGGTCTCTTCATGATTGTTTATCTGAGATCTAATCCATTTTATCCATGATCATTTATTATGAAATAGAATAAGTCTCATAAGGATCATCTAGTTCATGATTATGTTTCATATTTTGTGGACTATCACTTCCCTGGATATAATTTTCAGAGAAAAACAATACTTCATGTGATCCATTATTAATCATTCAACCCTATGAAATTAATTTCATAAAAATACCAATAAAAATTTGAAATACAAAAATGATGGGTGAACTCATACAAAATATATAATAAATAAGAAATGATTTAAAAATTATTTTCCGCAAAATCATATAGGATTATATTAATGATGATTATATATATAAATATTTATTATATTTTTCTTCACTAAAAAGTTTTAATAGCTTTGTGGAATTTAATTTTGTTCACATATAAAGTAATATTACAGGATTATTAATTTAATGGTGATAAAATGTTTGTATTGTTACTCACATTAGTATGAGATAACTCATAGAATAGAATTTTTCAGATTAAATTGGTTGAACAACAAGGAGAGGTGTGGAATAAAACATTTACTTCTATGAGTTTACAAAGAATTTAATAAATTGTAGAATTAAATATGTAAATAATAAATATATAGGGTATTTTTCCAAGATAATAGATATAAAAATAGTCAGTATAAAACTTTACCTAGCATAGAGTTTATAATATAGTTGTCTACTTCAACTAGGAGTGACTTTCACTATAGGAAAAAAATAAATCCACCAAAAATCCTTCTGTCATCCCCATGTTCATGATATTACAATTAAAAATCATCATTAATTACTTTGATATGATCAATCATGCCCTCCCCAAGAAACCCTAATAGATATACAGGTCTACATAATGTTTCCTAATAACCCCCAATAAGGGTAAATGAGTTCAAAACAAAATTTGTGTTATGTATTAACTCTATCTCGGTTTTCATTATATTATTTTTACTAAAGTATTTAATATAATGTATCATTAATATAAATGTTCATTTAATCTGTCATGGTGATATAACACAATCATATATTTTTATTCACTTGAACTGGTATGATTGATTATATAAGTAATTACATATAATTTCTAAATAAAATACATAAAAATGAAAATATATCAATGAGGTAATAAAACTAAGAATATTGTATAATTAAAAATTCAAATTAAGGCATTTCATATACTTCTAGAAAAAACACAATCAAGAACAAAATATTATTTTGGAAAAAAACTGTTATAAACAACATCAGAATTTTATAATGAAATTATAAATAAATTTGATAAACAATATGTAAATAAATAATGAGATACATATTTTGGTATTTATAAGTTATTTAATAGTAATATGATCATTAGAATATTAATTGACAATTGGTTCAATCATCTACCTAATAAAATAGTTATTTAGCTAATGAAAGTTATTTAATATATATGGTTTAATATTTATATGGTTTAACATAATTATTTATAATCATTTTAGGTATATAATAACTTTTCAAAAGATATATTTGAGGTTTTTTAAAAAAAATGTGCATTTTTGTTAGGGTTGTCTTATGATAATTTGTAAAATTGAAATTTTTTTATTAAAATTTTAATGTCGAAATTAACATAAATTTATATACTTATTTAAAATATTTAATTTTTATAACTTTTATTTAATTAATATATAATATAAAAAATAATTTTAAAATAGTAAAAAGAAAAAAATAATCAATAATATTAGAATAAAATATCAATATTTGGGATAGAATTTTTTATATATTTTTTATGACATTTTCTAAGATAAATATATACATAATATTTAAAAAGAATATGAATAAATGTATTTTTTTAACTAGATTAACAATATAATCTTATAACAAATTATTATTATTTTTCTAACAATTTGTTTTTTTTTTGTTTTTAAATATATAATTTTTATGAATATCAAATGTTTTATGAATTAAAACCAATATAAATAGTAATTATATATATATATATTAAAATAAAATATAATTCCAAACTAAAATAATGTATTTTTAAAAAATATTTTCAAATTATAAAAATATATTATATAAGAACTCAACATTAAACATTACATAATCTTGAGTTTTATATCATGAATTCATTCTCTTACATTTGAGGATCATTTTAGGATTAAAGTTTTTGAGAATTATGCCCTAACCCATACATAATATTTTCATAAAAAACAATATGGAAAATTATTATAAGTATCCATTTTTTCACAATATAAAACCCTTAATATAATGTTTGATTTCATTTCATGATAAATCTATGAATATTGACAAGTATCCATCTTTTAACTTAACCATCCTTAAACCCTATAGAGAAGAATTTTAAAACATGGTAGGAGTACAAAAATTTTAAAATGGGTTAAAAAAAATTGAAACCATTAGACTAGGGAAAACATGAACACCCAAGAAATTTTTACCTTTATATCAATATTATATTATTTAAATAAATAAATAATTATCAGATGAAAAAAACACACAATTGTTTCTCAAATAAAATCATTTAATCCTGTAGATAGAATAGATTAATAATATGGTATCTTGGGGTATCACAATACATATCATGTATATAAATGGAATAACAATATGGTTGACTACAAAATATTATGCATTGGAGGGATATCATGGACCCATCCATCCTTGGTTAATAATGTAACCTTCTATCCATGGTCTATAATGTAACCACCCATCCTTGGTTTATAACATAACAACCCAAAAACATAAATAATTTACAATAATTATAACATAATAAGAACACATAAATGCTTTAAATATTAACATCACACTCGTAATATATTCTCCTCCATCATTAAAAAAATTCAAATATTAAAATATCCATATCTGTTAAAAACCAATTTTCCAATACAAAAATACAAAAAAAATGGAATGAGGGTTGTTATTATAATAATAATACATGAATGGTTATAATCGAATACCGAATAAAAATAATGGTTAGATCAATGGAAATTTCATTATCATTGTATACATTAAAAATAGAATGTTCCTTTGATTTTTTGTAAGGATATTCACACATTCTATACAAAGAATCCGTTCTTTTGAAAAACATTGAGACATATTAAAAAATGACTGTTATAAAACTATCATGTAACTCCCTTCAGTTCACATGTAGTCCTTATTTGAGCCTTGGTATTTCTCTTTTTGGGTTCGAGAAAGTTTGGGGATCACTGGATGAAAATAATGTTTTTTGAGAAAACATTCTCGTTTTATGAATAAGGCACAAAATTATATTTATTTTTCTATATGGAAAAAATATTTGTACATATGAGTTTGGAAACTGTTGAGAATTGTTAAAGAACCCATGTAGCCTCAAGTGAAAATCTTGCACCCTATGGATATAGGGAATTTCACATTTGTCACTCAGTTAAACTAACAGTGTGGGAAAACCTTTCCCCAAACTTCAAAGGAATGTAGGGAAAATAATTATGAACATGAATATTTTAACCATGTGGTCTCCTAAAGGAAACTGTGAAACCCTCCTCTGAACAATTAAAAATGGGATTTAACATTTCTTCACTTTTTCATTATAAATACCAATCAACCCTATATCTCATTTAGGATCATCATTATCTTTCCCCAATGCTTTGGAGTTCCCCCTGGATTCCTTGTTGAATTCCTCCATTCATGATGGATTTCTATGAACTATGTCAGGTTCATGATAGTGTTTAACTTTTTCTTTGCAGATCTATAGTAGATATATTATCCTCCCATTTAATAGAATCTAAATGGTATATGTATGTTATATATAATAGGTCTAATAGATTATTAAAAAATTTCTAGGGGATCTACGATTACGAGGACTAAATATATTCATCTTCGATATCTATTTATAGGGAAGTTTTCTCTACCTCTTTTTGAGGTAGGAGTTTCTATAAAAAAATTTAATTATAGGAATTATTTATTGTTATTATAAAATTTATTTTTCTTATTCCTTTAATTGATTATATTTTTTGTTTCAATGTATTTCATGTAAATAAACAGGTTTTAAAATGGGGTTTTCTTTAAAAAAATGTTTTTTCACAAGAAGTGTATTTTTTAATGCCTGAATGGTGGTTTTGGATTGGAAATGGATTTTCAAACCATGGAGTATATTGTTTTGGAATTGAAATTTTTTTATAAATTGTGAGAATGATTTTATAGTGGGTTTTGTTCATTTTCGTATTGGTATCCTAGGGTTTATCAGGAAAGGTAAATAGGTGACCATAGTGTGTGTGGAATGACTAGGGGTTTCTTTGAGATATTGATGGACTGTTTAAGGACATGATATTTGTTTGAGAGAAATTGATCCTATGGAAGTATATTTTATTTCTAGAATTTATTCCTATATGATAGGTCCCAATACAAAAGACTTTTCTATTTATTATTATTTATCACATGATGGATTTTATCATGGAATATTGCCCACATATTTTTCACATAATGTTGTATCGCATTGTTTCACATGATGAATTATCTCATTGATTGGTGTTTATATTCTTATAATATTTTTGTGGATATGCTTCCAAATTTTATCACTTATAATTTTCATATTATTGGATATATGGTTATGAATTGATATTATGAAAAACTAAATAATAATAATTTAGAAATGGGTTTCAGTTTATGAAAATTATTTCAAAAACTATTTTCATTTTAAAATATAGAAATATTGCATTATTTATATTATACGTTCCATAAACATGGTTGCGGTATCCTATAGGTAATTTTCATCACACCATAATTTTGAATTTAAGAGGTTTTATATGTTGTATTTCATGATCTATGTAAATAGAAGATCATCTTTCAGTATGTTGGGTTCTCTTTTTGTCACTACCTTCAGATCAAGATGGTTTTGAGTTAAAATTTGGTCACATATAGGCTTATTGGTCTTTTTTAATTCATACATTTCTTGTTTATCTATTTTTTCTTGGATTATAAGCATCTAGTTATTTATTTTTACTCCACATTGAACTTTTTTTTATTTCTTTTTTTGTCATATTGAAGACTTGTCTCATTTACCATTGTTATACCCCACAGTGAAGGGATGTATTATGTGGATTTTATATATGAAATGGGTTATTAATTTATAATTTGGTACTAGAGGGATGGTCATCGTGGATTGTATTTATACTTATTCAGTGTGGTTTTATGTCTTGGGTAGATGTGAGTTAGAACCGTCAGATTTCGGGTAGTATGTTTGCAAGGGTGCCTAACTAACTCACTTCCGTGTTTAAACTCGAGTAACCATCGGTGGTGTAAATTTTTTTTTATATGTTTAATACTTGGATTTGGAGGTTATTATAATGAATTTTATATAAATTTTATTTAAATTTTTATGTTATTTATTAAATAAATATTTTTTATCTAACAATTCATAGTTTTTTTAAATTCATGGCATTTTAAAGCATAGATAAAAATTCTAGAAACTCTTAATATTATTTTCAAATATTATACAAAGATGATTGTTCAGTGTCTCATGATAATCAAAAAATTCCACCAATAAGAGATCATTCAAATCTAAGAGAGGGAGCTTCGAGTTAGGATTCACAAGAGAATCATGAAGTGGTCCTTTAATTTGATGAAGCTTTAATCCATACAATTCAATGATTGGGTCATGTGGGTGTTAGGGACCAACGATGTGTGGTGAATCATGGTTCTAAATTCACTAAATTCCATATATCCTCCATTGTGACAAGGGACAAAAATAATATAAGGAGTGGGTGGGGACAACATAGAGGTTCCTCATCTTATTGAAGACACATGAGGACTCTATGGTGGGGTTTTCCACATATATTCTTGAGGTAATGGGATAGATTTGGTGGGAATCTATTTGGGAAGCTATGTTTCACAAGGATATTACCTGGGATTATTTTATAAAAAAATTTAATCAGATGTTTTACCATTATAAATTACAAGTGGTGAAGAACCATGAGTTTTTAACCTTGTTGTAATGTAAGTATATCGTTCTTGATTATTTCACAAATTTTGTTGAGTTGGTGAATCAGTAACTAGAGCTAGTTACCAATGAGTACCTAAATGATCATAGGTTTGTGTTGGGATAGATATAAGATATTCGATCGATGTTAGTTCTCATGTTCCTTCTGAAATATATAGAGGTGGTCAAAAAATTCGATTCGGATGAGGGAAAGTATTATGGATATTAAATTTTGGGTAGAGCTTCAGTTTGTGTAGTTGTTATCCATGGTGTGTCTTCTGATCAAAAAATTTAGCACATGGGTGGTCAATTTTATTTAGGACACATTTCAAGGGTTTTATCTAGACAACACTTGTTTTTTTAATCAGTGTAGAAGGAATGGTAATACCAATCATAAATATAAGGACGCTCCTATGATTTGTCATCATTGTGGATTATCGAGCCATATGAAGTGATTTTGTGAAAGGATGTCCCAACATAGTAAGATAGGCCCCACTCTCACCAAGGAATCATAGGTTCTTACCAATGATTCCAAGGGTGGTGGGTCTAATACTCCTTCTAAGGGGATGTTTATATCTATATTAGGGGATTAAATTATGTGGTAGAGTATGATCTAGGGGAATCCAAAGCTACTCTAGCTACTATTATAGGTACGATAAATATTTCATCATCTATGGTGATAGATTTCTTTGATATGGGTTCTATTAATTCTTCAATATGATCAATGTTATTTGAAATTTTTTAATCATGTTTGGAATTTATTTCATTCTTATTATATATTTAAAATAATTTTCTTAGAATTTCTGAGTAATATTTCTTGTTTTTAGCATGTCGGTTGATGATAGATGACTTCAAGGTGATATAGGACTTCTTATAGCTTGATCATGACATATTTTACTGGATACATGGAATGGATTAGATGAAAATCATTAAGGACCATATATACTATAAACATCATAAGGTTTTGATTTTTATCTATTGATGGGGTTACTCATGTTTTTCAGGTTGAGTGTGACTCTAGATCGAGAAGGATAGGGATGGCTGTTCCTTATTATGGGGTAATATCATGCATGTTTTCAAAGATGGTTATTTATTTCAATGACCCTAGTGTTGATATTACCCATCCTACAGTGGTGTGTGTGTATACCCCAGGGTATTTTTTGATATTGTTTTGATAGTTTGTCGCCCCATAGAGAGGATGTGTATTCTATTGAAATAAATTGTGGTACGATGCCCATTTCTAAGCTATCGTATCCATTGACACATGCTAAGTTGTTGTAACTAAAATCCTAGCTTTAGTATCTATAAGATTACTTATTTATATATACTAGAGTGTCACCATGGGATTCCCATATTCTTTATTCTATGAAGACAGGTGGGACTCCCAGTATTTTCATAAATTATCAGTAGCTAAATGAGGTGAACATTAATAAAAAATATCCATTTACCTATAATTTATGATCTTATTGGCCAACAGATAGGGGAATCGTGGTATTCAATTATTAACCTTTTGTCACGATATAACCAGTATAAATTCCTAGAAGTGGATATAACTAAGAATAGTTTAGGAGTCGATGTGGGCATTTTTAATTTATGATTATGCCTTTCAGTCTCACTAATGCTCCTCTGCTATTTATGACTATGATGGAATGAATATTTCATTGGATCTTAAATAATTTTTTTATTGTGTTCATGGATGATATTTGGGTGTAATCTGAGACATAGTAGGAGCCTGCAAAACATTTTTCTATCATTATTAAAAACATGAAATAACATTTTATCTATGGTATGGTTCTTAAATAAGATGTTTTGATATATGAAGTGAAATTTATGGGTCTTATGATTTCAAAGATGGGAGTACCCATGGATCATGAAAAGATACATGCAGTTATTCCCTATGAGTATACTATAAATGTGTTTTGCATTCATAAAATTTTGGATTGTTCTAGTTACTATATAAATTTTGTCAAGAATTTACTCAAGATCTCATATTTGATGATAGATTTAACCCATTAAGGATGTAATTTTTGAATGGAATGAAAAATTTTAGAGATAATTTGATGATTTAAAGTTGAGTATAACTTCAAAATAAGTTTTTATAATTTTAAAATGGGGATCATGTTATGATTTTTTCTACAATGCCTCCACTATAGGATTTTGATTTGTCATAATATAGGGAAAAGAGGTGGTAGCCTATGGATCAATATAGTTATTCAATCAGGAGAAGAAATATTATACACATGATATTGATTTTTCATCTTTCACATCTGTGATTTTTATTTTTGGGTGTTCCATTTATTCTATCCAACGATTATTATTTTGTTTTTATGAGAGTTTTTGGTGAAAAGTGTTCCTTTTTTGGGCTTGACAGTAGGTGGTGCATGGTTGGTGCATGGTTAGAGGATACCATGCACCCTTTCCCAAGAAAATCTAAGGAAAATTTTCAATTGGAACAGTGTTGATCGCACAATTGGAACATGGTTTGAAAAATCACATGGGCTAATTTTGTAGCTTGTTCCTCTTAGACAGTGAGGGACGCATAGTTACTGAATTGTTTTCTAAACCATGAGGGCTAACTATGTGACCTAAACAAGTTAATAAATTTGTGAAATTTCTCATCTTCCCTCTTCGTGATTTAACACCAAATAACATAATTCCTTCTTGATTCTATATATACAACCCTATGAGGCTCATCCCCTCATCGTCACACCTCTTTCCTCCTTCCTTGGTAATTATAAGGTGATTTCATGAAGGTTTAAGACTATGTTTTTAGGGTAATATTCTACTCTATTCATTCTCTTCCCCATCCATCTATTTTCTCTTCATTTATTCTTCTTTCTTGGTCCTCAGGATCTCGGTTTAATTTTACATTTTTTTTAATTAGGGGTTTTGTTTTGTTATAGTTTTTATTTTTTTTATTTCTCCTTGAAACCCTTGTATAGTTTTTCTTGTTGGTCATTACTTAAGCGCTTGTAATTTTAGGTGGGTTTCCCTATTCACTTTCCATTTGAATTTAAGAATTATTAGTTTCTTACATTTCCCACAATACTTATATGTTAATTAGTGATGAATGATTTTTATAAAAAAAATTATTGAAAAATAAGGAGATTTTCATATTTATTATGAAGTATATGTTATTTATTCATTTATGTACCAAGTGTTTAATAAATTTCCAGGTTGGCCTTTGCTAGTGGATTTTGGTTTTTAAACCATGGTATGGGTTTGTAAATGTATTTTTGGAATTTAAAATGGTGGTTTGTATTTATTAAAAGAATCTCTAAATGGTTTTGAATAAAATGTGGTGTCTATTTGGTTCAATGGAAATGGTTTGACAATATGAAGGAAATTTTTTGGTTTCCTTTTAGAAACGGGTGTTTTCTCGTAGGGTGTGGAGTCTTGTTTGTCAGTTCTGTGAAATTAGTGGTCTTTAAAACCCTCCTTGGATAATTATCTTTCCATGGTTTCATTTAATGTTGTGGTAGGCCAAAATTGGGAGGAACCCTTGTGATTAAATGGTTGAAAGGAAATATATTGTTAACTCATGAGTCACTTATTATGTGAGTTGCTTGTGTGTGATGTATGTGAATGTGATTGGATGCTTTTTTGGAATTATTGGCTCACCATCACTATAGTCTTGACATGGGAAACATGGATTCCTAGTGGATTTTTAGTGAATGGATGTTAGACTAACTTAGTATTTCACCCTAGCCAATAGACCTTAGCATAGACATTTCTTCACTTTGGGGTAGTTCCCCGTAGCTAGACTAGGTAGGCTACAATCAAGAATGTGGGTGAGTTAATGTAATTGAATGAGGAATGAATTTAACATGAGTTATATGTAAGTATGTTCTATACTATTCTCTTGATCTCTTAGGTTCTCATATGTAATTAGGTACATATCTATGTACGTCAGATGATTAAGAGGAATTTTTGGTTGGTCATTATAGCATGTTTTATTATGTTTCCCTTGTTATGTGATCATTGTTTTGTTTCCTTTTATGATGTAAATCCTTGTCAAAATTAATGTGTTTGTTTTTAAAGGATTGTGAAAAATGTTTTGGAAATTGTTTACACATACATTCTCCCTTTTTTTGTAAAAACATCATCCTTCTCTCCAAAAATGAGGGTGTCTTCTTGTAAAATAACATAGATTTTAATGAGAAAAGGGAAAGTGATCGTGTTTTTTTTAAGTTGAAATGGGTGAAAACCCTACTTTTTAATATTATATTTAAAAACTGAAATTTATGTTTATTTATTTAAATAGAATGATATGAGAATAGATTATTTTCGAACTTCTACTGAGTTTTAATACCCATGCCTGTAGTTCATTCATGTTCTTATATTTTAGTACAAGTTCCGTCTTTGTTTTGATTAACATGGAAAATGGTTCGTTTTGGAATCATAAAGTGAGCCTTAAGGTCACATTGAGATGTTGTGGTCATCATGTTCAGTTTGGGTTTTTCTGTTCTGTTTTTTTATTTTAACTTTTTTGTATAAATGATGTTCAGTTTGGTAATTATATTTTTTGGGGGATACTTTATTTTTTATCATTGTCCAGTTTATTTTATTGGGAGAAACTTTTCCCTTTATTTTTCTATTGATATCAAAAATCTAGTGTCTAGCCTAGATAATCTAGAATGCCTCCCATGCCTTATTGTAAGTCGGATCATGTAACCAATTTCTGGTTAACTCGGGTTGGTTGTTGAAAAAATGGTACCAAATCCTAGGTTCTTTAGAGGACCTAGATTTCAATGTGACTATATTTATTTGGGATGTAATGTTATATGTAATTGGACTATTAAAACCATGGGTGTAGGATAGGGGGAGTGTTTTTCCAACACCTTTTATGTTGAACCTTGAGTTACCTTAGTAATTTGGGTATTTAATTGGGTTATTGGGTTCTTTTCGGTTGTTTGGTGTTTGGAAAAATTTACTAAGAGTTTTTTCAGTGGTCTCAGTGATCTCATAGGGCCTGGAAAGCTATGTGGAGCTAGGGAAATTTTCCTAAAATACTATTCATGATAATGGAATGATTTTCATATGGGCACCAACCTTATGGTGAAGTCTCCCATTGATACTATTTTCTTATTTTGAGTTGTTTTGTGTCCTTCAATATTTTAAATATCTTGTGATAAACCCTTTCTTTTATGTTGGGAAAATATTATTTTAAGTGGTAATGGGTTGGTTCTTGGAAGTTATAAAATGAGTGTTCGTGTTTATTTTAAATAGGTTTTTGGGAATCTGTTTTAACAAAGAATATATTTTAGATAAAATGTATTTTTAATCTAATGAATTTTTATGGAATTTTATTTTTTGAATTGAGAAAAATGTTTTCAATGTGAAAATTTGCTTTTTGGATTGAATTCATGATATTATTTTGTGATAAAATAAAATGTAATTATGTATAGATTTTGAAGATTGTTTTGGCTTAGAGGTTATTGAGATTTTGAAAAATAATTTTTAAAATTTTAAATTGGAATTGGAATGTGAATTTGAGAAATGGGTTGAATGTTTTGTTTGAAAATGAAGAAGTCATGTTTTGACCTTTAGTATTATTATAATCTCCCACATGTAAGGATGTGTGTGAGGAAGTGGATTATTGATTTCATGAGTTTATGGGTTCCCAAACTGGCATTGGAATATGAATGTGTGAGTCTATATGGAATACCATTGGTGGTCATGAATCTAGTCAAGTATGGTTTTGATTTTCAAAATATTTTTCAAGAGAAATAAATTATGATTCTTTAAAAATATGTTTTTGTGTAGCACATTTTCTTATGATTTGGGTTTTTTTAATATGGTGTTTTGAGTTTGAGAATTATTGTTGATGAATTAGTTTTGTTTTAGTTATTTTTTATATTGTTTCTTAGTGTATGCACCCATCAAAGATTTGATGGATATTTTAGGTGAAGCTATGAGTGGTTCACCATTATTGATTCCTCCATTTTATTAACCCATATACTTTGTTCTTGAATTTCGGAAGTTGAATCATCCTCTCTTTTATGTTCAAGAAGATCCTCTCTAAGCGGAAGAGTGGATGCGAAAAATTGAGAGAAAAATCAGTTTCCTTGAGTTCATGAGTCATTAATGGTTATGTTCACTACCTTCATGCATTAAGGTCTGTCATGGAAGTGGTGGAAGTGAGTCTCTTAAACTAAACCTCAGTAATATCTTACCTGTGAGTTCTTCAAGGAATGTTTCCTCCTCTATTATTATCTGAGGAAGTAAAAATGTGGAAGGGGATGGATTTGTGTTGTGTATATCCAGATGATGGCTCAGTGTTGGAGTTATTTTTTCTTTTTTTGGATCTATTTCCTTTCCTTATGGATTGGATTTTGGAATATTCCTTTAAGGCTCAACATTTTGAGAAAAGGAAACATCTTGATCTGTAGTTGAAGATGTCTGAGTTTGGTCTAACCTCATTTTCTAATGTGGTGGGAAAAAAATTTCATGTTGAAGCTATTTTAGAAGTAGAACATGAGGTATTCAACCATCCTCGATTATCATGAAGTGATGAAGAGAATTATAATAAGTAGATGAGGAATCATCCTGATGTAGTTGGTACTCATCGCATAATTAAAAAGCCTTTAGATCATTTGTCAGCTTCTTCTAAGCATAGGATCACAATGTTTCATCTATGTTGAAATTCTGATCATAATACACCATCATTTCTGAATACTCCAATGACCTACCATTACTATAGACATATAGGTCACCTGGAATGGTTTTTTCAGGGTATTTACTAGAAGTGAAATAGATCAGATCCAGCACTTCATGAAACACCTCATCCTATTTGTATAAGAAATGTTCTGGATTGGATTTAATTTTAAGTTACCTTATGTGGAGTGTTACTACCTTTATATTGGTTGTGTTCTATTTTCATTTTCATTCCTTGCGACCAAAATAGATGTTGGTTATCATTCGTGAACATCAATTTTAATTAATGTGTTTCTTTAAGAAAATCTAAAATTATTCCATCTTGAGTGGAGGTGTGTTCTATTGTGTGTATGGTTTTTTCTAACTATCTTTTATGGTGTAAGAGGATGATGGTGTATCTTTTAATTCCCAATCCTAGTGAAAGTGCCTTGTTCTAGAAAATTGAGCCTCTTTTTGTGTCATGTTATTTTGGTTCTACTTGGGGTGTTTGGTGGATACTAGTGATACTAAGAGATATAGTTTTGATTAGGGATTATTAGCTCCTGGATGTGAGAAAGAGAATGTTTAAAGACATTAGGGCTATAGCCATATTCCCTGACATGAGACTTATGTGATTTCATGAATCAAATGAGTGTGGAGGACCTTTTCATATCTTTTCTCTTCAATGGGGTAATGGAGACGGTTTAGGATTATCTGTTGTAACTACTTTGTCTTAAAAGGTCCTGTTTTTTTTTTGATAAAAGACATAGACTCCTCATTTCCTTATTATAGTCCATGTGGTTTGAAAGTTCTTATTTAGTTTTTTTAATTAATGGTGGTCTCATTTTCTTGAAATTATAGTGTTTTTCCTTTTTATATGTGAACCTCAAATTGGTTGTCCTTGTGCGGTTAACATTTATGAGTCTTTTTTTATTTTAGTTTGTGCTCATCTAAAGATTGTTTTACCTTATAGATATTATGAATCATGGATTGGTTTACTTCATGGTTTTCAGTTTATTTCGTCATATGCCCCCTCTTATAGTGCGGGGTTGGTCTATATGGGGAGTTACGAGGCTGGTATATGTTGGATTTCCTATGTCTGTCAATGATTGTTGATTTATAATGGTGGGGAGTACATTATGGACTCCCATGTTGAAAAAATGGTTTGATATCAATTGTTAGTTTTTAATGAGGTTTTTTCTTTTAGAGTTTCTTGATTTTGGGTCTTTTAGTTTGGATGGACGTCAGTATTTTGTAGTATGCCTGATGGATTTCCTTATGGAATAGTTATGGGGTGTGTGGTTCGAGTTTACCATCATTTTTTGGAAATTGTTTTGGGGTCTGTTGGCTTGTTTCGGGTAGTTTTGTGTTTCTTATTTTGATGGTGGTTGTGGTGCTCTTAATTTTGGGGAATCATATTGAAAGAGTGTGTGAACCTTTTAGTTTTATCTAAACTGGAGATATTTTATCTTTATGGGGGGTAGAAAGAGTAATAGTGGGGAGAATTTTCACATTCATGATTTTTATTTTTGAGGTTCTCCTTTGTTCATTTGTACCTATTTTTATTATTTGGTTTCATTGAGAGTTTTTTGTGAAAAGATTGGTTTTTTGGTCTTAACAGTATGTGGATCAAGGTTGGTTCACGGTTATAGGAAATCATTGGCCCTCACCTAGGAAATCGTGTGACAATTGTTCATTCTGGATAGTGATGATTGCACAGTTGTCGTATGGGTTGGAAACCCGTATGGGGTAATCATGTGACTTATTCTTCTTGGAAAGTGAGGGGTTCATGATCCCTAAACATTTTATCATACCATTTGGGCTAAATGTGCAACCTTTTGAGGTCATTAAAAGTGTAAAATTCCTCTTCTCCACACTTCAGGATTTAAACCCAAATCACTCTATTCCTTCCCCATTCAGTTTGTGCCACCCTAGTAAGCTCCTACCCCATCCTCACTCATACCAATAATGAATCTTAATCTTCGCTTTGGGATAGTTCCCCTAGGTCTAACCAGGTAAGGTTTGATCGAGCATGTGGGAGAGATGATGTCATATGGTGAGTCAAGCCTTTAAGATGACTTTGATGTAAGTATGTTCTAAATTATTACCCTAATATAATAGGTTCTCCAATGTCTTTCGGTACTGAATTATTTACAATAAAATATTAAGATTCATTATGGGTCAGTTTTCTTGTGTGTGTTTTTCTATATCCCTTGTTATGTGATCATTTGTTTCTTAGAATGTTGTAGTTATTTGTTAAATGTGATGTGTTTGTTTTCAACGTATTTTAGAAAATGTTTTGGAAATGTTTTTCCCTTTCCTTCTCCCCTTTATAGTGAACAATTCATCCTACCCCTATGAAATGAAATTGTTATATTCTTGAAAAAGTACATGGATTTAAATAAGAAATGTGCAATGGAATGTGTTTTGTTTTAATGTAGAAATGTGTGAAAAAATACTTTTGTATATTTTATTTCAACCATAAAATTTATGTTTCTTTATTTAAAGGGAATGAATTGTGCATATATTGTTTGGGCACACATACTGAGTTTTAATACTCACGCCTATAGTTCATTCCTGATTGTAGATTTTATTTTTGGTTAAAGATTGGTTTTGATTATTGTTGGAGATATTTTGTTTTGGTATCAAAGAGTGACCACTAGGTCACATAGAGATTTTTTGGTCATCATGTTCTGTTTGGTTTTAATTTTTTGGTTTTTTGACAATTTTGTATAAATGATATCCAGTTTGGAAATTGTTTTTATTTTGGGATTCTCTATTTATTTTCTAATGTTCAGTTTATTTTATTGGTTGAAATTGTTCCCTTTCTTTTATGTTGATTCCCTAACACTATCTATCATCCTTGGTGGATTGGGAATGCCTCTCAGACCTTATTGCAGGCTAGATCAAGTAACAAGTTTCAGGGTTGACCTAGGATGGTTCATGATAGAAGCAATTATGATGTACTAAAAACATGGAATCATAGTATATTTAGTGTGAAAATTACAATGTATTCTAACCATATAATCCAAAAATATATTTTTACTTAGAAGGATATAAAATTGTGACACAATCCCTAGGTAGAGTATTTTCATAAAATTGGATTTTATTTTCCACACACTCTTGAAAAAGGGGATGTGTTTTCTGATGCATTGATAGAAAAATTACATACACAAACCCTGAAGGAATCGGTTGAGGATTTTCATTTGATGAGTTTGTTTGCTAATATGAGAATGGTAGGGGGTATTTTGTTAGAAATGTTTTCTAATTTTTGATGAATGTTAACTCATCTTTTGATGATTGGGTTCATATTGACTAGGATACATACATTATTTTACAATTCTTTAGTTAAAGCCTTTTTAGTGGGGAGAGCTCAGGTGAGTGGTATCAGTCTCCCAATGGATTTTGGTGCTTTTGTGGAAGGTTTGTTTCTAAAATTCCTATAATGAAGGAGTTTTTGGTCAATAGAAATTAGTCATGTTTTTTCATACAATATGGGGATACTAATATGTATCATGACTAAAGGTATATGTATTTTTCTCCAGGGATGAGATGGTATATTTTAGTTCTCATTTAGTAGTGTTAAACTTATTAGAAAATTATGGTGGAACACTAGATACCTACTATTTTTCTGCACCCTTTTCCCATCTTTGTACGGATGTGGGATGATATTTTTATGGGATTCAGTATTGGTTTTCCATGGAATACTAGTGGGAAGGATTTGATTTGGGTTATCGTTGCTCAACTATTGATATCAGCGCATTTCCTTCTAATAAATGAGACAGTGAATGTGGAACCGCTTTGGGACTTGTATATCCTCGAGATTGAGAAACTACACACAGTTACCTGTGTATTATATTCTTATAGGAACAGGAGGTTCAAATCTAGGATATAGAATGGTTTAAAAGAGGTGGTGGGTTTATAATTGAATTTGAACATGTCTTATCATCTGCATATGGATGGAAGGACAAAGAGAGTTATCTAGGTTCGTAAGGATATTCTTTTCGCTTGTGTGCATCATTTCTTAGGATCTTGGTAAAATCATTTTCCTCTAGTCAAATTTTTCTAAAAAAATAGTTATCTAGCAATAATAAATATGGATCATTTGGATTAAATGTATAAGTGTCCATGTAGATCCCACTTGTGGTGGGAAGATTTGGGAGAGGTTCTTGTTTGGGATGAGATATGGTAAAGAGAATATGGAAATGGTGTTGTCAATATCTAAGAGGTTGGTCATAGAATAGAGTCATCATAAATAATATATAGATCACCATCATTGACCACTTGAGTTTGAAGTTACAGATTTAATTTTTCAAGATTCACCTCTCTTGGGTGATCATTAGTTAGTAAGTAGGGTAAGTGGGAACCAATTTTTTTATGAAATTTTGTGATCATGGAACAACTTGGAAAGGTTGTGTATTGGTTGGGCCTACTATCTCCCTTGATATAATTCTTTGAAATGTTTCATGTTTCCCAGCTAAGGATTTATCACCTGGATACTTCCCATTTTATTAAATGGGATTATGTTTTTATTGATCCAAATACTGCTACTATTCAGAAACCAGTCCAGATTTTGGATCACTGGGATAAGGTATTCTATAGTAAAATGATTCCCCTGATCTGGGTATTATTTTAGTGTGGGAAGTATAGCCACATGACATGGGAGTAGGAATAGGTTATGAAGGGGCATTAGAATTATTTATTAGTGGTTCTAGGATATTTAGGGCATTTTACATATCAAAGTCACCTATGGTGGGGAGAATTATTATTCCCTTAGGGTAATATCTATTCCTTAGCCAAGCCTTGGTATTTATTAGTTGGGGTCTAAGAATGTTATGGGTATCAGAGGATTAAAAAAGGCTATATGGGGAAAATTGAGAGGTGTACGGTTAACGTGTTTGGTCATTTTAATGGTCTGGTAACCATGTGGTATACCGCTTTGTTTGGAAATATGATTTTTTCAAGGTTTGAGCTCAGTAAAAGAATGGTGTAGTATCTAGTGAAAATCATAAAAACTATAGATATATGGGGCATCATGAATGGTTAAGGGTTAAAATAAACAAGAATCCAAACTATTATCCCACCATGAATAGACAGTAGGGGCACATAGTTAAGGATCACAATTAGTTTAACTATATATCCTCATTTGGAAAACCATGCGACAATCATTTAAACTTTTATACAATTGTAAATTAAACTTTTTCCCTTTGTATTTTTAAATCCCAAACAACTCGTAATCTCATTTTTTTTCTTTTCATTATTCTTCCCCATGGATTTATTGGCCTCTCTCCTTATATTTATGGTGGAATTTCTTTGTCCTCAATGGATCTATATGAGGTATGTTGTGTTCTTAATCTTGTTTATTCTATTTTTTAGATTCTTGTAAGATCTATTATATTCACAACTCATGGAACCAGAAGGGTTTATATATAATAGAAGCAACGGGTTTTACAAAGGAATAATTTTTTTTGGTGGATCTAGAATCATGAGGACTCAATCTATTCTTTGATATCCTTTGTTTTTAGGGTGGTTTTTTCTGCCTCCATTCTCATGTAGGTGTTACTATACAATGGGTGAATTTAATATCATTATGATAAAATTAATAAGTATTATTCATTTATTTGATTTGATTTTTATATTCAATGGATATCTTGGAATGATTAATGTTATTATAGGGGTTTTCATTGAAACTGTATTTTTTAACACCATGATTTTGATTAAATTCTTGAATTATTGTTTTAAAATGAAAATGTGTTTTCATATGCCGAAGTGGTATGAATTTTTGTTGAAATTTTTTTTAAATTTTTATAAGGGTTTTAAAAAGTACATTTGAAATTTAAACATTGGGAAGCATGGGAGTGTCAGGAAAGGGACACAGGTCACCTTGGTTTTATGTGGCAAATATAGGGGTCTCTTTGTGATATCAAAGGATTGGGGCATGATGTGATATTTTTTTGGAACCAAATTATGATTATAGTAGGATATTTTATATCTAGTATTTAGTACCCTAGGATAGGTACCAATACATTAACACCCAGATATTTTGTGAAATTTTTTCATATTAATTTAATCTTTTTGATATTTTTCATTTCACACAACACTATATACATCTTTTGTTACACTAATTCATAATATTTTCCTTACATTGTACACACCAAAATTTTAATCATGTGCTTCAAACAACACTTAGATATTCTTATGGTACATACAACACTATTTTTGGATTATGTTATGCATAATGTTGAGTTCTTTCTATATCACGTGCTAATTGCAAGACTGAGTTTTACCGACATTCAATATTATGTTAATGTAGTTATTTATAAATATTTATATTTACCACCTAAATTTTTTAATAGAAATTCAATATCAAATTACCTAAATTATTATAATATTATTAAAATATATATATATATAATGAATCATTCAGTTTTCAATTAGCTTGAAAATAAAGGAATAACTATTTGAAAATAATGAATTTGTATTATAAGAAAACTATTTTTCTATGTACAAAAATAATTTTACCTCAAAAAATAAAAATCCTATTACAGAGTTTTTTTAATAAAATTTATATATTACATATTCAATAAAATTTCTTTACACTCATCCAATTTATTTGATAATAATAAGAAAAAAATAAATCCAATTTTGTGAAAAAAAAGATGTAATTTTCTAAAAAGAGAGTTTTTCATCCGTTTGATGGAGCACTTGTTTTAAATATTTTTTTTTGAATGCATTAAATCAAATATTTTACAAAATATAATTCTTTTCTGAAATAGGTATATAAAATTTTACTTAGGTTGTTTTTTTGGAATTTTTATGATAAGTTTCATGTTTTTATGAATAATGAAAAATGTTGAATTTTAATTAAAAATAATTATTTCCATATAAATAATTTATAGTGTTAAATTATATTTTATATTGGTTTTAAACTATCAATAGATAATTTTTATATCATTTAAAAAATTTAGATCATTTGAAACAATTTTACATTGAATTTTCTTGTAAAAAAATTCAATATTTTGAACTTTTTCACTTTCAAAAATCATTTTCTCACCTCATCTACGAGATTAACTTTAAATTAATTTTTTCCATTTATATGTTTTCAATTTTGAAAAATGTATTTTATATTTGAAATCATAATGTCCAAATTTATTAAATTGGATCCTTTTATTTTTTGGATAATAAAAATGGTAACTTTGGTAATTTCTATGACCACTGTTAAACATAAATTAAGTAATTAAGGGTAAAAATAATATTATAAATATTATAAAATTACCCTAATAAATGATAAAAATTTACTGGATGAATTTAATTATGTAACCAATATATTTCGTTAGAAATTTAGTTATTTAATGTATACTTTTCCATGAAAATGACATAGATGTTATTAAAATAAAAGTGACTAAATGTCACACTCATACTTTTAATAAGTATAATATTTTTATTATGGGGATAAATAAAAGATATTATAAACTATATATATTATTCTGAAATATAAAAGTATTATCAACATCATGGGAATTTGTTTTCAATTTTATTGAATAAATAATTTTCCTAAATAATTTCACAATAATGATGAAGTAATTATTCAATTAAGTAAAAACTACATTAAGTGATTTTAAAAATATCAGAAGGATATAATTTTAACAACATAAGGTGATACAAGAATTTTCATGATGAATATGACATATTATAAGTGTATAAAATTAATTTTTTTTCAAAGTTATATTTCTTTATTGATTTTTATAAAGTCAATGTAATGAACAGTGATGAAATTGACACTAATGATATTTTATGAATATAATATATTATTTAATTAGTTAATAATCCTAAAAATATTAGATAATAAAAAATGGGTTTATGTATGGTCGATCATATAATATATTATCTATTTATGGTCTAACTAATACTTTATGGGTAAAAATCATATCCTCTTAATATTCAAAAATTTGATACCATCGTTAAAATTTAAAAAGCATAACTAAAGGTTAATCAAAATGATAGGGTTTAAAATAACCCCAAAACCATTTTAAAATATATTTTTGGTTAATATTAAAACTACATAATATATTTGATTCAAATAAAAGACATTTTTATGAAATTTTAAATGATAATTAATTTATTATAAATTAATCTTTTCAGAAATTCCAAAATTGTACCTTCCCTCTCTTATAAAAGTGAACCACTTCTTCAATTTTTTCACAATTAGAAACCTATTTGTTTCTAAAAAACAAGGCATAAATATCCTACCAAATTAATTAACTTAATACTAGAATCCTTTATTTGTATATAATTCTAACCAAGGTAGTCCTTTTGTGCAAATCAAAGGGAGATACCTGATGAAGAGGTAACGTTAATCTACAATTTCTTTTTTATTTCTTCTTTAAACACCTTAAAATATTTTTATTTATGTTTTATATCATAAAATAGGTATATTAAATATACTATGATTTTATTATGTTAATTTTATTATCTAAAACTTCACACACATCAATTTATTGGGATATGCAATCATCGTTCCTTTGTATAATAGACACTCGCCTCACGAACCGATATTGTTCTCTCTTCTATTACCTCCTTTAATGGTTTGGAATAATGATTGAATTATATTATATTTTTATTATTTTTATTATTTTTATTATTTTATTATGGTTATGGAATATTTATATCACGCATACCTATATTATTTTCATTTTGTTAGAATATGATAATGTCGCTCGTGTATACGAAGGACTACCGCTTCCTGAGGCATTGTGATTCATTCACACATTACATGGAATATATTAGGAATATTTTTAATAAATATTTTGGATGTATATGACATAAAATTATTCTTTAATGATAATATATCATATAATATTATTTCTTTTAACCCGACAAGTGACTGAAAACATTGTTCATGTGTACATACGACCTACTATCTCTGTGAACAGTTTACTTTATTTTCTAACTATATAATTTTTTAATCACCTTGAATATATATATATGATAAATATATATGATATTTATATCATGTTTATAATTCTATATATGATAAAATAATTATCTGATTTATAGGACCAAGAATAAAATGTTAAAACATGTATGAAAAACAAAGCGGTTTTTACTTGAAAAAAACTTTTGACATGGAATAATTAATAAGAGAGTAGTATAAAGTCATAAGTAAATAAAATATGGTATTATTTTTATTTTTATTTTTATTTTTATATAATTAATAAACAAATAATTATTATACATGAGGTTTGAACAAGTGAAAAGGAAATCAAAACTTAAGGTAAGGGGATTTCTAGTCTCACTTGTGTTTCTATGAGACTTATGTCGTACTCATCACTCAATTATTTTTTGGGTTATATACACTACCCATGAATGTATTATATGATCCATATCATTAATGTTTTTTGTTTACATATTCATTTTATGATCTCACTTTCAGGGGGTTTACGTTTCAACAGTTACCAAATTGGTAAGGTAATTTTGTCTCAATTTTTCTTTTTTTGACACATGTTATGTCGTGCACATATATTTTTTATGAGGTATATATATTGACCTTTTACATATTTTAACATTAATATAATTATTTTAATGATATTATATGTTTCATGTAATTTTATTCTCTCTTTGTTTGGAAGTCTGTGTTCGTTCAAAAAAATGTTTCATAAAAATGTTTTAAAAGTGTTTTAAATGATCTTTATGAATTTTCCACAAAAATGATTCAAAATATGTTTAATTTTTTTAAAAATATTCCTATAAAATTTATAAATTTTATAATTAAAGAAAATTATTTTATAAATTATTCATTATTTAAAAAATATTTTTCAAAGTGAGAAGCATATTTTCCTTATGAAATGTTTTAAATGATATTTCAAAATTATTTTATATATAAGATGAAATTGATTGATCTTGATTTTTTTTAATGGGTTTATGATTCAAGTTTATTATCCTTATTGTTTTTAAGATTATTTTATTTTTATGGTGTATTATTTATGTTTTTGTGGCCCAAAAATACGTGGTTTTAATTATTAGATGGTGGGACCAATATCACCCTCCAATGCATTGGGTAATGATTTATATATCATGAGATATAAATTGATGAAATGGGGAGTAAACCTGGTTCATTATTATACTTTTTACACTAATATGGTCTTTATAGTGATCCTTGACAACTAATATGGTCTTATAAGTGATCTTTCACTAGTAAGCTGGTTTGGGGAGTGTACCCATTCTACTAACATGGCACTGTAAGTAAACCTTGACTTCTATCTAAATCATTTTATATATTTATTTTTCAACTACAAATTACAAGTCTTATTCATATGTTCTAATTTCATAAATTATATTCTTGATTTCCTTATGATTCATATCTTATTAAAATCCATTATTTATTCCATGACTCATGTATATTATCTTTGATATACAATGTATGATCTTATAATGATATTCCCATGTTATCATACCCTTATTTTCAGGATTATTCTTATGTATCTCCCTTGTTTACCATTACTAATAATCTTAGCACACCATTTTATTATGTTTTCTATTCCCCATGCTATAAGGAAATGTTTTAGGATGGGGTAATAAAGGGGAATATCTTTCTAAGAAACATTAAAGGTTACTCACAATACTAGATATTCATGTTTCCATATTCAAAAGGCACTAAAATAATAAGGTATTTGTGCGTGTGTTAGTGTATTCATAAAAAATGATGTATTTTATATGTTTGATAAGTGTGTATCATTACAGTTAGTATCAGAGAAAAGGTTTATTCGACCTTTTGAAACATGGATGATAAAACTTTCTCGAAATCCATAGGTATAATTATAAGGATATGTATTGGGATTTCTCTAAGGATAAGCCTATAGTTTAATATATTTAATAGTAGGTTTCATGATTTAGGAATCCTATAAGTAATTATTTCATTATAATGTTTTTCTATTCAATGGAAATTATTTCTCACACCATGATTTCAAGTCGTAGTCAATAAAGATAACTAGAAGGAAAATGGTTAATATTGAGTCGTTCCGAGGTGGAAATTATGGTCATTATGAAAACTGATGTCCAATGTGAAATATCAGGAAGGGAATCAAAAATGTGGTATGATTATTGGCTATACTACTATGAATAAAGGCACCACAAATGACATGTAAAAGGTATATGGTTTTCTAATAGTATATTTTACATTAAACATAAGAAACATGATTAGATTTAGGTTTATGAACCTTAATAATTGATTAATATTTCTTATTCTAGGAATGAATAAGATGATGAATCGGAAGTCATGTTTTAACAACAAAGATGGATGACTAAAGTGTATATGTTTTGTCATTCAAATATATTGTTATAAAAAGAAAAAATATATTAGTATTTTATTATAAAATTTTAATTAATGATTGAAAATAATATGTTTAATGGTGATGAATAAATATAGAATTTATTTATTATTAAGGTGATATTCATGGGAAACATGAGATTAAGTGAAATATAACGAATAATATTTTCCTAATTTTGATATAATGATGTTTGGATAAAGTAAATCCCCACAAAGCTCAACTTCCTTATGTGGAGGATTAGAAAAAATGTGATTCCCACTGAGGAGAACATTAAACGATGCGGAATTAATATGGCTCCCCACTGCTCCAATTGGTCCAATTATAGGGAGGAAAGCGTGGCTCATCTCTTCTTAGAGGGAGCATGGGCACGTGATTTATGGTCCTTCTTCAGAATATTTATGCACTTCTCTTCCCATGACCTAAGTGGAGAACTGTTTCTTGACCACTGGTTCTAGGGATCTGGTGATAGAGGTCTGGAGAAAATGGTGTGTTCCATTATCCTGCAAGCTCATTGTTGGTGCTTATGCCAGGCTAGAAAAAAAAAGACAAATATAAGGGTCTTGACTCCAAATAAATGGGTATCAATTCTAGAGTCATAACCCCCCTCATTAATATGGTCAGGCTCTCAAGAAAATGGCAGGATTCTCCATCCCTCTTCCTACTTTCCTCCTGCACCCATACCTCCTAGCCTGGTGGAAGCAATATTTGTAACCAATGGATCTGATGGCTTCCCCCTCCCAAGGGTTTTAATCTTAGTAATGATGGCTCCTGTATATATAGGGTGATAAGAGTAGGAGGGATTTTTCATTGCACAGGGGGCTTAGTTATCTTGGATTTCGCTGCCCACTTTGGCCGCAACTCTTTCCTCCAGGAAGAGGTTCATGCCCTCCTCACTAGTCTCAGTCTTTCTCAATAAGGGAACTTCTCTATTTATGAAGATGAAACTGATTCCATCATCCTCATTAATTATTTACAAGGGATCAGTTCTACTCCATTTTTTATTGTCTATATCATCATAAAATTCCAAGGAATTCTCTCCACCAACATCTGAATGGTTCAAACTTTGTGTGAGGGGAATAAATCAGTGGATCTCCTTGCTTCTCTTTCCATCCGTGGCTCGAGCATTTCATGCTTTTATAATAAAATCTTCCTGGGCCATAAGGGGGAATCATTATCAGAGGGGACTCCCTAGGTTTTCATTTTTTTAGGCCAACCTAGTGCCTTTTGCTGGATCCTTTTCTCCCTTCTTTTATTCGATAAATAAATAAATTATGATGAGGTTGATAAAGATATACTGGAACTGAATATGTAAATTGGATGATTCTTATTACCTTGGAATTGATTAATTATTTCATAAAAAAGTGGATTATGATGTCATGGATATATTTTATGACATTATTTATCTTAAGGAATATATGAAATAATCATTAGAATTAGAAGAAATTCATGTTTTCAATGAGAATTTCTGGTAATTACCATGTTTCGGGATAATACATGATGAAGGTATTCACATGTTTGGTATGTGAAAAATAAGATCTAATTTATGATATATTTCAGATCAATGATATTCTAATTTTTAGAAATTTATCTACCTTCTTTATAATGCTTTGTTCTTTTGTTTTTCAGAAGGGTTATGAGGTTAACCATTTTTGAAATGGTTTATGTTAAAATTTCAATGATGTTTTAGAGATTAAAGTATTTTCTATCCTTATGAGTATTTATTCATATTGTATAACATGTGCTAACCATTTTTTATGATAAACATAGATGGAACAACCTTTAATTATATTTATTGATCTCTCGATCCCCTAATACTTCAGTAATGAAAAATTCACCTTAATTTATTAGAATATGAGATGAAGTTGAAATTGATAAAATCACAAAAAAGGGTGACATTATACTAAAATAAAGTAAGTATATCTTCTCAAAAATTTACTAAATCTTTTGGAAAAGGGTCTTGAAATAAAATTTTATCGTGTAATCATCATTTTTAATAATGTTAATGACCTTTTTTATGCCTCTTTGAGTTATGTATTTGTGATTATTAACTTTCTTTTAATTGTGTTCTCTATAAATATCCATCATAACTTGATAGTTATATTTATCTTTGATTTCCATGTTTTTACTTTCCACCTATACTATCCTATATGGAAACTTAGTTCTAAGTTACTTAAGGTAAAAATTATGTTTATAACATTTTTTTAAAGGATTTTTTTGTGTAAATTTTTACAATGAGGGTGTCTATAAAATAAAACTTAAAGTATTAAACCATTGATAACCCAAATGAATTTAGAGGGGGAATTTCATTTAAATGGGGTTTGAATTTGGAACCCAAAGATTTTGTGAATTTTTTTCAAAATATTTTAATCTTTTAAATATTCTTTATTGCACACAACACTAAATATGGATTTTGTTATAGGAAATTGCATATTTTGGATTGTGTTATACACACCACAAATTTAATATTGTGCTACAAGATATACTTATATTATCTTTTAGTACACACAAGAATATTTTTTTCTTTTGTTACACACAATGTCGAGGACTTTTGATCGCTTTCGTTATACACAAGACCATGTTTTACCGAAGAGTAATATACAATTAATATCATTTTTAAAAAATTATTATAATTACCACCTAGCTGTTGGAGTGGAAATTAAAAATATTATTTACGAAATTATGAAATTACTATTTAAATATATATATTTATAATAAATCCATTAGTTTTCAATTATATATAAATGAAAGTAAGAACTATTTCGAAATTAAGAAATTATTTTTCTAAGAAAACTATATTTCTATGTAAAAACATCATTTTATCACTATAAATTAAAAAATAACCATTAATTATTATTATTAATAAATTATATATAAAAAAAATTAATTTTTTTTTTAATCTCTTCCAATATATTTTACCATCATAATATAAGAATAAATCCATTTTTTGAATAAAAAGCTGTAATTTTTAAAAAAGGCAAGTTTCCCCTGTAGATGGAACACTAGTTTTAAATAAAATTTTAGACACTTTTAGAAATTATATTTTACGAAATAATGATATTATTTGAAATATAAATATAAAAATTTACTTTGATTGAATTTTTCATATTTTTTAATAAGTTTCATGTTTCAAAAAATAATGTAGAATACTAAATTTTCCTTAAAAATAATTTTGTCATCCAAAAACAATATAGTGTTAAATTGTAATATTTATTGGTATTAATGGTTATTTGGATCAATTTTATATCATTTAATCCAATTTACTTCATTGTAAAAAATTCAAAATGATTTTGGATAAAAAAACATTTCAATATTTTGAACTATTTTTTTTTTAAAACTCATTTTCTCACACCCATCTAAGAGATTAATTTTAAATATAATTTATCCATTTAGGTGTTTTAAAATTTTAAAAATGGATTCCATATTTTGAATAAAAATTTCCAAATATCATAAATAGGCCCCTTTTATTTTTTGATAATATGAATAGTAACATTATTAAGTTTTATGACCATAGTTAAGGGTAAAATGACTAATTAAGGGTAACAATATATTATAAATATTAAAAAAATTACACCCAAAATGCCAAAAAAGTTATTTTACAATGTTAATTCAACCATTAATACCTATGTTTATAAATTTAATTATTTAATTAAAACATTTCCAGGAAATTGATAGAGATGTTATTAAACTCAAAGAGAGTGACAAAATGTCACACTCTTACATTTAATAAGTACAATATTTTTAATATTGGGATAAATAGAGTATATTCTCGACTGTATAAAATACTATGAAAGATAAAATGTCTATATACTTCATTGAAATTTATTTTTAATTTTTTTAGTGAAGAAATAATTATCATAATTAATTACACAATGATGATGTAATAATTATTCAATTAGGGAAAAACTCAATTAAGGGATATTAACAATATTAAAATAGATATAATATGAATTACCTAAGGTTATACAAGAATTTTCTAGGTGAATAGGTTATTTTAGAGGTTTAAAAATTAATTGGATTAGATTTATCTTTCTTTATTGATTTTCATAAAGGCAATGTAATGAATAGTGTCAAAATAGACATTAATAATATTTTATGAATATAATATTTTATTAAATTAGTTAAAAACCCCTAAATAAGGATTAAGATGATGATATATGGTACAAAATATTAAAAAAATATTTAAATTCCAATTTACACTTTATAGGTAAAAATTAGATCTTCTTAATATTGAAAAATTTCTTACCATAGATAAAATTAAAATGGATTAACAAAGTGTTAATCAAAATGATGATGTTTAAAATAAAATCAAATCATGTCTAAAATATATTGGATGATGATATAACAACATTATAATATCATATAATAGAATAAATGTATATTTTAAGATATTCATATAGAGATTGAATTTATTATAAATTAATCTTTTAAGAAATTCCAAAAGTGTCCATCCCATCTCTTATAAAACGTCACATAGTATTCTCTTTTATTCACACGTAATAAACTATTTTTTAGAAAAAACTATCTAAATATCCTCTTAAATTCCATTTTTTATCATATAATCCTTCTTATGGACATAAATCTAACTAATGAAGTCCTTTTTGAAAATTAAAAGAAGATACATGAAGAGGTAATATTCATCAATGAATGTTTTTTTTATTTATCCCTTAAACAAATTCAATTATTTTTAATTTAATTTTATATAATTACATAATTTTCTTAAATATAGTGATATTTTTTGGGTTATGGGTATGAATTACAACTTCATAAACAACCGTCAAATGGGATACACAATCATTGTTTGTGTGTACGGTGATCTACAACCTCATAAACTGATATCATTTGTTCTTTCATTACCACTTTTCAAGTATTAGAATAATTATGGGTTAATATTTTATATATCATATATATTATTTTTATGAGGTTTTTAGGATTCATTAATTTTCATATCACATACATTCATTTTTTCCATTTTTTGGGAATATGATAACGTCATTCACCTGTACGATGGACTACTGCCTCATGAAGGGATGTGATTCATTGACACAATACATGGAATATATTAAGAATAGTTATAATAAAAATATTTGGTATATGTAAAATAAAAAATATTCTATAATAATAATATATCATATAAGTTTGTTTCTATTAACCTGAAAATAAAATGAAAACAATGTTCATGCGTACGTACGACCAACCATCTCCACAAATGATGTATTTTATTTTCTAACTATAAATTGTATAAATCACCATAAATATTTATATTCTTAAAATATAATATTTATTTCATATTTATAATTATTTATATTATGGAATCATTATCTAATTATGAATACCAAGAATAACATGTCAAGACATGAACGAAAATCAACACGGTTGTTAACCAATGCATAAATTTAAAAAGGAATTTTTATTAACCGAGTAATATAAAGTCATAATAAAATAATATATGTTATTAAATATATTAATAATTTTATGTTTTATATTTATAATAAACTTATATTTATTATACATTATGTTTTAACATGTATGATGAAATCCAAAACATAAGGTAAGGGGATTTCTAGTATCACTTTTATTTCTTTGAGACTTATTCCATATAAACTACATGCTTCTTTTATGTGGTGTATATACATCACATAAATGTATTCAATTATACTTATCATTAAATTTATGGGTATTTTCATATCCATTTTATGATCCCTCTTTGATGGGGTTTACGCTCCAAAGATACCTAATCGACATGGTAATGTTTTCTTAATTGTCCATAATTGAAACACATGTTATGTTATGCACATATATTATTTTATGGGGTTTATATAATACCCTTGGACATTTTTTATCATGAATATAATTATGTTCATTATATTATATGATTCATTCATTTTTAATCTCTCTTCAGTTAGAAATCTATCCTTCAAAACAATGTTTCCTAAAAAACATTACAAGTGTTTTAAATGTTGTTTTAGGAATTTTCAAAAAAAATGGTTTTAAAATATTTAATTATATGTTATCAAGGATATTTTAAATAAAAAATATCTTCTAAATTATTTATGATTTAAAAATAATTTTTCAAATCATAAAGGATATTTTCCTCAAGAACTGTTTTAAAAGATATTTTAAAATTATTTTCAATCGAAGATGACTTATGTTGATATTACTTATTCTTTAATGGGGTTATGATTCAAGGGTATTATCATTATAATTTATATGATTACTTTATGTTCATGATGAATTATTTATGTTATCTTGGTTTATAAATATATTTTCTTCATTATATTACATGTGGGACCTATATCACCCTCTAATGTATCGGGTAATGATTTATATCTCCTAAGATAGACGTGGAGGAAAGAGGAGGTGAACCTGTTTCAATATAAGACTTTGTATACTATGATCATCATGGGAGTTGAAAATTATAAGTAACATGTTATTGGGATTGAACCTTCGCTACCATGATGGTTTGGCGAGTAAACTCATTCTACTAAGATAGACTCAGTAATGAGCCTTGAAAAATAATGGAAATCAATTTATATATTCAAGTTTCTACCAAAAATTAAATGTCTTATTCCA
This sequence comes from Viscum album, assembly GCA_963277665.1. NCBI lineage: Eukaryota > Viridiplantae > Streptophyta > Magnoliopsida > Santalales > Viscaceae > Viscum > Viscum album. Next base: position 1,458,742,704 of record OY728150.1, on the reverse strand, counting down.
ATGTTATGATATCATGGTTTATGTTTTTTATTTCCTCAATATTAATTTCTTATTAACTTCTTTTATTTATTCTATGACTCATGTATTTGATATTTAATATGCAAGGTATGATCATCTAATGATATGATCAAGTTCTCATACCCTTATATTCAGGATTATGTATATGTATCTCCATTATCTACCCTTACTGAGCATCTAATCCTACCATTTTCTTATGTTTTATTTTCCAAAAGTTATACAGAAAAGTTTTAGTTAGGGTTACTAAAGAGGAGTATTATTATGGGAAACATTGAAGATCCTTCGCCAAACTAGAAGTTTGTGCACCATGTTTCCAAAAGAGCTAAACTAATATTTTCTTTGGATGTGTATTTGTGTATTATGAAAAAATAATGTAATATCTATGTATATTATACTTGGGTGTTTATAAATACATAGTTATTTGTAATTATTGGTTATTTATCACATGATTTATTTTATCAGGGATAGTTCCTCACATTTTTTCCCATATGGTAGTATCACAAGGTTTTTCAATGATTTATTATGTCATGGATGTGTTTTTACGTACATACCATAAGGGTGCGGTTATGCTTCCATGTTTTATAACTTAAAAATTTCATATTTTAGGTTTTATTGATATAAAAGGCTTTTATGAAGAAAAAAATAAGGAATATTATTTACAAATGAGTTTTAGTTTATGATATTCCTTTTTAAAACTGTTTTCATTATACAATATAAAACAATTAAATGTTTTATGGTAGAACAAATATAGACTCTGTGTTGGTATTATAATGGGATGTTTTATCACATTTTACTTTTTCTATTGGTAAGTTATATATATATTTTTTCATGATCAAGGTAATTGGAATAACATCTTTTAGTATGTTTTCTTCTCTTATTATCATTACCTTCATCGCTATGTGGTTTGGAGCGGATACTTGGTCACCAAGATCTTTTTTGGTCAATTCATATTCATACATTTATGGATTAGCCTATTTGTCATGGTTTTTAAGGATTTAGTTGCATCTTTTTCTTCTATGTTTTACTCTGCTTGTATGTCTTGTTTTGGTTATATTATTGACTTGTTTCCTTTATCTTTTTTATACCTCTTAGTTATAGGTCAGCTCGGGTGGCTTGTGTTGTTTTCTTAGGTTGGTCTATTACATGTCATGTACATAATAAAATAATTTAAAAAAATCCAACAAAGAAAAAGACATTTATGAGAAATTATTTAAATATTTTTTTTTATGAAATTTACCTCATAACATGGTAAATATCTGAATCATAATCCACTTAAAACAATAATATTAAAAAATCATTAAATTATGTGAGAGTAGATAAATAAATTCTATAAAATTTCAATGGGGATGTATATACACCTCATTAAATAATGTTAGTTATTAACATAAAAATATGAGTCAATTAAAGTAAATTTAGGTGATGTCCCCAACCATCCATCTAAATAATCATGTATGTACATTACCATCATAAATAATAAACTTATTCTTATTATTTACATTCTTAAGAAAATATTTCATGTTTATTATTCCATTTATTAAATTTATTACCATATTATATATTATTTCTTAATAAATTAAAAAAATATCAGATGTTTTCATGATCTTTGTATTATTTATAAAAAATTGTATGTTGACATTGGAAATAGTGGCCATTATCTAAAAAAATCAGAATAATAATCAAGACATTGTTATCATATTCATCGGTGGTGGTTCTTTGTAGCCATTGGTATATTGATGGTGGTGATGAGTATGTGATGATATCACCTTGTTCATGTGGAAATTATCATGGTTGTCAATGTGGATGTCACCTACCCCAATGCATGAGGTGAATCAAAGCTCAGAATCATGGCCTAAGATAGTTGGTGTCTCTTTTTTCAACTTTCTTTTTAAAATTTTGAATTTTAGGGATTTTCTTTATTGTATGTTTTTTATTATGGTTTCTCAGTGGTGGTTTTTGATTTTTGGCATATTTAGTGTTGCTGTATTTGTTTTTGAGTATGTTCGGTTCCCATTAAAACCTAATTTTGATTAGAAAATAAAAAAATGTATTGGAGGAGGATAAATTAAGTATTATATGATAATAGAGTTGGTAGGTTGTGTTTACACATAAGTAACATTTCATTTTTTTGTAGATCATTATATGAAGATGTTAAGAAGCAATTTTCCTTTCAAGAATGATCATAACATAATATATATATCGTATGATTTATATAATTATACTTTTATGTAAATTCCATGTGGTGTGGTGATGAAAATAGCTTCACATCATATTGTAAAGGTTATTTTCCATTTGTATGTGAACGACGTTATCATTTTTTAGAGAAAAAAGGTAAGAAAATTATATATTATATTTTCTGAATGATAAATATGTCCTGAATATCTTAATTATGTAATTTCTATCACATATATTAATTATAATTATCCATTTTAACTTCATGAAAATCATCAATGAAAAATGAATTGCATAACTTCGTGAAGTGGTAGTCTACCATACACATGAGAGGCGTTATAGTATCCCCTATTGATTTAAATGTAAAATGATACATATGATATAATTACTCCATATTTATAATTACATTTTTAATATTATTAAATAATTATATCCATCATCATACCCTACCTTGAGAGGTTTTAATGGAAGAAATGTTGCATCGATTCTTGATGTGGTAGAGCACTATACACATGAGGGATGTTGTCATTTCCCATTTGAGGTATGAAAATATGAATATTGTTCATACCCTTAAAATAACAACATATTAGTATATGAAATATCTTTATAATATCATATTATTATAAATTAATTATATTTTAATAAGGTTTAAGTATAAATAAAGAAAAAAATTGCAAAGCTGGATATTTTACCTCTTCTCAGACCACCTCTTTAGGATTATAAGTAAATTATTCCATGAATTTAATTACAAAAAAAAGCTTATGTTATTAGATTATGTATGTTATAAATTTATTTTTCTAGGTTTTGAAATAAAAAAATGGTTTTAAATTGTAGAGGAAAGAGGATATGGGTGACCTTTTATAAGTGAGGTGAGTGGTAGAGTTGTAATTTTTTAAAATTAAAATGTGTTCCAACATTATTCAGATTACACATGGGTGCATAATGAAGTAATATGAATACATAGAAATTATAAGTACAAAATTAGTCCATAAAATTTATTATATATATGTTATTTGGTATTTTTAATACTTACCGTTTTAGTTGAATGCCTGATAAATCTGGTTTTACGTTACATCATTAATTTATTTTTTAGTTTTTATTATTCATTATTGTAAAAAATAATGTTTGAATTATTAGATAATAACAATAATTTTGATTTAAAATATTGGATCCATTTTACCAAATTTAACTCCCATAATTTGAATAACTAAATTTAATGAAAACCCCATTGATGCAACAAAAAGTGGTTTTTCAAAATGTTTATTTTTAAAGAATGTGATGACTGTATATTGACTATTTGATTAATAATAATCATTTTATGAATATTGAATAATTTATAAATATATATAATCTATTTATTTAATATATAAATTTCCAAAATTGGGATTATTTTAACTATTTATATTTGAAAAAATTTATGCATTTTACAAATGTTTTTTAAAGAAATCCTATTTTTTAACCCAAAAACAAACATATACTAAAATTTAACTGAATTTGATTCAAAATTAATTAAGTATAATAAATATAGATAAATATTAATCATGTAAAATTTAATAAAAAAATTATGGTATTTTTAAATTACTTAATTTATTCAAAATAAAAAAAATTTACAAAAAATCATAAAATTGCATCATACACTGAAAAATCGAATTTTCCTTAAAATTCACAACATTTCAACCTAGGTAAATTTTTATACGACGATTTAAAAAATTATATTGAATTTTTATAATTATTATTACAAAATTTATAGTATAATATTTTCAATAAATCCTTATAATAAAATATTATTGTTCAAACTATTTCTTTTTTTTTATAAAAATAAGATAATACTTTTATGATGAATACGGAAATGAAAGTGATTTATTCTATCATTACATAGGATGTTACATTCTTCCACTTTATAAATTTATCAATGAAAATTTTTCACTTATTAAACATGTTGGCATATCATTCCAACATTTCCTTTTTATATTCCTTTGTTGCTTCTTCACCATATGGTTTTTATATAAAACATTGGCATGTTGAATCATATTATTCAGCAAATCATGCTCTCAAAATTAAAAAATATGAATAGAATGTTACTAATGAGAAATATTATATTCTAGCTAAACTAATAAATGGATCAAAACATTTCATGAACTCGGAATATATTTCTATAACATTGAAACATATAAAACAGTGTGTACAATAGATAAACTTAGAGGAAAATAAAATCCATTTGAAAGTGATCTAACTTTATACAAGATTTTATATGGTCCAATGAACATTGTACTTAGCTTCTATTTTATATAATAATGTATAACACTTTTTCATGGGGTAAATTTTAGAAATAAATTATCACCAATATCAAAATAAATATCTTTTATCTGGCTAGCCACAAAACTTTTCTTCATGTTTTGAGCCATCCTCATATGTTTCTGAATAAACTATACAATCTCATTAATTCTCTCTGAAAAATCTAGTCCAATCATATTCAATTCTCTATATCCAACCAAAAAATATTGAAATCAACACTTATTTATATATAATTCTTCAATTTTTTCCATCTCTGTACTAGAATTAAAAATGTTGTTATAAGAAAACTCATCCAAATAAAGATATTGATCCAAAAATTCCTGGTAATATATTAAAAATAATGATGTATATCTTCCATTATCTGAATCTCCATATCTGGATGACCATCATTTTGAGGATAAAAATACATACTGATATGTAATTCAGTACCCATGTATTACTAAATTACATTTCAAAAATATAAACTAAATCTTGGATTAGGATCAGAGAAAATGGGGAGAGAAAATCCATGTAACTTGACTATCTCTTTTATATTTAAAAGAGACAGATGATCTAAATACATTGTAAATCGATTGGGAATAAAATTTATAGATTTAGTTAATTAATAAATAATAAAAAAAATCTCATTTTTATATTGAGATATCTTTGGTAATCCTACAATTAAATCCATTGATTATTTTTTTCATTTCCTCTCCAACACGTAAAAAGGTTAAAGCATTCCGTTTGTTAATTTTTTTATTTAAGTTGTGTATAATTAAAAATTTTCATGGTATAGTCAGAAATAGAAATTTTCATTCCATACCACCAGTAATACTATCAAAGGTCACTATAAATCTTAATTCTTACTACATGAATTAAAAATGTAAAGCAATAAGAATTACTCAACAACTATTTTTTCAATAGGGATTCACAAGGAACACATACTCTTTTTCTAATTCATAAATTAGTTTCTTCATTATTATTAAAATCAAAAACATAACATTCACAATATATTATAACTCTTCCTAAAAACCATGATCCACCTTGTCATCTTTCTTAATTCTTCCTAACAAAGTCAGTTTCAATAAATATAGAAAAAATATATTATGTCCTTGAATCCACAACACCTTGGAAAAATAATTATCAAATCATTAACCAACTGGACATGTCCCAAGCATGACATGGTTAATCTATAATTTTTTTTTCATCTCATAGAATCATATACTTTATTTTCTTTTCTAGGATTGTAATGAATCATAAAATCATAACATTTTATCATTTTCATCTATCTTCTCTATCTCATATTGAATTCATTTTCAATGAATATATACATTAATTTTTTTGATTATTATATATTTCACTCTTTACTCAATGAAGCTTATTCCACTAAATTTTTAAATCAAAAACATCAACAACGAATTTCATTTCAGGTATAAGATAATTTAAATCTTGAGGTTTTTATTATAGTGAAGAATAATAATTTACCTAATCATTCTACAATTCAACACAATAAAATCCCTTCAAAGAAGAAACATTATAGATAAAAAATTATCCATTTCTAGAATGGATGGTAAAAAATCAATTCAAAAATATTAATTTTAGTTCTTGAAAAAATCACAACATTTTTTTATAGTTTAATTTAAGTCCTTTTTGAGTTAACAAGGTTAGTTGGATAGAAAACCAAGAAAACTATTTAAAAAAACACTGGTTGTAACCCACTAATCCAAGAAAAATACCAATATTCATCATATTTATAGGTATTCAGTATTCTCCAATAACATTTTTTGGAAGGGTAAATAGTTATACCATATTGAGAAACAATATATCCATTGAATGTTATTTGTTGAAAAAAAACCCCAGTATTACTAAATTTACCATATTATTTATTTTATTTTATACTTTGTAAATAGATCTTTAAATTTATTTCATATCCCTCTTTTATTTTAGAATATAAAAAATTACATCAATAAACACAACAAAAAACTTATAAAGGAACTCATGGAAAACACAATATCATATTTTCAGCTCAATAAACAACATTATTATCACTTTTTAATTCACACAAAGATGATGATCATTGATATATTGGCTTTAATACTGAATAAAACTTATTAATCATACGATCAAGGACCTGGATAAAATTTGGGATGTACCTTGCCAATCGGGTGACGTTTTCTTCTTATACATTTATAGAATATTCATCCTTTTGTCTAAAATTCATGATTTCTTTTTCTATCTTATGTAAAAAAACAAATTCAATTATTTTTTAAGGATAATAATATTAAATTAATCTGATTAAAAGGAATATATATTTTATATTTCTCTAATATACTTAATCATTGACTACCACTGGTCACTTTACCTTCAAAATGGTAAATATAAGGACATACCTTTTGATAATACAGAAATCCCATGACATAAAATATCATTTCTAGGTATTTAATACATCCTTCAGATATCATAGTCTCAAATATTCCACTAAAAGATAGTGTTGTTATATCATAAAATTCTACACTATTGAAAAGTTTTATTATTGTAGATTGGGTCCCTTTATAGCACATATACAAACACCATTAATATCTTGTGTTAACTAATCCATCACTACAACAAACTATTATATTAAAATTACAACTATCTTGAGATGCTTATTTAGAAGGATATTTTCCTCTTGTTCCCTTCCCACATCATATTCTCTATTTCCTCTATAAAAGACCATTCTAAATAGACATAATTTAAATTAAAAAACATGGTAATATTTATGTATTGGGTTATTTATACTTAACCATAATGTGATATCTTTCAAATTTATGATATTATTATTGTGCTAAACACTAATGTTATTTAAACCATTATCTCATAACAATTATAAAGACCTAGCCATAAACATTACAAAATATTATGTTTTCATTCATGAGTTCATTATATTATATTTAAGGATCATGTCAATATTAGTGTTTTAGATAATCAGGAAATAATTCAATCCTAACACAACCATATAATATAAAGTGTAAACTTCTGATAAGTATAATTTTATTCACAATATGAAAATTTTAAGATAAAGGGTTATTTATTTTTCATGAAAAATCTCCATGTAATTCAATTTGAATTATTTATTTACTTTACCCATCTTAAAAACCTTTGAAAAATACATTAAAATGTGGGATGAGAAAAAAATGCAGGAATGAATAAAAAAATCAATTAATCAGGTGGAAATATTAAAACCCAAGTAATGTTACCTTTATATCAGTGTTGTCTGAAAGAATGATACATATCATTTTTAGATGAAAAACACACAAAACATTTCTCAAATAAAATAATTAAATCCCATTGAAATAAAAGATAAATAATATAGGTATCTTAGGAAATCATTATCCATATCACTCCTAAAATGGAATAACCAAATAGTTAACTTCAATACCAAAGGCATTAGTGGTATATCATTGACCCACCCATCCATGGATTATAACGTAACAACATATCCATGGATTATAACATTACCACCCATCCATGGTTTATAATGGCAGCACCCTTACATTGATTATAACAAAAACAACCCTCAAAATAAATAGTTTCAAAGAAACATAACATAATTATAACACATGAAAGCAAGAAATTTTCAAATAACATTCATGAAATATTATCTTCATCCCTAACAAAACATTTTCAGATATTAAAATATATATATCTTTTAAAAAATTATTTTTCAATAAAAAAACACTAAAATAATGGAATGAGGGTACTTATTTTAATAGAAAATGAAATCCTGTAAAGGAATCCAAACATTAAATAATTGTTATTGTGGAGAAAAATTCATTGTCTTCATGTACGTTAAAAATAGAACATTCCATTTCTCACTTTTAAAGAAAGTTTCATATTCCATTCAAATATTCCCTTTATTTAAAAAAAATAAACATAGAAAAAAGTCCCTACATAAAATTTTCATTCCCAAAATAGAATCATTTGAAAAACAAGGACATGGGTGAAAAGGATATTGGGAAAGAAATCATTAAAAGAATTTATTTTTAATGAAAATTCTTTTATCACTTTAGAAATATTTTAATGCCATGAAAAATGAAATAATAAAATTAATAGAAATAATAAATACCAAAATTTTATATAAATTCATGATATGACATGTTAATGGGACAATATATACACCTCGTAAAATAATATAGGTGCATAAAATCAAAATATGACTCAAAAATAAAAATTGAGATAAAGTACCTTACCATGATTTATATTTGTCACATGAATTATTTATATTTCATTATAATAAGATTATGTAAATTATTTATGTTCTTAAGAGACTAATTCATGTTTATTATTCATTTTACTTCAATTATAACAATTCTATATATGATTATCTTAGCTATTAAATTTATGCAGATTAATTCAATGATATTTAGAATATGTGTCAAAAAAATATTTGGTAGGTTCAAAATGGTTAATGAGTTCATTATATATACATATTAAGAATAATAATCATGAAATAATTATAATATTCATCTTAACCTCTGATACCAATTTATCATGACCCGTCCTCGGGAACCGTGCCGTGACTACCCCAAGCCTGCCTTCCATAGGCCAGGGGCTGGCGACTAGCACCAAAGGCGTAAATCCCGATAACTGGGAAGGCATTTCCTTTATAAAAGTAACAAAACACTACAGAGTAAAAGAGGAAGTAAAACACTAAATACAAAGAGAAGTGCTGAAAGGTAAATGGGCCAGAATACAAACCCAAATGAAAGTACAACTACAACTGAACAAAGTACAATAGGAAAAGACAACAACTGGAAGAACGAAAGCGGCTCCTGGGTCATCCCCCTCAGATCCTACCTGAAGGGTAGGTACAGATGGCGTAGCTCCTAGATCGTCCACCACGGATCCTACCTGAAGGGTAGGTACAGATAGCCTCCACAACGCTCTCGCCCGTCAACCTCCTCCGAGTGTCGTCTCACTGTGAAGTCCACCTCCATATACTGACTCATCGTGTAGTCCACCTCCGGGTACTGACTCGTCGTGTAGTCCACCTCCGGGTACCGTCCAGTACTCGAACACTCGGCCTCCGTCAGCACTGCCTGTCGTCTGCATCCGACAGAACGAGGTGCGGGCATAGACCGTGAAGGGGTGAGTATAAAGATACTCAGTAGGGACCCCGAGACCCTCAAGGTCTCACTAAAACCAACAAGGATAACCACAAAGAAGATCTCAATAGATAACCTCTACTTAGGTATATGCCCATACATATACCTAAGTTATCAAGTAACCCATCTCAATCATGAGGAAACAGAAGGATTGTGAAATCAACGGATAACCACTACCCAGGAATATGCCCATACATATACCTAAGTTATCAAGTAACCCATCTCAATCATGAGGAAACACAAAGGTCATAGACTCATCTCAAACTAGGATCTTCATTATCGAAACCGTAATTTCTGAAGAGTCCCATCTCTGGAGTGTATAGTGGTCCTGTCACGACTCCGAGGTACTGCTCACTAACCTAAGACTGCTGAGGTACTCCTCTTGTCGAGTACCGTGGGTCAGCCACCCAAACATGGTAGTGCTTCCCACCGGGGTATGCCACCAAAACACAGTAGTTCACACCCCCTAATAGCCTACAGAGTTACTCTCCGGATGAGTACCATGGGTCTACACTGTCACACAGTAGTGCTCCGTCCGCCATGGGTCTGCACCCAAACAAAGTAGTGCTCTGTCCACTGGGCTAGTCGACTCACTCCAAGTCGAGTCGGTCAAGCAGTCGTCAGGTCTCAGTCGGCTACACGGTCTCCGTACTCCATACACTCATCTCTGGGAGGGTCTACTCCACGAGCTACAATTTGATACTCCAAGTATCTCAAAGTACCATGAAGAAGTATCTCAAAGGACCGCCTCGTCATAGGGGTCTCAACGCAATAGACGGCGCGTCAATCGGACGCCCGGTCTGTGAGTTACTAGCCTTTTCGTCCCAGGGGCCTGGTTGCTGTCATGAGCGAACCAATCCCGGCCGTATCTCAAATGTACCCCGAACTCTCATAGGGTATACTCATAGGGACCGTTTCTCAATGTGATCATCAACGCCACTGACGGTTCGTCAAACGGACGTCCTGTCTGAAAGATATCAGCTTTCCCGATCCAGGGGCCCGGTTGGATTTCGGGTACAATCCAACCCGGCCACTATCCAACTATATCCAAAACTCGGGCGATGTATGCCAATATTTCTGTCTCAACAAGAGGAAAATCAATGAGATAGACGGCGCGTCAATCGGACGCCCGGTCTGTGAGTTATTGGCTTTTTCGTTCCAGGGGCCCAGTTGGATTTCGTGAGCGAACCAACCCGACCGCACTATGACGACATCCAAACCTTGAGCGGAGTAATCCAAAAGATCTGTCTCACTTAGAGGAATCCATCAAATTCAACGGTACGTCAATCGAACGTCCAGAGCTCAAGATATAAGCGTTTCTGCTCCGAGGGCTCGGTTGGTTTCGTGTACGAACCAACTCGGCCGAACCCAAATTTCTCCGAAACCTTGAGTTTAAAATACCAAAACGACCATCTCGTTCCAAGGATTTCTACGCAACTGACAGTGCGTCGATCGGAGGTCTATAGCCCATGATATGGGCATTTGACTAAAAGTGGTCCAAAAACGGGGGGTCTGGGCCCGGACCGACCCGGCCCGACCCCCCTGGGTCGGCCCGAACCGGGTCTGACCCGACTGGACCCGGCCCGGCCCGACTGGCCAGCCGCGGCTCGGCATGGCCAAGCTGAAGTCGGGGAGCGGGGGGTGCGCGCGGCCCACCCCTCGCCTGAAGAATTGGCGGCGGCGGTCCTCCGATCCAGAACTCCCATACATGTCCATAAAGGGTTGGTTGTGAGACCTCAAGCATGCCTCCCCATATGTCAGAGGTTACCGACTAGTAGAGAGGGTGTGATCAATACGGTGGGGAGATTTTACACCCTAATATAAATTTATATTAAAACATAAATAAAAAATATAAATAACATAATTAGAGTAATAGACAAGTGGAAAAAATATCTCATACCACTAGGAAATAAAAGGATGAATAAATAAACCAATAGTACTAAATCAAGTAATAACATTATAAAATGTTTCTAAATGTCAAACTAAAAACAATACAATAAAAGAATCATCATACATAATGTAAAAACAAATTATCCTAGTCTCGAAACACATATTTTTTCCATCTACAAACTTCAACCCAACCAATAAGAAAATAAATCATCTATAAGGTTTGTTTCCTCTGTACAGACATGCATGCATGGAATCTTCTCGGGCACCCAATAGAGACACCAAGAGTGTGTGGGTAAAACCCAATAGGTCAGCACCACTATGTCTAAACATCACCGGTATGATAATAATTGTATGTAATAAGTAATAAATAGTAATATTAATTATTCAATAAGTACAATATAACAATCAAATTGATTCTCACCATGCTAGAATATCTCTCAGTATGTATCATAACCATTTCAAACCTAAACATTTATCCACTGTCCAAAACACACAAATCTATGGAAAGAATTCTGTAAAATTATTATAACAAGTGTCACTGGGCATAGCCCGGTATACTTTCATTTTAGCATGTGTCTAAGAATAGCGTAGTATATAATCATTTCATCTTATAATAGTGCATATCCTGGTATATAAGCATTCCAAAATGTATCATGTAATAGAAAAGTATATATGAATTTCATCATGTATTAGGGAATAGCTTGATATATACTCATTTTATCATGATAGCATAACAAGTCATAATAGTATAGATATCACTATATCACATCATAATCCACAACGATTAATTGTCAAAATAACCATTTATCCTTCAGTTATAAATTAATTTATATCTCAATCTATCAATAACCATCTAAATAAACATTCCATACCCAAGGATTTTATATTAGCAATGCCCTATGTTCCCATGTCATACTAAACACACTTCAATACATTATCCAATTCCATTTTAATCAAGGGTTTTTATATCCAAGGGGTATCCAGAAGCCCAATCGTGTCAAAAAATGAATCCAAAGGGATCCAAAAAATATTCCAATAAATGATACAACATTTATTAATTAATTAATTAATTTTAGTTCACACTAGGTCAATACAATCACAACATTTCAAATATTTTCAATTAAACAACCCATAGGGTTTGTTTTTTACTACCTAACTTTAACCGATGATTAACATAGTGCTTTCGAAGGGTAGAGACAATGAGGAAGAAGGTTCAGAAGATCACAATAAGAACCTAAATAAACCCAATTCAATATCAAAACTAAAATTTCAATACCTTAATATTTTCTGAAATATTTTTCATTGCATAATTTAATTTATTCAATAGCGTGTGTTGTACGAAACATCAAGCTTAAATGAACAACTAAATATCATAAAATAGCTATTAAAATACTGAGTATGAACAAGATTAACTTAATTATGAAAATATGGTTTAAAAATTTATATTTAATAAATTCTGTTGGGACCAATTCAATATAAAGGAAAATAAAACACTTTTTAAAATAAAAAGAAATCAGCTTATGAAAAACTATTTAAATGCGCACAAGACTATTGTATGCCAATAAAGTAAATAAATCACCCTTTTTGGATAATATTAATGAAATATATATAATATATTCAATATAAAGATTAACAATCATTGCATGTGTTTTTTATACATGATATAAAAATAATTGAAATTTTACGTATAAAAAGTTGTATTTTTATTTATGCAGTTTTTCAATTTTTGATGTGAAACATATTTTTAAAAAAAATTAAAATTTTATAAATTTTATTTCAAGGAATAAAATTCATTTTTCCAACAGTAACATTAAAATTATCTTCGAGTTATTTTTTTTGTTTTTTCTGATAAAGTTCATTTTTAAATTGTGGGAAAAACTAATTTTTATTGAAAATTATATTTTGTTTTTGAATTTTTTTTAACATGATATATTATATTTTGAATTAAAATGTTAATAATTTAAATTTTATTTAAAATATTCCTATTTTTTAAATGTATTTAATACTTTTAAACAGTATAAAAACATATTTATATTTTATAATGACTTTTTTCAGAAATAATGATTTTATTTTTGTCTTGTAGATGAAAGTATAATTTAAAATTTAAAAATTATATGTTATAATTTTTTATAAATAGGTTCCATATTCTGAATCATTAGATCCAAATTTATTAAATAGACCCCTTTTATTTTTTGGTTAATTTGAATAGTAACCTTGGTAAACTTGTGTTACCAAAGCTAAGGGTAAATTGGGTAATTAAGGTTAAAAATTAAAATGATAAGGACTATAAAATTACCCTAAAACATTTGAAAATCATATTTTTGAATTAAATCCTATATTTTTCACCTATGTTTTGAAATTTAAAAATTTAATATAAAATTTTTGAGGAAAATGGCATTGATATTATAAAAATTAATGAAAGTTACTAAATATCACATACTTATTTTTAATAATTAAAATATTTTCAATATTTAGTGAAACAAAAGGAATGATCTACTAGAAATATTATTCAGAAATATTATAGATTTCTCAATATCATGGTAATTTATTTAAAATTTTTATGGATGAAATAGTAATCATAAAAGGTAATGCAACGCTAATGCTATAATTATTTTATCAATGGAAGTATCAAAAAAATGAAATTTAAAATTTTAAAAGAAATAAAATTTAAATTTATTAAGGTGATACACTAATTTTATAGATAATTATGCCATATTATAGGTGTATGAAATGATTTTTTTTGAAGATATTATGATTTTAGGATATTCTTAGAAACAAAATTTGTTAGTAGTATCAAAATTGAAAATAATGATATTTTATGGGTTTAATTTTTTATTAAATTATTAAAAAATAAAAAAAATTGAAAAATAATATTTAATTATGATATTATATAAAATTTCATAAATTTATAATTTATTTTTTAATTACACAATATAAGTAAAAAATAAATCCTCTTATTATTAAAATAGTTATTACCACAATTAAAATTAAAATAGGTTAATTAAGTGTTAATCAGAATAAAAAGGTTTCAAATAAAACTAAAACATGTCCAGATTTTATTACCTGATGAGATTACAACTCTATAATATCTTATCTTAAAATCCATGGCCATTTGGTGGTATTTTTATGGAAGATTTATTTATTATAATTAAATATTTTGAGAAATTTCCAAAGACACCTCTCACCTCTCTTATAAATACCCCCCCTTACAACCCATTATCCTCATACTATTTGATCCTTGAATATTTCAAAAATATCTTAAAAACACTATCATCCACACTCTAACCATTTCTATGTTCTGTTGGTCTCACCAGAAGAACAATTTCAATCCCCTCAATTGATCTTTCAAGGAGGTGATATTCAAGAGGTAACATTCTCAAACTACCTCTCTTGATTTATTTTCTTCTTCTAAATTATCCTCAAATCCTACATCCATAAAAGCATAATAAATATATTATTAGTTATATAATATAATGTTATATATATATATAATGGATTCTATTATTTCCACCTTTTTCACATCTTCTCTTATTCAATAAAATGAAATCATTATCCAAATTATGGAGATTATCCATCTCTATGGATAATGAGTTTTCATATTTCTTTACCGCCTTCAAGGAAAGTCATAAAATTATTAATATTATTAAAACAGATTTTAATATTTATATTATAACTTTTTTATTTTTTTAACTAATATATAGACATAATATTAAAAAATTAATCAAAACTAGTTCGTGGTGGTAGAAAAACTTCCTAAATAAACTATACATTTATCATTAATGTTTTATCAAATAAATAGTCATCATGTTATAATAGAGAATGATAATTGTGTCCATTTAAAATTTTGGAAGTTTATTAATACCATTTCATTTGACTTTTTTAATATTACTTCAGTTCTAAAATAACTTCCATAATTATACACAAGTTAACAAATCATGAAACTGTGAAACAAACACTCCTAGAATGACGAAGTTTATATTTATAACTCATAAAAATGGGAATTAATGAACATAATAGAATTATAATAAATCAAATTAATTTTTAATAGGATATGTATTGAGTTTTTAATAAATCTAATTTATTTTTCTAGTACATTAATTACAAGTACAGAATGCTTTTAGATGTAAGGAAATGGATCTCTCTAAACCTCCAAATTTCCTTTGGGTTACGATTTCTCTCCCTTTTACCAAATTTAATTCTTAATTATTTTATATAATCCAAAAATATTCTATGAATATGTTCCAAAAATATTCATGTAGCTTAATTAATCTTTCTTTTATGGGGAAAAATTGTATTATAAGGTTCATTTCTCAATTCCTCTCAATAAGCATGTCCGATGAAAGGGAACATCTCCATTTCATACCCATTTTCTAGTACAATAAATAAAATATTTTAATCCTACTATATTTTTATAAAATCATTCAATTTATCATAAAATAATATTTTACATAATTTATGGTATTATGCAAGTAATTATTCATTTATCCTCTTTATAGACTCTTTATTCTTTTCCCTTAAGACACACTAATGCGGATCATTTTTAATGTTTCTTAAACACTATTTTATGTATTGACTTAATTTGGACATCGTTATTCATGATCTATTTATTTTATGATTTTGAAAGAATTAATTAATACCTTATTTTATGGATATCATTATGATAGATCCTTTATTTATGCCTTATGACATGATTACAATACCCATTTCTTTCCATGTCTAACCCCCATGTTTATTATTTATGTTTGATTCATTATGTCGCACACATTTTCATAAACATGTTTTGATGGGCGCACCCAAATATCACACCAAATAATTGTGTAATGTTTTTTTCATGAGATATTATGTATGGTATTAGGAAGAAAATAAAAATACATTATGGAACTTTGTTCACAATGTGGTATATTATTAGTAGTTAGCCTTTACTCATGTTTATGTCATGTCATATGTTGTTTCCACTTTCATATGTTTCCATGATCATAAGACTCCATGTTATATATATCACTATTCCTTGTGTTTATTGATGATACCTTCATTTTATTTTATCATGTTATGCTTTTTAACTCATGTCTTATGATTTATTCACAAGTTTATTCTCTTACTAAGATTTTTATCTTATCCCCATTTTCCATGGATTCCCTAGGTTATCATATGAAAATTTAGGAGTTCAAAGGAAGTTATGATCTAATTATAAAATATTAATAAATATATATTTTTATTATAGTTTCATTTTTTAAATATTTTGTACCTAATCTTCCAATGAAACTAGACTTTACTAGCCTTGGTCTATATTTTATTATCAATTATTGTTAAAAATTATGTAATAATATGTATAAAAAGGATAGGGACTCTATAGTTGGTATCATAGCATGGTCTATTTATTTTTGTTGTTATTAATATAAAACATTATTAATGACCATAGGAAAATTATATCACTATGGATAAACTAGATTGAATTGTAGAGATTCACATGATAGGATTAACTTTTAACCTATATAATTAAACTTTCATGTTTATAGAGGATTTTTATATAATTATTTTCTAATTATTCAAGCCCCTTAATTTTATTTTTCTTATCTACTCAATGTATGTAAATAGAAGAACCAATTCCAATAACTAATGTGATAATAAATTTCATTATTCCTCTAATGATATGCTAAACCTGATGGAAATGGTTGCTCAAACGTCATGACAGTACTAGATAAACATTTTCATGTTATGGTAAATAACATGAATCATGGGGAATAAACTCCTCCTAATAAATATCATGTTGTAGCAGACTAATTTATAAAAAAATGAAATCATATATTAGAAGATTTTACGATACCCTCATCAAAAAACAATAGATTAACTCTACTAATAAAATATTCTATATCTGCCATTTCTCAAAAGAAGAGAAATTCTTATTGGAGGCCTATCATTTTTATGGATATGTTGACCAGTAGTGGACACTGATACATAACATGAAATATAAAGAGGAAAATGAGTCCATTTAATGGTTAGCATTCATGAAAAAAAAATTCAATAAATGTTTTCTCTGAATAGTCCATCTTAAGACAGAGAGTGAGTTCTCCATTCTAAAGAAAAATAAAGATGATTCTATTAGAGTATATTAAGAAAACATCAAAAGGATTTTCCATCATTCTTCTGACCTTTTCAACAACGCCATATTTATAGTGGATCAACTATTTAGTGGATTTAAGTCGAATCTATGAAAAGATCAGGCAATTCAAGACATTGACTGCTTTATGAATATTATTTGTTATGCCCTTCAAGTTGAGATGGATATATGTGATTCAAAGTGGTCTTGTGGGACTAGAGAAGATTAATGTAAGATGTAATTCCATTCAGGTGGTCCAATATAAAAATATCATGTACGTAAGAAAATCCAACCTCCAACTTATCTAATGTATGGGAACAATCAATCCTGAAACTACCTAAGGGTAACAAGAAGGTTCTTCGTGTGTGGAAAAAATGAGAACCATACTAATCAATGAATAAGTGAAATAAAGAAGCCCATAAATGAGTATGTGTAAAAGAAGGATCATATAAATAGTATGTCAACTTTTCTTCACTTTAACAATAAATATCTCGGTCTCTATATGATGAAATTCTCTAAGCCAAGGGTGGTTGGAGAAAATCAATGAAAACAACCTCCAAGATAGTAAGGAAGGTAATATTATATCACTATTACTAATGTGGATCCATAAAATGATGTGGTGATACGTGGTCTATGTATTCAATCACAAATAGTGAAATTAATATTTGATTCTAGTTCTATACATTCATTCATATATTTAAATTTTTGTAGAACTATCTAGACATCACCTAAAAATATGAAGGTTAAGTTATCTATGAGAACAAAAAATTGGTAAATTAATGCATCTGATTTAAATAACTCCTACCTAGTAAATTGTTGTGGACTAAGTAGTCTAGGAAACCTCTTCTTAATTACTTTGTTAGAGTTTGATTCTATATTGGGAATAGTTTGGCTATCAACCTCTCATTCAGGAAGAATACTAGGAATTTTTTCAGGTAACACATCATTATAGTACCTCACAATGTCCTTGTCTTAAATAATGATCCTATCCATTTTCTCAATCAATTGAGCTATATAATATTTCTCATATAGAATTAATATCCACAGATGATTTTATAATTCTAAAAGAGATTCATCCTCCTCTTTATATGTCTCTAGAATTGGATGATGCCTCAAGATGTGAAGAGTGATCTCACCCTCCCAAGTATGGTTTCCCCCTCAACCTTTAATAGGGTGATTATCCAAAAAATAAATTAAAATATATGGCCTACAAGACATTCAGGAAAGGAAAACTTACAGAATGACCACCATTGATGTGAAAGAATAAACAAAGTAGTTACATGATAATATTGACAAAGTCTTTATATGTCTGAGTGCTTCACTATGGGGTGTGATTTTCCACTTCATCAAGAATAAGGATGGATTAATGTGCCTATTAATAGATTATCTTGAAATCAAAAAAATTATTATAAAGAATAAGTACACTCTTCCATTGATAGAAGACTTGTTCAATCAACTACATGGGGGTAAGTATTTCTATAAGTTGTACATTTATTCATGATATCATCAATTAAAGTTCAAGAAGTAAGATATTCCCAATACTACCTTTTGAATGAGGTTTAAAAACTTTGACTTCACAGTGGGGCCTTTTGGACTCACTAATTCTCTAAAAAATCATGAACTTAATGAATAGAGTCTTCAGATATTACCTCAACAAATTTGTTATAGTCATTATAGGTGATATTCTGAAACACTCTAATAGAATAGAGGATCATGAGGAGGATTTGAATACTATGATAACAACCTTGTTAAGAGATAAACTATAAGAAAAGTACAAAAAATATGTATCCTATATTAAGGAAATGTCATTCTTAGGACATGTTATCACTGGTCAAGGGATATCTATGGACCCTTCTTAGAAAAAGGCAATTGAGGAGTGTTCTAGAACAACACCTGTAATAGGGATCCATATTTTACCTAGTCTAACTGGGTATTATATAAATATTGTGAAGAAATTTTCAAATTTTTGAGCCAACTAACCTAACTGACTTGAAGATGCGTAAATTATGTCTGAACTAGTGAATGTGGAGACTTTTTCAAAGAGTTGAAAATGAGGATTATCACTACACCAGAACATACACTACCGAGAAGTAGGGAACTATTTTTTGTATATAGTAATTCTTAAAATAATTTATTAGGCTTTATACTGATGAAAAATTATAATGTTATAGTTTACACCTCAAGGAAGCAAAAATTTCATGAGAAAAAATATCTAATGCATGATTAGTAGTTGGTGACTATGATCTTCGCATTTAAAATCTAACGGGTTTATCTATATGTGGAGAAGTGTGAGATTTATTTTTATTATAAGATACTCAAATATATATTCACATAGATATTTATTAACATGAATCAAATAATATGGTTAGAGAAAATCAAGGACTATGATAGCATTATTCACTACTATATTGGAAAGGTAAATAAGGTAGCTAATGCTCTTTGCAAAAAAGTACATTCTAGTATATCCAAATGTGGATTGAGAAAGACCATATCTTCCTGGATATTCATAGGAATTATTTATAAATCGTAATGGAATGGAAAAAAATCCCACCTCTCCCTATTTATTTCCCAACCATATATCTAAGAGAAGATCAAGGAGGCCCAAAGGGATGATATAGATGTACAAGAGAATGTGAAAGAAGAAAAGGAAGGGAAGCTACATGAGTCCCACATTTATGATGGTGGTATTAATATATTTAACATTTGTATTTTTGTTCATTCATCACCTGAGATAAAGAAGGAGCTATTGGAGAATAGACATATCGAACCTTTCTTGATCCATATTGGAAGTACCAAAGTGTGTTGTGATATTCGAGATCATTTCTAGTGGGACAACATGAAGATGGATATTACATAGTATATATCATGGAGTTTAATATGTCCTCAAGCTAAATTATAGTGACATATTTTCAAATGGTTGATGCATCTATTTCCTATACCAACATTAAAATGGTTGAGTTTCAATATGGAATTTCTCACCAGTCTACCGAAGACATCGAAAGGAAAGAATTTGGTATGTGTTGTAGTGGATTGACTCACCAAAAATGCCTACTTCCTTTCTATTTGGGAATAATTCTCGATTGAACAGCATGGAAAAATATTTGCGAAGAAATTGGGTAGGCTCCATGGGGTTCCACATTTGATCATATTGGACCATGACATAAGGTTTACATCTGAATTCCCGAGAAGTATTCAATATTCATTGAGTACTAAATTAAATTTCAACATCACATATCACCCAAAAACTAGTGTCCAATCAGAAAATAATATTTAGACACTTGAGGAAATTCTAAGAGCCTTCTCAATAGAATTAAAATGTATTGGTATCAACATATCAAATTAGTTGAGTTCAAATATAACAATTAGATTTCACATAAGTATTAAAATGGATTCGTATGAAGTGCTATCTTAGAAGCGATTTAGAGATCCAACAAGTTTGGATGATATTGGGTAAAAAAATTATACTTGGACTTTATCTTGTTAAATAGATTAAAGATAAGGTTGAAGCTCTCCAACAACATAAAAAGGTTTCTCAGAGTCCAAAAAATATCTTTCTAAAAATTGTCGTAGGGATTATAGTTCTCTATTAGATATGATTTTTTATTCAAATTTCACCCTGGAATATGTTCATGATGTTTGGAAATAAAGGTAAGATCATACCAAGTTACATTGGACCCTTTTAGATCCTTGATTTCATAGGAGCAGTGTCTTATAGTCTTGCACTTCCACCAAGTATGGATCATGTTCATGATGTGTTCCACATTGAGGAATAACATACTTGATCCCTCACATATATTTAATATAGATTTTGTAAAACTATGTAATTATCACTCTTATGAGGAGGAACCTATGAATATATTGGACTTTAGATATAGATTTATACCCTACAAGACCACTCGCATAGTTAAAGTATTATGGAGGAACCAAAAATATTAAGAGGCAACATGGGAACTGGAAGAAGTGATGAAAGTGAAGTACCCTCCACATTTTTCACTTTAGTATATAGAACAAAAATTTTACGGTGAAATTTAATAATGGGGAAAGAATGTAACGTCCTTATATTTTATGAAATATTTCTATTTACATAATTTAATTTCATTAGTAGCATCTGTTACGTGTAACAGAGAGCTTAAATGAACAAATAAATATTATAACCTAGATGTTAGAAATGATTTTATAAAAGAGATAGACTAAATTATGAAAATATTATATACACATGTATATATAATGAATTTGTTTTTTAGTAATTAATTATAAATGAAAATAAAACCCTTTTTAAAATAAAAGGAATTTTTTTATAGAAAACTATTTAAATGCACACAAATGTGTTTTATACAAATAAAAAAATAACACATTTTGTATTATATTAACAAAATATAAACATAATATATTAAATCAAATTATTAACATTCATCCTCTGTGTTTTCTATAAATGATAAAATAAATAAATTCAATTTTACCCATAAAATTTGTATTTTTATAAAAGCAGTCTTGCCACCTTTTTATGGCATACTTATTTTAAAACTAATGTTTTGGATTTTATAAATTTTATATGAAAAGGTAATATTAATTTTTGAAAAATTAATTTCAAAATTATCTTAGGGTAAATTATTTGTTTTTTCTTAAACTATTCATTTTTTTAATAATGATAAATACTATTTTTTATTGAAAATTGTATTTTATTTTCTAAAATGTTTTTAAAGTTAAAATTAGGTTTTGAATTAGTTTTAAATTTTAAATTGTTAAATTTGATTTAAAATAGTAAAATTATATTTTTTTTAATGTAATTAATACTTGAATACAGTATATAAACATATTATATTTTCTAATTATTTTATTTTGAAAAAACTTTTTTGTTACCTCTTGCTGATGAAAATTTAATTTTAATTCTATATCTTCTATTTTTTGAATTTTTAGAAATAGATTCCATATTTTAAATCATGGGGTCATAATTTAGTAATAAAAATCCTATTAATTTTGTTCAATATTAATATTATCCTTGGTAAAATTTTGTTACCATAGTTAAGGGTTAATCAAGTGATTAAGGGTTTAAATTAATATGATAAAGACTATGAAATTACCCAAACACTTTCCCAAATATTATTGGATGAATTAAATCCAACAAAAATCACCTAATGGTCCAAATTTAATCATTTAATGGATACTTTTATTGAAAAATGACATAGTTATTATAAAAATCAAAAAAAGTGAAAAAATGTCACAATATTATTTTTTTTATAAGTATAATATTTCTAATATAGTGATAAATAGAATGTATGATCAGAAATAAATATTATTATAAAATATAAAATATTTATATAAACCGTGGTAATTTATTTTCAATTTATATGGATTAAATAATTACCTTAAATGCCGATACAACATTGGTGCAGTACTTATTTTATCAATGGAAATATCAAATAATTGATAAAAAATGTTAAACAAATATAATTTAAGTTAATTAAGGTGATCTATGATTTTTCTAGATAATTATGACATATTAGGGGTGCATTAATTTTTTTTTGAATTTATCATGTTTTATTTATATTTATAAAAATAAAGGTAATTAATATTTTCACAATTGACAATAATTATCTTTTATGGGATTAATATTTCATTAAATTATATTAAAATAATAATAATATTTAAAATAATAATAATTATGATATGATCATCAAAAATAAATAATTGGAAATTTATGGTCTAATGTCACCATATAAGAAAACTAAATTAACCTTTTTATATTAAAATAATTGTTACGATAATAAATATTAAATTATGTTAACTAAGGGTTAATAAAAAAGATACTATTTAAAATAAAACCAAAACACGTAAACATTATATTTGTTGTTAATATTAAACACTTATTTTATCTTAACTTCTTATAAATATTAATTTTTTGTTATTTTAATATATTGAAAAAATTTCCAAAAAAAACACCACTCTCATCAATTATAAATACCACCCCTTACAACCCCTTCTCCTCAAAATTTCTGAGCCTCCTAGAATTAAAAAATATATACCAAAAACTCTCTTGCCTACTGTACCCATGTCCAAGTTCTGTTGGTCTCACAAAAATACTAATTACAAGCTCCTCAAGTGATCCTTCAATGAGGTGATATTCATGAGGTATCATTCTGAAACCACCTCTCCTAATTTCATTTCTTCTTCTACATTCCCTTAAAATCCTTCATCCACAAAATAATAAAAAATAAAAATATAAGTTATATATTGTAATTATATATTTACTGTGTAATATCTTATTTTCACCCTTTTCTCTAATCCAATTGTTCAATGGAAGGAAACCATTGTCCAAATTATGTTGACTACCTATCTTTGTGGATAATGAGTTTTCTTTCTTCATTTCCACCTTCAAGGATGGTCATAAAAAATATCATTGTTAAATAAGATTGTAATATTTATATTACAACTTTTTCATGTTCTAAATAAAATATATACACATAATACTAACTAATTAAACAAAAATAGTTTTTGATGATCTAAAAACGACCAAAATAAACAAAACATTTATCCTTAAAGATTTATCAAATGAATCATACTCATGTCAGAAAAGATAATTATACATGGTACCATTAAATCATAAGTAAGTGTAAAAATACCATTTCATTTTTAATTTGTAATATTATTCCCATTTAACAAGAACTTACATATTTTTATACAGGGAAACCAATCACGAAATTGTGCAATGATCACAATCAAAACGACGAAATTGATCGTTTTAACTAATCAAAATGGTCATAAATGAACTTAATAAATTTATAATAAATAAAATTAATGTGGTATATATTCTGAATGAATTTATTAATTAATAAAATTTTATTATAAATGACATTATGTGTAAGTAAGGAATACATCTAGGCATAATGTAATGGATCTCTCTAAACCTCCAAATTAATGTTGTGTTATGATTTTTCTATATATTGTCTAATTTAATTATGATTTTATATTATATAATTATTCACTATTTCTTGTGTTTGTATCCAATATATTTATTAATATCAATTAATATTTCATGTATGGTTGATTACATGTTTTATAAGGTTATCTTCTCATTTTCTCTCGATTAGCATACCCGTTTGAAGGGAACTTCTCCGTTTCATACCCATTTTAAATTAGAATCTATAAAAAAAATTAAGCCTAACATTTTTTTATAAAATAATTAAATTTATCATGAAAATATATTTTAGTTCATTTCTAGTTTTAATATAAAAAATATTCTTTTATCCTCTTTAATGTATTTTTATTCTATTCTATTAATCTTACTAAAGTTGATTGTTTATAAAGATTCTTAGACACTATTTTAAATGTATTCATTTCATTTGGGCATAATTATTCATGATCTATTTATTTTATGATTTTCCAGGAATTATTAATCACTTCTTTCATAGATATCATTATGATACATCATTTGGTTATTCCTTATGAAATGATTATGATACCCATTTCTTTCACCAGGTAACCCTTTTGTTTACTCCTTATTTTTCATTATATATGTGGCACAAATATGAATCAAAATATTATAATGGGTGTTCCCAGATAAGGATTCAATGCATTGTGTAATGTTTTTTCGCATAAGATTTCATGTAAGGTATGAAGGAGTAAACCTAATACATTGTGGGACTTTGTCCTCCGGTTGATATTTCCATGGTAGTTATCCTTGACTGGTCTTTATGTCATGTCATATGATGTTTCCATAAACCTATGTTTCCATTATCATAAGATTATATGTTCTATATATCAATATTCCTTGTTTTAATTCATGATCCATGCCTTTTATGTTATCATGTTATGCATTATAACTCATATTTTATTATACATTCCCATGTTTATTCAATTACTGGTATTTTTAGCTCATCGCATTTGTGTAAGTATTCCCCTGGTTATCATATGAAAATGTAAGAGATCAAAGGAAGTTAAGAGCTCATTATGAAAGATTAATAAGGTGATATTTTATTTAGTTTCATGTTTTAAATTTTATATACCTAATCTTCTAAAGAAAATAGGCTTTATGATCCTTGGTTTGTATTTTATGGATAATTATACATAAAAAATGTGATAATTTGTATAAAAGGAAAGGGTCTCTATCAAAATCATTCCAAATATTCCACCAACCAAATAGAACAAAACAGAAGAGGAGTAGAAAACAGAATCCAATGAATTACAATGGATCGATCACACAATCTAAACATCTAAAATGGAGTAAAGGATCCAAAATCTCTTGTAATTCATTCTAACATGAGAGGAGGAACCTAAATAAAGAATTAATAAAAATTACATCTACATAAAAACCTTGAAATTGTTTGTCTTGATAAATACATGGTGTGAAATTTCCTTTAACATCATGTTTTTACCACTTTAGAGTTACACTAAAAAGCTAGTCACCTTGAGTTAAAATTTATTTTGATCAAATTTTACATGATTTCATTGGTTTACACAATGTGTAACTCCTTCACACCCTATATTGGTTCATGAAATCTTTTTGGTGGCATTTACCCATTGAATAATATGTACAGAGTGTGTAAATTCTCTATAGATAGCTTTTAGTCCATTTTCTACAAAAAGACCCAAACCACATTCAAATACTTCAAAATAATGGAAAAACCTAGTAAATTCATTTAACATGCTTATATATTGAATCCTTTAATTTAAAAAAACATAATTCCTTGAAAATTAGGTAATTTTTTTCCCAAAAATGATCTTCATCTCTATAAAAGTCATAGTAACCAAGACATAAAAAAAACTGAAATAGATATGTACTTGGAAAAAAGAAATAACATTATAAGCTCCCCACCATATAGTAGCTTGTTCCCAAGGTACTCCAAACATCATTTTGGGGTCTCAGTGAAAAATATTCTCCACTGTTAATTCATATTAGACTCCATCTCATATATATACTTATAAAAGTTCTCATGCTTCCACTGAACTCGAACCAAAGTAATCTCCCTACTCTGGAGATGCATCCCCTTATGATCAATAATCAATATCAAATTATTCTCAATGGATGCATCAGCACAATGCTTGATGTCCTGGATTTCTACCACATGATGAGGGTCTAGATAAATTAACCAAATCTATAATATAGGATATGAATCATGCAAGGAATTATAGTATTATGGAAGGATAAAATGTATGTCATTGGACTGACCCTATACACTCTCTCAAACTTCCTGAAAAACCAGGGTGATAACATTCCCTATTACCAGATATGGTATTTCCACAAACTAGGTGACACCCAATATAAAATATGATGATAAAAAATCAAACTCTAGAGGTCATCTGATGGTCATCATATAATTTATTTTTCCTATGGGCAGTTATCAACTGCCTCATAATCAACTGCACCAAATAAGACATTTCTTGCATGAGAAAAGTCCCAACAAGCCATATCTCACCCACCTCCAACCAACAAAGAGGTGAACACCTTAACCTTAAAAAAAGGCCTCTAAAGTAACCATCTATATTGATTTCTCTAATGAATATCCAAAATCCAAAACACTGCCTCATAAAATATCCTCCAAAACCTGAATAGACTTCCCTGATTAATTATTGGTCTTAGGGTGATAGGATGTGCTCAAAATAACATGTGATCATTGATCCTTCTAAAAACCCTTTTAGAACCACTATGTGAAATGAGGATCTCTATCAATGATGATAATCCTTGAAACAAAATGAAATCAAACTATCTTTCACATGTAAAGACTACCCAAGTCATTAACTATATTAGTCTCTCTTATAAGAGAAAAGATGGATACCTCTATTAGTTGATCCACAACTACCCATGATTCATCATTTATATGTGTTTTCTGTAGTAATCCTATCACAACATCTATAGTAAAATCATCCCATTACCACTCATGAGTGGGAAAAGGTTGAAAAAACCCAACCAGCCTCTTATGATTGACTTTAACCTATTAAAAAATGAAACATCTTACCACAAAGCCTACTACTTATTTCTCTATTACTAAACACCAGTATTGTCTTTTGAAAATGAGATACATATTTTTTAATACAAGATATACCACCCATATAAAATCAGAAACCTCCCCCAATAACTCCTCATGAAAACACATAGGAACCCATAATCAGCTTAGGAAAACAATAGAAATACCACTACCAAGAGGCCATCTAGATGGTGTTACCCCATCATATTGACTGTCTCTCATAACTCATACATATGTATTAGATAAGTGATCTATATTAATAAAGTCCAAATTCATGGGCATAATATATGTATAAGTCAGATATACTCATCCTAGAGATTCTGGAACATCTAGATTTATGTCTTCAAAGATTTAAATCATCTTTCACTCTTAACGAGACTCCCATACTACCTCAGTTTTCATCGTATTGCACAAATCATTTACAACAATGTATTCCATGCATAGTGTGTAAGATAACTTAAAGTCAATAGACTATAGATACTCGACCCAACTCTTATGTCAATGGTTTAGGTCCCGCTGAGAAAATATGTACCTGAGGCTCTTGTGGTCTGTGCATACCACAATCATCTCACCCATAAAAAATATATCCAAAAAATCAATGTATGTACCACAAAATACAACTCTAGATCATAAGTAGGGTAATTCTTCTCACTTGACCTCAACTGTATGTATTAATAAGAAACCAATTGACCCTCCTATATTAAAACTACTCTGAGTCAATCTTTGGATGCATCATAGTACATGGTATAATCTTTACCCAAAAAAGGTAAAGTGTAGATAGTTGGTGAGTTTTAATAAAATTGAGTTCCTTATAATATTATTCCCAATCATCAGATCAGGAAAACTTCACCCATTTCTTGGTCATCCCTGACATCAGTGCTTCTAGATGGGAGATTTCCTAGATAAATCACTGATAATAACCTGATAAAACCTGAAATATTTTAATCTTAAAGGAGATATTGGATCGCTGACAAGATACCATGGATGAAACATTCTCTGGATTCAATGACACTCTAGGATATAATATTTCATGGCCCACAAAGTGAACTCTATCAATCAAGAAAATATATTTGATTAGTTTAGAGAAAATTTGATTATACCTCAAAGTACATAGTAAAATTTTAGGTTTTTTTGCTTGATCATCTATTTTATTGGATTACACAGTGATATTGTCCAAAAAAACACCATGAATCGATCAAAAAAAGGGATGAATGATTTGATTCATCAAGGACAAGAATATCACTTGTGCATTGGTCAAAGCAAATGGAATCACTATGAACTCCTAAAATCCATACATGCTCCAAAAACTATTCTGAGGTATGTTTAATGGTATCACACTAAACTAGTGGTATCTTTACCTAAAATCAATCTTGGATAATATCTTAGTATCTCGCGATGGATCAAAATGATCATTAATACATTAAAGAGGATACCATTTCTTGACTATTATCTAGTTCAATCTCGGATAATCAACACATATTCTTAATAATCGACATCCTTCTTGGAAAAATGAACTTGAGAAACCCATGGAGATATACTAGGCTATTTGAAACCCTTAGTTTCGAAATCTTCTGAATAAACATCAAACTGTTGAATCTCTTCTCATGTTATTCTATAAGGCTGGATAGAAACTGGTTCTACTCTAGGAAACTACTCAATCATGAAATCTATATCTCTTTCATGTAGATATCCAAAGAAAAAAATTTTAAATTTATCAAAAAAATAGTCTATAATTATAAGAAAATAATCCTTATATATTCCAACATCGTCTAGGGGGAGATCGGGTATTTGTGGTGTCATCCAGTATAATCATCACTAAATTGGTTCTCTAGGACCCTCTTGTAGATCCCACCCACCCTAATGAGAATAAATTCCTCCTTCTAGAGATTAAATGGTAAGTAGAGAACTATCTAATCCATAACAAGTGTCAAATTGAGTCTTTTAATTTTTATTATAAATAGTTCCCAAAATAAATAGTGACCACAAATCTCTAGATAACATGCCTTCCAACATTTTATATTCTTTGACCGCACTCCCAAAGGTATATCGATGGTTAAAAAAAATATGAGATTTCCACATCCAAGCCCATACTATTTCAAAAAAAAAGAGGATAAAATTAAATTTGATCCTCCTATATAAAAAACAATCAAGGGTATATGACATAATAATCTTACCTTCAACATTAGATAGTCATGCATTGACAATTTCTAGATTAGTTTTCATAGAGTGAAGCCAACTACACCCTTTTCATGGGCTCTAGTGCGACTCCCATGGGTTATTCCCTATTCCTGGTATCGCCATTCTGATACTGGGGTGCCATGTCTCCTTCCATGACCATAATTTCCTATGGAATTAGATCTACATGTATTCTAAATATTTACTTATGTCCTTTCTCGACTAAGGACCATGTCCTGATCCCTTACCATTGTCATATTGTTGTATTCCCTTACAAAAATTTTTTAGGGGACCCATACTTTTACATGCTCGACACTCTAAAGAGGGGTACAGTCACTAAGGACACTTGAATCCAATATTTCCACATTAACATCATTGTAACTAGAAATAGTGTTAATATGGATTTCCACATCCAAACCTAGTCCTCCCACTATTTCATTAGAGAAAACTATCATAGTGGAACCTCTTTCCATCAAAAGAATATATCTCAGTTCACCCTGCTAAAACATCCCCATCACTACTAGGGGACTCTCTCTAATTACTTTCTGTGATTAGTAACTAATTTACCATATCCTAAAAATTTCACATATAGAAAACATTCACCTGTGACTTGATCTTATATGGAAGAGAATCCTAAAAACATTCCACCCTGGTGAACTCATCAGCTGCAACTGATGGTGAAATCCACTATGGGTTGGTGAATCATCCAGAGTAGTCTAGAACAGACATTCTCACATATTCCAGTCGTAAGAATGCATGATCCTTCTCATATTTCAATTTCACAAGGTTAAAATTAATAGGAACATTATCTTAAAGACCTACATAGATAATTCTTCTTATAGACTAGCCTACTCTAGAATATACCACCAACTCTTGGAAGGTCTACGAAGCTTGTATGAATCAGGATTCACCATTCAATTTTTTTTCTTTTTCGGTATTCTTAATGATTTTATGGATTGAATCAATCCCAAACTTAGCTGCCTAGTGGCCTCACAACCCAGTGAATGTAGGTAGAGGCTTTAGCAGTAACAGTTTGTTCAGATCAATCATTAAATGAATGCTGTAAATCGTCCCCCTTTCTATGTATCACATGAACCCCATAAATTACTCACGTATATGAGAATCTATATGAACCCCGATATCCAGAATAATATCTAGATCAGCTGTATTAGGAGAATTTTAATTTTCCCTCTCCTGATGCTCAACTCGAAGACGATAGGGATAAATTTTCTCTACAAGGCAAACACACTCCTTGGAACACTTTCTATAACAAGATCAACCTCAATATGTGACAAAAAAAGTGATCCATTGACTCGTAGAATCACTAAATATGTCTTACAAGTGTATTTTCATGATATTTTATTATATTTATTTCATTAATCAAATATAATAGTTATCTTATATTTTATTTCATACAGGGGATTATATATCACAAGCAATAAATATGTCCCAATCATGAACAATCCATGTCAATATATATCCCTATATGCATATAATGATTCATGCATACTCATATTGTACCATAACAGACCATGAGTATAAATCTAAAGAACCAATAACATCATGAAATAATAACCTCGCATAACATTTGAATCACCAAAAGTGAAATAAGATCAATTGTAATAAGTGAATAGTAGAAACAGAAATCACATCCCTTGTCACTCTAAATTTTCAATATACAAGGGTTATCCACTCCCATTCACAAGCTCCTTACATTGACCCAAAACCACCTTGTCTTCTTTATACCTTCCATAAATAGTAAAGAAATATACATTAAAATGTTTCTCTAATACAACTTTATAATGTCCCACAATCTAGCACTCTCCCATGTGGCCAGAATGGGTTGGTTATGAGACCTCTAGTACACATCCCCATATACCATAAGATAATGAATACAATAAACGATGTGATCATTATTGGGGGAGGACTATTTCCCCTAATATATAGTTACATAGTAGTGGAAATAAAAATAAAAAAATAACATTATCAGAGCAATAGACAAGGGAAAACAATATCTCATACCGCTAGAAAATAAAACGAGGAAAAAATAAACAAACAGTGAAGTATCATTTAATGGCATGCTGGGATTTATCTATTTTTTCAACTGAAATAATACAATAAAATAATCATAAGATACAACGTGAAACCAAAATACTCTTAGCCTGAAACCCATGACGGTCTAATATCCGAACTCCACCCCAACTAAAAATAAAATAAATAAAAAATAATTTTCCTTTGCCTTATCTAAACCTTCATCAATGAGATCTAATCGAGTACTAAATAGTATCCTGAAGAGGGTGTGAGTAAAAATAGATGGTTGAAACTACAAGTTTTAAACATTAAAAGTCTGATAATAAGTGTCTATAATAAGTAATAAACTAGTGCATTAATTAAAAAATTAATACAATATAACAATCAACTTGCATCAGCACCATGCGAGAATGTCTCTAAGAATATATCAAAACCATGCCATCCGTAAAAATATATCCATGGAAAAAATCATTTAAATTATGGGAAGTCTCAATATATAATCATTTCATCATGTTTCACTTGTCATAGCCCAATATATAATCATTTCAGCATGTGATATGGCATAGCCCGACATATAATCATTTCATCATAAATCAGGGCGTATAGATGTATATATTAATTTGATCATATATCAGGGAATATATCGATATATAATAATTTTAGTAAGTATTAGGGAATATCCTGTTTTACAATTATTTCGGCATGATAACACTACAAGTCATAAAAACAAGGATATCACAATATCACATTATAATCCCAAATGGTTAATTATGAAAATTATCATTTATCCTTTAATGAAACATTAATTTATATCTCAATATATCAAAATACATCTCAATAAGAAACTCATACCTAATTATTCTATATAATACAATCACTAAAAAACTCCTTTCATGCTAAACACACATTAATCAATTATCTAATTCCAATTTAATCAAATGTTTTCTCACCCTATGGGTATCCAAATATTAGGTCATGTCAACAATTGAATCCAAAGTGATCCAACCAATATTCTAATCCCTAATTCACTATTTATTAATGAAAATTTGATTTTATCATGCATTAGGTTGGTGCAATCACAATATTTCAAATACATTCAATTAATAGACCATAGGGTTAGGTTCAGACTCCCTACCTTTAGCTGGTTGTTAAAGTAACACTTCTAAATGGTAGAACCAACATGGATAAAGGTGTATAAGATCACAAGAAGAAAAAAATAACCAAGGTTAATATAATCACTAAAATCATTCCAAATATTCAACCACCCTAATAGAGAACAACAAGATAAGAGGCGGAAACCAAATCCAAAGACATACCACAGATTGGTCACACAAATAGGATATTAGGAATTGTGGAAAGGTTTAAAAATTAACTTATATTTTTTTATAGTTCAATATGAAGAAGTTTCATTAATGAGGAATGAAAATTACATCTGTAGGGTATCTATAGAACTGTTTCTTCCAATAAATACACAGCATGGAATTTCCTTTCATGTCATTTATTTCCCACTTAAGTGGTACTTTAAAAAACCATTAACCTTGGGTTAATATTTATAAATTTATAATTTTACATGATTTTAATGGTTTAAACAATTTTTATCCACTTTAATCCATATGCTAGTTTATGAAATGTGTCTTCTGGTAGTTACACATCGTGTATCATGTACACAACATCCAAATTCTCCCTAGACATTTTTCAATATAGTTTCCAAAATAAGGTTCCAGACAACCTCCAAATACATCCAAAGAAAGTAAAAGGCCTAAAAAACCAATTAATACATTTATATTAAATATTTATTAATTCAATAAAATATAGATCTATGAAATTTAGGTCAATTTCCACAAAAAAGGATCTCTGTCTCCTAAAAAGACTCATCCACGAAGCTACTAACAAAAAAAATATGGAAATACCTGGAAAAAGATGATGTCATACATTTATTCATAAATTATACTTTTAAGACCAATCATGAATGTTGGTTTTTATAAATTATGTATGTTATAATCATGGATATCATAGTTCATAAATACACATGAGTAACGATTCCATTTTTGATGATCATTTTGGAAATGAGGTATGCAACGCATTAACATTATATAATGATAATAATATCATATATAAAATATTATTATTTTTAAATATACTTATTTATATTTGACATATGTTATGGTGGTGAGAAGATATTTTTATGGCTTAGTGAATATTATAGTCCTCATGTACACGAACTCCATTATCAATTTTTAGAGAGTGAAATGATATGAATGATAAATATATATTATTATTTTAGAAAGATAAATATTTCATTAAAATCATTATTATGTCATGTATATCACATATTTTCATTAAATTTATCCTTATTACCATTCAAAATAAATTTTTTTTAAAACCAACTCACATCTCATAGTGAGGCTATAGTCCTCCAAACACACGAGAAACATTATCATATCCTTGTGGAATGGAAATTAAAAAGGAATATATGATATAATGACTATAGAGTTATAATTATGTTATTAATATCATATAAATAAATTATATCTATAATCATAGGAAACTATGACAGGTTTTGATGGAGAATATTTCACATCGGTTCATGTGGTGGTACCCCTCTGTACACACGAGAAACTTTATCATCCCAAATTTGAGGGAAGAGGAGATGGACATATTGGATTACATAAATATAAAAATATTTCGTTATAATTAATATTTTTATCTCATTTTATTATCATAGATTCATAATGTTTGAAATATATGGCATAATAAATAAAATGAAAACCCATTGTTATGAATTTTATCATTCCTCAAATGACCTCTATAGGATTAATCTCAATGTATACCTAGATTGGATTAATGAACAATAAAATGGTTTTTGGATTATAGTATGGATTTTTGAAACTGATTTGGGAGGGTATTTTATAAACCAAAAGGGATTTATGGTGTGAATTATATAGGATATGATGTGACCTTTTACTATATAGGTGACTACTACACTTGTAATCTTTTGAAAAGAAGAATCAAATCCTATGTTTCTCACTTATCACAAGGGCCAAAATTGAAGTATTAATAATAATAATACATTAAAAGGTAGAAATATGGAAATATAATAGATTTTATATGAGTTTTTATGTTATTTTAACCCTTAACGTTTAATTTACCCTAAGTTAAATATGTTTTTACCTTAACTATAATAATTAATTATTACCCTTTTCAATATTAATTATGGTCAAAAATTAAGTTTATTTTATTAGGTAACATAAATTATTATTATTATTAAAAATATTAAATTAATAATATGAAATTTAACACACATAATTGGAAAATTTGAATCGAAAAAAAAACCATATACGGGATGAAAAAGCGGGTTTTCAAGAAATGTGTTTTCCATGAAAAATATGATTGTAAATTACATCAATGACTAGTAATAATATTTTTATAAATATAAATTGATATATATATATATATATAATATTAATTTCATTAAAAATGTTAAAATTTATGAATTATTTTAATTAATTAAAATTTTGATTGATTATGCATTTTAAAATAGTTTTTAGAAGAACGTTGTTTTTAAATCCAAACACATAAATATACTAAAATAAAATATAATTTTAATCAAAAATTAATTATTTGGAATTGGTATAAATAATTAAATCTTATTTTACTTTAAATCATAATAAAAACATAATGGGTATTCTAAATTTATTAATTTATAGAAAAGAAGCAACTTTCACAAAACCATTATATTTTTTACTATTCACTAAAAAATCAATTTTTTCAGAAAACTCTGAAAATTACACCCTAAGGAATTTTCATATTTTGATTTTGAAAAAGAAATTAGTTTTTTATAGTTAATATTCTAAAATTTATAAGGATAAATATTAAATAAAACCTTATATAAAATGAGTTTTGTTAAATAAATTTTATTTTTTATTTAAAATAAATTATTATTTTTATGATGAATAAAAACATGAAAGTGATTTATTATATCTTCATCTGGGTTGTTATATATTTTAAATTTTAAACCCTAAAATAGAATTTGTTCTAATACAACACTATTTTTTCTTATTTTCCACTAACAAATTATTATCATGATTCCTTTAAGTTATATGTGTGTTTTAGTGGGAATAAAATAACCTTTTTTCAATCATTCATTTTTAAATATCATTATAACTACACTATTTACAATAATTAATATTAATAATAAAGTAATAGATATTATTTTAGAAAATAAATTACCCACTCTTTATATAGACACCCCTCTTCCACCCCTTTGTCCTCACATTAGAAGAACATTTTTCCCAAATGTAAATGAAAATTCTACACTAAACTATCTCAGACAAATATCTAAGGCCTTTTCTAGATAAAAGACAATAATATAGAGGTTATAGAATCAATATAATTGATTTACTATAAATATATATTCATTTATTCCCATTAAATAATTTTATTACTTATTAAGTATTATTTAATATTAAGAAACCTTTAAACATACTATTATTGTACTTGAATTCATTTATTCTTATTTAATTAACATTCTATTGGCCAATTATTAACTACATGTCAGATAATAACTCTATTTGAACCATAATCTTCAAGGTAATACTGTATTTAAATACATATCTTAAAACACACACATGTATACATATATATTAATTTTCATCATACCAATTATATAATGTATTAAATAACACAAAAAATCTCAAAATATTTATTTAAGATTTACTTAATGACAGAATCATGAGATTTTGAAAGGACTCATCAAGAATATCTTTAATTAAATATCAACACTGATTTTGGGACCTATATATATATTGTTTTCATTTTATCAATGAAGCCTAATTATTCTCTATGAAATGAAAAAATTAACTAATGCATTTAGCTAAAAATATTTCAATAATGAACTTTCTCAACCATATCACTTTCAATGAATGATATACAACTCATCTTATTATATAAAAATTAGTAATTATTGATTTTTTTTTATTTTTTTCCCTTATTTACAACACTTGATAATATAACTCAAAACATTAGGTTAATTGGATTTCAAATTTTCTTTTTAATATCCTTGAATGTAGTCTTTTGTTTTTTTATAAAAATTATTATTACCATTTATGGATGATGAGATCATTAGTTTTTGGGTGTTGATACATGAATGTAATGTAATAAACCAAGGAAATTGATCTTAATGTTAACCCTTCTATTATTCAAATTTGGTATGGATTCTTTGTCCTTATTCATTACTAATTAAAATAAGTATCCCATTTCTAATTTCCTACTTAATTGGCCAAACATAAAAAGTGGAAAGTACTACAAAAAATATTTCTAAACCCTAAGTTTCTATGGTTTTTACAAAAAAATAATATCCTTAAACCTCTTTCATCCAATTATTTGATTCAAAAAAGTTATCTTGGTTTTTAAAAAGACGTTTCTCTTGAAAATATATCAACCTACAACAAAAAATGGAAAAAATATTATTCATTCCACTAAAGATTATAGTTATGGACAAAAAATCCTATAACCTCTTACCATTAACAATTTAATATGGTTAGAAATGTATAAGACATTATATAATAATGAAAATAAGAATTATGATTACATAAACATTGTGAAAATCATGGACCATTTGGGACCATTGATAACCAAAATTTTTAGGAGACTATGTAAGTGGTTAATGTTAAACAAGGATCTGATGATATGGATAAGGGGTATTCAAGGATTCTTACACCCAATAGGTAATTCACTGGTCCTTTTAAATACACATAGATTTTGAGTCTTAATTTTGATGAATTGATCATATTTTTTCATGAGGGTAATAATTCTCAAACAATTGTTGTTACCTTAAAAGTTTCTTTATCTATTTAGATGGAAGTAACATAGATTTATCCTTAATATAGTAAACCAATCCATGATGAGGATAATAAAGTTTTCAAAAATTTTGAGATATATATAATTATAAAAAGGTAAAAATAAAATTTTCATCCCTAATGTATTTATTACACCATGCCCTAAGAAGAATAAAAAATAATGATTTCACTATAATGAAGATAACTATATTCAATAGATCCTCATTGATTTTATTTGAGAAATTGTAATCCGTCTTCAACTAGGAATTAGTGATGTTCCTCTCATCCATGGATGAATATGATTACACCTAATCAACAAATTAATATGATCTATAAGATTTAATTAACATTTTTAATTTAATTCATGTTATTAAGGTGGTTGATATGGATGAATTCTACCCATGTATTAGTGAAGGGAGAAGGACTATTAAAAAATATATTAATTATGAGATACTTGTGGATGATAATTTAAGTATCATGGAGAAAATATCTTAAATGGTTTAATATTAACAATATTGGAAACCTAATTCAAATTTTTTACACCTTCAATGAAAATAACTATGCTTGGAGATAACAACATAGGTATTGATATACTGTTATTCAGTACTTAATTTACATCATGGATATTTGTGGGAAAGTTGTTATTTGTATATGGCTTGGAAATTCATGGAGAATATTTGATGCTTGTTTTGATACAATTACATGATATATCATGGGGTGACTCCATTTCCACTCCACATAGCTTGGTTCATCTATCAGTAATGATTTGAGATGTTGTTTACTTTTTAATTCCATTTCTCATTATATGTATTGAATGTTTTTCCTAGGACCAAAATTAGAAAATTTATTGAATATGGGACATTAAACTAACTTGTACATGTTGATAGGTTGGTTAAATTACCTTTTCATAATAAAGGTCATGATCAAACACAGTGGTTGGGTTTATTGTGAGATGAGAGTTCATTCTTGTTGTTTGATGGATTCTCGTGATTTTAAATGATGATATAATGTGAAGTGATACATTATAATGATTTCATGAATGTAGTGAAGGATTAATTGGGTGATATTTATTATTGAAATTTATAGTTCATGAAAATTTTCATGTAGTGGAGGCAGGATCTA
Organism: Viscum album; assembly: GCA_963277665.1. Classification (NCBI taxonomy): domain Eukaryota; kingdom Viridiplantae; phylum Streptophyta; class Magnoliopsida; order Santalales; family Viscaceae; genus Viscum; species Viscum album. Next base: position 1,458,703,985 of record OY728150.1, on the reverse strand, counting down.
AATGGAATAGTCTAACAATTATGTATCATCTCGCATAATTTTTTACTACTTTATGCATAGTTTTTATTGTTGTATTTTTAGGCCAATTATTCTTATTAAAAGTCGTGTATGTTGGTCTATTAATGAATATTAATACCTTAATTTCCATTTTTATGTATTTTAGAAATATATTTCTTTTATATAGTGTTTCAAAAATTCATTTCAATTCATTGGTTGCAGTCTTGTAATCTTTATTTCTTCAATTAAAAATCTCTAAATTTTATGTTAGTTTAAGTTCATTGTATCTTGTATTTAAGAATTATAATTTCATTTTAATTATATAAATATTGGGAATATGGGTTGGGTCACCAGCTCAACTTAAATCCATTTCAGATTTATATAATAAAATTTTATTAAAATTAAGAAATTTATTATTTTTTCTCATTTTTTTAAAAAAACCTTTATGAATTTATTAATCCTCAAAATGGTTTTATGCTACCATAGGGAAATTTAATTATTTAATTTTAGTTGTCCATTTTTTATCTAATCAATAAAATTTATTAAATTATTTAATATAACCATATTAATAAAATAATATCATATTTATTATTATATAATGATAAATTTAAATTGATATTAATCATATGAATAATAAACAATCATGACAACAAAAAATAACCCAAAAGATAAATATTTAAGGAATTTTAACTATTTATTAAAATATTAAACTCACATTTCTAGAGAATTATATACAAACAATACCATGTCACCCATTAAAATTATGAAATCATTGGATAGTGAACTTCAACCATTACCAATACATAAAAATAGTTTTTGAACAAAAAATTGTACAACCACAAAAAGAATGATTTATAAAAAATTATTCCTTTAAATGAATAATACATGAAAATAAATTAATTAAGAGGAAATATAAGTATTTAAACATAAATAATGGTTGAGATAATGTAATTTATAAATTAGATATAATTATCATCATGGCTAGAAGAGTTTTTAAAAAACTTTAGACTATAGTTGTAGGTTTATTTCAAATTCTCTATTTGTTTCCACTATAATCTATTTGAAAAATACCCAATAATCAAATTTTATATTCCATTTATAATTTTGGATAAAAATGAATGAATTATACATTAAATTTATATTTTTTACTCTCTCTTACTAAAACATGATGTCAAAAGTGACCTTCATAATCAGTTATTATAAATATCAATATCCACATCATGGTAATATATATATATATATATTTAGAGAATTTAATCATCATTTTTCCTTAATGATGGTTTTGAATAAAACATTATTATGTTTGTTTTATAATAGCTAACATCAAATATAAAATTATTCTTTATTTATTGAAATTAACTAAATTTAAATGTAATCTATATTTAAAAATATAGAGAATCAAATGATTTTTTTAATTAATAAAAGAGTTGAATGTGACTTTGTTGGTTGGTCTTAATAACCGCTGATATTGAATGTCACTACAAATATCACTTTTTATGAAATCATACATTGAATCCCAATTAATAATAAAATATATATATATTATAATTTAATACCCTATTATATATAACCAAAAATATCGTATCAAAAATATAACATCAAAGATTAACAATCAAAAATTAAATACACAATGCAAACATTAAAACAACATCATTTGCAAAGATAATAGAAATATTAATCATTTATAAATATATCTATAAATTAATGAGCCCTCTAAAATAGTTTTTAAATAACCCTGAAAGGTGGTATAATTCTTCTTCCAAATACTATGAAACATAATGAGACCTCTAAAACAGTTTTTAAATAACCCTCTAAAATAGTTTTTAAAAATTTCATGATGAATGATAATATATTTAATATTAATTCATATTTATAGATACCTTCTTAATAGTTATGGAATGGAATAAATCAATAATTAATCATTTCATTTACCAATCATATATATATATATATATATCTAGTATGCTTCTCAATGTATTGTGAAACTTCTGAAATTAATTCTAGATCTATAAATCCATAAATTAATTTATATCATTTTGTCTAAAAAGTTGTGAACTTGTATCTTATTTGATAAATATTAAATTAAATCATTTTTAGTGGTATAAAATTATTTAAAAGTAAATTTAAATTTCAAAATACCTAAATGGAAAACAAAATTAAAATACAAAAATAAACTCAAGATGAATTTTTATATTAATAATTAATAATTTCATATTCTGTATATGTCAGAACTCATAAAAAATCATTAAAATTATTTATCTTGAAATAATTTCATATTAATTTTTTGATACATTATGAAACTAAATAAATACCATTAATTTTTTGTTCCTAAAATTTTATTCATCTTGAAATGATATTTATGATTTCAAATACTCTTACATATGGTAAATATAATAAAACATTTCATATAATATCTAGTCAAAATAAAATAAAATTAAAACACCACATACCTCATATGTAAGCTCAGGAACAAGAATATTAGGAAAGAATATAATATAAAATAAACCCTTTACAACTATCAGGACCTTTTTCTAAATGAATAACATATAATTTATTGGATATATAATATTAAGAAACATTTCTCTTACTTCATTTGACTATATAATCTAATGATGTATATAATACAATAGATTATATATATATCAATATTGAATAATATATAAATTTGATCAAAAAGATGAAACGCTTGGAATATAGTACAGTATTAACTAGGAGGTGAAGTATTATGATAAGAAAGTGGTATAAGTTTCACTAGTCATTCCCATTCTGTAAGAATAGGCTATACTAATGAATTAATTCACTCATTTAATAAAAAATTCATCTATCGATGTTCATCATTAACATAATATATTTTCCCTTATATTTTTCATTGATTTCATACATTTATTTTAAAACATATTTTTGATATTGAAATCTTCCTCCTATAAAATTATACCACCCATGTGTTCTTGCTATTGTAAATCAAATTAAAGAATATCCATCCAACCCTTATTGATAAAAATCCCTTGTGTCGCTTTCTCCTAATAGAAATATTGAAATTGTATATGAAAATGATATCTTTGCGAGATGAAATTTAAAATTTTTAAAATTTTTGAATTTTATAATTAATTTCATAAAATCTTATTGGTTATGTAACTCCACGATATTTTAAATTATATTTTCTTGCAAAACACATTGTGTTCAATAGTTTCCTTCAAATACAGCACCATAACAAAATAAAGTGTGGAATAATATATAAATGATAAAATGTACCTATAAATATCTAGAAAATATTTATGTTACTGAATTATGTATTATATATTGAAATACAAATAAATGGAATTATTAACTCTATGACATTGATGAAATTAATTTATTGTAGTTAAATAAATAAGAAGAATTATTTATGTTTTATAATGTAAAATTTTATAAAAAAATATTTCCAAGTGTTTTTAAGGTAATAAATATGTTTTTGATAAATGAAGTTATTTATATGAATAATATATTAACATAAATTTGTTTTGTAAATGGTATAAAATAAGAATAAGGTTGTTTGATGTTGTTTTGAATGATATATTCCTATATAAATTTTCAATTATATTTTCATGTTTTTTTATATTAATGATAAATTTTCTATTATTATAATTTTAATTTGATTAAATAGTAATCAATTTTAGAATCTTATTTCTAATAATATCTTATGATTATTTTTCTATATTTTTCAAAAATAGTAGATTTTCATGTGAATAGTGAAAATACTATTTTTAATAACACTATATATAAAATTATTCAAGGATGTCCAAAAAGATTATAAACCAATTTATTAGACAAAATATATTTTTATTTGTGTAAAAAAATACATTTTAAAACACCATTTTAATTTTAATAAACATATGTTTATCATTTTATAAGTGTAACAAATATTCTCAAATAAATAAAACGTATTTTAGACTTCTTTTTTAATTTTATCATGGTAAATTATATATTTGTCTATATTTGGTAGAAAAATAATTTTTATTTATTTTATTAAAAAATTATATTATTTTAATTAATTACATTTTTAATTTTACAGTAACCATAAATTTTATTTCATTAAATTACAATTTTCCTAAATTTATCATTTTTAAGTGTTACATGAGTTAGTTTTAAAATCATGTTTTATAACACATATAAATATTATTTGATAAAATGGATTATATATTTTGAATTAATTGGTTGAAATTATATAACTAGGCAAATATATTTTTATTCCTAAAAAGTAAATTATATATTTAATTTTTTGATACAATAATGAAACCAAAAATGGTAATAGAATAAATTTTAAGAGTAAGGGAATAAAACTATGATAAAAAATTGTTATAAAATGATTAGTAGACAGATTAATTACCTATTTTATCCCCATTCTAATACTATCAATTATGGATTATTCTTGATATGTGAAAAAAATGACCTCTTTATATTAAGTCTAATATATGTAAAAATATCATTCCACCATTTATAAAAGGATCTTTATAACACCCATTCAAGAACACTCCCAAAATTAGGATTCCAATTTAAAAAAATCATGCCGTAAAATATTAATCTTTTTCCTTGAGCCTCTGGCCACAATATATTTTCAAAAACATATCCACTACCATGGATTCTTCCAAGTGAAATTTTTTATCCTCGGTTAGCGTATGTTTTTTTCTTAAAACATTTTTTTTCATTATTATTTTCCCAAATATTATTCCCAAATTACTATATAATGATATAATTATTATTTTTAATTATTTTTATTATTCAAATGGTAGAAAAATTAAACAATTTTCCTTATTCCATTAAGAAAACTGAAAAATCCTCTTTTGTGCATTGTGTGGACTACAACCTCCTTGAAGCGACGACATTCGTATTTCACCACCATCCCTCTTTACTAATTAAAATGGTGAAATTGAATAATTATTCTAAAATATATTTTATAATTATGGTTTTTAATTGATAAATATTAATGAATCTTTTTCTCTAGAATTTATAAATAAATGAAAATGTTAATCATGTGTGGTGTGGAATTCCACCTCTATGAAGTAATATATATATATTTCTACTCAAATTGATTCATTATTCCTTATTAAACATTATTCCTTTATGATTGAACAATATAAAAATATCTAAATAATATAAATATTATTCTATAGTAATTATATTAATCCATAATGAAAAAAATTTCTGAATGATAATCAGTCATCCTGTATAGTATGTTTATTCTTGGGTTAGTCTGATATTATAATTTAACAATGATATAAAATAATATAGTAGATGGACATGAGAACTTATATAAATATAATAATTGACCTAAAACGATAAAAAAGTATTTTATTACTATTTTATAGTTGAATAATTAATTTTAAACTCATTAATTATGAATCCAACATTAGTTCAATAAAAATAAATGAAATGTGGTCATGGCTAATTTCACCTAAAATAATATTAACTAAAACATACATATAATTTAATTATAAATTTATAATTAATTATTTCTATTACATTTTATGATCTAGGAATTATGAACATTGTGAGATGATGGAATAACATCAACACTATTGAAATATAATTCCAAACAATCCAGATTACTCATACCAGATATTAAAAATACATCACAACTAACTAATATACAAGTAAATAATAAATCAAAAAATATATTTATAAAATTTTATAAATATATATGAAACAAATCCTAAATTGCTTATTATCTAAGATATTTTAATTTTTATGGTACTTAAGAACTATAGTTGATGATGGGAATAATGGTATGATTTTCTTGTCCCAAATTTGAACCTCTTGAGATATATTTCATTTAATACAAAAAGTTTTCTTTAGATTGATTTATTTACAAAATAATGTATGAATTTAATATATTGGTTTAATTTTTGTATTTTTTATAGATATATCAAGTTCCCTATATAATTCCTTTTAATTAAAAAGATACTAATGTTTTATGGGTTTCTGCTAACTCAGTTTAAATTGATTGAGTTACAAAAAAAATTACTAAATTTAATTGTTTGATATTTGATTTATTATAAATGATAAATTATTTATAATTTATTTTATATTACCTTTATAGTGTTATACAATTATTCTTTATTACCTCACAATAAAAATATTATTACCTCAATTATTATGTAACTTTTAAGGGGTTATTTGGATAAAAGTTAAATTCCATTATAAATTATTATAGTATAATCCGTGATTTCTATTATATAGTGTAAATTCTACCCATTTAATATTTTATATCTTGAATCTATCTTTATTCATTGAATTCAATGTTCTAATTGATATTCTATCATTCTATTGGGTATAATCAAAAAAATTTGATGATGTGAGTGTCATTTGACTCAATTATCAATTTCATGAGAATTATATAATGTTATGAAACAAAATTTATTTTATATGAATCCTTAATTTCCAAATGAAATTTATGTAAAATGAATATAATTCATTTAATTATATTTTATTTTCATGATTCTCCTCTGATTTTCAAAGGCATCATACATTACCAATACTATAAAATGTCTTGAATCAAAAAAATAATTCATTTTGATATGATTCTTATTTAAAAATTATTTCCTATTTATGGTATATATATTTTTAATTGATTCTCCACTATGTCCTATAAAAAAATTATTTTCTTTTCTAACTAAGATAAATTCATCACTACCATTGACTTACCAAATCATTTTCTTTTATAGGAGCAATTTTTCTTCAAATGTCATTCCTATGTTAAAACTCTATAATATATTATTTTAATTAAAGGGTATTCCCCAAAATGACATAAGTTGATTGAATGTGGAAATTATAGAATTAAATATTTAATCCTTTATCTATATGATATTATTTTGTTCGATGCTTATATAGAAATATTTTCTATTTATTAGTTTGGAAAATATCAACAATATGTATACTCATTAGTTTTAATAAATATGATTATTTATTACTCTTGAATGTTATATATATTCTATATAATTTATTCATTCATTTTTATTATGAATGAATTTTAATATGTTAGTGGTATATGGGGATATTATTATCCTTTATATGCATTAATAAGTCCCTTAGGATAAAGCCTCTTGGGCATATTACTATCTGCCTTCATAAAAAAAATTACTAAACGAAGGTCTTTGATGATAAGATCCTGATATTTTGGAATTATTCAAAGATTTTTATAACTTGTAGTATTTATCTCATGCCTATTGTTCCAATTAATGTTAATCATTCATTTATATATTGATATGTCCACCATGGATATGTTATGCAAAAAGTTTCATATGATTATGAAATTATCTTTATTTACTATTTCTTATATATTATTTATTTTAATATATTGGTCACATAATATATTATATTATTATAGTTTATATTTATCATTAATAATATATTTATTTAATCGCTTCTTATGTTTCCCATTCCTAGGTGTTGAAGAAGATTATTACACATGAAATTTATAATGTAATGTCTTAAATTATTCAGGTACATTATAAATTTAATTTTACACTTATTTAAGTGATTATTTTATTTTAATTTCATGGGATATATATTGGATCACTTATAGATTGAAATGGGGGTTGAGGGGTTTAATTGGGAACACAGTTTGAGAATTGTTTCAGAAAACTATTTAGTTAATCCCCAGAAATCATTAGTTATTTTGGGGAGAGATAGTATGTGGGACATGATTAGAATGTGTGTATACCTAACCCTATAAATTTCTATTGTAATCAAAGTGACTCAGGAAATATGAAAAAATTACAGTTTAGAAAATTGTTTACTAAACTATTTAGATGACCATAATTGGTATTAATCCCTACATAGTTAGTGTACAGTTTAGTGAACCATTAGGAGAAACCATAAATAATAATTTTATTAATATTACATTTGGGTTATTAATTTGAAACCTCCCTAAAACACCTCATTATTCCTCCTATACCTATTCATTGACCTGTAAACTTATTTGGCCCATAAAATAGATTCTTCTCCCACCATTATATGATTTCTATGGGTCCATAGGATTTGATCTATGAGAATTCAATGTAAGTGGTTTTTCTTCCTCTATTATTCATGATTATTCTAGAAATTCTATTTTATTATTGAATGGAATCATATATCATGGTTTCTCATTCATCATCTCTGAATTATCTTTAAATAAAATGTGGATTTCATTATTTTTTTATGTATATGTGGTCAAATCTAAGGAACTTCTATCTCATTCCTAAAAAACTATCTCATCCATTGGAAAATGTTCAGTTGGGTATGTTAATCTATTTGTAATACCATGAGATGTTATCCTATTGAATATTTTTTTTAATTATTAGTATGTAAAATTTTGATTGGTTCATCGAATCATTGTTTTACTGACATAGTTTTGTGATGACTATTGCCTTTTGATATCCACAGACTTGAGGTAGGATGTTCATTAACATATAGATCGATTGTATAATGGTTTATACATTATATTGATCACATGTGTGTGTTCTTATCCCCTAATACCCGTTATTATTATTATCACATATGTTTTTGTATGGATATTGATTGATGTATTGTTTTTATATATGTTATAACCTATTGTCTATTAATTTATGGAATATGGAGGCTTTTTTCTTCTAATAGAAAGTGAGAAATTAAAAATAATTAAATGGTTACCCCACTAAATGGGTTCATGTATTGCATATGAAGATAATGATGATGGACCTAGACATAGGGAATGGGTAAGATGGCCTTAAGGCCTACCCCAATGTTATGGAATCACCCAAATACCTTATATCCTGACCTAAGGTAGATATTTGGTATGATTTCCTTGCGGTTTGACCAATGATAGAGACTGTATATGATAACATTATTGACCATCCAAATGTATGTTTTTTGTATATATACTCAAATATTTATGGTGTATTGGTGGATAAACCAAGATTATGAAATCTATTTTGGGTTTTCTTTTATAATGGATATGATTTAATTATAGTTGTTGTTTTTGATGACATGGATAGTGATTTATTACCTGACACGTGATGATTTTGGTTTTCATACAAATTTTATTTTTATCATTGAATAATCCTCTTATTCGTGTGCACATATGTTAAAGATGCATTTATGGTGTCATTATAGGATTACAAACCCACCTTATATGGGTATATCATTACATAGAAAAACTCATTTTCATGGATATAATAAAGATAAATGGGATCATGTTATATATCTAAGGTGATGAATTGTGGAGAAAAAGGAAATATTTTGAAAAACAAATAAACAATTAACTAGTTTTTATCCTTTATTCCCTTATCATATTACATTGTTATAACCTTTCACATTTTGGGTCCTTGGATTATTATGTTGGATGACTATGATATATTTTAAATTACATTGGATATAATTTTTTTTAATAACTTGCTCTACTATTTTTTGGATTACCATTCTTTTATTTTATGATTTTATTGTGAGACTAGAAATACATAGGGTATAGTATCCACCTATTCCATTTAGATCCTCTCTAACATTCGAAAAACATTTTTGTATGGGGAGGTGTGGATGAAATAATGTTTTCCCCTTTCCTATACTAGTAGATTTAGTTTATGGAATTACAATATAGAATCAAATTAGTATTCATAAATTTTTTCTTGTTTTATTAAGACATAGTAGAAATGAAACATGTTATATGGAAATAAAGTATGTTAGTCACATAATTCTAGGAATAAAACTAAATTAATAGACCATCAAGTTAATGGTAATCGGTCATTTGTTACATTTGTGGATTTATAGTTTCGCACTAATCATGAATATTGTGTGTTATTATAGTTTATATGATTTTTAGCATTAATGAATCATGTCAATGAATTTTGAATCACATTCAATATATTCATGTTATGTACAAAAAAAATAGTTCATTAATTAAATTTCATGAACTATGCTTTGCGTATTTTCATCATACTATTCTATCATTTGGATTTTTAAATGATGAGCGTGTATTTTGTTCCATATATATATGTTTTGACTATTGTAAAAGTACATAAAACGAGGCATAGACCTTGGTTAGTGTTAGGATGTTTAGTCCTTGTAATTATGGGTATCCTCCTATGATAATTCATCCTATATAAATCACATTTTTTGGCCTATTAACTTCTTGGGTTAATATATTAAGTGATCTATTATAAGAATTAAAAACATCATTTAGCATTATAAATAAGTCATCCTAGAATTAATATGATGGGATCAATAATGGAAGAATGTAAGAATTATACCATGAGGTATAAAGTCCTATCTCTAAATCCAAATTGATATGAAGATTAATTTCCAAATGCAATTGTTCCAACTCTATTTGTTCAAGATGAGGAACTACTACAACAGAGAGTCCTCTGCATAGTTCATGTTCAAGTTAGATGATATTATAGGATGATGGTAAATTACTAACTATGAATATTAATTTATCATTCCCAATCCTACTAGGTAATTATAATCCCTTATGATTACGTGGAATTTTTTAACAACGTTCAGGTTATAATTGATCTTGTTTAGTCCTATGAGGATTTTTGATTAATAATGGATTTATTAATGCCTTCAGGACTAGTCAATATGTGGTGGGGTGTTACAAAAATGGTGGTTGGGTGTTAATGTCTTACATGAGAGACCTTTAATTTTCCCTTGTTCAATCTGTTATTTTAGGATGTGTTTTTTCTTAAACAAATTTAAGAGATTACATATATTCAATAGGGGTTGATGTTAGTTTTTTAATAATTTTATTATTTTAGGGAGACACTTTGGTCCACTCTCTTATTGCATGATCAAAAAAACAAAATAATCCTATAAATTAAAGATTTTCATTCTTCTAGTGCTGAGTTTCTATAATCATATTTCCACACACAATAAAATATCTAGTGGTTCATTTAAAATACAAGATGATAAATAATTTTCTTGAGGAGGAAATAGTTGCATGTCTTCTTCCAACTCTTTAAGGATTAACTAGAGGAATTTATAGTGTTTTTTAAGTTACACATCCTTTTTCAATAGGTAAATGATAGGTGACATGTGGATGTATTTTTGAAGGAAATTAGAGCATGAAGAATGAGTCTAAACCATTGACTAATTGGGGTAATATTAAAGTAGGTTGATGAAATAGTTTATGTGGTGTATAATGTTGTAGCTCTATCTTATTATAAAATAGTAGACGGAAAATATGGAGATGTATTTCTTAATGAAATTTCATGGATTCCACCCAATTGGATAAAAAAAATTTAGATTGAAATTATAACGAAGGATTAACCAATGAAACTACCACCATATGGCATGACACCAACTATGTTAACAAATGATATGGTGCATCTTGAGGATTTATAGGTAAATTGTTCTTTCTAGACAGAGAATATATAATAAAGGTTTGTAATAGTAATAAGATGTCTGTCAACTATAGTTAAAAATTTTGGGTTACCTTGAAGAATTTATTTTCATTGTTTAGGATTAATGACTATTTTTATCAATTGGTGTGAATCCCACTTGATTTCTAAGTTTGATATAAAATCGAGATACAGATAGATTTTATCCATATGGTAATATACTCTTATTATATTGGTTAGAAGTATATAAAAACAATATGAGTATATTTTCCTTACATTTAGGTTAATGAATGCAGTGCTGGTGTTCATGGATCTCATGAACTTGATAGTACATCTTTATCTTGAATAAGTCATTGAAATTTTTATTAATTATAACATCATATAATCATGGAACATGGAGATACATTTTGGAAAGTTGGAATTCTTTTTTAGTATACTTAAGGTGTATTGAATATATTCAATGATTTTGAAGTTTCACTCTAGTTTCATGTGGTATATTTTCATGGGAATTTTATTTCTAAAATAAGAATTTCCTTTGACCAAGATAAGTTAGAAAAACTTATGTCATGTTAATGCATAAGAAATTTAAATATGATCATGGGATTCCTAGGATTAGTTGGTATTACAAATAGTTCCTTTAGAATTATTCCACCTATAAGATCCTATGTTTGGGCTTACCCGGATGAGGATGACGTATAAATGTAATTATAATTGTGGAAAGTACATTATAGATACTAATAAAAAAATTATTCCAATTCCATTATTGATATTAAATTAGCATATTATTAGAGATGCAGTTTATTAAGATGCCTAATTTGGGGGTTTGGGAAAAAAATTGATGTATATATATATATGTAAGTTTCTTATGGGTCTCATAATCTATGATACCATCTAGATAATTACCTGATAAGAAACATTAATTTAGCACATCTGGTATATGATCTAATGTATTGGAATATTTTTATCATTAGGGAGATATTAGTCATATACTCAGACCACAAGATATTGTTGAAAATCAAAATCATTTTGGGACAAGAATTTTTATTTGAGTCATTGGGAATAATATCTGTAGATATTTTATTTAGAAATAGATTATTCCCCCATGAATTTTGATCATGTTGTTGATTCCCTCAACAAGAAACACATAAGCTCAGATAGTTCCCTATATCGGAGGAATTTAGGATGATTGTATTTTTTCATATTTTTTTGGTGGATAAATCTAAGTACCAAGGGGTAATGAATTTTGAAACATTAGTTATCACATATATTTCATCGGACTGGGTAAATGAATTCTAGGAGTTGGATTACGAATGTTTAGGGATAGAGGAAAATTGGTTGGAAGTGACTCAGTTCTAGGGTGGATGATTGATAAGTAAGTCATGATTTATGATTAAGGATGGTTAGTAGATTATGATTCCATGAAAAAAGATCTAATTTCGGACTCACATTCCCCTCAGTGGGTAGTTCACCCTAATTCAATGAAGTTTTATTAGGATAATAGGTGATGATTCTGGTGGCCAAGAATAAAGAGAGTCATTGCGAGCTTAATATCTCATAGTTTTTCCTTCATGAGTTAAATTAGCTCATCAATGAACATTATGATTAATTTATCTACTTCTCATGCCTATGTGAATGTTGGATAATGTGAGGATTAAATTAATTATGAAATTATCCATAATTACATGATATCGAGACATTGTATGGTTGATATTTTATCAATTTATGAAGGTGGAACATTTCATTGAAATGATAGAGACTCACTATATAGATGAGTTGGAAAATAATTATGTTTAAGAAAATGTATGAATATATAGAGTTCCTTCCAATATTGTGTTGGAAATAGTTTCTTATTTCATATCATGATATTGAAATGGATTTTAAATTTCTAGGGGGATTATTAAAAAATATTTCATATATCATCCATAGATCATTAGAAAGTTTGAGAGGACGATTAAGATCATGGAGTTAACTCTTTGTTCAATTGATATATTTTTTTGTCTAGGGAATAATCATATATATTTATTGAAATTTTCATGAAAACCTTTTCTAAACGTTGATTCCTATGAAGAAAAATTATAATCATTATAATTGTACATATTGTATACTTTTATTTTATAATGATGTGTGGGAGTAAAATATTGTTGGGATAGTATAGTTTATAAGAACATTGAGAGTTTTCAGTTGATCGAGAAGAGGTTGGTTACCATTTTGATTATAAAATGACCATATGATGATTAGAGAATATTGATGTTGGATTTATATAGTGGTGACAAGGTTTTATGTTTTTTATAACCTCAGTTGGGGTATCATCATTTATAGATTCAATGGAACCTAGAATCACATTTTGAGATACTATTTGATATTATTGTTCATATTATCACAATGGACTACCATTTGGAACTCTATCCATGATGTATTTTTTTTCCTAATTTTTTCCATGTGTATCATATTTATATTAAAGAGACTGATCATGAGCATGTGATCGACAATGAGGATGTTATTTTGGAACTAGATGCATTATTTGTTGATTGAATAGTATAGATAGTAAACTAAGGTGATGAGGTTTTGAATAGGAAGATAATAACCCATGTTCGAGTTCAGTAGAAGAATGGAAAAGTATGAACGGAAAATTGGGGGGTGGGAATAAGATGTATCGGTTTAATGGGTAGTTTTTTTATCAAGGAATCTAGAGACTTTTAGGAGGATGATAAATTCATAGAGTGTATATTATAAAAACCCATACATTCTTGGTAATTTTTTCATTTAATTTAAACATTAATTAATAATTTCTAAATTATTATTTTCTTTTATAATGTTTAGGGTGAATTATGATTGATTTTAAATTAATTTTTTTGATATTTGGGGGGGTATGGTCTGGGAATGGTAGGGAAAAATCATGCATTCCTCCCTAGTAAACAATACAACTTATTGGATTGGGATAGTGAGAGGTCTATAGTTGACACATAATTAGATCTGATTGTGTTAATATCTATAGGATTTCATGTGACTTGTAAAAACCCCATACTTTACATACAAGTATATTGTATATATTTTAATGAATATTTTTTATATAACATAATGATCGACACTAGAATATTATTTCTCTAGTATATTTGAAAATTTGTAAACATAAAAAACTAGTTCATAATAGTTCTACATCATCTCAAACTAATATCTTCATAATTATCAACCTTCTTAGACATATGATACAGAAAAAAATTCTAAATGATAGGGTAAATGAATCATTATAATGGATGAGATATTATTCACAGTAAAAGTGTAAAAGAGATATTTCAATGATCATTTAAATATAAAATTGGAATAGTTGTATAAGAACATGATTTTATTGATTATAAACCATATATGTTATATCAAATATCGTAATATTATGTCTTGGAATAAATATGGGTAGGTCATAATGCATGAAACATAAGGGACTCAAAGAACATAAACCATAAATTCTTAGCATAATCATAAAAAATTGATTTTTCATACATGTACGCATAATAAATTCATATCCTAAGTAATCAATTCTCATTTCCATTGATATCATAGTGTAATGAATTCACTCCCCAAACCATTAGTCGTTATTCACTCCCATGAGTGTTATAGTGGGCATTGTCCCATACTAAATAAGTCTCACTCCTCATTCTTTTATATTTATCCCATGATATATCAAACATTACCCAATGCATTAGAGGTAAATATAGGTCTCACCTATCACAAAATGAAAATCAATTATATATGTGAAAAAATATCAAAAATCATTTATTTTATAAGAACCCATGAAATTAAATGGGTTCCCTAAACATTTTATCATAACATTACTTGTGTAAGCAGAATGAGTGTCCTAATAATTACATCATTTCATCATAGCATAACCTATGGCATGATGAAGGGGTTCCACAGCATGACTCCCTTTACAAAGGGTTGGGACCTCTCTCTAGGATAGGTAATTCCATAACCACTAATATATGATACAAGATGATATATATAGGGTAAGTCACATCATACGCCCTAATAGATTCATGACATGATGCTTTTGGTTTAGGTTTGGGCCCTCTACCTGGGGTTGTGTCATGATACACCCTTATACCGTGATAGTTATGAATGCACCGAGGCTAGATGCATAGTTAGTTTTTTTAAGGGGTGGATATATAATTTTACCTTGGGACCCTATTTCTCTTTCTCATCCTCTTCCTTTGAAATCCATGTGATTTGGATAACCAAGGAGGCTTCCCTTTGTAATTTTGATCTCTTATAACCTCATTCCTTGTTTGTGAGAAGTGTTGTTCATTATAGAGATCTTATCTTGGTAAGAATAAGACTATTTAATCCCTCAATATTTTTTCCTTCCTCTATTCCATAGTTTTCGATGTTTAAACCGAAAATTTGAGGATTTTGGGATGGTTTTATGGTTTTAGTGGTTCTTTGTTTATTTAACAGGCATGGTTTGTATAATTTTATTTGTTAAACTTGAGGTGGTAATTCCTTACCATTTTATGGATTTTTTATAAAATTATATGGATTTAATTTAATTAATTTGAGTGTGTGTCCCTTTGAGTATCTGATTTTGGGTATTAAAGTGACTGAGTAGGTTTTTATGGATATGGTTGACTCCTTAATGGGGAAGTTGTTGGTTAATGGCTTAGAAAAGGTATAATTATTCTTTGTTCCATGGAAATAATTAGGTTTTACACTGTGGTAGGTTGGTACTAGATAGATTCATTCATGTTTTGATATGATTTTTATGGCCTTATAAAGTGATGATAGAGTGCCAATTATAAAATCCCTCACTTTTGGTAGTGTTGGGTATTTCCTAAGACCTCATGTCAGATTCTTTGTGAATGATTTTATACATGATATGTGATATACTGATAAATTTCACCCACTCTCATAAGGTAGGTGAATTGGTAACTAAAGTACACTCACTACTTCAATGGGAAGTGTGTTTTGAACTAAGTGTTCCCACTTCCATAAGGAAAGAAGGTTTCGTAACTAAATTCCCCCCACTCTCATAAGGAAGAAAAGGTTTAGAACTAAAGAGAACCCACTTTAGAAAGGGAGGAGGGTTGGGAACTATACTATTCTCACTCCCATAATAGGAGATGGGTAGGGAATTATTGTGGCTTATCATGACATTTCCTTCCATCATGGAGTTGAAGAAGGTATGGTAGGGGTTCTTGGTAGCCTAGTTAGCGCACAATAACCCAGTGAGAAGGTTATGTTTATTTATTTATTCATTTATTGTTAGTGAATAAACCTCTATATAACTATTAATCTTATGTGAAGACAACATCGATTCTATTTTATTGGGTTATATTACTCAAATAAAATAGGGTGATATTAATACATGTGTATGCTTTATAGTCAGGGATCTAGACAAGGTCAAGGGCCTTATGTTAGGCTACTGAGCATGAGGTTCTTGTTAGGGGTTGAGGTGATATAAAGACACACTCTCGGATCTTTTGCAGTTACACTTCAGCTATTTTTTATTCTTTCTTCATTGTATATATATTGATCCACCTCATGTGGGGATCCTTTTTACATTAATGTAATGATGGTTTTATTTCATTTTAATATTACATGTAATGTTATTACCGATTATTACTTCCACCACATTTGTTACTCTAATGTTTACCTGGTATTAAGGTAATAGTCTCACTATGATGTGCTTTAGGCCCTTTACTCTAGTCAATGGCCACATGCATATAGGAAGGTAATCATAAATTCACGTTGCTCTCTATATTGGAATAGGTTATCTCTGTTTGGGTGTCACAACCTCTATCTATGGAAATCATAAAACACAATCAACTTATAAGTATTCTCATTCTTTTCTACATGAACTGTCATCAGTGTTGTGGGTGGGTCTTCTCTCTAATTAATGGGTTAGGTATCGAATTTGAACTTTACCATTAAGGAAATGGACTCCTTGTTAGGAACATGTTTTTAAGAATCATTACTCAACTAGTCATAAACTGGATAATGAAGCACTATCACAGTTTCATCATGACCCTACCTCAGTAGTTAATCTAGTTTTCTATGTAGTGGAATCTCGCATTTAATAAGATTAACCCATGGTTTTTAGAAAATATTTGGTCAAAATAACTTAATAGATGCATATATTAAAACTCAATTAACAAGATATATGATTCATATACCTTACTATTAAACCATTAATTAATTTATCAATGTTCTAATTTGATTAAAAGATTATTAGAGTCCTTGTGAAAGTTTATGTTGGTCTCACATGCCAAAAATTGGGTTCTCGTGTCTATTAAAAGAACTCAAGAACATTTAATATTGTTACTTTATGTATCCCAAGTAATTACCCATGTGACTACTAACTCCAAACTCTATACGTAAGACATAAACAACTCTCATACCATTCTACCACATCCTGACCCACTAGGACACCACCTGGGTTGGAAATAAGTTTTTTGTGCCACCCCAAGACCATCTTTAATAGATCAATGGTTAGTGACAAGAACATAAAATATATATCACACATATGAGAGGCCTTATCAAATAAAATTATAAATAAAAACATGTACCTAGAAAAATATATAATAATGAAACTAGGTAAATATCTGACAATAATGTAACATGCATATGATATTCTGAATATCCTAATAATACAATAATGAATAGATATTAAGAAAGGTAAAAATATAGGGCCCAATATCCCATGGAAAATACCAACCTCAAACAACTAATACAAATTTAGTTCATATAATTCCAACACTAACACTATCATCACCAGTAATAATCACCACCAAGATCCTCTAGGCATCGACACCACTAACACCACAAACACCAAAGTCTCCACTAAACTCTAGTCATGTACAAAAACATAAAATATTTTGGCATAAGGATTGTGATTTAATCCCTTTTTCTAAAATGGAATCTTTGAAATACCTATTATTGTAAATCATAATACACTTATGTTTTTCTTTGGTTTTCTTAAAGTATATTCAAATTTTTTCTAAAAAGTCTATCCTTTTAAATTATTATTCATCTAAAACACATTCGTTTTGAATCAAATTCATATCAAAACATAAAAAATAATCATTTAACTCAAATAAAAATGTAATGAAATTGGTGAGGTTTATCTGAATCCATTAGAGTGACATTTTAAATCTCAAAGATCACGGAAATTTTGTTATAATAGATAATTATGAATTAAGGACTGAGATTCAAGGATAGATTACTGATAGAATAACATTTGATTGATGATCATGACCTATATGATTGAGATCACATTTTTTTATAATTTCATATTGATATTGAATATTCCATTTAATGAGGATTTTATAATCCAATATTTTCAATCATTTTTTCTTGAGTTTCAATGAATTTAAACCCACAATTTTGAGAAAATCATTTATCTATATCACATTTTGTAATTGTAGGAATAATATAAATTTTAATTTATAAATAGAATAAATTTTGATTTTTGATTGATTATTTTATCATTTTTAATTATTATAATAAGGTATATAATAAATATTTGCTATTTATTTCATCTGATTGGAAGTTATTTCAAATGAATCTAAGAAGTTCTATGAAAATTGGGTAGTTCTAGAAATATTGTAGGTAACTAACTGTAAGATTAAGTCCTTGAAAAACAACATGAAAAACCTAAAATATAGTCTCTTATCAGTGATTCAGTTGATCAATCGACCAAAAGATGGTATGCCTCAACTGAATGATGTAATCTACCATGTGGTTTATGCACCGACTACACAATGAAAAAATTCCAAGATATCATACATTCAATCAATCAACCATACATTGATGTGACCTACCCTGTGAGTATTGACATGTGATGATTGATATCACTAAGGAATTTGATTGATCATGCCTTACCTGGATCTATTACATGACCATCTAAAATGACTTCATGGTAAAATTATCTCATGGTCAATCCATTGTGTTAATATGTGTAAGGGTATTCCCATACTCCAAAAGATATGTAAAGGTACTTCCATATCTCCTAAATCTATGTAAGGGTATATTTTGTTCTCTAAGACCTATATAAAGGTCATCCCTATAATACTCATGATATGTAAGGGTACTCCATCATTTTTCAAGGCTTTTCAAGATAAAATGGGGATATGTAAAGGTAATATCAAGTTAATAGGGAATATTACATAATATTTATCTAGAATTCATGAAAAAGATTTAGGTTTTCATGTAATCGTGAATGTAGATAATAAGATATTATCACATGGATCTTTGCGTGATTAATATTATTATATCACCAAAGAAGTAGGGTCATATTTTTCCTAGATGAACAAATAAAAAGAGTGTATTTAAGACATTATAAAGGAGTATAATTCAAAAAATTAAAAGGAGAATATTTTAAATGTTTCACCATCATCCTGAAATTAGGAAACCATGCACCTATAAAAGGATATGGGATGAATTTTTTATTTTTTTTATTAGACATGATCGTATGATAGAATGGAATTTTAATACTACTTTTTGACATCATTTTTATTTTTTTAAGCATTATAATAACTTTTTATTCCAATCTGATCTCAATTTACCTTTACATAGAGGGGTAAATTTTGATTTATTGGGGAAGGGAAGGCTAAAAAATTTCTAATACTTGAGTTCATATTCTTAATGAAATAAAATCTCACTCTTAATCAATTAAAATGGTTTCAATTTTAATTTAGTGTTTTTTATTATCAATTTCAATCATGTTTGGTATAAATTATGTTATCATTTATAAGATTAGTTGAGGAAACACTATCTACCTTCACCTAATTTTGGTTTTGTATACGATGGAATGGGATATAGCTATGTGGTAAAGTTATCAAAGATTTTAAATAGGTGAGGAAGTGATAGTGGGAGAATTTGGTTTTTTAGGA
Organism: Viscum album; assembly: GCA_963277665.1. Lineage (NCBI taxonomy): Eukaryota > Viridiplantae > Streptophyta > Magnoliopsida > Santalales > Viscaceae > Viscum > Viscum album. The sequence goes on along the minus strand of OY728150.1, from coordinate 1,458,683,782 downwards.
ATAACATGAACTAACAGGGAAATACCTAAGTTAACTAGTTGGACCCTTTTAAAAACATTCACAAATAAAAAGAGGGATATAACAATATAAGATATCAGTTAGGGTTATTATCACTATCTCCATTTGGAAAAGGGGAGAGAGGAAACTATTTTTGGAATCTCTCCTTTACCATTGATAGTAGAAGAATATTATATTACTTTGGGATGAGTATAATATTTCAATAGGTCAATATAACCCTAATTTGATCACCATATCATCATTAGTTTATTTAAATTAACTATTTAAATTGTTTTATTTGTTTACTAAATCAAAAATCTAGAATAAAAACAAATTTTATTCAACTAATTAAAAATTAAAAACTAGTTATCATGTGCACTCCTCTCTAGAAGATTTCCTAGTTTTCCACTATCACTGTATTTAGACTAAAAAATAATTTATTTTCACACCATATGAAAATGTTCATTAAAAACTTTGTGTCATTTATATGGAGTAATTTCCACAAAAATCTAATATTAATATTTTGTGACATAGACATCTAATAAACCATTAATTTATTTTGATCATGAAATAAAAAATGATTAAACTGAGAAACTTGAATCTATTAATATACTTATAGTGATTTTCTCTTATAGACTCAAGTGAAATCCTAATTGTTCACTCCAAAACTAAAGATATGGATGTAAATCCCAACTTAACACTCAGAGACATGTTTGTGCCTTAATTTTATAATAAACATAATAAAAAATTTAACCCTAAATTGAAAAATGAATTAAAATTGAGAATTTTTATAATCCAAGTGTTTCTCATGTTTCATGGTCTTATAAGTGAATACCTAAATAGGAACATACAAGAATTCACACATGTATTCTTGACTTTGAAAACCTGATAAGTTTCTAGGGAGAAATTGAAGTGGAGGTAATTTTCCTTCTCACAATAATAAGATGAAAAAGAATGGTTGTACGGCCTAAAACCAGGTGAAGTGTATGATTGTGATGACTTATAGAGTTACCTCATGTAATCATTATTACCCATATCTGAGAGTGTAGAAATAAGAAATGAAATATATATACCATCATAAAAACATATATAGAGACTCTCTATGAGTATTGGGTGGGATTTAAGAAGTTGTGTGTTGGCTATCCCCATCAAGTGGTAGTAGAGAACCACTTCCCTGTGTTCTTTTTGTATGGCCTACTCGATAATGATATGAATCTTTTAGATGTGTCATTTTTAGGATCTTTGAATGAAAAATCACCATAAGAATAAAAGGTCCTAATTGAACATCTTTTTCAAAATTCATAACAATTTGGAACCAAAAATACAATAACAACAGGTTTCTAAGAGGTAAAAACTTCTGTTTTGTCACCTTTTATAGAAATTAAGCTTGAAGAGCTAAAAAATTTGGTGAGATATATGGATCTAAAATAAATTATTGAGAAATAATTAGTGACTAAGGTATGTGGTTTATTTTTATCTTTTAATCATTTCACTAACTAGTGTGTTAAAGTGAAAGGCATGGAAATTTGTGAAACATCCTTCCATCTATGACAATTCCAATAATTTCAAGGATTTAAAGAGCCTCACTAAGTCAACTTTGGTTTTAGAAACCAAAAAAACTAGGCGAGACCCCCTACCAGAATAATTACCCAAACCAGACCCCGTTTTAATAATAGATCCAACTAACTTACAAATACCCACCACCCTTTCAACAACTATAAAAGAAATCTTATAACTAATCAATGTATCAATAGCCACATTTTCAACAAAAAACCCTATTAGTATCCATCCACTAGTATTCCACCCCCTATGTGACAACAATAGAAATTACCTGCAGTTTAGAGGCTTTTAAATGAAGTGAGAGAGCTATGAAACTAGATCATCAATCATGTTGATATTCTGTATGAAAACTAGGTAAATATTTCAACCCAAACAATCCCTAACCCAAAGGAAAAAGTGAACATGATAATCACCAGAAGTGATAAGTATATTAACCTTATAACCAACCATAAATTGGATAAATATTTCCTTATTAATGATATATAATGATATTTGTAGTATTAACATAAAAAATCACAATCATACCGTGAATAACACCCAAAAGAGGAAGCTGAAAAAAACCGAGAGGAGCCAATTGCTAAAGAACATGGCTAGTGGTCAAAAGCAGTAGAAGAAACAAGGGAAGATAAAGTCAATGATAACTAATGAAATAAAATAACAAATACAACATGGAAAAAATAGAAAAGGGAGAAGAAATAATTTCTACTCCCATTCAAATTTCAAGTGATACAATTAAAGAATATTTTGGAAGAAGCGCTTGAAAAATAAATTTTAGACTCATTCTAAAAAGTAAAAAAAATTAATATTCCCCTTATTGAGTATCTCAAAAAGATTAAAATCTATGATATGTTTATCAGGGATATTGTCACCAAGAAAGTGTGGATCTAAAAGAATGAGTGGATTAATTTAGGAAGAATTTTATCAACCTTGATCGCACCCCAGTTAGCCACCAAATTTCACGATTTAGGGATATTTTCTATTCCTTAAACCATTGACACCTTGAATTTATATAATTATTTATGTGATATAGGTGATTCAATAAATGTTAGGTATCACTATCTGTTTACATCTTTTCATATAAAAAAAATGGATCCCACAATAGTGCTGGTACAACTTGAAAACTGATCCACTATATTTCTAATAGGTATATTATAAGATTTAATTGTGAAAGTTAAAGATTTGATATTTTCATATGAATTATATGAGAAAACACATATTAATATAAATAACCATTACACTCACACATAATTTGGGGAAAATTTTCTTAAAGATGGTTATATCCATTATTAATTTCCATAAAGGAACACTCACCATGGAGTTTTGATATAGTACTTTTCACTTTCATATTTTTGACACAATGACGCACCCTTAAGATAACCATTCACTTTTTACACCATCTCACAATGAAGTGGTTGAACTATTTCAAGATTAAGGTATGTTACATATATTTTTATCCTTATAATAATAGTTTTTCATTGAAAATCCCATGGAAAATTCAACTATCCAAAATTCATGAAATTATTCTTTCAACATAAAATAAGTTATAATTTCTAAATTTTATGGTGAATTTAATTGATTATTTCATGAATAAAAAGATAATATGTTACCTTGTGAGTAGTAATTCCTAGTTTTAGAAGTAGTTAAACTCAATGTAATTTCATCTCATGAAAAAACACCAAATCTAGTGCTAAAACCACTTCCAATGAAATTGAAATATGTGTTATTAATAGAAGGATAAAATTTACCGATGAAAATTACTAATTATCTATATTAGAGATAAGAGAAAACTCTAATTGATATTTTAAGAAATAATTTCCAAGAGATGGATTGGATTCTAGGTGATATCCTAGTAATAAGCTCATAATTCTTATCGCATAGAATTCTTCTTGTGGAAGATTCGAAACCTGTTAGGAATCCCCAAAGGAGGCCAAATCACACCTTGGTGAAGATAATAAAAAAGGAGATAGAGAATCAATTAGAAGTATGAATCATCTATCATGTATCATACTCTGAATGGGTTATCCCCATTCATGTGGTTTCTAAGAAAACCAACCAATCCATTTTGATGAAAAAAAAGAATTAAGTAATCCCTATAAGAATTTGGAAAAGTTTGAGAGTTTGTATAGGAAATAGAAAATTCAATCAGTTTATCCAAAAAAGATCATTTTCTCATCCCGTTCATTGACCAAATGTTAGAGATATTGCAAAGGATGACTCATTATTACTTCTTGGATAGATTTTTAGTTTATTTTCAAGATCCAGTTACTCTGAAGGACCAAGAGAATACCACATTTACATTCCCCTTTAGAACATTTTATTATATGAGGATTCAATTAGGACTATATAATGATCTTAGAGGTATTATTAGAATATTTCATAGTTTTTTGGAAATTATTTAGACCATTATTTGGAAAATCCTGAAAAAGTTTTGAAAACATGAATTGAAAAGAATCTTATCTTGAATTTTGAAAAGTGTCACTTTATGGTTGAAAGAATAATTTTAATTTGGAATATAATTTCACAAAAAGTAATTAAAGTGGATAAATAAAAAATTAAAGCATTAAATTATTTACCCTACCTCACTTCTGTGAAACTTGTTAGATATTGTTTAGGACATGAAGGATTATATATGATTTTTATCAAAGATTTTATCTACCTCTCTCTAGGATACATTAGAAATAAGTTTATTTTAATTTCAATGAGGAGTTTAGGGAAACCTTTTATGAATAAATTAATAGATTTATAACCCCACCGGTGATAAAACCACCAAATTTGAAAGAACTATTTAAGCTACTTTTTGATTCCTCTAACCATGTAGTTATAGTAATCATTTTCTCATAGAATATGGGGAAAAAACAAGTCATGGAATGTGCCTCTCATACTCTATATGTTGTCTAATTAGAATATAAAATCACATAAAAAATTTTAAAATATTTATTTTCACTAGGAATATTTACATCATATTTTATCAGAACTTATGTTTATGTATTTTCTAACCATTAATCCCTTGATATTTAATAAAGGAAGAAGATTCAAAGCCTAGACTGGTCATATTGATGTTACTAATTCAATTTTTCAACTTATAAATCAAATATAAAAATTAATATGAGAACTAGCTAGTTTATTTCTTGAGTATACTACCCAAAATAGTTAAAGTGGATATTTTATACCACAAACTAGAACTATACCTCAATCTAGGAGAGAAGATATACTTAGTTGAAGGAAAAGTACCATGGTATGAAAACATGGTAAATTATTCGGTAACATCACAAACTATAATCCACTTAAGTCTACATGAAATTCAAAAATAAAATTCTGAATTTAGATATTACATTTGAGAATACCCATTTATTTAGACTAGTTTCAATGATCAAATGATAAGAACATGCTTTCCTAAAAGTGAAATTAAATTATTGTTTGAGTTTTTCCCACTTTATCTTGTGAAGGTAACTTTAAACCTAAAAGGACAACAAGGAAGGTTTTGAAATATAGAATTTAGTATCCCAGTTTGTTCAAATATGCACATGAGTTTTTTAAAATTTGAAAATTTTTAATTTTCTAAAAATATTTAATAAGATAATAAATGCCTCAAAACCCATCATCTATTTTGAAATTTTTGAATTTTGTAGAATATAAGTTATAATAACTTTCCTAATGACATTTGGATATTATTATATTTTTCTTATAGTAGACTATGTTTCCAAATGGGTGGAATCTAAAGCTACCAAAACTGAGGATGATCATGTTGTGTATGACATTACTAAGGATAACATATTTAGTAGGTTTAGAGTTCTTAGAGTTATCATCAATGATCATGGGACTCAATTTATAAATAATAAAATGGATTATTTTCTAAGGAAGTATGTGTTGAATCATGAAACATCAAAACCTTATCACCCACAAACCAATGGCTAAGATAAAGTGTCTAACAGATAAATAAAATTATTTTTGGAGAATACTTTTTAAAATAAACAGGATAGATTTGAAACAAATGTTGGAATAGATATTATGATCTTATAGGAAATCCTAAAAACCTCCTTGGGAATGATCCCATATATGATGATTTTTGGGAAAATATACCACATGCCTATGGAATTAGAACACAAATCCAACTATGATATAAGAGAGATACAGTTGGACCTAGAAAGAGTCAAAAAGGAATAAAGACTCTATATTTAATAGATTAAATTAATTAGAAGATAATATTTTGAAATTTTAAAAACTTATAAAGATAGAATAAGGTTGGATCAGGGTAAGATGATTAAACTAAATGACTTATATCCGAGAGATCAAGTGTTGTTATATAATTCAACACTCAATATGATATTGGGTAAACTTAGTTATATATGGGAAAGTCTATTTTTGGTAACTCATGTATATTATTTTGGTACTATAAAAATTTTGAAGAAAGGATATTAGGAACCATTCACCAATAGTGGGAAAAAATTAAATAAAATCCATGGGAACTTTCTATAAGATCTACTAGAGGATATCACACACCTCCAACCTATTTATACATAAAACCCCACTAAGTTTTACCTCTCATTAACATTTAATTACTTGCTATTATTCCATTTAAAGTATATTTAGTTGATAAATCAATTTTAATGACTTGAGGACACTACATAAATTATGTTTTGTGGAGGTAACCTTTGTATTTAAAGACCTTTCATTGGTAATTTTTAAACTTTTGTGTCTTTTTAAAATTTTTGTATTTCTTTTTCCATTTTTAGTTTATTATTGAATCCTATGTGATTAACTAGAATACCCTTAAAAACATTTAATCAATGTCACTATTGAGAAATTAATTTAACCCATAAACTCACCTTATATAAATTCTATGAAAAAAATAATGTTCTAAGTGAAGGAATTTCAAGAAAACTTACTGATTTTTGAAACTCATGTCATGAAAAAATGTTTTTTATTTTTTATCACTTTCTTAAGAGGCTTTTAAACCAGTTTTTACATTTAATTTATAATTCCCTATTTATTGAGAGAACTAAGACATACTTTAATAACTATAATTTATTGGGTAATCTAATCAAAACCTTGTATCATTCAAGGAAATTTTGTTTAAATAATTGAGTTATTATTTTTATTTTTGTCCCCTTTTTACAATGAACCATTTTTTCATTCTTACCTATACATTAATCCCTTATAGATCCTAAAATCCATGAATGACTTTGTTATGTATCCATATTTCAATCAAAATATCCCTATCCACATTTCTCTATTATCCTTTACATGATAATATTTTAATTCATGTGTATATGAAGACAAAAGGTGCTAAAAAATTGTTTTTTTGGAATCTATATGAATTTGAAGAAGAATTTCCAATAAATATTTTATTTTGATTTTGGGAGAAAAATACTGATGTTAAGAATAGAATAATGTTATTGATATTATCTAAGGCCAACTATGTAAGTCTCGTTCTATTTTGAATAAGAATAAAGTCCTTATATATCCCTTAAAAATATGAATTAAAAGATAAATACATATCTAAAAAACCAAAGATAATGCTACTGAAAAGGAGGGAAATTGGAGGAAATTTGTGATGTTGCTAAAATTATGAATAAAATAGCTTACCCAATAAACTAAAGAATATTTTGAATGTATGATGGAGTTATAACCTACTTGTGTGTGCTATTTGGAGGGGCTGGTGGAGAATAATATTGAAGAAGTCCCTAGACACATATTAAGGAAGGGAAAATACTTCTTATCTTAGGGAAAGATAGTACCCATGTTGGATTGGTGTATCCAATCCATTTTGATGATTTTGGGTTGAATTATAGTGGCCCATAATTCACACCAGCCCATAAATATTTGGTTTGGGATCCATGTTCAACTCATTGGGGGTTCAAAAGGAAACACACCCCTATTTTGGGGTTTGGGGTTGAAGGTCCCCAATCCAAATTTTGGGCAATTATAAAAACTATGATTAAATATATCAAAGCTAACCAAGGTACATTGATAGGGAATTTTAGCAGTGTATAATTCTAGCAACCTTTCACTATAACATAGTGGACCTACTGTGGGGTTGGTGGAACAGTGTTTAGTATTATTTATTAACTCATTCGAGCTAGGGTTTTGTGTGTGTGAAACTTTAGAATCTCCATGTAATTGTTCTCATAATTTTAGTGAAGTGATTATACTTCTACATGGACATAGGGATTTTCCTCAAACCATATAAATCATTTTGTATGTGTTCATCATCTTCTTCTTGTTTTATTCTATGTTTTATTCATTTACAAACCTATTTGTCATTATGACTCTGAAAATTACTATATAAATTCCAAATTCTCTCTCTACCTTCAAGAGTAAAACCAATATAAAACAATGTTTGGGAAACCTACTGGAGGAAATAGGGAGAGGAATGTTTGATACTACTGAATTGATAAAATTTTTGGGATATCCATGGGAAATTAAATGAATTAAAGCTGATTTATTGAAAGATTAATTCAAGAAGAAATATATTCTTAGATAAAACTAAAATCATGAATTGGGATTCATTTTAAGAGTCAATCAATTTTCCAAAAAAATATTAATATTTAAATCCTAAGAACTCTACAACTATAGAATATCCCTAATTCACCCCTCGTGATATGAATTGAAACTTGATTAATTATATGGATATGAAGTAATTCACCAAGACTATAGTAAAACTTTCGTAAACTTGTAATGATAAAAACTCTTCTTCAAAATTATTCTAGAGTATTGAGTGGGTTATTCTGTAAATTTTGATATAAGTGTGTATGAGGGAATAAAATAAGTGGGAATTAATTAAATGTACATGATAGATAAAATATAATCAAGAACATTGAGGAGGTATAAAAACTTAAGGGTTATGGTGTTAAAATAAGTAATCCCATTGGTTGGGTTGAACTTTGGTTTGGAAACTTTTTATAATTCATTTGTCTGGAGTCCAAGGTTTAAGTTTAGTGAAATTAAAAAAGAAAATATTTTAAATAATTTTATATTGAATTTCAAGGATTTTAAACCCACTATTTTGAGAAAATCTTGTATCAATATCACATTTTATAGTTTTGGAATAATATAGATTTTAATTGATAAATAAATAAAATTTTGAGTTTTAAATAATTATTTGATCTGTGTTAATTATTATTATAGGGTATAAACTAAATATTCTATGTTTATTTTAGGTTATTGGAATATATTTCAAAGGAATATGATAATTTCTTAGAAATATGGGAAGTTTTAGAAACTTTGAAGGAAACTGACCATAAGATTATATCTCTGATCGATTGCATGGTGAACTAGACATGTGGTCACTTATCAGGCACATGAGCCTCATCCTGGTTGGTGAGGACTCTTCATGTGCATCCAAGATACCTGAGATCAAATATATGTGGAGTCATATTTCCTGCTTACTATAACAGAGCAATAGTAGGTACTACAGCAGGTATTGTTCGGTACTGTAGCAGAAAGAACTATTCACCAGTTTGGGCCTTTGAGCCACTGATTTGATCCTCAGGTCCTTCAAGGACTTCGAGACACCTCAATGACTTTGGTCCACCTCAAGGCCTTCATTCCACCTCAAGGCCTTTAGTTCACATGAATTAAAAATGTACCAGACAAACTATATAAGGAACAATGTTCCAGATGAAGATTCAGAGATGGCGCATCCACCATAATAGAGCTATTTGGACTTGGAATAATGAGATGGTGTGGAGTTTCCATTGGTACCAGACCTGTGAACCTATTCACAAGATAGTTGTTTAACCATCCATGCAAAGGTGGAGAGCTGACATATGATATTTTATAGGGCATGTAAATTTCAAGTTGTCTGTTTTGGATGATTTCTCTAAGACCTATAGGTAATGTTATGTGTCTCTTAATCCTATGGGCCATGTAAGGGTTTCCCCTAATCCCTTGAAAGGGGGATTATAAAAAATAAATAAAATATTAAGGCGATCAAGCCATTCAGGAACTTATCAGTCAAGAAGTTCATTGATCGACCATAAGAAGGGATACATCATCTATATGATGGAATCTACCATGTGGTCGATGCACTGACCATGCATTGAAGGAATTACAATCTAATTCAAGTTAAATTTACTGACCACAGTTTGATATGACATACCATGTGATTATTTTCTATGTAAATATCCACCACAATAAGTAATTTGATCGATTGTACCTTAATTAGATAAACTGCATGACTATATGAACCAATCACACACTGAAATTATCTTACAGTTGATCCATTTAGTTGAGATGCATAAGGGTAAATCTTGTACTCTATAAGATATGTAATGGGACTACCATATTTCCTAAAGCTACAAAAGGGTATATATCACACTCTAGGACCTATATAATGTACATCTCCATACTCCTCATTCTACATACACTTACTCCAGTATTTTTTATATCTTAATAAATATTACAAGGTAGTTACGTAAAGGTGATATAAATTTAAGAAGGAAGATATATGAATATTCATCAGGACATCAAACAAAATATTTTTTATTCCATATAATCATAAATGCGACAAATAATAGTCTTCCATATAGATATTTTCATGCATAATATTTCAATATCACCAAAGAAGAATGGTCATGAGTGTCCTAGAGGGACAAATTATGAGATTGATTTTAAGATTCAGGAAAGGAGGATACTTTATAAAATTAAAAGGAAGAGATTCTTGGGGTTTCACCAATGGACTAAAAGGAGGAAATTATTCCTCAATCAGAGAATATGGGATGAATTCTATATTTTTTAATTTAAACATACTGATGTGATTGGTTGGAGTTTTTTTGTTTCTTTATTTCCCTTCATTTTTATTCTTGTTTAAGTTTTTTAATGACTTATTATTCCTCTATATTCTCAATTACCCTTTTAATTGAGGGGTAAACTGAGAGTGATCATTGAAGGGAATGATAAATTTATTTTTGATTCTTGATTTTATATGCTTAATTAAATAAAATATCTTTATTGTTTTTTTAAATAGTTTCAATAATCCTTTGGAAGTTTTTATTATCATGTGAAATCATATTTGGTTTGAATTTTTTTTATTGGTTATTACCTTGTTTGAGGATCATTTATCTGCCTCTGCCTTGTTTTGGCCAGAATACACTAGAATGGGATAGATCTAGGTGTTGAAGGGATCAAGGATTCTCATCACATGTAGAAATGGTAGTGGGAAATTTTATTTTTTTAGGAATAACAAGACCCAGTAAGGAATTTCCTAAGTCAACTAGGAGGGATTTTATAACACTTTAACACATATAAAGAAGTATATACTAAGTTGAGATCTAAATTATGGTTATTCTCACAATCACTACTTGGACAAGGGATAGAGATCAAGTGATTATGGAATCTCTCACTTTCCAGACTTAGTAAAATAACATTAGAAAACTTTTGTACTAAGATAACATTGGAATAGGTGAATCCAACCCTGACCTAGTCAACATATCATCATTACTTGTTTCAAATTCACTATTTTAATTTCTTTATTTTCAAAATTACACACTTAGAATCAAAACCCCTTTTCTTTAACCAATTAAAAATCAAAAAATATTTGTGTGTGAACTCTTCTTTATAAGACTACCTATTATTTTTCTATAACTATATTTATCCTAGGAAATAATTGATTTTACACACTCTATGAAAATATAAATTCAAGATTCTTGTAAAATCACTAAGTTTTATTTCTTTAAAAATTTTGATTCTGATTTTCTATAATCAAATAAGTCTTTGGGTAAAGATTTTTTTCTTCTAATCTTGGATTGAAAAAGCTACCAGGATAATAGAGTTTTCTTTGGATCTTTTATTTAAAGAATTCATAGGGTAAGGTATTGTTTCATCCTATGTTTTAGATCAAATAGGTTTTATTTAGAAACCACTTCTTTCAGATCATAGTTCTAGTCCTCCTACCACTTTAGGTCAAAAGCGATGAATTTTTGGGATGTGAACTTGGATATACTTATTTAAAAAAATTATATAGGGGTCATAAATATTGTAATTGAAAATCACATTATTTTTTGTTATTTTATTTTCTTTACTTTGTTTCATTATCTTATATTATATTATTTACTATAATTTAAAGTGTTTGTTTAATTTCTAAATTATCTTTTATTCCTCTATGAAACTTCATTTAATTCATTGTTTTATTCAGAATATTATTACCACACAAATTATTTACTCTAATTTTATTAATTCTATTTTATGTAGTTTAGAGTGACACATACATAGCCATTCCAAACTATTATTTCTTTAACTGGGTAATCTTTTTGTCATATTTTTAAATCATTAATTCACCCCCACCCCCCCACCACCATAAAATTCTTCTTATCTAGGATAACATGATGTAGGGGAAGGTATAAAAATTTCAGTAGGACACCATGAAAATAGAAAAGGAGAAGAAAGTCAATATGAATAATAGAAACTCAAATAAACCATATATTATTTAAGAGTTTAGATAACCACGTGTAGGTTAATTCTAAATCTTTTTAGTTTTAACTCTATAGAAATTTCGCATCAAGGGGAACCAAGAATACCCAAAACATTTCTACACACAAACAAAAAAGTGTCTGAAACTTATAAGCCACCTCTTTGAAAATGTATTGGGGACCTCACCATATCGAGGAGTGTGAACATTAATCATGGGAGTACCTAACCCCTATAGATTATATTATCCCAACACATGGGGGGTAGTAACTCCACAGATAGAGGACCGCTCATTAATATATGGGGGAGAAATAACTTTATCTTTAATATGAGGGGCCATATCTTATCATGATTATATCATCAAGGGAATTCTTAAACCTCATGCATAGAGGACCATGACCCCAACTCATAGGGGACTACATGAACTCCAATACTGCTCCCCATTCCACACCCAAAAGAAATTTTCATCTCTATAGAACTAAGATCCTCAATGTAACGTTCCCTGACCAGATACCTCTTATCAGTGTCCCAGTCAGTGGTACCACATGACCTCAGAAACACCTCCTCATATGCCAAGGGCTTACAACTAGTAGTGAGGGTCTAAGGTTTTACCATGGGTAAATTATATCATTATATAAAATTAAGATAAAAGAGAAAAAAATCCAAACAACATTCATAACAATAATCAGAGTATATTGAACCAATAAACAAGAATCATGTTATATCAAATGGAATGTAGAATACTGTCATACAACATGACTAATTTCACACTGGGTCAGTCACATACAAATAGTTAACAAAGAAATAAAATATAAGGTGGATCTACTACCATCCCCGAGCCTCATCACATCCCAATATTCAAATCCTTATCGAGCTTCTCCAACCCAATTATGCAACACTAGTCCTCTGAGTGGAATATGGGTAAAACCCAATAGGGTACAACTAATGGCATCCCTAACTTAACCAGTACTATAGTGTATGCATGATGTGATATGCTCAGAATAATAAAATAATTTTTGATGCAAATAAAATAATAATTTTTAATCCTTAGGTACTAAAGTGACACCTGAGATCAACAATACCTACATTTTCCATTGCTGGATATCTTTGTGTACATGGAATAATATTACTAAGGGTTGGGTAAATTCCCACCCAAAATATTATCATAAGTATATATGATCAATTGGGAGGAAAAGTATCCCACAATATAAAATAAATGTAATTTAGCAACATTTTTTAGAGATGTTTTTTTAAAAATGTCACTAATTTAGCAAAGTTTCCTAAAAATGTCAATAAATTTAAAACATTTCATGAAAATATCGATAAATTAGCAACATTTTTTAGGAAACATCCCTAAATGTATATATATATTTATATAGCTCATCTACCCATATCGATGTAAATATATATTTAGATATATATATGTGTGTGTGTGTGTTTAAATATAAACACAGACACACATATATATAAACATATATATATAAATATATATATATATATACACAAACACACACACACACAAACACATATATATAAATATATAAATATATATAGCTATATATATTAAATTTAGTCACATTTATAAGAAAACGTGGCTATTTTAGTGACATTTTTACCTGTGTTTTAAAACATGACTAATTATGTATATAATTAAAATTAAAATTATATATATATACATCTATATATACATATCTATTTATACACACACACACACACATATATGTAAATATATATATATATATAAACACACACACATATATATATATAAACATATATAAACATATATAAATATATGTAATATAAACATATATATTAATATAAATATATGATATATATATATATAATATAAACATATAATATATATATAATATAAACATATATATAATATAAACATATATATATATAATACGAAATATGAACATATATAAACATATATATATAATATAAACATATATATATATATAATATATAATAGATAAACATATATATCAAATATAAACATATATATACATATAATATAATATAAACTTATATATATAAACATAAAATATAAAATATATACATATATATATTAATATATACATATTAATATATAAAATTATATATACAATATTAATTTTTTAAAATAATTACACATATATATAGATGTATATAAACACAAACACATATATTTAGATATATATATATATATATATATTAATATATATAAACATAGACACATATATGTAAATATATATATATATAAACACCCACAAACACACACACATAGACGCACACACACACACATATATATACATATATATATATAAACAAGTATAAATTTTAAATCTATTCACATTTTTAATAAAATGTGCCAATTTTAGTGACATTTTTGTTAGTGTTTTAAAACATGGCTAATTATATATATGTATATATACACATATATTTACACAAACACACACAAACATATATATATATATATATGTAAACAAATAATATACATATAATATATACATATATATAATCATATATATATTAATATAAACATATAATATATACAAAATATACAAATATAAGTAAACATATATATATAATATAAACCTATAAATAAACATAAAATATAAACATATATATATAAATATAAACACATACATATGTATGATATAATATATAAATATATATATATAATTTAATTTAATATATAAACATATATATATATAATATAATATAAACATAAAATATAGAATATAGAATATAATCATATATATGCATATATTAATATATGTATATTAATATATAAATATATATAATATTAATTTTTTAAATAATAAAATTTATTTTTATATATAAATAAAATATAATAAAATAAAATATATAAAATATTCATTGGTGAGTTAGTTCATTTTTCAATTGTGAAGGCATTCGTTTGAGGTTCAAATCCGTATAGAGAGGAATTTTCAGCTTGCATTTTAGGGTGGGATGTGGTGGGAGGGGAGGGAATGAGACCAGGATGGGTGGGAGGGAGGGAGGGAGGAATGGAGGGGATGTGAAAGTAGTGTATAGAAGTGGAGTAGGGATGGATGGGATGTGGTAGGGGTGGGAATGGGAATTTTCAGCTTGGATGCTTTGTTTGTGTGTCCAGGGTGTGTGTGGATGTATTCGGGCGCAATGTTGGGTGGGATGTGGGGGGGCAGAATGGGATCAGGATAGGTGGGAGGGATGGAGGAAATATAGGGGATGTGGAGGTAGTGTACTGGAGTGGGGTAGGGATAGATGGGATGCGGTGGGGGTGAGAATGGGACTGGGATGGGTGGGAGGGAGGGACGAAATGGAGGGGGGTACTGCGATGAGTGTACAGCGGGGTAGGGAGGGATGGGACCGGGATGGGTGGGAGGGGGAAGGAAATGGGGGGATGGGTGGGGGAAAGCGAGGAGGGTTTGGGTGATGTGTGTTTTTTTTAAGTATTAATTTTCAACAAAATTATGGAAAATTATAAATTCCAAAAAAAATTACAGACATTTTTTAGAAATATCGGTAAATGAGTTGTCATTTAGTGACGTTTCTAAAAAAACATTGTTTTTTTTTAATTTATAATCTTCGGTATTTTTTTGAAAATTCATACTTTTAAAAAAACACACATCACCCCAAAAAAATGTAGTAAATGAGTGGGTTAGGGATAGATGGAATGTGGGGGGGTGGGGACGGGACCGGGATGAGTGGTAGGGAGAGAGGAAATGGAGGGGGGATGTGGTAGTGAGTGTACAGAAATAGGGTAGGGAGGGACATGACTGGGATGGGTTGGAGGGGGAGGAAATAGAGGGGAAGGGGAGGGACATGACTGGGATGGGTGGGAGGGGGAGGAAATGGAGGGGAAGGGTGGGGGCAGGAGGGAGGAAATGGAGGGAGGGTGGCAATGGAGGGGATGAGGTCATAGTGTACAAAGTAGGGTAGGGATGGATGAGATGCAGCAACGGGGTGGGAACAAGACTAGAATGGGGGGAGGGAGGGATAAAAGGGAGGTTATGTGGCAGTAGTGTACAGAAGCGGGGTAGGGACAGATGGGATGCAGTGGGGATGGGAATGGGATTGGGATAGGTGGAAGGGAGGGAGGAAATTGATAGGGGATGTGGCGGTGAGTGTACAGGAGTATGGTAGGGATGGACGGGATCGGGATGGGTTGGAGGGGGGAGGAAATTGAGGGGATGAGTGTGGGTGTGTGTGGAGGCATTTGGGTGATTTTTTTTTTAAAAAGTGTTAATTTTCAAAAAGCAAATATAACAAAATTATAATTTCCAAAAAAATACACTTTTTTTAGAAACACTAATAAATGTGTTGGCATTTACCAACATTTCTAAAAAAGGTCGGTATTTTTTTTAATATATAATTTTTGAGTTTTTTTTGAAAATTCATAATATTTATAAAAACACACATCACCCCAAAAAATTAGTAAATGAACAGGGTAGGTATTGATGGTATGTAGTGGGATTTGGGAATGGGACAACGATGGGTGGGAGGGAGAGAGGAAATGGATGGGGGATGCATCGAAGAGTGTTTAGGAGTGGGGTAGGGTGGTACAGGACAGAGATGGGTGGGAGGGAGGAGAAAATAGAGGTAATGGTTTGGGGTGAGCATGGAGGGGTTGGGGTGATATGTGTTACTTTAAGTATTAATTTTCATAAAAAATATCAAAAATTATAAATTCCAAAAAAAATACAGACTTTTATTAAAAATGTCGAAAAATGAGTTTCTATTTACTGATATTTCTAAAAAACATCGGTAATTTTTTTTATAATTTATAATTTAGTGATGTTTATTTATCAACCTCTCATAGAAATGTCAGAAAATGAGGTGTCTCTAAATATAAACATTTTTAAACGTCACTAATTTAGCTATGTTTATGTAAGAAAATTTTTAATAAATTTTTCCAAAGAAGGAATCGCTAAATAAATACATTTTTTAGAAACATCTGTAAATTAATTAGTGAAATTTTAAAACATCGCTAATGAAAAAAAACATCTCTAATTACCATTGTCACGACCCGACCCATACCAGGGCTCGAGCTGCAACTACCCCAAGCCCGCCTCCATAGGCTAGGGGCTAGCGACTAGCGCCAAAGGTACAAGAAACCCGGGGAGGCCTTTGCCTAAGATCCTATACACACACATGCAGCTAACTCGATGCAAATGTGTAGATAAAGAAAAATCAAGGTTCCACACTACTATAAAAAGTGAACCAAACACAAAATCATCGAACTCTAATAGTACAAGTACAAGAAAAGTAAAGCTGAAAGGGAAAGGGGAAAAAATACACACACAACTAGAAAAGTGCCACAACCCGGCAACAACTAAAAAATTAAAACAGCTGGAAGAGTCTCACTCCTGAATCCCAAGCTACGACCACCGCACGCGGTCCAAGAACCCCGTATCTCTAAGCTCCTCTGATGTCACGATCAACCTTTTCGTCGTCTGCATAGTCACAACAAATGCGGTCAAAGCCCAAGCAGGGGTGAGTATTAGAATACTCAGTAGGATGCCCCGAAGGCTCAAGAGAGAAGCAAGAGATGTACTAAAGAGGAGAGCAGTAAGAGAGAACAAGGTACAACAAGAGTGAACAAAAAGAGTACAGCTCCACCCAGTAATAGATATGATCGCTCTAGGAAACCCAAAATAGAGAGTAATGGGATCTTCATCTCCCAACTCACACTAGGTATATACCCATACATATGCCCAGGGCAACCAGATATACTCATAACTCAGACCTATAGTCTAGAGAAAAGTTATTAAACTACATACCCACGCTAGGGATCCAGTTCAAATATTTCCACAAAGTACTCATAACAGGGAGAACACACTCCTAGGTCTGAAGAGGGATACACGAAGCACTCGTTCCGGGAAAACTGACTCCACAAGTGATTAAGAATATGATGTTCAGATGAGGATCACAACCAATAGATACGAGGTGATTCCAAAAACTTAGTCTGAACTAATCTGCTAAGCAGAGGATCGGCGCCCGGGTAAAGTTGGTCACGTCGATACCAAGTACTCTACGTAGGGTACCAGGAAGGAATAGATTATCCAGCTCCAAGTCTCACAGAGGGGATTCCAAAAACTCTATTCAAGAAGTTCTTCTGAAGGGATCATACTCATGTACATAGGAAATGATACCAGAAACCTTCAGGGGAAAGACCAAGGGTACAAACCATAAGAAAGATTGTCCAAGTCACAGAAGAAAAATGCCTCAAGCCACGTAAAACAAGTTACACGGCATGTAGTAGGATCACACGCCATGTTCCTTGACTCCGGGTACTTCCCATGTAAACGGCCCTTGTCTCCAGTCTTGTCGTATTAAAAGTAACTACAAAACATGTACAAAGGATCACTAGTCATGTAAATATATCTGGGGTCCGCCCTGTGTATGCTGGCCATGTGCCCGTACACAGTCTCAACCCATGTATGTCAACCTGTCTAATCGGAACACAAGGTGACCCATGCAACCGGCCTGGTCTAGCCGTGTGGTGGAGTATCGACTCCAAAGATAGGAAAACGATCTCAGAGGAAAACGAACCCACACTCTTGAGGTGGGGAGTCCCATATCTACAAGAGTAGAGAAGTAAGGAATACCCAAGCCTTCAGTCGTCAAGGGAGTAGCCATCCTAAATCTCACTAAAAGAAATGACCTAGATCTGCTACTCAGGATATTGGTCAAACCTCAACCTCCATGAAGTTCCACAAGGGAGCAACCCATAGGACCGCTATGTCATAAGGGTTCCAACATGACAGACGGTGCATCAATCTGACACCCAGTTTGTAAGTTATAGGCATTTTATTACCAAGGGCCCGGTTGGATTCGTGTTCGATCCAACCTAGTCGTACTTCAAACGATGCTATTTAACCAAACCGATCACACCATTGTGATCAATATGAAAAAACACACGAGATGGACTACCCATTTTTCCAAAACAGATAGCCGGTGAAAAAGTTTCATTTCACCGCAACACGAGTGAACCGGACCTCATGGGGCCCGCCCCTCGACCTTGACTTAAATATCCAAAACTGTTCTTGAAACATTCGTCTTAATTTCAGGGTCTCAACGTCATAGACGGTTCATTGTTCTGACACCGTATGAGAGAGATATGTCATATTCAAGACCCCGTAATAATAATAATATTATTATTATTCGGTGTTTCATGGGCCCGAGACACGAACCAGAATTTAGTATCCAACATTAGACTTTAACTGACCATATTAAAGATAGGGTCACGTCCCCGCTAACAGTGAGTAAATATTATGCCGCACGCATGAGTTATAAGAGGTCGAAGATTTAATAATATTATTAAATCTATTATTTTTCGAGCGCTTCAGGTACCTCATCCAAAAACCCGAAAAAGACATCCGATATTGAACTCCGAATGTCTGTCTCGGAATCTGGGTTGCACTACCGCATACTGTTCTTGAAACCGAGGTCGCACGAATAAGTTACGGAAGAAAAGGTGTTTTATCAACAAAATTAATAATAACAATATTTTATTATTATTATTATTAATTGTTTATTTATTTATATTTCATATCTCCAAACTAATTCCACGCATGAAGCATTTAAGTTCACAACACACAAGCCGCAAATCACTCTTCCTTTGATATTTATTTATTTCTTTTAATATTTTTATTTCTCAAATCTCTTTCTATCTCTCCAATCTAATTCCTCCCTCAAAATTTCACGTGGCCTCTACCATAGCAGCCAATCCTTCGACTGTGTGTCCTCCGTTGGGCCACAACCTGTCTCTAGCCATGCCACCTCCTGCTACCACGCACCCGACCTCATGTCGTGCCACCTTCCACCAGCACCTGCCACCACGGTCGCCTGCTCGCCCAACTAAACCGTCACCTTGGACCGCCGGAACCCTCATCGGACCCGCACCACGGGATCCTTCCACATGCCATACCGGCTTCGATTTAAATCAGAAAAAGAGACAAATGTGGTTCGGTTATTCTTGGGTCGAGATCTCCGCATCTCTATGTCACTCTCAACAAAGTATTGAGTTCTTGGCGCACTTAATAATTTTGTGATGAAGAACATTCGAAGAATGCACGGACAGAGAATAATGAAAGATCGCGGTCTAAGTGCGGATCAATAGCCGTGTTAGTTTGGCCATCATTTATGAGAGTCAAGAACATGGGGAATTGGAAATTAAATATTTATCATGCTTCAAGAATCTCAAATCCAAGATAAACAAAAAGAAAATTAATTCAATCAGTTATTTATTGATCCGCGAATTAATTTATTTAATTCGCGTTCATCATGAGAAATTAAACTGAGGTAAGGAATCCACAAATATAAATCATACCTCATGTTTGGATCAATCATTGGTGAAGATCACATTCATCAAGATTTGTTCGCTATTGACGAGGATCGCAGTTTCACAACGATGAGAAGAAGATGTTGCATTTTTCGCTCTTCGATTCGCTTAGATCCAAGGCTTCGTTGTTCTTTATTCTTCATTAATAAATGGGGAGAGAAGGAGAGGAGAGGAAGGGAGGGTTTAGCATTGTTGGAAAAAATGAATTATGAGGCCAAACCCCTCTAAACAAAGAATTTATAACCTCTCGCTAGGTTAAAATAAATAAAATAAATAACTAAATAAACAATTATTTAATTATTTAATTATTCTCCCGTGATGGCCCATATGCCAAACACCTGATGCGGACAAAGGTTATACCTTTCTTAGGGTAAAACCTACATTTTGAGCTCATCAGTGGCATTAGATTTTTCATCTGATTCCCTGTTCTAGAGATATTCAGGTTTGAGATATTAAATGAATAAATTAATAATTTAATTTATCCATTTAATACATTTCCAACAAGTGAGGGGTTCGAACACCCCGCGCTGACTTATTTTATGTCGCTCCCAATGGAAACACTACATTCCAGACCCAACCGTGGTCTCGGATTTCCGATCCTATAAAATTTTCAAGAGATATCCTATTTTCTTTAGTTAAACGCATGTGCGTAATATAAAAACAATTAAAATTTTTATAAAATTAATTCTGGGCACACCAGGCCACGGAATTGCACGTCGTCTCAACACTCAGCTCTGGAAATATTCTTAGAAATATTTTAAAGTCTTATCTGGCCAAAAACTATGTCTCTACATTATTCCCTCCTTCAGGATTTTTGTCCTCGAAAAGAAAAACCATGCAAACCACTCGGGATTTCGAGCCCACACTTAGCTCTCCCGCTCCTAGGAAAGCCTGTTCGTTTCTGTGCTTCCAAAGAATGTGGACCAAAGGCTTGGTCCACCCTCATAAGGATTTATTGAGTTGATGACGTGTGTAGGAACACACATGTATCTCTTCAGTTGCGACATGTGTAAGGCATCGTATACACTCTCCAACTATTTGGGATAAGGCAAGGCGATATGCAAACTTTCAATCTCCTTACACAGTCTCAAACGACCTAATAGAACTAGGGGGAAAGTTTGCCTCCCCCACTGAACCTCTACATCACATGTCACAACTAGAATCACTGCTTGTCACTAGGACAGATTATCATGATTCCCTCCTTTAGAATATCCATATGGTGAAACACCTAAGGATATCTGGTCACACAGGATTTCATAGTCGATGAATCACAACTGAGACTCTCTTACACACCTGAGAGGCGAAAGAGTCAACACCATCAACTAAAGAAAAGTTGTACCCTCCTATTCCACTAGGTTCAGGTACAAGGAAGTTAGCTTCTCTGAAACTTCCTGCACCAGGTGAGTCTGGGACTTCCCGCACTTCCCACTAAGGGAATCTTCTACACAACCACATCTTGAGTACACAAGTCCGAGAGATTATTCCACCATGCTTCCGCTATGATGTCTGGGCCTCAAATTATCATGTGCATGTGACTGATCTTGAGAAGATCTCCTGCATTGATATCTCATCGTCTGGCATCTTCTAACTGTATTAGACATCTCAGCTATGTTGCGCTCACTATCACAACTAGCTGTATGGAATGGCAGGATGCTTTCTACCACTAGTGCCTACTTTCACACCTTGACTTAGGTGGGAATTCAAAAGGGAACTATAATAGCATAGATATCTCTATAGAGTCCCTGCCTGAACGTCTTTTCTCACAAACTACTCTTATAGATCAGCAGACCACCGACTCTATCCAAACCTATATTGTCTGAGGGTCTGGCTTACTGCGGAATCTCAATGGCCTCTGGTGCTAGAACTCACGAAGTGTGATCAACCTGCACACATCCTCATCATGCTCAGCTAAGGTTGTCTTCTTCTCAATAGGTAAGGGTGTTGTTACCTTCCCACCTGGAGAAAGGGGTTCGTATGATGGGTCCTGAGCTGAGCTCTCGTCGCTCATGGAATCATCGCCATGAACCGTAGCTAGTATCCCGGATGGCTGTCATTGCAGAGACATCCTGAATGTTATCAAGGAGTACCACGGTCAGATGAGCATATCTATATCATCAACGATGGGGAGTTGACTCATGAAGGACAGTCAAAGAATCAATCCTATATGATTCATGTACCATTGTTCCCTGCAACAGGTGTCTCAGGGTGCCTGGTCAACAACCGGATAATCAGGGTCTTGGTGAATGGATACGTCGGCCGACCGCACCATCACTAGACACCCTGGCCTGAGAGCTGCTCTCGAGACACATCGACACTGTTTCCCTAAACCCAACCAAGTCCATTTTAGAGAAATTTCTTAACAATATCTCAAGGTTCAAACCACCTCTGATACCACTCTGTCACAACATGACCTGTACCAGGGCTCAAGCCACAACTACCCCAAGCCTGCATCCATAGGCCAGGGGCTGGCGACTAGTGCCGAAGGAACAAAAAACCCGGGGAGGCCTTTGCCTAAGAACCTGTACACACAAACGCAGCTAACTCAATGAAAAAGTGCAGAGAAAGAAAAATCAAGTTTCCACGCTACTATAAAAAGTGAACCAGACAAAAAATACATCGACCTCTAACAGTACAAGTACAAGAAAAGTAAAGATGAAAGAGAAAGGGGAAAAATACACACACAACTAGAAAAGTTCCACAACCCAGCAATAGGTGAAAAAGTAAAATAGTTGGAAGAGTCTCAGTCATGAATCCCAAACTACGACCACTGCATGGGGTCCAAGAACCCCGTATCCCGAAGCTCCTCTGATGTCATGATCAACCTGTCTGTCGTCTGCAAGGGCAAATGAAATGCGGGCAAAGCCCAAGAAGGGGTGAGTATAAGAATACTCAGTAGGATGCCCCGAAGGCTCAAGAGAGCAGCAAGAGATGTACTAAAGAGGAGAGCAGTAAGAGAGAACAAGGTACAACAAGAGTGAAAAAAACGAGTACAGCTCCACCCAGTAATAGATATGATCGCTCAAGGAAACCCAAACGAGAGAGTAAGGGGATCTTTATCTCACAGATCACACTAGGTATATGCCCATACATATGCCCAGGTCAACTAGATATACTCGTAACTCAGACCTGTAGCCTAGAGACAAGTTAGACAACTACATACCCACGCTAGGGATCCAATTCGAAGATTTCCACGAAGTACTCGTAACAGGGAGAACACACTCCTAGGTATGAAGAGAGAGACACGAAGCACTCATTCCATGAGAACTCACTCCACAAGTTCTTAAGAATACGATTTTCAGATGAGGATCACAACCAATAGCTACAGGGTGATTCCAACAACTTAGTATGAACTAATCCGCTAAGAAGAGGATCAGCGCCCAAGTAAATTTGGTCACGTCGATACAAAGAACTCTACCCAGGGTACCAGGAAGGAATAGAGGATCTGGCACCAAGTCTCCCAGAGGGGATTCCAACAACTCTATTCCGGAAGTCCTGCTGAAGGGATCATACTCCTGTACATAGGAAATGATACCAGTAACCTTCAAGGGAAAGGCCAAGGGTGCGAACCCTAAGAAAGCTAGTCCAAGTCACATTAAAACAAGGTACACGGAATGTAGTAGGATCACACATCATGTTCCTTGACTCCGGGTACTGCCCGTGTAAACGGAACGTGTCTCTAGTCTTGTTGTATAAAAAGTAACTAAACAACATGTAGAAAGGATCACCAGTCATGTCAATATATCTGGGGTTCGCCCCGTGTATACTGGCCATGTGCCCGTACACGGTCTCAACCCATGTATGTCAACCCGTTTAATCGGAACACAAGGTGACCCATTCAACCTTCCTGGTCTGATCTTTTGGTGGAGTATCGACTCCAAAGATAGGAAAACAATCTCAGAGGAAAATGAATCCACACTCATGAGCTGGGGAGTCCCATCTCTACAAGAGTAGAGAATTAAGGAATACCCATGCCTTCAGTCGTCAAGGGATTATCCATCCTAACTCTCACTAAAACAAATTCCCTAGATCCTGTCCTCAGGATATCAGTCATACCTCAACCACCACAAAGTTCTACAAGGGAGAAAATTGGAGGACCGCCATACCATAAGGGTTCCAACATGACAGACGGTGCATCAATATGACGCACAGTCTGTAAGTTATAGGCATTTTAGTACCAAGATCCTGGTTGGATTCGTGTTCAATCCAACCCAACTGTACTTCAAACGACACCGGTTAACCAAAACGGTCACACTGTTTTGATCCATACGAAAAAAACACATGATATGGACTACCCATTTGTCCAAAATGGATAGTAGGTGAAAAGGTTGCATTTCACCACAACACGTGTGAACCGGGCCTCATGGGGCCCATGCCTCGACCTCAACTTAAATTTCCAAAACTGGTCTTGAAACA
The DNA here is from genome assembly GCA_963277665.1 of Viscum album. Classification (NCBI taxonomy): domain Eukaryota; kingdom Viridiplantae; phylum Streptophyta; class Magnoliopsida; order Santalales; family Viscaceae; genus Viscum; species Viscum album. The sequence goes on along the minus strand of OY728150.1, from coordinate 1,458,659,070 downwards.
TTGATCTTAATTTCAGGGTTGCAACGTCACAGACGGTTCGTTGTTCCAACACCGTATGAGAGATATATGTCAGATTCAAGACCCCGTAATATTATTATTATTATTATTATTATTCGGTGTTTCCTGGTCCCGAGCCACGAACCAGAATTTATTATCTAACATTAGACTTGAACTGACCATATTAAAGATAGGGTCACGTCCCCACTAATAGTGAGTAAATCGGTCGTCGCACGAATGAGATATAGAAGGTCGAAGATTGAATAATAATATTAAATCTATTATTTTCTGAGCGCTTCAAGTACCTGATCCAAAAACCTAAAAAAGACATCCAATATTGGACTCTGAATGTCCGTCTTGGAATCTGGGTCGCACTACCGCAAACAGTTCTTAAAACCGAGGTCACACGAATAAGTTACGGATGGAAAAGTGTTTTATCAACAAAATTAATAATAACAATATTTTATTATTTTTATTATTAACTATTTATTTATTTATATTTCATATCTCCAAACTCATTCCACTCATGAAGCATTGAAGTGCATAGAGCACAAGCTGTAAATCACTCTTCCATTGATATTTATTTATTTCTTTTAATTTTATTATTTCTCAAATCTCTTTCTCTCTCACCAATCTAATTCCTCCCTCAAAATTTCACACGGCCTCTACCCTAGCAGCCAATCCTTCGACTACGTGTCCTCCATCAGGCCGCAACCTATCGTTGGTCACGCCACCTCGTGCTACCACGCACCTGACCCCATGTCGCGCCACCTTCTGCCTGCACCAGCTTCCACGGTCGCCTGCTCGCCCAACCGAACCATAGCCTTGGACCGCCGAAACCCTCATCGGACCTGCACCACGAGATCCTTCCGCGCACCATACTGGCTTGGATTTAAATCGGAAAAAGAGATGAATGTGGTTCAGTGATTCTTGGGTCAAGATCTCCATGTCTATATGTCACGCTCAATGAAGCATTGAGTTCTTGGCACACTTAATAATTTTGCGATGAAGAACATGTGAAGAATGCACCGACAACGAATAATGAAGGATCACGGTCTAAGTGTGGATCGATAGTAGTGTTAGTTTGACCATAATTTTTGAGAATCATGAACATGGGGAATTAGAAATTATATATTTATCATGCTTCAAGAATCTCAAATCCAAGATAAACAAGAAGAAAATTAATTCAATCAACTGTTTATCGATCCGCGAATTAATTTATTTAATTCGCGTTCATCATGAGAAATTAAACCGAGGTAAGGAATCCACAAAGATAAATCCTACCTCATGTTTGGATCGATCATTGGTGATGATTGCATTCATCAAGATCCATTCGCCATTGATGAGGATCACAGTTTCACAATGATGATAAGAAGATGTTGTGTTCGTCGCTCTTCGATTCGCTTGGATCCGAGGCTTCTTTGTTCTTCATTCGTCGTTCATCAATGGGGAGAGAAGTAGAGGATAGGAAGAGAGGGTTTACCGTCATTGGAAAAAATGAATTATGAGGAAAACCCCCTCTAAACAAATAATTTATAACCTTCTACTAGGTTAAAATAAATAAATTAAATAACTAAATAATCAATTATTTAATTATTTAATTATTCTCCCGTGATGGTGCATATGCCAAACACCCGATGCAGACAAAGGTTATACCTTTCTTAGGGTAAAACCTACGTTCTGAGCTCATCGGTGCCCTCAGATTTTTCATCTGAGTCCCTGTTCTAGATATATTCAGGTTTGAGATATTAAATGAATAAATTAATAATTTAATTTATCCATTTAATACATCGTTAATGAGAGAGGGGTCCGAACATCCCGTGCCAACTTATTTTATGTCGCGCCCAGGGGAAAACTATGTTTCGGAACCAACCGTGGTCTCGGATTTCCGATCCGATCAACTATTTAAGAGATATCATGTTCTCTTTAGTTAACCACGCATGCGTAACATAAAAACAATAAACATTTTTATAAAATTAATTCCAGGCACACCGGGCCACGGAATGGCACTCCGTCTCAGCACCCAGCTCTGGAAATATTCTTATAAATATTTCAAAGTATTATCAGGCTAAAAACTAAGTCTCTACAACCATTTTTTTTAGTTCTTCCTAAATCATATCTTATATATATATATCATTGGGGTAATGTGTCCCTCTCATATATCTCATATATATGTATATCACATCATGTACATTACATCTCACTTGGCCAACTAATTTATTACATTAATTTTTTATCGAGGGTAGTGCATCCCACCTATCCATCTCATTTATTACATTCATTTATTATCAGGGGCAATGCATCCCTTCCATCCTTCTCATATGTATATATATCACATTGGGGGTGGTGTATCCCTCTCCTCTATCTCATTTATTGAATTCATTTATTATTGAGGGCAATGATTCTCTGCCATCCATATCATATATATCACATCAAGGGTATTTTACCCTTATCCCCCATCACAAATATTACATTCATTTATTATCAGGGGTAGTGTGTCTTCCTTCCATATCATTTATTGTGTTTATTTATTATAGGGGTAGTGTGTTCCTCCCACCCATCTCATTTATCACATTCATTTATTATTTGGGGGTAGTGTATTTGTACCATATATCTCATATATATATATATATATATCATTGGGGTGTATTGTGTCTCTCCTGTAATATCTCATGTAATAAAAATCAGGTTTTAGCATTAACCTAAACCCACCACACATAAACAAGGTTGGCCTCCAAGGTGCACAACCCATTATTATCATTATAACTACAACAAACGCACACCATCGTTCATTTAGTTCAAATGTGGCACTCATAGTTGAAAATACCCACTCCCCTACACTAACCCTATCTAGGGTTAACATAACATGGGGTACCCACGGAGGTCCCCGAGGTCACATCACTATCCAGAAACCCCACATGTTCTATATTGTCTTATCCCTAAAACCCTGGTCCAAAGCACGTACTTTAGGAGATAACATCCCTCAGCATATCCACACTCACATGATGACCTCACTGGCCTCATACACCATTCCATACAATCATCATTTTAGAGATATGGTGTCAAGACCATATCACTTATAAATTCATCCAAGGTTGATCCTCTCGCAGCCAACCTATACATAAATCCTACACAGGTAATACCCACTCAAGTGATCACATGCTATGGGGGATTCTTTCCACACTCTCTAATAAAACATATTGAAGGATGAAAGGAATTTCAAGGTATATATATAACTTATCTCTAGACCAACTATCTCAATTCATTACTCTCCCTCAAATAGATAGGTTTAAGGGCCCTATATCGAGGTCCAATATGCTCATTATCATCTTTCTAGTACCCATCATGGTTCATATATCATGATTTATGCATCTATAATCAATACCTCATCTATTGAAGTCTAAGGCATCAAGCTAGTGTTTAAGGGTATAACATAGCCCTTGACACTTTGTTCATGTCATGGTAGTTTAATAAAACAATTTCCTTTATATTTGAGGTTAATTTGATTCTAGTGTAATGACCACATATCACATGCCACATATAAAAATGAAAAAACCATAGTGATATGTTTAGGCACCACCAACCTCATATGAAGTTATTATCTTTAAGAAACTATAGGAATCACTACCTAAGCTCGTCAAATCCTTTCATAAAGGTCATGTCCGCAATGGAACACCTATATCAAACCAAAATACACAATCAATTAATTGTAAAAAAATTATATTTAGTTTTTCAACTTAATTTAAATATGAATAATTGCCTAAAAACTCACTCGATGACATCCAATTACTAAAACCATGGGTGATAGGGTGTGGTTCACTCCCAATATACACCAAGAACACCTATAAAAAAATTCCCATTGATTGTAACCTATTTAATTGATAATTTTATTTTATTTATTCTAAAATCCTAAATAAATTATGGTAGTAGCTAACATTAACCAAAAAAACTAACTACTATGTGTATTCCTCATCATAGTACATCCTTTATCCATGTTGAGAAAAATCACCATCATTACGAGATGATTCCACCATTCTTTAATGGAATCATCAATGAAATCCTAATTCAAATCATCTTGAATCAAAGGTGATAGAGGGTAATAATATTGGAGAGAAAGGAAGAGAGGAACCCACTTAAAATTACTATGGAATGCCCAAGAAACCACCCCTATCTAAGGGAGTTCTTTGTATGGGGAGAATGAGAGTAGAGCCTTTGAGATCCTCTAGTATGGTCACTCTAGTGGTAAGGTAAAGGGAGAAGTTTACATATAATATATAGGGGAAAATATTTTTTCTTCATTTTTAATAAAATCATGCATCTTTATGGTTTGGATGCATAATTTTCCAAACTTTGTGCCAAATTTGTGGCTTGTATTGTCCTAAGATACAACCCTTCTCATGTTTTGGCCACATGTTTTACAAAATAATGTCCCAACCATGTTCCACACTCTAAAAAATATCATAACTGTGCATGTTTTTCCCTAGTCACCCACACAATTTTCCCAAATAGTATGGTGACTATACATAGGGGTAAAACCCTTACACAAATTTAAACCTCCGACCCAAAGCTCCTAACCATCACTTGAAACCTCTACTAGGAATTGAACTATATCTAAAAAAATCTTCTCAATAAGTTCCAACACTTAGAATTTTGATCTAAATCCTAATTCTCAAAAAATCCCATGATCTGGGATCAAAATTTTAAATTCCCTGATAATTTAGCAAGTTATAATGGTGTAAGTATTTAAAACCTCCCCACTATAGCACTCTCTGACCCCAAGAAGCCTAAAAAATACATCAACCATCAATCTTGACCAAATTTTTTATAAAATTATCATTAACCCATAATGTTCTACCCCATAATTTTGAAAATAATTCACTATGAAACTCCAAACATAAGGTGCACCATTCACAAAAAAACCCAATCTTCCTACTTGCCCATCACTAACATCGAAATGGTGCTCAAAAACACTCATCTACATTAAGACACTGAAGTTTCATAGACTAATTCATACCCAGGGTTATGGTTCTCCCATCTATAAGGCTTAGGTCATAAAGGATAATTCTTATCCATGGTGCTCCCCGCCATAAGAATCACCAACCAAAAACACATCTCATATTGTATATTGACATGCTAGATGCAGTTTCTACCTCACCACACCCAATATCCTAAAAAAAGACCAATTCATCCTCCTCTAGATAACCACTTCTGATAATTATTAATTAGCCTGCTAACATGCAATCATATCTCTAGATCATGATTCCTAAAACCTTAAAGGAATTATGGGATTATTCAACATCCACGCTAAATTATGAACAGGATACTCATTGTAATTCCATGGTTAGATCAGTAACCAACCGAACTAGTCACCATGATCTCACCATGAGAATCGCTGATCCACTAATCTAACTCACCCTAAAATGGAATAAACTTAATCTCAAACCCAATTTTAACACTCTTATTCCATCAAACACCACATTAAAATCCTAAGTTTATCATGTTCTAAGGAACCATATAAATTTAGATATACCAAATCTTTGAGATTTTGATGCCATATCGACCATCCAAAATAGGTCTCACTACATCCACGACCCTACAAAAATGAGGTTCATTTCTCTATAGTTGATAAGAGACTCCCTGCTGTATTATTTTCATTATGTTTACTCTGATAGATCAAAATTTTGATTTCCATAGCCTAGGATTTGTCTATAATTTCATGTAATTACTATACATGGTCATCCCATGCATAACCAAGAATAAACATAAAACATCTATTGTAACACATTCCTGGCTCACCATGAATGTGATCATAGGAATCTATTGAATTCTATCCAAAATTAGGTTCAAACATCTATTGTGTGTTATTTTATTTTTTATACTCAACAAAACTGTTTCATTTGATTACATGAGTATAATTAAAATGAGACCTTTGGTTTTTGACTGTTATATGACCATTGGTCAATATGACGACTGGAAACTAAACATTTTGATTTTTGTCTCTAAATACAAGTGATCATGGTTAATAATTATAGAAAGAAGATTCGATAGCCTCACCCAGTAGTCTTGGACCGATCGAAGCCCATCTAACAGAACTTGGGAAGGAGGTATCACCACTGGGCTTTGCTCTGGACCAAACCCAAGCTGAACTTCATCGTGTGAATCTAGAACGGAATCGCCTTCGCGAGAAGTTCAAACTAATAGAAATTACTACTCGTGCGATGTTGGCCGAGCCTCCCTCGGATTATCTCACCTTAGCACACCTTACACTTAGGTCCTATGCTAGTGTGCTAAGGGGATATGTAAGGAGACCATAACTTCATTGTGTAATCCCTTATTTTAAATAAAAATTGGGATTTCTTCTTATGATGAAGTTTATGAATTTTCAAATGACCGGATAAATATATTATGCATATTTTCTATGAATTTTAGAAAAAGGATATTTTAAAAAAGTTTATTTAACCTTAAATAATTAAAAATGTTTAATGATATTCAAAAAATGGTCTTCTACAATTATGTCTAGTACAAAATTTAGAGTCTAATAAGATCAACTTGATTTTTGATGAATAGTAAATTATGAGTAGTGATTTTATTATTAGGATTAGTAATGTGTCCAAATGTATTAGTAATCTCACTTAAAGAAAGTATTAATATAATCTAGGCACCATGATTAAGTAATGTGATTCAATAAAATGGTTAAATAACGGTTTCATAAATTATTATTCAAGTATTAGTTTTTTCGGGTGAATAGTGTGTTTTAATTAAAAATTAAATTAAAATTATTTAGAAAATTATTTTCATAAAATGGATTTCATTTTTGAACTCAGAGCATCGATATTATGTTAAGGTAATTTTTGGGGATTTTTCTGAAAAAAATGAATTTTCAGTGAATAGTGTATTTATTTAAAAAATAAATTAAAAATATTTAGAAAATTATTTTTATAAAATGGAGTTCATTTTTGAAATCAGATCATTGATATTTGGTTAAGGTGGAATTTTGGGATTTTTCTAAGAAAGTTGAATTTTCAATGAATAGTAAAAATACCGTTTTAGGGTTTTGGTATGTTTAATGACATCATAACTGTGTCATGATGGGGTCATGAGATAATTTATGGGTTGGAAGACCAAAATTGATGCATTATTTTATGGGGGGGCCCATGTGGCCTAACTCCATGGGAAATACCATGGGAGAGCCCATGCTTTTGAGAAAACCACTTGTGAGGTGTCCCTTGGCCATTAATGCCTTGTCCCCTCACTTTCCCTATAAATACCAAGTCATCCTCTCATCAATTTCGACTCCCCACTCTCCCCCAATGAATTTCTGGTCTCATTACTTCTCAAGGAGTCCTCCCAAGGTGCCCCCAAGCCCACAAGGTCCCAACCTTTGAGTTTTAAGAGTTACGTTTTAAGGTAAGGGATCTGACCTCTCTCTTTCTTTTCAAGAAATCTCTTTTATGTCATTTCTTTTATGCTCCATGTTCTTATGTTAAAGTATGTTTTTTATACTCCTATTACTACCCTTTTCATGTTAATATAATTAGAGTTCCCCTCTTACTCTCATTATTTCGTTTTATGAAGTTTTAAGTGGCGCCATTAGGCTGCCAAAATTTTTGTAACGGATTCTTTCTCCCTTCTCATTTTTCAAGATCTATTTTCATGTAAAGTATTTCAAGTTACTTTTTATTATGTTGGGGTATGATCTATAAATTTATCATACTGATATTTTATGATCATATAATGAGAGACCCCATTTGATCTCTTCAATTCAGTATTTTGAAGTTTTAAGTGGCATCGTTAGGCTGCCGAATTTTTAAGTGGTTCTTTCACCTTTCTCCTTTTTCAAAGTTCTAATTCCATGTCCAGTCTTTGAAGCTCCTTTTTATTATGTTGGAGTATGATATATATATCTATCATACTTATCTTTTATGTTCATATCATGAGAGACCCTATTTGATCTTGTCAATTCATTTTTGTTGAAGTTTAAGTGACGTCGTTAGGCTGCCGAATATTTAAGGGATTCTTTCACCCTTCTCATTTTAAAGTTATATTTTCATGTCAAGTGTTTCAAGTTCCTTTTTATTATGTTGGGGTATGACATATATATCTTTCATTCTGATCTTTTATGTTCATATGATGAGAGACCCTATTTGATCTCATCAATTCATTTTTGTTGAAGTTTAAGTGACACTGTTAGGCTGCCGAATTTTTAAGGGATTCTTTCACCTTTCTCCTTTTTCATGTCAGGTCTTTCAAGTTCCTTTTTATTATTTTGGGGTATGATCTCTATATATATCATAATGATCTTATATGTTCATATTATGAGATAATCTAGTTGATCTCATCAATTCTTTTTTTTTCAAGTTTAAGTGATGCCGTTAGGCTGCCGAATTTTCATAAGGGAAATCTTATTTTTGTCTTCCTTTCATGTGCTTCATTTCATATGGTATATCTTTCAAATTTCACTACCATGTTCTTAAATCCCTTATGTTCTGTCGTCCTACTGTTTTATGGATCATTTATGAGTGGGTGACCCATGTCCCCTCTCTTTTCAATGTTTTCTAAAACCTTGTAACATAGACGTTATGCTGCAGAATTTTCGTCTCCAAATGCCTCTCTCTTTTTCTCAAAATTATTTTATGTTATTAAGTGAATACTCAAAACTCTTATTTATGCAGGGGTATTCACATATATATCAAAATGTTCTATTTTGAATTCTGGGATTTACGTACATGAAACCCACTTTCCCTTTCCGTGGGTTTAAATTGACATAAAGATCATGTCTTTAAAACAGTTTTTAAAAAGTTGTGATTATGAAATGAAACCCACTTATTCTATGCAATATGGGTTTTTTATGAAATGATTGATGATGATATATGTGGATCACATGATAATAAATACATTTCAAGGGTGCGCCCAGATAGTGCTCCAATGCATTGGGTAAATACTTAATCTCTAGAGATGACCTTTTAGACTGATACGTTGGTGAATAACCTTGGTAATTTTTAATGACACCTTGGGGATGGACCTTGGTGAAATGAAATTATTTTCAATATTAAATGTTGTAACCACATATTCATGTTGTGAAAAAATGTTATTTTTATTATAATATATCTCATGATTTCTTTCTCATGCCTTAAAGTTCTTTTCATGACCTTATTGAAGTATCTCAAGTTCACATGTAAAATGTTTCTCTTGTTTCCCTTACCGGGCCTTCTGCTCACCCTTTCTATTGATGTATATCCCCAGGTTATGAGATGCAGTAATGAACCTAGGATGAACATGAGGAGAATCCTTTAAAGTGTTTAAGAAGAATGTTTTATGTTTTCATGTTTTAAGTTCCTGGTTTCCAAGACACTAAACCTTAAAGATCCTCGGTTTTGTAAAATGTAATAAAAATTTATGTAATAAATAGGCGGGATGCTATAGTTGGTATCAAAGGATGGTTTAGTTCTTTGAGGAAATTAGGATATCAAATCTTTAGGAAGAAGCCTATAGAAAAGTTTATATATAGGGAATATTCCTGGTGTTTTGGTGAGTATTGAGTAATGGGTTTCCAAACAAATACATCCCTGTCTGGATACGAGCAGGTAGAGGTGGCTCTGGAACAGATGTACGTAGGGGTAAAACCCGAAAACACCGCTTTGATCTAGACTCAAACGGGAACTAGTACACGACAACGGGCCTTGCTGCACTCTTGGTTACGACACTCCAGGGGGATATGCTTTTTAAATTCATAAGCTTAGTATGAACCATTGATAAAGGAACAAAGATAAAATTAAATAAAGATTCACATAAGAATATATGATCGTGGATAACCTAGATGGGAACCTAGGGGATCACAAGTTAGGGTATAATTGTCTTCTACAAGTTATCCTTATATGCTTTAAGTTCCTTTTCATGATTATTGGCTAAGTATTTAAGCCCCTAATTATACTTTCTCTTCTTAGTTAATGGTGGGAAATGGAAGAACATGTCCCAACAACCAATGTGATAGGAAATGCAACGATTGTCATATTAATATGACAGAGATGATTAGGGGATTAAAAGATGATTATTATTTTGGAAGACATTCACTATTTTGGGGACCCTATATGATCGAGGAAAGTAGATTACTACGTTATTTTCATTGAGGAGTAAGGTTGACTTATATTTTGAAGAATTGATGAATTTAAGGTGGACTTATAGTAATTTAGGTTACTTATGGAAATGATTAACCTATCTTGGGTAAAATATGTTTAGGTTTTCTACTTTTGTTGTAAGATGTTAGGAGTGGTTGATGTGTTTTGGAGATGAACAATGAAGTTTATTTTGGAAGACTATGTTATCAAATTCTTCTTATATTTGGGTTTCAATCTTAGTTTGGTTTATTTTGAGGAATTTTAAGAACAGTTATTTATGGAATGGTCTATGATGAACTTTGGGTAGTACCATGGAACTTTGAATATTTAAAAGTAGTTTCCATTCCTATGGGATTATTTCTTTTGGAAGAGTTGTTTTACCTTACCCTTTCTATTTTTGGGATAATGTTTAAAGATAGAAGAAATATATAGTTAATCTTTTGTGGATTATGTGATTCTCTAGAAGATGATTCTTGTGTTTTGATGAGACCAAGTAGTTTTGAATGCTCATCGTTTGGAGAAAAGATTAGTTTTGGTAGAAACTTATTAAAGGATTAAACTCTACCTGAATGTAGGTATATTTTCTTATGTTTTTGTTCTATGTAGTAAATGAATTCCTCAAAATTATGAAAAGGAACATAAAAAAAACGTTGTTGGTAATCAAAGACCATTTACGCACATCGTAATTTTGGGATTTTCTTATGGTTAACTTTCTCCTAATCATGTTTTCTATCACTCTCCCCCAAAACTTGACCCTTTTTTTTCTTCCATATCCATGTTTTTCTCCATGGAATCCTAGTATGGGTTAACTCGGGTGACCTTTGTACTTCCATTTCTTTATTTTAAAGTAATAGTTTTTCTGAATCCTTTTCTGATGTGGGACTTTCAATGAAATTTCAAACCCAATTTTAAAAATTGCGAGGATGCAATTTCTTAAGGGGGGAAGATTATAACGACCCAAAATTTTGAATAAATCTTGTTTCCTAATTGTGTGTGTTATTTTCTTTTTTGTACTCAACAAAACTGTTTCATTTGATAACATGAGTATAATTAAAATGAGACCATTGGGTTTTGACTGTTATATGACCATTGGTCAATATGACCGCTGGAAAATAAACATTTCGATTTTTGTCTCTAAATACAAGTGATCATGGTTAATTATTATAGAAAGAAGATTCGATGGCCTCACCCAGTAGTCTTGGACCGATCGAAGCCCATCTAATAGAACTTGGGAAGTAGATAGCACCACTGGGATTTGCTCTGGACAAAACCCAAGCCGAAATTCATCGTGTGAAGCTAGAACGGAATCGCCTTCGTGAGAAGTTCAAACTAATAGAAATTACTACTCGTGCGATGTTGGTCGAACCTACCTCAGATTCTCTCACCTTAGCACACCTTACACTTAGGTCCTATGCTGGTGTGATAAGGGGCTATGTAAGGAGACCGTAACTGCCTTGTGTAATCCCATGTTTTAAATAAAAATTGTGATTAATTCTTATGATGAAGTTTATGAATTTTAAAATGACAGGATAAATATATTATGCATATTTTTGATGAATTTTAGAAAAAGGATATTTTAAAAATTTTTATGTAAACCTTAAATAATTAAAACTGTGTAATGATATTCAAAAAATGGTCTTCTAAAATTATGTCTAGTACGAAATTTAGAGTCTAATAAGATCAACTTGATTTTTGATGAATAGTAAATTATGAACAGTGATTTTATGATTAGGATTAGTAATGTGTCCAAATGGATTAGTAATCTCACTTAAAGAAAGTATTAATATAATCTAGGCACCTTGATTAAGTAATGTGATTCAATAAAATGGTTAAATAACGGTTTCATAAATTATTATTCAAGTATTAGTTTTTTTGGGAGAATAGTGTTTTTTAATTAAAAATTAAATTAAAAATATTTAGAAAATTATTTTCATAAAATGGATTTCATTTTTGAACTGAGAGCATCGATATTATGTTAAGGTAATTTTTGGGGATTTTTCTGAAAAAAATGAATTTTCGGTGAATAGTGTATTTATTTAAAAAATAAATTAAAAATATTTAGAAAATTATTTTTATAAAATGGAGTTTATTTTTGAAATCAGAGCATTGATATTTGGTTAAGGTGGAATTTTGGGATTTTTCTGAGAAAGTTGAATTTTCAATGAATAGTAAAAATACTGTTTTAGGGTTTCGGTATGTTTAATGACATCATAACTGTGTCATGATGATTTCATGAGATATTTTATGGGTTTGAAGACCAAAGGTGATTCATTATTGTTTGGGGGCCCATGTGGCCTAACTCCATGGGAAATACCATGGGAGAGCCCATTCTTTTGAGAAAACCACTTGTGAGGTGTCCCTTGGCCATTAATGCCTTGTCCCCTCACTTTCCCTATAAATACCAAGTCATCCTCTCATCCATTTAGACTCCCCACTCTCCCCCAATGAATTTATGGTCTCATTACTTCCCAAGGAGTCCTCCCATGGTGCCCCCAATCCCTCAAGGTCCCATCCTTTGAGTTTTAAGAGTTACGTTTTAAGGTAAGGGATCCGACCTCTCTCTTTCTTTTCAAGAAATCTCTTTTATGTCATTTCTTTTATGCTCCATGTTCTTATGTTAAATTATGTTCTTTTATACTCCTCTTAATACCCTTTTCATGTTCATATAATGAGAGTTCCCCTCTTACTCTCATTATTTCGTTTTATTAAGTTTTAAGTGGCGCATTTAGGCTGCCGAAATTTTTGTAACGGATTCTTTCTCCCTTCTCATTTTTCAAGATCTATTTTCATGTAAAGTATTTCAAGTTCCTTTTTATTATGTTGGGTTATGATCTATAAATTTATCATACTGATCTTTTATGATCATATGATGAGAAACCCCATTTTATCTCTTCAATTCAGTATTTTGATGTTTTAAGTGGCGCTGTTAGGCTGCCGAATTTTTAAGTGGTTCTTTCACCTTTCTCCTTTTTCAAAGTTCTAATTCCATGTCCAGTCTTTGAAGTTCCTTTTTATTATGTTGGAGTATGATCTCTATATCTATCATAATTAGCTTTTATTTTCATATGATTAGATACCCTATTTGATCTTGTCAATTCATTTTTGTTGAAGTTTAAGTGACGCTGTTAGGCTACCGAATATTTGAGGTATTCTTTCACCCTTCTCTTTTTAAAGTTCTATTTTCATTTCAAGTGTTTCAAGTTCATTTTTATTATGTTGGGGTATGATATCTATATCTATCATACTGATCTTTTATGTTCATATGATGAGAGACCATATTTGATCTCATCAATTCATTTTTGTTTAAGTTTAAGTGATGTTATTAGGCTGTCGAATTTTTAAGGGATTCTTTTACCTTTCTCCTTTTTCATGTCAGGTCTTTCAAGTTCCTTTTTATTATGTTGGGTTATGATCTCTATATATATCATACTTATATTTTATGTTCATATGATGAGAGAATCTAGTTGATCTCATCAATTCTTTTTTTTTTTTGAGTTTAAGTGACGGCGTTAGGCTGCCGAATTTTCATAAGGGAAATCTTATTTTTTTTCTTCCTTTCATGTTCTTAATTTCATATGGTATATCATTCAAATTTCACTAACATGTTCTTAAATCCCTTGTGTTCTGTCTTCCTACTGTTTTATGGATTATTTATGAGTGGGTGACCCATGTCCCCTCTCTTTTCAATGTTTTCTAAAACCTTGTAACATAGACGTTATGCTGCAGAATTTTCGTCTCAAAATGCCTCTCTCTTTTTATCAAAATTATTTTATGTTATTAAGTGAATACTCAAAACTCTTATTTATACAGGGTTATTCACATATATATCAAAATGTTCTATTTTAAATTCTGGGATTTACATACATGAAACCCGCTTTCCCTTTCTGTGGGTTTAAAGCGACATAAAGATCATGTCTTTAAAACAGTTTTTAAAACGTTATGATTATGAAATGAAACCCATTTATTTTATGCTATACGGGTTGTTTATGAAATGATTGATGATTATATATGTGGATCACATGATAATAAAGACATTTCAAGGGTGCGCCCAGATAGTGCTCCAATGCATTGGGTAAAGACTTAATCTCTAGAGATGACCTTTTAGACTGATACCTTGGTGAATAACCTTGGTAATTTTTAATGACACCTTGGGGATGGACCTTGGTGAAATGAAATGATTGTCAATATTAAATGTTTTAGTTACATCTTCATGTTATAAAAAAATGTTATTTTTATTATGATATATCTCATGATTTCTTTCTCATGCCTTAAAGTTCTTTTCATGACCTTATTAAAGTATCTCAAGTTCACATGTAAAATATTTCTCTTGTTTCCCTTACTGGGCCTTCTGCTCACCCTTTCATTTGATGTATATCCCCAGTTTATGAGATGCAGTAATTAACCTAGTATGAACATGAGGAGAATCCTTTCAAGTGTTTAAGAAGAATGTTTTATGTTTTCATGTTTTAAGTTCCTGGTTTCCAAGACACTAAACCTTAAAGATCCTCGGTTTTGTAAAATGTAATGAAAGTGTATGTAATAAAAAGGCGGGATGCTATAGTTGGTATAAAAGGATGGTTTAGTTCTTTGAGGAAATTAGGATATGAAAACTTTAGGAAGAAGCCTATAGAAAAGTTTATATATATGGAATATTCCTGGTATTTTGGTGAGTATTGAGTAATGGGTTTCCAAGAAAATGCATCCCTGTCTGGATACGAGCAGGTAGAGGTGGCTCTGGAACAGATGTACGTAGGGGTAAAACTCGAAAACACCGCTTTGATGTAGACTCAAACGGGAACTGGTACACGACAACGGGCCTTGCTTCACTCTTGGTTATGACACTCCCAGGGTATATGCTTTGGTAAATTCATAAGCTTAGTATGAACCATTGTTAAAGGAACAAAGATAAAATAAAATAAAGATTCACATAAGAATATATGATTGTGGATAACCTAGATGGGAACCTAGGGGATTACAAGTTAGGGTATAGTTTTCTTCTACAAGTTATCCTTATATGCTTTAAGTTCCTTTTCATGATTATTGGATAAGTATTTAAGCCCCTAATTATACTTTCTCTTCTTAGTTAATGGTGGGAAATGGAAGAACATGTCCCAACAACCAATGTGATAGGAAATGCAACGATTGTCGTATTAATATGACATAGATGATTAGGGGATTAAAAGATGATTATTATTTTGGAAGACATTCACTATCTTGGGGACCCTATATGATCGAGGTAAATAGATTACTACGGTATTTTCATTGAGGAGTAAGGTTGACTTATATTTTGAAGAATCGATGAATTTAAGGTGGACTTATAGTAATTTAGGTTACTTATGGAAATGATTAACCTATCTTGGGTAAAATATGTTTAGGTTTGCTACTTTTTTTGTAAGATGTTAGGAGTGGTTGATGTGTTTTGGAGATGAACAATGAAGTTTATTTTGGAAGACTATGTTATCAAATTCTTCTTGTATTTGGGTTTCAATCTTAGTTTGGTTTATATTGAGGAATTTTAAGAACAGTTATTTATGGAATGGTCTATGATGAACTTTGGGTAGTACCATTAAACTTTGAAGATTTAAAAGTAGTTTCCATTCCTATGGGATTATTTCTTTTTGAAGAGTTGTTTTACCTTACCCTTTCTATTTTTGGGATAATGTTTAAAGATAGAAGAAATAGATAGTTAATCTTTTGTGGATTATGTGATTCTCTAGAAGATGATTCTTGTGTTTTGATGAGACCAAGTAGTTTTGAATGCTCATCGTTTGGAGAAAAGATTAGTTTTGGTAGAAACTTATTAAAGGATGAAACTCTACATGAAGGTAGGTATATTTTCTTATGTTTTTTTTCTATGTAGTAAATGAATTCCTCAAAATTATGAAAAGGAACGTAAAACAAAAACATTGTTGGTAATCAAAGACCACTTACACACATTGTAAGTTTGGGATTTTCTTATGGTTAACTTTCTCCTAATCATGTTTTCTATCACTCTCCCCCAAAACTTGACCCTTTGTTTTTTCCTCCATATCCATGTTTTCCTCCATGGAATCCTAGTATGGGTAAACTCGGGTGACCTTTGTACTTCCATTTCGTTCTTTTAAAGTAATAGTTGTTCTGACTCCTTTTCTGATGTGGGACTTTCAATGAAATTTCAAAACCCAATTTTAAAAATTACAAGGATGCAATTTCTTAAGGGGGAAGATTGTAACAACCCAAAATTTTGAATAAATCTTGTTTCCTAATTATGTGTGTTATTTTATTTTTTGTACTCAACAAAACTGTTTCATTTGATAACATGAGTATAATTAAAATGAGACCATTGGATTTTGACTGTTATATGACCATTTGTCAATATGACCGCTGGAAACTAAAAATTTCGATTTTTGTCTCTAAATACAAGTGATCAGTGTTAATTATTATAGAAAGAAGATTCGATGGCCTCACCCAGTATTCTTGGACCGATCGAATCCCATCTAACAGAACTTGGGAAGGAGGTAGCACCACTGGGATTTGATCTGGACCAAACCCAAGCCGAACTTCATCGTGTGAAGCTAGAACGGAATCGCCTTCGTGAGAAGTTCAAACTAATGGAAATTACTACTTGTGCGATGTTGGCCGAGCCTCCCTCGGATTCTCTCACCTTAGCACACCTTACACTTAGGTCCTATGCTGGTGTGATAAGGGGCTATGTAAGGAGACCGTAACTGCCTTGTGTAATCCCATGTTTTAAATAAAAATTGGGATTTCTTCTTATGATGAAGTTTATGAATTTTCAAATGACCGGATAAATATATTATGCATGTTTTTGATGAATTTTAGAAAAAGGATATTTTAAAAATGTTTATGTAAACCTTAAATAATTAAAAATGTGTAATGATATTCAAAAAATGGTCTTCTATAATTATGTCCAGTACGAAATTTAGAGTCTAAAAAGATCAACTTGATTTTTTATGAATAGTAAATTATGGATAGTGATTTTATGATTAGGATTAGTAATGTGTCCAAATGGATTAGTAATCTCACTTAAAGAAAGTATTAATATAATCTAGGCACCTTGATTAAGTAATGTGATTCAATAAAATGGTTAAATAACGGTTTTATAAATTATTATTCAAGTATTAGTTTTTTCGGGTGAATAGTGTTTTTTAATTAAAAATTAAATTAAAAATATTTAGAAAACTATTTTTATAAAATGGATTTCATTTTTGAACTCAGAGCATCGATATTATGTTAAGGTAATTTTTGGGGATTTTTTTGAAAAAAATGAATTTTCGGTGAATAGTGTATTTATTTAAAAAATAAATTAAAAATACTAAGAAAATTATTTTTATAAAATGGAGTTCATTTTTGAAATCAGAGCATTGATATTTGTTTAAGGTGGAATTTTGGGATTTTTCTGAGAAAGTTGAATTTTCAGTGAATAGTAAAAATATCGTTTTAGGGTTTCGGTATGTTTAATGACATCATAACTATGTCATGATGATGTCAGGAGATATTTTATGGGTTTCCCGACCAAAGGTAATGAATTATTGTACGGGGGGCCCCATGTGGCCTAACTCCATGGGAAATACCATGGGAGAGCCCATGCTTTTGAGAAAACCACTTGTGAGGTGTCCCTTGGCCATTAATGCCTTGTCCCCTCACTTTCCCTATAAATACCAAGCCATAATCTCATCCATTTCGACTCCCCAATCTCCCCCAATGATGTTCCGGTCTCATTACCTCCCAAGGAGTCCTCCCAAGGTGCCCCCAAGCCCTCACGGTCCCAACCTTTGAGTTTTAAGAGTTACGTTTTAAGGTAAGGGATCTGACCTCTCTCTTTCTTTTCAAGAAATCTCTTTTATGTCATTTCTTTTATGCTCCATGTTCTTATGTTAAAGAATGTTCTTTTATACTCCTCTTACTACCATTTTCATGTTCATATAATGAGATATCCCCTCTTACTCTCATTATTTCGTTTTAGGAAGTTTTAAGTGGCGTCGTTAGGCTGCCGAAATTTTTGTAACGGATTCTTTCTCCCTTCTCATTTTTCAAGATCTATTTTCATGTAAAGTATTTTAAGTTACTTTTTATTATGTTGGGGTATGATATATAAATTTATCATACTGATATTTTATGATCATATTATGAGATACCCCATTTGATCTCTTCAATTCAGTATTTTGAAGTTTTAAGTGGCGTCGTTAGACTGCCGAATTTTTAAGTGGTTCTTTCACCTTTCTCCTTTTTCAAAGTTCTAATTCCATGTCAAGTCTTTCATGTTCCTTTTTTTTATTTTGGGGTATTATATCTATATCTATCATACTGATCTTTTATGTTCATATGATGAGAGACCCTATTTGATCTTGTCAATTCATTTTTGTTGAAGTTTAAGTGACGTCGTTAGGCTGCCGAATTTTTAAGGGATTCTTTCACCCTTCTCATTTTCATGTTCTATTTTCATGTAAAGTGTTTGAAGTTCCTTTTTATTATGTTGGGGTATGATATCTATATCTATCATAATTATCTTTTATGTTTATATTATGAGAGACCCTATTTGATCTCATCAATTCATTTTTGTTGAAGTTTAAGTGACGCCGTTAGGCTGCCGAATTTTTAGGGGATTCTTTCACCTTTCTCCTTTTTCATGTCAAGTATTTCAATTTCCTTTTTATTATGTTGGGGTATGATCTCTATATCTATCATACTAATCTTTTATGTTCATATGATGAGATAATCTAGTTGATCTCGTCAATTCTTTTTTTTTCAAGTTTAAGTGATGCCGTTAGGCTGCAGAATTTTCATAAGGGAAATCTTATTTTTATCTTCCTTTCATGTTCTTCATTTCATATGTTATATCTTTCAAATTTCATTACCATGTTCTTAAATCCCTTATGTTCTGTCCCCCTACTGTTTTATGGATTATTTATGAGTGGGTGACCCATGTCCCCTCTCTTTTCAATGTTTTCTAAAACCTTGTAACATAGCCGTTATGCTGCAGAATTTTCGTCTCAAAATGCCTCTCTCGTTTTCTCAAAATTATTTTATGTTACTAATTGAATACTCAAAACACTTATTTCTACAGGGGTATTAAAATATATATCAAAATTTTCTATTTTAAATTCTGGGATTTACGTACATGAAACCCGCTTTCCCTTTATGTGGGTTTAAAGTGACATAAAGATCATGTCTTTAAAACAGTTTTTAAAACATTATGATTATGAAATGAAACACGTTTATTTTATGTTGTATGGGTTTTTTATGAAATTATTGATGATGATATATGTGGCTCACATGATAATAAAGACATTTCAAGGGTGCGCCCAGATAGCGCTCCAATGCATTGGGTAAAGACTTAATCTCTAGAGATGACCTTTTAGACTGATACCTTGGTGAATAACCTTGGTAATTTTTAGTGACACCTTGGGGATGGACCTTGGTGAAATGAAATGATTGTCAATATTAAATGTGGTAGCCAAATCTTCATGTTATGAAAAAATGTTATTTTTATTATGATGTATCTCATGATTTCTTTTTCATGCCTTAAAGTTCTTTTCATGACCTTATTGAAGTATCTCAAGTTCACATGTAAAATGTTTCTCTTGTTTCCCTTACTGGGCCTTCTGCTCACCCTTTCTTTGGATGTATGTCCACAAGTTATGAGATGTAGTAATGAACCTTGGATGAACATGAGGAGAATCCTTTCAAGTGTTTAAGAAGAATGTTTTATGTTTTCATGTTTTATGTTCCTGGTTTCCAAGACACTAAACCTTAAAGATCCTTGGTTTTGTAAAATGTAATGAAAGTTTATGTAATAAAAAGGCGGGATGCTATAATATCGACCATCCATAATAGGTCTCACTACATCCACGACCCTACAAAAATGAGGTTCATTCCTCTATAGTTGATAAGAGACTCCTTGCTATATTATTTTCATTATGTTTACTCTGATAGATCAAAGTTTTTATTTCCATAGCCTAGGATCTGTCTATAATTTCATGTAATTACTATACATGGTCATCCCATGCATAACCAAGAGTAAACATAAAACATCTATTTTAACCCATTCCTGTCTCACCATGAATTTTATCATAGGCATCTACTGAATTCCATCCAAAATTAGGTTCAAACCCTCTAAATTCCAATAATATTTTCCCCACCACATATAATTCCTTATATCACTCCTCAAGTGAAACCTAAATAGGTTCCATCACTACACACATGTTGCTTCTCTCAATCAACACTCATCCATATAGTCAACATATGACACCATATATCTAGGATATTATTATCCAATACAATGGTAACCCCTCCCATTCTCATTCAAAACCCTCGGTCACCATAATAATAACAGTTTCATCAATATAATCAACCCTTATGCCACACAATTTTGCTCATGTATTCAAAATTAAATGGGAATTTTAAATACCCAATGTGAATTTACACTCACACATAAAGGCTTTCCAAGAAAATCCATACCAACCCACACTTTTCCCTCCTAAGGAAGAGTAATCCTATAAATAACCTTCTCATGGGTTCTCATCTGAATTCAGTAGGTGTATGCTCCTATAACACCTGGTCACATATCCTGACTCATGGTCCCATGGGTCATGCACATTGAATCTAGACTCACGGGCATGTACCACTAACCATACACTATAACATGTCAATATCATCATAAACAAAATAACTGCAATGCTTACTGTCCAATAATCCTAATGAATATCACATATCCCAATGCCAATCACATGATCACCCATCACTCGGGCATCATCAATAAACCAGAATCATTTATCCATTCCCATATCATCATAGATCCAACCATCTAGGGCCATGATCTACACACTCATTTTAAAATTCATCTAAATTCACCAAGGCTAGGTATCCAGCTGATCTTACTCTCAAAAATAAACCCTTGATACCAAAATTGCTATAAATGAGAGTATTTTACCACATGAAAACTCAAGGCATATCATATGAGTATACAACATTATAATATCACTTCGTGTGAATCAACCTCAGACACAAATCATTTACCCAAGCTTCACATCTATAAGTAATTCATGTCTTGGTTAATAACTCTTTGGGGTTACCCTCATATCTCACAATTATCCCAAAAGAAGCATGAAAATGTCCTACTAATCAATAATAACACTCAAATCACCAATATCTGAAGTTGCATCTCAAAATCACTAGGATCTCCCACCAAGCCTATAAATCATGTCTCATATAGGAAACTGCTCATAAATAAATATCATGACTCTTGTATTAGATATCATAAGGCAAATCACATTCCAAAACACTAACTCTAGGTTTATCATATGCATATACATATCAAGAATCACATGTTGAGTCATCATCCTACTCCAGGGAAATATTCCTCACTGGGAATCGATATACCAGACTACCCTCTCAAGGATCATAATCTCATATATGTTTATATAATGGAATCATCCTATAAAGATCCATATCAATATAATCATCCATATTCTTTGATTAAGTAATGTAACACCAAGTACTTATATAGGAAAACAAAATAAAGGTTATCATTGAAAATTTAAGTAAATAAATACCATTTAAAAAAAGAAGAATTATAAGCCCCAAAAATAGGATATTTATTAAGGAATTCAATGCATGCACCAACCGATAAGGGGTCGCTATACCTCCCTTACTTAGAGAGACTATGTAGTCACCATTTAGGAACATCCCAAATGGGATCCACATGAAATTTCATAAAAAAAATATTGTGGTTCATCTAAGTAGAATGAAACCAACAAGTTGTGTAATAAAACATTATATAAGTGTTTTTTAACACTTAAAACACCTTAAACCTCTATCTTCGATTATATCAATCACAAATAATCATAGGAATGTTATGTGAATCCTATGTTCCATGAATTATTCATGTACACAAGACTCTTTCCATAATCCAAAATCCAAAACCATAAATATCTATCTCAAATACAAACATCATATTTGAATAAATATCTCAATTTTAATAGAAAAAACAAAGAACAATAATCCCATATCCCTAGTAACTTAGACTTCCCCTCTAAAAAAGTGTTCATGGTACACTAGTTTTAGGTTCATAACAATCTCTAAAAAGTGATTATTCTATGTCTACCATACCCAAATTAGTAATATAAATAAAATTTTCATTGATACCACTTTTTAACATTCCTTAAATAGAGACCATTAATCGGTGTCTCAGTTGGTGGTGTCCTCTGACCTCAGGCATGCCTCCCTGTATACTGGAGGATACTGACTAGTAGTGAGGGTCTAAGGTCTTACTATGGGGAGACTATACCCTCATATTAGAGTAAAAAATAAAAAAACCAAAAAATATCAATAAAAATAATCAAAGTACGCAAAACTAATAATAAAGAATCGTTCTATATCAAATGGAATGTAGTACATAGTCATACATCACGATTGATCACCCACTGTACTGATCATATATATAGAGTAAATAAACAAATAAAATACAATTAGAATCTACTACCAGTAATTAGAATCATTGCATCCCAGTATTCAAATTCTTATTGATTTTCTCGAGCCTGATCATGAAACACTAGGTCTCTACCCTACCTAATACTACAATCAATGAGGTCTTCTAGGGAACCAAGTTATCATGGCCACCCAAGTAGTGTGTGAGTAAAACTCAATAGGGAACCACTAATAAAATCCTTTTCATAACTAGTGTGATAGTGTATGCATGATGGAATATGATCAAAATAATAAAATAACTATTGAAATGAAATAAAATAATCATTGTTAATCCTTGTGTTCTAAGGTGAAACCTAGGATTGATCATACCAGCTTCAATTAGTGTTGTATGTCTCTGAGCATGGGGAATATCCAGGCCAATGTTAGGGTAAATTCTCACCCATAATGTCATCATATGTATATACGATCACTAGGGGGTATAGTGTCTCATCTAGATCATCTCATGTATACATCTCATCGGGGGTAGTGTGTCCCTCTCGTCCATCTCATGTATATACATATCACATCAGGGGAAGTGTTCTCCACTCAACCGTCTCATATATTATATTCATTTATTATTTTGGGTAGTGTTCCCCACCCACCCATCTTATTTATTACATTAATTTATTTTCAGAAGTAGTGAATCTCTCTCATCCTTCTCATATATATATATATATATCACATAGATGGGCGGTGAGTCTCTCACATCCATATCATTTATTACATTAATTTATTATCAGGAGAAGTTCATACCTCTCATATATATCATATATATCACATTTTATGGTAGTACTTCTCTCTTTTCTATCTTATATATTACATTTATTTATTATCGAGGGAAGTTCATCCCTTCTATCTATCTCAATTATCCCATTAATCAATGCATCCATCCTATCCATCTCATTTAATATATTCATTTATTATAAGAGGATGTGCATCCCTCCCATCCATCTCATATATATATATCACATCAGGGGGTAGTATGTCCCTCTCGTGATATCTCATGTAATAATAGTTGGGGCCCATGTCCATATGAACCCACCACACATAAACAAGTTTATCCTCCAAGGATCATGATCCAACATTGTCACTATATCCACATCAGGATCACACTATCGATTTTTGGGTTCTAAGGTGACACCTAAAGTCGAAAATACCTACTTCTTTGCACTAACCCTCTCTAGGGTCAGCACAACACGATGCACCCTCTAATATACCCTAGGTCACATCTCTTCTTGAAGGACCTATATAGGATCTATTATATTATTATTAAAGTACATGGCCAAATACTATAATTCATAGGTCATAATGTTCCTCAGCATGTCCATACTCACACTATAGCCTAACTGGACTCATAGTTCATGTCATGTTATCATCATTCTAAATAGATGTCTTTAATTCCATCATACATCCAAAGTTATCCTAGATTGGTCCACTCACATCTAAATTATACATCAATCCTACCCAAGGTATACCCACCATAGTTATCAAATACTAGTAGTGTAGGAACACTCCCCCAGATATCTAATCATTAGATCAAATACTATACAAGCTATCTCAATGTCCATATACAAACTATCCTTAGGTCATATATCCGAATTTGTCACTATCTCTCACATGGAGAAGTTTAAGGGAACCTATCTCAACATTAATTATACTAATTCTCATCTTATTGGTATCCCTCTAATTATATGCATCTTGAGGAACTTGTCTATAATCAATCACTTGTACATTGGCATTTAAGGCATTTAATCACTTTTCTAGTGTCCATTGTGGACCTTGAAACTTTTTTCATTTCATGGGAGTTTCATAAAATAATTCATTTTATATTTTAGTCCAATCATGTTCTAGTCATGAAACCACATATCACATGTCAGATATCAAAAAATAATAAACCATAGAGATATTTTCAGGGATCACCAACCTCATATGAAGTCATTCTCTTTAAGAAACTTTAGGTATCACTTATTAAGATCGTCGAAGCCTCAATCATATCGTATCATCACCCGATCACCTATCTCAATCTAAAATTCCAAATAAATTAATTATAATAATGTACAATTAATTTTTCAATTTAATTTAATTAGGAATAATTTCCTAAAAACTCATCTGTTAGCATCCACTCACTAAAACCAAAAACGAGGTGTGGTTTACTCATGAAATGAACCCAACCTATAAAAAATACCCCATCAATTGGAACCCGGTCAATCACTAATTTTCTTTAATTTAATCAAAAATACTAAATAAATTAGGCTATAATCTTACCTTTATTGTAATATAGAATGAAAACATGAGTTCCTCATCATGGGATATCCTATATCTATGTTGAGAAAAAGTCGCATCGTTACAGGATGATTTCACTAGGATCTAATAAAATAATCAATGAAACCCTAACATAAATCATCTTTAATCATAGGTAACAAAGGTAAATAATTACATAAATAAATAAAGGTAGGGACTAACCCAAACCACCATCTAATTCCCAATAAATTACTCATCTATAAGGGGGTTCAAATAAGAGGGATCAAGGGAGGATATTCTTTAAGATCCTCTAGTATGGTCATATGAGAGGGAAGGAAATGGGAGAGGGTTACAAAAAATTTATAGGTAAAAATGGTCTTTTCTCAATTTTTTAGAAAAATAGATAGTCATATGGTTTTCTACAATGTTTTTTAAATCATGTGTCTTGTACTATCTCAAGAAACACCCCCTCACAAAATTTGGTTGTATGATTTATGAAATTTTGTGTCAACCATTTGACACCCTTTGAAAAATATTAGCATAATTAATATTTTTTTCATGTGTTTCTCTATAACCATGAAAAATACGTGTGACTCAAACCCTTTTGAAAAATCACCTCTCATGGTTTTCCCTAGTCACCCACACGATTTTTCCTAATCATGTGATGACCATGCATAGGGGTAAAACCCTAAAAAAAATATAAATTCCAAATCAAATATCTTAACCTTGAACCATGCACCCAAAAAATCTATTGGTCCTCAATCCATATCCAAAAACATCTCCTCAAGATGTTATAACTCTTGGACCCGATTCTCTAAATGTCCCCTGCTCTAGAACCAAAAAATTAAATTCTCTATAAATTTCAAAACATGTAATCACATGATTATTTACAATTAAACATTCATAAATTCCTTATAAATTATCTATTATGTATAATAGGATCACACCATATCTAAATACATAGAAAAATACTTAGAATGGGCTATTTATTTTTCTTATTCGAACAATTGGGGGAGAAGTTATGAGAAACATTGAATACTTCCCAACACACAGCATGTACTCACATGTTCATGGAATGTGGGCCCCATTATTATTCAATAATGTGTCGCTAAATTCCATTTAATGGGAATTCAATAAACATTTCATGTCTTACTGGATTACAAAACATTTGGGACTTATATACTAGTCAGGCATGCACATTCATGAGTGTCTATGTTGTAGAATTTTTGCACATGACATATACTATAGTCCATATGATCTGTGGTGATAAAAAATATCCAAAATTTTACACTGGTATAAATAAAGTGAGTGAAAATTGTCATGAGGTTTAAAAAGTAATTTATTTACAAGGATAAATGTTGTTATAGTGGAAATATAGGTAGTCTTGTAGAGGGAAGTGCACACACAAAAAATAATTTTTAATTTGTTAAAGAAAAGGGGTTTTGATTATGGGTTTATTATTTGGAAATAAAATAATTTAATTAAAAAAATTAATTATAAACAACTAATTATGAGTTTTTGATTGGGTTAGGGATGGCTTTAACTATTACAATGTTATCCTAGACCCAAAGTTAACAAATATTCTTCTACTATGCTTGGTAAGAGAGATATTACACAATCATTTCCTCTCTCTCCATTATCTAAATATTGATGATGATAATAACACTAAATGGGATCTTATCTTAGTATATCCTCCTTCCTATGTGTGCAAGTGTTTTAGGGGGTCCTCCTAGTTAACTTATGAAATTACCAGTTGGGTCTTGTTATTCCTATACAACTAAAATTTCACAATACCACTTCCACATGTAATGAAAATCATCCAGAACTTCACCACCTAGATCTATCATGTTTCATCATATACTGAAAAAAAAAATAGGTGGGGAGAGATAATGGATCCTTGACCAAGGTAATAAATAATAAAAAAATTCAAACCAAATTTGATCACACTTGATAATAATAATTATTAAGGAATGTTGATACAAGTTTAATATAAGAAGAGTGAGATTTTATTTCATTAAGTGTAGGAAGTAAAGCATCACAAATTTTTTATCCTTCCCTTCCCTATAAATCATTATTTTTTCCTCCAAGAAAAGGGTAGCTGATATTACATAGAAAGAATAATTCATTGTAAAACCTAAAGAGAAATAAAAAATGATGGGAAATAAAGAAAAAAACTCCAACTTATCACATGATAAGGTCTAGGGTTAAAAATCAATAATTAATCCCTTATATTTATATAGATTCATGGTTAACACTAGTAAAATATCTAAAATCACCTCATTTCAGTTTTTTAAAGTCACCTCCTTTATCACAGCTTAAAATATCTCCCATGATTTATTCCACCTGAGAACTGGAATTATTCTATCTTTTGTGATATCAAAATATTATTCATGAAAATATATATGTGGTATCCTCTTATTATCCACATGCATTCTTATATGGAATCTTGAATCTTTGAATTGAATTTGAAATGTATATTCTCAAATATTCCCTCATAACTCTATATAACCTTTATGTTTCTCCTAGATTATATTTATATATCCATGAGAAATATTGGATTACCCTTATGTAGCATGAGGAATATGAGGACGGTCTTTACATAAGTCCTACAGTATACAATCTACCCTTATGTAGATTTCAAAAATTTGGTATTACCTTTCAATAACTTATGGAGTGAAAGATTTACCATTACACATCCCAACTCAATAGATTAATCATGATATGGTTTTAGTGTGAGGTATCTTTATATGGTCATTTGTTCTATCCATGAAATTAATGATAGATTAGATTTCTTTATGTGGTTTATCATTACATGGTTGATCCTCACACGATAGATTAGATCAATATGCAGTCGATGGATCAAATGTGTGGTATCTTAGAATTCCTTTAATGTGTGATCAATGAATCAAACACATGGAATATTCCACTGTGTGGTCAGTGTATCCCTTATTTTGGTTGATAAATTGATCACCTGACTTAAAATGAAGCTCTTGGAAGTTTTATTGTACAGTAATTAGAGGACTTAGTCATTCAGTCAGTTGACTATAGTATTTCCAAATCTTTCTAGATTTCATACCACTTCTCAGATTACTTTTAAATACCTTCCAATAACAATAAATAAACACTAAAGATTTAATATAGTCTTAATTATAATTATTACCAAATATAAAATAATCAATTCAAACTCAAAATTTAATCCATTTGTTAATTAAGCTTCAAATAATTCTTAAAACTACAAAATGTGATATAGGTTCAATATTTTCTCAAAATGGTGGGCTTAAAAAAATTTAAACTCAAGATAAAATTATTGAAAATATTGAATTTCCAATTCCCTAACACTTAAACCTTAGACTAAGGAAAATTTAATTTCAAAATGTTTACCAAAGAAAATTCCAAACATCCTACCAATGTGAGTTTATCTTTTCACACTATACCCCATAAGTTATCATGCCTCTTCAATGTTTTTGATTTAATTTACTCCATTAAGTACATTAAATAAATTATCACTTATTTTATCCTCTCATACACACTTATAACTACATTTAAAATTTATCCTTCATAATAATCAAGTATAATTTTCAAGAAAGTTTTTTCTCATTCTAAGTTCATAGAGGTTTTATCATAGGCTTGTTTAATTTCTTCATCTACACCAAATGAGTCACGTAGTTATATATATCATGAGGATTTAATTAGGGTTATTTTTGGTTTCAGAGTTGGTGAGATTAAAATGTAAAACATTTGAGGATTAATGAAGGGTTTTATCTCTAAAATGAGGCTCAATTCATGATTTTATTATTATACAAGAATTTATTTCTCCATCACTTCCTCTTTGATTAACTCAGCTCCACTTCTTTGAATTTCCCATGTACATCCCATGAATTTTAAAAATTCTATAGTATAAAAATTTCCTCTCCTTACTTCCACCATAAATTTTCCAAAACATTTTTTACTTTGGTTCTTATATTGAAGGAAGAGAAGGATTTTAGAATTTTTATTGTTGGTGTAGGACCTATATTACCCTAAGATAGTAAGTATTTACCCTTCCTTAAGATGTGTCTAGGAATTTCTTCAATATTCTTCTCCACCAACTCATACAAACTCCACACGCATGTAGGTTATAACTTTAGTATACTTCCAAACTCTTCACTGGCCACTTATTTGAGCTATACCCTTTATAACTTCAACAACATCCTCAATTTATTCCTTCTTTCTCTCTTTTTCAATGGAATTGTATTAGATTTTTCATATTTGTATTTCTCTTTAGATTCATATTTTTAATGAAAAGATAGGGACTTTTTTTTTAAAATAATTGGGGAATTACATGGTCAGACTTTGATAATATTAAGAACATATATATATTCTTCCCAGAATGAGTTTTATTCTAAAATAGATGCTCAAAATTTGTAGTAAATTCTTCTTCAAATTTACGCAGATTCTACAAAAAAGATTTTTTAGCTCCCATTATTTTCCTCCACACCTAAATTTAACTTTCATCATTAAAAGGATTCTAGAGAAAGGTAGATAGGGATATGTGTCTTGAACTATGGCTATATTATAAATTCATTCATGGATGCTAAGCGATAAAATGGATTAATTTATAGGTAGTCTTGAAAAAAATGTTCACTATAAAAAGGGGCTAAATATCAAAAATGTCTTAATCATTTAAATAATATTTTCCTAAATTCTACATGTTTTTTATAAAATTACTAAAAGAATTATTCAAAAACATCTTGGTTATCTCAAAAATAGGTCATTGTAAATGAAATTTAAAAAATTTGTTTAGAAGACTCTTAGTAAAGTTATTAAAAATACATGAAAACATTCCATTGAATGAGTTTCAAAAATGAGTAGGTTTGTATGAAATTACTTCACTTAGAATTTAAAAATGCTTTCATTTAAAAATTAATCAAAGGTGATTTGATGGGTCAAATTTATTTCTCAATATTATAATGGATTCAAAGTTTTCAAGGGTATTCTAGTTAATCTCATAAGTTTCAAAAACATACTGAAAAATGAAAATAAAAACAAAAAAATGTGAAAAATAAATAAAAAATTAGAAATTCTTAGCTAAAATTTATAAACTAAAAAGGTTATATCCTTGACACTTAATTGATTTAGTTTTATCAATGCATTATTTTGGTTTGAATGGAATTCTAAAGAATGGGGTGAATTTATAATCTAATCTAAAAAATTAGATTTTAAAAATTAGAAATTTAAAATCCCCTCAATTTTAAAACTATCATGGTTTACATATAAAATAATTTTATATAATTTAGTACTTAAAATGTTTTCTAAAAGGAATGATCAATGCCCAATTAAAAAAATTGAAATCAATTTAACTTTTAAAACAATTTTACTCACACCAAACACACTATATATATAACTTATAAATGAAAACAATCAATGTAAATTTTTGTAAACATGGTTTATAAAACTATTAGTGAAAGAATTGAGTCTAAAAAACATGGTGGAATTTAAATAATAGTTTATATCAAAGATGGATATTATTCCTCTCCACTTGATGATAATACACTATCAATCATTTTTATTAAATATAATAACAAATACAAAACCTAGATCATGTTTGATAGAAATATTTCCACATAGGGTAGCCTAGGATTATCTTAGCCTCTTCCATAGTTATTCATGGGACACATGAGTAAATAAAATAAAAAATAAAGAGTATCTAATTACTCTTTCTTACAAAGAAGCATAAGTGATAATAGATACACAATAAAATATGCATGACTCAAATTGTAATTTAAAACCGAGAGTGAAATGAAATTGTAAGGATTTCAATATAACTCAATATCTAATCAGGTTAGGTTGATTAGAAAGGTTCTTATCCTTGAATGATCTTACAAATGTTTTGATAGAAGATTTAGTAGATAGTAAATATTTCTCTTATATTTTTTAGTTGATTTCAGGAAAACAAAGTGTCTTATAGTGAGCAGGAGATGAAAACCAATTTTCTAAATATCAATTACTTTCTTGTGTGAGGCTTCCTCATACTTGTATAAAACCCTTATCTAATTATTTGTTGGAATATGATCATAAATAAATACTCATACATAGTATAAAATCAATAATTCATTAGATGCTCATAATTTCAATCCAAAATATAGAAATTTGAAATAAATAATTAAATATCATTTGAAATAGTCATGGTCAATCCATCAGAAGTATGCAGTTGATTAACTTTAACATGTGGTAGATCCATGTTGTAGATTTACCCTAACATAGACCATCCTTAAATTTATATATGTTCAAGAATCTTTGGGTTACCTTTATGAAGGGTTTATCTTACCCTTACATAGCTTCAAATTTCCCGATATGACCCTGACATCGGATGAGATAATTATAGAGGTACCCTTATTTAATTCCTGATTCATTGGAAAACATTTATATAGCTACCCTTATGTGGGAATGAACCTTACATAGATATATTGTAACCTTACACAAATCAGAAAGTTTAATCATAAAAATATGTGTGGTTTATTAGATAGGGACATTCTGTTGGAGGTCTTCTTGTGTCTAATACAATAATTGGAAAAATTCCAACTGTCTATCATGGTCGGTTGAAATACTCATGTGGTCGATTGTCTATGGTTGTTTTTATTCATGTTAATTAAAAACCCTTTTAATATACACTTAAATATATTGTGTGGTTGATATGATACTTATAAAAATATATTCATGGTTTCTTCATTTGTTCACAAGGTCACTCCAGGTTTTCATGTGGTTGGTGATTTATCCATACAATCGATCTAGTACAATGCATGATCGATCCAATACTAGATATGTTTTTACCAATTAAATCATACTTCTATCATAAAACACATAATACATTATAATTATAAGAAACATTATTTGGAATCATTAAAAAAGGTAATTTTTTGACTAATCTGACAATATCTCCATTTTGGATTATCAAAAATCATGCCAGGTAATGTTTTAAAGTAAAATAAAATTTCATACAAATTAAATAAATTTCCTTATAAGTTCAAGATGTCCTAACTTCCATATCATTTTCGTCACCCTTTTTGGATTATCAAAAATATACAAAACTAATTAGAACAAATAGGAACATATATTAAAATGAAATAATAAATTGAAAAGGGTAGAATAGGGAATAAATAAATCAGTGAAGATAGAAAGTAAGAATGTATCAATTTAATATGTTCGTTACAAAATACACAATTATATATAAAGAATCAAAATCAGAATTAAAATCATTATCTCTAGGGGATTTTCACTACTGGAATTTTACACTTTACCTGTAGTTCACAACCGTTGGTAAAGGTCTGGAAACCATTGGTATATAGTATACCAATGGTTCCCTCAACCATGGCCAAGTAAGCCATGACAATAGGCCTATACCAATGGTTTTGTGAAAACTGTTGGTATAGGTGTCAAAATAGAAGGTATACCAACGGTTTTCTACAAACCGTTGGCATATGTGTGTTAAAGTATAACATATACCAACGGTTTGTGAAACTGTTGGTATATGTGTGATACACTTATACCAACAGTTTTAAACCGTTGGTATAGAGGGGATATGGCAAGCCATAAGGCTATACCAATGGTTTTGTTATAACCGTTAGTATAAACCTATACCAATGGTTATAACCAAACCGTTGGTATAGTTATATTAGAGAATCTATACCAACAGTTCTAAAAATCATTGGTATACATTTGCTCAACTCCATAGTAGTAGGCCCCTCTCCCCTCTCTAGACCTACAATAACATAGCTCCACAGCAACACAACAACACACATCCCCCTCTCTAGACCTGTAACAACACAAATACAAAATATCCATCCAAAGTATTCAAAATTTATAATTCATTCTAGAATTTAGAAATTTAGAAATTTAGAAATTCAAATGCAATAACACCCATAAGAGAAAAATCCTTCAAGTTATAGGAAATTCAATAACACCCATAAGAGTATTCCAAATTTAGAATTCATTCCTCACTCAACCCACAACACCAACACACATAAGAGTATTAAAAATTTATAATTCATTCCTCACTCAAACCACAACACCAATACACATAAGAGAAAAAACCTACATGTTATAGGAAGCACATGGGATGTTTAGTCGTGGTCTTGGGCTGAGTATCTTAAAACCAATAGAAAAAATTGGTTAGAGTAGACAAGGATCATGATACCCCTAATATAGACAATGGTAGTGGTCATGTGCTTAGACCTAGGATGAGTTATAGGAAGCACATGGGATGTTTATATTCATCTAATGATTATGTATCCATGTATAAATGGTTCCTAATGTGTTAGTGGGAAACAATGTCCAATCTCAACAAATGAGATGGGTTACCAAAATAGCCTACATTTGTTTCGTAGACTTTTCAATTATAATAAGGGGGTATGTGGCTAATTGTAATTTTCTCTCCTGGGTGTGATGTGAGATGAATCCCCATCTTGGGTAGTGGGTATGAATATTCAATTAAGTCTTCAGTATTGGGTTCCCAAAGGGAATTTGGTTTAGTCCTAGAACCCACTGTTTGAGGATGGGATTGAGGTGATCCATGGGGCTATGGTGTCACCATATGTATTCCTCACCATTGGGGTATTTTTATTAGACTTTGAAACTTATTTTTCAAGAATCTTTGTGTATCCTTGTTGACCAATTTGTTATATGGTATGCTTGAGTGTTCATAGGTTTCATATGAAATCACTATATGATATTTATTTTTTGTATGTTATTATATAGAATGAACGACCCGTGATTGAGAATTAGAACATGAGTGTTGGTTCATGTTCATGATGGGATGTCGAGACTCATTCCTAATATAATTCATGTTTTTCAATATATAATATGACCCATTGTGTTTCAATCTATAAATTGTGAATATTTTCTTCTAATAACATATGACCAATAGACCATATTATATTTTTTATCCCTTAATTTCAAGAATCTATGTGTATCCTTGTGAAGATTTTTCATATTCTAGTTGTTGTTTTCACTTAAAATATTGTCCATTTCAAACAAAAGTGAGACACTTTGAGTGATACCAGTCTCACCATGCCTCTGATTGAGGTGGGGTTGACTCGTACCCATCACAAATTATCCATGGATAGTTGTGCTAAAGTATCAACACAATACGAATTCATTTGGTCGGTTTTCCGCATGCCAATTGTTGTTTTCACTTAAAATCCTGTCCATTTCAAAAAAAAAGTGAGAAACTTTGAGTGGTACCCATCACACCAAGCCTAGTATTGAGGCAGGGTTGACTCATACACATCACAAATGACCCATGGATCGTTTTACTAATGTATAAACACAATAAAAATGAGTTTGATCAATTTTCCATATGCAAGTTATTGATTTCACTTAAAATTTTGTCGATTTCAAATAAAAGAGAGACACTTTGAGTGATATCAGTCACACCGTGCCTCAGATTCAGGCAGGGTTGACTCATACACATCACAAAATACCCATGGATTGTTTTTCTAAAGTATCAACACAATTCGAATATGTTTGGTCAGTTTTCTGTATGAATGTTATTGTTTTAACATAAAATCTTGTCCATTTCAAATAAAAGTGAGACACTTTGAGTGGTACCGGCCACACTGTGCCACGATATGATTCACTAACTACATAAAAGGAGTGGCAATTATGAATTCAAATCAAGTTGATTCATATAATCATGACACTTGAATTATATAATGAAAATAGAAAAGAAATCAAACTACAATTATTGGGTATGTCATGCCACAGACGGCACCACCTAGTTTAAGTCAAATCAAAAGAGAAATGCACAATAATAGATGGAAAATATTAAAACTAAGTTAAGCCTTACTGATTTTGAGTGTAGAACTAAAAAATTGATTGACTTCAGATGAATCTATAGGGAGGAAGGAGTTCCCAGCCTGGGTAAAGAGAGAGGGATCTAGTTTAGACCAAATCAAAATAGAAAATAAAAAAATAGATGAATAACATTAGGGCTTATAGATTAGAACTAAATAATTGATTGGGGGTTTTTCGGGGGGGTGGGGGTTGTCCGAGTGGTGTGTAGGGCTGTCTGGGGGTGGGAGGGTTGTCCGGGTGGTGTGTGGGGGGGGGGGCTGTCCAGGGGGTGGGGGGATATCTGGGGTGAGTGGGGGCTGTCCGGGGGATGGGGGCTGTCCGAGGGGTGGGGGGCTGTCCGGGGTAGGGGGTTGTCCGGGGTTTGGGGGGCTGTCAGGGGGGTGGGGGGATTTCGGGGTGAGGGGGGGTGCTGTCTGGTGGGGGGGGGTTTCTTGGTGGGTGGGGGGCTGTCCGGGGTGGGGGATGTCCGGGGGGTGTGGGGTGCTATTCGGGGGTGAGGGGGGTTGTCTGGGGTGGGGGGCTATCCGGAGTGCGTTTTCGGCCACCGCGGTTACACGACACCTCCGATTGACATTTTTTCTAGAAAAACATTTTACAATTAACCCACTCTTTGTTGTCGTCTGATTTCATGGTATTCTGAGGTCGTTCGGCCAGTTTTGACCACCCTACGCACGCTTTTCAAATGCACCAAACACCTAAAAAACACATATTCTACCATGCCACACAAACCACATATCTAAATGATAGGTCGTCTTTTCGTACACCTCACTAATAATAATTAGTGTGTTTTCGTGTGATTTCAAGTCATTCTGATATCATTCGGTATGTATTTGACCGTAAAACGCATGTTTTGGTCATTTACGACACGCTGAGTGTTTTTTCAGCCACCATGGTCACACAAAACCTATGATTGATGTGTTTTCTACCCAACCATTTCACAATTCACCCACCCTTTGTTTTCGTCTGATTTCATGTCATTCTGAGGTCATTTGGCCCGTTTTGACCACCCCAAGCACGCTTTTCAAGCGCACCAAACACCTAAAAAACACATATTCAGCCATGTCGCTCAAACCGCACATCTGAATGATGTGTTGTCTCCACATAAACCTCAAGAATAATAAATAGGGTGTTTTAATGTGATTTCAATTCATTCTGATATCATTCGGTATGCATTTGACCATTAAACGCATGTTTTGGCCATTTACGACACTTGGAGTGCATTTTTAGCCACCGCGGTCACACGACACCTCCGATTGACATGTCGTATGGCCAAATATTTCAAAATTCAACCACCCTTTATTTTATTCTGATTTCATGTCATTCAGAGGTCGTTCGACTAGTTTTGACCACCCCACGCATGCTTTTTAAGCGCGTTAAACACCTAAAAAATGCA
The DNA here is from genome assembly GCA_963277665.1 of Viscum album. Classification (NCBI taxonomy): domain Eukaryota; kingdom Viridiplantae; phylum Streptophyta; class Magnoliopsida; order Santalales; family Viscaceae; genus Viscum; species Viscum album. The sequence continues at coordinate 1,458,623,025 of OY728150.1, read as the reverse complement.
TATTCAGTCGTTTCGTGCAAACCACGTGTCCAAATGACGTGTCATATCCTTGTACACCTCAAGAAAAATAATTATGGTGTTTTTGTGTGATTTCATTTCATTTCGATGTCGTTCGGTATTCATTTGACTGTTAAATGCATGTTTTGTCCATTTACGACATGCGGAGTGCGTTTTCGGCCATCACAGCCACACGACACCTCTGATTGACATGTGTTCTGGCCGACCATTTCACAGTTCACCCACCATTTGTTTTCGTCTGATTTATGGCATTCTGGGGTCGTTTTTCTGGTTTTGACCACCCCATGCACGCTTTTCAAGCGCGCCAAAAACCTAAAAAACACATATTCAGTCATGCCGCGCAAACCGCAGATCCGAATGATGTGTCATCTTTTCGTACACCTCACGAATAATAATTAGGGTGTTTATTGTGATTTCAAGTCTTTACGATGTCGTTGGGTATGTATTTGACCGTAAAACACATTTTTTGGCCATTTACGACACTCAAAGTGCGTTTTTAGACACCGCGGTCACACAACACCTTCTATTCACGTGTCGAATGGTCGAACATTTCAAAATTCACTCACCCTTTCTTTTTGTCTAATTTCATGGAATTCCGAGGTCATTCGGCTGGTTTTGACCACCCCACGCACGCTTTTCAAGCGTGCCAAACACCTAAAAAACAAATATTCAGTCGTGCCACACAAACTGTGCATCCAAATGACGTGTCGTCTCCTTGTACACCTCACGAATAAAAATTAGGATGTTTTTGTGTGATTTCAAGTCATTACGATGTCGTTTGGTATGCATTTGACTGTTAAATGCATGTTTTTTCCATTTACGAATGACGTGTCGTCTCCTTGTAGACCTCATAGTTCTTTCTATATATCAATTATTTATGTTCCCTATAAATAAAAATAATAATAGTTTAACAAATATTTAAAATTACAAGATATAAGATAAGAGTTACATGTACAATTTACTTACTTGATATCCTCATCGAACAAATCACAATTGAACAAAACTGTGTGATGTGCCATCTCTCGCTCTTCAAGGCTTAATGTCGTCAATGTATATGATCCCAGAATTCCTCCTGTCTAAGGAAGTGATGTAAAACTGGGTTCAATTTTCTCATACTGTTCTTCTTCATTTCTCATTGGTCTATTTATTCTAGTAGTAATATCAGAGAAATACATTGAGCATAAATCCATACATTCTTGAGCGAAGTAACCGTTCACAATAGAACCTTTGGGATAATACCTATTTCGAACATATGATTTCAATGTGTACATGTTTCTTTCAGTTGGATTCATCCAACAGAAAGAAAATGGTCCTCCAAGAAGTATTTCGGTTGGAATATGAAAGTCAGATGCAACATGCATGTAAAAAATGATGGAGGGAATATTTTCTCTAACTCACACAAAATTAATGGCATCTCTGCCAACAGTTTTTGCAAGAAGGATTTGGACAAATTCTTAGCACAAAGGTCTCTAAACAAATAGCACAATTGAATAACTGATACTCTTACATTATTGGACAAGAGATGATAGATTTCTATTGGAATCAACTCATGCAAAAGGATGTGATAATCATGAGTCTTCAAATATTTCAACTTCAACTCTTTTTCATTGACTCGTTTTGATATATTGCTTGAATAGCCATCAGGAACTTTAATAGTCTCTAGCACTTCTAGAAATTGATTTTTTCAGCGGGTGTCATCACATAAGAAGCACATGGAACTTGCCATTTATTTTCACTGATACAGACAGGATGCAATTCTGGCCTTATTCCCCAATCTACCAAGTCACGCCAAGATCGTAAATCATCTTTTGTCTTCTCCTTGACATTTAGAAGAATTGAAAGCAACATTTCACATATATTCTTTTCAATGTGCATTACGTCTAAGAAATGACATAACAAGTTGGTTGACAAATATGACAACTCAAATAATATACTCTTCTTCTTCCAATTGTAACAGGTATCATTGGAAACATTTTTCCTCTTTCTAGATTTCATTACACCCTTCCCAAATGAATATCTGAAATCTTTCAATTCATTAAGCACATCAGTTCCAGACATATGCGGAGGTGGATCATCAGTCTCCATGGTATTGTCAAATCTTCGATGATTGTTTCTATATGGATGGTTCATTGGAAAGAATCATCGATGTCCCATTAAACTAAAACTACAACGATCTTTCAGTCTTCTCGATCGAGTATTCTTCATAAAAATAGGACATGACAATTTTCCTTTTATGCTCCATCCAGACATCATTCCATAAGAAGGAAAATCATTGATCATCCAAATAAGCGTAGAATGCATCTGAAATATGTCTTTCTAATATACATCGTATGTGGGAAAACCCACATCCCAAAGAAGTTTCAACTCTTTTATTAAAGTTTTCATGTATACATCTATATCATTGCCAGGATCATAAGGTCCAAATATCAGTATACTCAAGAAAGTGTAAGGCTTTTTCATACACAACCATGGGGGGAGGTTATAAATGTGTATGAAAACTGGACATGTGCTATGTGAAGTAAGAATCTTCCCAAATGGATTAAAACTGTCACATGAAAGACCCAATCTCACATTACGCACATCATCTGCAAATTCAGGATATCGAGCATCAAATCTCTACCATGAAAATCCATCTGTAGGGTGAACCAACTCTTCATTATTCATTTTTCTCTCAGTGTCTTGTCGTCGCATTTTTACAAATATTCCATCAGACATGAAAAGGTTTTGTAATTTGGGGATCAATGGAAAGTTTCACATTACTTTTTGTGGAATATGAGATGGTGTTCTGCCATCTTTTGGCTTCCATTGGGAGGTTCCACATTTGATATAATCATTTCTTTCTGTAGTTTCCTCCTAAAATAATCTGAAATCATTCAGAAAAGAATGATTTTTTTTTGAGAATCCAAGTTCATCAACTAACTTCCATTCCATATAGTGGTTTGAGATAATATCTGCATCATCTGGAAGTAAGTCTTCAAGAAGATAAGAATGTAATAGATTGTAGTATTTGAAATCACATACATAGTTTTGACATGAAACAATCTGATTAAAAATTTCAACTTTTTCATTTTACCACATTGCTGATATACTGGATTCATCGCAGCATCATTAAATTTTTTCACCCTATCAACATCATCATTTTCATTGGACGCATCCTGTGTGCGTGTATCAAAATATTTTTGGTTGGACATCCTTTCCTTCACATGATGTCGAATAAATGGAAACTGATCATATATCAAACTCTTCAATTCGGTCTTATCATTTGGATCATCAACATTTTGAGATTCCATTTTCTCTCCATTATGATAACACACATAATAGTTTGTTTGGAAACCATATTTGGTTATATGATAGCTAACTGCTTCACGACTCAACCAAGGTCTTCCAACACAATTAGAACATGGGCAGTGTATCTGACCACTATCTGAATCCTTATCAAATGAAAAATCTAAAAATATGTTCAAATTATTTTAAAAATAATTTGAAATCCGATCAGTTTTGTACATCCAAATTCTATCCATTATGTAAAAAAATTGCAATAAGTCATTTCAAAGAAATTTAATAATATTGAAGTTCAATCAAAAAAATATTTAGGTAAATGAAAATTGTTTACTTTATATAAATGAATAACTGACACATTACTCTATATGAGAATCATATTAAGAAACACAACAAAATACAGTGTATATAAGAAAATAAGATACATAATTTCTAATGACTATATTCAAGGATTTCCCAGTAAGATATTGGAAGTGGATAAAGGAATACATAATCCTTAAGGGTCTTGTTGGGAGTACATGATTTTTATACTTTAACTTCTTCAAGGAGATCAGGATGAGGATTAGGATGAGGATCACATGAAAAGTAGTTATGGCCACATAAAGTTTCTCCTTAACCATGGATTAAAGGATCCTAGGTTTGGGGCCATAGATCATAGGTTGGTAGGGTGTATTCATTGAATCATGTCCTAATTGATTTTGGAGAGGGACCTTCAATAGTTATAGGTATGGATTTGATTAGAAACACCTATAAAAAGGATATCCCGGAATTGTGACATCCCAAACTAGGATTCCAATCATTAGTGACCCGAACCCATATGGCCACATGGCCTCAAGCACATCTACCAAAATTCTAAATGTTTATGACTAATAGTGAGAGCCTTTGTTGTGTCTAGGGGAGACTATTCCCTCAATACCTAAGTTGAAAATTTTCAATATTATTAGTTAAAAATTGGAAGAAAGATAACAATGGGAAAATATTGGAAATTGGTGAAAATAACCAAATCAGTAATACCAACAAATAATAGAATCATAAACCGAATGATGGTAATGTATGTCATGTATCAAGAAGAAAAACATTGCTAAAACTAGTAGGAAGTATTACTATACAAGAGGCTCAATAAATTCTAAAATTCGACCTAGCTTCTTGAGCTACAACCCAATCATCTGGTTCATCGGTGGAAAGAGTTTGAGTTATGTCAATAACTCGAAATCCACAATCATCAATAAAGGTGTCTTGCCTCATCATTGAATCAAACCATTCGTAAATGGAATAGTTTTACCAACGGTTTCACACAACCGTTGGTAAAAGAGGACATCAAGACCCCTTTATAGGCATCCCAAATAGAGGCACATTCCTCAGGTCCCATTATGTGTTATAGGCATCCCAAATCATTCACTCATGTTCAATAAATCATTCTTGGCACCTCTATGGTCATACCTTTCATTACCCAATTAGTTCCCCAAGTCAAGAGCACCCCATGGGTGGATAAAGTTTAGGCTTTTACACTAATAGGTTGTTCATGGCTTGTAAAAAGGTTTAATTTCATAAAGTATAGACAAAAAAATTTATTTTTAAAATTTGAGATTAATAATAAAGTATGTCAGTGATAACAAGATTACTGAATTAAAATTTTGACTTATCTAACATTGTTATGGATGTATACACATGACAGCATGGCTAGTGAAAAGAACCCCACCATTATAAAAGTGATTATTGGCCAAGAAAGAGACATAATATACAATGTACAGTGAGAACTATACTTAATTGACCCTAAAGTTATATTAGTACAGTCATATTAAGAAGCCAATTATCACTCATGACTAACCATGCCACTATAAACAATGTAGAGTGTATGAGTTTTCTCTCTGATCTCAACATCATCATCACACATTCTTACCATGATGTGAATCCTATGGAATATGGATGATATTAACACAAAATTACAAGCAATACCAAGACTTATAAGAACTGAAAATTTATGGATGATATTAACACATAATTAATTTTGAATCAAATTTGATTCACTGTCAAAGCCCAACACACACACCCAAATCAAATAGAAAACAAAAGTCATACACACCCAAATCAAAACAGAAAACCAAAACAGTAGATGTAGAACATTAAAATGAAAGTATCACTTACAAATTAGAAGTGTAGAACTAAGAAATTTTGAAGATGGATTAGAACAAAGGATTTTCGTAGTAGGGTAAACAGAATACTGCTTCTCCACTTCACCCAAATGAAAACATAAAACTAAAATAATAGATGCAGTATCACCTACAGACTATAAGTGAAGAATTGATAAATCTTAAAGATGGAAGGATTTCGGTCATAGGGGAGAGAAAATCAAAATTCTCCCTTCTGTTTAGGGCTGCAGTCAGGCAGAATGGTGGAGGCCAAGATTCTGTGAATTTGGGGAAAAACTTTACCAACGGTTTGTAAAAACCATTGGTATATGATGATTTAAACCTCTCTATACCAATGGTTTAAAAAAACTGTTGGTATAGAGTATACGTTTCCCAATGGTTTTGAAAACCCATTGGGAAAATATTATTTTATCCAGATTTTACTAACGGTTTCCTTAAATTGTTTGTAAAATTACTCTACAAAAATGGTTAAGAAAATCGTTGGTATATAGGCATTGGGAAAACCTCCCTTTCGAGTAGTGTTTGGATCTATAAGTTTTTTTCTTTACTGTAGATGGTTTAGGAGTAGGCATGGGAGTAGGAGTACAAGGTTCACCAATGATAATACTTCTAGAAACTAGTCTATGATGTTGTAGAGCCTAAGAATGTATGAATCAAAAAGGTGGTATACAAATAGAAGTTAAGGTGGGAAATAAATAGGTAAAGGCTGGAACAACTAAAGGCATGGGAAAGGTAGTAGGAATTAATAAAGTAGTGTGAGCACTATATAAATATAATTCCATCAACCTAGTGAACTCACTGATAACATGGTATCCATGCTAAATAGTATTAAATAATTCTCTATTTTCCTCTATAAAAATATTCAATTTAGGTGAAAGAAATTAGGTTTGATCCACTTGAGTTTTAAAATCTTGGGTAACTAGAGGCATCTTCAATCCAATATCCATATATCTAGTTTTTTATTAAAATTCATTATTTATAAAGATATTAGTTAGGTAATACTTAATGTCTTTCTTGATTGTATCTATATCCTTGTTGGATTTCTTGGCATCACCACTAAGTAACTCAAGAGTTTTGGCATATGGGTTCTATAACTGAAAAGGAATCATCTCCTAGTGTTTTCAAAACCATCCAAAAATTTTGTGATCTATTCCTAAACAATATTAATTATTAAATTTTAATCAATAGAAACATGGGAAGAAATTATAGTATAGGTATAGGAAATAATAGTATGTATAGGTGTGCTAGAATTATATGCCTTCCTATACTAGCAATAATTCATTTTCTCAATTTTCATTTCTTTGAGATCTACTTGGAGAATTCCATTATGCCTCTATATACTTTTAATCTCCTTATTCATGAAATAAAACTTACTAAATAGTATGGTAAAGATGTGACTCACTACTGATGAAATAACCAAAGTTATTACCTCTCCTCTAGAAGTCTCAAAATCATATCAAACATGAATATATCTAAGTCATCTATTGTAATATGTGATGAGGAGCTAGGAGGTGATAGAGAATGTGAGGGTACACCTTTATCAAGATATTATGTCCTTATAGACACTTCTACTTATTCCAATAAAGGTTATCTATCTCTCTACATATAAAAATTGAACACTAATCCACCACTTCTTGGATCAAAAAAATTATCACAGTGTGATTCACCAACTACTGCAGGTTCTTGAACATCAGAATCCTATATATATGTTGGTATAAACATTTCATATAACACTTAGTCCAATTTTTGTTCTAAAAATAATTATTCAAGCTATAGAGCTCTAGGATAAGGTATCGTAATACTTTCCAAAAGATCAATATGATCCACTAAATTTCCTTTAACAATGGTAGGGAAAAAATGAATAACATATCCACTAGGCTTAGACGGACTGCAGCAACCATCATCACTATCATCCCCAAAGTTAGAGTAGTCTATACTAATAAAATATCCGATAGAATTATCCCCCTTAGATAATAGAGTATAAAATATTGGTGATTCTCCCCATTTCACTTAAACTAGTGGAGTCCTTTTGTCACTAGACTCATTATGGTCTTCACTATGTTTCTTTCTTTTAACTATGGTAGTAGTATTCTCATGAGATTCATCATCATCTTCTGAATCAAAAATTGTTCTTTCATTTGGATTTGAGGAAGGTTCAGACTCTTCAACATTGGAATCAATTTCTTAATTATTATATTTTATTGATTCATATTACATTATAGGTCAATGTGAAACATTTTGAGCTCTATATCTTAACATAGGTGCAGGTCAAGAAACTTCTACTAGATCAGGATTTCCTGGGCTTCAAACTAAATCCTCAAAAGGGTGAATCCTCTCATCCCTATGTTCTCTCATAACCTCTTAAATAAAATCAACCAATTCCTCTTCCTTAGATTTTCTTACTGATTCTACACCATGAACAACCATTTCTTCCTTATAAGTATATTCAACAACCTCATCAAGTTTCAAACCTATATCAACTACATCTTTTATTGTCAAAGGATGTGTGACTATATAGAATTTAGTATACAACTTTTTATTTTCAGCAACCCATGTTTTTATCCATGGACTCCCATTTACATTCATCCTCTTATAAATGATCTGATTTAGGTAGGTTCTATTAGAATATTTAGACTTTTCCTCACCTTTAGAAACAATACCTTTGGTCTCAATATGGTCAAAAATAAGCTTCGGATAGGGTCAATAATTAAAAAAGTAATAGTAATTACAAACCTTTTCCATATTCCTAATTAAAAATATAGAAAACTAATATAGAATCCATTATTTAATAGATATAAAAAGCGTAATTCTTTATGACTCAAAATTCTAAAATCTATATTCTTGAGAAAATCATGTGCTGAAAAAATTTAACCAGTAGCCTATATTCTCCATTAAGTTCCATGGAAATTGGCCTCCTTGGATTGATATCCCCAGCCAGTACTCCCATAGCATTCTTAAACTCAAATATCACATGACCAACTAGATAGTAACTTTTACAGTCCTAAAAATCACTATCATGCATCACATTAAAAACATGTCCCATTACATGGAAGAGAATACCTACTCTTCTTAATTCAATAGGGTTTACTTGAAATCCTTTTATTCTAAATCTTTGAACTCCATATTTACATCAAATTATTTTACCATCCTTAGATAAAATATCCTATCATTCCCACTAAACTAATTAATACAACCTTGATTTTATATAGATTTGAAAACTAATGACTTTCATGATTTCAACCACTCAGTGTCCACTTATTTCCCATGCACAATCAAATGATTCAAGAGATGTGGTTTGTGCAGCTCATTGGTTGTATTGGGAATTTATTTGGTTTTCTTCAGAGAAGTTTGAGAATCAATAGGATCAAAAACTAATGGTTTCTTCATGTGCATTATCTCGTTATAGGTTTGAAAGAAAAGGGGATGTTTTTTGGAAAAGTTAAGGTTTGAGGTTCATAATGGTTCAAGAGTTAGTGATAGTCCTATCCTAATTTGGGTGATTTTAACTCATTTAGTGAAAAAAATAGAAAAATTAAGAAATATATATATATATATATTGAAAAATAAAAAACATAGATATTCAAGGAATTTTGACTAACCATATGATTCTCTTTAGAGTAGCTTGAGCGATCCACGACCAGTTGACCTACCACATGGATCTCCACATAGTTACACATAAGAGTCACAATTGGTTGACCTATAGTATTATCAATCTTATTACAGCTTGAACAGTCATAGTATATTGACCTACCACATGACTTGTCCATAGTAACACATGGATTATGATTAATTGTGACCATTTTGACTAAAATATCATATATTCAAGATTTAAAAAATAAATAAAAATAAAGAATAATTGACTATACTTAATTCAGGTATGATATAACTTATCCCTTCAATATTTAAAGGCATTGTCAAAATATTAGTGGGACGGTGTTCAGTTCCAATGAAATTAAGAGTGATATCCCCTTTTTTAAAATGATCTCTCAAAAAGTTTTGTCTTATATCAATATGTTATAACCTAAAGTGAGATACCAGATTCTTAAATATATTACTAGTTATTGTATTTCCACAATTCATAGGGACATGTTTGAATTAATATCCACAGTCTAGTATTTTTTGTTTCATCCATAGAATCTATGCACAATAATTGACTACAACTATACACTCAACTTTGGTAGTATACAAGGAAATTAAATTCAAATTTTTACTAAATCAAGATAATAAATACTTGTCTAAAAGGTGACATGCTCTAGAGGTTCTATTTTTATCTAAATTATAGCCACCAAAATCTGCATCAAAATAACTCACTAATTCAAATTCATGTTTTCTAGAGTAAAAAAAATACAAAATTGATTATATTTCTAAGTTTTTTAAAAATTATTTTAACTACATTTCAATGTGATTACCTAGGGTTTTCTTGAAAAAATGCACAGATACACATACTAAACATAATACCTAGTTGGATGGTAGTTAAGTACAGTAAAATCCCAATAATACCTTTGTAAATAGTTTGTTAAAATGAGTTATGTATTCTAGCATTAATCTAATGGATTCAAGAATAGATAATGGTTCAAAGGTCTCTTAATATTCAATACCTTTATATTGACTATAACCATATGCAACCAACCTGGATTTATTTCTAAATATTGTGAAACATTCGTAAATCTTTTTTCTACACACCCGTTCAGTTCCAATGATAAGTTATTATTTGGGTCTCTCAAAAAATTCCCATACTTTATTTATTTCAAATTGATTCAATTCTTATTTCATATATATTACCTAGTGTTCATCACCAATTGCTTTAGTAATATTCTTAGGTTATAATTAAGACAAGTAATCTCTATGTTCAACCTTGTTTCTGATAGAGCCTTGAGTTTGAGTGCCTTTGTCCGTATCACCTATAACAGCATCTAAGGGGTGGTCCTTATGGGTCTAAACAGTTCTATGAATTTAAGTGTTTGGTTATTATAAGTCTTATAAAAGCTTAAGGTGGTTGTTTTAGTTTTTTATTGGGTAATTTTCAAGTAAATTGGTAGTAGTCCCAAATATTATAGAGGTATTATTGATATTCATATTTTACATATCATCCTCAATAACTTTTAATGAAAATTTAAGTTCATGTGATTTTGTCTTATCAAAAGTTACATGAAAAAATTCTTCCACAATTTTTGTTTTTTATTTAATACTTTATATGATTTTCCAGAGGTTGAATAACCTAGAAAAATATCTTCATTACTCTTAAGTGAAAATCTATCCAAATTATATTTTTTATTAATAATGTAGACTTTATATCCAAAAACATTAATGTAATTAACCTTATGTTTTATACAATTCCATAACTCATAGGGAGTAATATTTAAAATAGGAATTTCCAATTTCTATTGATTATATAATAATATTTATTCATGGATTATAACAAAAAATAAATAGGTAATTAATATTTACTAATTATTATTTGAGTAATTTCTTAGATATTTATATTTCTTATTTCAATAAATCTATTTTTTAGTTGTTCATGGGGGGAGATATTTTGATTATAGCATTGTTGTAAACATCATATTTCAAAGTCTTTATTCTCAAATTCACATCCATAATCTCTTATCAAGTTTTTAATGGTAAGTCCACTATATCTTTCTATAGACTTTTCATAAATAGAGAAATAGGAAAAGATTCACTTTTGAGTGCTAGGTAAAAACCCATGTGAATCTTCAAAATCATCAAAAATAACAAAAGAATAATACTTCCCACCTATACTAGAAACTCTATAAGTTTCAAAAAAAATCATTTGAACCAATTATATGGGTTTAAAAGTAGACACATATTTCTTCAGTTTGAAAGTATTTTTTTGTTTCTTTCCTATTAGAAAAGGATTACACACTTTTTCTTTGAGAATTCAAGTTTGGTTAGATCTGTAACTAATCATTTTTAAACTAGATTATTAAGTGAGTTTATATTACAATGACCTATTATCTTATGCCAAAATTAAGATTCTCTATGAAAGTAACTTAATAAGAGTTTTTTTTATAAAATAATGAATCTAAATTTATTGCATAAACATTATCTTTCTCAAAGTAATAAAAACTAAATAATGCTTGGAATCATAAATATTATAAGCATTATTATCAAATTTAACATGATAAACATCATTAAAAAAATTGATAAATAATAATAAAATTATATTTTAATCTATTAGAAATTAAAACTTTATAAATGAGAATTATTTTAGAGTTATTGATTTGACCAGGGAAAATTATTTTTCCTTCCACATTGTCACCAAAAGTGACATGCCTACCATCCAATTTTACTACACTTTTAAATCTTGAGTAATCTCTAGTCATGTTTCTATAACATCCACTATCTGATTACTAAAATATTTTACTATGGTCCTTCAACCATGTTACCTACAAAATCATACAAGGAATGATTCTTGTACCCAAAATTTCTTGTATCCAGAGAAGTTGGGAAATAAATATTTGGGTATCCACATTTATCTTAAAGGTTTATTTACAATATAATTAATAGATTTTGAGAAAAAATTATTCTTAAATAAAAAATAATTATAATTTTTTCTATAACCAAAAGTTATTTAGTATTTTAAATTAAGGTCATATTTTTGGAACTATGAAAAAATTAATTTTTGTACAACTTCATTTGTTATCAAAAACTGATATCCTATATAGGTTTTAGATTTAGGTGTTTTCTGATTTCCCAATATCATATTCAAAGTATATATTACATTTTAACATTTTTCTAAATCATTTTTTAGTTTTTAATTTTATAATTTCAAATCATTTTTTCATTTAACAAGTTAAATTTTTTCTATTTTTCAATAAAAATATCAATTTTAACATTTATAGATAAAGCATGAAACTTTCCCATATTATTGAATTTATATTTCAGTTCATTCATAGTATCTTCTAGTATAGATTAGTACTCAAATAATTATGTAATAAATAATTTAGATTCATCTTGAAATTCATCTTCGGAGAGAGTAAAAGTAATGATTGTTACCTTCGATACAGTAGGCACAAAACACAGATTATCCTTTTCATTAACATCATCCATTGAATAGTAGGAATCACATGATCTTTAATATAAATCACTTCAAGTTTCCTTTATTGATTTATTGCATTTATTTTATCTATCTTAATATTTCATTTTTTACTCAAACTTTGGGTAGTCATCCTTCATGTTTCTTTTTCTCTTACACTTATATCATTTAATTTCCCCATGTGAGTTATCCTTTTATAGTTTCCCTTTTTGACATACTTTCCTTTGTATTTTTTTTTAAACTTCTCATTTTTTTAGAACTTCTAAAATATTTGGGATAGATGATCCATATATTTATCACTCTTAGAGTCTAATTCACTACCACTTGAATCATATTTGATTAATTTTATTTTGACTCATATTACATAAATTAAATTGTTTTCTTCTATGGTTTAATGTCTTCATTGTATACTTTAAGTTCCTCTTTTACATATTAAATTTTCTAATTAGTTCCTTAAATTGTATCTTACTGATGTAACACTATTCTCTTATAGAAACAATTTTTACCCTCCATTTATTGGTCAAAAATATCAATATCCTTATCACTTGATTATCATCATCCATTGGTTGTCCAAGTGAAGTTATTGTGTTTATGTTTTCATTGAACCTGAAATAAATTTCATAAATGGATTCATCGAGTTTCATATTAAAAGAATCATATTTCATAGTATTAGTGTTTTAGATAATTTCTTTAACATGTTATGTTTGTTCATGAGAAACAACAAGAGTATCCCAAATTTCAAAATCAGAAACACATTAAAATATATAGTTAAATTAACCTTCACCTAATTCATAGAATAAATCATCCATATATTTTAAATTATATTCATATATAGTTTTAGTTTAAATAATATGGTTTTTTAGTATCTTTGGGTTTTTCATATATGTCTCTAATTATTCCATAAATATCAAATTTCATTATTTCAACATATATATTCATTTTTATTTTCCATTGATCATAGTTTATTTCATTAAATAAATGAGTTTTATTTGTAGTAGGACCTAAAAGTATATCATATATAATAAAATAGTATTAAATAAAAAGAAATAGATATATTTCCATTGGTACATGATCAAAGTCAAAATTAAATTAAGAGTAGTACACAAGTAAAACTAGTGATCCAAAAATAAATTATTATGGTAAAAAATGTTATTCTAAGTGGAATTCTTAATATAGGTGGTTAATTGAGAATCCAAACTAAACATTTATGTTTTGAAAATTATAAATTTAAAATCCTCTTAAATTTAAATCTCTCATGGTTATAAATATAGTAGGTATATATAATTTTCTTCTTTAAAATGAATTCTCAAATCAATACCCAGTTAAAAAAATTAAATCACTTTAACTATTGAAACAATTTTACTCACAACAAATATAGAATATATATCACATATAAATACAAATAATCAAAGTAAGTTTTTGAAAATAGAGTTTATAAACACTCAATGAATGAAAATACTTTAAAATGGATTGTAAAATTTAAATAAGTGGTTAGATCCAAGATATATTTTAGTCTTATTCACTTTATAGTATACCATGGCTAAGAATATTTATTAAATATAATAAATAGATCCAAAACCTATATCGAGTTTGATATAAACAACTACACATAGGTAATCCTGAGTTAATCATACCCCATTCTATTGTCATTTTGGGGATACAGGAGTAATGAAAATAAAGGTAAAGTATTTGAGTACTCTTCTTAAAAAAGTAGGCGAAGTGGTAACATATATAAAAGAAAAATAAGAATAACTCAAAATATAATGTAAAATATGGAGATAAAATAAATTGTGAGAAGTTTTATACAGCTCAATCACTGATCATGTTTAGTTTATTAGTAAGGTTATTCCCCTTGAATGATCATTAAAATGTTTCAAGAAAAGATTCAATAGGAAATGAAGATTTATCTTAGATTTTTTAGTTGAGTGAGGGAAACTAGTGAATTTTAGATTAGGAGATGATATCCGATTATCCAAAAATCAATTAATTTCATGTTTGAGGCTTCCCCATATTTGTAGAGAACTCTTCTCTAATTAGCTGTTAGAAGTTAAACACAAAGAAATCCTTATACTCACTATAAAATTAAAGATTCATTAAATATTTTGACTTTCACCCCAAAAAATATTTTTCTGAAATAAATAATTAAATATCATTTGAAATTAGTATGGTAGATCCATTAGTAGTGTGCGATCGATTACCTTAAATGTTTTATAGATCCATGAGGTATATTTACCCATACATGGATCGAATTTACCCTCATGTAGGTCTCAGAATATTTGAGTTACCTTTATAAAGGATTTAACTTATCCTTATATAGCTTCAGAGTTCATGACATGACCCTTATAAAGGATAAGAAAATTATGAAGTTTCCCTTACATAGATCTATTATATCCTTATACAGATTAGCACATTCAATCAAGAATTTTCATGTGTTTGATTTTATAGGAATAGTGGATTGAAGGTCTTCTTACAGTCAATCCAATTGTTAGAAAAATTCTGATTGTCTATCATGATCAATTAAAATGCTCATGCGATCACTTATTTTCATAGTTATTATAAATACTTATTTTGGTCACTTTTATATATCATGTGTTCAATATAATACATATAAAAATGTATTCACGTTCACTTCATTCATTTACAGAGTCTCTCTAGATATTCGTGCAATTAATTGGTCGGTCATACGGCTAATCCAGTGAAATGACCAATCAATAATATACTTTGAATAATTTTATCAAAAAAAATAGGCTCTATTATAAAACATAGAATAAATTCAAATTATAATAAATGTGATTTTCAATCATTAAAAGAAGTAATTGATATAATAATCCAACACATTCCAATTGATTTATTAGGTAAAAAGATTTTAAATGGAATCATGGTGTGCAATCAAATGTTAAGGAGAAGTAAAATATAGTGGGTTTTTATTGGTAAATTGGTTTGAATAAGTGTGATCTACTCCACTTTATTTTGTGCAAAATTCCCCTAGAATTTCTTTAAAATGTGCCCATTAATAGTGAATTTTTCTTTCTCTCTTTCTTTCACAATCCCCACTACCCAAAAGGATATACATAAGTAATCAAAAATGGACCTTCCCATCTAGAATGAATTTTATCCAACATCATCTTGAGTATTAAGTTATATAATAACACTTTATCTTCAGGATGGAAGGCTTTTGGTTGAATCAACCTGTCATGATCCACCCTTGTTCTCTCTTTGTAAATTTTTGAATTTTTAAAAGACACTCTTCTAATTTATTCAACATCTTACACATGGATTATTTTTTCATTATAATCTCTATAGAGGTCCAAATTTATCTCTCTCACATCCCAATAGGCTTTGTCTTCATATTCCATAGGTTGGTGGAAAATTTTCCAATAAATCAACCTATACGGGCTTATTACTAAAGGGTTTTGTAGACTATATTATAAGATAATAAGGTATATTTAAAAATTTAGCTCTGATACTTCTTATTTAGTTTATAAGTATTCTCTATAATTTCATACATTTACCTATTAGACACTTCATCTTGTCCATTGGTTTTTGGGTGATAAGGTGTTGATGTTTTATGATACACCTCACACTTCCTCAGCAAATACTTCATTATCCTATCAAAAAAGTGAGTCCCTTGATCACTTATAATGAATCTGGTTACACTAAACATATAAAATATGTTATCCCTATCAAAATCACACAAAAAATTATCATCATTAGTTTTGGTATCTTTGGATTCGACCCATTTGAAAACATAGTTTACCTCTAGAAAAAATACTAATTTCTAAGTGAAAATGGGAAAGTTCACATAAATTTTATTCTCAAAACTATAAAGTTTTAACATAATATAATGTATTTTTGATTTATTTATTATCTATTTGAAATATTTATAAAAAATGAAATTTTTCACATTTTTTACAAAATTCACATGAACCTTTAAAAAAATTGCTACAATAATTATGGATAATTGCGACAGTTTATTCACGATGATTTTGAATAATCATTGCTAATTTCTTAATATAAAATATGTATAAAGTTTTTAGAATTACTTTATATAAAACCACTATTTTTAAATTTTTTTTTTTGGTTTTTAAATAAACCAATTCCAAAACTTATTTTAGTGGTTTTTAATTAAAACTACTACTAATAAACCCCTAAATTCACTATGGTCAGCCCCCTTCCTCCTCCCCTTGAACACCCCTCGGATCCCCCCACTCCTATAACTCCCTCTAATTTTTTCCTACCCTACTGACCTCTGACACCCCACATGATCACACCTCATCTAAAAATCGATATCCCCTTCCCATGTCGACAGTCAATTCCTCCATCCCCTCAAGTGACCTCTACTGATTCCCCCTCCCCTCAATCTCATCTATCCCAAATCTCACTGAATCCTCCCTCCACTCGATCTAACCTTGGCCAACCCCCCCCCCCCCACCCCCTTGATAAGTCCTTTCTTTCCCCTCTATCATAGTTTCAACACATGGTGATGGAATATCCCCACCTTGATCCCACCCATAGCATCACCCTCTCCTATCCTCCTCTCATTCCCAGCCCTAGATCAAGAGTACACCCTCTCCTCCCCTTGATCCCAACCATAGCAGCTATAGTGTATACATTTATTGCTTGGTATCATTGATATTTTTGAATATTTTTTTATCAATTTTTTAGTATTGATTCATTAATTCATAATAATTTCAGTTATGTATTCCTAAATCTAGAAAATATATTCTTTCAATAGTGATTCAATTAATATGAATCATTATATCCAGTTTTATATTTTTTTATGAGAATTTCTTCAAGCTTGTATTGATGAGTTAAAACTTTTTCAATTGTTCATTTACATTTTTCACTAATTTTATATTCATTCATTGATTTTTTTAATCATTTTTATTCTTATATAATTGGTATTAGATTTGGATATATCTATCATTATTTCATTTTTTAATGGAATTTATTAAAATAAAATTTAATCGAATAGGTAATCAAATTATTTATTGGGGTTTTATGTTTTTTTCAATGATATAATTAAATATAAAATTGTTTTGTCATTTTTTTATCTAATATTTAGCATTGTTCATTTTCTTTATGAAAGAGAAAATATACCATGAAAAAAAAATTATTATATTATTATGATTATATATTTTTATTATTAGTTCTATAATGATGTTATATTAATTATAAGTTATATTTTAAACATGGATTTATTTAACTAATAAGTTTTATGATTTTTTTATTTATTTGTAATAGTACAAAAATGAGTAAAAATTAGATTAATTTACAATGAAATTCACCTCAATATCATAAAGTGATGGATACAATGTTATATTTTAAAATTAAAAATGAATATATCAATGTAATAATTTAATTTCCATGTTTTACTTGTAATTTTAGATGATGATTGAAAATAAATGAAGTTTATAAACACTTGATATTGAAATAATTTTCTAATGAATATCTGCAATTGATTTGGAAGAGAGAATAAAATAGTATAGAAAGTTAGATATTTTTTCAAAATAATAATCAACAAGTTTCTATCTTAATAGTAGAAAATGAAATTCAGAACATAATTATTTATGTGTTAGTAATAATAACATAAGAAGATAAATATCGTAATATGTCAAAGTATTCTCATATTGATTTTACAGATATCAATATAGGGGATAACCTAACTGAGAAATACAATTAGTTTTAGGAACATATATATTACAGAAATCAAGAGTTATACAAGGGTCTGAAAAATATTCAAAGTTTTCCTTTCTACTAAAATTGTACCATAACAAGTGTTTATAAATAATTAAAAATAAATAAATTTACGTGATATTAGATTCTTGTCATGATGATTTTAGTAATTCTAAGATCCTTAAATCATTTTATCAGATAAATAAAGTTGTTAACAATTTGGGATAAAATTATACAAAGATACATATATGTCCTAATGACTGTATGTTATATCGGGGAGAATATTTAGATAGAGAGGAGTGTAAAATATTTCATAACTGTAAATCGAAATAAACTAATAATGATGAAAGTCTAAATTAATATGGTACTTCAAATAAGGAAAGAAATAAAATTATTTCAATGGTTTTATGTTAATTTCCTCTAAAACATTGATTAAAAAAATTATTCACATCTTCTAAAACCATAAATATAATGATGTGGAATTCTTTGAAAATCATCAGTTATGGGTTAATGTTTCATCCAAGATATTCGGTACCATGGAAATATTTTGATTCTTTACATTCAAATTTCTCTTCAAATCCTTGAAATACATGTTTTGGATTAGATACTAATAGATTTAATCCATTTGAGACTTTAAGTAACAATTATAGCATATTTTTGGTTATTCTAATCCCTTATAATTTTCCTCTATGGATGTGTATACAAATCTTTTTTATGATTATTTTAGAAAAAAAAAATTATAAATGATATTAATGTATAACTTTAAGAATTGAAATAGTTATACGAAAATACTGTGTATTCATATGATTTATCAGTGATGAAAATGTTTAAAATTCATGTTTCTCACTTGTAGACTATTAATGGATTTCTGGGACTTAAGATTTTTTTTGGTTGGAATACTTATATTTTTATGGAATATTCATTTTTTATTTTTTATTTTAACTCTAAAAGGATGAATTATAGTAGAAAATGGTTTTTTATGTTTCATCATCAATTCTTGGATTAATTTAATATATTTTGATTTAATAAGTCACGATTTGATTGAAAAAATGATTTGAGTTCCCCTACTAAAATGTTATTGGGGGTATAAATTTTAACATAATTATAAAATGTTGTTATAGAATTTGAAAAAATCTATCTGTTGACAGACGGTGGGAAAATAGTTCATACCATATGAGATTGAATTGGAACACAAAAATAAAATAAAAAGTATATTTTTCAAACTTCCTTATTAGGAATTGTATGTGTTGAATCATAATATTGGCATTATTCACATTGAGAAGAATGTGTGTGATAGTATGATTTTACAATACTTAATGGGTAGGAAAAAAGGAAGGATCATATTAATGCATATAAAGACTTTGAAGAAATAAAAAAATGTGATATATGGGAAAATTAGAATATGAAGTATCCTATAATAATTTTTGTATTAAAAAAACATGTGTATTCTAGTAACATTTCACAAGGTGTTGAATTAAAACATCATAAGGTACATAGATTGAAAATTCATGACTCACATATTTTGATGGAGATTGTGGTACCATGTGAATTTCATAACTTGTTACCTGATAAAATAATAGTATCCATAATTGAGTTTCACATGTTCTTCTGATAACTCTATTAGAAAACTTTAAACTCTAATGATCTTCAAAATTTACAAGAAATAATTGTAAGGAAACTTTTTCACATAAAGATGATATTTCCCCCATCATTTTTCACAATGATAATTCATTTTACAATGCATTTGGACAAGGAAGAAAAATTTTGAGGACATGTACACTATCAATGGATATATTCTATATAGAGGTATTTTGTTTTTTAATTTTCCTCATTATTCAATCATGTTTTCCAAATTGTAACATATAGTTTAATTATGTGTTGATTAATTAGATACCTTGGTCATTTTAATTCTTATGTGAAGAAAAAAATCTCAACTTGAAGGATCTATTGTTGAATTTTGTTTGGCCAAAGATTGTTTCACATTTATTTAAGGTATTTGGATAGGATTCAGACAAGATTAAATCAACTTGGAAATGTTGATGGTAACTCAAATTATATTCAGTCTTATAGTAAATCAATAATCTTTTAAATGTTGGTTCATCCAATTATAAATCTATCCGCTTTTTTACTAACTCATATAGAGTTCATACAAGCGCAAAGATTTTTTCTACTAAATTTTGATATCGCATTACCTTTTATTGAAGGAATTAATACACAAAAAAAAGATGACTACAGATCCAAACTCAAAATAAGAAATAAAAAAGGTTTGAAAAAGATATTATTGATTGGTTTGTACATCATGTAAATTTATAATTGGTTTTATATTTTTAATATGTTGATAATTATATTTTATAAATACTAATGTTTTTCATCCAATTGTATATATCATGAATTTTGATAATTGATCTGAATTGTTTGATGGTTTTAAATATTTAGCTCAATGTTTATTTAGAAAATCTAGGAGACTTGATTCCTATAATATTATTGGTTTAAAGTTTCATGTAACTTATCATGAATAAATTTTGAAAAAAAATGTTGTCGCATATTTATAAAATTTTAAGAGTTGGTATATTATGGAAAGTTTATTAGCATTACCGAATTAAATTATAATAGACACTTTTCTATTATTTTATTCAAATGAACATGTTTAAATATTAATAGATGTATAAAGATATATTAATTATAGTTTAATTATATAAAATTAAATTATTTGATTGATATTAGTGAGCATGAAAAACAAAATCCATATATTTTGGTTGCATAGTCTAAAATAGTATATTATGTTGATGATGGAATCAATGAAGGGTGGAGTGTTATAGTCTATGTGAAATTGAGAGACTTGTATGATAAGGTTTATGACGTTGAAGAATTGTTTATAGATAGTGAACCTTATAGATATGAATTGATTGATCTGTTTGTACATGATGGCATTAAAATTGTTAGTATTGAAAGAGAGGGAGAATATGAGGACATCATGTTAATGGTGGATGATAATGATCAATTATTAATGAAGATAATGTACATTCAATCCTACTTTAACTTAATAAATTATATTTTGTTTATTATTAAAAAAGAGTAATTAATTCTTTAATAGAGTCTCTATCATAGTTGTTATTTTCACATAAATTTCACAAATATTGATATTTTTTCACAATATTTATGCTTAGAAAATCATGAAGTCAACATTGATTTTTAATGGTATGGGGGTAAATTAATTTCCTTTATGCCTTCAAAGAGTAAAAAATAATGGTATGAGTGTAATATAAAAGAGAATATATTATTTATTATATGTAATGATATTTTTATTTTGATAAAATAATTTAGTAGTTTTATAAATGGAATCAAATATTTAAATAATTTAAAATTATTGAAAAATTTAATATTGGTAATTTTAAAATTTATTATTATCTTGTACCATTTTAAAATATTGTGAGTCCTTTCAATATTTATTTATTAAGAAATATTTCATGGACTAAAAGGTATGTGAATCATAGATGAACTACACACTCAAATGAAACTGCGCCACCAATAATAGTCCTAAATCCATCAGGTACATCATCAACTTCTAGAGGTACAGTTCTCACTGATATAGGATTGTTGGAAGTGATTATTTGGGAATCATGTCATCTTGTAGACTAGCATGAATGGACTACTCATATTTTTTCACCCATACCATCATGATGGTATCGGTGGGTAAACATTTATAGTATATATTTTATTGGAGAACATATTATTTATTTCATATTTATACTGATTATTGAATATGTTTGTTTAATAGATATAAATAACAAATGAACTAAAACAAATATGGAACCAAAATATATATCGAGTGTTACGACCCATATTTTAATGAAGGTATAGATCATTTGTTTTCAATTTTAATCCTTTTTTTAATCATGGTAAATGTGTACTACAACCTAATGAAGGTCCAAGTAGTTTCTAGGGCTTGTTCAGAGCCTGGAGTTCTATAAAATGGGCAAAAAGACTGGATGCATAGATAGATTAAACAGTGTAGACTAGGTCACATGGTTAGTTTTAACCATGTAGGGGAAAACATAGGTGTAGGAAGAGCTGAAAAGTTTGTCTAGAGTTGTGTGACTCTCGGTGAATGGACATGCAGAAATTGTAGGTTTTTGTATAGTGGCTTATCTCATGGTTTGCACATGGTTTTCAAACCATGCGCCTAAACCATGTTCCCCCAAATTTTGGGGTGAAATGACCATTTTTCCATCACTTAAACTTAAATCTATTTCATTATTTCTTCTCCTACCTCCAATAGCCAAACTTGGTTCTTCTCCTCTTTTGATCTCAAATTCCTCTCAATGTAGGCATTGAAGAAACTTCTCAGTCTGGTGTCCACTATTTAATCTATCAGATGTTTTGGATCCATATCAGTAAGCTACCATATTTTCTCAATTCCTATCTAAGTTTATCTTAGCATCCACTTAACTATTTTGGTAAAGGATCATTTGACATATTTTTAAGGAATTGGAATATTTCTCATATCACTTCCAACCTACTTTGAATTTGTGGCAGATATTGAGCGAGGAGTCCTATACGACCTTGAGGTAGGTGATCTTGTCATTTTACCTTTGATTTTTTTCATATTATAGCTATATTATTGTACAGCACTCTGACTTTTTCCAAGAATCCCCTTCATACTGATTTCTTCATGTCAAATTGACCCTTTCACTTGGATACATGTTTATAGAATCTTTTTTGATAATTTAGATATCTTAGATACTATATATGGAAACCCATTATGGGAAAACTGTCGTTTAGCGGCGGTTTTTTCGTGGCGATTTTTAAAACCGCTGTGAAATGCGTTTCCGACCGGCATTTCGTGGCGGTTTTAAAAACCGCCGCTAAATAGCAAAAAAAATTATTTTTTTTTATTTTTTTTAATTTTTTTTAATTTTATTCGATGATTAGCGGCGGTTTTTTTAAAAACCGCCGCGAAATGAATTGAAAAAATATGAAAACACGAGAAACCCCGAAATCACTAAAACGACCATAACTTTTGATCCGGGCGTCCATTGAAGCGCCACGACCAGTCAAATCGAAGCTCATGAAGAGATCTAGAGGCACATATAATCAAAACTATGAGACAGTTTAAGGTGCAGAAGATATTAGAGTTATAAGAAAGTTAAAAAAATTCTTCATCTTCAAACGGCCATAACTTTCGCTCCGGGTGTCCGTTTGGGCTCTACCACATATCAAATCGAAGCCAGTGAAGAGAGATACGCACTAAATCAACACAAGGTAGCTTCTGTCGTGTTTTTCGACCCCAAAAACCCCTATGAAGGCCTCCAAACCCTCGTTTTTGTCACCGGTGTCCCGTCGAACTTGTCTTCAAACGGACCTAACTTTCGATCCGCGTGTCAGTTCGGCTTTCTCCACCTGCCAGATCATAGCTCGTTCCATGAGCTTCAGTTTGGCTGGTCGAGGCGCCCACATGAACTCCTAGATCATATGTTATGGCCTTTTTAGTGGGTATTGGGTTTGTTATGTTTTTCAATGCACTCGTTTCTAGCACCCGTTCCCCGTCAGCTTTTTTTTTAATGGTCGTAACTTCCGATCCATCTATCCATTCGGACACTTTCACCTTTCAGGTTGAATATCATTTCAGGATCTTTAATTTGACATGTCGCGGATCTAAAACGGACTCTCGGATCATAAGTTATCTCCGTTAATGTGAGTCCAATGTTTTTGTCTCTTTATGACCGTTTTGATGGGTTTTAACGGTAGCTCCATTTATTACTGTTTATTTGGGTTTCCATGACTTGTTATCTTTATCAATGGTTTTTTGTGGGTTATTATGATGATTATATTGAATTATTAAGGAGTTTTCCAGAGTTGTCACGAGTTTTCATGTGTTCTCATTCTTTCTAATGCCTCATTCTTCATATGCTTCTCCATCCTTTTTCAGGCGTTTTCATGATTTTTCATCCCTTATCACGTCTTTTCATACTCTTTTATGTGTTTTCTTCATTATTTATTATTTATTATTTATAATATACTTTAATTTATTTATTATTTATTATTTATTCTTTATTCTTTATTCTTTATTCTTTATTCTTTATTCTTTATTCTTTATTAATTATTTATGTTTATTTATTATTTATTATTTATTAATTATTATTTCTTATTTATTATTTATTATTTATATTTATTTATCATTTATATTTATTTATTATTTATTATTTATTATTTATATTTATTTATTATTTATTATTTATATTTATATTTATTTATTATTTATTATTTATATTTATTTATTATTTATTATTTATTATTTATTATTTATTATTTATCTTTATTTATTATTTATTATTTATCTTTATCTTTATTTATTATTTATTATTTATTATTTATTATTTATTATTTATTATTTATTATTTATATTTATAGTTATTTATTATATATTATTTATTATTTATATTTATTTATTATTTATTAGTTATATTTATATTTATTTATTATTTATTATTTGTTATTTTTTATTTATATTTATTTATTATTTATTATTTATTATTTATTATTTATTATTTATTATTTATCTTTATTTATTATTTATTATTTATTATTTATTATTTATATTTATTTATTATTTATATTTATTTATTATTTATATTTATTTATTATTTATATTTATTTATTATTTATTATTTATTATTTATTATTTATTATTTATATTTATTTATTATTTATTATTTATTATTTATTATTTATTATTTATTATTTATTATTTATTATTTATTATTTATTATTTATTATTTATTATTTATTATTTATTATTTATTTATTAATTATTTATTATTTATTATTTATTATATATTATTTATTATTCATTATTTTTTATTTTTTATTTTTTATTTTTTATTTTTTATTTTTTATTTATTAATTATTATTTATTATTTATTATCTATTATTTATTATTTATCTTTATTTATTATTTATTATTTATTATTTATTATTTATTATTTATTATTTATCTTTATTTATTATTTATATTTATTTATTATTTATTATTTATTATTTATTATTTATATTTATTATTTATATTTATTTATTATTTATTATTTATTATTTATATTTATTTATTACTTATTATTTATTATTTATTATTTATTATTTATTATTTATCTATATTTATTATTTATTATTTATTATTTATATTTATATTTATTTATCATTTATATTTACTAATTATTTATTATTTATTATTTATTATTTATCTTTATTTATTATTTATTTTATATTATTTATTATTTATATTTATTTATTATTTATATTTATTTATTATTTATATTTATTTATTATTTATTATTTATTATTTATTATTTATTATTTATTATTTATTATTTATTATTTATATTTATTTATTATTTATTATTTATATTTATTTATTATTTATTATTTATATTTATTTATTATTTATTATTTATTATTTATTATTTATTATTTATTATTTATTATTTATTATTTATTATTTATTATTTAATATTTATTATTTATTATTTATTATTTATTATTTATTATTTATTATTTATTATTGATTATTCATTATTGATTATTGATTATTGAATAATTATTAATTATTATTTATTATTCATTATTTATTATTTATTATTTATTATTTATTATTTATTATTTATTATTTATTATTTATTATTTATTATTTATCTTTATTTATTATTTATTATTTATTATTTATTATTTATTATTTATATTTATTTATTATTTATTATTTATTATTTACTATTTATTATTTATTATTTATATTTATTTATTATTTATTATTTATTATTTATTATTTATCTTTATTTATTTTTTATTATTTATTTTTTATTATTTATATTTATTTATTATTTATATTTATTTATTATTTATTATTTATTATTTATTATTTATTATTTATATTTGTTTATTATTTATTATTTATTATTTATTATTTATTATTTATTATTTATTATTTATTATTTATTATTTATTATTTATTATTTATTATTTATTATTTATTATTTATTATTTATTATTTATTATTTATTATTTATTATTCATTGTTGATTATTGATTATTGATTATTGATTATTGATTATTGATTATTGATTATTGATTATTGATTATTTATTATTTATTATTTATTATTTATTATTTATTATTTATTATTTATTATTTATTATTTATTATTTATTATTTATTATTTATTATTTATTATTTATTATTTATTATTTATCTTTATTTATTATTTATTATTTATTATTTATTATTTATTATTTATTATTTATTATTTATCTTTATTTATTATTTATTATTTATTATTTATTATTTATATTTATTTATTATTTATTATTTATTATTTATTATTTATATTTATTTATTATTTATTATTTATATTTATTATTTATATTTATTTATTATTTATATTTATTTATTATTTATATTTATTTATTATTTATTATTTATTATTTATTATTTATTATTTATTATTTATATTTATTTACTATTTACTATTTATTTATTAATTATATTTATATTTATTTATTATTTATTATTTATATTTATTTATTATTTATTATTTATATTTATTTATTATTTATTATTTATTATTTATTATTTATTATTTATTATTATCGAGTTTATATCTATTATTTATGTATTATTTGTTTTTTCAATTAATATATATAAGTATATTAATTTCTGTTTATTAACCCCATGGCGAGCTTGCTGGAGTGGTAAAGTCTTTGGAAAATTTGCAAGAGGTTAGGGGTTCAAATCTCACCAAACGTAGAATTTCTTTATATTGCATGGGCATGCATGTGCATATGGATGCATAGGATGTGCATGCATGGATAAATAAAGTAAATAAAATAATACGAAATAAATAAATAAATAAATAAATAAAATACGAAATAAATATGAAATAAAAAAATAAAATAAATAAATAAAATAAATACGAAATAAAATAAATATGAAATAAAATAAATAAATATGAAAAATAAATAAATAAATAAATAAAATAAATAAATAAAATAAATAAATATCTAAAATAAATAAATAGATAAAATAAATAAATAAATACGAAAAATAAATAAAATAAATAAATAAATAAATACGAAAAATAAATAATATATATATATATAATTAAAAATAACAAAAATAACAAAAATAACAAAAATAACAAAAATAAAAAAAAGTAACAAAAATAAAAAAAATAAAAAAATAAAAAAACCGCCGCGAAACGTTCTACGACGGTTTTGAAAACCGCCGCGAATAGTTTCCCGACGCACGATTTAGCGGCGGTTTTTGAAAACCGCCGCTAAATGCCTTTTTTGCTGTAGTGACCCATGGGTGGGCTAAGTGAAAATGACCATTTTTACAAATTAGCTCAAATGCTCGGAACTCCTAAATAGCTTTCAGTTTTGATTTTAAATGAAATTTACCTAAGTTATATAAGTATTAAATTATCTCAATCAATTATAAAGTATTTTTTCAAGCTTTATAATGGAAATTACCATGTATAATTTTTCCACTTGATTGTGACACCTTCCAATTGACACTTTGAGCCTTATGGCCTATTTTCCATGTTTTAATGAATTGAATGAGTTAAATAGAATTGATCACATGGGTTAGATTATGAAATATGGAATGATCTTCCTTAAGTTAATGAGTCAATTGGTTTTAAATGGAGTGACCCCAAGGGATGGTAAGGCCATTCCCCCTGTTTATTTTTTTAATGCTTAATATGAATTTTATTGTCCTAAATGGAATTGAACTTGGCTAATGAAATGAATAATATGTTATGCCTTATGTATTATATTATAAATTATTATAACTCTTCTATATATATGTGGGATTGGTAAAAGAGATGGATGAGAGGTAATTCCCCATGCTAGTTACAATTTTAATACGCCTTTATAGAGGTTGTGATGTGATGGTAAGGGACCATAGAGAATGGTGGATAATCACACTCCCTAACATCGAGTGTGGTGTATGGCATCTCATACTACTGATGTTATATGGGTATTGGGATTTACGTGCCATGTAGCATAATTATAGTAATGTCATGACAGCTCACTCACCATCCCGAGTGTTTTTTAATGGAATCTCTCTCTATATTGGGATGTAGGGGATGTACCCTATTACATGAGATTATATGCTCATTAGACTATTCAAGGATGTCTATGATACACCCTAGTCCATCCAGCACTAGTATTCTAGGTATATGGTCACTTATGTTTTCACATAATTGGTTCATATGGGTGGATTCATTATATATAATTATACTATACATATATATATATATATACTATATATATAGTACTATTCAAACATTCCTTCTGGCAATGAGCTGAATCAGGTAGAGTTTTTAGGTGTCCATTAGGAACCTAAGAAGCCAATTTATTTATTTTTGTATTAATTTATTTATTCTATTATACCTACACATTATTTAGTTATGAGCACTGCTTGTATCACATGTATACACCATTGGTGGTGGCCTACTGAGATTTTATCTCACACCTTACACAGGATGCCTTTTTTACCTGAGAAGATTATTTGTCTGTAGGTACTGATAAGGGAAAGCACCCTGTTACTGGTCTTTGAAATTATTTAACCTTAGTTGGATCTTAGGAGAAGAGGATTGGGCATAGGCTCGAGATGCTTGGAGTTGTTTTATCTTTTTTCAATTTTTATTATTCTGTATCATGCTTGTATCTTCCTATTTCCTTTTTGTATTATAGCATGCTATGCATCTATGTATCATAAACTACCACTATGGATTTTTTTTATATTATTATCAAATATTTAGTTATCTATTTTTTCACTTCTTACTTATTTAGTTTTCTATTTGCAATTCTATGTTAGTTTATTGATTCTGTCAATTTATATATGCTTTTTTTGTCAATTATATCAGATTGTATCTATTGTGACACTTTGATATGAGGGTATAGTATCACCATTGTACCACCTTTAAACCCTCACTGCTATTCAATATCCTCTGGCATATAGGGAGGTGTGATTGAGGCCATGTGACCCACCAACTCAGGGCATGGGTTAAGTGGATCCCAGGTCATGAAGTTACAAAGTGGTATCAAAGGGGTTTGTTTTCCTTTGTCTTATTATTTGGGTATTATATAGGAAACTAAGAGTTAAATGAATATGGAATTGACCCTATTCCTGGATGTCGCTAACCCATATACAGGGTAAACCCGAGTTTCTTAGGATGGGAAATTGACTACTAATTATGCCATTTATATTTGACACTTCAAAGTTGGGTGACACACTTATTTTATGATGTTACTGATATTGATATGATTGAAATGATATTTATTTACTAGGCCAGATGAAATGAGGTCATTGTATTAGACTGTGAATCATTATTTGGAACACTAGAACTAATATGTCATGCATTTTTCCATGTCGTGTTTATTTTCAGCATAGATTTTCCTGTTTCATATTGATTGTTCCGTGAATATGGATAGAATTGTGATGAAATTTCTTGAATAGATTGGAAAATATAATTAATACCTAAAGTTTTTTCCTTAACCTAATAGAATTTTAATGAATAGTTTAAAGAATACATCTTGGGCAGTCAATTATGGAACATTGAGATATGGTTCATTGGTCACATGAGATGGAATGTGTTATAGTGTGGCTAAAGCGGATTCCATGTTTTTATTCATAAAGAGTATGAGTACTTCTGGATCAAAAAATGGTAAACCATATGATTCAACCATTCTAAGTGATTTAAATGTTTAAAATAGAAAAAAATTAAATTGAATATGTCTTTTAAAGAAACAATACCCATCTTATATATGTTTGACACTGAGAGTTAGACCCAAACCTAGCCTTAATAGTGGGTAGTGGGGAACCTATGATCATTCTCATGGCCTGTTATGGTCACTTTCTACCATCTAGACCTGGATTTTGTATCATTCCTATTTTCTTAAATTCAATATTCTAAATTTCTTAAATATCTTCTAAGGCGTGAGTTTTTCATTGTAGTGTAATTCCACAATGATGTCCTCCTATCGTACAGCCTAAAGGCGATGATGACCATTATCCTAAGGTGGAGGTCCTTGAGATGACATTATTTCCTCCTATAGTGCCACTTGTGGTACCTCTTCTTGTTCCTGATATAGGAACTGAAACCTAGTTCCATGAGGGTTTCTTACATATGTTGTAGTTGATGTAAGGTGTAGTTAAACCTGCCCCAATCATGGTAGAGTTGACATGAAAGTTTCAGAAGCAGCATCCTCCCACCTTCTTGGGGTATGGTGGACCACATGATATGGAGTCTTGAATCGAAGTGATCCCATATATATTCAATCATCAAGAGATTCCTATAGAGTGGAGGGTCAATCTAGCTGTAAATATGCTTCAAGATTTATCCAAACGGTGGTGGGATGTTATCACCCAGTTGGATTGAAATTGTGACATGATCTGGGAAAATTATCAATTTATATTCTATGAATACTTCCTTCCCCTTGCTCTAAGGGATGACAGAGCTAGGGAATTAATGAACCTTCATTAGGGGAGTATGTCAGTTATGAAATACTCTACTCATTTCATAGAGCTGCATTGATTTGATCCTACTTTAGTTGCTGATGATATTACGACCGCCAGGTGATTCAAGGATGGGATGGTTTATTCCATTTAATCATAGCTAAACATGTTTAGGTTGATGAAAATTTCTAAAATTGTCAACTAGGACCTTATTATATAGCATAACTTGAGGGAATCTAAAGGTGCGAGTCAGGGTAGTTTGGAACATAGAGTTATCAGTGGTTCATATTTTGGGTGACAGAGGCACTTTGATGATACTCACAGAGGTACCAATAGTCAGGATCCTCACATAGATATCTTTGTGATTTTTCACTAGTATAGGAAGCTAGGACACACAAAACCTCAGTGCCCACATGATTTATTTGAGTGCATAAGTTACGGTAGGATGGGACATATTCATAATTTATGTAGGAATTTCCCTCTAATACCTAACGATTGGGTATCTACACCTACTCTCCAATCAAGAGTGGGACTAGTAGGATCATATCAGGAAGGCAGTTGGAATACCATTGATCTATTAGGCTGAGGTAGTAGTCAAGGAAGAGGTAGTCATACTTACGATTCACAGTGGTAGTTGAGCAATCCTGCTTAGGATGGTCCAGCAGTGACTAAGGGCCATAGTACAAGCCAGTTTCATTCAGTTTATCCAATTCATGAGGGTCAGATCCCCAAACATTATACTATGTGTGGTACTATTATAGTATCCTCAACTTTAGTGACTGCATTATTTGAAATAGGAATGTCTTATTCATTTTTATCTAACCCAATCAATGAGATTCTAGGCATTGAGATCGATAACTATTATGGTGTTATGAATCTAGACACCCCATTGGGTATCCATTCTGAGGGTGTTCTTCTTTGTAAAATTTTCCTCTTGAGATTGTCAGTCACCTTTTCATGTGGAATCTCTTTGTCCTTGATATGTCGAGATTTTATGTATTCATCAGGATGGACTGGTTAGTTCGCTATCGAGTCCATATTTACTACTATCATTTGAGGGTGAAATTTATATCACCATAGGGTGTTAGAAACATGCGTAAGTGATAATGGGATGTCAGTGCGACATGAGCAGGACCCAAGCAAAAAAGGCAGGGTAGTGTTACAGCTTATATTGCTAGTCTTTTCCTATATGATCAGGGGTTATGAACCACTATTTTTCCTCCTGTATTGAATAATTCCATAAATTTATTTCCTAATGAATTATCTAGTCTACTTCAGGTGTGAGAGTTATATTTAACTATTGATTTAGCACTAAGAGTAGCACCAGTGATCATTCCTCCTTATATGATGGAACCTAAGGAGCTTCTGGAGATCAAGAAGTAATTGGAGGATTTGAAGGCTAAAGTATTCATACACCCCAACACTTCTCCTTGGGGTTTACCTATCATTTTTTCCAAGAAGGAGGATGGTACCCTCAGTCTTTTCAGGGATTACCATTGTTTGAATCATCTCACAATAAAGAATCAGTATCCACTACCTTGAATTTATGATTTATTTGACTAGATTTCTAGAGAAAAAGTTTTTTAAAATATAGATCTGAGTTCTTCCTAAAATCATGTGCATGTCAGGACTTCGGACATACCGCACACAACTTTTTAGAGTAGGTATGGTCTATATGAGTACCTTTTTAGGCAGTTTGAACTCACGAACACATCTGTTATTTTCATGGATATTATGAATTGGGTTTCCCACTCATATCTAGATTCATTTGTGGTTACCTTTGTTCAAGATATCTTGGTGTATTCTTGCTTTTGACACGACCATGCAACCCATCTTAATATAGTGCTAAATACAATGAGAGAGTATCAAATCTATTCTAAGCTCAGTAAATACCACTTTTGTATCAACAAATTCTACTTCTTGTGTCACATTATCTCAGAGTAAAGAGTTTCATTAGAGACAAAGAAAGTTAGAGCTTTGGTTACTTGTGAGAAACCCAAGAATGTATTTGACATTCAGAGCCAATGAGCTCGTATCTGAGTGTTAAGGGCGCCCGTTTAGCATCCAATAGACCTAGTTTCAAAACCGGGTGGAGGCTAATTTCTGGGGTACTGTAGAGGGCACAGTAGCAGGTATTATTTGGTACTGTAGCAGCCAAAACTATTCACCCGATTTGGTCCTTCGGGCCACCGGTTTGGGACTACGGGTCTCAAGGGTCTTCGGGTCATCAAAAAGGCCTTCGGGCCACAGAGACCATGGAGTAGTCCAGTTCACACAGAGCAGGCCCTATAAGAGGATCATAGAAATAAGAGTAGTAGTAACCAAAAGCAGAGCTAACCGGATTGGAAGAATGAGAGGGTATGGAAACCGCCATCGAGACTAGGCACCATGTAGTTTTTTACGGGGCAATACTAGTTGATCATCAATGCAAGGTGGGGAGCTAGGTGATCAATGATGTAGAAGCTAGGGAGGGGAAGTTATAGTGGGTTAGGCCTACGGGTCATGTAATGGGAATGGTATACCTCTGGGCCTTCGAGTCATGTGTTGGCCTTTGGGTCGTGTTGGGCCTTGTGCCTTGGGCCTACGAGTTATGTTCGGGTTCCCCTTCAACCCTTAAAAGGTGGATTATCCATAATAAAATAAAAAATAAGGCCTTCAGGTCATTCATGCTATTTGACATTCAGATTTTCTTGATGCTAGCCATATATTAATGACACTTCATCCATAATTTCTCATGCCTTGCAACACTACTTACAGGCTTAAGAAAGAAGGGTGTGAAATTTGTATGGTTAGAAGATTGTGAAGAAGCCTCTAAGGAGTTGAAGGGTCATTTGAATTCTACACTAATATTGATTCTACTAGATCTAGGTAGGAGATATACTATATACTATGATACATCTTCAGTTTGGACCATGGATGAAGATGATACCTTATTGTTCCATTGGCATGTATAGGAGCTGGTAGACATCAGAGAGAAGATGATACGGGAATTCCACACCTCTGCATGGGCGGTACACTATGGTGTCACCAAAAGGTATCAGGATCTATGAAGCTAGTATTAGTGGACTGGAATGAAATGTGAGATTGTTGGCTTCATCACTAGGTGTTCCACCTATCAGCAGGTGAAGGTGGAACATCATCGACCAGTATGGATTTTAGAGTTGTTTTCCATTCCTGGGTGAAAATGGAATGATATTTCAATGGATTCCATGACTGGTCTACCCAGATGGCCTTATGGAAATGATACTATGTGGGTTTTCATTGATTGTTTGAAAATTTTCATACACTTTCTACCTGTGTGAAGAGATTCACAATAGATGATCTAAGAAGTTTGTACATCAGAGAGGTTGTATATCTTCATGGAGCTCCTCGTTCTATCATTTCTAGTAGAGACACTCTTTCTATGTCACTGTTCTGGTAGGGGTTTCACAATGCCTTGGGTACTCAGGTGCTTCTGAGCACAACCTATCATGCATAGACCGATGGGCAGATGAAGCATATTATTTAGGTGATAGAGTGCATGCTCTTTGCATGTGTCCTTAACTTTGTAGGTTATTAGGAGAAACACATTCTCCTCATTAAGTTTTATTATAATGTTATCTTTCAGGCTACCATCGAGATGGATCCCTATGAAGCCTTATATGGTAGGACTTACTTTTCATCAATGTACTAGCTAGAGGTAGGGGAAGCAGCTATTCTTGGACCACATCTTGTATAGGAGACTACAAATCAGGTTAATCTAATCATAAAGTGTGTACTAATATCTCAATCCAAACAGCATTTGTATGCCAAAAAAATTCTGGAGACCTCTTGAGTTCGAGGTTGGAGATCAATTTTTCTTGCAAATATCACTTAGGTTGGGCCATAGATGTATTCAGAATTAGGTTAAGCTCTCACTGAGGTTCATTAGACCCTTTAAGGTTGTGAGATGGATTGTACTAGTGGCTTACCATTTGGAACTTCCACAGAGATATTGATTCATCCATGATAACTTTTACGTATCTCAACTTCATTGATACTATCCAGGCCCATCATATGTCTTTCATTATGATGCGGTTGAGCTGGATAAAATGCTTCCTTTGAGGAGTATCCTATTCATAAAGGGTATTAGATCATGAAGACAGACTAAGGATGGTCCATTCCTCTAGTATGGGTTCTATGGTAGAACAACCGATTACATGATGAGACCTCAAAGTGGGAAGTTGGTATACATTCTCAATGGCTGGAACTCTTTGCTGACGATTCCTCTTTACCCTTAGAAGGCCAACATAGGGATGAGTTTCTTTAATAATAGGAGGTTTTAATGACCCAAATTTTCATGAAGTTATGGATCTTTTTTCAATTTGAATCATTTTTTAAATCATGGTAAATGTGCACTATGGCCTAAGGAAGGTTTAAGGAGTGTCTGAGGCTTTTTTGGAAACCAAAGTTCCAGAAAATGGGCTAAAAGACTAGGCCACATGGTTATATTAAACCATGTAGCCTAGGTTGCATGGTTAGTTTTAACTTTGTTGGGGAAAACAGAGGTGCAGCAGGAGTCACACATTTTTTCTATGACCATACGACTCTATTATCATGGTCATGTGATAATTTCAAATTTTTGGATAGTGTCTTATCACACATTTTGTGCATGGTTTGAAAATCATGCACCTAAACCAGGCACCCCCAAATTTTGGGGTGAAATGACCATTTTTACACTCACTTAAACTTAAATCTATTTTTTCCTTCTTATCCTCCCTCCAGTGTCCATCCTTGGTTCTTCTCCTCTATTGAGCTTAAATTCCTTTGAATCTAGGAATTAAAGAAACTTCTCCATCAAGTTCCTGCTCTTCGATCCATTGAAAGAATTGGATCTATCTAGGTAAGCTCCCCTAGTCTTTCAATTCCAATCTAAGTTTATCTTGGAAACTGTTTCACTATTTAGGTGTAGGCTCATTTTATCTATTTTATGGGCATTAGAATGTTCCTTATATCTCTTCCAACCTATTTTGAATATGAGGATGATATTGAATAAGGAGTCATCTATAGCCTTGAAGTAGGTGGTCACGTCATTTTCCCTTTGATTTTTTTCATCTTGTAGATACACTATTATTCTACATGCTAGCCTTTTCCAAGAATCCCCTTTATATTGATTCCTTCATTTCTAATTGATCCTTTCACCTAGATACATGTTTATTGAATCTTTTTTGGAAAATTGGAGATCATACATACCATATATGGACACCCCAAAGGCGTGACAAGTGAAAATGACCATTTTGTTCAATTGGATCAAATGCTCAGAACTCTTAAATAGCTTCCAACTTAGATTTTAAATGAAATTTCTCTCAGTTATATAAGTTTTAAATGATCATAAACACTTATTAAGTGATTTACCTAGATTTTTAAGTAAAATTCTCATGTAGGCCTTTTCTACTTGACCATGACACCTTCAAATTGACACTTTGATCCTTATGAATTCTTTTCCATGTTTTAATGAATTGAATGAGTTAAATGGAATTGATCACATGGGTTGTCTTATTCAATATTTTATTCTCTTCCTTAATTGAAATGGTTCAATTGGTTTTAAATGGAGTGACCCCAAGGGATGGTAAGGCCATTCCCCTTGTTTATGATTTTTAAAATTCTTAATATGAATTTTATTGTTCTAAATGTAATTAAACTTGGATAATGTAATGCATATGAGGTTATGACTTATATGTTATATGATAAATTACTATTCATAATATATATATATATATATGTGTCTATTTGGGATTGGTAAAATATATGGATAAGAGGTAATTCCCCATGCCATATATAATTTTAATATTCATTTATAGAGGTTGTGATATGATGGTAAGGGGCCATTGAGCATGGAGGACAATCACAATCCCTTACATCGGGTGTGGAGTATCGCATCTCCCACCAGTGATACTATATGGGTGTTGGTATTTACACACCACATACCATGATTAGAATGATTTCATGAAGGCTCCCTTGCCATCCTGAGTATTGTTTCATGGTGTAACATTCCTGACTCAGATTCCATTGAAAGGTGCCCTGAGCCTAGTTGGTCACATGGCCTCAAGAGAATCTCCCCAAATTCCAAAGGCCATCAAATAGTAGTGAGGTCCTAGGTGTGTCCATGGGTAAACTATTCCCTCATCACCAGAGTGTAGAATAGTGAAATATCAATAATATACAAGTAGTGGAAGTAGTAAAACATACAGACAATAGAACAATAGTAAGAATAGATAAAAACTAAAGGAAGCTCATATACAATGATGATGATGATGATACATTTCATATGTCTCTAATAAAGTATCAAAAACATGAATACATAGAAGTTTTACAACACATGGAATAAAAGTAAAAAAGACCAAAAGTATCCAGCTAGCATTGCGAGCCTCAGCTCGGTCCATTGCTTCCCTACTCCCAAGAAATAACGAAGAACCTATAGTAGTTCATTTACCCTTATAAATACATATAATCATATGGTCTATTTGGTTACCCAAAGGTGGACCAAACATGGTGTGAGATATAATCCTAGTAGTAAATCACCCAACATCATGTTATAATCAGTCAGTGAATATATATATATAACAATAGTGTGCAGGAAAAATATAAGAAGTAGAGGAAGTACTCAAAAGTAAACATCCTATAAGGTCTAGGATCTCATTTATAATCATGTTTAATTAATCAAATTCATTTAAGATATAATTCTCTAATTTAATAGTCAGGTATATCTCAATTTATAACATGTTCAATTAAATATTCATTCTCATTTTAATATTAAGTCTCGAGACCCAACGAATTTCCCGACATCCCCTATGGGCACTTATATCCAAGGATTCATAAACAGGTCATCTATAAAGTTCAATTCAAGACTGAATCCAAGCCTGTTCTTTGGATTGGAAGACACATCATATAAATTTATTCATTCTTTATTCACTTTAAAACTTGATCTCATCCATGGAATTCCTGATTTGGAATCCATGTATCATTCAAGGTGTAATATAAACCAACACCCTACATGCCCATCCATATAGATCCTCAAGAACCCAGGTATCTCTATAAGTGTAGTGTAACATCTCTTCCATTCGAGTTCATCCTTGGTAGTCCACTAATGGAGCCCAAGTATCACCCATGGAAAAGATTAAATTCCCCTTGATTCTATCCATGGAATTCTCATAAGAATCCATGTATCAGTCGGCATATGAGTCAAGCCTCAGATTCCTTCCATAGTAGTCCTCGAGGGAGTCCAAGTATCACTCAGGCATAAGCAAGGTTCAATCCAATTGAGTTCATCTAGGGTATTCTAATTTGAATCCATATTTCACCCATGTAAAAATAAGCATTTAATATCAAAATCAATTAATCAATTACATTTATTCATGTCAAGGTAAAAACCAAGAACATTCAATTAAAACCTCATCTCAAAAGGTGGATAAAGACATAGTCCAAGCTTAGAAGTCTTACCTCTTAGCTACTCACATAAGAAAATATTTATAAATATTAATTCAAGATTCAATAAGAAATTACAAGTCATAGCCTCTATCTAACTCACATGGTCACATAAATGAAAAGAAGAAATTAAATCTTAAACAAGCTATTGCAAGGCAAGGCCAAGGTTCATGGGAATTTCATCCCTTCCCATTAATCAATTCAATTACCATTGATCTCACAATTCAATTTACAATTCCATTTATCAATTGAAATTTCATTTTTAATTATCAATTTAACATTCAAAATGAAAAGGAAAAGGGGGAAAAGGTCACACCTCAAGGGATATAAGTAAATATGCCATCAAATGGAACATTTATATTTACAACACACCCAAATCTATGGTTTCATTCAAGTCCCTAAACCTATAATGTTCATGATGGGCCTCTTTAATTTCATAAGACACACTTATTGATTTAATTCAAGGATCAAAATATAATTTAATTTGTCGCTTGATAATTGGAAATGTAACACAGTGGCGTAAACATAAATTTCTTGAATTTAAACAAAAAAGAATGAGATCGCGTATCGTAGGCCCTTAGTTGATAGCTCATCTAGTATCAACTCCTAGCTCGACTCAAATCAGAAGAAAATTTTAGAATGGAAAAGGAACCTATAAATAGGTCATATTATATTGCACAAAAATAGTTTTTTTGATATATATAATAAATAAAAATGGATAAAAATGAATTCAGATATTACCAATATAGATCAAATGAGACAAACAACTTTCGATTCCAAGCTCGGACGAAAAAGATCTCTCAAATCCAAGAATAGCCACCAAGGGAGAGCTCTTAAGGGGGTTGTTGTGCGTGAGGTAGAGTGAAAAAGGAATAGGTTTTATGAATTTATTTAAGGTTAAAATGGTCATTTTAACTAAAATATCTAGGTCTCATGGTTTAGTCACATGGTTTGACAAAAAATGCGCCAAACATGCATGGTTAGCTATAGGGAAGGGGCACCCATACGGTTTACCTGCATGGTTTGACTGACCATGCATAATGTAACGACCCAATCTTTTTGAGTATTATATTAACTTACTCTTAATGATTTAATAAGACGTTAATGGTTAATGAAGAAAGGGGAGTTTATGGCTTCATCCAGTAGACTCAACCCTTACGAAGCCCACTTATCAGAGCTTGGGAAGGAGGTAGCATCTGTGGGCTTCGCTTTGGACCAAGCCCAAGCCGAGCTCTAGCGTGTCAATCGTGAACGAAAACGCTTGCAGGAGAAGTTCAAGTTAGTGGAGATTGCTACTAGGGCAATGTTATCTGAGCCTCCCTCAGATTCTCTCATCATAGCACACCTTACACTTAGGTCTTATGCCAGTGTTATAAGGGGCTATGTGATGAGACCCTAGTTTCCTTGTGTAATCCTTTCGGGTGAATAAATTGAGATTTCTTCCTTTAGTGATGTTTGTGAAATTTCAAATGTCTAGATAATTTTAGAATGTATTTTATTGATGAATTTTGAAAAAGGGATATTTTGAAATATTTATGTAAACCCTAAATAACTAATGATGTGTAATGATTTTCAAAAAATGGTCTTCTACAAAAGTGTTCATTAAGGAATTTGGAGTCTAATAAGATCAACTTAATTTTTGATGAATAGTAAATTATGAATAGTGATTTTACGCTTAGGATTAGTAATATGACCAAATGGATTAGTAATTTCACTCAAAGAAAGTTTTAATATAATTTAGACACCTAGATTCAGTAATGAGATTCAATAAAATGGGTAAATAACGGTTTCATAAATTATTAGTCAAGTATTAGTTTTTTCGGATGAATAGTGTTTTTTCATTAAAAATTAAATTAAAAATATTTAGAAAAATATTTTTATAAAATGGATTTCATTTTTGAAATCAGAGTATTGATATTTGGTTAAGGTGAAATTTTGGGGTAATTCTGAGAAAGTTGAATATTCAGTGAATAGTAAAAATAGAGTTTTAGGGTTTCGGTATGTTTAATGACATCATAATGGTGTCATGATGATGTCATGAGATATTTTGAGGGTTGGCCGGCCAATGGTGATGAATTATTGTTTTGGGGGCCCCATGTGGCCTAACTCCATGATAAATGCCAAGGGAGAGCACATGGGCTTGAGAAAAGCACATGTGAGGTGTCCCTTGGCCATTAATGCTTTGTCCCCTCACTTTCCCTATAAATACCCACCCTTTCCTCCCTTAGTTTTCACTCCCAACTCTCCCCCAACGAATTTCTGGTCTTATTACCTTCCAAGGAGTCCTCCAAAGGTTCCCCCAAGCCCTCAAGGTCCAATCATTTGAGTTTCAAGAGTCATGTTTTAAGGTAAGGGATCTGACCCCTCTCTTTCTTTTCATGTAATCTCTTTTATGTCATTCCTATTATGCTCCATGTTTTTATGTGAGAGGATGTTCTTTTATATTCCTCTTACTGACCTTTCATGTTTATATGATGAGAGATCCCCTCTTACTCTCATCATTTCGTTTTATGAAAGTTTAAGTGACGCCGTTAGGCTGCCGAATTTTTAAGGGATTCTTTCACCCTTCTCATTTTTTTCAAGTTCGATTTTCATGTCAAGTCTTTCAAGTTCCTTTTTATTATGTTTGGGTATGATCTATATATCTATCATACTTATCTATTATGATCATATGATGAGGGACCCTATTTGATCTTGTCAAATCATTTTCTTTTGAAGTTAAGTGACGCCGTAAGGCTGCCGAATTTTCATAAGAGAAATCTAATCTTTTTTTTCCTTCCATGTTTTTCATTTCAAATGGTATGCCCCTCAAATTTCATTACCATGTCCATATGTCCTTCTTACTCTTTCACCCTACTGTTTTATGGATATTTTATGAGTGGGTGACCCATGTCCCCTCTCATTTCAATGTTTTCTAAAATCCCGAAACTTAGCCGTTATGCTGCAGAATTTTCCCCTCAAAATGCCTCTCTCTTTTCTCAAAAATTATTTTATGTTATAAAGTGAATACTAAAAGCTCTTATTTATACAAGGGTATTCACATATATATCAAAATGTTCCATTTTAAATTCTGGGATTTACATACATGAGACCCGCTTTCCCTTTCCGTGGGTTTAAAGTGACGTAAAAATCATGTCTTTAAAGCAGTTTTTAAAACGTTATGATTATGAAATGAAACCCATTTATTTTATGCTATGTGGGTTATTTATGAAATGTTTGATGATCATATATGTGGCTCACATGATAATAAAGGCAAATTTAAGGGTGCGCCCTGATAGCGCTCCAATGCATTGGGTAATGATGTAACCACTAGAGATTACAATTTTCACGATACCTTGGTGAATAACCTTGGTAATTTTCAAATGACACCTTGGGGATGGACCTTGGTGATATGTTCATGATTGTCTATGTTAAATGATGTAGCCACATCTTCAAGTTATGAAAAATGTTATTTTTATTATGAAATGCCTCATGATTTCTTTCTCATGCCTTAAAGTTCTTTTCATGTCCTTATTGAAGTATCTCAAGTTCACATGTAAAATGTTCCTCTTGTTTCCCTTACGGGGCCTTCTGCTCACCCTTTCTTTTGATGTATGTCCCCAGGTTATGAGATGCAGTAATGAACCTAGAATGAACTTAAGGAGACGCCTTTCAAGTGTTTAAGAAGAATGTTTTATGTTGTTTTCATGTATTATGTTCCTGGTTTCCAAGACACTAGACCTTAAAGATCCTCAGTTTTGTGTAATGTAATGAAAGTTTATGTTATAAAATGGCGGGATGCCATAGTTGGTATCAAAGGATGGTTTAGTTATTTGTGGAAATTAGGATATAAAAACTTTAGGAAGAACCCTATAGAAAAGTTTAAATATAGGAAAACTTCCTGGTATTTTGGTAAGTATTGAGTAAGTGGTCTATCAAACAAATACATCCCTGTCTGGATATGAGCAGGTAGAGGCGGCTCTGGCACAGATGTACATAGGGGTAAAACCCGAAAACACCGCTTTGAGCTAGACTCGAACGGGAACTGGTGCACGATAACGGGCCTTGCTGCACTCTTGGTTACGACACTCCCGGGGGATATGTTTGGTTAATCACATGATTTTTATGAATCATTATGAAGGAATTATAGAGAACTATAATTGTCTAAGCACGAAGTCTTAGTTAAAAGATTCATAAATGAAATAAGTTTCTCACTAAGGTTTTATTCTTTTAGAGAATGGCGGGCAATAGGAGAAACCGTGCCAATGGTGACCGCAATGCACCATGTGCTGACGGCCCTCCGATGGAAGCCGGAATGGAAACATTCATGCGAATGATGAACCAACTGACTCAAGTTATGAGTAATAACTTGAATCAAGCTGAGAGGCCGACCTCACCACGAAGGGAACAACTTTCTGTTGAGTCCTTCATGCATCAACGACCGCCAACATTCAGTGGATCTACTGACCCATTGGTTGCGGAACAATGGATAAGCTCCATTGAAAAGATCTTTTCTGTACTTCATTGTTCGGAACAAGAAAAAGTCACCCTTGTTGTTTACCGCCTAGAGGGAGAAGCTGATCAGTGGTGGTCACTGATCAAAAACATGAAGCCACGAGGAGAGATGGAAGCTATGGAGTGGGAAGAATTTCAGGGGATTTTCTTTAACAAGTATTTCCATCGTTCCATGAGAACGAAAATGGAGAAAGAGTTTCTCGAGCTGAAGCAGAAGGAGAACGAATCTGTCGGAAGCTATGAGATGAACTTCACAAGGCTTTCCCGTTATACCTCAAGCTTTGTCATGGACCCTAATGGGAAGGTTGATAGATTCTTTGGCGGACTACGACCACATCTGCGGAAGAATCTAGCCAACAGGGACTACGATAGCTATGGAGAAATAGTTCGAAGTGCTATGAAAGTTGAACTAGAGTTTGGGGAGACACAATGGTCTCACAAATCTAATGAGAAGAAGAGAACTCTAGAACCAAGCCTGGGAAGAAGTTTTGATCAGGAAAGAGGTGGAAAGAATATGCAACATGCCACATGCAATAAATGTGGGAAGAAGCATCCGGGGAACTGCTTTATCGGAAGTGGCAAGTGCTATAGGTGTGGAAAAGAAGGCCATATTTCTCGGAATTGTCGTGGTGATGTGAAGCCTCAACTTCCCAACACTAACGACAGAGGAAAGATGGTTCTGGCCCTACCCGAAGTCACATGCTTCAAGTGTGGACAGCTTGGGCACTTTGCTAATCAATGTCCAAATCCGAGGGCGGTGGAGGGGAATCACCATCAACCTCAGCAGAGGCCAAGGGAGCAAGGTCGTGCTTTCGCTATCACAACAACTGAAGTTGAAGTTCCGAACGATGTGGTAGCAGGTACTCTTGTTGTCCTCTCAAAACTAGCAAGTGATTTATTTGATTCTGGTTCTATGCATTCCTTTATTTCTTCCAAGTTTGCAAAGAATATAGAATCAATCCCCGAATTGCTTGAGGTAGAGTTTTCAGTCAAGACTCCAAGTGGGATTATCCATGAATCAACAGTGTTTAGAGAATCTAGTGTTTACTTTGGTGAGCACAATCTTATCGCAAATCTAGTAGTCATTCCCCTGATGGAATTCGACGTTATACTAGGGATGGACTGGCTCTCAAAGTATAATGCTAAGATCAAATGCAAAAGTAAGGAAATCTCAGTAGTCTTGAATGAACGACCTACAGTTATCTTCCAAGGAGAGATATCCCGAACTGATCCCTATCTAGAAGCACCTCCTATAGCTTTCTTTATGGAGTTAATCGGTGATGATGAAGAAGGGAAAGGGAGCATACAAATTGAAGATGTTCCAATTGTTCAGGAATACATGGATGTATTTCATGAGGAGTTACCTGGACCTCCCCCAGAAAGAGAGGTAGATTTCTCCATTGAACTCGTACCTGGGTCTCAACCGATATCAAAGACTCTG
Organism: Viscum album; assembly: GCA_963277665.1. Lineage (NCBI taxonomy): Eukaryota > Viridiplantae > Streptophyta > Magnoliopsida > Santalales > Viscaceae > Viscum > Viscum album. Next base: position 1,458,578,960 of record OY728150.1, on the reverse strand, counting down.
TATAGAATGGCAAATGTGGAGCAAGAAGAGTTAAAGAAACAACTCCAAGACTTGTTGGAGAAGGGGTTTATCCGACCGAGTGTGTCTCCTTGGGGAGCACCAGTTCTCTTTGTGAAGAAGAAGGATGGATCAATGCGGCTATGCATTGATTATAGAGAACTGAACGGGATTACAGTGAAGAACAGATACCCTCTTCCAAGAATTGATGATTTATTTGACCAACTTCGTGGGGCTCAATTCTTCTCTAAGATTGACCTTCGATCTGGTTATCATCATCTGAGGGTGAAGAAGGAAGATATTCCAAAGACTACCTTCCGATCAAGATATGGGCATTATGAGTTTACTGTTATGCCCTTCGGCTTGACTAATGCTCCTGCTATTTTCATGGATTTGATGAATAGAGTCTTTAAGGACTACCTTGATAACTTTGTGGTAGTTTTTATTGATGATATTTTGATATATTCAAAAAGTTATGAGGAGCATGAAAATCATCTGAGGGTTATTTTGAAAACTCTACGGAAGGAGAGGCTCTTTGGGAATTTCAGCAAGTGTGAGTTTTGGTTACAACAAGTGGCTTTCTTGGGGCACATCGTAACCAATGAAGGAATCTCGGTTGACCCTGCAAAGACAATGGTTGTGGAGGAGTGGCCTCAACCCACAACAGTAACTGAGATTCGTAGTTTCCTTGGTTTAGCGGGATATTATAGGAGGTTTGTGAAAAACTTTTCACGGCTTTCTAATCCACTAACCAAGTTGACTCGAAAAGGGGTTAAGTTCATCTGGACAAAGGAATGTGAGGAAAGTTTCCAAGAGCTGAAGAAGAGATTGGTTACTGCACCTGTGTTAACACTACCCTCTATCGGAGAAGGATTCGTTATTTTTAGCGATGCATCTCTGAAAGGGCTTGGGTGCGTCCTCATGCAAAATGACAAAGTAATTGCTTATGCATCTCGACAGTTGAAGATTCATGAGCAGAATTATCCTACGCATGATCTAGAGCTGGCGGCAGTTGTTTTTGCTCTAAAGATATGGAGGCACTATATTTATGGGGAGAAATGTGATATATACACTGACCACCAAAGTCTAAAGTATATTTTCACTCAGAAAGAATTGAACATGAGACAAAGGAGATGGTTGGAGCTTATTAAAGACTATGATTTTTCAATTCATTATCACCCTGGAAGAGCAAACAAAGCCGCGGATGCGTTAAGCAGGAAAGATCCTGTTGTTCTGGCAACAATGAGGATCCTGGGAGATCCCTTGATTAATGATCTAGTAAAACTGGACATGGGAATTATAAGGAAAGGGACATCATCAACCCTATCCCAAATGATTTCTCAACCTTCATTACTAGAGAAGATCAAGAAGGCTCAAAAAGAAGATCCTTTTCTGCAGGAGAAGTTCGAGGCTGTAAAGGATGGGAAGTTCCCTGATTTCAATATTGATCAAGAAGGTGTATTGAAATTTCGTACAAGACTATGTGTTCCATCTATTCCGGAGATAAAGAAAGAACTGATGGATGAAGCTCATAGCTCTACTTTCTCTATACATCCGGGAAGCACTAAGATGTATAGAGACCTTCGTGATCATTATTGGTGGGATAACATGAAGAGGGAGATTGCCGATTACACTACAAGGTGCCTGGTGTGTCAGCAAGTAAAGGCAGAAAGACAACTTCCTAAGGGGGTCTTACAACCGCTACCCATACCAGTATGGAAGTGGGATAATATCACCATGGACTTTGTAACTGGTCTCCCGAAAACATCCAAAGGAAACAATGCGATATGGGTTATTGTGGACCGTCTCACCAAGACAGCCCATTTTATCTCTATTCGGGAAGATTTCTCTCTGGACCAGCTTGCCAAGATATACGTGAAGGAAGTGGTAAGGCTGCATGGGGTACCACTATCCATCGTATCTGATCGTGACCCAAGATTCACATCAAAATTCTGGAGAAGTCTTCAGCATGCTCTGAATACTGAATTGAATTTTAGTACGGCCTATCATCCTCAAACTGATGGCCAATCTGAAAGGACTATTCAGACACTCGAAGACATGTTGAGATTATGCTCAATGGAATTTAAAGGTGGATGGGATCAACACCTCCCATTAGTGGAGTTCTCCTATAACAACAGCTTCCATGTGAGTATTCAGATGGCACCCTATGAAGCTCTATATGGAAAGCGGTGTAGAACTCCTACTTGTTGGGATGAAACTGGTGAGAGGAAGCTTCTTGGGCCTGATCTTGTGCAAGAAATGACAGAACAAGTTCATGCCATCCAACAACACATAAAAGCTGCTCAGAGTCGGCAGAAGAGCTATGCTGACAATCGACGAAGAGACTTGGAGTTTGGTGTTGGTGACAAAGTCTTCCTTCGAATCTCTCCATGGAAGAGAGTCATGCGGTTTGGGAAGAAAGGGAAGATCAGCCCTAGGTACATTGGCCCCTATGAAATCCTTGATCGCATAAGAGCAGTGGCCTATCGTCTAGCACTTCCACCGAACCTAGCTCAAGTTCACAATGTCTTCCATGTATCTCTCTTGAGGAAGTACATACCCGACCCTTCGCATGTACTGAACCCAGAGGTGGTACAACTTGAACATGACCTCTCTTATGAAGAGCAGCCAGTGGAGATCTTAGACCGTAGAGACAAGGTTCTACGAAACAAGACTACCCACCTTGTGAAAGTGTTATGGAGGAATCATAAGTACGAAGAAGCGACTTGGGAGCCCGAGGAAACGATGAAGCAAAAGTACCCTAACCTTTTCGGCTAGGCCTCAAGTATAAATTTCGGGGACGAAATTTCTTAAGGGGGGAAGAATGTAACGACCCAATCTTTTTGAGTATTATATTAACTTACTCTTAATGATTTAATAAGACGTTAATGGTTAATGCAGAAAGGGGAGTTGATGGCTTCATCCAGTAGAATCAACCCTTACGAAGCCCACTTATCAGAGCTTGGGAAGGAGGTAGCATCTGTGGGCTTCGCTTTGGACCAAGCCCAAGCCGAGCTCCAGTGTGTCAAACTTGAACGAAAATGCTTGCAGGAGAAGTTCAAGTTAGTGGAGATTGCTACTAGGGAAATGTTATCTGAGCCTCCCTCAGATTCTTTCACCATAGCACACCTTACACTTAGGTCTTATGCCAGTGTTATAAGGGGCTATGTGATGAGACCCTAGTTTCCTTGTGTAATCCTTTCGGGTGAATAAATTGAGATTTCTTCCTTTAGTGATGTTTGTGAAATTTCAAATGTCTAGATAATTTTAGAATGTATTTTATTGATGAATTTTGAAAAAGGGATATTTTGAAATATTTATGTAAACCCTAAATAACTAATGATGTGTAATGATTTTCAAAAAATGGTCTTCTACAAAAGTGTTCATTAAGGAATTTGGAGTCTAATAAGATCAACTTAATTTTTGATGAATAGTAAATTATGAATAGTGATTTTACGCTTAGGATTAGTAATATGACCAAATGGATTAGTAATTTCACTCAAAGAAAGTTTTAATATAATTTAGACACCTAGATTCAGTAATGAGATTCAATAAAATGGGTAAATAACGGTTTCATAAATTATTAGTCAAGTATTAGTTTTTTCGGATGAATAGTGTTTTTTAATTAAAAATTAAATTAAAAATATTTAGAAAAATATTTTTATAAAATGGATTTCATTTTTGAAATCAGAGCATTGATATTTGGTTAAGGTGAAATTTTGGGGTTATTCTGAGAAAGTTGAATTTTCAGTGAATAGTAAAAATACAGTTTTAGGGTTTCGGTATGTTTAATGACATCATAATGGTGTCATGATGATGTCATGAGATCTTTTGAGGGTTGGCCGGACAAGGGTGATGAATTATTGTTTTGGGGGCCCCATGTGGCCTAACTCCATGACAAATGCCAAGGGAGAGCACATGGGTTTGAGAAAAGCACATGTGAGGTGTCCCTTGGCCATTAATGCTTTGTCCCCTCACTTTCCCTATAAATACCCACCCTTTCCTCCCTTAGTTTTCACTCCCAACTCTCCCCCAACGAAGTTCTGGTCTTCTTACCTTCCAAGGAGTCCTCCAAAGGTTCCCCCAAGCCCTCAAGGTCCAATCCTTTGAGTTTCAAGAGTCACGTTTTAAGGTAAGGGATCCGACCCCTCTCTTTCTTTTCATGTAATCTCTTTTATGTCATTCCTATTATGCTCCATGTTTTTATGTGAGAGGATGTTCTTTTATATTCCTCTTACTGCCCTTTCATGTTTATATGATGATAGATCCCCTCTTACTCTCATCATTTCGTTTTATAAAAGTTTAAGTGACGCCGTTAGGCTGCCGAATTTTTAAGGGATTCTTTCACCCTTCTCATTTTTTTCAAGTTCGATTTTCATGTCAAGTCTTTCAAGTTCCTTTTTATTATGTTTGGGTATGATCTCTATATCTATCATACTGATCTCTTATGATCATATGATGAGGGACCCTATTTGATCTTGTCAAATCATTTTCTTTTGAAGTTAAGTGACGCCGTAAGGCTGCCGAATTTTCATAAGAGAAATCTAATCTTTTTTTTCCTTCCATGTTTTTCATTTCAAATGGTATGCCCCTCAAATTTCATTACCATGTCCATATTTCCTTCTTAATCTTTCACCCTACTGTTTTATGGATCTTTTATGAGTTGGTGACCCATGTCCCCTCTCATTTCAATGTTTTCTAAAATCCCGAAACTTAGCCGTTATGCTGCAGAATTTTCCCCTCAAAATGCCTCTCTTTTTTCTCAAAAATTATTTTATGTTATAAAGTGAATACTCAAAGCTCTTATTTATACAAGGGTATTCACATATATATCAAAATGTTCCATTTTAAATTCTGGGATTTACATACATGAGACCCTCTTTCCCTTTCCGTGGGTTTAAAGTGACGTAAAAATCATGTCTTTAAAGCAGTTTTTAAAACGTTATGATTATGAAATGAAACCCATTTATTTTATGCTATGTGGGTTATTTATGAAATGTTTGATGATGATATATTTGGCTCACATGATAATAAAGGCAAATTTAAGGGTGCGCCCTGATAGCACTCCAATGCATTGGGTAATGATGTAACCACTAGAGATTACAATTTTCACGATACCTTGGTGAATAACCTTGGTAATTTTCAAATGACACCTTGGGGATGGACCTTGGTGATATGTTCATGATTGTCTATGTTAAATGATGTAGCCACATCTTCAAGTTATGAAAAATGTTATTTTTATTATGAAATGCCTCATGATTTCTTTCTCATGCCTTAAAGTTCTTTTCATGTCCTTATTGAAGTATCTCAAGTTCACATGTAAAATGTTCCTCTTGTTTCCCTTACTGGGTCTTCTGCTCACCCTTTCTTTTGATGTATGTCCCCAGGTTATGAGATGCAGTAATGAACCTAGAATGAACTTAAGGAGACGCCTTTCAAGTGTTTAAGAAGAATGTTTTATGTTGTTTTCATGTATTATGTTCCTGGTTTCCAAGACACTAGACCTTAAAGATCCTCAGTTTTGTGTAATGTAATGAAAGTTTATGTTATAAAATGGAGGGATGCCATACATAAACCATTCCAAAACCCACTATTAAAATTGCAGACTTGGAAACATGTATGTGCGCCTCTACTTACACAATTTTCACTAACCGTGTGCTAGGACATTTTACCCCTAAACTTGGGTTATAGGCTCTGAACTAGCCCTTGACACCCCCAATACACTACAAGAAAACACACCTTTAACAGTGTTGACATTTATCAGTGCTAGAAAAATGTGCTGGTAAATTATATCTTTATGAGTGATAAAATAAGCACTGGTAAAGGGATACCTTTATCATAGATTCTAAATATGATGCATGGTGTGACTGTTATAACTCCAAGTGTTTGTTATTAATTTAAAATTGACATTTTAATACAAAAAAGTGTCACTTACTGGAAACTGAGAAAACACACTTAGATTGTCTTGATAATTTGGGAAAATTATTCATAATTTATTTGTGACATGTATAAATTAGTCTCATGTCAAACCCACACACGATTCCACCTATATGGCTCAAAGTGGGTGTTTTTAGTTTAAAATGATATTTTAGTAAAAAATAAAAGTGGCATACTTAAAACCAAGGAAATGCATTTTGATTGTTTGATACATTAATAAAATGATCAATGATTCATTTTGGATGTTTATAAATTATACACACCTCAATCCAATGCATGGTGTGACTGTAATGACTCCATGTGCATCTTTTTATTCAAAATTGACATTAATTTTAGTGAAAAAAACAACTAACATACTCAAAACCGAGAAAATACATTTGGATTGTTTTTGTACATTATGAAAATTATCCATTAGTCATTTGTGGTATGTAAGAAACATCTTCACCTCAACATGATGCATGGTGTGACCAGTATGACTCTAAGTGTATCTTTTTATTCAAAACTAACATTAATTTTAATCAAAAAAATAACTGCCATACTCAAAACTGAGAAAACGCATTCGTATTGTTTCTGTACTTTAGGAAAATGATCTATAAGTCATATGTGACATATAAGAATCAGTCACATCTCAATTAGACAGACGGTGTGACCAGTATGACTCTAAATGTGCCTTTTTATTCAAAATTTACATTAATTTTAGTAAAAAAACAACTGAAATACTCTATAATAGTTTTTTCTTGTATTTATGCTAGAAATTTTATTTCATTTAAATTCATTATTTGTATCTTATTTTTGTAATTTTTTTCTTTTTTTTGGTGATATAGTGTGTTTTTATATCACACTACACCTGTTTCTAGTGTTGTAGTGTGTTGTAGCATCATACTTTAGTTTTCACCATTATCAGTGCTACAAAATACGTTGATAAAGATATCCTTTATCAGTGATTTTATAAGAACCAATAAAGGAGTACTTTATCAATGCTTCTAAAAGCAATGATAAAGGTATCCTTTATCATCACTTGTACGAGTTCCAATAAAGTGTCTCTTTATTAGTGTTAAATAAAAGTGCTAATAAATGGTGTCTTTTATCAACACTGATAAAATTATGATTTATTAGCACTTTTATTTGCACTGATAAATCTACCCTTTATCATCACTTTTCTTGAACTGATAAAATCCTTGGCCTTTTAATTGTTTTGAGGTATTCAACGCTTTTCTAGTGCTGATAAAGTCTTATTATAGCACTGTTAAAAGTGTTTTTTGTAGTAGTGATAACTCCATGACCTCAAAGGGAATTTTTATTAGGCCATATTTGATCATTTAAACTGAGAATTGATGTAGAATATAGAATATGTACCTCAAATAAGAATCTAGTTCTTAAAAACTTCCCCCTTAAATTAATTCATCCTAAAATTTACTTTCTAAGGCTGGTGAAGTATGGTCTGTGAATAACTTTGGTCGTGCAATCGTGCATCTTCCTCCTACTCCCAGGTCTTGTCTTATACATGGTAGTGCTACCATAACACCCATATAAGAGGAACTAACCATCCTTGGAGAACCTTCATGTTATGATCCAAAATATGTATAGGATGATTCTCAAAGGATGCATCTACCTGTAACTCAACCTCCTTGGGATGAAAGGAATTAGAGAATACTGAATAATAATGTCTCATCTAAGAAACATAGAACACATCATGCATGGTATGGTACCTCTGAGTTAACTACAACTGATAGGCTACCAGCCCGACTCTCTCCATAATCTCAAATGGCTCGATATAACATGGTGAAATCTTACCCTGTCTCTTGATTCTCCTATGTCCTAACCTCGGTGAGATTTTTAAGAAAAATCAATCTTCAACCTCTAACTCTATAGGTCATCTCCATAGATTGTTGTATGGTTTCGGATGAGACTTCACAACAGTCATCCAATTCTAAATCAACTACACCTTCTATGTTGTCTCCTGAAAGAGATGAGGTCCAAGCACAATTACCTCTCCCACCTCTATCCAACATAAGGGTGATCAGAATAGCCTACCGTAGGGATCCTCATAAGGTTCCATCTTAATAGTATCCTGAAATATATTGTTTTAGAGGATTCCAAACAAGGGTATATGACTCTACCAAGAGCCCCCAAAATCTAGGGAGCATTCCCACAACATGTACTCAAGAGACTGAATCATTCACTCTTATTGGCCATTATTATAAGGGTGGTATGTTGTGCTCATAATCATCTGTGTACCCAATTCCATCTGCATCCCTTTCTAGAACCGTGAAGTAAACTGGTAATCCCAATCTGAAATGATAGTGTGTGGGACCCCATGAAGTTGTACTATCTCATAAATGTACAACCTCTCAATCACATCAACACTGAAGGTTTTTTTTAATCGACAGTAAATGTGAAACCTTTGTGAGCATGTCAACAACAACCCATACAACATCATTACCTTGAGGAGACCTCAGTAAACCTATCATGAAATCCATCACAACATCAGCCCACTTACACTTAGGGATGGGTAACTTTTATAAAAGTATGGTTGGTCACTGGTGTTTTGTCTTCACCTACTGATAGGTTGAACACCTCATGAAAAAACTAGCTACATTTCTTTTCATACCTAGACACCAATACTGGAAATGTAAATCTCGATACATCTTGGTGAAACCATGGTGCAGTTACCAAACTGAAGAATAAAAATCATGCATTATATCTTCACACGTGTTTGAAGAGATGAATATGCAGCCATGTGAATGGATAATTTCATCCTCACTTATGGTCTAACTAGGAGGAGGTCCTTCACCTGCCACACTCTCTCGTAGGACTAGGCCCTTAGAATCTGATAGCTGCCTCATTATAACTCTATCCATGAGTGTAGATTTAATACCTAAATATGATATAAATTCTTCCCCTAACTGTTGTGAACCTCTAAGTACATCTCAAAGAAGAAATCCATGATCACCAATACTATTATCCTATTGCACTGCCTATATCTAAGTTCCCATGCTCAATGCATTGGACACTGCATTTCCTTGACCATGTGTGTAGTAAAGCTCGAAATTGTAATACTATAGGTACTAAACACACCATTGCTACCTCGTATTCATACCACACTATGTAAATATGTACTTGAGTCCTTTTGGTCTGTGTACACCACAAAATTCTCTCCTAGTAAATAGTGTATCCAACTACAAAATGCATGAAAAAAATTAGCTAACTTGAGATCATGCTTTGGGTAATTCCTCTCATGTGTAATCAACTGCTAAGACCCATACACCATAACTCTATCTCCCTACATAAGAACTTATCTAAGTCTAATGCCATATTCATCACAATAAACCATATAAATCCTACTTGTCTCTAGAAAATTAAGTATCAGTGTTGAAGTCAATCTCCCTTTCAACTTATGAAAGGTTGTCTCATGGGAATCTGACCATACAAACTTCACACCCTTCTTAGTCAATCTTGTAAGTGGTGATTCTAGGAATGATAAGTCCTATATTAAATTCTGATAGTAACCATCCATACCTAAGAAAATCCATACCTCAAATACATTCTTGGGTTGTTCCCGGAAAACTATAGTTATCACCTTCTATTGGTCGATTGATACTCATATCTCTGAGATAATGTGACCTAATAAGTGAATCGTATCTATCCAAAATGGATCTTTATGATCTTAGCATATAATTGATTCTCTCTTAGTGTATTTAATATGATCTCAAGATGTTTGGAATGGTCATGTAAATTATGAGAATACACCAAGATACCATCCATGAAAACCACCACAAAAGAATCAAGATAATGATGTAACACTCGGTTCATCAGAAACATAAAGACCATTGGTGTATTCATGAGATCGAATGGAAAAACTAAATACTCATATAGACCATACCTGCTACTAAAAGTTGTGTGAGGTGTGTATAATGGGATAAAATGCACCCAATGATAACCAGATCTCAAATAAATCTTTAATAAGACCTGAGCTCCTTAGACCTACATGAAGAGATCATTTATCAACGGTAGAGGATACTGGTTCTTAAATGTCAGTTGGATCAATTTCTGGTAATCCACACATATCCTGATATTTTTTTCTTCATTTTTCACAAAAATGACTAACAATACCCAAAGAGAGGTATGGGTTTAGATGAAACCCTTTGCCTATAAATACTCTAACTGCCTCTTGAGCTCTTTTATCTTAGTATTAGTCACCCTATGAGGATGAATGGATACAGGTGCAGCTCCTGTAACTAGATCGATAGAGAAATTTACCTCTATCACTAGAGGTAATCTGGCAAATTTGTCTGGAAAACATCTTTGAAATGATCAATCACTATAATTAAATCATCCTGACATGTTTCCTGACCATCCATATATAAACTCACAATACGGGATATCATCCTTCCCATCCCACAATGCTTGGGTCCATATCAGATCTTCTGTACATCCCATTCACCTTTGTGAATAAATGATCTTCCCTCTGGTGATGTGAAGGTCACCATGTGGTGATAGAAATCAATAAAAGCATGAAAGGTGGCCAACTAGTTAATCCTAATAATGATATCAAATCTTATAATCTCAAGGACAAAGAGGTATCATATGAAGTGACCCCTTCCTATCTCAAGGGGAACTCCCTCCACTGATGTACATCCTCTGTTATAATCTCCAATGGAGTGTCAAGCATCATAAATCCATTAGAAGAATGAAAACTGAGCCTAAGGCTCTCCACAATGGGTACATATATAATTCTATGTGAAGATCCTATATCAAAAAGTGCATAAGCTAAAGTATAGGAATCTATAATAGTACCTCTGACACTAGAAGGTCTGGGGTCTTTCTTTTCAAGGGTTTATTGCACTATGTATATCTATCCTAAACCACATACCTATGATACTACCTAGCTACCCTGAGTAGATCCACCCTATTGTCGTTGTGAAACTATGGTCTGAATACCATGACCATGACCACCACCTTGGCTCGATTGGCCAACTATATTCCAACTCCCTACATAATGAGTAGTTGTTTACCCTCATCTTGAATGTGTATTCAGTGTAGGCTCTATCTCACTGGCTTCTAGAGGAAACATTCTACAAAATTGTTGTATATGGGACATATTGACGTAGGATCAGCACTTGACTGGGTCCCTCATACATTGTGGCCTCACATGTCTTGGCCTACTACACTGGTAGGACCTCACCAAACTACCTAAGTGTATTCTATACCTACTGGTATCAACATGTGGAAGCTCCAGATGATGCTTCCAACTATCATTTGATGCAATACCAAATTGAGATGTCAAACCGCCCAAGCTCACACCTCTATCCTCTCTTAGGTTATGCTCTGTGATAAATGCTTAATTCACTATTTTGGAAATTTTATTCATCCTAAATATATTCACATACGATTGGATTTAATACCTGATAACATCCTTGAATCACCTAACTTTAGATATCTTGTCACCCATCATAATAGGTTCGAAGTGTTGGAGCTCAGTAAAATGGGATGAATATTCCATAACTGATGACATTCCCTACTCTAGGTGCACAAACTCTCAGGCTCTATTGAACCTCAATGTATCAGAATAGAAGTAGTTATATAAGGCCATACAAAAATCCCTCCAGGACATCTCCTAAAGATAATACATCTAAGTAATAACATCCCAATATCTCTTGGTTAAATCACGTAGCATATGCATAGTGAGATTTACCCTCCTCTCACGAGGCATCTCTAGATTATCAAATATAGACAGAATTACCTCTATCCATGAATCTAATGTTTGTGTTCCCCCATCCCCTGAAAAAGTGGTTGGGTTCTATTCTTGTAACTCACATTTCAACTCTTCCATAGTCTAGTTAGGTCACAGTGCTCATTGAATGGTTTTTATGAAGTGTAAGAACCCATCATGGAACTATGTATCAACACTTGTGTCTCGTACAACTACCGGTTCCATAGCTATCATGAATGGAGTATCCAGTAATAGCCCATGTCCTACCACCTCTGGAGTATAGTTGTTTCCACCCTCCCGGTATACGACTTGAGGATGTTGTGGAGGTATACCTCTACAAATTCCAAATGCATTCCTCGGATCAATATTATTATCATGTTTTCTAGATCAAAAGAATATATATTTAAGATGGATAGGTAAAAACCTTCCTCTACAAGAAAAAACCCATTTTTACTTCATGAGTCTGGTCTAGGCGATGTACGAATCATACATAAAATCTAGATACATTGCCTACTACCCAATACTAAGGTCAAGACTGGGTCAAGTTTTCTTTTTTAACCAATTTCAGTTTCCAAGTTCATTTGAATTTACATTTTTAATTTGAATTTATATACTCATTTATATTTAAATTCATTCTCTTTTTAATTCACATTCACTTTCAATAGTTTGAATCAAATTGTTCGAAAAATTATGATCCATGAGGGACCATACACATCAGGAACCAAAGTATGGAATCCACCTAATTCGTACCATAACATATTCCATAACACCTATCAAAATAGTAGTCATAACTATGACATCACTTGACACAACATTTGCAATAATTAATGCATCCTAAATGGAATGGAATAATGCATAGAATGTGATTCTAACAAGTGAAAATATGATGCATGAGATGGAATACCCTCATATGATTGGGTTTCAACATAATAGAACCCATAATCATATTAGTAATAACATCACAATACAATTGAATCACCCAACAGTGGAATCAAATCAACTATAACAATAAAAATCCAAAAAAAATTGAGGTAATTTGAATTTTTCATGTACGTGGGGTATCTACTCCCAAGCACATTTCATTACCAAAGTCCATTTCCTTTCCATCCCTTTATATTTTCTCCAAAAATTAAATTAAACCAGAAAATAATCCTCTAATGCCATTTTATAATGTCCCAGACTCAGATGCCTCTGAAAGGTGCCCTAAGCCTTGTTGGTTACATGGCCCCAAGTGCATCTCCCCAAATACCAGAGGTTTTCGACTAGAAGTGACGGTCTGGGTGTGTCCATGGGGATACTATACCCTCATCACCAGAGTGTAGCATAGTGTAATATCAATAACATACATGTAGCGAAAGTAGTAAAACATAAAAACAATATATCAACAATAGGAATAGATAAAAAACCAAAGTAATCTCTAATTAAATGATGATAATGATGATACATGTCATATGTCTATAATTAATCATCCAACACATCTATATTATAATTAAATGATGATCATCTTGGTCCCATGCTTCCCTTCTCCCAATAAATCATCAAGAACTTGTAGTAGGGTGCCTTCCCTTATCAATAACTATAATCATGTAGTCTATTTGGGTACCCAAAGGTGGCCCAAATAGGGAGTGAGATATAATCCTAGTAGGAAACCACCCAAGTTCAGGTTCTAATTAGTCAGTGAATATATATATAACAACATCCTGAGGAGAAATATAAAAAGTAAAGAAATTAATCGAAATTAAACATCCTATAGGGTTCATGTTATCATTTATAATCAAGTTCAATTGATCAAATACATTTACAAGATAATTATTTTATTTAATAGTCAGGCCTATGTCAATTTATAACATGTTCAATTAACAATTTATTCTCATTTGAATATTAAGTCTCGAGACCCATCACGTATCCTGGCATCCCCTGTGGGAACATGTATCAAAGGATGCTTAAACAGAACATCCATAAAATGCAATTCAAAACTGAATCCAGGCTTGTAATTTGTCTTGGAAGATGCATCACATAGATCAATTCATTATTTATTCACTTTAAAACTTGATCTTATACATGGAATTCATGATTTGGAATCCATGTATCACTCTAGGTGTAATATAAACCAACATCATACAAGCTCGTACATGGAGATCCTAAAGAACCCAGGTATCATTCTTAGTGTGGTGTAATATCTCATCTATTTGATTCCATACTTGGATGTCCACTAGGGGATCCCAGGTATCACCAATGGAAAAATATCAAATGACCCTCAAGTTTATCTATGTCATTCTTATAAGAATCCATGAATCACTCTGTATATGAGTCAAGCCTCATAGATTGTCCTTGTTAATCTGGTATGGAGTCCAAGTATCACTCAAACATAAGAAAGGTTCAATCCAATTGAGTACATCCAAGGAATTATCATTTGAATCCATGTGTAAACCAAAGGAAAATAAGAATTAAATATCAAAATCAATTAATCAATCACATTTATTCCTATCAAGGTCAAAACCAAGAACATTCAATTCAAACCTCAACTCTAAAGGTATATAAAGACACAGGCCAATCTTAGAAGGCTTTCCTCTTAGCTACTCAAATGGGAAAATTTTTATAAAGAGTAATTCAATCTTTAACAAGAAATTACATCGAATAGACTCTATCTAACTTACATGGTCACATCAATGAAAAGAGGCAATTCAAGATTAAACAAGCTATTAAAAGTTAAGGCCAAGGTTCGTGTTCATTTCATCCCTTCCCATTAATCAATTAAATTATTTTTGATCTCACAATTCAATTTAAAATTACATTTATCAATTAAAAATTCACTTATAATTATCAATTCAACATTCAACATACCAAGGTAAATGGAAAAAATGTAACAAATCAAGGTGTCCAAGTACATATTCTATTAAATGGCCCATTTAAATTCACAACACACATAAAAGGTTGGATTCATTTAAGGACATCAATATATAATTTTCATGAAGGGCCTCTTTAATTATATAATCCATACTTATCAATTTAATTCAAGGATAAAAATTCAATTTAAGGTGTTTCCAAGAATTGGGAACCAGGAACAACAACATATACATAAATCACTCTACTATAAATGAAAGGCACGAGACCACCTACCGTAGGTCCGTAGTTGATAGATTGTCCAATATCGGCTCTTGATTCAACTTAGATCATGAGAAAATCAAAGAACGGACAAGGAACCCATAAATAGGGCATATTAGCTTACACGTAAATAGTATATCTGATATGCATAAAAAAGAATAATGGATAAAAAGAAATTTAGATCTTACTAATGTCGATCCAACAAGATGAATAAACCTCGATTACGAGCTCGGATAGAAGAGATATCTCCAAACCAAGAATAGCCAGCAAGGGAGATCTCTCAAGGGGCTATTTTTCATGAGGGGGAGTGAAAAAATAATAGGTTTTAAGAATTAATTTATGGGGAAAATGGTAATTTTACCAAAAATATGTGGGTAATATGGTTTAGGTGCACGGTTATCTATAGGGAAAGGGTCACCCGCATAGTTTGACTAACTATGCACAAACTGTTCCAAAATCCACTGTCAAAATTTCATACCTGAATGTGCGTCCATGCGGCCCAACTCGTACAGTTTTTCTAACCATGTGCCAGGCCATTTCACCCCTAAACTTGGGTTTTGGGCTCCGAACCAGCCCCAGACAACCCTGATACCTCCATTACATCAAAGGGAATTTGTATTGGGCCATATTTCAGCATTTAAACTGAGAATTTTAGGAAAATAAAGGATTCATACCTCAATGAAGAACTAATTTATTACACATGGTATCTCTCACTCTCTTGATATATAGAGAATGTACCCTATTTCATAAGATTATAGGCTCGTTAGACTGGTCATGGATGTCTGAGTTACTCCCTGGACCATCTAGAACTAGTATTCTGGGTATATGGCCACTTACATCCGCACGTACTTGGTTTATATAGGTGGATTCAATATATATAATTATACTATATATATATATTATTACTATATATATATATAGTGACTATCTAGACATTCCTTTTAGAAATGAGCTGAAGTAGGTAGAGATGTTAAGTGTCCCTTAGAAACCTGAGTGGCCTAGTTATTTATTTCATCATTGCTTTACTTATTCTATTATACCTTCACACTATTCAATTATGAGCACTGATTGGATTATATGTAGACACCATTGGTGGTGGCCTAATGATATTTTATCTCACACACTACTTGGGATTCCTTTGGTACCCAAGAAGATTATATGTTTGTAGGTACTGATAAGGGATAGTGTCATGCTACTGGTCTTTGACATGCTTTACCCTTAGTTAGAGCTTAGGAGCATAGGATCAGGCATAGGCTCGAGAAGCTTAGTTATTTTTTTTCTTTTTTTCTATTTGTACTATTGTGTATCAAACTTGTATATTCCTGTTTCCTTTAAGTATTATAGCATTCCATGCGTCCATGTATCAGACACTACCACTGAGGATTTTGTTATATTTTTATCAGATGTTCAATTACCTATTTTTTCACTTCTTAATTATTCAACTACATATTTTATCTTCCACATTAGTTTATTTATTCTATATATTTATATATGATTAAAATGTTTATTATATCTTTTTTTTATTGTTTTACTCTAATTTGAGGGTATAGTCTCCCCACTATACCACCTTTACACCCTCGTTTCTATCTAGTAGCCTCTGGCATATGGGAAGGTGTTCTTAAGGCCATGTGACCCACCATCTCGGGGCATGAGTTAAGTGGATCTTGGATTGGGACGTTACATAGAGGCTATAAAATTTAAAGGTTTTCATTCCTTTTGACTATTTTAGAATGACTATGAGTGATATCAAAGGCATGTATGGGTAATTTTTAGGCTGTTTGGAATCTGAGCCGATGACCCTCTATATTACATATCATGATTAGAGGAATGTTCCAATAAACTAGAAGAATGAGATATTCATAAATAAATTAAAGGTAAGATAAACTATTTATTAATTTGATATTGTTATAAAATTTATATGTCTAATAATATTTACATTTCTTATTTATAGGTTTTCTAATTTTGATGTTGATGGAATCATTGTGAATCAGGGAACTTTGAAAATATTAGGAAAAAATTGAAATATTTCAAGTATGTATTATGATGTGAGTTATGTGTCAACTCATTAAGTCTTAAGTAGATGCATGACAAGGTACCTAAAGGGATACCTAGAGATCAGTGGAAATATTTTATTGATAGGTTGTCTACTAATTCATATAAGGTATTTTATAATGTGATATTTTATTTTTATTAAATTATAAATAATATTAATTTTTTTAATCATATTAAATTCCTTACTATTATATCTTCATTTTTTCAAGAAATTTCTTAGAAAAATACTATGAGTAGAGAGAAGCAGTTAATCCCACACATAGTAGGGTCTAAGAGTTTTACAAGGAGAATATCGTGAAAGGTAATATTTGAATTATTATAACATATATATATATATATGTTTTCAATTTTAAGTTATTAAGATTTTATAATTTTCTATTTTTTGCATTAATGATATAGGCTTTGTAGGTTATTCATTGGGTTGAGTGGACCAAGATGTGGTTCAATATGCATACAAAGTCAGATGGGGGTTATGTGAATGAATCAACTCAGAGAATAGTAGTAAACTAGTTTAATTAATATTTGATTTTTCTATATCACTGTAATTTTATATTATTCAATATATTGGTTAAAATTAAGGAATCTTAGAATGAAAATCCCTTACAATCATCATCGATATCCCAAAGTTATGTTATTTCCTAGGTTCTAGGAAATGAGAATCCAGGTCCTGTGTGAATGATGGTTTGTGGATTATCCTCATCATGTGTCTTTAAAAGGTCTTTGACATCATTAACTATGATGAATTCTCCTAAACTTACTCCTAGTAGTGGTCATGATTCAACATCATAGAAAACAATGGTGATATTGGAGAAAAAATTACAGGAGCTGGAGTCGCACATAAGAGTTCAGAATGATTAGTTTACTATAGTTGGGGTGCTTTGTCTGCTTTATTTCAGGACATGATAGGGAGTATTCTTAATGCCATTTCGTCTATGATATGTTGATATTAGTAGTAAAAACACTTCTATTTTATATTTTTTTCATTTTATTATTTAAAATAATCCAATTTATGTTTTTAAATTCTATAATTATAGGAACTCAAGGCTGAAAGTAATCAGGATGAGGATCAAGTATCAGCTCATAGTATTCATAGTAACGTAGATTCAAAGCTTGATGTTTTATGATGTGTTATTTATTATTCTGTTGATGAATACTCTATTTTATATGACATTTGAATGAAATTTTGGGTTGTTTAATCCCCATGTTACTTATTTAATATGTTATATGTGTATGAAATGTTAAAATATAGTTTAAGTTTTTTTTATAATGTTAATTTTATTTGTTTTTGTCATATGTTTTCATAATTGTGTTTTTTGAATTTATGGTATAGGTTCTTTAATTATATGTACATATTTCAAAATTTATTTCACTATCTAGTGTAGTTTAAACTCTCAATAATCTTATTAAACCACCATTTTTTATCTAGTGGCTGTTAAAACCACCACTGCATACTAAAAAACTACCTCTAAAATATTTGAAATCTATTTAAAAATTGTAAAAAGAATCAACGTAGATTTGAAAAGCTACTATATAAGGTAAATCAGGTGCTTTAATTTTAACTGTTTTTAAGATAATATGAAATAATTTAAACTACCTCTAATCATGGTAAAAAATTGTGCAATATTAATAAATTCAAAGTGGTTTTAATAACTGAAATATACAGATTCTACAATGGTTCTAGAGAACCACCTTCTATTTAAAAAAAATAATTGTTAAATTCTTAAAAGAACTAAATGAAGAGATTTTAAAAACCATACTAAAATGAATAATGGTAGTTTAAATCACTACCTATATTCAAAAAACTATCAAAAATGTTTATTTTTCTTATAGTGAGTGGGATAATAAATTCCAAATTTGAAAACCTTTATTACTGTTCTTTAAGGTCCAAAGTGGACCCCACAAGATAAAGTGTGACAAAACTCAAAGACAGGTTCTATTTCACTTTCAGAAAAGAATATTTTTATCATTTTATTATTTAAAATCTTACAAAGAAATTGGTATTCCCAAATATAACATTTAGATTTAGATTTTTTTAATTTAGTGGGAATTTAAGTGGGTTAAGGTTTGAGATGTTACCAAATAATTTACCATTTTTATATACCATGGTAATTAAACATTAAAAAATTAGATCTTCTTTCCTATAAAGAGTTTTGGTTCTAGTTTGTGGTATAGAATCTCTACTTTGGTTGTGTTGGGCAGTTTTCTCAAATAATCGGTCACCTGGTTCTTAGTTCCCTTCTTTTATTTGATTTCTAAGTTGAAATATTGAAGTAGTAGTATCCATATAATTAGCCTATTCTTTGCATCTACCTTATTCATTAAATATATAATGGCTACATGGTTAGAAAAAATGAACTTTAGTTCCAAGAAATTATTATATGAATTTTTCTAAATCAAAGATAATAGCCAAAAACTCTTTTCATGTGATTGAACAATTGAATTTTATAAAATCTAGGGGCCTTGAGGCATAGACTAGGACTATGGAATGCCCTAAATGTTATGATTAAGTACTAATATTACTTTTTTTAGAGTCATTATAAATAACTTCTAATGTATTTTCAAATTTAGTGGTTGTATCACTAATGTGGTTATGAATCCCTTATTTGATTCATCAAATGTTGATCTACACTCATAATTAAAGTTAAGATTGGATTCTTTTAAAAATAATATGGAGAGAGGGAGACAAATATTACTGAAATAATTGATAAACCACATGTATAATCCTACATGTCCTAAAAAATATCTAACATGTTCAATACAAGTGGGGTAAGGTAATGAATTTATTAATTCAATTTTTTATTTTTCCACTTCAATTCCTTTTTGTGAACTGATATCCCCAAGGAAAGTTCCTCTTTCTAACATATAGTGGAACATTTAAAAATTCAAGATAAAATTCTTTTCAATGCATTTTTTCAAGATTTTTCATGATTTTCTAAATAATGGTTAGAATAATTTCTAAAAAGTATGAAATAATCTAAGAATACCTCCAAGAAATACTCAATGTGATCTAATAATATACTTAACATGCACCTCCAAAATATACCAGGAGCATTATATAGTATAAATTTCCTCCTCCTATAATTGAAGTTTCTAAAGGGACATGTAATGGTTGTCATATCCTGCTCCATTAGAGCAATAGAAACTTATAAATAACCTGAAAATGTATCCAAAAAGTAATAATGATTCCTCCATACCAATCTCTCTAACATATAGTCAATGAAGGGGATGGGTAAATAATATTTTAAGGTGACCTAATTTAATTTCATATAGTCTATGAAAACTCTCAAACTATTCTAAATTATCATGTGTATTAATTCATTCTTTTCATTCCTTACAATGGTTAGGATGATTTTCTTAGGAACTACATGAATATGGTTAACCCATTAGGACTCTAAGATAGGATAGATTATCCCTGCTTATAAGAGTTTCTCTATATCCTTCTTCACTACAACCATTAAGGTGGGATTAATCCTCCTTTTGGGATACCTAATGGATTTATAATCTATCTCAAGTGAAATTTTATATGAACTAATTTTTGGGATTATTCTTGGGATATCATCCTAGATCTATCATATTGCTTGGTCATTATTTCTCAAAAAATTCAATCATAGTTTGTTCTTAGTTTTAAGATGGAATATTAGCAATTATAACTGGTATATTTTCTCATTACATTAAGTAAACATATTTCAATTTTATGGGAAGTGTTTTTAACTTCAGATTTTGGGGTTGTTCAGGAGACAAAATTAAATTGGTGTTCCCTACTCTTAGATCATGTAATTACTACTCACAAGGTAACATATTAAATTCTTATTAATAAAATAAATCATCACAATCACTATAAAATTTGTAAATTATCACTTATTCCATGATAAAAGAAGAATTTATATAATTTTGGATAGTCACATTTTCCATGGGATTTTTAATCAAAAAATATTATCCTAAGGATAAATATTCATTTAACATAGCTTAATCATCAAAGGGTTTAGCCACTTAAATGTAGGTTTGTATAAAAAGTGAATGGTTATCTGAAGGGTGCCTCGTGGAGTCAAAAATACTAAAGTGGACACTTCTATCTTCAAACTCCATGGTGAGTGTTTTTTCATGGTAATTAATGATGGTCTTGGTCATCCTTGAGAAGGGTATAACTAAAATTATGGGTGACTATACTAGTGATATATAATCCTTGATGTTAATCATATAGAAGTTGGGTAGAAATAAAATATCTTGTACTTTCCTAAGGTAATATTCTAACACTCTTATTAAAAATATAGTGGATCCGTTTGTAAGTTATACTGCCACTATTGTGGGATTAAAATATTCTATCAGAAAAGATGTAAATATGAAGTGATGAAAGAAATTTATTAAATAACCAATATCACATAAAGCAATAGATAAATTCAAGGATATAATGTTTTAGAGAATAAAAAATATCCATAGATCTTAAAATTTGGTGGGTAACTAGGGTGTGATAAAGTTTGATACACTTATTCCTAAGTTTATTCTCTCATTACCTTGGATACTCCTTTTCCAAGTGAAAATATCATTGAGAAACTTATCATACCTTGGAATATATTTGAGAGCCTCAAGAAGAATAATATTAATTTATACTTTCTGGAAAGTGTCCAAATTTTCTTTTTGAATTATTTATTCTTAAATATTATTTGATTTTATCACTCATGATAGTAATGGGAGTGTTAATTCATTATTCTCCCTTTGTTGACTTTTATATGGTTTCCTTTGTCTCATATTTCTTTATCCATCTTTAACTTCATCTTCCCTTTTTTATTCTACTCATTTTGAATGCTGACCAGGTTCTTTAAAAACTAGTTCCTCTTGGTTTCTTTCATCCTCTTATTTACTATGTTCTTCAAGTTATGGTTATGCTTGTCCAAGATCAGGTTGGTTGGTTCCTTCTTGCTCATTAATAGGGTGATATTTCTATAATTTAAGTTTGGATATAGGGTTAATTTTCTTACCACTTTTGGTGGTTATCATGTTTACAATATTCTTTAGGTTAGGGATTTTTTAGTCTAATATTTTACCCAAGTTTTTGGACAAAAGATCAATAAGACCGCAAATTTGGATTCTTATCTCTCCCACTTCATTCCCAAGCCTCCCAAATTTTGGCCTTCTTGCTGTTTTGCACATAGGGTGGTGCACTAGTGGATGGATTCTCATAGGGTCTCTATTTAATAAGGGGTTGTTGGTACATGGGGTGGTTATATGATTTTTTATATACTTGTTGAAAGGGTTTTGGGTGTTGTTAAGATAGTTATAAATGTTTCTAAAATGGGGTTTGGATTGGGTACTATTTTTGATATGGGGGTATAGCTTATTTTTATTGTTTCTCAAAACCAAATGATCTTAGTTAGGATATCTATACATCCTTAAACTTTTGGAATTATCTTGGATGGAATGTTTCTCTATAATTTTCTATTCCCTACACTTAAGTACACTGATCATTGAAATGATTAAGTGATGTGAATAAACCACATACCTTAATTGGTGCTTCTTTATCTCTTATTTTTTTAGAGCTATATATCCCACCAAACTAGTTATTTCTTAGAGAATAGTTTCTAGAAAAAGTGATGAACCTCATGGATACCTCTTGTGTCAATACCTATTTGAAGGTCCCAGGCGCAGTAGAAGTTCATGGGTGGATGTGACCACTTTTCTTTTTTTCATTTGCAATGATCAATCTGGGATCAATACGACAATAAACGCCAGTATCCATAGATTGAATCACATAAATAGAAAAAGAAAAGGTCCTAAAACCATACAGGAAAGATCATCACAGGTTGATTATAATTAATTTAATTAATTGACAAGAAGTACCTTTTATGGAATTCTTTCTTCGTTGATATTTCTGATCACATTCTGAGGTGATTTATCATTTCATTGTAGAAGCCAAGTGTAGACTTCCTCTAGCGGTGATCCACGCGTGCACCATGTATCTCTAGACATCACCAAAGGAATCTTTAGGTGCTAGCGTGGAGAAGCCTTTGCTCGCGTTGTCCGCCTTAGATCACCTTGATCTGATGGAGGTGGATCTCTCTCGGTCTTGACAGTGTTCTTGGAGGATGGAGTTCTTTTGGTCTTGAGAGAATTCTCTAGAATTTTTGTGCACAACGATTCTCATAGGAAAAGAATTGGGGTTGTGAGGATATTTATAATTAGGTTTGAGGTTGTAGAGTTATGAAAATAAATAAACATGTTACACATTTTATTTATTTCATTAACTCTTTTGAAAACCCCATGTCGGGTCATTAATTCCTTGACATGCACTCACACTGATTATAATAAATATCATTTAATAAAATGATATTATTTCCTCAAAATCATGACTGGAAAAACTACACAGCGTGTAATCATAAATACACGACGTGTACTTGTTTTTCATTGAAAACTACATGGCATGTACATTCAATGTACATGGCATGTATATCTTGTATTCATTTATTCATTTACTTTCCGAAATGAAAAACTACACGGTGTGTACTTGTTTTCAAAATAAAACCACATGGCATGTAGTCATTAATACACGGCGTGTACTTGTTTTTATTTTATTCTTCCTCCAACATTAAAACGATTTAGGATTCCTTGAATAATTATTAAACCACATATGGTAATAATATTTATTATACTTGAGATACATGGATACACATAGTGTGTAACCCTCTAGGACTCTTTCTTGTTGGCATTAGGTGGGCTTGCCTAAAGTCCAAGATTACTGTCTAGCAACGGGTCAAGGCTCCCAAGAGAAAGAAGTTGACGCTGCATTGAAGTGTCACCTCATACGAATGCTTACTATGTAATTTAATCCCTTTGTCTCAATATCTCATCAAGCAGGTTTCATGGTAGTGTCATAAACCTATATGCTTGATCTATCATTCTTTGACTTCCAGAAATAAACTCTTCATGACACCATGGCCATGTAATTTATTCGATAGTTATATTTCAATCAAAGGGCCAAAGATATTTTATTAAATAAATATGGAAGAGACAAATCCTTCCTCTACTTGTCCATTAACAACATTTCATTCATGATGCACCCAACATACCCTACTTCCCGCCAACTGTCTTCGTGATGGTTTTCATCAGCAAATCTAAGTGCGTGAGTCATGACATGAGTTAATGATAATATTCCAGTCTAAAGACCATTACACACGCTCATAGATAGCAATGTCCGATGACACCAAAACATGCGGAATTGCTACTGGCGAGTCTGTTCTCATAATCTCCCATCTTTGAGATTACCAAGTGAGAACTCCATAAGAGAGAGTCTTGTCTTCTTATGATTACTTTCACATGACGGTCTGTATACTATGTGTCCTATTATAGTATGTCATCCAACTGTAGAACTTTATTTAAGAATATTGTTATATCATTTCAAGGTTCTCATCATAGCGGGGATCTACCATGACCTTATCAATGCAACAAATGTTCGAGGACATTATTATATTATAGTCATACAGAAAAATGAACAATATATATAATAAGTTTACATTCATGTAATCAAAGTACAAAATAGTTGGTTCTCAGGACACCAACCCTAACACTATTATTATGATTTGTTTTGAGTTCTATACAATCTTTTCAATCAGTCCATTAGCTTCTACCAGTGACTTTTCGATCAAAGCTCCTTCAAATAATGCATTAAAAGGATTCCTATCATTTTTGAGTATGCCTTGATAAAATTAAATAATTAGTAGTTCCCTTATACATATTTATAGGGACAAATAACACACAACTTCTTGAACCTCCCCCAGTACTCCTAGAGAGTCTCTCTAAATGATTATTAGAAATAATATATTTCCTTTTTTATTTTTATTTTCTCCTAAAGGTGGGGAAGAATGTTTGTATGAACCATCAGTATAAGTCATCCTAATCAAGAACTTCACCTTTTTGTAGGTCTTATAACCATTTTTTTGTATCTCTTTATAGTGATAAGAGAAATTCTCTCCATTTAACTTGATCCTCATCCACTCCTATGAGTTTTATAGTCATGAAAAAATTTGAAAATGTTTGTATGTTTATTTGGGGTATTCACCTATAAGACCATGAAACTTTGTAAACACTTGGATTAGACCATTTTTTTAATTTGAAGTCATTTTGTAATTTATTCATAAAAAAATTATTATTTCGATTAATGAATTGAGGTTCACACAGGTATCTAAGAGTTTGGTTGGGATTTCCATCCATGTTTTTAGGTTTGGAGTGAACACGTAGGATTTTACTCAAGACTACAAGAGAAGATTCTACAAATTCTTATTGAAAATTTAGGTTTCTCAGTTTAGTCAAAGTTCTTTCAATTACAAAATAAAAATCTATTAACGATTTATTAGATATTCATGTCATGCAATGTTAGAATTAGTTATTTTATGGTATTGAATCTATATAAATGGTTCCAATTTTTTAATGCACCTTTTTTTTAGGTGTAAAAATTAATTTATTTACTTGGATAAATTTTGTTATATTGTAAATATAGTTAGTCAACTAGATAGGAGTACACAAAAATTTATTTTTCACCTTTTAATTGGTTAAAGAAAAGGGGTTTTGATTTTGGGTTTGTGATTTAGAAAATAGATAAATAAATTGAAACAATGAATTGTAAACAAATAATGATGAGATGGTGATCATGTGAGGGTTGTCTTCACCTATTATAATTTTATATTAGTCGAAAATTTATACAATCTTCTTATATTAATCCTGGAAAGAGAGATATTCCATAATAGCTTTATCTCTCTCCCTTTTACTGATAGTGATAGTTATAATAACCCGAAATAAGATCTCAGTTTGGTTTATCCTCCTTATTATATGCGTAAGTGTTATAGAGGGCCTTCCTCGTTGACTTAAGTAATTCCCAGTCAGGTCTTGTTATTCCTAAACAACCAAAACTACTCACTACCACTTCCACAGAAGCTAAAAATCCCCAATAACTTCACCACATAGCTCTATAATGTTCCCTCATATACAAACCAAAACTAGATAAATGTAGAACCTTGAGGGTGTAAATAAATGATAATAGAATTCAAAACAAATATTATCACACTTGATAATAAAACTACTAAAGCAATATCTAAACAATTTTAATATAAGAAGATATATTTTTTTTCATTAAGAACACAAACTCATGAATCAAAAATTGGTTGATCCTTCTATTCCCCAATCACTCAAATTTTACCCCTCCATATAAATGGTAATTGATATGATAGAGGAAGAATAATTCATTACAAAACATAAAAAAAATAAAAATAAAGGAAGAAAATGTAGTTGAAAAACTCTAGTTGATTGTACAAGAAGTTCTGGTGCCAAAAATTAAGTTTCCCTCTATCCTATTATATAAAAATGGTTTAAATTTTTCAGGTCACTTGTAAAACCTCTAAAATATCCTTCTTTGTATTTTATAAAGTCTCCTCTTTTCTCATGACTTAAAATCTCTCTCACAATTTCTTCCTCTAGTAAACATATGGCCCTCTTTATTTGGTGATATAAAAATATTATTCATGAAAATATCTATATTGAAGCCTATTATTGGTCACATTAATAATTATGTGGTAGCCTAAATCTTTGACTTAAATTTTAGATTAATCTTCTGAAATCTTTCTCATTGACTTGAAATCACATGTACATAGCTCCCAGGTTATATTTACGTAGCATTGAAAAATGATGGAGTAAACTTATGTAGCATAAAGAACATGGGGATGACCATTATTTTGGTCCTAGAGTATATAATTTACCCTTACATAGATTTAAGAAATTTGGTTGTACCTTTATGTATTTTGTGGAGTGTGAGAGTTACTATTACACATCTCAACTAAATGGATTGACCATGAGATGGTTTTAGCATACTATCACTTCAGATGGTCATGTGATCAATTAAATCATGTCATGGTTTATTAGATTCATTTTTGTGGTCAATATTCACATTTTCCATCCTCAAAAATTAAGCCAAATAAATGTACAGTTGATGGATCAAACATGTGATAGCTTGGAATTCCTTTAATGTGTGGTCTTTGAATCGACCACAAGGAATATTCCATCATGTGGTCATTTTATTCATTCATGTGGTTGATCAATTTAACACCTAATTGATATAATACAACATGGTAAGTAAATTTTGTGGTTTGTTAAGGAATTAGTCTTGTGGTCAATTACCTGCAACATTTCTATAATTTTATATATTTCATAGAACTTCTCATATTTCTTTTAAATATCTTTTAATCACCTAAAAAATCCAAAGATTTAGTGTATTCCATATTCTAAAAATTCCCAAAGATCAAATAATTAATTAAAACTCAAAATTTAATCCATTTTCAATTAAACTCCAAATTTTTCCTAAAACTGCTAAATGTGACATAGACATATGATTTTCTCAAAATGGTAATTTTAACATCATTAAAAATCAATATAAAATTATTAAAAATATTATCTTTTTATAGAGCCTCTTGGTTTTTAAAATATAATTTGTGATATTTATGAAACCACAAAAACACTAGTATTTTCTGAAAACTGACACATAGTGTGTGATCTATAGGACTACATGTTATGTAGTGATTAAATTCATACCAAATCCAAAATCATTACCTTTTTTACTGATTCCAATATGATTTATGAGCTTATTCACCATCCTCATTGGTCATTCATCCCTTGATAGAAACATCAACCATCCTTGTCCACATCAGTCATGTCAATCCACCTCAATCCTGCATCGTCTTATCTAAGTTTATTTATTACTTTTTCACCACTTTTAGAAATTATTTTTCACACCTAGACCTTAACCAAATGACCTTATCTCCACCAACATTTGTTTAT
Organism: Viscum album; assembly: GCA_963277665.1. Lineage (NCBI taxonomy): Eukaryota > Viridiplantae > Streptophyta > Magnoliopsida > Santalales > Viscaceae > Viscum > Viscum album. The sequence goes on along the minus strand of OY728150.1, from coordinate 1,458,551,341 downwards.
GTTCCCATAATGTCCACCCAAATTCAAACTATTTACCAAATGGAAATGTCGATGGTGAGCATTGAGCATGATAGGGAAATAATAATAGGATACAATGGTCAGTGGGGATACCAACCACCCAACTTTTAATGAGAAAATATATATTATTAATAATGAAAGAACCCTCATTAAATAGAGTTATGTGTAATTTAAGAAACCATTCAACAAAAAAATTATCAAAATTATATACATTTGAATTTCCAATGCCACGAATAAATTATAATCAAATGATTATCCATTAGTAAAGGACTATCATATTAATTTCTAAATGATATAATGATACCAATGATAAATGAAATGAGGAATTATAAGAGGTGTATAATGAGGACCATATAAAATTAATTTATAAATGCATGAAAAAGTTTATAGAAATTAGACTCAGGTTGTCTCTAGAGAGGAGAGTGTTTGGATTCATTCATATCTTATTTATGGTTTCTATGTGTGTCTAGAAACAATGATAGGATTTTATTGTGGATGAAATTGAGTTGGGTTTAAAATCATATTTAAACATAGTGGTGTAACCTTTGATATCCCCTTACTTATCTATTAAATCACTATTCCAATTAATCACTTGTTCTCTATCTAATAAAGAAAAACTCACTAATTATATCTACAAATTGTATTATCTCAAGAAAAAGGAAGAAGAAATCACTACACTCATTGAATTTACCAATAATGGTGATTTGATATCTACAATAACATTTAGTTCAACCTAATACCTATTATCTCAAGTGATGGAGAGAACTTAAGTGGCATCTATGTGAAAACCAATGAATAAGGGGAAAATAATATAAGAGGCATAAAAATAAGTAAATATCCTAATGTCAAACAATTTGAATAATTATAGAGATTTGAATTGAAAATATTTATAAAATAAGAACTAAATTAATTAATGGGGATAAAGGTAATATACTCATATCAACCACTAATGTATTATTGTGCCATCGTTATATTAAATATAGTTGAATTAAAATAAATCATGAAATAGAAGCTCCATTTGATTGGATAGTCGTAGTTCCATCATTCTCTCTGGATTGAATAGTTATATATTAATAGATATTCATGAAACCTTTCTTATAGTATCTTATCCTACCATATGAGTTTCACAAACTCACATCCCAAAACATTGATAATTTCTTCAAATTAGGTGCTCAATTTCTTTTTCTTTGATCACCACTATGTGTATAGTTTGAGGGTTATTATTAGTCATCTAGAATTCTCTAGATTATTTTATGTTCTCCCCATGATCTTCATCTCTTTATTCCTTTGTATGATCATCACATGTCTAAATCTATTGATTCTACCTTGATTTGGACAAACTAAAGAAATGAAAATGATTTTTATTTTAGTTTGACCTACTCTAATTTGGGGAATTTAGATTTAATCCACATAGGCACCCATACATAGCCTAGGAAACCTTAGGATGACCTTGATGTGGTAGCAGTGTGCTTGGTGGACCCTAACACGGTTTTCAATTTACCCGGATGCAACCTTTTAAACATTCCAAGTGCCTTTACATAACTTCATGGTCCTTAGGAGTACCTATACGCAGGTCTACATGACCCTTCATAGCCTTTTGAATGTTTTAGTGACCTTACCATAGTGTAATTTTACTCTGGAATAGCCTTCTTAGAGTATTAGTTACCTTGAAACAGGCCTTCAAGCTCATTGTTACCCTTCTGTATCAGCATTTATACCCTTATATAAGCACTGGAATAGGAAATCTACCATTAGGAAGTGCCTAAAATATACCCTTATGGATCTTTGATTATCACACCCTAATCCCAGTTTTCTTTTATTTCATTTATTTTTATTTATTCTCAGATGTTTTATTTTTTTGGTTGATTTTGGGTTGATTTTATGAAGAGAATATTTGAGTTTTTGTGGTTTCATTTTTTTCCCATGTTCATGGTTAATGTAAAAGGTATTGGAATAAAGTTTCATGGTGGAAGTTTTTGACACCCATGGTGTCACTACATTGTCCTTAACTCATTAAATGATCTTTGGGTGGCATATCCTAGTGTTTTTTGTGTCATTTTTTGTTTATTGAGAAATTTTCAGGTCATATGGTTTGAGAATTGTTTTCCCAAACCATGCAGCAGAAATCTGCAAGTTTAAAAAATGTTTCCAGTAGCATTTGCACAATTTGTGCATGGTTTAAAAAACTGTGTAGAAAAATTATTCATCCCATTAAACCCTAAATAAATTTTATTTTAAAAACTATATTTAAGTGATCCCATATCCCATTTGACCCCCTCTCAATTAAGTATTTACTTGAGGAACCCCCCTAATTAGTCACTGAAAGTGGCTAATAATCATTGTTAATATCTTTATATTCATTGTTTCAAATTCTATAAACATTTTTTAGTTCATTACATAAATAGAACTTCATTTCTCATCTTAAATGCAATTCATGTTTAAAATAAAAATTTCGGCCCAATCATCCATCTGTTTGTGGACAACATTATATTCATTTTCTGAATTTGATATTTTGGTATATGATTGATCACTTTGTTTGGAATATTTTATCTTTTAGGATCGATGGATGAATCCAAATTGAAGATGGATGTTTTTGAGGATGAATGCAGAACTTTTCTGAAGAAAGCATAATGGGCCCAAGGCCCATCAAACAAATGTGGGGCCCACAAACCAAGCCCAATGAATCTCAAATTTTTAATTAAGAAATATAAAAATATGAGGATCATTTTCTTAAACTATGTCTAGAGATAATTCTGAATTTTTCATGATGATAAAGGGATTTAAAGTTGAGATTTAAATGGTGGGCCTGGCATTAATGCACAAAAAGTCGTCCCACCATTTCAACCATAACTTCTAAACGGCTGATTCAAATTTCCTGAAATTTTTAAAGATCATAGAGGACAGACAGATGAGAATAGTTTTCTTCTATGGTCCCTCAGTATTTGGCCTCAGTCAATTAAATATCCACATGTCAAAACGATGGATGAATCTGGACAGCTTTACGGGTCAACTTCAAAACGTCAATTTCCTTTTGATTATTCACCCTTCTTTTGACACTCTTCATTGTTGGGGGTTGAATTGATTGTGGGGGTGGACCTAAGGCTCCTAATATGTCTATATAAGGAGATTGTGGTGAAGGGAATAAGGATCTGATATTTTCCTTTCAATTGTAATTTTCTACTTTCATTTTGTAATCGTATCGTCAATTTTTCCCATGTAAGTTCTTCTTTCACATTGAGTATCTTAATAAAAATTTATTCTTCTTCTTCACTTTTTATTTTAATTTTCTTCAAATGTTGATACCATTGAATCAAGGTGTGAATTTATTCACACCAACACTTATGAATTCCTCACACAACGGTGGTGTGTACATTTTTTTTAATGTTTTTCTTCTTCAATTCCACTTCTTTAAGTCGACTTCTCGCTTCCATTGATAGAATAACATATATGGAGGGATAAAAATTTATGGTTTGGTCCTAGAGAGTTTCATGAGATGGATTTGATGTTATTTCATGTACCTTAATTTTTAAATCTGTTTGTTATTTTAATATTTCCATTCGATGAGTTATGTTCTTATTTATCTTTTCCAAGTTTAACGATGACACATTTTGAGTGCTAGTATGATCTATTTACTTTGAGTGCTCAATAAAGTGATCCTCAAAGTGAATTGGTTATTGGCCTTGGAATTGTGTAGGGATAAAATTGGTGAATGATTTGGGAGAATTATCTCGTTGTTTGGATACGTCTTCAATTAATGACATGAAATTTTTAAGAAAAGAAATGCATCCAATCCACCAAAAGAAACAACCTAGGATCAACCCATATTAATTAATTGTTTTAGATCAAGTAAATTTGTTTTTTTAATTGTTATTTAAATTAAATAATTAGTTATCTAATCAATTCAAACCCAGGTTGGCCACTTCACAGCTCAACCTCCATAAAACGTGTGTTTCTAAAGGTTAATTCTTCAGTCCCTGTGGATTCGACCCCTATATGTACTTCAACGACCGCTTATACCTATAGGGTAAATTTGGACGCAACCAAATTTTGACTCCACTGATAGGGACCCAAGTAATTACCTTAGACCCATGTCTTCTTTTCTTACACCAAATTCTCTATTCTCACCCTAACTTCTCTTCTCTTTTCCCCTTTCTGTTTCTGTGTGTCCAAAAAAATTCCAAAACCAATTTTCAATCAATTACAATGGATTATCCTCCCAAATACCCCTTTATAAACCAATTCTGTAATCAGGTAAGAAATAAATATTGGAAAACACCTCACATAGATAATTTCATTGACCAAACCTTAATTGAAAAAACCACACTAGATTAGATGTACAATCAATGGGATGCTGATTGTTCAAAGGATCAATTTTCATACCTCTCGAGGATGATTGAAGAGATCAAACTTAATGAAGTTCATGATGTGCAAACATCTATCAATCCTAATTCTGAAAAAATTCTTGAACATTTGTGTAAAAAATGTTTAAAATGAATTCAGAAGTTTCATCACTGAGATTAGAAATACAAAACATTGAGACTTATGAAGAACCCATTCCCACTCAGGATGTCCTTTCCGCATCACTTATAGAAGAATCTTATTACCCTCATAACTCATTTGAATTTAGTAAAGAAACCACTTTAAAATCTTGGAAAACAGAGTTGGGTAATGAAGAGAATTGGTCAGGTAATGTTGAAAGTCAAGCTAAAGAACATGAGGGAATTGTTAATGAGTGTTTAAATCAGGATGAAATTGATTTCATGAATTCACGAGAGGAAAATTTTTCTTCATGGATTGAATGTCCGGAATATTTCTCCAATGGTGATTTTTTAGAAACACCAATCATTGAACCATTAGGATAAATCACAAACAACAAATCCATACCCATTCATGAAACTCATCTATAAAATTTTGGGGTTGAATCTTCAATTCAAAGGGAACCAATTGTGTTAGAAAATGTTGAAAATGAAATTGATTTTGATTCGAATTCCTTGTCTGTGTTTGAATGTCCTATCCAACCTAAACTCCAAATCAATGTCCTTACTTCCCCACTGAGGCATCCCATCATAGGTGATAACCATGACCTTACATTAGTCATTCATTCATCTCATGAAACCCACAAAGGGGGGTTAACCCTTGAAATCTTAGGAAAGACTATAGACGAAACTGGATCAACCATTACTAAAATTCCTTGGATTTTCACACTCCTTGTTGAACATGGATTTTTAAATGATAAAAAATCAAAGAAAACAATTAATCTCAGTCTTGTGTAAGTGGAGAAAAATGGGGTCCTAAAAATTTTTAAGGTTGGAATTGGATAAGTTTGGGGGTCTAAGTCAAGCTAACGACTTTAAATTAAGCGTTGCATGGGAGGAAACCCATGGTTTTTCATGTTTCCAATAAAGTGAATCATTTTTTTTATTTTTCATTTAAAACAAATTTACCATATACTGTTGACCTGTTCTTCTTTTATGATTAAGGATGGGTATGAAAGGGGAGCACCGTTTTCATCCGTGTCACGCGGTGTGATCCCTGAGTAACACCTTACATAGAAAATATAAATAAGACAATGTATCATCAGTTTTATTTTTAAAATGAAAAAAAATAAAAAACAAGGAAAACCATAAAAATATTGATACTTGGTTTTAAATAAATTGTTGTGTTGTTTGTTTTTTCTAGTTTGTTCTTCTTTGTATGATTCAGGAACTATTTTGGGTGATTCATGTTCAATCACAGAGGTTCCTAAATCCTCCAAGATATCAAAGGATTAATCTGGAGCATCATGAACTTCAACTTCAAAAACCAGGTGAATTTGTTCCATGTTTATCATTTTCAATTTCCTCTTTGAACTCCTCTCTTACCCCACATCTAACTTTTCTTTTCTTTTAACACTGGGGACAGTGTTATTCTATGTTGGGGGGAGATGAAACAAAAAATTATTTTTTTTATAAGAACATGCATGGAAAGAAAAATTACATTAACCTTGAACATGATAACACACATTGAAAAATCTGAAATTGGATATCAAATAATTTTTCATGACTTGATTTTGATTTTAATGCAAGTTTAAGTTCATGATAATAGTTTTTGGAAAGTGCGGTTGTCCGATGTGATTTTTCAAAGTTTACATTTTCATCCTCTTAATAAAAATTCCACAATGCACGTCTACTGGATCTTGGGTGTAAATTTGAGTTTTTGGGTCCCTTTCATTATAGCATAGGGTTCTGGGGTCACTTTTAGTTTAATTTGAGTATCCAAAAAAAAACAAAAAACAAACAAAAAAACAAAAAAAAAATTGAAAAAAAATAAAGACCACATAGAGCAATGTTTTGTCCAAATGTGTGGCATCCGACACTTGGGGATCGTGACTCCATAGTTGTCTTACACAGAGTTAGACTTTATATCTCTATTTTAGATCTTGTAATTGACAATATGTGTGGCATCCGGCACTTGTTTATTGCGACTCCATAGTTTTCTTTCCCAGATTTAGTCTTTTCATATATATTGTGGTTAAAAAAATAAAAAAAAACTTACAAAAAAAATAAAAAAAATGGATACTCGTCTTAAGGTTTAATGTGATTCCCACCTAGCGCTTCTATTTTTTCCCCCTTGAACAATAAAATGGGCCCCATATCTTTTGTGATGCACAACACTTTATCATGCTTAATTGAAATTGGATGAAATGTGGCGATGAATTTGAATAAAGGAATGGGCTTGGGATTGGGATATGCATATGGACCTAGTTTTTTTTAATTTATTTTGTTGGGTTTCATAATTTTTTTTGTTATGAGGTCTTTGGGTGAGTAATGTGTATTAAAATGATTTTGGAAAAGGGGATTCGAATTTCATATTTGTAATATATTTTGCTCGAGACTAGAAAAACTCAAGTTGGGGTGTGTGATTAGTCACTGAAAGTGGCTAATAATCATTGATAATATCTTTATATTCATTGTTCCAAAGTCTATAAACATTGTTTTTAGTGCATTACATAAATAGAACTCCATTTCTCATCTTAAATGCAATTCATGTTTAAAATGAAAATTTGGGCCCAATAATTCATCTGTTTGTGGACAAAATTATATTCATTTTATGAATTTTATATTTTGGGATATGATTCATAACTTTGTTTGGAATATTTTATCTTTTAGGATCGATGGATGAATCTAAATGGAAGATGGATATTTTTTAGGATTAATGCAGAAATTTTCTGAAGAAAGCATAATGGGCCCAAGGCCCATCAAACAAATGTGGGGCCCACAAACCAAGCCCAATGAATCTCACATTTTTACTGAAGAAATATAAAAATATGAGGATCATTTTCTTCAACTGTGTCTAGAGCGAATTCTGAATTTTTCATGATGATAAAGGGATTTAAAGTTGAGATTTAAATGGTGGGCCCGACATTAATGCCCATAAAGTTGTCCCACAATTTCGACCATAACTTCTAAATGGATGCTCCAACTTTCCTGAAATTTTTACAGATCATAGAGTACAGAAGGAAGAGAATATTTCGCTTTTATGTCCCCTTAGTATTCGGCTTCCTTCAATTAAAGATTCACATGTCAAAATGGTGGACGAATCTGGACAGTCTTTCGGGTCAACTTTGAAACGTCAATTTCCTTTTGATTATTCACCCTCCTTTTGACTCTATCAATTTTTGGGGGGTGAATTGATTGTTGGGGGTGGAACTAAGGATACTAATATGCCTATATAAGGAGATGGTGGTGAAGGGAATAAGGATCTGATATTTTCCTTTCAATTGTAATTTTCTGCATTCATTTTGTAATCGTATCGTCAATTTTTTCCATGTAAGTTCTTCTTTCACGTTGAGTATCTTAATAAAAATTTATTCTTCTTCTTCACTTTTTATTTTCCTTTTCTTCACACATTGATACCATTGAATCAAGGTGTGAATTTATTCACACAAACACTTGTGAATTCCTCACACAACGGTGGAGTGTACATTTTTCTTAATGTTTTTCTTCTTCAATTCCACTTCTTTAAGTCGACTTCTCACTTCCATTGATAGAATAACATCTATGGAGGGATAAACATATATGGTTTGGTCCTAGAGGGTTTCATGATATGGATTGGATGTTATTTCATATAATTTAATTTTTAAATATGTTTGTTATTTTAAGATTTCCATTCGATGAGTTATGTTCTTCTTCATCTTTTCCAAGTTTAACGATGACACATTTTGAGTGATAGTACGATCTATTTCCTTTGAGTGCTTAGTAAATTGATCCTCAAATTGAATTGGTGATTGGCCTTGTAATTTTGTAGGGATAAAATTGGTGAATGATTTGGGAGAATTATCTCGTTGTTTGGATACGTCTTCAATTAATGACATGAAATTTTTAAGAAAAGAAATGCATCCAATCCACCAAAAGCAACAACCTAGGATCAACCCATATTAATTAATTGTTTTAGATCAAGTAATTTTTTTTAAATTGTTCTTTAAATTAAATAATTAGTTATTTAATCAATTCAATCCCAATTTCACCACTTCACAACCCAACCTCCATAAAACGTGTGTTTCTAAAGGTTACTTCTTTGGTCCCTGTGGATTCGACCCCTATATGTACTTCAATGACCGATTATACCTGTAGGGTAAATTTGGGCGCAACCCCCCCCCCCCATTATCCTTCATATTGGACCTCTTTTTAGGTGATTTCTCACCAATGGATAGTGATTATTCATGACTTCTTCATCAAATATTTCCATTAACTCTTTTTCTATTCTCCCTATCCTGGTTTCTTGGTTTATCTTGGTTAGATTCCTTATTGGTAAAACTCTAGAGTGAGGTATGGATTATGTGTGTTGATTTATTTGATGCTAGGGTATAGGGTTTTCTCATTGGGTCTTGATCTTCCTTCTTCAAGAGTTTCATTACATCTGCACATCGTTGTGGTAGGTGTTTCCATCCATTTCCTTTCTATAACATGATATTTGATGCTTGAGTACTTTCAATTAATTTCTAAATGTATTATTCATTTCTGTGATGTGTTATATTGATTTATTATTCTATTTCTATGTTTTAAAATTAGTGAAATGGGTTTTTAAGGGATTTTTAAAAGTATGACTATATGTATGTGCACACTAGGTGTTTGATAAAATGAAAATTATATTTTTATAAGGAAATTGGGTTCCTTGGGATTGTGTTCGGTCACGGTTGGGTTTTGGTGTTTTTGGTTTGCATGTGAAATTGAGATTGTGTGTGATTTTTGTGTTTCTTATAGAGTGGTGGTTGTGTATGAGAATTTTTGAGGCATGATGTGACCCCCCTTATGATTTGTTAATTTGAACCATGTGTTATTTTTATAGTTCTCTATGTAAATTTCGTTGGATGTGGTCATGTCCATGTGTACACAGGGTGCACATATAGATAGGCACACAAATGATAATGGGTCTCTATAGGAATTTCCACCTTAAACCCCATATTTTTAAAACACTCTTCTCTCATTTCCTCTCTCCCTCTACTTCATTTTCCAATTTTGTTATAAAATCCCAATGTTTTCTAAATGTATTTTTGTTTCTAAATGAACTCAAAGGTGAATCTCAAAAAAAATTCTAAATCTCATCTCGTTGGGTACTTTGAAACATGTTTGGTAACTAGATGACTCAAAATGACCATTTAGAATCTTCTAAGATTAAATAGTGTTTTCAATTTGGTTTTGGGAATGGTTTTTGGAAATGGACTTGAATTGTGAATATTAAATCCCTGGTTGGTATCTTATGGAATTTTTTAAATTAGTTATAAAGTGGTATGATATTAAAGTCCTGGTTGGCACTTTGTGAATGGATATATGTTTGATGGGTACCCATATGGTCATACTCCTGATTAGAGGGTCTTTGCATAGGAGGTTTTGAGGATTGAGAAAGAAATACATTATGAAATTATAATCTATGTTTAATTATACATGTGTGATGACCTCATCATTCTCATTTATACTATTATCATGGGAATCCTGGATGTCATCTAGAGGTTTGAGTGATGATTTGTTTCTATTCTATATTATAAGGCTTATAATCCCTGGTAAGAGGACAGGATAGGTGGCATTTTCTATTAGTGAGGCTAGTTTAGAGAATCCAGGTTGGTTATTGACTATGCAGGTGCACCATATGTTAGCTGGTGGGTCTGAACCGAGTGTGTCCAGATATTTATTCTAGGGATGTTTAGTAAATTCCCATGATTACATATGTGTATTTATTTCCTTCTTATGAATCACTTTGTTTTCTTGTTCTGTTAGCACTTATTTTTCTACCTTGTACTATTTCCTTTATTTCTAATTTTATTAGATATACCTTGCTTCTTATTCTTAGACCAGGTTTTTCCTTCTTGCATGCATTATTTGGATTGTGTTTCCACTTGAATTTTGGTTTCTAAAATTATTTTTAAAAAATTAAAAATGATTTTTTCCTTCCAAATATTAAAAAAATTATTTTCATTGAAAGTATTTCAAAATAGAGCTTATAGACTATTTCAAGAAAGGACATGTATAGATTATGTGGTTCTTACCTACTGAAATATTTTATGAGGACACCCTACTTGTGTCCCTCAACGTCAGTAGACCCGATATTTTTTACAGGTTTAGTTCATTCAGGTTTCCTGTGGAGTGGGATAGTTAATTGGACGGTGGTGACCAAGAGGTCATATGGTTATTGTGTCAATTTCGGTTTAGTTTTAGTTTTGTTTTTGTTTTTCAATTCTGTGGATGTTGTATCTAGATCTATTATGTATGTATTGTGTTAAGTTTATATATTTTCATGTTTATACTATATACTATGTTCTATTTCATTTATATCTATTTATTATGGGATACATCATTCCCATGTGTATTATATTTGATGCCTAGCATTTGTTGCCTACCCGAGAGGATTGGGAATGTCTCTCAGGCCTTGTCACAAGCCAAATTAGGTGACCAGTTCAGGGTTAACCCATGTTTTTTTGTGAAAAAATGGTCTCATAGTATCCCTTTTTTATTTGGGGTGTCGAGAAGTTTTGAGATAGGACTATCAGGACTCAGCAGGTAGTTATAATAAGATAATTCTGAACTCTTACTCATCAAAATCCTCGAGTTACCAAGGGTAGTCTGAGACTTGGGTCTTTTATTTTGAGTTCTAGGTTTATGTAATTGGTGCTCATTTGGTTTTTTTTGGTTTAGGTAATGACAATGGAATTGAACCAAAGATACACGATGAGCTTGCATGAAGTAGAAACCCATATCGAGCTTGAGTGCATAGTTCAAGATACTTCTAGTGGTTGGTTCTTTCTTAGAGAATGGTTTGGTAAACCATGTATTCAAGTTATGCATGGCCACTAGTTCCCTATTCTAGGATCATTATTGTGATTTATTCTTTGGCTTTATTTTGATTTGCATTAGTGGATTTTGAATAAAAAATGTTTTTTTAAAATATTTTCAAAAGGAAAATGATTTTTGGGATATTTTTTTATTTTAAAATTTGGATTTTGTGTTTGAGTTGGATTCAAAAATGAGTTTGGTATTTTGGGAAAATGGCCTGGGAGTAAGATGGTTTTAGAATTGGGAATGGGAATGTTGAATTTTGAAAAAGGATTTTGGTTTTTTCTTATCATGTTTTGATTTATGAGATTTCTGTTTTGTTTTGGAATGATCCTTTTTGTTTGAATTTTGGGTTGATGTTGATTTTTTTATTAGGTTATTTAGAATATTCCACCCAAAATGGTCCCAAATGTTTCTAGTGGGTCTCATTCGGTCTTTGGCTTTGTCCAGACTCCTAGCGGGGTGGCAGAGTTGAGATATTCTCAATTGTTTCCAATTTTTTGTGGTGATTGAGGTATATTAGAGGGTTTGGAGTGGCTTGATAAATTCAAAGGTGCTTTTAGTTATTTAGGAACTCCCAAAGTCATGTGGATTCTATCACTTCTAGGTTTATTTTAGGGTCTAGGTTTGGATTATTGTAAGGTTATCGTTCCATCATAATTTCAAGTTAGAATGTATTGGGAAGTGTTTAAGACCAATTTTCTATGATGGATCATACTTGAGGAGGTTAAGGTAAAGAAATTGGAAGATCTCTTGGACATTCAACAAGGTCAATGGATGGTGAATGATTATGTTGATCACTTTAAAGAGTTGGTTTATTTTTCTCCTGATATATTATAAAAGTATCATATGAAAGCTATTCTATTAACTTGGGGTCTTTATCTATAGATCAAGGGGTGAGTTCTATCATCTAAGGAATTTATCTTCAAGAAGCTAGTGGATGAAGTGTTTCTAGACGATTTGGTTCCCATAGTATAATTTGTAGTAGTTATAAATCGTGTTTTCATTGGTTCTCATGAAGTTTTCTCATCTAGAGATAAGCATGTACTAGAGGAACCCATTTCTAAGAAGTCTCTTTTATTGGTTCCTTCCCCTTATTTGTTAGACCACTCGCTCATTTTCTTTTAGTGTGGTCGTTTTTGGTATTTGATGTCATCCTTCTATAATCCTTTTATGCCTTGTTGGTGATGTTTCCATTTAGGTCACTTAGATAAATTATGATTGAAATGTGGTCAGAAGAGAAACTATCAACAAATACTACCAACTTTTGAATATGAGGAAGTAGATGCTTCAAGGAATTAGGGATCTAGCCATAGGCCCTAAATTAAATCTCTTTATATAGTTAGGAATTTTTTGGTGTGTAGATTTTTGGCCCAGATATTGTCCCCAATTTTGGATTGGGGGGAGTTTAAGTTCTTCTTGTTGAAGTTTTCCTTGTTTTTTAAAATCTTTTTTTCTTTAAGGATCTTGTAACTTTTCATTCCTAGAATTTCTATAGGGGTGCTTTATAGATGAGAATAATTAAATAGTCATGGATCAATTTTGGTTTTGGTTGTGATTCTTTTGGGTATTATTGTGTCTTGTGGAAATGATGAATTATGGATTGGTCTGATGTTTGGTTTGAGATTTTCCATTGTGGCCCCTTGTGTTAAGAGTTGATTTATACAAGTGGAATTTTAAATGGTGGGGATACCTACCATATATCTCCTTGTGGTTTTCTCGAGAGTTGTTGGGTGTGACTTGTGGAGTTAAAAGGACACATCATGGTTTGTAGTTTTTTTTTGCATCATTTAGTTTCAGTTTCCAATGTTATTCCTCATTTGGCTGGGTGACTTTCTAGGGGTGGAATGTTTTTGTTGTGGGGATAATTGTCACACCCCAACTCTATTTTTCTTTTATTTCATTTATTTTTATTCATTTTAATATGTTTGATCTTATTGTTTTATGTTCAAGTTAATTTTACAAAGAGAATCTTTGAGTTTTGGTGGTTTTAGTTTTTTTGTCCATGTGCATGTTTAGTGTGAAAGGTATGGGGAGAAAGTGGCTTGGTGGGATTTTGTGAAACCAACAATGTCACTACATTATTTTTAACTCGTTTGATGATTTTTGGTTGCCTCTACTAGTATTTGGGGAATCATTTGAAGGTTTTTCAAAAAACAATTCATGCCACATGGTTTAAGAATGGTTTTCCCAAACCATGTAGCACAAATATACAAGTTTAAAAATGTTTCTAGTATAATTCACATGGTTTGTGCACAATTTACAAAATCATTCAGAAAAATTATGCAACCCATTAAAACCTAAATAAAATTTATTATAAAAACCTGATTTTAGTGATTCCACCTCCCATTTGACCCCTATCAATTGTGTATCGACCAGAGGGATCCCCTATTCGTTATCCTTCATCTTGGGACACTTTTTGGGTGATTTCTCACCGAATTATAGTGATTATTCATGATTTATTCATCAAATATTTCCCTTTCCTATTCTTCTCTTCTCCATCTCTTGGTTTTTTTGTTTCTATTAGTTGGGTTCCTTATTGTTCGAACCCTAGAGTGATGGTTGGATTATGTGATTCAATTTCTTTGATTATAGGGTGTGTGTTTTTTTCTTTGGGTCTTGATCTTCTTTCTCTAATATTTTCATCACATCCACACATCATTGAGGTAGGTGTTTCTATCCATTTCCTTTTCAGAACATTACATTTGATGCTTGAGTATTTATAATTAATTTATAAATGTGTTATTCATGCTTGGTATGTGTTAATTTGATTTATTATGTTGTTTCTATTTTGAAAATTTTGTGAAAATCTGTTTTTAAGGGATTTCTAAAAGTATGCCTATATGTATGTTCACACTAGGTGTTTGATAAAATGAGAATTATCTTTTTAAAATTGAATTGGGTGTCTTGGGATTGTGTTTGTACTTGGTTAGGTTTTGGTGTTTTTGTTTGCATATAAAATTGATCTTGTGTGTGATTTTGGTGTTTCTTGTAGTGTGGTGCTTGTGTGTGTGAACTCTTGTGACATGATGTGACCCTTCTTGTGGTTCGTTAATTTTAACCATGGGTTATTTTTATTTTCTTCCATACACATTCCATTGGATGTGGTAATATCTATGTGTGAACGAGGTGCACATATAGATTGGAACACACATGATAATGGATCTCTCTAGAAATTTCCACCTTAAACCCCAGATTTCAAAACACACTTCTCACATTTCGTCCCTCCCGCTACTTCATCTTCTCGATTGTTGTCCTAAAACCCCAATGTTTTCTAAATGGATTTTTGGTTTCTAAATGAAATCAAGGGTGAATCTCAAATGTGTTTTCTAAATCTTGTCCCATTTGGTACTTTGAAACATGTTTGGTAACCCTATGAATCTAAAGGCCTATTTGGAATCTTCCAAGATTAAATAGTGTTTTTACCTTAGTTTTGGGAATGTTTTTGGGAAATGGAATTGAATTTTGAAAGTTAAAGTATTTTTTGGTATCTTGTGGTGTTTTTGAAATTGGTTTTAAAGTGATATGATGTTGAAGGCTTGGTTGTAAATTTTTGAATGGATCTATGTGTGATGGTCACCCATAGTTCATCCTCCTAATGAGGGGGGCTTCGAATAGGTGGTGTTGGGGATTGGGAAAGGAATACATGGTGGAATTATAAGCTATGTTCAATGTTATGCATGTAATGACCTCCTCTTTCTCCTTTATACTATTTATCATGGGATTCTTGGATGTTATTTAGAGGTTTGAATGATGATTTCTTTATAGTACCAATTTAAAGGATTAGAACCCCTTAGTTGAGGATATTCTAGGTGGTATTTTTCATTGGTGAGGCTAGTTTAGAGTATCCATATTGGTTATTGACTATAGAGGTTCACCATATACTGGTAGGTGGGTCCGAACCGAGCCCTTCCATGGATTTCTTCTAGGTATGTTTAGGAAATTCCCATTATTACATATTTATATATCCGTGCCTTATTATATAGAACTTTGGTTTCTTGTTCTATTAGAACCTATTTGACTACATTGTATTATTTCCATTATTTTTTATTATATTAGATATACCCAACCTCTTGTTCTTATATTGGGTTTTTTTCTTATTTTATGAATTATTTGGATTGTATTTCCACTTGACTTTTGGTTTTTAAAATTGGGTTTTAAAAATGAAAAGATTAGTTTTTCCTTCCAAATTTTAAAACCCTTATTTTCTTTAAATTTATTTCAAAATAATGTTAATGGGAAGTTTCTAGAAAGAACATCTTTTTATTTTATGGTTCTTACCTACTGATTTATGTTATTCTCACACCCAACTTGTGTCACTCATCATTGGTATACCAAAGATATTTTTCTAGTTTAATTCATTAAATTTTCTTGTGAATTGGGCTATTCTAATGGATGGTGGTGTCCAAGAGGTCATAGGGTTATCATGTCAGTTTTGGTTTGGTTTCATTTTTGTTTTTGTTTTCTATTTTTATGGAAGTTGTATCTGGATATTTTATGTATGGATTGTGTTCAGTTTATATATTTTCATGTTTATTATACATACTTTGTTCTATTTCATTTATATATATTTATTATGGGATAAATCATTCCCAATTTTATTATCTTTAAAGATTGGCACTAGTTTCTAGCTCGGGAGGATTGGGAATGCCTCTCAGGCCATGTCACGGGTCAGTTCAGGTTATCAGTTCAATGTTTCCCTAGGTTGGTTCATGACATTTATAACCTTTATATAGTGAACTAGTCATATTGGTGACCCTTAAATAGCCTATGAAACTTTCTCTTCACCTTTACATGGAAAAGGAGACGCAGAGGTACCCTTATGTATCTATCTCTCATGCTTGATCTTATCCCAATTAAGAAACTTGTAGTATATTATTATCTCATGGTTGATAAAATTGTATTATTGTGGAAGCTTCTTATGGTAGGTGGAGTCCCATGGTATCTTTATGAATTGTGGTATTTTGATGACCTTTATGTGTGGTAGCTTGATCAATCATGTGACATGCGACAACTCATCCTTCTATGTGGCATGGGGTATCTCAATCAATCATAGCATGTGACCTTTTTATAGATCACATTCACCCTTATGTATCCTATTTCATCTACACATAGTATACACCGCTCACATGAGGGTAACTTCAAACATAAAAATATCACAATTTCAATGAATTCCTTACACAATTTAAGTCTGAATATGATTAAAATAATAGAATTAAAAATTAAATATATTTAAACAATGAAATTCAAAAATTCATGATCAATGTATGGCTTTTCATTAAAATATAAAGAATGAATAATAAAATTAAGAACCATTATTTTAGCCATTTAACAAATTAAGTTCTATATTTAACAAAATATAAAAAATAACTTAATTACCTGAGTGTTAACTTAATTGTGGGGTTAATTATATTGAAAAGTAATTGAAAATTTAAGAAATTTTGGCTCTCATCAAGGAACAAGGGTTAATCACATAAATAATGAGGTGACAAAAAAGATGAAATTTCTCTACCCTATGACATTAATGTTGAATCTTTAATGATTCGGCTAGGTATCATGATCAATAGTGATGCCACCATAATGAATGGTCCTTAGAGCTATGAAGAATGTGTCCAAACTCTTATAGGGGTTGCTTCTATTTTCAAGGACTAATTCCATGAAAATTGAATAACAACACTTTTATAGATAATTTTAGTTCAAGGGTGTCAATAATAAGTAATTTAATTAAAAATTCAATAATTCTCAATCTACGTATTAGGTCCCAAACAAGAAAATTATAATTTTTCTAGGAAATTACCCTTGTTTCAGGAATAGCCAAAATGTCAAATTTTCTATCTGGAAATCTATTTAGGATATATTAATCATCCACATGAGTATAAAAAAATATTTAATATGTTATATATTATTTGAAGCCCCATGATTCTAAAGGAAGAAATACATCCACACACCAACTATATAAATATTATTTAAAATATTATAAGAGATTTATTACAAGAATCCAGACTACTATAACCTAATTATGGAAAGGGATTTCAACTTCAAACATGGTGGTATGGGACCCCAACAGATTGTTTACTAAATGAGAATAGTATTTATAGTTAGAGTAATTGTGATAGGATGGTGGGTAAATTTACTTGTTTCATAAACAACCACTTCCAAAATGATATCAATAGAAAATATACCATTATCCATGTCTGATCAATGATGAAAATAATATTTATTGTGATTATTAGATTGGATAATTTTGATCATGAAAAGGTTTTTTGTAAATTGTGTGGTGGTTGTAACACCCTGATATTATAGTATTAATTTAATTTTAAATAAATATTATTTTGAATATATTTTTTCATATGCAGCACCAAACTTAAATAAACAAGGATACATTTTACTTAAAAAATATTACAACCCAAGATAAACACTAAAAAATTATGAGAATGCAATAATGAACAAAAAAGATAATTAAGATATTTTTTATTAAAAAAATTTATACACCAAATATTATTATTATTTTATAATGTATTTATAAAATTCAAATAAATTTTTATAATCAATAGATTAGTATCAGAAATTTTTTTAGATTACAAATAATTAATGGTATTTGGTGAAGATTATTTAATATAAAAGTAATATTTTTTATAGGGTTATCTTTTTAAATTTTTGTGTATTTTTAATTACACTTTACTAAATAATGATTTTAAATAAATTTATTAATAATATTTACAAGTAAAATAAATCAAAAACTATCTAATAGTTATTACTAGGAAATTAATAAAAACAAATTCATTTTATACTTAATGATTAATTTTACTAAAAAAATCCTTTTTATGTGTTGTGTATTTTCATTTTAAGAAACTAAATATATTATGGTTAAATAATTATAAAATATATAATTTATATTAATAATATATAACACTAATTTAATTATTAATTTATTACAAATATAAATAAAAATAGTTAATATTTTAAAAAGTCATTTTCCTATAAAACAGTTTTCATTATGTTTTTTATTTCCTTTTAAAAGTTAAATTCCTAAATTTTAGAATTTGAATTAAAAAAATGAACTTAATTTTTTTTACATAGAATAACAATATTTTCTTAGGATTCATTTTTTTATTTTTCTAAAAAGATTGATTTTTAGGTGAATAGTACAAATGACCGCTTTTACAAATGTCATGAATTTTATGACTTTATTAGGATATAAGTATGGATTAAAAACTTATTAAATATTTTTATCAATTAAAAATGTATTTAATTGATAAAATTATTCATTTAAATATACTATTTTTTATTTTAAAACCCTATATTTAACATTTTAGAACTCGAGAATTATTTTATCCCAATAAAAAAATGTTCTTGGTCTTTTCTTTTAATTAAATATTCACATGATGTATTTAGGTTTGGCATTGATTTTAAATCCATAGAAATATTTTTTTACTAATAAACTAATTAATATTATTAAAATCAAACACGTTTATAGTTTTATCCTAAACATAATTTTTATTCTTAAAAATGCACTTTATCTAAAAATGGATTTTACGTATTATGTTCACTATTATTAAAATTAATTTTTATTACACTTGAAAATATGATTTGATAATATAATTTTCAAATTTTTAATAATTATATAAAGATTATCTAAAAAGGTTAATTTTATTTTTAATCCTTAAAATAAGTTATCGAGGTTAAAAATGTGTTTTTGTGCTAAAAGTAAATTTTGGTAAATGTTAAAACTAAGGAGAAAAAATCTAAAATTCATAAAACCATATATTAAAAAAAATTAAGGTTTTTCTTAACCCAAGACTCATAAAAACCTTATTATTTTTAAATTTTGGACTCACATTTCTTGAATAATGACTTTCCCTTTTATATTATTACAAAAAGGTAACTCTCCTCACTTATAATAGGAGACTCCCACCACCCCTTTACTTATACTCTAAATATTAAAATTCTCTTGAGAAAATTCTCATTTTATTTATCATGGAGCCCTATTAGATGTTTTTAGGCCTCTTTATTTAAGAAAAATCTCTAAATCCTCCATTTTTAAGAGGTCCTCCAAGAGAAGGTTTAAATTTTCAATATGAGTACCAATCACTTCTTAACCTTTTTTATTCTCTATATTTCTCATCTAAATATATTGTACCCATTATTATATAATTAAAACAATATTTTTATTTTAATAAAATGTTATTATGTCAAGGGACTAGACATTATCTATCATTCCCCCTTATTCAGAAAAATGAGGATTTTGTTCATTCGTACGTGCAGATAACCGCCTCCACAAAGCAACATATTTTATTTTATAAATTCCTTATATGTAAGTTTATAAAATATAATTTAATGAATAAATATGATACATAATATTATTAATATTCTGTAAAGATAATAATTTTCCACCTTTTTCTCATTCTATGGAAAATGAAAATGTCATATGTGTATATGTTTGAAATACCACCACCATGGAACGATGTATTTCATTTTCAATCGCCACCCTACTTGGATGATTAAAAGAATTTTTTTAATGAATTAAAATTATTTTTATAACATGATTAAGGTTTTTGGATAAGTTATGTTAATATTTAACTCTTTATTTATATACAAACTTTTGTTCATTAAAAATTACTAAAAAGATATCTTCACTTATTTTGTCTTCATGGATCATGAATAAAACTCTCATGGAATGAAATTAGAATTTTACAAACCAATATAAATAAAAAATTCCAATACCTTGTATAATGTATCACCCCAAATTTCAGGTATATAACCATTTATTTATGTGTTTTAAGTTTATATAATGATTGGGTTAAGTTTCGAGAGGTTTGGAGGAGTTTTTTCATGCTTTGGAGGATTTTATGGAGATTTTCAGTTTGGGAACGGTTAGTACAAACCATGAAACCCATCTAGGAAACTATATTTCTTGTGGTAGGAGGGATATTATCTTTGCATAGTTGGTGCATGGTTTGGACAAACTATATGGATGTCCAGGGGAAACAGTGCATGTTTGGACAGAGGGGATAAGCATGTTAGGGCATGGTTTGTCTAACTGTGTGATACAAACATGCGAAGGTTTGGATTTAGGAATTCACACTGCATAGTTGCGAATGGTCCACTAAAATGTGTGACCTAACCATGTATTATAAAGTTTTAGATCTAAAATTTTTGGATTTAACTCAGATTAAGTCCCAAGACCCCTTTTTATTGACTAATATTTCATAATCTTGAACTCTTTTTCCTCACAAGGATTGAGATGTGATTCCATTTGATCTAGAATAAATTTTTAGGTGATTTGAAGCCTGGTGAAGATCCAGATTCATCGGTAGGTCTCTGTTCATGGTTTATATTCTTAAATCTTTTCTCCTCTACTCTCTCAAAACCTTAGATTTAATCCACTGGGGATAGATACAAGTTTTTTTATGGATTCTTGATTATATATATATATATATGAATAATTTCTATATCTAGGTAAATAAAGGTGTTTTATGATTGTATCTAGATAATCATTGTTTCATTATTTGTTTTCACTAACCGTTGTGAAGTAGGTGAATTTTCTTTCAACTCCACTTGATTATAACTTGAAGGATTAGCTTGAAATTAATGTTTTTCATGAAATTATTTTGAAACCCTCATGTGATTATTGATAGAAACCTTTTTAGTGATGGTTTTGAGAAATTTTACAAATTTGATAGTTTTCTAGAAATTCCTCTTTGATGGTAATTTTAAAATGGAGATTTTAAAATTATAGTTTTGATTTGATACATGGAAATGGTTGTTGGAATTTTTATAGAAAGAAAGGTTTTAAGTGAAATGGATTAAAATGGATTTTTTCATACATGGTTTGTGTGAGTTCATTTTCATTATATGTGACCATGTGGAAGGGGAATGTTCCATTGCGCACCAGGTATTTGTTACCTTGGAATTAATTAGTAGATCAATGAGAGATTGGTCATGAGTATGGAACAGTCGTCTATGAATGCGTGTATAGATGTTTGGGTATGTGGAAACATATAATGGGTATTCCAAATGAGGTTAGAAATTTTTTAAAGGTTTATTTTATTACTTTCCATGGAAAACTATTTTGGATTTGATATAATTTGTTTTAACTATTTTAAATTTTCTTTTATAAAATTGGGTTAACCAGTTATTATCCTAGTGACATGAGTTGGGAAGTCATTGGGGAAATCCTATTGAGTTTAGAATTATCCTCTATATGGTTATTACTGTACATTTGTAGATGTTATCTATCAAGACACAGGTAAAGTTAAGGTATCTAAGTTCATTAGTGATACTTCTTGATACTGTGGACGTGGCTTGTCGAGTTAGAGCTTGGAGAAAGTTAGGAGTTTCTAGTAGAATGTATTTGGTGTATTTGGGTTTTTTTTTATTACTTTATTTATGCCACTTTTTTCCTTCTTACATACAAATATGGTTGTTGTCTTGGTATGTTTTGAGTTATATTTTTGTACTCATGCATAATATAGAGGTTTAGTGATTACATTCTTGTGGTTTAGATGTTTATATTTCAAAGGGAAAATAATCCCCCTAATTTAATTGAGGCCCTTGGAATTTATTGTTAGCCATTAGAGTCTTGGGTATGTCACCTAATGCTAGTAATGCCCATCGCATCTTCCCAAGCCAATGGGTGAGAGGAGCGATGTTTCTGTAAGAACCTGGTTCTTACTTTTGAGGTACGGGTTTCTTCTTTTCACTTTTCCTTAAGTGTTTTTCAGAAAACATGGAAAATGGGGGAAAATCACAACTTTTGGAAACTACACGTCGTGTACTTTTCCACACGCCGTGTACTTTTGGCCATGTGGGATGAGTACACAGGGCGTGTGTCCATGTTGGAAACAAAGGGTGTAAAGACCAACTACATGCCGTGTAGTGGACCCTTACACGTCGTGTAGTCAGTCGGCAGGCAAATAGTAAGGCGGTGGCCAGGTGTGCGACAAAACACGCCGTGTACTCAATATGACACACCATGTAGTAATGTCAGCAGATGAACAGTGCCACGCTGGCGGGAAGCCGCCAGAGGAACAGTTTAAAAATGGGAAGTACACACCGTGTACTCGGAAGTACACGCCGTGTACTTTGTTTTTATTGCTTAAAATGGGAAATAGCCTCCCCTGTTCACAGGGAAGTCTTATAATGGGAAGATGGAGCTCGAGAGAGGATTCTGAAGGTTTGAAGATCTTCCGAGTGCACGTCTGGAATCCATTTCCGCCTCGGACGATCTCGTTGGAACCACGCGGGTAAGCCCTCCCTTCTCCTTAAGCAGTTCTTGCCAATTCTTCCTCCAAGGGAAGTTATTTAAGTTTAAATTAGTTTTCTCCTACGTCAGATCTACGTCGTTCTTGGGATTTTCTAGAATCAACGTTCATGTATATCGTTCGTTGGCGTTAAAGGTAGGTGGCTTGGGGTTTATTTTTCTAATTGTTGTGCGTTTTGTGTATTTTAGTGCCACAAACCCATGTTGGGGTGTCGTGTGGTTCAGATCGTGGCTATTTTAAATACCTAATTTGTATAGGTAATTAAATGTGGTATTAAACTATTGTTTGGGATCAGTGCTTGGATCCAAGACCACCACGGGTGTGCGTTCCTCTGTTTAGCCGTTTGGCCAAGATACCCAAGGGTATGCCTTGTTTATTTTCTGCCTTTAATGAAATTATTGAAGAATTTCCTTGAGAGTAATTTCTTGTTTACTACTTGTTTACATGTTGGGCTCGGCCCGGTTACCTGTTTAGCCTGAGGGCGGTGTTGTGAATAGCTTGTGGGCATTGTACTACTTAGCCTATGGGTAACTTCTTCTGTACCTGTGGGCAGCTGATTCTGTGCCTGTGGATGACACTTCTTACGCCTGTGGGAAATATCCATATGAATGTGGGAAGATTCTTGTGGTTGGATTCTCTTTACCAGAGGGTGGGAGTTGTACGTGTCTGAGGACATTGGTTGTTTACTTAGAATATTCATTGTGGTGATATTTTAAATTAAACGATTAAATGGATGTTAAAATGGAAATATAACTGGTTAAGTCAGTTACTTTCAGTACTGCTTTATTGCATTTTATTACTACACACTTTTGTTTCATGATTTCAAACAGTTGGGCACGGGCCTTTGGTGGGTGCCTACTGAGATATATTTCTCACACCCTATTTGGGTCACGCTTTTCAGCCCAAATAGATTACGTTTCTACAGGTGTAGATAAGGGCAAGGGTCCCTATACAGATACTTGATTACTGCTGGGGTTTAGGAGAGCTTGGGACCGAGCATTGGCTCATGATGTCGTTGGCTATTCTGTTTTGATTTTCTATAATTTTACTTCAGTTGTATTGTATTGTATTTTAGTGTAACATGTTCTGGATATTTTATAGAATAGTGACATGTTTCATCTTCATATACATATATGACTGTTGGTTTCTCTTTTTGTTATCAGTTATCCATTTCAGTTATATATACCGTTGCTGCTTTCACTATGTTGTATGTTTATATTATATTCCGCTACGCTACACTTTGACAAATGAGGGCATAGTTTCCCCACTATCAGACTTAGGCCCTCACTGTTGGTCGGTAGCCTCTGGCGTTTGGGGAAATTCTCTTGAGGTCATGTGGCGAACTGGGTTCGGGGCACCCGTTGAGTGGCACCCAGAACCGGGACGTTACAAAGTGGTATCAGAGGAGTTATTTTATTTTACTTAATATTTGGAGCCTTAGTCAGGGATAGGATGGAAAAAGTAGTTAGTAATAAGTTGTGCCTGGGTGTAGCTAACCCGTGTACAGGGAAAATCCAATTTACCTCGTGTTGCAATTTTTTGATTTTTTGATTTTACAGTTGAATTGATTTTTACCGAAGGGTGACGCACTTGTGATTGTACTATTTATATTTTATCTATGGGTTCTATTTAGTTGCAACCCGATGAGATGAGGGTATGCCATCTCATGCATCATTTAAGCACATTCTAGAAATCACATGCCATGCATAGTTCCATGCCATGTAGGTACATTAGAAATTTCATGTTGTTGTGATAGTTATTGTGCTAGTAAAGCATGATGTTGTGATAGCTGCTTGAAAAATTCCTATTATGTGATAGGGTATTTTTGTGTGAGCCTGTTTATGGAATGGATTCCAAACTTTGGTTTTTGGGGAGTATGGGCCCCCATTTACCGGAATTTGGTGGATCATTAGCTGTTTATTTTTTTATAACACAGATAAGATGCCAGACTTTGATTCATGGGGAGTATGGGCCCTCACGGATCAGAATTTGGAACTTAGGTGTTGTTTTACAGTGTTTTCTGGGTTCCGGAGAAGTTTTTGAGGCATACTGTCCAGAAACCCAGTATACACGCTATGTAGTGCTTTACACATGCTGTGTATGTTCTTCTGTTCGGGAAGAAAAATAAACTTTTTGAGTACACACCGTGTAATCTCTTCCCATCTCACAAACTGTGTGGGCGGCGACACGGGGAAGGGAAAAGTTTGGGGTGAACACACCGTGTACCAGATGTACACGCCGTGTAGTGTTAACCCAGAGTCCGCTCGTGTAACTAACAACACGGACGGAGGATACCTTAAGACATACACGTTGTGTCCATCTGGAACATGCCGTGTAGTCTGACCTAGGGACCCGGCCGTGTAACTAACAATACGGGTTAGTGTAATCCTATCGTATACACGCCGTGTGTATATAGGACACGCTGTGTAGTGTGATCCAGGTATCCGGCCATGTAACTAACAAAACGGGGCAGAGAAGCTCATCTAGTACACACCGTGTACCCATGGGACACGCCGTGTAGTCTTCTCTGAGGACAGACCGTGTGGAGTTAGTCGTGTGGAAGGGGAAACAGGGTTGTTGACATGCTGTGTGTGGGTGTAAATTGCCGCGTAGTGTCAATCTGAGTAGTCGGTTGTGTCACAGATGACCAGGGAAGTTGGAAATAACACCATACACGTCGTGTAGATGATATACACGCCGTGTAGTTTTGTTCAACGGGAACCCTGTGGCTTAGCCGTGCAGAAGGACTCGGGCAGGGGAAGGGAAGTCAAGTACACGTCGTGTAGTCATTATACACGCAGTGTAGTCTTATTTTACAAATTTTGAATGCCTTATTCCTCCTATTCCCTTTTGGGTTTCTTCGTTTTCGGTCTTGATAATCTTGAATCTAAGGGGTGTTTTTGACCTTGTAGTGTCATGCCGCCTAGACGACCACACGTTGTTCGCCAGGAGAGAGGAAATGAGTATACTCCAGAGATGGTGGTCCATGGGCTACCATTTGATCCTCCAGCAGATCCAGATGCGGCACCAGCTGCTATACCAGACACAGGCGTGGAGGCGCAGTTCTGTGAAGGATTATTGCGGTTTATGCGGACCTTTCAGGGAGCACCGTCGGCTGCTACATCTATGGTTGAGCTGACACGTATCTTTTAGTATCAGCATCCACCTACGTTTTTAGGGGATGGTGGACCACAGGCTGCGGAGTCTTGGCTAGGATTGATGCAGACTATTTTCGAGCATCTTGAGATGCCTCCAGGGCGGAGGGTCAAGCTCGCGACGTATATGCTGCGTGATTCTGCCAAGAGGTGGTGGGATGATACCACCCAGTCAAAGCATCATAGAGACATGGTGTGGAAAGTTTTTCAGGCAGTCTTCTATGGCTTCTTCTTTCCAGAGACGCTAAGGGTAGATAGAGCTCGAGAGTTCATGAATCTGCAGTAGGGAACTATGTCGGTGATGGACTATTCTGCTCATTTTACCGAGCTTCAGTGCTTTGCACCCGTGCTGGTGGGTGATGAGACATTGAGAGCCAGACGTTTTGAGGATGGTCTTCGGTATGAAATCCGAGCACTGGTGAATGTTTTTAGGTTTCCTTCAGTACATGCTATTTTGAATCAGGCGCTGATTACAGAGAGGAACCTGCGAGAATCTAGTGGTGTGGGCCAGGACTGTTCAGCACCAGTTACTGGTACTATTTCTACTGGCAAGAGGAAGAGACAGATGGACTTCTCTCAGGGTGGCAGTACCAGTCAGAAGAATGCTTCAGGTAGCCAAGTCATGTGCTACCAGTGTGGTAGAGAGGGGAAAAAAGCGACATCAGTGTCCACGAGACATAGTGGAGTGTCGATCTTGTGGCAGGATGGGTCATCTGCAGTGCTTTTGTAGGGTGTTTCCATCGATGGCTAGTGAGAGGGGTTCTGTGCAGACTCCGCGAGCGGGAGTAGGACCAACATCTTCTTACCAATCAGGGAACTGGAATACGTCAGGGCGTGCAGGCAGAGATGGTGGTCGTGGCCGTGGTATCCAGACACCAGGATCTCAGAGGCAGCAGGGCGGGACAGCTCAGGGTAGCTAGGCTGTGTCGTAGGGCCGCGGCACTGGACAGGCATATGCAATGCAATAGACCCAGTAGGAGCAGGATCCCGGAGCTTCTACAATCAGAGGTATTATTCTAGTAGCTTCTATTTTATCTTCAGTACTTTTTGATATAGGTGCTACACATAGTTTCATATTTGTATCCGTTGTGGAGATCCTTGGGCTCTTTGTTTCTACTTACTCTAATATCATGGTGCTAGACACTCTGTTGGGGACCAGAACGGCTGGTGTGCGTCAGTTCAAGGACTGTCCCCTTAAGGTTGGTGGGTGTCACTTTCTTTGGGACCTCTATGTCATATAGATGACAGCTTATGACGTCATTCTTGGGATGGAGTGGTTGGTTCCCTGTCGAGCCTTTGTAGACTGCTATCGTCGTAGGGTGCGTTTCATGTCACCAGAGGTCGGAGAGTTTCTATACAAGGGCGAATGGAATGTTTAGGCGAGTCGAGATGGACCAGAGCATCGTGGGCGAGGTGGAGTCACAGCCCAGATTGAGAGTTTATATCTGGACGACCAGGGGACTTGTCAGAAGGATTTCCCTCTAGTGGTTGATCATTTCAGGGATGTCATCCTGGACAACTTTTTAGGTCTACCTCCGGAGAGAGAGGTGGATTTCTCTATCAAGCTTGTGCCATGGGCAGCACCTGTGTCCATTCCTCCTTATAGGATGGCTACACCTGAGTTGTAGGAGCTCTAAAGGCAGTTAGAGGAGTTACAGGAAGGGGTTTTATCCGACCCAGTACTTCTCTTTGGGGTTCTCTAGTCATTTTTGCGAAGAAGGTGGACGATACTCTCAGACTTCGTGTAGATTATCGGAAGCTAAACCAGTTGACGGTTAAGAACTAATATCCCTTGTCGAGGATCGATGATTTTTTGATCAACTTCATGGAGCACGAGTATTCTAGAATATTGACTTGAGATCAGGATATCATCATATACGCGTTAGACCATCTGATATACCTCTCACAGCTTTCAAGAGCAGGTATGGTCTATACGAGTATACGGTTATGCCATTCGGACTCATGAATGCGCCCGCAGTTTTCATGGCTCTAATGAATCATGTGTTCCATCCTTATTTGGATTATTTTGTGGTTGTATTCGTGGATGACATCTTGGTGTACTCTCACACTCAACACGACCATGAAACCCATATTGAGATCGTATTGAGTACACTAAGAGAGCATCAGCTATATGCTAAGCTCTCAAAGTGCCACTTTTGGATAGACCAGATTCACATCCTGGGTCATATCATCTCAGAGGCAGGAGTTTTAGTGGACCCAGAGAAGGTGAGATCAGTAGTTTCCTGGAATTATCCTAAGAATGTGTTTGAGATACGGAGTTTCTTGGGGTTGGTTGGTTACTACAGATGCTTCATACAGGACTTCTCCCTCTTAGCAGCACCATTGACGGGTTTGACTAAGAAGGGTGTAAAGTTCGTTTGGTCGGAAGATTGTGAGACAGCCTTTCAGGACCTGAAGGGAAGGTTTACATTAATACCAATCCTGATACTCCCAGAGTAGGGGAAGATCTATACAGTTTATTGTGATGCATCAGGTATTGGTCTGGGAGAAGTGTTGACGCAGGGCGATCGAGTTTTTGCGTACATGTCTCGGCAGTTGAGGCCACATTAGAGGAATTACCCGACGCATGATCTCGAGTTGGTTTCAGTTGTTCATGCATTGCGTTGTTGGAGACATTACCTATTGGGAGAACATTTTGTGGTTTTCACCGACCAAAAAAGTATCAAGTATATCTTTACTCAGAGTGACTTGAACCTGAGACAGTGAAGGTGGGCTGAATACCTTCAGTCCTTTGATTTTGATCTTGCCTATACACCTGGTAAAGGTAATGCAGTAGCTGATGCACTGAGCAGGAAGACTCAGATACAGGTAGTGCAGGAGGCCAGTGGTGAGTGGCAGCTCATGGCTTTGATCTCTGAGATGCATCTGGAGGTGCACGATAGTCAGGGGTAGACTTATCTTTCCTCTTTAGCTGTGACATCTAACCTCCTGGATAGAGTGAGGATGAGACAGCTATATGATTCGGAAGGCCTAGTTCTACAGGAGTTGGTGGCAAGTGAGGACCCTCCTCCTGGTTGGACGATAGGAAATGACGAGGTTCTGCATTCCCATGGATGAGTGTGGGTTCTAGGGGATATACGCGAGGAGATGATGCGGGTGTTTCATGCTTCAGCTTGGGCAGTTCATCTCAGGGTTACCAAGATGTACCGAGACTTGAGACGTCATTACTGGTGGCTGGGTATGAAGAGAGATGTAGCTGGTTTTGTTACGAGGTGTTCCACCTGTTATCAGGTGAAGGAGGAGCATTAGAGGCCATCCAGACAGTTACAGAAGTTACCCATTCCGGATTGTAAATGGGATGATGTCGCGATGGACTACGTGACTGGGTTGCCGAGGTCACCTAAAGGCAATGATGTCGTGTGGGTTGTTGTGGACAGACTCACGAAGGTAGCTCACTTTTTTCCGATCAAGGAGAACTTCGATGTTGACGAGCTCAGAAGTTTGTATATCCGAGAGATCGTACGTCTTCATGGGGTCCCTCATTCTATCATTTCAGATAGGGACACCTATTTTATGTCTCTTTTCTGGTAGAGTTTTCAAAGGGCACTGGGTACACAAGAGCTCTTGAGCAAGGCTTACCACCCTTAGACCGATGGCCAGTCAAAGCGTACGATACAGGTGCTAGAGGAAATGTTGCGTGTTTTCATCCTAGACTTTTGGGGCTCTTGGGAGAAGCATATACACCTATTTGAGTTTGCCTATAACAATATTTTTCAGGAAACTATTCAGATAACACCACATGAGGCTTTATATGGTAGGTTGTGCTGATCACCTTTGTGCTGGTTAGAGGCAGGTGAGGCAGCTTTACTGGGACCACGTATCATACAGGAGACTTCTGAGCAGGTCGAGTTGATTCAAAAGCAGATGGTTACCGCACAATCTCGTCATAAGTCTTATGTTGATCGCCGCAGATGACCTTTGGAGTTCGTGGTCGGGGATCAGGTTTTCTTGCATGTTTCGTCGAGGTTGGGACACAAGCAGATCAGGAGACAGGGTAAACTTTCACCGAGGTATGTGGGGCCAATTGAGATTCTGGAGAGAGTCAGGCCGGTTGCCTATCGGCTGTAGTTACCACAGAGGTATCGGGCCATGTATGACATCTTTCATGTATCTCATTTACACCACTATCATTCAGAATCGTCTCACGTATTTCAGCCCGAGGAGGTTGAGCTCGAGGCAGATGCGTCCTTTGAGAGGTATCTGATTCTTATCATTGATAGAAGCATGAAGGTTCTCCAAGGCCGGTCAGTTCCTCTCGTATGGGTACTATGGAAGCATGGCCGAGTGCAAGACGAAACCTGGAAGCGGGAAACCGATGTATGTGCTCAGTGTCCGGAGTTGTTCAAAGATTTATCTTCGCCACCCTTAGAAGGAAAATTCGGGGATGAATTTATTTAAGGGGGGAAGTTTGTAAGAACTCGGTTTTTACTTTTGAGATACAGGTTTCTTCTTTTCTCTTTTCCTTAAGTGTTTTTGAGAAAACATGGAAAATGGGGAAAAATCCCAACTTTTGGAAAGTACACGCCGTGTACTTTTCCACATGCCATGTACTTTTGGCCATGTGAGATGAGTACACGGGGCGTATGGCCATGTCAGCAACAAAGGGTGTAAAGACCGACTACACGCCGTGTAATGGTCCCTTACACACCGTGTAGTCAGTTAGTAGGTGAATAGTAAGGCAGTGGCCAGCTGTGCGATAGACCACGTCGTGTACTCAATATGACATGTCGTGTAGTCATGTCGGCAGATGAACAGTGCCACACTGGTGGGAAGCCTCCGGAGGAACAGTTTAAAAATGGGAATTACACGTCGTGTACTCAGAAGTACACGCCGTGTACTTTGTTTTTTTCACTTAAAATGGGAAGTAGACTCCCCTGTTCATAGGGAAAGCTTAGAACGGGAAGAGGGAGCTTAAGAGAGGAGGCCGAAGGTTTGAAGATCCATCAAGTGCACTTCTGGAATCCGTTTCCGCCTCGGACGATCTCGTTCAAACCACGCGGGTAAGCCCTCCCTTCTCCTTAAGCAGTTCTTTCCAATTCTTCCTCCAAGGAAAGTTATTTAAGTTTAAACAAGTTTTCTCCTACATCAGATCTACGTCATTATTGGGAATTTATGGAATCGACGTTCACGTATATCGTTCGTTGGCATTAAAGGTAGGTGGATTGGTGTTTATTTTTCCAACTGATGTGCGTTTTGTATATTTTAGTGCCACAAACCCATGTTGGGGTGTCGTGTGGCTAAGGCCTTGGCTATTTTAAATACCTAGAATTGTATAGGTAATTAAATGTGGTATTAAGCTGTTGTTTGGGATCAGTGCTTGGATCCAGGACCACCCTAGGGGTGTGTTCCTCTGTTTAGCCGTTTGGCCAGGATACCCAAGGGTATTCCTTGTTTATTTTCTGCCTTTAATGAAATGATTGAATAATTTCCTTGAGAGTAATTGCTTTTTTACTGCTTGTTTACATGTTGGGATCGGCCCGGTTACCTGTTTAACCTGAGGGCAGTGTTGTGAATAGCCTGTGGGAATTGTACTACTTAGCCTATGGGCAACTTCTTCTGTGCCTGAGGGCAGCTGATTCTGTGCCTGTGGGCGACACTTCTTACGCCTGTGGGAAATATCTCTATGCCTGTGGGATGATGCTTGTGGTTGGATTCTCTTTACCCAAGGGTAGGATTTGTACGTGTCTAAGGACATTGGATATTTACTTAGATAATTCATTGTGTAGAAATTTTAAATTAAATGATTAAATGGATATTAAAATGGAAATATAACTGGTTAAGTTAGTTACTTTCAGTACTTCTTTCTTTATTTCATTTTATTACTACACATTGTTGTTGCATGATTTCACACAGTTGGGAACGGGCCTTTGGTGGGTGCCTACTGAGATATATTTCTCACACCCTGTTTGGGTCACACTTTTCTGCCCAAACAGATTACGTTTCTGCAAGTATAGATAAGGGAAAGGGTCCCTATATAGGTACTTTATTATTGCTGGGGTGTATGAGAGCATGGGACTGAGCATTGGCTCGCGATGTCGCTGGCTGTTTTGTTTTGCTTTTCTATTCATGTACTTTAGTTGTATTGTAATGTATTGCAGTGTGACATGTTCTGGATGTTCTATAGAATAGTGAAATGATGCATCTTCATATATATATATGATTGTTGGTTTCCCTTTTTGTTATCAGTTATCCATTTCAGTTATATATACCGTTGCTGCTTCCACTGTGTTGTATATTTATATTATATTCTGTTGCGCTACACTTTGACAAATGATGGCATAGTTTCCCCACTATCAGACCTGGGCCCTCATTGCTAGTCGTCATCCACTGGCGTTTGGGGAAATGCACTTGAGGTCATGAGGCGAACTGGGTTCGGGACACCCGTTGAGTGGCACCCGGAACCGAGACGTTACAGTTGCATATGGAATCAATTTGTTTGATCCTTGGGTATCAATTCAATTTAATCCTGGGGTTATAAATAGTATTATCCTATCTATTGGGATGATATTAAAGATATAGGATTTTCATAACTTGATATGTAGAGCATAAAAAGATATATCTAACCTCTTTATGTTTAACCTCAAGTTACCAGGGAGTTTAGGTACATTAGTGTTTTAAGACACTTCTAGGTGAGTTTTCACCACATCATCATGGGTTTATACAATGAGAGTTTCATGAAATAAATTGATATTATGACTTCCCACTAGGATTTCATTGTCCATTATTTATTTAATTATTTATGGAAATGTTAAAAATTAAGGATTTTTGAAAATCATTGAAAATGTTTTCAAATGGTGAGATTTTGAAAAGGCTTCATGTGGTATTTTGAAAATGGTAAAATTTGTTTATTATGGATAAACATTATTATAGAACTTCTTGAAATGGTAATTTGAAATTAGTCTTAGTCTTCACTTTCTAGATTTTGAGAATAAATGGATTTTGTTTTGGTTGTAGTGAATGGAATTGGGTGGGCATCATAAGAACCAATCGAAAGAGGCTGATGATAATGTGGTTATACCAAAGATACAGTTGAACTAATAGTTGGTCTAAAGTATTGTCTAGTATTTTTGGGTCATGGATATAGGTAATAGAAAAAATAACTCAAGAGAATTGGATCATTTATTTTAGTTCTAAAAACTGAATCCACACATATTTCAGGGTGATTCGAAGCTGAAAAAATCATAAATGTTAATGAATAGGATGAGTTGAATATTTTATTTCCTTAGAACACTAAATGAGATGAAAGTTAAGTTGGAAACATATATGTTGGAGGTTCTATCATGCTAGTGGTGAGATTTAGCAGTTCAGGTTAAATTGGACCAAGGCATGGCACGAGATGATTTTGAATAATTTTTCAACAAACAATTCTATCCTCACAGGTTTATAATTTCTGTAACAATGTAATTATTCATTTTTAAGAAGTAAAATCCATTTATAATAGATTATGTGGCTAAACTCATGAATTTAGTCTTATTTTCACTATAATTTGTTGCAAGTGTGACCGTAAAGGCATTCATTTTTTAGTCAGGGTTAAAACCATAAATTCACTCAAATATTAGAATCCTCTATATTACGGATTATAGATAAGTATTGAATAGAGTGGTGGAGGAAAAAAGAGACATCTTGGGAAACATGGTCATAGGAAGCTTGCTTATTCCTATTGGAATAGGTGGGAACTCTAATGATAGAAACAAGAATATGAGGGATGCCTATTCTCAAGGGGGTGGTATATCTCATAATTAGACCATGGTATTGGTCAAATTTCCTCCTTGGTAGAATAATAAGCCTATATTTTTTTAGTGGGGTTCTTTTGAGTATATGAATAGAGATTGTATGAAACCACTAAGTGCATGTCATAATTAAAGCTAGATGGTACGTCTTTAGTTCTATTGTCACAGTGGTCCAATATCAGGTGTCAGGGATACATCTTATGTTTCTCAAACATTGTATGCTTTAATGGGGTGAGTGTAGTAGAACAGATATCATCAATAGAACCAATCAAGCCATGGTTATTCTAGGAAAATTATGACTCCTTAACATATGAAATCTCAACAAGGTACAAAATAGAAAAGTGCAATGAGTAAGCAATTGTATGGAGCTAATCAAGTTATCATGGATGATCAATCAGGACCTTCGATGGTGAGAGGTATGATTATTTTTAATTCTACCCTTATGTGATATTTATTTGATATGGGAAAGTCCCATTCATTTATTTCTCCTTATATTGTTGATATTATTTGTTTACATGTTGAGATGATGCCTTCTATTTTGAAGTTCCAAACACCTTTGGGACAATGAGAGTGTTTATCCTTGAAATTTGTATCATGTTCAATAACAATCGATGGGACTAAGTTGTTATGGTATTTCTTTGTGATAAATATAGATGTATATGACTTTATTTTGGGAATATATTGTTTGAGAAACTTTGAGTCCCATATCAATTATTATTCAAGGTAGGTGAGTTTCAAATATTTTGATAGTGTTAGGAATATCTTTAAAGGAGATTTGGTAGTGGATGAAATAATACAAGGACCCTTGGTACCGCATGTTGGAACCATCTATTTCCAATTAACAATGGTTTTTTTTTCATTGATAGATGAGATCTGTAATATAGATTTTCCAACCTTAGTGGACTAGTTCCTTGATGGTTTTCCTAAAAATTTGATTGTGTTTCCACCCAAAAGAGAAGTGGATTTTACGATTGATCTCCTACTAAGGTCCAGTCCTATTTTCATTCTGTCTTATTGGATGGAACCAATAGAATTGAGGGAATTTAAGTATTTTTGGAAGTATTGGAAAGTAAAGGGTTCATCTAACTGAGTATTTCTCCATGGGAAACACTAGTTCTCTTTATGAAGAAATTGGATGGAACTCTTAGGATTTGTGTAGATTATCATAAACCTAACCAAGTTATGATAAAGAACGGGTATCCTATACCTCGACTCCGCGGGAACTGGACCAAGCCCAAGGGTTGGCCACCTTGGGCCTAGCTGGGGGCGTGCGGCGCGCAGGTGGGCAGGACAGCCCTATACCTCGTTACCCATACAACATGTTTGCCCGCGGGGGCTGGGTGAGTTGGTTCAAGGCGGTGGTGTCCCGTTTTCGAGGTTTCAGGTTCGAGTCCTCGCAATGGCAACGTGCACCATACGCCAGCGATCCTCTCGTCCCCTCGAATCCGCGGGAACTGGCCCATGCCCAAGGGTTGGCCACCTTGGGCCTAGCTGGGGGCGTGCAGCGCGCAGGTGGGCAGGCCAGCCCTATACCTCGTTACCCATAAAACACGTTTAGCCCGTGGGGGTTGGGTGAGTTGGTTCAAGGCGGTGGCGTCCCATCGTCGAGGTTCCGAGTTCGAGTGCTCAGAAAGGCAACCTGCACCATACGCCAGCGATCCTCTCGTCCCCTCGACTCCGTGGGAACTAGCCCAATCCCAAGGGTTGGCCACCTTGGGCCTAGCTGGGGGCGTGCGTCGCACAGGTGGGCAGGCCAGCCCTATACCTCATTACCCATACAACACGTTTGCCCGCGGGGGCTAGGTGAGTTGGTTCAAGGCGGTGGCGTCCCGTCGTCGAGGTTCCGGGTTCGAGTCCTCGCTAAGGCAACGTGCACCATACGCCAGCGATCCTCTCATCCCCTCAACTCCGCAGGAACTGGACCAAGCCCAAGGGTTGGCCACCTTGGGCCTAGCTGGGGGCATGCGGCACGCAGGTGGGCAGGCCATCCCTATACCTCGTTACCCATACAAAACGTTTCTCGCCTTGCCGGGTCACCCGGTTTCTGACTGGGTGGGAAAAATGAGGCGCAACCTACCTGTGCTGACGGATTGCTTGATGAACCATCGCCGCCTGGGTTGTCACCCTCTGGGACGCTCTGCCATCTCAGCTGGTAACGGCTTTTTCCCATCTGGGGCTCTCTCCGGAGTGACCTCTTCGTGGGGAGGGGGGTTTCCTTGTGTGGAGGGTTCGAAAAGGCCACACAAGGGAATTCCCTTTTTTAAAAAAAGAAAAAGAATAAATTTAAGGGAGCCTAGTGGTTCTTAAAAATTAACTTGCATTTAGGATATCACCAACTATGGTTTTGGAAGGAGGATTTTTCAAAGATATCATTCAAAAGTAGATGTGGTCATCATGAGTTTTTTATGCCTTTGTTCTTAAGAATAAAACATCCATCTTTATAGCATTGATGAATCATATATTTCAAAGGTATCTAGATTCTTTTTTGTTGGTGTTTGTGGATGATATACTGGTGTATTCAAGGAAAAAGGTATATCATGGTCAACACTTCACTATAGTGTTGGTTATCTTGTAGGAGCATTGTCTATATGCCAAGTTATCTAAGTGTGATTTCTGGATACAAGAGGGATGTTTCCTTGTCCATGTCATTCTGAAAAAGGAATTTTTGTAGATCCTGAAAAATAGAAGTTTTTATCTCTTAGAAACCACCTAATAATGTCTTTGAGATACATAGTTTACTAGGCTTAGAGTGATACTACATACATTTTGTACTTGACTTTTCACATTTTTTATCACTAATGATATCTTTTATGAGGAAAATTTCTCCTTTACAATGGAATGATGAATTCCAAAAATCCTTTCAAGAGCTTAAGATTAAACTTACATCATCACCTATCCTTACATTTCTAGATTCTAGACATGGATATATAGTCTATTTTGATTCATTGGGATCTGGGTTGAGGGGTGTTCTCATGTGGGAAGATCATGGTGTTTCTTCTGGTTCATGATAGTTATGGTTTCATGAGAATAACTACCCAATGAGAAACTTGCAATTAGTTTTTTTATCCATTATTTAAATACAAGGAGTTATTACCTTTTTGGGGATAAATTTATAGTGCTTATGGATCATAAGTGTTTGAAACACATTTTATCAATAATATATTTGAACCTAAGGAAGAAAATATATAGAAAATACCTTCAAATGTTTGACTATAACTTGATGTATATGGTGGTTAAATGGAATTAGGTGGAAGATGAATTAAGTAGGAATTTATATAATCAATTGGATAAATAATCTTTGGATTAGTTACAAATGATTTTGATTATAGCATACATGCACCTGGACTGTACCAACCAGGGTGATGTTTCAATTTTCTTCCCAGTTTTGTTTGTTCCTGATTTGGTTTAGCATGTGAAAGAGGCTCACATATCTGATCCAGAATGTGTTTCATTGTGTTGAAAACTCAATGGTGTTTAGATCATTGGGGGATGAAAGATGGATGGGAGTTCGATTTTGAGGCTTAGAGATCAGATCATGGTTCCTTTGGTTTGTCAAAAATAGATTCTTACTGTCTACCAGCATTCTAAATGGTTTTTTCATCCAGGAATTCAAAAGATATATAAAGAGATGAATGCATAATTTTCGTGGTTTGGCATGAAAATTGAAATGGAAGAGTATGTTTTGAGATGCCTCACCCATAAATAGGTTAAATAGGAACACCAATGACTAGCGGGCTTGTGGAATTATTTACCAATTCCCATGTGTAAGTGAGTGAAGATAGCCATGGATTTTATGAAAATATTACCAAGGATAGTTAAGAAAAAAGATTCCATAAGGGTGATAGTGGATCGGCTCACAAGGTCATCTCACTTTATTCTGATTTGTGAAACTAATTCATTAGAATACTTGTCTAAAATCTACATTCATAAAATTTTAAAGATTTGCGGAGTTCTAGTCACTATTGTATCCGAAAGAGACACCAGTTTTACATCTCATTTTTGGGAATCCTTACAGAAATCCCTTGGGAATCAGTTGACTATGATCAGGATGTATCATACTAAAATGAATGTAAAATCTTAAAGGATGATCCAAACATTTGAGAAAATTCTTAGGGAATGTGTAATGGATTTTTGTGGGTCATTGGAGGATCACACTGTTAGTAGAGTTCTCGTACAATAAAAATTAATAGTCCTTGATATATATGGATTCTTTTGAAGCATTGTATGGAAATCCTTATCATTTTACATTTTTTTGGGTGGAAACAGTTGATAATTCACTAGTTGGGCTCATCTTTGTGAAAGAGATAATAAAAAGGATTTGGTTGATCAGAAAGAGGATGGAGATGACAAAGAGTTTTCAAAAATAGTGTGCAGATCATCATTGGTGACCATTGTCATTTTAGGTGAGTGATCATGTGTTTTTGAGAATCTATCCAAGCCTTGGGAAACATAATTTTGGTAATCAGGGCATGTTTTCTCCTTAATACATAGGGCCTTTTGAGATTCTTGAAAGATTTGGTGATGTGTCATATCGATTTTATTTTCCACAAAGGTTCATTTCAGTGCATAATGTGTTTCATGTATCTCGATTAAAGAAGTACCAACCTGATCATGACCATGTGATTATATGGGATTACATTGACCTAGATCTGGATACTAAGTTGATTCATGTGTTATTATATATTTTAGATAGGTAAGAGAAATTCTTTCATGGTAAAAGAATCATTAGTCAAGGTTTTATGGAAACATGATTGGATTCAGGAAGAAATGTGGGATCATGAAAATCAAATATTGTAGCAATGTCCTGAACTCTTCGAGGACAACTCTGGTTTTCTACATTCTCATGATGGAAAGACCAATTGTATGGAGAATGTATCACCCTCTTCTTTAGGTAATTGACACTACATTTATGTATTTTAAGTATATATAATGACCAGTTTAAGTTTTAGGAGGTTCAGAGAAGTTTTGGAATACTTTGGAGGCTTTTTACAGTTCAGCGATTTGAGAACAGTTATAACACCCCTAACATTTTATGGTATGTTTCTATTAAATACATTATATTAATTAGATAGTATATATTGGATGAAGCACTAAGTATTTTGATAAACAAAACATTATATGATAAAGTTATATTTTATCCATTAAACATAAATATTTCACTTCTATGTTTTGAATTTCGAAAAACAGTCATCTAGAGTTGTCAACAGTAAGTCATTTGGATTCTGATAAAACCAAATTGATTTTTTATTAATAGTAACATACCCTTATGAATAGAAATATGAATAGTAATATGACCCTTATAAATATTAAATAATGATAATATTTTATTTTCTTAAGGTAATAAGATAATGATATCTTAATTAATTTTTCAATGTGATATAGAACTAATTATACCTTTAAAATTGTTATTTTTCGAATTAACTATGATTTTGTTTAAAAAATAAATTAAAAATACTTAGAAAATTGTTTTCAAAAAATGGATTTTATTTTTTAATTCTACACATTGAAAAATGTTTATTGTGAATTTTTTGGATTTTTCTAAAATAGATGAATTTTTCATGAATAGTAAAAATACAGTTTGGAGT
Organism: Viscum album; assembly: GCA_963277665.1. Lineage (NCBI taxonomy): Eukaryota > Viridiplantae > Streptophyta > Magnoliopsida > Santalales > Viscaceae > Viscum > Viscum album. The sequence goes on along the minus strand of OY728150.1, from coordinate 1,458,512,262 downwards.
TTTTAGTGGTTTAATGACATCATAATGATGTAATAATTAAATATAAAAGTATGGTTTATTTTTTATAGTAAATTATGACATGAGGTGTCCCATGTGTCTAAAACCATGGGAAAATACCATGGGAAAACCCATGGTTTGTCAAAACCCACTAATGAGGTGTCGCTTTGAAATTATTAAAAAACTACCTCTCTTTTTCTATAAATACTCACTCATCCATTCGTTTTATTTCATTCCAAATCCCTCATACTCGAATATCTAGTGGTATTACCTCTCTAAGAGTTCTCCCAAGGTTTCCTTAAGCTCCCAAGGTCCCATCCTTCATGATCTAGGAGTTACTCTACAAGGTAAGGTAATCCTTCATTCTCTTCTTTTAGTTGACACTTCTTTTATGTTATATACTTGAATTTCCATTATCATGTGTTGGGGTTTGATTTTATGTATTCTTATTACTCTTCTTTTGATTTCAATATGATGAGATACCCTTTTTTTCTCATCATTTCATTTTATTAAATTTTTATTGACACCATTAGGCTGCCGAATTTTCATAAGGGATCTCTCAACTTTTCTTTTATTTTCAAGTTCATCTCTTTTCCTTTTCTCTCATAAACTCACTTTATCCAAATGCTATGATAATTCTAGTAACTTAAATGAACTGGAATTATATTATGATAATGGAATATTTCATCAGCATCTCTCTTTCCCCCTCCTCTTATACAAAAAAATGAAAACACTGTCTGAGATGTGTTAATTTATCACACTCAAGGACGTCGGGTTCTCAATTTTCATTACCATGTCCAATTCTGGTCGTGAAACAATTTTAATGGTTGAACCAGATCATAATATATTTATTTTATCTCATTAATGTTCTTTAATATTTACACACTCATAATATGAAATAATAATACAAAACAAGTTCAGTATGAACAAAACGGCCAAGTTAATCCAAATATTTGCAATAAACTTTTAACTAATGAATCATCATCATGGTATATAACCAAAAATAATTCTAAGATAATTTATATCTCTTTAATTTCACTAATAATATATATTAAAAATTCTATATATTTAACCACATTTCAAATTAACTTCCATTCATTAATACAAGTAAACAAATCATGAAAACCAAGGAAGAAAATGCTTCTAAAACAATAAAATTGAACCTCTTAAACCCATTAAAAGAACCATGAATGAAGCTAATAAGGTTATAATAAATCAATTACATGTATAGGAGGTTATTTAATTATTAATTAATTGATCTAAATTTTATTATTCATGTCATTAAAAAAAACTAAGAACACACTCGAGCATAAGGTAAGGGGTTTCTCATCTCACTTTCATTTCCGTGAGATTTCCATTGTTTACCAATTATTTATTATATGTGGTATATTTTTACTTCCATTTTATATATAATAGCATTATTATATTTATATTAATGGTATTAAATGAATCATTTGAGGATTATTAAGTTCTGGTCGTATGATTCGACCGATTACATTATGGTAAGAGACTTTTCCTCAACTACTATTTTATTGTGACTAACTTTGTATTGTGCACCTAATAATCCTTATGTGGTGTACCTACTGCCCATTTGAGATAACTTTTCATTTGAAATCATATTTATATCACATATCCATAATCTTATATAATGGATATGTTTTTTTTCTAAACCATATACCATTTTACATACTGTGTTTATTTGGAAAGTTATTTTAACTATGGAAATATTGATGAATCTGTATACCCTAATCTATACTAATATTAAAAAGGCATAATTATATTGTATTAAATCAATGGATAAATAATTATTTGGACATTAAGTGGTGGGTGAGACCCTCTATAACCCCTCGATGCATCGGTAGGTCTCATGAGACAAATCAGTTGGTGAAAAACCCTTCGAGTTTTTTTTCCAAAAATCAGACGGGTTTCTACCCATAGAACTAAACCATTTTTATGGTATTATGGTATCATGTTCCAGATAAATGACATAAAATTAATAATCATTATCTTTATTCACTATTACTTATTAATATCCATGAGGTTTTCACTGTGGAAAAATCTATGGATGCAGTTTCATTCTCAGTTTATTAATGGCGTAAGTTTTTCATTTATTCACCATGCCATGTTGATTATATCAAATTGTTTACAATTCAGTTATTATTGATTCATGATTCCACCATTTTTATCCCTTACTGAGAAGTTTAACTCACCCATTTCACTATTTACCTTCCATAGGTGATGAAGAGGAGATCATTTATTGAGTTCATGTGGATGCAGTTTTCAGTTTTTGTTATGTATTATATTTTGTAACCTTTTCCAATTTAATTTGAGTTACATTTATGGATATAGTTTCTTCAAGACTAATAAACTAATCATTCCTTTTGTATTTTCATTCCTTCTAACCATGCCAATATAACAAGTAATGCACCGGCTCTGTTCTAGAGGGTCCGGGGTGTTACAACGGTTAGTAAAAACTATGCACCCCATCTAAGAAATTGTGTGTCTTATGGAAAGAGGGTTAGTAGATTCACATTATTGGTGATTTTTTTGTAAAAATTATGGGGATTTCTTGGAGAAATAATTAATATTTGTATATAGGTGAGAATCATGGTTGGATCATGGTTTTTCTAACCATGTGATCCAACCATATTAGGGGTTGGATTAAAGTAGTACCCCACATGGTTGTCACACGGTCTTCTAAATTGTGAATCCTAACCATATAGAATATAGTTGTAAATCCTAAATTTGTGGATCTAACTCTAATTAAGACCTGATGCACCTTTTTATTACCTAGTATTTCATAATAATGAACTTATTTTCCTCTAACATCTTGATAGGTGATTCCATTCAATTCAAGATCAAGTTTTAGATGATTAAAAGCTTGTTGGAGATCTATATTCATTGTTAAGTCTCTATTCTTTACCATTATTCTTAGATATATTCTCTTATACTCTCTCAGAACCTTATATCTAATCTGATTGTTATAGATCCTTTTTTTATGGATTCTTGATGAGATTTTAATGAATTCTTACTGGATCTAGTGAATGAAAGGTGGTTCATGATCAAATATAGAGAATCATTGTTCTGTTTTTTATTTTCTCTAACCATTTTGAGGTAATTATCTTCTCTCTCGACTCCACTTGATTATAAATTGAAGGATTATCATGAAATGAATGTTTTACTTGAAATTATTTTTAAACCTTCATTTGATTGTTGATAGAAACATCTTTAGTGATGGTTTTGATAAATTATGGAAATTAGATGGTATTTTGGAAAATCATCTCTGATAATAATTTTAAAATGGTGATTTTAATATTATGGTTTTTTTTTGATACATGGAAAATGGTTGTTAGAATTTTTAAAGAATTAAAGGTTTTATGTGAAATTTCTTGGAGTTGATTTTGGCATACATGGTTGGTGTGAGTTCATTTGTATTAGACATGACCATGTGAAAGGGGTGTGTGCCATTGGGAAACTAGTATTGCACTACTACAAATCTGAGCTATAGCCACGGACCTATAGCCACGGTTTTATAGGTCCGTGGCTATATCATTTATACTACCACAGTTAATTATGTCATCTCTGGCTATATCCAGCAGCCCCGTTTTTTTTCCAAAACCATTGGGCTCCTTCTCCTCCCCCTCGCGATTCCTCCTCCTCACCGCACCCTCCACCTCCCCGACGCCTCCACGCCAATGCCTCCTCCACGGCACGCCCTCCTCGCCGCACCCTCCTCACCGCACCCTCCTTGCCGCTCCCTCCTCCTCGTCACGCCCTCCTCCCCGACGCCTCCTCGCCGCGCCCTCCTCCCCGACGCCTCCTCGCTGATTCCTCCTCCGCGCCGCGCCCTCCTCGCCGCGCCCTCCTCGTCGCGCCATCTACGCCGCGCCCTCCTCTCCATGGTGTCAGTGAGCATTACTTGGTGGAGGTTCATTGACAAATCCAAGTGAGTCTCATTGTGTGTTGTGTTCTTTTGCTTCTACTTAGGATAATTTATGGCTACTCATGGAACCAATATAAGAAGTTCAGGTTAGGGATTATCAACTCCTGACTTTGGGGAATTACATGTTTCAAGACATCAGGGCTCTTTCCATAGGTCCCAAAGTGAATCTCTTCATGCCTCTAAGAATCACTAGAGGTATGGGGAACCTTGACTCAGCTCTTGTATCCACCATTGGTGGGTAGTAAGTTTAAATGTTCTTGTTATGGTATTCTTTATCTTTGGATGTTTCCCCTTGTTTAAAAAATCATTTTAGTCTTATACACATGAAAATCTAGTGGTTTTTCCTTTTTGGATGTTAATATCTGATTGGTTAGACCTTGTGAGTCCGTTTTGGTTTTGGTTTGTACTCATCTCAAGATAGTTTTGTCTTGTGGAGATGATGAATCATGTTTTTGTTTTCCACTTGGTCTAGAGTTTCTTTCACTACCTCCTTTTTTTGGGGGGGGGTCGGCCTATATGGGGAGTTCCTTGGATGGTTCATGTTGGGTTTCCCATATCGGTCAGTTCTAGTTGGTTTTTAATGGTGGGGAGTCTATTTTTCCCTCCCATATTGGTAATCCAGTTTTGTATCTAGTGTAGCTTGGCAATGGGTAGTTTAGTTTGGGGTTGTTGGTTTCAAGTATTTATTTTCTGGGGAATGTTGGTATTTTAGATAATACCCAATGGTCTAGTTTGAAACAAGGTTTTAGAAGTTTTATCCCATGTTTTCCATCATTTTTATGGAATTGGTTTTCGATCACTGTATCGTTCTAGGTAAGGGGTGTAAGTTTTTTTCATAATGGTTGATATGTTCTTTGATTTTAGGAGTTAAATCATGTGAGCATGTGAACCTTATACATTGAATAGATCGATTAGAGATTTTTTGGCTTTTTGAGGGAAGAAATAATAATGGCGGGGAAAATTGTTACACCCTAGTTTTTTCCTTTTTTTCTAGGATTATCTTTTCCTCTCTCTAGTTTTAGGTGTTTGGGATTTAAATTTTGAGTTTTGGATGTTTTTTCTTTAGTTACACAGTTTAGGTGCACGGTTAAGGGGTAACCGTTTGACATATTGATTCGGAGTCTCATTTTAGTTTATTTTAAACATTCATGGTTTGAGTTTCATGAAGTGCACACAATTGTTTCTAAAATGAATGCTTCCTGAGAGAAACCATACAAATATATGTGTGTTTTTGGTCGAGGGTGCACATCTAGGAAAACCGTGAAGAAGGTATGCACGTGGTTCTGAAAATTTGGTTAGAACCATGTCACAATGTTCACACATTGTTTACAAAACCATGTGGTCAAAAGGTCTGGGTGCTTAGTGTGTCAAGTAATGGGAGCATGATTGGTGCACAGTTTGGGAAACCGTGCAGCCTAACCATGCACAGTTCCCTAGTCATTAAACGTATGAATTATCCTTTCTACCTTGTTCTGATTTTGTCCCAAAAATTCTCAATTTCTCCCCTCCTAGTTCTTTTGATTGAATTGGAGGCCCTTTCTACCTGTCAAATCCTCCTCTCCTCTCCCAAGGGTTGGATCTAGGGGGTTTTTCAAGGTTTTGTGGTTATTTATCATTGTAATCTTCTTCTCTCTTCTTCCTCTTCCCACTTCTTCCATTTTCTCTTGAGTCCTTATTATTTATTTGTCTTATGGATGTAGGGTTCATGTTTCTTTGTGTTTTAATTAGGTGTTTTTCTTGGTTAAGGCTCCTCTTGTTTTTTCTGTCTTCTTTGAGCCTTCACAAAGTTGTTTTAGGTTTCCATTTTTGAAGCGTTGTGAGTTTGAGGTAGGTTTCCCAATGCAACTTCCCTTTAAATTTAAGAATCATTGATTTATGTATTTTTTCACATTCCTTAGATATTAAATAGCAATGTATCATTTTTAGAATAATTTTTTGATATAAAATGAGTTTTTTTTTTAAATTATTTTGACATATATGGAATTTTTTTTTAAACTATGCACACCAAGTGTTTGATAAGTTTCCTGGTTGGCCTTTGTAAGTAGATTATGGTTTTTGAAGCATGGTATGAATTGTTAAATGTATTTTTGTCTTTTAAAATGATGTTTTTGGTTTCTTAAATGGGTTTAATGAGTGGTTTTGGATTTAAAATAGTTGTGTTCTTGGATCTTGAAAATGGTTTGACTTGTGACAAAAAAGTGTTGGTTTCCTTTTAGAAAAGTATGATTTCTATAAGGGTGTTTGAGGTTTATTTGGAAGTTTTAAAATTTTTTTGTCATGAAAACTCTCCTTGGATAATTATATATTTTTTGGATATGTTGAATGTTATAGGATTTCAATGCTGAGAGACTCCCATGTGATTAGATGGTTTAAAGGAAAGAGATTGTTCCTTGGGGTGACTTGGGGGTGACTTGTTGTGTGTTTTGTTTGTGTTTGATGTATGTACATATGATTGGATGCTTTTTTTGAATTATTAGCTCACCCCAACTTTAGTATTTACATGAGAACCTAGAATAGATATCATATTTTTGGTGAATGGTTGTTGCACTAGCTTAAGATTCTGCTTTGGGTAGTGGCCCTTAGCATAGAAATTTCTTTGATTTGGGATAGTGCCTCTCAACTAGACCAGGTAGGGTGAAATCGAGCCTGTGGATGAGTTGATGTCATAGATTGAGGCATGGATTCAGGATTATTCTAATTTAAGAATGTCCTAGATTTTTCAACTAAGCTTCTAGGTTCTCCTATGTCCTACGATACTTAGTTATCCACACTAGATAATTGAGATGCATTGTTGGTTCGTTACCTGTGCATATTATTTTATATTGCCTTTGTTTTTTTAATCATTTCTATATCTCTCTTGTGTGGTATCCCTTTTGAAATATTGATAATTTTTTTCAAAGGTTTTTGGAAAAAATATTTTGGAAACGTTTTTCACTTATTTCCCCCCTTCTTAAATGAAAACGGCCTCATTATCCCATAAAATGCTAATGTATCTTCCTTGGTAAATAATCTGGATATGAATGAAATATGGAAATATATCATGTTTTTTTAATGTGTAAATGTGTGAAAAACTTACCTTTTTATATTGTATTTAAAAAATAAAATTTATGTTTCTTTATTTAAAGGGAAATCATTCCAAAAAGATTTTTTTAGGAAGGCCTGCTGAGTTTTAATACTCAAGCCTATAGTTCTTTCTGGTTGTTATCTTTTGGTATTGGTTCCTACTTGGTTTCGATCATTGTGGGAGATGGTTGGTTTTGGTATTGGATAGTGAACCACAAAGTCACATGGATACATTGTGGTCATTATGTTCAGTTTGGATTTGTTGTTAATTTTGTTGTTTTTTTATTTTTTTATAAATTATGTTCAATTTGATAATTTGTATTCATTTAATTAGGACAATCTGTTTATTTATTATTTTTTAGTTTATTTATATTGGGTGAAATCATTTCGATTATTATTCTATTGATGCCCAGACACTAGTTTCTAGCCTGGAAGGATCGGTAATGCCTATTGGGACTTGTCTCAGGTCGACCCAGGTGATTGGTTTGTGGTCAACTTGTGTTGGTTCATTAAACATTTCAAATTTGGATTATATTGATATTTTTTATGTTTTTTTCTACTGAATTGGTGAATATTATATTTCCTTTTTAATTGAATCAACACACATGAAAAGGTGAAGAATTCATATCTAGATAATAAATTAGTTTCCTATTGAATCTTGGTTTGTGTGAGAACACCCTTGAAATTAAAGAAGTAAAATGATGAAATACCTTTCTTTAAATTTAAATGTGATGTGTGGTGGTTGTGATATTTAGTGGTTATGATGTGTGGTGTTTTAGATGTTTGGTGGTTTTGATATGTGGTGGTTGTGATATGGGGATTATTTACATTGATAGGATGAGTTGTGTTGTGTCGTATTGTGCTAGTTTCTATATTGTTATGGAGTGAAATGATAATGAAAAAATCCAAAATTTAATGAGTTGGAATAGATATTTAACTTTTTAAATAAAATGGGAAGTGTGGTTAAGGATTTTATTGTTAAACATGAAATGAATGGGCATGATAATGGGAGATGGTTTATAATTGAAAAATTTGGAAATGGATTATCTTTAAAAGGAAATGTGGAATGTGGTTTGTGTTTTGTGTCTTGATTGTGAGGTGTAATTAATTTATAGGTGGCTGTGAAAGAGGTAGAGGGAATGATACTTTAAGGTTATGTTTTATGATATGATGGTACTCTTGTTATAGACCCATAGTTTGTTCTTATGTGTAATAATATTATATATTATGTATTTATTGTGATTTTTATACACACACCACCAACATTGATAATTATGTGTTGAAACCCAAGTGTTGGGGGGTGTTTTTCCCAAAATCCTATACAGTGAGGTCCAAGGGTAGGATACCCACTCTTCCACACTCTCTCTTCTAGGTGAGGTTCTTAAACATGAGAAGTGATAACCTAAAAATATAGTGAACTTATTTTTGTTTTTATTATATTGATGAGGTTATCCATAGTGTGTGTTGTTCATAGTTGGAGTAGGGAATGTGGTTGATGTCCTTCATGTTCATGATAACATACTATACTAGATATGTGGAAGTATTCATAGAGCATGTGTATGTGATGACTAGTTTCACATAGGGTGCTTGGTATGATGTGTATTCCCATGTGTCTTTGTGAAGGATGATGTGACTAGTTGCATGTAGGGTTCTTGGTATGTTTCAATTTCCTAGGAGTTCTCAGACACTATTATTTGGAATGGATGGGGGTGCTGGGAAATATAATGTTGGGGTGTAAGAGTGGAAATTTTTTGGGAAACCGGTGTGGGGTACCATTTTTTATCAATTTTATTAATATTTTGTTACTATACTTGGATGTTTTATTTTGTGAGTGTTTCATGGTGGGGATGGGATTGGTTGGTTGTTTTTTAGGTACATGTTGGTTCTGGTATTCATCCACTGATGAATTAGTACTCTTTTTTCACTTGTTTATGAGAGAACTTGTGTATGATTCTACTATGTATTCATGATATAATCACCCAATATATATTCAAACTATTTTTCAGGTTTCGAGCATGACTTCATAGTACATGATGGATAATACTAGCTTGTACATCCGGGTTATTGCTGAGTCACTACCTAAGGTTTTCTTTTGGGTATTTATTTGTAGAATCTTTATATTCATTTACATTATATATGCATTACATGATGTTTTTGGTTTCCCTTTTTATTTATTTCAGGGAGTTTGTTTAGTTATTGGTATCCTATATCCAAATAATAATTTATATATTTGAGGGTAATGCCTTCCATTTTTGAGGTTTTTATACCCTTTATACTAATTGACGATCTGAGGCCTACTAAATGAAAGATTCAAGGGTAATTAACTCTCTAATTTTATTTCTAATCCAGTAGGGTTACCTTTGGTGGGAGGGGTACTTAAATACATTCCCTAGTACTCAAAATAAATATAGCACAAGAACATTTATATAAATCTGTTTAGTAATATCTCTTTCAAAAGTGATTGTAAATATTGGATAGTCACTTAATAGCATGAATAAAAATTTGCAGTCAAATAACATGAGTTTAAAAGAATTGAAACATGAAAATGGAACCATATCACCAATACTATAATGTTCTATACTTTATAATTAGATAGTTTCTAATTATGGGAAGACATCCTAACTAAATAGAGTACTGTTAATATTAAATATTGTTTTGAAAGAATATAAAAAAAAATAGAAACAAAAGAGAACCCTTAACATAAAATTAATTCCATTCATAAAATTAGATGCTCTTATTCTTTAATAGAACTTAACTGCATATTTTAGTCTCACATTGAAAAATAATAAAATATAAGACAATATAAAAATAAGTGGGAAAGAAAGACATGACCTATTGATTTTTCTTAAAATGGGTAGATCTAGTTAAGATCCTATACTTAAGTATTACTAAAATAAGAAGATAAAACATTAATAGAAGAATATTAAAACAAAAATGGAATAAGAAATATATAAAAGTAGAGAATAATTATTTGAATTTCTCTCAATGACACTATATTTTTACTATCGATTTCTATATTTTTTTCATGTTATCTTTAATCATAAGGGTGTTTAGTTTTTATGATTGAATCTATCATATATTCTTAAATACAATGATCAAAATATACTATTTTTTATCTTGAGGTCCCCTTGTACCGAGTACTATATAAACACCCCATATCCATTGATATATTTGAAATATATGGCTTTTGGAATGAGGAAAGGCTCATCCTTCAACTTAGTATAAGTTAATGTAATACACCTAAGGTGTGATTATTGATATAAGTAATTGGATTTTATCCTTATTTAAGAACATAAATATTTTCCAGGCCCTCTAAGTATTTAATAATGCCATCTTATGTTTCAATGATCAACACAATATGATCTTAAATAGATACTTCATTCTCTTCAAAATATGATAATTATTTTTCAGCCACTTCTCTTTTTCTTCATGATCAAAATCAAGGGAAATAAATGGTTGTGATGTGTCTTTATTGTAAATATAAATAAGATTGGTTTTCATCAAAACTTGTGAAATATAAAACTAGGGTGTGTCTAGGATTGTTTCATATCCTTCAAATGTATCATATGAAACATTATTCTCTTCATGATTTACCTGTAAAAGTGGGCCTAGGTAGTGGTATCAATTTTTCAATATTCACCTCCACATATATAGTTTCTTCTTCAGATGTTAAAGGCTATTTTTTCCTTTTAATTCCTCTTTATTCTATTTTTGGTATTATTATAACCTCTATCTTCTCAGATCTTAAAGGATGTAACTTAATTAGATTACCTATTCCACTATCTATTACAGTATATTCATAAGGATACTAACTTTTATTTCCTTTAAAATATCTTTCAAAATATTATTAATAAATTTCACTTTTTGATGTTGCGATATGGGAGGTTAATATCTCTAATAAAAACTCAATCTCACATCCCATATAGAATAGTAAACATGATGATTTTGTTATTGTTTATAATGGTGAACTTTAGCATAGTTCTATTTTTTGTATAACTTTCGGAACATAATTTGATTAGTAATTCGATATTTTAATTATTTAACAAAAGTTTTGGTTTCACCCCATGTTAATTTCTATCTATATTATGAAGTTTCATAATCTATTGAACATGTAGTTATCAGGTTGATTCAAAATAATAGTTATGAAAATAAGATGAACCAATAAAATAAAATAAAGGATAAATAAAAACACAATACAATGAACTATGAAAATTTGTGAAATGTATTAGTCTCCCTAGAAATGAAACCAAACTGTTGTTTATCCTATCATAGGGTCTCAAATTAAAAGTAAAATTTTTCCTAAATGGTTGAAATGTAATGAAAACTAGGGTTTATCTTTCATGAAGGCCTATGAATTACATTGCCTCTCCCACCTTCACTTATTAAATATTTTTTGTTTTGAATTTTTTAAAAAGTGGGAGATGGGATAATTAATTTGTACTTAAGTATAAACCAAATTAAATTCAATGCAAACATACTATTATACCTTTTTAGGAAAATTATTATGCACAATCAACTCTATTATATAAAGAATGAATATATGTACACTGGATTGCACTACTAGAAAAAAATCCCAATAGGGTATTGTATATATCAAATAATGAGACCCAAGTAATGCATCAGATAGTACATGATCATAATAAAAAATTAGACCCTATATTATCCTTCAAAATCTATTCCATTTAGAATGAATCATAGAGAGGGAAAATTATAGTGTGTGTTGTAAAATAAGAAAATAAAATTATAGATAGATTGATCGAGTGATGATTGTTACCTATTTACTCAATCAAAACATTATAAACACTTAGAGTAGATATTTAAAAATAGTTTCATAGATATACTAAAACTATAAATCCATAAAAATTGTATGATTCACATCATAAAACTAACCATCGAGTATTAATTATTCATAGATAGAGATACAATTATGGGGGAGAAGCACAGAGAAACAGAATGAAATGTAGTAAAGTAAAAATTAAATATAATCTAGGATAAGCCTATAATTTTTAATCTCACGTCCTCCTTCATTTATAGGATAATAATCCTAGTTCACCATTCTCTTTTACCTTTTTGGATTTTTTCACATGTGCTAAAGAGACTTTATATTCTCCCACATGGAATCTGAAGCCTCAATGCCTTCTCAAACATAGCTCTCCTCATCAGGTTTCTAGGTTTTTTCCACCCACCACATAACCTTTATATCTCTTTATTTATTCTTAGTGGACTATTTTGTTAGTATTTTTACCTTTCTTCCTAATTCAGTTAGATAAAACATACTAGTATTATTTATCCCTTGAGCCATACATGTACTCCATGTGGATTGTATTTATAAATCATTGGCCTCAAATATTATATGGATTTATTATACCATAGTAACCATAATATACTAGAATAATATCAATAAGGTTTCATGGATCTTCCATTGGTTGGTTTTATGTTATATTGACTGATGAACTTATGTGGTTTTTGTTGCACATCCTCGTCATTGCAGTTGGGTGTGTGAAGTCTTCATGGTTGGTAGTTGTCAGCCAGTTATGGTGCAGGGGGGAGGGCTGTCCAGCAGGGGGAGGGGTGTCCAGTATGGGGGAGGGGTGTTCGGTAGGGGGAGGGGTGTCCGGTAGGGGGAGGTCTGTCCAGTAGGGGGGCGGGGCTGTCCAGTAGAGGGGGGAGGGTTGTCCAGCAGGGGGGAGGGCTGTCCAGTAGGGGGAGGGATGTCCAGCAGGGGGGAGGGCTGTCCAGCAGGGGGTAGGGGTGTCCAGAAGGGGGAGGGGTGTCCAGGCAGGGGGCGGGGCTGTCCAGCAGGGGGGCGGGCTGTCCGGCAGGGGGGCGGGCTATCAGGCAGGGGGGCGGGCTATCCGGCAGGGGGGGTGTCCGGCAGGGGGAGGGGGTGTCCAACAGGGGGAGGGGTTGTCCGGCAGGGGGAGGGCTATCCAGCAGGGGGGAGGGCTGTCCAGCGGGGGGAGGGTTGTCCAGCAAGGGGGTGGGGCTGTCCAGCATGGGGGGCTGTCCAGGCAGGGGGAGGGGCAGTCGAGGCAGGGGCGGGGCTGTCCAGCAGGGGGGAGGGGCTGTCCCGCAGGGGGGGAGGGGTGTCCAGCAGGGGGGGGGGCTGTCCAGCAGGGGGGAGGGGTGTCCAGTAGGGGGGAAGGGTGTCCAGGCAGGGGGAGGGGCTATCCAGCAGGGGGGAGGGGTTGTCCTTGAGGAATGTCTAGTGGGGCTGTCCAGTTGGGGCATGGGGGCTGTCCAGTGGGGTGCAGGGGGCAGGGAGTAGGGGGCAGGGGGCAGGGGGCAGGGGGTAGGGGGCAAGTGGCAAGGGGCAGGGGGAAAGGGTGTCCAGCAGGGGGAGGGGTGTCCAACAGGGGGAGGGGTTGTCCAGCTAGGGGGGAGGGGTGTCCAGGGTCTGGGGGGGACTGGCAGGGGTGTCCAGGGTCTGGTGGGTGGGGGGACTGGCAGGGGTGTCCAGGGCTTGGGTTCTTTATATTTTTTTTGTGTGTTTTGGATTTCATTGAGCTGGATTCGAGTCGCCGTTGACGAAGGCTTACATGTGTATGCATAGGTAGGAATATGCATATATATATATTCCCCCTTTATATATATTCACTCATGGCAGTATGAATATATATATTGGGGCTAGGTGTGCTTATATATAGATATGAAAAATGCATATGCATGTAATTATAAAGGGGTACATTCAAGTATAAACATATATCTAAGGCCCCCCTTGTGCATATTTGGCCATGCAAATATGTACATAGGGGCTAGGTGTCCTTACATATATGTTAAGCTGCATATGCGTGCAAGAGGAAAAAAGGAAGATTCGATTTGTCGTCGTCAAAAGAAAACGCGCCTTGAGGTTGAGGTAGGGTCCCTCTCCTAGCCCATTTAATTCAAGAATGTTTTAAATTTCATTTAGTTGCCTTTTTAATTTTTCATGTTTATATTAAATTGCAATTCTTGAATAAGTGTTAGTTCAGATAATTGTTTTGTTTGATAAATAAGTCCTGGTTTTGTAATAAAACCCCTCCAACGGAGGTGCGCTGTCTGCGAAAACTCACAGTGGTATACCTTGCTTAACATTATTGCATTGATGTTTTCCTTATACTTGATGTCATTGTTAGTCATAAAGCACACATCGTACTTGACCCTTTTTATATCCCTGTAGGGGGTTTCCCTCTTTTTATTAAAACAGTTGTTTGAACCAAGATAATCTTTAAGTGTCGTTAGACTTTTAAGATGGGTCCCATGTTGTGTGACCATGTCACATGGCATGTGATATTTAAATCCAACCAAAAGCCCAGTTCCACAGCCCAGGGGTCCCACAGTACCAGTAATGTCAGATTACATGTTATGTAACCTGTGATTTTCCTGATCCCATGGGGTATTCCTCTAGGTATTCCTACACATTTCTAGATCTCCAAACCTCATTGAATTAGGTATATCAGGGGTCATCCAATCCTCTAGTCATCACAGATTAGCATTCATTTCTTTAAATCTTCTGAGAAAACATCCTCTCATGCTATCCATATCATCCTATTTGAAACTAAGTGGAAGATGTTTCCTCGTGGATGTCGCTGGACCGGGCCAACACGTTGCGGTCACACCGTGGTCACGCCGCGGTCACGCCGTGATTTGGCCCTGCTCCAGGATGACACCCTGTGGCGGTTACTCCTCCAGGAAGACACCCTGTGGCGGTCACGCCGCGGTCACGCTGCGGTCACACCGTGATTTGGCCCTACTCCAGTATGACACTCTGCGGTGGTTACTCCTCTAGGACGACACCCTGCGGCGGTCACGCCGCGGTCATGCCGCGATCACGCCGCGGTCACGCCGCGGTCATGCCGCAGTCACGCTGTGATTTGTCCCTGCTCCAGGACGACACCCTGCGGCGGTTACTCCTCCAAGATGACACCCTGCGGCGGTCACGCCGCGGTCACGCCACGGTCACGCCGTGATTTGGCCCTGCTCCAGGACGACACCCTGTGGCGGTTACTCCTCCTTAGAGAAACATTGAATGGTTAGCTCTATAATTTTTTGTATTTCCTCATTCCTAAACTATATCTCCTCTCAGCGCTACCTCTCATCCATCTTTCCACAAAACGTGCATAGCAGGTGGTCCAAAGGATCAATTCAACTGAAAACATTGGTTTGGAATTGTCTGGCATATTTTATTGTACATTTATCACATAATATTTGTTCGGTAATTCTTCTTTTTCCTCATCCTCTTCACATGTTGTCTGAAACAGATCATCCTCATCCTCTGCACATGTCATCTGAACCGGATCAGCCTGTTGTGATGGAAATTCAATGTCTACTTTTGGCTGTTTTAGATGAAATTCCTTCCATAATTCCCTCATCTCATGTAGCACTCATTGGAGGAGGATGATCACTGCCAAGTTGAGTTTTAAAGGCTTCACACAATCTGTTTGATGCAATTCCAAAGAGGCTGTTCTATTATGAGGGCCTATTTCATGCTAGAGTTCCCACATTTCCCCCACAAGCTAGAAAAGGGAGGTCTGTTTGGGCCTATGCAAATAGGTCTTGTTTGTTATGGACAAAGATGCAAGTGGAGACCTGGTTTGCTTGAAGAGTTTCCATGAAGGGTCTTCACTGTAGAGGATGACACCCTGCGGCGGTCACGCCGCGGTCACGCCGCGGTCACACCTCGGTCACTCCACGGTCACGTCGCGGTCACGCCGTGATTTAGCCCTTCTCCAGGACGACACCCTGCGGCGGTTACTCCTCCAGGACGACACCCTGTGGCGGTCACACCGCGGTCATGCCACCGTCACACCGCGGTCACGCCGCGGTCACGCCGCGGTCACACCGTGATTTGGCCCTGCTCCAGGACGACACCCTACGGCGGTTACTCCTCCTTAGAGAAAAATTGAATGGTTAGCTCTATAATTTTTCGTATTTCCTCATTCCTAAA
Source organism: Viscum album (assembly GCA_963277665.1). Lineage (NCBI taxonomy): Eukaryota > Viridiplantae > Streptophyta > Magnoliopsida > Santalales > Viscaceae > Viscum > Viscum album. Next base: position 1,458,496,333 of record OY728150.1, on the reverse strand, counting down.
CTATATCTCCTCTCAGCGCTGCCTCTCATCCATATTTCCACAAAACATGCATAGCAGGTGGTACAAAGGCTCAATTCAACTGAAAACATTGGTTTGGAATTGTCTGGCATATTTTATTGTACATGTATCACATAATATTTGTTCGGTAATTCTTCTTTTTCCTCATCCTCTTCACATGTTGTCCGAACCAGATCATCCTCATCCTCTGCACATGTCGTCTGAACCGGATCAGCCTGTTGTGATGGAAATTCAATGTCTTCTTTTGTCTGTTTTAGATGAAATTCCTTCCATAATTCCCTCATCTCATGTAGCACTCATTGGAGGAGGATGATCACTTCCAAGTTGAGTTTTAAAGGCTGCACACAATCTCTTTGATGAAATTCCAGAGATGCTGTTCTATTCTAAGGGCCTATTTCATGTTGGAGTTCCCACATTTCCCCCACAAGCTAGAAAAGGGAGGTCTATTTGGGCCTATGTAAACAGGGCTTGTTTGTTATGGACAAAGATGCAACTGGAGACCTGGTTTTCTTGAAGATTTTCCATGAAGGGTCTTCACTGTAGAGGAGACTAGCTCTGGTTTGTATTTGGTAGTTGCTTCCATGATGGTTCCCACAACTATTTGACTGAATTTCACACCAAACCAAGCCCTACTAGTGACTATTTTTCGATGCACTATAAAAATCCCATGGCCAACCCACCAAAATCAAACCAGCTATTCCAGGGCCATTTCCACTCTCACTAAAAAATCCAAACTCAAGCCCTACTACAATTCCAATCTCCCACTTCAATTTAGCCACTATGAACTCCTTCCTAGTCCCCCACCATTTTTCAATCCACCTAGGAAACCCATCCACAACTTGACCACCAATCAAGCCTACCCACCTCTCAACTTCTAAGCCACCAACCCCACATTTTCCACCAGGCATCCCACTTTAAAACCATTCCAAACCTCATCCAATTCTAACCAATTAAACCAAACCCCTTAAAATTTGAAGCCCTCATCTAAATTCCTGTTCCAACTCACTTATTTTAGACCCAATCAGCCCTGCCACTTCAGAAAAACAAGAGCAGCCTACTTAAAATCCAGTCCAATTTAGTTTCCTTCATGCTTGCCCCCATGAGTCCACAGCCTCACCTCAACCAAATTATTAATCACCTGGACACCTGGAAGCCACAAGAGGAGAGATAATGTTTATAGATTTTTTTTTTATATTTTATTCCATTGGAAGAGAATTTTTTGGATGCTGCCACTTGTAATGAGGTACTTAATTTCCTCTCCCTCTTTCTTCCATTAAATATTAGACAGATCCTATGTAAAAAAATCATTCTCCACCTCCAGGGAAGGAACTCTCAGCTACCGTTATTTTGTTCTTCTTCCTGCTGATGAATAAAATTCCCCAAGTATATTGGAAAAATTTTATTCATTTTTCTTCATTTACCTCTTCTTACTTACTGCTGATTTCAGTAGCCGAATTCGGTCTTTTCGCAATAGCCCGTGACATCCATCTGTTGTCTAGGGGGTCCAGTGGGGGGGTCCAATGGGGGGGGTCTGTCCTGGGGTGTCCAGGGTCTGGGGGGGGTCTGTCCTGGGGGGTCTGGGTTTGGGGGGGTAGGTTATGGGGGGTGTCCATGGTCTGGGGGGCTGTCCAGGTTCTAGGGGGGGTCTGTCCTGGGGTGTCCAGGGTCGGGGGGGCAGGACTGGAAGGGGTGTCCAGGGTCTGGGGGGGTCTGTCCTAGGGTGGGGTCTGTCCTGGGGTGTCCAGGGTCAAGGGGCAGGGGGGCAGGGGGCAGGGGCAGGGGTGTCCAGCAGGGGGAGGGGTGTCCAGTAGGGGGAGGGGTTGTCCAGGCAGGGGGGAGGGGTGTCCAGCATGGGGGAGGGGTGTCCAGGGGGTTGTCCAGGGGTGTCCAGGGGTGGTGGTCCAGGGGGAGGGGTGTCCAGCAGTGGTTTCTATTGCTGGTATTCTTTTTTGGACTTCAACAGATTATGAAAGGACTCGACGAATGGTTCTTCAACAGATTATACAAGGACTCGGCAAATGGTTTTTCTACTTATTCCTCTTCTCCCCCAAACTTTAACTCTCTCTCTCTCTCTCTGTACTGCTTTCTCTCAATACAAAAATTTACCATTGTACCTTCTTGTTTTTCTCCTCTCTAAATTTTATTCCTAACAAAATGTGTGTCCTCTGTTTCTATCAACCTTCAGCACACCTTCTATACATCTTCAACTTTTATTCCTTCCACCTATTTCGCAAATAATATGTGCCAAGAAATGTATGTTCTGTGTTGTTCTCAGTGTCTATAGAATGGTTATACCAACGGATGAAAATTCATTCGTGGCTATATGTGTGATTTGGCCAATATTCTCCCAGGCTCCTCCTACGGAACCCTCCCCGACTCACTCCCCTCCCCCGACGCACTCCCCTCCTCAGACGACCACGCCTCCCCCCTCCCCAGACGACAGCACCTCCCCCGACGCCGACGGACTCCCCTCCTCCACCGACGCACTCCCCTCCTCCTGACAACCTCTCCTCCCCGGACGACCGCGCCTCCCCCGACGGACTCCCCTCCTCCCGACGGACTCCCCTCCTCCGGTCACCATTAATATATTTGAGGGATAACTTGGATTCTCCCTTAATATCCATTTGGGGGAAATAAATATCATCTGATAACTGATGACCAGTAACGAGAGCCTAATAATTTTCCTCATCATCAGTGAAACCTTATAAAAATAGGAAAAAGTATGATTGGACGTCTTATGTTGGTGTGATAAAGACAACCACCTGGCCTACTCAATTAAGATTGGAATTTTTAAGCATTATTTCAGTCGATCTTTGAAAATCACCATCAAAATATGTTTTCTAATACTCTTTGACATGATCCACTAAGAGGGTAGCCTCATTTGGGAAATCAACATTCAGGGGTAGTTCTTCAGGGGTGGATGTGTGTCCAGTAGGGCTGTCCAGTTGGGGCATGGGGGCTGTCCAGTGGGGTGCAGGGGGTAGGGGGCAGGGGGCAGGGGTGTCCAGCAGGGGGAGGGGTGTCCAGCAGGGGGAGGGGCTGTCCAAGCAGGGGGGAGGGGTGTCCGACAGGGGGGAGGGCTGTCCAGGGGGTGTAGGGGGTGTCCAATGGGGTTGTTCAGTGGGGCTATCTAGTTGGGGCATGGGGGCTGTCCAGTGGGGTGAAGGGGGGCATGGGGGACTAAGGGGGCATGGGGGTGCAGGGGGGTGTTCAAGGGGGGCTGTCCAGGGGGTTGTAAGGGGGTGAAAGAGGGTTTTCCAGGAACTTAGGCCCATGCAGGTTATGAATGTCTCTATAGAGAAAATGAAGTGCTGTCCAGATCTGGAAAATATCATAAAACATCCCACAGATACTTCACAGGCACCAGGTATAACTATTTCACCACCTATAGATAGTGAGCACGGTGCTATAAAATCTGGTAACTCTATTTCAAATCATAATTCCGATGTTTTTTTTAATGCAGTACTACATAAAATGCAAGCAGATTTTATCTGAGGATGAGCATGTGTGACCATGATTTCACCAAGCAGTTTGTTTAGTTGATAAACAGTTTTTCTGGTAATGTTTTCCAATTTCAAATATGTTTTATTTTATTTCCATAAACATTTTATAGTTTATTCTGTTTTATTTTCCAGACTGATTATATGTATGTTTTCCTAGATTACTCATATATAGCTACTTCTGAATTTTGTTTCAAGTGTTTCCCAAGTCCTACTAAGAACCTATAGTATGGGGTGGTCCTACTAAGAACCTATAGTATGGGGATAGTGTCCAGCAGGGGTCCAGTTTCTAGCAGGGGTAAATATGCAGGGGGAGTCCAGTGTCCAGGGGGAGTCCAGTGTCCAATAGGGGTAAATATGATTTGGACATCCCAAGAACTAGTTTCCAGGGGGTGTCCTGTGTCTAGCAGGGGTACAAGGGGGCTGGTAGGGGTGGGGGAGTATGGGTCCAGTGTCCAGCAGGGGTCCATTGTCCAGCAGGGGTAAATATGTAGGGGGAGTCCATTGTCCAGGGGGGGAGGGAGGGGGTGTTGTCCAGGCAGGGGGGTGTCCAGCAGGGGGGAGGGGTGCTAAACATGGTCTGTAAATCTGATGTAGTTCAGTCTGTTCCTGTCTTATCTCATGCTGCTAAACATGTCAGAATTGGTGAATTGGTACCTGTTAAACCTGAATCTGGCAGTGCTAAAGATGTTGTGGTTATCAGATCAGATAAACTTTTTTATCAGATCAGGGGGCAGGGGGACTAGCAGGGGACTGACAGGGGGCCTAGCAGGGGCAGGGGGCCTAGCAGGGGGTAGGGGGACTAGAAGGGGGTAGGGGGGCTGGCAGGGGGAAGGGGGGCTGGCAGGGGGACTAGCAGGGGGGACTGGCAGGGGGTGGCAGGGGGGACTGGCAGGGGGCAGGGGGGGCTGGCTAGCAGGGGGTGGCAGGGGGGGAACTAGCAGGGGGAAGGGGGCAGGGGGTGGCAGGGGGCTGGCAGGGGGGACTAGCATGGGGCAGGGGGGAAAGGCAGGGGGACAAGCAGGGGGTGTAAGGGGGGAGGCGTGTCCAGGCAGGGGGGAGGGGTGTCCAGGCAGGGGGAGGGGTTGTCCAGCAGGGGGAGGGGTGTCCAGGCAAGGGGAGGGGTTGTCCATCACGGGGGGGGGGGCTGTCCAGTAGGGGGGAGGGATGTCCAGCAGGGGGTAGGGGTGTCCAGCAGGGGGGAGGGGTGTCCAGGCAGGGGGGAGGGGTGTCCCGCAGGGGGGAGGGGTGTCCAGGTAGGGGGGACTGGCAGGGGGCAGGGGGGGCTGGCAGGGGGACAAGCAGGGGGTGGCAGGGGGGACTAGTAGGGGCAGGGGGGGACTAGTAGGGGGCAGGGGGGACTATCAGGGGGTGGCAGGGGGCAGGGGGGACTGGCAGGGGGTGGTAGGGGGGACTGGTAGGGGGGTGGCAGGGGGGTGGCAGGGGGGTGTCCAGGGGGTGTCCAGGGGATGTCGAGGGGGTGTCCAGGGGGTGTCCAGGGGGGTGTCTAGGGGGTTGGGGGTATTTTTTTATGGATTTGGACACCCTACAGCCGCGGTTTAAACCATGGCTATTAGCTTATTACCACGGTTATTAACTGTGGCTATAGACATAATGCCACGGTTTTAAACCGTGGAAATTAAGTCTGTCCGGCCTTTAGTATAGCCACGGTTTCAACCGTGGCTTTAGGTATACAGCCACGGTTTGAACCGTGGCTATAGGTATATAGCCACGGTTGCAACCATGGCTATAGTGTTAAAGCCACGGTTTGGAACCATGGATATAGGTCTAGGCCTATAGCCACGCCAAACTTAGCCACGGTTTGAGGAACCATGGCTATTACCTATAGCCACGGTTTTAGGGCCTATAGCCACGGTTTAGAACCATGGCTATAGCCCAAATTTCCAGTAGTGTCGGTTACCTTGTGATGTCTTGGTTGATTTATGAGATACCACTCATGAGTATGGAACTGTCACCTATGCATGCATCTGTGGATATGTGGGTATGTGGAAACATGGAGTGGGTATGCCAAATGAGATAAGAAATGTTTTAAAGGATTATTTTATTTTTTTCCATGGGAAATTATTTTTCCTTTTATAAAATTTGTTTTAACTATTTTAAATTGTCTTATATAAATTTTTTCTAACTAGTTCTTGTCCTAGTGGTGTGATTTGGGAAGTCATTGGAGAAATCCTATGGAGTTTATACTCACCCCCATCTTGGGAACTATTTTGTGTTTGATGATGTCATCTATTGAGACATAGGTAAATGTAAGATATCTTAGTTTTTTAGTGATTCTTACTAATACTGTGCACATGGATTGTTGAGTTGGATCTTAGATCAAGTTGGGAGTTTCTGGTCAGATGTCTTTGGTGTATTTGGGATTTTTTTTATTTTGATTCTTTTGGTTATGCCACTTGGTTTCCACTTGTACTCAAATGTGGTTATTGGATTGGTTATGTTTTGAGTTGTATTTTTGTACTCATGAATCATATATAAATTTATTTATTATATTATTTTGGTTTGGAAGTTTATATTTTAAATGTAAAATCATATCCCAAATTTCCTTGAGACCCTTGGAGTTTATTTGCCTACCTTTGGTGTCTTGGGGATTTCACCTAAGGCCAGTAACACCCACCACCTATTCCCAATCCAATGGGTGAGTCATGGGATGTTACATATAATATAGTAATGATTAAATTGGTATCAAAAAATTGGGATCTACATCAATATTTTAAATCATGTGTGAAATAATCAAAATCACTAACATTCAATGATTAAAATAAACTATAAATAATAATAATAATGTATAATAAATTATTTTAATGGAAAATTATATAGGGTAATAAATATTAATAATATTCTAAAATAGTTTATTAATATGGTTATGTTTATTATATAGTATGTTAGAGGTATATAGTGAAAGTCAATAGTTAAGGTAAGGGTTCCTCGTCTCACTTTTCTATTTTTGAAAAATATTTTATTGTAACAACTTATTTTTTATTATGTGGTGTATATACTAAACTATGGATGTTTTTATAATAATTTAATTCAATTCAAGTGATTTAAAAATATATATCTAGTTTTATATTTCATGGGATTTTGATTAAAGAGATATCAATATTGTAAGGGATTTTCTTGTCTCAACTTATTTTATGAAATCATATTTATTCCTCTTTGAGTGTAGTTATTTAGGATTGTTTTATTCTATAATATGATGTAATTATATTATATTTCATCCTTTTTTCTAAGGAAATTACATTTTCATGTAGAATATAGCTTCTTTGATAGATTTTTGTCTTCATAAAATTTGATGATATTAAGAATAATTCCCATCCTCTATAAATGATCTTTGTCTCTTCTATATCCATATTCATTATTCCCACCAGTTTTATCCTTTCTTAATTTGAAATCCAAATAAGTTTTATTTTCAGTGATCTTAAAATATCTATTTACCTCTTTTCAAATGAAAAATTTATCAATCCTTTTATGATATGGGTTTCAAAGAAGGTATTTTAAAAATTTTGAAATGGTTTTTTCCTTTATCGATCATATATTTTATCATACACTTCACTTTTCCCCTAAATAAACTTCATGTATTTTCAAGGATATAATAATGAAATTTATTTCCAAATAAATTTCTAAAAAATATTTATTTTAATTTCTCAAAATTGATAATTTTTAAAGTGACTTGTAGCATTATCTTTTTGTAATAAGATTTAAAATATTTTATAAAACCTCTTTTCATAATTTTGATTTCATCTTTTTATTTATCGTAAAAAAATTTATCTCATTTAGATTAATATTTCATGAATCACCCTCTCAATTTCCTTATGAAATAATCATTTTGGGTGATTAAATTTTGGTTCCAACTGATCTAACTCTTGAGGAAATTTTAGAAAATATCAGTTAGAAATGTTACGAAATCCATATTATTTACATGTTTTTATGATATGGCATGTTATTGATTTGATATGGTATTCATGTGAATGGATGTTAATGGATGGGGTTCTATATCACCCTCTAATTCATTATTTATGGATTTATATCTCAAGAGATAATCATGTTATATGTGGGCATTTTGTTTTGTTCACGACATGATGCATAGACATTTTTTGTTCAAAACATGATATGTGGACATTTTTTTTGTTCAACACATGGTGCATGGAAATTTTTTTGTTCACAACATGTTTTTTGGACATTTTTGTTTATTTAAAATTTAATGTTTCTATGTGACTGAATTTTCTCACAATATGATGATTTCATGTGCTTATGTTTTGTGTCATAATTCTTTTTTATGTTATGCTTTAATGGCATTCCAAATTTATATGTCATATTCCTATGATTATTCTACATGGAACATGATTATTATCTCACACTATTATTCCATGGTATATTTTTTTCATTTGATACTACATGCACTATTATTATGACTTGTGGTCAACTATTATTGTTCTATATTCTTTTTACTAAGATATTTCTCCCACAATAATATTTCCCCATATGCTCATGATCTAACCCTTGATGACATGTTGATGAGTTTTATATTACTGGTTGTTTTATCTCACCACTTCTTATATTTTTTTATTTTTAGCTTATGAAGATGAGTATAAAATATGAGATGTGTATTAGGAATACTAGTAAGGTGAAATTATCGAGAAATGTTCAAAAATATTGTAAAATAAATTGATTGTGTGGATAATATCTAATAAAACTAAACATTTGGGTTATTGAATTATCTGATTATTTTGAAATTTAATGTTTTAAATTTTTGAAATATATGTAATTTTAGCTTGGTTCATCTCACTTGGTATTGAATCTATCTGTAAAGTATGTATTTTTTACAATAGATCTAAGATTTTGGGTCTGAGGTGACTCAATTAGTATTAGCACAAGGTTTATTTATTTTGAGGGATTAGTTTAATTATTTTTGTGATTTAAACTATATAAAATTAGTTAAAAACCTAAGATAAAATCTTAAATTTAGGGAAACACCCTAATTTTTTTTAAAGTATAGAGAATTGTATTCCAAGTAATAACATCCATGTATGGATATAAACAAGTGGATTTAGTCTCTCTCACAGATGCACCAAGGGGTAATAACCCTAAATATATCATGGTTTGAAGTGAAGGTATCTTTGGAGAAGACATATTAGGATTTAGTTTCCATATGAATATGATCATTTACTCTGATTTTATTGGATATTATCAAAACCATTTTGGTTTTAGTATTTTCTTGGAAATGGGATCATGAAACTGAAGTTTTGAAATGCATGTCTCTAGAAACTAATAAGTCTTATAGTTAGCTAAGGAGGAATATTTGGAACAAATATTTAAGAATATTAATATATACTTATTATGAAGGAAAACAATAGTTTTTTATTCTTAACCATGATAGTGAATTGGAAATTATATCTTCATTCATACCCTCAAATATTCTTCATTAGTGAGTGGTAATTATAATTTATTTAAGGCAAAGAATGTAACACCCTGGGATTTTAGTGTTAATTTTCTTTTAAATAAATATTATTTTGCATATATTTTTTCATATGAAACACCAAACTAAAACAAAAAATGATACATTTTACTTAAAATAAAATATTACAATACAATATAAACATTAATACATTATAAAAATGATATAATGAAACCAAAATATAATTAAGGTATTTTTTTTGAAAATATTTATTTTTATAGATCATATATTATTATTATATGATTTATTTATAAAATTCAAAGAAATATTTAAATTTTAATCAATTATTAAAATTAAATTTTTTAGAATATAATTAATTAATGACATTTTTTGAATATTATTAAATATAAAATTAATATTTTTTAAAGAACTGTTTTTTAAAGTGTTGTGTATTATTAATTACTCTTTACTAAAGATTTATTTTAATGAAATGTATTGAAATTTTTTATAATTAAAATAAATTATCATTCATTCAATAGTTATTACTAGTCAAGTAATAGAAATAAAGTCATTTTATATTTAAAAAATATTTTTACTAAAAATATGCATTTTTAAGTGCTATTCATTTTTTAAGAAACTAAATATATTATGGTTAAATTATGATAAAATAAATTGTTTAAATTAACAATATATTAATAATGATTTAATTAGCAATTGATGGAAATTAAAAATAAGAACATTTGATATTTAAAAATATCCTATAAAAAGAGTTTTCATTATATTTTATGTTTTCAATTAAAAGTTAAATTCACAAGTTTTATAATTTTAATTTTAAAAAATTAAATTTATTTTTGGATTCATAATAACAATATTATCTTATAATAGATTTTTTGATATTTTTCTAAAATGATTGATTTTTAGATGAATTGTACAAAATACTATTTTCACCAATATCATGACTTTCATGACTTCATTAGGATATAAGTATGACATCAAAACTTATAAAACATTTCTTTCAATAAAAAAATTATTTAATGAAAAAAATATTCATTTAAATATACTATATTTAATTTAGAATACCTATATTTCAAATTTTTGAAATCAAGTAATATTTTATTCCAATAAAAAACTATTTTTGGTTTTTTATTTTAATTAAATATTCACATGGGGTATTTTAGTTTTTACTTTATTTTAAAGACACGTAACTATTATTTTTTATTAATAAACAAATTAATGTTTTTAAAATCAACCATATTCATAATTTTATCATAAACACAATTTTTATGTTTAAAAATAAATTTTTAAAAATGGTTTTTACACGTTTTGTTCACTATTATTAAAATTAATTATTATCATCATTGAAAATATAGTTTATTAAAATGATTTTATATTTAGAACTAGCATATACAAATTATCTAATAAGGGTATTTTTTCTAATAATTGAAATAAGTTGGGGTTAAAAAATGAGATACCTTGGTAAAAGTAAATTTTGGTAAAAGTTAAAAAAAAAGGAGGCCTAAAATTACTCAAATATTATCTCTAATTGTGTGTTGAAGGGTTTTATCTAGACAAGACTCATGACACCATCATTATTGTTAGATTTCTTGAATAGTGACTTGTCATTTTATATTATTGCAAAAATTCCACTCCCCACACTTATAAAAGGATACTTCCACCAACCCTTTACTTACACTCTAAAAATTAGAATCACTCTTAATACTAAACCCACTTTACTTACACTATATATCTATTCCGTGTTTTGAATCTCCTTAATCCAAAAAAAATCACTAAATCCTATATTTCCAAGAGGTCCTCAAAGAGATGGTCCAAATTCTCAACGTGAGTACTAACCACTTCTTAACCATTTTTCTTCTCCATATTTCTCCTCCAAATATATTTTATACATTATAATATAATTAAATTGGTATTTCTAATATAATTAAATTTTATTATATTAAATTTATAACCATTATCTACCATTTACCCTTCCTTGGAAAACTAAGGATGATGTTCACATGTATGTGCAGATTATTCCCTCCACAAAGTAACGTATCTCACTTTTCATAACCAAATTTAATGGATGGTTCTAAAATTTTATTTAATGAATACATATTATACTTATAAAATTATTAATATTATGAAAATATAAACCATTTTCTATATTTCTCTTGTTCTATGGAAAACAAAAAATGAAGTCTATGGGTACGTACGGACTACTGCCTCCGTGGAAAAATGTATTTAATTTTTCACAACCACCCTACTTGGATGATTAAAATAATTTATTTAATGAATTAAAATTATTTTTATGACATTATTGTTCTATATAGGTTATATTAATATTTAACTCATTATTAATATACCAATTTTTGTTCTTCAATAATTACCAAAACAAGTTCATCAATGATTTTTCCTTCATGAATCGTAACTAAAACTCTTGTGGAATGAAATTAGTTATTTATAAATAATTATAAATAATCAACTAAAATAACTTGGATAATATTGTAATTATAAAACTAGTATCAAATAATGGCGATCAACATAGACACTTTAAAGAATGTGTGAAACAGTCAAAATCGCTAACATCTGACGATGAAAATAAATCATACAAAACTAAAAATTATATAATAAATTATTATATGTTAAGATTATATTGGTAAAAATATATTAATAAGGTTTTATAATAAGTTATTTATATTTTTATTTTTATTATACATGAGTTTAAATCAATTTTTTGGTATTTGGTGGTTAAGGTATGGGTTTCTCATCTCACTTTTCTTTATTTGAGACATATATCATATTCACCACTTGTTTTATATTATATACTGCATGTAATATCCTATGTATATTTGTATAAAAATTTCATAAAATTAAATGAATTTAAAAATCCATCTCAAGTTCTATATTTCATGGTATTTTGGTTCAAGAGATACTAATGTTTTAAAGGATTTTCTTGTCTCAACTTCTTTTCTTGAGTCATGATTATTCCTATTTTACTAGAGTTCTTAAAAATTATTTTATTCAATTCTATTATGATATTATATTCTATTTATTCTTTTATTTTATGTTTAAATTTCATTTTTACATAAATTACATATTCTTTGATGGATTTAATTCTTTATAAAATTTTATGATGATAAGAATAATTTTCATCCTCTTCAAATGAGCTCTTTATCTTCCATATCCATATTCATTATTCCCACCAATTTTATAATTTATTATTTTTAAGTCTAGATATGTTTTATTTCTTATGATCTTCAAGTTTATCTTTAAATGTTTTTAATGAAATATTTATTACTCTTTTTACAATGTGGGATTCAATAAAGGTATTTTAATAATATTTAAAAGGTTTTTTTCTTTCTGAATCATATATTTTATCTCCCACTCCATGTTTCATTTGGATAAAATTTATGTATTTTCAAGGATCCATTATTGAAATTTATTTCCAAATAATGTTTGAAAATTTATTTATTTCAATTTCTCAAAAGTGATATTTTAAAAATTGACTCCTAACTTCTTCTTTTTATAATAAGTTTAAAAATGTTTTATATAATCTATTTTGATGATTTTAATTACATATTCCTCCACCTAAACAATTTTTAAATCCTTTAGAGTAATTTTTTATGAATCAATCTATTAATATACTTGTGAAATAATCATTTTGGGTGATTGAATTTCAGTACCGATAGATCTAAATCTTGAGGTCATTTTATGAAATACTACGTGGAAATGTTATAAAAACTATTTTCTTTCCATGGTTTTCTTATGATATGGTATGTGATTAATTTTATATGGAACACATGTGTATGGATATTAATGGCTTGGGTCATATATCACCCTCCAATTCATTGGTTAAGTATTTATATTTCATGAAATAATGATGTTGTGCATGTAAATTTTTTTCTCAACATGTTGTGTGGAAATTTTTTTATTCACAATAATGTTGAATAGACATTTTTTTATTCATAATATGATGTGCAGACATTTTTTTCACAACATGATGCATGGAATTTTTGTTTGTTCACAACATAATTTGTGAACATTATTTACTTTACTCAAAATATGATAATTCCTTATTCTTATGTTTTATTCCATAATTCATTATTATGACGTGTTTCAATGAAATTCCATATTTTTATGTTATATGTATGTGATTATGATTTATAGATCATGTTTATTTCTTCAAACTCTTATATCATGGTATATGTTTTTCATTTGAGATTATATGTTCTGTTATTATGACTTATGGATAACTATTATTGTTCCATGAACTTTTTAATAAGATATTTTTCGCATGCTCATGTTTTCTCATATAATAATGATCTAACCCTTGATATAATGTTGATGAGCTTTTCCCTTACTAATCATCTTAGCTCACCACTACTTATTTTTTTCCATTCCCTAGGTTATTAAGATTGGTATAAAATATAATCTGTTTAGAATAAAGTCTATTATGGTGTGATTATAGATAAAAGTTTACAACTATTGTAAATTAAATTTCTTATTTAGATAATATATAATGACACTAAACCTTTGGGTACTAGGATTGTGAGATGTAATGTTCAAATTATTGAAATATATGTAAGTTTAGCTTGGGTAATATTTCTTGGATATAAATTATGTTTTTTTGCTAGATCTAGGAGTGAGGGTTTGAGGTGCCTCAATTGGTATCAGATAAGGGTTTGGTTATTTTTGGAGATTATTTTAGTTTTTTTGGGGGATTATTACTAGAAAACAATAGTGAAAACCCTAAGTGAAAATCATAAATGTATGAAAATGTCACGACCCGACCCAACGGGGCTCGAGCCGTGACTCCCCAAACCCGCCTCCAATAGGCCAGGGGCTGGCATCCAGCGCCGAGTAGGCTATCACACACATGGGAGGCATTAACCTAAGGTACCTGTACACAAGCACCCACATACACCTCCATGAAAAAGTGCAGAGATATATAAAACTAGAAAGAAAATTCATGCATTCAATCTATCCCAAACCAGAGTGCAACAGAAAAAGTACAAAAGGACAAAACAGGGCCCACCAAAAGTAAACTACAAAAGCACATCCAACCTGCTCTGAAGAAGTGGAACCCTGCCACAAACACCCGCCAGAAAGCTCCCTCGGAACCGCACCGGCAAACACCCTGGTCAGTCTCGCTCACTTAGCTCTGCCTGCTCCGGGTCCCCCTGGGACTCCGTCGAAATGAATGTGGTCTGCATAAGACACAAACATGTGCTGGCAAAGCCCGTGCAGGGGTGAGTATAAACATACTCAGTAGGCACCCCAAAAAACTAAAACCAAAGAGAGAAATTGGAAGACAACAGTCCGCTCATCCTAGCCAGAGGGAACCCAGAGGAGAGAGAAACTCCATCTCGTGACCAACCTCGGCTAAACACAACTAGTCAACTCAGCTCAGGTGTATGCCCATACATACATCTTGAACAATCCAGATATAAACAGCTCATGCAACAAGCCACATGAGGTACCGACCTCAACACCAGCAACTATCCACAACCAGGACAGTACACCACATGATCACTGTCATCCCAGATGACACTCATCCGAGAGATACACTCCATCGGGTTTCTCTCAAACCTCTCAGATGCTCACCCGAGAGATCACGCTCGTCGGATAGCATCACTGAGGATAACTCACCGAAACAACATAACAACCAAACTCCTTGGATAGGGGATCACTCCTAGGGTCCGCTAGGGGATACCAAAACCCACTCTGGTAGACGAAGATCTCAAAGATAGGGGATCACTCCCAGGATCCGCTGGGGGATACCACGACCCGATCTGGCATTCATAGGTCTAACAGATAGGGGATCACTCCCAGGATCCGCTGGGGGATACCACAACCCGATCTGGAGATCGATAGAATCACTTCACTCAGATAGAGGATCATCGCCCATATAAAGGTGTTCACGACGATACCGGAACCCTATCTGGTATAACTCGCGATATAGGGGATCGAAATGACGATGCCGCAACCCTACCAAAACCACGCACTGAGTAGGGGATCGCATAACCAACGATACCGCAACCCTACTATACACCTCATGCTGAGTAGGGGATCATATACCTGACGATGCCACAACCCTAATAAGCACGGCCCACCGTGTAGGGGATCATAATCCAGATGATGCCACAAACCCTATGGGGTTAACCTGCTAGATAGGGGATCGCCGCCCATGAATAAGTGGTCACAGCGTTACCAAGAACCCGATCTACGGAAAAGATGCTAGAGGATCCCGCTCCGGGCCCACCGGAGGGATGCCACAACTCTAACAGTTTAAACATCCTATCGAGAGGATTACAAACCTATACGAATCTTGTGATGCCACACGAACCCTCGTGGGAACGAACCAAGGGAGTACCTTCAGCCACTGTTGTTCCAAAACGTCGCTAACCCGAGCGACCCGCAACAACACCACACTGCACACCTCTAAGGCTAATACCAAGGGCACCATCATGATCAATGCAGAAAAACACACAGGATAGGCTGCTTACTCGCCCGAAACGGAGCACCGGTGAAAAAGGCACTATTCACCGTAGCTAGCTCATGCGCGGCCCACACAATGATCCCGAAACTCCTCAGGTGGATCATACCACGACGATCCCCTTGGAAAGACAAGAGGAATCGACTAATCGTTCGTTCGAAATGGACACCCAGTGAAAAAGACACTATTCACTGAAGGTCAGCTCGGGTGGGGCCCACACCTCGATCCCGAAACCCAACGAAAGGATCGCACCATTGCGATCCTCTCGGAAAAAAACACACAGGATCGACCATTCACCCGCCAAAATCGGACTCTTGGTGCGAAAGTTGCGTTTCTCCGCAAACACAAAAACTCGGGCTCATGGGGCTCGCACCCCATTCTCAGTCTCAACACCTGGAAACCATCTCAACAAGTCCGCCGTACCATCAGGGTATCAACGCCACTGATGGCACATCATTCGGACGCTCCGGGTAGAAGTTACAATGGCCCGAAGTCGTAAAATAATAAAATATTATTATTTTTCACGACGTTTCTAACTCCCGGGCCACACTTCCGAACCATTAAACCCTTGAACTCACACCGGAGGGTTCGTCTCATCCCCAGGGTCGCGTCGCCGCAAACATCATGTGAATCTAACTCCCGGATTGCAAGATATGGGGGTTTAAATACCCCAGTATGACAAAAGTGGTCGGACCGGCCGAGACCGGCCGGTCCGGCCGGCCTGGACCGGCCGCTGCCACTGGCCCGCCCTGGCCGGCGGCCCTCCGCCGTGGGCTGCCGCGCTCCGTCGGGGGCACCCCAGTGGTCCGTTTTGCGATCCGAAAGCACCAGTGCGACCCCCGGGACGAGATCTTCTCTACAACGACCTCAAAACAAAGTAATTCACAGCAAAAATGGGATCGGGGGATTAAAACACAAACCGTCTACCTCACGGGTGAAACGTCGAAGCTTTAGGTGCATATCGACGCCGGTGACACCCTGAAGCTAGATTCACTAACGAACGGCGTAGAAAACGGACGATTCTGGCTCGATCTGGAAAAGAAACGGAGGAGGGAAGAGGGGTTTCGTCTGCTGCGCGTTAGAGGTGAGAGGGGAGGAGAGATAGGTTTTTCATTTTTTATTTATTTAAAAACCTTCATTTAAAACCACGCTCCCAAATCCGCGCCCGATGCGGACAAAAGTAAGGTCACCCCTAGGGTAAACGCGTCGTTCTGAACGCAATGGCGGACTCGGATTTGCGATCCGACACTCCGTTCAGAAGTTATTTGAGACAGCACTCGTAAATAGACTTTTCCACTTATTTATGAAAATTCCCCTGGTGGCGCTTTCCACCGTAAGCCCGCGCCCGCAAAGTTTACACCTCGACTAGGGTAAACGGAACATTCCGGACGCAACTGTGCCCTCATATTCCCGTTATGAGCTACTGTTTAGGAGATATCACACCCCCTCCATGTGCATAGTATAAAAATACTTAATATTTTTATAAAATTAATTTCGGGCACACTGGGCCTCAGAATCACACGCCTTCTTCGCGCCTAAATCTGGAATTATTCATAGAAATATTCCAAAGTCTAACAGGTCCAAAAACCCGAGTCGCTACATCCTCCCCCCCTTAGAAATTTTCATCCCCGAAAAGCCCTAAGCTCAAGGGAAGCGACTGGACTCTCAACTGGGTCTCACACACCAGCGAGTTCACCAACAAACACCCATGCCCGAACACATAAGTTAGAGGGACACATCCACCACACCTCGATACTATCCGCTTTGGGCGGCACTGACTCACCCGCACGATTTTAATCACATCACAAAAATGTGTCTCGGTGGGGGAAGGATCCCTCTTCCTCACGCATTCTAAGCATGTCAAACAACACCCACACAGGGTCTTACCAACACCCTGAACAAAACTCGATCAAGCAACAGAAAGGAAAGGGTACCGCTAAACAGCCTCTATCAAACTACTGCAGAAAGTAGAAAAGACACAAGGTGTACCTCTATCCATCCACGGTGCCTCTGGGTCAACGGCCTCTAGGGCATGAAACTGTCATCTCCCTTGGCCACCAGCTCCCTGAGCTTGGCGTGGAACACCTGGGGGTGGGGGTGGTGGCAACTGGTACCACCTACCACCTCCTCCTGTTGCACCCGCTCCGCAGCCACGTCTGCCGCCCTCCGGACCTCCCTGCTCGAGACGCTGCCTCTGCCAAGGCGGTCCATCGACCGGATCCCTCTCAGCAGCACTTCGGGTCGGACAATCTCTAGCAAGATGTCCCTAACCGTCGCAAGCATAACAACGCCTCTCCTGCGGCTGACCAAAACTGGCCTACGAGCCCTGTGTGCCCTGAGCCTCAGATCCTTCATCCTGGGGTCGCCTCCTGAAACGTCGACCACGTCCAGACCCCTGAGTCTTTCGTCAGCTACCAAATGCTGATCCTACTGACGAAGTCTCAGCTCTCACATGCCCATCACTAACAGGGAGAATCTGATCAGCCAGAAAACTCTCCACCACCAATGCTCGCTCCAGCACTCCAGCATAGGTGGGCAGGCACAAGGAAACCACACCTGCTTAGATGTCCCTGCGTAATCCCTACTCGAAGGTCCAAGCCCTAAAGAAAGGGTCCCGAACCATATCCAGGGAGCAGCGCCATAGGTCCGTAAACCTCGCTGAGTACTCCGAAACAGTCAGGCCCTCCTGCCGAAGCTGCAGAAGCTCCTGAATCTGCACTGACCTCAGCGTCACTGGATAAAACTCTTCCCTGAAGAGCCACTCAAACTCTGCCCACGTGAGCATCTCCTCATCATGGGACTGTTTCACCGAACTCCACCATTGCCCGTCTGAACCATGCAGATGCTCGCCGCTAGTACCACCATCTGATCTGGGGGTGTCCTCACCAGGCGGAAAACTCAGGTGACTGCCTCAAGACAGTCATCAGCTGCCTGGGGGTTTGGATCACCCCGAAACCTCAGAGGTCGCTGCCTCTGGAACTCATGCAGCGCACTCAGCCTACGCGCAACTTCATCCTGCACTGCCGGCACAACCAGCTGCTCGACAGGTGGTGGCTCAACTGGAGGACCACCTGGAGGTCCAGCCTCAGAACCTACGCCCTGGTCCACAGCCTCTGCACGGGGTAGATCATTACCACAATCCCACTGTGGAACCCTCGCTGGCTGTCGTCGTGGAGGCATCCTGAAATACATTCAAGACGCACCACAGTCAAATAGTATATCTAGAGAGCTGACTCAAGAAGTACAAGGAAAACCCAAAAAAACCCAGTCTTATATGATGCAAGTACCGTTATGTACCTGCAACCAGTGTATGAATGTACCGAGTCGAAAGGTAGGTTATCAGAGTCATGGTGTATGGATACGTCGGCCGCCGCACCAACACTGGAGTCTCTGGCCTGAAAGCCGAGCTCAAAACACCCTAATACTGCCGCTATGTAACCCCAACCAAACTCACAGCTAGACCAGCTACACTCTGAGATCCCAAAGGTGGAACCTCCTCTGATACCACTCTATCACGACCCGACCCAACGGGGCTCGATCCGCGACTCCCCAAGCCCACCTCCAATAAGCCAGGGTCTGGCGTCCAGCATTGAGTAGGCTATCACACACATGGGAGGCATTAGCCTAAGGTACCTGTACACACGCACACACATACACCTCCATGCAACAGTGCAGAGATATATAAAACTAGAAAGAAAATGCATGCATACAATCTATCCCAAACCAGAGTGCAACAGTTACAGAAGGGAAAAACAGGTCCCACCAAAAGTAAACTACAAAAACGCGTCGAACCTGCTCTGAAGAAGGGGAACACTACTGCAAACACCCACCGGAAAGTTCCCTTGGTACCGCATCGGCAAACACCCCGGTCAATCTCGCTCACTCAGCTTCGCCTGCTCCGAGTCCCCCTGGGACTCCGTCGAAAGGCATGTGGTCTGCACAAGACACAAACATGTGCGGGAAAAGCCCGTGTAGGGGTGAGTATAAACATACTCAGTAAGCACCCCAAAAACCCAAAACCAAAGAGAGAAACTGGAAAACAACAGTCCGCTCATCCCAGCTAGAGGGAACCCATACGAGAGAGAAACTCCATCTCATGACCAACCTCGTCTAAAAACAACTAGTCAGCTCAGCTCAGGTATATACACATACATACACCTAGAACAATCCAGATATAAACAGCTCACGCAGCAAGCCACATGAGGTACCGACCTAAACACCAGCAATTGTCCACAACCAGGAGAGTACACCACATGATCACTATCATCCCAGATGACACTCGTCTGAGAGATACACTCCATTGGGTTTCTCTCAAACCTCTTAGATGCTCACCCGAGAGATCATGCTCGTCGGATAGCATCACTGAGGATAACTCACCGAAACAACATAACCACCAAACTCCTCGGATAGGGGATCACTCCAAGGGTCCGCTAGGGGATACCAAAACCCACTCTGGTAGATGAAGATCTCACAGATAGGGGATCACTCCCAGGATCCGCTGGGGGATACCACGACCCGATCTGGAATTCATAGGTCTAACAGATAGGGGATCATTCCCAGGATCCGCTGGGGGATACCACAACCCGATCTGGCGATCGACAGAATCACTTCACTCAGATAGAGGATCATCGCCCATATAATGGTGGTCACAACGATACCGGAACCCTATCTGGTATAACTCGTGATGTAGGGGATCGAACCAACGATGTCGCAACCCTACTGAAACCATGCGCTGAGTAGGGGATCACATAACCAATGATACCGCAACCCTACTATACACCACATGCTGAGTAGGGGATCGTATACCCGATGATGCCACAACCCTAATGATCACGGCCCATCACGTAGGGGATCATAATCCTGATGATGCCACAAACCCTACGGGGTTAACCTGCTAGATAGGGGATCGCCGAACGTGAATAAGCGGTCACAGCGATACCAAGAACCCGATCTAGGGAAAAGATGCTAGAGGATCCCGCTTCGGGACCACCGGCGGGATGCCACAACTCTACCAGTTTAAACATCCCATCGAGAGGATCACAAACCTATACGAATTTTGTGCTGCCATACAAACCCTCGTGGGAACGAACCAAGAGAGTACCCTCAACCACTGCTGGTCCAAAACATCGCTAACCCGAGCGACCCACAACAACGCCACAATGCGCACCTCCAAGTCCAATACCGAGGCCACCATCGCGATCAATGCGGAAAAACACGCAGGATAGGCTGCTTACTCGCCCGAAACGGAGCACAGATGAAAAAGGCACTATTCACCGTAGCTAGCTCGTGCGGGGCCCACACAACGATCCCAAAACTCATCAGGTGGATCATACCACGACGATAACCTCAGAAAGACAGGAGGAATTGACTACTCGTTCATCCAAAATGGACACCCAGTGAAAAAGTCATTATTCACCGAAGGCCAGCCCGGGTGGGGCCCACACCTCGATCCCGAAACCCAACGAAAGTATCACACCGTTGCGATCCTCTTGAAAAAACACACCAGATCGACTATTCACCTGGAAAAATCGGACTCCTGGTGCGAAAGTTGCGTTTCTCCGCAAACGCCAAAACCTGGCATCATGGTGCCCGCACCCCGTTCTCAATCTCAACACCCGGAAACCATTTCAACAAGTCCTTCGTACCATCAGGGTCTCAACGCCACTGATGTCACGTCATTCGGATGCTCCGGGTAGAATTTACAATTCCCCGAAGTCGTAAAATAATAAAATATTATTATTTTTCACGACGTTTCTAACTCCCGGGCCACACTCCCAAACCATTAAACCATTGAACCCACAGTGGAGGGTTCGCCTCGTCCCCAGGGTCGCATCGCCATAAATGGCACGCGAATCCGACTCCCTGATTGCAAGATACGGGGGTTAAAAGACCCCCGTATGACAAAAGTGGCCGGACCGGCCGCCGCCGCCGGCCCGCCCTGGCCGGCGGCCCTCCGCCGCGCGGCGCATAGCGCCACCGCACTCCACCGGCACGCCGCCGCGGACCGTCGGGGGCACCCCGGTGGTCCGTTTTGCGATCCGAAGGCACCGGTGAAACCCCCGGGACGAGATCTTCCCTGTAACGACCTCAAAACGAAGCAATTCACAGCAAAAACGGGATCGGGGGATTAAAACGAAAACCACCTACCTCGCGGGCGAAACGTCGAAGCTTCGAGTGCAGATCGAAGCCGGTGACGCCCTGAAGTTAGATCCACTGACGAATGGCGCAGAAAAAGGACAATTATGGCTCGATCTGGCGAATAAACGCAGGAGGGAGGAGGGGTTCCGTCTGCTGCGCGTTGGAGGTGAGAGGGGAGGAGAGATATGTTTTTCTTATTTTTTTTATTTAAAAACCTTCATTTAAAACCACGCTCCCGACTCTGTGCCCGATGCGGACAAAAGTAAGGTCACCCCTAGGGTAAACATGTCGTTCTTAATGCAACAGCGGACTCGGATTTGCGATCCGACAATCTGTTCATAAGTTAATCAAGCCGACCCTCGTAAATGGACTTTTCCACTTATTTACGAAAACGCCCCTGGTGGCGCTTTCCACCGCAAGCCCGCGCCCGCAATGTTTACACCTCGTCTAAGGTAAACGACACGTTCCGGACGCAACCGTTCTCTCATATTCCCATTCCGAGATACCGTTTAGGAGATATCACACCTCCGCCACGTGCATAGTATAAAAATAATTAGTATTTTTATAAAATTAATTTCAGGCACACCGGGCCTCAGAATCGCACGCCGTCTTCGCGCCTAGATCTGGAATTATTCATAGAAATATTACAAAGTCTGACAGGGCCAAAAACCTGAGTCACTACAGAAAACATCCTAAAATTTTAGTAGTGTAAATTGTGTGTATTCCTAGCAATAATATTCTTATCTAGATACAAATAATTGGATGCAATATTTGGGACAAATGAACCTAAGGGTAATAACCCTAAAAATGTTAGTTAAGAGTTAACTTAATCTTTACTCACTACATGAAAATTAAGCCTTATTTAAAACATGGTTTAACATTCTTAGGGGATATGATTTGGTTTATTTACATTCTCTTTAAAAACCTTTATAAAGTATTTAAATGTAATTTTAGGATAACTAGTTAGGTTAGAGAACCTAATAGAAATATGACCATAGAAACCCTAGGTTAAACTAGAGTAGTTATAGGTTTGTCCAATTATATCATAGATAAACTAAAAGTTTCATAGGTTTAAGTGAAGGAATCATGGAAGAATATATGATTGGGTTTTTGTATTCATATGATCATTTAATCTGATTTTATTTGATATTATCATAATTATTTTGGTTTTAATGTTTTTTTAAACTAGATTATAAAAATAAATTTATGAAAGGTATGTATCTAGAAACTTATAAGACATATAGTTTGTTAAGGAGACATATTTTGAAAAAATGGTTGACAATCTCAATATATGGATATTTTAGAGGAAAACATGAGTTTTTTTGTCTTACCCACAATAGTTGGTTGGAAATTATATCTTTATTCATACGCTTATATATTTTTCATTAGTGGGTAGTAATTAAAATTTTGAGGATGTAATTTATTTAAAATGGGGAATGTAACACCCCAAGATGTTAGTATTAATTTCCATTTAAATAAATATTATTTTGAAAATATTTTTTCACATACAAAACCAATGTAAAATAAACCATGATACATTTTACTTAAAATAAAATATCACACTGCAAGATAAACATTGATATATTATGAGAATGAAATAATGAAACAAAAAATAATTTTGATATTTTGTTATAAAAAATGTTTTTTATGCATAAAATAATATTATTATATGTTGTATTTATAAAATTCAAAGAAATGTTTTCATATAAATATATTATTAAAATTAAATTTTTTAGAATATAAATAATTAATGGTATTTGGTGAAGATTGTTTAATTTAAAAGTAATATTTTTCAAGGAATAGTTTTGTTTAAAGTATTGTATATTTTTAATTAATATTTACTAAATAATGTTTTTAATGAAAATTATTGATGATATTTAAAATTAAAATAAATTAACTTTCATACAATCGTTATTATTAGAAAAGTAATAAGAATAAATTCATTTTATGTGTAAAAATGTATTTTACTAATAAAATATTTTTATGCGCTATACATTCTTATTTAAAGAAAATAAATATATTATGCTTAAATTAGGGTAAAATATATTATTGATATAAATAATATAATAAAACTAATTTAATTATTAATTTATTGGAAATAAGAATAAGAACATTTAATATTTTAAAAATTATTTTTCTTATAAAAATAGTTTCCATTAGAATTTACATTTCCATTTAAAAGTTAAATTTATAAATTTTCGAATTTTAATTTGGAAAAATGAACTCTTTTTGGATTCATCATAAAAATATTATCTTAGGATGAATTTTTGATATGTTTCTTAAAAAGAATGATTTTTAGTTGAATAGTATAAAATACCATTTTTACAAATACCATGACTATAAATTTGTTGGGATATAAGTATGAATTAAAAACTTATAAACAAATCAACAAAAAATGTATTTAAGTAATAAAATAATTAATTTAAATATACTATATTAAATTTATAAAACCTATGTTTGACATTTTGGAACTCAAGTAAAATTTTATTCAGATAAGTTTTTTTTTTGATATTTTCTTTTAATTAAATATTCCCATTGTTTATTTAGGTTTTTCGCTTGATTTAAAAGAAATATATTTCTTATTTTTTATTAATAAACCAAGTAATGATATTAAAATCAACCACATTGATATTTTTATCCTTAACATAATTTTTATCCTTAAAAATACACATTTTCTAAAAATGGTTTTTACGTGTTATGTGCACTATTACTAAAATTAATTTTTATCACACTTGAAAATATGATTTGATAAAATAATATTCATATTTTTAATCATCATATACAAATTATCTTCTATGGTTTATTTTATTTTTAGAGATTAAAATAAGTCATTGAGGTTCAAAAATGAGTTATCATGGAAAAAGTGAATTTTGGTAAAAGTTAAAAAAATATAAAGGACCTAAAATTAATAAAAACTTATCACCAATTGTATCATTAATGGTTTTACTGACCTAGGACTCATGAAACATCCATTGTTGTTAAATTTTGGACTCACATTCCATGAATAGTGACATATTCTTTTATATTATTATAAAAATGCCACTCCCCATGTTTATAAAAGGATACTTCCACCACACCTTTACTTACACTCTAAAAATTAGAATTACTCTTGATCCTAAACCCATTTTAATTTTCATATATTCATATTCCATGTTTTTTAACCCCTTTATCCAAGAAAAGGCCCAAAATCCTCCATTTCCAAGAGGACATCCAAGAGAAGTTTCAAATTCTCAACATGAGTCTTAATCACTTATTAACCATTTTTCTTCTCCATATTTCTCCTAAAAATATATTAAACATTTTTTATAAAATTAAATCATTATTTTATTATAATGAAATTTTATTATGTTAATGGTATAATCATTATCTACCATTCCCCCTTAGAAAATTGAGGATGTCATTCGTACGTACGTGAGGACTACTGCATCCACGAAGAAATGTATTTCATTTTTCATAAACACCATACATGGATGGTTATAAATTTTTATTTAATGAACAAATATTATAATTATAAAATTATTAATTTTCTGAAATGATAAATAATTTTCTATATTTCTCTCATTCTATGTAATTTCAAAATCTCATCTGTTTTTATGTGCGGACTATCACCTCTGCGGAACGATGTATTTCATTTTTCATAACCACCATACTTGGATGATTATAAGAATTTATTTAATTAATTAAAATTATTTTTATTAAATTATTAAGGTTATAGATAATTTGTATTAATATTTAACATGTTATTAATATATCAACTTGTCTTCATCAAAAAATATTGAAACAAACTCATTATTGATTATGTATTCATGAATCATTAAAAAAAATCTCATATAATTAAATTAGAAATGTATAAATAATTATAAATATTAAATATTAAATTAACTTTAATAATATATTAATGATAAAATTGGAATAGAAGAATGGGTTTTGATATCTACATTTTAAATCATGCACGAAATAATGAAAACCGCTAACACCTGTTGATAAAAACAAACTTAAATAACTAATAAATGTATAATAAATGATTATAATTGAAACTAATATAGGGTAATATATATTAATAATGCTCTAAAATATGTTATTAAGATATTTGTGTTAATTATATAAGGTTTTAAAGTGATTTGGTGGAAGTTGAGAGTAAAAGTAAGAGTTTCACATCTCACTTTTATTTCTTCTAGACATATGCCATATTCACACTTGTTTTATATTATGTGGTTTATACACTAACCTATGATTTTTTATCATAATTTCATTAAATTAAATTTATTTAAAAATAAATATCAAGTTCTATATTTTTTGAGCTTTCTATTTTAGAGATACCAATGTTGTAATGGATTTTCTGGTCTCAACTTCGTTTCTTGAGTCATAAATATTTCTCTTTGACTATGGTTATTAAATATTGTTTTATTCTATAATATGATGTTATTATATTTTATTTACTCCTTATTTCTTAGATAAATTACATTTTCACATCAAATACATCTTCTTTAATGGATTTATTTCTTTATAAAATTTGATGATGTTAAGAATAATTATCATCCTCTCCGAATAAGCTCTTTCTCTTGCATATTTATCACTATTTTTATGATATGGGTTTTAATAAAGGTCTTTTAAAAATTTTGAAAAGGTTGTTTTTCCTTTCTTGTTCATATATTTCATCTTCCACTCCACTTTTCCTCTAGATAAAATTTATTTATTTTCAAGGATGTATTATTTAAATATATTTCTAAATAATGTTCAAAAAAATATTTATTTTAATTTTCAAAAGTGATATTTTCAAAAGTGGCTTGTAACTTCATCTTTTTATGAAAATGTTAAATATGTTTTATGAAATCTCTTTTCATGATTTTGTTTACATATCTCTATTTATCTCAAAAATTTATATCACCTTAAGAGTAATGTTTCATGAATAAACCTCTCAATTCCCTTTTGAATTACTCATTTTTTGTGATTGAATTTTGGTACCAACCAATCTAACTCTTGAGATCATTTTATATAATACCACTTCAAAATGTTATGAAAACCATTTTATTTACATATTTTTATTATGATATGGTATTTAATTGATTTAAAATAGTACACATGTGTGTGGATTTTAATGTTTGGGGTCCTATATAACCCTCTAATGCATTGGTTATGTATTTATATCTCATGAGATAATGATTTTATTCGTGGAAATTTTGTTTTCCTTACAAAATAACGTGTGGGTATTTTGTTTGTTCATAACATGATGTGTGAAAATTTTGTTTGTTCAAAGCATGATGAATTGGAACTTTTTTGTTTACAACATGATTCATGGATTCTTTTCATAAATTAATGTGTTGTAATGATTGATTTGTCTCATAGTATGATGATTATTCATGGTTATGTTTTTTTCTATAATTCTTTATTATGTTATGTTTCAATGAAATTATATATTTATATTTCATATGCCTATTATTATTCTCCATGTATCATGATTATTTTCTCACAATATTATATCATGGTACATGGTTATTCATTCTATATTACACGTTCAGTTATTATGACTTCTGAAAAACTCTTATTATTTTATGTCCTTTTTAATAATATATTTATCTCATGCTCATGTATCCCCATATTATCATGATCAAACTCTTTATAAAATGTTTATGATTTTTCCCTTACTAATCATTTCATCTCACCCCTTACTATATTTTCTTATTCTCTAGGTTATGAAGATTAGTGTAAAATATGAGGTGTTTAGAAGTAATTATAATATGGTATGATTATTGATAAATGTTCATAAGTTTTTTTATAATAATTAGTTTATAAAGTTAATCTCTAAAGACACTAAACCTATAGGTTCTAAGATTGTGTGATTATTTTGAGATTTAATGTTTAAATTATTTAAATATATATAAATTTATCTTGGGTCATCTCACATGGAATCTAATATAATTGTAAAGTGTGTATTTCTAGCACTAGATCCAGGAGTGCAGGTCTGGGTTTCTACAAAGGTGTTTTCTAATGTTGTTGTTATTGGTGAGATGTAAATCAGTGAAACAAGAGGGATTTTGTTTTCTCTCATTATGGGAGTTGGTTTTATTGATATGATTACCTTGAATAGTGATGATAAATAACATTAATCAACTTTAGAAGTATATTATATTTGGATCATGTTATGTGAATATCTTATTGATGTAGAGTCATTATCAAATTATGTTCAATAAAATTTCATTCCAATCAATGGGTAAATAATATATGTGATTATGTTCTCATATTGAAAATCATTTACAAATATGTGCATGTCATTTATATTTTCTTTCAAATGATTTTGATTAGTGAAATTCATGGTTGACCTTGCAATGATGATCTTGAAAAATATGTGCATGTGGTGAATTGGTTGTTAAATATGTATCTAGTTTTAGTGGTTAATAAATAAATCCAGTGATTGATATTGATATTAGTGACATTCACACATAATTATTTAGTATGGTGTATTCAACTGGAAGGAATTAGTGTTGATTCTGGATGTGATAAAATGTTATTTTATAATTATCTTAATTTTATCCTTAAATATAGGGAGAACAAAATTTTTCCCTAAAGTTAAATAATAATGTTAGTCAAGTTATGGAATAAAAGTGTAGTATGGGTTTTATTCTTTTTGGTTGGTGGTATAGTCAAGTGTTGTGAGTTTATATCACAAGTCATGGAAACAACATTATTTAATTTTCTTGTAAATCAATAGTGTGTTAATACCTACATTTTTATCCATTTTTAGGTGCGGTCAAGATAAGATATTCTAAAAATCTTATGATTCACCCATTTATTTTCATTTTATGCAAGTTATATGTTGTGGTTATTCTTTCCATGAAAAATCATTCATGTTTTACCAATGGTTATGGTAACATTGAAGTTATTTTTCACCAGTTGATTTAGTCTTCTCATTTATAAACATTTGAGAGATGAATCTTTAGGATGTATTATATGATTATATGAATTTTAGAACATGGTTTTTCATGGAGTGATATTGATGTTGAATTTTTATTGAGTTACGTGTTTCTCCTCATGGTAGTGGTGGGTTTCTTGAGATTTTGGGATGCTCGACTATGTTCGATTATGATTCTCTACTCTCAGGAAAAGATAAAAGCATAAAAAACTAGTTGGATTGTGAAAAAGGTATAGTGAGTATGCATGTTGAGTTTTTTAATATATTGGTCTATCCTAGAGATATCATTGTATAGTGTGTCAATGAACCTTAATCAATGGTGTAGACTTTTCTAGATGTTTTTTAGATGATTTTATGTTGGTAAAATTTTATGATATAGTATACCCATGGTTATTATCATCACAAGTGAATAAATGCATGATGTCATTTTATGAGTCATAGTAATAAAGGTTCACATGTGAATTATCACAAGTCATGGGATGACTTGAGGTAGATGTAGAAATGATGGTGTATTTTTCTATAAACTTTCAACATCCTGAGAATTATGATTTGATAGAGTCTTGTATTAAGTGAAAAATTTTTATCATGTAATATTATTATAAGTATGATGATGTATAATGAGGTTATGATAGTATTAAATGTAGACATGAATCCATTTTTTTCTCCTCTAAGTGTATTTTTATTTTCAATGTGAAAAGTTTTAAAGGTGGGGATAATGTAGTGTTCTTGTTTATTTTTTATAATGACTTAATATGTTCGCATAATTTTTCACTAATTTTAATTCAATTGGATTTATTGGTACAATTATTTATTAAATTATTCTTTTTGTTGTTTAATTAATACTATGAAAAGCCATGACTTGAAATATGAAAATTTTAATTTTTCACATACAAGGGTCCTCAATGAAAAAAAATACAAATATATTATAAATGGGAGATCAGATTAAGATTTCATAAATGCAACATTGTTTGGGATTATATGTTTTATCAGATGGTGAAATCAGTATTTTGGATTTCAGACCTCTAGTGAGTTCATTTTTCTATAAATAGATAATCAAACCTCATAAATCCTCAAATTGGAATTATTTTTTAGGAAAAGTGGATTCCATTGGATATTTGTAGGTGATGGTTATCTCCCTATAGATAGTATTATTGATCATATTTGATAATTAATTAATTTATTTAATTTATGCATAAAAATTGTATTGTATAGTTATAGTAGTAATAGTATTAGCAACAACAACAACAATAATGGTGGTGGTATTATTAGTAATATTATTATTATGCCTCATTTAATACACTAGAAATGCAAGTCCAAGAAATGGAAATGGAGATAGAATCTCATTTTCTAGATTTGGCATTCAGGTAACAAATTTCTAGGGAAAAAATGGTTCCTTCAAATGATGAAATTCCAATTCCCCTCATTAGAGGATGGAATCAAACGCTATTTATAGTAATCAAGATATTTATATCAGTCTACCCCTCCCCATATATTGCTAATTTATTTTTCCACCCTTATCTCGACGTCACCCCCTAATTGGATTTTTTTTCTCCTTCCTCCCCCATATTTGACTCTTATTATTCCTCTACTGATAGATTTATCTCCTTCCTCCATGTCTGTTTCTTCCTTCCCATCCTGATGACATCACGTATTATTCTTCCTCCTCATCATCATCATGTACCTTCCATCATCTATCATCCCCTTATTATCAAAATCACATTTTAATCCCTGATATCCCATATTTCCATTGTCTTCACCCCTGATGGATTTTCATACTAAAATAGTTTTTTGTGTGAAAATTAATTTTCAAGGAATTATTGTTGTGAAATGAAGGATTTTCAAGGGGTGAAGATTTCATTTTATATTTTATTATAGTTTTTATCATTATTTTTTTAGACATTTCAATTGGATTTTCAAGGTATACCAAAAATGATTTTAAAGGCCTTTCATGTTCCATTTCCTTTTCCTTTTCTTATTCTATTTCCATCAAAAACTATTCCAGCATTCCAAATGATTCCTTAAATAATTATAGCAGATAATGATGGTTTCCTAAACTCATTATTTAACCATTCTGACCATAGTCCACCTCTTTTTTTATCATTGTTATTTTAACTGATTCCCTTGGATTTTCTACCATACCAAACAAGATTTTAAAGGACTTTCATATTCTATTTCCTTTTCCTCTTCCATTTCTATAAAAAAAACCATTATGGTGTACCAAAAAATGAATTAAAGAATAGTGGTCGATGATGAGGTTTTCCCATACTCTATCATATAACTGTCATGACCATGGTCTACCTTTGTTGTATTGTGGCATGATCATGATGCGCTGACCCTAGGAAAAGTGACCTGATGTGATGAACCAACCTTGGTTAACCCTCCATGTCACCTAGTTCAGACCAAGATAATAGGTGAGATAAGAAAATATAGAATGAAGGAGACACTTACCATGTGTTCTCTTAACATTCCAAAGTGAAATATCACTAAAATCGTCCCAATATAGAGAGGGATAAATAATTTGATGAGGAAGGGATGTCTTGGATTAAAAATGGGTGAAAATAGGGGTTTAGATTTAACTAGAGTGAAGATAAAATGGTAAAAGTGTATTTTTAATGGATCAGACTAGGTAGATCATTGTATGATCCTTCTTAGCCATGGTGTGAATGTCTTTTCCATAACCCCTACCAAAATTCCATGATTGGTTCATGATGTGACCATCCTATTAATATTGTGAACCACCTTTAGTCTAGGACTACAGTCTTGGCAGGGTTGGTTCATGGTGTGACCCCCCTGGTCACAACATGAACCAATCTGAAACCCATGGATGCAATTCTCCAACTTCCCAAGAACCCAAAAAATAAAGAAGAAATAAAATATATACAAAATTAAACAAATGGTAAAATTCAATAACTGAAAGTGACACTAGAGTGGGTGTTATAATTCTCCCCGCCATTCCAATTTATATCCCCATAAATTCATCAATGCTTGGATCCTTAGAAAAGATGATGTCATTTCTCTCTTATTATGGCCTCCCACTCACATATCTCATGGATATCTTGGTCATTCTTCGATAATACATAGACTAAATGGGTCTATTTACCTAAAAACACTTTAACTTGATGATACAGAATGTTAATGGTATTTGAAATAATAGAGGTGTCAGAATGTAATTTTAAATTATCTAATTCCACCATATGATATGGGTATAGATGGTATTTATTTATCTAGGATACATGAAATAAATCATTAATAGAATACATATGGGTAGGTAATTCCAACTGGTATTCCACCCTTTTAATCCACTTTATGATATCAAAGGGTTTGATATAACATGATGTGAGCTTTCCATGCCATCCCAAATGACAGTGCCTTGACTGAGGAGAGAATTTAAGAAACACTCAATCACCAACACCAAACTCTAGTAGACAGTGACAAATATAGGTATAATATTTATGGTGAAACTGAGCCATCGCCAACCTTTTTTGAATCTTTCTCATCTTTTCCTAAATGATACTTATTTCTGGAAATGAACTCTCACTCATATTAAACTAGCACATAGGAGACCAACACAGTCATCAATACAAGGCTTATAAAGGATCCATCTTTATCGATCCTTAAAAACTATTATTATAGGAAAACTCTTCTATTGATAAATGTTTCTCCCTAAAGTCACTAAAGTCAAGGATGAAAGTTCGGATCATATACTACAAAGTCTAGATAGAACACTCTATCTAGATATCTATCTGTTGGTGTTAGGACATGATCAATTTAAAATAAGAACCCAAGGCCTCTTAAATACCCTTCTATAAATAGGATATAAATTGTGAGTCTTGGTCCAAAGAAATCACTAAAGTTACACCATAGGGATTAACCACCTCTTATATGTATAGGAATCCAAGATATTTTATATTCATAGAATCTTTTATGGGAATAAAATGGGCTGATTTTGTTAACAGATCAATAACCACCCATATGGTATTATTCTCTCTAGGATATCGTGGAAATAAGATAACAAAGTCTATAGAAATTTTATCCAACTTACATATCGAAATGGGGATAATTTGTAAAAACCCTACTAGATTATGGTGCTTAACATTGATTCTATGGAAATTGAGTTATAGATATATGAAGTCTACCATTGTTTGTTTTATCCTAAGACACAAATACCATCATTTAAAATCATATAACATTTTTGTATCCACATAATGGACTTTCCAACTATAATGATTCCCAATAGTCATTACTTCTTATCTCAAATCTAAAGAAACTATTAGTTGCTTATGAAAATAGATGATTTCCTTAGGAAATCGAGACAAATCACCTAATGTATATTCACTATTTAGTATTCCTATAATCCACTAGTAGTCTAGGTTTGTTATCTACCCAAGGTGAATCTAGTCATTGAGAGGGTAGGTGACCTACACACTGGTCAAGAATATATGTTCATCCTCCTCTCCCACTTCTAAATTAATCTCAAATAATAATCGCATTTGACCCCCTTACTCCTTAGTCTTCTTCACTTACTAATTTGGCATCTTCCTGCTCATCACATCATCCACCATAGTCCCATTTACCTGAGTATAAGGTAAATCAAAATCAAAATTATATAGGTACACTTCTTCTTGAATCTATATGTGATTAAAATCCCTCTAGGAAAAGATAAAATTTATACTTTTGTGATCCAAATACATAGTAAATTTCTCCTTGAATATACAATGGAACTATTTTTTAAAAGCATACATTATTGATACCAATTCAAGGTCATGAGAGGGGTATATCCTTTCATGAGGTCATAATTGACATGTACCATAGGGTACTGAATAGTTACCCTATATAAAAACACACCATAACCCTATACCTGATGCATATCGATACATAGCGTAAACCACACCTAGGTCTAGGAGTATTAAGATATGATTTGAAGTTAACCTCAGTTTCAACTCCCCAAAATAATTATCACTACATTAAAATTTTTCACCCTTATGGGTTAGATCTATTAGAGAAGATGTTATCCTGTAGAAATCCTATACAAAGAACTTATAATATCCTTCCAATCCTAAGAAATTTCATATCTAGAATAGGTTCTTTGGTCTCTTCCATGATATCATAGCCTGGATCTTCTCTGGGTCTATAAAAGTGCATCTTTCAGATACCATATGACCCTAGAATTTCACTTCCTAGATCTAAAATTATAATTTAAATAACTTCTCATGTTTATAGTGGTCCCTCAATATTCCCAAAACGATATCTAAATAGACCCCATGATCTTAATTCATATTGTAATAAACCAATATATAATCAATGAATACTACCATAAAGGAGTCAAGCTACTGATAAAAAATATAATTCATCAAGGCTATAAAGATTGCATTAGAATTGTTAAGGAAAAACAACATAAATAAATACTCAAAATTCTCATATATACTCTAGAATGAGGTCTTGGTAATGTTTTTCTCCCTCACCCTCAATTTTTGGTACCATGAACTCAATCCAATATTTTAAAACCACATGGCTTCCCTATTCTGATTAAATAAATCCTTAATATAAGGAAATTGATATTTATTCTTAATAATCACCATGTTGAGCTTTTTTTAGTCAATTAAAAGTTGAACGCTTCTATTTTCCTTCTTTGTAAAGAACACTATAGATGCCCCTGGTGACACTCTTGGTAAAATAAACCCATTTCTCTCAATTTCTTCTAGATGAGCCTTTAACTACTTTAATTATATAGGGTCCATTCAGTAAGATGATAAGGATGTGGGGATCATAATGGGAATTAGTTAAATGCTGAACTCCACCTCCTACTAAGGTGGATACCTAAACAAATATTCAAAGAAGATCTTAAGGTATCAATACACTACTAAAATAAGTGGTCCATCTAATTCCTATTTGATCACAAAAAAAAAGAAGCTCAGAAAATATATAAGAAAGAGACCCTACCACTAGGAAAACTAGACCTACCCTACCAGAATTAGGATCTCACTCACCCTAAAATATGTAAGTGTTACCATAAAGAGATAGAAATAACACCTTATAGTGGTAGCATTCAATATAACCTTTAATTATCACCATCTAGTCTATGTCAAATATAAAGTAGAATATGCCCATATATAAAAATAATAAATCCCAAACAACCTTATCATCGGAGATGATCACATGACACTTGGAGTACTTAAAACCATGCTCTCTCTTATTTCCCAATGGAGTGTATTGATCCATTACATAAGGCATAAAATTGGACCGTAGTACCAAAGAATCGATTATATTATGAGAGATAAATGAATGAGATGAATCTATGTGAAATAAATCTAAATCCATAGACAAAGAAATAAACATTATAACTATGGAGGTTTTAATCCAAAACTCTAACTTCTTTATTTCATGTTATTACATGTATAAGCACCTGGATTCAGGACCTCTATAAGTATTCTTGGTGGAATGAGATTTTACATTCCCCTGTGAAGGATATCTCACCCTTTTTGACACAACTAACTACACCTAGGACCCACTAGTATGAGAAGAACCCACTTTACTACCTCTAGGAGGGTACTTGTAATGTCAATGAAGATGACCTAGGCACCCTCACTGGTGGAAAGTATTCAAGGTGTCCTGGAAGGATTTCTTTGTATGACCTACCTTTACACACTAATATAAAAAAACATTCCTTTACCCTGAGGGATTCTTAGTAGGAGTTTTATAGAAACCTAAGATAAACATACATAAATAACACATTGATTCCATGTTTTAGATAATATATCTCACAAACAGTCACACAACCCAAGGACTAAAAGGTTTAGTGACTTAGAGACTATCTACATAAACAACTTATTTTACAATAATTGTTAACATTTATCCATAATTTTTCTCCTCTAGACCCTCTTCTAGAAATATCGTATGATATAATTGTCTTTATAACCTAGGAATGGAAACATAATAAAGGGGTGAGATTGAATGCTTAATAAGGGGAACATATCAACTAGTCATAACCATTAGATCATAAACCTGAGGTAAAACATGATCAAGGGATAAATATCAGATAGAAATATCATGGGATCATAAGTTACAATCATAAAACATGATTGAGTATTAAGGATCATGTCATAAAAACACAAGACCAAAGAAAGGTCATCAAAACATGTCTTAGAAACACATAAAGAAAATCAAAAAAATGTAAAATAATAACATAAAAAATCAAAGAATATTTAAAACATGAAATATCATAAACATTTGTTACAAATTATAAATAAGGCATATTTTAGATAAGTGTCAGAAACATAGGCATGGGAAAACATTGTGAACAAATACAAGTATGTCCACCCTTTAATTTTGTGAACAGATCCAAGTATGTCTACCCTCTAGTTTGTTAAAAAATCCAAGTATGTCTATGATATATTATCTCATGAGATATAAAACCATAACCAATACATTTTATTATGATATATGACCCCTCCCGTCATTATCCATACATATGAGTGCCACTTAAAATCAAATCATTCATCTTATCATAAATAACCCATGGGATAAAAATAGCTTTTCTAACTTTTCCAAATGGTATCACATAAAACAAACATGATTATTTAATACCAAAAATATGATTACCCAAAAAGATTATTTAGAAAGAGTATATATATGATGATTTTTGAATCATTAATTCATTAGAAAATAATACTTTAAAATTTTAATAGAAATCACAAAAAAATTATTTTTCTTAAAAATCATTTCTTAATATTACCTTAAAAAGATGTGATCTTCAAGTTACTTTACAAAAAAAATTAAAGATAAAGAGAAAACTTCTTAAAACATTAATTTAAAAATACCAATAAATAGACCTTTATAATAAATAAAACATATTTCAAAATGTGAAGTATTATGAAATAATATAATATCATGTTAAGGAAATTATTTTTCAATATTTTAAAATGCCTTTATAGAAATCCCACATCATTAAAAGGATAATGAAACCTTTATTTTAAAATGAATAAATGGGTATGAAAGGATAATTGGAGATAAAAAAAATTATTTTCCATTAAGGAATAGTGGGAATTGGCAGAAATTATAAACAAGGATTTGAAGGGAAAACCATAAAAAGAGATGGGAATTATTCTTAACAAAATTATATTTTTTATAAAAAAATAGATTTATCAAGGAATAATAATTTGGTGTGGAAAAATATTTACCTAGAAAATATGATTTAAATATTACATAACATAATAATAGGGTATAATAATTCAATATTTAAAGATCAAAATCGATGTGGAGTGATTATGACTCAAGAAAAATATTTGAGTTAAGAAAATCACTTACAACTTGAGGTGAATTTAAATAAAAACCTATTGTAAGAGATAGTTTTAAATTAGACTTAAATTAACATGAATAAAATTTATTACATGATATAATATCTCAAATAGTTTTTATATAGACCAAATAAATGAAATTAGGATCATAATACAAAATCATGTCTCAAAGAGAGGAATTCTGAGACGAAAACCCTTACCTTTATTCCCACTTAGTCAAATATTATATAACCTCATGTAAAAAACATAAATATCTTAATAATATATTTCATAAACTTATTAATATAAATTACCCTTTTATATTCATCATTTATGATCATTTATTATCAATATATTAGTTAGTTATCGCTTATTTTTACCATCAGGTGTTAGTAAATTTAATCATTTTGTGCATGATTTATGATGTTGGATTTGGTACCCATTCTTTGATTCCAAGTTATCATTACTAGGTCACATAAAATAAAATAATATATGTTTTAAAATGACCTATAATGTTATAATCCCATTATATGAGAGTTATTTTGCGTTTCATGAAGACAAAATTGGTGGTGAATTAGTTTCGGGTTATTTATTTATATTGATGGATTACCTAATAAAGATCATTAAATTTTTGTGTTATACACCAAGAATAATAATAATTATATTTATTAATCCTATATATCAGATATACTCATCAATTATGACTTATAACTATCCATAAAGGTGCTAGTGAAAAATGGAATATACCGTTTCATGGAGGGAGTAGTATGCACGTATGCATGGATGATGATTTCAATTACCATAGTATGGTAGAGAGAATTATTATAGTTTATTATTTTTTAGAACCTAAAACATGTTATAAATGTCATAATTATATATTAAATTCCTTATTAGGACATTCCTTTTAAGTAAGTTAAGAAAAATTAAACTTGTTATGTCATGGAGGCAGTAGTATGCACATATGCATGATTACTATTTTTGCTTTTATTAAGGTGAAGGGGAGAGGTGGTTGATATTTATTTAAAAAATATTAAAAAAATAAGTATACTATGAATACTTAAGTAATTTTATATTGTTTGGAAAAATAAATTTTACATGGAAATACAAAAGGAAAATATGTTAGATAAAAGATAGAACTTATGTTGAGAACTTTGGGTTTCTCATGGAGGGTTCCTTAGAGAGGAAGGTATTAGGATAATCACACCCCCCAACTTGAGTTTTTATTGTCCTAAGAAAAATATATCTCAAAAATTTGAAATTTTAATTCCCTTTTCCAAAAACATTTTAATACACAATGCTCGCTAAAAACCTTATACCAAGCAATTATGAAACCCAAAAAATCATTTAAAACAAGCTAGGTACACAGGAATATACCAAGACAAAACCCGTTATTTTGTTAAAATTCATCACCACATTTCATCCAATATCAATTAAGCATGACGATATGTTTTTTGTCACAATAAACATGGGGGTTCATCTTTATTCAATAGAGAAAAGATAGAACTTATAGATGGAATAAAATTTCAATATTAATATGAGTATTCATTTTTTTTATTTTCCATGGTAATTTAAATTGAACTCAATTGAGTGAACCCATGTAGTAAGACTTTATTGATGACTCCCAAGCTCAAAGACCTTAGCGCACCAAGTGAAGCCCACATACTCAGGCATCATCTCAAGTTTACTCAATCAAAAATAAATTCAAATTACCACAAATAGAGATAAAATTCCCAAATTTGGGCCAGAAAACTATGAATTCATAATCCCCAAGTGTCGAAATCCAGACATTTGGTCAATCCATTGCTCTATATGCAATTATTATTATTATTATTATTTATTTTTGTATTGATTTTTTTAATACTCATATTAAAATTAAAACGATCACCAAACCTCTTCCATTTATTATGGGACTCAAATAATTAAAACTAAAATCCTAAAATCCAAAGGATGTGCATTGTGTTATTTTTATCAAATTAATGAAAATATAAACAGTGAAAAATTACATTAGAGAACTGTACTTTCCAAAATATATGCTCATGAACTTAAACTTTCATTAAAATCAAAATCAAGGTATGAAAAATTATTTGATATTAAATTTAAAATATTTCAATCTGTATTATCAGGTTTTATGGTTAAAGAAATTTTTCCTTCCATTTATACACATAAAATTTTATTTTACATGATTTTTTTATTCTTTTCACCCCACCCCACAAACTTAAAATAACATTGTTTCTAGTGTTTAAATAAAAGAAAATTCAAAATTGGGTAGAGGTAGAGAATATGAGTTACAAAATAAATTTTAAAATTATAATCATGGCATTAAGTCACCTGGTGGTTGAAGTTGAATTTCTCATTACTCTCATTAAATTCCTTGATCTCCATGTTACTCACAGAATCCTCATCAATGATAACATTTTGTGTTTGTACACCTGGAATAAATATGATTTTCCTAAAAACTCATCAATCTCATTAGCCCCTGAATCTTACATCCCAATATAATTAGAAACCATGGAAACCCCTCGAGGTTCCCTTAACTAAAAATAATCAAAAACAAAAGGAAAAGAAAAAAATGAACATGTTTATTTTGAAACTCCAAACCTTTAGTTAGTGTACTTGTAAAGGTCGGGTTTCCTCCCATAAATCACTTTGTTTAATGTCATTATCCCAATATGGACCCTAAATCTATCATTGTTTTTCTAGTTCATAGGTTGGATCAGTTAGCTCCTCCTTTGTTTCTTGTTTATTGAATGATTCAATGAATAGTTTTAACCTATAAACATTGAATTTGAATACATTACCACTAGTGGGATCCTGAATCTCTACTGCCCTATGAGGGTACACATTATGAACTATTTATGGACCTGACCATCTTGACCTTAACTTTCTCGGGTGTAAATGATGTTTTGAACTATACAAGAGCGCTAATTTTCCTAGTTTAAAGTGTTTGAATTCGAGATTCCTAGATTGAAATGCTTGAACTATAGCTTTATTTATACTTTAATTTTCATAAGCCTCCATCCTAAGTTCCTAAATTTCATTAAGATCTATGTTCCTCTTCGTTTTGTCCAAAGAAATGTCAAATTTCATTTTTTTTTGATTTCCCAAAAGGCCTTATGCTCAATTTAAACAAGTAAATGGCATGATTTTCCATAAACCAACCTATATGGTGACATTCATAGAATGTTTTTTAATGTAGTAAGATATTACCAATAGGAATCCAATATTTTTTCAGATCAATCTTTCCTAGAGGGATTGATATTTTTTTCAAGAATTTTCTTAATCTCCCTATTCACTAACTCATCTTGACCATTGGTTTGAGGATAGTACATAGTGGAAACTGTATGAGAAATATCATAATTAAAAATGAGTTAACATAATGGGTGGTTGCAGAAATGGGTTCCTCGATCACTGATTATAGCCTTAGGAATTCCAAATTGATAAAATATGTGCTCTTTTAGAAATTAGATCACAACATGATGGTCATTGGACTTAGTGGGAATAGCCTCAACTAATTTTGAGACATAATCAATAGATAAGATCATGTAGAGGTATTCCCTAGGGTTTGTGAAGGGTCCCATGAAATCAGTTCCCCAATAATCAAAGATTTCAATAACCAGAATGGGAGTGAGGGGAATTTGATTCCCTTTGGTAATGTATCCTAATTGTTGACATTGAGGAAAACTTTGGAATAATTGGTAGGAATCCTTAGTGAGTTTATTCTAGTATAAACCACTTTGGAGGACCTTTTAAGTGGTTTTATTTGTGGAAAAGTGGCATCCACATGCCTCTCTATGACAGAATTTTAGAATGGACACTTTCTAAAAATTAGGAACACATCTCTTAATGATTTGATTGGGATAGAACTTGAAGAGGTAAGGATCATAAAACACATAGTTTTTTAAAATATAAATTAATTTACTCTTAGCTTGGATCCCTAGGAATTTTGGAATGTAACCCATCACCAAATGGTTTTTTATGTCATCATACCATGGGCCATTACTCATATAATAGAGGTGCTCATTGGGAAATGAATTAGACACAGAAAGGTGATATGATTTGTCTTTGAATTCTATCCTAGAGAGATGATCAGCTAAAACATTTTCAACACCATTTTTATATTTAATGGTTAAATCAAACTCTTGAAGAAGAAGGACCTACCTAATCAATATATCTTTGGTATATTATTTTTGGAAAAGGTATTTCAGGGTTGAATGATCGGTGAATACAATGATGGGTGTTCCTAAGAGGTAGGACCTAAATTTCTCTAAGGAAAATACAACAGTAAGTAACACTTTCTCAGTGGTGGTGTACTTTATTTTTGTATCATTTAAGGATTTTCTTGCATAAGCTATGACCCATGGAGTTTTCTCACATTTTTTTCCTAAGACTTCTCCTACAGTGAATTCACTCACATCACACATGAGCTCTAACATAAGTTTTCAATTGGGAGA
Organism: Viscum album; assembly: GCA_963277665.1. Classification (NCBI taxonomy): domain Eukaryota; kingdom Viridiplantae; phylum Streptophyta; class Magnoliopsida; order Santalales; family Viscaceae; genus Viscum; species Viscum album. The sequence goes on along the minus strand of OY728150.1, from coordinate 1,458,455,134 downwards.
TTTCATGATAGGTGGAGAGATAAGAGCTGAATTGAGTGTAGAGAATGATTCTATATAGCTTTATGTCCATAAAAACAGAGAATCTTTTACCAAAATAGCACAAAGTGGTCGGGAAATTGAGTTAAAGTTCCTAAGGAACCTTCTATAGAAACCATCATGTCCTAATAAGGACCTCACTTCCTTGACATTTTTAGGATAGGGAAGGTGAAAAATGATATCGACCTTAGCTTTATCAACTTCAATCCCTCTACCATAGACCAGATGTCCCAAAAAAATTCATTTAATATGAAATGGAAATTTTCCCAATTTAGGATGAGATTCTTATCCTCACATATTGAAAAACCCCTTTCAACATTTAGAATGAATCCCTCAAAATTATCCCCAAATATTGAGAAGTCGTCCATAAATACCACTAAACAATCCCCCCACCATGTCTGAGAAGATTCCTATCATGAACCGATGGAAGTACCGGGGGAATTACATGACCCAAAGGGCATACGCTTGAAGAAAAAAGTTCCAAATAGATAAGTGAAGTTTGTTTTTCCTTGATCCTTTAAGGAGAACTCAATTTTATTATACCCTGATAATACATCTAGGAAGTAGTATAATTGATGACTCGCCACTCGCTCGATGACTTGATCAATAAAGGGAAAGGGTAAATGGTCTTTGTTAGTACATGAGTTAAGCTTACTATACTCAATATAGACTATCCATCCACTATCGACCCATGTGGGGATAAGGTCACCATACTCATTGGTAATCACAATGATTCCATATTTATTTGGAATGACTTGAATTGGGATTACCCACTCACTTTCAGCAATGAGGTAGATGATACCCACTTTCAACAACTTAAGAATATCTTTCCATGCTACATCCATAAGATTGGGATTGAGTATCTATTGAGGTTGATGACATGGTTTGGAATTAGATTCAAGAACAATCCTATGAGATCCAATGAGTGGGATAATCCCAAGAATATTATAAAGGGTCCATCCAATTACTTTCTTATGATTTTTTTGGATATCCAGAAGTATCCCCTCTTTATTGGATTCAAGAGAGGAATAAATGACAACAGGAAAGGTTAAATTGTCCCCTAATAAATCATAATTGAGTGATGTAGTTATGACCTTAAATTAAAGATTATATTGGTTAACACTTTCTAAATAAGGATGGGTCTTTTTATCAATCTCGGTCTCTTTTTACAAATTTTTTAACAGAATTTGTTCATTTTGAATAGAAGTTTCAACCACCAAAATGGAAAAATCAGTGTCATTAATGGGTATAGACTCAATGTTTTTTATTTCAAAAATGGTATCATTGATTGGTAATTCAGTAAAATCATCAAAATATCTTTCTTAAATAGATTAAAAACAAGTAGAAAAATTTCTCTCATGTAAACAAGGGAAATAAATCTCTTATTGACTTAAACATCCTTCAATAATTCCTTAATGTTACTCTAGTTCACTATTAACACTACCAATACAATTAACCTCATTGATCTCTTCATAACACCCAATTTTAGAGTTTTAATTATAGATTTTCAAATCAAGGCTCATGTTTCTAAAGGTTATTGTCATGTTCTCATTCCTAACTTGAATGACTGAGTTGATTTTTTCTAGGAAGGGATGAATAAGGATAATGGGGGTTTTCTCCCTAGGACCTAAACTTGGGTTATTTTCAAGGTCAATGAAGTCAGTAGGGTAAATGAAGTTTTCAACTTTCACCAAAACATACTTTAATATCCCCTTAGGAACTCAAACACTACGATCAGCAAGTTGAAGAGTGATAGATGTGGGTTGGACTTCTTCAAGACCAAACTAACAATACATGTCATAAGGAATGAGACTCTCACTTGCTCCCAGATCACAAAGGGCTTTGACAAATTTTTTCTCTCCTAAATCAACATTGATGTATGGACATCCTGGATCTTTCAACTTTAGAGGAATAGTCTCTAGAATGGTGGTACTCACATTAGTAGCCAAAAAACTAGGTTTTTATGTGAAAAAATCCTTTTAAAAGTGCATAATTCCTTAAGGTACTTTGAGTAGGAATGAATGGTTTGGATTTCATTGAGAAGTGGAATTTTAAACTTAACTTGAGAGAATATTTCCCACAAAGTTTCATTAATTTCTGGTTTATATTTTCCTCTCATGCATTGAGGTAAGGGAGTAGGTTGTTTTAGTGTTTGGTTTGGTTGTGATTACTTCTCATTATCATTGTGTTTTTTAGAATTTGTGGTTTATTCTTCATCATTTTCATGTGTTGTTGAAGATTTTAATGGTTCTAAAATTGTTAGTATAGGTTTCTCAATGGATTTCACACTTCTTAAAATAGTCACTACTTTTAGTTGTTCATGAGAGGATTGTCTGTAACTAAAATTTCCCCTTAAGGTTGGATGGTGATGACTAAGTAGGAATGGGTGCCTTCCTAGTTTTAATGGTTTTTAGTTTATGTTTTAGGTATGAGACTTCTGAGTTAATATTCTCCATTTTTTATACAACTGTTCAAGGATTGGTAAAGGGACGGATTTGGTGGGGGCTTGTCCTGGTTGGTTTATTCCAAGAGGATAATTTGGTTGTTGGATTGATTGTTGGATGGGTTGTTGGTATTGGATAGAAGGATGTTGGTATTGTACTGGTTTTGGTTGGAACTATTTATAGTGTTGAAAATTTTGTGGAGGTTAGGGTTTTGTTCCTTGTGGCTGACTTGGTTGTTGGTTGGGTTGCTGGTTATCTTTCTAACAGAATCCTGGATGGTCCTTATACCTTAGATTGAAAGTGTTTTCATACTATAGATTCTGAAAGTTCAGAGCATTGGCCTCCACTGGGGGGTCCTCCTAAAATAATATCCTTAATGTAAGGGATGGTTGTTAAGTTTTCGGTCTTGTGGTCATGTTTTTCGCAAATTGTGAAAATAGGGTCAAGAGTTTGAATTTCATGGACCTTCCTAAGTTCGATCTCCTCGACCTTCCTAGTGAGTGCAGAAAGTTTTTTCATAAGGATTTACTATTCCCTAAGTGTGTTAATTCCACCATATTTGGGTGGCTTCTCATAGTAAGGTGATTCTCTCCATGTTTGGTTTTGTTCAGATAGTCCTTCTAGATACTCGTAAGCATCATTTGAGGATATGTTTTTTAAGGTTCCATTACACATCATGTCAATGAATTGTTTGTTTCCCAAACACAACCCTTCATATAAAATTTGAACTTGTTCTAGGACTGAGAATCCATGGTGAGTTACCATGTTGATTGTGTCTTTGAACCTTTCCCATGTTTCATAAAATTACTCCCATTGTCTTTCAAAAATGTTTTGGATTATCTTTTTAAGATCAATTGTTTTGTGATTGGGGTAGTATTTTTTGTAGAATTCTCTTTGAAATTGGTCCCAAGATTGGACTGATGTAGGTCTCAGATTATTTAACCAATTATTTTTTCAATCCTTAGTGAGAAATGAAAGAGACTCGTCTTATCTGGCTCAATTTTATGTAGTGGGAACATGGTTTCAAAAATGTTATTGAACTCTTTGACATGAAGGTATGGAATTTATGACTCCATCCCATGGAAGGTTGGAAGGTGGTTTAGGACATTAGGATTAAAGACATAGTGGTATTACCCTATAAAATCATGCCTAATTAAAGAGGGTGCATTGAACCAATAAAGTGTGAGGTATTTATTCTTGGTTTGATCGACTGCATTCCCTGAGTTTGGGGCTACCTCATTTAGATTTCCATTTTGGTTCCCACTAATGTTTATGAGTTGGTTTCTTTAAAGACTCTTCGTTGAAATGGGCTCAATTTTTTACTCTGGAGTATTTGGAGTATTAAGATATAATTGAAAGATTTCTCTAGGTTTACATGACTCCCCAACCCCTAGATTATGCACCCTGATAAGTTGGTTTGATTGGTCACGAGTATAGGTGGACATGCACCATGAAAAGTGAAAAAAAAAGAAAGGGGAAAAGATAAGAGAATTTGAGGTGAGAAAAGAGAAATGGGTGAAAATGGAATGATTTTTTAGATGAATTACACGGTTCCTCAACAAAGGCACCAAAATTTGGTCTCAACCAAATTTACTCAAGTTTTTAGGGTTAAACAGTCACTTGTATTTTAGCTTAGGTTGATGAATCCTCAGAGACCTAAGAAGAAACCTATAGACACGTACATTCAATGGACTATTTTTGGATATGAAGTGTACAACATTGGGTTGATTTTATATAGGTTTAAGATAACACTAAAAGACCTAAGTGAATTCAAATTGATAAAATGAGTTGATCCTAGGCTATCGCTTGGGGTGGATTTGATGAATTATTTTTTAAACTATTTCAATTTCTTAAAATTGAGATGGGTTTATTAAACGAGGTAAAACTACCATAATCACTTACTAATTTAAAACCTACACACTCTAATACTAATCAACTATACACTTGTAGGATCATATTTATGATCACTCCAAGGTAAAGATTCGTTTTAGTACATGAAGTGTGTGGTCTTAAAATTCAACAAGGACGAATAAGTTTTAAGGTCGCTAATAGAATTATCAATTAAAAGAAGAAATTATTTATTAATAGAGTGATAAATAACATCCAATACATCCCATTTATACTCCCTTTGATCAACCCATAAAATATTTATTCTTCTATTGATTTTATTATCTCAATGGAAGCAGAAAGTAGACTCATGAGGATGGAATTGAAGAAGTAAAAAACAATAAAATAATGAACACTCCACCGTTGTGTGAAGGATTTATCTCTTTAATGTGTGAATAAATTAACACAATAATAAAATGGTATCAATGTTTTAACAAAAATAACATAAATTTAGAATAATAAAAAGTTTTATAAAGAGACTAAGTTGATTCTAATAGCTTACAATTTGAAGAAATGCAATTACAACATCAAAATGGCAGCATAACATTAAAATGAAAACAACACAAAAAGATACATAAATCCTCCAAAACAACTACCTTAAATAGGAATTTCAAGAGTCCTGTGTAGATCCCCAAATATTACATGTCTTTTCACTTGATTATGGTAGGCCTAGGTAGTGGAAGGTTTTTTGAATTTGGACTTTTCCACCCTTGACCTGAAATTGTAGCCACCTTGAATCCACCAAATAGAGGCACCTAAATGAGCTTATATATGGTAGAATTTTGGTGGTCCATAGAAGAAAAAAATATATATTAGGATGTCCCCTGATATATGGTAAAATTTAATCCTAAAACTATTTTTTTGAGATATGAGTGAAATGGTGGCCTATTTTTCTGGGCCAAAGATACTGGCCCAAAATTGTGTCTTCACGTTGGGCCACCTATAACTCCATTAAAACATCTAAATTAGCTTGTAACACTGTTGAATGAAATTTTCCCCATGATTTATTATATCTTTAATTCAATTTTTAGAATCATTGAGATTGGATATTTTTTTCTATAGTAATTTTATTGGTCTGTTGTCCAGTTCACTTCACCCATAATGTTCTTGGTTCAAGGCCCATTTTGGTGGTCTTCTAATGGGAATCTTCAAGTGATATAAATTCACGAATTTTTCCTTATAGAATGGGGGACCTAAAAATAAAATCAATACCATTTTTTGTTTTATTAGGTGTTAAAAAATGTACCATGCAAAAGTGCATTTGAAGAAGGAATTACAATCATAATGTGAATTAATGTTCAATTTATAAAATGCACTAAAATTGGTTTTTATGAATAATGAAGCACATGAATATTATAATATAAAAAATTAATATTAGCTTATTTTGGTGGATAATTAGATGGGTTTAGTCAAATTATATGATATATATATATATATGAAATAATAATTTTACAGGAATGGTATTATATATGTATAATTATATGTTATTTACTTTATTTCTTTCAATACAACATGAAATGAAAGCAGTGTTCATGCGTATGTATGGCATACCATATCCATGAACGATATATTTCATTTTATATCACTACAATTTATAAATAACCATAAATACATATATAATTAATATATATGATATTTATATCATTTTTATCATTCTAGATATAATTAAATCATGATATAAGTATGCGGGCCAAGAATAACAAGTCAAAACATGTACGAGAAACAAAGCGGTTATTACCCGAAACAAAAATTAAACTTGGAATTTTTAATAAGAAGGTAATATAAAGTCATAAGTAAGTCATATATGGTATTATATATAAGAATATGGTTCTTTAATAGATTTATAATAAACATATATTTATTATACAAGATTTTTTCATGAGTACAACGAGAGTCAAGACATAAGGTGATGGATTTGTGTCTCACTTTTATTTATGTGGGAAACATGCCTTATACACTACTTGTTTCTTCTAAATGGTGTATATACTTACCATGAATGTGATTTATGATTCTTATATAGAATATTATGGTATTTTAATATCCATATAATTTTCTTTCTTTCATGGGGAATACGATTCTTCTGATTATAAATTGATGAGTATTTATTTCACAATCTCATCAATATTTGGGATTTTTTTTTAAGTCTCTGTTGAGAAATATTTATCTTCCATGTCCATGTTTTTTAAAAATGTTTTAAAAATATTTTTACTATTCTCTTATGTAATTTTAAAGTCATTTTTACCCATTTTGACTTTTTAATACATGGTTGAAAGGAATATGTTTTTCATTTTCCAAATGAGGTACTTTCTATCCTTTCCAGTAAAAGTACAAAATGAATGTTTTTCTAACTTATATGGAATAAACGGAATTTTCCACCATTATGATGCCTTATTACATTGAATTTTAATTTACAATATTCAAGGGTTATTTTCAAAGAAAATATTTTCTTTTAAAATTGGGCATCATTTTAAGAAAAGAAATCGTTTTCAAAGAAGAAAAGACATTTTACTTAAAAACTATTTTCTAGTGATCTCTCCAAATTATTTTCCATCTAAGATAACATTATCTGATGTTACCTTTGTTTTACTGGGGATATGATTCAATGATGCCATTATTTATCTTTCTGAGGATGATTTATCTTTTTAATGGAATGATATTTAAGAAACCTTGTTTCTTTTCCATGGGTTATGTTATGATTGAATGATGTTTAGAAAACCCATTTTATTCAATGGATTCTAATATGATGAATGAATTATATTCTTGTGGAACACGTATGTATTGTTTTCATTATGTTATGGGTGGGACCTATATCTCTCTTGAATACATTGGGTAAATATGGATAACTCATGATGTATATATGTTATGTGTGAACCTAATTTCATGTTCACAATTATATCCATGGACCTGATTTTCATGTCAATAATTTTATGTGTGGACCTAGTTTTCATGTTCATATATGCAAGGGCATGATGTCATGCCCTTAATTTATTGATTGAAACTGTTACTATTTATACATGTTCATAAAGTTACATGTTTATTTGTATTCCAAAATTACATGTCTTATTCCTATGTTATGTTTTCATGGTTTATCCTCTAGACTCCCTTATGATTCATGTATTATGAAAAACCAATATTTAATTCCATGATTCGTGATTATGATATTTTATATTCAAGTTTTTCTTATAAAATGTTATGCTTCTATTTTCATACCCTTTTTCCCATGATATTTTTATTTATCTTCCATGTTTACCCTTACTAATCATCTGAACTCAACCTTTATTATGTTTCATTTCCTCAGGTTATGAAGAAATATTTTAAGTATGATTACTAAAGAGGAAGATATTTGTGGGAAACATTGAATATCATCCACCAGATAAGAATAATGTGTTCTAAGTTTCCAAAGGCACTAAACTATTATAGTCCTCGAGCATGTATTTGTATAATGTAATTAATATTCATCTAAAAAGATATAATATCCATGTTTAAAAATCTTGATTCATTATAGTTGGTATCAAAGAAAATTTTTAGTCAACCTTTGTAAACTCGGATGAGAAAACATTAGTGATATCCTTAGAGATATTACTAAGGATATATCTAGGGATGTATCTAAGGATAATTCTAATTATAGGTTATAATATTGGAATTTTGGTAATGATCATTAATAACCTAGGATTAAACCTAAGATTTTTCATATTGAAGGTAATTTTCCTTAATTATGAGGTTTTACAAGTATGATTGGTATTGTTAACACTATTATTTTTAGTTTTATTCAATAGAGGAAACCATAAGAAACTGGGTTAACATTGAATGTGATGGAAAATTTTCTGATAAGAAATCAAATGGGATAATGACTGGAGTGAAATAAATAAGGATTTTTCCAAATTAGAAATCGTATATTTTGATCAATAATCTCAAATTCAGTGAGATTCCTAAAACATCGAATATGAGTATGTACTTTTATGAAAGTTCATGTCATTATAAACATAGAGGAAATAATATTCAACTTCCTACATGTTAAGAAGGTGGGAAGAAAAACCTAGAGGAATATTTTAAATAGAGGGGAAGAAGTTGTATTTGTGGGAAATAAGGCAATAGAGTGAAAGCACATGAGCCTCAGCCCGGTTGGTGAGGACTCGGTAGGTGCATCCAAGAGACCCGAGATCAAATCCGGGTGGAGGCATATTCCTGGGGGAATTGTAGCAGTATTGTAGCAGTACTGTAGTAGTCACTATAGCAGTTATTGTAGCAGTCACTGTTCCATACTGTAGCAGCCAGAACTATTCATCCATTTGGGCCACCGGTTTGGGCCTTGGGACCTGCAAGGCTTTCGGGCCACCCATGGTCTTCAGGCCAGTTGATTCTTAAGGCCTTCGGGCCACCTTAAGGCCTTAGGGACACCCCAAGGACTTCGGGCCACTTGATTTCAGATGTACCAATTTGACTACAAGGAACAAGTCTTAAAATGAGGATTCAGGTCAGGTGCATCCACTAGAGTAGAGCTAAGCAGATTTGGAAGAATGAGAGGGTACGGCTTTGCCATCTATACCCGGCCTGTGTAGCTTTGCATATGACAGCTAGCCGACTAGCCCTGCGAAGGTGGAGTGCTGATATCATGACATATGCTGGGGAGGAGCAGTTCCAAGTTTTCTTGTCTGGGTGTTTCCCTCTAAGACCTACGGGTCATGTAATTGTCTCTAAGACTTAGGTCGTTGTAAGGGTTCCACCTCACCCCTTGAAAGGTGGATTATCAAAAAAAAATTAAGGCCTTTGGGCCATTCTGATTGAAGGTAATAGAGTGAAAAATTGTTGAGGAGTTCAATGTCTCATGTGTGGGGAACATGGGAATTATCCAACTCAATTCCCTAACTAAATAATTTACTTCTGGACCAGGGAAAGAACTATTTCATGCCAATAATTGAAGTGGGAGGATTAAATTATTTGAATTCAATTATAATGTTGTAGAAGTACTTTTATGATATTATGGAATAATGAAACATCTCAAGATTGGTCCACTATAGTTTTTCCTTAAGGATGTGAGAGTATATTTTTCATGGTACTGGTAAACATGAAAATCTATTGAGGTGGTAAGATGATGTTTTTTGGAAAACATGTTATTAATGGAAGGATAACCCTTCATATGTGCATGATATTGGGATAATTTAATAAATATATGTTTGATTATGGTAAAATAAATGGGATAGTATTAATAAACTTGGGAATGATAATATGAAAAGATGGTTTATGATATCATGGACTGAGTTTATATATTTTTTATAATTTTGGTATGAGGAAAGAGTTAATTTTTTAAATAATTCATTTTTTCACTGATTTTTTACTATAATTTAGGTTATTACTATGTTTCAATAGAATATGTGATGAAGGTATTCATATGTATTGTATGTGAAAAAGGGTACTTTATGACATATAGGGGATGAATGTTAAGATTATTTTGAGAAATTTAGTGATCTTAATTCTAAAATTTTGGATTTTCATATTTTAGAAGGGTAAAAAGGATAAAAATTTATTAAAAGGTTTATGTTGACCTCTAAATGAGGTTTTAGATATTAATGTATCATAATATAAGGATTTATGAATATTAGATAACATGTGCTAACTATTTTTTAATTTTTACAACTAGAAATAAAAGTAATGACTTATAATCCAATTATGGATCTTATGATACACTAGTTCTTCATGAATTGTAGTTTTAACCTCATTTTTTGGAGTAAGAGATGAAGTTGAAATTGATCAAGACACAATCGATGGATAAGATCGTGCTTACAAAATGGAATGAAATAAAGTATATCTTCTTGTGAAAATTATTCAACTTTAGGAAAAGAGTATTGAAATTAAAATTTTGTTCCATTATCATCATTTTTATGATATCAATGACCTTTTTCAAGCCTCTTTGGGTTATGGCTTTGTGATTGTTAACTTACTCCTGGCCATGTTCTCAATCACTCTCAATCGGAACATGATGGTTATTTTTCTCTTATATGTCCATGTTTTCAATTTACAACTATGTTACCCTTTTTTTAAACCTAGTTATGAGTTACTTTGGGTATCCATTAAGTTTACAACTTTCACTTTTTAAAAGAAGGTTTTATTATTCATTTTTATAGTGTGGGTTTCTATTAAAGAAACATTCAAGTATTAAACTTTTAATAACCAGACGAATTTTGAGGGAAAAAATTATTTTAAGTGGAGTAGAATGTAAAACCCCTATATTTTTATGAAATATATTTTTTAGAAAATAATTTTATTTCATTGATATCTTTTGTGACACACAACACCAGCTTAGCTTGCATTATATGAAAGCTTGAGTTTCTACGAAACATTATTTTTCCATTATACTTATTTAAGAAAGACAGTTATAACCTAGTTGTTGGAATGTCAAGTATGAATAGGATTAACTGAATTATGAAATTATGTTTTACACATAATTCTTTGACCAATTAATTATAAATTAATGTAAAACCTTTTTTAAAATAATAGGAAATGTTTTCCTAAAAAATTATTTAAATATGTACAAGTGTGTTTCATACCAATTAATAAAAAAAATTAACAATATTAAGTAAATATATAAATAATATATTCAATTTAATTTTTAAAATTCATATTATGTGTTTTCCATACATTATATAAGAACAAATCCAATTTTATACATAAATGAAATGTTTTTCAAAAAAGGTAGTTTTTCCACCTTTTAATGGAGAACACATTTTAAATATAATTTTTTAAACTTTTTTAATTTTTATATGAAAAAATAAACTTCTTATTTTAAATATTGATATAAAAATTTACTTTGGATTAGTTTTTTGTATTTTTTTATAAGTTTTATGTTTTCGTGAATAATGAAAAAATACTGAATTTTAATTGAAAAAATCTTTTTCATTGAAATAATTTATAGTGTTTAATTATATATTTTATTGGTATTAAATTATAATTATATATAATTTTTATCATTAAATCCAATTTAGGTCATTGAAATCAATTTTATATTGAATTTGGATATAAAAACATGTCAATCTTTTGGATGTTTTCACTTTAAAAACTTGTTTTCTCATTTCATCAAGGGGGTTAATTTTAAATAAATTTTAGCAAATTATATTTTTTGAATTATGAAAAATGGATTCCATATTTAGAATCAAAATTTAAAAATTTATTAAATAGTTCTCTTTTATTTTTAGACAATATAAATAATAAATTTAGAAATTTTTATTACCACGATTAAGGGTAAATCGGTTTATTAAGGGTGAATATAATATTATAAATATTATAAAACTAACATAACATTGGAAAAAATGTTATTGAATAAATTTAATTCTAACCTTAACGCATAATAATATAAATTTAATAATTTAATGGACACTTGTCCAGGAAAATGACTCAAATATTTTTAAACTCGAAGGGAGCGACAAAATGTCACACTCTTACTTTTAATATGTATAAAATTTTTAATATAAGTTTAAATAGAAGATATTCAAGACTATGTATATATTATTAGGAAATATAAAATTTTTATAAACATTATATAGATTTATTTTTAATTTTTAGTGAAGAAATAACTATCATAAATAATCATAAATTGAAGATGCGGTAATTATTCAATTAATTAAAAAACAATTAAATGATATTAGAAATATTAAAGGAAATATAATTTTACTTAATTAAGGTGATATGTGAATTTTATTGTGGAATATGACATGTTAGGGGTGTATTAAATTAATTTTTTATAAGTAATCTTGCTGGATTGATTTTCTTAAAGTCAATGTTATGAATAGTGTCAAAATTGACACTTATTATATTTCATGAAAATAATATTTTATAAATTTTTCTAAAAAACATAAAACTATTAAATAAGGACAATGGGATTATATATGGTATAAAATATCTTAAATTTTATATTTATGATCCAATTGAAACTTTATATGTTAAAATTACACCCCCTTAATATTAAAAACATTATTACTATAGTTAAAATTAAAATGGATTAACTAAGGTTTAATCAAAATGTTAAGGTTTAAAATAATATCAAAACTTGTATAAAATTTATTTTTTTATGACATTACAATATTATAATATATTTTATTCTAATAAATGTCATTTTGGATTTATTTTGATTGATATTGGTTTTATTATAAATTAATCTTTTGAGAAATTCTAAAAATACCCCTCCTCTCTTTTATAAAAGGGAGCCTCTCCTTCTCTTCTCTTCACACTTTAGAACCTATTTGGTTCAGAAAAACTAGATCTAAATATTCTCCCAAAATCACTCCCTTAATACTAGAATCCTAATTTTCTCATAAATCCAACAAAAGAGTCCTTTTGTTCAAATCCAAAGGAGATACCCAAAGAAGAGGTAACGTTCATCAACAAACATTGTTGTTTTATTTCTTCCTTAAACCCATTAAATTATTTTTATTTCATGTTTATATAATAACATTAGTATCATAAATATACTAGGATGTTTTATATTAATTTTTTGATCTAAACTAACACACACTTCCATAAAATGGGTAATGAACTTACCGTTCTTGTGTACAGCGAACTACTGCCTCATAAAATGATGTTGTTAATTTTTCATTTACCACCTCTCATGGTTGGTAATTATGATATACACCCTATTTTTATATGATATATATGGTATTTATGATGTATTTATACTTATTTAAATATTTTTTAAAACATACCTTCATGTTTTCCATTTTGTATAAGTATGATAACTTAGTTTGTGGATGTGTGGACTACCGCCTCCTCAAAGCAATGTGACTCATTCACACTTTACATGGAATTTATTAAGGATGGGTTTAGTGAAAGTATATGATATATAAATATGTTATAATAATTCTACTATAATTTTATTATATATACACATATATTTCATTTACTTTCTTTTTTTCAATACAACATGAAATGGAAGCATCATTCATGCATACGTACGGAATGTCATCTCCATGAATGGTGTATTTAATTTTCTATTTCTATATTTTATAGAAAAAAATAAAATAAAAAGAATATATATGATATTTATATCATTTTTATCATTATTTAGATAATTAAATCATGATCTAAGTATGAGGGAAAAGAATAACAAGTCAAAACATGTACACAAATCAAAGCGATTAATACCCAAAACATAACTTAAACATGGAATTGTTAATAAGATGGTAATATAAATTCATAAGTAAGTCATATATAGAATTATATATATAAATATTTTTCTTTAATAGATGTATAATAAACTTATATTTATTATACAGTAGTTTTTCATGAGTACCACGACAGTCAAGACAAAAGGTAAGGGATTTATGTCTCACTTTTATTTCTATGGGACACATACCTTATACACTACTTGTTTATTATATTTGGTGTATATACTACCAATTAATGTGTTTTATGAGTATTATCCATAATATCATGGTATTTTAATATCTATATAATCTTATTTATTTCATGGGGCATATGATTCTACCGATCATAAAGTGATGAGTATTTATTTCACAATCTCATCAATATTTAGGATTGTTTTGTTTTAAGTCTCCATTGGTGAATATTTATCTTCCATGTTAATGTTTTATAAAACATCAATTTTTTTCTATTTACCTATTTATTTTTAATCATTTTGACCCATTTTTACTTTTTACTACACGATTTGAAAGGAATCATTTTTTCGTTTTCCAAATGAAGTACTTTGTGGCCTTTTCATCAAAAGTATGAAATGAATGTTTTTTTAACTTATATGGCTTGAATGGGATTTTTCAATTTCATGAAACCTTAATGAATTGATGTTTAATTTAAAATATTCTAGGTCTATTTTTAAATAAAATATTTTCTTTCCAACTGTGTGTCATTTTAAGAAAAGAAATCATTTTCAAAGTAGAAAGGATATTTTCCTTAAAAGTTTTTTTCCAGTGATATCTCAAAATTATTTTCAATCTAAGATAACATTATTTAATGTTACCTATGTTTTACTGGGTATACGTTTCAATTATATCATTCTTATTCATTCTAAAAATGGTTTATGTTTATGATGTAATGATATTTAGGAAACCCATTTCATTCCATGGATTCTGATATGATGAATTAATTATATTCATGTGGCACATATATGTATGGTTTTCATTATATTGTGGGTGGGACTTATATATCCCTACAATGTATTGGGTAAAGATGGATAACTCATGAGGTATATATGTTATGCGTGAACCTGATTTCATGTTCACAATTCTATGTGTGGACCTAGTTTTCATGTCCATAATTTTATACGTGGACCTGGTTTTCATGTCCATATATTCAAGGGAATGATTTCATGTACTTAATTTAATGAGTGAACCTATTACTACTTACACATGTTTACAAAGTTACATGTTTATTTGTATTCCACAATTCAATGTCTTATTCCTATGTTATGATTTTATGGTTTATACTCTTGATTCCCATATGATTCATGTCTTATGAACTACCAATATTTAATTTTATAATTCAATATTATGATCTTTGATATGAAAGGTTTTCTTTTCAAATATTATTATCCTGTTTTCATACCCTTATTCTCATGATATGATTATTTATCTTCCATTTTTACCCTTATTTAGCATTTGATATCACCCTTTCTTGTGTTTCATTTACCCATGTTATAAATAATGGTTTTAAGTAGGATTACTAAAGAGGAAGATCTATGTGGGAAAAATTGAAGATCTTTTACTAGATTATAAGGATGTGTTCCAAGTTTCCAAAGGCACTAAACTATTATGGTCCTCAAACATGTGTTTATATAATGTAATTAATATTCATCTAAAAAGATGTAATATCCATGTTTAAAAATCCTAATTCATTATAGTTGTTATTTGATCAAAGTTTTAGTAAACCTTTAGAAAATTGGATAAGAAAACTTTAGTGAGATCTATAGAGATATTTATAAGGATATTTCCAAGGATATATCTAAGGATAAGTCTAAGTATAGGTTAAAATCCTATAATTTTGGTAATGATCGTTAATAATATAGGGTTAAACCTAAGATGTTAAATATTGAAGGTAATTTACCTTGATTATGAGGTTTTCCTATTTTGATTAGTATTGTGCACACTATTCTTTTTTGTTTTATTCAATGGAGAAAAATAGAAGTAATTGGGTTAATGTTGAATGTGATGGACAATTTTCTAATAAGAAATCAAATGGTATAATGACTAGAGTAGAGGATGTTATGATTATACCTAATCAGATATCTCATATTTTTATCAACAATCTCAAATTTGGTGATATTACTAAAACATTGAATAAGTGGAAGATGGAATTTTATTAAATTTCATGTGGTTATAAACATAGAGTAAAGAAGATTTTCCTTCCTACAATTCAATAATGTGGGAAGAAAAACCTGGAGTAATATCTCAAATAGAGGGTAAGATGTTATCTTTGTGGAAAATAAGGTCATAGATCGAAAAATTGTCGA